>OX439419.1:4815000-7513366 GCA_949319885.1 Mecyna flavalis | reverse complement strand
ACCATAGTGACGACGATTGCGAGTTGGACGACGTTTATGTTGATATCGGTGAGTTATTTACGAATATAGCACCCACTAACCTCCACTACCCACGGAACTCCCCCACTACCCACGGAACTCTCCCACTACCCACGGAACTCCCCACTACCACTGAATTACTCCACTACCCAACGAACTCCCCATTACTTACTGAACTACTACATAACCACTAAACTCCCACGCTACCCACTGAACTCCCACACTACCCACTAAAACTCCCACACTACCCACTGAACTCCCACACTACCACTGAACTCCCACACTACCCACTGAACTCCCACACTACCCACTGAACTCCCACACTACCCACTGAACTCCCACACTACCAACTGAACTCCCTAACTACCCACTGAACCCCCTCACTACCCACTCAACTCTACCCACTAAACTCCCGCTCTACCCAACCAACTCCCCAATTTTCCCTTCACACCCGAAAAGGGACGACCCTCCTTTGTTTCTCTGCAACTCAAGATTCTACAAAAGATCTAATATCCTTCTTCTAGATGGCGTACCGACGCGGGTCAAGCTAGAGTGGCTGATATGGCGGCGACGGTACATAGCTACGCAAGGCCCGACCCCCGCCACACTGGACGCTTTCTGGCGCATGATCTGGCAGCATCGCGTTCACACTATTGTGATGATCACTAACCTTGTGGAACGTGGGAGGGTAAGTTGGATTGGCTATGCTTCCTTGTCCTAGTGATTTCTGTTAAATCGAAAAGTGTCGTCGATTACTTCCAGTCGATTTTATTGTCCTAGTGTGCAAAAAGTGATCAAAATGTTAATAATTATTGTTGTTGATAAAAACGTACAATAATAATTAAAACACCTTTTTGCTTTTGAATTCTATTTATCAAATAATTTACTTTGGATTAACCAAATGAAATTAATGGCTTATTAATTGTAACAGCAACAACTGGCAACCAAAATTGACATTTCACGTACATACCTAGTTCCAATTTTGGCCACCGGAACAGATAAGTTTGTCGGTCTATACGCGCGCAAGATGTATTGCGACGGATGACGTTCCGTTTGTAGCGAACACAATGTGTCGCCATATTTTTTAATATTTTCCTTGTATTATATTGATTAACTAGCAACTCGCCCCGGCTTCGCACGGATGCAATGGTGTTTCTCTACTATATTATGCATGTATTATACTATAAACCTTCCTCTTGAATCACTCTATCCATTAAAAAAACCGCATCAAAATCCGTTGCGTGGTTTTAAAGATAGGATAGGGACAGACAGCGGGAAGCGACTTTGCTTTATACTATGTAGTAATGATAAATAAATAAATAAATAAATATCTCTGGACATTAATCACACAGCGCCATCTAGCCCCAAACTAAGCATTAGCTTGTGCTATGGGTGCCAGACAACGGATAAACATTACTTATATACTTTTTTTTTTTTGTAAATACATACATATTATACATAGAAACACCCAGACCGATACAAACAGACATGTTCATGCACACAAATGTTTGTACCGTGCGGGGATCGAACCCGCAACCTCTGGTGTAATAGCCGACTTCTCGACCATTACACCAAATGGCTCGTCAATGATGGTTTGTTTGTGTAGCGCAAGTGCGACATGTACTGGCCGGGCGGCGGGCGCGGCAGCGCGGCGGAGTTCGGCGGCGTGCACGTGACGCTGCTGCACGAGGACGTGCGCGCCGCCTACACCGTGCGCCATCTGCGCGTGCGTGCGCCTGCACACGCCTCGAGTGACAAGGTAAGGGTGTTACCACACCAATCGATCGATCGTCGATCGATGAGTTCGGTCAACGTCAATTTAAGTTGGTCGATGGATCAGGATTTAAAATCAGACCACTCGAGAATAGAACAGAGAGGTCTTAATCCGTGTACTACAGTGAAGCGTTATTTACAGAGTGACAAATAATTTTAAAAGCTACCATGACGTTATCCAGGAGGCGGGGCTTGAAGAAGCGCCTGATCAAAACTGCAAGGCGATGCCCCACTGCCCCCGCTCCGCA
Source organism: Mecyna flavalis (assembly GCA_949319885.1). Classification (NCBI taxonomy): domain Eukaryota; kingdom Metazoa; phylum Arthropoda; class Insecta; order Lepidoptera; family Crambidae; genus Mecyna; species Mecyna flavalis. Next base: position 7,511,327 of record OX439419.1, on the reverse strand, counting down.
TGTTGTATAAGCATAGGCTCTTAACAATTACCCAATCATTTGGTTACCTCCTTGAAGGTAACCAATCAGGTCGAACAGGTCTTGACCTATGTATAGGTTTACCACAATGTTCTCTCATGCTATCCTCCTCTAATCTTCACAGGGCAGCGATACAGGCAGCGGTTCGAGCGATGGCACATCATGGCGGTCGGTGGCGCAGTACCACTACACCGTGTGGCCGGACCACGGCACGCCGCGGCATCCGCTGGCGGTCCTGCCGTTCGTGAGGGCAGCCGCCGCCGACCCTGGGACTGTACTCGTTCATTGCAGGTAAACCTTTCATCCTGCTCTAATCTATACGGAAAAGCGAGACAGCGGTCCCGGCGATAGCACGTCGTGAATTAGAATTCAGGTAAAAACGAATTACAATACAAATAATCCTGTGACGTATAAAGGTCACTAAACATGACGTCAATGAAATGAGATGAGCTAGTTATCTGTGCTTGAGGACCACGGTCGTCTTGGTGTTTTGTATGTGCATTTATCAATTGCGAATTAGGATTGGACTGGTTAGCTCTCTCGGTGACGTACGCGTGACGAGTTATGAAGTCGATTTTTACACATGCACTTTTAACTGACTTGCAATCTTGCGTTGTCTGTCTGTAGTTCGTAGCGTATTCCGATAGCCGCTTCATCACAGTAAGGCCTCGGTTTAGGCTGACCCCACATTTAGCGGTCGAGGCGGGCGACGGCGGAGGTGGCGGGTGAGTGGGTAGCGAGCGGCCGACCGCTCAAAGATCGCGGCGGGCGGCCGGCGGGAGGCCGGCGTGCACGCGGCTTTCCCGCTGTAGACACGCCGCACGCTGGTTAGCGAACACGTCGGGCGCCCGCTCCTCAACCGCGCCCGCAAAATGATGGGTCAGCCTTACGCGGAAGCGGTTCAGTGGCGGGTGAACGCCTGCACGCAGGTGCACGGCGGTCATCGCTTAACGAGGGCTGTCACGAACTGTTATGAACGGTGACCTCCTGCCTCGAGATCCGCTTCCGCGAAATTCGAGGCAGAATCCTCACATATAAGAACGTCTAGTAACAAATTTGTTTGTTTGTAGCGCGGGAGTGGGCCGCACCGGCACGTACATAGTGCTGGACGCGATGCTGAACCAGCTGCAGCTGACGGGCACGCTGTCGCCGCTCGGCTTCCTGTGCCGCGCGCGCACGCAGCGGAACCACCTCGTGCAGACGGAGGAGCAGTACGTGTTCGTGCACGACGCCTTGCTGGAGCACGTGCGGTCTGGTGAGTGAGCACGTGCATAGTGAGGGACCAGGGCACGCTGTCGCCGCTCGGCTTCCTGTGCCGCGCGCGCACGCAGCGGAACCACCTCGTGCAGACGGAGGAGCAGTACGTGTTCGTGCACGACGCCTTGCTGGAGCACGTGCGGTCTGGTGAGTGAGCACGTGCATAGTGAGGGACCAGGGCACGCTGTCGCCGCTCGGCTTCCTGTGCCGCGCGCGCACGCAGCGGAACCACCTCGTGCAGACGGAGGAGCAGTACGTGTTCGTGCACGACGCCTTGCTGGAGCACGTGCGGTCTGGTGAGTGAGCACGTGCATAGTGAGGGACCAGGGCACGCTGTCGCCGCTCGGCTTCCTGTGCCGCGCGCGCACGCAGCGGAACCACCTCGTGCAGACGGAGGAGCAGTACGTGTTCGTGCACGACGCCTTGCTGGAGCACGTGCGGTCTGGTGAGTGAGCACGTGCATAGTGAGGGACCAGGGCACGCTGTCGCCGCTCGGCTTCCTGTGCCGCGCGCGCACGCAGCGGAACCACCTCGTGCAGACGGAGGAGCAGTACGTGTTCGTGCACGACTCCTTGCTGGAGCACGTGCGGTCTGGTGAGTGAGCACGTGCATAGTGAGGGACCAGGGCACGCTGTCGCCGCTCGGCTTCCTGTGCCGCGCGCGCACGCAGCGGAACCACCTCGTGCAGACGGAGGAGCAGTACGTGTTCGTGCACGACGCCTTGCTGGAGCACGTGCGGTCTGGTGAGTGAGCACGTGCATAGTGAGGGACCAGGGCACGCTGTCGCCGCTCGGCTTCCTGTGCCGCGCGCGCACGCAGCGGAACCACCTCGTGCAGACGGAGGAGCAGTACGTGTTCGTGCACGACGCCTTGCTGGAGCACGTGCGGTCTGGTGAGTGAGCACGTGCATAGTGAGGGACCAGGGCACGCTGTCGCCGCTCGGCTTCCTGTGCCGCGCGCGCACGCAGCGGAACCACCTCGTGCAGACGGAGGAGCAGTACGTGTTCGTGCACGACGCCTTGCTGGAGCACGTGCGGTCTGGTGAGTGAGCACGTGCATAGTGAGGGACCAGGGCACGCTGTCGCCGCTCGGCTTCCTGTGCCGCGCGCGCACGCAGCGGAACCACCTCGTGCAGACGGAGGAGCAGTACGTGTTCGTGCACGACGCTGAAGTACGTAGTTTGCGCAATTACCTAAAACACTTAATTTAGGTCGCGCGTGTAACGTTTGGCGTTCCGCTTACTCAGTACTTTTATAATTAGCAATAAGTTATGAATTATATTGACTTGTAATAGACATTCAATAAAGAACCGTCTTACACTCAAGATGTTTTACTGAATCATCCTGCTACTTCATATGCAACTTCAACTCTCCAACGCAAGACACTTCATGGCGACCCTGCCAAGCCAACCAGGTTACTGAAGATCTCGCAGTCACAATCACCAGTCAAGAACATGGGAAAAACACAGTCGAAAGAGCAAGTGGTCATCGCGCAAAACGCCAACGGTGAAGCAGCCGCCACCACCAAATTATCGCAGAGCCAAGTCCCCATGGATATCCTGATAATTGTAGCCGTGGTTATCCTCGTTGCCGCAGCAATCTATTACATCCTCAAAAGGTGCCGCAAGAGCGCAGTTAATACTCTGAGACAAGAACTCAACGCTATCTCTATGGAGAACATTGCACGTCCTACAACCACAACCCATTAAGAAGAATAGTACGGGAGCAAGGATGGTGTCCAGGGTATAGCCCGGCCCGGTTCCAGAGGTGTCCAGGGATATCCCGGCCCAAGAAGAGTTCGCGAAGAAAAGACTATCAAGAGGAGCAGCTGGCCGCATCACCAGTAACTGCGTCCCCGAGTCACCGCAACCCTCGCCCCTGTCGCCGCGCACCGACACCGACCAACTATGGAACCTATATCCTTTTAAAATAATTAGATAAGTAACTACAAAGTAATGTAGCCCAATTAATTATTAGATTTATTAGTATGTCATTGATAGAGTTAGATAGCGGAAACACCTCGTGCAGACGGAGGAGCAGTACGTGTTCGTGCACGACGCCTTGCTGGAGCACGTGCGGTCTGGTGAGTGAGCACGTGCATAGTGAGGGACCAGGGCACGCTGTCGCCGCTCGGCTTCCTGTGCCGCGCGCGCACGCAGCGGAACCACCTCGTGCAGACGGAGGAGCAGTACGTGTTCGTGCACGACGCCTTGCTGGAGCACGTGCGGTCTGGTGAGTGAGCACGTGCATAGTGAGGGACCAGGGCACGCTGTCGCCGCTCGGCTTCCTGTGCCGCGCGCGCACGCAGCGGAACCACCTCGTGCAGACGGAGGAGCAGTACGTGTTCGTGCACGACGCCTTGCTGGAGCACGTGCGGTCTGGTGAGTGAGCACGTGCATAGTGAGGGACCAGGGCACGCTGTCGCCGCTCGGCTTCCTGTGCCGCGCGCGCACGCAGCGGAACCACCTCGTGCAGACGGAGGAGCAGTACGTGTTCGTGCACGACGCCTTGCTGGAGCACGTGCGGTCTGGTGAGTGAGCACGTGCATAGTGAGGGACCAGGGCACGCTGTCGCCGCTCGGCTTCCTGTGCCGCGCGCGCACGCAGCGGAACCACCTCGTGCAGACGGAGGAGCAGTACGTGTTCGTGCACGACGCCTTGCTGGAGCACGTGCGGTCTGGTGAGTGAGCACGTGCATAGTGAGGGACCAGGGCACGCTGTCGCCGCTCGGCTTCCTGTGCCGCGCGCGCACGCAGCGGAACCACCTCGTGCAGACGGAGGAGCAGTACGTGTTCGTGCACGACGCCTTGCTGGAGCACGTGCGGTCTGGTGAGTGAGCACGTGCATAGTGAGGGACCAGGGCACGCTGTCGCCGCTCGGCTTCCTGTGCCGCGCGCGCACGCAGCGGAACCACCTCGTGCAGACGGAGGAGCAGTACGTGTTCGTGCACGACGCCTTGCTGGAGCACGTGCGGTCTGGTGAGTGAGCACGTGCATAGTGAGGGACCAGGGCACGCTGTCGCCGGGTTAACCTCTCTTCCACGCAATAACATATGGTGGCAAGCTGTCGCCAAGCTAACCATTCCACCATGGCACATCTCGCAGTGCACACGACAAGTAAGCGTGTCTCTAACCCCTCCACACACAATGCCACATCATGTGGTGGCATGGTGTCGCCGAGCTAAACTTTCCTCCATGCTAGAATCGCGGTGTGGCCCCGCTTGGGCCGCCACGATGCGCAGTGCGAAACGAAAACATCACACCGCCCCTCCAACTGGTTACGCCCCACGGTCCCACCCCGCGTCCGAGGGCGTGCCGAGTGGAGAGTGATCATCTCACTGTCCGCTCCCCGCGTGACGCAGGCAGACCGTCTTGGCCACTCTTAGTTAACCGGCTACATTCAAGCTACTAAGTTCCCCACAGCGACAAGTTGATGCTTTTGGAGGGGGGGGGGGGAGGATAAACTAATGAAATATCCGTGGACATTATCGAAACCCTTCTATTCTAATATTATTTTTTTCTTCTCAACCAAATCTATTACTTACCAAAATAATTAACTTCTTTTTCGCAGGTAACACGGAAGTCGAATTCCCAAAAGCGAGAGAATATCTAGTCAAACTATTACAACCGATAACCGAAGACGAACTGGCGGTTCTAGACCTCAATTCGAACAAGCCTAAGAGCGTCGAGGACCTAACCAATGGAGTTGACAACGACACGTCCAGTATTAAAAGCAACCAAGCTGAATGCAGTGAGAAAGACTTGGCTGATAATGTAAGCCAAGTGTCAAATAGAACGGTGGATTTGACATCTGAACAGAGCAAATCTCAGAGTTCGGTGAGGGATTCGGTGAGGGAAGATGAGGTAGAAGAACCTAAGGAGGTAATGGTGAATGGAGAGGAGAGTGAGGGAGTGTATGATCTCGCGCCGAGGTCGACGGATACGTATAGTAAGAAGATGATGGCGTATAATAATATGAGTGTGCAGGAGAAAGAAGAGATTAGGAGGTGAGTTATATCAATATTGGAACAGACTTCACATTTTTTTCTGAGAACAAAGTTTTAGCATCTTTTAGCATATTTAGCCGTATGCTGTGTGTGGGACTCGGTACTAAAGAAAAATTAGGATTCGACATATCCAAATTTTTGTCTATGATGGGTCGATCAATCGCCCAAAGCAGGCATCCGCTTGTTCCCCTTTGCGTGTGATGAGAAACCGAGTTAAGTGGGTAGTGGGGGGAGGCTTTATTCTCGAGTCCCACAAACGAGAGCTGGTGTCGCTGGCATGCAGTTAAAGCACTTAAAGGCCTTAAAAGTATTCTTCCAAAATAAAAACTTTTTCGATCTCTAAAAGTGAAGGAAAATATTATGATACATTAGTGTAAGACTTATATTGACATATTTACCCTCAGGGCAAACCGCGCTGAAAACTATGCGTTGTTGGAACGCATGAGGTCTCTCGCGAACAGGCATCACACGTACCAAGGACCGCCTCCCGTCAATCTGCTAGAAAAACAGTTTTTGGTAAGTTTGAATATGACTTTATAGGTTACGGCGAAACTATACGTTCCCGCGAAACTTCGTTAAAAGTAGTAAACTACGGTGATTGGTGTTCTATCTGTCTATTTTGTGCGTAAATTCTTTTTCTGCTTCTAAAATTTAAGTAAGCCAAACTAGTAAAAGATGTTGCTTTCACTACTTTAAGAAAAGCAACTATTTCAAATGTGGCATGTTCCGACTTTTTTCCATTTCAAAATTGTTTCTGATTGTAGCAATGTCTACTTTAAGTACTGGGCTACAGTTTAAGGGCCGGTATTTCAATGTAAACTTATCTTATAGGTTAAGTTAAGTATTACATTTAAGATAAGTATTACTTTTGACAGGTAAAAGTGTATTACTTTAGGTGCCGCTTAACTTTAATCCTATAATGAAATACACTTAAGTCATACTTATCATTAATCCCGGATTATTTCAAGATAAGTATATATTGAAATACCGGCCCTAAATCTGATCTAATTTAATCAGTTCAAGTAATTACGTCATCTTAAGAAGACATAGCTTCCTCATTTTCTGACTTCTTCTATAGCAGCCATATTGGCAGAATGTAATGATATGCAACCAAAATTCTGTTTTTATTTCTTTTTCTCCTTTTAAGTTAATCTTAATTTCGTATGGCGTCTATGTTTACTGAAGAATTTTTGTACATATTTTTAATATGGAAATAACTTCCAGCTAATAACAAGATCGTGTGTGGAACCAAGCGTGTGTGCCCGCGCGCCTCACAATGCGGAGAAGAACCGCCCCGGAGGCATCCTCCCATCAGACTCTGCGCGCGTCATGCTCGTGCCCAAGCCTGGGGTCGAAGGTGAGTTTAGTTAAATTCCAAGTGTTGTCAAACATTTGCCAATCAAGACACATGACGTCACGCATTGAGAAACTTTTTTTCATACTTCATCAGTTTGCAGACAGACACGAAGCCCACCTGATGGTAAGCGGTCCACTTTGCTATTTCAGGAAGCGTCGTCCAATGCGCTGCCAAACTGTAGGCTCATCTCAATTTCGAGCCTTTATTTGCCTTTCTGCATCGTAGAGTATTCTTCGCCCATACAGTAATAGGGGCGGTCAGGGTGCGAGCTTGAGCTCCTTGCCCGAGCGGCATCTCCAAGGCCTCTGCCACCGGTGCGCTGGTTTAGCCAGCGCTCGGGGCTTGGCTAACGCATGCAAGGGTTGGGTATGTAACTTGGATGCTTAGAGTAGAACACATGGAGATACCCTAAGTAGGTACAAAACGTGTATACCTAAAGTTGGAACACAAAATGGCGCCACCAATGATAGCGTCCGACCGTAGTGCAACCAATATTGTATATCGATATATTTATCGATACAAGTTTACGTGTCGATCATAAATGCACATATTTTGTTAGAAATCTATAAATAGTTTCTTATTTTCCTATCACAAAATAATGATGATGCAGTGCCTTAATTTATCAATAGGTTAGTTATATATATTAATATGGAAATTTCAACTTCACATGGTTAATAAACCTATTACATTTTTCCAAAAATCCTAAACAGAAGATAAAGTGAAGATACTGTACTGTTTCATACTACCATCACGTAATCTTGTTATGTCGAGAGTTCTGTAAAACCAGTTTTCGTTGAAGTGTAGCGAGCAAACGTGCCTTATTTTATGTCGCGGATTTATATTTTCCCCACCTATTAACTCTATCTATTTCTTCTTTAATGTTTCACTTACAGGAAATCTGCAGAAATATACCATTGCAGAATATAACTATCTAAAACGTATCGATACATAAAAATATTGTGCTACATCACTAGCTGGAACACAATATGGCGAAACCGGCACGCGTCAAAAACTGTGTGACGTCACTAAAAAGTGTTGCCAAAATGGGTACAATGCAAAGATATCTGTCTCTTTTTTCATACGCAACAATCACTTAGATGAAAAGAGATAAGTATATATTTGTAAGGCAAGTGTCGATTCGATGTATATTCATATAAGCAATTTTTTGTATAGATCAATAGGGCATCTCCATATGTTCTACTCTAAGCTTGGATGGGATTTTCAGGGGTAGAAGTTTTACGTGTAGGCGGGCGTGAGCGTCTCTTTCTGCGCCACTAATGAACCTTTTTGTATTTCTCTAGGCAGCGAATACGTGAACGCGTCGTGGGTGTGCGGCCGCCGCCGCCTGCGGGAGTACTGCGTGGCGCAGCATCCGCGTCCCGGCGCGCCGGACCTCTGGCGCCTGCTGTGGGACCACACGGCGCAGCTGGTGCTGTCGCTGGCCGACACCGACGCGCAAGACTCTGACGCGGACCCGGCCGACCCGGTACGTCTTGGTGCTGAAATAGAATACTAGACCGGGGAGGGGACAACCTCGAAAGTGAAGAAACTCTAAGGCCATGGACACATTAAAGCTAAGCGTCCACAGGTCCGCATCACATCGCGTCGATTGCATCGTACGGATCGCATCAAGCGGATTAATTTTATAGACTATGTCCACTGTTCGGCAGTGATTGGATTGCCGAGCCGAGTATCAGCAATCCACTGACATGGCATCGCATGATAGGCATTGCCGATGACGTCATACGGAATGCAAATCAGTGGACGCTGTTGTATAAGTTTTTATACAAGGCAAATTAAAATCCATTCGCACCTTTGGTAGAACAAGGGCAGAACTGCACCTTTTGCGATTTTACAGGAGAGCCATTTTAAGATATTTTTTGTATTGAATGTGGCCTAGCTCTATCAATATCATACTAAAGTTATTCTCCTTTGCATGACATAAACTATATACTATATTCTTTTTAAGTGCGTGGTTTACAATAATTAAAAACCAGTAGTTTTTTTGTAAAAATTTTTTTTCTAACATAGGTGTACAATTGTGCCCTTGTTCCACCAATAAGTAAAATATTTTGTAAATGTGACCATATTTAAGCTTTAATTTGGCATCGTTTTTGACTAAAAACACCGTGTTTTTTGCGTAAATGTTGTATTTTTTTATACATTAAACATTTCACATTAACTTTTTACAAAAAAAACATCAAAACTTAGTAATCAGTCGTCACATTTCGTCAAAAATCTGAAATCTTATGGTCATTAGAAAATATCTTTAGAATCGCTTAAAAATAGTATAATAAAAAATATTATTATACGAGAATAATATCAAAATAAAAGGAACATAAACCTAACATAAAACCTAACAGAAAAACGTTTTTTTAATAAAATTTTCAACAATCAATTAGTAACAAAGGTTTTACTTAAATTGGTATTATTCTTTCTTAAAACTGTTTGGAATCACACATAAAAATAGGTTTAAATAAGATACCAGTATAAAACTTAAATTAACTTTACATATAAAAAATAATTTTAAGACCTAGGTCTTCCTAGGTATTCCTAGGAATAAAACAAATCTTGGACAGACAACGGCACAAATGTCTGAACGGCTTTGTCCTCCAAATTTTTAAATCATAAACAGGGCATAAGTGTAACAAATGTGGCCTTGTCACTCCAGAAATCAAAAACATCAAAGGGCATATTTAACTTTACGGCGTTAGCGCTCCAAGTGACGACTACAACTCTCCCCGCCGATGCCACAAATGACCAATGAGACTTTGTCGCGCCAACAGAGTAAGAAAATGGCCCCAGAAAGACAACGCCGCTTGTGCGCTCTGGCGGTTTTTTGAAGGAATTAAACGTGTGTCTTTGTCCCTTCAGTTAGAAGGTGCATTTTAAAGCATTTCTGTATACTTAACTCATTTTGCCAATTTTTGACAGTTGTGCCCTTGTTCTACCAAAGGTGCGCATTGCGTGCGATGCGTCCGATGCGTACCTGTGAACGCTTACCTTAAAGCGGCGCGCCACGGCGTGCCGTGTAAGATGTGCCGTGCCAGCGCACCGTTCCCTATATTTTTTTAGTAAGAAATGTAACCCCAGTCGAGCCATTTTTTATGTAACGTAGAAAATGGGCTGCCTCGACTGCGGAACCGTCTCACAGAAGATTAAACAATGAGTAATAGTTTTGCTAATTGCGCTTCGTTTGGTCAGTGAAAGTCACGTTCCCCCTCTATATATCCCTTTAAATGCGGCTAACACCACGTGATCGCTTCAACTGGTGAAAGTCCTTATTATTATGTGTTATATAGTAATGAATAAAAGTAGTTGTCATAATTTGTAATAAATATTTATTGAAATCTTTGCTCTTTCCCACAGGATTGTGAAGTATTCTGGCCGACAGAGGACGAGAAGGAACTATTCGTCGCGAACTTCCGAGCGAGTTTCGTATCCAAAGAGACTTACGTGGCGTATCGGAAGTCTGACAGGAAATCACCGGTGGAAACCCCAGTCGAACCGGAGACGAACGGCTACCGGCGGCAGGAGAGTGACTGCGCGGACGACGAGCGGTTAATACCGGAAAACGGTTCTCCAATCACCGATACCGAACCGGCGTACCGATTCGACCGAACCGAATTGAGACTTGAACGACTTAGCACCGGCAACAGAGATCTCTCTGCTAGAAAATCGATCGCGAACGGAGACCTATTCTCATCCCTATCCGAGACGAAAAAGAACGGCCCCAAATCACCAAGAAGTCCGTCTAAGATGTCCCTAAAGAACTTCAAGTTAAGTTCACCCACAAAGTTCAAGTTCCCCGATTGGGGGTCGAGAGCGGCCGGGTCCCCTCCCGATACGGCACCTCCCCCTCCCCCAGTGGCACCCGCTTTATCCGTAGAAGAAGAAGCGGAGTTACGAAGACCCTGCTACATGTTCGAGAAAGTCGACCGAGTGCCGGATAGTATACCCTCAGACCGAGTGATAGAAGTGACCAACGTCAGTGTGCATTCGTTACAAGACGATTACCAGTTGAGTGTGAAGTTTATTAAGTGTAGTAAATGGTTAGAGGGGGATACTACGGAGTACAAGCCGGGTTGTCCGGATGAAAACGAGTACGTGCGGGCGGTGAAAGAGGCAGCGAGTGAAGGAGAGAGGGAGGCCGCGATAGACAGGCTAATACAGCCGTATAGGGATTCGTTTGCGTTGATAGAGTTCGTGGCTGGATGTCAGATGGAGTACAAGAATGGGCCTGTCGTCGTTGTTGACAAGTGAGTTTTATACATCTTTTTATTAACTTGCATTTAACATGTTATGCATAATTGAATTTATGAACAGTTGAATACTTCATGCAATGCACTGAATATTATGTGAAAATTCATAAGATCTCTCTTAATAAATAGTATTGTGGAGGCTTCACTATTCATCGGGTTTAGACAATTTACAATTCTATCTGATTTGATTTTAAGAATTTCAGGTCAAATATTTTTTGTAATTTTTTTTGTGTTATTATTATTTTTTTGCATAAAGTTCTAAATAAATGGGAGTTTGTAAATATTTTGAGTAATTGTTATAGTTTTCCTTTTTATTAATTGAATATTCACCCTATTTGGGACTTAATATAACTAGTCCATAAACTTTTAGATCTCTCATTGCCTCATGCATTTTTTTACATTTTAACGATGTCATGGACTTGAGCCAAAATGTCGGCTTAGTCGATAGTGCAGGTCTATGCGCTTGTTCACATTAACTCGCGGACGCGGTGGCGGGCGCGGTCACGAAATATCAAACATATTATGGCGTAGTACCGAACACCGTAGCTGTAGCGAGTACCGCGCTCACGCCCGCCATTGCGCCAAGCGTTCAACGTGAACAAGCACTACGTCCCAGTGGAAGGTTACAGCGATATTATGCATCTTCAGATACGGCGGCAGCAAAGCGATGACGTTCTGCACACTGAGCGCCGCGTGTGGCGGAGCACGCGACCCGCACGCGCACGACCCGGCCGCGTCGTTCCGGCCCGCCGCCGACGACGCCGCCTCACTCTACACCCACGCCGCCCTCGGCGCCCACGCGCGCTGCCACGCCGGCCGCGCGCCGCACCGCCCAAGCGCGCTGCTCGCCGCCTACTGCGCGCTCGCCGGCTACGGACCCATGCTCGCCGCCCAAGCGCACAGGTGACGAACATGATTTTATGCCGCATCTCTTTTTACCGCTTGACGCGGGCTGTCACGACCTGTCACGAGCGGTGCGATCCCATCAAGCCGTCTCTGCGCCTGCGTTCGGGTATTGCCCGCTCCGCTTCTTCGAAATCGTCTGCAGCATGACTCGCAGTAGTGAAACTCTGACTCTTAGTGGTAAAATTTTGTCATTAACAGTAGTAAAATTCGGACCTCCACATAGGCCACACTATTTTTATGAACACCCAAACAATTTGTTAAAATGTTAAAATTGTTGCAGGTATTCCAGCGCATCTCACCAAGTGTCACGGTAATACACAGGTTGTATCCGATTGAATTAATACTCAGGCGCGTTCCACGCGAGCGGTTGTACATGGTTATAATCATAACCGTTAACGTAGGATTAGGCTATGGACTTGACACTACGCGTCAAGATGGCCGACGAATGCGTCGATTGACGCCTATTGGCGTTATGAAGACGCCGGTTCGCGTCAAGTAGACGCCGATTCGCGTTGAGCTGCCGTCAACTGTAGACACGGATTGGGCGTGTCTGCAGCGTTGCGTCAAGTCGTAGGACGCCGATGTGCGCCAGTACGACGCACGATCGGCGTCCAATACTCAATGTATATTTAATGTATAATGACTATTCAAGCTTATTACGATGATTATGAGAACATACCAATTGTTGCTGAGATCTGGAATCTACGTTTATTGAAATTGCGTTCGTCATGTCAGTTTTTGTACGAAATAACACAACTTAGAAGACGCATCATTTAAATTCGTAACTCACTTGTCTTTGAACAGATTTAAGACTATAAAATTGTGAATGATAAAGTATTGTATTTTTTTAAAATTTTAAAGTTTTGCTTACTTCAATATAAATTGTTATACAAGTGCCGTCTGGATGTGACTTAAACGTCTTATAGTCACGGTGGTAATGTCTTTAATAGCATGAAATGTGATGCTATGGTTTATTTTATGAGATGTGTCGAGCCATGTCACTTCTAAGTTGTGTTGTAGTACAAATTTTAATATGGCCTAATGCATGAATGTTTAGTGCATTTATTATTTGATAGAACAAATGATTTTCACCGTCTAAAATCTCAAGGCAATCGTATAATGCTCAAATGTATTAAAAAACAATAATTTAGTGGGAAAATTATAACATTTGGTCTAAGGCTTCTTCTCTTATGAAATAAGATGTGGTTGTGTGAATATATTTATGACAGCAAATGAGGATTTTTCTAGCATTTTTTTTCGAAAGTAGACAGATGTTGCTTTGTGTCGCGATGCATGTAGTGAATGGGCGGTACCATTAGAACTCACGTGGTTATCACTTGACTAAATAATCGCTTATGTTAATACTATTATGAGAAGATAAAATTAAAATTGGTTGTGTATTCTAGAAAGAAGTAGTAAGGTTGAGAAATTGTTCATTAAATTAAATAATTCTAAGTTATTTTTATTTGGGATTGCAGTCAATCACATTACGATTGTTATAAGTAAATTCAGTTTTGTAAGAGAGATAATGAATACATTATAATGTATGCATTTTAACGTTTAACTTTGTATAAATGTTAATGATTGTTCATTACCGTAATATATTTAGTTTAAATCGCACACGAGAGCTATTGGACTGCAAATGACTGATTAAAGCTATAAGATTAACATTTATCAATCACAATCATCAATAGTTATGTGATAATTTCGTGAGTTTACTATGGTACCAGTTAAACTGATTTTTGAAAGTAGCGTTTTATAGATAATTCCAATATTGTGAATAAATATTGTTGACTGATAGAAGGTATAGTAATATTATCAAGGTTTTAGTTTACCATTTTGTGATAAAAATATACATAGACGGCGTCCGTGGTACGGACGGCAGCAGATCAACTTACCACAATCTGTCAAAAATTCTCAATTGAAAAAGAACTCTTTATGAAGTTAATAAAGCTGAAAATCGTTTGTAGAAATTTGACAGATTAGGGTAGTCTGATGCGCTGTTGACTGTACATTGTCTAAGTCGCTCGAGTATAAAAACCGGAGGTTCGATTCTTGCCTTGGGTCTGTTGGCCAAAGGACCTATTCAGAGTCCGACTGGCTAGCTACCAAGTACCAACCCCACTGGTGAAATCTGTTCTCTCCACACAGCTGTGTTCCGACATTATTTCCAATCGACTTCCGACTTTTATGCTGGCCATACACCATCATGCCTATCGTCAAATCGGCTTGAAGCGATCGATTGGATTAAGCCGATTTGACCGTGTGTGTGCGTGGATTGGCTTGACAACTCTGGTTGTCATGCCAATCCACGCCCACAATCGGTCAAGTCTACTTGATCCAATCGATCGCATCAAGCCGATTTGACGATAGGCTTGATGGTGTATGGCCAGCATAACACCCTTGCTTTCTTTGACACTTTATCTCGAAAGCAATCAAAATCACCCGCAAATCGGTTGGCTATATTGACGTTTGTTTACAAAATTGGAAATTCTATAAAATGATACAACACTATATAGAGGCCATATTGTAGGATTCCAAGACACGTACAACTAATAGTCCCAGTGCGAATACCTAACGCGTTTAATAGACGAGAAATAGAGTATATTTTTAATATTTTTCTTTCGTAGCTCAGTAATTATACGCCAGTGACATGTCCATACAGAGGGGGATTTTGATAAGAATATAGAAGTTGATTGCCTCATGTATGTTGCATTTTTTTGTTGCCGTTGGCTTTGTTGGCACAAAATTATTGAACAAATAGTTCTTTTCGGAAACGTGACGGATATATGAAACGTTTAGATAGTATTATTTGTACGAAATTGTTTGGTTTTTTTTTAGATAATAACTTGCTCCTACTAAAAATAAAATATAGGTGGGATTATTTTTTCTTGTTATATTAGTGTAATCTTTATCATAAACTGTCTTTTACAAAGCTGAAAAAAATACCATAGTTTTTAGGAAACAATAGTTTATTAGATCAAGAAGATATAAATAAATTTCTTTTTGAAGATTTCCCTCTGAATGTACTTGTTATTTGTGTCTATGGTATGAATATATATAATTAAGATATATTATTATCGATGGCGAAGTTTTCCTTTGTAATTTAAATATACATGGAGTTGTATTGTGTATAATTGTATTATACCCGTCAATACGACGGATTAGTCTCCGCGGCATTGAGAATACACCGTACTTTTTACGCAAAAATAAGCCGTATTTACTACAGAGTATGGTGCATTTTCAGATGTCGATGCGAGACGTTATTTGTAATTCCTACTAAATCAAGTTTATGGTCCAGTATTTTTTATTATAACAATGTAATTTAGTGTATTGTAATTAATATATAAATGTGAAGACTGCTTTTTAGTGGTTCGTCAATTAAGTGATGAAAGATTTGGTTGCTGTGGTATAATTCTATTAACTTTTCAATTGTAACCGTGGTCACATATGAATACAGTTACAGAGATCCAAAATGGAAGTAATTTTAAACAGACTTACAGACACATAACCATTTTTGTCTGTAAATCAGTTTAAAAGATATTTGATAAATTTTTAGAATTATACCCTTGATTATGAAGTTTGGCAGTAAATTAATGATAACTTGAACGTTTTTATCGTTCTAAAGGCCAATATCGACAACGTAAATGACTTATAAAGATGGATCTACGAAACATAATGATATACACGAAATAAGGATATATTATGGCACGTACCATACCGAGTTTGTCTTTCTAAAATGGCCAAAATGATTTTAACCACTCAACGCCGAACCGGCACTCGGGTGCCGCATAACAATAGATTTTCTATTGTGTCTAGTAATCCGGGGCTAGAAGGATTAAAGCCTTTATGTTGTACGAGAATTGGTCTCTCAATTCTCATTACTTTCCTGCCAAACAAGCGCTGATCGAGATTCGATAAATGATCATAATATTTATGTAAACCAAAGCTATTGTATTCGTATAGGTATCTGTTGATGGTGTCATTGTTATTTTTAATTATTTTCACACATACGTGTCAAATACGTATCTAATGTGTGGCCATATCAAACGCTTCTAAGAAGCAGTAATATATTTTTATGCATCACACTTATATTTTAAGGGTTGGACCATGAAGAGGCAAAAATAATTTATGATCCAACCAAAGCTGTTAGCGAAAAATAGTGTTACTTGATGCTTCATCAAATTTTTATTTTCGCTTGAAGGTTAAGTTCAAATTGTATTAAAATTAAATTCAATGAGTTTTACTTTTTCATCAAATGATAATTGAATTTATACATTGGTTGTCGAGTCTCGATCTTGGGAACGGAAGAGTTACCGCATCGGACAGTACTGAACTTGTGTGAGAAGAACTAAGAAAGATGGGTAGATTGCAGTGGGACATTAATGCCCCTTATGTACTAATCTTTTATTTTCGTAATGTATAACGTTCTGCATTGTAAGCTTGTGCAGTTATCATATTATCTGTCTCGGTTTTTCGGACACTTCTATGGTCTGTGATCACCAATGCATTTGACAAGCATAGTAATTACTGGGTATATGAGACCTAATAACTGTCGTCTCGGTGTAGCGGGCGCAGGGCAGTGCCAGACAGTAACTGCTTAGTTACTGCTTGGCACTGAACTGTCTAAGGGCAGACGTGGCGCTTACCATCAGGTGTAGGTACGACCTGATAACCTGATTTTCAATGATGGAGGCCTCTGCCCTGCAGTGGGACATTAATAGGCGGATAATTTGATATTTTATAAATGCTTTTGAGTATACGATAAGTAGATTGTTTTCGACATTACTTCAAAGAAAACGCCCATTTGCTGGTACAGTAGAACGCCGATTATCCGAATTAATTGGGACCGGGGTCAATTCGGCCATAGATTGGTAATAAAGAAAAACAAACTGTCACATATAGAATAAACTTTATTAAGTTGAAAAAACACAGTTCTACAATATGTAAGTAGTGCACTAGGGAAAGAGAGAGCATCAGCGCCGCGGCAGTTATTATACGAAACCCCGTGCGCTCGCTTGAACTTTTTCATATTACGCTTAGGCACAGAATATATACGCTTAGGACCGTTCGGATAATCGGCGTTCTACTGTATGTCTTTTCGTGTAATAATGTCCCAGTAAAATGAATAATAATATTTCTCATGTTGTTTTCATACAAGTTGCGTGTTGTTCGTTGTTGCGTGTGGTTGTATTGTAGGTCCGGGGTGGGGTTGCGACGTTGCGTGCCATTGTAGCCTTAGCTAAATATTACGAGGCTGCGCAAGCGCCAGTGGTAAGGGATCTTGTAAGGGTTAGCGGTTTACTTAGTCGTTTGTAACAGGTTCACATTTTGTTCTGTGATCTGTAGAATTTTTATTATAAAAACAAACCCGTAACATAGTTTTTTTATATAGAAATTAAAGGTTTTTTTATCTGGGGGCACGACAGTGGTCCCTGCCAAGTGGAGTAAAAAGCATTAGTAGCAATTTCTGTGCTCTTGATAAAATTGTAATATGTAATTGTATTTAGTATATGGTTTTCAAATCAAACTGCAACGTCGTCTGATTATTTATTAAAATAAATGATTTACAAACGACTTAATTGTAACAATGTTGCCCAGTTCTGAGAACCCTGGTCACAAAAGCTTGCGCATTCTCAATCGCCTATAGATAGTTTCAATTTTATTGTACACCAGTAACGTTAGTATATTTATACCTATAGTTAATTTTTGTATTACATCCATTGAAATATAACATCGGGTATAGTCTGTAACTCTGGGGATTCTTACGTACGAGTCAAGTATTTTCTATATTGTAAAATATGTAATTAAATAAGAAAAGTAAATGATACTGTACAAAGTGTACAACCCTCGTACTGTCCGAGGAGTGGACTTCAGAAGACGCTGAAAATAAAACAACACACGTCTTGACCGAAGCGCGATTTATTTGTCACTGACCTTATTTTCTAATTGATTTGAATAAGACAGCCCTAATTGCTTGTCTATAAACGGTCGGCGGATCGCAACGCTAGCGCGAGTTAGATCCGCCGCCCTTCCTTTAGCAATTAGCGCCATCTATCGCCCAATAGGCGAAGCCGAGTTATACAGTTACAGTATTTGGCAGTGTAAAATTCGATTAAAATACTTTGATTTGTGTAATGATATTATTGTAGACATCGTTGGAATCTCCAGATTAACTTACTTAGTGTAAACTTATTTTTATTTTGTCAAGACTATAAATGTTATTTTGTTATACATTTATACCAGATAAATACATCTTTTGTCACATTTAATTAAATAAGGTACGTTTATCAAAATATTTACCATTTATTGACAAATTATGAATATAAATTTTTTCCACAAAAATTGAGCTTAACATCTGTTAAAGTGGAACTATTATTTATTACAAAGTTGCTTGCCTTTAACGAAAGTATACGCCACCCTTTTGGTTTGGAAAAAATGGTAAATATCGTGACGAATATACCTTTTCTGAGTTTTGTAACCGTGAAAGTTAAAATTACTCATTTCTATACATTTTTTACGTATATATCAACATTTTAATTGATACATTTAATTTCAGGCAATTTGTTGTAAGTGATGCATTTTATATGTTAAGTATATATTCTCATAGCCTTCAAAAGAGTCTGTTTCACAACTTGAAACATGTTAATTAACTGAGTTAATGTTCAAAAAGATTTAACTAGAAGTGAAATAGACCCAGGAAATGTTATTTATGTTTCTTCTACGCTTTTTTAACAATAGCAAAGGCAATAACCCAGTAAGAATTTATTTATTGTTTTTTACTTTAAACGTTGATTGGAACTTCAGTTTTTTGGTTATTTTAAGGCCGAGTACACACTATACTAACATGTCCAAACAAGGTATTCGTTGTTGCAGTTAATAAGTATGGTAGATTTTGTCATTTATTTAATAGTATCGGTTGAAAATATTTATTTTATAAAAAATATAATTTGTTTTGTGTTTTTAAACACTAAACAATTTATTTTCTTTTTTTTTTGTAGCAAGATAAAGACGTAAAAGCAAGTAACAGATTAGACTACAATACTAATTGGTTATTTTCAGCCTACACAAGAAATAATTACAAGATATTATGATTTTTACATATTCATCACAATTTTGCTTTAATTAATATTTATAATCTGAATTCATATTTTTTCATAATTTAATATTTACTTGCCGCCAATTTGATTATAAGTACAAAAAAATATGTAATGGATATTTTTCTTGTAAGTGGTAATTAGTGTTACTGTGTACTCGGCATTAGTGTTCATTGCGCGCATTCATCCCGCCCCCTATCGGTTAACCAAAGAATCGCGTCTGTGTATAGTGTCGTAGGACGTAGGTCGGAGCAGCTGGTAGGATATGACTAGGTTAGGCTCATGTGCAACTAATACATGTATTTATTCTAATTAAAAGTCTGTCTGGAAGGATCGACGGAAAAATAAAAAATAGTTTTAAATAAAATATTAATAAAACTAATGTTTTTATCCATGTCGTCATCAGATTTTTTTTGAGTAATAATCTCGGTAAAAAACATGTAGCCTCGTTAGTAATTTTTTTGATACCTTAAGTTAAAATATATATTCATCTTGTGTAGGGTTTGAAATCAGGCTATCGCAATTCATAGCTGGATATAACCCACAAGTAATGCTTTCCCCCAGTTTTTCCCGTTTAGTTAAGATTTCTAGTTAGAAATTTATATTAAAACAAACGATACAGGATTCGCCATCGTCGACAGACAGACTTTTGAAACTCGCGTATCTAAATCTAGATCTTAACTCCGGCTCAATTTCGGTGATTATTCAAATAATTTCTTGTTTAATTCGTTTATATTATTATTATATATTTTTTATTAATATTGTATACTTTTTTATTCAATTGTCATTTTTACGATAATTTCCCGAGTAACTCACGATCATTCATTGTCTATGAATCTGATCAGGGTATGTCATGCAATCATGGAATGTAGAGAGATTATATTGGCTTTGTTTAGTTGCATGTGACTTGAGGATTCGTAACTGTCATAAAAATTATGTATCCATTTCCAATTAGAATAATGTGGTATCAAAAGGCCTGTTCCCAAAACCTGGCCTGGCTTCAAGAGAACCCATGGGCCTGAGAATTGCTAATATACCTTCATAATAATACTTAATAAATTGATACTGAGAAAACAGCCGACTTTCCTTATAGGTATCGGCAAAATTATTGAACATCGGTCGACGGAGAGGGGGAAAGTTCGCGCATGTGCACTTGCGCGTGCCAATTTTGCAAAGCACTTTATCCTATTTTAATTAAAGAAACCGCATAGAAATATAATGTGAACGGCCTTATTGAATTCCCAAGCGAACTATGCCTCATCAAATTTTGATTTTGATTCAATCTATTCGCCTATATTCAAATATTTTACTTAGCCTCCAGTCACAGCATCTAAACAAGCCTTAATAATATCGTATTTTGCCATTTTAATCGTGTGCCTCGATTCTTTGTCCACTCTTTTAACCCGGTCCTTGTCATCTGTTTCTTTAAAGAATACTTTTCTTTTTTATTAATACAAAAGATATGTTATTATTCTATTAGATAAATCGGAGGTTTATAGTGACATAATGTGATACTAGCTATTCATAATAATAGATAGTATTATGTCATGTTACTCTATTCTTTAATGAAGACGGTTATCGGCGACAGGCTATGAAATTACTCTTATCTAAAACTATCATGAGTCGTAAAAAATCGTAAAAAAAAGAGGTAAAGAAAATGAAAATTTGACAGCCCTTGGCTGTACTTACTCGAAACTTTGTTTAATTAATATATATTTTTTTATGGATGATAAGAATCGGGTTAATGTTGCAATTGTTTCACACAAAGCGGTTGCACAAAAATGTCATAAGTATCATCAAGAATGTTCACTAAATTCGCCTTGTGTGAAACGCCACCCTGTAGATAGAGCATTATTGAATTATCTTCGACTGTTAAAAGGCTTTACGCCACTCTTCCACTCCAACATGTTGGGTGGTTTACACAACATGTTGGTTTAGAACAGTGTGGACATGGCCTTATTTAAAGCTACGGTTTTTATACGTAGTCTATCTGTGTGTGTAGTTGGAACGTCTGTAATACAGGATTTGGTCTGATAGGAAGTACCTAAATCACCATATAATTTACCACATAGTTTTGAAAATATGATGTTTTACTTTGTACTTGTGAATCTTTCCAAATGAAATGAGTTCAAACCAAATTTTCCAATTCTGACGTCATTTTATTCAACATGGCGGACAAGATGGCAAAAAGTTACAATTATTGTGATTGATAAGTTGTTCATCGATTAACGTAGATTTACTGAAGCAATATTACGCACAAAAGTGAATTAGGTATTTTCTTAAAGGCCAACCCAAACCACTATTATAGTAAATAAAATAAGCCTATACAATTTGTACGAGTCAAAAGAATGCTAGTAATAATAAATGTTCCATGTTGTGCGTACGCCTGACAGAGAGTGTTGCTATAGATTGTAAGATGTAAAAATGTTGCCAGGTTTTTAATGAAAATTACAAATTGTACCTATTGTAATGCCGCCTTCGTTAGTAAGTTACTGTGCCAATTTTTTAATACTTCCCTACCGGTATGACGCATTCCAATTTAGTTTTGTACAAAAGAATAGTTTTTATGTCCACCTGTAAAGTTATTGGTTTTTTTAAATATGTAACTCTAATTAAAAATATTTTTTGGTCTTTTAAATATCCCGTAATGAATTATTTTGTACGTTTATTAAATTTTATTTTTATTTGTATAAAGGTTGTGATAGATCGATGATAGATAGATAGAGACAATCTACATATTATATCGTTATCTATAGGTGACATAAAAACTGTTTTCCGTACCATTGGTTACTTGCCTACTAAAATAGATTAAAATTATCCACCGTATTTCAGTTTAATTACAAGCGACTGGTTACAGCTTAGTATTTTTTGAGATTATAATATACCTACGTATTTATATATTTTTAGTTATGTTTTTTTTTATATATTTTTATCAATAAATTGATCATATTGACCAATTCGTAGACTGCTTTATGTTACGTTGTGCTGTCTTTAGTTGTATTTAAGGAATAAGTTGTGCATAGCATTATGAACAGAGAGACAGAAACACCAATTGGACAAGCTATCAATAGTAACTGCCAAAATTGTTCAATTAATCTTGGACTTTATAAAAGACAAATAAAGTTCAAAATATATTGAAGATATTTCACAGTTAAAAATGTCATTGACTGTACGTACAGTCGGCAACAAAATTATCTAAACATTTTACAATTTCAACGTAACAATTGATAATAGTGTTTACTGATAGGAAAAAATGTCTAGAGTCACATTGGTTGTCAATCGACAGCAAAATGGCTGCACATTAATAGCTGTCATGAGTCATGACTTTTTGTAAAAAAAAAATGGGCATTTTTCAAACATCAAATGTCTAGTAAGTTCAAATCTCGCTGAAATCGTGCGGTTTCTTTCTGTCTTTCTGAATCCGTACTACTTCGTCCAAATACTTTAGTCTGTCAGTTACAAAAACAATGTCGTGAATTCGATGTCTGTATGGTGTATACCTACTCTATAAAACTAACATTAACGTTAAGACGCACACAAAATGTATTTACCAACACATTGCAATATTTTTTATTTTGTTATTAACATTATTTAAATTATTTACTTTAAAGTAAGTTTAAATGGCAGAGTTTGCCTGTTATTTAAGTTTTTACTAAGACCAGAGTAATATTATCGATGTTCAAGTACGTTTCGGTTTATTAAGTATGTTAAATTTAACATAGTAGGTGTACAGTGCTACGAACTTATCTGTTCCGGTGGCGGGGTCGCTACTGTCGATTTAGAACTGTCATTAAATATCGTTTTTTCATAGCATTTCACGTAGTTCCAATTTTGGCCACCGTAACAGATAAGTTTGTCGGTCTATACAAATTACGGACTGCGAAATAGAACTGTCAAATTGTCAATCATTTTTGAACCGTAGAGCAGAGTCCATTTGTACAAAATATGTTTAGACAAATTGACACTATATTTTTCGTTGACTGTACATTATTCTAAAATCGTAATACATTGATAAATGTTTTATTTATCATAAATTAAAATAAATGACAAAAGCAAAAGTATTTGATTATTTAAAATATTTTGTTCAAAGACGCTAGTCATTAATCATAATAATAGTAATCTGAATATTATATTAAAATGTCTTTTTATTATAACCACAGAATATACAAAATGTACACCTACTCTGTTGTCTATGGTTAAGTTATACCCTAGATTCACTCTAAAAACAAACTAGCCGTCTCGAATGTCGTTCTACTATAGGGATGGTTTTTATACTTTGATATATAATCCTTTATGTACAGTTATCTACATATTAGATTTTTATTGCTGATTGTTGTCACGCGATTTATTGACAGTTTGGTTGGTGGTTTAATAAAATATGATTTCCAAATATTTAGAATTGGGATAAACTAAACTGTCAAATTTATCCCGAAAACAAATGTAAATAGACATGCGGTATTGTGAGCCTCTTTACTTGGCTCGTAACACTGCCGTGTGCCTTGACTATAGTAGTTGCATGTAGATAAGTGATCTTGCATTTCGTTTGTAAAACATC
Source organism: Mecyna flavalis (assembly GCA_949319885.1). Taxonomy (NCBI): domain Eukaryota; kingdom Metazoa; phylum Arthropoda; class Insecta; order Lepidoptera; family Crambidae; genus Mecyna; species Mecyna flavalis. The sequence goes on along the minus strand of OX439419.1, from coordinate 7,487,871 downwards.
TCATTGACTATGTAAATCGTACGAACCCTATTTATTTTTTATGTAACCGCCTGTATTATTTCCAATGTAAAAAATATACCTGTAAGAAATCTAGTAAGTTTTTTATTTTCTAATATATCAAATATTAACCTTAAACCTTTTTTTCGCCCTTTAATTCATCGTTTTTTGATTCGTAAAGTAAATGGCAATCTAATTTTCGTTTGTTTTTTGTATTAAATAGGCTCCGAAACTACTGAACCGATTTGAATAGCTACACTAACCTCGGGCACACCCGTGACACTCTCTGTACGTGAGAGTTCGAGTGCCAGCGACCTTGAGCCAGACCGTTTTTACGCTAGGGTTGATGATACCGAAATGCCTACAAATCTAAGCCGAAATGGAATTTAGATTTGTGGCAAAGGAGATTACATAGTACGAGTATGTTAGGAAATACAAACTTGTGCAAGGACATGGGTTTGATTTATAATAAGTTTTTGTAATCTATAAATTACTTAATTATATTAGGGAGGTAGGTAGATCATAAATTGCAACTCATAAACTATATTTACTGTTATTTATTTAGTTTTTTAATCTTTAACATGTAAATAACGGAAAGGTTTGATTTAATTTTTATTTATTGTAAATTTTACCTACTTGCGAGTTTACGAGTTTAATAGTCTGAAATCCTTGTTTTCAGAGCTTTTTGTTACAATTAAAATTTCGTATATTTTAAATTTTAAAATAGGTAGTTGATAAATTTATATTTTATTTAAAATTCAAACAGCCATACACACAACAATTAAATAACGCCCGTCCGGCATGATTTTGCGTCGCGTAGTCAGTCCGTGCAATCAATATCCGACAAGCGAGCGGCGAGCGAAAGTAGATAAAAGACCCTTAGCCGGTTCAGTCCGGAGACTGAAGGCTGCACTCCCCGACCGCCGCGCGCACCCCCGCCCGCGTCTAGGTCACCCACACAGCGCCCCGAGCGATTTTACGAGCACACATGCTTGAGTGTCGCTTCTTTACTTTAGTATACAGGGTGTTCGGAAGAACGTTGAACATACGATAATGGGGGGTAGTTGGGGTGGTCTGTTAACTAACTAGCTCAAAAGATTTCACCTAGGTCTCAAGATTTTTTTTAAATTATTTTTTTTATAAATTTCCATAATTTTTCGGTTTTGTACCTTTAAACCCGTCTAACTTTTTTTTTAATGACCAGATCCAAATAATTTTTTCATTATTGGAATCTTAGTGATTGGTAGGTCCCTTAAAATAAAAAGTTGTGAATTGCACATTGCTAGAAACAAAGTTATGGGCCCTCAAACATAAAATAAGAGTTGAAACTAATTTTGAATCTCAACTTCGCGTAGCATTTAAAAAATAAATAAAAGGGATGGATGACTTCTGATTTGTTAAAAACATCTCCAAAGTGTGAGCTTTCTAACGATATGTCGTTTGTTTTGATATCTTTTTTGTAACCAAAATTATTCGATGTTTTCTACCCAGGCGGACCATTTCGACGAAAATCTACATACGTGAAAACTTAAATGTTTTGCGAAATTTATCAATGCAAAGGTCAAAATAACAAATTAGTAGGATAGTGACATAAAGAATGTAGATTTTTTCTCACTCTTGCACACATAAAGGCTATCTTTTCTCTCTTTCACTCTGTGTGGAATGCGCGGCGAGTGACGCTTCCCAAGAAGGTAATAATACTAATGTTTCACTCTAGTACACTCACATCGTATCTTTCCTCTCTTTCGCTTTCGGAACAGGCGACTCAGTTTAAGTGACAGAACCAAAGAGGACAGAATTCTTAGTCGAGACTTAACTGCCTCTGCGATCATACGTGCCCTTTGTGCCTACTCTTGTTACAGTTATCTTCGTTTTGTATTATTGTTATCAGTTGTTTTGTTAAGTTTTGTTATTTCTGTTACGTTTGTTAATCGGTAAAATGACTTCATTTATCAATGAGGAATATGCAGACATTTTAATGGCATATGGAAGAGCTAACTCCAATGCGCATGAAGCGCGTAGAATTTATCAAAAACGAAGATAACTGTAACAAGAGTAGGCACAAAGCTGTCTGTCACTTACACTGAGTCGCCTGTTCCGAAAGCGAAAGAGAGGGAAGATACGATGTAAGTGTACTAGAGTGAAACATTATTATTATTACCTTCTTGGACAGTTAAGTCTCGACTAAGAGTTCTGACACTTACACTGAGTCGCCTGTTCCGAAAGCGAAAGAGAGGGAAGATACGATGTAAGTGTACTAGAGTGAAATATTAGTATTATTACCTCTTGGGAAGCGTCACACGCCGCGCATTCCACACAGAGTGAAAGAGAGAAAAGATAGCCTTTATGTGTGCAATAGTGAGAAAAAATCTACATTCTTTATGTCAGTATCCCACTAATTTGTTATTTTGACCTTTGCATTGACAAATTTCGCAAAACATTTAAGTTTTCACATAAGTAGATTTTCGTCGAAATGGTCCGCCTGGGTAGAAAACATCGAATAATTTTGGTTACAAAAAAGATATCAAAACAAACGACATATCGTTATAAAGCTTACACTTTGGAGATGTTTTTAACAAATCAGAAGTCATCCATCCCTTTTATTTATTTTTTAAATGCTACGCGAAGTTAAAATTCAAAATTTGTTTCGACTCTTATTTTATGTTTGAGGGCCCATAACTTTGTTTCTAGCAATGTGCAATTTACAACTTTTTATTTAAAGGGACCTGTAAATCACTAAGATTCCAATAATGAAAAAAATATTTGGATCTGGTCATTAAAAAAAAAGTTAGACGGGTTTAAAGGTACAAAACCGAAAAATTATGGAAATTTATAAAAAAAATAATTTAAAAAAAATCTTGACACCTAGGTGAAATCTTTTGAGCTAGTTAGTTAACAGACCACCCCAACTACCCCCCTTTATCGTATGTTCAACGTTCTTCCGAACACCCTGTATATTCTGTGCCTCGGGTGACATAGGGCACTTTCGATCCCGGAAATGGTGGAGGAAGTGGGGCATATTTGAAAAAAATTACGCGCGTATGAAACCGTGGGCGGAACGCTAGTCATAAAATAATAATGTTAACATCCTGCATGTTAACATTTATGATTGCCATTTGCGCCATTTGCTTGAACATTAATACTGAAAAAATTTCAAACTGGTAATGCAATCAATAGTGTTGAGAAAAGTTTATAATTCTGTATTATCTGAGCTTCTTAAAAGGCTCTTAAAGATCTTCGAGCTAAACCTCAGTTGAAAGTGAACTGGCTTTCACATTAGGTAATTTGCCTAAACACATCCAGAGTTTATAATATCTGCCATGTACCTACAGTATAAGGATTTATTCACCATCCGTCTTACCAGTTTTCCGACGTAAAAAGAACGGTTCGAAATTATTGGATAATAAACAGAACTTGGCCTCATTTTCACTTCCACTTTGGGCGGGTCGTATTCAATTTTGCTGGGGCGATTTTCACACCGAAAAAATATGTAGGCACATTGTAGTTTTATGTAAAGAGGCGTATCGGTCGTAAAGGCAGCAGTAAAGCGAGCCGCCGTAAACCCGTGTTCAATATGTTGCGGCTGACGGATATCGACAATGCTGATATTGTGAATATTGTACCTACGTATAGCAACATAGGGCTATCATTGCCTACGGCTTCAATGTCTGGAGTTTAGGTATCGTGCGGTCGTCTTTTTTTCCAGTGATTGCCTTTTGACTCCACCAAAGCGGAGATATTGTGTGCGTGCGGTGTGCTGTGTTTTTAACGCAATAGGCTTGTTTCCACTAAGAATGAATCGGATGGCTTAGAGTTTCTAATGATTAATCATGATATGTAGTAAACAAAAAAACAACTTTTTTACTAAAATAATATAAGATTACAAATATTTTTGGAAATTAAAATCGGCAAAATTACTTAATCACGTGACATTAAACAACAATCAGAGAAGCGTGACGTCAGTCCTCGCAAAACACCGGTTGCAGCTGTATAGGTAATGATCTCGTCGACTGACATCAACAAACTCGATTGTTTCGCGAGGATAGACGTCATTCAAGACGCCATGACAGTCTTGGCCTTTCCAAAGTTAATTTTAAGTTTATTTCTAAAAAAGCAAAATACTTATGAAAAAGGCCTATTTTTCTAAAAATAATATATATTTGGGGTAAAATAGATACTAAACTATAGTTTTAAACGAATTTCCAAATTTTGTCAACTAGTCTATTATATTGGTTTGTTTTATTCTTTGTTTTATTTTATTGTAATAACGCAATTCTATTGTTTGCTTAAAAAACATCTCTCCGCTCGACTCGTCTCCGCTTTGGTGGAGTCCCGGCCTTACAGCAGGCTAGCGGGACGCGGCTGTGTGTGGGACTTGAGACTAAATAAGATGTAGTGGAACCTATTACCTACTCACTAAACTCCCCCGGTTTCTTATTTAAACTCCAGAGCGACGAGCCGGTGTTCTAGCGATTGCCTTCGTGACGCAATGGTTAGTAACTACTAACTAATAGGTACCTAGTCTAAGATCCCACTGCTCGATTCTGCAGGTTTTTGTTTTTTTGATACAATCAATTTTAAATGAATGTTAAGGAAGTATGCAATGGATTAGGGATAGGTAGGTGGCCTATAAAAAATTTGCCGCATATAATTAATTTGCTAATATAATTTGCAACTTTATGTTTTTTAATGAATTTTACGATTATTTGAAAGATAATAATGTCACAAATTGAAAAAAAAGAATCCACATAGGTGTAATACTACATGGGTGTTCCTCACGCCATCGCCATATGAGGCCCTACAGAGACTGCAAGAATAAATAAATATCTCTGGACATTATTCACACAGCGCCATCTAGCCCCAAACTAAGCATTAGCTTGTGCTATGGGCATGGGTGCCAGACAACGGATAAACATTACGTACTTATATTCTTTCTTCTTGTAAATACAAACATATTATACATAGAAACACCCAGACCGATACAAACAGACATGTTCATGCACACAAAATGTTTGTACCGTGCGGGGATCGAACCTGCGACCTCCGGTGTAATAGACGACTTCTCGACCGTTACCACCAAATGGCTAGTCAAGAATCTTCAAACTTTTCATCCATTACCATTCCTACTCCAAATTGGACGTCAACTACGGTGATTTTTATAACTAGAAGAGCATAATACAAAATAAAAGAAATATGCCATTATCTACTGTTCTCTGACGTGTATTAAAAATTAAGTGATTACATTCTGAGTGGCCTTAAATGCAAATACAAGCGTGGTTCTTTAACAATACATTTTATTTAGAAGGTATAAGTATAACCTCTCCATTGTTATGATAAATTAAGCCGTTTAAGGGGTTTGAAGAAGCTAAAAATTACAAGAATTTTTTTTTTCTTTCCTTTATTCTTTGTCTTCTCCAATGGTCTTTTTTGACCTTCTAGCCTTAAACCCTTTCAACGCCAATGTCTGATATATCAAACAAACCATTTTCGTGCCCACCACGCCAATGTCTGATATATCAGACAAAAAAACAGGATCAAGAAACTTTTTTTTTTTTTTTTTTTTTTTATTTATTGTTCTCAAAAATGTTACATAAGAAATCCAATTTCGGGGTCTGCCAAACTGCTGAGCAGTTTGTCGGCAGTCGTTCTCGTGAATCTTAACTATTTTACATGTTTTGACTCGCATGCACTTACTACTATACTCAATCGACAGTACATCACGCCTCACATCCGTACCTCAAAATAAAACCGGCATATTATCTGGCATATAAAAATAAACCCAGGTTTACCTTGAGCTATCTTAATTAGTAATAAATACTTGTACTAAGTGTGAGACCCGATGCGCTGCCTACTGAACTTATACCTATTTATAACACATACATTTATCTATTTGGCAGTTATCCGATATCCACATACACAAACGTTATATCTTTCTCATGGACAGAGTGACAAGTAATGTTTTTTTAATTTAGCTTTTAATTGATTTTTTGATGACACATCATTTAGTAAGTCCTGTGATAACTCGTTATGAATTGTAGGTATTATCCATTGTATTTTTACTTGCCTGAATGAGTGGGGGCTTCGTCGTTTGACCCCGGTCCCGAATACACCGCGGTGTCAAACGCACAAGGACTCTTTTTGAATTGGCCGTTTGACACCGTTAATAATATCGCGGTTCCAAGCGGGAATAACTTTTTTCGACTTCGTCATTTGACACCGCCAATAAAAATCTTATTTTTGATTTTTGTACAGTTGAGTACACAAGTAAGTTGTAGATTTGAAGGATCCTTTAGTGAGTAGGTTATATTTTTTTCTGAAAAGTTACTTGTTTTTAGGAAGCATTAACGTGTCGTGTATTGGTTTTTGCATGGAACACGTTTGCGATATCGAAATCGTTAGAAGTTTGTATCTTTTGCAAAAGAAGTAATAAACGAGTAGCTATTACAATAGCCTTATCGCCAAAAGGGTAAGATCGTTCAATTAGTAAGGTCACTTGTTCCTGGAAGCATTGCCTTGTCGGTATTTTTTTAGTAGTAGTTTTAAGTATTTGATGGTTACGTGTAAATGAAAGCTGCAGGTGTCGAGCACTGCTTTGTTTGTAAAAATAACGACATAAGACGCTTATTTTTGGTCTGAATTAAATTTTATGTGTATAATAATATGAACGAATTTAATGTTTCAATAAATGAATTACTTGTCGCTTTGTGTATTAATGAAAATTTAACTATCTATATTATGTATAAATAGCTAATAATACAATATAAAAGCATAAGTAGTGAAAACTATTTAGGCTAATGTATTGTTTTAATGTTAAGTTAAATAAAGAAAATAAATAATAAAAAAATAAAAATCATTAAGTACTGGTGGTGTGTGCGGCCACACGCGAAGCGGCTGCCTTGATCACACGTTTTGTGTTGGGCCGCACAGTCGTATGGACATTTTTGCGCTCGCGTCAAACGTGTAATGCCGCACGTGAAGTTGCAATTTTAAAAACACAGGGTTGTGTCTTTGCCGCAGTCAACGTGGTAATAAGCTGAAATGAAGCTAGATGAAGTGACCATATCCCAAAAAAGTGTCTGATAGTGGTTGGAAGTAAAGAGCTGAAATACGAGCGTTCTATTGGTGCGGCCTATTGGACAAAGTTGTCATTACAAAAAACGGATACTTATATTGGGATATTTTTTTCGATGCAATTTTGTCTTTAACTGTACATAAATAATAACAGCGGTGTCAAGTGACGAAGTCGAAAAAAGTTGTTCACCACTTGACACCGCGGTGTCAAACGGCCAATTCAAAAAGCGTCCTTGTGCGTTTGACACCGCGGTGTATTCGGGACCGGGGTCAAACGACGAAGCCCCCGAATGAGTTGAGTATAACCTAATAATTTTTTGGAATTTTTTTTTTATGGTCGTGGCGTGTGGGGCACCATTTTCGGAAAAAAGCGTGGCGGGGAAAGGGTTAACATTGTTGGAAGGGGGAGTCAAAAATAAAAGCCTTTGGTATGTAGGTATATTTGGGTAGAGTTATGGTACAAGCTTATAAGCAACTAGCGGTCGCCTACGCGGTTTCACCCGCGCGCAATTTCTTTTCCAATTATCCCCTCTTTCCCCCACATTTCCGAGATCAAAAGTACCCTCTGTCACCCGGGGATTGTGTAGCTTTCCAAAAGTGAAAGAATTTTCAAAATCGGTTCAGTAGTTTCGGAGCCTATGCAATACAAACAAACAAACAAATCTTTCCTCCTATTGATATTAGTATAGATAGAAAAATCATTTATAGAATATAGCAAACAAATGTTTCAAGATCGAACCTTAAACCTCTGATACTCTTAGTAGAGTTCTTATGTAACTATTACACTAAATCGGTCGTCAACTTTTTTAAGGGGGGGTGGGAGTACATAAAAGAGGTATAGACCGACAAACTTATCTGTTCCGGTGGCGGCGTCGCTACTGTCTATTTAGAACTGTCATTAAATATCGTTTTTGCATTGTATTTCACGTAGTTCCAATTTTGGCCACCGGAACAGATAAGTTTGTAGGTCTGTATTATGCGACGTCCAAATATGGCGCCGCGCTCGCACATTTCGTAGTTTTTTAAACATAGTAAACGAGACACTAATTTTATCAAGTCAAACTCTGCGAATTTATCTGTAAATATTTAGTGGCTATAATTGAGTGAAAATTCAAATGTTAATTGGCAGGAGCTTAGACATAAAATACGATCGTTAAAAAAAGGGGTAACTTTGGGATTTTTTTCTATCGAGTGAAGTTTATAAAAACATGTAATTGAATGCGATTTTAACTAGATCAGATCCTTAACTGATACATATATTTTTTTTAGAATTGAAAACACTGATTTGTATGTCTCAGGTGGCTTTTAAAAACCATACGCGCGGCATCTGCGGAACTACACAGCCTTAAGCATAGCACGAGTTGTGTGTTATTCTGCGACACTTCCATGTTATGTATTCCACATTAGTCGTACGCCCCGAGCCTTTCCCAATCTTAGCAAGTTTCGGCAAGTATTTCCTATGCGTTGTTCGAACTTCCTGACACGTGCGACCCCAAACTTTAAGGATTGCGTAAAAAATAAGACAAGAACTTGCGCCAAATATTGCGGGGATTTGCCAACTTTTGTTAGATATTTCAACACCAGGATTATTCTTATGTTGATGTACTTTTTTTATTCTTTTTGTAAGTTTGTGATTTCAAATATAAATAAGTAGTAGCAATTTTTTAGCCATAGCTTTGATAAGCTTATTGATGACTGTGGTATATTATGGTCCGTTTAGAATATTCGAAGATAAAAAAAATCTAAATAGAATAGTATTATGGGGACCTAAGTACACCAGTGTCAACGAATATAATTATCCTTGGACACAATTGTGTCCTTAAGTCAACCTTTGCGGGTGGGGAATAAGGAGCCCCAGAAATATCTGATCGGATCGAATCGGATCAATCGTAAGTAATGGTCCTTATCATTCCCCATGTCCCCTTGGACAGTTTAGAAGCGGGAGTGACATGGCCTGGGTATCATTTTAGAAAAATATCTGAAGCTAGTTGCATTAGGTAGACAGCGTGTTTTTTTAGCCGTTGTTTTCCCTTGCAAGCTTCACCTTGTAGTACCTACTATCGATTTTTGCAAGTATTTTTTGTTTTTACTTTAAAAAAAAAAAACTTTTTTTATAAAGACGGGAAAATGGAAATCAAATGTTTGTAAATAGTCATTTTTTAGGGTTCCGTAGCCAAATGGCAACTTCATTAATCTATTACTACTAGGATAGAATAATTTTACTGCGGAAAAACAACGACTAAAAAGTCAAAATTGTCCTTTAAATTGAGAATGAGGACGCGGGATGCGGTGGTACGCAAATAAACAAGGGTCGCAGATGAAAGTAAAAAATATCACACTAAAGCCCCTATTTTAGCGGGACATCTAGTGTAAAGTACCTATCCATTGTAATAACCAGGGGGCTTAGACAAGATGACATCGCTTCATAGCTGGTGAATTTCGCTAAGTCCAATTTGTATGGATTTGACAGATGCCATAGAAAAGTCACGTGTTGAAAGCTCAATTTGCGATAGCGAATGTCAAATCCCATAGGATTTGACATTCGCTATCGCAAATTGAGCTATAACGAACTTCATAAATGCCGCTTGTCTAGGGGGGCAGGCCTGTCGAAACTAGGATCATAGTCGAAGCGGACCCTGAGCTCCATACTGGATGCAACCGGGAACTCGCTGAGATGATGATGATGTGATCTATTGTATAGTATTGTTTTTGCTTCTAGGCAATAGATATTGCTTGTCGTACGTAGATATGTGGTCTCGGTGCTTATTTAATGGTATTTACAAAAACTGTTATATAGTTACTTTACTTATATAGACACTAGAAGGAAAAGCTCAGTTGCTTTCAGGTTCTATCTACCATAGATAACATTTACAGTTAGACGTTTTTTTTTCTTTAACATTAATTTGTCAACTACATACAAACAAAGTTAGGTGTTTTTGTTGGTGGAAGAGTTTTGTTACACCATGTTGTCCCGGTGAATCAGAACCTTAAACAGCCTGTGGGCAGCAGTATTTGAAGACGAGTGGGAGGACAGAGGCTGGGCCTGTAGCTGCGAAGTACTATAGACATTCCGACAGTGACATATTGTATAATATATAACGATATTGGGACGGTTCTTTGACTCTCCAGTAGTGCATATTATAGTAGATAATGATTTCTAGTGAAATTACTGGGTTAAAGAGTCTAGTCTATAACTGTCGTCTCGGTGTAGCGGGCGCAGGGCAATGCCAGACAGTAACTGCCTATTATAGTTACTGTTTGGCACTGAACTGTCTAAGGGCAGACGTGACGCTTACCATCAGGTGTACGATCTGCTCGTCTTGTTACACATTGCAATAAAAAATATATCGACGGCCCCCCCCGAATAAACGTGCAAGAGCTACTTATATGTAGCACAAAAAGATTTTTTTTGCTTCTTTGGATGCGGGACGAAGTCCTGCACCTTCTTGAATTTTTTGGTAATTTTTTAACAATAAACACCGAAGATATAGCTTCAAATATGGTTATTCTAGGGAAAAAACATGTAAAAACATTACCCGAATATTGGTGTATTAAACCTTGCAGTCAAGTTTTATACACGATTATTAATGTTATGTCGTTTACACGTTTCTTCGTGTGAAAAGCAAAACTAAAAACTATTGCAATCATTCATTACACGTTATGAAGGGGTGCGGGGAGTTTTGCGAATTGACATTGCACATTCGAACATCCGGTCAGGCGTGGGGTGTACAGTGCACTTACACTTATATATTTCTTACCTATTCACACGAATAAACGTGCAAAGGACTATTACTCGATCAGGAATGTTTCTACTACACTAGAATATAATTTTAAAAGGATTTTTTCCAAATTACATGAAAACTATAAATATTTTCCATAATATTGTTGTGACTTATACTAATACCTAATTTTTTTTCTTTGATTTCGTCATACATTGTACAGGCATATTTAAATACCACGTTGAAATATTCACATTTTTACGTTTTTAATTTCTCCTGTAAAGTTGATGAATTTCCTTTGCACGTTTATTCGGGGGGGCCGTCGATATATGTCAAAATGGTATCCCAAAGGCTCGGATTATAAACCACTTCCTTGGGTACACCACTGGTTCAGGATAAGGTAAGTGCTGGTTGGCACTTTTTGAGAATCCGCCCGGCTAGCTACCAATACCTACATAGGAGGAAAATGGTTCGACTGCTGCTTCTACATCCCAAAATCAACACACGCACTCACTCACCTCAACATCCACATAACACACTTCATTACACACACACTCACTCACCTCAACATCCACATAACACACTTCATTAAATAATATAAATAGGTCTTCTATCAGGTAGTGAACGGCAGTGGTCCATACCCTGCCGTTCAATCCCAAGAGTAACATCGTAGGGCTACCCCCCTACCCCCCCCCCCCAACTCTGTCGCCTGGTTCGACTACTGCTTTCACATCCCAAAATCAACACACTCACTCACTCACCTCAACATCCACATAACACACTTCATTAATTCATACATACAAAACTTGCGCATGGTTCAGAATGTGTAACTAGTTAAATTAATGGTAACTACCTGCTCCTTTGATATTTCTTGTCATCAATGTTTATTTATATCTTATGTTTTGTCAAATGTTTAACTACTGCTATCTATCAAAAATATTTTTGACAACTAGCCAACCTGTAAATCTGGTAACATAAAATTATGACATCCACGAGACAGGCTCTGCCTAGTGTGGGTGTCACAGTTCCTCTAAGTAATGTAATCAGGCTATTCTGGTAAATAAAGATATTTTATTTTTTATTTATTTATTTATTTATAAATACTAATAATTTTTTTTGACTGTGTTTCTAATGTGAATTTGGGAGCTAAGTAGGTACACTTAAAATGAAAGGTTTGAAGAACGTAGAAGCTACATATGGCTGTATCGAGCGAGGCTTCCCGATGAAGGGTGAATGGAATAGGCCACGAGGGTTGCTCTTTCAAGAAAACAGAATGTCCATTGTCATTGAAGCAAAGGCTATGCCTGTCCATGCCCTATGTCACTGCCAGTAAGGCATTTTAGAGACACTGGGTTTTAGTATTATACATACTCTTTGTAGTGGTAAAGCCATGCTGTTTTACAGTAGGTACACCACACGCTCTCATGATAGATAAATAACATTTAAGAAAATAAAAGGTTAATCCTGTTTTATTATTGTACACTAAATTCAGCAGACTAATAAAGGAATTTTAATGTGTTCTACTAAATAAATTACCTATATCTGTGCACTGTTCTACAATTTTATCCCCACAATACAGATACATTCTAGGCGCCACAGGCATACGACAGATGAAGCACTCAACAAGGAAGATCATATTATTGAAACCGGAGATATTTCAAACTGTATTATATCCTAGTTCCTACTTGTTGTCAATAAATATTTTTGTATTTTTTTTTGTATTTTTGTATTTTAGTTATAGAAAAGCGGAGTCTTCAAACACAGGCATTCAGCTTAAATGGAGACTCCAATCACCTATTTAAAAAGATATAAGATTTAAAGGAAATAAACATTATTTATTTATTGATTTATTAGTACGAATAGGCCGGCGCTATCAGGGCAGTCACAATATTAGAGCTATCCCTGACCGATACGATATTCTACGAAAACACAGCTACATATTTGTACTATTAAAAAGGTTAATCTATCAACAAGGATCAATCAGATCGGTCCATATGAAACTGTCCAATGTATTTGTAAGGTTTTCCCACAGAACAAAGAAAATTTTCTCTCTGAGGTTTTCCGCTTCCATTCTTCCGTTTTCCATTTACGTTGACAGGTGAAGGTAATTCTTTACCGAATGGCAACCCCGATCATTCTTGATATGTGTTTTACTTACAAAATGATGTTTTGGTACATAGGTATCGGATTTGATTTTATAATATAAATCAGGTGACAGACGCAGTAGACCAATGTTAATATAATAAAAAAGAGGTAGATAGGTTATGTCAGTACTGAAGAGAAGTCAAAAATTGTCCACGGCGTACGTATAGACCTACAAACTTATCTGTTCCGATGGCGGCGTCGCTACTGTCTTTTTAGTACTGTCATTAAATATCCTTTTTGCATTGCAAAAACTGACATAATATCTTTGTTGTAGGGAATGTACCTATTAAGCATAGTCGAGTTTGGAAGGATGCGGAAGATTATGTTTTTTTTATTTTCGAATATATTTTTTTTTAATGGCAAGCAATCACCGCCGTCCATGGACACCTGCGACACCAGAGGGATCGCTGATGCGTTGCCGGTCTATGGGGGGTATGGGGGGTGTGGGCCTCCGGCACTCTCACAAACCAGACGAATCACAATAGTAGTCACTATTATTTCACGCTGGTGTTATGTGAGAGGGTGGTACTTCCCCGGACGAGCCGGCCCATTCGTACTGTAAAACAGCATGGCTCTACCACTACCAACTTCTGTTGGGATAACAATAATAGAAGTTTTATGTATTTGTGTATACTTCTTGCCTGTTACAACTGACGTAGTATAAAAAAAGTTACCTTCAAACTAGAAAACGTGAACAATGATACGAGAAGTAGGTAGGTACTGTTACATAGTTATTTTATAATGCGCACATTACTTATTTAACATCTAATGACTTACTAAACAGTATAGCCTTAACATTTATTGTAAGGTGACGTGCACCGCTTGCCTTTTTGCCATCGGAAAGTAAGTTTTTGTTTTATGTCAGAGGCGCAAACGAGCCCGTGGGTCGCCTGATGGTAAGCAATCACCGCCGCCCATGGACATCTGCAACACCAGAGGGATCGCTGATGCGTTGTCGGCCGGCCTCCGGCACTCACAATCCAGACGAAACACAATTGTAGTCACTATTATTTCAGGCTGGTGTTATGTGAGTATACTTACATTTACATTATTTAAAATCGGTATCACGCGACTTGTTTCTATGCGCCTGATTTCGTGCCTGACTTATCTAGGTCAGGCACGCAGCCCACTTGATAGTACATGGCTAATGCGTCCTATTCCGTTAAACTCTTAGTAAACACTCAATGTGCTGCCTCGATGTAGGCTTTTCTGGTCTTCCAACCTTTGATTACAAGTGTACTGGCTCCTACGTTAGCATCGGTGGAACACAGCCAGGACTGTTGTGGCAGCATATTTCACCTGAAGGGGTGGTAGCTAGCCAGTCGGACTTTGAAAAAATCCTATTACCACCAGATTGAAGCGGGAATCGAACCCACGATCGAAGGGTTTTATAGCTTGGGTATAAAGCCCGGAGGTTATAGGCTAAGAAAATCTATGAGAGGATTCGCATCACGCAATTTCAATGCTCTTTTTTTTATAATATTGTGATTGTGAGCCAAAGGATCAGGTGTGACATCTGACGACTAGGAGCCTCAGACGCGTTGAGTGCCTTTTAAAATAAAAAATAAAATCGAGGAAGGAGGATGGGTATAGGAAGAAGGGAGGAAAGGTCTCCGGCACTCTCACTTACTGAACGAAGCGCAATAGCAAACCAACTATATTACGTTAGTTTTCTGTAAGAGAGTGGTACTTTCTCAGTCGAGCCGGTCCCCTGGATAAAACCGGCATCCCACTCCCTTTCATGCCACTTACTGCCATTTTCACGTTAATTTCTGTGACATAAGTGTTCTTAGAACGCCGCATCTTACATTCTCCTTGCTGACCGATATGAGAACAAATAAAAAGACTTAAGGCCCATATAGCTCCCAAGTAGCGCCCTTTTTAGATAAATAATCATTTTTAAGCAATAAATTTTTTTTAAAGAATCCTACGATGCGGTTGTTAAGTAAATGATTAGTAATTAATTATTCTAAGAGGTAGGTAATAATTATGTGGATAAGGCAGTTTTACGGCCGCTTGGCTATTTTAGTTCTTAAATCGAATTTGAAACATTTTGAAACCTGATAACATTAGCCTCTAAGTATCATCTTTGTAAACGCAAAGTATTTATTCAATGAAACGTTTATTTTATTTAATTGTTAGTTTAAATATTCAGTTGGCTTTAGCTAATGCGGGCCTTAAGGGGCCGTTCAAGTATTACGTAAGCACTATGGGGGGGTGGGGGGGTCTTTGTTTTGCTTATTTTGGATGACATGGGGGGTAGGGGGGTCTAGATGATGATTACGTCATCGGTAGTTATTTACTTTTTTACCCCAATGGCAACCCTCACATTGCCTATGCTTGAAAACGAAACCCATTTTCGGGGATTCCCGCAAATAATGCATACGTTTAGGCACTCGCTTTAGAACCGATAAGGGGAATTACCGTGCGGTACTCAGTTGTCTAAATTTCCTCTGTCAGTGTATTGTTTCGTTTGGATACTATAGCGAGTAGACGTATTGTAAGTATACCAAAGCAAGATTACATTTTAGTTAGAGCACCATGACGTGAGAAGACGTATAGACATTCCAAAATCGGATGAAAGTTAGCAGACTCACAACACTGAGCAGCAATCTAAGCAATCCAATGTCAAGAATCATGGATTCGGGTTTCATGAACTGAAGACTGTTAATTTTTATTTAATATGTGTACCAATGTTTAATATGTGTCCGGTGCTTTAATACTCTTTCGATCGAAAGAGCTATAGAGCAAAATCGGGGGTCTAAGGTGTTCGTACAATCTCTCGGAAGAAGCCACCTGACGAAGCTGACCACAGCAAGTGGAGAAGTTGTTGCCTCAAAGCCGGCAGTCCGTTCGGAGGTAGAGGACTTTTATGGCCGGTTATACGCTTCGCATGCATGTCGACCTGATCCCGAAAATGAGGACTCTAGAGCCACGTTAAATCCCTATTACACTGAAGACCTGCCAAAAGTGAGCGTTGGCGAAATCGAGATTGCTCTTGGGCAGCTTAAAAATGGAAAAGCCCCTGGAGAGGACGGTGTTACTACTGAGCTGCTAAAGGCTGGAGGGAACTCCAAAGGCGTGGAGTAGGAGTGTGGTCGTCCTGTTCTTTAAAAAGAGTGACAAAAGCCTGTTGAAGAACTATCGAACCATTTCCTAAGCCACGTCTATATAAGTGACAGTGGGCTGGCCATATCAGCCGCAGAACCGATAGCCGTTGGGGTAAACGGGTTCTAGAGTGGAGACCGCGTCTCGGTAAACGTAGTGTAGGACGCCCTCAGGCCAGGTGGACCGATGATCTGCGCAAGATGGCTGGCAGGAGCTGGATGCGAGTGGCCGAGGATCGATCAGCGTGGCGAGCATTTGGAGAGGCCTATGTCCAGCAGTGGACTATCACAGGCTGATGATGATGATGATGTGTACTAAAACTTTAAAATAAGTTTGTTATGTTCGTAAGATTATAATATTTTTGTCCCTTACTCTATGTTGAATACTGTATAAGTAAAATCTAATCTCTATCCTAAATCTATTTTCTTATTTATAAAGTTATACGAGGGTAGATCGAAATATTCGCGGCCTAACACATAAATACTTAAACTATTTTAATGTAACTGATCTCATTCGATTTGTTAACTCACTGGTTGTCACATTGTAAAATTTTATCGCAATATCATTATCTATTTTTAAATTAGACTGAATTTTGTGAGCCTAAGTGCAGCGTTTTTAAAGAATGGAGAAAATTGAGCAACTTGCGGTTATCAAATACCTATTTAAAAATAAACTTAGTTCAAAAGAGATACACAAAGATATGTCAACAACATTGGGGGAATCTGCTCCATCGTATACGACTGAGAAAAAGTGGGTTGCAGAATTTAAACGCGGATGAGAGAGTATTAAAGATGACCCTAGCTCCGGCCAGCCTACGACGTCTACGACTGAAGAAAACATGAGGAAAATCTGTGATCTGATATTGGCAGATCGGAGATTGACCATCAGGAAGATTGCAGACACTATTGGCATCTCAAATCAACGATCACAAAACATCATAGTCAATGAACTTGGATTTTCTGAGGATTCTGCGCGGTGGGTTGCTTTCAGTTGAACAAAAACGAATACGGCTCACAATTTCTCGCGACTGTTTGGAAATGTTTGAGGTACCTATATCTACAAGATTTTTTGGCCCGATTTGTGACAATGGATGAAACCTAGGTACACCACTACATCCCAGAGTCAAAACAGCAATCCAAGCAGTGGAAAAAACCTGATGAACCGACTTCAAAAAAAGCCAACCAATTTTGTCAGCTGGCAAGGTGCATCAGTTTTTTGGGATGCTAAGGGTGTCATCATGGTGGACTACCTTGCAAAAGGTAAAACTATAAACTCGGCTTATTTCTGCACCTTTTTACGTCATGTGCGTGAAACAATCAAAGAGAAAAGGCCAGGATTACGGTGATCCCACACGGACGCGCTGCGCTGCGCTGCGCTGCGTCGACGCACCGCAAGCGCTCGACGGAATGGGTGCCACACGATCCGATGCGTCGTCGCAACGCGCTGCGTTGTCCACGCGTCGTCGTGCGTCGTCGTGCGTTGTCTGCGTTGATTTTAGGTTAAGTTTGTGATTTTTATCCCATAAAAGAGGTCTTTCCTCAACTAATGAGATAAGGTAGTCCACGTCAATGTCATTAATAGTATTATGATGATTTATGTACTTGGGGCGCACCGCTATCTCGACTGCATAAACCATACTGCGACGCGTGCGTCGTCGCTCCGTCGTCGGAGCGCTGCACCACTCCCCCCGCTTCGTCTGTCGGCTACGCGTGCGTTGTACACGCGTTACGGCGACGCGCGTCGCCACAACGGACCGTGTGGCATGCCGTTCAATTTGTATGAAATATAACGCATCGACGACGCTCCGTCGACGCAGCGCAGCGCAACGCGCCCGTGTGGCATCACCGTTACTCGGCAAGAAAGTGTTGTTCCAACACGATAATGCACGCGTTTAAACGTCTGTTGAATCTATGGCTCAAATTCATGATTGTGGCTTTGAATTACTACCCTATCCTGATTTGGCACCTTCAAACTTTGATTTATTCCCAAACCTAAAAAAAACGCCATGGAGGTCAAAAATTTTCATCAAATGAGGAGGTTGAAGCTGCGTTGGGTGACTTTTTTAAGGCCTTGAAGAAACTTTTTTTATGACCGGCATACAGGCGTTGAAAACCAGGTGGAAGAAGTGCATTGAGTTAGGTGGAGATTACGTGAAAAAATAAAATTATTTTGTTTATAATTTACATTGTTTTCTTGCTGAGGCCGCGAACTTTTCAATCCCTCGTAATCATAACATTATAATTATAGTATATAAAAAAATTATAATTGAAAAATGTTTACGTAAGCATAGGGGGAGGGGGTAAGAGCTTTGCTTACTTTTGCTGACAAGGGGGGTGGGGGGGTAAAAATTTGCAATAAATCTGCTTACGTAATATATGAACGGCCCCTAAGTATATATTTTGCTTGCCATAAATAAGAAGTTAGACAAAGGCAGTAATTAAGTATGAAAATAACAAAATACGAATCTTAAACGTAACGCCTAGAGGCTACTACTTTTGTTCATACAATCATGTTAATAATACCTTATTAATATTAAAAACAGATTGTCTCTTTCATTTTGAAAATACTCTGTATTCAGTCATTGGCCATAGCTTATCCTTTTTTCTGTACAGTCATATTCTGTAGGTACCTTTATATACTTACTAGCCTTCCGCCCGCGGTTTCACCCGCGCGTAATTTCTTTTTCCAAATATCCTCCCCTTCCCCCCACATTTCCGGGATCAAAAGTATCCTATGTTCACCGGGGATAGTCTAGCTTTCCAACAGTGAAAAAAATATTCAAATCGGTTCAGTAGTTTCGGAGCCTATTCGATACAAACAAACAATCAATTATCAAATCTTTCCTCTTTATAAGAGGAAATACTAAGGGTGAGAAAATTGAAAATTGGATTTTTGTAAAATCTATTGCTGTCGCGCAGTGCCCGAACAACCGAGCTATCAATGTGTAAGTGAGACTGTCAATGTTTGCGTGCCACGCCGCCTCCACGCCCCGCGCCCGCCTGCACACAGCTAAGAAGGAATAGAACAAAAGAAAATAGACTTCTGCATAATATTTAAAACCGGTAAATGTTCACGGACAATGCAAAGGAAAAAACAGGTCACTAATTTCGACAGACATTATTAAGTCTTGCTGGTACAGTGGCTACGTACTGCTCATCGACACCGATAGGTTCGTGGATCGGATCCGACGAGTACCCCTATTGCTTTTTGTGAATTTATTCGCATTTGTTAATAGAACCTTTTTTTTTATGTTTTTTTTTTTTTTACGAGTAAAGTTATATGGCTTTCTCTTGTGGCAAATGTAACACTCAAGCAAAGTTAAAATAAAACAACTTTAAACGGATGAAAACTCGCGTATATTCTACATTTTGAAATTTAAACCCGACGTTTCGACTACTTTTCAGTGGCCGTGATCACGGTATGACTCAGGTGTTATGCGTCAAAAATTGTTATTTCTACCTTCACTTTTATAATTATTTTAGAATAATCAGCAACTGTCGTCTTCACTATCATTCAATACGTTCCTATCCACGCAGTAGGAGCTGATGGTGTCTTGAAGCTGCACAGTATTGTGATGTCCATTGGAAACCATTAGATGTAATACTGGGTCCCAAGTAGGTGGTACATTCCAACCATTTTACATAATGAAATTAGGATGTTTTTTAATTTCAATGGCCTCGCGTAGCATTCTGGGTATATAGCGATTCTCTCTGGCAAGGACCTGGGGTTTATCAAAGCGAATGTAATGGTTGGGCTTATCCAGTACATGTTCACACACTGCTGACTTCGTTGACCTCCGGTGTTTCATATCCGCGATATGTTCTTTTATTCGCGTACTGATACTCCTTTTGGTTTGTCAAATGTAAGAGAGCCCACAGTCACAATCAAGCTTGTATACTCCTGCTGTTTGTAGGGGAACATTATACTAACCGTGTAAATATTAAAAATCATTAGGTACTCAAGCAAAGGTAAAGGACATGGTTCAATGCTCGGTCTGTGACAAAAGATATCAGACATCTTTGTGGGGCTAGTAGTTTTGCCAGTTTTTTTGCGAAATAAGTAAGTAAAACCTAAAATTTTCTATTTTCGAGAAATATTGGTCACCTTCGAAGTGCCATAGCTTGGCTTCTATGAAGTCAAATAGAGCTGCCTCCAGTTGTAGGTAGGTACTTTAATACAGTTTATTAGTGTAGTGTGTCGTTCACAAAAAAATCATAGTTTTGGCCCTGGAGAGCAATAGTAAAAAAAGTCCCAAAATTTCGAAGATTTTCTCGATTTTCTCAGTTTCCACAGGTTTTTCGAAGTTGCAAATTTGAAATAACATTACTCTTACAGACCTATACAATATACTTAAAATGCAGAACTACATCACGCTTTGCGAATTTAGCTTCTTTTTTTGTCTAAATCCGACGGCCTAGTCGAGGCGTTTTAGTATATAATTCATAAAAAACTGTCAAGAAAAAGTTTATCAGTTACATAATACCTTCCAACAATAAAACATCACAACAATCTGCTAAATGCACTTCACGCAAAATATTCTAACTGGAAATATCGATATCGATGAACAACACTAGGATATCGATATAACTATCGACTACGTCACGTCATAGAGAGTATACGTATTAGTCCGCGTCTCCCCAACCTCAAGCCTCCCCCGCAGAGCGCGATAGAGACAACTGCAGCTTGGACCGAAAATACCTATTAAAAGTACGGAACAACAACGTTTCGTAGTCCCCTGATTTCTCCTCCAAAACTTGACCGATTTAACTATTTTTTTCATCAAAAATTAAAAAAAGGCTTTGACCGTGTTCCTATGTTTTCCTTTTTTTAATTAAATCTAGTTAAATTTGTTTTCTGGATGTTTAAACACAGCGGAAAATCTGGCCATTTTTTTAGGTTTTTGAAGGTTCATATCTCTCTTAATTATTAATTTATGAAAAAAAGGAAAACATACGGACATGCAAATAGTGGTCATAGATTTTTGGAAAAAAAAAATATTTCACTAATGGCATTATCCAGGGAGAAAACAGGGGACAGCGTTTGTATGGAAAAATGGCTCCGTGCTTTCCTCATAATATCATTAAATCTTTCCTCTTTATAATATCTATTAGTATAGACATGTTTTTATATAATTCACAGAAAAAGAAGCTTGTATGACCTACTTTGCTTCAAATGAGGATCTTTACTGCATGACATCCTGGGAATGACTTCGCCCATATTGACACGCCCCATGGGCAGCCACCAGTATACTGTAGTGCCGACAAATACAAAAGAAGATGGAGGGAGAAAGAAAGAGTCTTCGAGGAAGTACTTCTTCAGACAGGTTTGTAGTCAAAGAACGTTAATTTTACAAGTAAAATATTAAAACGTAATCATAATCATTAGTTTATTCTGCAAACATTGGTAATACAATATTGGTGGAAAATAGCAGTTTGTCGCTTAGCCACATTTTGCCTTGCGAGATTTTATTTTTAAAATTACTAGATACTATTTAAAATTCCAAGTTACAAAATGTCAACAGTTTACATAAAATAATATTAATAAAAAAGATCTTAAATAGAAAATCATATCAATTTTTATAAATGTCAAGTCATATTATCACTGAAATATTCGTTTGTGTCTAGGTTTTAGACGATAACATTTTTTTTTAAGTTTCTGTTTAAATACAGTTACATTGTCACTGTTTTTGATAAAATTAACCATTTTGTTGTACACTCTTGGCGCCATACATAAAATACTTTTATTGAAAAGAGCAGTCCTACTTTGGGAAGTTGTCTTATCAAGTTACAGCGTTTACTATAATTAAAATTCAAATATGTACTTACCTAGGCATATTTTTTCTTCCAAAAAGTGCTAAGTTATAAATGTACATGCTCGTTAATGTAAGAATGCATAATGATTGAAAATGAGGTTTGCAGTCTTATAATTAATCTTTGTTTAAAATACAGTAAGCGATATATGAAAGTATTCAAATAGAGATTGTGTAAATGAACGTAGTTAAAATTATGGCATTAAAAAAGAGGCTATAAGTAACAATTAAATCAATCCAACATCTATTAGTTTATATTTACTAAGTATCACATAGTTTTTTGAGTCAGAGACAAAATAAGAACAAAAATAAGATTAGATTAGCGCCTAGCCGACCAGTCCCCATTAGAGGGAATGTGACCAAGGCATTTATGTTTTCGAGTCAATATGCTATGGTCCAAAGAATGGATTCTCCTGTGATTTTGTGAGGCCATTTTTAATATATTAAGTATTAAACTCCTTTCGCTGATCGTTTCAGATGTTCGTGTCAAGCGCAATATGGACACCGTATTTCTACGTTGGTCTTGTGCTAGGCACCCCCACCATATTCATCCCCCAGTACAGAAGAGAAGCCAACTCCACAGAAGCTGTGTCTGCTGAAATGGCGTCGTGGCTTTGTAAGTGGATGATAACCATTTCATTACTTTGACTATCTTCTTCAAGGGTCCTTTAATTAACAATAAAGATGGATGCGAGCAGCCAATAATACTAAGTTGCGAGCATCAGGAGGGACTTATTTCCAGTAGTGGACTGAGACAGGTTTAAGATGATGATGTTCTTTTTTTTATACCATATCAGTTGGCAGATAGACACGCAGTCCACCTGATGGTAAGCGGTAACTACGGCCTATTCCATTGAGGGACACTTCATCAGGAAGCTTCGCTCAATGTGCTGCCAGACTGCTTATCTGATCTTCGAGTCTTTAATTTCAAGTGTACTGGCTTCCACATTATTATATTGCCGGAACAAATCCAGAGCTGTTATGGCGGCAGATTTCACCTGTGGGGGTGGTAGCTGCCAGTCGGACTCTGAAAAAGTCCTACCACCAACCAGACCCACGGAGGGAATTAAACCCATATACCCACAGGGTACGACCTCCAGGTTTTTTACCCGAGCGGCTTAGCCACTGTTCTACGGAGGCGGTCAAACAGTTAGTTCGCAGAGATGATCCCTGCTTATTATAAACATTTGTTCTTTTTAAACTTATCTGTGTCCTGTGTGGGTGTGATGAGTGAGATGACTTGGCTTTTAGATCTTAAAGGATGCTTCTATCAAGTGCAGAAGCAGTGGACGCCTGTCATCTCATTTAATTAACGTTCTGTGTTATTACGTTTTCAGCATCAGCATTCGCATATGCATCTGTTCCGTGGTGCTTGATCCTGGCTATTCTGACAGACTACATTGGCCGGAAAAAGACATTCATTATTGTAGCTCTCAACCAAGTTATCGTAGCTACATCATACTATTTAAGCACCACACCGACCCACATTCTGGTTTCCGAAGTTTTTCACGGTTTGACACATGCTGGTAGTATGAACGTGTGCATAATCGCTATTGTAGAATACACATCTCCCAAAAACAGAGGTTTATACTTAACTATCAAGTCTGCAACAGTATACTGGTCTCTTTGGGCTGCAAACGCAATAGGAACTTTCACTTCTTGGAGGTACATAACGATTTTAGGATTCGCTAATGCTTTTTACTCCTTGACTGTTTTCTTTTGGCCTGAAAGCCCAACATGGCTGGCCTGTCAAGGCAGGTACGAGGAATGTAGAAGATCACATAGATGGTTAAAAGGTTCAAGCGAAAATTCTGAAAAGGAATTGGAATTGATAATCTCTACACAAATGGAGGCTAGGAAAATAGTAAGGATTAGGAATTTTAGAAATACTTTAAAATTTATTGTACTGAAGGAATTCTGGTACCCTCTTGGTATATGTGTGCTAGTTGCTTCAATATACCAATTGTCAGGAAAGCTGGTTGTTACATTGTATGCTATAGATATTGTTAGGCAGATAACATCGTCAGAATCTACAGCTTACAAAAGCATGCTAATCCTCGATGGTGTATCGGTTTTCGCAATGTACGCTGGATGTTTCTTGTGTAAAGTTCTAAAGAGACGATTCCTGCTGTTTTTCTTTGGGTCACTGGCTGTCCTTTTCTTACTCTCTATATCCTTGTATTTGTATCTCGTTCATTTAGGGTATTTCTTTGAGAACAAGTACATATCTATTTCTTTGCTTGTAGGGTTTTCAATATCAATTGGTTTAGGTCCTATTATTTTATCAACATCTTTGTATGCTGAGCTGATACCTTTGAGGTATAAAGCTCAAGCTACAGTAGTGATTGCGTGGTTGTTTATGATTGAGCAAGCAGTTTTACTGAAAAACTCACCTTATTTGTTTAAGATATTCAATATACACGGCACGTTTCTTTTCTACGCTATCTGTGTGTCTGTTTGTATGGCTCTTTTGTATAAATACCTCCCTGAAACCAAGGATAAGACTCTTGAAGAGATTGAGAAGCAATTCAAAGATTGATTTTATATAAAAGTTAATTTTCCAAGTATTAATAGCAGTTTCGTAAGTTTTGATAAAATTATAGTTATTTATGTGACTGTTGCATAATGAGGGTCATTAAAATACGAATGTGGTTTTATGAAACGAACGAAGTGAGTTTCATAAAAGGATCACATGAGTATTTTAATGCCTAATTATGTACAGTCACATACATAACTTTATCTTCATTCACACGATAAATGTCTATTTTAAAGTCAGGATCGATGTGAAACCGCGTGGAATACAATCCGTAGTACCAGGAGAGCAGAGAAGAACAAGAAGCTAGGCTAGTTCGCGTCTTTCAAACTCTTTGATTTAATGAATAGTTACGCTGCGGTTATGCTCTCCTGGTACCTTTGAAAATACATCAAGATGTTTTGCTTACATATGTTAGCTTCAAATCCATTAATTTTTACTTTTTAAGAGGACGTTCGAAATTTGAACGTAATTAAAGTATCGGTTACCGATACTAAAATGTTAACATTACGATGCAGCCACAGATACTTATATCTAAATGTAGGGCGTTTGCTCATCGCTCCTGACTATAAAATAGACATATTATGGTATGGATGTAGATAAAAGATTTTTATGATGCCCAATGTCACTGCCAGTATTTCGAGTTCAATAAAATATGTCTCTAGTTCTTGTAAATTATTTCTGTGACCTGTGAACCTTTTAAAAATTAATGTAAACGAGTAAAATTAAAATTAAGATACTAGAAATACAAGGAAACAAATTAAATGACCACCAAAAAAAACAATCGGTACCCTAAACAGCCTCATCCAAAATAAATATAATAATATGTACAAATAAATGAAACCTGTCAAAATATTTCGGGCTATTTAAGTCATGCCTGCACTACAAAAACTTTTCGTAACCCAAAAAGGCCACGCGTGCACCAAATTTTAACTAGCAAAGTTTTGTGTCATTTCTAGCCAAATATATCACTACGTTTGCCATAAAATGTATGCATATAACCAAGTATATTTTATTGATTGATAAGATTTGTGTTAGGTTAGGTTAGAACTGCGACCACTAAACGCACGAGCCGCGGTAGCGGCCGGCGAGTGCCAGAACTGAATTCTACCCATTTTACTTGGTCGGGACAGAGAGAGAAAGTATTTTGTTTATTTACTATCAATCATCAAATGGCATAAAGTATCGGAAAACCTTTAGAACTTGATTTATATTTTTTGGGTAAACAATGATTTTTGTATGTATAATTTACTTTATTAGGATAAAAATATGTAACTTATTTGGATGAAATTATTAAATAAAATGCGGGTACAAAGGGGATTGCCAGAAAGCCATAGTAACTTAGGCCCAGAGTGCACAACATATTCAATCACATGAATAAAATCTAAATATTCGTACTTGATTTGTCGTCTTCTTCTTTTTTCAGTAGAAGTCGGAAAAAACATTTATAAATTATTTAATATTTCAACGACTATATATCCTTTACATTTCATTAATGACGTATGTTTATACCGGTCCGAAACTTACTTTTTTATATTGCGTTAATCGATAAAGCGGAAAATATTTTATAAATTGTTATATAATACTATTAAAGACCAATTTATAAGTGTATATTTATTAATAATAATAAATTAGTATAAAACTACTTTTTATAATTATTATTATTTCACACTATAAAATGTTTACCGCTTTATCGAAAAACGTAATTAATTTCGGACCAACCAAAAAGAAGAATAAAAATAAATGATCAATGTCAGTGGCCGATGCACAAACCGTGCAGTGCCAAGAAAAAAGAAAAAAAAAGTATTGGTCCGAAATTAATTTACGTTTTTCGTTAATGCGGTAAATATTTTATAGTGTTATTTATTAATTATTAATATTATAAAACGTAGTTTTAAAACAATTTATCATTATTCATAAATATACATTTTATTATTTGGTCTTTAATAATATTATTTAACACTTTATAAAATATTTACCGCTATATCGAAAAACGTAATTAAAAATAAACTATTTCGGACCAATTTCTTATTTAATGTCAAACATCAGAAGTGACATGTAAACATCATGTAAAAGAAAAATCGTTGAAATACTTAATTATTTATAAATGTTTTTCCCAACTTATACTGAAAAAAGAAGAAGACGACAAATCAAGTACGAATATTTAGATTTCATTCATGAAGTTGAATATGTTGTGCACTCTGGGCCTATTTTCGACGTTTCCCTTTGGTGCACGCGTGGCCTTTTTGGGTAGCTCAGGGATTAATCTGACGATACTTACGTTTTTTAGGTTGCCAGACTTACATTATTATTGGTGATCATTTCTTATTAAAATGGGGATTAAATTCTGGTAAGTACTTAAGATTTTTTGGGCGTTATATTTCATTATATCTGGTGGTTGCTTAAACCTAAGCCGAAATACAATGTAATTATACTCTTTTTTACGCATTAGAGAAAAGTTAAAAAAGGTACTTCTAGAATTCACAGTCGACAAAAAAAACTCAGAGTCCGACTGGCTAGCTAAGGGAAGCGTCCCTCAATGGAATAGGCCGCAGTGGCCGCTTACTATCAGGTGGGCTGCGTGCCTGTCTGCCAACTGACCCAGTATAATAATTAATGGTATAATAATTATTATAGTTTTTTGAATACTCTCCTAGCCGAATTTTCGGATTAAGCGGGACCACCTTTTTTCATTCGTACTTAAAGAAACACCTAATAATTAAAGTCAGACAGCCTAATTAAAGTGACCCAAGGGTTAGGTATTCTCGCGTCGAGTCTAATTTGCGTACTGCCTGGGTGTAATCAAGAAAAAGAGTATAATGAATAGCAGCTTTACCATAAATTGTATGTAAATTGTAAACAATAATGTATCACGTCATTTTATACCAACGTTCATTACTAATTAAACATGACTGTTTAACCAGTATAATCTAGATGATTACTTTGAGCAGACGTTTGGTTGAAAGTCATCGAAAAAGTAAGTATTCAATAAATAATGTACTTACATACCTCATTTAATAAATTAACCAAGTTATAGGGGTCCAAAAACGACGGCTTCGAGAAAAGGTGAAAAGGTAGGTGGTAGTGCCCTTGCGCTGCGCTTGGTTCGTCTTGGCGGAGGCACTACCGTGTCCCAAGATTTAGTGTAAATTTTTCATCATAATAATATAATAATAAATATTAAAATAATATTATTAAGACACGGTCGCGTTTACATTATTGATAATATCGGTTGTCTATACAATGCAATATTTAATCAGATGGAGGCGCGAGTCCAAGCTTCCTTGTCGTCTAGGTACCTACTCTTCAGTTGTGTAGTAAGTATCACGCTCACAGGTGAAATCTGCCGCCATAATAAGTTTGGCTGTGTACTGGCAATGATAGTGTTGGAGCACTAAAAAGTAAAAGCACGAGGAACAGGTAGTTTATAGTGAGGCAGTACATTGAGGAATACTATTTAGTTTTGTATCCTTTAATGGAATGCAGTGACTTGTTCCGGGCTTAGAACTGTGAATAGTTTTAGTGATGAATAGAGCGAAAGCTACGAGTCTTTAACTATTATAATATAACAAATAAAAAAAAAACCAAATAAGTTTGCGTTTAAAAGACAGGTTCGTGAATTTCTGTTAAAAGGCTGACGTGGGATTGATCTTCATTAAGGTTTTCACTCCCCATAATTTGAATCATTATTCAGGACATCATCGTTAATATTATGTGTATTTATGTATGTATATGTATATATTATAGTATAATAAGAGATCCTCTTATGTTTTGGTAAGATTATTTTTTCTTTAGTTTACTCTTTGCCGCATTCAAACATTTAGTTTTTCCTAAAGGTTGACTGGTAGAGTAGAGAATGCTTTTAGCGTTAAGTCCGCCTTTTGTACCTTTTGTACCTTGTGGTCAATAAAGTTTTTATAAATAAATAAATAAAATTCCCCTTCTTTGAACTCGGTGAAATATGGAAAATATTTGTGAGTTTTACGTCTTTCCAGTTTACAGTTTAGGTTAAGGATATCGAACTAATCGAAATAAAGAAATACAAGGACAAAAATTTACATATAAAACAGCTTGCCATGTAATTAATTTAAATAACCAATGATTTGAAAGGCCAAAAAACGTGCCTACTTGTTAGGTATTTGCATAATTATTAAGAATGAAAAGATAATTTGGTCGATGGAATTTTTAATTTAACAAATTAATTGCTGTTCGTTATTCTCGAGAACGGCTGAACCGATTTGACTAATTTTAGTCTTGAAATATTCGTGGAAGTCCAGGGTTTAAAATATCGTTTATGTTTAGAGGTAAATGATACGAAGTTCACCGGGTCAAGTAATAATATAAATATTGGACAACATAACATACTAATACATTGATCTACCCAAAAACACAAATAACACAATTTGAGATTAGTCTCGAGTGGGAACTCCAACACTGGTAGGTTCCTGTACTGGGCCGTCTAGGTGGGGACCACCGTAGTGCCAGATATTTTCCCGTGAAATAGAAGTGTGCCAAGCACTCACAGTTTCGGGGAAAGGGCACTGTAGCTAGTGAAATAACTGGGTATGTGAGACCTAATAACTGTCGTCTCGGTGTAGCGGGCTGACAGTAACTGCCTCGTTACTGTTTGGCACTGAACTGTCTTAAGGCAGACGTGGCGCTTACCATCAGGTGTACGATCTACTCGTCTTGTTACACATTGCAAAAAAAAACACACGATCGTTTCTTTTATGTGTAGGAAAATTTGTATAAGCGCCATACCTGCTGCAGGCTACCCAGACCTGCGACTGTGTGTAGGAAATTGGGACTTGGTATGTACCCACTAGACTCCCACGGTTTCTAGGACCGGTCGGACTGGCCCAACACGCGATCTTTGGGGCGCAGGGCAGAGTCAGATTGTTTATTTATTTCTTATGGATCTGGATGAAATCTACAGGGAAATGACCTTGAATGACCGACTTCGCTTCGAATGAAGATCTTTGCTGATTTCTGGAAATGTCTCCAATATTGGCACGCTCTAGTTCCAGTCAGGAGTATACCGTAGTACCGACGACCACAAAAGAAGATGGTAGAAGAAATGAAGGGCCCTCGAACAAGTACTTTCTGAGACAGGTATGATTGTAAAGTATATGTACCTATCGATATTATTAGTTTTTTTTTTAAATATTATAGGGGGGCAAACGAGCAAGTGGGTCACCTGATGATAAGTGATCACCGCCGCCCATAAGCACCGGGGACCCGGGGATTATTAGATTATTAACATTCTTATATTAATTAGTCAATTAATTGATAAAGTAAGGAAACAATATACGGGGATGTAAAGGAGTGAACCATAATTCTTTCGCTTCAAGCCAACCTCTCCGGTCGAATAACGAACGAGGTTCTGGCAACCGACTGATGGCGGTCTTCATCATCATCAAACTTTCGCATATCATATGACCATCATCATGCAAATTGTTCCTTAATAAGTATATATGTTACCGGTAATGTGTTAAATCCAGGAATTGTGAACATTTCCTAGGAAATGTATACAATTCCGAAGCTATTTAGGAAATGTATTAAATATTGTTTTAAAAATTCTTTAATTCGAAAGTACATATGCACCAATGCTTGAAAAGGTTCTTAAGGCTTTTTAGGGTTCCGTAGCCAAATGGCAAAAAACGGAACCCTTATGGATTCGTCATGTCTGTCTGTCTGTCTGTCTGTCTGTCTGTCTGTCTGTCTGTCTGTCCGTCCGTATGTCACAGCCACTTTTTACCGAAACTATAAGAGCTATACTGTTGAAAATTAGTAAGTAGATGTGTTCTGTGAACCGCATTAAGATTTTCATACAAAAATAGAAAAATAATAATAAATTTTGGGGGCTCTCCATACTTAGAACTGAAACTCAAAAAATTTTTTTTCATCCAACCCTTACGTGTGGGGTATCTATGGATAGGTCTTTTAAAATGATAATAAGGTTTCTTATATCATTTTTTTCTAAACTGAATAGTTTGCGCGAGAGACACTTCCAAAGTGGTAAAATGTTGGTCCCCCCCCCTGTAACTTCTAAAATAAGAGCACAATAAATCTAAAAAAAATATATGATGTACATTATTATGCAAACTTCCATTGAAAATTGGTTTGAACGAGATCAAGTAATTAGTTTATAAATTTTTGGGGCTTCCCATACTTAGAACTGGAACTCAAAAATTTTTTTTTCTTCAAACCCTTACGTGTGGGGTATCTATAGATAGGTCTTTAAAAATGATAATAAGGTTTCTTATATCATTTTTTTCTAAACGGAATAGTTTGCGCAAGAGACACTTCCAAAGTGGTAAAATGTTGGTCCCCCCCCCTCTAACTTCTAAAATAAGAGAACGATAAAACTAAAAAAAATATATGATGTACATTACCATGCAAACTTCCATGGAAAATTGGTTTGAACGAGATCAAGTAATTAGTTTTTTTTTAAAACGTCATAAATCGTAAACCGCAATTTTCCTCTCATTCAATCAACTCAAATATAAAAACGTCGATCAAACTTACAAAGAACTACAAGAACTTTTATATTATGATGATACTTGCTGCTACGGAACCCTTCATGGGCGAGTCCGACTCGCACTTGGCCGGTTTTTGAGAAATCCAGCTGTGGTATGTGATAGGCTGACGATGATGATACGATTAACGTTGATCGTTTCAGCTGTTCGTGGTAAGCGCAATGTGGACTCCGTTTTTCACCGCTGGTCTGGTTTTCGGCACCCCCACCGTCTACGTCCCTCAGTATAGAAGAGAGAAAAACTCAACAGAAGCTGTGACTGTTGAAATGGCGTCTTGGCTTTGTAAGTTGACATAAACATTTTCCCTACTTAATGATATAAAAAATCAAAATGTTAAACCACCTTCGTGAAACAGTAGCTAAGCCGCTTCGGTATAAAACCCGTAACTCGCTGGTCGTGGGTTCGATTCCCGTCTTTGGTCTGGTTGGTGGTAGGACTTTTTCAGTGTCCGACTGGCTAGCTACTACAGAGGAAATCTGCTGACATAACAGGTCTGGCTGTATTCATGTGGGAGCAAGTAATTGAAATGAGCATTGAGCAGTTTCACGATGTTTTAGTAGATAATTCATTTTAAAACGCCTAATTAATCCAAGGGCATTTTAGAATTGGTTTTGTACGAACAAATTTAATTATTTCTCCAATACCAGGCAATTCAGGCAATGCTTAAAATTCTTGGTTAGAAATAAATACTAATTGGATGTGTCAAACACGGTGAACGAAAAACATAACATAACTATCGGCGGTGAAGTATAGTCAACAGCACATCAGACTTGCCTTAACTGTCAAATTTCTACAACCGATTTTCAGCTTTATTCACTTCACTTAGAGTTCTGTTTCAATTGAGAATTTTTGACATATTAGGAAGGTTGATCTGCTGGCGTCCGTACAATCAGTTCTAAAAATATTTTAACCACCTAAGCGGTCAAAATATCTTGAAACACTGGCATTGTCAAATATTTAAAGGCTGCTGTACTTGAATGTAATAGAGTATCACCTATGAAGAAATCAACAAATGCTTGTGTTAAACTAAAAAGATGCTTAAAATGTTTGATTGTTGTAGTAAATATTTGGTGAATGTAAATTGCATTCACTTGTTCTTAAATGTATATACTTATTTAAGAACAAGTGACTGCAATTTGCATGATGATGGCCATATTATGATATGCGAAAGGCTTGATGATGATGATGATAGCTCTTTTTTATGTCAGAGGCGGCAAACGAACCAGCGGGTCGTCTGATGGTAAGCAATCACCGCCGCAACACCAGAGGGAACGCTGATGTGTTGCCGGCCTTTTAAGGGGGGTGTGGGCCTCCGGCACTCTCACATACCAGACTATTATTTCACGCTGGTGCTAGTGGTGAGACGGTGGTACTTCCCCGGACGAGCCGGCTCATTTGTACTGTCCGCATGACTCTACCACTACTAAATAAGACCTCTGGCTCGCCCTTTTCTTTCGCTGTACTCATCAGTAAACTTGTCAATGTGTGTGCCGTTTTATGCTCAACACAGATTTCAACTCTACTAACTTATGCTAATCATTAATGTAAAATTAACTTACTTTTTCAGCATCCACGTTCGCATATGCATCTGTTCCATGGTGCTTGATCATGGCCTTTCTGACTGACTACATTGGTCGGAAGAAGACCTTCATCATCGTAGCCTTAACCCAGATCCTTTGGGCAACAACATTCTACTTCAGCACCACACCAACCCACATCCTGATCACCGAAATTATGTACGGTTTGATACATGCTAGTGCTATGAATGTGTGCATAATCGCTCTTGTAGAGTATACATCTCCAGGAAACAGAGGGGTGTACTTAACTATTAAGTCAGCAACAGTATACTGGTCTCTTTGGGCTGCAAACGCAATTGGAACTTTTACTTCTTGGAGGTACATATCAATATTAGGATTTGCTAACGCTTTTTACTCCTTGACTGTTTTCTTTTGGCCTGAAAGCCCGACATGGCTGGCCTATCAAGGCAGGTATGAGGAATGTAGGAGATCACATCGATGGTTGAAGGGTTCTAGCGAAAATTCTGAGAAGGAATTGGAAATTATGATCAATAAACAGATGGAAAGGAGGAAACTAGTACAAATCAGGAATTTCATAAACACTTTTCAATTTCTTGCGCAGAAGCAATTCTGGTATCCTGTCGGTGTATGTTTTTTAGTTAGTGCAGTTTACCAATTGTCAGGAAAGCAGGTTGTGACATTGTATGCTATAGATATTGTTAAGCATATAACATCGTCAGAATCTACAGCTTACAAAAGCATGCTTATCCTCGATGGTGTATCTGTTTTCGCAATGTACGCTGGATGTTTCTTGTGTAAAGTTCTAAAGAGACGATTCCTGCTGTTTTTCTTTGGGTCACTAGCTGTCCTTTTCTTACTTTCTTTATCTTTGTATTTGTATCTCGTTTATTTAGGTTATTTCTTTGAGAACAAATACATATCTATTACTTTGCTTGTAGGATTTTCGGTTTCAATTGGTTTAGGTCCCATAATTTTATCAACATCCTTATTTGCAGAGCTGATACCTTTAAGGTATAAAGCTCAAGCTACAGTAGTGATTGCGTGGTCATTTGTGATTGCACAAGCAATTATACTTAAAAATTCACCGTTGTTATTTAAATTATTCAATATGCATGGCACGTTTCTCTGCTACGGAATCTCTGTGTCTGTTTGTATGGTTATGTTGTATAAATACCTCCCCGAAACTAAGGATAAGACCCTTGAAGAGATTGAGCAGCATTTCAAACAATGATGTTATCTAGTTTTTCAAAATGTTAATAATTAATTTAATAGTTTTCGGAAATAAAAGTTTCTTTGAAATGGTTGATATATTTTTATCAGTTAATGCTTCCAATTATGATAAAATACGATGTTGCGAGTAGAAAAGGATATATATCCTTTTTTTTTCTGTGATGTAAGTATATTTTGTTAATATGAAAAAGAAAACTACCCATGAATGTCAATGACGTTCAATTAATGAATGTATAAAAAATATACTGTTTGCTATTGGTGAAAAACTGTATCAATGCGAAATCATCATCATTTTCCTGCACTTATCCCACATTAGTGACATTTTTGCAACGGGACATTTATTTCAAATTGATAAATAATAATAATAATAAATCTTACTAAAAATATTTGACAAAACACTAAACTTGTGTTATAGGTACTAGAAACAACGAATGTAACAAAAATATGTACTCAAATACAAATAAACTTCCAGACAGAAATCAAACACAAGTGTTTATTACAAAAATATTTCTTATCGGCACAGACGTGGTTATCGGACCAAAATGCGCCATCGTGTTTGTCATATTATTGCGGGACAACGATAGGCTGATAGGTACCACTGCCATTTTTGGAGGTTGCGTAATATTGTGGCATGTTTCGTAGCGTTTATAAAGATGCTTATATCTGGTTTAATAAGCATGAATATAACGTGAACGCCTGCATACCTATACTTAAGTAGGCAGTACACTATTTGCCCAAACGTAACATTCGGCTGGTAGCGCTTTTCCAATTGAGAAGTGTGTCGAAAGTTTAATTTATTTATTCACATACATTTTTTTGCAATGTGTAACAAGACGAGGAGATCGTACACCTGATGGTAAGCATCACGTTTGCTTAATAACATACATAATTATTTTATTGCGCTTCACGCATCATGCAGGACTGTGGGATTTTGTGGGTAAGTTCCAGGTTTCCATTTCTTATGCGGAAAGTCCCACATAACATTATTACTTGGGAATTGTTATACTGGATGACTTTTTTTACCGTCAGAAAAGTTTGCTTGTGAGATAGGTAACGATAGTATGATTACAAATAAAAATATATTTTTTGCCAGCGAGTAAACATTAATTCATTGATATTTGGTCAGTTTCGTGTTTTTTTAATATTCTTTTTACAATATTATTTTTAAATGTTATGTTGATCAGAAATTAACTTAGAATTAGATGGTTAATGAGGATGGGTAATTTAATTAAAAAAAATAAGTATATGATTTTTTTAAAGTAATCATGCTATCCTATCATTTTACCTATTTCACACGCAAATTTTCCTGACGGTAAAAAAAGTCATCCAGTATCATTGTGATATTGGTAGGTATATCACAATACACAAGGCTGCAGGTCTAGCTAGCCTGCGGTTATGAGGCTTAAACGCATTCTACTCCGAAAAAAAAAGTTTTAGAGTGCGTACGTAGACAGAAACTGTCCATAGTATATCTAGCAATACCACACTAAAACATATGAATATGAGTTTTTTCCGGAAAATTTCTTGATTTACTTGGGCACCTGAAAGTTAGAATTGTATTGACATAATTTTATTTATATCGACATCAATTAATTTTGCTCGTTGTATAAATATGTAGATTTGAAGTACGACATTTGTAAAATCAATGTATGAAATAGCGGGCAGATGAGCACACGGTCTGATGGTAAGTGACTACCGCCGCCCATTCATCTCAACAGCAACATCGTACCACAACAGTGATATGGCCTAAGTGCTAAGGAGGCCTTATTATAAAATAAAGTATTAATCATAGACTATGCATCATCAGTGGACAACTACACAGCCCTCCCCACCCCACAGCGACGGATCGATTCCGCGCCTGCGCACCAACGACGGCAGTATTGAATGGACCCATTCATAGAGCAACTGGTGCCTTCAGAATGAAATATATCTACGTACAGCCCCTCACCGAAACGTATAGACGTCTTGACGCTTATCTCGACACAATAAGAGTTATAATCGAATGGTAGGCGCACCAGACCTCGAATATCTCTGTACTCTCTTGTATACTACGTAGGCGGGGGCGATCCAAATTTGAAATTGGTTTTTCGATTGACTGAACGGGAGCGTTCCATTTTTTAAATTTGATTGATAGGTTTTGATTGCTTATCGAGATTCGTGAGTTGAGCTTTGTTTGAGTATGGAACATTGGAATTGGAATACACATTATTTTTATTGGAACACGCCAGGTGTGAAGATTTTTACTACACTGTGTGTTTCTTAGACATAATATCTTCAGCGGCTCTAGACAAGCGGCATTTATGACGTTCGTTATCGCTCAATTTGCGATAGCCAATGTCAAAATCCGTACTGTCAATATCGATTGACCACGTGACTTTTCCAAGGCACCTGTCAAATCCATACAATTTGAAGTTAGCGAATTTCACTATCGCTGTCAAAATGTTACTTTGTCTAGGCCCCTAATATTGCATGAGATTAGATAAAAATGGATGGAGGTTTACTATTCTTTCTTGGAAAAACTACTTAATAAACTATGATATATGTTTTAACTCGATATTAACACGATTCATGTTTGGTTAACAGGAACAAAAGGCTTATTTTATCATCATTCAAGTTACGTGCACGTAGATTGAAATTGCTAGTGTACCGTCATAATTATTATTTTTCTTTAAAGTATTTTTTTAAACCACATTAATTGGCAGACAGACACGCAGCCCACCTGATGATAAGCGGTAACTGCGGCCTATTCCATTGAGGGACGCTTCACCTGGAAACGTCCCTCAATGTGCCGCCAGACTGTAGACTCATCTGATCTTCGAGCCCCTGACAAAAATTTATTAAAATTTTATAAAAGAATTTACCAAGATGGCAGTTGCTCCAATTTAATAACCGGATTTGCCAAATCCTGGATGCAAGCATTCCCTGACTTGATGTTGTTTCGCTTGGGGAAAGAAGAGAAAATGTTAATTGTAGGTATTGTATTGTTTACTTCGGAATGCTTGATTTCCGAATATGCGTAAAAAACGTACTTATCTCCAATCGACAAGGTTTAAAAATAAATCAATCCGGCAACTGGGACCGCGGTCCGAGCTTAAAATGTAGTCCCAATCGCTGGAAGCCTCCAGGTTGACCGTGGGTTGGTCAATAGCCACAGGCTGATACCGGCTCGTCCCAATCGAGTGTGAAGGGGAAACCGGGGGAGTTTAGTGGGTACTGGATGTTTAAGTCTCGAGTCCTACACACGGCCGCAGGTCTAGCTAGCCTGCGGTTAAGGTGCATAAACGCATTCTCCTCCGAGAAAACAAAAGGGTAACCCATCACCAACCAAAAAAGTTCAGGTTGGCCTATAAGGAAGACGTGAAGAGGAAATCGGGGGTATTTAAGTGGATAGTAGGACGAACGACTTAGTCTTGAGTCTAGTGTAGCCTGCGGTTATGGTGCTTAAGCATTCTCCGCAAAATAAAAAAATAAAATTATTTCTCCTTCTATTTTATAGCTGGAAATAACTAATAGAGACACTAAATCTGAGCAGTAAAAGGTTAAGTCAAGCAAAAATATTTCAGACCCAAAAATAACAATGGATTAACTTAGAAATCTTGGTGGCTTACAATCTGAAAGCTTTATGAGGTTAAAAATACATTGTTACTTGTTAAAATGGTTTGATCCGAAATGTGTAGTTTTTTCTATTTGTGAAAATATTGTTTTGTGATGGATGTGTATTGGAAGGATCCGGCAAATGTTTCTCGTAGAGTGAAGCGAGATTGATTTCCAGTGGAAATGAGCTGAAAACAAACTTGACAACGGCACGCGTGGCCGTTTGAGACCAGAGTCTTGCTATACTAATATTATAAAGAAAAAACATTTTTTTTTGTTGTTGTTGTTATTTGGAATAATTTCACCGTTGGAAAGTTACCTATGCCCGGGTGACATGGGGTACTTTTGGTCCCCGAAATGTGGGGGGAAAAGGGGGATAATTGTCAAAAGAAATGAGCTAGTTATCTATATAAGTTGGTATTAAAGCGAAATACCAATCACTGATTCATCACAAAACCTCAGAAACTATTACACTTACATTGAAAGGCAGAAGGTTCTATGGTGTAGAAATCTGCTAACGGATTTTACAAAACTCAACCCCTACGCGAGTAAAACGGGGGTTAGAACTGTTCGAAGTATGAATGAAAGTCCTATTTTTTGAATAAGTGAGAGGTTGTGAAGATGTACTTTTAATGTATCTTTAGAAATAATTAAAAATTATGACCACTGCGGCCTATTCCATTGAGAGACTGGGAGACCAGGAAGCGTCGTTTAATGTGCTGCCAAACTGTAGGCTTATTTGATCTTCAAGCCTGACTTCCACATGAATACTGTCGGAACATATATTGAGCTGGCAGATTTCACCTATATGGGTGGTAGCTAGCCAGTCTTATAAAGATCTACCACCAAACCCATGGCCAGCGGGTTTTATTCCTTTATCTTTTGTAGTAGCTGTAGCTGAAATCAGCCAGAGAGTATACATATACCCAGGGGGCTCTCAAGGTAAAATAAAATAAGGGAAATATTTAAGTGTACATCAAAAAATACTGAAATGTACATCAAAATAACTGATTGCACACCAAAGGTTAGGTTAGGTTAGCAATTCAGTATTCTTTTGATGATAAATCAGTATTTTTTGATGTGCAGTTAAATACAACCCAAAAAATAATAAATAATAATATAAAGTTTATTTTTAGCAAGACAATTACAAGTAATTACCGGTAATTTAGACACGCGGCAGCGTGACAAGCCAAATTTAATCCTTCTAGCCCCGGAACACCAGACACAATAGAAAATCTATTGTTAAGCGGCACGCGAGTGCCGGTTCGGGATTGAGTGGTTAAGCAAAGGAACGGGCTAGCCAGCGACGAGCCATTTGGAGTCACTTTTAACCTTTCTAAAACTTAAAATAAATACCTTACAGACTAACATTCATACAGAAAAAAAAGCCTCAGCCTACAATAACTTTAAGCTTCTATCGGACCAGTAAAATAATTTTCTGGAATTTTCTGGACATAATTGCTACACTTAATTTCCTCTCAAATAAATATGTGCCATGCACACACCGACCGTAACTCCGAGCTATAAATCATCGCGGTCCAGTGTTCGATTCCCGTGGGCGAGTCAACAGCTGGTTATTCTGTAGAGATATAGTGCGAGTAAGGACAGTAAACTCGTGAATTTAATGTATTAGTTAACTAGGTATTTATGTTTCTTTTTTGCCCATAAGAATAAAGACAGTTTTACTTCTTCTATTGAATAAAATTAAATTTATTTTTCATTCAAAGAATCCTGAAGAGTTTGTAACCTTGGCGGTCATGCTCGCTAAAATGTGCTTGGGGTGGTGGCGTTATGTGTCGGGTGGTTACATTCCCTCTAATATGGTTGAGTGAAATTATGGCTGGCACATACGTCATACTTGTGCTGCAGGTGCCACCTTTGGGCACTGGTCTTCCAGGGCTCGCGGATTTTTCTCGATTATAGTCTCATTCTTATACTTTATACTGTATGGCTTGGTATTCTAAAACTAATCAGTAATTGTAACAAACAAATTGTAAACAAACATGGCGATGAAAAAGAGTAACTGTCGAGTTTCTTGCCGGTTCTTCTCGGCAGATGACTGCATTCCGATACCGGTGGTAGAGTCACTCTGTAATTGACGATTCATAAATACTTGATACAAGTTTATATGAATAAAGAATATTTTGATTTTGATTTTGATTTTGACTTTGACATGTTAAAATTGTGGTCCTTGAGTTGTATTTCCTACCCCAGTTTATAGCTGGTGGTAGTCAAGTGGTTTCCAAAGCCACCTTATTAAGCGTAAAATCTACTGTCAAATTTTGCTGATCGTTTCTTTGACTTAATTTTTACATCTTTCCCATGGACCTTATGTTATATTATAGCCACCACCAGATACGTCAATTGCCATAATTACATAATTATGGTACCCGACTGCATCGCCCCTTCGTATAAGGCAAACCGGAGGAGTACCGTGTAGGTATGTACACACAATCTGAGGTCCTACTTGCCTGCGATTATGATGCATCAACACATTTTCCTAAAATGGTTTGTACCAAATCATTATTGTTATACTAGCCTTCCGCCCGCGGTTTCACCAACGCGTATTTTTTTTTAATTGTACCCCCCCTTCCCCCACATATCCGGGCTCAAAATTCATCACCGTGAAAGAATTACGATTTAAATCGGTTTGGTAGTTTCAAAATTGTCATTCCCGCGGAAATGAGACGTTTCCCGTAGGAATTTTATTGCCTATGTCCTAATCTGGGTTATAAACTATACGTGTGCCAAATTTTATCTAAATCCGTTCAGCCGTTTAGGCGTGATTGAGGAACCAACAAACATCCAAACATCCAGACTTTCGCATTTATAATATTAATATAGTAGGAAGTAGGATAGCTTACAACAAATAGGATAGTAAGAAATGAACAACTCTGTAACCTTTTTCTTGTAATTCTGTTTGTTGCAATAAACATTTTTGTATTTTTTTTTGTTAATGCGCCATAGGCCTGACTAGATTACTCTCTGTAGTAAGGTACACTGGATCAATACGTACGAGTAATGTGATAAATTGGCTCTGTCTGTTCGTATTGTAGAGACTATTCTCTACCTTTTCTTTCTATATTGATGTATGAGCGTATGATATCACTCGTTTGTTGCTTTTTATAGTTGTGTAAATTGCGTGCTACTTTTTGTAAAATAAGAAAATGAAAACTTAGTATGAGCTGGTTTGAAAATTAGGTGGTTTTTAATTTTGTCTTGGCACAGAAGTTACTGCGTGACATTTTAGTCGTTGTTTTCCCGCAGTACAATGATTCTATCTCAGTAGTACAATAAGATTAATAGAGCTTATTTTAGTAAAATCAAAAGTTTTACGATTTTGATAGACGAAACTAGAATCAAGAGTACTAGCTAGCGTCGTCGCGGACGGTTATTTGCCGGGATGATTACACTTCGTGCTTATCAAAAAGATGATAATTCACTATTTACTAACATTTGATTTCCATCTTTCCTTCAAACTTAAAAAAAATTACTTGCATAAATCGATAGTACCACTAAAGGTAAAGCGTTCTGCTCCGGGAAAACAACGAAAGAAAACAAGCGGTACCAATGAGATTACAATATTATATAATATACAAATTGAACATAATTGAGCGGTACAATAAATGTAGTACTAACGTAGACTTAGTTAGCCCGACGATGGTGCAGTCTTCAGGTTTTGATAGACACAAACAGTAATTTACTAAACTACCTAGATATTCGATGTCTTTGAAATAGTAAAATTTTTAATATAAAAGAGGCAGGCAATCATAGAAGTGTGACACCTAATGGTAATAAGTGAGCACTTCTATCCGAGGACCCTTGCGATCAAGTTTAAGAAAAAGACGTGTTGCCTGCTTTTAAATAAATATGGAAGGAGGGGGAAAGCGAAAGGTTATGGAGAATGGGAGAAGGAAAAAAGGGGGAAGGAAAATACATCCAAAAGTCTACCGGAGGACGATCTTACACTTTGATTTAGGCGATTTTATATATGCCTAAAATCATTGATAGTGTATATAAAAAGTGGTAGATACGGCACTAGCGCTCGAAAAATGGGGTCGGGAGGCTTTTGGGACCGGGACCGCGGTCCCGAAAGCCCCTTTTTGATTTTAATATATTTTTGCAGGGTCATTCGGGACCGCGACAGTGGTCCCGAAAGCCACCTTATATTTAATAATTATTTTGAGTGGTAAGTTGGGACCACAAACATTGGCCATAGTTCGAAAGCCAAAGCCTCCGTGGAACAGTGGCTAAGCCGCTCGGGTATAAAACCCGGAGTTTGTTCGATTCCCACCTAGGGTCTGGTTGGTGGTAGGGCCTTTTCAGAGTCCGACTGGCTAGCTACCACTCCCACAGGTGAAATCTGCCGCCATAATAGTTCTGGCTGTGTTCCGGCAGTATTAATGTGGGAACCAGTAGGTACACTTGAAATCAAGGCTCGAAGATCAGATGAGTCTACAGTCTGGCAGCACATTGAGCGACGCTTCCTGGTGAAGTGTCCTTCAACGGAATAGGCCGCAGTGGCCACTTACCGTCAGGTGGGCTGCGTGTCTGTCTGCCAACTGACTTAGTATAAAAAAAAGTTTCTTTTATTTATTTTCTATCATTTTTATTTATGGAGGCGCTCGTGGCGCAGCTGTGACAGTGGTTCGTTAGCGATAACGAAAGTCAAGCTACCTACGCCGCGGTCGGTTAATGGATGGGTGACCATTCTGACCATATTTAGTGACATTAATTTCGACTGTTTTCTGATAGAAAAAGGTTATTAATTTATGCCTGTCAGTGGTTGCTAAGCGACGCTTTGTTATTAAACATTCTTCATCGAATTTGGCTAGAGGGGATAATTCTTTCAGTTTTGTAGGAATAAGTTATGAAAGGAAAAGAAATACTTTATTGATTAGGTTTAACCTTTTGTTTGTATATAATAATATTATACACAAACAAAACCCAATGATATTATCATTGGGTTTAACTAAATGCTGTACTTTTAGATTAAAAAAAAAATTTTGTGTGCAATAATTATACATTTGTGTTTTAATTTGTAAAAATCATAAAAACTTATTTTTTTATTTTGGTTCTCTAATCATTTATGTAAATCGTTATAATAATGTAAATCATGATGTTTTCTTAATAAGGTTTAACTTTAATTAAAAGCTGTGATTATTCAAATAAAAGTGATGTTTTTAAATTACTACAGCTGTTTTTTTCTTTGTTTGTATTATCCTGATAGAAAATAAATAAAAGAAACTTTTTTTATACTAAGTCAGTTGGCAGACAGACACGCAGCCCACCTGACGGTAAGCGGCCACTGCGGCCTATTCCGTTGAAGGACACTTCACCAGGAAGCGTCGCTCAATGTGCTGCCAGACTGTAGACTCATCTGATCTTCGAGCCTTGATTTCAAGTGTACCTACTGGTTCCCACATTAATACTGCCGGAACACAGCCAGAACTATTATGGCGGCAGATTTCACCTGTAGGAGTGGTAGCTAGCCAGTCGGACTCTGAAAAGGCCCTACCACCAACCAGACCCTAGGTGGGAATCGAACCAACTCCGGGTTTTATACCCGAGCGGCTTAGCCACTGTTCCACGGAGGCTTTGGCTTTCGAACTATGGCCAATGTTTGTGGTCCCAACTTACCACTCAAAATAAATATTAAATATAAGGTGGCTTTCGGGACCACTGTCGCGGTCCCGAATGACCCTGCAAAAATATGTTAAAATCAAAAAGGGGCTTTCGGGACCGCGGTCCCGGTCCCAAAAGCCTCCCGACCCGAAAAATGCTCCGCTCATATTGTGTTAATTGACACAAATCATTTTAGACGCATAATGTCAACGGTTGGTGAAGCACATAGATTTAGTATATCTCGACGGATCAAATTCTAATCGCCGTGCGTCAAAGGATAGCATATCTACCTCTTTTTTAAATACACTATCA
Source organism: Mecyna flavalis (assembly GCA_949319885.1). Lineage (NCBI taxonomy): Eukaryota > Metazoa > Arthropoda > Insecta > Lepidoptera > Crambidae > Mecyna > Mecyna flavalis. The sequence goes on along the minus strand of OX439419.1, from coordinate 7,444,651 downwards.
ATGCCTAAAATTCAGTTTAACGTATCTAAATGATTTTGTCCGACAGTTTTTAAAGATAGCAACATATTAGCATAAAAAAGTTACAAAGGAAAGAGGTTATCCAGACCATTACCCACTCACCGCTGATTAAACATCTGAGCGTCTGTGTTTTTGTCTTAACTGTGCAAGTTTCTGAATATATCCGAAAGTTTCCTGTCACCGGTATTAATGTACCTTGAAAATTGCCAAGGTTTAAACTAGTTTAAAGTATGTACTAAGAAAATAATTTAGCTTTCAATTATTTTTTTTTTGTTTTATTCTAGGTCAGTTGGCAGACAGACGTCCTATTTCATTGCTTCACGCTTCCAGGTGAAGCGTCCCTTAATTTGCTGCCACTTTTTCTTTATCTATATGTTACAGTCAAAGTGATCAATTAGCTATTATATATAATGACTAGTCATTATATATAATAACCAAATTTACTAGACAATGTGATAAATTGATCACTTTATCCAGCTATTATTTATAATAGCTGGTCCTAGTTAGCCAAAGTGATCAATACGTACGTTCCTGACATATAAAGTGTATAAATAGTTGTACAAACTATGTATATGTTACGCTCAAAGATCAAAAACGCTCATTGAGCGGAAAAATAGCTTACAACGCATTGCGGTCACAGTAAAACATCCAACGTAACTGACACACAGAGGAGACTATCTTTTGAACAAAAACAACATCGGAGGCGAAAATCGACTCTGATGGATATAGGTTAGAAGGCTAAGGCGGCCTTGGCCTTCGTGGTTATTTTTTTTTTAAACCTGAAAAAAACTTTTGTGACCACAACGCCTTGTGAGCTATTTTTCCGCTCAATGAGCGTTTTCGATCTTTGAGCGTAACATATATACCATTTGATGATTAATAGTAAATAAACAAAATACTATCTCTCTGCCCTGACGAAGTAACATGGGTAGAATTCGGTTCTGGCACTCGCCGGCCGCTGCCGCGGCACGCTCGCTTCGCTCGCTCGGCTCGTGCATTTGGGGTCGCAGTTCTAACCTAACCTAACACAAATCTATCCATTCCTTTAAATTAATAATATTATTTCTTTAAAAAATTACCAGTCAGGCATTGATTTATTACATTGACCAAGTCTATGAAGATATTATATATAATGGCTGGTTAAAGTGATCAATTCTGTGTTATTTATCACTTTGACCAAATTGAGTAGATATTATATATAATGGCTAGTCATTATATATAATATCCAGATTGATCACTTTGGCTGTAACATATATATATAAAACTCAAAGGTGACTGACTGACTGACTGACATAGATATCTATCAACGCACAGCCCAAACCACTGGATGGATCGGGCTGAAATTTGGCATGCAGGTAGATGTTATGACGTAGGCATCCGCTAAGAAAGGATTTTGATCAATTCCCACGGGAACGGAAACAACGCGGGTGAAACCGCGGGCGCCCGCTAGTCAATGGTATAAAGTCAAAGCTAACCAACATAAAAAGTAAAGTAAAATATCAGCCTATTAATGTCCCACTGCAGGGCAAAGGCCTCCATCCTTGAAATCAAGTTATCGTTACAATGATGGGTACTGGCTTAATCACCACGCTTGCCAAATAAGGATTGGTGATCACATACCCGAGCAGTGTCCGAAAAAACCGTCACAAAGTTAGCTCGACCCGGGAATTGAACCCAGGACCCCGAGATCTCGACCAGGTACTTAAACCACTAGACCATCGAGTTGTTACAAACAGCTAATTAAATGTAATTTTACATTATAAAAATATGCGTATGTGTTATAAAGTGTGCATAATATTGCTTTACTACATGGCTTTTAATACCAACTTATGTTTGTAACTTTAGGACTAAGTTTGGGCACTCATTGTCTGGTATGATTGGTCAAGCCTAAAAAATATTTTTTGCGATATAATTTATTTGTAATGTTATGACTGTTTCGTGCCAAAATAAACGGAAAAAAATTATCGCTCAAGCCCACGACCTTCTTGATGCTAAGCGGTTACGATCGCAATTATGTCTCGGGTCTTCATCCCCACCCCCAGACTGAGTTAAGTACAGGGTGTTCGGTGGGAAAATTAGTCAGGAACAGTCACTGCCCACATGGTATCAAAGCTACCTCGTACCTCGCAACCGTACGTGAACGAGTTTCAGGAAAAAATATAATCGGTTTTCAACCCACGCTTCTCAGGGAATTGCACAGTGTATAAAATACAACCGTATGGTATATTTGGACGCTTTCTGCAGGCAACTCAATATTAGAAGAAATTTTATTTTACATGTTGGCAACATGGCAACATCATTTTAGAAGAAATTGTATTTTCCATGTTGGCAAAATTGCGTTGCGTGCTTTGACGGTGTAATTTGGCTGCTCTGCAATTAATTAAAAGATCTGCAAAGAATTATAGCGTCGGACGGATCGCATCAAGCGGATTAATTTTACAGACTGCGTCCACTGTTCGGCAGTGATCGGATTGCCGACGCGAGTATTAGCAATTCACTGATCGTCCACTGATCGGTATTTCGTATGAAGTCATCGGTACGCATCGCATGGTACGCATTGCAGATGATGTCATACGGAATGCTGATCAGTGGACGCTGTTGTATGAGTTTTTGTGCAAGAAAAACTAAAATCCGTTGCGTGCGATGCGTCCGATGTGCGTGCGATGCGGACCTGTGGACGCTTACCTATAATAGCGACCCAAAGTTTTTACTTTGACGACCGATTTGATTTACGAGTATGGTAGAGAAGGTGGCTATCACACCAAGAGGTCACGGGTTCCGTCCCCGCACGGTACAAACATTTATGTGCATGAACATGTCTGTTTGTATCGGTCTGGGTGTTACTATGTATAATATTTTTTTTAAGTAGTTAAGTAGGTAATGTTTATCCGTTTTTAGGCATTATACGAGTTAATGCTTAGTTTTTTTTTATGCCAAGGGCGGCAAACGAGTCAGCATGTACATCTGCAACACCAGAGGGATCGCTGATGCGTTGCCGGCCTTTTAAGAGAGAGTACGCTCGTTTCTTGAAGGTCTTCAAGTCGTTACCGTCAGGAAATACTGCTGCAGTGAGATTACTTCACAAAACTGTAGTTTGTGCTAGATGTCACTGTGTGAAAAATGTCGAAAGATAATTTTATTTATTTAAATCCTTACTGTCATTAATTTAAGTATGGCGCTGAGTTTTAAGTTGAGAGGAGCGAGACATTATTGAGTGTAGGCAGATGTGAACGTACGAATTTAAGTAGGACACCGAGCTGGTATTTAAAATTAACTTTATTAAACGACACCTTATATATAAAGCCTTTTTTAATTGCCTCCGTAATACAGTGGTTAGAGCGTCGTGGGCTCGAATCCCGCGGGAAGCATCACTTTGTGTAATTGTTTCCAGTTTTTACGGACACACCTCAATTGGTGATCATAAACCTGAGCTGCATCCGATAGAAAATCCGATATACATTTTCTGACCCGAGACTTGAACCCAGTTCCCAGAGATTATTGCGTAGCACTCTTAAACAATCATCGATATGATATTTACATGGAAATTAGACTATCGAGCGATACCTAAAATGTTCGTACAAAGAGAGCTAAAGTACTATGCTGGTGCATTTTGCTTTCGCTTTGCGAAAACTGCATCAGATCCTAAAGTAACTTAGCAGAACGTTGCCGCCTTGCAAATGCACTTTTCATTTCTCGCTATACCAAGTGCACTTCAAATAGAATTCACGAAACAGCCATTTTGCATTCATGTTCGGAATAGCGAACCGTGTTTCTATTTCCATTCCAAAGTTTGTCACTTTACATCCAAATGGAGGATATTAGTGCCTTAATGAAGGAGCGTAGGAAGGCCTGAATGCAATTTAATAGTACCTTGTAAGTTGTGAGCGAGCCTAATACTTAGGGGTGGTACCCTACCCAATATGACGAGCCATTTGATGTAATGGTTGAGAAGTCGGCTATTACAACAACAAGCAAGCAAACAACAAGCTTTCTTTTAACCTTTTGGACGCCAAAGTCGTCTAAACTTGACAAGCTGCACCTGCGGGCCCTGTGCGCCAACGACGTCTACAAATAATTGACAAAAACCCTGCCTCTAAAAATACGAAATAAATATGTTTAAAACTACTACTAAATATTCTTTCCTTTCATTCGACACTATAGAATAATCCAGCTTTGGCGTACATGACACGAGAGTGCGTTCGTAACTTGGGGTTTGAAAGGTTAAGTTTGGGACTGGACGGAATAGTGAACAAAGCGGTGTCCAGAGAGATATTATACTTTACTAATTTACTTGCCAATATACCAACATTATGAGTACAATATATTTATATAAGTTTTGTGCTTGGCGGTAAAGGCTTAGTGAGGCAACCCTCAAAACTTTGTAGTTAAAACGTTGGACGATAAATATTATGAGCTATATAAACGGCCCGTAGTTTGCTTTCATTGCAGTTCGCTGTAATATCCATTATAGAATAGGTCAGAATATCTATTGTAGAAGCAATTTCAGATCTATTTGAGTCTTGCGGTTTTAAACTATCACAAGTACGAATAAGATATAGCGGTTTATTGAAAAGTTCTATTTTATGTTCTATAGAAACCAGGAGAGTAAGTGGGTAGCGGGAAGAACGTCTTTTTGGCTAAGAACTTGGTGCGGTTTTTAATCGCGCCCGCAGCGGTTGCGGGCCCACAGCTCCCTGCGGTTGTCGTGCGGTTACAAACCGTCCACGATAAGTTGTCTCTTGGTACGTCACTCTGCTATATGTCCAGGCGCGGTCGCAGCCTGAAATTTTGGAGGGGGTCACTCACTAGTTTTTTTTTCGGATGAGACTGCGTTTATGCACCATAACCGCAGGCTAGCTAAACCTGCGGCCGTGTGTAGGACTCTCGAGACTAACCGTCCACTACCCACTAAACTTCCCCGGTTTTCCCTTCACACCCGATTGGGACGAGCCGGTGCCAGCCTTGTGGCTATTGACCAGCCCGGGTCACTCACTACCTCAGAAAAAGGAAACCTATGGAAGTGTTACAAACTCATAATATTATAATTATACGTATGGAATAGTTACAAGAAGAAATGAGAAATATAATTGCGTCTTTTTTCATCATCATCATCATCATCAGCCTGTAACAGTCCACTGCTGGATATAGGCCTTTCCAAATGCTCGCCACGCTGGTCGATCCTCGGCTACTCGCATCCAGCTCCTGCCAGCCATCTTGCGCAGATCATCGCTCCAACTGGCCTGAGGGCGTTCTACACTACGTTTACCGAGACGCGGTCTCCACTCTAGAACCCGTTTACCCCAACGGTTATCGGTTCTACGGCTGATATGGCCAGCCCACTGCCACTTCAGCTGGCTAATCCGGCGAGCTATGTCTGTGACTTTGGTTCTCTGCCGAATTACCTCATTTCGGATACGATCCCGCAGAGAAACGCCGAGCATAGCTCTTTCCATAGCCTGCTAAGCGACTTTAAACTTGTGGACTAGCCGTGCCGCAAGTGTCCACGTTTCGGCTCCGTATGTCATGATGGGTAGGACGCACTGATTGAAGACTTTTGTCTTAAGGCATTGTGGAATCGGCGATGAGAAGACTCGACGTAGTTTTCCAAACGCCTCTCTATTAAGTTGTTTCGACCCAACTCCAACGACTGCCCAAGGTACACATATTTTTGAACAACTTCAAGGACAGCGCCGTGAATCGCAATCGATTCCAGTAGAACATGTTCATTGAACATGACCTTGGTTTTGTCCAAGTTCATCCGTAGGCCGATGCGTAAAGAAGAATCAGGTCATTCAGCATCTGTTGTATAGGTCCTGCAGCGTCTCCGCCATTTTACGATGTCACCTGCAAATCGCAAGTGTGAGATGTATTCGCTATTTATGTTGATGCCATGTTCTTTCCAGTTCAGCTCTTAAACATAATAATAATCCTCCTTTGCATTTGTGAACAATTTCGGGAAGATGACGTCCCCTTGTCTCACTCCTCGATGCAATGGTATAGGATTTGTCTGCTGATTGTGTACTTGGACGGACATGTTGGCTGCTTTGTACAGACATCTCATCACTTGGATATATCGCCAGTCTACTTGGCAACGTTGCAGGGACTCCAGAACGAACCAGATTTCAACCGAGTCAAAGGCCTTCTCATAGTCCACAAATGATAGACACAGGGGCTGATTATACTCTTCGGTCTTGTATAATCTGCCGCATAATGTGGATGTGGTCTATGGTGCCGTATCCGTTTCGAAACCCAGCCTGTTACGGTGGTTGAAACTCGTCGAGTCTTCGCGCAAGACGGTTCGAGATCACTATTGAGAATAGCTTATAGACGTGGCTTAGAAGGGAAATGGGTCCCTTGGGCCCTTTTTGAAGAACAGGACGACCACACTCCTACTCCACGCCTTTGGAGTTCTCCCTTCAAACAGGACAGCGTTAAAAAGCTTTTGGAGCTTCCTCAGTACGGTTTTACCTCCAGCCTTTAGCAGCTCTGTAGTAAAACCGTCCTCTCCAGGGGCTTTTCCATTTTTGAGCTGCCCAAGAGCAATCTCGATTTCGCCAACGCTGACTTCTGGCAGGTCTTCAGTGGACCAGGCGTACTACTGTTCTTGCTTGACTGGGATGAGGACAATCAGTGCCTGTGCTGTGCACACATTGTGAGCATGAATGGTTGTAAGACAATCGATCCCATGAATTCTTTCGTCATTATTAGAATATAATATGTCATTTTTGTATGTATACCTACAGATTATATAACATGGCTTGTTTGTGGGAAAATAAGAATTAAATGATATTATTACATACTTATATTGTAGAAATTCAATAATAATTACACATTAAAGTAAAGAAAATCAAAAATTAATCAATTTTTAAAAAAGTCATTTTCGTTCACTCACACACTCATCTTACATACTCACACACTCATTTTCAATTATTCATAAGTTCGTTCATTCAATGAATATCATTCTATGCTGCTACAAGAGTGGGGACGGAGGTCATACATTTTGTCCCATTGTCCTTTCCTTTTATTATATGGCAAATTTTTGAGATTTTTCAATTTGACCATAGATTTTGGGGGGGGTCATGTCCCCTGTGACCCCCCCCTTCGGACCGCGCCTGTATATGTCACTAGTGCGAAATTGCGTCGGTCGGATTTCTGTACCTTCCAACAAGCTATCGCAGAGCGCGCGGGCGCTACCCGCTGCGCCTGCGGGCGGGAATCGTAAACAACCGCGCGGGTGAAAATCGCGTCGTGAAAACGGCTCTTTCTTTTTTCATATTTTTAAATCAACATTATACAGAGGTTGCCAGCCCGCAACCGCTGCGGGTGCGATTAAAAACCGCGCCGTGAGTCCTTACGAGTCCTCCACACGTTACGGTGTTTAACGTTACGGTGTTTAAAAGCATTCTCCTTTTAAGAAAAGGATGTTCTCTCATAAAAAGTACTGATTTTACGACGAGCGTTTAACCCGATCTAGTGAGAATGCGCTTGCGACATGGTCCAGGATTTGGTGAGTCCAGTGGACATTGGAGCGACTGTCATCAGGCCTTCATAAACTTTGGCAGTTTCACTTCCTCACTGTGTTTTTCCGCCACCGCCAAGTTAGTGATAATTACGCATACAGAAACATCTTTAGGGCCCTCCTTTTTTTCTCGATGATGATTTAAACCACCGTGAAAAGTATTCCATCACGTACAAAAAAGTTTGATGATTCCTTCCTTTGTCGAATCATAAAGAAGTGGAACTCTCTAAAGGCTCATGTACCTATTTCCTCAAAAAAAAAAAAAACGCCTCGCGCATGTGAAGCGACGCTTAAAAAGGCTCGACTTGGCTAGTACAGCTCTTAGTTCAAAAATATAAAATCATTAATTTGCGTTTTTCGCGAAACCTTTTACCTCGAACTACAGTTTTGTGGAACAACCTCACTGCACTCAGTATTTCCTGACGGTTACGACTTAAAGACCTTCAAGAAATGAGCGTTCTCTCTCTTAAAAGACCGGCAACGCGTCAGCGATCCCTCTGGTGTTGCAGATGTCCATGGGCGGCGGTGATTGCTTATCTACCATTAGGCGACCCGCTAGCTCGTTTGCCATAAAAAAAAACACATTTTCCCAACTTTTCAAAGGTCAGATAGTTGTTTAAGGTGAGTATACACTACAACATTTACTTGTATCAGAACATCGAGCATTCGCCATTTTGTTACAGCCTTTTTACAAACCAACATATTCAGTGTAACATTTCGTCGAGCCTTTGCAAAAGCGCGGGCGATGCGAACATTCCAAAGAAAAATGAACGCAGGTACAACGAAATGTTACGGGTAAATGCACACTTTAAGCATTTACCCGTCACACAACGCCGAGCATTCGCACGAACGTTACATTACACCAAAACGCTCGAGGAAATGTTGTAGTCTATACTCACCTTAAGTCTCCTATAACTTTGCGACAATCGCGATCGGGCTAGTTCGTCGGATCGGATTCCGTCGAACGAACAAAGCGCGCATTCCGCCCGCAGACTATGCGGACTTGCTACAAAGACAAATAGATCGAATTCCGGGAACACTACTGGAATACAGGTACGATATCAAAGGACATCATAGTATATTAATTTTATTAATATGTAATACGTGGGATCGTAGTGTGGGCGAAACTCCTTACACAAATTAATAGTCAAAATAATAAATAGATTGTATTGATTTAGTAAATGTATGTCAATATTATTAAAATTTAATTTACTAAGAAATGCCAAATAGTTGGGTGAGCAGATGAATGAATCGTAAATCTGTGTACTTAGATTTAATTAGATTTACGATATAATTTCCGCATGGCTCACGTTGGATTTTACAAGGTACATCTATTATGGCCGTCGTTCCATAGCAAATACTTTACTACCGATACACAACCGTTATACTTCGAATTCAAAACGAAAACATAATTGCAAAAACGGTTTTTTAAGGGAGAGGTAAATTAAATTTTCTCTTTTAATTTAATTGGCGTTTACTAAAAACCGTGGTGATTAAGCCAGTACATCATTGTGAAAATGACTTCGCAATTATGGATGCTTTTGCTCTGCAATGGCATAATAGGCTGATAGTCTAGACACGCGGCAGCGTGTCAAGCCAAGTTCAAGCAAAGAACGGGCTAGCCAGCGCCAAGTGTATTTTCTTTTATAGGCTTCAGCAAGCTTTCTGCCCTCCGCTAGGCTGAACTTTACAGAAAGCTTTACTTTGACCTGAAAACTTAATTTGTTTCTTCATAGAGTTTACTAACTTGTTAGATGCTCTGGAGTTGCAAAGAACACGATGAAAATGAAAGTTGGATGTTGATGTTGAAGGACAAGGTTAATTATATGGAAATATTGCCTGAGAAATTTAACTGCCTCCGTGGTACAGTGGTTAGAGCGTTGGGCTCTAAAGCCTGGAGGTCGTGGATTCGAATCCCGCGGGGAGCAATCACTTTGTGTGATTATTTTCAGTTTGGTTAGGACATTTCAGGCGTGAATCACCTGAATGTCCGAAAACCATAATTCCGTGCTTTGGAAGGCAGGTTAAGCTGTTGGTCCAGACTATGTTCCAAGAATGTCTGGTTTCCCTTGTGGGTTATGGAGGTCAGATGGCAATTCGCTTTGTAATATGATAACCAGGCTTGTCAAATCTAGGATAATAGTCGAAGCGGTCCCTGAGCTCCATACAGGATGCAATCGGGAATACGCTGGGATGATGATGATGAACATTGTTTGAGAAAATCCGGAGGTCGTGGGTCTTGGGTCTGGTTGAAGATAGAACTTTGAAGTTTGATTGGCCAGCTACCACCCCCATAGGTGAAATCTGCTGCCATAACAGCTCTGGCTGGGTTTCTGCAATATTGACGTGGAGCCAGTGTACTTAAAATAAAGTTTCGACGATATGCGATGGAGTATTTTTGTGGACGCATTTTGCCTCATCTCGGGGACTTAACTCTTTTAAACTGCCATGTCCTGTACGCCCGAGCTGGGTTATTCTATATTGTAGATTGTAAGGAAAAATACCAGTAATCCTTTTGAACATTTATGTAGATATTTACAGTTTATGAGCAGAAATATAGTTTAGATTTTTTTTTGTAAAGTATAGCCCTATACTATAGGTATATATCTACAACTATGTGAAAACATGTAAAATATTTCTTCTAATATACAATTCGTGTCACGCGAAACAGTGCGAGTCATATTCGTTTAATATTTGCACGCATTATGTAATAATGGGAATTCCTCAGCGATGTTCTTTTGTAGTAGTCTTGCACGGAATTCTGAAGGCGCGTATTATATTATACACCCGGCGAATAGGCAGTTTTGGGAGTTAGGGCTGGCAACACCAAGATGTTATTGCTTTTAAGACTATTTTTAATAGCTTTCTGCTAAAGCTAATGTGAACTAAGGGCCAGTTTTATCACAGGCAGATTAGTTCATAAGCTTTTTTTTATACAAGGTCAGTTGGCATACAGGCACGCGGCCCGCCTGATGGTAAGCGGCTACTGCGGTCTTTTCCATTGAGGGACGCTTCATCTGGAAGCGTCTCTCAATGTGCTGCCAGACTGTAGACGCATCTGATCTTCGAGCCTCTGATTTCAAGTGTTAAATATAAAAATATCCCTGAACATTATTCACGCAGCGCCATCCAACCCCAAACCATAGAATAAATTACATAATCTATGCCCCAAACTAAGCATTAGCTTGTGCTATGGGTGCCAGACAACAGATAAACATTACTATACATTTTTGCAAAAACATACAATTATACATAGAAATACCCAGACCGATATAAACAGACATGTTCATGCACAGGACACGCTCACGGACAGTCCAACCCAGCTATATAAATTTTGCGAGGCCGCAGGCCGAGCTGCGTCAGCGAGGCCGAAGGCCGAGCGCCGCGGAGGGCGAAGCCCGACAGCGGCCGGCGTCGCGGAGCGACCTAGCTCTGGGCGCGAGTGTACCGTGTGGGGATAGAACCCGCGACCTCTGGTGTAAATGCCGACTTCTCGACCATTACTCAAAATGTTATAAAGTAAAAATGCTTAAATCTTAGATCAAAAAAACTCTATTTCGGTATTTGCAATAATGTGACTACTGTATATTAAACATAGTTTTACTTGCATTTTCTTAATTTAGGAGCCGAATTCATTCACCATTCGTTAACTTTAGATTGGTAGTAAATCAAATCAATTACCTACTTTAGTTAAGGCCTCGATACACTTGACATTACAGAGTCTGAGAATGCAGTTTCAAAAGGGTGTAATTTATTTATTAAGAAACCCTTTGAAACCAGGTTTGAAACATTTTTACCAGGTTAGGTTCCTGTACTGGACCGTCTAGGTGGGTACCACCGCAGGTGCCAGATATTTTTCCGTGAAATAGAAGTGTGTCAAGCACTTCTGTGTTTCGGGGAAAAGGCACTGAAGCTAGTGAAATTACTGGGTATATGAGACCTAATAACTGTCGTCTCGGTGTAGCGGGCGCAGGGCGGTGCCAGACAGTAACTGCTTAGTTACTGTTTGGCACTGAACTGTCTAAGGGCAGACGCGTAGACGTGGAGCTTACCATTAGGTGTACGATTTGCTTGTCTTGTTACACATTGCAATAAAAAAAATAGTAATACACATTCGGGCAAAAATATGGAATCACAAATCTTTCTGTAATAAATTAACCGTTGAAAATATGTAGGTCAGACCCTATTTTTAACGGTTGATTTATCTTAAAAACGGTATTGGTCATTTAAAAGTCGTTTTATAAAGAAAAAATATATATTTGTGAGTTCATAAATTATCAAAATCAAAATATTCTTTATTCATGTAAGCCTTAGAGATGCACTTATGATTCGTAAATTATCAAGGTAACATAGTGACTCTACCACCGGATTCGGAATGTTGTTATCTAACGAGAAGATCGGCAAGCAATTATTTTGTTATTGTTTTTTTTATACATAATGTAGCTATCGCTATACATTAAAAAATCGATAAAATCTCTTTAACAACTGACTAGCCTTCTACCCGCGGTTTCAGCTGCGCGGTATATCTTTTTTCAAATATTCCCTCTTCCCCCCACATTTCCGGAATCAAAAGTACCCTATGTCACCCGGGGATAGTGTAGCTTTCCAACAGTGAAAGAATTATCAAATCGGTTTAGGAGTTTCGTTTCGGAGCCTATTCAGTACAAACAAACAATCAAATCTTTCCTCTTTATAATCTATATATCTAAAAGAAAGTCGTGTTTGTTACAACACTTATAACTCGAGAATGGCTGGACCGATTGCCATGGTTTTTGATTTGTTGGATTTGTTTCCGTCCCGAATAGCAGAATACATCTTAAAAAAGAAAGGATTTTGATCAATTCCCACGGGAACGGGAACCACGCGGGTGAAACCGCGGGCGGCCGCTAGTATTAGTATAAAATATATCTGTTATTAAGTTGCTTACCTTACGGTGTGTATTGGCCCTAATGGCATTTGTTAATACCGTCTATTTATTTGGAGGTGCATTTCAGAATTTCGAGGTGAAAAAATGTATGAATGGATTCATTCAATACTATACTCTAAACTAATGCATATGCATTAGACTGATTAGTGCGTATAGGCTGATTAATAATTCAGGGCGTCGCCCTGTTTCAGCCCAGTAACTACGTCAAATTCATCTTCTTAATTTTATTAAGAGATACTTCATGTGCCCACCATGGACTATACTTAGTGTCGTATCGTGACCTGACGGGTTATAGTATTCTAAATTTTTTTTTAACAAGTCTGGCGACTTGCTACATTCACAAATATTGCCTAACATCTTACAAGATTTGCAAATTCCACAAAGTAAGTAAAGTTTTATTTTTTGAGGCTTCAGCCGTGTCCCGTGCAGCCGATTAATTAAAGTACTTGTTACTTGGTTGTGAAGTCGTATCGAAGGTCAATTCTATTGGGAAATTCTTTAACAAGTTGGTTACGGAAATACCTATAAGTTTAATTTTTTTATTATTGCCAAACTGCCTTGACTGCTTCTGTGGAACAGTGGTTACAATATTCGGTTCTATAAATACGAGGGTCGTAGGTTTGATTTTCGCTTTGAGTCTGGTTTAGTTCGACTGACTAGCCACCGCCGCAGGTAAAATCTGCCGCCATTAAAGGCCTCGGCCTCGAATTTCGCGGGCAGCGGGGCGGCAGCGGCAGCGGTGAGATGTTTTGTATGGAATCCCATAGACCCGTTCTCGAACACAGCGGGGCGGGAGCGGGAGCGAAAGCGCACGCAGGCGCACAAAAAATTGTATACAAAATTGATATTATAACAATGCTTTAAAATGTGTAGGTTTTCGGATGTAGAGAACATTTTATTTGAATATTTAAAAAAATTACTTGCTCATTTTACTTCGAAGTCCCACTCCTGTCAAGTTTTGAGTCTATAGTAATTGTGATTTCACAAATATAGATAGTATCCTTTTAATATTAAAAATATCGTCTTAGCCAAGTTTTCGGCTACAGCGGCCAATCTTTTACGATCAGCCAACTACGCAGGTTAAATTATAGTGCACAAGTGAGCGCGCAAGCAGAGGTGCACTCCATATTCCCTTTTAATAATATTTGTTTTTGGAATGAAATAAGATTCATAATCAAATACAGTATACTGCCGTATTGGCAAAAAAATTGCTTAAAGAAATATATTTTGTCTTTAATACTTCTATTTCTAACCAAAAATATTAAAGCAATAACTTAATCGATTCGTTAACGTAATTATAAGCGATCCTTTCAAGTTTATTAAATGGTAAATGGTTCTATATTTACAAAGGGATATTTACATTAACTTACTTTGAAAACTCAGCAAGTTCATTAGCAAATAAGATGAGAGGCAATAAACATTTAACATTTTAAAAAGCTGGATAAATTTCACAGATGAACGAAAAAACTAGAATTTCTCTCGTTAAGATACAGCTTACGGTGGGCGTAGTCTTAACTTAACGCTAATGACATCCAAATAGTTTTAAAAATAAATCCTGCAAAGTGTTGCTTTTTAAGCTGAATTTGTTTGAAATTTTCTTGGCTAGTGTCCGTTTTTAAATGCTAAAACTTTAGTAATTATAATTTAGCCTTCCGCCTGCGGCTTTGCGCGAGTGGGCTTACAACTTTATCACGCAGGAAAGAATATTTTTTTATTCATAAAAATAGCCTTTGTCAGTCATCTCTGAAGTTATCCAGCCATCTCCGTCTTGCATTTCTACTTCTTCTGTGTTCATCACTTGGAATCCTTTCAGTTGCAATTTTAGCCTATCTCTGTCTCAATCTATGCAGACGTACCAAGGATCTTTTTTCTTAAATAAATAAATAAATATCTCTGCTCATTATTCACACAGCGCCATCTAGCTCCAAACTAAGCATTAGCTTGTGCTACGGGTGCCAGACAACGGATAAACATTACTTATATACTTTTTGTTGTAAATACACACATATTATACATAGAAACATCCAGACCGATATAAACAGACATGTTCATGCACACAAATGTTTGTATCGTGCGGGGATCGAACCCGCGACCTCTGGTGTAATAGCCGACCATTACACTAAATGGCGAATGTAAAGAACTGAAACATTGATATTCATGCTAGAAAAGCGACGCTTGAAGCTAGAATGCTACCAATTAACCATAGCTCCTAAGGTTTACAAACATGAAATGTAAAAAAACATCACAAAACTTTTAGTCCTCCGATGGCTTGACCTCCGACATTAAGTAGATAAAAAAAAGTAAAAAGCATAATTTACAAAGTTCCTCGTAAAAGTATTTTATTTTCCTTAAAATTCCGGATTTCACAAAATGGACTTTGAAATTGTTATTAAATTTTTCTTTGGAAAAGCAAATGTCAATGATTATTATTAAAAAAGCGCTATTTTCGGCTATCAAATTGTAATTGATATTCCATATTCTGAAAATAGAACAGCAATTCAGACTCGGTTATGAGTTCGTGTTACCAAATCCGATTCGTAGGAAAACAGGATTTAAACATAGCTTATTTTAGCCAAGTTCGACTGATAAATAAAGTGTTTCCTGGTAAAAGGTACGAATGTTCATGGTAGCGGTTAATGTGACTATTCACGGTTTGATGGGTTGGTTTAGCTATCCCAGAAATTAATTATTTTGGAACCAGCGATAAAAGTCTGACCCCATTGCTAGAGCCATGTCAAGAGATAGATTTTTTCTCCTTATGGTAAACTCACACGTATTAAACGTTCAGTATTGTGCTGGAGTTAATACTGCGTGTAGCTCAGGAACTGATGGTACCATTGGTATCGGCTTTGACTGATATTTCTTCTTTTTCCTAAGGTATTAATTGATTACTTGATTGATCTCATTTACAACTATTGCAAGACTAATACAGCACTAATTAAGAGTGATTAATACTAATAAGAGGTGATTGTTACCTAATATTCTATAACTTTTTGTTGATTTTGCATGTACGAGTTTAAAATATTGTTAAATTAATGCTAATAAAGATTTTATTATTTTTTTTTTTTATATTCCAACTGCTTACAAGCTTAGCCCGTCGGTCCCACGATTGTGTCTTCGCTGTCTTTGGCCCTCATTCATACAAATGTGTGGGCTATAATTTTCTAAGATGGCGGCCGGAAAATGGAGAAACGGCCTCAGATTTGCAATTAGAAGGTCATTTAATGTAGTGAATGCTTTTTTTTCGGACAATTTTTACGTAGTTTTGGTGCCGGTCTGAAAGGGTAAGGCTGTCCGGAGCCCCACACAGTAGAATATGAGTAGCTGCGTTTCACATTATTTTTATAATGTTCAACAATAATATTATAAAGGGTTTCTTTAAATCCTTTCAGTTTCAATACGTTAGAAGACTTTCTGGGGGTAAATAGATGTCCCTCGTCTTACATGCAGAATAAGCAGACCACATTTCCGCATTCGAGCGTACAATATCCCACAAAAACGTGAAAATATGTCAACCTCAGTTAAATTCGAGCCAGTTCTGGGAAAATGGGAATGTACTCAAACGGCATTCATCCCGTCCGGAATGAATGAACGAAATTATTTCTGCTGAATTGCGTTCAATGTTTTCACTGATGTGTGGGTTTCAGTGCACTTTGGCTGTGCAACTGCATTTAGGTATTGTTTGGTTATAATTGCTTCATCATCATCATCATCAGCCTGTGACAGTCCACTGCTGGACATAGGCCTCTCCAAATGCTCGCCACGCTGATCGGTCCTCGGCCACTCGCATCCAGCTCCTGCCAGCCATCTTGCGCAGATCATCGCTCCATAAAATTCATAATTGCTTTACAAAGTTACAACTTATGACGGCCAATCCGGTGAAAGTATTAAAAAGCTGTTACACTAGAGAGGTCGCTAGTTCTACGCAAATCGTCACCCCATCTGTCATTAGGGCATCCTACACTACGTTTGCCGAGACACGGTCTCTACTCCACAAACCGTTTACCCCAACTGTTTTCATTTTTCTGTGCTAAGTCATTGTTGACACTCGTAGGCTTCGGCCTCGAATTTCGCGGCAGCGGGGCAGGTGCTGCAGCGGCGTCGCACCCTTTTTTTTGTGCTTATATTAAGATTTTATAATGTTATTATCATAAGGTCCATGAATTTGATTATTAAAAGAAGCGGTAAGTTTGAGCCTTTCGCTATTGGATACGAAGAGGCGCACTACGATTACCGCTTGACGCGGGCCGTCAAGAGCGGTACGATGCTGTCAAGCGGTGATCGCATCGACCCCAAAGCCGCTAACATGTTTATTTTATATAGAAAAAGTATTTATTATGGACAACAGGATGCGGTAATTCTACTTGGTATTTATTCTGTGGGTTGTGGCCACCCACGGCTGAAATCTGACGTCATAACTGTTCTATTTACCAAAATTATTATGAGCATTACAAATACTTTCTTAGACGCCTACTTAAACAGGCTGATCGTAATAACGGTCATGTCCATTACACCTTCACTTGAAAGCATATCGCAATGAAAAAAATAATAATTTAAAATTACCAAGACGTACTTTGCCTACAAACAAACGTGTGGGGAACCCACTTACCACATTTTATTTACTACTTTATTTTTTCTACTATTTTTTTTTTATGTACTTGTGGAGGCCCACACCCCCATTAAAAGGCCGGCAACGCATCAGCGACCCCTCGGGTGTTGCAGAATGTCCATGGGCGGCGGTGATTGCTTACTATCAAGCGACCCGCCGCGCTGGCTCGTTTGCCACCTCTGACATAAACAAATCTTTGTACAGGAATATTCGACGTTATACCACAAGATTGTGAAAGTTTTTTTGGATATAAAGTAGACACCATCACTTTCTAGTTCCCAAACTAACCACATACAAAAAAACACATAAATGCGATGCTCAGTTGCGAAATTAAAAAAAATTAACAAAACCACTTCTGTTTCAAACGAATTATCTATCAAAAGTGGCCTAAAGTTCTTGTTTATTCCTTTACCAAATTTCATCAAAATGACTGTTTGTATCGGTCTGGGTGTTTCTATGTATGATAATACTACTTACTAGACTTCCGCCCGCGATTTCACCCGCGCGTAATTTCTTTTTTCAAATATTCCCCTCTTCCCCGCACATTTCCGGGATAAAAAGTACTCTATGTCATCCGGGGATAGTGTAGCTTTCCAACAGTGAAAGAATTATTGAAATCGGTTCAGTAGTTTCGGTGCCTATTCAATACAAACAAACAATCAAATCCTTCCTCTTTATAATATTAGTATAGATGTACAAAAAAAAAAAAAATTTTGACGATTAGAAACGTTTTTTTCAATAATGTTATACTAAACTTGTGTGTTGTATTATCGACTGCAGTCATGAAATATCAGCTATACAACTACAGTCAAAGACCCTTATTATTATATAAACAAGTTGAACCGGTAAGTTTCGCGAAGCCCCGAATGAAAATCAATTGGCGCTCGTACCCACTATTCGTGAATGAACGGAATTGCTCGCTTGAATGGGTGGGCGGGCCGCGGGTACTTGGCTGGAGAAACGGAACAGATACAAAGCTTCATACTCTAAGGCTTCGCGCTATCGTAAATTCGTAATTATCCTTTACCGGGTAATATTTTTCATAAGGCCGCAAGTAAAGGTAGTTTGCTAGTTACATAATATTGTTTTAGATTGCTGACCCTACCTGAGCCTATGGCATTTTAAAATAAGTACGGATTTTATTCAGAGTTTTTTTTTTCTAGGTCAGTTGGCAGACAGGCACGCAGCCTGATGCTTAGCGGTCACTGCGGCCTATTCCATTGAGGGGCCCTTTTCCAGAAAGTGTCGCTCAATGTGCTGCCAGACTGTAGACTCCCCTAATTTTCGAGCATTAGATTTCAAGTGTACTGGCTCCCACATTAATATTGCCGGAACACAGCCAGAGCTATTATGGCGACAGATTTCACCTGTGGGGGTGGTAGCTAGCCAGTCGGACTCTGAAAAAGTCCTACCTCCCACCGGATCCAAGATGGGAATCGAACCCACAACCTCCGGGTTTTATACCCGAGCGGCTTAGCCACTGTTCCACGGAGGCGGTCAATGGAGTTCATGAATTCAAGTGATAAGCCATAGCTCTGTTCTGGATAATTTTACAACTCCGTGTGTATTTCTCTTTGTTAAAACAGGTCCTTTCATAAAATGTAATACTCGTGACGTCACAACGTTTCGATGACGTCAGAGGCCTGCCCACTCTGAGCTAATATTGGCAGTAAAGTCCCATTGATGAGACGGAACATCTGTTCCGAGCTTGCGCGTGCCGCAATTCACCCGAGTTCAATGATATTTAAAACAATAGATTATGTTAAGAGTACGTTCATTATAATTTTTCAGAAAGTGATAAGTATAAACAAGTTAAAACTGACGTACATAGACTTAATTTACAGTTATGTAGAGCGAATGGTACGATACCAATATTTGAAGATGTTTTACTTATTAAGTTTTTGTTATAAATAAATAAATATTGCACAACCTTAACATTGATTTGACTCTACGTAGCTTACTTACTTGTTTTACGGGCATCAGAAACAACGAAGGAGATTTATTTTTATTGTAATTAAATGCAAATAAACAACCAAACAATTGTCAAACACATATGTTCGTGCTCGGTGGAATTCGAACCCACGATCTCTAGCGCTTGGCTATAACTTTTATTGTCGGTAAATCAATCTCATCTTTAGTAAAAAAATATGTCAGCTGCAAGGTTTAGGTTTGCATTACGCCAAACTGTCACGTTACGGAAAGTAACGGAGCAAAATTTGAAATAAAAGACGATATAACTAAAGCCAAAGGTTTAATAAATGCCACGTCCTAAAGTCTTACAGACTAAGTAGGGCTAAGATTAATAACCACTTATACGTCCACTGTAACCACAGTTACAGAGACCATATACCCCAGGACAGTCCGTGTAACTACAGTTACATTTTTAAGAATTCGCGCCCGCCGATTGATTTTTTCTTTTTCTTATCGCTGTGGATGTTTATAGTCTGTAGTGTTGCTGGTTTTTGACGCTCTATGTTATGTACCACACCTTATTTCAAGTGGAACATAACTTCGGCTCATGGCTACAAAAAAAATAAATTGTCAAGTTGCTTGTTGTTTTTGTGGATCAGTGCGCGAGTGACTCCAGCTATTTTATTCGAGAAATCATGCCGTAAGTAATAAAATACTATTGTTTTGTATATCAAAATATTCATAATCTTACATATTTTCATATTTTATAACATTATCTGCGATTCCAGTCAGTTTTGAAGTAAAAATTTGGATTAAAAATAGGTCGGTGACTCTGTGTTTTTATTAGTGAATAATTGGAAGATCTAAAAAAGTTTTTATATTATATCGTAATTAAATGTTTTAATATGAAAACTTATTAATATTATAGCCTGGTTATTACCAAACTTTCTGGAAATATTCCATATTTCATTCTGGATTAGACAATTTACCATACGTGAACTTCGATTTCACAGATCATGTAGCTTTAGTTTTTATTTTATTTGTAATATTTATAAGATGATTTATAATGGGATTTTGGTTCCAAATGAAAGGCTATTAAATTACCTAAAACCCAAAATTGTTTTAATATTGTAAACGTCAAAAATATCTAATAAAAAAATATTTAAATTGAAAACTAGGACAAAATTAGCATTTCTTAAAGTTCACTGTAAGATCATTAATAGAATATAATGTTAAAATCAAACATAACTATTGCCTAAAAATCGTCAACTAATGAGCCTTTCATTAGTATTTTTCATTTTGCGATATTTGAGTTATTTACTGAGTAATAAGCATTTATTTAGCATACGTCTCCTATCGATTTTATTTTGCGCGTATCACGTGACTCGCGGACTGTCCTGACAACCTAGCGAAACGAGCGCGGACGTTTGAGTGGTTAAATACGAAAGCACTAGGTAGTAATAACGTAGGATCAGGTAGGGCGTAGGCAGGCACGCAGGGCGTCCAGGCAGTAAGAGAAGGGCACGCGCCCCAAGCGGCGCAGGTGACGGCGCAGATGTCGGCGTAGGTGGCGGCGCACGGTTGGCTCGTAGCGATGCGCCCCGGTGATAAGTAGAGGCGTCGGAGAAGCAGGACGCACCGATGAGCACGTGGTACGCGCCGGTGGCGGAGTAAATAAAAAAAAAAAACAAATAAAAAAAGTTTGCAGGGGATTTTCTGCACTAAGCCTCTAGGATGGGCCATTGTGCGTGAAATGCGTCACCAGCCCATCACTCAAACCATTTGAGCTCGGTATAGAGGTCCAGCACTGCTGTGATGTTCCGGAGCACCTCCCGCAGGGTGCCGCTGTTGGGTAGCAGGCGCGCTCGATGATGGTCCACACTCTTGCACTGCAGTAGTACGTGGACCGGTGTTTCTTCGGCGTCCATGCATCCTCTGCATAGCGGGCTGTCCGTCATGCCGATGTTGAACAGGTGCTTGTTAAGCATTCAGTGGCCTGATATGATGCCCACTGCATGTGGTAGGTTTACCTTGGACAGTTTCAGTAAACTGCGCGTCAGTCGTCTGTCTAGGGACGGAAAAACATTCTTCTACATGTAAGCTGCAAATTGGTATAATTACGAGTTTCAAAATATTGGGTATTGTTGTCGCATCTGTAATATAATATCATTTCCCCGCGGGGACATCATATTATTTACTAACTTGAATAAGTGGGGCCCCGGTTATTCAGATTATATAATAAACAAGTTGTTGCAAAATTTACAAAATTGGAAACAAAATGCTATTCTAAGATCTTTAGATTTTTTTTCCATCCAAATCAAAAAGTATATTAAAACTTCTTGTCACTTTATACTAAACATCTAGTACAAATGTCATCTTAAACTTAATGAGCCCAGGAAATCCTGAGTTTCAAGAGAAAGTAAATAAAGTTATAAATAAAGCATCAAAATATTTGAATGTTTATTTTCATTGAAGATCCGAATCGTAGACTTTCGCTAAAAGCGGAGGCTTTTAGTGAAGTGTTTGTTCGTCGAAGGGTTAAGTCAAACAAAATACATTACAGTCTGAAAATAGCTTACGCATACATTTACAATGGTTACATTTGTAACGGATTTTTTGCTTTTTAAATAATGCATTTGACGGGAAACGACAGGTCCAATAAATGGCTACTTCCCATTTGGTAAACCTCAAACTGTATGGGATTGAATTGTATGAAGTAACAATTTTAGTAGGTAACTAGCCTTCCGCCCGCGGCTTCGCCCGCGTGAACTATAGGACGTTATCCCGCGGGAATATCTTGTAAATTGTAGCCTATGAGTTATTCTGATGTATAAGCTATATTATTGTAAAGTTTCATTAAAATCAATTTAGTCGTTTTTACGTGAAAAAGTAACAAACGTTCATCCATCATCCATGCGCCCCCCGGCCGGTCGGTACCGCCGCAACCGCTATGTCCCTGCATTTTAAATCTGTAATATCTTCAAAAATATTCATTTAAATTGCATGCTGTAAAGGGCCATATTGATATATATTACATGCAAAATTTATTTAAGGTACTTAATTGGATAAGGATTAATACTGTATTGCTCAAAATCGCTTTTTCGTAAATATGCCCTTATTTTCTCATTAGTAAAGGATAAAAATGGTTATTGTGGGTTATCCCTAATAGATAGACATATACCATCGCGGACTTTTTTGTAAACCTTTTTAAGGTGAACAATACCGTAGTACATTATTTTGATCTATCTCGTAGGGTTCAGCCAGCGTTTGCAATGTAAGCGCAAAAAAATGTGTTTATTTACGACCTTAAATTAAAAACCTATAAAATTATCAGTGTTTCTCTACTATATTATGCATGTATTATACATATAAACCTTCCTCTTGAATCAGTCTATCTAATGAAAAAAACCGCATCAAAATCCGTTGCGTAGTTTCAAAGATTTAAGCATACAAAGGGACATAGGGACAGAGAAAGCGACTTTGTTTTATACTATGTAGTGAAGTTTAAGGTTTACCAAATGGGAAGTTTACTAGGATGGGAAGTGTAATGGTCGAGATGTCGGCTATTACACCAGAGGTCGCGGGTTCGATCCCCGCACAAACATTACGGTACAAACATTTGTGTGAATGAACATGTCTGTTTGTATCGGCACAGATTATTAAATAGTTAGGTACTAATTGTATCAGCCTGTACACCCAAAAAAATTACAAAAAAAAGTATACATATAAGTAATGTTTATCCGTTGTCTGGCACCCATAGCACAAGCTAATGCTTAGTTTGGGGCTAGATGGCGCTGTGTAAATAATGTCCAGATATATTTATTTATTATAATGTCCCGCTGCAGGTCAAAGGCCTCCATACTTGAAATTAAGTTATTGTTACGACGATGGGTGCTGACTTGTTCACTACGCTTGCCAATTGTGGATTGGTGTTCACAAACCCGAGCTGGGTACAACAAAAACGACACAAAGTTAGCTCGACCCCGGAATTGAACCCAGGACCCGGTACGGCCCGGTACTTAAACAACTAGACCATCGAGACATTTCATGCATTGAATACTAAGCCTTATCTCACTCGTAACCTTTAAAAAGTTCTGAAAGGAAATTAAAAAATAAACACATTCAAAAATAGAAAACCATTGTTACAAGGCGCGCCTCAAAGAAATTGTTCGTTCCGTCTTTAGTTCCCGTTTCTTTGAGACGAGATACAAACCTCGCCCTTTCTATATGCTCTTAAGGTGGGTCTACGCTAACGAGCCGAGCACGAGCCGAGCACGAGCGGAGCACGAGCCGACCCAAAATTCGTGTAGCGTGGACCGACTTCGAGCCTCGAACGAGCGTGCTTCGAGCATTTGGTTTGTGTTTGACTGTGCTCCGCCTATTGTCGGTTTTTTGACGAACACAGTGCAGGCTCGTTGTGTGTGTCCACACTTGTCACCGCGAGCAGAACGGCTCGGCTTGCGCTCCGCTCGTGCTCGGCTCGTTAGCGTAGACCCACCTTTAGTATAACAACACAAGTAATTAAAAATGGTTTAGACTGGGAATATTACTATCAGTTTATTGATTATTCCCCCCCCCAGTTTTTCTGGGATCAAAAGTACCCTATAACACCCGGGAATAGTGTAGCTTTCCAACAGTGAAAGAATTATTTAAATCAGTTCAGTAGTTTCGGAGCCTATTTAATACAAACAAACAATCAAATCTTTCCTATTAATAATATTTTATGATTTCTAATACTTACACGGTTACTACTCATTAATTAATTTAAACCCGACGTTTCGGCTACTGAAAAGTAGTTGAAACGTCGGGTTTAAATTTTAAAATGTAGAATAAACGCGAGTTTTCATCCGTTTAAAGTTGTTTTATTTTAATTAGTATAGATTATTAAAAAAATAAATAAGGAAGTTTTTTTCATATCACGTCAAATTAAATGAGGAAAAAGGTAGGACAATAATATATAACAGTAATTTTAACATTAGAATAAACAATCCTGAAATCTTTAAGAAGAAAGCCTCCCACACGATTTTTCTTCATAAAGAAATTTCAAATAAATTGTCTTTTATTTCGCAATGGATTTTTTCAATTATGAGTTATTGTGAAGTCACGGCATTTTGTGACTCGAACAAAATATTCGGATTTGAAATATGATGCTATTTTCTTGTGTTCCATCTTTTTATAAAATCTGATATATTTTTTTATTAGGGTGCATGTGAATTCTTTTGCGTTTAGTAAATGTTGACTATATTGATAATAAGTGTCATTTTTGAACGATAAAAACTTTAACTTAATAAGTTAAAACTTTATTTTATTTTGTCTTATCTTTTAATTTTGGGTCTTATACAGTCAGCGCAGATATGATCTGAGCGTTTAAACATATCAAAAATATCTGAACATTTGACAAAACATTGGACACTTTTCTGAAAGAGACGAAACATAAATTAAAACGTGTTTATCAGTCAGTGCTTTAACTGGCTCTATCCTTAAAAGTTCTTTCAAGCTCTCTACAAACTTCGTCTCTACGTAGAGACTGCAGATTCTCCGCCTAGACCGAATTTCAGATAAAGCCGTCTCGACCTACTTGCATTGTCACGCGACAGGTAATTAGCGCCAGAGCTGTTACCGCTCTACCTTGCATCACTATGGAAATTCAATTTATGCTCTCCTAAGACTTGACAACCATTTACTTCATAGCTTGGAGTATTCAAAGTGGCGATGGCGTCCTCATTGAATAAAAATCATATCATTTAAATTAATACTACCACACTCTTGACTTATCTTTGAGCCTTTGATATCAAGGGTTTGACCGCCACCGTGGAACAGTGGCTAAGCCGCTCGGGTGTACGAAACCTGGAGGTCGTGGGTTCGATTCCCACCTAGGGTCTGGTTGGTGGTAGGGCTTTTTCAGAGTCCGACTGGCTAGCTACCACCCCCACAGGTGAAATCTGCCGCCATAATAGCTCTGGCTGTGTTCCGGCAGTATTTATGTGGGAGCCAGTACACTTGAAATCAAAGGCTCGAAGATCAGATGAGCCTACAGTCTGGCAGCACATTGAGCGACGCTTCCTGGTGAAGTGTCCCTCAATGGAATAGGCCGCAGTGGCCGCTTACCTTCAGGTGGGCTGCGTGTCTGTCTGCCAACTGATGTGGTATAAAAAAAGGGTACTAGCTACTAAAATTAAATTAAAAATTAAAGAAATCTTTATTCATGTAGGCCTCATAGATGCACTTATGAATCGTCTATACTAATATTGTAAAGAGAAAAGTTTATTACTTGCTTGTTTTGTTTATTTGTTTGTATTACATAGGCTTCCAAACTACCTAACCGATTTGAATAATTCTTTCACTGATGAAAAGCTACTTTATCCTCGGGTGATATAGGGTACTTTTGATCCCGAAAATATAGGGGGAAAGGGTGGTATAATTGACAAAAGAAACTACGCGCGGGTGAAACCGCGCAGGCGTCCGTTAGCAGATTCATAAACCACTTCGGTCAAAGTAAATTAGAGAATAAACTACAAATGAAATTAAATATTTACGATCAACCGTCAACAAAGAAATAAATAATAGTGTATTATTTATATTTCAATTTCGATTGGACATTGATGGATCACCAGTTATAGGAGTGATGGCAAACTTACCTAAGTTACATGCAGTAATCAATTCTGAGTGGTTTTTACCATCAATTATATTTTTTTGCCAGAGGCGGCAAACGAGCCCGCAGGTCGCCTGATGGTAAGCAATCACCGCCGCCCATTGACATCTGCAACACCAGAGGGATCGCTGATGCGTTGCCGGCCTTTTAAGAGAGAGTAAGCTCGTTTCGTTGAGGTCTTCAAGTCGTAATCGTCCAGAAATACTGCTGCAGTGAGATTGTTCCATACCGAGTTCTCTTTTTTTACTGTTTTATACAGGTACCACAAATATGTAATCTTAAATACAAAATATCAAGACACAGGACCAGCACAAATGTTTGATTCGAACCTACTACCCCTAGCGTTTAGGGCAGGATCAATACCAAATCCTTCATGGGTCCAGTAAAATAAAATGGCCATCTTGGGGAGGCCGCCATATTGGATTTGTAATGATCAAATTGTTGGTGGTATTAACAACTCTTGTAATATACTGTCTGCAAATTTAGATAAATGCCCCCTTCATTTTGATCACTGTTAGTCACATTAAAAGTTTAATTTGTCAAGCCTATTGATGTCGATTTTCTAATTAAAATGATGATTTTTTTTTTTTACATTTTTATAAATTATCTAGCCCCAAAAATAAACATGACTTGAACTATGACTATCAGACCAAAAATATTATTTTTGTTTGTAAAAATACAGGTAAATAAGGTCCCCAAAGGTTGACTGGCATAGAAAACTTTAAGCATGAAGTCCACCTTTTGTACCCTAATTCTCTGGTCAATAAAGTTTTTATAAATAAATACCTATTGTTCATGGGAACAGCAGACCTAAACAAATATGTACACACAAACGGAGAATCGAACTCGCTATTTAAACAGTAACAGTCGATTTCAATCGATCAACCATTACACCATCATCAAATCTGTCAATCGCTAACGTAAGCTTGACATTTAAGGGGGTACTCTAATACTATATTAGGTCAGATGCATGTCAGATCTACACCAGGTGAGAACACCGTCTACAAAGCCACTTATATTTGGAAAACCCCAATCATGGGTACAATTACCTACGCCTACAAATTCTTCCTGACATCAAGAGTGTACGTGAGCAGGCCCCCTGCGCCTAAACCACCGTCCCTCTCATTCTAACCACCCTCCGCATACACCTGTCTCTGTCTAAAAACACCCACTCGAGTTACACCTACGTAGCTACAGCCCCTGATTTTCAGCCCACATTTCAGTCTAAGCCTCGAATGCCCAAAGGACGCACGCTCTCAACACCGTTTCATGTGATTTGAAAAAAAAAAGTCGTCAATAAAATTTAAGAGTCTGTGCGTGACTCGGACCGCGCGCCTGCCATGACTTTTTGACAGATAAAAAATTAAAAAAGAAAAATAAAAAATTAACGAATACAATAAATTCATTCTTCCAAATTGATGATAATAATTTGATAGTCTGTATTTGATGTTAGATTGTTTGTTGTAATATTATACACGTCTAGAAGTGTTGTGTGGAGCGGAGTACAACAGGTGAGAATCTTTGTTTGTTATTTTGTGTTTTTAGTTGCAGATAAATTGGAGGTGTTATTTTTTAATTGATTTTTCGTCGTTCGATTGTTTTAACTGGTAATAAATATATTTTTCGGTGAAGTCTGGCAGCGTTTTATGTGATTTAAAAATGTTTTTTTTTGTTATTGAATTTATCAATGAAACTAGGAGTTTTTGCACACAGGAAATATTTATGGGTGTATTTAAGACAAAATTGAAGTCAAATGATAAGAATTGATAACAGTATTATCACATTTATAATATGTTCCTGCTTCGAGTATCATAGTAAATTTTTTAATAAAGCTACTATTTTTGCTTAATATCGTAACTAGTAATACAATGTAGATCTTTAAACTACCCCAACTAACTAATATGACAGCTTAATTTCATAACTGACATGGTGTTTAGCAAAATTTAATCTGCTGGGTAATTTTCGCCTCCGTCCACTTGGCTCCCATGCTTGGATCCCATGGGATCCAAAAATAATTTTTTTCTCCTCTTGGATCCTATCATTATGACATTCGTGGCCTTTATTGTAATTTCCTTGGTCCGCCAATTTTCTACATTTTTTTAGCAAAAGTATTGATCTCATTCGTGGCGAATTTTTATATGTTGTTTAAGTTTGCACAAGCTCGAAGTATTTGTGTAATTCACCATAATTGAGCGATTTCAAAAATACCCTGAATATTTCACGGAGAACAAATTTTCCGAAGAACCACCCGTAAATAATCTGTCTTTTTTATTTTCATTTTAAAACTTTAAACAGTGTGGTTCGTTTTATGATATTGGGATAGCTAAAAAAGTTCTTAAGATAAAAACGAAATAGCCTTCTTATGAATGAAAGTAAATTAAAGGACGTAGTTATGTATCAAAATTATTTTCTGTGAAATCATTGTAATAGTATATTTAAAAAGCTTAAACGAAATAGCCTTCTTATAAAAGTAAATTAAAAGACGTTAATATGTATGTTGTGGAAAAATTATAAAATTAAACACGCAGCTTTTTCTCGAAACTATATTTTTCCAACTGTCAAATGTCACAATCAAATAATAAAGAAAATAAGTATACATAGAGACTCCTTTCTTAGCGGCCAGTGTCGGCAACATGGCCCCCCCCGTGCAACGCACATGTTAGGAAGCCGACGCGTGGCGCTGATAGAGCCACCACAGCCAAACTTCGAACCGGCCGGCGAAGACTTAATATTAAGTTGCCCGTTTTAAATCGGCAAGTAGGCGCAGGCACAGGCCAGCAGTGGTGGCGGCGGCGCGGTGCAGCGCCCGCCGCTTGCGGAACTCCAGGAACTCCTCCTCCATGGCGCACACACGGGCCTCCACGTCCTCGGGCGACGGGCGCGCACGCGGTCGCTCCGGCGTCGACGGCGTGGGCGTGCGCGTGGCGCGGTCCCACTCATGGTGTACGTCCACCGAGCCCGCGTCCACCGACTCGCTTGAGTCCGGCCGCGGCGGAGGCGCCGGCGGCGGCGGCCGGTACAGCGGCGGCCGCCACCCCGCCAGGCTGCCGGTGCGGCTGCTGCGGTTGTGCTGGGGCGACGACGCGTTCTTGCTGCAGAACCAACTGGAGGAGAGCTGCGGCTCTCCGGCGAGGCCACGTGCGGCGGCGGCGGGTCGAGGGCGGTGCGGAGCCGGGCGTGGCGCGACAGGGAACGCGCGCGAGGCAGCGGCGCGCTGACACGCGGGGCCGGCTCGAGGCGCAGCGCGCGCAGCCGGAACGGCGCCGGAGACAGGAAAAGCGCGCGAGGCCGCGGCGCGCCGACACGAGGGGTCGGCTCGAGGCGCAGCGCGCGCAGCCGGAACGGCGCCGGAGACAGGAAAGGCGCGCGAGGCCGCGGCGCGCCGACACGAGGGGTCGGTTCGAGGCGCAGCGCGCGCAGCCGGAACGGCGCCGGAGACAGGAAAGGCGCGCGAGGCCGCGGCGCGCCGACACGAGGGGTCGGCTCGAGGCGCAGCGCGCGCAGCCGGAACGGCGCCGGAGACAGGAAAGGCGCGCGAGGCCGCGGCGCGCCGACACGAAGGGTCGGTTCGAGGCGCAGCGCGCGCAACCGGAACGGCGCCGGAGACAGGAAAGGCGCGCGAGGCCGCGGCGCGCCGACACGAGCGGTCGGCTCGAGGCGCAGCGCGCGCAGCCGGAACGGCGCCGGAGACAGGAAAAGCGCGCGAGGCCGCGGCGCGCCGACACGAGGAGTCGGCTCGAGGCGCAGCGCGCGCAGCCGGAACGGCGCCGGAGACAGGAAAGGCGCGCGAGGCCGCGGCGCGCCGACACGAGCGGTCGGCTCGAGGCACAGCGCGCGCAGCCGGAACGGCGCCGGAGACAGGAAAGGCGCGCGAGGCCGCGGCGCGCCGACACGAGCGGTCGGCTCGAGGCACAGCGCGCGCAGCCGGAACGGCGCCGGAGACAGGAAAGGCGCGCGAGGCCGCGGCGCGCCGACACGAGCGGTCGGCTCGAGGCGCAGCGCGCGCAGCCGGAACGGCGCCGGAGGCGTCGGGAACGAGCCTGGCGGCGACGGCGTGTCGAGGGCGGTGCGGAGCCGGGCATGGCGCGACAGGGAACGCCCGCGAGGCCGCGGCGCGCCGACACGAGGGGTCGGCTCGGGGCGCAGCGCGCGCAGCCGGACGTCCGCGGAGTTCGGGAACGGCTCCGAGCTTAGGTCGGACACGTGCAGCGACAGTGCCGGCGAGGACGCTCGGAACAGCGGCGACGCGACGGCGGGCTGCAGCGGCGCATTTTTAACAGGTAGCTGCTCTCCTCCGGGGACAGACCGCAGCGGCGCACTTTTACCAGCTAGCTGGTCTCCTTCGGGCTTATCTGACCCCAGTTGAGCGTCTTCTACTGCGCGTCGGTTCGATACTTGATCGTGTAGTAATGAACGAGGTGCGCGCTCTCCAGCGGCGTCTGCCACGTGATCAGGAACCCGTTGTGTACCTCCGTCACCGTCAGGCTGCGAGGCGGCCCTGACTTCGGACCAGTTTTGGACGTATTCAGTTTTAGAGCGGGAGGACCCACTGTCGATTGCGGCAAGCTCCGCCTGGAGTTCCAAATCTAAAAGCCGTTTCTCTCTCCTCTCGCGCTCGGCTTCAATTTCAGCTACGCGGGCCGCATGGCGCAGTTGAGCCGCGAGACGTTGCGCGTTGCGAGATATATTGCGCGTGCTGGGCTTGGATGCTCCTGATATGGTGGACGGGTCCGGGGTCTCGGGGCGAGGGGTGCTGGACGGTGCGGGTGCTGGGGCACCGGCGGTCGCACCGTTTTTGAGGCCAGCGTCCTCGCGAGAACGAACCTCTGTCACTTGATAACGCAGTTGAGCGGCGAGACGTTGCGCCTGGACGGTGTTGGTTGAACGTGCTCTTGACTCCGTCCGAGATATATTTTGCGTGCTGCGCTTGGATGCCCCTGCTATGGTGGACGGGTCCGGGGTCTCGGGGCGAGGGGCGCTGGACGGTGCGGGTGCTGGGGCACCGGCGGTCGCACCGTTTTTGAGGCCAGCGTCCTCGCGAGAACGAACCTCTGTCACTTTTTGGGCCATAGCGCGGGTTGTGGGCATGTTTTCAAAATTATTTAAATACTTCTGACACCAAAAATATGTTGTGGAAAAATTATAAAATTAAACACGCAGCTTTTTCTCGAAACTATATTTTTCCAACTGTCAAATGTCACAATCAAATAATAAAGAAAATAAGTATACATAGAGACTCCTTTCTTAGCGGCCAGTGTCGGCAACAATGTACCAAAATTATTTACTGGTAATTATAATAATCGTATTTAAAATGTTTAAATATTTATTAATCTAACAAACACCCTATGGTCTAGTAGTTTAAATACTGGGTCTTAATCTCGGGGTCCTTGGTTCAATTCCCGGCGTTGGTGTCAGATTTTTCAAACACAGCTCGGGTTTGTCAGTTATCAGTCGTGATGACGTTTTTATATCAATACTGAAACCATTTACCTTGTCATCATCATCATCAGCCTGTATACGTTCTCACTCCTGGGACACCCTGTAGTGGGAAATAATACATAAAATCGGGTTTACGTAATCCATAATTTTTATTAATGTGAGAAAAAATTATGGAAGGTTACGTAATTTTATAAATTAAACCGCTTGTAATAATTACAAGCATTATGTACGGCTAACTTTTCTCTTTGTTTGTTTGGAATAAAAAGAACTTGCTTTGTTTAACATAACAACGAAACTTAATGTTGCGTACTTGTAAGCTTTAATCTTAGGTGGTTCTTATTATGGATTAACAAAGAATATGAAATTTGTATGCTTCACTAATTATAATGCTTACAATGTGTAATAAGGCGAGCAGATCGTACACCTGATGGTAAGTGCCACGCCTGCCCTTAGACAGTTCAGTGTCAAACAGTAACTAAGCAGTTACTGTCTGGCACCGCCCTGCTCCCGCTACACCGAGATGACAGTTATTAGATCTCATATACCCAGTAATTTCACTAGCTACAGTGCCCTTTCTCCGAAACACAGAAGTGCTTGACACACCTTCTATTACACGGGAAAATATCTGGCACTGCGGTGGTGCCCACCTAGACGGCCCAGTAGGAACCTACCACTTGGTACGTTTGTAATAAGCTGAATATTATTATTGTCAAGAAATCATTAAACAATGTATAGTCCCAAGTCACGCTATGGCTATGTGTGGACATAGCCGAAATTATTTACCCCGGCATTTTCCCCACGATTACGGAAAATAATGCTTTTATGCACTATAATAGCTGGCTAGCAGAAGGAATGTATGGAAGGAAAAACGTCATGTTGCGTCGGCCGGGGGGCAGGAGAATGATGATTATGAACAACAGACCATTAGTGGTAGAGCCATGCTGTTTTACAGTACGAATGGGCCGGCTCGTTCGGAGAAGTACCACACTCTTACATAACAGCATAACACCAGCGTGAAATAATAGTGACTACTATTGTGTTTCGTCTGGTTTTTGGAAGTGACGGAGGCCCACACCCTTCTTAAAAGGCCCGCAACGCATCAGCGATCCCTCTGGTGTTGCAGATGTCCATGGGTGGCGGTGATTCCTTTCCATCAAGCGACCCGCTGGCTCGTTTGCCGCCTCTGACATAAAAAAAAAACCACAAAACTCCCTCGGTATCCTCTTTCATCAAAATCTTTCCAATGGCAGATAGACGGACAGACAATCAGATAAGGAAACGACAGAGTTAAAAATCAGTTTCTCAGTTTTTTGCTGAAAAAAGTAACGAACGTCCATCTACTATCCTCGCAAACTTTAACATTTATAATAAATTATTACTTTATAATGTTAGGAGAAGATTATTATTAAGATAAGAAGTAAGATTAATAAGATTATGGATACGAATCAATCAAATTGATGCCCTGAACCTCTGAATTCGTTTATTGACATTTCAAGATAATCACCCTTTCTACTATGTTTCTCAAAAATAACAATATTAATAATGTGTTTTAGAATGTAATAGTTTTTAAGCTAAGTTAGGTTATAGTTGTATAAATGCGTACTAGCCCTTGCAGGGCGTCACATAGGCACCAATACTTATGTAGCAACAAATTTTCCTGCGTTATGCAATAAAGAATTTAATTTAATTTGATATGTACTGCCTTAGTATACTTTTACTTGTCATTATCTGAGTACGTGCTTCGGAAGGTACGTTAAGCCGTTGGTCCTGCGCCTGATCTCTCTTCGGTCGTGTCAGACTGCTGTCCCACCGTGTTATGGGAGTGAGGGAATACGGAGTGCACCTGTGCTTGCGCACTCACTTGTGCACTATATACTATATAGGTATCCTGCGTAGTTGTCTGATTGTAAAAGATTGGCCGCCGTAGCCGAAAACTCGGCTAGGAGGATTATAATTACGTGATTTTCAAGCATACTAGTTCCCACGTTAATATTGCTGGAACACAGCCAGAGCTACGAGTATAATGGCGGCAGATTTCACCTATGATCGGTTTAGGTCAGATTTCAAAATGGCTCTATTAAACCGTTAGCTTAGGACTATAAAATTCAGACATTTACTCCACATTTTCTTGGTTTGGATTTAACTAGACCTACTTGGAACATAGTCGGGACTAACGGCATAACGTGCCTTCCGAAGCACGGAATCATCGTTTTTTTCAGACATTCAGGTGTTTCTAGCCTGCAATGTCCTAACCTAACTGGAAACAATCACACAAAAATGTGGGGGAAGGGGGGAATATTCGAAAAACAAATTACGCGCGTGTGAAACCGCGGACGGAAGGCTAGTCACTACATAGTTTAAAACAAAGTAGCTTTCTCTGTCCCTGCTCATGTATGTACGCTTAAATCTTTAAAACTAAGCAACGGATTTTGATGCGGTTTTTTTTAATAGATAGAGTGATTCAAGAGGAAGGTTTATATGTATAATACATGCATAATATAGTTGAGAAACACTGATAATTTTAGAGGTTTTTAATGTAAGGTCGTAAATAAACACATTTTTTTTGCGCTAACATTGCAAACGCTGGCTGAACCATACGATAGATCAAAATGATGTACTTGAGTATTGTACACAAAGATAAAAAGGTTTACAAAAAAGTCCGCGATGGTATATGTCTATCTCTTAGGGATAACTCACAATGACCATTTTCCTTTACTTATTACGAGAAAATAATGACTTATTTACGAAAAAGCGATTTTTAGCAATACAGCATTAATCCTTATCCAATTAAGTACCTTAAATAAATTGTGCATGTAATATCGATCAAAATGGCCCTTTACAGCATGTAATTTAAATGAATATTTTCGAAGATATTACAGATTTAAAATGCGGGGACATAGTGGGTTGCGGCGGTACCGGGCCGGGGGGCGGATGGATGAACGTTTGTTACTCTTTCACGTAAAAACTACTGAATTAATTTTAATGAAACTTTACAATAATATAGCTTATATATGAGAATAGCACATAGGCTACAATTTACTAGATATTATTCCGGGAGAACGTCCTATAGTTCACGCGGGCGGAAGGCTAGTAAAGAATAAAGTGTTAGTGCATGCAATTTATAGTAAGAAACAACATAAGCTCGTTAGGCAAGAAGAGTTTTCACATCTTATAGAAAGGAAAGCGACGCCTATGGAAAAATATGAGATAATGACGTATTGTGGCGACCATTCAAAGCTATCGTAATCGGCTTCCGTCAATATCCGGAAGAGTGGGCGCCTCAATCATGGCGGCCTATGTAACTGTTTTGTCTTTGTGCTATTTAGCGGAAACCAATGAGCTTACCATTTATGCTGCATCAGGGTTTTTCTGAAAGAGGCTATTAGAGACAGTATAGTTGACATGAAACTATAATTGTAGTAAAATTAAAATAATATTAAATATATCAGGTAAAATCGCTCAAGAAAAATAGACTAGGTATTTGACTAACAAGAGGAACGCTCACAAACCTTCAACACAGCTCAGCTTAGTTGGCGTTTAAGAAACACTTAAGTTCCTTCGCTGGCGTGTGTTAACTAAAGATAAAGTACTAAGTGCTTATTGCCCTTAGTTTGACTTAAACGGATTACGTAGGAAGTACCCGCTTGGTACGCTCGCGCCATACTTGTAATGAACACGACGTATTTTAAGGCTACTTTTTTTTATACTAGGTCAGTCGGCAGACAGGCACGCAGCCCGTATGGTAAGCGGCCACTGCGGTCTATTCCATTGGACACTTCATCGAATCGAAATGTTGCTCAATGCTGCCAGACTGTATGCTCATCTGATCTTCGAGCCTTTAATTTCAAGTGTACTGGCGCCCACATTAATATTGCCGAAACACAGCCAGAGCTGTTATGGCGGCAGGTTTCACCTGTGGGATGGTAGCTAGCCAGTCGGACTCTGAAAAAGTCCTACCACCAACCAGACCTACGGCGGGAATCGAACGCACGACCTCCGGGTTTTATACCCGAGCGGCTTAGCCGCTTTTCCACGGAGGCGGTCAAAACTCATCAACTTTAACTAAAGCGGTTTTAAAGTGGGATGCCTCAGTTTTTGTACCACAGTAGTCTCGGATATGACGCATGCAGACACTTAATTCCCCGGCACTTAATCGCGGACATTCTCTCCCGCCATTAAAAGAACACTCCGGCATTCAAGAGGGAACTATTGTTCAGCAGAAAGTCTCCGACAAATTAAATCTGTCCGCAGCATTGTTTCTGCTAAATGGACTTTTTGCCGCCATTTCGAGATTAGTGGAAATTGTTGATGTGGAAAAAAATTGTTTTCGATTTTTAAATGGTGTTTATACTACATAAAGTATTTACTCTTACTTAACTGCCTCCGTGGTACAGTAGTTAGAGTGTTGGGCTCTAAAACACGAAGGTCGTGGGTTCGAATTCCACGGGGGAGCATCACTTTGCGTGCTTGTTTCCGGTTTGGTTAGGACATTGCTGGCTTGAATCACCTGAATGTCTGAAAATAATGATGATTCCGTGCTTCGGAAGGCACGTTAAGCCGTTGGTCCCGACTATTTTCCAATTAGGTCTGGTTTCCCTTGTAAGGGTTACGGAGGTCAGATAGCAATGGCTCCATTGTAATAACCAGGCTTGTCAAATCTAGGATCATAGTCCAAGCGGACCCTGAGCTCCATACTGGATGCAATCGGGAATACGCTGAGATGATGATGATGAAAGTATTTACTCTAAATGGCCAGTGATAGTGCATTTAAAGACATGTTCATTTAATCAAATAACGTTTTGTGATTCATTGAGTATTATTGCTATACGATTGTGATGGAATTGGACGGCTTAAAATGTTAAATGTTAAAATGTTTCACCAGTTTGGGAAGGAGTTAATGAATGATATAGGTAGGTTTAAAACAGTGTGTTCATTGGAAACCCTCGGGCGCTGAATAGAAAAGTGATTTTGGCGGAATTTGTAAATAACGAATTCACTGAAAGTTTGTTTGACAAATGAAGTTTAAAAACAATTTTATCTGATTTACTAGATCAAAAATTTGAATGAAAGGTAGTTTTAACTTGAAAATGTACATGACTATGATCTGTGGAATCGTCGTGTACCTTTTCAACTGTGTTAACTGGTAAAAGATTTCTTTAGTTATACACGGTTGTGCACGGTGGGTTAGTTGATTTATATTTATTTATTTATTTATTTATTTATTTATTTATTTATTTATTTATTTATTTATTTATTTTTATTTTTATTTATTTATTCAAGAACAAAATACATTGTGTTTGAATCAATTAGGTACATAAAAATACAAAAACAGAAAATACAATGAAAATAAAATTAGGATGACACAACAACACACAATAACAATTTAGTATAAGCCAATTAATTAAGTATAAAATAAAATCATAAAACCCATGTCAAACAATTACACAATATTAAATTACAAGTCAACAATATTTAGTCAATGTCAATATTAAAATAATTTATAACTCTTCCACACTGTATAAACACCTTTCCAACAGAAATGTTTTTAAAATATTTTTAAAATGTGTGTGGTAGACTGTGGTTTTGATGTCAACCGGCAACCTATTAAAAAGCATGACAGCCTGATAAGGCATGCTATGTTTTACAATATTTAAATTTGGCCTTATTATATTTTGGAAGTCTTTACGTCGTGTACTTTCTCGTTTTAGTCTTTCATCTATTATTTCAAATGTATTGATGTGTTTTGAGAAGTAACTTAATATCACTAGAACATAAAGGGATGGCACAGTTAGTATTTTAAGCTTTTGGAAATTTTCTCGACATGATTCCTGCTGCTGGATACGAACAATAATTCTAATTGCCCGTTTTTGCAGTACAAAAGCTCGTTGTATATTATACAAGTAGCTGCTCCCCCAATAGCCAATACTATATCTTAACCTAGCTTCCACAAGTGCAAAGTATATATTCGAATAGCCCTATTCAGCCCGTGGTTTCACCCGAGCGTATTTTCTTTTTTTAAATTTCCTCCTGTTCCCCCCACATTATCGAGATAAAAAGTACCCTATGTCACCCGGGGATAGTGTAGCTTTCCAACAGTGAAAGAACTTTTCAAATCGGTTCAGTAGTTTTGGAGCCTATTCAATAGGTACAAACAAACAATCAAATCTTACCTCTTTTTAATATTAGTATAGATTATTGCGATGATCTGTGGAATCATAATTCTTGTGCACTGTATGTTCGTTTATATGGAAGTTTAGAGTTCAAATTTAGCCATCGACTCGCAAAGAAGAAGAAGAAGAGTTCAAAAATTTGAAATAAATAAGTACATTTAATATTCTTGCTGAACCCGAATCGAACTTAAGAATCCACCATACTTTACCACCTAAACACTAAGCTTAGTTGTTGACTAAGACGTTACGTCTTACGTCAACAAATTTGCTAATTGAGAACTCTTGAGGAAACAGCTGTGTGTAGGTAGGATCGAGAGGGGGTGAAACCGGGTTTAATCCGCAAAGTAGCGGCCCTTTATCTCACCGTGCACTCGCTCGCTCCAACGATCACTGTACAGTCAAAATCAGGGATGTTATGGATATGAAGTTTCGGATACGGATTGAATACAGATATAGGAATGATTAATTATACCGGATACCGATACGGTGTCGGATATGAAATTATTTCGGATTATCCGTTAGTTTCGGATAATTTCGGTTACGGATATTAGATTCTTATGGAGTTTCAAAAGTAAAATTACGGAATTGACTTTTGAAATTCCTTGAAAAAGAAAAACTTTCGTTTTAATTTGTCGATTTATTCTTGAATGTAACAATGCTAACAAGTTACGAGTAGTTACAAGTCTGATAAGACAACAGAAGTAAACTAACAATACGCGCGGCTTATTTGCCGGCCACCAACCGCTCGGCCGATCAAAACAACTTGTCATAACGTGTCTCAATTACGCTCCGCCCCTATCAGATAATATCCGAAACTTTGATAACGGATTCGGTTACGGATAATTTTTTATATCGGACATCCGATAGTTTCGGTTTCAGTTACGGAGCTACCTAACTTCCCTGGTCAAAATGTGTACATACGACGTCTTATGCGTTCGCGATAAGGTTTACATTTGATTGAACCATTGTACAGCCACACTTAGACGTATACACATGAGGTTAAATCATTGTGATAAGGTTCATATTTGAATGATTCTGTGTACATGTAAATGCTCGTGGCTGTACTGGAACGGGCCTGGCTGGCTGGAAGCGATCTTCTGCATCACTTAGCAACGTGGTCTGAACTTTGTGACCAGTATGGTATTTAGTACGTTAAATGTTCATAACTTATCAACCATTTCTTTTTATCCATTTATATTTGGAGAGAGAGAGGGGAGAAGCTACACTCATTTATACTAAAAAAAATTGCGTGCGTAATAATTGCGTTATGCCGTATTACAATAATAGAATGTCCATTAAGTTAAAGCCTAAAATACTTGACGAGCCGTCAGCTAAAAATCGTTATTAGGATAAACGCTTTCAGAAATGGAATAATGAACTAAAATAACGTCGCGGCAATTTTCCTCTTAAAGGAGCCTCCGCACCCCGATCCTTTTAACCATGGATTGATAACGTTAGGAAAACGTTATATGTATCGTTATGTAACCATATTTTTGTATATCGTTATAAAAATAACGGTAATCGTGATAACAGACTATTACAATAATTAAAGTCTTAATTATTGTAATAGATCGTCATTTTTTCGTTAATCTTAGCGGTCTTTCTGCATAGTTATTCTTGCAGACAACATAAGGCTCCCATTATCTTATCAATGAGAGCTGTATGCACACTCATTTTTGAGTGCAACGACTCGAAACTTATCATGCTTACGCATATAAACTTACCAATATGATTATTTAATAAATTAATTATTATGGCATCGTAGTCTTTGATTTGACTCGAAAAGAAAGGCTTTAGCTCTTGTTTTATGGGTATCAGAAACAACCATGGTGCCTGGTAGGGTGCAGGATAGTGACCTCAGCAGGTAGATTTCTTATAGAACCATCCAAGCTTAAATGTTCATGGCATGTTTTTCCTGAGTTGCATTTAACCTCACGACCTACTATATTTGTAAATGCGCCATCGGCTCATTTAACACTTTTATCGGTAAAGTAACGGTTAAATAACGTTACCAATTTTTAACGTTATCCAACTCCTGCTCTCAACCACTTTCGAAGATATAAATATACAAGACGCAATATTAACATTACACTTTTTAGCTAGAAATACGAGAGTCGAATTTCCCTTAGCGATATTTATTTTCCTTTGATATTCTGCCCACGCGACCCAATTGACGTCTTTGCTTGTTTGTCTTAAGAACAAGATAAATGAAATACACGGAGAAAGAAAACGAAGGTTAACATACTTTTTGTGTTATCTTTTTTTTCTACTAAGTCAGTTGTCAGACACACGCAGCCCACCCGATGGTAAGCAGCCACTGCAGCTTATTCCATTGAGCGACACTTCACCAGAAAGCATCGCTCAATGTGCTTCCAGACTGTAGACTCATCTGATCTTCGAGCATCTGATTTTAGGTAAGTGTATTGGCACCCACATTAGATTTGCCGGAAAACAGCCAGAGCTGTTATGGCGGCAGATTTCACCTGTGGCTAGCCTAGTGGTAGCTAGCCAGTCGCACTCTAAAAAAGCCCTACCACCAACCAGACCTAAGCCGGGAATCGAACCCACGACTTTCGGGTTTTATACTCGAGCGGCATAGCCACTGTTCCACGGAGGCGGTCAAACGCTGCAAATAATAAGTTATGCTTACAAACCCGAGCTACGTTCGTGTTAACAATCCTCCTCATCCCAGCGTATTCCCGATTGCATCCAGTATGGAGCTCAGGGTCCGCATCGACTATGATCCTAGATTTGACAAGCCTGGTTATTACAATGGAGCGATTGCCATCTGACCTCCGTAACCCTTACAAGGGAAATCAGACCTACTTGGAACATAGTCGGGACAAACGGCTTAACGTGCCTTCCGAAGCACGGAATCATCATTTTTTTCAGACATTCAGGCGATTCAAGCCTGCAATGTCCGTGTTAACAATGTCCAAGGATATTTGTTTAAATATTTTTACCCACTAAACACCTGACATAAAACTAAACTGTATTCTTGAATGGCTACATTAAGCCTATCAACTGTGAGGTCAAACCTGAACCCTGCTATACCATAGACTTTAATGAGCCCTACATAACGGCAAGATGGCCGCTTAGATTAAGAATATTAAATAAGCTAGGTCAGAAAGATCTTGAAGTTGTTCCTAATTTTAATAATTTAGAAGGGTATAAAAAGTTACTACTGTCATTTAGCAGTGTTGAAATTACACGAGTAATACCATCACAGAGATTTGTCTATACTAATCTATACTCTATAGTTTATACTAATATTATAAAGAGGAAAGATTTGATTGTTTGTTTGTAAGTTTGTATTGAAAAGGCTCCGAAACTAATGAACCGATTTGAAAAAAAAAAACACAAAAAGCTACCTAACTTTTCAAAAGTATTTTTTTTTAAATCGGTTTAAAGTACCTTATGTCACCCGGGGATAGTGTAGCTGCTACACTACTTTTTATTCCTGAAATGGAAAGGAAGAAGGGGATAAAAAAAAAAGATATTACGCGCGGGTGAAACCATGGAGGCGGCCGCTAGTTCGAAATATTTTCTTTCGAACCAAGAATTGAATCCATGATCAAGGTACTTTAACCGTTAGGTCCAGCTTGTTATCACGTGTGTGTGGCTAATGCCTGGATGCCTTGGGTTAATCCGTGATTAAAGGCTTAGCCGACGAGCGAAACCCTGGGCTAAATATAACTCGGACGTCACGCGTAACCGTGTACTCCATTCATTAAGTAAGGAACTTGTATGAAATTGTAGCGTAGTTTTGTGAATGGCTGGGGAGGGTTTCAATATCTCAGACGCTTTGTCCCAATTTAATGGGGGAACCCAA
The DNA here is from genome assembly GCA_949319885.1 of Mecyna flavalis. Taxonomy (NCBI): domain Eukaryota; kingdom Metazoa; phylum Arthropoda; class Insecta; order Lepidoptera; family Crambidae; genus Mecyna; species Mecyna flavalis. Next base: position 7,403,574 of record OX439419.1, on the reverse strand, counting down.
TACGGAGCTGTTTTAACGGCCTCGGAAACAATAGTAATTTCGTTCACTTTGTGCACAAGTTATTAAGAGAATTGCTACGCGGATTCGGTGTGGGCGGGTAAAGGTGCAAAAGCCATTGTTGTGATTTTGTGACTGAACCAGATCTATTTATAAGATCTTGCCGCCGCCGCCGCCGCCCCACTGTAGAGTTGCCCAACTATCGATAGTTTCGCTATCGATAGTTGACCTTGAAAAATAGTAACAATATCGATAGTGCTATCGACAGTATCGATAATATCGATAGTATCGATAGCCCAATCCAGGCAATACTATCGCGGGTAAGCAATACTATCGATACTATCGATAGTATTGCCTGGATTTGAGCTATCGATAGTATCGATAGACTATCGATACTATTGATATGACGTCAACTATCGATAGACTATCGATAGTTTAGCGATAGTGGACTATCGATTGGCAACTCTACCCCACTGTTCACAATTCGAGGCCGAGGCCTAAAGGGGGCATTTTTCAACGCAGTAGGGGGCAGAATTCTTCCGCCCCCTACGAGTCTAAACGTGCCTCAAACTTGTTGAATCCCAGGCACCTCGGAAATTAATTAATTATGACAAATTACCGAGATTTTTCACAAAGTTCTAGTCGATTAAATTTTTCTTACAAAAAAATCTGACGCCAGTAACGTAAATTGCCAACTTTCTTCTATTATTAAATTAGGGATAGAAAAGTAAGATAATTATAAAAGATTGAGTTACCTAGAGAGTTTGAAGATGTCACGCCGAAACCACAAAATTTTTTGGGTTAATTTTTTGGAACTTCAGATTATTATTTACACTTTCGGTTCCGATTTCGGCTCCTTAAAAGGGGCTACTTTTTATCCCAGAAAAAATATATGTTCCTGTGGGATAATGTAATTTTTTTTTGTTCTTTTCACGTCGCACGGCGCGCGGCGCAATGATTCGACGTGATTATAATATTAATAAATTCATTTAATCAAGTGACCAGGACTCATTTTTTTTTAGTAGTTGCACTTAACCTATGTTAGTACAATTATAAATTCTGATAATATTACAAATATACATTAAAAACTAAAAACATATTATGTTAGTAACAGAGTTCTTAAAATCTAGCGTTGGTAGATAAAATATGGAGTAGTAGTATAAAGATACTCGAAGATTTGAGATGGGAGCTGGTAAATGGCACAATTTACTTTTGATCCTGGAAAATGACACATTTATAACTGAATTAGCCTTCCACCCGCGGTTTCACACGCGCGAAATTTTTTTTTTTCAATTTTCCTCCGCTCCCCCCACATTAAGTACAGTAGTACCCTATGTCATCCGGGAATAGTGTAGCTTTCCAACAGTGAAAGGATTATTCAAATCGGTTCAGTAGTTTTGGAGCCTATTCGAAACAAACAAAGAAACATTTATTATCTAGATAAATGTTTTCAAACTAACTAAAAATAATTATAAAAAGTATTTAAAATAACGTAAAAGACTAACGTGAAATCAATAGACATCTAAAACACCTGTTTCATACCTATGTTTACGAACAAAATTGTTTTAGATTACATTCGGTTTGGTATGAGTTAATGGATTCTAAAGGTCGAAGCCATAGATTTGTCAAAAACCATTGTCCCGTAATAACATGCTATTTCTGATCATTTCCTATATCTATACTTAGTTTTATACTTAAATACTTATCTATACTTCACTACATAGTATAAAACTAAGTCGCTTTCTCTGTCCCTATGTCCCTTTGTAAGCTTAAATCTTTGAAACTACGCAACGGATTTTGATGCGGTTTTTTTTTAGATAAGACTGATTCAAGAGGAAGGTTTATATGTATAATACATGCATAATATAGTAGAGAAACACTAATAATTTTAGAGGTTTTTAATTTAAGGTCGTAAATAATCACATTTTTTTGCGCTTACATTGCAAACGCTGGCTGAACCCTACGAGATAGATCAGAATAATGTATACTACACTATTGTACACCTTAAAAAGTTTTACAAAAAAGTCCGCGATGGTATATGTCTAACTCTTAGGGATAACCCACAATAACCATTTTCCTTTACTTTTTACGATAAAATAATGGCTTATTTACGAAAAGTGATTTTAAGCTATACAGTGTTAATCCTTATCCAATAAAGTACCATAAATAAATTGTGCATGTAATATAGATCAATATGGCCCTTTCATCATGTAATTTAAATGAATAGTTTCGAAGATATTACAGATTTAAAATGCAGGGACATAGCGGTTGCGGCGGTACCGGCCGGGGAGCGGATGGATGAACGATTGTTATTCTTTCACGTAAAAACTACTGAATTGATTTTAATGAAACTTTAAAATAATATAGCTTAAACATCAGAATAACACATAGGCTACAATTTACAAGATATTCCCGCGGGATAACGTCCTATAGTTCACGCGGGCGAAGCCGCGGGCGGAAGGCTAGTATATTATAAAGAGGAAATATTTGTTTGTTTGTTTGTGTGTTTGTATTGAATATGCTCCGAAACTAGTGAACCAATTTGAATAATTCTTTCACTGTTGGAAAGCTCTATCCCCGGGTGACATAGGGTACTTTTGATCGCGGAAATGTAGGGGGAAAGGGGGGATAATTAAAAGAAGAAATTACGCGCGGGTGAACCGGCGGAAGGCCAGACTGTAGGCTCGTCTGATCTTCGAGTCAGATTTCAAGTGTACTGGCTCCCACATTAATTTTGCCGGAACACAGCCAGATCTGTTGTGGCGGCAGATTTCACCTGTGGGGGGGGGGGGGACCACCCCCTACCACGTTAGCCAGTCGGACTCTGAAGCCCTACCACCAACCCGATTGCCGAGCTTGTGGTAATACTATAGTCCATAAAACGTAACATGATTAGAATGATAGCTGTCAAAGTGTTTTTGCTCTCTCGCTCGCTCTCAATTTAAGTCTATCGATGTGTCTCACTCTACAAAAAAATAAAATTTTTTGAGATGAGACACATCGATAGAGGTACAAGAGAGCGAGCGAGAGAGCCACAACACTTCGACAGCTGTCATGTCATTCTAATCATGTTTCGTTTTATGGACTATAATAACGAACATTTCTAGGCAAGTAATTAGGCAAGTATTTATTTAATATATCGTTAACTGCATTCTAAGCCCCTAATATCAAATTCTTAACACAACTTTAGCTGATAAATGATCTTTTTTATTAGATATAAAGCGATGATAAGACGAACCCTTGTCAACAAAGCAGATTTATTTTCCTAATTTATTTCCACTTTGTAGCAAAAATTGCTGCGTGGGGAAATTATGTTTATTCAGGATGATTGGTTAAACTCTGATGACATCATAATTAACATATTAAACACGGTAAACTTTCATTAAAGTATGTGTACTGTTATTAAATAATTAATGGTGATATGCAAGAGGAAGGATTTGATTGTTTGTTTGTTTGTATTGAATAGGCTCCGAAACTACTGAAATGATTTGAAAAATAGGGTACTTTTTATCCCAGAAATACAGTGGCGTAGCGTGGGTGTCAGCCGCCCGGGGCGGAAGACAATTCTGCCGCCCTGTGTTTTTTGTTTGCTCCTCCAGTTGGCAAAGCAGCTCACGGGGCGGAAGACGATTCTGCGGCCCTTTTTTAAAATTCTGCCGCCCCTTTTTTTTTGCTCCTCCAGGAAATTTGGCGCCCCCTAAAAGGTGCCGCCCGGGGCGGACCGCCCCCCCACCCCCCATCGCTATGCTACTGCAGAAATATGAGGGGAAGGGGGGATATTTGAAAAAAGAAATTACGCGCGGATAAAACCGCAGAGACGGCCGCTAGTATAATTTATTTAGGATATCTTACTGAAAATGGAAGATCTTTGGGCGAGACCTACTTTGATTGGGAAAAAGTGATCTGTGATGTATCGTCTATTGCTTAAGTGCCTTTGTTGTTCAAGTGGTTTAAGAACTTGGCCGTGATCTGGAAAGTCTTGAGTTCAATTGGGGGTTGAGCAAAATGATGTCCTGGTAAGTACTTTAGGTTTGTGATAATCAAACGATATCGGTTCAAAAAGTTATGAGTAATGACAATCTTTTTCTTTTTTCAAGTTGTTTAAATATTATAGCGGTAGTGTGGACAAATAGTTAGTTATATTTCCAACATTTAAAGCTAATAGTTATTACTAGTTTAAGCAATCACTTCCAACGGGTGTTCCAATAACATTTTAATAATAACCTAATTTACGAGCTTAACGGGCACGGATATTGAAACCACTGTTTTCAATTTATTAATTATAATTAAGTTTCAATCTGATTGCTGTGACACAGTCTAATAACATCGACGTAAATGTGTTAATTTAAATAATTAAACAGAGAAATTAAGCATGATTTAATATTTAAAATATTAAATCATGCTTTATTATTTTTTCATTTTAAGTGCATCAAATATCTGTTATCTTAAAGATTACGGCCCGATCTTTGTTAAAGAATATTTTTAATCAAAGGCCTAAATAGTCTCATTATCATCATCATCATCAGCCTGTTACAGTCCATTGCTGGACATTGGTTTCTCCAAACGTTCGCAAGTATTAGAAGGATTTTTTCATAGTTGTCTCCTAAAAAGTGATCTCAACATAACACCACAGCGTGATGCTCCCCGCGGGATTCGAACTCACGACCTCCTGGTTTTTAGAGCCCAACGCTTAAACCACTGTACCACGGAGGCTAGTATACAACGCAGGTAAAATCGTGATTTGAAGCTAGCTACGCTTGTAATACAGGGTGTCCCAAAAATGACACGTCACAGTGACACTGGGGGTAGGCCAGCACAAGAGGCATCGAACAAGCTTAACATGACCTCAGTAAAAGTTGTTTGGTTCTCAAGATATTGACAATTTAATTTTTTTTTTAATTTTTACGTTTTTTAACGTGTTCATTGCTATACTCCTTAAAACGTAACATGATTAGAATGACAGCTGTCAAAGTGTTGTGGCTCTCTCGCTCGCTCTCAATAAACCTCTATCGATGTGTCTCACTTTACAAAAAATAAAAAATCTTAGAGATGAGCATTAAGTTAGATAGCCCTTATGTTTGAGCCAAAATAAAAAGCCACTTCACGCCAGAGGTTCCCAACGAATCCCTAGTGAGATTGAATCCCCATTTCATTGTCTAAGAGTCCTCATAATTGAGTATCTAAATATAGGCGCACTCACGCCCACGTCGGATTAATTCAATAATATGTGTAATTGCTCTTTGTGACAATGGAATTAAGTGAGGCCTAGAGACATGATATAATAAGGCTTACCTGCGATGGAGCAGGTAATTTATGCCATATTAACACTTAAGTATAGACAGTTAAGGTCTATTAATGGATGAATCATGTACGCATACTAAGTGGGCTTTTTAATCTAATCAGTGCTTATGTCTAACTAGCCTTCAGCACTCGGTTTCACCCGCGCGTAATTTCGTTTTTCAAATATAGAGACGTCGATTTATCCTACTATCCTACTAATATTATAAATGCGAAAGTCTGGATGATTGTATGTTTGGATGTTTGTTTGTTCCTCAATCACGCCTTAACAGCTGAACGGATCCAGATGAAATTTGGCACACATATAGTTTATAATCCGGATTAGGACATAAGCTATAAAATTCCTACGGGAAACGTCTCATTCCCGCGGGAATAACCATTTTGAAACTACTGAACCGATTTGAATAATTTTTTCACTGTTGGAAAGCTACACTATCCCCGGTGAACATAGGGTACTTTTGATCCCGGAAATGTGGGGGGAAGGGGAGATATTTGAAAAAAGAGATTACGCGCGGGTGAAACCGCGGGCGGAAGGCTAGTCTTAAAATAATAGTTAAAAATCGATACGTAAGTACCTAATCGATTCTTCAATCGACCTATCGCAATTCGAGGCCGAGGTCTTAGGGATCTAACAGACTAACGACCCTCTGCGTCTGTCGCGCGGGGCCGCAACGACTGTCAGCGACAGTCGTCGAGAGTCGTCGGCTGTCGTTGCGGCCCCGAACGACACTCGACGACTGTCGCTGGTCGTCGAGAGTCGTTCGGGGCCGCAACGACAGCCGACGACTCTCGACGACTCTCGACGACTGTCGCTGACAGTCGTTGCGGCCCCGAACGACAGCCGCTCACCGCAGTCGTCGAGGGTCGCAAACGATGGGTCGTTCGTCTGTTAGATCCCTTAACGCTTCCATTGTAATGTGTGTGACTAAATTACGTGGGTGTGGGTTGCGGAAACATCCACTAAAGTCCCCCAGATTCATTCCTATGTCTTGAATAAAGTGTAACGAGATTGCACTAACATGCCATAGCAATTCCTTTGCATGCGGCCCACGATAAACCGCCCACACTAGGTACTCGTAGGAAGCGCCTTAGAGTAAGTGAACCCTTTGTCAGATGTATCGGGAAATATAATTATAAGTGACCACACATCAACCTACTCATCAGATTCAAATGCTATTAGGAAAATACCTTTTGGAATTGAGCGAAAAATTACGTCAACGGCGTGATGACTTACACATTATTTTGCGTTGTTAATTGGTTGTTAACGCTACGGACAAGCGCAGCTGACGTCATTTTTGCTCCATTCCTAAAGGTAATTATCCTAATGGCATCTGAACCGGATAGTAATCTGTCACATTTTCGCATGCAATTTTTAACTTTATGTCTATCGCATAGAATTCTATCTCAATTTAGACGTCCCTACCACCAGGAATGTTACGGAGCTTCGATTCCGATTCCGGTAAGTCGGAACTTCCGATTGTTATTACACTTTCGGTTCCGATTTCGGCTCCGATACTTTTAAATCGGAGGTTTTAATCGAATCATAGCATGAATGAAAAATATAAATATTTGTCATTCAATAAAAATTGCAACTAATTCTGCATCTACATCCGACTCCGATTCCGATTCCGATAAAACAAGTTTAAAAACTCCGATTACGACTTCGGTTCCGATAAATTTACCTCCATTACATCCCTGGTCCCTACTATAATACTTAGCAGGACAACCTTTTGTTACCAAATACCTACATCACATATTCAAAGGTATTACCTTTGACCCACTCATCATTTTCCTGCCCTTATCCCACGCTAAGTAGGGTCGGCGCAACATGTTTTCCACTTCCACATATTCCTATCAGCCGTCAGTTCTACACTCACATCCTTCATTTCCATATCATGCTTCACGCAATCCATCCATCTCTTTTTCGGCCTTCCTCTGCTTACACATCCGTCCACATTCATATTCATCACCCTTTTGGTCACGTGTGTGTCTTCCCTCCTCATTATATGTCCATACCATGCTAATCTTGCACTCCTTACCTTATCCACTACCGGTGCCACTTTCAAACTTCCTCTTACATACTCATTCCTAATCTTATCTAACCTGGTCACACCACACATCCATCTTAACATACGCATTTCACTTGCATGCACCTTTCTTTCATCCGTCTTTTTCATTGCCCAGCATTCTGATCCATACATTTCGACAGGTCTGATGACCGTTTTGTAAATCTTCCCCTTAAGCTTGAGGGGCATCCGTGGGTCACATGTTGTTCCCGAGACCTGTCGCCACTTCATCCACGCTGCATTCAATCTATTCTGCACGTCTCGTTCTATGTTACCGTCGTTTTGGATGAGCGACCCTAGGTACTTGAAATCGGAGCAAACTGGAAGGGTTACACCATCTAAGGCAATTCGGGAAAAGTTAGAGGCGCCTGCGAAGCCACAAAACAAATGCTCCGTTTTAGTGCGGCTTATTTTAAGGCCAGCACTCTCTAACTTTTGTTGCCATTTTTCCAGTCTGCTCTGAACCTCAGCTGCATCTTCTCCGATGAGAACAATGTCATCGGCAAATAGCATGCACCAAGGTGACTCCTCCTGTATCTCTGATGTCAAGGCATCCATTACCAGGAGGAACAAATATGGGCTTAAAGCCGACCCCTGGTGCAAGCCTACTGCCACACTGAACTCATCAGTGACTCCGGCAACAGATCGAACGTTTGTACGTGCTCCTGCATACATCGCCTGCACAAGCCTTACATACTTCTCAGGTATTCCTTTCTTTCTTAAAGACCACCACAGAACTTTTCGGGGAACCCGGTCGTACGCCTTTTCTAGGTCGATAAAAACCATGTGAAGGTTTTTATGCGCACGACGAAATTTTTGACCCACTCAAGTGTCCTTTTACGTTATTACACCCTCGCGACAGTATCTAATGTTTTAGTTAAGGTTTTGCTACCAACATACTTGTATCTTAAATATCGTTGAATTGAGAAGTCAGTCTTCTTAAAAAAAAAAATACTTTCTGGATAATGTTTTGGCGGTTGTGACGCGAAACGTCACTTTCGCAAAATGTCATCTCAAAAAAATTGGTCACTTTCACAGAAAGTCATTTTTGCAAAATGTAATTTTCTCAGAATGTCATAGTAGCAAAAAGTCATTGTCGCATAATATCACTTTCTCAAAATGACACTTTAGCAGAATGACACATGTGCATATTTATAATAAATATTTGATTACATACTTGATATCTGTTTTTTTTACCCTGCTTGGTTGTTAGACTGATTGGTTAGGTTGAATGACATTCTGCTAAAGTGATATTTTGAGAAAGTGACATTATGCGAAAATGACTTTTTGCTACTATGACATTCTGAGAAAAAGACATTTTGCGAAAATGACTTTCTGCGAAAGTGACCAATTTTTTTGAGATGACATTTTGCGTTTCGCGTCACAATCGTTTTGGCCAGAAAAAAATAAAATTCCAAAAGGTATCCTAATAGCATTTGAACCAGGTAGTAATTAATTTTCAACAAATAGATGAAGAAACGTGGATTTAGAAGAAACGTGAAATTAAGTACATGATTTGTTACACGCTGTATAAAATGAGCTCAACAGGTTCAAATTTACTCCAGAGGGCAGAGACTATGTTAAAAAAATTATTATACCGGATGGGATCAAAGGTAGTAAACATATTGTATCACTGGTCAATGGTCGAGCATCTATAAAAAGAATTTCTTTAATCCTATTCAATAGTTGTGAGATGTCCACGCTGTTAATGTGGATAGATAGATAAAACATTTATAATGTAAGACTCTTCGCTTAAAATAGCTGTCCTGTGCCTCAACTTTTGCAAGCTTATCGTATCTGAAGTATTGGTCGAGAAAGTCGGCTATTACACCAGAGGTCCTGGGTTCGATCCCCGCACGGTATAAACATTTGTGTGCATGAACATGTCTGTTGTATCGGTCTGGGTGTCTCTATGCATAATAATTATGTATGTATTAACGAAAAAAAAGTGCATAAGTAATGTTTATCCGTTGTCTGGCACCCATAGCACAAGATATTGCTTAGTTTGGGGCTAGACGGCGCTGTGCTATTTATGTCCAGAGGTATTTTATCGAGTGACCTATTAATAGAACCTTACACCCTTGTCTTAAGATTAACTCAATTATGCCCTACTTTAAGGGCTGAAGGTCCTTCAATGAACATTTTGTTTCATAATCGAGTTCAAGGCAAGGTTATATAAAGTAGGAGGTTCTTAATTTGTATGTTTTTTTTTTTATGAACGTTTAGTTAGCGATTATGCTAACGGTAATGAACGTATCAACTTACTTCAGTAGACTAACCACCCTCTCACATAAGTGCGTAAAATAATAGTGACTACTATTGTGTTTCGTCTGGTTTGTGAGAGTGCCGGAGGCCCACACCCCCCATACCTCCATAGCCCGGCAACGCATCAGCGATCCCTCTGGTGTTGCAGATGTCCATGGGCGGCAGTGATTGCTTACCATCAGGCGACCCGCTGGCTCGTTTGCCGCCTCTGACATTAAAAAAAAGACTCATTCGTCTTCTGTGAGATGATGATCATATAGCACTTACTCCGTGCAGGATATTTTATATGGTCCCTATCGGTCCCAAATAAGTTCCATAAAACCTGTAGCTTTGTCTATCGCTAGCCAATCGAAAAGCCTTAAGTCCACTCAATAAGTTGGCGATACGCCAACTTTATTGAATGGGCTATTATTAGAACCAAGCGCGTTATAATAACTAGCTAATACGTTTTCTTTATCTGTTGGTGCGAAGTTTGATTTTGCCTCCGAAGTTGGGCTCGTTTTGTATTTCTTCGAGAGTTTCACACTGACGTTGGTGTTCTATTTTCGATCGCAGACAATCCTGATTTTAGCGTAAATTTACCTGAGGGAACTAGACTCCTATTTTGAATCTTAAGCTTTCAAAAATAACTTTGAATATGCTTATTTTAATTTCCTTCAGCACTGAAGCGTGAAAAAGTTATTACAAACTTCGGTCATGATAAGACTAGAAAGGCTAAATGTGGGCGTTTTTTCGTGGTCCTACTAATTTGTCCTACTAGTGGGACCACGAGGGAAACCTATTTCTGTCTGTCCTACTATGTGACTACAAAAAAGTAATTTATTATTTATTCCACCTATATTATATAATCTGCTGTTTCCTCGTGGTCATACTAATTTAGTCTATTCTGGAAAACAAATGAATGTCGAAAAAACAAATGAATGTCGGGGAAACAGTTTGGTGACGGGTTGCAGCGTCACCGGGGCGAAAGCTACCTCTTATTGCGATCGCCAACCCGCTTGCCTAGCATGACGATTATCTGTCTAATAAATAAATATCTCTGGACATTATTCACACAGCGCCATCTAGCCCCAAACTAAGCATAAGCTTGTGCTTTGGGTGCCAGACAACGGATAAACATTACTTATAATACTTTTTTTTTGTAAATACATACATTTATTATACATAGAAACACCCAGACCGATACAAACAGACATGTTCATGCAAACAAATGTTTGTACCGTGCGGGGATCGAACCCGCGACTTCTGGTGTAATAGCCGACTTCTCGGCCGACCAAATGACTCGTCATTGCTTGCGAGTATTTGGAAAGGCCTATTGTCTGATGATGATAAAACCATAATCAAATAAAAGAAGATATAAACACATTATTAAACTCTACGTGACATATGAGTACTATGCGCAATTCCTCGGGCATTGCGGCTGAAGTTCGCACGGTCAGGAGCGCGGTGAAACTTCATTGTTCAACCGACAAAGTTTGCCGCCGCTCGGAATTACTCATACTGCGTCGCTCGCTTGCTACAAATTACGTAATGGTTGCCCTTTGTTAGCTAATTCTCGAAAACAAGTAGCACAAGTAGTTGTAAGCACGTGTGATGTTGAAGACATCTTTTTGGATTGTTAATTCTCAAAGCAGATTTCCAGTCTTTGTTAACTGAACTGGGTCATAAAAGAGTCTCACAAACGGATCAACACTCCAGGCGAATTATGGTGCCAAATACAGCGGTACAAAAATATCAAAAATATTTGTGTGAGTACAAAAAGGTATTGTAATTAGTTTTAGTGTCTTTGGCAAACTAGAAGTAAGTCCAGTGCCGCATAGTGGCACTGTCCACGTTTAGTTAGCCGCGACCATCTTCAGGAGATTGTTGGTGATGCCCCGCACTCGCTGTATCAGGGACGCAATGCGCTTCCTAATGATGGCCGAGAGGCTATCGACCTCAGTTGCTGCTAGCATCCCTGATGCACTGCAGTGTCGTGGCAGCCCCACCAGCCCCCTGAACTTATTGTTGTACTGAAACTGGAGGAGCGGTGTAGTTTGTCCACGGGTTGCAAGTACGAGTATATGTGTACATAAAGCCGATATTAATAATAATAAAAAAAACATTACATTAAATAAAACAACTTTAAACGGATGAAAACTCGCGTATATTCTACATTTCGACTACTTTTCAGTAGCCGTGATCACGGTATGACTCAGGTGTTATGCGTCAAATAGTTATTTAAATTGTTATTTCTACATTCACTTTTATAAACAAAAAACATTACATGTTTTATATTTAAAACATCTTAACGTATTACGTAAAATAATCTGTACAAAGACTCAAAAGAACCCATTGAAATGACAAACCAAAAGACAACAGATCTTTAGAAGTTTATTCCGCCCCCGCTCTTTGAGGGGGATGCAAATTCGCCCCTTTTCTGAGGGCCCCAGTAATGATCTTTACACTGCTTCAATGGAAAATAAAATTGTGACGGTTACGCAGTAACTGTGAAATACTGATGAATCATTACTAAGCAATATAGCGTCTTTAGATGTTATTGGAAAATTTCTAAAGTACGAGTAGGTATTGATGAAAATCTATAATTAAGAGAAAACTTTTGATTGTTTTTTGTGATAAACTACGTTCTAACGGCCGGTTCACACATGTCTCCGTTTCACTGTACCGTTTTATCGTGTACGTTTTTTTCGTCGATGGATGTATTACTGTATACAGAATACTGTGCCATGTGTGAAGTCGCTCATACAATTACATACGCCATCGACGAAAAAAAACGTACACGATAAAACGGAACAGTAAAACGGAGACATGTGTGAACCGGCCGTTATACGTTCCGTTTCATGTTTGAAAAGCAAACTTTTTACGATGATAAGTTTATTTCTGTTAAATTAGTAGTTTACTTGTAGCAATCGAAATTTTATTATTTAAATATTGTAAATTAATAAACGATCACAATAACGGCTAATTAGAATCGGAAGTTAGTGAATAAAATAATTTGACATTTTTAATATTATATTTTGCCTTGACACACATTGGTGCCAAAAATAAAAAACCTAAATTTCTTTCTTTTGAATGCTAAATAAAATGAAGTACAGTTTGCTATTGCGCTTCGTTGGCGATTGATAAGCACCCGCTCGTCCCTCTTCGGGTGTGAAGGGGAAACTGGGGGAGATAAGTGGCATGTGGGACGAGCTCTCAAGTCCCACACACGTCAAACTTATGGCTAACCTTCGTTTCTTGTGCTAAAAAAAGGATTTTCTACCGAAAAAGGGTATAACTGCAAATGGTCCGTTGCATTGTATATCATTGGAATGATACAATACATAAATATAATGATAGGTATTGGTTTAACCACCACAGTAGGTATTGATGATCTCAAACTCGAGCTATATTCTAAAATTCTAGCAACATGTTGCTTCAACCGGGAGTCAAACCCGGGACTCCGAAATCTAGGTAAATATCTCTGGACATTATTCACACAGCGCCATCTAGCCTAGCATTAGCTTGTGCTATGGGTGCCAGACAACGGATAAACATTACTTATATACTTATTTTTTGTAAACACATACATAATTATTATACATAGAAACACCCAGACCGATACAAACAGACATGTACATGCACACAAATGTTTGTACCGTGTGGGGATCGAACCCGCGACCTCTGGCGTAATAGCCGACTTCACAACCATTACACCTTACACCAAATGGCTATAATGGTCGTTACAGCCTGCTATAGCCTATTATAGCCTATAATAGTCTGAAAATGGCTTCATGCGGAAAATTAATTTCACTGCACTCAAGCTAGGAAAGTTCCTAGCTTCTGTTGGAAAATAATAATCCCTTCTCTGGACACTGAATATACATATTTAGGATTAAACATAATATGTATTTTTTGATGGTTCAATAGGTAGCAATGTGTCTTCTGAGTCATACATAGATTCTATACTACGCCTCCGTAGAACAGTGGGTCTAGTTGGTGGTAGGGCTTAGAGTCCGAGTGGCTAGCTACCACCCCCACAGGTGAAATCTGCCGCCATAACAGCTCTGGCTGTGTTCCGGCAGTATTAATGTGGGAGCCAGTACACCTGAAATCAAGGGCTCGAAAATCAGATGAGCCTACCTAGACGTCCTGTCGGCACATTGAGCGACGCTTCCTTATGAAGTGTCCCGCAATGGAATAGGCCGCAGTGGCCGCTTACCAGCGCTGCGTGTCTATCTGCCAACTGACTTAGTATAAAAAAAAGACTCACCACACACTCCAGGCTCGTTGTCAACCCTACAACTGCCCTTTTAGTATGAAAATAGTAAATTGGCATCAATGTATCGCTCACACGAGCCGAGCAATATGTGTATTTCAAAGTGCCTTGTAACGCGCACGACGCGACGGAGTAAGTTCACTTTGTAACGTTGCACGAGTGTCGGTATTTCTCTAGAATAAAGCCGTTTATAGGGCTGCCAGGGCTCGTATTATTACCTAATATTATTTTCAATTATTTATTTTATTATTTTACAAAAAGTATATAAGTAGGTAATGTTTATCCGTTGTCTGACACATAGCACAAGCTAATGCTTAGTTTGGGGCTAGATGGCGCTGTGTGAATATTGTCCAGAGATATTGTTTGGAGAGAGAGATTTTCGCCTGTAACTCAGGACTTTATAAGTCAGTCATATAAATATAATTAGATCCTAAGATCATGTTCTAGCTGATAGTATACGAGTAGTTCTAAGAAATGTAATAAATTGATTTGAATTTTGTAAGAATTTATTATGCACAATCTGACTAATCACGGGTACATGGCCAAAGCTATTATGTCTACGTAAGATAATATTATAATCTACTACCAGGTTACATAACATGAATAATTTTGATAATCTTAATAAAATAAAAATAATATAGATTCCAATATAAAATAATAAAACTGATTAGGTATGAACAATTAACACGGAGAAGAAAATATTATTAAGATTCCTACAACTTAAGTCAAAGGTCAAATTCTTGATCGGATGCTTACTACTATCTGCTGTAATTAAAGATAATTGATTAGACAGAAAAGTATATTACTGTCTAATGTCTAATGAAATATGGTTAATTAAGTTACGAAAAACATAAATCAACAATTATACCCCCAGTTGCCCCTTCAAAAGAGGCACGGGGCAACTGGGACATTATTTTTTACGAATTCCCAGTTGCCCCCCGAGGGGGCGATGTCTGAGGGGGCAACTGGGAAAAACCCCCCCTTTTTTGCGGAGGAGAATGCGTAGATGCTCCTACGCATGCTAGCCCACGGTTATGGTGCTCCATAACCGTCGGCTCATGTCATGTGTGGGACTCGGGTCTAAAGCGTTCCACTACCCACTAAATATTAATAATTCAAATTACTCCCATTTTCACGCAGACAAATTCCCAGGCACAAACTACTACGCCTATAAGCCGATCACAAGGGACCGTGCGTTTCAAATAAAGTAAGGAATTAATTAAATGCCAATCGCAAATTAGGAGCCGCCTGTGAAACGTTCCATTTAGAACATAATGAGCGTAGGTACCGAATCGGAACGCTGGCTGTCCCGTCTTGAAACATTTTTAGCGTAAACTTGAGCAGTAACGATTGTGACCCGGTTCTTATAACATCGTTTTGTCAATGATAAATAACTTTGGGCTTTTTTGCGTTGATAATTCGCGAGGAAATGTAAAATTTCTGGCGACCGCCGTAACCACAGTGAGACCTCGGAGTAAGCGAGCTCACTTAGCTCGCCTTCTCCGGCCTGAGAGTTGACCTGCGGGCAGGGGTAGCTCCCCAATGTCCGTATTGCACAAGTCGCTCGAGTCAAGTCTGAGGGCCACCTATTGTTTCTCGGGTGGCCCTCCCTAGGCGCCAGCCTGAGTTGAGGCCTCTCAAGTCGGGGTACCCGGGGATGGGCTGGTCAAGAGCCACAAAGCTGGCACCGGCTCGTCCAAAGGTGAAACCGGGGAGTTTAGTGGGTAGTGGACGCTTTAGTCTCGAGTCTCACACACGGCCGCAGGTGTACCTAGCCTGCGGATAAGGTGCATAAACGCATTCTCCTCCGCAAAAAAAAAGGCCGTAGTTACCGCTTACCATCAGGTGAACTGCGTGTCTGTCTGCCAACTGTTGTGGTATAAAAAAATGTCTAAGAAGACCTTGTGCAATACATACGTTGGGGGACTTGGGGGACTACCTCTGTACAGTCAGCGTCAAAAATATCTGAACACTTTAGAACTATGTCACACCGGCTATTGCGCATGTATTGTTAGACGTGCCTTCATATAAGAAAGCGACTAACTGACGATTCGGACACAGTTTATTCGGACACAGTGTCCGAAGTGTGTGACATGGTACTAAAGTGTTCGGATATTTCTGACGCTGACTGTACGCAGGTCACCCTCAGGCTAAAGAGGACGCAATGGCAAAAAGACACCTGTCAAGAATTTTGCATAACAAGGCTTCGTATCCCATCTGTAACAAAATAACGAACTTACATTTATTTACGAATTCACAAAGAATTCACAAATATGTAGAACGTAAACAGTACTTAATAATAAAATGACAGATATGTCATCAATGCTAAAAGCAACCAATCAACTAGTAGGTGATTCACTGGAGGGTAGGCGATGGGTCCACGCGTCTTTTAGTTTTAAATCTTTTTATTTGTGATCTAGTGCAGTTTGGTGTTGAAAAGTGGTGTGATTTTCATTCAGTAAAGTGTAACGAAGTGTCATAAATAAGAAAATTGAAACAAATTGACTGAATGGGCGGGTATTGCGTGTAGTGTGTCTCATCGGTAGATGAGACGCTCTTACCGCAATGGCGTCCATTCCCCCGTGACCTTGAGATTATCCTCCAGTGTTTCCATGAAGCGTTAAAACATCTTAACACCAATGTTTTAACGCAATTAGAAACTCCCATTATTCACTTGACATTGGCAGAATCACCGCGCCGCAAACAGGCGCGGGATAGAGTCCATTATTAAAAAAAAAACTAGTAGGTGCTAGTAGGTTTTCAATGTCATTTTATACTGAAGATCGGTGTACTTATCAGTCAAACAAGATCATACGAGCCTGCAGCAGAGTGTCAGCGTAAATGAGACAGGCTGCAGTGGGCCGTTTACCATTAGGTAAGCTGCTTGTTTGCCAAAAAAAAAACAGAAACACCCACACATACTTGAATATCCCACCTCAGCTACCAAATATTTAACGTAGCAAAAAGCTACATAAATCGCTTCCACCCACTCGTGTGGCGTAATCGCTTATGATACACTTCATATGGCACAAGCGGCGGTAACCGCGGCTGTAAGAATTTATAGAGTGTAATGTACAGTCAACAGCACATCAACCTATACACTTTGGACTTTGTACCGCCCTTATGTCAGTGGGGTGTAAGCGCTAATATCGAACTGCGAGTGTATAGGTTGATGTGCTGTTGACTGTACTATCCTGGGATCGTCTCAGTAAAAGCGTTGCTTTGACGAATACAAAATCAATGAAAATATAATTAATACTAGCCTTCCGCCCGCCGTTTCACCCGCGCGTCATTTCCTTATTTTAAATATCCCTTCCTTCCCCTCACATTTCCGGGATCAAGAGTAGGGACCCTATGTCACCCGAGGATAGTGTCACACGGCCGCAGGTCTAGCTGGCCTGCGGTTATGGTGCATAAACGCATTCTCCTCCGAGGAAACAAAAAGATAGAAATGAATCACTTCCGTATAACTATGATACGGCTTATAATTATAACCCTAGGGATATAACTATATTACGGCTTTATCTATCTTACTGTGACACATAAACGCATTCTCCAAGATCTCTCTAGATTCCAACTATCAACCTTAGACATGTAAAGTAGGAATGGCCGATACAAATCGTATATAGATATTAAATCGTATATCAGGCCAATATCGTAAAATCCGATATCGCTGCGTATCCAAACTATATATTGGTGATACACGATATTGCTGGATCGATGCGATGCGTCTCGATTTGATATCTAGCTCGATATCCAAGACCTATCGATAAAGGATATTAAACCGTATCGCGTTGCGATACGAGCTAAAGAAAGGATTTGTGAGTGAGTGAAATAGCATTAGTCGTGTATTCGTACAATTCTAAACCTTATTTGTATAAGAATAAGGTTGTTTCAATACTTTCTTGTGTATTTTGACACATTTTTAATAGACCTTATTTTGTCAACAATAAGATGCATTTTCGATTTGCAATTTTACATAACTCTCACTGACCTTTGTCCTTGAACTCATAGCATTGGTGATCCATGTCTAATTTTTGTTATTCTATTAATAGATTCGGTGGTTGGTATTATTAAGTTTATGTATTTCATGCTTTTAGTTACTACTAACGAGTTCTGCATTAATAAACATCGTATTTAGAAGTTCTAAATACGATGTTTATTAATGCAGTACTTACTGAAACACAAATAACTAAGTAAATACTATTAAAGCATCCTTAATACACCTAAAGTAACTAATCGAGACAGTTTTAAGAAATAAATCACAATGATAATATCATGTCATGATACAGTATCTAGTTTCAGAACACATCGTTTTATAGGTTTAGTGTATCCAAATACAGTCCGATACTCCGATACACCAATATATAGTTTCAAATAATATATAGTTTCAGAATCCGATATCAGATATCAATATATAGTTTCGATTCGATATTGTAAAAATCTGATATTACCCACTACTAATGTAAAGTGACATTTCATACTCAGCTACCACAGCTCATGAGACCAAAGTCCCAAGGAATATAATATCCGTATTTATTAAAATACACACGAGCAAACCTTTGGTGAAAGGCTAGTAACAGTATAAAATTAAGTAGCAAAAGTGTGTAGGCCGATAACGTGTGGGCGTCCAATTGGTCTGCTTGTTGCCAATTTCATACGTAGGTACACAACGCTAATTTTAGCAGGGTCCATCCATTTAAGGATTGCAAAAATTCCACAGATATTTCATACATTTGGGTCGCGAACAAATTAATAAATAAAAAACGACGGGTTGCACTCCGGGAGTGCCGGCAGAAGTGAAAACCTGAATATTAACGTTGTGCATTTTTGTTAAGTATACTGGAATGGTTAGGGATTTAATTGATTGGTAGAGGTATAAAAGTACTATCATTTATGTGGTAAAATACAATATTTATTTATTGCGCTATCGTACACAAACATGACAATTTATATTACATTAAAAAGTTTATCTCTCAGAATTAATGTAATCAGAAACTTTTTCAGACTTATCAGAAACTCCTTGCTGTGACACTGAAACGCCATGTAATAAACGATGATAAAATGATTGACAACCGTCAATGTCATACTTTTTTGATTGACAACTATTTATTTTCTAAACAACGAAAACAAAGTTTGTAATTTACATAGAAATATTAATAATAGCTCAATGGTAATTTACAACTAATTGCATACTGGAATCTGCGGATAAACTTTTGAATTTGGAGCAATCGGCCAAGAAATGATTCCCTTTACAGAATCCGCAGACTCCCGAATCGTTAATAACACGAGTGGTGTTACAGTAATCAACATGTCGCTTTCGAGGATGTTCACTGGGATTTTGGGGTAACAAGCCAAACTGTGTGTGAGAACGAGCCTCTTGTCGCAGGAAATCGGACAGCATTTCCAACTTCATACGACCTGATGCATGCTCCGCAGCATAGCGGATCCAAAGGCTGCCGAGAAGTGGTGTTAATTTCAACAAAATACTGTTATATAATTCCGGCGAATAAAGATATTCCAAACTTTTTAAATGTTTTATTACGGCAATTTAATTTTGAATTTTGCAGGATATCAAATTAAGGTCTTTGTGGTCACTTTGTAGCTTATGAAGCATATAAGTAGGAAGCGACCGCACTGCGGCTATAATAGTAGAAGAGGTCACACTTGACATGCACTTGACAGTTCATTTATGCAAAGAAAAATATACCTTACGCTAAAGGGATAAAACTCAAGAAAACAACATCAGTTCTTATTAATACAATTATTTACTCTACTCCTGATGTACTTAAGAAGTACTTTTCTTTGCATAAATGAGCTGTCAAATTGAACAAAAAACCATTATTGTCTATAGACCGACAAACTATCTGTTCCGGTGGCGGCGTCGCTACTGTCTATTTAAAACTGTCATTAAATATCGTTTTTGCATTGCATTTCACGTAGTTCCAATTTTGGCCACCGGAACAGATAAGTTTGTAGAAAACACGTGTCCGGACTTCAAATTTTATATGGATTTTCGATCAGGTCACGTGACACATAAATCCTGACGCGAGTTTAACATTTTTTCCCCATACAAAAAAAGTGCACAACGCCGCTAAAGAAGTTTTCACTTCAAAAAACGAAAGTAAGGGTGAGCGAATTATTAAGAGACCTCTTCTCAGTAAACGTTATGTGTGGGCGGTTTGTTTGCGCTTTCATTTCAGGCAACACAATTACATGAATTATAGGCCCATATTATAAATACCTTACAGATTAACATACATACAATATAAATAAAATAACAACTATTTCAAGGCCGCCTGAAGGCGGGTAGAGTCAGCTGGTAGCCGTTCTCGAAACCTACGATAGACGACACCCTGCGGCTAGAAGTCCTCCTTCATAAAAGTCTCCAGGTGATGGGGTCGGCACTTTAACCACAAAAGAACCGAAATTGACTTTATGGCGAGAATCCAATAGTTATTTATGTGGCTGTTGCATAATGAGGGTCATTAAAATACGAATGTGGTTTTATGAAACGAACGAAGTGAGTTTCATAAAAGGATCACATGAGTATTTTAATGCCTAATTATGTACAGTCACATACATAACTTTATCTTCATTCATACGATAATATGTCTATTTTATAGTCAGGATCGATGAGCAAACGCCCTATTGTAGTTACCAACATAATCTGTATGTACACTGTCATAATGACTGACGTTTGTAGTTTTTAAAATCCATAAACAATCTAGACTCGAGTTAGTTTCGATTCTCAAATCGATTGTTACAATTTCAGCATCGAATTAAATGTATAGGAATGGAACATAAAATTACTAATCGACGAATTCGATAATCGAAAAAACCTATTAATTTTTACTTTTTAAGAAGACGTTCGAAATTTGAACGTAATTAAGGTATCGGTTACCAATACTAAAATGTAAACATTAAGATGCAGCCACAGATACTCATATCTAAATATAGGGCGTTTGCTCATCGATCCTGACTATAAAAAGACATTAGGGTACATATGGATGTAGATAAACGCTATTTATGAATAGCGATAATTTTAATGAGACTATTAAAATTAGCAGACATGCACACAGTCCACCTAATAGCAACTACGGCGCATTCCATTGACGAATACTTAATCAGGCAGCATGACTGAATTTGCTTGCCGCACTGTAGGCTCCTCTGATATTCGATCATTTTACTTAAAATATAGGTAGCTCTTTTAAGTTAAAACTACGATTAACAATAAATATGTTATACAGTATGACAGGAAATGCGAGGGACATATTTAAACCCCAAATAGTTCATGCTTCCATAAAACAAAATAAGTATAAATCAATAAAAACTCTGGTATATATTTGTCAATAACCTTAGTCGAAACCTGAAAATCCGCGTAACGTGCGGGCATTCTTCCCTTCACAGTATCTATTTCGTGCACTCGTACAAGTACGACTTAAATTGTACTCGCGTACAATTTGAGTTTGGGGCGTAACCGGCCGCTCAGCACACGGGATTGTTAGGTAGTTCATGCATACATAAATTATTAGGATAATTATGGAAAAAAATAAGGATATATTTTTTATAGTGAATTGGACTCTGAATCGGATTCTGAATACTCTCCTTAAATATGTCCCTCGGGTTACCTAACACGCTGTATAATGTCAAATTAGCACATGCTTCAATTTTTACACGTGAAGTCGCTGGCAGAAGCTAGTTAGGAAAGAGCGTTGCTTAATGGCAACTCTCAAAATGTTTCTCAATGAAATAGCCAGTGAAGGTTACTCAAAGACGGGCCACGTGTCTGTCAGCTGTTTACAAAGACCATTGTCGATTTTGCTTCTTTTAGCGAATTGTACTCGTGGTCGAGATTAAAAGTGCTCTTTTTACAATTAGAACATCCCATTGAAAAGAGAAAAAGTACATTATAATTTATTCCTTTAAATCCAGATCGGTTTTTTACGAAATGTCTACAAAGACAATTAAAAGCATAGACTAGGATTTTGCCGTAAGATTAAAAAGCTAGCCGGGTCAAACGAACTCTGCAAAGATTTTTAATTTGCGAATTGTGGATAAAATAAGTAAGACGATTAAAGTCTACGTCTTCAAAGTTTTCAACTTCGTAATTTCAGATTCTTAACAAAAAAATCTGCTAAGTTTGACTTGGACTTGCGTAGACAGAGTTCCGTACGATTAAAAGATTTAACGCCTCGATGGTCAAGTGGTTTAAGTTCCGGGTCGAGATCGTTCCTAGGTTCAATTCCCGGGTCGAGCTAACATTGTGTCGGTTTTTTCGGACACTGCTCAGGTTTGTGATTACCAATCCCCATTTGGCAAGCGTGGTGATAAAGCCAGTACCCATCATTGTAGCGATAAGTTAATTTCAAGGATGGAGGCCATTGCTCTGCAGTGTGACATAATAGACTGATACTTTTTTTTTTAAAAAAGATCTATTCAATAGGTTTATGGCCTGTTTCGTGTTGCTTTCGTGTTGCCAGATTATTTATGATAATTTAAGATTTAGAGACTTTAGATATGAGAACGAGAAAGAGACAACAGTTTTCATACCAGCGTTTTTCATATTATTATGTGGCGTATAAATCAGCAACTTACAGACTGTTATCTATAAGTAGGTACAGAATACGTAATAGTACTATGTACTAAGTAAACACATATTTTGTGAAGGCTCTGTTTAAGATTAAAGCAATTAACAATATAAATGTAGTATCTGAATAACAAGAATTTGCGTCTTAAATTATTATTTCGATTGGTAAGTACTCGTATTTATAATCAAATTGGTTGTGACAGGTAAACAAACAGAACGACGACGGTATGCAAACAAAAACCAATGATACTATTGGAGAATCGTTTTAATTGATGAGGAATGGAACCCTAAAAAAACAAGTAAGACTTTCTTTAGGGCTTCTTTTTGAACACAAAACAAATATTTTTGTACTGGCTACAAGTAGATGCTTACACGATTTTCTTAATATGGCGGATCGCTTTTAACCGTAGAAATAATTAAAATATCTAAATATGAGTTAATCCTGACCTACCTTTCTTTATGTCTGGGTTAATGCTATGTTTATAAGTTCAAGAAACGAGCGTGCTTTCTCTTAAAAGGCCGGCAACGCATCAGCGATTCCTCTGGTGTTGCAGATGTCCATGGGCGGCGGTGGTTGCTTACCATCAGGCGAACCGCTGGCTCGTTTGCCGCCTCTGACATAAAAAAAGAGAAAAAATGTACTACTCCTTTTGTCATCTGAACACTTGAAATCAGATGCTCGAAGATCAGATGAGTCTACAGTCTGGCAGCACATTAAGCGACGCTTCCAGGCGAAGTGTCCCTCAGTGGAATAAGCCGCAGTGGCCGGTTACCATCAGGTGGGCTGCGTGTCTACTGATCTAGTATAAAAAAAGAACAGAAAACCCCAATCAAAAATTTTTGGTCCGTTCTGGGATTTGAACCGAGGACCCCTGATGTAGCCGTCGAAAGTGAGACCTACTAGCAACTGCATGATGGAGAAAGATCTTTGATAATTAGTTACGAACATGGATTTTTTTTTCTTTCGTAAACCACTCCGAAAATAAAAAACCGGCCAAGTGCGAGTCGGACTCGCCCATGAAGGGTTCCGTAGCAGCAAGTATCATCATAATATAAAAGTTCTTGTAGTTCTTTGTAAGTTTGATCGACGTTTTTATATTTAAGTTGATTGAATGAGAGGAAAATTGCGGTTTACGATTTATGACGTTTTAAAAAAAAACTAATTACTTGATCTCCTTCAAACCAATTTTTAATGGAAGTTTGCATGGTAATGTACATCATATATATTTTTTAGTTTTATCGTTCTCTTATTTTAGAAGTTAGAGGGGGGGTGACCAACATTTTACCACTTTGGAAGTGTCTCTCGCGCAAACTATTCCGTTTAGAAAAAAATGATATAAGAAACCTTATTATCATTTTTAAAGACCTATCTATAAATACCCCACACGTAAGGGTTTGAAGAAAAAAATTTTTTTGAGTTTCAGTTCTAAGTATGGGAAGCCCCAAAAATTTATAAACTAATTACTTGATCTCGTTCAAACCAATTTTCAATGGAAGTTTGCATAATAATGTACATCATATATTTTTTTTAGATTTATCGTTCTCTTATTTTAGAAGTTACAGGGGGGCCAACATTTTACCACTTTGGAAGTGTCTCTCGCGCAAACTGTTCAGTTTAGAAAAAAATTATATAAGAAACCTTATTATCATTTTAAAAGACCTATCCATAGATACCCAACACGTAAGGATTGGATGAAAAAAATTTTTTTGAGTTTTAGTTCTAAGTATGGAGAGCCCCCAAAATTTATTATTATTTTTCTATTTTTGTATGAAAATCTTAATGCGGTTCACAGAATACATCTACTTACTAATTTTCAACAGTATAGCTCTTATAGTTTCGGTAAAAAGTGGCTGTGACATACGGACGGACAGACAGACAGACAGACAGACAGGCAGACAGACAGACATGACGAATCCATAAGGGTTCCGTTTTTTGCCATTTGGCTACGGAACCCTAAAAAAAAACAATAAGTAGTCGTTTTCGAGGTCAAGTTTCGTAACCAGCCATGAAAGAAGACTTGTGTACTTTTCATAACTTTTTATTAATTAGAAATTTTTTATACACTTTTATCCGAGTTAATAACCAGGAAATAGGAACTTTTGATTACCTACTTTGTTTCTAGTTACGAAAAGTACTTAACTTAAAATATATTACGAAAGAATAACCTTTATTCGGTTATAAAGTTTCGAAGCTGAAATCGAAACCGAAAGTGTAATAATGATCGGAAGTTCCGACTTAACGAAATCGGAATCGAAGCTCCGTAACATCCCTGATATATTTAAAACCCTTATTGACCGGTCAATAAGGGTTTTGACCGGTCAATATTGGTTTTGATTGGTTAAGGGTTTTGACTGTAACATAATATATATTTAGATTACGTGTACTGTGTACTCTCTCTACTTTGATATAAGTATTAAACACATAGAAATACGAGACTTAAGTATGTACCTTATAAGATTGTAATCCATTCCCGAAAAAAGATATCACAGGATGTAAGCTTAAGATTTTAATCTGAGTTGCGATTGAGCCGAGATTAGCGAGCGAGTGGAGCGGAGCGGAAATCGGTGTTGAGTGAACGAATGAACGACAAATTCATTCAATTCGCTACCGATCGCGATCGAGTAATACTCGTAATCCCGGTCTTAACGGCGCGGGGGCGACACGAGTTTCAATTAAGGCTGTAATAAATTAAAAGGCTTCGGTGTTTATGTAAATAATTTATGTTTTTGGACGACCGATATGACGTTGTGTTTAATTATTAATTTACTCTGTCAGATATTTATTTTTGGCAATATTAAAGTAAGCCAGTGTACTTAAAATAAAATGTTTAAAGAGAAAATGAGCCTTAAGCGTGACAACACATTGAACGATGCTTTTTAGTTAAGTGTTTCTCAGAGGAATAGGTCGGAGTGGCTGTTTACCATTAGGTAGGCTGCATGCCTGTCTGCTATTAAAAAAAAAGAAATCGAAATAATACAGACATTGGTATTTAACTGGGAGTCAAAAATAACTGTTCAAAATTACTCTATTCGAATTCCTTTTCACTATTTGATAAATGTCAGTGCTAGCCACTGTAATAGGGATCTATTTTACTAGCAACATCTTTATTATCTTTTTAAAAATAACCGTCCGTCCAACCTTTCTTAAAACATTTATTTTATTACGGCACTAATAAAAAAATTCGTCATTAAACGTCCTAAATTCTAGAATGATCGAGTTGATGATTTGTCGGAATTTCTAAGTTGTTGATTTACGTCAGCAGCGTAATTTTCTCCACTGCGTAATATTTCAAACCAAAGTCATGGGGGTCACACAGGGCGCAAAATTGTAACCGAAATTATTCCTCCTCTGTGGCGCTATTTCGTTAAAGCTAAGCGTCCACAGGTGCGCATCGCACGCAGCGAACGCATCGGACGGATCGCATCAGACGGATTAATTTTACAGACTGCGTCCACTGTTCGGCAGTGAGTGGATTTCCGACGCGGGTATCAGCAATCCACTGATCGTCGACTGATCGGTATTCCGTATGACGTCATCGCTACGCATCGCATGGCAGGCATAGCCGATGACGTCATACGGAATGCCGATCAGTGAAATCTGGGGGCCTAGACAAAGTAACATTTTGACAGCGATAGCGAAATTCGCTAACTTCAAATTGTATGGATTTGACAGGTGCCTTAGAAAAGTCACGTTGTCAATCGATATTGAAAGTACGGATTTTGACATTCACTATCACAAATTGACTGATTGAATTGTAGTGTAGGACGCCCTCAGGCCAGGTGGAGCGATGATCTGCGCAAGATGGCTGGCAGGAGCTAGATGCGAGTGGCCGAGGATCGATCAGCGTGGCGAGCATTTGGAGAGGCCTATGTCCAGCAGTGGACTGTCACAGGCTGATGATGATGATGATGATGATCACAAATTGAGCGAAACCGAACGTCATAAATGCCGCTTGTCTAGGGCAGCTCTTGTATGAGTTTTTATACCAGGCAAACTAAAATCCGTTGTGTGCGATGCGGATCATGCGGACCTGTGGACGCTTACCTTAGGTTCGCGTTAACGAGTTCTCTCATTATTAATTTATCGTAGCATTGGTAGTGTTGGTATATAGAGCTCTGAGCATCAATGGGGGCTTTGAGTTATATTAAAGCTTGTTTACGCTAGTTCGTATTTACGGTGTGAAATGATTTAACATTTGCTTTTGCATTAAACTGATGTAAAATGTGGTTAATTATGTCGCTTTAGAGTTTTAGACCGTTATCTAAAGTTGACTAGCCTTCCGCCCGCGGTTTCACCCGCGCGTAATCTCTATTTTCAAATATCCCCCCTTCCCCCCACATTTCCAGGATCAAAAGTACCCTATGTTCACTCACCGGGGATAGTGTAGCTTTCCAACAGTGAAAGAATTATTCAAATCGGTTCAGTAGTTTTAAAATTGATATTCCCGCGGGAATGAGACGTTTCCCGGAGGAATTTTATAGCCTATGTCCTATTCCGGGTTATAAACTATGGGTGTGCCAAATTTCATCTAAATCCGTTCAGCCGTTTAGGCGTGATTGAGTAACAAACATCCAAACATCCAAACATCTAAACATCCAAACATCCAGACTTTCGCATTTATAATATTAGTAATATTGTTTATTCAGTCTCTCTTTTAAACGGTATCTCTTCCTCAATATCGCCTCGTTAGTTGAGTGGTTTAACTAGCTAGCCGTGATCTTGGGCTCAATTACCAGGTTAGGTGACTCTTTCTGTTCACAAATAGTTATTTATGTGACTGCTGCATAATGAGGGTCATTAAAATACGAATGTGGTTTTATGAAACGAACGAAGTGAGTTTCATATAAGAATCACATGAGTATTTTAATGACTAATTATGTACAGTCACATACATAACTTTATCTTCATGCATACGATAATATGTCTATTTTATAGCCAGGATTGATGAGCAAACGCCCTAGTTACCAACTTAATCTGTATGTAAAAGTTAGTACTGACATAATGACTGACGTTTGTAGTTTTTAAAATCCATAAACAATCTAGACTCGAGTTGATTTCGATTCTCAAATCGATTGTTATAATTTCAGCATCGAATTAAATGTATAGGAATGGAACATAAAATTACTAATCGACTAATTCGATAATCGAAAAACCTATTAATTTTTACTTTTAAAGAAGACGTTCGAAATTTGAACGAAATTAAGTATCGGTTACCGACACTAAAATGTAAACATTTCAATGCAGCCACAGATACTTATATCTAAATGTAGGGCGTTTGCTCATCGCTCCTGAATATAAAATAGACATATTATGGTATGGATGTAGATAAACAAAATTTTTACCTTCTGTAAATAACTTTGCATATTTACATGAACAAAAACATAGTACACCTAACATGTTCCTCCATACGAAGCGTAAAGAAACACCCTGTGGGCACTACTGCGTAGCCAACGTACCTACAGAACATCTCGGTGTTGCGTCCGTTTATTTATTTATTGAAAGGTACAGCAACAGAAGATAAATCACAACATATACATACATAGGAACAATGATATTATAATATCATTGCATAGGAATCTTAAATATTATAGAATTTGACAAAATTTACATTCCGGTTATAGCTGCACACGACAATTAATTAGGGTACATAAATGCTTTGACTAATCGCAACAAAGTGACGGTTACATTGAAAAAGAAACGGATAAAAACAATAATCAACAAAAGAAACACAAAAAAAGAAAGAAAAGAAAACCTAGTGTTTCGCTTTCATCTCTCATAGAGACTTGAAAGTCTTTATGAAAGATGAATGCGAAAGTGAAAATATGTCCAATTCCTTGCTGACATTGTTGTATAGGCTTAGGCTCTGCACATACGAAAGATAGGGTCGTTGTGTGTGACTTTATTATTACTAGAAGGTAAAGAGAAAAGCTTCTGAGGCCGTTGTCATGGCCTTTTTCTTTTTGCGGAGGAGAACGCATTTTCGCGCCATAACCGCGGGCTAGCGACGCCTGCGGCCGTGTGTGGGGCTCGAGACTAAGTCCCGTTACCCACTAAACTCCCCCGGTTACCCCTTCACACCCGATTGGGACGAGCCGGTGGTAGCCTTGTGGCTATTAGAGCTTCCCTTTGCTTATCATCAGGTTAAGTGGAGCCATTTTACTGAAATACGATACGCTAAGCTTGAGAAAAAAAAGGTTTATTTACAAGTTATAATTTGTTTTTGGTATTGTACTGTGAGAAATGGGGGGCTTTTGGCACTCTTCCTTATAAAAACTACTCACAGTAAGTCTTCTGTGAGAAAGTGGTACCTCCCCTGCGGTCCTACCGGCCCATGACAGAAAGATAATTATTATATTTATGTCTATAGAATGGCTCTACCACACTTATGGACTGTCTCTCAGTTTAAGTTCACCTAAAATGTGTTACAATTTCTTGACGAGCCATTTGGTGTAATGGTCGAGAAGTCGGCTATTGCACCAGAGGCCGCGGGCTCGTACAAACATTTGTGTGCATGAACATTTGTGTGCTCAACTGTTAGAAACAGTCGAAGTGTAAAACAATTAAGTGAGACACCAAGTCGAAGGACCGAATATAGTGCCTACTAAAAGCTGTACGTCTTTCCGGCCGTAAACATGTGACCGAATGTCGTTTTTATGTTTGTTCGTAAATTGTGGCGATTTGTATTTGTAGGCAGAGTAAGAGGCAGACTTGAATTATACAGATACATGAATGTACAATAAGTATAAAACAAAATAAATTAAATTAAATAAGCATTACATACACGTCTCTTCTGTTGATTGCATTAAAAATGTATGCGATGAAATAACAAATAAAAATTAAAAATAATATTTTTAATTTTTATTTCGCGATATTGTTTGCAGTGTGCATATATTTTCCTGCTAAAAAGTGTATCTAATAACTTGAATAGCACTAAAATAATCAATTAGGTATATTCATCAGACTTCTATTATATCGTTATAAACGGAATCCTTCTTCAAGTGTTTCTATCATTTGCTTTTCTACTCCTTTTTTTTCGGAGTAGAATGCTAACCGCAGGCTAACTAGACCCGCGGCCGTGTGTGGGACACGAGACTGAAGCGTCCACTACCCACTAAACTCCCTCAATTTCCCCTTCACACCCGATTGGTGCCAGCCTTGTGGCTATTGACCAGCCCATACTTTTCTACTCCTAGTTTTAGAATAGTTGGTAAAGTACTTCCCAGAAAACAGTTCGTGAAAATATTTGAATAATTTTTGGTCGAAAAAGGTGCCCTTCATTCTGAATATTATTGAAGGGACAGACAACCTTTCTCTAAAATAATCTTTTAATGGAAATATGGTATTAGGACTTTTTCTACAGAAAGTGAGAATACAGTGCAAAATAAAATGCTCATTTCAGCCGAAAGACGTCCACTGGACTATGAGTTGCACCATTTTAACATACTTTGTAGACACAAATTAGAACTCACCCTGTTTAATGAAGCGATACGGAAAGGGACGCCCACGCCTGAATTAGGTATGTAAATGGAAGGAACGTGTGTGCCTTAAAACAACCCCCTCTATTTTAAGCGCTGTATATCAACAAGCTTAGATCCCCTGACGATTTCTATACTATCTATTGAATACTAGCGGCCGCCCGCGGTTTCACCCGCGCGGTTCCCGTTCCCGTGGGAATCAAAATCCTTTCTTTTTTAAGATGTATTCTGCTATTCGGGACGGAAACCAACCCAACAAATCAAAAACCATGGCAATCCGTCCAGCCGTTCTCGAGTTATAAGTGTTGTAACAAACACGACTTTCTTTTATACATATATATAAGATACTAGGAAAAAGCCATTACAGGTTAAGTAGATTGAAATGAAATAAAATAATTGGTTTTGCAAAATGATTTTTTTCAAACACTTTTGCACGTAATTTTTTTCCCTACCAGCACTTCGACGTCAATGGCCTGTTGAGGAAAGAAGTTCTTAAAAAAACTCAACAGTTTTGTTTTTTTTTTTATATTATAAATTACAAATTCAAAAATTTAACATTACAAAATTAATGAATAAAATGGAACACGGGTATTTTTTAATGATATCTCCGTTTGCAGACAGGCATGCAGCCCAGCTGATGATAAGCGGTCACTACTACCAATATTTTATAGAACATGCTGAAGTAGTAATAAATAAATATTAATATAGGGCAAGATCACATACATTGATCTGACCCCAAAGTAAGTAACGTAAGCACTTGTTTTATAAGTGTGAGGCACAACGAAGGTAATGAACATCCACACTCAGAACAAACACAAATGATCATCTATAAGTGTTTGTCCTGGGTGGGATTCGAACCCACGACCCCTGGCGCATAGAGCAGGGTCACTATCAAATGCGCCATCGGGCCGGTCAAAACTTGTAATATTTACGTGGTAGTTTGGACACCTTGGTTTGAGGGGAAAAACTGGGGGAGTTTAGTGGGTCGATCTCATTTGGTCCCGAGTCTCAGACACCTAATCGCATAAAAGGCCTGAGTAACTAGTAGAAATATCAATATTTAATAATAGCTGCACGAAATGAAACCTCTAGAGTAAACCATTTTAATACAACTGAAATAATATAATGTTTCATAGTGGTTCTTTACCTCACAACTCCGCAACCCTTTTGGAACTACTAGCGCCATTTTTATTTATTTTTACTTTTTACCAAAACAAACACACAAAAGCTCCAACAGTATATTTAGAATTTATTAGAGGACTTAGTACCCCTCATTGTAAAAGGCTCTAGACTCTAGAGGCTACATTTCATTAGCCGTTTTCATATGCATATTCTTTTCAAAATAATTTTAAAATAATTAGGTACTTCTTATACCTTTAGAGTGTGTATTGCTGTCATTTAGCTTCATTGGTTTCGTGGTTTAAGTAACGGGCCACGACTGCACGGTCCTGAGTTTGATTAACGTGCCGAATAATTTTTTTTTTCTAATGTCGGGCTGGTTATTTCAATTAGTTTTGTCATGCGTGGTGATTAAGCCAGTATCTATCATTGCGATCATTTTTTAACCCGTTTCCACAATAAAGAATACTTAAATTTATTGACAGTGGGCGCTAGTGGGCGTTTGATTGCAGTTGTACGGACGACGGAATTTAATCACAAACTACTCGGAGTGCCCTGCACCTGAAACTTTCAGGGAAATATTTCTCTAACAAACTTTATAGAACTAAATGTAATATCTAGCTAAACCTTAAGTCAACTCGAATAGCTGAATGATAGTTTAAATTAAAAGAAAGGACAATAAGACTCAACTTTTGCGGTGTCCTGTTTGTAAAGGTCATGATTTTACTTGTGTTTTAAATAAATATCTCTGGCCCACACTCCCCTTACCCCCATAGGCCGGAAACGCATCAGCGACCCCTCTGGTGTTGCAGATGTCCATGGGCGGCGGTGATTGCGACTCGCTGGCTCGTTTGCCGACTCTGACATGAAAAAACACACAAGTAGAGGTGATATGAATGGTATCATTAAGCTCTAACTCACAGGATTATACATCCATAGTAAAAAGGACAGCAAGAAAATAAACCATGCACATTCCTCTGTCCTCACAACCCAAAATTCAAGAGGATCCCAACAAAAGAGGAGCTTCAAACAAAAGAGGTGTTCAAACAAAAGAGGTTCGCATCGAAGGCGTGACGTAACATTTCCTCATTCGCCGCGGTTGGGTCTAAGAGACCAGATGTGCTGTGTATTTTTAACCCGTTCCCTCGTTATACGGAGTGCTACGCCCCATCATTTTCACGGATTGCTGGGTTTTGGTGTGGTCCAAGCGACCGACTGCAGGCTTATTGGAAAAACTTTGGTTGGTGGTGGCTTTTTCAGAGTCCCACTGGCTAGCTACCCCACAGGTGTAACAGCTCTGGCTGTGTTCCAGCAATATTAATGTGGGAGGTAGTACACTTGAAATCAGTCTCAAAGATCGGATGAGCCTACAGTCTGGCAGCACATTGAGCGACGCTTCCAGGCGAAGTGTCCCTTAGTGAAATAGGCCGCAGTAGCCGCTTACCATCAGGTGGGCTACGTGTCTGTCTGCAGCCAGATGTAGTATAAAAAAAACTGTGGAGGGTTAGGAAGAATAGTTAATTATCCGCCTTTTCTTCCCTCCTCTTTCATATGCCTTAAATGGCGAACGACTTACCTTACACCTAGTTGCAGATGTCCATGTCCATAACTGGGTGGCAGTGATCACTTACCACTAAGTGTCATACTAGCTCGTTTGCATTCTAAGGAAGCCTTTTTCAGGCTCCAGTCCCTCACTCACGAGACAATAATATATTGTGGTTATAAAAAGTTATAAAAATACATAATCATAATGACGTAACCGGTCAGAGAAAATAACTATTTTCCACGCGCGGTTTCACCAGCGCGTAATTTATTTCTTTCAAGTTTTAGTCAGACTCAGTACCCCCAACATAGGGCAACTCTGACATAACCTCAGCTGCTCCCCCAAGCGGCTGGGGTATCCATAAAGGATTTTTCCACTATAAAAAAAAACCCCTTTCCCCCACATTTCATTTACCCGGGGATAGTGTGAAAGGCGTACATGGGGATGGATACAGATCCAAACAAAGAGGCAAAGGTGTTTGTTTTTGTAACAATATAATCTTTTATGGACTACGTACGCATTAAGTGAGTATTTTATTAGTAACTTACTAGTTCGCCATATTGGTTGGCCGGCCATATTGGATTTTCACAGACAGAAACAGATTGCACTATTTAAAAAAATATTGGATTTAAGGGCATAGCATACAGCTAAATAAAAGTAGGATGTAGTTACATACTTACATCTTTATTATGTACTAATAATGTTACAATATTTGACTCTTAAAAACCAAAAAATAGAAACTGTAACAATGTAAGTAAACTTTAACATTACACAATCGCTCGCTTCCTGTAACTAAGGCGGCAGGGATCTTTTCCAAGACACTTTCGCTTGGAAATTCACTCGTATAAAAAGTTATGGCTGGACGGAGTATATTCTTTGAAAGTGTTATTTTAATTGTAGAATACGCAGAACGTGTATTTACATAGAAATTGAGAAACTGGGATATGAAACTAGAAATGTCACATAGTCGGAAATGAATTGTGTAAGAAAATGTAAGTAAATACTTTCACTATTATGGTTGCGAGGTCGAATGAATAGAGAAAAACTTTACTTACGCGACTAGTGGTTTCATGTGGTGTGATTTCAAAGTTTTTTGTTTTCATTATGACAAAAATAAACGTCACGTACATGAAAACAATGTTATAATAGTTAGGAAAGTTTTTGGTACATTTTTTTGTTTTTATAATGTGTTTTCTAAGGTCAACCATAACAAAGAAACATTAGCAAAAGTATTTACACAGAGAACAATCTCTATTTCTTACGACAGTCTACCTACACCATAGACGTAATAAATATATTAATTCCATGACCTACACACCTAAATACTTCAGGTGTGTAGGTAGACTGTGTAAGAATTATGGCGACAAAAATTATTGTTATTGCCAGATATATTTACAAAGGGTGGTATTTAAACGCACATAAAAAATACTGACGTACATCAAAAAAAGAAATTGTTACCTAACCTAACCTTTGATGTGCAATTAGTTATTTCGAAGTACATTTCAGTATTTTTTGGATTATGTACACTTAAATATTTCCCATTTAAAAAGAGCAACTACTTAAGTATCTACATAGATTGTTGCTTGTACTTTAAGGTGTGTCTATGCTTACGAGCCGAGCACGAGCCGCGCACGAGCGGAGCACGAGCCGATCCAAAATTCGTGTACTGTGGACCGACTTGGAGCCTCGAACGAGCGCGTTTCGAGCATTCGTTTCTTGTTCGACTGTGCTCCGCCCGTAGACAGAGAAAACTATAGACAAATTGATAGTATCTATCGCATTCACACAAGAAAAAGAGGGCGATACAGATAGACCATGTAAAAGAAAGAGATACACAATTTTTTGTCTCGCACCGCGTGCCGGTTTTTCTACTAGCTGTCTATAGTTTTCTCTGTCTACGGCTCCGCCTAATGTCGGGTTTTTGACGAACACAAAGAGGTTTGCAACGCGCTCGCAGTGCAGGCTCGTTGTGCGTCCACACTTGTCACGCGAGCAGAGCGGCTCGGCTCGTGCTCCGCTCGTGCGCGGCTCGTGCTCGGTTCGTAAGCATAGACCCACCTTTACAATAGATATCAACATTCCGATTCCAGTGGTACGATTTCGATGTAACGTAGATAATTTTATTGACTTCAGCCTACATGAATTTATGACATATTATTGAATTTGACTTTTAATTTTTTCATGAAGTAAACCACACCAGTTATCAATTCATTGGTCATTAACTGCGACGTTCCAAGCTCAACAGTTAGTCAAACTTCGTAATAAAAAAGTCTCCTTAATGTTAGCAATAAAAAGTGTAATTAGCATCTCCGCATTGGCGCAATCTGCTCTACATTTTCTTTTATTTTTATGTAATGCCTCGATGGCCTAGTGGTTTAAGTACCGGGCCGAAATCTCGGGGTCCTGGGTTCAATACCCGGGTCGAGCTAACTTTGTGTCGGTTTTTTCGGTCACTGCTCGGGTTTGTGATCACCAATCCGCATTTGGCAAGCGTGGTGATTAAGCCAGTACCCATCATTGTAGCGATAACTTGATTTCAAGGATGGAGGCCTTTGCCCTGCAGTGGGACATTAATAGGCTGATACTTTTTTTCTTATGTAATGCCGTTGGGGCAGAAAGGTCCTCGAGTGGTGGCCACGTATTGGGAAACGCAGCCGTGATAGGCCTCCCAAAAAGTGAATCGATGATCTTATAAAGGTGGTGAGATCCACTGGATGTGGGTGACGCAGGAACGATCGGTTTGGAGATCCTTGGGGGAGGCTATGTCCAGCAGTGGACGTCCTTTGGCTGAAATGATGATGATGCATCATCATCATGTAATGAGGTTTGCATTACAAAAAAAATGTAGAGCCTGATGGGATTGAATTGACGGATACTTAACTACGAAGCATCTCTCAATTTTGACTGGCTCGATGGCGCATTTGGTAGTGACCCTGCCCTATGCGCCAGGGGTCGTGGGTTCGAATCCCACCCAGGACAAACACTTATATGATGAACATATTTTGTGTTTTTTCTGTCTGGATGTTTATTTGTTTTAAGTATATATTGTACCTTTGTTTTAATTTGACACCCATAACACAAGTGGTTACGCTACTTACTTTGGGGACAGATCAATTATGTATGTGATGTTGTCCAATATTTATTTATTTATTTATGTGCTGCCATACTGTAGGCTCCTCTGATTTTCGAGCCTTTGATTTTATGTTCACTGGCTCCTACATTTTTATTGCCGGAACATAGCCAAAGCATTCATGGGGGCAGATTTCACCTGTAGGGTGGTAACTAGCCAAAAAAAAAATCCTTCCATCAACCAGACCTAAGGGAATTGAACCCACGATCTCCGAGCTTTGATCATAGCTCAGCTAAATGTAAAGAGACTGTCAAAAAAAAATCTCCCTAATTTCCGTAATAAAGGGAGTAATTAGCATTTCTACCGCAATGGCGCCATCTGCTCCATATCACAATTGGATTTGCAAAGTTTTTTATTTCACTGCGCGAAGGTGCGTTCTCTGTAAGTAGCCATTTTGTAGGGGAGACCGGGTATGGTTGTCTCACGGGTTGGTTGTCTCAGTGGCCATAACAGAGAATCGAACGAGTGAATGAATACATTGAATTGCGTCGTAGAAGCGGGATAGCAACACCTCCCTCCCTACCTCACGTCAGTTCGCTCCGCCATGCTGTGACGGTGACACGCACGTTTATTTTTTTTGCACATCAAAAGTAAATTTTTGTGTTCCCGGATCGAGTCTCGTAAGTATACTTAAACTTTCTATATTAATGAACATTTAATGTGTTTTATGGTGAGAGATATGTCTTCTATGATAGTGAGATATAGTTTTTTCAAAACCTTTTAAGGGGTATTTGCTTTGGATGTTACTTTTCTAAAACGTGTACTGGGGCAAGTTGTCACAGGAACTTTTGGGCTGGTTGTCACATGTAACGACCAGCCCAAAATTTTCTCCTTATTTGTTTCAGCTTTAACATGCCATTTATGATATGAGCCAGTAATTACTTGTAATTGTGTTACTCAAAATAAACGTTATATTATTATTATTATTATGTCACAGCAAGCAGACAAAAAAAAAAGGAAAATCAGCAATTCTAACTGATGCACCGAAAAAGACTTACTTAGAAGACAAAAAGAAGGAACAAGATGCAAAGGAAAAATCGTATCTAAATGTGTGTTGAGTGAGAAGAAAGGATAGAAAAGGTAACTAAAGGATATAAAAAGAAGAAATTTGTTGACGATGCAGAAGACGAGGAAGAGGAGGAAGATTATCGCTTAGTCTGCTTGTCGCCCTACTCTGCTAGCTAGTCTAGAGAAGTTTGGATCCAGTGCCAAGATTACAAACTTTGAGCTCACGAAGCATGCACACCTGGAGTACCCAATTACATTATGCCAAAATTGTGATTCTGAATATTCTGGCTAATCCTGTAATCTCACTAAGTTACTAATTTTTAGTTATTCTTTCGTACATATACATACAATACAAAATTTATATTTTCTAATAAAATGATTAATTAATTATGATTAGTGTTTATTTTTGTAAACTGCCCTCACTTTAATTATGTGACTACTTACCCCAAATACTGTGACAACCATCCCTGACCCGGGGTTAGAAGTCACACTTCTCTTCTTCACGAAAAACGAATATATTTTCACGAAACGTTACATTAGAGAAAAATTCTTTAATTTTTTAAAAACTAGATTAATTACACTATCCATTGATATAAAAATGTCAAGTCTAAACAAGATAGTTGGAGAAATACGTGCAAAATAAAAAAAATGTGACTTCCAACCCCGGTCTCCCCTATGATATATGTCAGTTGGTAGACTGGCACACAGCCCAGAGTTAACCGGCCACTGCGGCCTATTTCATTGAAGGAAGGCGTATCTTCGCTCAATGACCCATTAACGATGACCGATTTGATTTAATGGTTAAGGACTCTGGTTTCGGGATCGATTTATGAACATACATATCTGGCTGTATTGATCAGGTTAATAAATGTACATACTCGTATGTTTTACAAAAAAGGTATTTATTATTGAGTAATGTATATCCGCTGCCTGGCACCCATAGTTTTAGTTTGGTGCTATATTGCTGTGTAAGGTGCATGTCCAGAGATTTTTATTCTTTCATAGGTACTGTGTTTAAAAAATAGTTAAGCTTTTTATCTTTCATAGAAACCGATT
The DNA here is from genome assembly GCA_949319885.1 of Mecyna flavalis. NCBI lineage: Eukaryota > Metazoa > Arthropoda > Insecta > Lepidoptera > Crambidae > Mecyna > Mecyna flavalis. The sequence continues at coordinate 7,365,768 of OX439419.1, read as the reverse complement.
AAAAATTGTACGTATTTAGAGACGACTTATCCAATATTATACATCAAAAGTAGCCAGACAGTAATTGAAGACTATTGTAACTTAATATTGAGACAGCAGCACTTCGCAATTTCAAATGCCCTTTTCCATTTGCCATTAACTGTACGTCTTCGATATTAGTATTGCTCCGCCTACTCAACAAAAGGGCAACCGTACTCCAGAACTATCCAATATAAACCTATATTCATCAACGTCCAAATGAAATAAGAAGCGAATCGGAATATTAACCCTCGGGATAACCCGAGCGTGGGACGGCGATTACTTATCTCGAAATTATCTATCTCGTAGAGGGAAAGCTGAAGGAATCCGGTACTGGGGCACGTGTGTTTATTTTTTATATTTGAATATACAGGCAAAGGAACTAGCTTATACAGCCAAATTGCTTCTATATTTTTTTAAATAACCTGTTAATCTGCAAAGGAATTTAGTCTCTGTACAGCCAGGGCTAATCGTTTTTTATTCGGAGGAGAATGCGTTTATGCACTAATAGCCTTCTGCCCGCTGTTTCAACCGCGCGTTATTTCTTTTTTCAAAATCCCCCCCTTTCCCCCCATATTTCCGGGATTAAAAGTACCCTATGTTCACCGGGGATAGTGTAGCTATCCAACAGTGAAAGAATCATTCAAATTGGTTCAGTAGTTTCGGAGCCTATTCAATTCAAACAAACATACAAACAAACAATCAAATCTTTCCTATTTATAATATTAAGTATAGATAATCGCAGGCTAGCTTGACCTGCGGCCGTGTGTGGGACTTGAAACTAAAGCGTCCACTACCCACTAAACTCCCCCGGTTTTCCACTCACACCCGATTGGGACGAGCCGGTGCCAGCCTTGTGGCTATTGACCAGCCCGTAACGTAATTCTTTTGAGGAAAACAGCTGTGGTGAATAAATTCGGTACTGAGACACGTGTGCTTATTTTTTTAATTTGGGTGTACAAGAATAGGAACTAGCGTTTATAACTTAGTCTGTACAGCCAGCGAAAGGCGTAATACTTGTTACATAAGACGCATTTACGTCTTCTTCTTTGTCTTCACCTTATCCCACATTAGGTGGGGTCAGCTCTCCTTATCTTGTGGCAACAGGACAGTCTGTCCTGGGCATTTACGTATAACTGAAAATTATATTTATCTATCGTGTGGAGGAAAATTTCTTCAAAGAAATCCGTTGCTTGAGACACGTCTTTGTTCTTACTTTCATTTCAAATTCTCACATACAATGTGAGTAATAAGTGTGAAAATAAAATTAGCGTATCCAAGGTTGTAATATTTTCTCTCCGTAAGTGACGCAAGTTCTAGAAGACATTTTGTAATTAAACGATGGCGCAGTGGAAACCGCCACAGATTAGTTTCTCCGACCGAGAGAGACCAGTTTAAGTTGACCTTCGAGGGTCCCTCGAGTAAACAAGTTGTACGAACCGCATTTCACATCTATTTGAATAAATAAACATGAAATGTATAACTTGAGAGTATCTGCATGGAACTAGATCCTTCAATATGATTTACACAGAGCTTTATAGTTCCAAACTGTGCAAAGCTTATGATATGGGTTCCAGAACTGCCAGACAACCTACAAACGAATTAATAACCTTCCCTATTTTGTCTGCTAAGGTAATAAAGAGAAGTAAGAGCAAAATATACCTTCAAAAGGCACAAAAAAAAAGTAATCACGATTACGATTGCTGAAAAGTGGTCAAAACGTCGGGTTTAATTTAAAATTTAGAAATCGCGTAGTTAAATATCAGAAACCACTATGTTCTGTGTAATAAAAATCGAGATAATAAATGACCCACAAATACTTAATATAATATTACCGTATGAAGTATCTCTAATGACAGAAGCGTTAGTATAAATCTGTTTATGTTTATAAGAAAGTGGTGTCAGTTACATTATAACTCAAGAACGGATTAAACCGATTTGGGGGGGGGGTAGTTGAAAAAGGAAATTACGCGCGGGTGAAACCGGGAGGGCGACCGCTTGTTATTAATATAATTTACCTTTACACTTAATTATCTAAATTTTTTATAATAAAATCCAAATAAAATCCACTGTATTAAATATCTACCTTTAGTCCCCTGTGTTTTTCGAGGGGTCAAATTAAACTGGTCGTTTAAAAACCGCAACAAGTGTCCGGGTCTTGACGATAATCACGTCAAGCGACGTTTAAGACGTCTTGAGACGTCCGGCAACTCTCAGGATTAGTCAGCCGAATTGTAGACTAAACTCCTTATCTTAATGACAATTCTTTGACGTAATGGTACGTTTACTGAGAAAATTTTGACGGATGGAGTAATTCGGGTAAACATTTTTGAATTTTTTTTTCACAAACAAACTTTGGCAGTAACCGGTTACTTGTTTGAGTGTGTAATGGTTGAAAAGTTGGCTAGATCTTTGAAAAGCGCTTGTAGCTCATAAACTGCTAATCCGATTTTCATAAAACATAGATAAGAACTACCGCACAGAACAAGGCTTCCATTAAAACACTTCATTAAAATTGATTATCATTTAGAGCTACTGTGTCATAGACAAACATACAGACAGACAGACAGGTCATCTTATTGAGTCGGGGATTTAAAAATGCGATAGTAACTTACGTTAGTTTGATAGACATAACATACTTAAATGCTCGTAACATTATCCGATTCAAATGCTATTGGATACCTATTGGAATTGAGCAAAAAATGACGTCAACTGCGCTTGTCCGTAACGTTAGCAACTAATACCAACGCATTATTTATCTGTGTGTGTAAGTCATCACTGTTGCGTCACGCAACTCCAAAAGTACGTTATCCAATATTTTATACCGCGGCAGTTAAATATAGTTCAAACTCCAATAAAGGAAACTATCTGTCGATTTCATCCCACGCTAGGCCAAGTATAAACGAACAATGCCTACCTATTTATATCACACTATTGACGGCATAATGATTGGATCTGAATAGTGAAATAAATTAACGAGATAATTATGAATTTTCATTCGTTTGAGTTCGCTTGTGCAATACAAATCCGCCCACGGCATCGCCCACGTGGACTATACAACTTTATACTGTTTATCCCGCAGGAATATTTATTTTTAGTATATCCTACTAATATTATAAATGCGAAAGTGTGGATGTTTGGATGTTTGTTACTCAATCACGCCTAAACGGCTGAACGGATTTAGATGAAATTTGGCACACGTATAGTTTATAACCCGGATTAGGACATAGGCTATAAAATTCCTACGAGAAACGTCTCATTCCCGCCGGAATAACAGTTTTGAAACTACTGAACCAATTTGAATAATTCTTTCACTGTTGGAAAGCTACACTATCCCCGGTGAACATAGGCTACTTTTGATCCCGGAAATGTGGGGGGAAGGGGGGTATTTGAAAAAAGAGATTACGCGCGGGTGAAACCGCGGTCGGAAGGCTAGTTAAGTATAAATTATATTTAATATACTTATATAAGATATAAACTATTCAGTTCCCAAACTGGTGGCTCTTTTGCGACGTAAAAAAAGGACACAAAGACACTTTTTTTTGTTATCCAAAAGTATCTCTAAGATCTGGTTTTTGTATGTATCAAAGAAGATGTTTCAAATCCGGCCTGCACATGGTACACATCCTTCAAAATTGAGGAAAACTCTAAAGCTCATGTAAAAAATAGTCAAGTTTAAATATTTTCAGTATTTTAATTGCAATTTAATTTTATCCTACTAATATTATAAATGCGAAAGTCTGGATGTTCGGATGTTTAGATGTTTGTTCCTCAATCACGCCTAAACGGCTGAACGGATTTAGATGTTTGGCACACGTATAGTTTATAACCCGGAATAGGACATAGGCTATAAAATTCCTACGGGAAACGTCTCATTCCCGCCGGAATAACAATTTTGAAACTACTGAACCGATTTGAATTATTCTTTCACTGTTGTAATTTCCAACTTGGAAAGCTACACTATCCCCGGTGAACATAGGGTACTTTTGATCCTGGAAATGTGGGGGGAAGGGGGAATATTTGAAAAAGAGATTACGCGCGGGTGAAACCGCGGGCGGAAGGCTAGTAAGCAATATTTTATTTTACTGTGAGACCCGGATAAATCTTTGCAAATCTGTCGAAAAGTCTTACTTGACCTTCTGAGGATCTCATCATTTCTGATACGATCACGCAGGGAGATCCCAAGCATAGCCCTCTCCATTGCCCTTTGCGCGATTTTGAGCCTTCTTATGCTGCACATTGTAAGTGGCCACGTTTACATTCCATATGTATCAAAAATACGGTAACGAGCAGTAATAAGTTTAAAATATGAACAAAATCCTAAAGAATAAAATTCTAAAAATAAAACTCAATGACCAGGTACGGCCCGGATATTGCGATGTAGCGGGAAGCGGCTCTCCCCCGGGATTACGATAAATTGTGACTTTTTGTTCCGTTCGAGTATCGACTTAAGGTTGGTTATAGTCACGCTGTTACGTGCGCGTATAGCATAGATACATGTTTTTTTTTAATGTTTGCCTAAAAGTATTTTTAATCAAAGTTTGTAGTTGATAGATCGTAAAAAAACTCTGCTATATTGTGTATGAAATAGGCTGTAGAATCGAACTAAGTTAAGGTGCTCCCTCACCGGGAGCATTCGCGTGTTATGTAACATTATAGATTCGTCTTCCGAGCATTACATTACAACTACCTCCCTGACTGACGAGCGTTCGCGTGTAATGTAACATTATAGATTGTGCTGAGTGATTGATTACACATTGTATCATTACAAACGCGCATTGTAATGCTCGGTTCTCCTCCTTCACTGTTGTAATGCTCGACGAGTCTGTAACATTACACGCGAATGCTCCCGGTGAGGGAGCACCTTAATGTTTATCCGTGGATTAGCAATCACAGTTTAAGCTATGTTATGTTAGCTTAGTTTGAGGCTAGCTGGCGTTGTGTGCGTGTATCCCAGGATATTTTTAATAAATAGCACCTACTAAATGGTGATTAAGCCTGTATCCAACTACTGTAACGTTAACTTGTTTTTCAAGATGAACGCCTTTGTCCTGTAGTGGGACAGTAATCGCCTGATACTCACAGTATCGACTTTTAAGCTGTGTCGTACCTACTTAAACTTAAAAATGTCATGTAAAACCTGAACGAGGGCTGGTGAAACTCCTTATTAGCGGCACCAGCTCGTCCTCCTTTGTGGAGGAAAGAAAAAACTGGAGGAGTGTATTGTATATTGGGATGAGTTTCTTAATTTCGAGTCCCTTATACGGCCGCAAGCGTCGCTTTCTTGTGGATACGGAGTGTAAACGCTTTCTGCTCCGTCTAAAATAATGTAGAATCAAAAGAAACTTTTAGATGTTCTAAAAATAGAGCTAAATTGCCAAGCTTCGCCGGTCCGGATATTGCGATAAACCCGGCCGGGGCTCTCGCTCTCGAGGTTACGGTCAATTGGAAGTTTTGTTCTGTTTGTCGAGCCTCTCGCTTCGCAGGCGAAGATACTTTTGTTGCCGACACGGCATTGTCGGTACATCCCACTATCTCCATTGGGAATCTCCATTGATGGAGATAGTGGGAAAATAATTCCCACTTTCCCCATTAGTCATTGTAACAGGTAAATATGTCGAATGTAGCAGATCTTGTGACTATTGCTTAGAAAAAACAGTAGATTTGGTTAATTATTATTGTAAAAAGTGCACACTTGTGTAGATTGCATCAGACGTAATTAATAGTTTTACGCTATTTGCCGAGTCATCTACTGTATTCGCCCACATGTACGTACTTTGACAAACTTCAACTCAGGACTTATCTTATATGCAGTATTGAAGTTGTCTCTTTCTCCTTTTAAGTTGTTTGAGCTCCGTTGTAGTCTGCTATTTCTCATAATTATTTATCATCATTCCAGCTTTACAAATGAGTTTAAAGATTTTAAAAGGATGGAATTATTTGTAATCCATTGGACATGTTTCGGCTGAAATTATGAAGATGATAATTGGCCGAAAGACGTCCACTTCTGGACATAGGCCTTACCCAAGGATCAATATACTGATCACCTCTGCGAAAACCGCATCCAGTAGATTCCCGCGATTTTTATGAGATCATCGGTCCACCGTTGTGGTTCTGAATTTTGTGAAATTCGATCCGTTAGTTTGTTAGTAGGGGATTTTTACATAGTATAATTGACAAAAAGGAATATGCAGGTTGTTAACAAAACATTTTCATATTTTTAAACATTAATTTCATATGGTCGAGATCGCAAGCGGAGGTCTAGTGGTCTGTAGCGGCTATCGGGAGGCGCTACATAAGACAGATTGACGACAATAACGCAAGATTGCAAGTCAGCGAAAAGTGCGTGTAAACAATGGCTTCGAGACTCGTCACTCGCACGTCACTGAGACAGCCAATCAGATATTTCGTCCCTCGCACCACTAACTGGCGTAACTAGCAAAAGGCAAATTTTACAGGGCAACCTATTTTCGGTTTAGAACTTGATATCTTTAGCTGTAGAAAATACTAGGCGCGTCTTACATACAAGTTTATTATATATATACAAAGAGAAGAGCATCAGTTTGCATACAGTACATGGTCCATTAACATATTATATGTATTTATTTTTTTATTTGCATATTAAACAGTTACGTCACTCTGTGATAACTTTGTTTTTGTGTTTAGTTTTGAAAATTGACACTTACGCCATCATGTGTATAGTGTTTTGGGAGGTAAAATCACAATGGGCCATTCGCTATTCAACCGTTGAAGAGGACACACGCACAGATTTTGACAGAAGAAAAAACACCTCGAAGATGGATATCACAGCTGATGAAGCCGCCCAAGTGATTGCACTACTGCAATCAGGGATGCGGCAGTGTGATGTCGCCCGGTAACTGAACTTGAGCCGTTTTTGGTTCGAAGAGCGTACCAGCGTTTTGTAGAGACCAGTGGCTACATCCGAGGACATGGGTCCGGTAGACGTCGCTGCACTTCGGAAAGAGACGATCGTTAACTCTTTAAAAAAATGTTTCGCCAATGCTTTGGAATTGTAACAGCATCTCCAGGCAGGTCGCAGAATCTATCTTCTCTACGGTTAGAAGAAGATTGAAGGAGAAAAAGATAGCGGCCCACAGAACTGCTACGGGTCTAAAAATGAATGCAGTGCCGCGGCGAGCCCGCAATCATTTTGCTCGTGACCACTTCGACTGGAACCTTGAGCATTGGGGAGCTGTGCTCTTCTCAGACGAGACAAGAGTAAGTGTTGTCTGCAACGACCAACGCAGAAGAGTACATCGAAGGCAGGTTGAACAGTTCGCCCAAGCCTGCATCCAGGAGACGGGGGCGGATCCTGCATGTTCTGGGGTGGCATGTCGGTTGCCGTCAAAATCTCTCCTGGTCTGGAAGTGCATCTTATCCCCTTTGCCGATTCTTTTGACGAGAAGCTCACATTAATGCACGATAACGCGCACGCTCGCGCTTACACTGCAGCGATCGTGGGCGACATTATAGGTCCCAAATCTCTGTTAAGCAGTGGCTAGCAAGAAGTTCGGACCTGAATCCGATGGAGCACGTCTGGGATCATCTTAAACGGAAGGTCCGATCTCGAGATCCCGCTCCTTCGACTCTTCAGTAGCTCCAAGATGCGGTGATTGAAGAATGGGAGCTTATCCCCTAAGAAGAGTTTTTGAAACTAGTAAGGTCCATGAGGCCGGTATGGAAGCGGTGTTCAGAAGAAAGGGGGATGCCACTAGATTTTTAGTTAATTTTAAGCCACATAAATTGTAAATGTAATAACAATAAACAAAATGTTAAATAGAATTGTGAACATAATATCCTCTACATAAGGTTTAAGAATTTTCAAAGAAGAATTTTAAGAGGCGATTTTTTGACGCCGAATGTTATAATTCACATACTAAAACCTTATTTTAAGTTAAAGTCACTATTTTATAAAAATCAAACGCTTAAATGACGGCAGTTGTAGATAGTATCCTTAAAAATATATCACTAAATGTCATTATACGACGTTTAGTGATATATTTTTACCATACGCCCACTAAAATGGATTTTACTAACAGTCGTATAAGCATTTACGCCAGTTAGTCATGCTTTTTTTTTTTATCCAAGCAGATACGTCAACGGTGCAGGCAGCTCTATCTTTACAACGACGATAGATAGAGATATAACGATTAGTGGAATCCGTTGGAAAATGAGTTTTAAATAAGGTCATGTATTTAAGTCAGTTTTGACAAAAATGTCAGTTACGCCAGTTAGTGGTGCGAGGGACGATTTGATCCTAGGTCGCGCTAGCAGCGTTATTCTCTCAGCTAGCATATACAACACACCAAGACGGTACAATAGAGCCGCGGTCCCCTAGCACAGACACCTAGCTCGGAGGAAGGTCTTCCCTTTTCGTTGACGTCAAGATACGTGACCTTCATACGTCACATTGGTGACCCCGACATCTTCATACGTCACAGGTCTATACTCATAAGAGTGACTTCTGATGCAGTCAATCTAAAAGGAATAAACGAAAGTCACAATAAGACGCAATACGTGTCCGTAAGCTAAGCGTGACCGCGCGCGGACAGTCGGCAAACACCGCTGCTTGCGCCCGGTCCGCCCTGTTTGAACTGCAGAGTGGACTCCTAGCCTAGGGGACAGAGTCTGTAGCAGAGTTACCCAGACTTTTTCTCATAGACTAGTTTTCAAAATTTAGCTGGTTCTTATAGAGAAAGTGATATACGTCACTATTAGTTTAAACGCTATTTGCTGAGTTCTCTAATAAGTTCACTAACGTATGTAGGTACTTTGACAAACTTTAGACTCAGTTTTGTAGTTAACTGATGCAGTATTAAAGTTGCCTCTTTCTCTTTTGAAGTAGTTTGATATAGTTGAAGTGTAATATTTAATTTTTTAGATTCATTATTATCATCATTTTAGCCTCCGTCAACTGCTGGACAAAGGCTGGTCAAAGATATCCCCTTCTAGATCAATTAGAGTCCAATCCAATCTTCGGCTGCGATTTCAGCGAAGTTTGACTATTTTGACATCTTCGTCGGCCCCAGTTTCGGCTTTATTAAAAGCTGATACTTTTTTTAGTGTACAAAAAGTGACCTCTAAAACTCAAAACGAATTTACATTGCTATTTGCGCTGCCGGCTCCGCCCTGTTAGAACTGCAGAGTGAACTCCTAGCCAAGGAGGCAGAATATGTATATTATGTAATATTGGACAACATCACTTATACATTTTTTAAGAGAGGTAGAACACTCCCTATCGGATGAGCCACTCGTCTTTTGAAGATGTTTTTTTTTATTATTGTCGATGTTATATTTTCCTTTAGGGTCAGCAACGCGCAAGTGACGGTTGTGTAACAAAAGTTTATAGGCGTCGTTAACCGCTTACCATCAGGCAGGCCATAGGCTTTGTTTTATTTATCTCTTCCAAGCCTATTGTCACCTAAATTACTTAATTCCCTGTTATAATATTTTATCTTTCTTAGTTAGAGAATTTAGCTGCTCGCTCGCTCCGAAATTTAACTTGCAACTGCAAATATTTGTTAACTCGACATAAATTAGTCCGTGTATAATTCTCGACGCTATTTACTACAACTCTCTTTGACAAAATCCGTACAATGTATGCACACAGCTCTCGGTCTATAACGCCCCGCCCGCACTGGGCACTTTGGCGAGCGTAAACAGTAATTTTGCAATACACTATTCATGAGGTCCGCCGCTAGTTTGATTAAGAGGACATACTAAGGGTGAGAAAATTGAAAATTGGGTTTTTGTAAAATCTATTGCTGTCGCGCAGTGCCCGAACAACCGAGCTATCAATGTGTGAGTGAGACTGTCAATGTTTGCGTGCCACGCCGCCCCCACGCCCCGCGCCCGCCTGCACACAGCTAAGAAGGAATAGAACAAAAGAAAAGATTTCTGCTTACCTATATAAAAACGATAAAATAAATGTTCACGGACAATGCAAAGGAAAAAACAGGTCACTAATTTCGACAGATAGTATTAAGTCTTGCTGGTACAGTGGCTCCGTACTGCGCATCGTCACTGATAGGTCCGTGGATCGAATCCGAGGAGTACCCCTATCGCTTTTTGTGAATTCATCGCATTTGTTAATAGGAACTTTCCACGAGTACCTAAAGTTATTAATGTTTAGTTCTTTTTTGTATATATTTTTAAAAGATATATTAGTCCAGTTAACGAAGCTCTAACTTAGCCATTTTAGATGAAAAGCTGAAACTGGTGCCAAAATTTTTGTTAAAGACTCCGTAATAAGATACTAAAAATGCAGGGTCGTGAGTCACCGGGGTCATTGGAAAAAAAATGGAAAAGGGTGTAAAAATTACTTTTTTCTAAAAATCTCGGAAACTAACAAAAATATGAGAAAATGTTTCAGACAAAAGATGTAGAAAATTACTTTTTCTACAGAAAAGGTCATTATCAATTTACGCTTATCGCGCACCGTTTGCTAGGAAATTGAGTATATAGTGCACTTATTGATGTTGAACCAAATCAATAAAAATAAGACGGAAATGTCTGGGGATATCGAAGAATGCATAAAAATAATTTTTAATTGAAAAATTTGTAAAAATTCTATTGAAACGAAAAACATTGTGCGAATTTTCGCATTTTGTACGCGATTTCCTAGGAAACGGTGCGCGATACGCGCAAATTGATAATAACCTTTTCTGTAGAAAAAGTAATTCTCTACATTTTTTGTCTGAAACTTTTTCTTATATTTTTGTTAGTTTTCGAGATTTTCAGGAGAAAGTAATTTTTTCACCCTTTTCCATTTTTTTTCCTATAACCCCGGTGACTCACGACCCTGCATTTTAGTATGTTATTACGGAGTCTTTAACAAAAATTTTGGCACCAGTTTCAGCTTTTCATCTAAAATGGCAAAGTTAGAGCTTCGTTGACTGGACTATATGGCTTTTTCTTGTGGCAAATGTAACACTCAAGCAAAGGTAAAGGACATGGTTCAATGCTCGGTCTGTGACAAAAGATATCAGACATCTTCGTGGGGCTAGTGGTTTTGCCAGTTTTTTGCGAAATAAGTAAGTAAAACCTATTTTTTATTTTTCTATTTTCGAGAAATATTGGTCATCTTCAAAGTGCCATAGCTTGGCTTCTATGAAGTCAAATAGAGCTGCCTCCAGTTGTAGGTACTTTAATACAGTTTATTAGTGTAGTGTTGGCGAGTTAACTAGGTGGCAGCAGTAAGGGCGGGTGATTACATCATGCAATAAGAAAGATAAACTTTTGGTGTGGCATAATATGTATTTCTCATTTACATGTATCTGGTACAGACAAAGCAAAAGCAATATTTATATTTATGTAACATTTATATTTATTTTTATTTACAGTATAACATAACATCTACTATAATTTTCACCACAACATCATATCACACAGCGTTACAACAATTTGAACATAAAGACAGTTAAATACTACTCACACTTTATTCAGGGAGCGCTTCACACAACGACTGTTGATCAAAGAATGCCCGAATACTCGAGCGACCCCTTTTTATACGGTGTGGTACGGTAGTGGGGTACAACTTCCGGTTGAATTATTGAATTATTACAATTCTAGAAATATATTTTACTTTTTATCTTAAAATACTTAAAATACATTTTTAAAGTTATGTTAGTTATTTTGTAATTACTTAATATTTTTAGACTACCGATATTATTGCTTGGTAACGCGTCAATACAGCGTTTCCGGGAGCCTGTGAAATGTAATATTTTTGGTAAGATAATCATATTTAGTCACATGATATTTGTTCTAAAAATTCTATAGTGATAATATATTTAGTTAATTGATTTTATACATTTTAATAAAATAATTTTAAATCAGGATAAACTAAAATCATAACAGGAAGCGAACTTTTTTAAAAGACAACATTTCCGGTACAATATATTCATACAATTATTATGAAAATATGCCAAAATGTAGGTTATATTCACATAATAAGCTGCTTTACTCTAACAGTAGTGTGTCGTTCACAAAAAAACATAGTTTTGGCCCTGGAGAGCAAATAGAAAAAAAAGTCCCAAAATTTCGAAGATTTTCTCGATTTTCTCAGTTTCCACAGGTTTTTCGAAGTTGCAAATTTGAAATCACATTACTCTAACAGATACAATATACTTAAATGCAGAACTACATCACGCTTTGCGAATTTAGCTTCTTTTTTTGTCTAAACTGACGGCCTAGTCGAGGCGTTTAAGTATATAATTCATAAAAAATTGTCAAGAAAAAGTTTATTAGTTACATAATACCTTCCAACAATAAAACATCACAACAATTTGCTAAATGCACTTCACGCAAAATATTCTAACTGGAAATATCGATATCGATGAACAACACTAGGATATCGATATAACTATCGACTACGTCACGTCATAGAGAGTATACGTATTAGTCCGCGTCTCCCCAACCTCAAGCCTCCCCCGCAGAGCGCGATAGAGACAACTGCAGCTTGGATCGAAAATACCTATTAAAAGTACGGAAAATCAACGTTTCGTAGTCCCCTGATTTCTCCTCCAAAACTTGACCGATTTAACTATTTTTTTCATCAAAAATTAAAGAAAGGCTTTGACCGTGTTCCTATGTTTTCCTTTTTTTAATTAAATCTAGTTAAATTTGTTTTCTGGATGTTTAAACACAGCGGAAAATCTGGCCATTTTTTTACATTTTTGAAGGTTCATATCTCTCTTAATTATTTATTTATGAAAGAAAGGAAAACATAGGGACATGCAAATAGTGGTCATAGATTTTTGGAAAAAAAAAATATTTCACTAATGGCCTTATCCAGGGAGAAAACAGGGGACAGCGTTTGTATGGAAAAATGGCTCCTGCCTTTCCTCTTAAGTGCTAAACGGCTGGATGTTTTTATTTGTTTTTCAGCTGAAACTGGGCTGAAAACATTTACTGACAAAATTCTAGGACAGCTGTAGAATTTAAACGAAATTCCTACTTTGTTTGGGTTTGAACGTAATTTTTATTCCAACGTAAAACAAACAGGTTGTGGAATCACAATTTCCATTAGTCACAAAATGAGACATAGGATTTGGTTGGGTAGCACAAAACAAGTCAAAATAGGCTCTGTGGTGGGCAAGTTCATTTAAAAAGCCTACAATCTACACTACACAATTTGTTTTATTTTTGTTATAAAGCCATATTCACACACGCAAAATATTTAATAAAGGTTTTTTTGCAAACATACAAGATAACCGACCGGTGACGACACAAGCCGGATCACGCATCACGATAGCAAAAAGTTTTAGGAAAATTCAAAAATGTGCTTATACGTGTCTGTTTACTGTTTAATCAATAAAGCAAGTACAGATTCGCACTTCCCTACAATACATGCTTTCAATAAATCTGTGGCTTTACTCTCGTATCTTAAAATAACATTATTATCCATCAGACTGTTGAACTGTTATTGATTGAAAACGATGTGAGGGGTGAAACTACACGACTGCTGAAAATAAAACTGAAAGACAAGTTTTTTATCCATTTTAGCTTCACAGATGTACTTATACATGAAGTATTTTTTTGCAGATAAAAATGCGTTTGTGCACCGTAAAATAGTGAGATGTAGAAGACTGGGATTTACGCCTAAGGGAGAGCACCCAAGATATTATAATAAATAATAATAAAATCCTAATTTATTTTCTCTCACAAAGGTAGGGATCCATCCTACTAATAATATTATAAATGCGAAAGTCTGGATGTTTGGATGTTTGTTACTCAATCACGCATAAACGGCTGAACGGATTTAGATGAAATTTGACACACGTATAGTTTTTAACTCGGATTAGGACGTAGGTAGGCTATAGTAAAACTAACTAACTAAAACTAACTAAAAAGGCACCGTAGTTAAAACTTACCTACTTTTAAGAGATACATTATAAGTACCAAAGCATTATCCAGTCACTATGACATTGATTATTAATACAAAAAGGAAAATTCTATTTTCCAACTCATTTGTTGTAAAATGACTTTGAAACATCCAACAATACCCGTCCAACATGTCGCAGCGGCACAATATGTTGAACAAGTTACGACACGGCCGGTATCCGCGGATTATCCGTCCGGTTATGAGTGAGGTTCCGATATTCTTCAGTGCTGCCGGCTTAGCGTGTTTGTTTTACCTTTGTTCTGGGGTAAATCCTGTTGATCGGATTGGATTTGATGCTTTGTTTTGAATATTCAGTTATACGTTAGAATGTTATTGATGTTCAATATAATAGGTCCTCCTTTGTTGATAAAATTTTGGACCAGGTTGCTGGATCAGTCTAGATCTTTTTTTTTTCCGAGGAGAATGCGTTTATGCACCATAACCGCAGGCTAGCTAGACCTGCAGCCGAGTGTGGGACTCGAGACTAAAGCGTCCACTACCCACTAAACTCCCCCGGTTTCCCCTTCACACCCGATTAGGACGAGTCGGTGCCAGCCTTGTGGCTATTGACCAGCCCATCCCCGAAACCAGTCTTGATCTACAAAGCACTCGGAGAAAGTAAAAGAACTAATATTTAATAACTAGCTGGGAGTGATCTCGAAGTCCAGAGTTTGGCAGGTGTGGCAATGTGTCTGATATTTCGAACACACCTCGGGTTAAAATAATGTTACATGATTTGTGATACTACAGTCAATCAGTATTGATATACAAACAATACAATAAAAGCGTATTACAATCGGCTAATATGGTAACTAGCAACATGCCACAGTGACGACAATACGTCAAAACCTATTGTCGTAGACCAATCTCACCTTTTGAAAAGCACAAAAGGCTCCCAAAATAATATCAAATATTACCAAGGGATCTTACATACTTTAGTCATAATACCTTTGAGGGTAAAAATAACTTTCAGTTGGCAACACGCGACATCTCTACCCAGATTTATTCGCAGCCGTGGTTATAAATAGCGTACCCAATTTATTGTGGTACCATATTACCAGTTTCGCTAGAAAGTGAATTTTGCTAAAGATTTTCTTGCGAAATATGGTAAGGAAAGATAATATTATAAGTAGTATGGTATAGCTTGTGCCTGGTCTATTTTGTAGTTGTAATCTTGAGTTTTACCAAACGGGGATGGTTTTTAGAGGAGTAGTTTGGTCAATTGAATAGACGAGGTCGTGAGTTCAAAAATAAAAACACTAGTCTAGTAGTTGAACCGGTTAATGATCTCGAAGTCCTAGGTTTCATTCCCAGTCTAGGTAAAATTTTTGTCAGATTTTTAGTAAGCAGGATTGTGATCATGAATGCACTTTTGGCAAGCGTGGTTATTAAGCCAGTACTTATCTTCGTAATGATTAATTAATTTTAATGATAAAGGCCTTTGCCCCGAAGTGGGCCATCAAATAGGCCTACACATTTTTAGACATACCTATTAAACATTATGACCGGTTTTATTCCCGAGCGGCTTGGCCACTGTTCCACGGAGGCGGTTTCCACACGGGCTGGCTGGTAAATGAGAAGTAGTCTAGTGGTTTAAGTACCGGGCCAAGATCCCGGGGTCCTGGGTTTAATTCCCAGGTCGAGCTAACTTTGTGTCGGTTTTCTTCGGACACAGCTCGGGTTTGTGATCACCAACCCGCATTTGGCAGGCGTGGTGATTAAGCCAGTACCCATCATTGATTTCAAGGATGGAGGCCTTTGCCATGCAGTGGGATATTAATAGGCTGATACTTTTATTCATGTGTATCTAAATTGTCCTTAGGATGTGGTGTGTGTGGCGCACGTGGAGCGTAGTATGGTGCGCGTGCGCAGTGGTGGCGCAGCGCATCGACCAGGAGGCGCTGCTGTCGCCGCGGCCGGCGCGCGTGCGCGACCGCGAGGTCGGCAAGCCTGACGAGCCCACCTGCGACCAGCTGAAGGCCATGTGGAGGTATGTCATCATGACACATATCGCAGTCTGCTGGACTTTAGTCTATGTTTTTTTATATATAGAGGCAATCAAGATGACTCCACCTGATTGTAAGCGGATGTAAGGTCCAAATATAAGGTTGACTGGCTCAATAGAAAAAAGTACCCATTGAGCCAGTCACCCTCACCCTGAAGGCCTGCTTAGATGCCGCTTCACGCCCGTCCTAAAAAGCCCAGGATTGTAAGAGGAAGTGAACATGTGAGCCGGAAGGGCATTCCATGACTTGGCACGGTGTAGAAAAGAAGAACTATACCTCTTGGTACGGGCCATCAAATCACACTATGTGTCACCGCGCCCTTTTATTAGCGACTGGATTCGTTTTTCTTCCTCCGAGCGTTTTGTCAAACTAGTCAGGATACCCCACGATCCAGGATTTGGTGAGTCCAGTAATTAGTTTGGAGCTGCCGCCCTTTGACCTCCGTAACCCTTAACAAGAGAACCAGACCAATTGGATGGTATGGCTACACAGGCATTCGTGTAGGTTTTTCTCAAGATGTTTCCTGTCACCACTGAGCTAGTGGTAAGTACTGTTAGGCGAATAATTGGTTTACTCGATTAACACATCACTATGGTCACCGCGTACGGTGCCCTGCACTAGCCGGGGGATGACAGATAGATTTTACCGCGCTTGCAATGTTTAATGCCGATAATGTAAAAGCTTATTAAATTGTAATTATCAAGAGAAAGGTCTTTATATCTAAAAGTACGCACAAAGATGTGCGTGCCAAGGTAGATTTAAACTAAAGACATTACTCATGTGAAGTGACATTTTAATTCATACTATCACAGCTCTTAACCATCATCATCATCCCAGCGTATTCCTAATTGTATCCAATATGGAGCTCAGGGTCCGCTTCGACTATAATCCTAGATTTGACAAGCCTGGTTATTACAATGGAGTGATTACCATCTGACCTGCGTAACCCTTACAAGGAAAACCAGACCTACTTGAAACATAGAATCATCATTCTTTGCTGACATTCAGGTGATTCAAGCCTGCAATGTCCTAACCAAATTGGAAACAATCACACAAAGTGATGCTCCCCGTGGGATTCGAACCCACGACCACGGTTTTAGAGCCGAACGACGCTCTAACCACTGTACAGTCAAAAGCACGTCACACTATGTACACTTAGGACTTTAATCGCTTTTATTTTGGGGGCACAAGTGCTATTTTTGAACTGCAAGTGTCTACCGTGATGTGCCGTTGACCGTACCACGGATGCAGTTAGTCGGTCGCCAGAGTCGGACCTATTCGGCAGGTTGCACGGGTAGGAGAGGTTGGCTTGGAGCGAAAAGATGATGGTGCATTTCCTTACATCTCTTTCCTCCTCCGAAGTAACAATCTACCCTAAACGCTCGAGTTTATAACAGTGACAAAATGACAGATTGATTGATGACGTTCACGGAAATAGGAAAAGTTTTTTGTTTAGTTGTTTTTACAGGCTGTCCTTTAGAATTTAAAGACAAGTTAGCTACCAATTAAAAACCTTAATAAGTTTCACCGATGTCGAAATATCCTTAAAGAGGCAATAATAACTTGAATGTAAACTACAATAGCTAATTTTTTAATAATGCAAACAATTATTTTACGTAAAAAATCTGGCCATAACGAGCCAGATTAATTTATTCACTTAACTAATTTATTAACTGATTCACTAAGGTATTTTTTACACTTATTTGTTAGGTAAAATATCTTTTCTGGCTTAGACTACAGTTACACCGTAACTAAAAACACATAATTTGTGATATTTTCCGATGTTCCGTTTTCAGCTCGTTTTTTTCGTTAATTGAGTAATAAACACTGTGTGTGTAAGTACACTCTCTATATTACTCGTACTAAATTTATATTGTGTAAATCGCCTAACTGCGACAACTAAGATATATTATTATTGCGTTGCTAGTATAATGATATCGAGAGCGGGTATGGCTTGTAATGACTTCGGTGAACGGGTAACGGGTATTTCGCTCTCACTGTTATATAATACCTAAATTACTCTTAAAATTTTTGGCACATGGCTTTTTAATTAATTTAGTTTGCGAACCAGTACACAGGAATTAAAGGCTTGGCGGGGATGAGCTGGTCAATAGCCACAAGGCTGGCACCGGCTCGTCCCAATCGGGTGTAAAGGGGTAGTGGACACTTTAGTCTCGAGTCCCACACATGCCCGCAGGTCTGCTAGCCTGCGGTTGTGGTGAATAAACGCATTCTTTTACGAAAAAAAGTCATTTAAGGCTTGAAGATCACAGGAGTTCACAGGGCAGCACATTGGGCAAAGCTTACTTACTGGAAGCGTCCCTCAATAGAATAAACCGCAGTTAGCCCCTTACCATCAGGTGGGCTGCGTGCCTGTGAGTCTACGATCTAGCATAAAAAATATATCTATATATATTAACTAATATTTTAGAGAGGAAAGATTTGATTGATTGTTTGTTTGTTTTTATTGAATAGGCTCCGAAACTACTAAACAGATTTGAATAATTCTTTCACTGTTGGAAAGCAACACTATCTCCGGGTGACATAGGCTACTTTTGATCCCGGAAATGTGGGGGGAAGGGGGGAGATAGTTGAAAAAAGAAATTACGCGCGGGTGAAACCGCGGAGGCGACCGTTAGTTATAAAACACCCAAACCTATTTAAAAGACATCTTCATGCACACACATTTTTGTACCGTGCGGATAAAACACCCGCAGTCTCTAGTGTGAAAGCCTTCTTAACTTACACTTATCATCATACTAAATTTTTGGGAATTTCATCACTTTACTGATGTCCATAAAGCTCTCCTCTAGTTCATTGTATAAAATGTAATTTAAACACAAGTTGGCTTTTCAGTAATTAACATCAGAATGTGTCCTTGACCTCAGCCCTCATGCGTGGGCCCGAGGACCGCGGGTCTGCCGCACTAAATGTACTGTCCCGAAATGAGTGGCAGTGAGGCAACATTTTTTTATACTAGGTCAGTTGGCAGACAGACACGCAGCCCACCTGATGGTATGCCACTGCGGCCTATTCCATTGAGGGACGCTTCACCTGGAAGCGTCGCTCAATGGGCTGCCAGACTGTAGACTCATCTAATCTTCGAACATTTGATTTCAAGTGTACTGGCTCCCACATTAATATTGCCGAAACACAGCCAGAGCTGTTATGGCGGCAGATTTCACCTGTGGGGTGGTAGCTAGCCAGTCGGACTTTGAAAAATCCCTACCACCAACCAGACCCTAGGCAGGAATCTAACCCACGACCTCCGGGTTCTATACGCGAGCGGCTTAGCCACTGTTCCACGGAGGAAAACCTGTGCTAAGCGTCACGATACTTTACTGGAATAGAATACACTGTGCCTCAGACGTGTGAACATTGCGTCGGCGTAATTAGTGTAGGGAATTCTGTCACGTCCCACTACGTGTTACAAAAGGGGAGCGGATTCCCGTCAAATCCCGAGTGCTTATTGAAATCGCGTGAATTAGCACCGGTTTGCAATAAGTTACTTTTGGGCACGTGATAAACGCAAAGGAGAATTTAACTGTCTAGGATTAGTAGCCTTAAAGATACACACAGACATAATTTCATGAGTTTGTTTTACACAAACTGTTTGTTTGTACAGCCCTAATAATTGATGGTAAACGGCTCATTGACGAGCCATTTGTCACCAGAGTGGTCGTGGGTTTGATCCCCGCACGGTACAAACAAACATTTGTGTGCATGAACATGTCTGTTTGTATTGGTCTGGGTGTTTCTATGTATAATAAGTATGTATTTACAAAAAAGTGTATGAGTAATGTTTATTCGTTGTCTGGCACCCATAGCACAAGCTAATGCTTAGTACGGGGCTAGATGGCGCTGCAGCGCTGTGTGAATAATGTCCTGAGATATTTATTTATTTTAATTCTTCTTTATTTTATTGAAGGCAGTTAATCAGGTGGTATTGGTCAAAGTGCTGCCATAATGTAGACACTACAGAGTGGGCTGTTTTGTGACCACAAGGAACCAGCTCGTACCAATCAGATGGAAAGGAGAAACCTGGGTAGTCTACAGCTGGGTAGTGAGACGCTTAAGTCTCGAGTTTAACACACGGCCGCAGGTCTAGCTAGCCTACTGGTTAAAATGCCTAAACGCATTCTTTTCTTTAAAAAATAGTGCTTCTCTGATCTTCAGATTCTGCCTGATTTCGAGTGCAGTTTATATTATTGTAATTTTAATTCTTAAAGTCATCAAGAGATGGCGTTGCCTGTACAGTAAATCGCGATGACGTTGTATGTTTTGTATAAAATAAAGCAAGCGAATTATCATGGTGCTCACCACTGGTTTCTAGCTTCTGGCTCTTACGCTTACCAAATGAAGCGCATTAGTATAGTAACTACTCGTACCTTTGTCTTCTGAGAGAGGGTGGTACTTTCCTGGTCGATTTGGCCCATTCTGACTGACATACAATACCATACCTAAAGCTAATAACTAAATAACTGCAAAGTGAATACATAAAGTCTGCCACTTGTCATATCAAAATAGAACCCGCATTCCCAAAAAAGCTACACGAAATTGGTATTGTTTCACGCAAAAACCTGTTCCGGCAACGAATTTCAGCTTCCCCGTTAAAAAAAATGGAGGCAATCCTTTTAGTCTCTACTGGTGGCATGTCATCGGAATTTCACTGAAAATTTTTGTCACGTTTCTCTGTCTTCCTATCATTTTTAGAGTTCCATACTTTAAAAATAAAAAGGCGTACGGAGACCCAGACTCCCGAGATCTCGGGCCTGGTACTTAAACCGCCAAAACAATGTGATACTTATAAAAGGCTAAATCTCCGTCCATAGGGATGGTTCCCAAGACATTTGTCTCGTTTCCATGCTCAATGGCTAGGCTTTATACGTTGCCCAAGGTACAGGCTAGATTTGGAATCGTGGGATCATTCTAATTGTATATGTTTCATCCTTACATTCTACACACATGTTACGTTACTCAGTGTCGGATAAGTTATGTTAATAGCGTGGTTTTCAGTTTTAATTAGGGTCAGGTACAGCTATAGACCGCAATTTTAACAAAGGTTTTACGGCGTAGAGAAAACAATAATATAATTAATGTTCGGGGCACGGAATCTGTTGCTTTTACGTAACCGGTATTGTAAACAACCCATGATAATATTTCTAGTGTTTTTCGGAACTAAACGCGATATGTAATATGCAGGATCAAATATTATTTATTCATGAAGACTTCAAGATAAACTTTATAGGATATTTTTAAGTATACATCAAAAACATACTGCAATGTACATCAAAATAACTGATTGCACACCAAAGGTTAGGTTAGGTTAGCAATTCAGTATTTTTGATGCATAATCAGTATTTTGCACAATCAGTATTTTTTTGAAACTTTATTTGAATTGTCATTAGGATCAGTACAGAATTAATTTACCACCGGATTCGGAATGTTAAGCTATAGTATTTATCGAATGAAATCTACAAGATTAGAAACGATATTAAATTTTTTTTTTTGTCAGAGGCGGCAAACGAGCTAACGGTTCGCCTGATGGTAAGCAATCACCGCCGCCCATGCACCGCCACTCCGACGAAACACAATTAGTAGTCACTATTGTTTCACGCTGGTATTATACATGAGAGGGAACTTTTTTCAATCGCCAAATACTCGTAGGTGCTCGTAAAAGACTACGAACAACGAAAACTTCTAAAAACTAAAAGAGACATCTAATACAAAGAATTATCCTTTTGCACCATAGATTTGCACATTCAAATTGATTTATTGTTCCAAATCTAATTTCAATTCATCCTACTGTGGAAAAACAAGATTCTAAAGCTTTACTCAAAGTGAGTTTTATTTTAATAAAAAAAAAACGAAGAATATTCAATATCCCGAGATCAAATTGGCCGCTCTGGGAACGATCGAAGTCTTAGATAAAATGTTCTCAGACAAGTAAACAAGAAGCCAAGTTCTTATTACGCCTGCCTCCGTGGCGCATTGGTAAGTACTATTTATATATTCTGTGGCATTGTCTAGTAGGTCGCACTTTAAAAAAGAATTGCCTATCGATAGTAGCGAAAGCCTATCGATATTGTTTGTAGTTTTCAACGTTACCTATCGATAGCGAAACTATCAATAGTTGTGCAACTCTACTTAAAAGCGCCGGCTAGTGGAAATTACTAATAAAATATATGCTGCACCTATATTATCAAAGATGTAAATTATCAAAATAAATTCACGAGACTAGAATTAAATCAAAATCGGTACACCGAGTAAAAAGTTGTGAGGTTTTTTTTTTTATATATATTATAGGGGGGTAAACGAGCAAGTGGGTCACCTGATGATAAGTGATCACCGCCGCCCATAAGCACCCGGGACCCCCTTGGGGTCTCAGGCGCGTTGCCCGCCTTAAGAGACGACAGTTATTAGGTCTCATATACCCAGTAATTTCGCTAGCTTCAGTGCCCTTTCCCCGAAACACAGAAATGCTTGACACACTTCTATTTCACGGGAAAATATCTGGCACTGCGGTGGTACCCACCTAGACGGCCCAGTACAGGAACCTACCACCTGGTAAGGTAAGGTAAGGTTTTTTCGAAATGGTTAAAAATGTGTAACTTAATACATATTATGTTCGTCTCATGCATTTATAATAATGGATATTTATCGAAATTTGTTTCCCCATACAATACAGCGTAAATCGATACCGCGATTCGGGTAAATTCATTTTACCGTTCAATTCTCGTGATTGGTTTAAGCTAAAACTCCGCTCAACCCAGCCGGATTCGATTTTGGTAACGAAGTTTTATCAATCTGATTGGATACACGTGTGCAGTTATATCTTCTATAATCTATATAAATAAAAATGAATTGCTGTTCGTTAGTCTCGCTAAAATTCAAGAACGGCTAAACTGATTTGACTTATTTTAGTCTTGAAATATTTGTGGAAGTCCAGGAAAGGTTTAAACGATAAGAAAATATGGTAAAATTGCGAGGAAAATACTAAAGTAACTGATACGAAGTTCACCGGGTCAGCTAGTTTATAATAATTATAAGTGTATATTATTATCTTAGTCCTAACTTCGCCTGTACTCTACCGTGCGCCCGATATCATCTGGCGGATATCTATTTACATAATTACTGCAGAGTCGGGCGCGGAATACCAATGGATTGCTTAGCGCTTCTTTTAACGTTTTGAGAAATGTTCGGCAATATACATACTTGAGGTATGAATCCTACTGGCCATATTTTTTTATACTACATCAGTTGGAAGGCAGACACGCAGGCAGCCCCCCTGATGGTTAGCAGCCACTGCAGCCTCCGTGGAACAGTGGCTAAGCCGCTCGGGTATAAAAACCCGGAGGTCGTGGGTTCGATTCCCACCTAGGGTCTGGTTGGTGGTAGGGCTTTTTCAGAGTCCGACTGGCTAGCTACCACCCCCAGTGAAATCTGCCGCCATAATCATGCTGTGTTCCGGCAGTATTAATGTGGGAGCCAGTACACTTGAAATCAAAGGCTCGATCAGATGAGTTTACAGTCTGGCTGGCCATTGAGGGACACTTCACCAAGTAGCATCGCTCAATTTACTGCCGGATTGTAGGCTCATCTGATCTTCGAGCCAAGTGTAATGGCTCCCACTAATTTTTGTGATTGGTAAGATGTCATCTTCAATATAGTATGCCTTTGCAAAGGTTTCTAATTGGTATATTTTAGAGTTTCAAACAAAACAGTTTCTTTGATGACATAAAATTCAAACTAACTTTAATAATATCTCAATTATATTTTATATTAAGAACTCATTTGAAATCGAAATTGAAATCAATATGATAGATATTTCGCAGGTAGGTAAAATATGTGTTGCCTACCTCCTGTCTTGCAGGTATAGGCTTAAAGTCCGAAGAGATCTAGAATAAACAAATACAAATCTAAACTAGTTTTTTCCAACTATTGCACCAGTTCGGTGCCTTCTAGCCTAATAAAATGGGCAGTTAACTTTAAACAATTGGTAGTAACGAGTGCTACGGGTTTTCGTAGAAATGTTATTACTACGCTACGATACACATCTCGTAGCGTTTACCGTAGTTATTACATTGAAGCCAAATGATATCAAACATCGTGACATGCATTTGACGATAGATTTGGTGGAATGGTTAAGAAGCCGGCTATTATACCAAGAGGTCGCGGATTCGATCCCCACACGGTACCAACATTAAATTTTGGTATCGTTGTATACATTTACATGACTGTTGACTATCGGTCTGGGTATTTCGGGTCTTGGGGCGTTTCGCACCACAAGTTATTCGACCCGCGGTGCGAATCGCCCAAGAGCTCTTTTTGAATGGGGCCATTCGCACCGCAATGGTTACAGTGGTGCGAATGGCCTGTAATTTTTGAAATGGGTCGATTCGGACCACGGAGCGGAGCGCATTTTTTATGTCCAGCTTGGACTCAGATTTCTGTGTATGATATGCGAGTACTTACAAAAAAAAAATATTTTTGAATTCACTGTTTCGTCCCAGTGGGACGAACGTGTTGTGGGACGAAACAGCGAACGAGTCATTATTTTTGCTATGTCCGATTTATCACTAACTAGCGGGCGCCCGCGGTTTCACCCGCGTGGTTCCCGTTCCCGTGGGAATTGATCAAAATCCTTTCTTAACGGATGCCTACGTCATAACATCTACCTGCATGCCAAATTTCAGCCCGATCCGTCCAGTGGTTTAGGCTGTGCGTTGATATCTATCTATGTCAGTCAGTCAGTCAGTCATTCATTCATTCAGTCAGTCAGTCAGTCAGTTTTATATTATAGATGGATTCGACAATGACAGAAAATATCGTATGGAAACCTGCACATTCGAATATTTAATATGTTTGATATATAATGCCATGATTTAATTGGTTTGGTTCGCCTGTTAGGGTTATGGAGGTCAGAGGGCAGTCACCTCAATGTACTAACTTCACTTGTCAAATCATGGTTGATGCAAGATAAATTGTCACGAATTTATCAGTATTAGTGAAACTGGTTCAATAAATAACATGTCTATTGAATTTCTAACTATTATTCGGGAATGAACTGAAACGAGCTAAGCTATTAAATAAATGCAGCAGTAATAACTCAACTGTCAATGTTGCCAACAGCTGATCCTTTACAAATGGCCGCCAGTGCAGAGCTAAAACTTGCCAAGTGGTGTTACTTGATTACTTAAGCTACTGACAGATAACTGTGACAACTTAACAGACGATAACTTACTAACTTTTAGTAGTGGTGGAGCCATGCTGTTATACAGTGCGAATGTGCCGGCTCGTCCGTGGAAGTACCATCTCACATAACACCAGCGTGAAATAATAGTGACTACTTTTGTGTTTCGTCTGGATTGTGAGAGTGCCGGAGGCCGATCCCTCTGGTGTTGCAGATGTCCATGGGCGGTGATTGCTTACCATAAGGCGACCCGCTGGCTCGTTTGACGCCTCTGACATAAAAAAACTAAGATGTTGTTCCTTTTGTGATTTAAAAAAAAAGAGGACAGTTCCATTGCTATCTCTCAGATAAATTATTCACGGACGATCTATCAGCGGCGAAAAAGCCCGACCATTTAAATAAAAAACCTCGCCATATTGCGGAAAAATATTGGAACTAATTTCTTTAAGTGGCATTGATCATAAAAAACAATAAGATGTCATTCATTATTGCCTTCTGTCAAAGTGTGATGTCAATTGTCAATCGTGCCTTACTCGATATTGTGAGTTATTTGTGAGTATAACCATAGCAACTAAGTTTTTCTATAACCATAGCTAATGTGGCGCCTCCAGAGCAGGTTTTTTTATTTTCTTGGTCAGGCTAGATATTTCAAATTGAAAGACAGATTATCTTCTCATCAGATCAGGTAATCATTGAAAATTGTAAATTGACAATGCTGTTCACAATTTACCATTTGTTGCTCGTTTAATTATGAGGTCTGAAGACCTTCATCATCAGCCTATATACGTTCCCACTGCTGGGACACAGGCCTTATCTCAATTGTGAGATAGTGTGGGCCATACTCCACCACGCTGGCCTAGTGCGGGTTGGTGGAGGGGTGCGTAAGGCAAGTGACCAACCTTAATGTCAGATGTTATCAAGCTGCCAAATGGCCTCTGACTAAGCTTGACGACTAATATTTACATTATAGTAAATATCAGCCGGGACCAACAGCTTAACGTGCCTTCCGAAGCACGGAGACGCTCGAAATTAATGTCACTAAATATGGTCAGAATGGTCACCCATCCATTAACCGACCGCGGCGTAGGTAGCTTGACTTTCGTTATCGCTAACGAACCACTGTCACAGCTGCGCCACGAGCGAAGACCTTACTGACTTCTAATTATTTTGTATTCAAAAAGGCTGTTTAATTAGTTTCTGTCTTCAAACGTAAAATAAACAGTTAATGATTGGTCCTAAGACGTTAACAAGTAATGTTCGAGGCAATTTATCAAGAAAGAACGGAGAGTCATTTAGTATTCTACTTCGATTGCTATTGTAATTATGCAAATATGTTTTTTTCGAAGAGAAGTTTAAGATTAAAGTTATATTTATTCTGCAGTTGGTAGATAGCTCGGGTAGGAATAAATTATTGTTTAAAAGTTGTGTATTCAAAAATAACATGGCTTCTCTGTTAGAAGTCTAAATAAAATCATTAAAAATAGCTAAAAAAGTTTAAGAAAGACATCAAAAGGAAAATTAATCGCAATAAATATACTTTCAATTGTTTCCTATGAAAAGAAGAAAAAGGTATTGTTAATTGAGGAGCTGGGAAACAAAAGCGGACTTGTCCAATTATTCGGATTTTTTTAATTTTTTTTTTAGCGCTCTTTTGTAATTTCCATTGTCCGCCAATTTTCTTCTTTTTTTTTTTAGCAAAAGTACAGATCTCATACGTGGCGAATTTTTATATGTTATTTGAATTTGCACAAGCTTTCGAAATATTTGTGTTATTTCAAAAATACCCTGGTAATAACACGGAAAACACTTTTCTGAAGATCCACCCTATAGCTGCGTTGACGACGCTGCACCGACGCAAAGTTGTGTGCCGCCCTTTAAGGAAAGGATACACTAGCATTTTAACACTCAGTTGCAGAAACGTCCATTAAAGTTAATGTGTCATTAAAGCTATTGCTGTCACTTTTTATTTCATGACAACGAAAAGTGACAGCATTAGATTTAATGAAGCATTAACTTTAATGGACCAATTTATGTCTGACACGACATAAAGGAGTTTCAAATGAAACCCAGAAATCTTGCTTTTAACTGTTATTTAATTAATTTATCACAAAAATTAGCGCAGCGGTACAGTTCGTGGCAATGGAGAAAGGTGAAGAGATTATAAATAAATATTTCAACTACCGACGCTTACATTACTCCTTGTTGGCTATAGTAGACGACATTTAGCAGCACGTCATCTTGCTGTGTTACATTATTAGGCGCTTGGGCCTTAACATCCTCCCGCCCGTTGAAAGGGAGTCTTTCAACCATCCAGATCTTCTGCTGACGGCAAAGGGCACACGCGAACCAAGGGTCTTTTTGCAACAGGGTGTAAAAGATCTTTTTAAAGTATTATTAATAGTTTAATGTTTGTCCACAGGTTCTCGAAGCGGCAAGCGCGTGCCCCCGAGATCATGAACGAAGTCAGTTCGTACCGCGATCCACTCATGTACAACGAGTGGCCGGTCTACACTGCGCTACCTAGAGCTGCGCCCAGGTAACTACCCTTTATCATCATCTTCTTCTTCTTTTCGTGTCGATGGCAAATACAAATAAATTCTTCTCTGCACATCTACTCTTATGCTTATTTAATGTACTTATTATATTATTATTAAGTTGACATTATATTGTTATTAAGTTGACATTATATTGTTATTAAGTTGACATTATATTATTTATTATTATGTTAATATTGTACCACACAAAATGATTTAAAAAAGGCTATCATATGTAACTGTTGAGTTTCTTGCGGCACTTCTTCTCAGCAGCAGGCCATTCATTCACGTCGAAGTGCTGGTAGGAAAAAAAGTTTATGACGTGCAAAAGAATTTCTTGGTAAACCAAATTGAAAAATAAATACTTTGACTTTGAAATAAATTAAACAAAAGCCCAGTACTCGGCGACCCGAATCGCATTATCTGAAGCACTCGTCAGTTTAACCTGTGTACAGTTGACAGGACACGTTGGGCAGGAAATCAAGTGCGTCGTATCATCATCATCATCATCATCAATTATCACTTTAGCCGAAAGATTTCTACCACTGAACATATATCTCCCCCAAGTGTACATTTCTTGCAAAGGAGAATTCTTTTAAACAACATAACCGCTAACCTGCGGCCGTGTGTGAGATTTCTACCACAGCTGCGTCTACCGTTATGTGTCTACACTTGAGGAAAATTCCCCAACGATCAACAGTCCTCCTCCAAATGTACTGTTACTTAAAGCTTGCAATTCTTCGGTAAATGTCCGTGACTCTGGATCTCTTGGTTCTCCAAATGTAGGTACTGCTACTCAATGGTTGCATTTCTTTGGTAAATGTCCGTGACCCTGTTTCTCTTGGTACACAAAAGTACCTACTGATACTTAAAGGTTGCAATACTTCGGTAAATGCCCGTGACCCTGGTTCTCTTTTGCTTGGTACTTCAAAAGTACTGCTACTTAAAGGTTGCAATTCTTCGGCAAATGATTATTTATTTATCATCACATAATAATATCACCATAATAACGATGTTGAATAAGTTTCATAGAGGACCAGCATGTGAGCTAGCTTAGCTATTGCGCCTCGTTTAGTGAATTCTATAATTCACTTCTAGGGATACTTCTAGGGATTATTCCCTAGAAGTACGTATCTCAGTGCCTAAAATAAATGGACTCATCCTGAATTAGAAACAGCACATTGCTTAGAATTAGCAATGGTAATCGAGCCGACATCCCATGGCGACAAGCAAAGTTTGTTACAAGCGACCTTTGCCGTTTGTTTAGAGCTAACATGACACAGTGCAGCGAACAGTCTTTTTTTAAATCGTCTTCTCTCGTAGAGGTCTCCCTAATGGAGTGAATAATCTTTTATTTGAAGTGTACTGGCTCCCACAATAATGTTGCCGGAACACAGCCAGAGCTGTTATGGCGGCAGATTTTACCATTATTTATTTTGTTTATTTATTTATCTGCAAATCTTAACGATTTCGTTGACCTTGACAAGCCTGAAGTCACATATCCAAAACAATATTTACACGAGGTTAAGATAAATATAAAACTTCCTCACTGTCACCACACGCACTGTGCCAGGTACAGTCCAGCTCACAATATGCTAATTATAAAGGTTGTGAACACAGCCAGAAGCCACACTCAGAGGGCGCTATGCGATTGCAGTGTAAATGCAATTTGCACGTCAGACTATTAGATCGTGACCACAATGTGGAGAGAAATACGTCGGATGCCAGGAACTAATGCAGCTTGTATTTTCGTGTGATGAATGAATTTTGTGTGTTACTTTTATGTAGTGGTATCCGAATATCTGGGGCTTTAGGTTTAGTTTTATGTTTACTGGGGATTTTTAACACTTAAGTAGTATCTAATTGCGATTTTACAACAACACTTAAAATATATCATTTTATGCACAGGGGTGTGATAGAAACAATATAGTGTATAAAATTCATTTAAGGTTAATAGCATCTTAAAACCAATACACCCAATATTGTATTAATGTAGATACTCAGTTCTTTTTAAATAACCACAATATATGCAACTCATAAACATAACACAAGGATTATACAATTTGTCCGTGTGACACGCCTGTTTATTGTTAATACAAAGGCGATTAAAAAATTACAAGATTCCATTGCCAGATACAATTCCATTACAATGAAAATTCTGATGATTATTTAAATGCTTAGTAGCTTAAATTAGTATAACTTTTAAAATTTTCTTGTTTTTGCCCAGGTTTAGATACCAGTACCCGACGCTACCCCGTGAGGCGTATGGTCGCGTGGTCACAAAGGCGCCGCCAAATGTCGTGCGCACCCCTGACTACGATGAGGTAAGGAATACCTACTCGTAGATATTGACCGAACATGGATCGAACGCTCGGTTCCATTTGTACCGAATCGAATGCGATGGAAAAGCAACTTACCTATGTGTCAAAAATTAAAAAAATTATCATTCGCTGTTTTTTTTAACTCACTTATTAAATGATTTCCCCAAATACAAACTACCAGAATGTCAAAATCATTTCAATTACTTAAAATAACAATCAATATATTGGGTTAGTACCGCTATGGTATGATTCCGCTATGCACCCTCGCAAAATACCTACCAAAAAGTCCCGCTATGGTACGCTTCAGTTTTTGGGACTGTCGACTGGTGAAAAGAAAAGTTTTACAGTGTTTTATAAAACTAACTAAGCTCGTTAAATTGGGGATTAATTTAATGTCCCACTGGATAGCAAAGACCTTCATTATTAGAATAAATTTATTATCAAAATTCAGCCAATTGTTCGGTGCTATTTGTACCGAATACTAATATTTGACAACATTCGGAAAACTTGCTACGGGAGCAAGTTCCTATAAGTGTGTAATAAAACCGTTAAGAAAAATGTTTACATAAACAGTTATATCAATTATCTGCTGTTATTTTTAAGCTACTTACCTACTTACCTGATATAAATAACTCGAAACACTCTAGTTAAGTGTTTATAATTAAACGTGCAAATAAACAATTTGAATGATACTTTGCCTTTAATTGAGCCCAATATTTGGCCCAAAAGATTATTCAGAAATAAATAAAATAAGAAATCAGTACCACAAAATTTCCTTCCTGAACCACATCCGCTAAAAAACCATATTTTTTTATAAAAAAAAAGGAGTTTATCTCTTCAGCTCTCAAACTAGTCCCAGTATCAAAATCTACATATGTCGATCTGTCGCTCCATCGTAGTAGAATTATGGACAAAAAAAAAGTTACTTGACGTCAACCCATGGACACTTACCGGGTTAAAAAGTAGGTAGCCTGAGTTTAGTCTATGTCTGTACCATATGGTTTGGCTTATGTGCGGTTTTCGATCCCACGACCCATGGCGCAAAGGGCAATGAGCCATGCACTGGGCCAATCAAATATAAATACACCAGAGTCACATTCTGTATAAATAAAATTGTATAGGAAAAACTCCAAGGCTATATTAGGCGTAAACTTAGCAACTACTTCAACTCGAAGCCAAGAGATAATATCTGTCCCGTTTCCACTATAACCATAGTATAAAAAATACACAGTACGTTACCTTTATACAAACGCACTGTGCGCGGCTTGTATAATGTGTGAAACTAAAGTATTAGCTTACGAATGCCCGCTGCAGGGCAATGGCCTCCTTGAAATCAAGTTATGGTCACAATGATGGGTAATTGGGTACGGGCTTAATGACCACGCTTGTCAAATCCGGACGGGTGAACACAAACCCGAGCTGTTTCCGAAAAAACCGACATCGAAGCGTTGTTGGTCTCTCTGTTTGCACTTTTTTTTTTGGTGGAGAATGCGTTTATGCACCATAACTGCAGGCTAGCTAAACCTGCGGCCGTGTGTGGGACTCGAGACTAAAGCGTCCAATACCCACTAAACTCCCCCAATTTCCCCTTCACACCCGTTTGAGACGAGCCGGTGCTCTTTGTTTGCACTGAGAAACGGGTCGGAAAAATTCCTCAAAAAACGTCCGAGTGGCTTTGACACTGATGACATTAACACATTCGTTCAAATTAACACCTTATCTCGTGGCATTTAGTGTTTAATGTCAATTGTATACAACTAAACGAAAACTCTGCCCAATAGTCGGGTGGGCAGACTTTTGCTTCGTACAATATTTGAGCGTGATTGTGAGTCTAGTTTTTTAATTGAACGTCATTGGCTATGACAAAGCTTTTATCGCGGGCTTGAAGCATGGTGACCGAATCAAGAAACTCCGTGATGAAAATAAACCTAAGGAAAAAAACCTGACACGTCTAACGTCGTGTCAGTTCGGCTGACTCCGGCACGGTGTTTGTGTTCGTGCGACTAGACGTATGCGTGTAGACTGTATACGCTCGCACGGATCGAGACGGTTGTGACGCGAAACGTCATTTTCGCAAAATGTCATCTCAAAAAAATTGGTCACTTTCGCAGAAAGCCATTTTCGCAAAATGTCATTTTCTCAGAATGTCAAAGTAGCAAAAAGTCATTTTTGCATAATGTCACTTTCTCAAAATGTCACTTTAGCAGAATGTCATTCAGCCTAAACCTAACCAATCAGTCTAACAACCAAGCAGGGTAAAAAAAAACAGATATGTATACGTTATTTATTTATTATTTTTTTTATTTTCTTTATTTGGAAAACAAACAGCATAATATAATACATTTAAACTTAACATTAAAACAATACATTAGCCTAAATAGTTTTCACTACATACTAAGTAATCAAAGATATAATATCTGTTGATGAACAAGATATCAGTCACCTTCCTTATTATAAATATGCACATTATTGCAACACTAAAGACAAAAAAAAATATAATCATGATACGTTTTTAATTGGAAAGGACAATGCTCACATGGGCCGGGCCTGGGTTAATTTTCCATACTATGTATATTTAGCCTGCTTGGTTGTTAGACTGATTGGTTAGGTGGAATGACATTCTGCTAAAGTGACATTTTGAGAAAGTGACATTATGCGAAAATGACTTTTTGCTACTATGACATTCTGAGAAAATGTCATTTTGCGAAAATGACTTTCTGCGAATGTGACCAATTTTTTTGAGATGACATTATGCGAAAGTGACGTTTCGCGTCACAACCATCGAGACGAGCGGCAGTTCTGCCGCAAGTTGATTAAAATGCTATGCAATAGCTTATTTTTTGTTATAGTGTTGTTTTGGTGACGCATCTAAATACTATGGCACAAAAATACAAGCCGCGCGCGGTGCGGTGTATTAACATAACATACTTTGTACTCTTTTACTATGTTAAAGCTCTGAAAGCAATCTAACAAGCTCAGTAAAAAGGTCGAATAGAAAGAGGAAGTTAAAAATCCGCTCAAATCGGAAACTTGTTACGAAAGCGAAGCGAAACAATGGCGGTTCGCACTTCAAAGGGCGCTCGCTTCAGTCGGTACAGTCAGTGAAGAAATCGTTACTGAATATTTATTTTACTTTTTTTTTGTAAAGTATGTAAAAGTAAAGTATCAGCCTATTAATTTCCCACTGCAGGGTAAAGGCAAATCAAGTTATCGTTACTACGGGTACTGTCTTAATCACCACGCTTGCCAAATGCGTCATAATTTATTTTCAAGGCCAATAGAACTGTCATATTCATGTACCTACGTTTGTACCGTAAAAAAAACTGGTGCATAGCAACTAAGCGTTACTGTCCACGTCACGCTCGCGTTGCTGCTTGCCAGCTTTGACGCTCCGTC
The DNA here is from genome assembly GCA_949319885.1 of Mecyna flavalis. Taxonomy (NCBI): domain Eukaryota; kingdom Metazoa; phylum Arthropoda; class Insecta; order Lepidoptera; family Crambidae; genus Mecyna; species Mecyna flavalis. Next base: position 7,332,397 of record OX439419.1, on the reverse strand, counting down.
GACAGAGTTAGTTTTCTATGTAAGCTGCAAGCAGGCGTATACCAAGCGTATAATGACGAATACGCGTCAATGAAGCTACGCCGCCGTAGACAGTAGGCCTAACTTGTCAGCCATTACCCCAAGTTAGTCGTCCTCTTACTTTGAAGATTATTTGAATAATCATGTTTTTCATCTTCTTCGACCCTCATCAATGGAGGGATTACAGAAGGTAAATGCAAGCCTAATGAGTAATTCAATTAGCGAGATATTTCATTTAGAAATGGGCAAGTACAATCGCGAATAGAAGGATTATAAAGACTTCCAAATTTATAACTTCTGAATCTAAATTTAAAATTTCGATTCTGTTTTTCCAAACAATTTTACAAGATTGTGTTTGAATTCAGAGATATTTATTTATTATTTTTTTATTTCGGCCAATTAACAAACAAACGTAGTTTTTAAACCATATATGGCTATTATAATGGTTATGATAATTAGGCCACCATTACCTAATCGTTACGTAATTACTTATCTGATACTTTTTTTATACTTAAAATGATTAGTTTAAAAAATTTGATATAAATATATTTTTACCGAAGTTATTGAAACCGGTCATTCTTTTTTAAGTTTTAGGAAAACGACTTATTTTTAATGTTAAAAAACAGCGGATATTATTTAATTTCTTGTCATTTTTTTCGTCGCAATTGGTAGGTAAATTAAAACGTAGTACGCAAAAATTCCAGGACAAATTGCTATGGCCTAGGACACATTCTAATGTGTAGCTGTAGGACTCTGGAATCCCGCAATTTGAATTTTGCATTCCTTACAATCCCTACTAATGGATGCTGACCAAATCTCATATTTAATTACATGGAGTATGTAACTCTCTACACTTTCTACATGTAAGAGAGTGATGAAGGTGGGTTTTCTGTACATATTATATTAGACTAGCGGGCGCCCGCGGTTTCACCCGCGTGGTTCCCGTTCCCGTGGGAATTGATCAAAATCATTTCTTAGCGGATGCCTACGTCATAACATCTACCTGCATGCCAAATTTCAGCCCGATCCGTCCAGTGGTTTGGGCTGTGCGTTGATATCTATCTATGTCAGTCAGTCAGTCAGTCACCTTTGAGTTTTATATAATTATATAGATGGCAATATTGTAGCATGAGTGCGAGCGAGATCTTGGCTGCACAGCATTTGTGCAGGTTTCCTCACCATTTTTTCCCTCGCCGCCGAGAAACTCCATAGGAACGCGCCGCAATTCTTATTCTTCTTTTATATGTATAGTCTATGATTCTTGCCATCGACCTCACGCTTGTAATGTAAAGTGGCATTTTAATCCCTCGGCTATTATAGTTCATTGCTCGTTAAATAGATAGAAGGATTTACGTGGAAATAATGCTAATATGCAACTAATGCAACAGTGTAATTTCAGGAATTAATGTTTCTAGCAGTTCTTATTTCCTTTAAATTCAGGGCGGAGATTTTAATCATAAACAATTTCAGAAAATTGCGGGCTGAATAGCTGTGCGAAAGTTAGCGTACGTACTTCAGTGGCAGAATCGGGTTGAATCCATTATTTTGAAATATATATTGAAATATACTTCCCTTTGCTTTTTGACTATTCGGACTATTTGAAAGAAAGAAAGAAAAAGATTTACATTGTCTTATAGGAATTTGATATTTTATTAGGATAAAAAGTAAATACTATCTACTTTTTATAATATTCCATCTCCCAAACAATTCCTACACCATAAAACATGTCTATCTGTTGCTCCGTTGCGACGTGAGAGAAGAACATTTCTAAATAAATAAATAAATAAATATCTCTGGACATTATTCACACAGCGCCATCTAGCCCCAAACTAAGCATTAGCTTGTACTATGGGTGCTAGACAACGGATAAACATTACTTATATACTTTTTTTTTGTAAATACATACATATTATACATAGAAACACCCAGACCGATACAAACAGACATGTTCATGCACACAAATGTTTGTACTGTGCGGGGATCGAACCCGCGACCTCTGGTGTAATAGCCGACTTCTCGACCATTACACCAAATGGCTCGTCCAAATGTTTAGTCTCGTGTGCAAATTCTGCTTAGAAATAAATAAATAAATATTGGACAACCTCACATACATTGATCTGACGCATAAGTAAGTAGCTTTAGCACTCGTTTTATGAGTATCAGAAATATCAATTCATTACCAAATGCGCCATCGGGCCAGTCAAAATTACTCGCGGTTTCACCCGCGCGTAATTTCCTTTTTCAACTACCCCCCCTTCCCCCACTTTTCCGGGATAAAAAGTATCCTTTGTTCTAATCCCGGTTTTAGACTAGGATACGTGTGCCAAATTTCATCTAAATCCGTTCATCCGTTCTTGAGTTATAAATAGTGTAACTAAGACCAACTTTCTTTCTTTTACTATAATTATAATATAGATTAAAATTGGTTCAGTGGTTTAGGCGTGAAAGCGTAACGTACATAGTAACCTTTACATATTTACTTTGAATACATATTGCCCTAGACAGTAGACATAGTTGGATGAGATTCCTCGTATATATTAAAGTTTCCTCGACGGAATTTTCGTGGAAATAATTCCAGTATGCAAAGCAAAGTATTATTTCACGGATTCGCGTTTCTAGGAGTTCCTCCATTGAGGGCGGAGTTATTAATAGTAAACAATTTCATCGTCGGAATGTAATGAGACGTGAAATTATTTTATTCAACATAATTTGTGAATTTTCTGAAGTTGCTTCGGTTGTTCTGAAGTTATAATAATCTGTTTTTGTTTAGCTGTGTATCTTTATAAGAAACTAGCTTTCCGACCGCGGTTTCACCTACGCGTAATTTCATTTTTTAAAGGACAACGCAAGAAGTTATATGGGCTCTGTCCCCACCCACCAACAGACTTGGCAATAGTTTCAATATAATTATGACATTCCATATAAAGAAAAATAACCATTTTTAATCCAAAAAATGACGGGGTATTCAAAAACAATAAAACCGTGCTTATGCCGTACGCCTAAGATTCAGAATTGCACTGTAAGTGTCTAGCTTCAAGTAGACTCGGCTGTATAATATTTTTTAAGATTATATTTTGATTGAACACTTTTATTTAGGCCAGGGTGTTACTCTTGATCGCCTGCACATTATTTTCACAATTAACTGTGTCAAAAAAATACTTGAAAAATACAACATTTAAATTCGATTTGCGTGAAATCCCCATTCCTACGGCGGATGTCGTCATACAAAAAAAAAGACCAGTATGGCAAGAGGTATAAATAGAGATACGTTTGAAATCTGTTGGTGGGTGGGGACGCTCCTTTGCATAGTCCTTTTTTTAAGACTTTATAAGACCAGTTAAACGGATTTACAGTCAAAAGCATGTCAGACGTTACACTTTGGCCTTTGTACCACTCTTATGTCGGGGGCATAAGTGCTATTATCGTACTGCAAGTGTTAACCGTGACGTGCTGTTGACCGTACTTGAACGATCCCGGCAAAGGGCTATCTGGCCCCCAGTGGAGTTTTAGTCAGTAACCTCGGCTGTGGAGTAGAGGGTGTGGATTCCCACAAAGTATTACACCATTTAGAAAAAAAAGGATAATGGTTTACTTAATCACGTGACGTGGTGCACTATCTAGCCGTATCAGAGGTGTCGTGATCCAACAGAGCCTTGACTTCCATGGCACTACCTTGCTAGTGACCTGTGACCTACAAATCCCCATTTCATGGGGGAACTGGACGGATATGAATGTGAGCACCTGGTATTTTTCGTCCGTCAGTGGAAATCTGTTAGCCCAAAGTAGCTATATTCCTTCCTTATTTTATCACATGGTGAAAGAAAAAACATTTTGTGCACGAATTTAAACAACACAACAAAAAAAAATCCTAAAAGATAAAAAATGTTTCCACTTTTCTCCAAGACTGTACTCTTAAGCGTCGTTTGGGCCGCAATTTGTTCTGCATTTTTTGTGCGTATAAATTAATTTTCTTTTCCTTTGACAAGAGCTGGTAACGTGTTAATCACATTTAGATTATTTCGACTGTTTTTTTTCAATTTAGCCATTAAATTGGATTTGTCTTTGTAACTTTTCTATTTTTATCTTCATTCCTTTTTCTGAAAAAAGGCTAAACAAAAAATACGTGTTTGGTTTATAGTAAGGTTGACAAAGGGCGTACCTACTTGTGAGCTTTTGACAGCCTATTTGGTATTGGTTAGTACCTACCTAACTCCTGCCTGCCCTATGCGCTAGGGGTCGTGGGTTCGAAACTAAGACTCACAAGTCAAACATCGCTACACGATGGCACGTACTGGCTTTATCACCATTCTTATCAATTGGTGGTCAAGAACCCAAGGTGTATCAAAATAGATTACACAACCGTAAATTTTTTGTTTCTGGTAAGCCAGAAAAAAATTATTACAGAATACCTTCAGAGCGTTTGTCCACCGCCGCCATCGCCGGGCCGTCACCGAGAACCGAATTTATTTCTGACCGATTTCAAGATGACGGCTCGGGTGACGGGCGTGCGGTGGGCAAACGACTGTAGTAAATGGTATGTACCGCTACCTCGGCGCCGTCATCTCGTTCCCGGTGTCGGCGTGGACAAACGCTTTAATACCTAAAAATTAATACCTTAAAACGTCTTCAAACTTTACAGCAATATATTAATCCACGTATCTTTTACATCAATCATCATTGGAATTAACGCTATCATGACAGGACTCGTAATAAATGATTAAAAAAGAAAAAACTATCTGTAGAGCATAATATCTGTAGAGTATATAGACCGACAAACTTATCTGTTCCGGTAGCCAAAATTGGAACTACGTGAAATGTCAGGCAAATAGGCTAATTAATGACAGCTTTACAACGACAGTAGCGACGCCGCCACCGGAACAGATAAGTTTGTCGGTCTATACCCTATTTGATTAAAGCAAAGCAAGTAAAAATAAATAAAGTTTTTATATCATTTAACTGTTTTCGCCACCACTTTTTTACATGTAAAATTGAATTACCTACTTATTTAATTATTATTAAAAAACACTCTTTCCCGTCCGCTATAAATGGGCTTGGCAGCATAGGGGAGGGAGGGGGAATAGCGCTCACTGGGTAATGGCGCTCACCTCTATAACTCTGTCAAAATGAAACGTAGCAACAAACCAAGTCGCGTGAAGCGCGAGGGGATGGGACCTCTAACAGACAGCGATGCAAACGGGCAATCAGCTCGCGTCATGTGACCGTGAGGTGCGTTTCTTCGTTTGCGGCCGCGCTGATCTAATTTTTGGTTACGTGTTTTTGCCGGTAAGTCCAATACCTTAATGTTTATTTGATTATTAATTTTACTTTTCTGATAGTAAAACTATTATATTTTGTGATAATGCAATACATACTCAACAACTGTGTATGACTTTTTTAAAATTTCAAATTAATTACAAAAAGACCGCCTGGGGTTATACCGCTCATCTGAGCGCCATCCTCTTGCTTGGTGACTTATTTTCTTATTGTTATAGATATTCCAAGAAATCTTCAAAGGATCACCGCTAAAGCGGCTTGGAGCGAAGAATTTGGAAAAAATAACGAGTTGGTGGTATTGCTGCACCATCTTATTGTTAAATTGAAAAAGGATAATCTTACATACAAATGGCGATAATTGATACTTATTTGTGATTGTAGACTTTACTTTTATCGGATAAGGTTGATCTCAATAATATTTCTTTGATTAAAATGTATCTTATTTGTAAAAACATGTTTGAGCGGCATTACCCTACGTCAGGGGCAATGCCGCTCAAACGTGTTTTTTTTTAAATGTTTTCCTACTACTAGTAGGTCAAAGATATATGCTTTTGTTGTTGAAATGTTGATTACTCTATAATTAAAGACTTTGTTACTTTTTTAAATTTTGATTTATAATAAATAATTAAAAAAATATACCATGTTTTCCTTAAGTGAACGCCATTCCCCCGCCTTACCCTAATGTCTATGCGCTAGTGTCGGGTGGTTACATTCCCTCTAATATGGTTGAGTGAAATTATGGCTGGCACATACGTCATACTTGTGCTGCAGGTGCCACCTTTGGGCACTGGTCTTCCAGGGCTCACGGATTTTTCTCGATTATAGTCTCATTCTTATACTTTATACTGTATGGCTTGGTATTCTAAAACTAATCAGTAATTGTAACAAACAAATTGTAAACAAACATGGCGATGAAAAAGAGTAACTGTCGAGTTTCTTGCCGGTTCTTCTCGGCAGATGACTGCATTCCGAAGCCGGTGGTAGAGTCACTCTGTAATTGACGATTCATAAATACTTGATACAAGTTTACATGATTAAAGAATATTTTGATTTTGATTTTGATTTTGAATGGTTTCGAATTAGCACGAATTTACTATATTTTTGTTAATTCTGTATTTTTTTAACCTTTTTGACTACAGATAGGTAAGTTACTATACTAACATTATTACGTAGTAACATTTCAACTTTCAACTATGATTTAGTATAAATAAAATATATGTACCTACCTACTAAAAAAAGCACAATAATAAATAATAATTAATCTTCGTGTCCTCCATTCATTAAAATAAGTCATTGTAAACCAATGACGTTCAATTTGTTCATGAACAAAAATCTTTGAAAAATTATCATGGATGTGTGACGTCATTCTGAGCGTAGTTAGGAATGTATAAATTCGATCCTCAGCTCAACTGGCCCTGTGGCGCAACGGATAACGCGTCTGACTACGGATCAGAAGATTCCAGGTTCGAATCCTGGCAGGGTCGCAGAAAGCTCTCTCTCCTTTTGAGTTTTCTATAAAAATATTGTTATTTTATGAATATTTTTTCTAAATACAGACAGAATAATTTCTGGTAAAGTAAATTCTTATAAACATTATTAGCTTACATTTTAATTTGAGTAGTAGTAAACTAAACTTAAAGTTTTCATTAACTGTACCGGTACCCTTTTTAAAATAACACAATTAATCGCTTCGTATTGTTAATGAGTGGAAAGTGGACCATTGTTATTTTACGCAAACAGAAAATTATATTTTGTTGAAATAACGCCATCTATTGAGAAATGTAACAACTAAGTTGCTAACTGTCTAAGTGGCGCTAGTTGTCTTGTGCTGAATGGTGGCTTTTGATCGGTCGAATTTTAGATGTGTAGTTTTAAATAATACCCCACAGGGTTTAACAGCTTTGTTATTATAGCAAAACTAAGCTTATTTACGAATTTCCTTACTTGATTCTTTACTCGGAACAAACTAATTACATAACTAATTAATAAGCAAACAAAAGAAACAATATTATCATTGTCTACAAAATCTTATTTTAAATTTTAGACATTGCATTATAGCTATAAAAATTAATGTAATTAATTATCGTTTTTAACTGCCTCCGTGGTACAGTGGTTAGAGCATTGGGCTCTAAAACCCGGAGGTCGTGGGTTCGAATCCCGCGGGGACCATCACTTTGTGTGATTGCTTCCAGTTTGGTTAGGACATTGCAGGCTTGAATCACCTGAATGTCTGAAAAGAATGATGATTCCGTGCTTCGGAAGGCACGTTAAGCCGTTGGTCCCGACTATGTTCCAAGTAGGTCTGGTTTCCCTTGTAAAGGTTACGGAGGTCAGATGTCAATCGCTCCATTGTAATAACCAGGCTTGTCAAATCTAGGATCATAGTCGAAGCGGACCCTGAGCTCCAAACTGGATGCAATCGGGAATACGCTGGGATGATGATGAATTATCGTTTTGAATGTATAAGACCGTTCAGTTGCTTTCATAGTTGATTATCACTAGATGGCGCTGTTTTAATTGCTTGCCTCCTATATAGCATGCAAAAAGGGAGGTTAATAACATTGGTCCAGTGGTTATTAACCAACCTAAAAAAAAGGAATTTATTAAATGTTTTTTCGTTTCAAAACATAGTCGCGACGTAGGTATTATTATTATTAGTAGGCCTCGTGCTAGTATCCTAGGGTAGGGATCTTACCCCCAAACGAGATCTTCAGTTTGCGAATCGCGTATTGTTAATATAATTATTTATTCAAATGTTTAGTTCATTTCTGGGGGGTACCTACTTAAATCAGTAATGTAAGTAAATCTAAGCGGGAATATTAAAATGTTTTTACACTTCTAAAATTGTGTTTAGAGAACTTCTAAACGTGTTCAACTTTTCGTTTGACATAAGCAGCTTTTTCTTTTTCTGATATTTATTACTTTACTAGCTGACCCAGTGAACTTCGTATCACTTACTTTAGTATTTTCCTCGCAATTTTTCTATATTTTCTTATCGTTTAAACCTTCCCTGGACTTCCACGAATATTTCAACACTAAAATTAGTCAAATCGGTTAAGCCGTTCTCGAGTTTTAGCGAGACTAACGATCAGCAATTCAGTTTTATTTATAAAGATAATTGTCAATTCCACAATGAATAGATGATGTTATATGTATATTTTTTGGATGAATCCCTAACTGTCCGTTTGTTCCTAGATGTTCGGGATGCTGAACGTGCCCCACACTTCGGGCAAGATCCTACGGTTCCCGGGGCCATCGAGGCCTAGGGGGCCTACCTTTATGGTCCCCCCACAACGAGACAGGTAAGAAAAGTAAAATAAATCACCACTAACATAAAGTAAAGTAAACAAGTAACAACAACAACACAACACACAACAACAACACAATGACCCACTGCAGGGCAAAGGCCTCCATCCTTGAAATCAAGTTATCGTTACAATGATGGGAATGCTCGATCACCACGCTTGCCAAATGCGAAATGGTGATCACAAAATAAAATAAAATAAAAATAAAATAAAATAATTTATTCTGCAAATAGATTTTTAAAAAATACTTTCGCACGTCAATCTTTTTTTTTCCCTACCAGCACTTCGACGTCAATGGCCTGTTGAGGAAAGAAGTGCCTGTTGAGGAAACAAACCCGAGCTGTGTCCGAAAAAACCGTCACAAAGTTAGCTCGACCCGGGAATCGAACCCAGGACCCCGAGATCTTGGCCCGATACTTAAACCAGACCATCGAATTCGAGGCGTTTAACACTAACATGGCGGAAATATTGCCTCCCGTGGTGCAATGGCTATTAGCCACTACGTCTATGGACGCAACATAATGGCGACGTTGCCATCTCCTGTATCCGTTAGCAGTTACAGGCCCCGGCAAACTTCTTGACTATCGGATGGGGATAACGCAGAACACGAATTTTGACACGCCTACGCGCCTGCGCGCTATTGGTCAGAAGCATGCCTCTGACCAATGGCAGACGCGGGTGTTTGGGAGATTCGCGCGCGCTATTGGTCACGCGCAAGTGCACATGCGCGAACTTTTCACCTCTCCGTCGACCGATGGTCAACAAGTTTGCCGGAACCAATATTTGACGCAAAGGCCCCTTTTACGCACGGTACATAAAATTGTGTGCATGAACATGTCTGTTTATATCGGTCTGGGTGTTTATATGTATAATATGTATGTATTTTAAAAAACTATTACAAAATTAATATATTTCTATTTACAAAAAAAGTTATTATTATTTAGTACGACGCTTGTTCCCAGGTTCGAGGCTCTGAAGAAGCTGATCAAGCAGGAACACGTCCGCGAGCTGCAGAGGAAGTACGAGACGGAGCAGAAGCAGGAACTAAAGGAGATCGCGGCAGGACGCGGGTGAGTTTAACCACTCAGCCATTGCGTAACATCAGAATTCAGTGTTCTGGAAGTTAAGTGTACAGACCGACAAACTTATCTGGTCCGGTGGCAGCGTCGCTACTGTCGATTTAGAACTGTCATTAAATATCGTTTTTGCATTGCATTTCACGTAGTTCCAATTTTGACCACCGGAACAAATAAGTTTGTAGGTCGATACCAATGTTGATGAATGAATGAATGAGCATAGTGGCGAACGTATACAGCAGTGGACTGCGACCATGGCCAAACTCCTCTATGCCTACTTGAAGCAAAATTTACTGCATTCTATCTCGCTCCTTTGATCCCACTCCTCTCTTTCTAAAACATAAAGTTAGAAAGAGACGAGGGGGTCTGGTTGGTGGTAGGGCTTTTTCAGAGTCCGACAGGCTAGCTACCCCCACAGGTGAAATCTGCCGCCATAACAGCTCTGGCTGTGTTCCGGCAGTATTAATGTGGGAGCTATACACTTGAAATCAAAGGCTCGAAGATCAGATGAACCTACAGTCTGGCAGCACATTGACCGACGCGTCTTGGTGAAATGTCCCTTAATGGAATAGGCCGCAGTGATCGCTTACCATCAGGTGGGCTGCGTGCCTGTATGCTCACTGATCTAGTATAAAAAAAATACTGGCTTAATCACCTTCCTTGGCAATTGCAGATTTGTGACCATAAACCAGAGCTATTTTCGAAAAACCGACACAGATTTTGCTTGACAAGGGATTGAACCCAGGACCCCGGGTCAAGTACTTAAACCTCTCGACTTTAACTATAGAAGCGAAATTGACGAGGAACTAATGAGAATAAACAGTATCACTAGTTCCGCCGGGACTCCATTCAAAATTGACAAGGAACTAGTGAGAATAAACAGTATCACTAGTTCCGCCGGGACTAAGTGTCAAAATTGACAAGGAACTAATGAGAATAAACAGTATCACTAGTTCCGCCGGGACTAAGTGTCAAAGTGACAAGGAACTAATGAGAATAAACAGTATCACTAGTTCCGCCGGGACTAAGTGTCAAAGTGACAAGGAACTAATGAGAATAAAAAGTATCACTAGTCCCGGCGGAACTTTTTTGACCGGAACTAGTGAGAATAATCCCAAAGCTGGATCAAAGCTTCATTTATCTGCCACATGCTTTAGAATCAGATCAATGTATTGTGAAATGTACAAAGAAGTCATTTCCTTTTTTGATCCCAAATTCCTCAGCAGTACAAGTAAATAAAAAACAAAAGCACAAAATGTCTAAGTTAATCCTCCAAGAATGTCGTACTCCCAGCAATTGAGCCCTCTCGAATAAACCTTCCCGACGGGATCCCGACTCATCCCTGTTTGCTTTCCTGTGACGTCACAAATTCCGTGCCTAATCACCGAAAATCCGGATTGCTTTTGAATTTCTGTTGTGTAAAGATCTTTTTAGATGATTTTCATGTTTGATGAGATTACCGATGTTTTCTTTCTATTGAAAACATAATAAAAAATGGTGTTTAAGCTTTTTTATGACTGGCAAAATCTGTCACAATCAATGACGTTCAATTAAAATACTAGACTCCCAATCACGCTCAAATATTGTCCGAAGCAAAAGTCTGCCCACCCGACTATTGGGCAGAGTTTTCGTTTAGTTGTATAAAATTGACATTAAATACTAACTGCCACGAGATAAGGTGTTAATTTGAACGAATGTATTAATGTCATCTGTGTCAACGCCGCTTGGACGTTTTTTGAGGAATTTTTCTTAGAGATTGGATTCTAGTTGTATATTGAACGACATTGGTCACAATACAAACTTTGGCTGTGTTCCGAAAATAATAATGTGGGAGCCAGTATTATATACTTGAAATGAAAGGCTCGAACTTGAAGATCAGAAGAGCCTACATACAATGTGTAGGTTAAGTATTCCTTAGTGGAAATTTGTACGGCCACAGGAGCCGCTTACCATCAGGTGGTCTACGCAAATTAAAAGTACCACAGATAATATACAATCAATGGTTAGCCACCACTACGGCTTATTCCATTGAGAGACACTGCACCAGGACTCGCCTGTCAATGTGCTGTTATACTTAAGGCCACTATGATCCTAGATTTGTTTTTTTTTTGGCCAGAGGCGTCAAACGAGCCAGCGGGTCGCCTGATGGTAAGCAATCACCGCCGCCCATGGACATCTGCAACACCAGAGGGACCGCTGATGCGTTGCCGGACTATGGGGGTATGGGGGGTGTGGGCCTCCGGCACTTTCACTACCCAGATGAAACACAATAGTCACTATTATTTCACGCTGGTGTTATATGAGAGGGTAGTACTTCCCCAGACGAGCCGGCCCATTCGTAGTGTAAAACAGCATATTGGCTGTGCCAAATCCTCATCATGGCTCTTGGATGGTGTTGTCAATATAAGTGTCATGTAGAAGTATGATATCATAATAATCCATGGTGTTTTGTTGCAGTGATGACTACGTTTATGGCAACTATGGAGAGCAGGAGCCCCGTGGACTGCAGTCACTGCAGGTGGAATACCCCGCCGACGAGCCTAGCGCCAGGCAGCATAACAAGTAAGTTATCGTCATTATCATCGTCTTCACCCCGATCAACGTCAGTGTGGCCATTATTATCACCACCATTAATGTCTCCATCATATTTAAGTTAATTAATTTCATGATCATCACTTATTTCACTTTTACTTTTTTGATGACAATGCTTTTAACCAGGTTGTAGGTTCCTGTACTGAGCCGTATAGGTGGGTACCACCGCAATGACAGATATTTTCCCGTGAAATAAAAGTGTGTCAAGCTCTTCTGTGTTTCGGGGAAAGAGCACTGTAGCTAGTGAAATTACTGGCTATATGAGACCTAATAACTGTCGTCTCGGTGTAGCGGGCGCAGGGCAGTGCCAGACAGTAACTGCTTAGTTACTGTTTGGCACTGAACTGTCTAAGGGCAGACGTGGTGCTTACCATCAGGTGTACGATCTGCTCATCTTGTTACGCATTGCAATAAAAAAACATCATCACTGTCACCATCATCACTTTTATCGTGTTAACCATTATGATCATCACCTCCATCACTATCACTTATTTTTTTGGTAGAGGTGAATTCTTTTTAGCAACAAAATACCAGGCTAGCGAGATAAGATAGTGTGAAGGTAGGACTCGCTACTAAAGACAATATAAGTCCCATTTCCTACTAAATCAACCTCGATTACTTCTTCACACGCAAAAGGACAGTATGTCATCAGCCATTGGACGTTTGCTGAAAGGGCGTGTCTGTCTTGTTATATTGGAAGGGTTGGGAGTAAATGTGTTCTGTGTAAGGAAGTTCTAGCCAAGATCTAGTATAAATTTGTACCAAACATCAAAATCTGCTATGGGCTAGGTGTAAGCGATACAGATAGACTAACATAGAAACTTTTACATTTATAATATCACATACTGTACTATCCGGTTCAGATGCTATTAGGATAATACCTTTTAGAATGAATCGAAAAATTACGTCAACTGCGCTTGACCGTAGTGTTAGCAACGCAAAGTAATATCTGTGTATTTGTAAGTCATTACGAAGTTGACGTAATTTTTCGATCAATTTCAAAGGGTAGAAGGGTAAGGGTATTATCCTAATAGCATTTGAATCTGATAGTACCTATTAATTTATCGAATGTAGTCGTTCACTTGTAAAATGTAATTTTTATATTGTTCCAGGAAACCGCAAGCGGGAAGTCGCCAAGTATCCCAGTTTTCCCGCTACTCCGACGCTATGCTCCCCCCAGTTCGCCGCACCGTCTACCCCTACTACGAATACGCCAACCCCGACCTCGTCCCCTACTACTGAACCCGAAACCATATCACCAATGAGCATATCAAAGGCATATCTTACGCTTTTGCTTGGTAGGGGTGTTAACCGGTTCTTTTGCGGTGTTTTACCGGTTGCAACCGGTTGTTTTTCGGTTTGTACATTTTATCTGTCATGTAATCGATTGGATAGGGATAAGTGTATGTTTTGCGGTCTTGGATTGGATTTTTGGTCTTCGATTCGATAATTGTAGTGATAAGTTCTTTGGATTGTTCTATTCTACTAATAATATTGAACAGATATAAAGCTTCTGCGAAAATTTACAGTATATAAAGTGTATTTGACATATCTAGTAAATCTAGTAAATTGTATGCTCGTCCCTATAACATAAGACGTATTAATTCAGACCTAATCATCTAATAAAGAATGCAGTGTAATTAATTATAAATGAAAATGATAAAATCTAGGAAATACGTAATCAAAATGGTAAAAAGAAAAGTATTCACAAAAAAAATTGAAAAGTGATGCCATGAGCCAGAATGATAGCCATAGCATAAAAACCGATAAAGTACCGATTCCACGAAACGGTTCACATCCCTATTGCTTGACGTAAATCGTCGTATCGCGAGCTTTCTTACCATCATCTCTACGGCAATATTTTTATATTTGTAAAACCGACCTTTTTCGATGTAGATATTCAACATTTTTAACCACTCAACGCCGAACCGGCACTCGGGTGCCGCATAACAATAGATTTTCTATTGTGTCTAGTAATCCGGGGCTAGAAGGATTAAATATACCCTTTTGAATTTTTCTTAGTCTTAAGGCGGGAAACTCCGCAGTCCAAATATGGACTTTTTTCGTAAATCTTCCAATTTGTGACAATAATGTATACAATTTGAGCAATTATGATCCTGACATTTCCGTCAATTCCCAATGTTTTAACGAATTTGACAATAATGAAATTCGACAAATTAAATGAATTCGACAATAAAATACTGTATGAATGTTTTACAATTTGATGTTTTAGTAGTGTTTAAGGGTGTAAAATGATATAACCCAAGTTATAATTAAATAAAAATTAGGAGTTTAAATATGAACAGTGGGATTTTATTACCCACTTTAGCTTTGATTCTATTTTGAAAAAATGCAATATCAATAAAAATTAAATGTAACTTCAAAAGGATTTTTTCGGTATTTTTTGAGGCGCAGTTTGAGCCCAACGCCCATACATAAATTTATTTTAAGTTTATGTAATTAATGTGATAATGATTTTTTTTATAACACGCGTACTTAATTTCTAAAAGATGGAATATTATTTTTTGCTCTAAATTATCCTATTGGTAATGTTAAAATGACAATAAGTTTATTCCCACTACAATGAAGTGTAGTATATTTTCATCAAATAATCGTATATATACATACATAATTATTGTTGTGATTAGATGCTAAGTATGGTTATATGACTGTAATTAAACCAAACGCCTGCGAGACGGTTAGGTCGATTTCGGCTGTGCAAGGTAATTTGAGTCGTAAAGTAATGACGTTTAAATTGTTAACGGCTCACGCAACCGAAGTCCGACAAAAAAAATGCTTTAACTATATTTAAATGTTTCATGTTTATTGTAATAGATTAAAAATTAACGTAATTATTGGCGTTGATGCTTCACTCATGTAACACTGGATTCTAGTCGTAGATTTGTGTCATAGTGAAATAAGAATAGGACTTCAAACCTTTGAAATAGCACTAGATCTTAAAAACCGATTTTACATTCCAAAAACCGGAAATACCGGTTTCTCTATTTGCACATCTCTAAGTGACGTGGTCAGAACGGGTTGCTACAAAATTTTATTATAGAAACTACTTCATTTAAGTTTGTAAAAACACGATTAAATTAAGGTTGTTTTAGATTCTTTTAGAAAGACTATTAATAAATAATTTTATTCTAGATAAATATATATAGCCAAAAAAAAAATGGCTGCAACAATGGCCTAAAACGTAGGTACTATTCTTATTTTATTATGACTTATGCAGCTAAATTGGAGAGAAAAATGTTGCTAACACTTGATAGAGGAAGTTACTTAAAATATTACTTACAAATATTATTAAAAATATTTCGTAGAAATGTGTATAATAAAGAATGTCACTAGATTTAAATAAATTATTTTATAATATTTGAAAAATACATGGATTTTCCATCAAACATTTTGTGTGTAACTTTGCATATATATATCATTGTAAAAATATTTATATCTTAATGGCCAATTCGTAAAAAAAAAACAAATATATATGTATACTTTATATTTATGTACATTTTGTCTTCATCGAGTGATATTCTTTTTATATATCCTTGCTACATTAAATCAATAATTATGTAACTTTTTGAAATTTGCCTGCGGGCAATTTAGTCGTGGTTCAGAGGTTGAAAAATTAAAACAATAGATAAAACACTTTTCCTGACTAAGGCGCGATGCATTGTACGATGAAGGCTGTATTTCTAAGAAAGTTGTTACCTATTTGTGTACTATATTTATCATTATATCTAATCAACTATCGACTTATAAGTATCGACGGGATAAGTCGACATAACCTCACAGACTATGAAATTTGGCTTTAAAAATTATATTACACATATATGGCTTTAAGCAAGTCAATGAATTCATTAATCTTCTATTTATTGTAATGGACGGCCACGTCCTATCCTATATGTTACGATTTAGCGAGATATCTATACATATTTTTATTTATATATAATTTTCTAACAATATTCTGTAGAATTTACAAATTATTTTATTGTCTTTTAAAGATCATTGATAGTTAGGTAGTTAGAGGATAATACCTACATTGAGTAGTCTCCAAGCGTATTGCAACTAAAATAGGTGTTTGTTTAATGGAAGGAAAATTTCATTAAGTGTAGTTTTGCCGTAACATATCTTTACGACTAAACAGAGGAAAATGTATTTATCATATCAATATTACGTAAATTGCGACAAATTTAATCTATACCTTTAAACTATCGAATGTATCAAACTCAACATTGTAAGGAAAAAGCTACACCATTGCTAATTATTTCATAAAATGACAACACAGCGTTACATCAAAAATGGCCGAAAAATTAATCCTGCATTCGATAGTTTAAGTAAAACTTTATTATAATAAAAATAAAGTTTAAAATACTAATATTGGATGTACGCGGTGCGATCTATGACAATAATTGTGACAATATTCGTTTGTATTTCGACATTTTCGCGAAAGCATTAGAGATCACACCGCGCTGTACTTTAGGTATACAAGTAACCTATCCGTAATAATTAATGTTTTAAAATGTATATTAATTGGTGGTTTTTTTGAGAAATAAAGATAGTTACCTACTCCTGAGCAGAATTTTCTATTATTGTTGGTGGTTCGCCACCTGAACACGATGTCACTTCAAAATTAATAAAATATTTATAATATTCGAAGTTTTCTCACTATAACTTTGCTAATGATTTTAAAAATACCTTATTTTATGGGAAAGTAGATATGTCTATACTAATCTATACTAATATTATAACGAGGATTGAATAGGCTCCAAAACTACTGAACCGATTTGAATAATTCTTTCACTGTTGGAAAGCTACACTATCCCCAGTGAACATAGGGTACTTTTGATCCCGAAAATGTGGAGAGTAGAGGAGGGATATTTAAAAAAAGAAATTACGCGCTAGGCTAGTGAAACCGCGTAGGCAGCCGCTAGTTTGTTATAAAGGTACCTATATTTTGGTATAGAATATGTATTTCAAATCGATCAGTTATGATTTTAAATATTTATTTAAAATTATAACTGACGAGTATCTTGAAATGACATCGTGCACCATTTCCCCTAAATTAGTAGTACCTACTTATAATTCTTATCGGTCTTTCCAGTAATCTCTCGACCTGGACCCAGATTTACCGAAAAACCGATTATATCTACCGATCCTGATGACACATCCACATCACTTTTATACAAGGATATGACAAAATATGAAAATATATTTTTATTTTTCCTGCACACCAAGAACACTTTAAGTTATAAGATTCAGTCTATATCGTACGAAAATATTTAATATTATCAAAATGAATCTAGTAAAAATATTGTAAAAAAAATTTCATTTACTATTTCAGTTGGCAGATAGACCCCCACCCACCTGACTTCACCTGCGTCACTCAAAGTGCTGCCAGACTGTAGGCTCGAAAAATAAATATCTATGGATATTATTCACACAGCACCATCTAGCCCCAAACTAAGCATTAGCTAGTGCTATGGGTTCCAGACAACGGATAAACATTACTTATACACTTTTCTTATAAATACATACATTTATACATAGAAACACCCAGACCGATACAAACAGACATGTTCAAGCACAAATATAATATATTTGTGCTTGATACATATTATTATGTACCGTGCAGGGATCGAACCCGCGACCCCGACTTCTCGACACTTTAATTTTTATCTTATCAAAACATGCGTCCAGTGAAATAGGAGCTTTATGCTCGCATAAAAAAGTTTAAGAGGAACAAAAGAAAACAAAGAAACAAAAAAAAACAAGCTAAATCTTTGCTGGCCACTTTGTTCTTGCAAACAGCGCAATTTTCCAAGTATCGTTGAGTTTTGGCAAAGTTCCTAACTTAGCGAATAAGTACCTCCAAGCTTTTCCTCGTGATGAAATTAAAACACTACTTTTTTGGTGGTTTAAAAACCTGGCCGATTTTAGGCTTCTGGTTCAATTTCTGGTTGATAGGCTATAGTTATGATTGACTTGATTGCAATGACAAAAGCCATTAGCTAGGTAATATCAACGGCTAAAGTAGATGATCAAAGAGTAAAGACAGAAGTTTAATACTAATGAACGTAGTTCGCGTCTTAACTACTAATTATTCTTTTACTTCTTATTTCTGATGTGAATTTCGTTGACTAAACTTTATTATCATCTCAAAATAGCATGATGCCTACGACAAATGTCATCAGCTGAACATGCATAAGAACTAGAAACGCAAACTATTACGCAAAATGGTCAATTTTTTTTGGGAGCACGAAATTAAAAGTCTTCGAAGTCCGATTTCGAAAGAAGCCTGACAAAGTAATAATTTTAATTTGTTAGAGCTTAACTACTCCCACGGGCGTTTGTGTAATTTATAAGTAAATAAACTTCGTGGCAACCTCTCACCTTCGCCCTACTTCAAGGGCAGACGGAGACATAGCCTGCCTGTGACTAAGTAGCTGCTGCCTCAAAAAAGTGCATTACATACATACACTCACTCATTTTTCTCAAATCCTTCCATATTACCCTGGCTTTTTTATGCCAGAGGCGGCAAACGAGCCAGCGGATCGCCTGATGATAAGCAATCGGCCAAGACATTTGGACTATGGGTTCAAAGAAAAAGGCACACGGTTGTTTCACCGCCAATTCTCAGACTTTAAACTGTGATTGATTTATTGATAACAGAAAATCCCAATCACACATTTTTGGATTAAGTGCGACTTATTAAGGCCTCGGTCTTGAATTTCGCGGCAGCGGGGCGGCAGCGGGGCGGCAGCGGGAG
Source organism: Mecyna flavalis (assembly GCA_949319885.1). Classification (NCBI taxonomy): domain Eukaryota; kingdom Metazoa; phylum Arthropoda; class Insecta; order Lepidoptera; family Crambidae; genus Mecyna; species Mecyna flavalis. The sequence continues at coordinate 7,313,357 of OX439419.1, read as the reverse complement.
TGGCGGCGCACGCAGGCGCACTGCTGTCACCACTTGAGGCGGGTCGTCAAGAGCGGTACGATGCTGTCAAGCGGTGAACCGCAGTGCGCCTGTGTGCGCTGCCCTCACGCTGCCGCCCCGCTGCCCGCGTAATTCGAGGCCGAGACCTAACTGGCCATTGCACCACAAAGGTAGTTGTTTTAAATAGAATAAATAAATTATTACGGTTATTTTCACGATTTACTAGAGATTAATACATTTCCCTTCATAATTCTTATTTGAATACACTTTTTCAAGAGTTCGACTTTGCACATCGAAAGCGCGGTAATTCCGTCTCGTTTCATCTGTCAAAATCCTTCCCGGCCAGTGAGGGGTACGCCATATATAGTGTTGTATAAATCGATTGAACGATTTATTTGTCTAACAAAATGTAGAAAGTACAACTGGAGTGGCGATCATAAAACTATTTCTGTGATAAAAACTAACTATAAAGGCGCCAGAGAAGCTAGTCTTATAAAACTTTGCACCTAGCCGCTCCATTTGCCACGTCAGAACTTTTTAATTGACTTAGTTGCGTTTAATTACCGCGTCAATAGCCGCCTGGCTGTCCACTACTCAGCAAACTCCTTAGAAGATAGTATCCATTCTACCTTACTAGATACCGGTTTTCTAGAAACGTTTACCACCTCCTTTAGTAAGTTTTTTTTTATCGGATAACAATGCTTCCATTGGTTTGATTGTAAATAGCGTAATCATTATTATCATCGGCCCATTTACGTTCCTACTGCCTGGGACACAGGCCTTAACTCAATGTGAGACAGTGTAGGTCATTTACCACCACGCGGGCCCAGTGCGGTTTGGTGGAGGGGTGCGTAAGGCAAGTGACCAAACTTAATGTCAGATGTTATTAAGCCGCCAAATGGCCTCTGACTAGGCTTGACGACTAATTAAATATCTACATTTCAGTAAATATCAGCCGGGACCAACTGCTTAACGTACCTTCCGAAGCACGGAGACGCTCGAAATAAACTTAGTTCCTTGGTAGTGACCAAATGAGCTATCGGAACCACATAAACAAATTAATAATTAGTAAATACTTAATTACAATTACTTAATTAGTAAGTACTTAATAGGTATCTACTTTGAAATTTGACACAAAATGTTGTTTCCGGGGCGAAATCGTAGATTCCCTGGCAAGGGAAACAGCGCCTGAATCAATCAAACTTTCTTCAGCTAAGTTTTACCCAATTAAGGTGACCATGAGTAAAGGATATGTCGGATATTTTACTTCAGACGGTCTAAGGCCTCCACCACGAATTTCGCGAGCAGTGGCAGCGGCGAGATGTTTAATAATATGGAATCCCATAGACCCGTTCTCGAACACAGTGAGGCGGTAGCGGGAGACAACAAAATTGTTTTTATCAAAGTACCCTAGTTTAAGTCATTTATCAATAATTTTAATTCACATCTGAACACTAACCCTCATTAGAGAAATGAATTGTATGTCAAGGGTAGCAGATATTAGCAGCTAATATATAATAGGCTTATTACTAGAAAGACTAAGGAATCTTTTGAAACATATATCTGCAGTAGGATCGCGAAGGCAAAAAAGTTACGATCCAAGAAAAACAGTAATTTCGAATATAAATGCGTGTCTTTTATAAAGGTCAAGTAGGAAATGACGACAGCATTTTTTCGCTATAATATAGTTTATGTAAATACACAAACTTCATAAAAGACAATTAAAAAGAAACTTTGTCAATATCATCAATATCTCAAGAAATATATTCGTAGACATCCAAGCATAGAAACTACGCATAAATAATATACTCGTGTTTGATTATCTTACGAGGCATATTTCCTTTTAACCAACATTAAATTGATATCTTTTTTTTGTGATTATGATCCCATAACTATACTACAATAAGGCTACTATGATAATTTTAATGAATTAGAACCTTCCAATTTTCGACTTTTTTCCGCTTGCCGACTACTGTGCGTCGCCGCTCCCGCTGCCACCCCGCTACCGCGAAATTCAAGGCCGAGGCCTTAGAGCTTTTTCTAACTAAACTGTTATGACAAAATATACCATGACGTGACTGTAAAATTCACTATTGTAAGTAAAAAATTAATCCATTTAAGTAAGTTTACTTTCCTTTGTAAGCTAAATTTGATCCAGTGGTTGGTTTTAGTTTGAGCTTGTATGTAAAGTATGTTTGTTTAGAAAGTATTTTTTTAAGAATGACGCATTCTAACAACCATTCTATGACATTTGCAAAATGATTAATTTCTAGGTACGTTTTTTATTTTTATTAATAGTCCAGTCAAATAAGACTTTGAAGGTTACAAAAATTCCCAGAGAGCTAAAAATTGGTATGAATGTTCAGAATACTATTATAAATGAATTGTGAAAAGTCCTCATCAATCCTCCTTGTGCAATTTTTTTATTGATGTTGAAAGTTCGCAAAAGTAGGTTTTTCGCGTTTTTCAGCTAAACGGTGAGTTTTACAGCGTAAATAGTTTAGACAAAATTGTAGATCATCCGATTCCCTACAAAAAATGTATCCACACTTTTATTCATATGTATTGCCATTTCCGTGATATAGCGGTTGAAAGAATTGTAAAAAATATTTTATTCGTAATATGCACGTTAATGTACTTTTATGTACATTTTTGAACCCTCTACTACTACAATGCAAATTTTTCGAGTATACTTTTTTCGACACTGCACATGAATTTTTACTGATGTCTGGTCTTTCAGGTACTCCGAAAACTCATCACCTCTTTCATTACTTGCATCAAATAATGCTTTCATGCCGCGATCAACAGTTACAACTCCACTTTCAGTCAAAGGTTGACTACAAATAAAGTAGAATTGCGAAATTATTTTTTTTTAAAACAGCAAAATGCACAAGCTTTGTTAAATGATAAACCGACTTCAAAAAAAAAAAGAAACAAAAAAAACTACCTAAAAAACTAAAAAGCTTGCTTTTCAGTTTTTTAGGTAGTTTTTCTTGTTTCTTTTTTTTTTGAAGTCGGTTTAATTTTTTTTTAAAAAAGTTTGTTTATTTTTCTATTTTTAGTGTGAATAACACGTAGGTAGTGAGTAAAACTCTTTCATAATAATGATAGCGAAAATACGAGTAGAATTGTTTTATTTGATAATAATATTAGGTATTCATTAAGTGTTCAGCACCATGGGTAGGAGGAGAATGCGTTTATGCACCATAACCGCAGGCTAGCTAGACCCGCGGCCGTGTGTGGGACTCGAGACCGAAGCGTCCGCTACCCACTACACTCCCCCGGTTTCTCCTTCACACCCGATTAGGACGAGCCGGTGCTAACCTTATTGGCTAGAGACCAGCCCATCCCCGGGTAATCATCAGCTTAGCTGCAAAAGTACATGAAATACAACTAACGTTCCACATATTCCTACAACACTGAAAGAATTATCCCCTAACTCCTAACCGTTAAGGAGTTGTACTTTCCATCATCACCTTAGCTGCAAAAGTACATGAAATACAACTAACGGTCCACATATTCCTACAATACTGAAAGAATTATCTCCTAACTCCTAACCGTTAAGGAGTTGTACCTTCCATCATCAGCTCATCAACATAAAATGATGTCTATCGGACGCAAAAACTTGAATGGCTTCAGAAAAAACAAGTAACGCGTAGGCGCAGCCTATAAAATTTGAGGTTTTCCCTTGATTTTTCCGGGATCCCATCATCAGATCCTGACATGGTGACAATGGGACCACCTCGGAACTATGCACTTTCAAATAAAAAAAGAATTTTTTAAATCGGTCCACAATTGACGGAGAAATCGACGGACATACATAAAAAAAAAATACATACAGTCGAACATATAACCTCCTCCTTTTTTGAAGTCGGTTAAAAATAGGGGCGGAGTTTTTGACGTTCATTCATATTCTAGTTTTATAATTTGTATGTATAAGACATAGGGACTCATAAAAGTACATTAACGTGCATATTACGAATAAAATATTTTTTTCAATTCTTTCAACCGCTATATCACGAAAATGGCAATACCTATAAAAAAAGTGAGAATTGGACGATCTATAATTTTGTCTTAATTATTTTTGCTGTAAAACTCACCGTTTAGCTGAAAAACGCGAAAAACCTATTTTTGCAAACTTTCAACATCAATAAAAAAAATTGCACAAGGAGGATTGATGAGGACTTTTCACAATTCATTAACAATAGTCTTCTGAACATTCATACCAATTTTTAGCTCTCTGGGAATTTTTGTAACCTTACTTCTATTTTAAGACCTATTTTGACTGGACTATAAGGTTTTAACTGCACTTGATGGGCGTTCTAAATATTTCTCCATGAAGGCGATCAAAAACTCTTAGCGGTAAAAAAAAATAACCTTTCGGTGCGACCTTTTTTTTATACTGGGAGAATGCATTTACACATTGCTACCCACCCCGTTGGTGGTTGGGGTGAGGATATATGGGACTCTTCATATCACCCGCTGCCCTACCCAGCCCTTAGGTAGGATGAGGCAGCGGCAAGGGACCTACCACTAAACTCCCCGTACTTTCTCATCGTCGCCACAAGATCATGTGGGCCATGGTGTTCCGGTGCGACCTGAGATTTGAACACAAGTCAAATCTTGACATTGTTGAGTTTGAAAATAAATAAATAATAAATAAATATCTCTGGACATTATTCACACAGCGCCATCTAGCCCCAAACTAAGCATTAGATTGTGCTATGGATGCCAGACAACGGATAAACATTACATAAACCCTTTTTTTGTAAATACATACATACATATTATACATAGAAACACCCAGAGGCCAGACCGATAAAAAGAGACATGTTCGTGAACACAAATGTTTCCGGGTCGAAAATGTTTTCTTAACTGATGGTAAACCTAGTCAGGAAACTTCGTCGACTAAAATATCCGATTGTGCGGAACTTTTACCGATAACGGTTTGTTTTGACATAGCGTGGGCTGCCTTACTTTAGACAGGCTCATGGTCAAATCAATACAATAAACCACGTAAAAAAAAAGATAGTGAACTTTTAATTAAGAGTTAACTTTCTTCGGGTGTGACAGACTGCTGTCGCGCCTCTTCAGAGAGCTGGCGGCATTACTCTAGTTTCCCTTCAAAACGCATAAATCTTTCGCTTTTTACTAAAGATTTCCGCTGGCGGCACGCGCGCGTAGCGTTATACACTGCCGGTTTTATTTGCAGTTCAAATCGTCGCTATCGCACAAGAACAGCGATACTTGCTGATACGCGCGCTGTTCGCATGCTTGTCAGTGTGACTCTAAAACCAGCCTAAAAAAAAAATTTAGCGCACCTGTAAGGTGAGCATAGAATAAATAAAAAAAATGTAATCAAGAAATGAGTGTGGGAATTTTAGAAGCTCTATTGTGGCAAGTAGCGTATTTAACTATTGGAATTCTTAAAACTTTCTCCATTTAATCATTATTTTTTAGTTTTTTGATAGGACAAGGGCTAGAGCAATATAGCCAGTGAGTGTTTACATTTATAGTTTAAAATACCTGGCATCAACGCACAGCTTTAACTAGGATTCATCATCATCATTATTAAGTCTGCCTGTCGTAGTCCACTGCTGGACATAGGCCTGGAAGAGTAACTAAGATTATAAACTGGAAATTTTCTACGATGCTAGCTTTCAAAGTCGGAGTACCTAAGGACTAAGACAGGAATTTATAAATTCGCCTCTTTGAAACATTGTCAGTTTTAAAGCTGAATCAACAAAAATGGTGTTTAAATATTAGAAATGAAAGATCAAGTAGGTATTTTAGGATTTATGGAAAAGTGTTTCCACTTATAAAAGGGTAGGTAATTCACGGTATCCATGGAAGATAAAAGAAAGTCAGTAAGTTTTTAGAATATTCTCATTTATTCCTAGAAGTCATGAGGTAAACAATACTAAATTATTTTCAATATACCAATCGGTTCACAATCTCAAACAAAGTCCTACAAAATTGGTCACAAATCAGACACTAAGACTGGAGTTAAACATATTGTACGACACACAATTTTCTCTAACATGTATATAAAAGAACACTCCATATGCTATTTATACTCGCGTGGACAAAATACTGTATTTATTTAGGGAGAAATTAATTTAATGATTACTAAAATTAAAGCTACGTACACTAAAATACATATAAATACGCGATTAAATTATCTTTATAATAAAAGATTGTGAAAGACAAAAACAAAAAAGGGGAAATAAACGTTGTACGTAAAATTAGATAACAAAACAAAGAGATAGTAACAACCAATAATGTAAGAATTAAATTTTCAAATTATTGCAATGTTTCGAAAAAGCTTACGCGAATAAGAAAGCCGATTTCATATCAAAAAGAAACTTAAAATTAGAAACTGTAGCTATTGTTAAAGACACTATCAAAATGTGACTACGATATGGCACAGTCTATTTCAAAAGTTTACGTAAGAAAAGAAAGTAAAGATCTTGTTACAATCGTATACGATTTTAAAGACTTTTGTTACAATGAAAAAGGAAACCTATTCAACAGTAATTAAGCAAATGTTACAAACATGAACAGAAGGAACAACGGAAGAGTTGCTTACACTACAAAAAATACTGATAAAGGTTAGGAATAGGGTATAATTGGTTTTGGTCATGAAACAAAAATGATTGACGTACAACCATCTTCTAAAACTAAATGGCTTCAAACGGTTGCCAGGAATATTACAGGAATGCAAAAGGTTCTTTTAGAAGGACATTGTGACTAATACTGTTTGCTAAGAAGATATTTAGCGTATAAATTAAAGTTACTTATACATGTGTATGGCATTTTTATGGCTACCTCATGAATCACAAATGTTAGCACTCGATATTCTGTACACTAGAATCCAATTGTATTTTTTATACATTTTTACCGATATCAGTTTTAACAATTATATTTTTCACTAACATACTGATTTTATTATATATATCATCTATTTTTTATTTACAGTGTTTCTTTTGTTTATAGAATTGACGATTTTTATTAAATACGTTCTTTTATTAAATATAAACTTTTTGTAACCCTACATAGTATTTCTTTTGCATTATTTTCTGACACATTATTCATTAAATGCGTAATGCATGATTGTAATATTCCGTCAGAAAAAATTACAAAATGATCAATGTATAATATTGTCAAGAGATTTATCCCCAGGCACAAAATGGTGTTTAATCCCAAACATTATTGCCTTATTATCTTTTTTATTAATTCCACGACATCTAAATTAATAATACTATTCGTAAAAATGTCTTTTCTCACGGGGAAGTAATAAATATAAATATTTCTTAACTAACATTAATATTGGTCGGGATTTAGGAAATACAAACACATTTCAATATAATTAACATGCACTTCATATATTATAATCTTTTTGAAATTTTAAATTCACTTTGTTCGGAAAATAACTAATTTATAACTCTCTCTACACATTTTCGAAACAACGCTGTAACAGCTTCATGTTCAACAATCATTTTTGGCACATTATAAGTTTTGCCACATATTCCATACTTTATTTAAATTTAATTATACCTTGACGATTAGAAACAATTTTAAAATATTGTTTCAAATCTTCAATTGCATTACATAAGACGCCTTGAATGCATTGACGCTAAGTTAAACAACATCTGTTAGGACTATTACATTCTTGTCTTACAAAGATATTTTTGTTGACAAGAAATTTGAAGAATGAGAAGTATAATATATATTATGTGAAGACTTATTCATTCTTTAGGTATTAATACTGACAGATGTGGTAAAACCGTACAAAAATCTCACATACATTATTATTCAAAGCATGCATAAATAAATTCTAATTACACACAACCTAAGTTGCTACTCTAGATACTTTCACGTAGTCAGCATACTACATCGCTTATTGCCATTATAATGTTCACTACTAATTTCGCATTTATACAGGTCAGACCAAGGTAGAACCAATCACATTGATCTGAAAGCTTAAGGCACACTTCAGGGACACACATTACAAAATTGTCAGATTTTGTTGAATCGATTCAGGAACAGTGGATAATATAAGGCAATCATCCAAATATACAATGTTGAAAGTCATTCTTGACTTCGATTTTGAAATAAATAGCCATACAATGGCTTTTACATACAGTATAATCCATAATGCGTTTTGCAAATAAGTCTTTTCGTGTCATGTACTTGTAAAAGCAGTTATATTGCTTTGTGTTGTGAGATTCACATTTGAGTATAGTTCTGAGCAAGATCCAGATATAAATCACTTCAATCCAGCGTATTTTTATGTACACAATTTTGATGTCATACGCTCGATATATTTCTATATACAAATTCGCTTGTCAGTTTGTCGCACTGGTTGATGGACCGTGGTTGGCTTCCTGATGTTTGTACTTGTGGGAGGTCATTTGCGAAAGACCGAGGACAGCGAAGCCACACTGCAGGCAGTGATAATGTGTCTGCTTCTTACTGTGGATGCATTGAGGTTCATAGCCGCAACCTGAAATCAAAATATAGTTACAAAACACGTTCAAAAAAACTTAGAACTTTCCTTATTTTTTTTTGTTAACCAACCATGATCATGATCCCAACTTAATAAAATCCACGATAAAAGTATTACTGAAGTCATCTTAATTGTTGCCGACGTAAACCTATTTACACCCTTTTTGTATTTTTAAAAGAAAATAAGTGTTTTGTTTTAAGAGAAAATTTATATAAACGTCGGTTGTGAAAAAATGGCAAATTAAACGCGTTACTAAATCGATACCGACTTTTATTATTCAACCCATCGGCAACATTAATGTTAACATAATAAAGGCCTAGTTTCACCTCATTACGATCAAAACAAAAACTAAAAAAAATGAAAAAAACTTTGGACATAGGGGTACCCATTACGAAACGACCAAGAACGATATAACCAATTTGTTTACCAATCATTACATTGACTAGAACATAAAAAGGTTTACTTACCTTTGCTTGGAGGGAATTTCTCAAAACCAGCGGCTTGGATGGAGTCAAGTTTTTGGTGTTGGCGTCGATGGGCAACCACTTTGTTCGTGTCAGTGCATACGAAGTCACACTTCAAGCAATGGAAGTGGGAAGCCTTGTTCTGGCCTGTTCCTTGAAAGAAAAAGATTTTCAATTAATATTTGTTATAAGAAAAACGGAACTAAAAAAAAAAGTAATGCTAAAAGACGTGGGTAATAATAACATGGGACTGTTACAGTCCGTTTCTTATTATTTTTCTTTTAATGTAGGTAATAAATAATAGAAGAGGTTGATAAACGTACCAAAAGTGGAAGCGTGAGGACAGTCTGGTCTTTGACAGTAGACATTGGCTCTATATTGCTGGAAATCTCCACCCATGAGCGTGTCAAGCCTAAAAGAAAAAAAAAGTAAGACACTCTTCTACACCAAATTTTAAACTGTGGAATTGAAATAAAAAAAAATTCGTACAAACATGTCAGAAAAGTTTGGATTTGAAAAGAAACTTACCTTTCATGTCTAGCTGTGTGTTGAACAAATCTCGTTTTATCACAGAAAGAGTATCCGCAGTCTTTTCGGGTGCAGTGGAAATGGGTTTGATGTTCCCTGTTAAAAGAAGATTATTATATTAAGTAAATATCCTTTTAAAGACCATTCGTTAAATCACCACATTTGCCAAATTTAAAATGACGATGAATTTCGGATTGGAACAATTTAACCCATATTAAAAATGTGTAGAAAATAAAAAGTATCAGCCTATAATATAATGTCGTATTATTGCAAAGATGGATTTAAGCTAGTACTTAAACATTACGATTGTCAAATGCGGATTGGTGTTCACAAACCCGAGGTGTATTTGAAAATTCCGACAGAAAATTCCAACCGACCTTAAACGGGCCAAAACTACAAGACCCGTTAAGAACCTCCAAAATGTTAAATTAGGTAATTAAAATTAATAACTAACCTATAACCACAGTGTTGGTAGGCGCAATCTTCATTGAACCTAAACCTTAGGTATCCTTCAGGGATGGGTTCGTCTTTCAGGACACGCATGTGTGGTCCTCGAGTCGAATGGGTGCGCCTGCTGCCAAAATAAAAAAAAACATATTTATTACATTTTTCATATTTTTATAAGTTTATGTTGACTATTGGTTCGTAAAATTAAGAAAAATTACAACAAAAATAATCGATATCGAACTCCTTATTTTGTTACAGATAATATTTAAATAATGTTCTGGTATAGAGGGCCTTTGATGGATGATATACCATGGAAGAATTTTATTATAGTTGAATAAAATTATTTGCAAATCACTTCTGAAAATAGATATGCAGTTGTATGCTTTCTTAGTAAAGAAATAAATATTATACAGCATCAGCATTGGTCTGATCCGAAAGCCAGCACTTGTGGTAAGGGCATCAGAATCGACGAGGGCGCTACATATACTTAAAAAATACAATTACACAAAAGTAAACTTCTAGTTCAACTTACCTTTTAGCAATCATCTCCGCTTCTTTGTCCAGACCAGGTGGTAGACCGTGACCTTGGAGGAGACTTTGCTCAAGCAACAGCTCTGGAGGGTACAGCATTGTAGGGTACAGCGGGAATGGGGATCCACCACTGTAATTAAAAATGAAAGTCAATTAGGCGATGTGAAGAGACAAGAAATATGAAATGTATTTGATAAATGTTGAAAAAGTAAAAATGAAATCTGATAACTGTGTCATTTTTGGATAACAAAACTTTGCTATATAATAAACTTCAAGAACGAACTCTGTTGGATTAAAAGGACAAGTAAACAATGAATTCTAAAACGTAAGGACGACAAATTCTAAAAGTTTAATGTCTCTTTCTCGAAATCTTTTGAGTTTTTTCCCGATCTTATCAAGTTATGCATGCACAAAGTTCAGGATTTGGCATGTCCAGTATAACACTGGAGTGACTGCCATGTGACGTAACCCAAAACAGGCAAGACCAATTAGATGCGACTCAGAGGAATACTAAGTAGAAACGAAAATTTTGGAATGTCAAACAGTTAACTTACCCAACACCTCGAGACAGCAATGCCATTTGCACTGGCAGTCCAGCCAAGGAAGCGGTATACTGCTGTTGCATCTTCAACTGATCTTGCAAACTGCCCTTTCCTCCAGCCAAGTACTGCTGGAGTAGAAGACTTTGCACTGCTTGCACCTGTAAAAGTAGTATAGGTTGAAATTTGTGATAACGAAATACATAATTCGTATGAATTCATTGGATCAATAGGGGTGATGGTAGGAAGATAAGTGTATCGTTAGTTCCGAGGTCTGAAACCTTACTGGTTTCAATTTTTTTTGTTTCAAGTTGTAAATTATAAAAATGAATAATTTATAAGACCCAACACATCAGCACGTGCTTTTTACCCATTATCAATAAGGTACTGATAGTTTTATATCATCAGAAACATATGAAAAATTAAACATGTTTTGTCGCCTTTTTTTATCAAATTCACATTCATAAACTACTGCAATCATTTAATCAAATTACTGTTTATTCCTGATATACTGTGGCTAAACCAATCCAACCAAAATAATTTGTAGTTCAAAATATTCGGTAAATCGAATTCGGGCAAAAGTGTAAGATTGCATTCGTTAAAATCAGCCTGACTAAGGCTTGCATAGGCTTCAAAATCTCTAACACCAGATGATTCTCGTGAAGAAGAATAAAAAAGAAGACAAATTGTATACAATATGTTCACCATACTCACTTGCTCTGCAGGATTGGGAGGTCTCTGGCTCGGCGACGGTGCTTGACTCGTAGATGATGACGAAGCTGTTGATGGCAGAATCGATATCTCTGGATATTCCCTCTCCAGGGTCTCCTGAAACAAAGCGTTCTTAAATTACTCTCATTTTCACAACACGGAAATAATAGTTAATAAAAACTCAATAATTGAAAAGTGATTAATTTATTGGAAATGTGTCCAATGAAGGAAACTGATTAAATGATTAAAAAACTCTAAACTAAACATATAAAATAATAATTGCGGCAGTAAATAATTTTAGTTATACAATGAAGAAATAAGCAAGAATGATTGAGATCTTATTTTGGGATTAGCGTAGAAAGCTTCAAGCTTTTTGAGTCTACACTGATTAGATTCTACATTTAGAACTAGAAAACTTTTAGAATAGATGTTTACCTTAGTCGCAGCCAGTCCCACTGGTCCAGGATCCATCGTGTTACTATGTTTCTTCACCATGTGACTAAACAGCAGCTTCAAATCGACATAAGCCTGACTGCAATGAGGGCAGTGATAATGGAGGTTCATTCCTCCAGCATTCTTGTTCAAAGGGCACGCCTGATCATGGCATGATGGTGGAATCGTCGGTCCTGACACTTTAGGGGTCTCATAAGGCTTCTTATCATAATCCATACGGAGCTTCATATCCTTGGAGGGCGAAGCGTCGTAGATGCTCCTTGGTGACGGTGACGAAGCATTGCTTCGGAGGTGAGATGATGGATAAAAGGTGCCCGTAGCTTTTACTACTGAAATGAAGATGGTGGATTGTGATTAGTCTAATGCTCAATTGACAAAATTATGGAAAACAATTATATTACTTTACATTTAATTTTGAATCAGTTAGGTACGTTGTTTTTGACCATAAAAATTGACTATCGATCTCTCGAAACCGGATTGAAGAATGTACCATAGAAAGATGCTTACCCGAAACGTTATCTTGTTCTCTCTCAAACTCGCTCTTAATCGAGAAGTTGGCAGGCATGTATGATTCATTATGTTCCTTCAACGAGCTAACACTGTCTACAGACGCACGCTCCTTCAAAGAGTAATCTTTGGCTTCTTCAAACGACCTCTCCTGTTCCTCACTCTTAATTACTGGAGTTCCCCTCCCATGCTTGTGAGTAGCCAGAGCAGAGTATTGGGTCAAAATAGCAGGGCAATTATTCCCTTGAGCACAATGGAAGTGAGATCTCAACTGGTTCTTAAAGCAGCTCTTCCCTCCACATTGGTCGAAAGATGAGAAGTAGTCGAACCCTTCCAAAAGAGGAGATACGGAGTGGGACTCTCTCATGTGAGTTTCCATGATGAGGTGTGTTTCGCCGGCGAAGCTGCAGTTAAAGCAATGCAAGTGGAGGCGAGTCATTCTGAGCTGGCAGCTGGGGTAAGACTGACTGCAAGTGTCGGGGCTTGTGAAGACTTCGAAGTGTTGGAATTTGATGCGCTGAAAGAAATAAAGTTTATTTAGATGATATAATTATATCAACTGGAGACAGTTAAATTATTAGAGAAGCTGCTGATTCAGCACAAACAGTTTGTGATGACCAACCATTACTGGGGAAGAAGTTTAAACTATTAAGTTTTAATAGTAAAATTCATTCAAGTAGAAGCTTCACTATCGAGATGATCATTATTAGAACTTACTGGAAACTCCTCAACGGTAGTAATCACTGGAGATGGAATCACAGGTGGAAGTTGGTTGCTTTTAGGTAGTTTGAACGACGTAAATATCGCTTGAGGAGTCACCTGAAAAACAACCACTCAATAAATCACTTGTTCTCAATCAAAATAAACATGATGGAAAGGATGATGAATAGTTTCAAACTTACGTTATCAGTCCAAACTTCGACCACCCTGTTCTTTGGTGGCCTTCCTCTCTTCCTACTAAACATCTCATCTAGAGAACTTGATGGGTTGACCTGTTGAGGCACAACTCCAGGATTGGGCCCAAGGTTTAGTTGGGCTTGCAAGTTTGGCGTCAATTGGGAACTGAGACTGGGTGCCATTTGGGCCAACTGCGCCAAGTTTGGCGGAAGGTTGGACAAGTTCGGCACTTGGCCAAGTTGAGCGGCCATGTTGGGGTGGAGTTGAGCAGAAAGTTGGGGGGTGAAGTTGGGAGCGAATCTCGCCGCTAGGTTAGGAGACATAGGGCTCAAGATCGCGTGCTGGCGGTGGTGTTCCAGTCTTCGGAAAGGGTGTTCTTCTGATGATAGAATTACGGCACCGCAGTTTTCCTGTATGAAAATGACAGCAGTTTCAGTTTAAGAACTTGGAAATGTAAGTACCTACCTTATTTATTTATTACCTTATCCTCTTTTCATTGACTATATTTTTTGTATTATCTAAAGAAATATGATCAAAAGTAAAAGGTATTGATCAAGCGCACGGTGAAAAAATATTTCTTTGTTTATTTGCATGTTAAAATATTTATATCTCCATGAAAAGAAATCAATAATTGTGGCCGTTCACCGTTAGGTGAGGTGAGCCACATATCTATCCAGGTGAGTACCTACTTAAAAATATTTACGGCCATTTCCAACGTTGTTAGATAAGTTCGTGATCATCTGTCAGGTGACTTAGATTCTACCTCTTTTTATAAAAAAAAAATAAGTCAACATCATTAAGCATTGGTGAAAGCTCTTAAACCCCGTTCTTAAAAGTCTGTATTAATCCTGAAGAAATAATACTGATGAAATTCCCACAGACTAAATATTTCTCTATGGAAATTCCTTCTTATACATACCCAGGTGCAGTGGTAATGGGTGATATCCCTGATGTGCTGGCAGGCAGAGTTCCCACATGGATTGTTGCGTGTGTACGTCACGAAGTAGGCTTCGGTCACCTGGTTCTGCTGCTCGTGTTCCATGACATGTTTCACCATAGTTGTGTGGCAGCTGTAAAGTAAATGAGTATTTGGCATCAAAACTTCAGTTCTACTATAATAAAACATGAATGAAAATATTTATGTACGAGTAGAAGGTAGTGTTCTTGAAATCAAAGGCTCGAACATCGAAGAAAACGGAAAAAAATAGTTCTTCCCGCTGCTAACACAATTGATTCTGGTGACTTTATTTAACGACAGAAACATAAAAGCACTACAGATATTAAGCGCTATTTTAATGTAGTTCTGTAAAGTGGAGGTACTTCCCCAGAAAAGCGGCTTGTTCAAGTGGATGGTACCCCTGTTACAATACTTATCTAGTTACCTGTGAGCCATCTTGCACCCGTCAGCCAAGCAATGGTAATGCTTGTTCAGTGCACTGCATTTGCTGCATTTGTCTTCAACGTCTTTGCCGCCGTTGTAGTTTTCGATGTATTTACGAGATACTTCTTCAACTAGTGCTGGGTTCTGGAAAAATAATATGTTAATATTCTGGTTACAAGAATAATATTGTAGATCAGTTACATTCTATGCAGTTCTTACTATTATACCGTCTATCTACATATATGTACCATCGAGGACACCCGCGCGTGATCACTTTTGGAAAAATATACCGTGCGCGCGCATCGTTACTTGTTAGGAGCGGCGCTTGTAAACGTGAAAATACTGCACAGGATTTTAGCCTTTGGGGTGATCACGCGCGGGTGACCGCGATAGTAAGGTCAACAGCACATCACGGTAAACACTTGCAGTTCGATAATAGCGCTTATGCCCCCGACATAAGAGCGGTACAAAGTCCAAAGTGTTACGTCTGACGTGCTTTTGACTGTACTAGACCGTTAGGAAAATGTGTTTTTTTATATTTCAACTAGCGGCCGCTCCTGCGGCTTCACTTGCGCGAATTTTTTTTTGTTAACTATCCTCCACAATTTTGGAATCTAAATACACCCTATGTCACTCGGGAATAATGTAGCTTTCCAAAAGTAAAAGAATTTTTCAAATCGGTTCAGTAGTTTCGGAGCCTATTCAATACAAGCAATCAAATCTTTCATCTTTATAATATTATTAAGTAAACATAGATATAGTTAATGAAGTACGAAAAGGAAAAATTAATGTTAGCCAACATTGATCTGACTAAGAAAGTGGGTTGAATAAACACTAGTGTTAAGGGTATCAGAAATTACCTCAACTTTTCTGAACATGTTCGATTAAAAGTGAGCTGAGAAATAATAAATATTTAAAAAAAGATACTTACGAATGGATGGGCATAATCATCCATCATGGGGTTCGACAGGTCATCATCTATATGGAGATTGCTCCCAGGGGAATACATGCTTAGATCAGCGCCTTGTTGCAACAGAGCGCTCTGGATCACCGATGTTGGTAATCTGTGGAAAAACATTTATAGTAAATTTATGTACGTCACCATTTGTGTATGTGCAAGTAAGTTAATCGCTAATGTACCAAAATTATATAATTTTGGAATAATAAAGAAGAAATGTAAACCCAAAGAAGATATTTACGAAAATGTGATAATAATTAACGATCAGCCTGTAAAGATCTTCCTGCAGAGCAAAAGTCTGAAGTGATCTGAGTTTGCAGCTAGAATTTGAGGCTCACTCAGTCGGCCGCTAACAGTGTGCCTAATGGGGACGCAGCCTAAGGCTGCCTGTCCACCGAAGCGGAGCGAGGCAGAGGAGCGCAGAAACGGTGAAATATTAACCAATAAGATTACACAAAATCTCCGCTCAGATAGGGAATTGCAATCGTATTGGTTAATATTTCTCCGTTTCTCCGCTCCGCTGCCTCGCTCCGCTTCAGTGGACAGGCAGCCTTAAAGTCAAGTTAGGGTTACTAATGTAATGGATAGATAAGGCTTACAGAAAATTTATGAAGAAAAAATATTATTAAGCCACAATATAGCTGGCTATGTATAATAATGTGGGAGACACTTGAAATTAGAAGTTTAAAGATCAGATGAGCCTACATTGTGTAAATTGTGTCATCACATTGAGTGATGCTTCCTATTGAAGTGTAGAGGAATACGTTGAAGTGCGATGACTCGAGAGTTAATCATATTGAGCTTCTCAATGATATATCAGTAGAGCTACAGTCTGCAAAGGTAGTATAAAAATTGAAACAATAAATTCTCTTATTCAAGAAAACTCACCCAAAGCTCATCTCCTGTTCTTTCCTCTCATGCTTCCTCTTGTGAGTGAAGATCTGGCTGCTGGAGTGCAGCACGTAGTTGCAATGGGGCCTGATGCAGTGGATGTGGTTGCAGGTCTTGCTGAACCGACAGTCGCGGTAGGGGCAGGCTTCGTTCTTCATGTATTTCTTGAAGCCATCTTTGGAGAGAGCCTCGTCTTTGATGTGGTATGTCTTGTGTTTTTCTGTGAAATAATAGTTTTTGTTGGATTTATTTGCAATGGACAAAATAATTGCTGTAAAAGTTTTGAAAAAGTCGGCATGTTGTAAGTTGGGAAATTAATTTCAATTTTCGAAGTTATAAGAAAAAACTTTTACGTAAACATCGTTTGATTTAGCAAAGTAGTGTTGGCTTTTTATATTCCATCCGGTTGTTGTCATTGGAAAGAATTTGAAATGTCAAAAAAATATTAGTTACAAGATTTTTAATTGTTGGAAATCTTGAATTTGAAAATCCTTAGTGAGTAACCAGTCCCAAAGAACCATTTCCATTATTAACAGATTTTGTGAAAATTCTTCAGTCAGATAACAGTAATGCTGCCTTCATTTTGTTTAAATTGACAAAAGAGACTGATTCATTATCGTGAACTTATCTGTCAGTGAATCTAATAGTGCCACTGATCTCCATAGCGTATTATCATGAAGCTCAGTGAATAGTGCCTAATATTTAGGTATAAATCTTACCCATATCAGCCTTATTCTTGAAAGTGTAAGTGCACCCAGGCCTCCTGCAGTGGAAGTGCGTGGTGCGCTGCCCGGCAAAGACGCAGTGAGGAGCGGCGCAGCTCTCAGTGGCCCTAAACCGCTGGAAGCCTTCCTGCAAGATTGCGCTGTCCTTGCGATGGTAGTTCGCGTGCATTTGGACGTCCGACGTCGAGATATACACCTGGAAAGAAAATAATTGATCGCTCAATGTGCTGCCAGACTGTAGACTCATCTGATCTTCGAGCCTTTGATTTCAAGTGTACTGGCTCCCACATTAATACTGCCGGAACACAGTCAGAGCTATTATGGCGGCAGATTTCACCTGTGGGGGTGGTAGCCAGCCAGTCAGACTCTGAAAAAACTCTACCACCAACCAGACCCTAGACGGGAATCGAACCCACGACCTCCGGGTTTTATACCCGACCGGCTTAGCCACTGTTCCACGGAGGCGGTCAAAAATTAATAGAGGGAAGATAATTATAGTTTAGCAGAACTAGTGAAACTAATAAATTAAAAATGTGCTACATCATAGATTTTTTTTTCTACAAGAACCTTATGAAACATCTAATGAAACATATTAACTATACCTTATCGCACCCATCTTGTATGCAGTGGTAGTGGGTTTGACTCCGGTTGTGTGGGCAGTCGGTGAATCGTTCCGAGCAGTCGTCCAAAGGAGAATATCTCATGAAACCGTGTGCAAGAGATTCGTCTCGTTTCTTGTGCCACTGGAAAAGAAGAAGAAAAGCTTCAGATTATTATTAAAGAACTTATTGAAACGTATATTTTTATGGAATATTTTTTCTTTATGTCAGAGGCGGCACACGAGCCAGCGGGTCGCCTGATGGTAAGAAATCACCGCCGCCCATGGACATCTGCAACACCAGAGGGATCGCTGATGCGTTGCCGGCCTATGGGGGTATGGGGGTGTGAGCCGGCACTCTCACAAATCAGACGAAACACGATAGTAGTCACTATTGTTTCACGCTGGTGTTATGTGAGAGGGTGGTACTTCCCCGGACGAGCCGGCCCATTCGTGCTGTAAAATGACATGGCTCTACCACTACTAAAAATATGTCGCTCATTTGGTGCAAAATTACTACAGGGCAAAAGATCCCTCGCCCTGTCGCTATCTTCATTTTTACATAAAGTGTAATTTTCATCATTACAGAACTCACGATAAACGATGTTTTTGGCATTGTTATCCAAAAGCGAAGTATTGTGTAAGTATATACAAGTGGCGAGCATTTGGAGAGCCTATGTCCAGCTGTGGACTGCTACGGGCTGATGATAATGATGATGATACAACTATACGTACCTTGAAATGTCTGATCATTTCTTCTTTCTTGCAGAACACCCTAGCGGTGCAGTCCATGCAATGGAAGTGTTCTCGGTAACCCAGCTCTTTGCAGTATGAGGAACCGCATTCCAAGGTCGAGCTATACCTGAGTACAATAAACATAAATTAATAATTTGTTTGCACAAGACATTGGCGTCATCTTACGACAAAAGTCAAGATATACTTGGGGCTGCATTGGGCTACATACACAACAATTGCCATCTATCTGGTAGATATAACTCGCGGCACATAAGTTCAGCGCTAACCGTTATGCGCAGAAGTCAAAAATAAGGGATTTTGGACCTTGCGCCATACCACTAACATGCGCAGCAGTAACTGCCAGCGCCAAAGTTTCGTGTTGCGAGGTATGAAATTGTCTATTTTTGAAAAGCAAAATTTAAAAACTCGACTACATTCATAAATACTTTTTTAATGAGTAAACATTATGTCATCATAGCTCGAAGAAACATTCTCCGTAAAACACTTGAAGTTTTTGCTATTACAACAGCGAGGATGAAAGGGGTCTTAAAAATAATTATAGGTATGAAGAAAAATAAAATACAATGTCCAATGTCCCATAAATATAGTGCTATCATATAAGATGAATCTACCCATTCTGTGTTTGCTTAAGGTTTGTGTCGTATGCCCATGTCTCTCGTCAGTTTTTATTAAACAACTAGTGAGACAACTACAGTTAATTATGATAAAGCGGGAGAAAAAACTGTGCCTCATAAACCATATATTGACGCCTTCAATTAAGTTCCCATGACAAAGAATATTGCTGGACTTTAGTTACATAGATTAAAGCAACAATACGATACGTCTATATTCTTTGGCCATATTTTTACCCGTGCAACCATTGTTTGTGTCGCGAATTCTACACGTCCTGACATGGTTAATGGCATCAAAACTGGTGCAGTCACCAGTTTACTAAACTTAGTAGTTTTGTTAACTGCCATAACTAAACTAAGAAAGGTTCTAATAGTTACCTCTAATAACATCGATCATATACCATCATAAGTACTTAAAATAGATTTAATAACTAGAAAATTAACGCCCCGATGGTCTAGTGTACCGGGCCGAGATCTTGGGGTCTTGGGTTCAATTCCCGGGTCGAGCTAACTTTCTGCCGGTTTTTTCGGACACAGCTCGGGTTTGTGATCACCAATCCACATTTGGCAAGCTTGGTGATTAAGCTAGTACCTATCATTGTAACGATAACTTGATTTCAAGGATGGAGGCCTTTGCCCTGCAGTGGGACATTAATAGGCCGATACTTTACTTTTTTTTAACTAGAAAATTATTTTATATCGCAAAATTAATCACGCATATGAATCATACCATTCTTAACAACAAGCCTATGTTATTTAAGTTGACACACGTTGAACGTTTGACATCAATTGTCGATAACACCTCTTTGTAGATATGGATACCTTCTTGATTATTCATTAAATTCCTAAATGTGTTTATACCAATAGTCTTAACATTATCATATCAATCAAACTGTCAGTTTTTAATTCGTAATACAATAATATAAAACTCTCTCCGGATGTTTTACCAAAATTAATCTAATAAGATAACACAAACATAATGATATGAGTTGGCTAAAGTTGAAAGCTGGAGAATTGAAAAGATAATGATACTAGAAATTTAATTATACCACACCTTTTGACATATCTAGAGTAATCTACGGTGGTCTGAAGCGAATTCTTCCGAGCTTGATCCAAATGATTCAACGCAGACAGCAAACCTACAAAAAACAGAAAACGATATTAATACAAAAAACGATATTATGCTAATATCCAAAACAATCACCACTAACGATACATTCAACTATTCCTTTTCCGTCCAAGTTATTCTTTTGTTTGGAACAGCCAAATCACCACCATGCATCATATTCAAACGAACAATATACTGTTTTCATCGTATATTTAAAACTAGCAAGTCTGTTGGTACAATAACTCAAGCGTTTACGTTTCCGACTCCATCGTTAAGAGTTTCTAGTTCGAAAAGAACTTAAACGTCTCGTCAGTTGAGCAACCGGCCTCTAGTATCAAGTTTTGGAGTATCAAATAAATTATTATGGTAATTAATCAATGTTTTCTCCTAGTCACTCCGGTGTGCCCCATTGTGAGTGATCGTTGACTCTGGCTGTACATCGCGTCACGAAAGTGTTTTTGTGTTTCGGATCCTTTTTGTTTGCGTGCGTAGGCGTATTTGAGCTTAGATGGAGAAATCTAATTAAATACTTTTTACAAGAGTTTGAAATCCTTAGAATTAGCTACATTGAAAAATGTTCCTCGCAACAATGGCGGTTTTAGTAACTGATTTAAGTTCTAGCCAACTCAAAAAGTTTATTTAGCTTATGGTTTTATTTAATTTTTGAGTTTTATGGCCAGTTCATCGTATCTGAATCTGAAATTTCTGTAATGGTATTCTTTTGCTAGGTAAAACGTACTTGAATAGTGATACCTAGTAGTAATATTATTCTTAATATTTATAAACCATATTGTATGTAGGTAAATCAAGTAGAGGATTCTTACCTCATTACTTTATACCAGATATAAAAATCAACATCCTCCGTACCCCATACTACACTAATTTATAGAATAATCAAATAACAGTTATTGAAAAGTTCATCAGTAACTGTCAGCACTAAATAAATAAGAAGACACTTTTGCGCTCGCAACTCCGCCTGAGATAAAAACACTCGTACAGAACACGTTACATCTTATTGTATTGAAAATTTAGATTATCCGCTAGCACGGTCGTCTAAATAAACCGTATTTGTCAGACGTTGCTGTGTCGAAACACCACCTCTGCGTTTTTTACAAAATCGTTTTTGAAAGACGAATTAATACCTATACCTAAGTAGATTAGCGTTCGTAACACAATGGATGTTAACATACGTCTTGATAATTTGGACTTACATAATTCGTGCATGAATACTCGTGATTGTAATAATAGGAGAGGTCTAGTGAGAGTTGTTATTAATGAACTAGAGAGATCACTTGTTTCGAACGTTCCTAGCGTTAATGGCTCACGATTTTTTAACCGATTGTGCGAAATCGACACCGAAATTAGTATTGTTAGACGATAACGCGAAACTATCGTGTTTATTACCATTAATTTATAAGAGATTGTAGATAACGAACGAGATCACTTGTCCGAAACCAGTCCACGTTAAATTTCTAATTCTCACAAACGTATTTCGAATTGATCCGCTAAGAGGATACGGAATCCGACGAGAAAAAGAAAAAGACAATGGATGAGGGACCGAATCAGATAATGTTCGACATAATATGCATTTATAATGCGATCGTGGTTTTTTAGGAAATTTCGTAAGATATTGTGCCGGCTCATTCAGCCGAAACAATGGGGTCCACATAATGGGCTCTTGAACCCGCTCAATGGAACCTTGTGATCGACGAAAGTTCCTTACGTATGGGATTTATGATTCAGAGAATCAAGGTGTGTGACTTCCTCTTGCATGTTTAGTAAACAATGCACTCGCAGTACGATCTGTTACCGCCTTCGATACTCGAACGGAACAAGTAGATGGCTTATATCGAGACCTTGTACAAAAATAATGGACTGTACTTAATAACTTCCGCGTCGACGGTATGTTAATTTCAAACCAAATATCAAATTATTCGCCCTACAACTAACGAGCCATTTAGTATTTTACGGTTAATGTTTCTTTTCCTCTCATTTTCAAAGATTGAGATTTCCTCTTTTTTATAGACCAATAGTTACTGTAAATGCAATTTACATAATTACACAAGCTACGTGATTTGATATAGTGCAACGTTTGTGAATTCTAAAATTATGATGCGAAACCACAAAGTCGGGCAGACAGAAATAAAAAAGCAAGGCGATCCATAATATTCACACGTTCCGAAAGATGGTGGGACAGTTGTGACCACTACAAGAGTTTCTCGCAAACGCCATAATCCGCCCTGGCATTTACTTAAGAGGAAAATGTGCAAATGTCAGTACAGATTGTTGTTATTTTTAAACCCGCATTTACGGTTCTGTGGCTAATTGAAATTAAATGTCATTTGAGATTCAGATATCAGTCGAAACGATTTAAATATTAGATGCTGGTATTAATTTAAATTGTTAATCTATTTTACAGTGTACACGTTATTAATACAGGCGAGATGTTCTAATAAAAAATCATCAATGGAATTAAAATGAATGTTAAAAAGATTGATTATCACATCATCCATATATCAAAATTAGACTAGCAGGCCGAGTTCAATAACTGCACCAGACCCTTGCTTCAACACTCGTCTCTAAATTGACATTTACTCTGTGCAAGTATCTCTAAAATGTAAATGCGGTTACTACACACACCAATTCACGCACACTATTAACCACTCAATCCCGAACCGGCACTCGGATGCCGCGTAACAATAGATTTTCTATTGTGTCTGGTGATCCGGGGCTTGAAAGATTAACATTTGCATTCGCATTAGCGATTTTACTCGATTGTAAGTCTTATCTGCGTGTAATAAGGAAAGAATCGATTACTCTGGCGGCATCGTGGTATGTTCGCTTGCCATGTATGCCCAACGTAACTTGATATGTAATGCTGATTGCTTTATTAATGGTTTTTATTGAAATGAGGGCTCAGATCTTTCTGGTGCCGGCTGGAGGAGGCTGTGTATCGTATTGAGGAGGTAATGAGGCGGGGCGATGGGTGTATGTATGGACAAAGATCTAGCTATTGACACACAACATATAAGTATCTACTTAGAATTCTTAAGCTTATTAACAAGCTGTAAGGCTCCGAAGACGCTTCTACGGAATAATGATTCGTCATCATCAAAAACTAACCAAATGTGTACTAACTAAGAACATGTGTTATCCTTATAAAAAATGTTTCTGAATACCATTACTTATTTGGAAGTTCCTGCATATCTAATTGAGTTAAAATTGAATCTCATTCTTCATTTGTACGAACACCGAAACGAGATGAATCATATTCCTTCCATTCCATATTCATTGCGTCAATGTATGTGACTTTGGTACATTTGCAGTCGAAAAAACAATATTTTGTGATATCAGCTTCTATTCCGAGGAGTTAAGATTGAAAATTAAGTGGAAATAGTTCATCGACCGCAAACCATTTCTTGCAGCAGTCTACGTACTTTTTATTACAATATTTCGTTTTAAGATATACCGATAAGGAGCAACGTGTCTAGTTTTATTTTTCCATCGATCGATTAGGCATTGTTGCCACGAGATTGGATATATGTTTTTAAAGTTTTCCTGTATAGATAGTAATATGTCTTATTGTTATTTTGTTACAGTCGTGGGATCTTTTTGTGCCGTTTTTAGCAACAGATACGTTTTTAACGAATATCGTATCTGGTATTTTTTTTCCTCGACCAAATTTGTAATGCCTTTATGGGCAATCTATTTTAAGGAACTTTTGAACAGCTTTTTATAGTTAGTCTTTACTGTATACGTATATTACAATTATCGTGATACTTAGAATGAACAACGCTTTACTTAGATGTTTTGTGATATGTGTTATTTATAGAATTACAAGTGAACAGATAATTGAGAGCAATTACGTCAACATTAGGCGGGGTCATTAGGGTTCAATCCTAAAGCCACGTTTGTTCCTTTTCAAAACCAGATGACTTGTTAAATCATTAGTAACGGTAAAATCCAGTGTAACTTAATCCCCGAATTGCCTTGGGTTATGTTTGAACAGTAATTATACATTGTATACAATGCAGTATGAGCATTAATTAATCGGCAATATGATTTGAGACGTTTACACGCCGCGCGGGCGGCCATAACTCGAGTCGGCGAATGAAAGAGCGCAGATAATTATGAACGTACGCATGCGTAGATCAAATCGGGATCCATCGATCGATAAGGGATCTAGATATGTTGCCGGCGATCGTTCGGTTACATGTGCAGATGGCAACTGCATGTTGCTATTCGCTCGCCAATTTATGGATCCGACGTTGCTGTGCATCACAATCGGAATGGCTATACAATTAATTACACAATGATTAATTAACTTTGAAAAAATAAAATACTCTTTACGTTTAATCTAGTAGAAATAATGTCAATAATGTATTTAAAATGTTCTTAACTTGTCCGAACACGTTTTCGTTTTTTATAATTTCGGACAGATGTACGAACGACCGGCGGAAGACAGTTATTTATAAAACACCGCGGAATGAAATTGATTGATATTTCCGTTAATTACATTAAAATTAGGCCTTAATACACTTTCCGAATAAAGTTGTATGTCTCTGTAATAGTTACTATCTTTTTGTAAACAGGTATAAAATGCAATCATTACGCAAAATATCTTTAAAAAGAGATTAGAAGCCACTATTTTATCAATTCAAACTGATTTGTATCGAAAAAATGCAATTGTTCCTAGTGCTTGATAGAAATTGATCGATGTTGATAGCAACTGTCTCCATCCAGATAGAAATTAATTTCCATCATCGACATCTGATCGGAGCTCGGCGCTGGTCTTCGCCATTGTTCGGGCGCCTTCGCTCGGCCCTCCCCCTCAAGCGCGCCGATTGGAGTAAACGAGCGAAACGATTCCGCATGATCTTGTTTAGTTTTTGCTCTGTTTACTCTGTCTCACTTGATGGACTTGCCTTTTTGTTTGTTTTGGACACGCTCGGTAGTCAATTAGACCCTGCAGACGTTGAATGACAATGGGTATTGCGTCTGCAATTGGATATAGACATTTTTCTGCCTAGGCTCGGTTACGTTCTTTAATACGAAGGCCTACCTCAAGCTGGTATTTGTGGAATGAAGATCAGGAATACGATTAGCTGAGAGAACCGAGAGGTTAAATGACAGAAGATGTTCAGATTTAAGCCATGCCTTGTAAATGGCATATGGGGTGATGAATGAAAATCTTAGAGACAAACAAGAACTTAAAAATTGGGTGGGCAAGTTCATTTGAAACTTGCAGAATTTAATAAAAAGACAACCACATTCAATAAATCATTTTGTAAAATGAAGAAAATTGTGTTGTGAACAATTGATCGAGTCAATTACAGTAGGTCGTACCTGTGTTAGTTATATTAATTATGGACCAAAGTTCCAAATCACACCTACAAGTTACAATTTAAAGTTTTCATTTTTTTTTAAATATTACATCTTTAGATATGATTATAAAAAACTAAACAGGCAACACTAAATCTAGCTGAGGTCACAGTTTTACAATAACCCTAATGTAAAACTGTGCTGAGGTAGGAGGAACTTGACTGCCACGTTTCGTCAAAATCCATCTGTTTTTTTTGGAGCAGTAACGAATTCATTCATCTTCACAAACATTTGTCTTAACATTTAAGTAGGTTATTTTCAAACAATATGCATCACCTACTGTTTACGCTCGTAACCACCGCTGGTTGAACGATATTGATGGCATGTAACAAGATCACCTGCGCACGATTAATAAAAAAGAATCGATACACGCACAAAAGTATCGATTATCTCAGCATTAATCCGTAATCGGGACGGCCGCGGGCTTATCGATCATTCTACTCGATTTTTTATTCACACTAATAGTTTTGAAACCAAAATGTGTGTCATATCCGGTTTGAGAAATATCGACGCTTTATAAGGTTTTTGATTTGATGATTATTTCGTGGAGTTCAAAAAGTACCTACTTACTTTTACTTCCGACTATCTATGTGTATAATTTCGACGACGGATTAGGTGTTCTTAGTGGTAAAGAAGTCGGCTATTGCACCACAGCCCACAGGTCGTAGGTTCGACCCCCGCACGGTATCAACATTTTTGGATATGAACATTTGTTACAGCAAAAAGTATCTAATATGTCATGTTTATCCGTTGTTTAGTAGATAATGAGTTAGGATTTAAATATACATACAGCATTTGTTTTTTGTTTAGCCTCACGACGTTTATAAATTACTAGCATTTTACTAGCTTCGCCTGCGTGGACTACAAGATGTTATCCCGACTAAAATAGAAAATATTTATATGCAATCTCAACACTTAACAATTCAAGTCTCCGACCAATAAAAACCGCGTAACAACAGTAGCATTCCGGAAAAGCATAAACCTAAGAAAAAGTTAAAACAATATGACCGGATTGAAATGCCGTCCTATAAACAAACTGATAGAGACCCGAAACACGTACAATATATAAAATCTGCATAATATACGATTAAGATTCAGTTGCCATTCGAATAAAAACGAAGATCGGATCGCTTCAGTAAATAGTTATATTTTTATGAGACTTCTTCAAATTTTAACTTTTTCTTATGAAATGATTCGCGTTGTGGAAATAGCTCGTAAGAGAATTATAGACTATACATGTAATGACTGTGAATGTATTAATTAAAAATAAGACACACTTATTAATCTCACACCAAAGTACAGGTACCGGCAAACTAGTTGAACATCGGTCGACGAGAGGGGGAAAGTTCACGCATGAGCACTTCCGCGTGACCAATAGCGCTCGCGAATCTCCCTAACGCCCGCGCGCGATATTGGTCAGAGGTATGTTTCTGACCAATATTCAAGAAGTTTGCCGGTACCTGTACCGTACTTGTGTTCGGTATCAGAATCAACGAAGGTACCACAACGATGTTCTTTAATACTAAGGTAAGTACGAGAAAACACAAATGTTTGCCTGGGATTGGATTCGAACCCACGACCCCGGGTCACTACTCAATGCGCTATTAGGCCCAGTAAAATTGTCCGATTCAAATGCTATTAGGATAATACCTTTTCGAATTGCGCGACAAATGACGTCAACTGCGCCTGTCCGTAACGTTATCAACGCATTATTTTGTCAGTGTGTGTCAGTCATCTCATCACTGTCGCGTAACGCAACTCCAAAAGGTATTATCCTAATATAGAAACAGATTTCAATAAACTCTGGTTACAAATATCATAAGTATAATTAATATACATAGTAAAACCGAACCGGGAATCGAAGCCTGTCGTACGTGGTCGGTCGCATCAGCACAGTCTTTTGTTAATTAACTTAGAAGTTGCCTGCATATCCTCTCTTAGGCGGAACAGGGGATGCGTGGAGTCGTCGAGCGGCCATCTTTTTTATTTTATTTTAATTTTTATAACTGTCTACAACATTGTAGTAATAGGGCACATGCTTAACTTATGGCTGCTTTATTCGACAACTATCTTCATTTAAATAGGTCTGTCCAATCATAGTGTAAAGAAAAAAATATTGAAATTAGCTTTAGAGCAATAGGAAGAAACTTTAAAGATTTGTCAATAAAAATAAAAGCTCCGTTAAAAAAAGACTACTGCAATACCCCTGCAATTGAAATCTAGGAAATACCTACAACCAAATTCTTATTATAGATACATTCATCTAGTAACTATTAATATGGTAGAACCTTAGAAGTATTTAACAGTGATATTAATCACATATCGTAAAAATATCAACATCGTTATTAAACAACGAAAACTGCACAGACAAAGAGCTTTCACCAGTGGGTGGACGAGTGACAAGATAGATCGATATAGATAGAAACAACAGCCATTCATAAATTTTAATCACCATCCATAAATACGGCGCACTGCCTAACCTATCTAAAATACAGACTGCACTACAAAATAAATAAAAAAAAGTTGCAACAAAAAAGTCGCACCTCCACGGATTTAATGCGCGTATAATTTCTTTGTGGTACCGCGCAGAATGCGCCAACGTCATAAAATATGCATTTCTTCGCGTGTTTGTGCGCCAGTAGGGTGGCTAGGTGAAACGATTGACGGTCGGATATGGGAAACTCTAGAAAAGTTTTTTTTTTATATTAGGTTATATTCGCTTCGATGCGAACACAGCTCGAGTTCACTTACTACTTAGTGAAACAAAGACAGGCTGGATACCTTTATGAATGTTTCTTCCGATGATGATGTTGAATACTGTAAGTTGACGAACTGTGTTTAGCTAGGTAGCTAGGATGATCGATTTGAAGCAATGGCTACTCAAACACATAAAAATTGTGCTTAGATAAATATGTCTGTTTAACTAATGTTTTTAAATGATTTGTTTTAGGCACTCTGTGAAAATGTCCAAATATGGTTTATGTATCACACTAACGGCAAAGCAATAATTATATTTTTCTATTTGACTATTTTAAATAAGCTTACACTGAAAAGAAACTCACAAACCTAAACTAAATTTCCCATGAGTATATTGCAATTATAACAATTTTAATATGCGACTAAAAACTTTTTTTCCTGACTTTAACACATAGCCCTTCATTTTCCACAATAAGGCAAGGACCAGTCCCACCAACCGCTCTAACGTAGCCACCCCAGTCTTCCACACAGACGCACGCACACACACACAAGACCTGAGCACACGCATCTCACCACAATAACTCAATCGCTATACACGCATAACCCTTGCATATTCATTTTGCTGTTGCATTTTGTATCTTTGTATAAAATTATAATGCATTATGTGACCCTGAGTACGGATCGTTTTTACTTTATAAAACGTAAAAATATGCGTTTGTGCACGTTTAAGTCTTTTTGTTATCGTCTGAAATGTTTTATCGCCATTTTTATGGATTGTGAAATTAAGAGGTGCTATTTTCGTATGGTATGTGGTTCTGGCTGGAATATTTCGATCGTATATTTAGGCTGAGCTTTCTACTGCCGTTGGGTGTAGGGTGGGTGACCGTCAAAATTTTAGACTTTAGGTCTGACTTTCTAAACCTGTTAAACCATTATCATCTTAAAAAATTTCCAATCTGCTTTTTTGCTGTATTAGCCATCTTCAATTTGCCAAATTTTTGTAAGTTGCTCTCACATTACAATAAACTTGTCTCACATTCACTGCAAGGCTGGCTACTCAGACTGAAAATTTCTATTAATGAACTAGATTTAAGAACTAGTGAATTACGTAATGAATTCGTCAATTTCATTAATCCTGAGTTCAATTAACTATTTAAACGTGGGAATGCAGAAAACAAACATATGGTTATCTTAATAAAACTTAAGGCAAGTCGTAAACGCTGTCTCGTTACTAACTAATCAATTAAAATGGAACTGGTTCTCAAAAATACTGTATTTAGAGTTCCGTTGTCTTGGAACCTCCATTACCTATCCAAATGTGACTTAAAAGTAACGGTTGTAAAGTTGTTACGATTGTGTTTTGTCCTTTGTGCGATCCCAAGTCGCTGATACGACTATATAATTATTTTGATGTAATTTTGCTTAAAAAAGTAAAATACTCAAAATAAGTTATCTCTGCCCTCATTTAGGCATTGGGTTCTGTCTATATGACACATTAAAAAACCTTTTGCACCACATTGAGAACCTTGTAGAACACCTTAAATTAAAAAAAAAAACACGCATAACTGCACGATTCTTTTTGTCTACTATTGTAGGTAACAATGGCAGTTTTGTTTGTTTGTATTTTATTATTTATCAATATTGCATTTTTGTTCTCATAATATTTGTAGTTTTTCTTAAAATATCATGCAATTGAATCCTTCGTATTATTCTAAAAGTTTGGGCCCAAGAATCTTCTTTGTTAATCCTCCTTAAACCATGAACCTGACCATAAAAAATCCGACCCAAACTTGTCTAGTTTTATTACACATAGATAAACGAATAGAGAGGTAAAATCAAACTGTAATACCGAAATCTAATTAGATTTAAAACGAGCCAATCGATATATAATCGATTAAATGAACTGATTCGAGTTGTCTTCCAAATTATAACGTTCACTGCATTCGTAAGAGGACAGGAAACGGGAAAGCATGATACGATATCTTAGTAAGGGTTCCGTATTAGTAGTTTAAATTGAGACCTTAAAAAACTGATGTCTTTGTTTTCCAGTACAAGTTTAGTTTATAGATATACTTAAAAATTAATCACTAAAATGTATCTATGATGTGCGAGCATAACTCAAAAACAACTGCAGTGCATTAGATATCCCTGATTTTGTCAGGACAAGGTTAACATTGATTTACACTACCATTGCGAAACATGAGTGGCTAGTAAGAACCAACCAAAAAAAAAATTTTTAACTGTCAGTTGGCCAAGCATAACATTATAATATTTTTGAGTATTCTATCAAAATAAGTAAAATTTCTATCAATTAATTGAACATTCTACCTAAATGTAAGTTAAATGAGTGACTATAACGACTAATGCTATCATTTTATGTCACCACGCGCGCACCACAGCGAGTTATTACTCTACTAATTGAAGTCAGCTTCCGATTCATTATTTCACAGCGGGTCTCCGAAAATATAACTCCAAGTATACGTAATCGAGTATAATATTGATAAATATTCACAAAACACGCAATAAACAACGAAAACATCGAAGGAGCCGAATTTTAATTGCTATAATTAAGAGATTTTTAAATAAATTACAACTCTATCGCCGTGGGGCGAGATGTGTAATAAAATTTATGAGACAGAGACAACTGTATTTACTATTTTAATGGTTAGAGCGAGACGGCACGTTCGGAATAAGATAATCGATGATTTTATCTAACAATCGATGTGTCATTCGATATTAATTTATATTCGTTGTTGGAGTTATGTGGATACGCTTTTGATGTGAAATTATTAAATGTGATTAAGAGAAAAGTTAACGTCCAATAATATGCTCCGTTTCGTATAATATTCATTTTGGCATGTAACTGGTCCTAAATGTCAAGCTGTTTACAACAGTTTTATGACTTAAGTGTGTATTAAGACACTAATTTTACGTAAGAACTTAATACGAAATGTTTAGGTAATTGGACTAATAAAGAAAGTAATCTATTTCATTTTACGTTGGCTGTTCCAGTTGTTTTTAATATTACATTGACAGTGTGAGTAAATTATTTGTTTTATAATTATCTTTCAACTGTAGTCATTTATTCATCATTGTATTGTTTAAGGACTTAATTTTAATTACTGAGGTTTTTCCGTTTTTAAGTATACCATGTAGCAATAATACAGCGTTTAATTGAGTATAAAATTCACTTAGAATATTACGCCCATTATAAATTCTTAACTCCGACACCAACATACACAAATACTGAAATATAGTTCACCTTATCTGATTAAATAATTAAGAACTGTTCAAATTCTCAATAAAAATTAACTGTGCGAATTGTAATAGAACTTTAAAGGATTAAAGTTCTATTACAATTCGCACAGTTAATTTTAATGTAAACGATTTGCAAGTTTGTATAATGTTTGGTAAGTTTACATAAAAGGACATGTCCATATTAGTCTGTGATTAGAAAAGTTCCCATAACTACATTTTTACACCAATTGAAGCAGAATTGGACAGGATACATATATTACGCTGTATCCTGTTATGAGTGAATTGAGAAATTTTGACGTAAACAACCGATTTTTAATGTTTCCTCAAGAATTTACATATTTAATTTTGAACTAATCGTTTATTGTCATGAGAAAAATGTTCACGTCTTTGTAAACTACGATTTCCTTTGCTTTTATTTGGGATATGTAGGTTTTTTTTTATTTCGAAATGTTGACACTAACTAACATTCATTATTAAGCGTAGAAAATGATCAAGTACACAAAAACTTCAACTTCAAAATGCGAAAAATATAGTCTCATCTTAGAGTCTCATTTAGTTTAGTTACTAAAGACATCGTCAAGAACGCAAACAAGGCAAAGACAAACGCTCCATAGAGCCACACATGTCATAGCAGTGATCGCAGCACCCAAGCAATTTTAGTTTTAGGTAACAATCAGTTCCGCGGTTCCCTCACGGCCCCTACAGTAATTGTAGAAACCTCGGCGGTCTAATCTGCTCAATAGGGGCAAATTTACTCAATTGACGTCCTGCGTTGCGATGGGAGACTGTTAACAGAGCCAGGAATGTTTTTCTACGCTGTTAGCGGTTTCGTAGTAATATGATCGGATTTGATGCGTGGAGTATTCGGTAGGTTTTTCTTTTTGTGTCTATATGATTGAAGATAATTGTGTCTATAAGCTTAAGTTTGGTACAGGTACATAATTTGATATCGTGATGTTACATCTGTTGTATGAACATACATATGTTTTGATACAGCAAATATTACTCACCTGTGTATTTCGTTACACATGACGAAGTTGTTTAAAAATGGCTACGTTTGGCTGATAGTGAAACCTTTAAGTGTTGTATTACAATTACAATTAATAAAATAATTACAATAGTCCGAGTTCATTTTTAAATGAATCACTTTAATAATATTTAGGTCTTTTTTAATTTTTCTGCGTTCATTTCTGATTGACCTAAAATAGACTATTTACGAATCACGTAATTAATATTGAATAGTATGTTTTTAAAAAGAGTTACGTGATACGTTTATCGAAATAAATACGGTATTTTTGTGTCCTAAATTCAGAACGGATATCTATTTGTTTAAATATGTGACGTTCCTTCCGTCACTTAATTGATCTAATACGTCAAAATGTAACAGTAACCAGTAGCAGTTATAAAAAAGTTCTATTTCCAATTAATATATCAGTTCATAACAATCTTGAGCGCGGATTGTGACGAATCAATTCTCTACGAATCAATTGATCTATTTCTGCGGAGACTCTTTCAGAGATTGACGTGTTAGTCTAAAAATATACCTTTAATAACAGATACACGTGATCCGGGAAATAACATTGTATTTACGTGTCAATATTTTTTTGGAATTCGTCATCGCGAAGAAAAAAGAATTGATGAAGAAATTTTGATGGTTGGCTTGTAAAAATGCACAAAAAGTTATATAAAGGCCTCTTTCATTGAAATTTAGTAATCGACACAATGTTTAATACCTGCTGGCTTAATTACTACGATTGCCAAACTTGAATTTGTAATCAAAACTTGTGTTCGAAAAAATTTAAACAAAATATAGCATGAACCAGGAATCGAACCCAGGACCCCGTACTTATTTGAAACACTAGAACATCGAAGGCGATCGATAGGATACCATTACTAAAGGCTACAGCATAACCCTATCTTTGTTCTCGTTGATCAATGTTAATAGCCGACGTTATGACGAAAGACATTCTTAGCTTCAACAAAACCATCTAGCTCCCTAATACGCACAAATCACAGTCCCGTTTCCACGATTCCGTCACCCTTCGGAGGGGTCGGCAAATAGGCAAACACGTTTCCCATTTACCGCATAAATGGTCTAGTTTCAGTACGTCCGGTGGTTCGAATCATTGCCGTGCGACCGTTGCGACACTGCGCGTATCCGGACCAGTGATTTCTGTTATTCGGTGCGCGTCACTAGTGTACACATTTATTTTTATTTATCACTAACTGACCCGGTGAACTTCGTATCCCCTACTTTAGTATTTTCCACCCAATTTTTCCATATTTTCTCAACGTTTAAACCTTCCCTGGACTTTCACAAATGTTTCAAGACTAAAATTAGTCAAATCGGTTTAGCCGTTCTCGAGTTTTAGCGAGACTAACGAACAGCAATTCAATTTTATTTATATAGACTAGGGGAGTGTCTTCAAATCTGCTACGTTTTTTAGCAGAAAAAAAAATTCTTTTTCAGCCAGTAATTTTTGACACTATTTTAAGTTTTGTATTCTTAGAATACTTTTAGGGACACAAAATGTCAATGTGGTTTCTTATTTTACTTTAATGAAAACTATGTACATTTATATATACAAGTTTTGATCTGCGGTAACTTGTCAAACCATCGCAAACCTCAAAAGATATGTGAAAGCACAACTTCAATGAATTATGTACAGAATCTGCGGGCCGTTCCTAAGCTTTGCGGACCGCGTAATTCATATTATCCGTTGGGAACCCCTGGCCTAATAAACTGATATTATGATGACCAACGAACGACCCGTGAGCGAGCATTCATTGTCACAGTCATTGCTGAGTGAAATGCAAATCATTGGATAATGAGATGACTATTAATAACCTCTTGATGGGGCATTAGGTATAGATTTTGTAGTGTTAGTAGTGAGATCGATTCCCGATCGAATGTTCGTGTAGAGTAGAGATTTGTATGGTTTCTGGTTAGATATAAAATTTATTAGATGTACACAACATTAATTATCTAATAAATACTTACATATAAACATTAAGACAAGGAACAAACACAAATGCTCATTTTTATGGACAACTCCCCCTAGCCTTTCGAGCCTCACGCGATTAATGTAAGACGTAATGTAAGACCAGGGTCGACGACGAACGTAGGCATGAACACCACCCTAGTGGGATTAAAACTACCAAATGCACCATTTAACCTAGTCAAATTGTACAATATTACGATATCGACAGAATCATACCGAACTTTTTCGTTTCGTAAAAATGGACAAACATACAGACTGTTTTATTCATGAAGCTGTTTGCCTTCCAATTTTGTAACAAAGTTGAATGTACGCCGGCTAATTAGACTTGCATCGGTCACGTCGAATTTCTCACTCGACTAGTTACGAACGACACTAGCGCATTGTGTGGCCACAGTACAGGGAGATTAACCAGTAAGGTGTGGGTGTCCCACATCTAAGAAAGGGGGGGTGAGGGAGTTCTACACACTACTCTTCGCCCTCGCCGGAGGGCGACGCTATGTCTGTCTTTCTTCATAACGTATTCCCCGAAATAAAACCGGATTCGATGTCGGGACTACATCAAAAAATGTATGTCTTTTAAAGAGAAAATCTTCAATTACAGTACTTATTAATTGACGCCATTTTGAAGTAGGTATTTTTTTCTTTCAGAAGTGATTGAGATTACAACAGGACAAATGTTTTTTCAAAAGTA
The DNA here is from genome assembly GCA_949319885.1 of Mecyna flavalis. Lineage (NCBI taxonomy): Eukaryota > Metazoa > Arthropoda > Insecta > Lepidoptera > Crambidae > Mecyna > Mecyna flavalis. The sequence goes on along the minus strand of OX439419.1, from coordinate 7,277,713 downwards.
AATAGGTTCTGTGCTTAATTATAGAGAAAATCATTGATTAATTTGACGAGCCGTTTGGTGTAATGATCGAGAAGTCGGCTATTACACCAGAGGTCGTGGGTTCGATCCCCGCACGGTACAAACATTTGTGTGCATGAACATGTCTGTTTGTATCGGTCTGGGTGTTAATATGTATATTATGTATGTATTTACAAAAAAAAGTATATAAGTAATGTTTATCCGTTGTCTGGCACCCATAGCACAAGCTAATGCTTAGTTTGGGAGTAGATATTTATAAGATACTAGCGGGCGCCTGCGGTTTCACCCACGTGGTTCCCGTTCCCGTGGGAATATCGAGATATCCTTTCTTAGCGGATGCCTACGTCATAACAACTACCTGCATGCCAAATTTCAGCCCGATCCGTCCAGTGGTTTGGGCTGTGCGTTGATATGTATCTATGTCAGTCAGTCAGTCAGTCAGTCAGTTATTGTCACCTTTGAGTTTTATATATATAGATTTATATATTTATTTATATGTATAAACAAACATCTATACCGATAGAAACAGACACGTTTGGTCTTGGAATTGGTCATGCACACAACTTGTACCGCGCAGGGACCGCACACGTCCAACTTAACATGCTGTATTGGAAAAAAGATGCTTTACTGTCACCACCTCTACTATTATTGTAACAAACTAAATATTTGTGTGGAATTGATTATTAAAAGCCAGAAATAACCGATAACAGAATAAATTAGTCCAGTGTCAGTTTTCACAGGCAAGTGTAAAGAATTCGGTGTTTTGTGGAGAAATCTCTGTGGTTCATGTTATTCAAATTTTGTTTGTTGTGTAGATGTCATTATTCTTACTTGTGTACCAAATGACAGATGGGAGTCGTGAGCGGCCATTTGGTAGATGACTTACTTAATTACTTATTTCTACTTTGTCATTTATGTTGATATTTGCTGTTTAAATAAAAAGTAAGTCTATGTATGCCATGCAGACTAAAGGATGACAAACTCGAGCGGTTTATAATTTATTGCGCGGCCCAGGAATTGAACTTTGGACTACGAGATCATAGCCAGATACACAAAACCCACAAACCACCAGAAAAATGAAAAATGGATAAAAAAGTTGGGTTCATATGTTCCCAAAACCCCTCTTTGTTCATCCAGAGCTGTTATGGCGGCAGATTTCACCTGTGGAGGTGGTAGCTAGCCAGACGGACTCTGAAAAAGCCCTACCACCAACCAGACCCAAGGCGGGAATCGAACCCACGACCTTCATTTTTTTATTCGGTTTAGTCACTATTCCACGGAGGCGGTAAAATCAGGTGGGCTGAATGCCTGTAAAATAACATTGAAATATGTCCAAGGATACCTATTGCACGACAAATCCTGTAAACTGGGCCGCATCTTTAGCGGGGTTACCGCTAAACGCGGTGTTTCTCGGCATCTCTCTAATTAGTGGCAGTTAGTAACTGTTTCAGAACACTGTTTGTGTTGCGATCCTTGCGACTTGCGTAATTGAACGTGCGACTAATCGCAGCGATTTGGATAGTTGTAGCTTTTTAGAGCATGGTCATGTCTACGATAGTAACAATATTATATGTGAAATATGTCTGCTGAGCTGATTATGGTAAGAAATCAAACCAGAAAAAAGAAAAATATACATGACCCGAAAATTAACTTGTTTTTTTAACCTCTTTGTACCCCACTAGAGTCCTCTCAAACGTCATTATCTGATGGAAATAAATTATTTTATTATTATTTATTATTATTATTATCTCCCTGCCTTTTCATCACATAAAATAAAGTCAGCCGCAAATTCACTCCTTTTAATCATACACGCAAACACGCAATGTGCTTCAACCAATCCATCTATCCTTTTATAGCCATATTTCCTCTGCTTTTGTCTCCGTCTACTTACTTAAAATCAAGAATCAAATTCATTTATTCAATTTTGGCTCTTATCAAATTTTACATGTCACAAAAATAAAATAAATTAAATAATAATATGTCAAGAATAAATGTCACAGATAATAGGTATAATAATAATCATGAATATGATTCGTGAGCTGGTTAATAAATTTGTTTTTATTACTACTGAGAAGATACCAGCAAGAAACTCAGGAGTAATTGTTTCGTTCTTTTTTTTTATTTGTATTTTTTACAAAATAAAATAATATAACAAAATAATTATGTTGTATACAAAATTAAACATCATTGACAAAAAAAAACACTCAACATAACATTTCGTCAACGACACCTAACATTTTTTACGACATGACATTACAATCATGTCATGTCACGTCAAAAGTATATTTTCGGTATTGCTTACAAAATCCAGATTGCCGTTTGAGTCTGATTTATAGGAACTATTATCGCCCGTTAGACGGTGACGCGCAAATTGTCCGAAATTACTAGAGGGAGACGTAAGCTATCGTGTGTTGTTTGTGTTGCAGTTAGAGTGTGGAATCGTACATACATTTATTTAAAATTGTCTGTTTTTTTTTTTTTTGGAGGAGAATGCCTGCACTACTAGCGACCCGCCCCGGCTTCGCACGGATGCAATGGTGTATCTCTACTATATTATGCATGTATTATACATATAAACCTTTCTCTTGAATCACTCTATGTATTAAAAAAACCGCATCAAAATCCGTTGCGTAGTTCTAAAGATCTAAAAATACATAGGGACAGACAGCGGGAAGCGACTTTGCTTTATAGGTACTATGTAGTGATAACTGTAGGCTAGCAAGACTTGCGGTCGTGTGGGACTTGAGACTAAAACGGCTCACGACCCTCTAAGCCCCTGGTTTCCCCTTCCGCTTTGTGGCGACTAACCGGCCCAATGTTTAAACAAACATCTACATACAACAGTTTCATGAAAAAAACAAATATAGTAGGTATATTTAGAGCGTAATTTAAAAATTAATGTAAATGAAACTGCTCTATAATGAAAACAGAAATATTTGGTATTTAAAACTGAATTTTCTTTGAATGTCTGACTTTAAAATGTTTCTTCTACATTTTATTGTTATATCGCGTACAGTACGCAGCACTATTAGCTGATGATTTGAAACTTTATTGTCACACTAATAAGGTCTAACATTTACTTTTGCCGTCGTTTGTACACACTTATTTCAGTTAACGGCAAAATTGTGTTTTCGTGTCAATTGCACCTCTAACTTTATTTTGTATGTTTTGCGGTAATTGTAAAAAATACCTAATTTAGAAACACCTCTCTATTCTTCAATAGAGACGCTTTAATGGCAAGCGAATTTTTACTTTCTGTAAAAAAGTTAAAATACAAATTGGCTTGTTTAAAAAACAAATTACGGACGTAATTTTTTAAAGTATATTTCCTTATCGTCAAGTGGTATTAACGGTTATAGCAGCCTGCAGTTGGTAGTGAGTTCCAGTCCTGACAATTTGAAAAGGAAAATCATATTTATTGATACTTTAATATTGTAAGGTGTTCGAAGACCTTTTTTTACGAAAAGATTTAGCCAAAACCTTTTGCCAGAGTGCATAAAACAAAATATCATCGCAATCAAATCAGTTAAGAAACGCATACAGGACAAACTTACAAACGTTTATCTATAATAATAATGTTTTAAAGAGGAAAGATTTGATTGTTTGTTTGCATTGAATAGGCTCGGAAACTACTGAACGGAAAGCTACACTATCCCCGGGTGACATAAGGTACTTTTGATCCCGAAAAAGTGAAGAGAAGGGGAGATTTTACAACACACGCGGGTGAAACCGCGGGCAGAAGGCTAGTTCTTTTATAAATATAACGCTCGACAACAAAAATTTAAACCGTTTCACGCAATTATAACAGCGTAAAAACTAATAAATCAACTAAGAGAGACGATGGGAATACGGAATCAGATATGGGACGGGTTTTTACGAACCACGACCATTTAAAATTACCTCAGCCCTTCATTCTAGGATATATCCGAACGTCCGTCATATTAAGTCCTTTCCGAGATAATGCTAAAAAGCAATCTTTCCCTTATATAAAGTTTTCTTTACCCAGTCCCGAGTTTTCTGCCGCATTCGATAACCAAGTGCGATCGACACCATAATCGATAAGGATTTAATAAACTTGATACTTTAACGGCAATTTAAAAATCGGGTAAAAAGTAAAATGTCTGTAACAAGTTTCTGTATAATTTCTGCCCGCGATGTCGAATTCGCTTTAAGAACTATGTTGGCTTAGCAGATATTATGGTTTCAAACACTTTGTTAGAAGCCAAATGTTAGAATCTAAATAAATTCATGTCAAACAAAATCCAATACAATTTATTTGACTCCAAATTATACACATAGTGCACTGTGGGTTTACGTAATTCTTAATTACATCCTTATTTAAAAATGATGTGTTTTGGTACCGCGAATGTTTGAATATTTTTCTAGTTAATAATTTTATTGATGTAGAGTACGTTTACAAACTAAATAGATGTTAAATTTTCTTTTGGTTTTCCCTCTTATGGAGTTCAACAATATGAATTCATGTAATTTGTTTTGATTTTGATCCTTTTAATAATGAGATGCACTCAACATACTTATCTCTATATGATACCTACATGGGGTTTACCTAAGCTATCTCAAATTTTACTAAAATATTCCGGGGGAAATAACTTAGGTACTTACCGCTTGCTTGCAGCTTTCTCTCTTGCGAGTCGTCGGCGTCCATCGAGGCTTGCTTCTGGAAGAAACCCTGCATTTGTAAGTTTGCTAAGTCTTCTAAGTTTTTCCTCATGAGGAGATTCTGCTGTTCGAATTCTGATACGCTGTTTCCAGCACTGGAGGTGGTGGACTGTTCCTGGTAAAAGAAATAAAAATGATAAATATCGGGCATTCAAATTCATCATCATCAGCCTATCTGCTGAGACACAGGCCTTATCTCAATTGTGAGATAGTGTGGGCCATACTCCATCACGCTGGCCTAGTGCGGGTTGGTGGAGAGTACTCGTTATCATAAATAAACATTGAACACCATTACTTACATTGATCTGACTCCAAAGTAAATAGCGTATGCAGTTGTGTTGTTGGTATCCGAAACAACAATGGTACCACAAATATTAGACACACATGTTCATCACATGAGTTTTTATTTAGGGTGGGATTCGAACCCATAACTCTTAGATATGATTAGCTCTGGTGACCTTACCAACAGAAACAGCACAACAGAAATAAAGTGCTAATTTATGAAGTCTTCTGTAAGGTTCACCAGGTGAATAGTTCATTCGAGTTAAAGATCTATGTTCTACCTCATTTACCTGTCCATCAGTGTCTCTGGATACGCTCAAGTCCAGAGTCTGTTCCCCATCATCAGATCCGCTGCAGTCTTCCTCATGGCGCTGAGATCTACCGAACAACCTCATGGATTGTTGGTTAATTATTTGTAATGCTCGTTGTCTGCAAAAAAAAGGACTTTTTTACCAAAATCTTCAAGTAGTAACTTTAACTGGGTAATCATTTAATCCATTAACTATTCAACAAGATGACTATCACATCTGACAATTATTGGTTCAAAACATACAATATTAATGTGGGAGCCAGTTCACTTGAAATTAAAGGCTCAAAGATCAGATGAGACTACAGTCTGGCAGCACATTGAGCGACTCTTCCTCATGAAGTGTCCCTCAATGGAATAGGCCGCAGTTACCGCTTACCATCAGGTGGGCTGCGTGTCTGTCTGCCAACTGAACTAGTATAAAAAAAGAAAAAGAAAATGTGACCATCACATCTGACAAATAGTTCAAAAGATGACGAATATTGTCGTCATTAACTTACCTCTGAGCCTCAATATCGTTATCAGGTGTCTTAGGCGGAGTAATATTGGTGGAGCCCTCATCCTCAGTCGCAGACGAAGACCTCCGGAGACTTCTCTCAGTTCCATCTTCCATTCCTGAATCATGTCTTCTTTTCAAACCGAGAGGCAGTTGGGTGAACGGTTTACCTGGACAAGCAAAATATTTATTAAATTCAATAATGCTGACCTTTAAATGTAGATTTTTAGATACTTTGGATATACGAGTATATCCATAGGCGATTTAATCTCAAGATCGCTTTAAAAAAACAAATTTTGTCGGAAGCCTGAAGAAATAAGTTGAAAGATTCTGAGACTAACAAAATTTAAAGGATAGTCAAAGGACAGAAGAAAATAATATTTAAAAAAAATAGAATTTCATGCAGAACTAAAAATGTTTATAGGACTAACCTTGAAGAGCTTCTAAAGCTCTTATTTGTCCGCTTATGGCATCAGCAACTTCGTTTGACGATAAACCATAAATACCTAAAAGTTCCTTCATGGTGTTCATAGCATAATCTCTTAAAATCCTATTAGTAGCATTCGACGCATCGCCATTCTGCTGGTTCTCAGTCGTGTCCAAAGGCTCCTGACTTTCCCCTAATCTATCATTAGCGTTAATATCCTGACCCTTATCATCATCAGACTCCGAATCCCTTCTTCTAGGAGGTGAATTTGTTTTAATTAGTTGAGATATAGCAAAAGGATTTTTGGCACAAAATGTTTTGTTTTGTAAACTACTAAAATTCAACACAGTCCTATCTCGCTCAGCCTCTTGGTTGATTTGTAAGCTACGGATGTAAGAACGCTGGAACGAGTCGATTTTCTTGTCGTCAGGTAGCCTATTTTGGTAATTTGAATCTATGTTCTCGTTAGAGTCCGTGCTCAGTCTCCTGCTAAGGTCGACAGCGCCTTTCATCAAACTGAAGTTCTTGACGCCTATTTTCGCGTAACCTTCTTCCTTTTCGTCGTCATTGATATGGTCGGGTGTGGTCCGATCATTGCCATTCAGGCTAGCGGCGTCTTCACAGTTGGCTCCATTGGAGTCATCTGAAAAAGTCGTCGCGTTGGGAGCACATCTAGGCTTGAAGTTCTTCCTCTTGTTCCGCTTCGGCATGTTATAGTACGGAGACATGTCGGTGCTGTGCTCCTCTTGGTGTTCCGAGGACTCAGGCCACGCCGCCGCCCCATGGTGCAAGTACAAAGGCTCCTCCGGCGTCGGTTGGAGCCTCTCATGTATCGATTCCTGATGCGCAGCCATCGTGGTAGTCATTGCACTGTTTGGACTCTTTCGAGGGTCACCTGAAATGAGTCCGACCTGCAAAAACAATATACAGTTTAAAATCAACAGTTCAAATTTGATTGAATACATTTTAGTGTTCAATCATAACAATCGTGATTCATTTTCGATTTAAACGTAACAATGTATGTGAGAGACAATAGTCCTTTGTTGACAGTAAGATTAGCTGAATACTGTGGAATGTTTTGAATTTAAATTTTCTCTTCATTGTTTGGAAATATTAAAATTGTATTGTTTAATACATATTGGTTACCGAGATAGACGCTTCATGGATCGATCATTTCTTATTTGGCTTCATAAATATTGTAATCAGTCTTCGTAGTCAGCCAATTATCGTTGATCATCTGAAACAAATAAAAAATAATGTTACTAACATATCGATGTTTTCAAAATTACACGTCGCTGGAGTTTCTATTACGGATTCCAATAAAGTCTTGTCTGATGATATGTGATTAGTTGGAATAGAAGAAGGTAATCAAAATAGCGATTATGCATCACACGGAACTCGGACCAAACATGCGAATTTGGCGAAAAATAAATTTGGGAGCAAAAAGTATTCCGTTTTCTAGATGAATTGACGTAATACACTATAATTTAAAAATAATGATACAAAAAAACAACGGCAAGTAACACGCATCGATCAACCGAGTATAAAATTAATTATATTCTACATATTAGATCTATTTTCGAGAAAACGAGATTGCTCCGAGCGTGGCGGGAAAAAAATAACGTGTATTCATGTTGAAATTGGTAACGTGGTGTGGTGTACAATTACTTAGCTAATACAAAGATACGGCCTCTGTCGGCTCACAAAGAATCGATCTCGAGAGAATTGGAACGTCTAAAATTATTCGTTTTCCTTTATTTCGATTTTGTACGTGTTTTGAATGATATTTTATAAAGACGTGTGAACATATTCGAATACTAATATGATCAGATCCTTATAATTTATCAGACAAAAAAAAAATGCAATCATCTTTTTTTTTTCGAAAATTTACTACTCTCAAGTTGCTGAGTCGTAAGATGAATTATTACGAATTTAAAATCAGTCAATATTTGTCCTTACCAGGTCCTTACACTATGTATGTATTACATAATAACATTTTAATTGCCACTATTTTAAAATAAAAAAAAATCAAGTAGACGAATTTATTAATTTCAAATTTTTTATTCTCTTCATAATATTATTTTGGATTTGGAACAGTAAAGATGACAAAGATACGGGCGCGAAAAGTAAAATACCAGCTAGCATTTCAATTCCACGCTTAAAAGGAGGTCATAATTCTCGAATTGCAACCTTTTTTGTAACGTGAACTATTGATCGAAAGATATTTAAATCATTTTAATCGATTACATAGCGTAAGTAAACGATTAAAATCCGAGCTGTCTATCAAAGTTTAGAAAGTTTAAGGCAGATTTAAGGCATTATGTTTCTTGTACGATTTTTAAGAGCCGCCATCCGGTTTTGTCCGTTATAATAATGTAAGCATGATCTAATAAGTAATTGGGACATTTTGTGTCGGCAATGGAGTTAAGTAAAAACAACTTTTTGTATCTATTTATTACGTGGGTAGAAGATAAAAATATCTTTGACTGTCTCCGTGGCGCAGTGGCGAGTATTTCGCAAATAAAGCGACTGCTGCACTTAGTTCCTGGGTTCGAATCCCGTGTCAAACGAAAAATTTGTGATTGATTTTTTCACTTATTCATGAAGAATCGTACCCACTACTCCCGGGTCTAATTCAACTAGAAGCCACTACCCCATAATAAATTTTGAAAACACGAAATTCTAATTGCGGGGTTGTTAACGTAATCGGTAACCAAACCCGGACCTTTTCGCAATCACATAAATGAGGTAACATTACTTTATTGTATTGGAGTTTCTTTTCAAAACTTTTGGAACAATTTCTATAGGCTTTTTCGTTTTATAATATTCTCTTATCAGAAATTAGATCAGTTACTAAGTTTCTTATATTATGGGTTTAATTAGTATTTTTGACCTTTGGCACCACTAAAAGGACGAGAAAGAGTAAGGTTCCGTAGGAAAAAAATCATATAATAAACCAACATATTCACCTCAATAAATTTTCAGCTTTATCCTCTATAGCATAGATTTCAATTTTTATTAAGCGTTTAATGTTTAGATAACATTAGGTTTTGACCGCCTACCTGTGTGGTGGAACAGTGGCTAAGCCGCTCGGGTATAAAACCCGGAGGTCGTGGGTTCGATTCCCACCGTGGCCTGGGTCTGGTTGGTGTTAGGACTTGTTCGGAGTCCGACTGGCTAGCTACCACCCCCACAGGTAAAAACAGCCGAAATAACAGCTCTGTGTTCCGGCAATATTAATGTAGGAGTCAGTGCACTTGAAATGAAAGGCTTGAAGATCGGATGAGTCTACAGTCTGGCAGCACATTAAGCGACGCTTCCAGGTGAAGTGTCCCTCAATGGAATAGGCCGCAGCGACCGCTTACCATCAGGTGAGCTGCGTGTCTGTCTGCCAACTGATGTAGTAAATAATAATAAAAAAATACGTTAATATGACCCCACTGTATAGTAGCATAAGCACTTGTGCTATGTGTTTCTTCTCTCATCTTTCCCCGAGCGTTGAAAAAAAAATGTGTATCATAATGAATGAACGACATTAATTTTTATTTTTAACTAGCGGGCGCCCGCGGTTTCACCCGCGTGGTTCCCGTGGGAATTGGTCAAAATCCTTTCTTAGCGGATACCTACGTCATAACATCTATCTGCATTCCAAATTTCAGCCCGATCCGTCCAGTGGTTTGGGCTCTGCGTTGATAGATATCTATGTCAGTCAGTCAGTCAGTCAGTCACCTTTGAGTTTTATATACAGGGTTATTGGTAATGTGTCTTGATCCTTTTAAGGGCATGTAGAGGAGGTCCCCAGCTAGCAATTGACCCATTAAAGTGCAGGTCAAAAGTGAACCAATAATGAGATATTTTTTTTTTAATATTTTTTCGGAAAATTCGGGATTCACAACTTTAAAAATTTATTAAAAAAAAACTACATCATATTTTAATGTAATTATTTATTATTAAGTTAGAGCTTAGTCTAGTACATAATAAAACACACTAGGATAACTGAAAGTTTTGTTAATTTTGAAATAAGAGATCAAAAACTAGAATTTTTTTACGACGCTTATAATTTTGTTTACAATAAAGTATCATTTTCTTCAAAAAATCACCTAATTACTTGGACGGCGGAACATTTCAAAAACATCTTCATATCAATGGCTATCCAACAAGATACAATGTACACTTAAAAAATTGATAACAACTGTAAAAACAACTAACGAGCATAAAAGGGTAATAAATCTCTATACATATGTTTTCGCTATATCGGTGTATTTTTCAACCAGATGACAATCAATAGACAAACGACACTTGATTAAACCATGAATGGATAAAAGAGACAGGTCAAGAGATGACTTTTCATCAAAAAAAAAATTCCGGGAATTAGTTTCATATGCTTTTATTATGTCAAAACGTTTTATTCCAATGATGTCTTAAGGACACTCACTTGAAATTTTGCAATGCACCTAAAGAAGGTTTCTTCCCGCCTGACCCCACCAATTCTGCCTTTAGTGGGGGCAGTCGAAACTTTTAGTTTTGCATGCCCCCCCCCCACCCTAGGGGCAGACGAAACAAAAAAGACGGAACCTAAATTAGTAGTTAGTTTAAACTAAAAAGTTTCAACTGCCCCCACTGGCACAAACTTAAATTTTTCAATGCACTTAAAGAAGGTTCATTCCCACCTGACCCCACCAATTCTGCCACCAGTGGGGGCAGTTGAAACTTTTTAGTTTAAACCAACTACTAATTTCGGTTCCTTCTTTTTAGTTTCGTCTGCCCCTAGTGGGGGGGGGGGGCAGGCAAAACTAAAAAGTTTCGACTGCCCCCACTAAAGGCAGAATTGGTGGGGTCAGGCGGGAAGAAACCTTCTTTAGGTGCATTGCAAAATTTCAAGTGAGTGTCCTTAAGACATCATTGGAATAAAACGTTTTGACATAACAAAAGCAGATATGAAACTAATTCCCGGAATTTTTTTTTTGATGATAAGTCATCTCTTGACCGGTCTCTTTCATCCATTCATGGTTTAATCCAAGTGTCGTTTGTCTATTGATTGTCATCTGGTTGAAAAATACACCGATATAGCGAAAACATGTGTATAGAGATTTATTACCCTTTTATGCTCGTTAGTTGTTTTTACAGTTGTTATCAATTTTTTAAGTGTACATTGTATCTTGTTGGATAGCCATTGATATGAAGATGTTTTTGAAATGTTCCGCCGTCCAAGTAATTAGGTGATTTTTTGAAGAAAATGATACTTTATTGTAAACAAAATTATAAGCGTCGTAAAAAAATTCTAGTTTTTGATCTCTTATTTCAAAATTAACAAAACTTTCAGTTATCCTAGTATGTTTTATTATGTACTAGACTAAGCTCTAACTTAATCATAAATAATTACATTAAAATATGATGTAGTTTTTTTTTAATAAATTTTTAAAGTTGTGAATCCCGAATTTTCCGAAAAAATATTTAAAAAAAAATATCTCATTATTGGTTCACTTTTGACCTGCACTTTAATGGGTCAATTGCTAGCTGGGGACCTCCTCTACATGCCCTTGAAAGGATCAAGACACATTACCAATAACCCTGTATAATATATATAGATTTCGTGTGGCTATGGTAACCTTCATTGTATGTTTTTGGTCCATTATCCAAAAAATATACCAAACCAGAACAAATCGCCGTTCCATTATAATAAAGCGGGTCCCTAAAGGCAAAACTCCAATTAGGCGGTTAATAATGAAACAATAAGTGTTTTTATTTGTGTCCGAACAACAATGGGCTGTTTTCATTGAACCAAATTCTTTCGTTAGATATGTCCAAGGTTGTGGCATGGTTCGATCTGATTGGTCAACTGAATGTCGAATGGACGTGAAAAAATATTATTTTGTTGACACGTTGTCGAGTTATAGACTACAATGATCGTGTGTAGCGCTTAAATTCTAATTATTACAATTAAAATCATAATTGTCCTTATTTATGTTGCATCTTACTATTATAAATGCGAATTTGCTTGTTACTCAACCACGCCTAAACGGCTAAACGGATTTAGATGAAAGGGAAACGCCGAAAATAGGCCCAGAGTGCACAACATATTCAATTTCATGAATGAAATCTAAATATTCGTACTTGATTTTTCGCGTTTTTCTTTTTTCAGTAAAAGTCGGGAAAAACATTTATAAATTATTTAATATTTCAACGAGTATACATATCCTTTACATTTCACTACTGACGTTGTTTATACCGGTCCGAAACTTACGTTTTTATATTGCGTTAATCGATAGAGCGGAAAATATTTTATAAATTGTTAAATAATATTATTAAAGACAAATTAATAAATGTATATTTATTTATTAATGATAAATTAGTATAAAACTACTTTTTATAATTATTATTATTTCACACTATAAAATGTTTACCGCTATATCGAAAAACGTAATTAATTTCGGACCAACCAACAAGAAGAATAAAAATAAATGATCAATGTCAGTGGCCGATGCACAAACCGTGCAGTGCCAAGAAAAAAGAAAAAAAAAGTATTGGTCCGAAATTAATTTACGTTTTTCGTTAAAGCGGTAAATATTTAATAGTGTTATTTAATAATTATTAATATTATAAAAGGTAGTTTTAAAACAATTTATCATTATTCATAAATATACATATATTCATTGGTCTTTAATAATATTATTTAACACTTTATAAAATATATATCGAAAAACGTAATTAAAAATAAACTGTTTCGGAACAATTTCTTATTTATTATCAAACATCAGAAGTGACATGTAAACATCAAGTAAAGGAAAAAATCGTTGAAATACTTAATTATTTATAAATGTTTTTCCCAACTTATACTGAAAAAAGAAGAAGGCGACAAATCAAGTACGAATATTTAGATTTCATTCATGTGATTGAATATGTTGTGCACTCTGGGCCTAAGTTACTATGGCTGTCTGGCAATCCCCTTTGGCACACGTATAGTTTATAACCCGGATTAGGACATAGGCTATAAAATTCCTACGGGAAACGTCTAATTTCTGCGGGATATTTGAAAAAAGAAAATATTATGTCAGTGTGTGTCAGTTGGTGTCAGACATCACTGTCGCGTAGCGTAAGTAGCGTAACGCAACTCCAAAAGGTATTGTCCTAATAGCATCTGAACCGGATAGTACTTCGAATCTTCGATTAATGATTTGATTTGATTGACTCATTCATTAAAATAAATAAATAAATATCTTGGGACATTATTCACACAGCGCCATCTAGCCCCAAACTAAGCATTAGCTTGTGCTATGGGTGCCAGACAACGGATAAACATTACTTATATACTTTTTTTTGTAAATACATACATATTATACATAGAAACACCCAGACCGATACAAACAGACATGTTCATGCACACAAATGTTTGTACCGTGCGGGGATCGAACCCGCGACCTTTGGTGTAATAGCCGATATCTCGACCATTACACCAAATGGCTCGTCAAATTCATTGAAAACTACAAACTCATTATTAAAAACTGTCACCACAAAACAACAACAGATAATTAAAATAACTCAACCCACATCCATCAAAACATTCATTTTGAATATTAATAAAAAATAAATAATTAAATTATAATTTATTAAACTCGACACGTATAAACTCCATAGTCAGACGACCATAAATGTTATGTTACCATTTCGGTACGAACCTTGGTCGGAACAATATCCAATAATAACAATAAAAAGGTGACAAATTACATGCGCAAGAGCTGTATTAATATTGATCGGGATCCAATATGGCGGACGCAAGATGGCGGCGAAGGACGACGGAAGTGGCTCTTAATTAGCGATTAATAACTGTATTAGTTTAATAAGTAATTTGTTTCATTTATATTGATTGTAAGTTAATTTGTATTTGGATAAAGAAAGATAAGAGATACTTACTTGACCGGCCTGATAGCGCATTCTATGCGTCAAGGGCTATGGGTTCGATTCCCTGGCATTTATGTGTTTAGTTATAAAACACGTATTTAAGATTATATTTGTAGTACCTTTCTTGGCTCTGATACCCCTCAAAATAAGATCTTCAGTTTTGGTTTGGCAATAAGAGACTAAAATGTCAAAGTATAGCTATTTAAGTAAATAATACTTGAGAATAATACTAGACATCAAAAAAATACACGCAGACAATGTTATTAGATCGTGAACGAGAACCACTTCAATTCAAGAATAATGTTAAAAATTTCAAAATTACTAGCGGTATGTATGTACAGTCGGTCTCGGAGGTAGCTTAACTTTGGCAAAATTACATCAAAATGTTTATTGTAACGAGGTTATTCTAGACTAGATGAGCCTCGCTTCCTTTGGGTAAAATTAGCAGTGCCATTGAGGCATAAAGCCAATATTATTCTTCAATTTCTAAAATAGATCTTGGGCTACTCTTTTTAACATGAGCTATCCATCGGTGGAAGTCGCATCAAAATCGGTCGAGCAATGTCGAAGGTTAACCAGAACATGTCCATCTGCGTGGGCTACGTTATACCTGCATCATAATTTTATATTTTGACATAAGTCCAAAGCTAATTGTACAAACAGAAAACATGTTTTTGTCTTCACATATTATATTTTATAGAGCAAACATTACGAATAAAATATCAATTTTGGCGGTAAACTGTACTCTTCGATTTTTTATAAGTAATCATTGTATTTTTTGTTGCTTCCTACACAAGACTGTTATTAAAACGTTAAGTAAAGCAAAAAACCGCCCGAGGCTACCGATAATTTATTATAGAAAACTCGCCGATTCGAAATTACTCGTGTACGGAAAAGATAACGACACCCACGCTGTTTGGTCTAATTCGATTATTTAGTATCGAGTCATAGAACTGGTCGTAAAGATTTTTGTTTAAAATGTTAGATAAAGCCTAGAAAAAAAGAAAAAAAACAGCCTATTTATTATCCTACAATAGGGCAAGAGCCTCCATAATTAAATTCAAGTCATCGCTACAATGATAGAAACTGGCTTAACCACCACGCTTGCCAAATGCGGATTTTGATGATCACAAACCCGAGCATTGTCCGAAAAAAACGATGAGTAGGTAAAAAATATGTACATTTAAATGACATAACGGGAAACGTAGATTAAAAAAAAATTCGCGTTTAAATAAAGTTACTTGGGAAAATATTTACATTAAGTAAAAAAACACATATTTCAAAATCACCGAAGATTAAGATTTTAAGATTATTTAAATAAGTATGAATAGTTTTGCTCCTAAAAGTCACACATAAAAAGGAACGTTTTAACAAATGACTTTATACTTTTTAAGCTAAGCGCTCATAAAACGGAATACACATTCAAAAGCCTTAACTGCGACTCCCGACTTTCAAACGCAGTAAAATCACTACATAGTATAAAACAAAGTCGCTTTCTCTGTCCCTATGTCCCTTTGTATGCTTAAATCTTTGAAACTACGCAACGGATTTTGATGCGGTTTTTTCTAATAGATAGAATGATTCAAGAGGAAGGTTTATATGTATAAAACATGCATAATATAGTAGAGAAACACTGATAATTTTAGAGGTTTTTAATTTAAGGTCGTAAATAAACACATTTTTTTGCGCTTACATTGCAAACGCTGGCTGAACCCTACGAGATAGATCAAAATAATGTACTACGGTATTGTTCACCTTAAAACGGTTTACAAAAAAGTCCGCGATGGTATATGTCTATCTATTAGGGATAACCCACAATAACCATTTTTATCCTTTACTAATGAGAACACATAGGCTACAATTTACAAGATATTCCCGCGGGATAACGTCCTATAGTTCACGCGGGCGAAGCCGCGGGCGGAAGGCTAGTATAAAATAAATAAACAAAAAGACAACTCCATTCCTATTATTCGGAAGTCGGGGAAATAACTCAAAGAGCATTCAGAGCGATCATTATAGGCAGTAAAGTCACCAATAAAAACGATTAGCGCCATATTTGAATATTTAAATATCGAACGAAATATGTGAATGGAGACGTCGTTAGGTCGAGCTCGGAGTGTGTAGAGGTGGCCAGTTTTAATAAAAGATAGGATGTAATTCTTTTCTTTAGTAAGTTTTTCATAATTTGTTTTATTTCTTTTGTCGAATATCTCTGAAGATTGATTAGTTAAAAAGATTAAAAAGATTATAAGTTCACTTTATTTTGAGTACTTACGATAATAATAAACATAAACTTTACTAATAAGCCAACTTTGTATTAATATTACTAAAGTATTACATTTTTTACAATTTTGTTGGTTCGTTCATTGACAAGCAAAATATAATTGACAAGTAAAATGTATCAGGAGACTACGCTAAAACTTTTTTGGATAAAATTCAATAAAGAGCAAATAATGCAGAACATTCTACTTCAGTCTCCTATCAAACTATTTTTAGCACAACTTTTTGTTGTAGCAAAAACCTCGTAGCGTCTACGAGAGTCGTAGCTCTGCGAACGGAAGCGAACAGCGCGTACTAATCGCGGACCATCACGCTCGCCACGCGAACTAATCTCTTCACGGGCCTAATTGTGTGATCAAATTTTATCACTTTTAATGTTATTTGAGAATTCCTGGCTGGTTTATCATCCTCGGCCGGTGTTTTTTTTTAATTGAAAAAAGTAAAATGATTGTAGTGAGGTGATACTGTGTTTGTGATGTTTAGAAACATTGTAAGATGGTTGTATAATGTATAGAAAATTTTAGAAAATAAGTGTATGAAGTTTTATAATTATGTATATTTATGGCCTAAATGTACTAATATTTTATTTAAATAAAGTTGAAACAAAATTCTAGATTAAATATGTTTAGATCGAAACTTACTTTAAAGTCTTTCCAAAGGTCACTAAGTAAAGTATCACTAACGTTAGTCAATAGAACAGTAAACTAAATTCAATAATTAAAAAATATTAATACGTATGCAATGACGTTCAATATAAAACTAGACACCCAATCTCTAAGAAAAATTCCTCAAAAAACGTCTGAGTGGCTTTGACACTGATGACATTAACACATTCGTTCAAATTAATACCTTATCTCGTGGCATTTAGTGTTCAATGTCAATTGTATACAACTAAACGAAAACTCTGCCCAATAGACGGGTGGGCAGACTTTTGCTTCGGACAATATTTGAGCGTGATTGTGAGTCTAGTTTTTTAATTGAACGTCATTGTACGTATGTAATCAAATCATACAAACTTTAGTAATAACACTAATATTTAACACCAATAAAAACCTCTTTTGTATCCGCCTGTACTGCCACTTATTCTTTAAATGTAAAAGGCAACAAAAAAGCAGTTTACAATCATTTGAGGTCGACAAAACTCAACCAACTAATATTGAACTGTTAAAAACATCTTAATGCCTCACAATTAAACATCGAGGCGTAATAACTCCCATTAAAATCTTTCATCTACATCTAATTGGCTAACTGTACTTATCACAAAGAAACCATTCGCTTTACAACTCGACAAAATTACTATTTGCCAAAGAGGACGCCACAGTCTATGCAAATGCGAAAATTAAATAATGGCTCAGACATTAGAGGACTCTACATTCAGCAATGCTTCGTGTCCCTCAATAGAATACTGTGGTGGCAATTCACTATAGATGGACAACCCTGTTCGCTAGTTGAAGTATTATAAAAATATAACAGGAAAAAACTTAGTTCCAAATTTTACCACCAGGCTGATTTCACTCCGAACAAGTGACGGATTGTATGAATCAAATTGTACTTATGGACTTTAACGCTAGATGTCACTAATTGACATAAATTTATAGTTAGTTTTTTTTTGTTGGTATCTTTTCCTCTAACTTCTGTTTGCTGGCATTACTGCTTTTACGGTTCATTCTAAGTAACAACAATAATCGGAGTCAATATAATTTTATGATTATTTTATATATGAAGAACCATTAATTCTAAATTATAATATAAATTACTTTAATTTTAAAATAAAAGCTAATAATTGCGTCGGTCTTTATATTTAAATGAATATTTAACCTTTTTGAATTAAAGTAATCGAGCAAATCTTATGGAACGAAACGTAATAAATGTCAGCCGTGTTTAGTATCCCTTCCTAGTCTGTGCTTTACTGACAGACGTCAAACTTAATGTATTGAATGCGAAAGTGTTTTTATGTTTTCTGCTATTTATTTAATACGACTTGGATTTACACGACGACTTTAGTGTTTCCCTTGGACTCCGATAACCCTGCCCTTTGTGATTGACTATTGCTGTTGCATATTGGACTTGATCTGCCTTACGATTCGGATACCGGCGACAATGGTTATTCTTCTCCTATGTTGCGTTTCTAAGTTATTCTAATTAGAAAGTGATTGTGTACCAAATAAAATTTTAAAAAGCTTACGACAGGACATGGATAAAATAGTGTTAAAAAAATGTGTCATGATTATTTTAATAAAAGAAATAAATGGCTTTCGCATAATATTTTGATGTTTTTTTCAGTTTATACTTGAATGCTCAATGCTAATTTATTTAATTTTTCTATATTAATTTATTCATTCATTGAGCATTCAAGTATTTAATTATAACCTAAAATATAAAACTTATATGAGTACCCGTATACCTATACATACATATGTATACGTTGTTGTGCATCTATCTATAGTTATGTTATTAAAAAAAATAGTTTTGGACTTAATCGCTAGGCGCGCTGCAGTCGCAATCCTTGACTGACAGCTCTATTTCTGGTATATTCAATATACTCTATGTTTACCACTTCAAAACGGAAACACTCCAAAAAGTTCGAAAAAGATCGAATCCTAAAACCAGTAGTAGCCCACCTCTATTTTGTTAGTAAAAAACCTTCCTTTCTATTTTAAAAAAAGTCGACGTTCCAAATTCAAAACGGGCGTTCGAATTATGATTTAAAACGTGTTCCGGAGAAACTGGATGTTTCTAAAAACGTACATCTAGCGACCGCCATCATTATACATACGGGTAATGAGGGACGCACACAGGAGTGAATCGGACAGTTACGTAATATAGATTTCGAGGTAAAAATTATTTTATTTTATTGTTTACTGTAGTTAATGTTTCTAGACATCTTGGTGTTTTATGGATAGTATGTTAGACAGACTTAATTTGAAGCTAGATAGTATTGTGCGAAAAATGCCAAAAGCATTCAGAATGTTTCTTTTTTTCTCTTTTTTAAATTGCATCAATAAAATTTTCTAACAAATTCTAACTAATCATTTATAATTCTTTTGGTTCAATGAAGTGTCCTTAGTAGTGACTAAGAACCTAAGAGGGAATCATGTAGGCACGTAGCACTTTGGAACTCATTTGAGTGTCATATTGAATGTCAGAATTTAAGATCCAATTTAAATGAGATGAGAGCATATTAAAATTATTTACCTACTGTACTTATTTCTCTTTTTAAAAGATACACTCAACTAAATACTATTGACAGCCAAGCTCCTCAACCTATATTAAAGTAGATAGAGTTCATTAACTTCTAAGTTTTCTTCAATGTCCACTTTACTCGTTAGTCAAACGAAGATAGTGTACTTTATAATAATATAATGTTTCAAATATTTCAAGGTTAACCGTTCTCAGCTGTCAATCATAATAAGCTATCTATCTTTGTCCGATTTACATGTACACCAGTGTCCCCGTCTCGCTCTAACACACGCGCCCAATCGGCCGCCTCGAGTTCTTTATTTGAAAATTTGATTTTAAATGTGGAATGAATAAGCATTATCTTAAGGAATCCGTTCTTTTATTTGAATTTTAATTTCTTTTTTCGGGCTGACTACCGTCTTCGATTTTTTCGTTTTAATCATTTTCGACCAGTATTTTTGTTTTAGTTGAAGATTTATTGGATGTAAACTTTTGTTATTCGAGTGGTTGTGAACTCTTTTGTTCGTTTTCGATGTGGTTTTCAAGAGTTTCGAGAAATCTGAGGATTTACAATTTGTTTTACGGCGTCCTTATTCTGAAAGAAACGTATTTTATTATTCGTTTATATTTATTCGTTTATAATAAAATGACTATTTATTACCCGATATAATTATCTTAAAATAAAGGATAGGTAAGGTAATATTTAAGTATATAGGAAAAAAATTGCTGTGGCTAATTTAAACAAAAATATTTAATAGCTCGTTATGAGTCCTATAAAAGAATAGGCTGCAGTGACCACTCACCGAGTGAGATGAGATGTGTGCCTAAAAAATAAGTCAAAATTAAGACAACGGTCTAGATTTGTAGTTAAGTGTCCCTCAATGGAATTAACTGTCTATGAGTCAAAGTGACTTGATTTTAACTTAAAGAGCTGACGAAATACGTGTGTTTAATTTATGTTACCGTCTTTGTTTATGATATCGGAGACGCCTCGTGAGGTATTCCTGAGGAATCCGCGCAGTTTGTTTATATCGCAGACTGACGAAACGTCGGCTCAGCGTCTGGACCGTTTCTGATGAAGTTTAGTGTTACAATTGGTGGTGAAGTTATGCAATATCGTTGTTGTACTTGCGTTTACCAAAAATGCGATAAATATTAGTTATTATTTTTAGGGATTAACTATACATTTAATGCAGTGATATTATTTTATTAAAAGAGGACAATTCAACAGCAACTGAACTGGAGTAGGTACCTACATACTTAATAGTGAATAAATTCTCTTGTCCTATATTAATACTATAAAGAAGAAAAATTTTATTGTTTGCTTGTTTGTATTGAATAGGCTCCGAAACTACTGAACCGATTTGAATAATTCTTTCACTGTTGGAAAGCTACACTATCCCCGGTGAACATAGGGTACTTTTGATCCCGGAAATGTGAGGGAAAAGGGGGAAATATTTGAAAAAAGAAATTAGGCGCGAGCTTAGGGCGCGAGTGAAACTGCGGGCGGAAGGCTAGTTCTTAATAACTCTGGTAAAAGTGCTAGATTTGAGTGTATAAGGAAGATTTAAATTAAAATATTTGAGCTTTTATTTGCCTGGTTATTTTGCCAATTGAAGTGCTTTTTTTCAGGAGTCGCGGTTTCAAATCTTATCCGAGCGAGGTGTCAAAAAATTCTTTAAATAAAGATTTCCAGGATCTCCTTTAGATTTAATTTCTCATCTAATCTTAACACGTTCCATGCGTCATGACCAATATAGGGCCATGCTTGACTTTACCAGCGTGCGGTGCAGAAAAATGTGTTTCTCACCACGGTGCGGGGGGTTTTTTCGTATGTTGTTCTATGAGTAAGAAAGAAACAAAAAGATATTTCCGAGTGTTTTTTTAAAAAGGTTCTAAATTTATCAAAAACAGACATGGCAAAATAATGTTCACGTCGCACAGAGTTGTGTACTTTTGCGCTGTGTGCGGCATGGCCAGTATATGGTCACGCCCCTGCACCTCATGCCGCACCGAATGCGGGCGCGCCATTCTCGCCAGTCGCGCATAGTGATGCACAACGTCCGCACACAAATCAAATCAAACGCAAATGTGATGATTAATATTTCATTGTTGGTTTTAATTTTAGTTCCTTAATTACTGTGATATAAGAGACATATTTCATTTAAGTTAACTTTAAATTTAAATAACGTTAAATTTAAGTTATGATGATGATTAGCATTTAATTGTTGATTTTGATTGTAGTTCCTTAATTACTGCGATTTTAGAGACATTTCATTTAATTTAAGCATACTGGGCTGTTACACTGTAATGATTATGATGAATTGTTGATTTGTATTGTTGGTTTTTATTGCTTGCCCATCACTATTACTCGTTAGGCGTCTCATTAACACAGTGCGGCATGGCAAAATGTTTCTCATGAAATCAGGGTAGTACATTTTCTCCTAAATCTGGGGAAGTACAAATCAGAATTAAAAACGATTTATGCTGTAAAAACTACTACATATTACCTACATTTTAAAAAAAAGACACACAAAAATGTTTTAATTTCAAATAGTTATGACCTCTTGAATCTATTAACTAATGTGAACAAATGATGTTCATGACGCACCGCAGTGGAGTCCTGCGTGAGAATCATGGAGTTCATGTCGCACCCTGGGTAAGTTCAGTAAATTTGGTGCCGCAATCAACGTGTTAAATCATAAAGGTGTACATAAGATGTTCAATATTATTATTGATTGCATAACATTAACTGTAGGTACCTAATATTGAAGCAATGCACTGCACATGTCCATGCGTGTCTGTCATACGTCTACACGCAGCACATATCTTAATAACGTTAGGACAAGCAACATCATATAAATAAGACCACCTCTCAGGCCCACCAAGACATTCGACAACATAATCCTACGCACAAATCCACGAAACAACTAACAGTAACTCAACACTCATAATAAACGCAAAAACGCCATTAAACAATACATACGTAGCTTAGAGGACCATAGTTTCTTCTCAGAATCACTCCCCGTATCAAAACATGGCTGACAAGTTTACTTTTGCACTCACTACAAACAATATTCAACTCTAAAGTCATTGTCTTTAGGTCAACAATGAAATCACGGGCAGCGTTAACAGAATAGTCTTAATAAAGATTTGAATAAATGGAAACATTTGAAATTGGAACGGGTTGGTATGTCCGATTTGAAAGACGTAATTACAAAGGGCTAAGGTCGATTTCGTCTGAGCAGATGGGAACGCAAATCGGTTGCTAAGTTATTTTTTTACGGCTGCAATGAAAGCGCGTCATTTTTCTGCCAGCGCCAAATATGTTTAGTGTTTTCAAGAATTAGTATGGACGGTAACTAATCGACGGTAATGTGTACACATCCTAATTTGGATAGGTAGGTACAAGCCTTTTTGCTGAGTTTTTAAACTGTACAATTGCTGTACAAGAAGGAATTTTAAAATGCAAACTTCTTGGTTTTTTTTTTCATAAACAGCTATGGAAGTCGCAATGTTTAATTTGTAAACTTCGATGACGAATTCTTATCACTACATAGTCTAACTAAAGCTAAGTCGCTTCCCGCTGTCTGTCCCTGTGTATGCTTAGATCTTTAAAACTACGCAACAGATTTTGATTTTTGTGCATAACTAAACTAGAGAAACACACCATTGCGTCTGTGCGAAGCCGGGGCGGAACGCTAGGAGAGTTATAATTCTCTAGAATTTGTATAGAATTGTACAAAATTATTATGCCGCCATATTGCCGTTTTGAAAATCGAATCATAGACCGTTACAGAATCCGCGTAAAGCATTTTCTAGCTTTCATATTGTTGTCTATCATTATTATACAATGGCTAACCGTCCTATTTAAATTTTCCGCCTCATCGCCACACCATTTTCCTGTCCTAGACAGACAGACATGTTAAAATGCGTATGTGTAACTATCCGCGCGGAATATGTAATGACAAACTGACATATTGACGATTATTGTATATTATTAAAGGTAGATGCCGGTTGAAATAAGTATTAGTATTAATCACAACTGGCGATGTGTTTTGAAATATATTAAAACTAATTTACAATGACTAAGCAGGACAATGCGTTTCGGCATGATGTAAAAAATGGTAGAGTTAGTCAGATAATTATACTCACCGGCAATGAAACTTGGCAACTGGGCTTTTTTCATACAAACATGGTCACTTTAGCGTCTCATAGATAGAAAACTATTTGCAGCTGTGCAATGATTATTACGTCAATGGAGAGGCCAAACGCCCAATTTTTGAACCACAGTTTCAAAATTTGCTAAAAACCGCTCAATTTTCTCAAAAAAGAAAAACAATAAAATAAACCGAACTCATCGCTCCATACGATGTATTTTGGCAATTTTTGAAAATAATGTGATACAAAAATTGGGCGTTTGGCCTTTCCATTGACGTAATAATCATTGCACAGCTGCAAATAGTTTTCTATCTATGAGACGCTAAAGACGTGACCATGTTTGTATGAAAAAAGCCCAGTGGCCAAGTTTCATTGCCGCCATTGCCGGTGAGTGTAGATTTGATATAAGATATCTAGGCTAGTTATTTTTAATTAATATTGGGGAAACAAAGTCAGAGAATCTTTCATTGAATGTCGTTTGATTTGGCTCTTTACGTTTATTTATTATTGATTTATATTATTAAACCATTTGTTTAGTTCGTT
Source organism: Mecyna flavalis (assembly GCA_949319885.1). Classification (NCBI taxonomy): domain Eukaryota; kingdom Metazoa; phylum Arthropoda; class Insecta; order Lepidoptera; family Crambidae; genus Mecyna; species Mecyna flavalis. Next base: position 7,253,440 of record OX439419.1, on the reverse strand, counting down.
CCAATTTTCTTGATGAGTAGGTATACCAAGCATGTAAAACTAATAGAGACAGTTTTATTTGTCTTTTAAAGTTTATAAGAGTACTTTTGTAGCTCTAGTAAATGATTAAGTTAACAAAGATGTTTACGAGTTCTTGTTGTGGTTAAAAAAGGTTTATAAAATGGAATCGCATTGTTTTTTACCCATCGTCCGTTTGTAAAACCTTATTCAGATTCTACGAACACAAACATTACCATAAACAATATTACTTTTAAAACTAGGACAATAGCACGCGAGCCAGCAGCCCACGGTAATTGAAAATAATAATTGAATTCGAATTAAGAATACGAAATCAGAATATAATGCGTTCCATATTTGAAATTCGCGCGGCGGCGAACCTACGCGCTGTTCTTTTTTTAAAATTGAAATTTGAATTTGGAATCGTGTGTGCTCTATTGTGTAGCAAATGGAATTCATTGTAAATATGTTGCGTACATTGTTACCTGTGTAACTTGTCCAGTTGTTGTTGACCCGTGGGGTGGTATGTTACTACGTATTGGAGAGGTCAACATTGTTTGGACTAATTTTTGGAACGGAGCTGCCACAAATGATAGTTCGTTTTGCAAAATATTGAATAGAGATCTTTTGAGATAAATTCCGTTTGCTATGTCGGTTCGAATTACGTAAACATATCAATAACGGTTGAGCAAGTGACCCAGAAATCGTTCGTATGAACAACTAACGTACATTATAAGATATTCAATTAAAACAGCTTTCATTTTGAAGGTTTGCCTCGTAAACGCGGAATTATTATGAAGTGTAACAAAATTAAGAGGCAAATATCCGGTTCGCGTTTATGTTGCTATAAATTTGTGCGAAAATTAAAATAGAAATTATTTTAAAATTGTAAGCAATGAGTTTTAATGAAAGTGGCTCTACTTACGATGTATGTACATACGTGATTAGATTTGGCACACTATTTTTTATACGTTAGAGCAATGTTTTCTTATGTTAGATGCCAAAGCGACTATTTTAACCTTCATTTTTTTATTTATTTTTGCGCTTTTTAGCGTAATACCTTAAGCTCTACCATGAAATAATTTTCTTTCATCTCTTCTAAAAGAACTTATATTCTGTTTTCCGGACGTAGAACCAAAAGCTCCTTTGTGTTTACCTGAAACAACAAAATATTTATGAATACACGTTAATGTAAAAATTATAGTATGTATGTACATACATTAACTTTAATTACGACTATAGAATAGAAGTCACTATGACTATGACTCCTATAAGGGTAACAACTAACAAGTAGGTATAATTAAGATTTCAAACCCGGGTACTACTTTAGTATACTTAGGGCCGGTATTTCAATGTAACATTTAAGATAAGTATTACTTTTGACAGGTAAAAGTGTATGACTTTAGTGCCGCTTAACTTTAATCCTATAATGAAATACACATAAGTCATACTTATTATCAATCCCGGATTAAGATCAAGATAAGTATATATTGAAATACCGGCCCTTAGTATGTATAAACAAGTTTTTGTATGTTATGCACAGATGAGGAGTTTGATAACAATATCACATTTTTTTGGAATTCAACGAGAGAAAATAACCAAAATAAAAACGTAACAGTAAAACGTGCCCTCTTATTTGAACTAACGCAACAGCAATACCTAATTAGGGTACATATGACAGCTACACAGGCGTGGCCTCTATAATATAAGTGCTATGACACACGGACGCACAAACCGACGGTAATTCTCCTTTGTATGCTAATAGCGAATTATCTAGCCTCTCGAAATTGTAATCTCGGAACTCGCTTGGAATTTCTTCATCCGTTGTTTCGTGCCTTCTGATTGGTCATTTGATTTTGGACTCTAAGTTCCTACTGATACAGTTTGCAATTATATTTACAATTTGGGCAATAGTAATCCAATAAGTTATTGAAGTAGAGTACATTGCGTACAAATCTGCTTCAATGAAAACTAGTATTTATAATATAGGTTGCTCAATTGACTGATTTATTATTGAAGAGTGCAAAGAAATAAACCAAAGGTAAACAGTAAAATTCAGATATATAAATTTGACCTAAACAGAATACCAGCTTTAAGGCTTTAATCAACCTGATGAACAAAATTTCCAACACGAGAGTTTAGTAGTGTGCAATGTGCATTTTCGAAGCTTAGCTGTTGCGCAATATTACTAATTTATATTGTTACCCTTAAAATTATCCCTCCGTCCACTTGGATCCAAAATTATTTTTTTTCGCCTCTTAAAACATATATTTTAACACTAGTCTCACAATGAAATGTACGCTATCTTCAAAAGGATTTTCTTATTATTTTAATTTACTCATTACAGTAATCAAAAAACTCCTGCCAAGTGTTTCAAAACAATACTATTATAGACAATAAACGAAAATGGAACGACAAATTCGTACTGGCACGCAACAATAAAAGAAGAACGGAAACGGCTACCAATTAAAAAGCGTAGAATATTGTCTATGCGCGACCGTTAGCGGACAATAAAACTATTCAATATTTATGTAACAGATAACCAGGAAGCCTGGCTGGTGGTTTTACCTCGAAGTCTGGCATTAAATTCTTAGCACTTTCTTCATTTAGATTCATAAATTTCCGGTGTAAGTGAATCTATTGTTACGACGATCACGTTTGACCGATTGCGTACGCACACAAGCGTTTCTGTGTCTGTATGTCTACGTTCCTAAGGGCATACTTTTTGATATGCAAGTTTCTATGTCGCGAAACAATGAGGAATGTAAGTGTGACGATCCTTTTGGTGCTGTGACGTAAAATGGTGGAAATCTATACTACAGACCTCCAAACTTATCTGTTCCGGTGGCCAAAATTGGAACTACGTGAAATGCAATGCAAAAACGATATTTAATGACAGTTCTAAATAGACAGTAGCGACGCCGCCACCGGAACAGATAAGTTTGTCGGTCTTTAATATTATAAAGAGAAAAGATTTGTGTTTGTATTGAATAGGCTCCGAAACTAATAAGCCGATTTGAAAAACTCTTTCACTGTTGGAAAGCTACACTATCCCCGAGTGACATAGGGTACTTTTGATCATGGAAATGTGAGAGAAAGGGATAGTTGAAAAAAAATTGCACGCGGAGACGACCGCTAGTCAATAGGATAGGTGGGAATATAAACTTCTAACCAATAGAAACATTAAGTTTGAACGGTGTATAATAAAACGTCTAACGTTTTCAAAGAAGCCGTCAATAAATGTTAAAAACGCCATTTGGGAGACTAAGATTAATAGCCTTCCAATATTTCCAGTAAAACAGGAATCAAAATCAATTTTACAAACCTCAGCAATGAGGAAATGACACAGAAAAGAATAACATGGCTATTAAACGTTCTCTGTTAATTAATCAATGAATCTATATAATTTAGTTTAGAGTATTAATTAAGACTAAAGTTTACCGCGACTGTTTTGAAATTTAATTAAGTGTGCCAGTGTCCAATTACTGGTTTAAAATCATTGCCCAATTTACACATCGACCATTCTATGAATAAGTTTCTATCAATGGCGGAGAAATTTGGAAAATCGGATTGCTTGTTGGATATGGCTGTATAAGCTGATGGGGAGTTGACAGCGCGCGTGGCTCGAGCATTAAAAACAATTATAATTGTCTATGGTTACCGAGGGCGCCATTTTGCATTCTTACATTTCGTAAGCGCATTTTAGTTTGATTTTAATCAGACGATATCGGATAAATCTTATAATTCAGAAATGAATTAATTAAGTCTCAACATATTTTTGAGAGTGTCACAAATGATCATTATCTTATTTCAGAGAGCTTAAGGCATTTTTGGTAATATCTAGATTATTTTTCCAGACTTAATGAGAAATTTTATTAGCACAAACTTCAACAGTTTTTTAATAAGCCAAGCTGAGTCTTAAAAGAAAAAGAATGTTTGAAACATTTTTCTTTAATTTAGATTGTAACAATTCGTTAAATCTTCTAACTATCCCAATAACTTTTTACAAAAAAATCTACCTCATAGTATTATTGCATTTAATAATATTCACAGTACCTACTTTGATATTATGACATTCAGTATTAGCATTGAGCACGTCATTGTTTATATGACGATCCACTTGAAAGCTTAAGTAAGCTTAAGTAATAAAATAGCTGCTCGGTTCTTGAAAGAAACCCGTCTGTTTTGTTTATATAAAAAACATGTGATGAAATAAATTTAGTACCTACGATATGCTTGGTCTTAATCATAATAAATAATCTAAACAGGCTAAAACTGTCATAAATATTTTGAAGATCTAATTTATTAAGATAGGCAATAGCTTAGAGGAAATATAAAGAAAGACCTAGAAGAATTTAGTATAATTATTAGTTGTTTACGGTAATACATCGATTTGTTAAATCGTGGAATACCATAGATGTTAAATAAAATAGGGCGTAAGATACCACCTTGTACAACACCACATAGTAATAGTGAAGATAAATAGAAGTTTATTCGATATTATTAAAATAAGAGTAGTTAGCACTTTTCAAAAATAAGGATACTTTTCTCTTTCATGTTATTTCTTTGTTTACAGGCTCACAGCCTTGATGGCAAGCAGTCACTACGGCCAATTCAATTGATGGATACCAAATTAGGAAGAATCAGTCAATGTCTCCACATTGCTGGTTCTTCTAACCAAGCCTTACATTTGAAGGTATTTTGTTTTCTACATTAATGTTGTTAAAACACAGCCAAAGCTATTTTAGCGACAGGTTTTGCTCCTAGCGAAAATAACTAGCGAGTTGGACCCTGAAAAAGTCTACTCGCAAACTTCGCAAGCAAAGATACCACATAAGTGACATAATAATTATAAAGAGGAAATATTTGATTGTTTGTTTGAATTGAATAGGTTCACTGTTGGATAGCTACAGATCCTCGGTGAACATAGGATACTTTTGATCCCGGGAATGTGGGGGGAAGGGGTTGACAAAAAAAAATGACGCGCGGGTGAAACCGCGGGCGGAAGGCTAGTCTTTTTATAAAGTCCGGAGTGCGTAAAAGCGTTTGTCGATGTAGTGGAATAAACCAAACATCTAAAATAATTGTTTAATTAAATAACATTTATTATACCACCATGATGTGCAAAGACTTCCAAGCTTAGACAGACATAATGGGCAGTGGAATGTGTACAGTCAACTTTTGTCTTAATCAACATTATTTCCTTTTATTTCAATTACAACGTGACATGATCGTTGTTACTAGAAATCCAAACTCGGCTCAAACGACAAGCGGGTAATTACTCGTATGACGTCATCGGTCCACTTTGAAAGCATTTTTCAAACGTGGACTAGAGTTGCCTATCGATAGTCAACTATCGATAGTCTATCAATAGCTGACGTTGTTTCATTAGTATAGTATCAATAGTTCGATACTATCGAAATCAGCACATTATTATGAGGCAATACTATATTGATATCCATAGTAAACAGTAAAGTATATCAGCCTATTTTAATGTCCAACTGCAGGGCAAAGGCCTCCAAGTAATCGTTACAATGATGGGTACTGGGTTAATCACCACGCTTGCCAAATGCGGATTGGTGATCACAAACCCGAGCAGTGTCCGGAAAAACCGACACAAAATTAGCTCGACCCGGGAATGGAACCCAAGACCCCGAGATCTCGGCCCGGTACTTAAACCAACCATCGAGGCGACCAATAGTATCTCTAGGTTAATTCGTGCTATCGATAGTATCAATACTATCGATAGCACTATCGATATTGTTACAAGTTTCAGAAATCAACTATCGATAGTTTTTCGCTATCGACTCTGACAACTCTAACGCTGACAGTTTCGGATCAGGCGAGATTAACGAGTCACTAACAGTACTCAAATTCGGCAGTCCGCGCAAATCGCTCGCTAAAATGTTTCTGTAATAAACAATTTGTCTTATTACGGGTATTGGTGAACGGTTTTTTAAGGTTTGGAGATAACTTGACTATCATTATGTGTAATTTTGGGTTGTCTTTGAATTCTTTAAGTATTTATAGAAAGTTGTTAGTCATATTAGACAAGTTTTGCTTAATTTTTTTTATGTCAGAGGCGACAAACGAGCCAGCGGGTCGCCTGATGGTAAGTAATCATCGCCGCCCATGGACATCTGCAACACCAGAGGGATCGCTGATGCGTTGCCGGCCTGTGGGGGTATGGGGGTGTGGGCCTCCGGCACTCTCACAAACCAGACACACAATAGTAGTCACTATTATTTCACGCTGGTGTTATGTGAGAGGGTGGTACTTCCCCTGACGAGCTGGCCCATTCGTACTGTAAAACAGCATGGCTCTACCACTACAAAGCTGTAAAGTAATTAATTTTTTATTTCAGGCTAGATGACGCAGTGTGAAGATGCAGATTATTTAAAAGCTGAAAAAGGTTTAGGTTTTCACGTTGAGAAAACTATTTTTGTTGATTATGGCCATTCATGGCAGCTTGTAAAGTAATTTATTTTTAAATTAAAAACTAAAAGTAGAGCATCTTTCAAAAAGTTGTAACTCAAAAAAAAATTACATAATGGAAATTAGCAAACAACTTCAAGTCTTCAACCTTATTGCAAAGCGATTAAGGCATAAATGCATCACGCATTCTAAAACTTCAACATTCATTCAGAAAATGAAAATACCAGACATCTTAGAACAGATATGTTATAATGGTTGAAAAAATACAGAGGTCGTCGCACCGAACGTTCCCAGATACTCGAATGTTTTATAGAGAAAACACTTCAAAATGTATATTACTATTTCCATACTTTAATTACACACTTATACACCCACATTCACACATGAGGCACTAGGGTTTTCACGATCAAAAGATAAAAAAATATATATATTGTTGATCAATACGAAATTTGACGAGCCATTTGGTGTAATGGTCGAGAAGTCGGCTATTACACTAGAGGTCGCGGGTTCGATTCCCGCACGGTACAAATACATATTTGTGTGCATGAACATGTCCGGTCTGGTTGTTTCTATGTATAATATGTAGGTATGTATTTACAAAAAAGTGTTTAAGTAGATAATGTTTATCCGTTGTCTAGCACCCATAGCACATGCTAATGCTTAGTTTGGGGCTAGATGGAGCTGTGTGAATAATATCCAGAGATATTATTAATTTTACAAGAATAAATATTTCAGACAAAAAACCATTACAAGAACGATAATTTCAGGTATGGGTCGTGGTCCATCGACAAAAACCAAAACTTTAAACTTCTACCTAATTAAAAAGTCGAAGTTCGTATAGCACAACCCTAGCTTAAACACACACAGGCACAGAACCGAGTAATTATAAGATAAACATATGGCTTTTTAAGCGGAACAGTCAGTCGTACTTCATATTAGGTTACTGCGATTGAACCCTTTAAACGTAAAAATAGATCGAGAAAATGTTAAAAATACATATACATACATAAATATAGTTTCAATTACATATAAAAAGAGATTTGAAAAAAGTTTTTTAATTATGTTTAAACAATATTGAGAATAGGCCACTCTTAATGTACCTCTTCGGAAGCGTTTTATTACGTTTATTAAATATTATTATTGTCATTTTACTGAGGTTTGTCGGCAAAATTGTATGGAAGATAAAACAATGACATTAATAAAAAACAGTCGGTAGACCTTTACCGGCACGTGGCACTAGGCACGTATGCCCCATGCTTTATTGAATAATAAAATGAGCAAGTTTCAAACGAAAACCCATTTTAAAAATATAATTGCTTATTGTATAGTCTATGGAAATGTTACTGGCAGCACGCGTAGACAGAAAAAAAAACCCGTTCGACATTCAAATTCGAACGAATTTGAATATGTACGCGATTGTCATTGGCTGACAATCAATCATTACGATTTTCGAATTTCGAACGTCACGAACGTTTCGATTTCGATCTGTTAGTAGCAAAGGAATCCAGACGCGACATTTTTTCCTATGAAATCATAACTCGTTTTGTTTGAGATCATGAAGCAGGCCTTTAATTAGGACAGTAGCATGACGTTAACAATCATATACCGGTTGCTCAATGCTCAATATTTCGTAAGACATTATCTTATGTACCTACCTATGTCATAATGAATAGTCTAGCAATACTATTTATGTGTTAAATCTCTACTATATCCAATATATCTATATTTAGATAAAAATAAATTGTTGTTCGTAAGTCTCGCTAAAACTTGAGAACGACTGAACCGATTTGGCTAATTTTAGTCTTGAAATATTCGTGGAAGTCCAGGGAAGGTTTAAACGATGAGAAAATATAGAAAAATTACGAGGAAAATACTAAAACCGACAATTTTATTTTCCCATACAAACTGTTTTATACCTGTCAAATGAAGTGATACGAAGTTCACCGGGTCAGCTAGTAAAATAAATATACCTAAACTAAAGTAGGTATATTGTCAATCTTTTATACAATTTCTATTCGGATGATCTAACAACTTTTTTTTTTAAAGAAATATAAATATTTTTAATACAATAAGAATTTTGCTTACCTAATTTTTGAAATTTTTGATTGAATTTAACAGGGGCTTTAGATTAAGCTATGTAATTTTTAATTCCTTATGCAAATGAACCTGTGACTTTTAAAATTTCAATAACCACTAATCCACAGATTCCAACAAATTAATATCTCAGAAGAAGAAGATTAATATATTCAACTAACGCACTCTATCGGCAACAAAAATCAACATTCTCGGAGAATCTCCCAAACCGAAAAGTCAATAGGTACTCGAAAAAATAATGTAAGTTCTACTAACACAGGAGTGTTTGTCCATCTGAACGTACGGTCAACAGCACATCACGGTAAACATTTGCAGTTCGATAATAGCACTTATGCCCCCGACTTATGAGTGATACAAAGTCCAACCAAAGTGTTAGGTCTGACGTGCTTTTGACTGTACGTACGTCCCATACTCGACGGCGGAAATGAATATACGGGAATCTCGATCTTTAAAAACATCGGGAACGGTCTGTTTGTCTTTCTGTTCATGTCAAGGCAACTTGCTACTGAGTTTATATAAATATCGAATAAAAAATATACGAGTATGTGTGTGTTTGTCACCGTTAAAAACTGCAAGATCAATTTTGATTAAATTTTGTAACAATCTACAGCGTGGAATTTTAGTCGTTGTTTTCCCGCAGTAAAATGATTCTATCTTAGTAGTAAAATACATTAATAAAGTTCTTTTTTTAGTTAAATCAAAAGTTTTACGATTATGATAGACGAAACTCGAACCAATAGTACTAGTTGCGTCACAAACGGTCACCGGCCGGGGTCATTGCCCTTCGCGTTTATCAAAAAAATGATTATTTACTATTTACTCACATTTAGTTTCCATTTTCCCATTATAATTTAAGAAAAAATTTCAAAAAAAGTTTTAAAAAAATTTCAAAAAAAAAAATTTCAAAAAAAAAATACTAGCATAAATCGATAGTACTACTGAAGGTAAAGCATTCTGCTGCGGGAAATCAACGACTAAAAAACACGCAGTATAATTTTATACTAATATTATAAAGAGCAAAGATTTGATTGTTTGCTTGTATTGAATAGGCTCCGAAACTACTGAACCGATTTGTATAATTCTTTCACTGTTAGAAAGCTACACTATCCCGAGTGACATAGGGTACTTTTGATCCCGAAATTGTGGGGGGAAGGGGGTATAATTGACTAAAGAAATTATGCGTGGGTTAAACCGCGGGCTATCTTCTGTATATATAAAACTCAAAGGTGACTGACTGACTGACTGACTGACTGACATAGATAGATACCAACGCACAGCCCAAACCACTGGACGAATCGGGCTGAAATTTGGCATGCAGGTAGATGTTATGACGTACGCATCCGCTAAGAAAGGATTTTGATCAATTCCCACGGGAACGGGAACCACGCGGGTGAAACCGCGGGCGCCCGCTAGTTTAATATAACTAAGTAAAGTTCTGCTCTAACATTAAATTTATCAGTTGCATCTTCGTTGCAGCATTGACATTATCCCGTGGCATTTCGCATTTGCTGAGAACTGTTAATTACCAATAGGTATTTCTGGCTTTACTTAAAATACCAACTGTTATTTATTACTTAGTCAGTTGGCAGACAGGCACGCAGCGCACCTGATGGTAAGCGGCCACTGCGGCCTATTCCATTGAGAGACACTTCACCTGGAAGCTTCGCTCAATGTGCCGCCAGACTGTAGGCTCATCTGATCTTCAAGCCTCTGATTAAAGTGTACTGGCCCACAGCCGGAACACAGCCAGAGCTGTTATGGCGGTAGATTTCACCTGTAGGGGTGGTAGCTAGCCAGTCGGACTCTGAAATAGCCCTACCACCAAATAGACCCAAGGTGGGAATCGAACCTACGACCTCCGTGTTTTTATACCTGTGCAGCTTAGCCACTGTTCCACGGATGCAGTCAAAAACAAATTCTGTGTGAATTAAAACCTAGGACCCCATTAACACGGCTAGGTACTCAAAACACAAGATCTAGAAGGCGTTAAAAAGTAGTTATTATCTTTAACAAGATTATAACGGTAGTTGACTTCCATTAAACTTCCCATAAGAATGTACTAAACAGATTTCAAACCTCGTTTACGGAGAAGAAATACAATAACACTCTCGTTGTATCAAAGGACTAATATAATTGATTTCACAAACCACTCGTTACCACACATTCGAAAACCCACCCTAACGCGTCATAAATAAGGTTGCTTTTAGTACAACTTGATGTTCTGTTGGCAACTCTGTCACAAATTGGTCACTTCCTCGGATATTTTTATTTTTATTGATAAAAGACGAACGACAACAATTGGTTGAGATTTCGACGTGAATTGGACGAATTAAGCGGTCCGACTTCATTTTTAGGACTATAATGGCCTTTATGTACCTACTTCATTTTGTACTCCATTCTGTCGAATGCAGTGCCTAATATGGTTTGGTTTTGATGTTTTTGGGTTGGTTGATTTTTACTCTGAAAGCGTTACGGAGATAGTACCTAATAACCTTTATCTACATCCATACCATAATATGTCTATTTTATATTCAGGAGCGATGAGCAAACGCCCTACATTTAGATATAAGTATCTGTGGCTGCATTGAAATGTTTACATTTTAGTGTCGGTAACTGATACGAAATTACGTTCAAATTTCGAACGTCTTCTTTAAAAGTAAAAATTCATAGGTTTTTTCGATTATCGAATTAGTCGATTAGTAATTTTATGTTCCATTCCTATACATTTAATTCGATGCTGAAATTATAACAATCGATTTGAGAATCGAAATCAACTCGAGTCTAGATTGTTTATGGATTTTAAAAACTACAAACGTCAGTCATTAATTATGACAGTACTAAACTAACTTTTACATACAGATTATGTTGGTAACTAGGGCGTTTGCTCATCAATCCTGACTATAAAATAGACATATTATCGTATGAATGAAGATAAAGTTATGTATGTGACTGTACATAATTAGTCATTAAAATACTCATGTGATTCTTTTATGAAACTCACTTCGTTCGTTTCATAAAACCACATTCGTATTTTAATGACCCTCATTATGCAGCAGTCACATAAATAACTATTTGAACGCCAAGCTACGAACGCACGTCGTGTCCTGTATGCCAGAGTTGGACTATTATTTACTGTCAAATGTAAGGAAAAAATACCAGTTATTAAACATATTTGTTTCATATTTTTATAGGCAGGGTTTTTTCAAGTATAGACGTCGTTGGCGCACAGGGCCCGCAGGTGCTTGTCAAGTACCTAACTCAAGTATAGAAGACTTTGGCGATCAAAGTCAGCAGGGCAAATCTTAACGAAATCAAGTCATTGTTATATAGTTTAATTGTGACTTTGTCTGCCATAATCTCACCCTTCCAAAACATGATATTTTTAGTACCTAGGACCTAGGTACGTTCGTAGTAATTTGGGATGAAGTCTGGGTCACTAGCCAAGGTTGGCACCGGCTTGTCTTAATAGGGTGTGAACGGGAAGTTTAGTGGGTAGTGGACCCTTTAGTCTCGAGTTCCACAAAAGGCCGCAGGTGTTGCGGAGAACGCTGTTATGGTGCATAAACGCATTCTCCTCTGAAAAATATTAATTTGGGTTGCAATCTGTGCTAAACTTCAAACTGCGTGTATTGACACGTTTTTCTAAACAGATGGGTAAATAATCATTCCAAATGGTGAATTTTTTGATAGGCATTTTGAGAACACAATCATCTACAGTCTTCACCATAAGTTGTCCTTTAGCCGCTATATTGGCAGCATTGCCTACGCTTTGTAAATCTGTCAAAAAACAGATTGAAAGTATTGAAAAACGGTACTACCAATATAGCGGCTAGAGGACTTCTTATCGTGAACGATCTGTAAAGGCCTTGTTGTCAAGTGAAAAACTCCAGGCTTGCAAGTTTTGATCAATAAAAAGCAATTTCAAACAAAACAAAAAGTCCACGCAGATTTAAATCTCCACATAAAAAAATATTCGATCGTAAAAAAGAGATTAAATGTAAAATCCGTCGCCATTTTTAAATCTGTCATTCTGTCATTGTAAAACTTTCACCCCATTCTAAAAAACTGTGATAGTGTCAAAATTTCCTTCGCCCCGCGTCCACTCAACGAACCCTTCCCAAAAACTAAAAATAAAACGCAAAGGGGACTTTTAAAATCGTTATTATAATCTCGGACGCCATTTTTGAACCCTCTCCCTTGAAATTTTAAATCTTTTTCGAACAAAAACCCCTTTGATGTATGCGTTTTGGCAATAACACGACATTTGGCCGTTTTGAGGATTTCGATGATGATATTTTAGATTAAAGCATGCGTTTTAATATGCTGAAGTCGCTGTTGTATTTAAGGAATATATTAAAAATTGCCAAAAAAAGAATAGAGTTAAAAAATTTAACTCGCGCTATGTAATTATTAAAAAACTTTGTGTGATTGTTTTCAGTTTGGTTAGGACATTGCAAGCTTGAATCACCTGAGTGTCTGAAAAGAATGATGATTCCGTGCTTCGGAAGGCACGTTAAGCCGTTGGTCCCGACTATGTTCCAAGTACGTCTGGATTCCCTTGTTGGTTTACGGAGGTCAGATGGCAATCGCTCCATTGTAATAACCAGGCTTGTCAAATCTAAGATCATAGTCGAAGCGGACCCTGAGCTCCATACTGGATGCAAACAGGAATACGCTGGGATGATGATGATGGACAAAAACTGGCAGTTTGATAGAAACTAGTACATGTATTTGAAAGGAAACTTGGGACTTTGAGAATTCTTATTCTCTCAATATCGCCTTTGTTGAATAACAGCTAGGCCGCTCGGGTATAAAAATAGTCGTGGGTTCGAATCCCGCTTTAGTTTTGTTTCGTGTGTACCAGACGAATACAATCACACAGCCTAAGGCTAACTAACATTCCTTACAATCGAACCTGCAACTTATGGTTAAACTTTTCCACTGTGCCAAATCTGTCGGTTTTGGCAATAAATCAAATTGTTGCTCCAACACCATTGTTAAACAACTCATTAGGTATTAGTAATTACGAAGTAAGGACACACGGTGACTACACGACCATAGACTAGAAACGTCCTATTAATCAACTCATTTCAAAGACAAACAACTAGAAAAAAAGACGTGTGGGAAAACGCACACGTACTAGACGCATTCCAAATTCGAATGAATCTGAAAGGCGAGCGAGATTTGAAAAGAGAATGAGATTTGAAAATAGAACACGCCATTAGGAGCGAACACAATGGTCTCATTGGTCGATTTGAAAAAGGAACAATTTGTTAAACGTCAAATATGAACTTTTTTATTTCCGTTGTAATGAAATGCCGCGCTCAGTATGATGCCTAGTACACATTATCTTTGTGGTTTTTTGTTGGATCGAGCGAGTCGTTTTTCATTTGTTTTGTACATCCAGGCCCGCCATACTTATTAATGTCAAAATTAAAATAAGAATCGGAGCGATTGTCAGAAACGCCTTCAGCGACAAGATTATTACGTTATTGCAGGCCGTTGGTCCGCGACCTAATTAATTAATAGTCAATGATGCGAAATATAATATCTTTGCTATATCTTCTGCCTCTGACTTGGTCTCATAAACTACAGAAATTAGTTATGCACTAACTCTGCCGTGTCAGGCCTATCTCCGTTATCTCAAAAAACCTAGTTTTGAGTAAACGACTCCTAAAGTTTTTTTTGCATTTATTGCCATTATATCTATGTTTCAAGTGATTTTTCCAAACTTATTTCATATCATAAGAATTGTAAAGATGTACATATTATTGTGATGTAATTATCTTTTTTGTTTTATCTTTATTTTTTATGTTTTTTTCCAAAAACGGAGATAGGCGTGATAGGAATTTCATACAAATCTTGTTACGCGAAGGGCCGTATCTTAAGATACATGACTTAGCCGTGACAATTTGAGTAAGAATTATTTAGCCATACATGCATTTCTGCATTATTTTGTTTAGAGAGGTAGAATAAAAGTAGGTTTTAATAAGAATCTTAATTTTAATCAGTCATATTTTAATTAGGAACATAGGTGTAATCAAATAACAAGTATATTATGACAAAACTGGAAATGGTATTCAAATAAACTAAAATGTATTTCTCTTTCATTTATCAACAAAAACATTACCTACCGGTTTACTAAATCAGTCTAAATATTATGTAGTTGCATAAGTCTTAGTAATTACCCCATATCAGTATAATATATAAGTAAACTACGTATCTATCGTGGCTAAATCATGTATTTTAGTAGACACTTAACTGAGTTTGCCATAATCGCGTCTTGTCGACTCGTCAAGCGTTGTCTGTAACTTAAGATACAGTATTTAACCATAATATCGTAGTCAATCGTAATTTCTTCTAGAGCATTTTTTGGGATAACGGTAAGAGATAATTAAATAATATTTTATACACGGAATAGAAGACCCATAAAAACCACGAAAAACACTTGTTACGCGTAACTCATGTATCTTAAGTTAACTGACATTCGCCTGACACGGCAGAACTTCTGCTTTTGTTGCACTTTGTCTAAGCTATAGAACTTATATTTTAACGGCGTTAAAATACTTCTTAATATACTAATATGGGTAATAAATCATGTGTGAAAATGTTCCAAGAAACCAATTTACTAAAAAATTATACATAATATAAGAAGCAAAAGAAAAAACAATGAAGTAGGTAACGTCATGAATAACAAAAATCAGATAGGTCATATTTTTTGCGTGACCTGCCTACTTACATTAAGTCCTATCACGCATTCAATTCCCTGTCAAACTTTCTATCTCCTCAAGCTTTATCGTCCGATCACAAACACGAGCAATGACATGAAACTATCAATATTTCTAATAACATTTAAAAACAAAGTGTATTAGTTTCTTATACGGACGAGTCGGCCATATTAATCATTGAAACGAATTTCCGTACGCCATGTCATACGGAGTTCGTTTATTAAAAATGTGACGTATCAAGATCAACATCTCATAGAGAGAGCGAGATGCGTATACGGAGAACGTGCTAAGTGCGAGCAGGACGGATATGTTGACATTTCAACGGGTCATCAACCCTATACGCGTCCCGCTCTAACGAGAATTCGAATTTGATTTGAATTGTTCCTAATTTGAAATATTGAGTCGTTCGACCGTTCGAATTTTTTTCACTTATTTTTTAATTCTCATGGTTCGTTATTTAATATGTAGTATGTATGGGTTGGTTGGCTTCCGTTTGCTGTTAATGGTCCGGGTAATCCATAAAAGAGAGGTAAATGGAGGTAAAGAGTCGTTAGACAATTTTATGTCTTTACAAAGATTGATAATGTTGTAGATGCGGCATGATAGCAAACTGTCAATGTGTTTAGAGATCCGCGGATGTTATGTCAGAAAGAAATATTGAGTACTGTGTTTTAAACATACTATAGTGTAGGTAATGGTTGAGAAGACGGCTGATACACCTACACCAGAGGTAGCGTGTTCGATTCTCGTACAGTACAAAAATGTTTATGCATTGACATGTGTTTGTATCGGTATGGCTGTTTCCATGTACAAAATGTATTTAAATTAAACAATATTTGCTGCATATAATTATATCCACTTACTTACATGGAAAAGTCTGCTACAAAACTTAGGTGAAACCTTATTATCTTGCACACACTATTTATTTCTACCAATTGTAAAACTTAATAAGACTTAAGTCGACTTTTTAACAAACACGAGTAGATCTTTGTTTCTTATAAAATTAAAATTTTCTAGTTAGAAGGTTTTGGCATTAAAACTAGGTTAAAAAATATCCAGAACCCTTTTCATCGAAGCGCGCTCCCGCACATAGTTATTTGCATCCCACGTGAGTAGTAAGAATCCCGCGGGATCGCTTTACGAGCGTATAACTCTGACGTTCCCGTATTCCAGACGCTCTCCAGGATATTATATTAACTAGCTGTGTACCTTTATAATGGAGAATATTTCCTTACTATGTGAAATTCAAATGATTAAAAAAATATTATATTTTTAATATTACACTCCATTGCGAAAGCTTAGTAATTTTAGATATAAAATGCATTTCTCTTGTTAATTACAATTTATTATACTTTTACAATATTAAGAATTAAGTAATCGGCGTTATACATTGCAAGCGCGGTAAAAATCTATCTATCATCTCTCGGCTAGTGCGGGGCACCGTACGCGGTGACCATAGTGATGTGTAATTCGATTCTACTAATTATTCGTCTAACAGTAAAAACACAATCGTGTGGCAATGAAACCAATACAAATATTTATTAATTTTATTGCCAGACTTGCCAAATTCGTGTCTTCTCTTTATGTCACATAACTTTGAATCGGCGAGACCTTCGGCCGTATGTCACCGTCTGAAGACTAAACTTATCCACTACCCACTAAACTCCCTCGTTTCCCCAGAAAAAAATGAGCCAGTGCTCGCCACACCAATAACTTGAAATAGAGACAGAAGTACTACTTTCTTTTTCTCCCAGAGCTTAAGATAAGTATAACAAATTAAAAAGGAGTACGGAACCCATTTGCATAGAGATAAAGGCACTATTATGAGTCACCGTACTTTAGAAGTCTAAATCCGAATTAAAATGCGCGGACACAGTTCTATTGGAAACAAAACATACAAAAATATGCAGTAACTATACACACAGTGTAAATAAGTCACCAGTAATATTGTGATCTAGTAATCTTCCACCCGCGACTTCGTTCGAGTAGACTATTTATTTATTTAGGCTTCATTGCACAAATCAAGTACAAAGGCGGACTTAATGCCTCATGGCATTCTCTCCCAGTCAACCTTTAGGCCAAGCAGAAAGAAACGGAGGGCAGTGCCAATAAACATAAAACTTGAAAACAAAAACAACAGAAATAAACGAAATAATATATCATAAATAAATACACAATATAAAATTACATAATTATACATACATATTACATAATATCAAAATATAAAATATATACACTATATAAAATATATACACAGTACATACGGCTAACGACTGGGACAGGTGAGCGACGATGTAGAGGACTATACGAGGTTGTCCCGCAGAAACTTTTACAGTACGAATAGGCCGGCTCGTCCTTGGAAGTACCACCCTCTCACCTAACACCAGCCTGAAATAATTAGTGACTACTATTGTGTTTCGTCTGGTTTGTAAGAGTGCCGGAGGCCCACACCCCCATACCCCCATAGGCCGGCAACGCATGAGCGATCCCTCTGGTGTTGCAGATGTCCATGGGCGGCGTTGATTGCTTACCATCAGGCTACCAGCTGGCTCGTTTGCCGCCTCTGACATAAAAAAATTGCATTAGGGTATATAACTTGTGAGGAGAGGATGGCCGCTGGACGCGTAGAGTCGCGGAAAGGCAGCCATGGGCGGGTCGCAGGAAAGTTGAAAGGCAACCTATGCGCTGGGCCGACGACATCGCCAGGGTGATGGGACGGCAGTCAAGTGGATGCGCGACGCTAAAAACCGCCCAAAGTGGAAAGACCATGAAAAATCTTCAAGAAACGAGCATATCTCTTTCTTAAAGGCCGGCAACGTACTTGTGACTCCTCTAGTGTTGCGCGTATTTATGGGCGGCGGTGATGCTTACCATCAGGTGACCCGCTTGCTCGTTGCCTCCCTCTTACATAAAAAAAAGAAGAGGCCTATACCCATCAAAAGGGCTAACGAAGTAACGAAGAAGAAGTAGAAGATATTACTTGTGGTACCTTTTTTGTTTCTGATACTCAAAACACAAACAAGTGTTCAGCTACTTAAAATTACTTTGGGGTCAGTATTGCTGTCATATTTATTTATATATTTAAGGGCGTCACGTCCACAAACCGAAGGTCGCGAAGATGCTTCGCTGGTAATTACCCTATTGTGCTATAAGGGAATCATAAGCAGTCATAACTGGTTACGACTGGTTATTCACAACCATTTACGGAGAAGTAATCCTATTGTAAAGTCCTGCTTATAAGACGCTATGTTTGTCTGAGTAAGAGCATTTTAAAATGTGTTCAATCATTAATTTCGTTCGTAATTGAACGACTTGCGATCTGCTCTTGCACAAAAAGACGGTGATTCTCCGAATCCGGACGGTGTTAAGAGACCCCTGGAGCGGTTGTGGTTCGGCGTAACGCAGTTTTGGATTCATTAAGGAAATGGACGCAATTTGTATTTAAACATTGTATTGTTGTGTCCGGGTGGTGTATTTAGCGGCCATGTTTTTGATTGTTTACTGTTTTTTGGAAATGCTTGGAATCAAGAAGAAAGTAAGCAGCTTGGTAGTAAAGCCTTATAGTAAATTTTTATTCAATCCAATTAATTTTACAGATTAAATTCAATTCAAAAATATTCATCATCCTTTTGCAATTCATGTATAATTTATAACTAATAATTTTCGAAAGAATTTCACCCCTTACAAATAGCTTCGTAATAATTAATGTACAAGATAACTAAGATGCTGTTTCTTTTATAAATTTTAAAAAAAAGACACCATCATTGTCATCTGACAGTTCAATTATCACAAACTTATCTGTAAGTACTTGCTCCTTAATGTTTTTATCATAAAATATTCAAAACTTTTTTAGTTGTTTTACCTTGCTGTGCTCTATCTTCTCTATTACTAAATCAATAGGCAGTAGCCGTGTAGCACCAGGGTCACGAGTTTATAAAAATTAACGTTTGCAAAGCACTCCACTCTCCTCTTAACTTAACCGATCAGATGACGTCCCGAACATCTCGAATTTATACGTTCATAAAATTCTTTTGTCAAATTTACGTCGGAGTTCCGAATAAAGTGGTCGAGACCGGGGGAGGTGGGGGGAGAGGCAGATTCTTTACCGAAATCATCGTCTACGACGTTTTTCTGCCAGTTATTATGTCCGCAAAAATATTTTGAGCCTTTCCAATAACGAGGTATTAAACTCGTCTCTGCATTCCCACAACGTTTTTAAACAATCAAATCGGTGGAATCAAAGTTTGGACCGAGATCAAAGGTTTGAACGCGTAGGTACACCGTTTTGAACGGTACGCGTTTTGAACAAGTAAAGATTTGAACAAAGAAAATAATGATTTGCACAAAGGTAATTTAGGTAATAGATAATTTAAATTTATTTAAAAATGATATTCTTGAAGCTGTTCTAGTTCACCCATCTGATTTCTGAATTTTGCTTTACTTCAAAAATATTTTATTTGCTAATGATTTCATATTGGATTTCGAAATTTTTGCCTTACATTGTGACTACGTTTAGTAATAGTCATTTATGCAAAGAAAAATATACCTTACACTTTAGTGTAAAACTTTAGTGTTCCTTTAGGAATAAAACTCAAGAAAACAACATCAGTTCTTGTTAAAACAAATTATTTATTTCGAAAATTAGACTACTCCTGATGTAAGTACCTACATAAGTAGCACTTTTCTTTGCATAAATGAACTGTCAAATGTGGCCTATTAAAGTGACTCGACTATATAATAGTCGATATTCAACAACATATTTTGTATTTGAATATATCTCGATTTTCTAAAAAGTCCAAACAATTTTCCCAAAGAATACAAACCACCAGAATCGCCACCTCCTTCAACCGCTACCGAATCAGACCCGCATTCCGTGTCTAATTACACAAAAAAAAAACAACGAAACTCAAACGCATTCATCATTTATCTATCCCCGATATCGGCTACTTGGATCCAGTTTTCTATTATTCATTAGCCATTGTCCGAGGACGGAGCTGCCGGTCGAAATTCGGTAACCGTTCTAACATTAATAATTACTTCTCAAAATAATGCTAAGTTTGATCCACGACTGTGATAACGGGTACGGTCGGCAAGCTACCGCGCGACACAGGCTGTGTAGGGCTGTCGTACAAAGTATTATCAGCCTATTTTTGTCCCACTGCCGTGCAAAGGCCTCCATCCTTGAAATGAAGTTATCGTTTTGACCGCCTCCGTGAAACAGTGGCTAAGCCGCTCGGGTATAAAAACATGGAGGTTGTGGGTTCGATTTCCGCCTTGGGTCTGGTTGGTGGTAGGGCTTTTTCAGAGTCCAACTGGCTTGCTACCACCCCCACCGAAATCTGCCGCCATAACAGCTCTGGCTGTGTTTCGGCAAAATTTATGTGGGAGCCAGTACACTTGAAATCAGAGGTTCGAAGATCAGATGAGTCTACAGTTTGGCAGCAGCACATTGAGGGACGCTTCCAGTCCAGATGAAGCGTCTCTCAATGGAATAGGCCGCAGTGGCCGCTTTTTATCAGGTGGGCTGCGTGCCTGTCTGCCAACTGACCTAGTATAAAAAAGATAGGTAAAAGAGACAGGCTTAATCACCACGCTTGCCAAATGCCGGTTGGTGATAAGATCACAAACCCGAGCTGTGTCTGAAAAAACCGACACAAAGTTAGCTCGACCCGGGAATTGAAATCAGGACCCCGAAATCTCGGCTCGGTACTTGAACCACTAGACCATCGAGGCGTTAGGCGCGTAGGGCTGTCGGTTCACAAGGAAAACTGGTCAATTCTAGTATTTACGTTTTTTTTAATAGACAGTTATTTCCACAGACTCTAGGGTCCGTGCCTTTTTTGGGTTGACATTTTTGGGTTCGTGTTTACATGTGTTAGTCTTAGTACTTAAAACTAAAGGCTTATTGCTATATACATCGTCTCTGTGTTATTTTTAAAACTAATGTACTAAATATTATATTTCTTTTTTTTCATGTTTGTTATGTTTTTCCGTATTTTTCCTTGATCAAAGATTGTTTCCGATAAAATTTTCCGCTGCCAATTATGAATCTTAAAGTTACTTGCAGTTACCGTTATCTTATTTTCCTCTTTCCACGCAACCCTGTGTCACCAATACGATCTCAACTGTCAGATCAATTCCTTTCATCGCCGAACTGGTCGTCTCTAATCTATGTACACATTAAAAAAATATTGCATCATTCAATTAATTCCATACGGTCATATTCTGTGATACGGTGTCAAACTAAGTCACGTGATCACTGTCATAGATCAAAGATCCGCCGACGCGTCATGTGTCCGTAGGCACAATACGTTACGTAAGGCGATGTCAACGGTGACATAACTTAGTCTCTCATGATTAATGGTCACTGGTGCGGTTTAAAATGTGTTTGCAACACTGTTTGATATGATCTGTTCGATTACGTTGAAACAAATACCATTTTGGTAGAAACTTGTTACATCAATGCTGATTGTTATTAATTGTACAGTCAAAAGCACGTCAGACTATATAATTTTTGACTTTGTACCACTCTTATGGTCACGGGCATAAGTGCTATTATCGAACTGAAAGTATTAATTGTGATGTGCTGTTGACCGTACGTCACGCTCTGGCCTCTAAAAATGTGTGTTCTTATCTTTCAGTCAACCTTAAACGTTTGAACACCACTTTGGACTAGTGGTTTAAGGATCTAGCCGTGTTCTAGTTCAATTCCAAGTTTGAGTAAAATTTTATTCAAACCAAATTGCCCGATTCGGATACCTTATCCAGGACCCCGCAAGGTGCTTGGTATTAAAACCTCAAAACAATCTATTATCTAGTAAACAGTCGAAAAGTAAAAAAAAATTAAACATCGAGGAAAGTTTTTCGACCCGGAATTAATCTATCTCTATGTATATAAATAAATAATAAATTTCTGTTCGTTAGTCTCGCTAAAACTCGATAACGGCTAAACTGATTTAATTAATTTTAGTCTTGAAATATTTAATTTTGTTCAGGGAAGGTTTAAACGATGAAAAAATATTGAAAAAATAGATTTTAAATAAATGGTTCATATTAAGAGGTAAGTGATACCAAGTTTACCGGGTCAGCTGGTTAATTAATAAAACCAAACATTTAATTACAATTATTAATGATTGAATTTATTAATATCAAAACGTTTTTGCTATCGCTACTTCTAAGCCACGTGTTCAAACAGTTCGCTTAAACCATTTACACGCGAATGTAAAGATTTTTGTCAACATCGATTCGAATATCTATCGATAAATAAGGCCGGGCCGACGCGATATCGATTTACATAATATCTGAGTATCTGATATAGTGGCCAATTTTTACGATTAACACTGTTTTTTTATACTAGGTCAGTTGGCAGACAGACACGCAGCCCACCTAATGGTAAGCGGTCACTGCGGCCTATTCCACTGAGGGACATTTCACCTGGAAGCGTCGCTTAATGTGCTGCCAGACTGTAGGCTCATCTGATCTTCGAGCCTCTGATAATTGTGCATAATATGAGTGCGCAAGCACAGGTGCACTCCCCATTCCCTCACTGACATGGCTCGGTGGAACCAATTGGTTACTTTTGCAATATCACTTCTGAAGTTCTGACTGAAGATGAAATTCAATGGATCGGCATTTAAAATCCATTCATCGCTACAATAATAGGTACTAGCTTAATCACCAAGCTTGCCAAATGCGGTGATCACCAAACCGAGCTGTGTGCGAAACAAACCGACACAAATGCTCGCTGAACAGTCGACGGCACATCAGACTACCCTAATCTGTCAAATTTCTACAACCAATTTTCGGCTTTATTCATATCACATAGAGTTCTCTTTTATTTGAGATTTTTTGACAGATTAGGGTAGGTTGATCTGCTGCCGTTCGTACATACCCAGAACGTCGTTTATTCACAGCTAGTGAGAAACAATAGTTGCTGATATAAGAATTTAAGAAAAACCATCGTTCGTGGCGCATCTGTGACAGTGGTTCGTTAGCGATAACGATAGTCAAGCTACCCACGCCGCGGTCGGTTAATGAATGGGTGACCATTCTGACCACATTTAGTGACATTTATTTCGAGCGTCTCAGTGCTTCGGAAGGCACGTTAAGCTGTTGGTCCCGGCTGATATTTACTATAATGTAGATATTAGTCGTCCAGCCTAGTCAGAGTCTATTTGGCAGCTGGTCATTTGCTTTACGCACCCCTCCACCAACACGCACTGGGCCCGCGTGGCCCACACTATCTTACAATTGAGTCTGCCTGTGTCTCAGCAGTGGGCACGTATATAGGCTGATGATGATGATGATGATGGAAAGTCATACCAGAATTGAAACCCACAAATCCGTTCACTTTAACATATCTATCCACGCGACGGTGGTCGATTTGCATAATCAATCGTTTGTAATATCGATTTCTAGCTCCGGGCGTTCACAATTTTTGGTGAGTTTGACCGTGTTTTTAATTAAATTTTATGTTAGTAGTTTTTTTTTCTTCTGTTTCGTAATGGACTAGTGTCGTTCCGGATTTAAGAAACGATAAATTTGATAATAGCAATTAGTTGCTGTTTTACTAATTTTTATAGTGTCTATGAATAATATTAGAATTTGTTTTAGTTATCTTTTTGACTTGTGACTGTGATTTTACTTATTTAGAGCGATAATGGTTTGTAATAATAACCGGCTAGTCCCAATCGGGTGTGAAGGGGAACCCGGGGGAGCTTAGTGGGTAGTGGGACTTAGTCTCGAGCCCCACACACGGCCGCAGGCGTCGCTAGCCTGCGGTTGTAGCGAGAAAATGCGTTCTCCTCCGAAGAAAAAAAAAACAAAAAAAGGGGCTTTAGTGCTGCTAATAGCCTTCTTAGTACAGTGATTGTTTTCTATACTTTAAATATACTCGTACTATAATCTATACTAATATAATAAACAGGAAAGATTTGATTGTTTGTTTGTTTACTTGTATTCAATAGGCTCCGAAACTACTGAACCGATTTGGAAAATTCTTTCACTGTTGGAAATCTACACTATCCCTGGGTAACATAGGGTACTTTTGATCCCGGAAATGTGGGGGGAAGGGGAGGATACCTGAAAAAAGAAATCACGCGCGTGTGAAACCGCGGGTGGAAGGCTAGTAGGTATTTGGGTAGTGGATTGGTGAACAACATTGTGCATATTTTTTTTTTATATACGTACATATTTACTGTATATAATTTTCTCGCATAATTATGTATCGTGTCAAGTTGTGATAACCATTGCTTTAACTATTAGAAACTGCTGAGAACGGTATGCGGCCGAAGCCTTGGTACCGCTAGCGCCTCGGGGCGAATAAACTTGATA
Organism: Mecyna flavalis; assembly: GCA_949319885.1. Lineage (NCBI taxonomy): Eukaryota > Metazoa > Arthropoda > Insecta > Lepidoptera > Crambidae > Mecyna > Mecyna flavalis. The sequence goes on along the minus strand of OX439419.1, from coordinate 7,228,853 downwards.
ATGTGTTTAATTTCGACCAATTGTCGGGCGCTTTGCAGTGATTAAGAAACGTTAGGTGATTCGTGAGTAAACAGAGGTTAGTTCATTTTATAAACAAAATAGTTAAGGCACTCTTGCAACTGACAATTTAAAGATGGGTGATCAATTTTGGTACTGATTCTCCTCCACGCTTAGAAACATTTACTAACAGTTGTCTGTTACACAATTGTTGTTGTCTGTTGTTGTTGTTGTCTACAGCCTTGTGGCTGTAGGTACACAGTTGAAGGTCTAAAAATCGCAATGAATTAAATCATAATCAAAATGTTCTTTATTTAGTCTCCGAAGATGTACTTTTTTTTTATGTCAGAGGCGGCAATCGAGCCGGCGGGTCGCCTGATGGTAAGCAATCGTCGCCGCCCATGGACATCTGCAACACCAGAGGGATCGCTGATGCGTTGTCGGCCTTTTAAGGGGGGGTGTGTGTAGGCCTCCGGCACTCTCACAAACCAGACGAAACACAATAGTAGTCACTATTATTTCACGCTGATATTATGTGAGAGGGTGATGCTGGGTGATGCTTCCTCAGACGAGCCGGCCCATTCGTACTGTAAAACAGCATGGCTCTACCACTACTAAATGGACATGGACATCCGGACTTTAAAACAGCTGTGAAGAGTATTTTATCAACAAATGTTTGTCTATGACACACTAATAGACCGTAACTTCTATACGATTGATATCCAAGTGATTTCTCTTCGGTCGTGCGTGTCAGACTGCTGTGCACCTGTGCTTGCGCACTCACTTGTGCACTATTAATAATATATAAATATGGGTAGTAAATTCAAAAAGGAAAACATTATAATTTTAAAAGTTAATATTATGTAATAGAGCAGATAATAAGAATACATAATTAATCGAAATCATAGCCTAAAAAGCAGATATTGCAACACGTAGAAATCGAACCTGCAACGATAGCTCCAATGGGTCATCAAAGTCATATTTATAAGTATAATGGAACTAATTACCGTATTACTGTTTATTTGTATTCGCGCCTCGTCCAATGTTCGTTGCGGTCCGAAAAAGGCTGTAGGCGTGGTTAAGACGTTCCCAGCCTTTTTGAGGTTCGATCGGATTGTGAAATCAGCCGTTACTGAGTTTGTTTGATTACTAGTAGTGGTAGAGCCATGCTGTTTGACAGTACGAATGGGCCGGTTCGTCCGGGGAAATACCATTTTCTCACATAACACCAGAGTGAAATAATGGTGACTACTATTTTGTTTCGTCTGGTTTGTGAGAGTGCCGGAGGCCCACACTCCCCATACCCCCATAGGCCGGCAACGCATCAGCGATCTCTATGGTGTTGCAGATGTCCATGGGCGGCGGTGATTGCTTACCATCGGGCGACCCGCTGGATCTTATGCCGCCTCTGACATTAAAAAAATTTACTTTCTCTTTATTTTTGGCTTAAATAGGTATATCATTAAATATATTATTAAATAATTTAAAATATTGGAAATTATGGACACTTTCATATCTGAATCAAATCAAATGTGAAAATACACAATGTACGGTCAACAGCACATCGCGGTAAACACTTGCAGTTCGATAATAGCACTTATGCCCCCGACATAAGAGCGGTACAAAGTCCAAAATGTTACGTCTGACGTGCTTTTGACTGTACCTAACTTTTTCATTTAGGAATTATAGTAAGGGCGTATGAATCATCAGTACTAGTAGGAATACTTGTAATTAAAGTAAATAAAAGTACATTTATCTTAATCTACATAATTATAAATATTTTGATATTTAACACATAATTAAATATAAATAGTAAATACATTTCACAAGATTACTCCACCGATTCCAGATATTGCCTTTACCATTTGGTAAGCCAATGAAATCCAAAAGCAAATGCTTAATATCGATACCATAATAAGAATCGAATTTAGGACTGCAATTTGTAGTGCATGCACTACAATAACAACTGCGCCACTACGGTCATAAAAATCAATATGGCGTACGAACAGTTATTTGAAATAGGTACTAGTTGATCCCAAAAACGGTGTAGAAAGTAGTTATAATAAACATTATTTGACGTCGCGCGGCGAATATTTTCACTTGGACGTGATCGGGGGTCGAATCCAGGACCTGCATACTGATGTGCTGACTTATTGCCACTTTTCCGCGTAACTGCCAGTTTCGATGTGTTATTGTCAAAGAGTAACAGAGGGGTCTTTAAGGAATGGTGTGTAGCGCATGCTGGTTTTGATAGAGACATTAGAAGTCATAACTGTCATATTTGAGGATTATAATTGTTTATTTATTAATTGTTGATAGATAATAATAGATAGGTCATAAATATAAAACAGCCTTTCTTTTTTTTATTCATCATTTTCTTGCCCTTATCCCACGCTACGTAGGGTCGGCGCAACATATTATTTTTTCCTTCCACACATTCCTATAAGCCGTCAAATCTACATTCACTCTTTTATTTCCATACCATACTTCACTCAATCCATCCATCTCTTTTTCGGCCCGTTCATTCTGTGTGTAATTTCAGCGATTTGGACTAATAACAACTAATGAAATAGATACTTAATATCATACTTATGTTCTATTTCTAGAAGATACAAATAAATTTATACTATTAGAAAGAAGCTGTAAGCAGATAATCATGAGTATATAAATATGAGTAGGTAGCTCCTAAAACCTAGATTTATATTACGCCTTCTGTACTTAGCTATACCATGGCGGTTATGGTTCGTTTTTCTATGGAATCGGACGGTTTTGTACCGAACGTGCAAATAAGATATTTGCATGGACGGTGTCATACGGTAATGTGGAAGGAATATATTTATATATGCGCTTCGCAATAGGAATGTTATGAAATTTTAATATGGGAGCTTACGGAAGCTTACTTAGTTCTTGGCTAACTTGGGTGAGAGAGACTTGTATAATTATAAGTATGTGTGTGTGTGTGTGTGTGTGTGTGTGAATGGAAAAAAAATATACTAATATTATTAAGAGGAAAGATTTGATTGTTTTTTTGTATGTTTGTTAGTTTGAATTGAATAGGCTCCGAAACTACTGAACTGATTTGAAGAATTCTTTCACTGTTTGATAGCTACACTATCCCCGGTGAACATAGGGTACTTTTTATCCCGGAAATATGGGGGAAAGGGGTATTTGAAAAAAGAGATTACGCGCGGGTGAAGCCGCGGGCGAAAGGCTAGTTACTTCTAACTGTTTATCTAGTTACCAAATGACGACAAAAAAGCAATACAAGACGTAGGCAAGGCAAAACGTAAACGGATGCACGTATGAAAACCACGGAATGGCGGCTACTTCCAACTCCTTATGGTGTGACCGTTAAAACATCGGATATCGTAATAGACCCCGTTCGAAATTTAAAAAGAACAATCGGGAAACGCCAACACGTCGCGGCGATAACGCAACGGATTCGAAATTTTAAATAGTTCCATATTCAAACGCCGCTTTTCAAATATGGCGGAGCGATTGTTTCCCGTTTTCGCCCATAGTTGGTAAAGGTTGATGCACATAGGCACGAATTGGCGTGCAGGGCTGGCAAAATGGGATAGTTTACAGAACTATTTCAAAAGTTAAATCCATAGGTGGGGATTTATTTCTGGTAATAATTTAGTATAATACGTTAGCGGCGTAAATAAATATAAATATCAGTAGGATAAGTAGTTTTATTTGAAGATTAAATGCATTAAATTCCAGTTGATGATATTAGACTTATTAGGTTTGTTCAATAATGCGCTGCGCTTCCCTGGTGTGCAGGGTACGTGGCAGCTCTAACACCTAACTTAATGCTAGCACTAAACTCGTTAAAAAACGCGAAAATTAGAAAAAGTTCAATTTGGCAATATCTTGAAAATTGATCAACTTTTACTGAGGTCATGTTAGGCTTGTTCGATGCGTCTTGTGCTGGCCTACCTCCAGTGTCACTGGACGTGTCATTGTCATTTTTGGGACACCCTGTATATTTATAGGTTATAAACGCCCTTAGAAAATTTCATGTCCTCTATAAAATCTGTATGTAATATTAAAGATACTAATAAAAACCAATAAATAAAACCATTATCACACAGGGCTCGTATTAGACTTAGTGTAACCGAGGCCTAACTCGAATGGTTTTTAATATGCGGGTTACGCATGCACGATATTGAAGTTTCACAATAGCATTATACGATATGGCCACTATGGCCAGTATCGTCATACCGTGGTCTCTTTAATGCTACTTGTTATTATAATCTATGACGTATGACAAGGTGTGAAATCTATAAAAAAAATAATTGCTGTTCGTTAGTCTCGCTAAAACTCGAGAACGTAATCGATTTGACAAATTTTAGTCTTGAAATATTCATGGAAGTCCAGGGAAGGTGTAAGCGATGAGAAAATATAAAAAAAAACCAAAAAAATTACTTGCATGAATCGATAGTACTACTAAAGGAAAAGCGTTCTGCTGCGGGCAAACAACAACTAACGCCCGGTTCACACATGTCTCCGTTTTACTGTTCCGTTTTATCGTATACGTTTTTTTTTCGTCGATGGCGTATGTAGTTGTTTATGCGACTTCACACATGGCACAGTATTCTGTATACAGTAATACATACGCCATCGACGAAAAAAACGTACACGATAAAACGGTACAGTAAAACGGAGACATGTGTGAACCGGCCGTAAAAAGTCACGTTTAAGTATACTCGTAGTTACAGGATTCAAACCTGCGACTCTTGGTGCAAAGAGTAAAGACACCACCAAATGCACCATAAAGCCAGTCGCAGTTAATAATATTGATTTACTATATAGCCATAAAATATAATAATAATTTAACCACTCAACGCCGAACCGGCACTCGGGTGCCGCATAACAATAGATTTTCTATTGTGTCTAGTAATCCGGGGCTAGAAGGATTAAAAAACTAACAACAAAATATCTGATGTAAGACAGAGATAACTCAATTGAAAGTTAATAAATAATTCCCTTGCCAATTATCTTTTTAGCATCGAAATTATACAAAGAATAAATTGCCTTTTGAAAGCTTTCCTTGCATTTGCAAAGTCGGCAAATCATCGAAAGAACTTCTCATTTTTACTTCTCTAACTTAATATGGTATTCGCGAAATCGCGCTTTTTCGTAAAACATCGGTTACGATTGGAACGCAGACGGGCGATGTTGATTTGTTTCGAAATTTAAAATTGGAACGGGAATTATGGCTTTGTTTCACTTTTTCTTTTTCGAGGAAATTAAATTGATGTCTTTAAGGCCAGTGACTTATGTTCGAATTATAAAGATTTTCTTGGAATAAATTATTCTTTTTTAACACAAAATGTTTAATTAAATTGAAATGCATTTCCGAAAATGCATTCCTAAGTTTAACTTTTCTTTGGTTTATTTATGAAATGTACTAAACTTAAAGTAAGGTTGTTGTTGACTTACTTACAAACTTTGATTTAAAGTAAAAAACTATAACTTTAAAGCACCATTTTCTTAAGTTTTTCCAAGAGATTTGGCTTTTAGCCATTATAAATTTTACTATAATTATTAACTTTTTATTAGTAAATGCTATAGAAAATAACTAAACACCAAACTAAATCCGGTACTAACAGTAAAACAATAAAGGTTCCTATCCACAGTCCGCACATAAATAATGTTAATGCGTTATAAAAGGCGTTTTTCGATGAATTTATACCCAAAACCGTCCTTTTACGCCGGTCCGGGAAGTATAAAGTTGTTCATAAATTATTCATGCTGTACTTTCGGGTCTTAGTCACTGATAAACGCAGACTTTAAAATAAAATACTTGTATTTTTTTTTGTACTGAATATGGTCATCATTATAGGGTTTAAGTTTCGTGTTTGAATAACGGAGTGTTTTGTTGTACATGGCGAGAAAGAAGATAGTCTGACAAGAAAGAGTAGAAATTAAAAATTGGCAATACTGTAGTGTCATTCCTTTCAAATAAATTAAAGAAAAAAGGGAGGACGTATTGCCACTTTTTAATTTCTACTCTTTCTTGTCAGACCGTAGGTTCGTAATGAGAACTCTTTGCTCTTATAATAGGTAAATTTTTTTTACCCAGGGTTCCAAGATGAGAGGTCAAGGTTTATATATTCACCAATGCACAGCAAGGGCAATAACTAAATTAAGTTATTTTAAAAAATACATTTAATAAAAAGGCATGGCGTACGTACCAACCATAGTAAACTAAGCTCATGTATCACATGTAAAAATTGTGGTGTAATCACATCTAAGGCCAAAATGAAGTCCAAATTTGGAACATAATGTGTAATAATTTGTCCAAATCAACAGGAACAATGAAGATTCTTCGCGTCCAAATAATAATGGTAAAGCAATCATTAGTTCCACATATCGTCCGAAATTACAAAACGGACCTCAACACAATGTTGTAATCGATCCCAGACAATTACCAGCGACAATTATCTCGGAACGAACGCAAAAAAATAATTAAACACATCATTTTGTTAATACTGAGGAACAAAAGAACACCTAAACGCAAGTCACTTCATACGAATTACCGTCGCTTTTGTTTCTACTTTCGTCTGACAAAAACAAAACTTTTCTATATCAAAGACGGGTACCCTTAATTATACACATTGCATTGTGATTGCAAGTTCGATTCTAATTAAGGCATCGACTTTAATCGAACTCATTCCGTATAGATGGCTATCCCGTCCGGAATATAACTGGCCACTTTCATACTTTTTTGTAGCCTCCGAATTTAAAAAGTAGAATGTCATGCACAATCGCGTTTTGAATTTCGAATGTCATTGCGAACTAGATGAATTTTTTGTTTAAAAAACGAGAATGTCAAACGGCGGCCGCGATAAAAAGCTTAGTGGCCAGTAATTTGTAATTAGATATAAGTTTTTAAGCGAATAGATTGTTGTCTAATTTGTTAAATTTATTTTTACAAGGTGTAACTGGTCCGTTTCGTAACTTTTTAACAAGATCCGTGTGACGATCGTAATTTATTCAAACCTACTTAGATTTATGTTTCATTACTTATGTGTACATACTATAATAACATCGAGTTTTTAAAGGTCTTTCTTTATAAGTAAATTGATTTTTTGGAAAAAGAATAGGTTTTAAATTTTATTCATTGAAAGCAAAGCTGTGCAATTTGTAAAGTATAGTTATAACTTAAATTATAGTCAGATCAGCTCGATATTTTTTAGAATAATATAAAATAGTTACTTTTCTATACAAGTACAACGTCATTGCCATGTTTACCGATCTTTGGTATACAAAAATAAAAAACTTAAAATAACGCATGAAACAGATTCAATTCTTTTCTACGCCGTAAAAATTCTGTCCTATACAATAATTACATATTCTTATGCACACGGATTGCTTTCGTACCCCAACCAGATTACGAAAGGGTGAGTCCAGTCCCATCATCAATTATTTTAGCGAACGCGCTCAGCTTTCCATTTTTAAAATAAACTTAAGCTGTACCGAGGGGATCTAATAACATTACGAGGGGCGAAGGGACGTTTTTCAACCTTTTTTTTAACATCCTCTTTTGAAAACATTTTTTTTTTCTTTTGAGAGTTCCTTTTTCTAATATCCTGTTTTTGAAACATTTCTTTCTAATTGGATGTTGACTTGTTTCGTGTGAAAGTGCGTGTTTTGCACGGGATGACTTGTACCTGTGAACAAAAGAGAAGTTTGGTTAATATTTTTATTTTCTTAACACACAAGAAGTTGTGGAATAGTATTTTCTTAACATGTGAACCAATTGGATTATAGCATGGTTTACTTTGAAAACAGATCAAATGTGTTATTTGTAAACAAGACCATTTTACTTTTACGCAACAACACTTCAACTTTAATTTAAATTAACACACGCATGTAACGGCAATTATGTTTCGAATTTAAATTTCGAACCCAATAAGAATCGAATCGTTCCAAATTTAAAATCAGATACGAGCAGCCGTATTGGTACAAAGGAATAGAGCATGACGGTTCAAATATTTTCGAAAATGGAATATTAAGTGAAGCCATTATACGGACGGTCGATTACTATTCGAGACGTGTTATTAAAAAACTATATTTAGTGCGGTGCACCTATTATATAGAATTATGAGTGGGAATATTAGGGACCTGTGAATTCTTAATGGTATTTATTGTATTTGGTATTTAACCAACTGTTTTAAGGAACGTTCTAATTATGTGTGAACGGACTACAAAGAATAATAAGAGGTACAAAAATATTTGTGATGAAGTTACGAACAGCGCTTATGATTTAGAGTCGTTTAAAACTCACCAGTGGCTTGTCAATGAGGGAAAATATCTTACGAAAACACTCAATGACTTTATGGCGATTAAAAAGAGTAACTATTGAGTATTTTTGCCGGTCCTTCTCAATTATAGATAACAATATTCCGAATCCGGTGGTAGAGTCACTGTAAAATTGACAATTCATGTGTTTTCTTAAAGTATACACGAATTGAGAATATTTTGATTTTATTTAATTTAACTAAACATTTCTTCATGCTTTTTTTAGACAAAAGCATGAATTTATAGAAATTGAAGACTGGCAAATCTTGGATCAAAACTCTCTCGTCACTACTAATCAATAGTACCAATGATCGGTAGCTTGTCGGTAGCACATTCGGAATTTCGATTCTAAGTATCGATATTAAGTATCGATAATAAGCGATGTCGTTTGCATGAGGTCGTCGACTCGCCGCGTCTGACCCCTTGATGCGACTTATTGGTTACTCATTTGGTGTGCGCAGGCGACTTCAGGGCTGACAGATTCGCCGGAACTGTCACGTGCCTAGCCTATAGTGGCCTATAGTAGGGCAAATACTAGGTAAGCTATGTGTAGTAGAACACATAAGTAAGCCATGTATTATGTCTAAGTTGTTTAGTAAATAATGATAACGCTTGATATGAATAATATAGGTTAAGGCTTAAAAATCTTTATTTTCTCTAATTATTTCTCTAATCTTAAATATATTTTTTTTATAAATATGGTAGTAGTGTTTAAAGGAGTATGCTTAATTGATAGTACGATACCTTACTATGTTGCTATGGATTTTTCTGAAAGACGTTTCACCAAGGACGGAATAAGCCTTTATTTGTGCTGAATTTCCCTCTAATTATCATGGGGATGGATTTAATCAGTTGTTTCAAAAACCTTCAGAGACAATTGTGAAAGAAGTTTAATAAAAAAATAGAACATAATACAAAGAACTTGCTTCCGACAGCGAACTATATCCTAAACCTATATGAATATTAAATAAATATAATATTCAAAAATTTCGTTTTCCCTAAAGGTTGACAGTCAGAGAATGCTTTTAACGTTAAGTCCGCCTTTTGTACCTAACTTGTGTGGTCAATAAAGTGTTTATACTTAAATATATTTTAAAATTAATTAGTGAACTATCAACCCTGTCACAGAATAACCAAACAGCCCAATAGAGGCGTTATTGACGCGTCGAGTTTGTAGGGCGCGCGCTTACACTGTGTCCGATCTTGTTAGGTCCTTCGTGCGGGCATTGTGTAATACGACGGAGTCATAAAAATATTTGATACTTGCTTTTTATTAACTTTATTGGTGCTACTGATGGAATAACAATAATAATATCATTCTAGTGTGTAGGCCTACTTATTTTTTTATACTGGGAGAATGCATTTACGCATTGCTACCCACCCACCCTGTTGGTGGTTGGACTCGCTGCCCCACCCAGCCCTTAGCTTGGAAAAGGCATCGGCAGGGGACTACCCACTAAACTCCCAGTACCTCCTCACCGTCTCCAGGAGATCATGAGGGGCCATGTGGTGATGTAGGATTACTTGTGGGAAAATATCATATAACACTTAAATTCAGTGTCAGCTTGATTTGCAATAACAGTAAAGTAACCAATAGGAAGTAACACAATGTAGAACATCTATATCAAAGAAAGTTATAAAAATTGGCTTTCTTTATATGGACATGCCGGAAATCAAGCCAGGAACCATTCGCTATTCTTTACATCTTCAACCATTACACCATTAAGGTCATAGCAATATAATACGTATTCCTTTGGAGATAAATGAAAGTACAGTTGCTTTATTTCAAATTTTACTATAAAGCGATCGGAGATAGTGATTCAATATTGTAAAGCAACTTATTAAGGTCAATGCGCTTAACATAATATCGCATAGGAAGACTGATCGACTCGTTGCGAGTGATCGATAAATAATGCATACACTTAATCTTAGATGTGGAAATACGTGTCATTGAAACCGTCTATGACGCCCACGTGAACAAAAACAGTTCCACAAAACATCATTAAATTCAATATTTCGTTTAAAAAGCATTCCACATATCTCCACCATTAATCACTAAAACTACCGACCTTCAACGAGAAACATCGGAATAAAATCGGCAATCGAAATAAACCACTTAAAAGCGAAACGTCATTATCGCACAACATAAATAAAAAACACGCAGAAATCGAACGCAAAAATTGAATATCGAACTCGATTTAAAACAGAATACGAATTTTAAAAATACGAGCACGGCCGACCGGCATTAATTAAAAATTCTCGGTAGAATATTCAAAAATAGAATTCGCATTCGAACGCTCCTCCTTGTACGGATCTGAAGTTTGAATTTGGAAGGAACAAAAGGAGGATAGCGCGGGAGCAACCCTTTTAGCGCTGATAATCTGTTCCTTGGCCGTGTTGTGTTCTCCTTTTTTATTTGTTGTCACTTTTTTGTCCGAACGGAGATTGTACACAACATTCTTTACTCCGAAACGAAGCTTTTTAAACTCGCCTCGAGATTTATTTCTTTTTTACTCGCTTAATAACGAACCCTCGCGCCCGTTTTAATTGATGAATGGTCACGAGTTTTAGAGGTCAATTTCAAATTGACATTTAGTTTTGAGTTGATTTTATAACGCACACAATCGCGATAAATCGTAACATTTCGCGGGAATGAATAACGCCTCGCTGGAGCGCATTATTCAAAAATCGAATTTTAAAAAAGGACCGGGCCGATGTGAAATACAAAGAGACTGGTTGTTCCACGGTTAAATTGCTTCGAAATATAAAAATTTAAAAATAGAACGCAATCCTTCCGCCCTCGGTCGGGCGGTTAGTGCTTTACATGAAATATTATTTTATGGAATCAACATCTGCGTCTGGCGAGTGTGTGTGTGTGAGTATGAGTGCGCGCGTATTATCCGGGGCGGTTGTGTGTGTGCGTGTATTATTCGAAGTGAGTGAGAGGGGTTTATGTACACAAGTGAAATTACTTAAAAAGTTATGAAGCTTCAAGTGGATGGGAACACTGTTCCGAACTGTTTCTCTGTTTTAATTTTTCAAGTTTATATTTATCGTGAGTGAGTGCGTTGAAGAGGAATTTACGACGCGTTTTTACTTTGTTTGTTTAGATAAATATTTTATTGAGTTATTAATTCAGTTTCATCTTTATTTACAACAGTTATCTATCACTGAAAGATTTAAGGCATTAATTGACTATTCTGAACACAAACATGTTGAAGTAATGAGATACTAATTGAAAACTAAGCAAGCGAAAAAAATATTTACATACTCTATAACTCCTAGGAAAACATCGTGCAGTCATTATAAATAACTAGCTTTCCGCCCGCGGTTTCACTCGCGATTGACGCAGGAATGAGACGTTTCCCGTAGGAATTTTATACCCTATGTCCTAATCCGGGTTATAAGCTATACGTGTGCCAGATTTCATCTAAATCCGTTCAGTCGTTAAGGCGTGATTGAGTTACAAACATCCAGACTTTCGCATTTATAATATTATAATAGTAGGATGTAGGTAGAGACAAACTCTAGCTTTACAGTGGGAGTACTAGGAACTTCTAATCTTCCTTGTTTGAGAGGAGAATGGATTGTATTTTATCCTCTGCTGCCATATTGTTATCATAAATTATATTACAAAATAAGTTTTAGTAACAGCAATTTCCCATATAAATAGATTTATTGGCCAATAGCCTACAGAAGCCAATCCAAACACAATACAACTAATCTATAAAATTAAATTAAATAAATCACCAATCCAATCCATTACTAGTTCGCTCTCGCACGAAACATCCATTTTACAATCCGTCCGAATCGTCAAATCAGTCGGCGCGGGTCCATTTTTTGAAATTGGAACGAAACCCTTCCATTTTTAAATTGCTTTCGTCATGGCGCCCTCCGCCCGGATCAATGACGGACGCGTTCTGTCTTGTCCGTTTAACAATGAAACATTTGAATTTGGAACTGGTATTTGAACGTCAACTATTTTTATTTTAATTGTTAAAAATGTTGCTATTATCGTAGGCGTGATGCAATGCATCATGTATAATAAAGAGCCGAACGAATACTTTATTTTTTAATAAAAAAATATAGGTTTTGTCGAGTTAAAACATTAAATATTAAAACGTGCTTAGTTTGGTAACTTTAAATGTGTCCACATCGTTTAAGGTTCAACATTACGCTCTATGATCTCAGTTGCTTCTATATTAAATAGTATATGAAGAGATGTCCTAGGTCATGGTTTAAGCTTTAAATCAAATGTGCTTGTTAAATGAGCACGTTTCCCAAAAGAAATAGTAACATACAGGAGACTGAGAATATATCTGAAATAGTAAATAAACATTTTTCACACACCGCCATTTCGTAGCAACAATAGCTTACTATTCACACTTCTCTGGTCGTAGGTACTATTTAGTGTGTATTAACTTAAGCAATATGACCAACAGTACACCCCAAATACGATCTAGTTTAAAAATTGTACCAATCCACACAGCTTTAACCAAACATAACATTAACAAAACCTTAAAGAATCGATTAACTACCAACTTCGAACCATATCTAAGCACCCTTTCAAATCCTATCAATTCAATTCTAAAAATTAATACCCGCATCCGACGAATACGTATTCTAAAAAGAATACAGTCGGTAAAAAATATAACCCTTTGTCCGCCCACGGCCACCCTCGCCCCAAGCTAAAATTGTTCCAGAAATATTAAAATAGTAAAAAGAGTTAAATTTAAAATGGAGGGTAGTCACAAAAAGCCCAAAACTAACACAGCTGAGCGTCCACAATAAACTAGCGAGGGATTTGAGCGATGTTTTTAAGCTTTCGAACATTTTATTTTGTTATTCGCAGTTGTTGTATCGCGTAGTTTTAGTTAAAGGGATATTTCAAAGGATATTACTTGTAGAAAGTGTTAAAAAAATAGAGTAAATTATTTTTGAAGTGTGCAAACGCCATATTATCAATTATTATTACTTCATTTACTTCAGTTTTATTTCTAACTCAATTATTTATAATGTAACGCTTATGTGTATGCCGCTTGTGGTTTTGTTCATTCATTCGGATATATTCGAACTAATTTCAGCAATATGAGTTAAAGTGCCGTCAAGTAAAAAAGTTTAGTGTAGGATGTCTTCATCATTTTGTTTAAATACTTCCATATAAATCTACAGTTTGAGCAATAGGCAACAATTCCAAAAAAATTTGTAAGCCTTTTTATAATGGTATTTGTATAATGATCGAACCACCTCATTTCCATCTCATTATAAATCATAAAAGCCAAATCACGTGGAACTATCAAAAACCCTTTCGATCTAAAACAATTAAACGAAATGACTCGCCAAGAAAGCGAAAGCAACCCCATACAATTAAAACCACAGAAAAAAATTAAAAAAAGAAAACATGAAAAAAAGTTGGGATCGGTTCAGAGAAAAAAATCGGGGTGAATGACCTGTTGGGGAAGAAACATGTGGTTAAAAGAAAAAGTGTATCGAGTTGTAAGGAATACAACGCTTGCTTTGTATGGGATTGTATGTGTCATGTAGAATTAAAACAGAAATGGATTGTACGGAGAAATTATGTTGATGGAAGTTGGTGTTACGTTAAGTCGATTTACTTAATAACTCATTTATGTCTTAAACGAAACTTTAGAAGTGTGTGAATGTTTCAATTTCCATAAAATGTTATCAATGCATAAATACGTAGGTATTTGTGTACTATGTAGATATTACAATAACAAAGGTACTAACATTTACACTACAAGACTCTATTGCTAAAATTGCTCTCCTATCAAACAAAATCATAACAAAAAAACTGAACTGTCCTTTTTCGGAGGTGAATGCGTTTATGCACCACTAGCCTTCCGCCCGCGGCTTCGCCCGCGTGAACTATAGGATGTAATCCCGCAGGAATATCTTTATAAATTGTAGCCTATGTGTTGTTCTAATGTATAAGCTATATTTAGCCTGGCCGGGTATGGTGCATAGCCTTCCGCCGCTTCCGGTTTCACCCGCGCGTAATTTCTTTTTTCTAATATCCCCCTCTTCCCCCCACATTTCCGGGATCAAAAGTACCCTATGTTCACCGGGGATAGTGTAGCTATCTAACAGTGAAAGAATTATCGAAATCGGTTCAGTAGTTTCGGAGCCTATTCAATTCAAACAAACAAACAAACAATCAAATCTTTCCTCTTTATAATATTAGTATAGAAGTATAGATAACCGCAGGCTAGCTAGAGCTGCTAGTTGCTCTAGAGCTGTGTGTAGGACTCGAGACTAAAGCGTCCACTACCCACTAAACTCCCCCGGTTTCCCCTTCACACCCAAATTGGGACGAGCCCAGTGCCAGCCTTGTGGCTATTGACCAGCCCATCCCGGGAACAACTGAACTGTCCTCAGTAAAGAGATTAAAATACCCAAAAAAAAAAAAAAATGTAAGGAAAAGATTTTCGCAAGTTTTACAATTTAAAACAATGCACTTTCAAAGGGTTAACCATCAACCGTAAATGAATAAACCGTATCACAATATCTCTGAATACCAAATACATTGCGCCCTTTCTTGAGATGCTGTAAGGATATTATCAAGTTTACCCTGCAATGGACTTTTAATTTCATAAATTATCAGACGGGAGGGAGTCCGGATGGAAGCCTGCCTCATAATGATTGTTATTTAATATTAGAATCCGTTCCAGTAAAGGAATTAAAACAGATGTTCAAGTTATAATGAATTCCGCTTGTGATCTACATTTTAACAGTTTTAAGTTTTGATGTATAATTTTGGAATGCGTTGTAATTGTTTCTTGGTATTTACTGATTTTTAATTGTTTAAAAGTATCACTTTTTATATTACATAATGATGTATGTAGGTCAATACCATTTTTTTTACACGGCTGGTTTTTGCAAGTTTGAATAGTAAAATATTAGTGTTTTAATTGCAATGAAAAGTTAAAATTGAATCTTTTTTTACAATAACAAAAAAGGTACTAATTTGAACCAACCAAAACAGCATTTTTTAACAATTTCATATTCATAAAATACTAGTTTTAAAGATTGGACGATTATTTTTGTTTTCCACTTTTAATCTTAAAATAAAAATAAGTTTAAAACCAATTCTAAAATCCAACGATTCCAATTTTAAAAATATTCCATACCCATTATGCAGTGTTCGAAGCGCATTCTAAATTCAAATCGGCTCAAACGGAAGCATGTCTTCTAATAGCCGATGCGTACGCGTTCGGTTTTTGCAAGTGCACCCGCAGACGTCTGGCATAGAATCTATGACAGAAGGGGCATTCTGTCTACAAAACCTTTTAAAGGTAATTTACATTGCACGTATCGAATTGGTATTCGATGTAGGTATATTTGGTTTAGAATAGAAGTGAATAATGTGTGGTTAAAAAAATATATATTCTCAAACTAAGCATGGGTTTGTAAATAATAAACTTTATTTTAGATACTTTCTTATTAATTTAAAAGTTTAATGAGCGTAGGTACTACAAGCACTCATTGCGACAGTCAGCAACTAAGCAGAATTTTCCTACCAACAGATTGTACCTGTTGCAGTGCAGGAGCAAAGTGACATTAGATTAGAAGATAATTATCTTTAAATCAAAAACTGCCTTATAACTATCAGGGGGCCTAGACAAAGTAACATTTTGACAGCGATAGCGAAATTCGCTAACTTCAAATTGTATAGATTTGACTGGTGCCTTAGAAAAGTCACGTGGTCAATCGATATTGAAAGTACGGGTTTCGACATTCGTTATTAAATTGAGCGATAACGAACGTCATAAGTGCCGCTTGTCTAGGGCCTCAGGACAGGAGTGTCTTCAATCTGTAACTGAAATGAAGTGTTTTTCTCATTCACTGGTACAATGTTTAAGCTTTTTCTTCTCATAGCATTCGTTCAATAGGCTTATTACTGATAAAGTTAGAAAAGCGACAGAAATTTTGTCCACGTCGTGAGAATGCCCAAGCTGTCCCTTCTGTGCTCCTAATCTTATTGCGTCTGGCTATTTGCGTTGAGTTTCGTTGTTCCAAAGTTATCACAATTCGCGGTTACGTGCGTCGCGGTAACAACGTGCCGCGCGATTAACGAATGCATAATCAACTTTATTATAATACGTGTAAGATTTAAATTAGAATGACGTTGATGGGTGGGGGTTGTGAATCTTAATAATTTTAAATGTGGAATAAATCAATTTTATTTATGTATTGTTTTCTTTTTTTATTTTACGATTGTTAATCTTTCAATCTGAGTTTGAAGTTTAAGAATTTACTAGCTGAACCGGTAAACTTCGTTTCACTCACTTAAGTATTTTCCTTGCAATTTTTCCATATTTTCTCATCGTTTAAACCTTTCCTGGACTTGCACGAATATTTCAAGACTAAAATTTGTCAAATCGGTTCAGCCGTTCTCGAGTTTTAGCGAAACTAATGAACAGCAATTCATTTTATTTATATAAAGTAGATATAGATAGAAAAGAGCATGATTATATTGACGACCTATTTGATGTACATAATGGCTATGAAATTGTCTATTACACCAAGATGTCGCGGGTTCGATTCTCACACGATAAAAACATTTGTGGGCATTAACATGACTGTTTGTATCGGTCTGGGTAATTTTATCTATACTAACTAATACTAATATAATATTATAAAGAGGAAAGATTTGATTGTTTGTTTGTTTGTATTGAATAGGCTCCGAAACTACTGAACCGATTTGAATAATTCTTTCACTGTTGGAAAGCTACACTATCCCCGGGTGGCATAGGGTACTTTTGATCCCGGAAATGTAGGGGGAAGGGGGATTATTTTAAAAAATATATTACGCGCGGGTGAAACCGCGGGCGAAAAGCATTTAAAAAGTTGATAATGTTTTTCCGTTGTCTGGCACTCATAGCACAAAGTATGCTTAGTTTGACGCTAGACGGCGTATGAATCCTAGTGTCCTAGGAATATTAACCCTAGAAAGATAATCATATTGTGTAGTACGGAAAAGATAATCATGCGTAAAATTGACGCATGTTTTTTAGATAGCCCTAATTCGAGGTACATTAATTTATTTCAATTAATTGTAGGTTAATATATATTTACACGTATATTGGAATTAATTAATACTGCAAGTAATTAATTATTAATTATTTATTTATACAAAAAGAACAAACACTTTTAACTTCTGCATAAAATTTAAAAAAAGTTAACACTTGTTGTTTCTAATTAAAACTCATATTTTTACTACAATAATTAGCTTTTTTAGTCCAAAATCAACAATCACAATATCTTAAATATATATTAGGAACATAAAGTTATATAAAAAATAGTTAGAAACAACTTTGGCACACATTATTATTATGCTATATAATTCTATGAGAGGCTAATGTGGAGACTGGTTGTTCAGTACAGCTTTGCCCGTCTAGGATAATATTTCCACTTGACTTCGTCGCCTGTTCTTTTTGTACCTCATCTAGAAAAGCTTCTGTGTCGCTTTGCACGTCATCTTCAATTTCGTGGTCGTCTACTTCACTGGACGGTGTCTTGACAAGGAACCTCGCCGTTGCTTTGCATAAGAGCGGCCAGGATACGATCTTCGTCCAAGTTTCTACTTGCCATTGCTTTCTATATTTGCTTCAATATGTATAAAAACAAATTGATAATATATGTTTCGATATACAGTAATAATAGGCAAAAATTAAATCAAACTACCGTACAAGTCAATATCATAAAAGTCACGTAAAAGATAATCATGCGTAATTTTGACTCACGTAGTCGTCATTTTTTAAAATCGGTTAAATTTACCATAATGATACATACGTCACATGGTAGCTCCCGGTGAAGAATGAAATGTCCTAAACGCACAGCTATGGATTCGCGCTATTTAGGAAGAGAGAGCTATATTTCGGAAACACATGCGTCAATTTGACGCAGACTATCTTTCTAGGGTTAATTTATGTAAATGCTCGCGACTGTACCTGTCAAAAACGTCCAACAATAACCGAATAACGTAGAACAGAGTACGGAACAGGTGCGCCGGCGCATACCGTGCGAATACGCGAATACCGATTAAAATGAAATACGGACAACGCCGGGTTAATTAATAATGCTCACTATTTCAGCCCGACGAAATACTGTTGTTATTTATGAGTCTGAGGTGCAAGCGGGACAGAAGATTCGTTTTGTTTTAAAGCTTTGTGTGAGGTTTATATTTGTGCAGGATCAGGGATAAGATTGGATTATCCTTTTTTGTCTCTGTCTACTTCAACTATCGCTTGATAGTAAGCTATGAGGCTAATATGGGAAATAAGTAGTACCCACTAGAAGTAGTAGTGGTTGAGCCATGCTGTTTTACAGTACGAATGGGCTGGCTCGTCTGGGGAAGTGCTATTGTGTTTTGTCTGGTTCGAAAGACGGACCAGAGGCCCTAGACAAGCGCCACTTATGACGTTCGTTATCGCTCAATTTGCGATAGCAAATGTCAAAACCCGTACTTTCAATATTGATTGACCACGTGACTTTTCTAAGGCACCTGTCAAATCCATACAATTTGAAGTTAGCGAATTTCGCTTTCGATGTCAATATGTTACTTTGTCTAGGTCCCCAGACGATCTACTTTGACCAGCCCATCCCCGGGTACCCCGACTTAAGAGGCCTCGAGTCGGGGGGCAGACTAAGTACGTGCCTGTCTGCCAACTGAAATAAACCTACACTAGACTGATATAATTATTACACACCCAGTATTTCATGGGCATAATTTTGTTAAGTGTTATTAAGTCAAGTTTTTTTTATTTCATTTTAACCACAGTGTTAAAATAAATAAGTATTATTGTGAATAACTGTTTTGGCCCAAACTTTTTGGAACCATATGTTTAGTGCTAGTCTGTAAGTTAATCCTTATTAATAAATAAATAAATAATATAAAAGAAAAAAAAATGAGGGCTAGATGGCGCTGTGTGGATAATGTCCAGAGATATTTATTTATTTATTTATTTAGATACAACAATCTTGCCAGATCCTTGCATTGTCCGTTATCATAGCAATTGGTATTAATAAGCAATGCGTGGCCGAGGATCGATCAGCGTAGCGAGCATTTGGAGAGGCCTATGTCCAGCAGTGGACTATCACAGGCTGATGATGAACCAATGCATCGAATGTAGCAGTATCGAAAGGCTTGAGTTGTAAGCTATTTTATTGTTTGTATTTTATCTATTTTTTATTGTTTATTAAATTATTGTTAAAGTTCACTTTTAAGAACATCACTTTTTTCCTAATTTTAATTTTTAATGTTCTAATGTAAGTAATTGATAACTATTAAAATAACACATATATTAGCTATGTATTGATTTCAGCTCAGAATTTAGATATTCTAATAAAACAAATAAATCAATTAATCTTTCGAGCCCCGGATTACCAGACACAATAGAAAATCTATTGTTACGCGGCACCCGAGTGCCGGTTCGGGATTGAGTGGTTAACTATCCAATAAATCTATCATCTCCTCGGGTAAAGCTAGAACTAGATTCTAATCAAACGAAAGTTAATTAAGATGGTCGAATTAAAATAATGGAGTCGCCCTTAGTTGTTCCACGATAATAGATTGCGCGGAAAGCGTAACTATAAATCGGAACATTTTTCCCAAACGCATAAAATCCGAACGCACTTATTGAATCGAATAACAACAGTGGAAACGCGCTCGTCCTTTTCTAGCGCGCTACGTCCGTCTCGCTCGTTCGCCGCACGCGCCGCTATTGTGTCTGGCGAGGCTCCGCGATCGTCGCCCGTCCCTCTCTGGCGGTATAGCGCCGTCTCGCTCTGCAGCATGTCAATGCAGTTTATTGTGGACGCTAATGGCTCTTATTACAAATGTAAATTTTCAGCGGGCGACTCGCGTTGGTCGACTTTTTCTGTTCGATTTCTCTCTAAGGTATTAAATAGTTGCAGATATTGTGGCAAAGTTTTATCGCGAGTTGTTTTTTTAACGCGGCCGCACTATTGTTTCATTTTATTAATAGTTGTTTTACAACACCGTAAGCTGTTTCATTAGCGAGTGATCCGTTCGTATAGTCACTATTTGAGTAAAAAAATATTTATTACTCTTTGACTGTAATTAATATTGAGAACAATAAACACACATTTAGTACCACAAGAGACATAAAGGTTTATGTTATAAATAAAAATTGTAAAGTTTTTCTAAAATTTTACAAGACCATAATTGACCATAATCCAATTTTAAGCCATTACTCACTTTTTTAAACGACAGAGAATGTCAAATTCAATGTTATTGGGAAAGAAAGTGCCAATAAAAAAAAAATACGCAAAAATTACATACTTTTTAGGAATTGTTCCCTAATTAAAATTAATAAAAAAATCTGTTTATAAAAATAAATTATATCTACTTTCGAATATTCTTGATGAAACTAAGACAATCACATTATTTATATAAAATGCCATCACGATCTGGCAAAAGTTAAAAGAGATTGGCAAAGGCAGAACAAGATAACCCTAATAATGATATTTATATCATTAGAATTAACAAATCATTAAATTAAAATGAAAAGACATTACCGAAATAACATCATTAAATTCACACTTCCATCTAATAAAATAAATTATTGAACTGATCTGTTTATAACGCAAATAATGATTACGAATTAATTTATTTACGATCCTCCAGATTTAATAACTTTCTAGATCTCTAATATTTGGCGCAACGGCACAATGATAATAGTTATTTATTATAATTTAAGAGTAACGCTCTCTAAATAATTACATATAAACTTCGATAATTAATTCAAACAAAGAACGACGCGTATAAAATAGCTAAGAGTGCATCCGATGCAGACTTACCTATTATTCGCATATCAGGGCACTTTATTTATAAAACCCGTCCAGTTCTAATTGACCCATCCTACTTGGTTTATTAGCTTTTAGTGTGTAATAAAGCTAAGGGCGCATCGCGGGCCAGCGAAGACTGGACGCAACCACAACGGTTTCTCAACCGAATACCGTACGCAAAAGATCTCACTCGGCTGCCAATTTTCAGAAAGACAGAGCGAAAATAATTGCTGCAAACGCGCCCTATTTCGAGCCGAGCACTACAGTTTAGATAGATTTAATTCTAGAACATTATTATTCAACCGGCCCGTTATTCTCTGCTATTATTGGCGGTAAAAGGGGGAATCGGAAACGCTACTTTGTTCCAATTTCAAAACGAAGACGCTTCGGATTTCGAGGTTTGAAATTCGGTTTCATTTCGTGACATTCTAAAAAGTTTTGAAAGAACGCGAGAAGGGACGGATTTTTAATTTCGACTTTGTAATGTTATACTGTTTTTAATACCGCGTGAAAAGAAACTGTTGTTCCGAAAAAAAAAATTAAAAATGTGTACAACCTTGTCAAAAAATTAAAATTTGAAATTCGAATCGGGCATCAAAAATAGTTACATACTTCGATTCTTTCCATGAATCTTGTTAGACTTAGAATACGTATAATTCGAACTTTACTGTTGTACTGTCGATATAATACGGTACCTAATGAAAAGGACAAAGTAATTACAAAGTAGAAAGGTGCCTTTGAGTGACTGCTGACTCCCAATGCCTGGAAAGGCTATCTCATTAGAATATTACTAAGAACTTAATGTTTATTTAAACAGAGATGATTTTACTGAACCGTCTACTTCGCACTTAGTTGTAAAGCGGTGGGTAGATCACGTTGGTACAGTCGCCGATAGAACTTGTGTGTGACTAAGAAAAGTGGGTTTTTCATAATATCGTTTAGCCTTTTTTGCTATATTTTTATATAAAAAAAATTGACAAGATCACTTACCGTCGCCGTAGAGTGAAAACCTCTTAAGTGTTTTTGAGCAAACTTTTCAGGAGGTGAAAAATCCGTCTGGTGAAAAAACTTGTACTTTGTAGATTTTTGTTTTAATTATTATTGTGAGTAAAACTAAAGCTCGTAAACAATAAAAATTAAAACAAAAATCTGCGTAGTACCTAATTTTTTTACCAGACGGTTTTTTTCACCTCTTTTGAAAAGTTTGCTCAAAAACACTTAAGAGGTTTTCACTCTACGGCGACGATACATGGATCTGATAAAAGTAAGAAGCTAAAGAACTTAAGTTATGTATATCAAAATCAACCACTTTAATGCATACTACATACAAATGAACACAAATACCTAAACACAAAACTAATACAATATTCATCTCATGAATTCATGTCTTGCTTTTGAAAATCTCTTTTTGATTGACATCTAGAATTCATAGAATAATGATGATTACAATTTTATTATTTACATTACATACGTCGCCCGCCGATGACTTTACAGTCTACGATTTGTTTACATAAGAAGAGCTAGGTATTTTATTTGCTTTAATTTGGCATGCTATCAAATAAAGAAACAACAAATATTTACATTTAGTACTTCACAAGAAATCAATAATAATATTTTGTTTGCCTCACTTTAAGCTTAAAACTTGAAAAACTTGTGTAAAGCTTGAAGGACTAATTTATATTTTTCTGCAATTTTTTTGTCATTTCGTTTCATAGATGGGCATGCAGCATCTTATGGTAAGTGGACACTGCAAACTATGCCAGTAATGTTTTACAAAGTTTACACTTACAGCCAAAATTATGGCGGCAGATTTCACCTGTGGAACTCGGACTCTCAATAAGTCATACTATCTATTCTAGACCAAGGGTGGGAATGTAACAACCAATTTTCAGCTTATGTCCATTGCATAGATTTCTTTAATTGAGATGTTTTGACAGATTAGTGAAGATGGATGCTAATAACTTTAAGTAAGTACTATTTTGACTCTATTAGTTTTTATTAGTTCTGCCCCCCTAGACAAGCGGCATTTATGACGTTCGTTATAGCTCAATTTGCGATAGCGAATGTCAAATCCCATACTTTCAACACGTGACTTTTCTATGGCTACTGTCAAATCCATACAAATTGGACTTAGCGAAATTCGCCAGCTATGAAGCGATGTCATCTTGTCTAAGCCCCCAGGTATGACAAGTTTTGAAGCGATAGTGAAGTTGCTGTGTAAATTATTCGTCAATTAACGTTTCGCAGCAGGTCAAGTATCGATGACTAACTGATCTCAGTTCGCTTGCCAAATGCAGGTTGGCGACGACAAAATAATCAGTGCGCGAAAAAAATAATTGTAGTCCTTTATTTTCTAGTGGTAGAGCCATGCTGTTTACAATACGAATGAGCCGGCTCGTCCGAGGAAGTACCACCCTCTCACATAACACCAGCGTGAAATAATAGTGACTACTATTGTGTTTCGTCTGGTTTGTGAGTATCCCGGAGGTCCACAACCCCCATACCCCCATAGGCCGGCAACGCATCAGCGATCCCTCTGGTGTTGCAGATGTCCATGGGCGGCGGTGATTGCTTACCATCAGGCGACCTGCTGGCTCGTTTACCGTCTCTGACATAAAAAAAACGCAGGTAATTTTGGGATTAGTGGGTATATTTAAAATTAGTGCTTGCCTGTACATTTTCAATATGGCGGCACTTCTTTTTTCAAATTTAAGATTCGATGCGTCAACTGTCACAGATTCTAAGTTGTAATGACTTCCATAACGGTCTGAAGCCCCATCAAAACGCAGTAAAGACACAACGTAATCGTCACGAATTTACATCAAACGGAGATTGAGTATAAATCTGGGCAGCGAGAAATTTGGCAGTATTTTACTTGGCAATGTTACAATACGTTATACGGGATGCAATTTCTGTTTACTTACATTCTGATGTCCCAATATGTATTTCAATGTTATTAGGGATGTTGATTTTACATAATAAATCGTTACGTGTTTAATGATACCTAATTGCATTTTTAGTGTTGCCCAAAATCGAAAATCGGAAATTAATTATAGGTATTTCCGTGTGTAATATTTTATTGGGTTGTAGTAATTACAAAAGTAATGATATTGTGAGACAAAGACTAGTAATAAGTTATTAGAAAACATTTTTAAATAACACAGAAATAAAAATGGGCGAACGATTTTTTTTTTTTTTTTTTTTTTTATGTTAGAGGGAGGCAACGAGCAGGCGGGTCACCTGATGGTAAGCAATCACCGCCGCCCATAAATACCCGCAACACCAGAGGAGTCACAAGTACGTTGCCGGCCTTTAAGAAAGAGATATGCTCGTCTCTTGAAGACTGCCATGTCGTATCGGTCCGGAAATACCGCTGCAGGGAGCTGGTTCCATAGTTTGGTCGTACGTGGTATGAAGTTTCGAGTGAAACGTATGGTAGTAGATTGCCACTCGTCAAGGTGATGAGAGTGAAACTTCAGTTTGTGACGAGTTGTACGGTGATGAAACCCTGCAGCAGGTATAAGTCCGAACAATTCTTCCGAACACTCCCCATGGTACATGCGGTAGAGAACGCACAGAGATGCTACTTCTCTCCGCAACGCCAAGGGATCGAGCTTAGCGGAAAGACTCTCGGCGCCGACAATCCGATCGGATCGACGTTGAACGCGGTCAAGTGGAAGAAGCTGATACTGCGGTGCCCCGGCCCAAAGGTGAGAACAGTATTCCATATGGGGCCTTACTTGCGCCTTGTAGAGTTGAAGACGATGAGCCGGGGTGAAATACTGTCTCGCTCTACCAAGGACACCTAACTTTCGTGAAGCCAACTTAGCTTTATCTTCCAGATGACCGCGGAATTGGACATCACTCGAAATGTTAACGCCGAGAATCCCAATACTCGGTTTGGCAATGAGAGGAGTGTTCTCGAATAGAGGGGATATGGCAAAGGGGGTCTTTTTTGTGGAAAAGACGCAGACTTGAGTCTTTTGGGGATTAAATTTTACAAGGTTTGTATGACCCCAATTTGAGACATGGTCTAGGGTAGTCTCAATGTCAGACACAAGTTTCATCCGGCTCTCGTCAAGTGTTTGAGAATCCTTTGCATGGCCGTTATAGAAAGCATCACCCGTGCTATCATCCGCATAACAATGTATGTCACTAGTTTGTAACAAATCATTGATATGTAAGAGAAATAAAGTCGGGGATAGGACACAACCTTGTGGGACACCAGCATTTATGAACCTCAATGCAGAGCATGAGCCGTCAACAGCTGTTATAATGCTACGGTTCGATAAAAAGCTGGCTATCCACACGCAAAGTCTCTCGGGCAGTCCGTACGATGGGAGCTTCGTAAGAAGAGCTTTATGCCAAACACGATCGAAGGCTTTCGCAATGTCCAAACTGACCGCTAAGGCCTCCCCCTTGCTCTCTACTGCATTTGCCCATCTGTGGGTCAAGTACACAAGAAGATCACCAGCTGATCTTCCCTGACGGAAGCCGTACTGGCGATCACTAATCAGCTGGTGCTCTTCCAGGTACGACAGGAGCTGGCGATTAATTATGGACTCCATAATTTTCGAGAACAAGGAGGTAATTGCAATGGGCCTGTAGTTGTTAGGATCAGAGCGATCGCCCTTTTTAGGGATCGGATGCACTAATGCTGTCTTCCACGATGTTGGGACTACACCTGTGGAGTAGGAGATGCCGAAAAGGCGCGTCAATACCGGAGCCAACTCCGGAGCACATATCTTTAAAACAATGGGAGGAATCCCGTCTGGCCCACTGGATTTGTGAGTGTCTAGGGAGAGAAGTGCCTTACGCACAGATCTTTGGGTAAATTTTATGTCTGGCATAAAATTACCACAACTAGGAATCGTTGGCGGTTCCTTCTCCCTGTCGTCCAAGGTGGAATTGGACGCAAAAAGAGAGCACAGAAGGTCGGCTTTCTCTTTTGGATCATGGGCCAGCGATTCATCCTCCCTGCGCAGTGGTGGAAAAGCGGCCTTGCAAAAGTTCCCCTCAACAGCCTTGGCCAATGACCAGAAGGCACGCGTTCCTGAGGGGAGGCGAGCCAGCCTTTCACCAATCCTAGCTATGTGCTCGGACTTAGCCTTAGCTATAGTTTTCTTGAGGGATCTAGAGGCATAGTTATATTCCCTTTTTTTAATGTATGCTTGTGGATCCTTACAAGTCACTGCATCTGCCCAAGCCTTATACTTTGTCTCCTTATGTTTTGCAGCTGTTTTGCAAGGAGAGTTGAACCAAGGCTGGGAACGGCCACCGATGGGCACTGAAGAGTATGGAACAAATAGCTCCATACCCTGAAGCACAACATCAGCGACAGAATCGGCAATGGCGCAAGGATCGATTTGCGAGAAGCAAACTTGCCCCCATGGGTAGGACGAAAAGAAGGTCCGCATCCCATCCCAATCTCCTGACTTAAAGTGCCATACACGACGACATCTCATAGAACGATGCTTTAAAGTTGAATAACAATACATAACTTGCTTGCCGAAGCAATGTCAAATCTAATTCTAAGTACACGATCAAAAATCGAACATTGAGTTGCGAGATACAACGCACGCATAAAGTGTAAAAATGTCAACCGTGAACGTTAAACTCCATACAAACGACGTACGTCATCACGGCTCGCATTCAACGCACCAATCTTTATGGAGTCCCGATCCGACGCTGAACTATTCGTCCGCGCTCATATTTACAACAATACCTGACGCGGGAACAATTACATTTGCACACAATATAAACGACAGAAAACGAAAGCAAAATAATCACCTTTTCTAAATTCGAATACAAAGAGACGTTCGAAATACGAAAAGGTAACGGCCAATCGCGCTAGAGCGTATGCCAAAATGCCAAGCGACACAAACAATTAGGAATGCGTTCTATTCCAAATTCAAATACGAATAGAGCAATTTGAATTTAGAATAACTTATGATTCTGCGTAACAATCGGATCGGGTTTTCGAATTCTAATTTCAAAATGACAAGAATCGGTTATGGGTGTGCGTTAATTAAATTTAGAAATAGGTGATAGAATTTGTTCGGCGGCGTATTTATACGTACGACTAAATGTCACGAGAACAATGGAGTCGCCGTGTCTATTTAAGATTGATGAGTAACGAATAATCCTCTGTTGTTTGGAAGGCGGAAAGTCACTTGCGTAACCGAAAGGCTCGTATGAGAATGTCAGATTACAGTCCGGTATTATTTTCGGTAAACGATACCACAGAATAGTTATTAAACAGTAGTTTAACTCAAGCCCGACCTTGAAATAAATACCTACAGCCCGCGCGGAACGTAAACACGAATAGGGCGCCCACCTACAGTAATTTAATTAGGTACTTCTGCCTGATTTGTGTTTCTATCTAGTTTTGTTAATGTATTTTGTGATTGTAAATATTTTTTTATTTAAACAAATTAATTAATTTTGATAAGTAGATTTAATTAAAAGCCATGGTTAGTTATAATAATATGTTTTGATTTAAGACTTAATACCTAACAAATCAGTTTTATAAATTTGCGACCGAAAAATACTTGCGACTCGACTGAGACAGTACGAAACACTTTATTATTAAATTTAATAGTATGAAAACTCCGCATTTGTATTTAAAACTTAATCATAAATTATTTTTGGAAACATGGACAAGGTGAAGAAAAAGTAAGTGAGTACTTGTACTTATTTTTATAACAAAAATTCACGCTCGCTGTTTAAAACAAGACGCTGTCCGTTCGTCACTGGCGGCACATCCGCGACCGGTTGCACCCGGAGCGCACCCCGAGATCGGAGGCGCGCAGGGTGACTCGCGCGCGCCCGTTTATATGAAGTTGGACTACTGTATATATCATTACCGTGACGATACGTATCTCTGTCCGTTCGGATCCGACGTTGCGTCTAATAGTTGAAGCAGTATTCTCTAATCTTGACTGGCAACGATTTCTCTCACGGGAGGTTGTTTTTTTTTTCAAAGCTTAATGAAAACCGTGATTGGTTTAGCGCCTTGCGAAACCCGTTCGAAAAATTCGCCGCGCATTCGTCAAAAATAAAATAATTAATACCCGCTTCGGAACGAGAGGAACATTTAGCGGACACAACAATAAAACAATACGCGGTCCGCAAACCGAAACAAAACACAGAAAAATATGAATTCCGATCGGGACGGGCCACGGAAACAAAAGATGGTGGATTTAATGAAATGAAATAAAATATAAATTCCTTTTGCAAGCGAGAATTCTTACATTTTTAATTTGGTGCCGCGGAATGGGGCGAAAAACGTTCGGATTCCAGATTCATAAACGGGAGGTGATTGAGCGGCCGCGCTGAGCGAAAAACGAATATTCATTTTTATCGTAAATCGATTCGGGCCCTGAATTTTTAGTACACGTATTCTAAATACGTCGAGTGCGGGAATTATTATGTCATACTTCGGGTATGGTCGGTCACACTTTGACTGGCAGAACGGCGGGAACAAAAATATGAAAGCTGTTCCGAATCAGCATTATTCTTTGGAAGACCGCAATGTTTTGTTTTTGACACTTGACTTCTTTCTGTTTAAAATTTGTGTTTGCTTTTGTTTTTAATTAGTTAAGTAGAATGTAGGTGTACTAGTTTTAAGTTTTCAATCTTTCATAGACTTTGTTTTCGTGTAATTTTCATTTTTTATATTAAGTTACTTATTTTCATTAATATTTTTTATGTTTTGACAGGGACCCAGGGAATGCATGAGCAAACAGTTGAAAACAAAATGAGTTAAAAAAAACATGAATCAAAAATATCAGATTTTATTAAAAACATCAATAATATTTTTTTTTTTACTTTATTAAGAAACAATTTGATAAACCGATGCCGTTTTCCTATATTCAAATAACTTTGAGCAAGATTAACACTTCCATCCAATACCGAACAGATATGGTTATTGGTTATTCCAAGCAACAAAGCATTAAACGTGAGAGCCTGACACTGACCAGACGCAAAGTTTCTGTTTGTTTTCCAACAAGAATCCGTTTATTTTCCTCACCGTTTATGAGTAAACGGTGCCAATTGGATACCGCTCTTAATTGATTGGATAAATTGAATTGTTAGCTTGAAAGGTTTTAATAACGAACGCTTGGTTCAGTAGGATTAGAATTTATTCGAAAGAAATTCTAAAGGGTCAACACCTTTACAATAAATTCTAAAGCATAGAAACTAAATTAAAATACAGTTACGTTTTCCGATTAACTCCCGTCTAATTGGAAATAGGCGTTCAATTAAAAACGGATTCTTGTACAAAATCAAAATGCCAATTACAGAAATTGATTTTGGCAAGAATCCGAAATGAATTTTAACAAAAGCGCGTGGCGAAATGTGCTCGTTCGATGAATGAAAAATTCAAAAATCGAACTTTTGCAAACTGTATTGAACAAGCACTAACCGTTTTTGTGTTTCCACAACTGACAGAACGCCAGAGCGTAAGTATTTTAAAACATCAATCCGGGAACGCGAGGCAATAAAATCAATCATTTTGTACGTAACGACTTCGGTAGATATGAAATTTTTACATTTGCCCCGCGCCCGACGTTTAACCGCTTCAGTTTTGGTAAAAATAGATGTTTTGAGTGCTCCGTACAGAGATAAGTTAGACAGATGCGTTCTGAACAGGCAAATGGTTTATACTTTTTAGGGAGCAGTACTTTATATTTCTTAATTACGTTAATCCGGAGTATTTTTAGTGAGCACCCGTAAGTGTTTGACGCCGGATAAAAATACTTTTGAAGATTAATGAATGGGATTTTTGTTTTCATAACTGTTTTATTACGAGATCTGATTCGTTTCAATGGCCTTTAAGTTTGAAGGGTGCTTATAATGAAGGTATTTTAAGTAAAGTAAATCAAATGTTAGGTACTCTCTCTCCGTCTACTCAATAAGTTACTTGTTTGAAGTGTACATACTATGTATTCAAATTTATCAAATCACAACTGTTTTTCAACTTCGTAGTGAAAAGTCTGGAAATGCAGTAAAGCGCTAGATGACGAGTACGAGCCGGTGCCAGCCTTGTGGCTATAGAGCCACAAGGCTGGCACCGGCTCGTCCCAATCGGGTGTGAAGTAGAAACTGGGGGAGTTTAGTGAGTAGTGGATGCTTTAGTCTCGAGTCCCACACACAGCCGCAGTTGTACCCTGACTAGATTGCAACAAAAGGCTCGGAGAAAGATGACTCTTATTTACTAATGCGTCATAAGTTTCAGACTGCAAGTTAACGACTTCTTTCGAATAAGTCATCGGCATAATTGAGCCAACCAAATGGATTGAATAGTAAACATTTCAGCCATGACAGTTTGTTGTTGCTTCGCCGAGATAACGGATTAGTGTAAACATGGCACTTTTCCTTTATAAACGACTCGTTTTTATTACTTGTCAATTATTGTCTTGTTTTGTATTCGTAATGGTGAATTGAATTAATCTTGATAACACATTTGTGAAACAAATTAGTGTTAGTTTATATTTTTAAATAAAATCCTATAATGAAGTGATGTTTCAGTTAAATTGATATTTTTAGTAACATACAATTTAACCAACACCTTAAAGAACGTAATAGCTTAGCTAATTGTGCTTCATTTTAAAATATTATTAAAGCAATATTATTGAAATTGAAATTATCAACTGATAAAAACTAGGTATAACATGCATTTAGTAAAGCATAAAAAAATACATTTGCTAAAAGCAAAAATATAATCGAACGGTAAAGCGATTTAAGATATTATAATAAAACGTAAAAAAAAAATGATTAAGTACCACCGTTGAATTTTGCTTTAACCCACAAAGACCGTTTTTACGAATAATCAAGTAACGAGAAATACATTAAACCAAATTAGGAAAATAAATCACAAAATAAGCGTTCAGTACATTTTTTCTTTGAAACTTTTTACTGCTCCCAAAAATGTCGGAGCAAAAAGTTCAAAAAAACATAATCACTGGTCAGATTTCTCCTTAACAATTAATCACAAACCTACTAGATACCTCCAAGCTAATGGAATGTGAATGAATATAGCTTTATAGCTTGCACACAACACTCAGTCAACGTCAAATTCAATTGAAATAATTAAACGGGAAAAGTTCGAATACTCTATTTGTTTTTAATTACGAAAAACAGCGTGTCGCCGGCCAGTAGTGAGTTTAATTCATTTTAGTTCGTGTTCGTCATTAACATTGAATAAACTTTAGAATTTAATTTAGTTGGAATTAGTTACGGAAACTTGTAGAAAAGTTTTTTTATGGCCATTAGCTGTAGTTCTTAGTGATTTTAACTTTATTTACTTTATTATTTTCTTTATATAATACTTGAAACAATTTACTCCAAGGCATTTAATTAAAGTTCAAAAGAAAATTAATTAATACCTGTTTTGCAAACAGTACATAATATACATAGTACACAATACATGTGAAGAATGTCATAAAGCAGTTAGTTGGCATAATTATAATTGTACATAGTTTTATACACTTGATTTTTTTAGGAAAATAAATAATTTATATAGCTACCTCAACAAAATCGAAAAAAAAACAGACCTAAAAAAGTTGCGAAAGTTTTGTTAAGGTAATTTAACAAAATGTTTAATTTTTTAAGAAAATAAATAATTTATAGCTACCTCAACAAAATCCAAAAAAAATAGACCTAAAAAAGTTGCGAAAGTTTTGTTAAGGTAATTTAACAAAATTTTTAAAATTGATTATAAATTATACTAAAAGTTTTACCAAAAACAAACAACCTGATTCTTACCAATTTTTCAAAAATGATTTTACTAAAACTGATTCTTGCATCGAAAATCCATCGTGTCAACATACTGCGAGTTATAAAAGCCCGTATTTAGTGCTACAATGGAGGGCGTGGTTCTCGGGCTAGCGTCGAATAATTATACCCCCCCCTCCCCCCTCCCCATAGCGCGTGCCTTCATTGAGCATTGTCTTCGAGATGTGACCCCTGACGTACTCAAATGATGTTACTACTAATTTATTTGGTCTTCCGCTTACCTTTCTCTATTGTATTATAATATTAGTGTTAGGATGTTAGGCATTGGAGTTGTTCTATTTAGAAAAAAAAGTAAAAAGAGATTTGGATCATTTTTTTTTGTGTGGTAGAGCCAGCAGACAGTTGTCTGTCAAGAGAAATGGCTTAATCGGAGAAGTATCCACGTACAGTCAACAGAACATCACGGTAAACACTTGCAGTTCGATAATAGCACTTATGCCCCTGACATAAGAGCGGTACAAAGTCCAAAGTGTTGCGTCTGACGTGCTTTTGACTGTACAATCTCACAGAAGATTGACGTAAGAGTAATTTGCTTTACTATTACGTTTAGTGAGTAAGTGTTTGAAGGTTTTTAGTAGTGGTAGAGCCATGCTGTTTTACAGTACGAATGGGCCGGCTCGTCCGGGGAAGTACCACCCTCTAACATAACACCAGCGTGAAATAATAGTGGCTACTATTAAGTTTCGTCTGGTTTGTGGGAGTGCCGGAGGCACACACCCCCCATACCCCCATAGGCTGGCAACGCATCAGCGATCCCTCTGGTGTTGCAAATGTCCATGGGCGGCGGTGATTGCTTACCATCAGGCGACGCGCTGGCTCGTTTGCCGCCTCTGACATAAAAAACGAGGCTACCGTTCTTTGAAAAATGCTTCGCAATAAAATTTCATAGTCAAATCAATATTATATATTAATAATATATAGATATTGGCAAACATTTACTTAATTGCAATTGCAACAATACTAAGTGTAGGCTTATTAGACATAGTTATGTTTCTAACGCCTATCAGTAGAAGAATGTGATGACCCACCAGCGGCCACCCGGGCGCCTATTGCGAACACTGGCGACGCGTGCCGGCTGGTAGGGCTACCGACAAACACCATTGGCCTATTATTTTTTTAATAAAATTTTTTTTTTAATAAAATATTTTTATTTTATTCATATCAATAAGCCATTAACTCTCGGAAACTCGTAGTATGATTTTAGTGAAATAGATACTAGTAGATAAAATATAAGAACGTTTGGGCTGCTTTAGTGGCTTGTTTATGTGGTACGTTCCGACTGGTCCGCCTTTTTTTGGTAATATTGACATTTTTATGGTCTAATTTTTCAAAATTTTCAAAATTTAAGGTCGCGGGATCGTATACCGCACGGCACAAAGTACAATATGTATTAGGTAGGTATGTATGCTGTATGAATTTACAAGAAATATTGTATTATGTTATCCGTTGTGTAACACTCATAGGTTTTATTAGTTTGGGGCTAGAAAGCGCTGTGTAGAAAATGTTTCAGTATTTATCATAGGATTGGACGTCCCTTTGATGTGTCTTGACTTGACTTATTTGACGACTAATGTGGAGATTATTGTTCAAAGTTCGAGTCCCACCCAAAGCACAAACTTTCTCTTCAGTATCATATTTCTGCCTTACTGATATCGATTCGTCAATAACAAACTTTCAAACTTTAACAAAAAGAAGAAAAAACAATCTATCTTTTTTTCGCGCGTAAGTAGATAGTGCAAAGAACTATCGCCTTGGCAACCCTACCCGGCCCTGACATACCTACACAGCCACTTACGTAACACACACGCGATCAGAATATCAGAATTGCGATTTCTCTATAACCTTTCATACACTGGCAGCACAATGCCCAACAATTTATTGCCCACTAAAACTCGTCTAGACAAAAAAACGCGCGCCCAAATTTAAATTTCTAACGTCACTGAATTCTTATCTCGTCATTCTAAATTCAAAATATGAGTGAAGCAATTGAAAAACGAAACGGACCATTTGTACGTACGTGTGTGGTGAAACCATGCGTCCCGGTTTATTGGGACATTCCATTTAACAACACCATGATCTAAAAAGATTTTTTCGATAAACCTTAAAAACTACATTTAATTTTAAAGTTTATTGATTGTTAAATTTACAAAATGAAATTATTTTCTCTTAATTTATAATTTTAATTATTATTTTAACTATTCTAATGTTCAATGTTTAAAGGAAAATGTTAACGTATTTAGACAAAATTACAATTAAATAAATAAGGTCTAATTTAAGGTGGTCACTATGCTGCTATACGAAAAAGAGGATTGAGTCATATAAAATAACAAAACCAATTTGACATATTCAAATACTTAAAATTAAAATACACTAACAGAAGATTAAGATATAAAACGAAAACCCAATATTAAAAATTTAAAAGCTCTTAAGCTTACAAAAATAATTTACTACAAATTAATAAAACGAAATGTCCCGATCAACTTTTCAACATTTATGGCAGGCCTAGACGTGGCCGTTCCAAATTCGAGTGTAAGTATTCAAATATCGAACGAGATGGATTATGACGGGCTGCGGGCGCTGGAACACATCTTGATACGCCACAAATCATCCTTTTTTCTTTTTTACTCGAATGATAGACTTCACTTTTTTAATGCCAGCTACTCTATTATTCGATATTTAAATGCAAAGCAACTTGTTTCTGCTCATTGCGTATTTGTATAATACTTATACATGTCGACGCAAAAAAGCGGAAACGTAGTAACCCACAAAATGCAAAGGTTCACCAGAGCCAAAAACATTTTGAAATTTCAGAAAAAAAATGATATCTCCGTAACTATGAAAGCCACACATGTGAATTTTTTAACATAAATATATTTATGGATTTTTTATCAAACCAAATACATTTAACCTTTTAGAAGTTACTTTTAATCTATGTTTGTGTGGGTTACAGCAATAGCACTTTTTTTTCTGTTACGCAAAAACGCTGTAAATGAACGAGATAAATGTATAGGCGACTACAAACCGAAGGTTTTCCTTTATGGCAAATTTGTTGTAACTATGTTCCATACATATTTATTTGTCTACATTTTGACTTAAATGAAATATATCTATGTAAACAACTACACTGAATGGACTTAACTTACATATTATTTATTTTTGACATTTTTTTATGTAGACATTGTATAATTTTTTATTGATACTTTAATTTTTCTTTTTATTTGTATGGTTTTGTTTTTGTTATTTCTGACATAGTATTCATTTTTGACATTTTTGATTAGTTGACATGGTATAATTTTTATTAATTATTTAATTTTTCTTTCTATTTGTATGGTTTGGTTTTTTTCTTTTTAAATGATTTTTGTGTTGTTAAAATTAGTGTGTAGGGTGATATTTGTAATTTGTTAATTTGAAGCTTGTGTGCGTTTTGGTTCTACTGTAAGTCACAAGTCAAATAAAATTATGATTATTGAATAAACCAATCAAAGCCATTTATTACGAAGTACGAACACATTCATAACCTTATTATCATTGTAATATTTTAATATATTGTAAACGAGTCGAGTCACGCAGTCAAATTCGTTTACGACACACAAATCATACTCCCTCAACTGTCGCGCAGTGACTGAGCGACGCGGTAATCGACCAAAATCGGGGAAACTAATGAAGTTTTAAATTGGAGTATCCGACGATTTCGTATATTATTATATGCGAGGATTGTAGTAAACCGCCACGAATAACTATTTTATTTTCGAAGAAATGTAGTGAACGTGGTGCGTTACTAAATCCTTATAAGCAAAAACGCTGTAACCCACATTGGTCAGAATATTCACGCGCTGTAACTACCAAAATCAAACCGAGATCATGTCATTTGAAAAATATGAATTGAAGTAAATGTAAAGTGATAAAAAAAACTCTTTTTTATGCTATTTACATCAATCTTTCCGTTACTTTTTCGAAAAAGCAGGCTAATTTCCAATGCTGTATAAAAACTTCTATTAGTCGTAGAGCAAGGAGTATTAGACCGTTTGAAAGAGGATTTTTTACTCATTCCGAATCTGCAATAAAAAAAAATTGGCTTGGGTGTGGGTTACTACGTTTCCGCTATTTTGCGTGGATGTATTTATTTTAAAGTAA
The DNA here is from genome assembly GCA_949319885.1 of Mecyna flavalis. Classification (NCBI taxonomy): domain Eukaryota; kingdom Metazoa; phylum Arthropoda; class Insecta; order Lepidoptera; family Crambidae; genus Mecyna; species Mecyna flavalis. The sequence goes on along the minus strand of OX439419.1, from coordinate 7,192,778 downwards.
GATAGAGAGTAGGTACAGAGAGAATTAATCTCTTTATTTCTTAACATTTTTTCAAGCTTTGTAAGTTGCATGTGCTCACAAAAAGCTCTTATAGCCTATTTTGAATTTAATAAGAATATTATTTTTGATAATAAAACCATCATCAATGCTACTTCTTGCTTTCAAACACATCGTTAAATTAAACAATAAAAATAACTCAACCAGTATATTTTTTCCACTTAAAAATGTCTAACAAGAAACATTCAATCAACCGAAAATTTGAATAAAATATTACTCGAACTTATAAAATCATAATCTCGACCGGAGCTAGTTTTGAGCGGCGATATGATCCCATTGATTGATGGGTGACCACGCTGGGTTCGGTTAGCGGCCACTATAACTTAAACCGCACTCTGGTAGTTTAAAAGACATCTATACGGGTCCAACTATACTGGTATCAATTCGAAATGGCTATAACAACTTGAGCTCTGTTTCGAAATGTAACAAGTCAGATTGGAGGTCAACGTTTGCTGGTGGCTCGTTCTAAGTGTGTTGACCTCTCTAGTCCACGTTTCGAACTTAATTAAAAATGTATAAAGTATTTACGGCGTGTCAGTAACGCCCACTGTGTTTGTCGAGCACAGTTTTTAATTGTAACCAATTGGATTTAATTGCGAAGCATTTGCGTCGTTTCCAATTGGCGAGATTTTTCGTCAGCATTAGTACCTATATTTTACCGCCAGAATTTATGTCATGCCTTAAGTTTTTAATTTTTGACGTAGGCAAGAAATTCATCCTTTCAGCCAAAAAACTGACATAATTTTTTTAAAATTTGTTATCGTACTAGTCATATTAGACTTTATAAAACATTGGAAAACGACTTCAATCAAGTAAAAATATTTTTATTGGCTGTGTTTTTCGTTTTAAATATTTAAACTAAGCGTTCTGAGAATACTAAGGCACGTTCTTAATTAGTCATCTCGTCTCAAATGACAAGTGAATCATAAGATATTAAACGGAATGTGTTAATGTAGTATTAATTTCGTTATTGAAACATTTATAACATTTCTGATAAAGTTGCGAGATATTAAAACTGCTGAAATATTAAGACATTCAGAAAATAATAAGTTAATTTTCCAAATAGAATTTATCTATCATAGGTAAGACCTTAATATAATCTTTAAAATAAGGCACGTTAACGCGCATTTTAAAACTCAAATACTTTTTTTGTCGCTCATACCAAATGATTAAAAATTTAAAACGTAGTCACTAATAAAAATTTCCCCTATGCTTATAAGAGGTGGCGGCTTCGTAATTTCCATCGCAATTTGCACCTTATTCACTGGTAATACTGTCTGAAATAAATGACTACGTCTCCTTGCCAATCCCGAGTACAAAGCTACCAGCTTTATGGAGCATCTCCGAGTTCTAACAAAACATATTCCGTGGTATTCGTCTAATTTCCTGCCAGTGTCATGACGTTACACGTCAAAGGCGTGTACTGACTCACTAGCTGGACAGTCACGGTAAAGATTAAAATTTCGAATCTGAGTTCTATTTTCAAATAACCGAAATTTGTATTGACCTATTCAAATGTTGGCTCCCGTAATTGATGATGCTGGACTATCGATAAAAATATCGATGTAAATTTTTACGAGTTAATTTTGTCTCTCGAACCAAATACTAATTTAACTCATCAAATAGGTACTAGTAATGATTGCTTATTTTTATTACAATTTTATTTAAAAAATTAAGACATTACCGCAATTTTAGACAAGACTTTTACTTTTTTTTTAAAATAACATTTGGTACTAAAAATACTATATTGCATTGTTCCTTAAAATCTGCTCATAAATCTCGATACCTAAAATCAACTTAACCAAAAACTCACCATCACAAAAATTACACAATCGATATTATCCCTAAAACATCGATACGCAGCCTTACGCTCGCTCCCTCCATTTGTGATTTGAAAATGGAACTTCTTGTTCTTATTATGAATGCGTAAGGATGTTCCAGCATGCGTCTGACGGTTTAGTAACTGATGCATTAATGCCCCATGTTTTTTTTTGTCCGACGCGAGAGATTGGTCATTTACACATCTGAATATGTGCTCCTAAAAAAAGTCGGCTCACGATTCTGTAAAAAGTCGAAACGAGTTGTGATGTAAATGTATAGCAAACGTGCTCTTTATGTTATTAGAATTTGAAGTTTCCGGATTGATTCGAAAGTTTGTTTAGGGTTGTACGGTGATGAGTTATGTTGTTCCAAAATTGATTTGATGGGTTCTCCAAGTTTTGAGGTTATACCAAAACTATGCATCCAGCATGCACTTGCATGAAGTATTTGGATTACATTCCATATTACTTATTGGTAATACCAATTAGGTTTTTTGTATTCTTTGTAATTATAGACATATTTGTGTTTTTTCTGTAAGTCAATTATTATGTTCACAATACCTTGAAGAGGTTTTGTAATATTTCTAGACCATTGTATGTTTTATGTGTGCGTGTGTACTGAAATGTTGCAATTTAGTAAATAAATGAATATGAATATAAATATGAATATGAATAATTATATAGGTATGTTGTTTGATGTACTTTTTCAGTGACTTTTATTTTAAGCTAATCAACAACACATTTAAAAATTTTAAAGCCGTTAGTCATTACAATGTAGGGTATTATTAGATAGGTACATGTATTTTAAATATGTACTACAAATAAGTATTTTAGTATTATCCATCTATCCAGACACAAAACGAACAGAATTACACGAGTGAAATTTTATCACGATCCTCTTTTATAATTTGTAACATGTCAGTACAATAATTAAAGGCTGACTAAAACACTCCAGTATTCCAAAATGTATTGAAATACATATTCTGTAAAAACGATACACCCATCGTTGTTTAAAATCTCCGTGTGTGCAGCCCTACTCAAAGATGTTCTACGCGATAGTAGTAAATTGATTTGGACCTTATTACCAGCTTACAATGAATTCACTCACAAGCTGGGCATAATTACCACGTTGCCTTCCCGGTGAACCGTGCCAAATCGTGAGGTCAAAACTAGATCATAAATTTTTATTAATCATCTAATTTTTGAAGCCATAAATCGTTATAAAACATGTTCTCAAAAATTAATAAATCAACAAATTTTGACTTGGTGATGTTTTAATGGTTTTTTAGTGCTCTAGAAACTTAATAGCGATGTTGTAAAATGCAAAAAGGCTATGTACTTTAAGTCGCTTTCTAATAATTAAAACTCAATCAAAGTTAAATGAGTACTTGCCGGTGTGTGATGCGTAATTCCGATCTTTAAGTTTATTGAACTTGCTGACCTTATTGAGGAATATTTTAGAATACTCTATTAACATTATGCTTTATTTAGTTAAAATTTCGTAATGGCTGCAAATGCTTAAGGTTCAACTGATGTTCAGTCAATACCGCTGCCTACGAGTATATCTGTGACACCAAGGGAGTCACAAAATTTCTCACGGATCTGAAATATCGATAAATAAACTGAACTTTTAATTTTCATCCATTTTTTATATTCAGAGTAAAGGCTTATTTTGTCATCAAAATGGTACCAGTACACTTGAAATTAAGGTCCAGAAGATCAAAGATGCCTCCAGTGTGGCAGTACATTAAGCGATATTTCTTAGATAACTATCTCTCAATGGTATTGGCCCCAGTGGCCGCTTACCATCAGGTTACATGCCTGATTTTCAAAGCATGAAAAAAAGACCTAATGTACCCACGGAAGCTACACCCATCTGGTAGCAAGTCCAATTCTCGGAGCGAATAGATTAACGGGCCGCGTCACACGCTTCCAGAAAGCTGAATAGTTGGAACAATTTAAATAGTACGCTGCCTCAATTGGGGTTAATTCACTAGTTTGAGGAATACGGAGGTTATTAAGACTCGCATGTGTGTTGTTTGTATCGATTTCAATGTCGGTCGGTTGGAACATTTTTGCTTAAGAATTTTAGATGCTGTCACATCACTATTAATAATAATTATGTGTATAAGTAACTGATTTGTATTTTTAAATATTTGAATAGTTATTCTTTTCCAGCCTATACTTTTTTTAGTAGGTAAAGTAAAGACCGTACAAAGCTAGAGAAAAAATTCTACTGATTTAATAAAATTATCACGGTTAATTTAATTAGTAACTAAAACAGAGAAACTAGTATCTTTGCTTAATTTAATTAAAAGGACTTTTCTCATTCATACATAGGTAATTTGTTTGTTCTAAAAAAGCTAAACAACATACATACATAGAGAACATGAAAACTTAACTAAATAATATTGTGTTGGACCGTCTCCGCGTCCAAACATAATTATGTAGTTCTGCATAATATTGTAGAGCTTTCAATAATGAATTAAGTAATTAGGTAAGTAAATGTTAATAAAACGCCAATTTGCTTAGTATGGTATTTAAACACGTGTTGTTGTCAAATACTAAGTTAACACTGATGTTCCATGTTTGAAAAAAAACAACATGGCCACGAACGATCCATTTTTCAAAAGTAACGACACGCTTCGTAAAGAAAGTTACATTTTTAAAACTGATGATACGGCTATTGGAGTAACGCGGTGAACTAATGGCCGTTTCTCGGTTATTAGTGGCCAGGACAATTAAATGTTACAACTTCTTTTTTCTGGTTTCTAGCTCTCACGGATAAAATAAATGACGAAATGTGATAGAGAAATAATAGCAATGTTTTTTAATTGTAATAAAAACATTGTTCTTTTCATTTGAACGAATTCTTAACTTTCTAAAAACGTGTTCTAAATAGGCTAATAATAAACGCTATCAAAGGATTGTTTGCGATGTTTGCATTATGAGCAATTTACTTATTGTTATTTTTCTTGACATCGCGTCGGTAATAATATTCAATATTAATAGGATAAACGGCCCAAAACGTCAGAAGTAGTACTCATCATAGAAACACGATTCACGAATAGTCGAGTAAAAATTTAAAATCAAAATCTTTATTTATGTACTTAAACTTGTATATAAAGTATTTTTATGAATCGTCAATTACATAGAGTGACTCTACCACCGGATTCGGAATGTCGTTATCTGTTTCAAAAACCTAAGAGCCAGACCGCCCAAATGCTTATTCAAAATATGATTTTACAAGTTATTTTTAACACTATTTCGAAAACGTTTCTCTTGTGTACACTGCATCCTGGTCTTTCAAAACTTCAACCCTTATCCTCGATTTTCGCACCGGAATATCAAGGCCCATTTCCGACAACAGAACAACAATTTTGCATCAAAATAAACCCGCTTTTGTTCACCGAGCTATAAAATTATCATAAAGCAGACACACAAGTAATAATCTCATATTTGAGCCAGTCCGTCCGCCATCTTTAAAAACAATGAACGTTATTGTCTCTTCTTAATTCCATTTTTGAAAAAATAATCCATTTCGCATTTCATCGAGAGAGGCTCATTGATTGTAAACGTTCAAACGAAAGTACAACTTGTGCTGTTAGTTTTAGAGTCGAAATTAGACAGACCGACTCAAGCGCAGCTGTATTTTTAAACGTTTATTTGCTTAACGTAAAAGGGATCTTATCTCTTTGAGTAAAGAGTGGAAATTGCTTACTAATTGGTTTATACCGGGTTCGCACGAGTGCAAAAGGGACGGATGTATAATGAAAAGAGATGAAATTAATGCACGATTCTCCAATGTTATTATGATAATTATGCGAGGACAAAATTGAAACATATCGATATTGGTATTTACAATAATTTAATATCAATTTCTTTAATAGCGTTTGTCAGCGGATATTGTCAATTAATGTTATTATTGTAATTTGCAACATTATCAGGTTTGTATTAAAACTTCAAAATTATGTCTTAAATTCAACGCAATTATATTGTCATCTTTACATCTTTGAGTTCAATTTTAAATGACTAAAGTGGTCGAGTCGTTATTTTGCAGAGGTTTCTAAAACAAGGAAAATCTATTAAAATAAAAATGAATTGCTGTTCGTTAGTCTCGCTAAAACTCGAGAATGGCTGAACCGATTTGACTAATTTTTGTCTTGAAATATTCGTGGAATTCCAGGCCAATTGCGAGGAAAATTCGTACTAAAGTATGTAAGTGACTGATACGAAGTTCAGCGGGTCAGCTAGTATAATAATAAAATTTAAAACACTGCAATCAATTATATCTTTTACATTTTTAGATATTTAAATTAACAAAGACTACAATTAAAAAACCTTGAATTAGGATACAAAACAATCGCAAATAATAATTTTGAAATAAAATTGAACTAAAACTTTTAATTATTTTAACTTACACATTCCATTTTTAAATTCTAAAACCGCCAGACATCGAACTGAAGACACGTAATAGGCTACCGCAAGCATAGTCTATATCAGCCGTCCGTCTGTCTGTCACAACAGGCCTTGTAAGGTTTATATTAAGTCTTATTTAAAATTGTAATAGGCAATTTATTTTACTGCAAAATTGTTTGAGATCGGACAGATAATTATTTTTGACATTTCCTCTAATGAGACCGACAGAGCAACGTCGCGGGGGACTTTTTGTTACTAGATATCGTTGCTATCATCTATAGAGTATATAGATATCAGCGTTGCCAGACGTCCCGATTTTTGCGGGACGTCCAGCTTTTTAAATCAAAATTTAATGTGACAGGCTCAGTCCCGCTTTTCGGGGAGAGCAGAGTGATGGCTTCTTTTGCTATCTTTTATACGTAAACGTAATTTTAAGTCAAATATTTGAAAACCATTGATTATACGTTTTTTTACTATGTCCCGCTTTTGACGGAAGAATCCCGCTATTTTCAATCAAAAAGTACCTAAGTCCCAATTTGGCAAAAAGAAAACTGGTAACGCTGATAGATATACGCGGTAGGTTAATGGATGGGTGACCATTCTGATGATTTTGACCACATTTAGTGACATTTATTTCGAGCGTCTCCATGCTTCGGAAAGCACATTAAGCTGTTGGTCGCGGCTGATTTTTACTAATTGTAGATATTAGTCGTCAAGCCTAGTCAGAGGCCATTTGGAGGCTTGATAACATCTGACATTAAGGTCGGTCACAATGGTCACATGCCTTACGCACCCCTCCACCAACCCGCACTAGGCCAGCGTGGTGAAGTATGACCCACACCATCTCATAATTGAGATAAGGCCTGTGTCTCAGCAGTGGGAGCGTATATAGGCTGATGATGATGATAGATATACAAATAGTGACGTCTTCTGTACATCATGAAAGTTTGAGCTTAGAGCTAAAAACCGGCCAAGTGCGAGTCGGACTCGCCCATGAAGGGTTCCGTAGCAGCAAGTATCATCATAATATAAAAGTTCTTGTAGTTCTTTGTAAGTTTGATCGACGTTTTTATATTTGAGTTGACTGAATGAGAGGAAAATTGCGGTTTACGATTTATGACGTTTTAAAAAAAACTAATTACTTATTCTCGTTCAAACCAATTTTCAATGGAAGTTTGCATGGTAATGTACATCATATATTTTTTTAGTTTTATCGTTCTCTTATTTTAGAAGTTAGAGGGGGGGGGACCAACATTTTACCACTTTAGAAGTGTCTCTCGCGCAAACTATTTAGTGTAGAAAAAAAATGATAAAATAAACCTTATTATCATTTTTAAAGACCTATCCATAGATACCCCACACTTAAGGGTTGGATGAAAAAAAATTTTTTGAGTTTCAGTTCGAAGTATGGAGAGCCCCCAAAATTTATTATTATTTTTCTATTTTTGTATGAAAATCTTAATGCGGTTCACAGAATACATCTACTTACTAATTTTCAACAGTATAGCTCTTATAGTTTCGGTAAAAAGTGGCTGTGACATACGGACGGACAGACAGACAGACAGACAGACAGACATGACGAATCCACAAGTATTCCGTTTTTTGCCATTTGGCTACGGAACCCTAAAAAGACAGCCTATCTTCTTTATAAAGTTTAGAACAGGCTAGACCGCGTATTTTGTATGATTCTGCCCTGGTCTAATTTGGGTGTCTAGGGAACCGAATTCGAATTTGATCTAGGGCAAATTAAAAATTATTTGATTTAGGTTTAGACGCACATAAAGACACAATTCCTAGGGCAACTGTGGCAAACTGAAAAAAAAAATTGAATATCGGACTTCTCTCTCCTTATCATAATATGGACTTTGTAAAGTTTTAATAATAAAACAACGAAGGAAATAACCTCATACGTGATTCCCATAACTTCTTTCAAAGAACTTCCTCAAATTCCTTTAAACGACAATAAAATTCAATAATAGAGACGGATGCTTTATCGGTAATATTCAAATCAACTCCAACTGGAATCGAATACGTGTACCGTGTCATGCGACCCCGATTGTAATTCCACATGCCTTACCAATAAAAAAATCATATCCTAATTTACCCCACTCGTGCGTAAGTATTGTGTACGAACAATAGAACTGACTCACATAACGTGATTCATTCAAACGTTTAAACGATATCGATAAAACCCGTGTTCGATTTAAAATTTACAATCGATTCTGAAACACTAATAAATCGATTGTACGCCAATTCGTGAAATCACCACCCTGTAAATTCCAGCTTGCTTTTTTCGTTTGCTGTAAAAAAAACAAGTCTCGAAATTAAAATTCGAACTTTCCAATTTTCGAATCTACGTTCCATTTTTGAAGCGGTCATTTTCTAAATTGTTCATTGTTTTGCGTCCGGATTTAAAAACAGAATTCCATTTTGGAAAGCCTCTTTTGTTATGGAATGTTCCATTTTCATTTTTATCACAAATTGTTTCAGTAATTGAGTTGTTTTTGCTGTGTTGTTTTCTAACTAAAGCGGTGTGTTTACAATCCGCGGGATGTGAATAACCTACTTGTGTAAATAATTTCAGTTCACATAGTTGCTTTATTAAGCAAATACCTTATACTTTAATTATAATTTGTAATTCATTGGTATGGACGTTGAACTCTACAAATGGTGGAAATATCCATCATTTTGGTTTGCACACTACACAGTTTAACATATACATATGAGTTTGTTTGCATAACTTGACATGTTATTATACTTGTAATTAAAATATAATGCTCGAAGATCATACAAGTGGACAGTTTACAATGAAATTCAATGAATTAGTATTGGATAATAATAAAAATAGAGACAAAGTTATTTCTTGTTAGATAAAATTTCTAACTGGAGATTTCGTGTATAAATTTTTAACCGACTCCAAAAAGGAAAATCCGGTGTTGTGTGTGTTTTATGTAATTTTTGTGTTCGATGAGAAACAGTCGTCATCGCGTTCTTTAAACATTTGCAAAGAAAACTTGTAATGGAATGAAATTGAGATTGAATTTGTAAATGATGATTAAACTTTAATTTTCCTATGTATTGAATTGGCATTCCGAAGCTAGCAATGCACAACATGTTCAATGTTCATGCACATAAATGTTAGCATTAATCAGAAACCAACCCTAAACTTTGTAGTGGTAGAGCCATGCTGTTTTACAGTACGAATGGACCGGCTCATCCGGAGAAGTACCACCCTCTCACATAACACCAGCGTGAAATAATAGTGACTACTATTGTGTTCGTCTGGTTTGTGAGAGTGCCGGAGGCCCACACCCCCATACCCCCATAGGCCGGCAACGCATCAGCGATCCCTCTGGTGTTGCAGATGTCCATGGGCGGCGATGATTGCTTACATCAGGCGACCCGCTGGCTCGTTCGCCGCCTCTGACATAAAAAAAAACTTAAATCTCTACCACTGCAAATTTTAAAACTGCGCAAATTAAACATTACGCCGAAACACTTCCTCCCATTATAAAAATCGTCAACTTTAAACATTCAGTTTCCCTGTTTTCGTTTTAACGTGATAAAAACACAAATATGAAATTATTTATACAACGATCACGTCGGGGGCATTGTGTGTGACGTCACGTCCTGCGCCTGATAAGGCCCGTGTCCGGTGATCCGGGCGGCAGGGTCACCACTTGCTGGACATTGGATTGTGATATGTTTGGTAAGGGATCGTCGGTTCGAATCTTGTGTTGTCATTTTTTTATTCACAATTCAAAAACGCCTCGATGGTCTAGTGGTTTAAGTACCGGGCTGAGATCCCGGGGTCCTGGGTTCAATTCCCGGGTCGAGCTAACTTTGTGTCCGTTATATCGGACACTGCTTCGGTTTATGATCACTAATCCGCATTTGGCAGCGTGGTGATTAAGCCAGTACCCATCATTGTAACGATAACTTGATTTCAAGGATGGAGGCTTTTGCCCTGCAGTGGGACATAAATAGGCTGATACTTTACTTTATACTGATGTGGTGATGCATTGTCTGGGAGATGAGATGGTGAGTGGATCGATATGTTTGGTAAGGGATCGTAGGTTCGAATCTGGTGTAGTTTTTTTTTTTGGCTACACTGAGTTATATTAATAAATGCTCAGTATTTTTCTCACGCTTTCAAGTTTAAATTAACTGAGCTGATTTTGATGATTTTTAATAAGTACATATAGAGACCGTGGCAAAGGACTAAGTTACTTTTTATCCGGAAATCATCTTCAATTCCAATAGGATATCAGAAAAGTATTTTTTTCTTGTCCTTTTTTCGACTTCGATAATGGAAATAAAATGATCAAACATAACGATAAATAAAAAAAAGTTTCCGCTTCAAAAATTGAACGTAGATTCAAAAATTAAAAAGTTCGAATTTTAATTTCGTTATGATTAGCCATCGACGGTTATATTGTATGGCTTAGATGTTTGAATTTCTTTTGTCTCCTCTACAGTTACAATAATTAAAAAGAAAAACATTCAAAATTCGAACAGCCAAACGCTAGCCCTACCTGAATGAATGGTGACCGAATGAACGAGGTCGGCCTTATCAGTTTGAGGACGAATCAGATCACAATCGAATTGGTAAGGATGGGTCGCCGTACCTTCCGTAGATAGCCCGGAACTTATAATAATGGTTACTTTCGTGAAGCTATAGCTTTGTTATATTATAGCCCGGAATCTTTATACTGGATGACATTTTATACCTCATCATCATCATCATCATTTCAGCCGGAAGACGTCCACTGCTGGACATAGGCCTCCCCCAAGGATCTCCAAGCCGATCGGTCCTGCGCCACCCGCATCCAGTGGATTCCGGCGACCTTTACAAGATCATCGGTCCATCTTGTAGGAGGCCTACCACGGCTGCGTTTCCCAATACGTGGCCACCACTCGAGGACCTTTCCGCCCCAACGGCCGTCAGTCCTCCTTGCAATGTGCCCTGCCCACTGCCACTTAAGGCTCGCAATTCTTCGGGCAATGTCGGTGACCTTGGTCCTCCTGCGGATCTCATCATTTCTGATGCGATCGCGCAGGGAGACCCCAAGCATGGCCCTCTCCATTGCCCTCTGCGCGATTTTTAGCCTTCTAATGCGGCACATTGTAAGTGGCCACGTTTCTGTTCCATATGTCATCACTGGCAACACACACGTATTAAAGACTTTCGTCTTGAGACATTGCGGTAAACGGGCCGAGAATACACTGCGAAGCTTCCCGAACGCTGCCCAGCCGAGTTGGATTCGTCGATCGATCTCTTTCTGGAAGTTGGACTTACCAAGTCGGACTTTTTGTCCCAGGTAAATGTACTCGTCTACAACTTCCAGTGTTGAGTTCCCAACTTTTACAGGAGTGGGTATTTTATACCTACCGTCAGGAAAATTTGCGTGAGAGATAGGTAAATGATATAAGTGACGATAGCAATTAAATATTTTTGCGCTTTTACTCACGCGTTTCATTGATGACGTCACACATTCATTGATGTTAATTCATTGATATTTGGTCAGTTTCGTGTTTTTTTATATTTTTTTGTACAATATTATTTTTAAATGTTATGTTGATCAAAATTAACTTAGAATTAGATGGTTGATGAGGATTAAAACTGTACTTAGTTTATTGAAAAATTGGTAATAACAAATAAAAATTACAACATCTTTTGCTTATAAAATTATTCCATCCATTTTGTTGATGCAGAAACTCTAGGTACTAGTGTGACTAAGTAATGTCATGTTTTAACTGTGAAAAATATCATAAAACATCACCTGATATTTTAATATATCACGTTCTTATTAGGACGATAATAAAAACATCTCTCGGCGATCAAATCATTATTATTTATGAACGACTTCATTATATTTTTTGTGTCAATTTGACCGAAACATTATTATTTTTATACTATAATATCATGGTCACGTATTTGAATAATATTAACTAACTAGACATAGTAACAACTTTGTATAAAATAAAAAGATTATTGAGTTTATTTAATAAAGTTATTTAAAAAATATTTCATTAACTGCAAAAGCTAAGCAAAATTTTCACTGTTGGGATTATGATTGGTTATTAAAAAGATTATTTATTTTCTTCGGCTATTTCAAGTTAGCCGTAAAAAGAGTATACTTATAACAAATAATTATTTTTTCAGTGGACATTAACAGTTTCAATTGATTAAATTAAATAATACCTATATAATCTATTATTTATAGCCAAAAACTCCAAAAGTATCGAACATGAAAACATAAACTTTACTAAGAACAACCCCGTTAAATGTCAAATTCAGATAAATGTAGAGTTCTAAACCAGCGCTTAACCCTAAAAAGGACCCGTTCCCATGAAAACAAAAATAACGTTACCACTTCAATTAACGTTATGATATCTGTTATAGTTATTCTTACCGCTATCGTGCCGTGTCCGTGGACATTGCGTGTCCAGGATTACCGTGTTGACGCCAATGTTTTATTGCTCAGGTAAATGGTAACCGCCATTACAATGTTTCAGACATTTAAGACAAAGTAAAGCTAAAAACATGATTGTTTAAACACTAAAATTAATAAATTGTCGACAGCGATCTGATCAGGTACACTTCAATATAATCCATTTTGTCGTTTTTTCGTATAGAGGAACAACACTGCCGCTGTATATTTAAAAGTTCTTGCTTATAATAAAATATTACTAATTTTCTTGATTAAAAAATTTCTTGATTATATTACTTAATATAAAATATGAATAGTTTATTTATACAAGCGGAACTAGGATTTATTTATACAAGCGGAACTTTTTTTTCCGGAGGAGAATGCGTTTATGCATCATAACCGCAGGCTAGTTAGACCTGCGGCCGTATGTGGGACTCGAGACTAAAGCGTCCACTACCCACTAAACTCCCCCGGTTCCTCTTCACACCCGATTGGGACGAACCGGTACCAGCCTTAAGGCTATTGACCAGCCCTTTACAAGCGGAACTAGGATTTAGTTATAAATTTTACTAAATAAAGATTAGGTACTAATTTAAATATAAGAACAATAAAATGAAAATAAATTATCAAGTTACCATTTTGGCTTTTGGTAAACGCACTTGTGAGTAATGCTTATTAAATAAAAGATAATAAGAAATAACAAATTACCATTGCTTTCACGTCCAAACTTCTTTTTTACGCAGACAGCTTTGTATGATTTCTCACACAAAACTAATATTCAATTCGTTCAACACTGTCAATTGCGCGTCCGGCGCAGAATCGAATCCCGTACAGTGTCGTGATCTTTTAACCACTAACCTCTGACCTCCCTATCTGATCTCAGAGTTATGTGAAGCGTTATTTTGATTTGTAGATTTTTGTCATTGATTACATGAAAAATTACTTAATTTGAAAGTTGATTGGGATTGAAATTGGTCATTGAAATGTGGAACATGTTGTAATGACTAAAATTATTAGTTACAGTAAAATGTTACCTGTATTATTTGATGCTTATTTATTTATAAAAACTTTATTGATCACACAATTTGGTACAAAAGGCGGACTTAACGTTAAAAGCATTCTCTGGCAGTCAATCTTTGAGAAAAATGAAATTCTTGAATGCGGCAAAGAGCAAACTAAAAAAATGCTTGGATTTACTAATGGAATAAGTAAAATTGTATTACAGACTTAGTTTTAAAAAATGTTAAATACTAAACAGGAGCGATAATATTGCAGGCGATCGCCGATCATAATTTAATCTAAAGTTTTGTTCTTCTACATGTAAGAATAGCTTCTTCAGCGCGTCATTAGCCGTATGCAATTAAAAAATACATGTAAACTTTGAAACTGCATATTTTCCTTTGCAATATACAAAATTATGTAATTTTTGTGTAGGGCAAAACACGCGCAGTACAAAACGCTTAAATAAGTTAAGTAATTTTTTTACTATCTTTCTAAGTATCACCATAATCAAGGGATTAAAGTGATACTTAGACTTACAACTACAGTATTAAATAAAAGGCTAATAGTTATTTAATCAGACTGATGTAGAGTCTAGAAATAGTTTACGACGTCGTTTTTACTAATATGTGTATTTTTAAATATAAAATGATTTTGTAATTAAATTTGCCATTTATTGCTTGAATCGTATTATATAATAAACCATATTTTATAAAATGATAAAATGTAGAGCAGCTGAGTTGATTTGTAGTTAGCCTTTAAACAACATAGTTTTTATCATGTTGAAGCAATACAAAAATAATCATAGTTTAAGCAATTAATATATTTCTGTATGTGGGAGTGTCCATAGATAATATTGTCTTGACATTTGCAATTAGTTCTGCCAACTACAAAATAGGTAATTGCTTGATATAAAGCTCAACTTCTTATTTTAGAAATGGATTTCAAGGTTTCTGTATGTCAAAAAAAGAAAGAGATTCTATTAATGGTAGTAACTTCGTTGCAAACATGTAACATGAAAATGCTAATGTGAATTTCGCATAAAATATCATGCAAATTATAATTAAGCAATTAATGATTCAGTAAATAAGTAATATTAACATATTAGTGTGTGTATGTTCTTATTTATTTTTAAATAAATCTTTAATATGTAATATAAAAAATATGTGCCTACAACTGAAATCATTTCTAATGTATAAAAAAAGCTTATTACTATCAAACCCAACTAATATAATTGTATGTTTCCAAAGCACGTTTGCACTATTTTTTATCTTAAATTATTTGTATATTATAAACTAATTCGAGTTTTGCGACCAAATCTTTTGAATTGGAAATCGTGAAAAATTGGTTAAAACGCAGTGTGCTCTGACAAAGTGGCAATATAATAAAATCATTTCCGTACACTAATTATAATTTATTTATTTATTTATCCAAACTTACAACTATCTTTACAGAACTTAGTCTAATGCGATAGTTAATTATTTTGTTTTAGATACAATTGTTAAAATTTTTAAACACAGAAGACTAAATTGTTAAATATTCTCTACCTATTTTTACTTTTGAACTCTACAAAGTTCGTGTACACGTACTATTCGTGTTTGAACAAATGTTCTCATTTCGTTTTACCTTTGACATGCTTTCGTAAATATTTAACAGTTATGTCAAATGTAAACACGTGTAAACATTTCAACTCATGCTAATTAAAGGAAAATATGTTTTAACATGCACGTACGTACTTTTATCTGTAAGACAATAGAGCAGCAGAGTTCCATAATGTTTACGTCAACTTAGATGTTCAAAAATATAGACATGAAGTTTACATCGTGTTAAACTAATAGTGGAATAGTTGCTAATGGAGACGAGCTTTAAGTTAAGGTTTGAGTATACCTACTGATGATGATGATGTAGATACATCTATGTACTTACTTAAGTATAAATACTCTGGTACATACTTTTACGGATGAAAAGTTAACTTATGTTACTAATTTTTGTTGTACCGTACGCGTACCAATTAATTATTATTATTGACAATAATTAATAACCCGTGCTGCTTTAATAAATAGGTTATGAGTTTATATCGTAATAAATTGGGTATAGATCCTTACAAAAAACATTAGTATCAACTACATAGTTATTTAAATAAGTATTTAATAGGTTTCATCAAAGTAATATGACATGGAATTCTATTAAATATTATGTTATTAGGCAGACTGTAACAAAGCTTGTATTTTTATATTAAGCTTCAAAACGAAACTCTAGTAGATTTTAATTTAATCTGTTTAAATAATATAAATGTTAAAATTATAGCCATAAAAATTATAAACAATGCAAATGCTTTTGTAAAGGTATGTATTAATTTTATACTATTTACTACTACTCAAAAATTAATAATTAGCATTGCACTTATAAATCTAAAACTCACCTTATTCTAAACATCCAAACTTGATAAAGTAATATCAATAAATATTACACAGTGTCACTAATGTTTTTCACCAAAAAAATCCAAATGTCACTCAAACACAATAACTTAAAAACACAACAGTTTATAAACACAGTTTTTCAGCGAAAAAAAAAAACGTCTTTTGTACTAAACTTCTATTTACAGTGAACCTGCAAAGCGATATTTGAAGTTTCAAAAAGTTTTTGGACGCGGAAAAACTCGACGCGAGAAAACGAAAAAGAAAAAATGTTCCGAAACACTAAAATGCTGCGGTCGCGAGCGCCAGAGCCACGCGACTGAAAAAAATTGCTACATCTGCGTAAGACTCGGAAACTAAATCAAAATACTCGCTAGGAGAGGGACGAGTCAACGGAGGCCCCACCCTTCCCCCACCACGGGCCGATACGCAAAAACATTCATAAAAACCACGCACGACTCCTCGCGAAATTATCAATTGTTTATATCAACGACAAAAATGTAAACCAAAATCATCTCGACAAAGCCCTAGATTAAACAAAACATTAAACAATTAAAGAGTCACACAATAGAATTCCGACAATGTCGAAATATTTAAAACAATACACGGTTTAATTTGTACGAATGATAATAATAAACACTGGCTGGTGTTATCGAAATTGAATCGATCGTCGGATCAGGTGGTGTTATTTTTTTTTTATTATTTTAAAATGGAATACGGTTGTTCCATTTTTGTTTTCGGCATCGAGTTTTTCCCGCGCTCCTGGAAATCGGTAATTGGAATGTGCGTACGATTGTCGAGCCGACCGTCCGCCGCAGCCACCGGGCCACGAATACGGACGTCTCGGTCGAGACGGTTGCGCTCGATTTTTTCCGCCAAAAAACTCTGTAAGAAGGGTCCTTTTTAGGGTTAACTGTAAGATGCGATGTGTGGATATTTTTTATGGCGCAAGCGGCGATTTCGATGATTTAAACTGGAGCACGATTCATGTTTGCTATGGCGATTTTGTACTGCGTTTAGTTAGCACTGCGATTGGTACTGTGACGTTGATGTATTTGTTTTTATTTTAATTTGATATATTTTTTACGGTTTTTTTATAAATTTTTCTGAATCGTACATTAGTTTAGATAATAATAATATAATTAAAATCATGCCTTAGTTCATAACATTAAATTCTTATTATCTTAAGAACATGCCTTTATTTTTACTATCGTTAATATATTTGATTGAATTTTAATTGATATTAAGCCAAAAGTAATGAATATAGAATCCCCTTTTTTAAGAATAATGAATGATTTTATAAATTATTTGGTTATAAGTAACTACCAAAATCTATATAAATAAAAATGAATTGCTGTTCGTTAGTCTTGATAAATCTCGAGAACGCCTGAACCGATTTGACAAATTTTAGTCTTGATATTCGTGGAAATCTGAGAAAATATCAATGACGTTCAATACGTCATTGGAAAATATGAATAAAACGACAATCTTATTTTCCCATACAAACTGTATTACTTGTCAAAAGTGATACCAAGTTCAATGTATCACTTTGTTTGACAAGTAAAAACAGTTGTGTATTAGCTGCATAAACAAAGAGTCAGTTCAACATTAGACAGATTACTTTCTTTTAAAAATTAACAATAGAAAGTTATCTATCAGATTAATTATTCTGACAGCGGTGAAACCATACCAATTATTATGTTTACAATTGCACGAGCTTATCACACCCGCTCTTTCCACCATCGGGATACCAGACGCAGTTTGGGCTACCACCCGTACCTACATAGTGGATATTATACCACCCAGCTGCATAAAACGCTATGCCGTAGCTTTTTGATGCGGATGGCTAACGAATGGAACTCCTTGCCTGCAGAGGTATTTCCAGACCGCCTTGACTGGGCAATCTTTAAGTCCAGAGTGAATAGGCTATACTTGGGAAATGTACCACCCTAGGCCGCATTACACTTACCATCAGGTGATTGGCCAAATGCTTTCCCTTTTTGCATAAAAAAAATGTTGTTGAGTCCAAGAGACCGCCTTTTAATACTCAATCGTCATTGTTCCGTTTCTTTCGAGACAACAATAGCTTGTATTACTGGTATAATTTTTTTTGTGGTGGTCTATAAATATATTATTGTCTTTATTTTTTTTCTAATTGTAGAGTTCTACTGTTCAATTAACATTTTGAATTATGTTTTATTATTTTAACCAGTGTTCTAGCCATGGCTACGCTTGTGTTTACTACACGGCGTTATAATTCAGAAATCAGAAATGTGACACTTGCCTGGGATAAAAAGTAGCCTATGTCACTTTACAGATCACAAACTTATGCATCATGCTGGTCTGCCACAAAAAAATAATCCGCAAGATTGCGAAATCTATGGCCGTGTGTCTCGGGACAAAACACGTTCATCCCACTGATTTTTCCTGCACACCCGGAAGGGTGGGTCGTCCCGGTGTCTGCCTTGTGGCGATCAAAATCAAAATATTCTACGAAACTGCCAATATGAAACGTCAATAACAATATTAAAGTCAAAGTCAAAGTCAAAGTATTTATTTTGCAATTTGATTTACCAAGAAATTCTTTTGCACGTCATAAACTTTTTTTCCTACCAGCACTTCGACGTGAATGAATGGCCTGCTGTTGAGAAGAAGTGCCGCAAGAAACTCAACAGTTACATATGATAGCCTTTTTTAAATCATTTTGTGTTGTACAATAATAACTTAATAATAATATAATGTCAAATTAATAACAATATAATGTCAACTTAATAATAATATATGTAATAAGTACAATAAATAAGCATAAGAGTAGATGTGCAGAGAAGCAAATGTGTTTCATGTCCACAGAGTCTTGTCATTTAAGTAATCTTCTACTTTATAGTAACCTTTCCTCTTAAGGTAATCTTTAATAATGACTTTAAATTTATTTAAAGGTAATTCTACAAGACGTTGTGGTACTTTGTTAAATAGTTTAATGCTCAGTCCAACAAATTACAGAGAGACTCTACCAGCAGATACAAAATGTTGTTATTTTTCGAGAAAAACCGGCAAGAAACTCGATAGTTACTCTTTTCAATCTTAATTATCAATACTTTTGTGGTAGAGCCATACTGTTTTACAGTACGAATGGGCCGGCTCGTCCAGGGAAGTACCACCCTCTCACATAACACCAGCATGAAATAATACTGACTACTATAGTGTTTCGTCCGGTTTGTGAGAGTGCCGGAGGCCCACACACACCCCCCTTAAAAGGCCGGCAACGCATCAACGATCCCGCTGGTGTTGCAGATGTCCATGGGCGGCGGTGATTGCTTACCATCAGGCGACCCGCTGGATCGTATGCCGTCTCTGATATAAAAAAAAACAGTCATAATACAGTTTTTCAGATTGAAAAGAAACCAGATATCGTAAACATCGGCAACATTTTACTGTTCATTGTGATATTATAACTGACTCAGAGTTTTCATTATTTCTTGAATTACCATCTGCATACATCGCTTTGTCAGTGTTTCTCAGTGATTCATACATTTTCCGAGAGTTCCATCTGATTTCAGGGCATTGGTAGAGTTCGTAAATTTTGTAGAAAGTTTTTAATAGTTCAATAATGTTAAACTATTATTGGAAGAGTCCAATAATTAACATTATTAAACTATTTTTTTTTTGTAAGAATAGAATAGGTATATTTTATATTTATTATTATATTATAGATAAAATATTGGTGTTTAATATAACTCTAATTTTATTTTATTTTTTATCAATGCCTAACCCTCTTGGGTCGAGTAAAGATTCTGTTAGTTTTTTTAAATTAAACACAGTTCTGCTGTGTAAACCTAAAACACTGTATCTCGAAAAAGCTAATTTCGAGAAAAACAAATTTGAAAGTTTTTGAGACTAGTTGATTAAGGCTATATTTTTGAAATAAGTATCAATATATTTATTTTGAAATAAATATATTGATATTTATTTCAAAAATCCGGTTATATTTATTTTGAAATAAATATAATCGGAAGATCAGAAGATGATTTCACGACTGATATATAGCCGTGTAAGTTTCAGGCCAATTCTTTTCATCTGGCTGTCACTTCAAGATGTCATTACAAAATCTCCGTCACCAAAACGTTAAAAAATCCCAACCTCTCGCTAAATGTTACAGTTGACAATAATCTATTTGTCCGTGCATCAGAGGCTGCCAAGCTATGCGCGACTATAAATCCACACGATTTCAGTTTCCCACTATACCCAACGGTCGCCAGTTCGATTCCTAACGCGTGTAAATGTCACCGGTTATTTTTGCACCGCATTATGTCTCGTCTGTCAGCGGGACGTTTGTTGTTGGACAACGTTGGCTGTTGGTGTTTGTTTGTTGTTCGCGGCCAATGTTGGCTGGAGAGGCACTATATGGCACAATGGAGATCAAAATAAAGATATTTCTTTAGTCCATTTCTTTGGACCACAAACCCGAACTGTGCTTAAAAAATCACATGCATTTGGCAACCTATCACAATATCTAATGATTACATGATTTGAACCTTGAACTGTGAAGGATATGAATAGTTTTGCAGTGAGTGCACAAACACATGTGTATTCCCTATTCCCTCACTATCATAACACGGTGGGACAGCAACCTGACACAACCGAATGGAGACCAGGCGCAGGACCAACAACTTTGCAGATGGGAATCGAACCCACGACCTCCCGAGTTTATGGCAAGACCACCTGAACCACTGTTCCACATAGGTTGTATAAATCGTCAAATCACTTAGTCAAATCACTATTGTTGGCCCACGTTGGTCCACATTGGTCCACGTTGGGCCACGCTGGCGCGGAGTGGGCGTCACTGGGCGTGTATTTTAATTTACGTACAATGCTAGATTTTACACTTCGTTTTGGTTGGCTGGGTGGAAATATCTAGGGTTTCCTCTACTGCGATTTATGTCGTGTTAACGCCTCGCTGCTCAGTGGACTGCGAATGGGAAGCCCAGAGTTCGACTCCTTGTTAGAACAGGTTTATTCACTTCGGTACCCTTACCACAGTTCTTTTAATTATATTCGAAATTGGAGTTCCAAAAGGAAGTCATTATTAGCGATCTTGTGAGAACATCATATTTTTAAAGATTAGTTGTATTATTGTAAAAGTATTGTTATTTAGTAATATTGTAAAATTCAGTAACTATCAGCCTATTTTAATGTCCCACTGCACGCATTTTCTTTTTATTTCAGTGGCGGCAAACGAGCCCGCCGGTCGCCTGATGGTAAGCAATCACCGCCGCCCATGGACATCTGCAACACCAGAGGGATCGCTGATGCGTTGCCGGCCTATGGGGGTGTGGGGGGTGTGGGCCTCCGGCACTCTCACAAACCAGACGAAACACAATAGTAGTCACTATTATTTCACGCTGGTGTTTTGTGTGAGGGTGGTATTTCCCCGGACGAACCGGCTCATTCGTACTGTAAAACAGCATGGCTTTACCACTACAAAAATTACTAGTACGGGACAAAACACTCGGAGAAAATAGGCCAAAGACGCTTACCATCAGGTGGCCTGCGTGCCTAATAAATCATATAAAAATAAAAAGTTACAACAAAATGCTAATTAAAACAACAGAAGTAGTAACATGTTGTTTTTTTTGCAATGGGGAATGCGTTTACGCACATCCTCCGCCACGGGGGTGGCTGAGGGGGGTGTGGGACTCCCGCAGAGTGCGAACTACCCACTAAACCCCATCGGGTCCCTCATGGTCGCATTGGTAGCGCCGCCCGGTGCCAGGATGGTGCCTATTGACCGGGCAAAAGTAACATGTTGCCCTAGTTTGAGCATTTATTTTGTTAGTAGGATATTTGATTTATGCCAGAGACAAGAGTCAATACTCAATTTCATCAAAGAATCGAATCCGCGAACTTACAATGTCTCTCCACGCAATGTTCTGCCACAGTGTGTTTAAAGGCAGTGAGGCAATTACTCTTTGACCTTGAAACTTGCAACGATAACCAACTTAGATCGCCTTTTTGGAACAGTCGGTACTGCTCTCTGGTTCGATTTTTTGATTGGGTCTAGCTGACAGTAATTTTTCAGAGTCCGAATTTAACACGGTCATGCTTAATAAGAACTTCAAGAGTTGTGTCCGTTGCCATAATATGGCAGTATGGGTTCCCATTTTGCTTACTAACAGGCTTAGTAGTTTTTTTTTTTTGGAGGAGAATGCTTTTATTCACCACAACCGCAGGCTGGCTAGACCTGCAGCAATGTGTGACTCGAGACTAAAGCGTCCACTAGCCACTGAACTTCCTCAGTTTCCTCTTCAAACCTGATTGGGATGAGCCGGTGCCAGCCTTGTGTCTATTGAGCTACGATTAGGCTTAGTAGGGCTTTTTTTATAAGAGGTTGATTTAAGTTTTGTGAGGGGTTTAGAACACTGGATGTTTCACTCGAATGAGCCTGCTTAGTTTGGGGCTAGATGGAGCTGTGTGTATAATGTCCAGAGATTTATTATTTATTATTATTATCATTATTCTTAGCCTAGAAGAGTCGTTCAATATGCTGCTAGTGTAGGCTTCTCTCCAAACATTTTAAGCTGTTACAGAATTCTTTTCCAAAGCAGTTTCCCCACCGTTCCCTAGTACGTTGTGGCAGCCCGCGCACCCATCCCATCACGTCCGCACAATACGCGCGCATGTGTGCGCGTGATACTATCCGCACATGACTCCGGCCGTGTCCGCGATAAATCATACAGATGTATTTGTGATCACTGACCAGGCTGGGACACTGTCGATTAGCCTTTGTCGATGGATACTTTGTATACATACCGGCAAAGTTGTTGACCATCGGTCGACGGAGAGGGGGCCAATAGCGCGCACGAATCTCCCGACGCCCGCGCTTGCTATTGGTCAGAGGTATGCTTCTGACCAATAGCGCGCAGGCAATATCTTATGTTGGTGATCCAATTAATAAATCTCTAATTAGTCTTGTCAGAGTGCCGTCCTACCGTGCTCCGAGAGTGAAAGAATAGGGAGTGTACATGTGCCTGTGCAGTCAATTTTGAACTATCATCCTGCGTATTTAGTACATCGAAAAGGCCACCGCAGACCAAATTCAGGAGGGAATATTAGCTCCCACACTTAAAAAATACAAAGACTAGAAGAATCTTGAGTTCAAGTGACGAATCACATTTGCTCAAACTGTTGCTAGGAAATAACAACGACCGATCTGCAAAAGACCGTAACAGATAAGAAGAATAAGATAAAAAGAATAACGCGTTTGCAATAAAATATCGATATCGACACTTTACACTGGCCACGCCTAGCCACAATCGTGTGCCCCACCATATACGCCGACCTGTGTGCGCGTACGATGCATTTCTTTCTCGTATTGTAATTTATTAGGCTGTAACGAAGTTAATTATCGAGATTTTTGTATTAAACGATGGAAATTATTTTTAGCCTTGCACATATGCGGCGGTGTACGCTTTTTTACCGAGAAATGTGCGCAGTTTCGACTTATCGATATTCAATATTAATGTACAATAAGTCCGAGTCGGATTTTGTTTGTTAACACTTTTTGTTCCTCGCGTTTGTTCTCACGAGCGTGCCTTTCGGGATTTTATGCGGTCCTGTTCTTTTGGATGCTTGTATTTGGCAATAATGACAATTAAACATTTTGATTGGTGGTGCGTTTCAAGATTGCCTTAAAGCCATCTCGGTTGTAATACTATTTAATAATATGTAATGTTGTTTAAGCCTTGATCAAGTAGGCCGCAGTGGCCGCTTACCATCAGTTGGCTGCGTGCCTGTTTGCTGGCTGATGTAGCAGGTATAAAAAAAACGTTGTTTGAGATTTTTAATGTTTTGGGTATATTAACCCTTTCAACGCCAATGTCTGATATATCAAACAAACCATTTTCGTGCCCACCACGTCAATGAATGATATATCAGACAAAAAAACAGGATCAAGAAACGTTGTATTTTTACTTACCTGAATGAGTTAAGTATAACTTAATATTTTTTTGGAATTTTTCTTAATGGTCGTGGCTTTAGGGGCACCATTTTCGGAAAAAAGCGTGGCGGGGAAAGGGTTAAATACATAAATTAAGCTCTGGGGACCTTACGAGTACGCACCGACAGAAACATAGTACGGGCGGCAGCAGATCAACCTACTCTAATCTGTCAAAAATTCTCAATTGAAAAAGAACTTCATGTGTTAATAATATAAAGCTGAAAATTGGTTGTAGAAATTTGAGAGATGATGGTAGTCTGATGAGCTGTCGACTGTACCTACAACAGCTATGGAACGCTAATTCACTAGTTTGGTGTAAGTTTTTAAGTAACAACAGTTCGGGATGTCTTGAGACGTCATCACTAAATATGATCACGTTGTTTTAAAGCATATAACCTAAGTAGGTTCCTTATTAAAAAAAGCAATTTAGTTTGTGTGACACATGATAGGCTGGTCAATAGCCACAAGGCTGGCACCGGCTCGTCCCAAACGGGTGTGAAGGGGAAACCGGGGTAGTTTAGTGGGTAGTGGACGCTTGAGTCTCAAGTCCCACACACGGCCGCCGGCCGCAGGTCTAGCTAGCCTGCGGTTATGGTGCATAAACGCATTCTCCTCCGAAAAAAAAGAAAAAAAAAGTGTGACACATGATGACTTGATACTAATGTCTCGGATGTGTTGCCCAGCTTTTAAAATGAAAACATCAGTTACAGAAAGCACTATTAATAAGTACAAACTCAAAATTTAATCAGTCATATTCTCACAAGAACTTTTCTTCAGGGTCCTAAAAAATGCCAATATCATCAATAACAAAAAAAACCGCGTATCGAATTTCAAAAATACACAGGGTTAAACTCAGTTCGCGATGTCAGGACCTCATCACAGAATGGGGTCACGTATTTTAACATTTTTACCAAAAAAACAACAAAAGAACCACTTTTAAATGATCTAGTTTTTGCTTCAACTTCGATTGAAGAGATACCCCCGTCAAAATGGGGTGATTCGTGGGAAATCACCCCGTTTCCTTGGGGTGAATCGTTCGCGAATAATTAATTTTTTAATCCAAGGTTAATCTATGTTAAAATCTTTTGTATAAAGAGATTTATAATGGCGTAAAGAATTTTTAATTTTAATGTGTCCTTGCTAGCGCACAATGCCATTTATAACTCAAACTAGCTTTACACCCGCGGTTTTACCCGCGCATAATTTCTTTTTTCAAATATCCCCCCTTTCCCCCACTTGACCGGGATCAAAAGTACCCTATTATGTTCACCGGGGATAGTGTAGCTTTCCAACAGTAAAAGAATTATTCAAATCAGTTCAGTAGTTTCGGAGCCTATTCAATACAAAAAAAAACAAAAAAACAAATATTTCTTCTTAATAATATTAGTATAGACTAACTTAACTACAGATGGTTGAGAAGTCAGCTACTATTGCCGCAGGTCCGACTCGGGATTTGAACCCAGAACACTTGACGCCGCCTTCGTTTTTAAGTGCGACATACTATACTAGCTAATAAGACAGTCTTGACTAGCTCGAGATTTGAACCTAAGATACTGAGTTCTCAGCTCGTTGATTAATAATAATAATCTCTGGACATTATTCACACAGCGCCATCTAGCCCCACACTAAGCATTAGTTTGTGATATGGGTGCCAGACAACTGATAGGAAAACATTACATAAATAAATACTTATTTTTTGCAAATACATACATATTTTACATAGAAAGACCCAGACCGATACAAACAGACATGTTCATGCACCACACAAATGTTTGTACCGTGCGGGGATCGAACCCGCGACCTCTAGTGCAACAGCTGACTTCTCGACCACTACTAAGCTTAACATAGATATTATGTAATATAGGTAAATACATAATTATATTGTGTCAATTAAAAATGATAATCTAAGTACAATTTGCAAACTCGTGTCTGTAGTCGAGAGAAAAATACATATAAAACCAGTTCAAAAATAAGACTTAAAAAAATTCGGCCATTTTGATTCTCATATACTGTGGAAGTTAAGTATGTTTTCATAATGACTTAATTAATTAAACTTGCAACAATCGCTTATAATTACGAAATATTGGTATAAAGCTTTTTATATCTTCTTTTCAACTACATTAATATTGTAATTAAAACGTCTTAAAGACCTAGTGGTTTAAGTACCTGATCTTGTTTTCGGGGCCCTGAGTTTTTGAACTCAGGGCCCAAAATCCCAGGCCAAGAAAAAATGTGTTGGTTTTTCTGAACGCAGGTTTGTGACCACGAATTTTTTTTAATGTCAGAGGCGACAAACGAGCCTGTGGGTCGCCTAATGGTAAGCATTAAGCAATCGCCGCCGCCCATGGACATCTGCAGCACCAGAGGGATCGCTGATGCGTTGCCGGTCTATGGTGGTATGGGGGGTGTAGGCCTCCGGCGCTCTCACAAACCAGGCGAAACAGAATAGTATTCACTATTATTTGACGCTAGTGTTATGTGAGAGGGTGGTACTTCCCCGGACGAGCCGGCCCGTTCGTACTGTAAAACAACATGCCTCTACAGGTTTCTGATCACGAATCCGCATTTGACAAGCGTGGTGATTATGACCTACACCATTGTATCGATGACTTGATCTCAACGAGAGAAGCCTTAACTTTGCAGTGGGATATTAATTGCAATTGAATTCACGACCCTAAAATCAAAGCTTAGAATACTAAACCAACGAGATTTTCGGAAATTGCGATTTCAAGAATGAAGTTACATATTTCGGAAATCTTAACACTAAAAGTACATGTTAAACAACAATCCCTATTGGGAACATATTCTGTCATATAAAGAAACAAACGTACCAATTATTTTTAATTTATATTGTAAGACATTTTATAATAATTCTTAATTTTCCAATGAAAACGTTTCTTCGACTCTTAAGAAATGTTTCAATTACCACCTTTCAAAAAACTAGTTCACGCCTTTCATTTTTAATAAAATACAATTTCAATATTGATTTACAATAACTTTCAACCCTATAATGCGACCGGGTCCAATTGACCCCAGGTCACACCAGTATCACATTACTAAGAAACACACATTTCTGGAATTCGCAACATCTATTCAATCGCTGACCTTTTTGTCGAAATAGACCCAAGAAAGAATGACCCCTATTTTATTGAATAGCTTGACTTATGACCTCCGTTTTTTGCCCGAGTGGTCAAAAAGGGGCATCTTGCCCACAATTGTGGACAATGACTACTGATTGCGTGAAGCGTAAAAACTAACACAATGAAGAAACGTTAAGAAAAAATCAATAGAGTATTGGTTTTTGCTATTAAAAACTAATCGTGCATTATAATAAGCTTATTTGCTTTCGATACTGATACTTTGTGACAGTATGATTGATGCGCGTTTAAATGAATACTTGGTGGTGTAGACAAATGGTTAAATGCAGGAGTTGTGTAATTAACTTGAAGAAAACTGCCGTTATTTTTTAACTATTAACTGTTTAAGTGCTGTAAGATAAACAAAACGTGTGTAAAACTTAGAAATTCGTATCGGACGAAGTGCGTCTTAATAAAATAATATGTTATGAATAATATTACGAATGATTTCATATTTATTTATTCAAAATACAGACAACTACATAAAAATCTTTAAAGGTAACATGTGGGTGACTCACAGTTAATTATCAGGTAATTTTATACAACACAGCGTTATCACATGAAAAATTCACGCTTATATTGTCAAGATAATAAAACCTTCTACTTCCTACCAAATATCAAATTTCATAAAATATTTCCAATAAAAAAAACCTATACTCTTTTCACCAAAAACCGTTATTAAATCCATCTTAAAATCTCCTACAACAGCCGAATTTCTATAAAAATCTCAAATTACTGCAAACAGTTATAAATCAAACGCCAAAAAATTGTAAAAAACAACTATCTCACGCGTCTCACATCATCTGTTGCTTCCTAAAAGGGGTGAATTTGGCAATTTTCGACCTAAACATAATAGCACAACGGTACCCTTGCAAACAGTTAGCTTATAAAAAACACGGAAGATAGGAAAAGGGAGTGTTTTAAAGCGTATCTAACTCTTTCCCATGGGTCTTAACCTTGGCGAACTTTTTTGTCAAAAATTGAGACACCTTTGGCATCTTTTGGTTTTTTTTCTGCGATCGCGATGTTTTTTCTCGACGCGCGGGGCGAGGGTCGCCCTTTTGTGTTAACCCGGGCTTTGTCTGTGCTGAGATTTAGCAGGTGGGTCAGATGGGCCCCCTCTCGTATTTTTGGGTTATAAAGATTCTTTTCTTCGGTAATTTTTAAGTCTTCTTTATGTTGAAAAATATTTTCGGCAATTAATTTGAACTAGTTTGATCACAATCGCAGTGATGTGGGTACGAAGATAACCTAGGTATTTGCTAGTAATGCCAAAATGTTAACTTTAAGCCATTAAAATAACTAAATATGTATATTAAAATACTAGCGGCACGCCTCGACTTCGCACGAGTTCATTTTTTTTTTTTTTTTTTTTATTTATTTATAGGTACACATACAGATTATTATCGAAACAAAAAATAAAACATACATGATACATAAAAAAAGACTAGACAATAAACCAAAAAAGTGTACACAACATGATTACAATAAACAATAAATACAAAAAAATTACATTACTTTAAATTCTAACAGAAATAATAGTTAACATAAAAATGAGTTGGAGTTATTCTAAGAGACTAAAGAGAAGAGGAATGCTGGGCCATCAAAAATTTCGTCACCATTGTTTTGTAAGTTTTGAAATTAGAATTAAAAATATCAATTTCAATTTCTTTGCTACTTCTCGCCAAATCATTATAACTGCGGCACATTCTAACCAGTGGGCTATAATACGAGGTGTTGTTCTTGTAAACTTGCAATGCGAAAGTATTAGGATGCCGGGATTTGTATCTGGTGTTTATATTCAACGATGCAAGCAGATCAGGAGTATCAATAGTTGCATGGAGGATCCTATGCAGGCAGAGAAGATCATACCTTTTGCGACGGGTTTCCAAAGAAAGTACCCCAAACTTAGACAATCTTGAGTTATAATCCCTGAGAGATCGACCGACGCTACACTTGTAGGACAAATGCCTCAAACACCGCTTCTGAATCCATTCCAGAGTGTTAACATGAACCTTATAGTAAGGAGACCATACAGGACAGCAATACTCCATAATGCTTCTCACAAGGCTAAAGAAAAGACACAATGTACTTTGCGGTTTCTTAAATTCTTTTGTTGTCCTTAAAATAAAACCCAGAAGCTGGCGTCCCCTTTTTTTTCCCCCATTCCCCCATTTCGACAATACATTCAAAAATAGATGATAGATAGATTAAAAATTATGAACATTGATTGGCACTAGAGGTCGCGTATTCGAATGCTATCCAAAGCAAATATTCTATATTACACCTAAGATCACCATCAAAAAAAAGATTACCCATCCATAAAACCATCCGAAAACAGGCCGCTCATTGCCACCAATATCAATCCGCTTAATGACATCAAATAGGTATCTTCCCTTTGCTAATTGAACCGAAATAAGACCGGACAAGCCAACCGCGCTAAAAACGACCAAAATATACTAAAAACAATTGCGTTCTCACCTCACAGAAATAATACTAAAGCATAATAATTAGGAAAAAATTTAAAACCCTGCCAAAGCAAAACCACTCTTAAATCCATAGTCATAATATTCACTCCATAATTACACACGAAAGGCTGCCGATGCAAGAGGAATTACAATGTAATACGCGGATTACAAAAACGCCGATGATCGAAATAGGTATAATTACAGGAGCTAAGCGAGCGGCGCGCGCGCAAGCGAATTTTCCTAAAATTACGAGGGTGAACAAAAAGTTTACATTTTCGGAAATACATCGCGTCCGGCTAACGAAGGCTGCGGTGAGAAACTGCATAAGTCTTATTTTTAAATTACTTATTCAGAATCATAACTATTGTAAACATGTCTATTTTTTTCACGTTTAAATGCTTAATTGGATAAATAAATTAATTAGAAAGGAATGGGGTACTTTTGAAAATAGTAGGATTACGCGCAAAACTGCGACTTTTGATATACTCGTAATTAATGTCCTAAATGTCATTAGCCACTTTAACTGCTCTATCTACTACTATCAAATTGATGAAAAAACATTTGTGTTACAATACTTTTTTTTTATAATCAAACACTTTTTTCTTTATAAAATAAAGTGTTTTGTCACACAAAAATGTAGGTACGTATTTAGGATCTCCCAAAACACCCAGACAAAAACTGGTTATCTTAACCTTTTTATTTTAACTGGAGCAAGATCTGACCAAAAATACATGTTGTCAAATAAAAATAGTGAACAATGCAGATAAAAACGGAAGTGGCCAGATGCGAAGGCGTCTCACAAATGGGCGTTAAACAGGGCCAAGTAGGCGACATTACCATTTTCACGAAAACAATGGTTTTTGTCTATCGTTAGAGGGCGGGGCCTCGGCCTTAGCGAATAGATTTCTTTTTTTACGGTATTTATGCACTTATGTTTTACTAGAAAACATTTTTTTTATATACTTTCGCAGACTAATATTTTAAAAACATGAATTAGGTAATTATTTAAAAAAGCAAATGTCAAAAGTCTGACGACCAATTAGTGTATCTAATAGTTACACAGTTGGCTTTTGAACTAGAGGTCGCGGGTTCGATCAACGCAGGGTACAGTCATTTGTGTGCATTGAACATGTTTGTCTATATCGGTTTGGTGTTTTATGTTTGATATTGTATACCAAAAAAAAAGTAAAAACAATGTTTATCCGTTTATCACCCATTTTACAATACTATACATAATATCCATGGATATTTTAATTTTACAGGGTTTTGTCACTTCATTTTGGTATGAAGGCTGTCATTAATTAATAAACAAATTCTTTTCTATCGTAAGCCTAGCTAAAATCATATAATATAGCCGCTAAACTAGTTAGTGAACTAGAGAATGAAAGCAGAAAATACCCAATTGTACAAAAACAATAAAATTTAGACTTATCGTCCTCCCAACCCCTGTCATTGTCCGTCCCTCTCACATGAAAGAAAACGCACCTGCTCTCTCTGTCTCACATTCCCGCGCCAAACGCCAGGCATGCCTGTCGTCAGAAACGCGGGATTTGTTTAAATTTTCAAAATTAATAACGACCTCCCCCAGTTTTTGTGGAGGCTTAATTAGAAAATTTTAGGGATTTAGAAGGTTCTTAGGGTTCCGTGGGTAAATGTGATAGCGAATTACTTATTTATTGTTCTCATAAATCTCCTTTTTAAGAGCGTTTTTGTCCGGAACTAGTCATTTAAGAAGTGGGATTGATCTTCATATAGGTTTTTACTTCCCATAATTTTAATCATTATTTAGGACATCATCATCAATATAAGGTGTATATTACTATATAAGTTACTATTTGTGTATGTTTATTATCTTATATTTTATATCTGAGTCGGAAAAAGACTGATTTGGATTATTTAATTTATATAATATGAACTAGCCTTCCTTCCGCCCGCGATTTTACCCGCGCGTAATTTCTTTTTTCAAAAAACCTCTCCCTTTCCCTCACTTTTCCGGGATCAAAAGTACCTTAAATCACCCGGAGATAGTGTTAGCTTTTCAACACTGAAAGAATTATTCAAATCGGTTCAGTAGTTTCGGAGCCTATTAAACAAACAAACAATCAAATCTTTCCTTTTTGTATAGATATATACATAATTATAGTAAACTTGAGTTTTTGAACAAAAACCCACAATTTGGTATAGTTACATCGTCGTAACATTAAAACAACTATGAATAAAAATTTAATAAAAAAAACTAAAATAAAATGTTTGTATTAATTAACAAACTGCGAGTTTTTATCCGTTCAGGTGGTTTTCTCTTATTCAATGCTGGATAGTTTACTACGGAACCGTCTACAACGTTTGTGACTCGGCAATGTCCGATTTTTTTGGTCCCTCTAAGCGGGATATTTGAAAACAGACGAATGCGCGGCATCCCGTCGATATAATATTTTAATTGCGCACTACTTACACCGGTATTTCGCGGAAAATGTTTAAATTACATTTTCTTAACTTAATATTTGCGTCTGCACCGAAATATTTAATTTTAAATGTCACAGCTGGTATCGGTTTTTACTATGAAATATTATTCATGCTCGTAATAATAAAGAATGTAAGGCCAAATGGATTGTTTTGTTTTATGTCAGAGGCGGCAAACGAGCCAGCGGGTCGCCTGATGGTAAGCAATCACCGCCGCCCATGGGACTTCTTGCTCGCTGATGCGTTGCCGGCCTATGAGGGTATGGGGATGTGGGCCTCCGGCACTCTCACAAACCAGACGAAACACAATAGTAGTCACTATTACTTCACACTGGTGTTATGTGAGAGGGTGGTACTTCCTCGGAGGAGCCGGTCTATTCGTACTGTAAAACAGCATGGCTCTACCATGGATTGTAAGTCTTTTAGTAAGATTCACGGTCAAATGCAAAGGATTTGCAATGAAATATTTTAGGGGATATTTGGCTAGGAATCATCGCTTGATTAAATGCTATACACTGTCGGCTCCATACACCAGAGGAACCATTCATTTTGAGCGTAGTCATTCATATTTCCGGAATACAGACAAAGTATGGCAGCTGAGTCTGCGGCGGTAGTAGCTAAGTAGTCGGACTTTGAAAAAGTCCAACCACCAACTAACCCAATTCAATTCAACCACTAGTTTCTAGACTTCAACCACCAGTTTCTAGACTCGAACGGATGAGTCACTATCATAGAGATCTAAAATAAAAATTTCTGTTATCTGTGGTCACTATCGAGAATCAAACATCAGATTTAAAGCCTGGAGGCACCACATTAAGCGGTTATAGCAACACTTGGTTGCTATCGTTATACTCACAAATATGAAATAACTTACAACTTACAATTAACAAGGCATGGCTGACAATTGACATCACACTTTGATAGACAGTAATGATGAATGACAGTCATCATAATTGTTTTTTTATTTGATTGTCGCCACTTGAAGAACTTAGTTGCAATATTTTACGCAATATGACGAGGTTTTTTCATTTTAATGGTCGGGCAATTCGGGCATAACTTGGTTAAATATCGATGCGTTTATAAAAACGATATTTCACCATTACACACCGGTCTAAGAAATACTCTATGCCCAAGTTTAACTCAAAAAACCTTTTTTTTTTACTAAAAAAAGTTTTTTTTAACTAAAAGTAAGTTTGTATCAAACTTATCATTACAGTTATCTTTGATCAGAAAATATCGAATGTCAACAATGGCGTTCTAAAGGGTGCAAAAGGGTTCCTAAGGTGAAGGGGTTAAAAAAACTGTTAGCGACATTGTCGCAATGTTTTGACAAAAATGCAGAGTCACGTTACCGCCGGGTGTTGGCTCGATGACGGACCCGAAATGTGTGGACACTTACATTTTTTTGGAAATTTTTTGCAGTTTCGTTGAAAGATTTGTTAAAATTATTTTTATTGACGGAATAATTTTATTTTTTACTGTAATGCCTAAACCTAGTAAGAAAAATAACATCTTTTTTTATGTCGGAGGCGGCAAACGAGCCAGTAATATCGCCATCTTTATGTCCTTCGTGCAAAAACCAGCATACTTGCAATAACTCATAACAAAAACCAGCCATATTCGAAACAAAAAGAAGTATTCCAAAAACCGCTAACCGTCATCCGAAGTTTCGGAGCATTTGTTTTATTCATAACTAAAAAATATCACAAGAAATACTAAAACTTAAATGGAAACTGGATTCAAAAGTAACGTTAGACTAATCTTTTCAACTCAAAAGAACTATATTCACATTCTGGCCGCGGCGCGTTCTAAATTTAAAAACTCTTTTTTTGTCAAATAAGGAAGGGTTAAGTTAAAAACATTCTATTTTCGAATTGTTAAAAAGTCCACATTGTATGGAATACGTCAAAACTTCATAGCGGCTGTAGTATAGGTGAAATAATAACATGAAACTTTATTTTTCTTAATATTAATATTAATTACTTACTTTTCTCATGTTCTATTGATTTGAGTAATAAGAATCGTGTCTTAATAAATAATAAAAAATATCGGACAACATCACATACATTAATCTGATCGCAAATTAAGTAGCTTAATTGTCATGGGTGTCAGAAACAAAGAAGGGACCACAAATACATAATACCTACAATATAAAATAAATATCCAGACACAGAACTAACACAAATGTTCATCACTTAAATATCAAATCTGGTTATTAACGGATAAGATCGATCGTTGGTATTAAGTGTAAGCACAGATAATATAATGTGTAAGTATGTCTCTAAACTTTCTTTCGAAGCATTTGGTCTTCCATAATAAAGCTTCGCTATTGTATAAATTTCCCTCAAGGGTAACTTTCTGATTTTCGGCATAAATCAATAATAATTTTGATTACCGTTGAATCTACCAGGGTAATTTTTTTCACATCAGGAAGGATCAGTATTAAACACATCATCGAACCAGTCTTAAACAATGAAATTATATTTTCATGCTTAATTCGTTTCAAAACCTTACTCTGTCTACAATATTCCGCCAAAACAGTGACGTTTCATTTAAGACAATTGATTTTTAATTAATTGCTTATTTTAAAACCGATTCCTACTAAATAATAAATAAACAGAAAAGCTAGCTATCTGTGAGTCTGTGTAATTTCCATCTAACCACAAAAACTTGACAATATCAAAAAAAAAATATCTTTATTTATCTCCAAAACTCCGATATACTGCGTCAGCATTATTCCTTTTTCAAATGATACCAAAGACACAGGAAGCATGAGTTTTTTGTCACTTCCACGTCTCGTCGAACTCATAATCTTACCTCTGTCCCTTTCACTTGTGCCTGTTTTCTAAACGTCGGACAAGGACGGGTATACAACACCGTTCTCAGGTGTGTTGACAATAACAGATGTTCGGATGGAGGGGCTTGCGCATATTACACAATTACAATTCTATTTAATTATTTTTTTCTCTCTCGTTTGTGATCTGGTTGGCGTGGGTGTTGGGTTAGTCAGATTTTAAACAATTGGTTTGTATTTGTAATGAGGACAAGTATGTACCATCGTAGAAACTATAGATGGAGATGGTTATAGATAGTGTTTATATTTCGACTACAAGCCACATGTAAAACATACAATACATTATAAACGAAGCCAACTCACTTTTGCAATATATAGTGCACTAGCGGCTGCCCCCGCAGTTTCTCCCGCCCGTAATTTCATTTTTCAAATATATCCCCCTTTCACAACATATTTCCGGGATAAAAAGTACCTATGTCACCCGGGGATAGTGTAGCTTTCCAACAGCAAAAGAATTTTTCAAATCGTTTCAGTAGTTTCGGAGTCAATACAAATAAAACAATCAAATCTTTTCTTTGCTCTATAAAATATTACAGACAAGCACAGGCACACTCTCTATTCCCTCACTCTAATAACACGGTGGAACAGCAGTCTGACACGACCGAAGAGAGATCAGGCGCACCAACAGCTTAACGTATCGTCATCAATAACCCCAGTCAAAAGTATGTTAATAAAGTACTACTTACTATGGCGATAAAGTATTTACCTGAAATGATGGTAACACTGTCGAACTATGAAAAAATTTGAACCACATCTAGGGCGGAAATCGAACTCACTACCTTTTGGTTTCTCGACCTATCGAGTCTTCACCACTGTTCTACGACGGTACCATAGTCACAACATATTCGGAGATTATTGCACAAATCGTCCCAAACAATTGATGATGGAATGGCTATAACATCTGTGCTATGTGTCAGCCATCTATAAAACGACATCATTTAATCCAGACCGAACTCTAAACTTTAAACTTTAACAAAAGCGCCGAAATACAATATCTCATTATGTCGGAAAAAAATCAATGAGAAAATATGAGATTTGACCCAAAAAAATACACCCTTCATCAAAGGGTTAGCGAGTGAGAGCGGCGACTTTTGTACCGAGTCAGAGAGAGACAGGGATACTATTCAACCCTTTCTCTGCACCTGGACTTTTTTGTCCACGGATTTTTTTTGTTTGTTAAAATTTAAAAAAGTGCAAAATTTAGTTTTGTTGGGGGTCAATATTGATTTTTGTGCGGAATAAACTGCGTGACACAATAGTAGTTCGTTATCTGTCGCTGAAATGAGGCCATTACGGTTTGACCTTTGACTGTCAAAGGTGAAATTACGGGTGACTATTGTCAATTGAATTGCTATAAATACAAAGAAATATTTTGATAATTAGTTGCTTATGTCGTGATTATTTTTTTGGAATCTCATCTCTCATTATGTCTGTATTCTATAGTTCTTTTTTTACAGGTTTAAGACCTTCACGTCTTTAGTCAAGTGTCAAAGTAGCTCATGGTTTAAATTCCCCAATCGAGCATTTGTGTCGGTCTTCACAGCTCGGGTTGTGATCACCAATCCGCATTTGGCGAAGCTTTTTCATCAACAGACATTTTGTGACAGCACAGGACTCTTAATCCGCGATCGTTGTGTGTGACAAAAACGTTTACAAATGCCTGTGTTACGAACAAACATTAATGCTAACACGGGAATCGAACGGGGTGACCTTTGCATAGAACAAATACCTATTATTAATAAGTAAATAATAATATTTATGGACATTATTCACACAGCGCCATCTAGCCCCAAACTAAGCATTAGTTTGTACTATGGGTGCCAGACAACGGATAAACATTACTTATATTATATACATTATTGCTATCGCGAGAATCAAACCCACGACAACACAATTCCTCCGCTGACACGGAAACAATCCGATCCCACCGCATCTAACACGAAAGATCCCATTTATCATTGAAAAGCAAAAATCGATCTCCAACTCGAACCGATAAAATATAAATTAAAACGTCTCAATGCATACTGGCCACGTTAATGCAACTCTTGCATTTAGCAACGCTCTTAAAAAGGACAAAAATACAGACAATCAAATGAGAGATGCGCAGAAACGGGAATAAAAGAGACAAAAAGCAATATGGCGGA
Organism: Mecyna flavalis; assembly: GCA_949319885.1. Taxonomy (NCBI): domain Eukaryota; kingdom Metazoa; phylum Arthropoda; class Insecta; order Lepidoptera; family Crambidae; genus Mecyna; species Mecyna flavalis. The sequence continues at coordinate 7,155,576 of OX439419.1, read as the reverse complement.
TTGTTTTTAATTATCGAGTATCGGCATAAATCGATGCAGTCGCCGCGGGCCTGCGCTCGCGCCGCCCGAGGAGTCGACTGCTATTGTTATTTTTTTACTTAAAAGTGTTTTAATTAAATGCAAATAAATAATAATTTTCATTTTCCGAGTACTTTTAAAACCACAATATTAATTAAGCGTTCGAGCGATTTTTAACGTTAATAATTATATTTCTTTATGTAAGAGGTTTTATCTGAAGGGATTTCGTTTTCGCCTTCCATTAGCTGGGCTGCTTGTTTCCCAATTCCTTAAAATACATATTTTTTTATTTCATCAAATCGGTGTCATGAAAATCGCTGATTTATAATCCCAATAGATACTACGAGTAATTGAGATATAATGATTACACATTTTTATTTTGAAGTAAAGTAGAGCCAGAATTAACGGGCTCTTCCTAAGCAAGCGCGCTCCATCGTAGACCGCATAGTTGTTTTACATCAGGCAACTTTGTGGTCAAGTGCTGGCTTAGTGCAAATATAAAAAAAAGGATCGCGTTGTGGTCTAGAGTTTTATCCATCTGATTGGATGATTGGGAAGTCGGCTCTACCACCAGAGGTCGCGGGTTTAATCTCCGCACGGTACAAACATTTATGTGCGTTGAACAATTGTCTGTTTGTATCGGTATAGGTGTTTGTATGTACATATCGACGCAAAAAAGCGGAAACGTAGTAACCCACAAAATGCAAAGTGTTCACCAGAGCCAAAAACATTTTGAAATTTCAGGAAAAAAATGATATCTCCGTAACTATGAAAGCCACACATGTGAATTTTTTAACATATATATATATTTATGGATTTTTTATCAAACCAAATACATTAACCCTTTTAGAAGTTACTTTTAATCTATGTTTGTGTGGGTTACAGCAATAGCACTTTTTTTTCTGTTACGCAAAAACGCTGTAAATGAACGAGATAAATGTATAGGCGACTACAAACCGAAGGTTTTCCTTTATAGCAAATTTGTTGTAACTATGTTCCATACATATTTATTTGTCTACATTTTGACTTAAATGAAATATATCTATGTAAACAACTACACTGAATGGACTTAACTTACATATTATTTCTTTTTGACATTTTTTTATGTAGACATTGTATAATTTTTTATTGATACTTTATTTTTTCTTTTTATTTGTATGGTTTTGTTTTTGTTATTTCTGACATAGTATTCATTTTTGACTTTTTTGATTAGTTGAGATGGTATAATTTTTATTAACTATTTAATTTTTCTTTCTATTTGTATGGTTTGGTTTTTTTCTTTTCAAATGATTTTTGTGTTGTTATAATTAGTGTGTAGGGTGATATTTGTAATTTGTTAATTTGAAGCTTGTGTGCGTTTTGGTTCTACTGTAAGTCACAAGTCAAATAAAATTATGATTATTAAATAAACCAATCAAAGCCATTTATTACGAAGTACGAACACATTCATAACCTCAGAAGTACGAACTCATTTATATGCGAGGATTGTAGTAAACCGCCACGAATAACCATTTTATTTTCGAAGAAATGTAGTGAACGTGGTGCGTTACTAAATCCTTATAAGCAAAAACGCTGTAACCCACATTGGTCAGAATATTCACGCGCTGTAACTACCAAAATCAAACCGAAATCATGTCATTTGAAAAATATGAATTGAAGTAAATGTAAAGTGATAAAAAACACTCTTTTTTATGCTATTTACATCAATCTTTCCGTTACTTTTTCGAAAAAGCAGGCTAATTTCCAATGCTGTATAAAAACTTCTATTAGTCGTAGAGCAAGGAGTATTAGACCGTTTGAAAGCGGATTTTTTTCTCATTCCGAATCTGCAATAAAAAAAATTTGGCTTGGGTGTGGGTTACTACGTTTCCGCTTTTTTGCGTCGATATTTACAAAAAAGTACATATATGTACATATAAGTATTGCTCATCCCGCGTCTAAGACCCATCTAAACTAATATTATACAGATGAAAGATTTGATTGTTTGTTTGTATTTAATAGGCTCCGAAACTACTGAACCGATTTGAAAAATTCTTTTTCTGTTGGAAAGCTACACTATCCCCGGGTGACATAGGGTAATTTTGATCCCGGAAGGGGGTATATTTGAAAAAATAAATTACGCGCGGGCGTAAGGCTATTGTACAATATGCTAAGTTTGGGGCTAGATGGCGCTGTGTGAATAATCTCATATAACTAAGTTAACAAATAAAAACGTCCAAAAAAAAACATAAGCGATTCCTCTCTATAGAACTCGTATGCTTGATTCATAAAATTCATATGTATGGGTGAAGGCAAGATCGAGACGGCCCGTGTATTTACTTATAAACACGAACATTGTTGTCTGTGCGTCGCTTTGAAGCCGTATTTATAGCAGCTTAGTACAAAATCAAGACGCAGTCTTAATAACCAAAAAAAAAATGCACCGGTGCATTTTACAGGCCCCAGTGAAATAGTTTCTTTGAAGACAATACGAATACGCCGAGGTCACAGGTTCGATCCCTGGGCCAAACCGAAAACATGTGATAGTCGTAAATAACTTGTTTTTATCATACTTAAATAATGTTGAGTTGTATTAAATGTGTCAACTGTCTTCGCAGAGTCTGAGAGAAAAGAGAGTGAGAGAATATACATAATAATAATATGTCTATATTTTAAAGCAGCTCAGTACATTAGCTCCACTTAGCCTGATGGTAAGCAAAAAGGGAGCCCAAATATACAAATGACAATACGGACGCAACACCGAGGCGTTCTATCCGTTGGCACCGAGTAGGTACTGGCCCCTAAGATGCTTCTTCACGCTTCGAAACAGTTAACACATTAATCTATATACGAGTATGTAAAACTCAAAGGTGACTGACTGACTGACATAGATAGATAATATCAACGCACAGCCCAAACCACTGGACGGATCGGGCTGAAATTTGGCATGCAGGTAGATGTTATGACGTAGGCATCCGCTAAGAAAGGATTTTGATCAATTCCCACTGGAACGGGAACCACGCGAGTGAAACCGCGGGCGCCCGCTAGTTACAATATAACACTCCTGCGAGTCCTGCGGGATAACGTTGCATAGGTAAAGCCGCGGGCGGGAAGCTAGTGTGTAATAAATCACGAGGATTGCGTTTGTTCTCTTTATGTCTAGTATTCGTGTAAAACACATTGTTCGACGGATATAGCTCGTGCGTAGATCACATCGTTCCGTCGTATGCGCTTGCGCACTCATACTATTGCCAAGAGGACGACTCTCCAATAGTATATTATTTATCTTACTTTCTCCGTCCTTAAAGGAAACCAGACTAACTTGGAACATAGTCGGGACCACGTGCCTTCCGAAGCACGGAATCATCATTATTTTCAGACATTCAGGTGATTCAAGCCAGCAATGTCCTAACCTTAGAGATTTAGTTTCTGTTATCTATGGTCCTAACCAAACTGGAAACAATCACACAAAGTGATGCTCCCCGTGGAAATCGAACCCGCGACCTCCGGGTTTTAGAGCCCAACGCCTCTAACCACTGTTCGTCGTTCGTTACAAAACAATACAATGATAGGCTAAATGTCACTGTCTGAGAATCGACCTGTATTTAAACAAATACAATGTGTCCGCACACTTGTCACTAACACGTAAATCAACTTAATTGTCTAATTAAACAAATTATTTCGACATTTCTATTGTTCGAATTTGCTCCTAAAATAATTAAAATAATTACTGCCAACATTATGTACATATCACACATCATCAGCCTGTGATAGTCCACTGCTGGACACAGGCCTCTCCAAATGCTCGCCACGCCGATCGGTCCTCGGCCACTCACATTACATACATTGTGATCTAATTCGAATTAATTTACATAAGATCTTGTTATTTAATCATAAACTTTTTAATGTACAAGTGGGTGTTCAAGCATAAATTGACGAGCCGTTTGGTGTAATGGTTGAGAAGTCGGCTATTACACCAAGGGTCGCGGGTTCGATCCCCGCACGGTACAAACATTTGTGTGCATAAACATGTTTGTTTGTATCGGTCTTGGTGTTTCTATGTATAATATGTATGTATTCACAAAAAAAGGATATATGTAATGTTTATCCGTAGTCTGGCACCCATAGCACAAGCTAATGCTTAGTTTGGGGCTAGATGGCGCTGTGTGAATAATGTCCAGAGATATTAATTTATTTTTTACAAATGGCGCTTACGCTAAACATAGCGTCCCTCAGGTCGCATTCTGCCACGCTCGTGCGAATACGATTGTTTTCAAGAAGCGTGTCCTGAGTATCCCGGACCTACGTCAAAGTACCGGGAACGGACACGATCAAAATACAATTATCGATTTCAACAATCTTGCAAACGAGATGGGATGAAATTTAAATGGACTTTTTATTTTTTAGAATTTCTTCGTGGCTTGTTTAGAAGATAAGACTGTAATGTAGCCTTAATGTGGCACTGTTACGGCTATATCGACGCAAAAAAGCGGAAACGTAGTAACCCACACCCAAGCCAAATTTTTTTTATTGCAGATTCGGAATGAGAAAAAAATCCTCTTTCGAACGGTCTAATACTCCTTGCTCTACGACTAATAGAAGTTTTTATACAGCATTGAAAATTAGCCTGCTTTTTCGAAAAAGTAACGGAAAGATTGATGTAAATAGCATAAAAAAGAGTGTTTTTTATCACTTTACATTTACTTCAATTCATATTTTTCAAATGACATGATCTCGGTTTGATTTTGGTAGTTACAGCGCGTGAATATTCTGACCAATGTGGGTTACAGCGTTTTTGCTTATAAGGATTTAGTAACACACCACGTTCACTACATTTCTTCGAAAATAAAATGGTTATTCGTGGCGGTTTACTACAATCCTCGCATATAATAATATACGAAATCGTCGGATACGCCAATTTAAAACTTCATTAGTTTCCCCGATTTTGGTCGATTACCGCGTCGTTCAGTCACTGCGCGACAGTTGAGGGAGTATGATTTGTGTGTCGTAAACGGATTTGACTGCGTGACTCGACTCGTTTACAATATATTAAAATATTAAAATGATAATAAGGTTATGAATGTGTTCGTACTTCGTAATAAATGGCTTTGATTGGTTTATTCAATAATCATAATTTTATTTGACTTGTGACTTACAGTAGAACCAAAACGCACACAAGCTTCAAATTAACAAATTACAAATATCACCCTACACACTAATTATAACAACACAAAAATCATTTAAAAAGAAAAAAACCAAACCATACAAATAGAAAGAAAAATTAAATAATTAATAAAAATTATACCATGTCAACTAATCAAAAATGTCAAAAATGAATACTATGTCAGAAATAACAAAAACAAAACCATACAAATAAAAAGAAAAATTAAAGTATCAATAAAAAATTATACAATGTCTACATAAAAAAATGTCAAAAAGAAATAATATGTAAGTTAAGTCCATTCAGTGTAGTTGTTTACATAGATATTTTCATTTAAGTCAAAATGTAGACAAATAAATATGTATGGAACATAGTTACAACAAATTTGCTATAAAGGAAAACCTTCGGTTTGTAGTCGCCTATACATTTATCTCGTTCATTTACAGCGTTTTTGCGCAACAGAAAAAAAAGTGCTATTGCTGTAACCCACACAAACATAGATTAAAAGTAACTTCTAAAAGGTTAAATGTATTTGGTTTGATAAAAATTCCATAAATATATTTATGTTAAAAAATTCACATGTGTGGCTTTCATAGTTACGGAGATATCATTTTTTTTCTGAAATTTCAAAATGTTTTTGGCTCTGGTGAACACTTTGCATTTTGTGGGTTACTACGTTTCCGCTTTTTTGCGTCGATATACTAATTCCTTAAATTTATCCCGTCCTAATACATATCCTTTCCGCTTTTAAATCTGCCGCCAATACGAGCTTCCTACTGCAAGCTCGATGCCAAGTGACAAGTGGCGCCAACGCACGCAATCAATTAGGCTTGTTCTTACTCGGTCACTGAACGGAACGCTCCGAACTAGGACAATCGTTCAAATGTACTAGTTCGGTCTTTTAGTACTATTAGTTCATTTAGTTCAATGATCACTATGACATCAGTCGGACCGGGAGGCTCGGATCATATTTGTTTCCCTTCATACTTTGCAGGCTTAGGACTGTCATTTTAATATATCACACACACACATTCACACATCCACTTAACATTTATATAAAGTAGAATAAACGCTTAAAATGGATACATACACTTACATTAATTAATTCACTTTCGCTAAAGAAAACAAACAAAATTATCCTGATCTGATCTGAACAGACTAATTTTCAAATCAGTCGTACTCGTACATCGTCCATCACGCTCACACGCACGCGTCTCTGATCTTTCAACTCTCTCTCTCTCACCCTCCGCTCAGTCACCCGTAATCGGTCGGTCGGTCATTTGATCCCGTTGTCGCATAACTATGGTGAATGAAATGTACTAGAAGACCGATTTGAACGATCAGAAGAGAATAGTTCGTACTCGTTCAGTTGAACGAACTATTCCCTTAATCGGACATGAACGAGTAGGACACAAGCCTACAATCAATATGGCGATTTTTCGGTTCCCTTATGGATGTGCTCCTGAGCCAACCTCAAATAATTACGAATAAAAGGCTGTATTCCTCGCGGAATTGTGCTAAAACAGTGACGTTAACGCCGGTAGAAGTTTCTGCGTGTGGTGCGGTGAGTCCTTCCCGAATTTCCTGACTTTTTCCTAGTGTTTGCCGGGCGGGCCCTCTGCATTTCTCTAGTCTAATTTTCAGCTGCGCGTTGTCTAAGTTGTAAGAGTAGCCCTTGCTCTGCGAGTATCCAACATAAATGGTGCCTCCTGTGAGGAACAAATCCTCATTTTCGATAAAACAAGTCTAAATTATCATAAAATTTACTTGTTCGTAACGTTCCAAGTTCAAACAATTATTGCTATGTTGTTAGGTATTAGGCCGCTAGAAACATCAAATAGTCAATATTGCTTACTTTGAATCGTGGCTAAACTCAAAAACAGTATAATTTGTGTTTAATTTTTTGTCGCTAAGTTAAAACTACCTCCCGGTAGCGGTGCATTAAGCCTCGGCCGCGCGGTCTAGTGAACATTCTAGTAACATATACCTACATACATTTAGCAATAGGCCTACTCAAAATTTAATATAATCTAATTTGTTCCAATCTTACTGTTGTTCAAAATTCTAGTTCCATCGATTAAAGAGGAGGGCTGATTTTACAACTTAGGTAATTGTCGAACAATGGATTTAATTAATGTGTGCTCGAGTCTAGGTACCTATAAGGCTATAGTGACATTGTAGACATTGTGTATTATTTATTAATTCGTGTTGTTCTGTGTAAAAGTGCTATTTTTATCAGTAAGCTACGTAAGGCAGATTGTTCCTATTTCAATAGTAAGTGCTTAGTTTATGCCTACCTACATACCTACTTACTTACTATAAAGATATCACGTACATTCATAATTATATTCATAGTCAATACATATATATGTATGTTCGTTAACAGTGGAATTTAATAGTCTTATGTATTTGAGTTTGTGTTTTAAATAATTTCACAATGACGGAGAAAATGGAAGCTGAATTACAGTCTCTAATTAAAAGACGTGAATATGAATTCTCTTGTGTTCAAATCCTGTTCGATTTGTCGAAAGTAGCTGCAACAAATAAATCGAAATTATTGTCGTTTCGTTCTAGATATAAATCTGTCGAACAAGTTAGAAATAATTTTCTTGAGATCACAGACCGTATAAATAAATTAGAATTAACTCTGCGCCCAAAATCAACAATTGATAATGCAATTTTAAAGTCATTCGACGAGTTGTATTTTGCCGTCGTGGAATTCGCTGATTCATTGTCTCCAGCAACTAGTGTGACTACTCCCAGCGAAGGCCCGTGTCAGACACCTAGTCCACGCGTTCAACTACCTAAACTTCAAATACCAACTTTCGATGGTAATATCGAAAATTGGCAAACATTTAAAGATAGTTTTGTGCCGTTAATCCACGAAAACGCTTCGCTGTCGGATGCAGAAAAGTTTCATTATCTAAACTCGTGTTTATCGGGTTTTGCCTTAACAATAGCAAAGGGTTTACCTATCTCGGCCGCTAACTATAACATTATTTACCAAACGCTGCTCGATAGGTACGATAATAAGCGTGTTTTAGCCACCGCTTATATTGATAAATTATTTAATGCTAGTCGCGTCAACAAAGCATCGCTCGACACTTTAACTAGTTTACTAAACACCTTATACGAAAATGTAAATGCACTTCGATCGTTGTCTATTCACAATCTCAGTGAATTTCTGTTGTTTTATATCGCGTCACGCGCATTGGATAGCGATACTCGCCACCGATTCGAGTTGCAGAATGCGAGCGAGATACCTACTTTCGATGAGTTAGTCAAATACTTACAAAGCTACGTTAAAATATTAGAAGTCAGTCAAACCGCGTCTGTTTCTACTTCTACTCCGGCTAATAAACAAATTCGAACAAACAACAAAATGAATAAATTCACACCGCAAACAAAAACTACTCTAGTTGCCTCAATGTCGCAAGGTAATAATAAAAATAACCAAAATAGAAACGAACGGAATACCGTGTGTCCGTGTTGTGAATCTTCGCACTCGATCTATCGATGTGCGAAATTTCAATCATTGTCGGTTCAGCCGCGACGAAAATTTGTTAATGAATTGAAACTTTGTTTTAATTGTCTGCGGACTGGTCACGATGCTACGCATTGCACAAGTAACAACAATTGTTTACTTTGTGGCTCTAAACATAACACATTACTACATATTGATAACCCGTCTACATCCGTATGTACGGGGACTAAGGTTGAGAATGTAAGCTCAAGTACTACGCTTACTAGTGCAGCAACCGCGCTTCGCGCGGGAGACTCAATCGTTCAGAGTACAAAAATATTGGGTTCCGCGGTAGTGCGTGTGCGTCATGCCGATGGCTCGCTTCAGTGTGCTCGCGCCCTTATCGACAGTTGTTCGATGGATTCATTCATGACTGTTTCCTGCGCTCGAAGACTCGGGCTACCGATTAAACATTGTAGAATTAATGTTACTGGTTTAGGTCAGAATTCGGTACGTGATATAAAGGGTGTTACTTTTTGTTCGGTGATGCCACGTCAAAGTAACAGTCCAACTTTCGAGTTACCTTTTGCTGTGCTACCTAAAATCACAACTTCAATGCCTTCATCTCCGTTGCCTGTCGCAGTGCGCGATCATTACGCACATCTCGATTTGGCTGATAATAATTTTTATCGGCCGAGTTGTGTGGATATGTTATTAGGAGTCGAGTGTTTCGATCAGATCTACACCGGCGATCGGTACGCCCCAGGTCCAGGTTTACCTTGCGCGCTCGCTAGTATATTCGGATGGGTCATCACCGGTCAGCTCCTGGACCATTCACTATCTCAGGGAACATCCCAACCGGTGACGTCACTTCTTACAACCACTTGTGCTCTCGACGATATAGTGAAAAGGTTTTGGGAGACTGAAGAGCCACCACGTCCCGCTATTTCGATACCGGAAGATGATGTCTGCGAACGTAAATATAAAGATGGTACTTACCGCACTCCTGATGGACGCTACGTTGTTCCTCTCATGCTGAAGGATGATGCATCGTCGCTTGGTGATTCCCATCGTTCTAGTTTAAACCGGTTTCTGAATTTAGAGAAACGTCTCTCGCGCGACTCTGATTTAAAATCAGAATACACTGACTTCATGCGTCAGTACGAAGACCTTGGGCACATGCAACCAGCAGTCGCTTCGTCTACTGATGCTAACTATATCATACCTCATCACTGTGTGATCAGACCCGACAGCTCTACTACACGTCTACGTGTCGTGTTTGATGCCAGTAGCAAGACTTCGACAGGCAAGTCTCTAAATGACATAGTTCATGTCGGACCCAAACTTCAAATCGACATCATCGATTTAGTAACTAAGTTTCGACTGCATACTATTGTCTTCACCGCGGACATATGTAAAATGTACCGCCAAATTCTAATCAGACCTCAAGACCGGTCGTTTCAACACGTTCTGTGGCGTGATCAACCTAGCGATCCACTGGTCGAATATGAGCTGGCCACCGTTACCTACGGTGTTAGCAGCTCACCATACTTAGCTATCCGCACGCTGCGCCAGCTAGCAGACGATCATGGCTCGGAGTACTCTTCTCGTGCCGCCGAGGTCCTGTGCGAAGATACCTTCATGGATGACATCACTACAGGATGTGCTTCTTTAGAAGAAGCTATGCAATTAAAAACGGATTTGACTTCTTTATTGGCTCAAGGTCAATTTCAGCTTCGGAAATGGAGTTCTAACTGTTCCGAATTGTTAGCTGATATTCCTCCTGAGCATTGCCAAACTCCTAAGGCTTTCGATGAAGGTAGTCAGGAATTCATTAAGATCCTAGGCATCCAGTGGGATCCCACCAGTGACCATTTCTCATACACCTTTTCAGATAAATTCGACATAACGTTTACAAAAAGGTCAATTCTCTCGATCACGGCAAGGATCTTCGATGCCCTTGGATGGATCTCACCTTTGATTTTCTCTGCAAAATTGTTGTTGCAGGATATGTGGAAACTAAAGTTAGATTGGGACGAACCTATCCCCAATGATTTAGCCAAACGATGGCATGTCATAGCTGCAAATTTACATGACATCCAACAAATCAAATTGCCACGTAGCGTGCTTCCCGCAGATCCCAGTCAAATACATTTAGTCGGATTTTGTGACGGTTCCTCGAAAGGTTATGGTTGTTGTGTATATTTGTGTGCTGTGTCTCAGAATGGTACTGCCTCTCGCCTCTTGGTAGGCAAGTCCAAGGTGGCGCCCCTGAAACCTACCACAGTGAACAGGCTCGAGCTATGTGCAGCGGTGTTGCTAGCTAGAGTTATCGGCTATATGTATAATTTGCTCAAGACAAAATTACATATCTACTCAGTCCGAGCATATTCGGATAGCACAACCACGCTGGCCTGGTTGAACACTCCCCCACATTTATTAAAAATGTTTGTTGCAAACCGAGTCGTTCAAGTTACGGATGTGGTCGAAATCCATAGCTGGAATTATGTATCTACCAATGAGAATCCGGCAGATTGTTGTAGTCGCGGTATCAGTTGCCCAGCGCTCATAGAGCACCCGCTCTGGTGGTCAGGTCCACCATGGCTTTCGATGCTGCCATCTGAATGGCCATCTAAACTACCGTGTTCTCCGGATACGGAATTACCAGAAATGAAACCATCCGTGGTATCAACTCTTCTCACAGCTCCAGAAGATGACTTACTTAGTCAGTTGCTAAATAGGTATTCATCATTGCCAAAGGTGATAAGGGTAGTCGCTTGGTTATTGCGCTTTTCTTCTAACCTACGTCTCAAGAAAGAAAATCGAAATCTTTATTTTCTTTCCACAACTGAATTGGACTCTTCTTTGATGCTGCTTGTTAAGCACACTCAGTGTCAGTTTTTACAAGACGATATCGACAAGGTTGCTAACAACCAGGTTTGTTCAAAGCCTATTCAGAAACTGTCTCCATTCTTAGACAGTGCAGGTCTGTTGCGAGTGGGGGGACGCATCAATAATGCCCCTTTACCAACATTGGCAGTACATCCGCTTTTACTGCCGAAAGTCTGTCGCTTGTCTCGCTTAATTGTGGAACACTTCCACGTTAAATACTTACATTGTGGGCCCAGAACTTTACATTCGCTGATCCAACGCAAATTCTGGATCATTGGTGGTCGTCTTCTCGTCCGCACGGTATGCTCTAAATGTGTACCGTGTTTTAAAGTCAAACCGGTACCTTGCCAACCTGAGATGGGCCAACTCCCTGCCGCCAGGTTAAAACCTAGTCGCTGTTTCGAATCTACCGGAATAGATTTTGGTGGTCCATTAATGCTCAAAGAAAGCCGTCGTCGAAACGCACGCACATATAAGGCGTACATTTGTTTGTTTGTGTGTCTCAGTACAAAAGCAGTACACCTTGAAGTTGTTACAGAACTCAGCTCAGAAGCGTTTCTCGCTGCCTTAGATAGAATGGTGTCACGTCGTGGTATGTGTCACACTATCATTAGCGACTGTGGTACAAATTTTGTAGGTGCTAATAAACACCTGAAGACAGTACTGGTGGAATTACTTGACCACTATCCGAATCTAGCAGATGACATTGCTTCACGAGGCATCAAATGGAAGTTTAATCCACCTAGTGCTCCCCATTTTGGTGGCATATTTGAAAGTGGAATCAAATCCACCAAGCAACACCTGAAGCGAGTTATAGGAACACAAGTTCTCACTTACGAAGAACTAAGCACGATTCTAACAAAAATCGAGGCCATTCTTAACTCGCGTCCACTCTGCGCTGCTTCTCCGGACCCTAATGAAACAGATGTATTGACACCTGGTCATTTTCTTGTCAACGGTCCACTCGTGTCGTTACCGGAAGCCCCAACGATGGATGTTAAAACACCGCGTACTCGTTGGCAGCTACTTCAAAAAATTACACAATCCTTTTGGCGTATCTGGCAACGAGATTACTTACATACACTCCAACAAAAGAACAAATGGTTCAAAGGTATTCCTAATATCAAGGTCAATGATTTAGTTTTAGTAATAGAACCCACTTTACCTAGCTTGTGTTGGAGGCTGGCCAAAATAGAACAACTGCATCCCGGTCGCGATAATGTTGTCCGAGTAGTAACGCTTCGCTCGTCGAACGGCAGTATCTTTCGGCGACCAGTAGTAAAGATTTGTCCGTTGCCTATTGATGCCTAAGCTGTTATACGTTAGTTTCTTTAGGTAATGTAAGTTAGTTTAGTATTTATCTAGATATTAAGTTCTATTTTGTAATAGTCTCGAGCACATATTTTTTAGATTTAATTGTGAAATCTTAGTATATTTCAAGTGGGGGGATTATGTTACGGCTATATACTAATTCCTTAAATTTATCCCGTCCTAATACATATCCTTTCCGCTTTTAAATCTGCCGCCAATACGAGCTTCCTACTGCAAGCTCGATGCCAAGTGACAAGTGGCGCCAACGCACGCAATCAATATGGCGATTTTTCGGTTCCCTTATGGATGTGCTCCTGAGCCAACCTCAAATAATTACGAATAAAAGGCTGTATTCCTCGCGGAATTGTGCTAAAACAGTGACGTTAACGCCGGTAGAAGTTTCTGCGTGTGGTGCGGTGAGTCCTTCCCGAATTTCCTGACTTTTTCCTAGTGTTTGCCGGGCGGGCCCTCTGCATTTCTCTAGTCTAATTTTCAGCTGCGCGTTGTCTAAGTTGTAAGAGTAGCCCTTGCTCTGCGAGTATCCAACAGGCACCATAGGGAGATTATGGAGTATACTGCGTGTTATTTTAGTCGTTATTTTCCCCCAGCAGAATGCTTCACCTTCAGTAGTACTATCAATTTATGCATGTAATTTTTTTTTTGAAAATTTTTTTAAACTTTTTTTGATTTTTTTTTAAAGTTTGATGGGAAAATGGAAACCAAATGGGAGTAAATAGTAAATAACCATTTTTTTGATAAACGCGAAGGACAATGACCCCCTCCGGTGACCGTCCGCGACGCAGCTAGTACTATTGGTTCGAGTTTCGTCTATCATAATCGTAAAACTTTTGATTTCACTTAAAAAATAACTTTATTAATCTATTTTACTACTAAGATAGAATCATTTTACTGCGGGAAAACAGCGACTAAAATTGCACGCTGTATTTTTACTAGCGGTCGCCTCCGCGGTTTTCGCGATATCCACAATGACTGCTTACTACCAAGAGTGTCTGCCAACTGAAAAAAAAAAACTGTAAAAGGGTTATAAAACGGCTCCACTATCGCCGTGGGCGGGAGCGTCCGTACTCCGGGTCGCTCCCGCAGCCCCCACAAAAATGGAGGCTCGAGGAGCCTGCAAATGCAGGCTTTCGCCGGGAGGCTCACGGAGCAAGGGCTTTGCTGATACCCGTGGCCCCCCAACAAGGCGACGAGGGAGTACCGCGGGGTTTAGTGGGTAAACCCCTGGACCTTTAAAGCAAGTCCAGGAGCAGCGTCCTTTTAGGGCGCTGGGAGCCCCACACACGGCCCTGTCCGTCCCCCAGGACGGGGTTATGGTGTGTAAAGCATTCCCCGCGAAAAAAAAAAGTGTGAGACCTAATGGTAAGCAATCACTACCGCCCATAGACACTTTTACGACTAGGCGCGTTACCAACCTTTTAGAATAGAATATGAAGAGAGGGGGAAATGCTATGGGGGATGAGGATGAAAACGTAGGCCTGCAGCACTTCCCCCCCGATGGGCCATCACCTTGTCGCGGTGGGGGGGCTTAGTAGCCGGGTGGGCTCCGGTGAACTAAGAGTGGCCAAGTGGGCGGACCGTCGAAACAGACAGGTCTGCCCGCGACACGAGGGGAGCGGACAGTAGTCATTACTGTCTGCTCAGCGCGCCCTCGGGCGCGAGGTGGGGGCCGCGGTGCGCAACCGGTTGGAGGGGACCGGTGTTACGTTGCCGTTCCCCCCTGCGCATCGGCGGCCCAAGCGGGGCCACACCGCAGGTTGTGGCATGGGGGAAGTACAGGGGGCCAGTAGGCCTCCCTCCCCTCCCCACCCTCCAAAGCGGAGAGTGCGAGGGATCCGCTGGTAGTGTCACAGATGCAAGGCTATGCCGATTCCTGTGACACTACCATTAAGGCGTCTGTTGGGCACTGTGGGGTTTAGTGGGTATACCTACCCCTCGGGTAGGAGAGTCCCACATAACCCTCTGACGGGTGGTGTTGTCGCTTCTCGCCAGCACCACCCGGCCGAGGGTATGCGTAACGCATTCCCCACAATAAAAAAAAAAAAAAAAAAAAAAAAAAAAAAAAAGGCCTGCAGCACTTTCACCCCCCAAACGAAGCGCAAAAGCGAAACTATAATATCTGGTGTACAATTTAAAATTACTTGTCAATCTTTTTAACCCTCAAGATCACATAATTCAGATATTATTAAGGAGCATAAAATCCACTAAAAGTACGCGTAAAATCCCGCTTAATCGGGCATCTGGCCAAACATCGGACCCTCGTCAAAGTACTGGGAACTGCGAGGTGCGCGGGAGTCTGCGCAAAAACATTAATTGAACCATTTGCGGAATGCGCGCTAATGAAATAAATGGGGACCGAGATTCAAGTACTTTGTAAGCGATTTTGTTGTATAAAATGGTATTTCCAAGTTTAAAGCAAGTGGCCGACGAGTATGAAACATCACATGCGTTATTTAGGTCAGTATTTCTCTGTTTTATTTACTACTTACTCGGTAGTGACAGAAAACATCTTTTATATTTTGAAGCTTGAAAACTTGCACAGTCGATTTGTTGTTTTACCATGATCTAATTTTTCTAGCTCTTCTGTTAGTGGTTACGGAGTAGGGAATCCAATCCCGCATCAAAATCGCGATCTGAAAATGCTTATGAAGAAATGATAAAGTATCAACTTTTAGATTGATCTTATCTTGTTGCCGCCGTAGGGGAATCCGAATCCCTAGTCGTAGAGTACTTGAACCGACATTGATTACGTTCACATTCGTACATAAAAATAGAAATTCAAAATTAATTTAGCTGTAAGTTAAAAACTGAAAACAAAATTATTTTTTATACAAAATCTATAGAAAAGTCACGAGTTCTATGGGAAAGTTGTTAAATCACTTATTAATTAGTTTGTGCTGGAAGGGGCTTAAATAAATAATCAGAACGTCTTCCGAGCCCATTTATCTTAAATATATTTATATATTTTTGAATCCCGCAAAGGTGCGGGATCCCGCATGAGTAATCCCGCATTTCTGATCACGCAAAAAAGGTGCGGCGGGATTGGATTCCCTATTACGGAGGTCAGAAGGCAGTAGCTCCAATTAAATAACTGAAATTGTCAAATTCTGGATCTATAGTAGTAGAGCCATGCTGATTTACAGTACGAATAGGCCGGCTCACGCACCCCCCATACCCCCATAGGCCGGCAACGCATCAGCGATCCCTCTGGTGTTGCAGATGTCCATGGGCGGCGGTGATTACTCCTTCTTACCATCAGGCGACCCGGTGACTCGTATCGGAACAAAACACTAAGAGAAAGATATATTTATTTGTAATTTGTCATTTATTTGTACCCCTTAGGCCGCGTGGTCCGATCGGCTTGTCCGATCAATCGGACCACTATGTTTTTTATTTCCTGCTGGTTCGATTGATCGGACCATCAGGATTTTTCTAATCCTTGTAGTCCTACTATATACTGTTCGTTTAGTCTCAAAGTAGCTTAATTATTTACTCGTCACTTAATAAATAAATGTGTCACAAATATTAATTAATGGTTGAGAAGTCTGCTATTACAGCAGTCTTTGTCCGAGTTGGATTTAAAACTACGAGTCCCAGCCTACCAAATACGCCATAAAGTCTGATAAAATTAGCAATCCTTTCTATTATAATGCCACAGCTACACAGTCCAACGATTTACAAAACACACGTGCAAAACTCGCGAAGAACATTCAATCAAAACGATCTCATAGAATTCACGCCACTCGAAATCTCAAATAAAACCCCTCAGGGTAAGTCGGTTCTTTTAAACCAGTTTCCATTACTTCAAAAATATTCTAATCCGTTTCCCCGTCTCACTCTGCCACAAAAAACCGGGTGGTTACTCAAGCCCTTTCAACCCGATTCGGAATTTGGTGGTTTTTTCAAAAATGATCAATGACAGCCTTACAATGATGGAATATAAGCTTTCTATACGTATTTTTGGAGATCCGTTGGCAATCGCTTAAACCTTTCGGATAGAAACACACATAACACCAGGAAATAATAGTGACTACTATTGTGTTTCGTCTGGTTTGTGAGAGTGCCGGAGGCCCACACCCCCCCATACCCCCACAGGCCGGCAACGCATCAGCGATCCCTCTGGTGTTGCAGATGTCCATGGGCGGCGGTGATTGCTTACCATCAGACGACCCGCTGGCTCGTGCATCGTTTGCCGCCTCTGACATCTCTAGCATAAAAAAAACATAAAACCCTACGGAACCCCATAACAACGAATCAAGTTAATCCTCAAAGGTTTCCTACACCGTTTTTTGATATGTTTTGTCGAGTGAAACAATAGCGCGGGGTCATCGCTCCAGAGGGCCTGGGTTCGATTCCTGCGGGTATCGATGAGTTATTTGGAGGCTGCGGCCCGATTTATGCTAATTTCCACGGTGATACGCCGCGATTCGAGATGCCCGGCTGGCTAATCGGTGTTTTGTGTTTTTTACTTTCGCGATGCGAAGTTTTTAATTGTGTTTAATATGTCGTATATCTTTCAAAGCAATAACTGTAATACAGCAAGAGCTAGCTAAGTTGCGGCTAAAGCGACTTGTTAAAAAAAGAACCATAAATACCATTGATAAATACATATAATTTCAAAAATGTTAAAGGTATATTGAGTAATAAAACAATTTTTAATTTTTTTTTTATTTTTCTCCATTTTTTATTATAAAGCCGCAAATCTGGGGAAGTATCTCCACCATACAGAAGCCATAGGAAACTCGGCCTCGGATCAGATTTTTATGTCCGAGTTGCCCCCTAAGCCACTATTGAAGTAGCACTTCATAACTGATGTGCTACAAACCAGACGAAACACAATAATAGTCACTATTATTTCACGCTAGTGTTATGTGGAAAGGTAGTACTTCCCCGGACGAGCCGGCCCATTCGTACTGTAAAACAGCATGGCTCTACCACTACAACATAATAAACTACGGTTACCATTTACCATCAGGCATTAGGTATGAACCAAGGACATCTAGAAACCAGTAACCCAGCTACTACACTCCATCATAGCTCATCTCGTAAACGAGTATTAAAAAACCTCAAATCATCCCAATTTATCTCAATACCTTCTATTTTTAGCCAGATCCTATCTGGAGGAAGACATATACATGAATAACAATTTACATTAAAATCTATCTACGTTTATTATAGAACTTAAATTGTTGTAATAAATACAACGCTAATCAAAAAATAAACGGTCAATTATGAACTTTATTACCAATGTTTTAAAGTCGAGAAGAAATGTCGTTGTAAGTTGGCGAGAGGAGATATCTAGGCGTGTATGAGATCGGAGCACCCGGCCGGGAATCGAACCGAAGACACATGCGTTTTAAATCAGTACGGACCGATCGCGCAAATAAACGAGTCGAATGAACGACGTAATAAAGTATTGTAAGTGCTGGGACAGAGAGACCTGTGGAGATGAAATGGTATATTTTTTCTGATTTTTCTTTTTATTGCAAATTCAAATTCAAATTCAAATTCAAATTCTTTATTTGTAAACACAGGTTACATAAATGGTGTAAAGGTGACATACATAGATCCTGCTGTGTTTGCCTGTGCAGGCATACAAATTTAAAAAATATATTTGCTTATACAGTCCGACATTACTAATCTTCGTCATAATAAAATTATCAATACATTAAACATTATTTTTAATAATTTCTACAGACAGCCATATAAAATTCAATTATTATAATAGTTATTGGTAAAAATACATTTTATAAAGGATCATTGAGGTAGTCATGAACACTGTAATACACTTTATTGTTTAAAAAAGTGAAAAGTTTTTTCTTAAACAGATTAAGATCTTCAGTGTTTCTAATGTCACTCGGGACCTTATTAAATATTTGACTACTCATACCAAGTACACTTTTCTGGACAAGTGCGGATTTAGAGGGAAATGCAAGGATTTTATTAATTTGTCTCTTTGAATTTAGCATTTCAAAGAGATGTAAATTGGCTTTAACAAAGGTCGCTAATTCGTAAATGTATAACGATGGTACTGTCAGAATGTTCAATTCCTGAAAATATGTTTTGCAAGTATTTGGGATTCTAATATTACACATTGCCCTTATGCACATTTTTTGAGCCTTAAACACCAATTCCCTGCCAGTTGAATTACCCCAAAAAATAATGCCATACTTTAGAGTCGATGTTACGTATGCGTGATATGCTGTAAGTACTGCTGCTTGATTCACTACTTTTGTGAGCTTTTTAAGGGCATATGAAAATTGGTATAGTCTGTTACAAATAGTGTCAATGTGTGTTTTCCATGTTAATGTACTGTCGATATTTAATCCTAAAAATTTAGCTTCGCAAGTTTCTTCTATTCTCCTACCTTGATATTGCACGCTTAATTCACTGTTTTTGGTTCTATGTCCAAAAGAAATTATTTTAGTCTTGTCTAAATTTATCAGGAGATTATTACTTGTTAACCAGTGTATAATATCATTTAAGGTATTACTAATTTCCATTTCACAATTCGCAGTGCTTTTGGATGTAACTACAACGGTGCTGTCATCGGCAAATAGAACCATTGGGTGCTTGACAATCCTTGGAAGGTCGTTTATATAAACAAGGAAAAACAAGGGTCCCAATACACTTCCTTGAGGCACTCCAAAGTAATTTTGTCTTGGGCTAGACCTGTATACCAGTTCTGTCCTTGTTGTAACACAGATTCTGCTTATTTGCGTAATTTGTTCCCTTTCACTTAAATATGATTTTACCAATTGTAGTACATTTCCACGTACACCGTAAGCCTCTAATTTATTCAATAGAAGTTGAGGATCGACATGATCGAAAGCTTTCGTCATGTCCATTAGCAAAGCTGCTACGGGCAAACGTGCATTCACATTTTTAACAATATTTCTCATCAGTTCGTATGTTGCCATGTTTATATTTTTATTTTTCCTGAAACCATATTGTTCATGCGCAAGCAGTGAGTTTTTTTCAAAGTACGCATATAAATTATTATATATTACTCCTTCAAAGATTTTCGAAAAAACGGGAATAAGTGCAATCGGTCTATAACAATTCATATCCTTCTTGTTACCTTTTTTGAACACCGGTTTAATGATAGAGACTTTCAGTTTTTTTGGAAAAACACCATGTACAATGCATAGATTTATTATGTGGCTCAGAACTGGACTTATGAGATAACGAACATGTTTAATTACCTTTGTCGAGATATCATCGTATCCTGTAGCTCGTGTATTTTTTAAATTATAAATTACTTTTCCAATGTCCTCGGGTATGGTGGGTTTCATGAATAGAGAATTAAGATTGTTACGAATGGGATTTATGTTTTCAGGATGAGTTGATTCGTCATTAACTTGTCTATTAATAGGTTTAATTTGGTCAATATAGTTATCATTAAAACATTTTGCTATATCACTAGGGTCAGTTATAATTTTACCATTTACTTCAATATTATCTATGCTTTCATTCGGAAAATAATTTTTAGAAGAATTAATAATCTTCCAAGTTGCTTTTGATTTATTGGAAGCAGTATATATGTTACGGGCCATTTAATAAGTCCGGGCATTATTCATAAGGGCCGGTCTGTATTAATAATGCCCGACTCAATTGGGCCATGTGATTAAAACAGCATGATTTATCACTTTTCCCGGCCATTATGAATAATGCCCACCCTATCTTGGGCCAAGTAATAAAATAGGTGAACAGTAGTGTTTTTGTTTATTAAAAGACAAAAAACTTACAATTTTTTCATGAAAAGATACCAAAAAATAAGTGCCATGTATATATTACCGACCAAAGCCGATTTCAGGACAAACTAGTTTGACCTAGGCTAAACTAGTTCTTACTAAGGGGGAAATCGACTCGGATGGATATAGGTTAGAAGGCTAAGGGCGGGAGCGAAGCGAAGCGGAGCTCCCGCCTAAGCCTTCGTGGTTATTTTTTTTAAACCCTGAAAACCTTTTTTGTTTTTACTATAATAGTATATTCTATGTTGACTTAAATTAGTTTAGCCTAGGCCAAACTAGTTTCGTCGTTATGTCGTTAAATCGTTAAATTGGGGAAAAGGTGTTAAAAAAAAATAACCACGAAGGCTAAGGCAGGAGCTCCGCTACGCTCCGCTCCCGCCTTAGCCTTCTAACCTATATCCATCCGAGTCGCTTTCCGCCGCACGTAAGGCACGGCCGCGGTCCAATATTTATCACATTGCCCGGCTACAAGTAGGGAATTATTCATACTGCCCGGTCCAAGTGATAAATTCAAGCTATCTTAATCACTGATTTATTACATGGACCACGGGCCGTCGGGCATTATTAATAAGGGCCGGTCAAAGTGATAAATTAATCACTTTGCCCGTCGCTCTCGGGCCTTATTAATAATGGCCGGTCCTTATTAATAATGCCCAGTTAATCAAGTTGCCCGTAACATATATACTATAGTCGTTTTGAGATTTTTGTGTGAGGTCAATTATTTTTTTCAGCGTGTTGGAATAGTTTTTAAATTTATTTTTATTTGTCTGATTTTTGTTAAATCTATAATTCCATAATAATTGCCGTTTTCTCTTTGAACATATTCTAATACCTTTTGAAATCCACCTGAGTTTTTTTATAGTAGATATCTTAATTTTAACAATTGGAAAACACAAGTCATATAATAATTTAAATTCTTCAAAAAATAAATTATATGCTTCCTCTGGATTTTCGGAGATGTATGTATCGTTAAAACTCAAGCTTTCAAGGCATTGATAGAATTTACGTATATTTTCAGTACTATAGTCACGCTTGAATAAAAACCAGTGTTTAAATTTGCAAGTTTTTTTAACTGGGCATTTCATTACCTGCGCTGTGTGATCAGATATTCCTAATTCAATTACTTCACACTTGCTTCCTCGAATGTTCGAAATAATGTTGTCTATACAAGTATTACTACTTAATCGGGTAGGGTTTCTAGTTCCAAATTTTAAGTTAAAGCCATGAATTATGCGTTCGAAGGTCAAAGTTGTATTGTTTCTTTTTCTTATATCTATATTGAAGTCACCACATAAAATAATTTTCCTTTTGCGTTTATTCGATAAAATGTCTAGAATTTTTGTAAGTATCTCAAAAAAGGTTTCTGTAGCCGATGAATTATTAATTGGCCTTCTATAGATGCAGACGATAAATATTCCATGTTCCTCCAATTCTATTCCCGAACATTCAATGACATTAGACACACTGAGACGTATTAAGTCTTTACATATTTTGTACTTAAGTGTGTTTTTCACAAGTATACATGATCCACCACTTCTGTTATTTCGGGAGTAGTGTGCAGCTAGAGTATAATTTGGGATATTTAAATTTTTATGGTCGAGTTTGTTCATGTTATGTTCTGTTATACAGATTATATCTATGTTTTTACCGCTGTTAGATAATTCTTCCAGATGCACACTTAACAAATCCGACTTATTGATAAGACCGTTTATATTCTGATGTAAAACAAACAAATTATTGTACACGAAAAAGATCATTATTATTACACTTTTCAGAACTGGAACGGTTATTTGGACTGTAGCTGTTACATGTTGGTTCTGCAAAAGTGGAGCTTAAGAGAGGTTCATTTTGAATGACGTTTTCAAGTTCAAATTCTGTTTGGGTGTATTTATTTTCATAGCTCCTTACAATAGGCCTTTCAGATGTTGTCATGGTGTCTTTATAATTTGAAAATTTTATTTTATAATCAATATGCAAAATTTCTTTTAAAAATGATTGACAAAGTTTTAATGTAAATCTTTTCTTGTTTAAAATAATTCGACTGTAGTCCATGTCAACATAAGTTACATTGTTGTACCTAGAGCAAATATATTTTAGTTCATAATTCAGTTTTTGTTCATGTAAATATTTATTATAAGGTATTTCTGAAATAATAATATTCGTTGCCGTATTATGTTGTAACCAATTCATAAGTCCCTCAATAAAGACAAAGGGATTCCTGTCATTGGTGCCAGCAACTACAACTATATAATCGTTTTTAGTAAGTGTCTTGAGTAAACCTCTCTCCGCGTTCAATACTTCCTTAAGCTGCGCGCCCGATTTCCAAAAGCTAGTTACTTCATAATTTGATCCAAGTAAATGTTGCAAATACTCTCGAACATGACGACCTTGCTGATCCGCAATTACCAATACTTTTTTTTTATTAATGTTTCCTGTTTCTTTGTAGTTCTGATTAAATGTTTGTCATGTTACTTTTGTTTTCAATGTTGTCATCAGGGGTATTTTCTTCAGGTTGGGGTGAATTTGTTTCAGTCAGTGGGTGATTATTATCAGGTTTGGTTTGGTCTGTGTCCTTATATGTCATGAGTGGAAGTAATCTTTTGGATTTTCTTTGTGATCTTTGTTTTTTACGTTTGCTTGACAGTGGCGTAGTAACCATAGTCTTGTCACAAGAAAGTCCAATTTTCTTATAAGTCTTTATTAAGTTGTTGCAGTTTGTTAAATCATTCTTAAGTTTATTATTTTCTGTCATCAAATTGTCAACTTCATTATGTGCGGATTGTAGCTCTATTTTTAGATTGTCAATTTGGGTTTTTAACTCCTTTAGGACATCACTATCGTTTAATGCAGAATTGTCTGGCAGGCTCCTCATTGTTGTATCAAATAGTGATGACTCATGGGAGATGGTATTCATTGAAAGCGATTTTCGCGGCCGCCTGGTTGTAACGTTTTGACTACAAATCGAATCCATTTCCGTGAAGAAATATTAAATATTCCGTACAAAAAACGCTGTTGACTGGGCAGATTCGATCCTTGGACCTGCTGTTGCCCGACCGGAGGTTCTAACGAATCGGCCACGGTGCTCTTGTAGTGACACGAGGAAATTATCGTGCTGTTTCAGATATACACAGTCGCATGCTTTGTTGTATTTGTTTTGTTGCTAAACTGTTTTATCGACTGAGCAAACGCGTAGGGGTTTGAATCACTTAACGATTTTATTTTTCATTGTTTTGGTCTTCATTCATCGTACACTTTAATGAAAGTTGTTATTACTTACAGTTCGTTGTATAATTCGTTTTTTTATCAATTCCAGGCATTTCCAGTCACAATTCATTTCATATAATCACAGTTTTGTTTGTGCACTTTTTTGTTGGAATAATTACTGTTTATGTCATTATTTTCACTCAATAACAATGTCACACATGTATTGCAATGTTAACTTGTAAGATTGTTCGTTTCCGCAACAAAAAGTAACATATTTATATTTTTACGATAAAAAGAACTCGGAGCTCGAACGTTTGCAGGTTTTCTCGAGCTACCCTGCAATGTGCAGAACGTACACCTAATGGTCTGCCCTTAGGTAGTTCAGCGCCAAACAGTAAATAAGCAGTTACTGTCTGATCTTATTATCTAATTATCGATTTATTTTAACTTTCAAGATCGAGACTTTACAATGCATATACACTTGTACTGTGATCCAGGGTAGATATTCTGGTTATTATTTTGAAATAACTGCCGTCAGACCTTATCAGTAGACAGGGAAATTAAACCTTTCGGATCATGGTTATACAGCCATCATAAAAGTAAGCTTTCTTACTAATAAATATCAAAGTCTTGGAAATAAAACTTAAAAGATAAATGAGAATGAAGACATACGCATTCATTCTTTTTAGAATTCGTTAGAATATAGTTTGGGCTATCGAAATCCTACTTGTGACAAATATTAACAGTTCATTACATCAGACTACCACAAACTGTAAAACAACTGTACCTAACTTTCATTTCAATACTTAGGTAATTTATTTTTCTTATTGGAATGTTATATTCAACGCTAATAAAACTGCGTCAACAGACTAAAATCTTATTCAGAACGTTTGTTTCCAAAAAAACCAATATCATGACACGTTATTTAATTAAACCACTAGACTATTGAGGCATTTCAATTCAAATTCAATCTTTAAACATAAAAAAAACTTTGTATTAAACCAACTCCACCGGACCCTCGTCCCGACTCCGAGAATCAAATAAGATAATATGGAAAAATTAACTATAAGGCGTGCACTGATTCAGAACTGCATTCGTTCCGTATACGGGAATTTCTAATTATTTGCACCGAATTTACAGTTTTCTTGACGGTGTCCCTAATTCAATTTGGAGTACGGACAGCTACCGTCATCTACTTATATGGATAGATGATACGTTGGTTTGTTTAGGAGAATTTTGACTGGATGATTCCAAAACTGTAAATTTTCCTAGTGGTAATGTTAAGGCCCTTATAGTCGCCAAGTGACGCTCTAGTTTAATTAAAAATTTCATATCATAGCATATAGTGTAAAGAGCAGAGAATCCTATTTATTTTAAATTTTATACGTTTATTACAATTGTTTACTTATATTACATTTATTGTCATTCACTGTAAAGAATTGTTTTCTTAATAAGGTCTAAGTAATGGTCTTGTTTGAACTAATATTCCAATAGGAAATAATGAAAAAAACCTTTTTTCTAGAACGATTAAGTAATTTATTGTTTTAAATTCATGACCAGACCGATATAAATTCAAAATGTTTACAGGTACCTACCTACCTACCATACGGGGATCGAACTCGCCTACTTTTATAGTTTTCACAACCATTACAGCAAATTGATCTTCCACAAAGGCAATTTCATGTAAAAATTTAATGAAAACCAGAACCAGAACATTATTTAAAATATCACCATCAGCTACAAAGTTGCGCTATAATTATCAAATGATTAATTTCGAATAAGAATCCATAAATATTAATTGCAACTATGCGATTACTAGATAAATAAATATTCAGTTTTAAATAATCAAGCATCTTATTCATTTATGCTTTCGCATTAAACTCCAATATAAACAACCAACTTCTTACAAATAAGAAATTCAAGATGGATATAACCCGAGTCGGCCAAGCGAACTCATTTATAATAAAAGAGAGACGGACAAAAAAACATGCCCTTTTCGAATTTTGACCGAAAACGGACGATCTCTGCGCGATAAATATTGAAATATGGAATGGAGATATGATACTTTTTGTTCTGATCTCGAACGAGTTGATTTGGACGGCTGTGGCGCTACCATGATGCGACGGATATGAAGAGTCTTATTTAACCACTAGCTTTCCGCCCGCGGCTTCGCCCGCGTGGACTACAAAACTTTCATCCCCTATTTTATCCCCTTGGGGGTAGAATTGATAAAAATCCTTTCTTAGCGGATCGTCATACATCTACCTGCATGCCAAATTTTAGCCCGATCCGTCCAGTGGTTTGGGCTGTGCATGGTTTCTAAATATACCTTTGAGTTTAAATATATTTAGAAGCCATGTTTTACGATTAAATCGCAATTACAACTTTATACTTTAAAACGTCTAAAAACCTCAAGGTTGTGGATCAGATCAGAGGTTTTTGGTAGGTACGACTTTTTATAATTATCTTAAACTAAGTTTATCCCTCTTGGAATCCGCCATCAGAAAAGCTTTGAGGGTGTTCCAGCAATATTAATAATATGGGAGTTGGTAAAAATGAAATTAAAGATTCATCAAAGGAGCATAGGAGCTTCCAATATGGCATAAAATTAATTGAATCTTCCCCGTGCAATGTATTTTAATAAAACAGGCCGTCGCGTTGTAGGCACTTTTCATATCAATATTGACCACAAGTACCTTAATGGTCTTAAAACATATCTGAGTATACAAAAAGCATTGAAGTTATCGATGGTTAAAATGTCAAAGGGCTTAAAGGACAAATCATGATTTTTCAGGAGAGCAGAAAAACGAAATAAGTAAAAAAGTGGGCATAACTTTTTTGATTTTAAAGCTATCGGTTTGTTGTAAAGGACACTTTTATTTATTTTTTCAAGCCGAACCGTATGCAACCATTTTATTTATTCTAGATAGCATAGTTTTCGAGATAGGTGTCCTTTAAGAATTGAAATTCGATTATTTTGTCCTTTAAGCTTAAGTTTCTGTTGAGATAAATCATTAGCTTTGGCTTAAAGGACATGTTAATACAGGTGTTAGAATAGAATTGGTCCTTTAAGATAAAATTTCGATAAAAAAATAATTATCCTATCTAACATGAATTTGCCTGTTAAGCTGTATTGTGCTAAAAGAAGCGCTGTCGGCATACAGAGTCAAAAAACATAAATCTCTCCCTCTCCTTTTTTTTTCGGAGGAGAATGCGTTTATGCACCACAACCTCTGGCTAGCTAGACCTGCGACCGTGTGTGGGACTCGAGGCTAAAGCGTCCACTACCCACTAAACTCCCCCGGTTTCTCCTTCTCACCCGATTGGGACGAACCAGTGCCAGTCTTGTTGCTATTGACCAGCACACTCTCTCCCTCTCCTGGGTGTCGTAAAAGGCAAGGCAAACGTGGACACTTACGGCACGGCTGGTCCGCAAGTTAAAAGTGAGACGTACGAGATCGTATACGAAATGAGATGATGCGGCATAGAACCAAAGGCAGTGGGCTGGCTATATCAGCCGTAGAACCGATAACCGTTGGGACAAACGGATTCTACAGTGGAAAACGCGTCTCGGTAAACGTAGTGTAGGACGCTGTCAGGCCAGGTAAAGTGATGAATTGCGCATGATGGCTGGCAGGAGCAGGATGCGAGCGGCCGAGGATTGATCAGTGTGGCGAGCATTTGGAGGTTATGTCCAGCAGTGGATTGTAATATTCATATGATGATGATGATGATTGTAAAGATCCATAGATTCATTCATCAATTTATTAACAGAATTATAACTATTGTATTGGTCTTAAATAAATATTGGATAACATCACATACATTGATCTGACCCCAAAGTAAGTAGCGTAAGAACATGTGTTATAGGTGTCAGAAACAACAAAGGTACCACAAATGTATACTTAAATACGAATAAACATCCAGACACAAAACAAACACAAATGATCCCGAACCCACGACTCCTGGCGTAAAGGGCAGGGAAATCAATGTGATTTATTTGACATAAAACCACAGTGTCCTTTAAGCCCAAAACGCCTGAATCAAAATATGTAAGAGTAGGCTTTAAATGCCATAATACATTATCAGTGACCTATAAGCAAATAATACAAAAATGGTCAATTTTTAACCATGAATATCTCGCTAACTATAAGGGATAGGAGAATCTTTGATATACCATTAGAAAGAGCTCAAAAAACTCAATACAAATGTAACAAAAAGTCATTTTCGCCAAAATGTCCTTTAAGCCCTTTGACATTTTAACCATCGTTATATTTCCAAAAGCAAACACGACATAAAATAAACCAAAATGAAGTTGTTTTTAAACTGATCGCAAATCGCATCTCTGTGGCGGCTCGCTCGCTCGCTAGTGATTAGGCGAGTTTTTTCTTATTTCTCGCCTAATGGCGTCCTGAACACGAGTTAACTGGCCCGTAGAGGGCGCTACTGTTTTATGGACTATTAATATCCACTGCTGGGACTGTGGCATATGCTCCCAAACTTCGTTGGACATGCGTTACATTATTATAATTTAATGTATAATCTTTTTCTCCCCAAAAAACACTAAAAGTATAGACATACAACATTGTTCTTTTCCATTGAATCAGCAATCACAATAAAGTATAGACATACAACATTGTTCTTTTCCATTGAATCAGCAATCACAATATTATCTTTAAAAAAAACCTTAAAATTATAATTACATTGTCATTTTAATTCTGGAAAAGAAGTCGCGTGTTCGATCCCTGCTCATTACAAAAAACAAAGTGGCAGAAAGCAAAAATCTTTCTTTTTTTCGAAAAATTGTCCTGATCTAAGTATTTGAAAATTGAATTCTAGTTGAATTGTCCTGAATTGGTCCAGATATTGCATTGGAGCACTGCCTTATTTTGACGAGCCGATGCCTGCTTAGGGTGTTTGAACGGTCCATCCCCGAGTTACGTAACTATCTGCTAAAAGAAATATATGTTTGAGAGCCACTGGTCAAGAGTGATCATCGTGATGGTCATAAATTTCATGACGTCTATCCAGATTCGATGTTGAGCGTTTAATTGTGCCCAGATTGAGTTATATTACCTTCACTCCACTTTATTTCACTTTTACTATTTTTTGACATATTATGTAACGATTTTATTAACTTTCTACCCAATTTATATATTCTTTTTGACCGCCTCCGTGGAACAGTGGCTAAGCCGCTTGGGTATAAAAACACGGAGGTCGTGGGTTCGATTCCCACCTTGGGTCTGGTTGGTGGTAGGCGTTTTTCAGAGTCCGACTGGCTAGCTACCACCCCCACAGGTGAAATCTACCGCCATAACAGTTCTGGCTGTGCTCTGTGTTCATCAGATGAGACTATATTCTGGCAGCACATTAAGCAACGTTTCTAGGTGAAGCGTCCCTCAATGGAATAGGCCGTAGTGGCCGCTTCGCATCAGGTGGGCTGCGTGCCTGTCTGCCAACTGAACGATGTATGTATACCTAGTATAAAACAAAATTGTACAAGGTAATCGAATCCAAAAGGCGAGTTTGATCCCCACTTAAAGGTAAACGGCTACATGTGAAATAATAGCAAATATCTGTAGAGAGGCTTTATACAAATTATTATTAAAAAATATATGTCAAAAGGAAATAGTAAGTATAAAAGCAACAAAGAATTGTGTATGCTTCACATATAAATGTCATTCTCTACTCAACGCCTGCACACGCCCAGTAGTGATGTGCTAAAGTGTTAGAGTTAATCAGATTTGTTATTACTAAACTTTTATGTAACGTTAGCTCTCAAGTTCGTTCCTGCATGGAGTATTGCTGCCATCTTTGGGATGGTTCTGCTCGATACCAGCTGGCTGCTTTGGACTCTATTGAGCGGCGTGCGAAGAGGCTTATCGGTGACGATACCTTGGTCGAGACCTTGCAGAGCCTCGATCATCGTAGGAAGATTGCTTGCCTCTCCGTATTTTACAGACTCCATTTTGGTGAGTGTGCTGCTCAGCTGCACGATTTGGTTCCACCAGCTCCGTTCCATCATCGAACTACTAGACTCGGTCAGGGACTCCACCCCATCCGTATACAGTGGAGATACCGCGCGTATGAACTAAGCGATTTGCTTTCCCTTTTTTAACGGACTGCGCGGAAGTGGAATTCTCTGCCGGGATCTATCTTTCCTACACAATATAACTTGGGACTCTTCAAGGCCAGAATTAACGGGCTTTTCCTAAGCAAGCGCGCTCCATCGTACACCGCATAGTTGTCTACTTTTTCTTATATTAGGATAATCAACGAATTTAAATACCGTTATTTAATATCGTTGAGGATAATGCTCCATTCTCATGGGACAGCAGAAATAGAAGTGTTTTTTGTTTGTCCCTTTTTTCATATAGTCCTAAGCTCAACGTAACAACGGATCAACGTTATTTTTTTCAGAGGAGAATGCGCTTATGCACCATAACCGCAGGCTAGCTAGACCTGTGGCCGTGTGTGGGACTCGCGACTAAAGCGTCCACTACCCATTAAACTCCCCCGGTTCCCCTTCAAACCCGATTGGGACGAGCCAGTGCCAGCCTTGTGGCTATTGACAACGGATCGACGTAATTTTGTGTATGTGTGAGTAATTTTTAGAGATATTTATCTTTTTATTAGTGTAGATTATTCAATAATTAACGTATCGGCATCACTAACAGCAAATGAAACTCGTGCGCCGCCCACGCTAGGTTTCCCATTGTGTACAATTTTTAATGTCAGTAGCTGCATTGGCTAGTCATGTTGTATGTTACCAAATACATACTTGGCCTGGGGCGAGGCGAAACACCACACATTACGTGTATTTTTATACAAGGACATTTATTCTTTCGTATAAAAGTGTTTACCACACAAGAGACCTGATTTAATTATTGGGAACCTAACAAAATAAATTGCGTATAAAATTGAGTTGTTAGATTAAACTATTTTCCCAAAAGAGATAATATGTACAAGAAATTAATTTTAAAACAGGTAGGGCATAATGGTTATTCAACTCGAATTAGTTACTTTAGTAAATACATAGGTAAGTAGGTACATAGACATAGAACACATCTAGACCAGTAGAAACAGACATACAAAATATGTTTGTAGATACCATGCGGAAATCGAACCCGCGACCTGTGCACTATTGTGTAAAACTTCTTAACCACTCAATCCCGAACCGGCACTCGGGTGCCGCGTAACAATAGATTTTCTATTGTGTCTGGTGATCCGGGGCTTGAAAGATTAACCATGTCAAAGCCCAGTAATATTTTTTATTTTACTCTTTTCAATGCGACCTATTCGTAGTTTTCCATCATACGCGTATTACCGTTATAATACCTACTTATTAATCACGTGAATAAAACAATGGACCTTTAGCAATTTCGACTTCAAAAAGCTCAAAAACATTGTATCTTTTTTCTTTGTCTGGTGCCTTTGGAACCCGTCATATTAATTGAATATTTCATTCGGAATGTTCGTTTGTGAGAGCAAAACGCACGCCTTTACATGACAATGAATAGATCGGCGCGTCACCTCTCCAACAGGGCCACCACGCAAACAAAACTTTTATAAAGGATATTTTTATTATATTTGAAATTAAATTATCTTCGATCTTACGTTGGCGAATGTTTTGTGTGACAGATTATTTTATAATAATAGAAATAATTTATTTGACCTTATACCTACAGTGATTTTACATTTATAGTGAACATATTTAATTTGCATACATAAATAGTGGTAGTAGAAGATGACAACTACCCTCCGCGCTAGTTAAAAAATGTGTTGCGGCAGAGTAGCATTTATAAGTAATCCAATATTGTAAAAGTACCGGGTTGAGATCTCAGGTTCCCGGAGTTAAATTTTCGGGTTTGATTTATTCTTATAAAGCTCGGATTTGCCAGAATAACTAGGTATTTATCAAATCCAGCCACACCAAAACCATCTGTGACACTTAAATAGGCTGATACTTGTTTACTTACTAGGTACATGCGTAGAAATAGGAGTCTTCAAAATTACTTACCCGACTTAACAATTATTTCGCCATTTAGTAAGTAACTACTCGTAGTCGAATTCTAGGATGAATTAAGCTGTGTAGATGATTCACATGTCTGTAGTCAAACTAGTAGACACACTCCACAAGTATTACTCCACTTTAACATTCAGTAACACACGTCATGTCACTCCACTTTTACATTCAAGCACAAATATAGGCAACCAAATGACCGTTTAGTTTAAATCAAAAACTTCAAATGTTTCCGAGTGGCTAGTTTTAGCACCTACCTACAAAGGCATCTTTTCGGTAGTGACGTCATTTTTGTGATAACAGACGAAAACTATTTATTTTAATTAAAATTAGGTACGCCATTAACAATCAAATAATTTAAGATCCATTTTACTGCAAACTAGATATTGACAAATGACTATGAGCTGCTCTTCATGCTTTGGTATTGTTAAAAAATCCTACCAATTTCAAAGACATGGCAACCCTAGCCCCGATCCGAATAAAAAGGTCAATAAAAAACAATCATAACTCGTTCGTCGGGATTTCATATTTTAAAATAAGCGTATTTTGTACGAGAGCCGTTGTGCCGCGTCACGTTCCGCGGTAATGCCGCTTCGATTATACTCCGCACTGGCACACTGCGGCTAATTTCAGTAAGAAGAATACAAACAAATTTTATAGAACACTAAATTTTTGTCGGAAGATTTTTTTAAGCATTGCTACCGCAGGGTTGCGAGACCATGTGAGGGACTCGGGACTAAAGACGTTCTTCCTACTACTCACTAAACTCCTCCGGTATCCCATTCACACCCAAATGAATGTGATGAGCCGGTACCCGGCACTTGAAATCGGTTCGAAGTTCAGGGAAGCCTCAGTATGGCAGCACAATGAGGGTGTTTCCCTTTATGGAATAGGCTAATGTAGCCTGTTACTTACGATTAAGTGGCCTGTGTTGTTTGCCAACTGAAATGAAATAAAAAAGTAATAGCCTATATTTTCTGTCCAAAAATATGTCACTTGAATGCAAAGGCCAAAATGTGTACTGGTTTACACTTGCTTATTAATATTCTGATATTGATTGCCATTGTCACATTTCACTAAAATAAAAAAAAAGACTGACTCCATAATTAATCATGTTTGGAAGTGCCTCTTGACAAGAAGATTGTCCTTCGAACGTTTTTTCAATTTACTTTACTGTTGTTATGGTAACTGTGCCAAGGTGTTCTATGGAAGTGCTCATTTGTATCTAAATGGTAAAATAACAAAGGTAAAGTTTTGTAGTTAGAACCCCGGATTTGAAAAAGGAATTAAAAGATACGTGTCAGCATCCAAACGAGTATAGACTGTTTCCTTTTATTCTTTTAGGAATATATTATTTTATGTCGCTTACCAAAATTACAGCGGTTAATTTCTATGTTTAATATGAATGGTGAGTATGGTGACAGATTTGGAGTAATGGGTCATGGGTCAGTAAGTCTGCTATTAAACCAAGAGTCGCGAATTCATCGCATCTCAGTAAAAACTTAAGAAAAATTTTCTACTTTTATAAAGGTTTTGAATAAATCAAACAAGCCTGTTTATTTTTAAGGTATACATATTTATTTATAAATTACGCGGTCACATGATATAAATTAAATTATGTACAATTAAATAATACAGTTATATAAAAATAACGATAACAGATTGCGGGGAAGCGGTGGTCGGCCTCGTCGGTGGCGCTCGGAGTCCGGCCGCCGCTCGCAACGAACATTAGCTCAAGCTTAAACCTTAGGAAGCTGCGATTAAATCTGTTAGGCCGGGACGATAGATATTAACAAAAAAAGAAATAATAACAACGTATAAATTCGAAGATAAATAAACATTTAAACGTTAACAGTGACTAGAGAGCGAGGATTCCGTCCAAGCGACTTCTCATAGGCATTCGATAGGGTGTAACACTTAAAGATACTTAATAAATTAATAAATAATTTAATATAAAAAAACTCCTTTACACACTTAGACTCCGAATTGTATAAAAAAAATCGTACGCATCAATCGAATCATTCTTTATTGTTTTGTTGGGGGGGTACCTCAAGGTGGCGTCTTGGGTCCCTTGGTTTAAATGTTATGTGGTCTGTCAGTCGTAGTTTCGTCTAGATGTCGCTGACGTTAAGATAGAAGGCGGCGAGGGAGTCTCCCTTGGAGCCGACTGCGCGGGCTTGGTACTGGCCGCTGTCGTCGGGCGAAGCCTTGGCGATCTCGAACCGGTAGCGCGACGTGCCTTCCATTGTAAACCGGTACCTCGTGGATGTCTCGTCCACTGGTTTACCGTCCTTCAGCCATTGCAGCTGTAGTGGTGGCTGAAAAATAAATAACTACGGTTATACAATGCTCAATCGCCGAGAGTTTTGCGAGTTTAGATACTATGCCGAGAGCTTTAAGGTCTCCTCACAATTTTGTAATGGCATGAGTGTTTCTCTTTAACAATGACGGACTTATTTACCATGACGGTTTGTATGTTTGATGAAATCACCAGTATCACAGGGCCTCCAGCGCTGTCACTCACCTTATGGAGCGCAATAGAAATCGAGGACCGTGCAAAGTGGCGAGCATTTAGGAGAGGCCTATGTCCAGTAATAAACCGCGACAGGCTGATAACGACACTGTCGCAAGCTGTAGCTTACCTTGTCGAGCTCGGTAGAGAAGGCGTAGACCACGGGAGCATATGTTCTAGGATCACCAACCCGCTTTTCCAGTGTTTCCCGCCTAATTCTAGCAAATGGGATTTTCTGACAGGCCATTTAAAAAAAAAGTTTCCAAAAGCTTCACTAGATGGCGTTGAACGAAGTATGTATTAGTCTAGTATTTGTCTATGATCTATTTTTACCTCTGGCACAGATAATATTATAATACACTGGTTTTTTAACTAGGAGCCATAATAGTTACTCATTCTTCTTCTTCTTCATAATTAATAGCTTGCTTTGTGTTTTTTATTAACAATTCCGCCAATAAGTATTTTTTTCCGAAATGAAAATGACATCTGACATAAACAAAACGTTTCATTTTATCAAAAACAGTCATGTCAAAGTAAACTTTATAACGTTTCGTTCCTTGTGATTGCATAGGTGGAACGGTGCCATCTATTGAGAACTAACAAAACGGGCTGTCAGAAAATCGCCCATTGGCGAGCGTTTAG
This sequence comes from Mecyna flavalis, assembly GCA_949319885.1. Lineage (NCBI taxonomy): Eukaryota > Metazoa > Arthropoda > Insecta > Lepidoptera > Crambidae > Mecyna > Mecyna flavalis. The sequence goes on along the minus strand of OX439419.1, from coordinate 7,120,599 downwards.
AGAGTTTGTTTGGAGGCAACCTTACCTTGTCAAGCTCGGCAGCGAAGACGGCGGGCTCGGTCGAGGCGACCGTGGCGGATGCAGGGAAGTCCTTGTATTGCGGCGCGGCGGGCGTCTCGCCCGGGACGAGTACGAACAGCGAGCAGGACGAGAAAGACTCGCCCGCGTCGTTGAACGCCTCGCATGTGTATACGCCTGAAACGTAACGTTAGTTAATAAGGGTTTTATATGCTATATCAGCTGGCAGATAGCCCACATCAGGGTAGAGACCGCGGGTGGCGAGCCTGGTTCCGTAGATGAGAAATCGGTATTATTCGAATGTGTGAGTATAAAACTTCTGTAGGACGCCTCCAGGCCAGGTAGGATGGCTGGCAGGAGCTGGATACGAGTAGCTAATAATCGGACTAAGAAACGAGCATTGGGAGAGGCCTATCTCCAGTAGTGGACTGAGACAGGCCAAAGATGACGATGATAAGGCCTCTGCTTAGAATTTCCTATATTCCCTATGCTTACATTAAAATCCCTGTGGGTGTACAGGTACCGGCAAAGTTGTTGAACATCGGTCGACGGAGAGGGGGAAAGTTCGCGCATGTGCACTTGCGCGTGACCAATAGCGCGCGCGAATCTCCCAAACGCCCGCGCGCGTTATTGGTCAAAGGTATGCTTCTGATTAATAGCGAGCATGCGTGTCAAAATTATGATTACTTACCAGCGTCCTCAGGGAATATCTCAGCGATATGCAGCTTGTGAATATTCGCTTCGCTGGAGTACTGGAAGTCCTTGGACGGCTTGATCTCCTTGTTGTTGTGCAGCCAGACTACGTCGAACCTCTCCGCGCCCACGATTCTGCACCAACAAGATAAATGTCACTCAATATACTCAGTAGCATAGAAGCATACTTAAATAGTTATTTATGTGGCTGTTGCATAATGAGGGTCATTAAAATACGAATGTGGTTTTATGAAACGAACGAAGTGAGTTTCATAAAAGGATCACATGAGTATTTTAATGCCTAATTATGTACAGTCACATATCTACATAACTTTATCTTCATTCATACGATAATAAGTCTATTTTATAGTCAGGATCGATGAGCAAAGTTAGTACTTAGTACAAAATCATAACATAATTTGTAGGTCAATTTGAATAAAATACATTTTAAGAAGACGTTCGAAATTTGAACGTAATTAAGGTATTGGTTACCGATACTAAAATGTAAACATTAAGATGCAGCCACAGATACTCATATCTAAATGTAGGGCGTTTGCTCATCGATCCTGACTATAAAATAGACCTATTAGGGTATGGATGTAGATAAACATTATTTCTGTCTTGTTTTGTGAGGAAAGACATTATGGGGGGTAGCTAGATTACACCTGAGGAGTATTAGTTAGCTAGAATTTACTATGATTGCCTAAATACGTGTGTGTATATATGAATGTGTGTGTATGGGTGTCGTGAGATAAATGTTTTTTTATTGTTTTTTTTTTGGTTGTCTTAGTTTTCCTGCTCTGCTCGCAGTTTAATTGTGGCCTGTTCAGTCAGTCACACACACACAAACCACCAACTGTACTGACCTGCAGGCAAGAGTCACGGCCTCTCCGTCGTTGACGACCTGCGACTTCGCGTGGTCGACGATCCTGGGTGGTTTGTCGCCCTTGACGGTACCCGTTGCTGCCGCGCCGCTGTCTTTCTCCATCGCTGTGGTTAGATTACATAGCAATGAAGAACATGTACCATATGGACCAAAGTTTAACTTTATATTATTACTAGCGGGCGCCCGCGGTTTCACCCGCGTGGTTCTCGTTCCCGTGGGAATATCGAGATATCCTTTCTTAGCGGATGCCTACGTCATAACATCTACCTGCATGCCAAATTTTAGCCTTATCCGTCCAGTGGTTTGGGCTGTGCGTTGATAGATATCTATGTCAGTCAGTCAGTCAGTCACCTTTGAGTTTTATATACATAGATGATACTAATACTGACCAGCAATTTTCGCCTTGCGAGGAAATAAAAATACATATTATTATATTATAAATACATTACATTTTATACAGAACTTAAAACCAAATTTTCAACCCCCTTTTATGAAATGAAAATTTACACATTATGAAAAACACCTAATTTCGACTGACAGACAAAATCTGTTTGCGACATGGTCTAACTAACTCATTCTGTTAACCCATTCTGTAAACTTATGCAAAACTACAATTAAATGAAACAGTACTCACGTTTAACGGTAACCTTGCACTTCGTTTCAACTTCGCCCTGGCTGTTGGTGGCCTTCAGCGAGTATTCGCCCTCATCCTCCGGGAACACCTCGTTGATGGCTAATGACGCCACGCCGTTCTTGTACTTGAGGTCCACCACCTGCGATGATTCATGGTATTCATTATAAGTGTGAATTAGATCGCAGTGCCAGATATTTTCCCGTGAAATAGAAGGCCGTTTGCCGTCATGTGAAACATTTGCAATTTTCTATTCTTTTATTTTTCCATACAAAACGTGTAAGTATTTAGCCACAACTACTTGATGGCAAGTTTGGCGTGGTTATTTTTATAAAAAGTCAAGCTTTTAAACTTAACAGGTCATTGACATTGTCATTATGCTGGCACATAGTATGCTTCTCTTATGTTCGAACCTTTGGGTGCGTTTAGCAGAAAAAAGCGCTTGTAAGCAAAATGGCGTATCTACCTCAAAACAAACAAATTAAATAAGCAAAATGGTGGATTATGTTAGCGCTATAAAGTTAGCAAACGTGTCCTGGCTGAAAACTATTTTCAGCGCTATTGCGCTTGTGAGCGCTTACTAGCGCGCTAGTAAGCGCTCTCAAGCGCTTTTTTGTGCCAAACGCACCCATTGTCATTATGCTGGCACACAGTACCTATGCTTCTCTTATGTTCGAACCTTTGGTCGTATACATACCTCAGATGAGTGCAGCGGCTTCCCGTTCTTGAACCAGGCGACGCGCGGGTCGGGGTCGCCGCGGACGGCGCACGACAGCAGCAGCGGCGCCGCGTCCCTCGCCATCAGCACGTCGGGCAGCGCCCGAGCGAATGACGGCCCGCACATTGTTGCGTCTGATGCCGGCACTAAAACAGACAATACATGATACAATTATTCCAATACTTACTAATATTGGCTGCGTTTGGCAGAAAAAAGCGCTAGTAAGCGCTTGTAAGCAAAATGGCGTATCTACTTCAAAACAAATAAGCAAAATGGCGGATTATGTTAGCGCTATGAAGTTAGCAAACGTGTCCTGCCGAAAACTGTTTTCAGCGTTAGTAAGCGCTCACATCACAATCGGATAATATAATTATTATCCGATTCAAATGCTATTAGGATAATACCTTTTGGAATTGAGCGAAAAATTACGTCACCTGCGCTTATCCGTAACGATAACCACCAATAGCAACGCATTATTTATCTGCGAGTGTGTAAGTCATTAGTGTCGCATCACGCAACTCCAAAAGGTCGTATCCTAATAGCATTTGAAACAAATAGTACAACTCTCGATGGTCTAGAACGCCAAAATACCGACGACCTATAACTATGAGTGAAACTCAAAACTAAAGCGATCCACTACCCCCTACACTTCCAAGGTTTCCCCTTCAAAGTTGACAAGGAGCAAAACAGACCGTCCGTACTGTAATAACCCACATCATTTCACCTATTAAGGTGATAGCTCACAAATCAAATTTGGAAAAAGTCCCATCAGAACCCCCATGTTTTATCATCAGCTAGAACAGTAATCACAGTGGTCTACATAAGGAGGCGGCCACTTAAATTAGGCAGATTCAGAATTTAAAATCCAATAGATGGCGCTGCGTAGAACATCTTGGCTCAAAAATTTAAGACAGTGGTTCGGTATGAGCACGAGATCCTTGTTCAGAACAGCAGTGGATAAAGTAAGGATTGCCATCATGATCGCTAACCTCCGGTAGGAGACGTCACCTAGAGAAGAAGATAATAAAGTATGATACTCACAGACTAATTCCTTAGTGGCGCTCCTGGACCGCGACGAGGCGTCGGACTCGAGCTTGGCGCCGTACTTCTTCTTGCTCGCGTCCACGGACGACTGCGGCGAGTACTTCGGCCGCACCGCTGCGTGCGACTTCACTGGCGGGTCGATTGTCACCTACAAAAATTATATAAATTATATAATACATTATTGTAATAATGCTGGTTTTAAATGCTCTTTCTGTTGGCAGATAAGCACGTTGTCCGCCTGATGATAAGCGGTCACTGCAGCGTATTCCATATTTTTCCGTGTGGCTTTGACACTGTTCCTTAGAGGCAGTCAAATAGATAGTCCCACATGTACTATTTCATATACGTATTTATTTACCACTGGCATGGCAGTGACGAAAAACTTACAGTCAACAGCACATCAACCTATACACTCGCAGTTCGATATTAGCGCTTACGCCCCTGACATAAGGGCGGTGCAAAGTCTAAAGTGTATAGGTTGATGTGAGATCGGACCAAACCATAAATAAACATTTATAGCACAAATGTTTCTACAGTGCCGGAATCAAACTCATTAGACTTCCGAAACATTACACCGAAACATTTGTCCCTTATTCAAATAGAAACAGTAACGGCCCTTTCACACGGCAGTCCAGTTTTGCAGGACCGGCTTTTTACTGTATCCTGCAAAACTGGACGGTGTGTTCACATGGCAGTTCAGTTTTGCGGGATCCAGTAAAAAGCTTCTTCTTCTTCACTTCACTATCCCGCAAAAAACAGTGTCCAGCAATAAACCGCACGCGGGAAGCCGTATGAACACTGATATTTAAATATTTGTGCGACTAAACAGGATCCCGCTTTTTACTGGACGACGGATCCAGTTTCTAGTGACAAAACTAAAACACAATTCGACCGGGTTTTTGCAGTATCCCGCATGCGGGATGCTCGTGTGAACGCTACCATATAAACACGTTCGCCATCAAACGGGATCACGCAAAAACCTGGACTGCCCGTGTGAAAGGACTGTAACGCAGTATCAAAGTAACATACCTTAGTCTTGGTGATGATTGGCGGCGGCGCTGGCTTGAGCGGCTTTTCTATGTAGCGCCGATCGCCTGAGTGGAGGAAGTTGTGCGCCAGAGCGGCTTGCTCGGGAGATATTACCTCACCTGAGAGTACATGAATCGGTTAATAAACAGTTAAATAAAGTCAAAGTAAGAAGTTGTTAAAATATATTATAGTAAGAGCTATTTAATAATTTGCGTAAAACTTTATGGCAATTTACTGAATTAAATTAAAAACATTTTGTCGCCAGTTTCAACATTAACAGAAAAGATCGTGGTATCTGTCAGATAACTTAAGTGCTCTCTCTTTTGTGTTATGATTTAAATAGAGAAGACAACATGTGTAACTTTGTTTGGCCGTAGGCCCAGCAACGCGGAGGGCGAAGCGCGACAGCGGCCGGTGTGGCACGAGCGACCTAGCTTGTAGTAAAACTTTTATGACGTCGTTGAGCAAACAAATCCGCGGAAGTCGAAAATTGGCGGTTTCGACTTTTGAATACCATTGGATGCAAGTTTTAAGCGCGCTTCTTTGTGCCTATCACGTGCACATATATCAGCCAATCAGAAGCCGTTATTTAAAAAAAAATGTAACACCGCGTATAAAACAATACCGCATTAGTTTCATAAAATATGCTTACAATACCGCCAATGTACCTCGCAACACAGCTTACAGAATAAAACATAAAATACAGAACACCGCATAAATATATAACATAGTTGACGTTTAAAGGTTTCTAATGTCAATTTAAATACAAAACAGAAACAACTAAGCTAACTAAAATTTTAACGGTTTTTTGTATGCCCTGTAAACTAGCAAAAAATTACTTATGCGGTGTTGTTTGCTCACTAAGTCAGAGTATGTGCAAACTTACCCTCGACGATGACGACGCAGGAGGTCTCGTCTGTCCCGTGGACATTGGTGGCCACGCAGCTGTACTTGCCGCTGTCCTCGGGCCGGCAGTCGATGATCTCGAGCGTCACCACGCCGTCCGCGTGCGCCATCGCGTAGTCGAACTTCGACAGCTCCTTTCTGTCCTTGAACCTGTGCGTACAAGTCATTATTAATATCTGGCAACATCGCATAATGCTGGCCATACACTATCCTTCCTATCGTTAAATCGGCATGACGCGATCGATTGGATCAAATCGAATTGACCGTTTGTGAATGTGGATTGGCATGTCAAATGTTTTTGTCATGCCAATCCGACAGTGGTTATGGTGTATGGCCAGCATAACATTAGCAACACGCGAAGTTACTTTAATTTGTCTAAACTCAATTAAAATCGATATGTATGCGGTAGACATTGATTTATTTATCCAAACTTATAACTGTCTTTACAGGATCAGGTGCCTAAAATTATGCTGTAAGTTGAAGTAGGTTGACGTGATGCTAATTGTACACGGATTTATTATCATATTGCCAAATGAAGTAGGTGGTTTTTATTGGCTAGATAAGTTAAGGCACTGAGGGACACTTATCGAAAAGCGTCTCTCAATGTGTTGCCACACTGCAAGCTTCTTTGATCTGCGAGTCTTTCATTTTAAGTTCACTGATTCCTCACTTTTTCTTCGGAACACAGCCGCGGCTAACTTCGCCTGTTGACTCCTGCCAAAAAATGAACGGCAAAACCTCGCGCCGTCGCGATACCTCAGGCGCTGCCGCTTTACTTTAGGCAGGAGTGACGACTATTATTATATGCTTCCCAGTATTGTAGGAGCGTGGGACAGTGGGACATACCATTTGACGGTGGGCGTGGGCTTGCCGCTGAGGCAGCAGAGCAGCTTGCAGGTGTCGCGCGCCTGCATGACGCGCGGCCGCAGCTGGAACGTGAACACGGGCGCCGTCTCGCTCGACTCCTGCCAGAACGTGTATGGTAACGCCTCGCGACGCCGCGGGGCTTCGGGCAGGTGCTGCCGTTGTACTTTAGGTACCGCTGTGGATAGATAAACAAACAATAAGTTATTGCTATGACTTTAAGGCAGGGTAGTAGTCCAAATTCAACCAAAAGAGGTATTTTTAAACGCTTACGTGTGGGGGTATAAAACATATTTATGAACTATAAAAAATATGGTAGGTAGAGAACAGTCTGTTGCAGTGGAGTATCGGAGCATAATTTGAAAAAACCATCTGGTTTCTTTCAAAAAAAATATTACAAAATGACGAATAAAAAAACTGCGTAAATTCAGTTACTCTGAATTTTCAGCGACGACCCCAATTTTTTTTTTACAAAATAAATAGCCAAGCTAATCCTCTAAAGAAGTATCGGATTAGATTTTTTATTTCATAATTATATTATAAGTAATTAAATGAAAACCCGCAAAAAATATAATCTTCGAACTCAAAGCCGCCATTTTCATTATGTGTGATATGCGATTTTCAACTCAAAAACCCAAAGCGGTAGAATAAAAATAGACCGCTGTAACCCGTTTAGTTGTCGAGCAGCGCTCGAGGTGAAAGGTCGGCTCCGGACGCTCTGTGTCGCATGACAGCTGCTTTTTTGACAAGTTCACTAGAGATGCGGTGCTGTCGATTCCCGAACGAACACCGATTTTAGATCTAAAAATATTGTTTTTTACCTATGTCAATCAAATATGATTCGATAGTTTGTAAAATCAAGGATTAATACCTGCGGCGACATGTGTCACAGTGAAATAATATTTATCTAGAAACGTCGATTTATAAAAATAATAAAAATAGATAAGTAAGTATCAAATCGATTTTTTAACGACAAATACTGCAAGATTGAGTAACTACAAGGAAGTATTCTTATTTTCGAATCTGATTCACATTTAGATTTTTTATCCAAGGCGTTATACTTTTAATCAATTTGATTATTATTTTTATTATACGATTTTACGTATGAAGTTATTAACAAAACAATTTTTTCGAAATTTAACTCGGTTACAATCGATAATAATTGTAAGCGAAAGATGACCACAATGAACATCTCTAAGTTGGCGGCGCTGGCAATCATGAACGCTTTTTCTCTGCATACATTTTGACAGTAAAAAATTGTGAAACGTTAATCATGTCAATCCGATGGCATTTTGACACAGAATATAGTAATAGTACTAACGTAATTTTGAGATGATTATAGGGTAGGTTGTACCTTAACCTTTATATTAAGAGTTTACTATTCTAAAATACATAGACTTTTTTTTGAAGGGAGTGTTGTAAAGTATGTGTACATAGAAAGAGAAAATAAGTTTTGGCAATCAAAAATTAAAAAAAAAAACCGTTGACTTTTATATGCACAGCATTTTCCCGGAAATAGTAGACCCGAGGAATACACGCGGGATGACACTCGAGATATTATCATCAATTGATTGACAGCAGGAAACTGCAAAGCAATTTGTTTGACAGTCTATTTTTTATAGGTTTTGGCTTTGTACGGTTTGTACAGTCAACAGCACATCACGGTTAACACTTGCAGTTCGATAATAGCACTTATGCCCCCGACATAAGAGCGGTACAAAGTCCAAAGTGTTACGTCTGACGTGCTTTTGACTGTACTTTAGCCACTGACGATATTTAAAAGGTCCAGTATTTTCATAAATGTTTTCTTCTTCTTCCTTGTCGTCACACTCTTGGCAGAGTGGTCGTGGTCGTCACATCAGGGGTGGTAGCAACCTTTACAATCCGCCGCCACTCATCTCGTACTGTAGCGCGTCTAGGACACGTACACATAGCCCTGAGCGTTTTTACGAGCACACATTTTGCATCTACATCTTGACATTCATCATAGATTCCTCGATTAGGTTGTACATATAAGTAATATACACCTAGTACCTACTAGATACATAACAATATTATGACTAGGTTCAAGTTCATTACTGGATATCTATGACTAGATTTAAGTTCATTACTGGATGTCCATGACTAGGTTATGTTCATTACTGGGTGTCCATTACAAAAATAGAAAAAAAATAATAGATTTTGGGGGCTCACCATACTTAGAACTGAAACTCAAAAAAATTTTTTTCATCAAACCCTTACGTGTGGGGTATCTATGGATAGGTCTTTGAAAATGATAATTAGGTTTCTTATATCATTTTTTCTAAACTGAATAGTTTGCGCGAGAGACACTTCCAAAGTGGTAAAATGTTGGTCCCCCCCCCCCCTTTAACTTCTAAAATAAGAGAACGATAAATCTAAAAAATATATATGATATACATTATTATGCAAACTTTCATTGAAAATTGGTTTGAACGAGATCAAGTAATTAGTTTATAAATTTTGGGGGCTCCCCATACTTAGAACTGAAACTCAAAAATTTTTTTTTTCATCAAACCCTTACTTGTGGGTTATCTATGGATAGGTCTTTAAAAATAATAATAAGGTTTCTTATATATTTTTTTTCTAACCGGAATAGTTTGCGCGAGAGACACTTCCAAAGTGGTAAAATGTTGGTCCCCCCCCCCCTGTAACTTCTAAAATAAGAGAACGATAAAACTAAAAAAAATATATGAATAGAATAGAATAGATGTACAGTCAAAAGCACGTCAGACGTAACACTTTGGACTTTGTACCGCTCTTATGTCGGGGGCATAAGTGCTATTATCGAACTGCAAGTGTATACCGTGATGTGCTGTTGACCGTACATTACCATGCAAACTTCCATTGAAAATTGGTTTGAACGAGATCAAGTAATTAGTTTTTTTTAATACGTCATAAATCGTAAACCGCAATTTTCCTCTCATTTAAACAACTCAAATATAAAAACATCGATCAAACTTACAAAGAACTACAAGAACTTTTATTTATGATGATACTTGCTGCTACGGAACCCTTCATGGGCGAGTCCGACTCGCACTTGGCCGGTTTTTATTTGTTAAATAAATTATATTTAACTTTGCGGTATCTCACGCGTAACACAGTAGAAATATTGAATAAGGACAGGACTTTACACTTAAAGTATGTTCAGTACTGAAATTTCACAATATTGATAACATTTCACAAATACCAAAATTTTTTTCTTAAACTGTCCATGATTGGGGTGTTTACCTTAGGCATTTCGGTATCATCAACCCTAGAGTAACACGCTCTGGCTCAAGGTCGCTGGCGCTCGAACTCTCACGTACAGAGAGTGTCACGGCTGTGATGGTGAGGAACCCTTCACGTTCGAGTTCAACTCACACTTGGCTGGGTTTTTTTCTATTACTCCGGCCAGTTATTTATGCAATATTATGTATGTGTGAGGTTATTTTTATTGTACTAGTAGAAGATCCGAACTAAGGTCGATCTTCACCGAGTTAATAATAGAATGAAACTTATTTTATCATGAATTTAGCATATTAGAAAACATATTAAAAATGGGTTGCCTAAAAAAATCCTGGTTTTTTACTATCACATGTTTCATGTATTATCCTTTTTTCAATTATTTTAGCTATTTTGCCAACGAAATTTAAGTTTCTCTAGAATTTATGAGTTAGCCTGCAAAATAACCTAATTAACCTGCTTAAATAATAAATAAAAATAAAATAAAAACTGCCTTAAAACAAATATTGATATTTAAAATTTAGTATGATGTCCAGACCTCGTAAACAGTAGTAAAAAGTTTTGATATTAGTGAGTAGGTAGAGGTACCTACTCAAAATATTAAAACTACCAGTTTTTGTTTGGAGGTGAATTGTCTGCTTGTTTTGCGTATACTGTGTTCACGCTGCGCTCTCTGATTGGCGGTTGCGCTCCGCCTACAACGAGACGCGCGGGTGAAAAACGAATTTGGAATCGTGCTAACACCTCGTCTTAACTGCCTCCGTGGTATAGTGGTAGAGCGTTGAGCTCTAAAACCCGGAGGTCGTGGGTTCGAATCCCGCGGGGAGCATCACTTTGTGTGATTGTTTCCAGTTTTGTTAGGACATTGCAGGCTTGAATCACCTGAATGTCTGAAAAGAATGATGATTCCGTGCTTCGGAAGACACGTTAAGCCGTTGGTCCCGACTATGTTCTAAGTAGGTCTGATTTCCCTAGCAATGGTTACGGAGGTCAGATGGCCATCGCTCCATTGTAATAACCAGGCTTGTCAAATCTAGGATCATAGTCGAAGCGGACTCTGAGCTCCATACTGGATGCAATCGGGAATACGCTGAGATGATGATGATGATGAAGTTATGACGGACGGGTCTAAGATCTGCAATCGGTGACGACACTGGACGGATTCAATCGCCACGCAATCAGGAGAGACCGGGCGATTTTTTGGAGTGGGACAAACTTGGTAATACTGCAGATATGATGCTTAGCTATGTTACACAAAAAACAGGTTTGTGAAAATAGAAGCAGCACATAAACACTGATTTGCTTGAGAATTTCTTCTAACTGACATTTATACCTATTTACTTTCAATAAAAAGACTACGCTCTTCTGCTTTCGCACTATTTACTTAAATTACTAAACGATCCAAAGAAAGATTTTTGAATACAATTTTAAAGCCGCCAGTGGATTTCAAAACAAATAAATGTAAGTCAGTGTCAACAACAAAATACACTATATTAAACTAATAGACCCTAACTTCAGTACTTATTATATCATTGGTATCTAAAATAAATAAAAAGCAACGGAAATAGGAAATAGTGCTTGTCTACTGATGAGTATATTATGATATCCACTGGTGAAAGACAAACATTCATCACTCCTCCATTTTGTCATAATACCCAGATTATTACTTATGAATCTTAGTGCATAAAGTAGGGCTACAACCAAATTTGCATGTGAGCCCAATACAATGTTATTTGACCTATGAGTATCAACTTTGTCCTTGTCATAAAACTAAAGCTTCAAACATCAACACACTTAAGGAATAAATCAACCTTTAGGCACCCCGAGTCCCTCACGAACTTTCACAACAACACAACTTTCGACCCTATTCCCACACAACACAGTCCTCAACGAGACATATAGCTCGACTAATTAAACACTAGATCATCGCCTAGGTCCGCACTCAGAATAGATTTCGCATTCGTGACCTAATTGTTAGGATTGAACTATTAATTCGTTGGACCGATTATCTTTGGGCTGTGTCATCTTTGATTTGACAGCTTTACAATCTCTATGGTTATTTGTGTCTGTGGCGACGACAGACATGTTTAATTAGATAGTTTTGTCTGGCTTGACGGTTCATAATTATGATAGTGTATGAGTCAGGCAATCAGTTATAGGGCAATGTTTGTACCAGGCACAAACAACAAAAGTCGAGGATTTTCTAGGTACAAAGAAAAATTTATTTTGGTACCATTTGGTGATTTTCACTTTTACAATAGAGCACCCTCCTCTGGGATTAAAGTCATGATATGATGTTTTTTTATAAATTTACTACATCTATTACACAAATTCAGACTATTTTAAGGCAAGTTCTAGATCTTAAAAACACTTGACGGTTATTTTGTTTTAAACCCAATCAAAAAATGTCAATAATAAGTTACTACGTTGTTCCCGAAGTGAGAGATATATTCTAACACAAAACAAATACTGGGTTACTATAAAACAAGCATTTTCTACATAAAAAGCCACGTACATTTAATTTGAATCACAACATTAAAGTTTTATTTCTTTCTTTTGAGAAAGACAACATAGTAAAAGGTTAGATAGTACATTTAAAATAATATTTACGTACACTCTGTTGACAGGTACACTAAATTACATGAGACGAAAATACCGAACATTACTAGAGGTACAATCTACATTACGACTATGAGTAATAGGGTTCAAATTTGACCGTGACAAATACAGGAGTGTGTTCTGGCAGACATGTTTAATCACTTGTGACGAAATCGGATTTTAATTGCACGTAGTAAAGTTTAAATTAGATTGTAACATTATAGAAATTGGGACGAAGTTAAACTAGCTGGACACAACAGCAACATTATTTATTGTTATATTTTCGTAAGTGAACTTTAGTTAAGACTAATGCTATCTGCGTAATTAAATGTTACCGTTTCTGCATTCCTCTTCTTATAATTATAACTAGCCTTCCGCCCGCGGTTTCACCCGCGCTCAATTTCTTTTTCCAAATTTCCCCCCCTTCCCCCCACATTTCCGGGATCAAAAGTACCCTATGTTCACCGGGGAAAGTGTAGCTTTCCAACAGTGAAAGAATTATTAAAATCGGTTCAGTAGTTTTGGAGACTATTTAATACAAACAAACAATCAAATCTTTCCTTTTTATAATATTAGTATGGAAGTATAGCTAGAGATAGACAAGTCTGCTGATTGGAGGAGGACCGCCTTGTGGCATCAAACAAGCTTACTATTCTATTCATAGTCAATAGTATTAAAAATTAATATTGTTATACTCACGCTGTACGTTGAGGAACACGACCTCTTCTCTGAAGCCGTAGTGGTTCTCCGCGCGGATGATGTATTCTCCGCGGTCTTCCAGCTTCGCGCGGTTTATTATGAAGTAGTAATCGTCTCCCGCGTATCTGTACACATTAATATATTTATTAAATATGGTTACAAAAACAAAAGATAATTATAAGGTTACCAAGTGGTTTTGAGCGTCACTTTACATGCGTATGGTGGTCTTGAATCTCAGCCCATCTATGATTTTTCGTCATCTCGGTGATGACGTAAAACATCATGAGAAAACTTGCATAATCTAATAGCTATGTATGTAGCCAGCCACCAGGATCGGAATGGTCTAGTTACCCTTATAGGGTAAGTTTCGGAGGTTAGATCACAGTCACTCCTATGTACTAACTGGACCGAATCCTGAATCAGGGTGAAACCGTGCTAAGACTAGATCAATTTGCATTGCTATCCCAGTTTGTTAAGAGACTGCACCTGTGCTTGCGGACTTACTATGTCCTGCGTTAAGATTAGTCGCCGCGAGATCTTATGCGAAGGCAATAAGATTAAATTTTAAATGACATTGTGTACGAACCTCTTCATGAACTTGACGGACTGCCTCAGCTCGTGGTTGTTGCGCGACCACGTGACCGTGGGCGTGGCGCAGGCGATGATGCGGCAGTACAGCTTCACCGACTGGCCTTCGTAGCAGAACGCCGATTGCGGCTTGATCACGAACCGCGGCGCCGCTTGCCGCCGGTCTGTTAAAATAATGGCATGTTAATAAAAGACGAAGACGAAGGGCTGAGGAAGACTTGACTTATTCGAATTGTTCGAGGTGAATTACTACATTTATAGACGTGATTATACTGCTCGTCGTAAATTGTAACGAGTAAATAACTAAACGAGCTATATTTGCAAAGGCGGCCCCTTCCTTCCACTTGACACCACCAAAACGACACCACCGATGATGTCATATGGAATCTCTAGTCCATAATTATGACACCACCCTAGTGATGTCTAGAAACGCGTTTTTGACAAACAGCTCCCAGTTCATTATTTTAAGTTATCTATAGTTAAACGATAATTATTAACAAAGTTTATGACATATTTATTTTTTATTTAAGTGATTTACATTTTAATGTATTAAAGAACGGACCGGAAATTACAGTGCAGCAAACTAGTCTTCCAGCATATCCCCAATTATTGTTGTTACGTGCTTGTAATAGGCATTAATGAACTTTTCTTTTTGTGTTTCTTTTCCGGGAAAATAACTTTCGGCCAACAATTTTGCTGTATTATGTAACATCACTAATAGTCGGTGGTGTCATATGGACTAGTGATTCCATATGACACCACCGGTGGTGTCGTTTTGGTGGTGTCAAGTGGAATGATCGAGGCGGCCGATAGGCAACTCGAACGAACGATCCTCTTACGCGTCCGAAACCGGTCCCATAGCACACATAGGACCGTATTTAATAACAGTATTCTCACCGAACTGTCCGTCGTATATCTTCCACTTCTCAACGACTGAGCGAGCTGTATTCGGACAGGCGACCAATAGGCAGCGCGAAGGACGCCCAGTCGTCGTAGCGCTTCCGTAGCTGGTCTCGTAGCACATCACAATGCCGTAGCATACCACAGCGATCTTACTAAGGGTAACTCACCGAACTGTTCGTCGTATATCTTCCACTTTTCCACAAGCAGCTTCCTAAGCGAGCTATACTCGGACAGGCGGCCAATAGACAGCGCGAATGACGCCCAGTCGTCATAGCGCGTCCGTAGCCGGTCTCGTAGCACATCACAAAGCCGTAGCATACCACAACGATCTTACTCACCGAACTGTCCATCGTATATCTTCCACTTCTCCACGAGCAGCTTCCTGAGCGAGCTGTACTCGGACAGGCGGCCGATAGGCAGCGCAAATGACGCCCAGTCGTCGTAGCGTTTCCGTAGCCGGTCTCGTAGCGCCTCGTAGCGCCGCGACGCGATGGTGCCGGTGCGGCCGGCCGCTGCGTCGCCTGCTAGCCACTTGTGCATTAAGCACTCGTGCGCTGTCATACGCTTCCTGTGAAGAAAATAAATAATTAATATCCTTGGAATCAATTGACACAGCACTTTATCTCGCCAAACTAAGCACAATTAAAAACAACATGGACTAGAAAGTGTTTTTTACGAAAGAGGGAGAAAAACAATTAAGTGTTAACACCTGTTGGCAAGTGATCACTGCTGACCCACATTTTTCTGCCTCAGTGATGCAGTGACTAGTAGGTCGCACTTTTAAGTGACGGTCGGACGGCCAGGGTTCTAATTCCGGGTCGGACTTAAAATTTGTCATTGAGTTTTCCTGTTTAGGAATTATTCAGTTGCATTCCGCCCAACTAGCACACAAGCTCTATAACAAGCCGTACACTGGTCGGTTAGAAGTTACTAATAAAGGCATGGGTTCCTTAAGTAAGATCTACAGTATATGTACAAGCGCTTAAAGCACCGCTGTACCCCCAAAAGGGCCCATTTTGTACGGCTATAGGGTCTACAGTGGCGTATGCGAGCGATAGTATACGCTTAAGTATCTAAAATAAGTTGTAATAGCACGACTGTAGCGCTCGCACCTTATCATAGCACGACTGTAGCGCTCGCACCTTATTATACCGCGTCTGTATCTCCGATTTAAAGTTTACGGTTCTTTATTGAATATACAGTGGCGATACAGAGGAATTTATAAAACATAACCTATAATTTTAATAAGATTAGCCATTTGGAAAGTATATGACAGTGAATTGCAGTAAGTAAATTAAAAATAATAAACAGGTAAGTCAAGTGTTGTTTTTTCCTTTTATTCGTATGAAATACAAGTGCGAGTAACAGTTTATTGTAAATATATACATATGTTTTAGCTAATATTTTCACGCGCCCTTCTATATATGCAGTTTTTTGATAAAAAATACATTTAATTATAGATTGTGGATTCTGAATTTAGCTTGTAAAAGATATTTAGGCTTTGTTTGTAGTTTTTGTAGTGTCATGGTTGAAAAATAGTTACGTGAGTTCGGTTTTTTGTACATATTTATGATTTAAAAATTATAAATTAGTATTCTGAAAATCAATTTTATAAAAGCTAAATGGCGTCTCAGCTACAACAGCTTTCAGAGTTTACTAGAACCTTTCTACCGATTCATGGCGCTTGTATTTGCCGTTCTAGAGCTTTGGGTTCTACAATTGTGGTATTAACGTGCTATTAAACGTTATGAGGTGTACAGCAGCAATTAATACTTCTTTTAAGAACCCAAGACTGTACAATGGATAATTGATACCCTATTATAGAGGTCGTTTTATTTAGGAGTCCGTGGTCAGAATCTTAAAACCATTCTACACTTGACTTATTATCTGGAGACTTTTGCATCAAATTCGTGTTTTTCAGGTCCTACAAGAAATCTGTGGAAATATTTCAACAGCTGCAATGGGCTACGGGAAAGCATCTGAACCTACGTATATAATACTTTCAGACAACGCCGGAGCTCAAGTGCCGACAGAATCGGAACCAAATTCAGAACTGCAAAATATATGAAACATCTTTTTATTATATTAAATGTTTTATTTAGTCCCCCTCTCTAGTCCGGCTTCAGCCGTTTTAATGGCCATAGTAGTGGAATTTATACACTTTTACCTGTATAAGGAGTGTTTGCCATGCCTAATCCAGCTATTTGCCATAAAGTTGCTGTACAATTCTTAATTGTAGCGACTTAGGCGCTACTATAGAGTATTATGTATCTGCTGTAGATACAGCATTACAAAGGATGTCATTAACTGTACTCAACAGCTTAAGCCTATACAAGTATACAATATACAACTTAAGGCGTTTCAAAAGAAGTTAATAACTCTGTTCTAACGCCTTTAACTACAAAAACATTCTACAAGATCTCAGAGCGCTACAAAAGTTACTTATACCTCCTCTTTACATCTAATGCCTGTACAATAACTCTATATTATGACTTTGTATCTCCTTTGGGGATTATTTTACCGCTCTACGACCATTGTACCGCACGTCTGTTAAAGCGCTTTTAAATACGCTACTGTACAACTTAAGAAGTATAATAAACCCTTTGAACGGCTGTTATACAACCTTCAGGTGGTACAGAAGCAATTTAAGCAGCTTGCGTGTTTGTTGGGCGGTGTCTGGAAGTTGGCTATGTAACACCCCCATACCTTAGAAGGCACGTGAAGCTAAATCTTCTTCAGTCATGCCAGACTGCTATACCGTTTTATGAGTGTGGGCATAGAGAGTGCATTTGTGCTTGCGCACTATATTCAACGTAGTTGGTCGAACCCGGTTAGGAGGACATTATTATTACGTACTCCTTATTCTTGACGAGCAGCCTCCTGATGAAGTCCTTGGCGTCGTCGGACACGTGCGTGAACGCTTCCTCGTCGAACTCCCAGTCGCAGGCCTTGACGTTCTTCAGTGTTTCGATGTCGTTGTTGCCCGCGAACGGCGAGAGACCCGATAGGCTGGGGGTGAGAGGCACATGTTAACATTTATTTATAACAAATTCGTATTAAGAATATATTTTGTGATCGTTTTGTATAAGTATTTTCACTTAATTTAATAAAAACTTACTCTTTTTAAAATTAATGACATTTGTTTGATTAAATGGTACATTCAAATAATGAACAGCTGAGACCACCATCCGTCCAATGATATTATATAAAACAAAAGCAGATAATGTTATAAGCGCTCGCGTTTTGAAGACTCAAAAAAGACCCAATTGGGAGGTTTTTTAACATTTTGCGTCATACGTCAAATTATACCTATCTCTTTCATTTGCGTGCTATTTCATATCTTTTGTCTTACTTATCAGTTATATTTGTCAGGACAATGTGTGCAATGGAACAGATTTAAATCGTAATTACTATGAACGTAACATATCTATAGCATAAAACATCATTGCATCCGTCACATAATTACGATGTTTGACATAAATAAAGATTTCTTTCTGCAGGGCAATAGCCTCCGTCATTGAAAACAAGTCACCGCTATAATAAATAATAGGATTACTCACAACGCTTGCAAAGTGTCCCGAGCTGCATCCAAAAAACCGACACAAACCTTAATTTTGATCGTACAAATAATCAAACACAGAACAATAATATTGGACAACATCACATACATTGATCTGACCCCAAAGTGAGTAGCGTAAGCACTTTTATTATGGGTGTCAGAAAAACGAAAGTACCACAAATATATACACACAACAACAACTACAACTACTTAAATACAAATACAGAACAAATACAAATGTTCATCATCTAAGTGTTTGTCCTGGGTGGAATTCGAACCCACGACCCCTGGCGCAGAGGGCAGGGTCACTACCAAATGCGCCATCGGGCCAGTCAACATAAAAAGAGTCAATATTAGTACTCACAGCACATAAGACAGCACGCCTACAGCCCACATGTCAGTGTAGAAGCCCACAGGCTCGCGCTCCACGATCTCAGGCGCGGCGAACTCTGCGGTGCCGGTGGATATCTTCACCACTTCGTTAGGATCCAGTTTCGTTGCTAGGCCGAAGTCGATTATCTGTGGGGATACAATATTGTTAAGATTTTATAATGTTTCAGATGGTAAGGTTTTATTTCTAGTCAGCTTTGTTTGCCCAGATGATCTTGGCTTGGATGCATTTATGTGATTGATTATGAAACCATTATTTAAAGAGGTTAGAGTTGGAACAGGGTGGCCTTTCGCGAATTGATACGACAGAAAGAGTATGAGTTGCAACCGGGAATTTCAATTGGCAGACAAGTACGCCGCCCCTGTCTGATGGTAAACGACTGTCAAAAGCTTATTCCATTGAGGGATGTTTACCAGTTAGTACCGTTCAATGTCTGCCACATTTTAGGCACTTATGACCTTCGAGTCTTTGATTTCAAGTATCAGTCCACCCTTATATTGCCAAAACACAGCTAAAGCTGTTATGACGTGAGGTTCCACTCAAAGGTAGTCAGCATGTCATTTTCTCGTAATATTGTTATGGTTATAAATCTTAACAGTCAAATTTGACAACCCCCATGGTGTTAGCGTTTTTCAAGACTGACTGATAAAACCACATTGAAGACCTAAAACACTTCACTACACTCCACCATATCTGCCGCATGTAGTGACCGGCTTACGCTTCGCTCAAGATTTAACTCCACTACACTCCACCATACCTTGACATCAGTCCCGGTCCTGGTCTGGCACATGACGTTCTCGGGCTTGAGGTCGAGGTGTATGATGTTCTGCTCGTGCATGTGTCGCACGCCCTCGCAGATCTGCCGCATGTAGTGAGCGGCTTCCGCTTCGCTCATGTTGTAGCCTGGTTCCGTGATACGCTCGAATAGCTCGCCTCCGGATAAGCTAGAAGATAGACAGACGGTTTAGTAACATGCTATTCAACGATTATTTAAAATGTATTTTAAAATAATCACATAGATTTGATAGCCAATCGATGTTTTCATTTGCTTTTTGCCAAGAAAAAATGTGTTAAATTTAAATGATAAAGTAGGTAACCGACATTATCGTGACGTCAAAACAGCAAAGACAAAGAAATGTCAATCTAGTGTAATAAAAATTCATTAAGTACAAACAGACATTTGTTTCTGCTTTATTGACGACACTCACAAGAAAAAATGGAGGTCGGCGTTTTCGATTACATGAGATAGAGATAGTAAAAATATAATTTTATGTTTAGTAGAATCATGTGTAACAAATAAGATCAGAAGTTTTATCTAATAATACTCATTCTGCTTCCAATGAGGTGATCTTCAAAATAAAAATAGGTACACAATCGAATTGAAAAAATAAATATAACAAAATACTCACAACTCGAAGATGAGCACCATTTCATCATCATCTTCAAACGCATCATGCAGATTAATCAACTTCCTATGGTGCAGCTGGTTCATTATATCTATCTCCTTCTTGATAAGTTCTTTCTCCATCGCTCCCGTCACGGGTATGAACTTGGCGGCGAAGTAGTTCCCTGTGGAGCGCTCGCGACAACGGTGGACCACGCCAAACGCGCCTGTGCCTACAACAGTGGAATATACCTCTTGCATCTGCGTGTATGGGCTTTTTGTAGGGTTGGGAGTTTTTAAGGGGATATGTGTAGGTGAAACTTAGATTTTACTGATAAATATGTCTTTTGATTTGAAAAATGTACAGACACATTTTTATAATGTGAAATAAGAACGATACTCACTTATTATTGTTTTTTAAATGTGATTTAAAATTAACTAAAAAGTACCTAATGGTACTGGTAACGGGCGACCTGATTTTCTGTCAAATTTATTTAAGAGATAAAAACATCTATTTATCAGTAAAGTTAGTACATTTTTTTAGAATTTGAAAATAAGTGCAAAGGTGTCATGTAGACTAAACACGTGTCTAGATCTTGGTATTTCTGGCCAACGTCTAAGAAATAAAAACTGTGCAGTTCATTTAAAACTTGTAGTATCTTTGTTCAAATGTAGTATTTTAACATCGTAATATTAAAGCACTCATTTCCAAGGGCAACGTGATGAAGAAAAGTCACATTTATATCTTTGGTACAATAATATATAGAATGCTAATGTTTAAAAATCCTTGCCAGTACTTTTTCATAGACAATTATCATAGTATAGTTAATAATTACTATAAACACGCTAGATTATGTGACTAATCTCCTTAGCGTCTCATCTATTTAAATAACTATTGTGTACTAATAGAAAACTATTGTTTACGTCTAAAATACGTAATAAAAGTAATATAACTAGGAAGACGCACATTCCAGTTAATTATATATTTTTTTCATTCAATATATACCGTATATAAGCTAAAACCGTGCATTGATTAAACTAATTTCAATATATTATATTACTTTAGTCACTGTCTTGTATAAAAATAAATACATTGTATAAAATTCACAGAGATATAAATTAGAAAACAGAGATCTAAATTGATATTTAGAAGAGAAGCATTGTTTTATAAATATTTAAATTATTCTTCATCCACAATATTATTATTATGCCAAGTGGTACAGCTGTATATGTTTGTATAAATTAAAGAAAATAACGTTGTTTTATGTTAAATATAATTTCGGCTTTTTCTTAATAGCTTATCAGGAAGAGCCAAAGAAGATAGATAAGATATAGAAGAAGGTTTTTTTTTTCAGGTAAACAATAAACGTTAAGTCAATATATTTATGTACACTTGTACTATTTTATTTTTGACTCGGTACACCAAGCATTGCCATGGACCAGAAACTTTAAATGGGCTATTTGCAAACCGCGTACAGTAGAAATCGTCCTAGTTTCATCTCACAGTTATGGCGAGCATTGAAATAAACATATATTTCATACTAAAATCGACCAGCTGTACATCTTGTTCAATATTAATCAAACCAACGAATTAAATCTTTATTTTCTAATACATATAATAATTTAACCTAATAATAAGTGCCGAAAACAACTACAAAATTTCTTTCCGAAAGTTTATCGCATGCTTATCTATAAATATTATGTAATAGTATGCGTGTGAGACAGAGAGATGCAGAGAGAGAGATGCACTACATCGATCTATTCACACACAGACCTCCAGCACGCTTCCTTTTAGACGAAGCTCTCACGAAGTCACCTGCGAAATTCATCTTTATATGTACCAGGATTAAGGTTTCATTTCTACTTGTTAGTTTGGCTATGTTAATGAAAATTCTTTTGTGGTTCAATTTTCAGGGTGTTAGTTGTTTTAGATCGCTAACATGCTAATTCCAAATCTATAAGTTGGTTTGGACACTAAGTTTACTAAGGTGATAGTTAAAGATAATATCGATTTTTTTTAAGGTGTGAACCCTGTGTTATTAGGAGGAGAGGCACTAGCCTCTAGCCAAAAAGTATTTTGGATTTCCTTGAAATAACTATATTTCAAGGAAATCCAAAATACTTTTTGGGGATAAAGGGGATGTCAACTTTATAAGTTCTTATTATAATGAACGTTACTATATTTCACTATTATAGAATAAGATCTTATATAGCCGTAGCAATCGCAGCTTCATTTAAAATATGACAAGGATTTAAGAATAATTAAGGTTATAATGTTATGTTCTTTTGTATAAAAATGAGACATAGCTACGTCAGGAAAAATATTTTTAGGCTAATTTTCTGGGTAAATGAATATAGGATTACGGACTCTGAATTTGGTGTATATTCTTAAAGTGGAAATAAAGCTAGTTGTTGTAGATTCATCCGCAAGCAACTTCGTGAGTGTGTTTTAGTTCTACTCTTTAATATCATGCTGAATCGTCGGTTTACTTATTATTTGTTATTATAGTAGCATCTTGTATTTATCTTATATGTTTTTCAGAATAAAACATTTAGACACAGAACAAATAAACATTGATTACGTGAATGTTTGCCCTCGGGTTCGAACCTAAGTTCCTCAGCTACAAAGTGTTACTATCAATGCACCATTGAGTATAAATATAAATGAGACTTATTTGTAATATTATTATTTATAACTTTTATAAATATATTTTACTTAATTACTAAATCATTAATAAAAACCATGCACATTTTTTCTGGTGGCAAATTATACGTTTTAGCATCATAACCGTAGGCTAGCGAGACCTGCGGCCGCAGCTTCACATCCGGCATGCATCTAAAGTCCATCAAATCTAAGAAGTAAAGTCCGCTTAAAGTGAGCTGTCATGAGATGTCACCCGTTGTCATAGGTGAGCGACAAACGCGGCTATAGCGACGCGACGCGATGCGACGTAAAGCGACCAATACTTCACGCGACTTGTGTCCTATATCATCCGAAGCCCGTGAGAGCGACAAACGCGGCAAATTCTTATTTTAAGTACTTAGCCCTACAGATATTTGCATTTAATTGGTAATTAGACAGCAACTCTTGAAATCGTCGCGTCTTGTCGCGCAAAAAACAAGTCCGCATTTGTCGCAGACTGACTAACGCGACAGCGTAGGCCACTATCATACACAACGATTACTTGATAGTTTCGCGTTGCGTCGCGTCGTGTTGCATTGCCGCGTTTGTCGTTTACCTAGGACAACGGGTCATGAGCGGTGCGCTCCTGTCAAACGGTGAGCACCATGCACCTGCAAGCGGGCTATCCCGCCCACTTCCGCTAAATTCGATGCAGAGGTCTAACACCTAAACCAGCGTGTGATGTGAACTCACCAATCTCCTCGAGTATGTCGTACTTGTCGTACACGGCGCACGTGTTGATGTCGACCGGCTGCGGCACGTACTTGCTGTACACGTCGAACACGTAACTGTCGTAGTCCTTGACCGGGCCGTGGTCCGCGTTCGTGCGGATACGCTTGCCCGTTTCGTCCACTGGAAATAAGAAGGGTATTGTGAATCAGGCGAGATTATTTAACCCTTTATAAGGCAGTGGCCTAGATGGTCTAGTGATTTAAGTACCAGGCCGAGATCTCGGGGTCGTGGGTTCAATTCCCGGGTTGAGCTAACTTTCTGTCGGTTTTTTCGGACACAGCTCGAGTTTGTGATCACCAACCCGCATTTGGCAAGCGTGGTGATTAAGCCAGTACTCATCATTGTAACGAAAACTTGATTTCAAGGATGGAGGCCTTTGCCCTGCAGTGGGACATTAATATAATTTTTTTTATCCAAAAGTTGATTTCTCTAGTACTAACCAAACTGAACATTTTAATGGACTTTCACCCGAATAACAACAATTATAAGGTTCCATTTACAGTATCCACTATTTCACCACTACCATTTAAACCTTCAAAAATGATAAAACCTACCTGGATATTCCTTCTTCTTGAACTCCTTCTTGATAATGGCCTTGGTCTGAATGATAGAGGTCGGGTCGCTGGGGTCGGAACGTCCGTAGATGTTCTCTGCGTATACGCGGAACTCGTACTGTTTGCCAGGTACGAGGCCTGTGATGGCCATTGTTGTGAACCTGGGAAGAGAGAGGGAGTTAGTTGTTTCTTTTTACTTTTCACGACACTTGATGGTAACCGGTTATTGCAGCTTATTGAGGGACATGTCACCGGGAAACATCGCTTAATTAGCTACCAAACTGTGAGTGTGGACTCATCTGATCTAAAAGATTTTAATTTTTCTAACGGCGGCTGATTTCACCAGTAAGGGAAGCGGCTAGCCAGTTGAACTCTGAAAAGTCCTTGTAACGCTAAAGTGCGATCTACTGTTTTACTGAAGTGGTCTTGATAGTATAAATATAACTAAACTTCATTATATCAGCCAAACGACGTCCACTGCCTAACTAAACTTAGTTAAGCAGAATACAGCCACAGTACGTGGTTGATTACAGAGCATAATTTTTTTTCCACAGAACATCAATTTGATATACTTGGTATTTGCTTAGTGGCTGATATCAACATTTTTGTCGGAGTAAATTCTTTGATGCACCATAACTGCTAGTTTCGTCCTACCACTAAACTCTTCGGTTTCCTTTCACACCCGAAGATTGATGAGCAGATAGCCGCCCGCCAGATAGCCCGCCTTAGGGCGATTGCCCGGCAGTTGGCTCATAATTCATTTACTTTGTAGCGACATGTTCCACTAATGTATTCCATACCTGGTGTTGCCAACCCTGATCCAGCTGGTCATCGGATGCTCGCGCTTCTCGACGAGGTAGTTGGTGATGTCCGAGCCGCCGTCCCACACCGGCGCCTTCCAGCTGAGCGCCAGCGAGTCCACGCCGATGTTGTCCACCGCTGGGAACCGCGGGGGGTCCGGACGGTCTGAAGACAGAGTGGGGTGGATAAGATGGTGTAAAGAATTTATGTTGAGGAGTTGAAGCTGGGTTTGGTCGCTGATAACTCGGCCTATTATTTTGAAATGTATACTGTTATTTTATGTGTATATTGTGCAGAAATAAAATTTATTATGCAGGAAAAATGGTCTGTTGTGAGTTAAACTTAAGAACTTTTGCAAAAAGATCTGATGGTACTATTACTAAGCAATGTATTATTTGGTATTATTCCTCAACAGGCCATTGGAATTTAATTGCACGAAAAGAAACGTACATTCAGGGGACATTCAATTATAGAAATAATAAATTTTATCAATTATGATGTGAATTAATAATATTGCTTGTCAAGAAATACATTATTATTTATTTTAAGTACCCAGTAACTCAAGTTACACATATGCCAAAAGTTCGGCATAAAAAGATGGCTATTTAAAATAAGCTAACCACTATGACGAATTCAAACGATGCTCCGGTCATTGCAAAAGCAACAAGAAATCTATACTTAATCAGAAGTTAAACTCGTATATTTAATGAACTAATTTGTAATGTTTGTCTCTTATAAATTTTAAGTATGTTATATCAAAAAAAAAAAAAACAAGCTGAAACGTAAAAAGTGGAGCAATGGTAAGCACTTACCGCTAATTTCAATGTTGATAGTGGCAGAATCTTGTCCAAGTTCGTTCTCGGCCGTGATCCTGTATTTACCGGAGTCCAGCTTGCTGGCATCTCGGATTGTTAGGATCGCGTGCCTTTCTGCAAAAACAAAGATAAATTGTCAGCAATGTTGGTGTTTGTGTATTTTATAATATCCTTTTTACTCAAGGAAGTATAACTTCATTAAATGCAATACAATAAGGTATCATTCGAGCATACTTCAAATTTACAAGCTCCAACCAATGACGTTCAATATAAAACTAGACACCCAATCTCTAAGAAAAATTCCTCAAAAAACGTCCGAGTGGCTTTGACACTGATGACATTAACACATTCGTTCAAATTAACACCTTATCTCGTGGCATTTAGTGTTTAATGTCAATTGTATACAACTAAACGAAAACTCTGCCCAATAGTCGGGTGGGCAGACGTTTGCTTCGGACAACATTTGAGCGTGATTGTGAGTCTAGTTTTTTTAATTGAACGTCATTGGCTCCAACACACAATTGTTTTTTTAATATTGTATGACTGCCAGAGCAGTATATGGTGTAGACTTCCGTGGTGTAGATATTCTTTCTTAATACTGGTCAAGTCTTCAGTTTGTCCGTTTCGAAAGGAGTCTATTACCAATCAACAAAACTTCTATTTATATGAACCATAAGTGTCAGTTAACATAAACATAATATTGCATAATAGCGTTGTTATTTTTTTGCTATAAACAAAAAAATAACAACACTAAAAAACAATATTATATATAGATATTAGTGTGTAAATTATATCTTAAGTAAAATACACTTTTTTAGTTTACAGTCCTGATTAAACATTTTATCAAATATTGTAAAAAAATTCTTTAACTTTATTGCAATTTACTATAATTATAAATAAAATACAAAATCAATCCAACACCATACCTTTCCTCTCAACATGGTAATGTCCTCCAGACTCGATGGTCTCGCCCTCCTTGACCCAGGTGATCTTAGGCACCGGGTGTCCGGTAAAGGGGATCTTGATCACCACGTTCTCTCCCTTGTCGAAGTACGCGCTATCGCGGAAGCGTGGTGGCACGTTCAGTTTCGGTGCGGCTGTGGAAGTTATAGCATAATAAGTATTTCAAACGACGGTAGATGTAATAATTTCAGCATTCTACCAAGGCCCGTACCAAGAGGTATAGTTTCTCTTTTTTGCCCCGTGCCATTAGGGCATGGAATGCCCTTCCGGCTCACGTGTTTCTTGCCTCCTATAATCCTGGGCTTTTCAGGCGGGGCGTGAAGCGGCATCTATGCAGGCTTTCAGGGTGAGGGTGACTGGCTCAATGGGTACTATGACCTATTGAGCCAGTCAACCTTATATTTGGACCTCACTTCCGCTTACCATCAGGTGGAGTGAGGTCATCCTGACTGTCTCTATATAAAAAAACTATTCTATTCTACGCATAACAATTTTGTCATTCCGTGATGATTTTTAAACCGCTAGTTTTATTATTTAATGACAAGTAATCGGTAAATATTTTCAATACTTCTGATGTTTTTCCACTTGAAACATTTGCCGGATATATAATGACGCTATGAATAATTTTATAACTATTGTGCCAATAAAGTCTCTAAAGCTCAATTAGACTCAACTGGAGAGCATAGTGTTGGCAGTGGGATAAATACAATTAGGTGTCAGTTAGCAAAGTATTGACAGCGGAATGAACATTTTTTTATTGCAGTCAACCTTGTTTTCTGATTAGATCGAAAAGAACTAAAACGAAGCAGCGGAGAGAGCGAAGAACTAATACAAAATATGTTTTAATTCAAGCGTTTTGAACGGTACAAATGATTGGATATCTCGTATTTTATCAGTGGTTGTCGCGATCGCTCATATCGTTGGTTACCGGCCAGGAAGCGGTTGTCTCTCTCGCTCTAGATGCAGTACCAGGGTCGCTGGTTGTCTAGGGTACTCACTCATGATGAGCAGCTCGGCTCTGGTACTCTTGACGCCGGCGCGGTTGACGGCGCGGCAGACGTACTCGTCCGCGTCCTCGCCGAACACGTCAACCACGGTGAGGAAGTGGTTGTCTCCCTCGCTCCAGATGCGGTGACGGGGGCCGTTGGTTATCTCGCGAGCACCTGTCAAAGTAACCAGTCATATTACTACTGACATGGTGGAATGGTTTAGAAATTGGCTATTACACTGCAAGCATTATTCCAACAGGATACAACAGTTTTTATGCTTGAATATGTCTGTTATGGTATGAGTGTATCCCTTAGTTGCAAGGGCGTCACCAAGGGGGGGGCAGGGCGGGGCGGTTGCCCCCCCGCTAAAGATTAAATGCAGCTAGCCGCAAAGCGGTAACGCTTCATGCTCTCGGCGTTCATATTTTTTCTCCTAAATAATATTGCCCCATTGCCCCCCCCCCCCCTTAATCATAAGCTGGCGATGCCCTTGCTTAGTTGTATAACCCGCAGTGGCTCCATGAGGAAGGTCAAATGTCTGACTGCCAATTCGAAGAACTTTTTAAAAATAATTGAGCTCGGGCTTTGCAAAAGATACTTTCGTAGCACATTAATCAAGTCATAAAGTAAGAAGAAGTTTCGTCAAAGTGCACTAAAACGAAGTTTACTGGACTCCTGGTAAGTTGAATTAAATAAACAGACACTTAACACGGTTATTTGGTCAAAAACATGTTAAGTATCTGAAATTAAAAAGTAACATGATAAGTGCCTGTAGTCAAAAAAAATTTACTGAAAAAGTTACATTAAATTAACAGGCCCATAAGATTTTGGTTTAACGACATTCCAAATCGTCAGTGAATTATCTCAAAGGAAAATATAGACAACTAGCCTTCCGCCCGCGGTTTCACCCGCGCGTAATCTCTTTTTTCAAATATACCCCCTTTCTCCCCACATTTCCAGGATTAAAAGTACTCTATGTTCACCGGGGATAGTGTAGTTTTCCAACAGTGAAAGAATTATTCAAATCGGTTCACTAGAGACAAAATTGATAATCCCGCGGTAATAAGACGTTTCCCGTAGGAATTTTATAGCCTATGTCCTATTCCGGGTTATAAACTATACGTGTGCCAAATTTCATCTAAATCCGTTCAGCCGTTTAGGCGTGATTGAGTAACAAACATCCAAACATCTAAACATCCAAACATTTCGCATTTATAATATTAGTAGGATACTCACCCTTGTACCAAGTGATGGTAGGCTTCGGCCAGCCAGTGATGGTGCACTGGAACTTGGCGTTGTGGTACTGGATGCAGTTGGCGTTCTTCAGCGGCTTCACGATCTCTGGCGGTGTCGCCGCTGCAATATGCATAAAAAATAGATTAATATTGAATGGAATAGAAAAATGTCTCTTAAGCGATGGCCGCACCAGGCCATTTTTAAATCACCCATCGAACCAAATTTGTAAAAGGGGTTTTTCTGTACACAAAATACTTAGTCACAAACATCTAAAAACGTGGCTCGTTGCGCACATACACCCATTGAGTCCTGCGCCTGATAGTAATAAATAAATAAAAATCTTTATTTTGTATCTTATAAATTACAATGACAGATTTATGATCGGGAGCTCCTTTTAAGCGCAAAGGCGCTTGTGTTAGGAATTCCCGCTCTTCCATATCTTATCTTCCATAGTAAACTATAAGTCTATCCTGCGGGAGTCGCTAATGAAGTTTGGCGGCCGTAGTTGAACCTCTAGGACAGGGGTCGGCAACATACAGCTAGCGAGCACTTTGGACGGGAAGCTGCGGTTTTTTTTCAAATATAAAAGGTTGCCGACTTCTCCTTTAGGAGGACAGTATTATAGTTTTTCAGTAAACAGAGTGTACAACTTACCCTTCGGGTCTTGAACCTTGACCTGCTGGCTGGCCGTGCTGGGCGGCGACAGGCCGGCCTCGTTCTGCGCGGTCACGCGGAACTCGTACTGGCGGCCGTCGATCAGGTTGGAACAGTTCAGCTGGTTGGGAAGGCAGAGCGTCGCGTTCACGCGTTGCCACGAGCTTGATCCGACTTCGCGCTTGTCCACCCAGTAGCCTGTTGAACATGTTTGAGATTATCATAAATTATAACCTGCGCAGAACACAAATGTAGTTGTCAGAGGGACAAACGACGCTCACAGCTAGCTTCAAAATCAAATCTTCATAAAATATACACAGTATTTTGTGAAGATTTGATTTAAGATAAAGACAATTCATTTCCTACACAAACAACTTAAAAACATCGTCATTATCCAAAAGACATCCATAGCTAGACATATGCCTCGCTTAAGGATCTCCAAGCTGATCGATCTTGAAGATTTTTTTTTTCATTTATTTGTGTCAACAAACAGTTTAACAATCAAAATATATAAAATGTGCGGGTATAAACAAACATGTAATTGTGAGACCAACACCGTTAACCACAAATTATTTTGAAATTAGAAGTGTGTATTTAAATATTAATTACTAAATTACTAATAAAATAATTATATTAATTAATATTATAAATAAATATTAATTATATATATATAATATTAATAAATAAATATTAATTACTAATAAAAAAAAGTAAAGGAAATTGATATCAACATGAGTATAACTTTAGTGCTGGGTGTTGAATTGAAATTAGAATACCACAAAAAGTAAAAACGTACCTTGTACTCTAGATCCTCCGTCGCTCTCTGGTTTGTCCCATTCCAAGTGGACGAAGTCTCCTCCGACCTCCAGGATCTTGGGAATGCCAGGCGCGGACGGCGGGTCGAACGGTGCCTTAGCCTATGGAACAAATACCAAATGATTATAATTCACTATAAAAAATGAATATATAAACGTATATGCTAAGCTAAAAACTTTTTAACTTTTTAAACAAGTAAGGAGTAATTATATTTGCTATAAAACCTAATCTTAATAAATCAGTCTTATCCTGACTACTGCTAGCAAAGAGTAAAATAAGCTAAATAAACAGTAACTGGTTGTGTTCTGACACTGAAATTATAACTTTTGACCTTAAGATATTTATGCATCTCGATAGTAAGGGTAGCCCAACAATACAATAATAAAATCAACGAATAAATGGATTAATTTTAAATCTATTAACTATAGCTTGTCAAACTAGAGCAACCCAGTATGTAATACCAGTACCAACAACTTATAAATAAATATTTCTGGACATTATGTAAACCAGCTAGTTGAGGAGCTCAGTAATACACATGTCGGTTGCCATATAGATGGGCTTTGTGTAAATAACATCAGCTATGCAGACGACATGGTATTGCTGAGCCCTTCAATTGGCGGCCTTAGAAAACTTCTCAAAATCTGTGAAAGATATGCTGTAGAATATGGCCTAAGATACAATTGTATTAAAAGTGAATTCTTGTTATTTAAAGGTAAAATGAAAGGGCCTGAAACCATACCACCTGTTATGTTAAATGGAGTTCCTCTGAATCAGGTTTCCAAATTTAAATATCTGGGACATATTGTGAGCGAAAATCTTAATGATGACTTAGACATACAAAGAGAACGAAGGGCCTTGTCGGTGAGGGGAAATATGTTGGTGCATAGGTTTGCACGATGCACAGCGCAAGTTAAGCTAACGCTTTTTAGGGCTTACTGCCAAAATTTCTATACGTGCAGCCTATGGACCAGCTTTACCCAAAATGCCTACAATGCCCTAAGAATCCTCTATAATAACATATTCAGGGCTCTGTTCGGGTTGCCACGGTACTGTAGTGCATCTGGCATGTTTGCTGACGCAAGCACAGATGATTTTTATGCGATAGTACGCAAAAACATAGCATCACTTCTGCATAGAGTGCGTGGGAGCCCGAACAGGGTCCTCAATGTGATAGGGGAAAGAGTGGACTCCTCTATACTCGGCCGGTTCCTCAAACTACATGTTTGGTGAACTTGGTCGAGAGAAGAGAAGTCAAAAATCAATTTAATTTTTTTTTTATTTTTAAATTTTTTTATTTTTATATTCATGGTGAAATTGAAATTAATTAAATCTTTATTATTGTTATTTATTTCATGTAATTTAATGTAATGTTATATAACTATCTTAATATGTTTTTAGATTGGGATTTGTATTTTGACATGTGATAATGTATAATCTATTTATTTTGTAACTGTACTATGGGTCAAAGTAGCCTGAAAATAAATGTTTTTTTTTTTATTATTCACACAGCGCCATCTCGCCCCAAACTAAGCATTAGCTTGTGCTATGGGTGCTAGACAACGGATATACATTACTTATATACTTTTTTTTTTGTAAATACATACATATTATACATAGAAACACCCAGACCGATACAAACAGACATGTTCATGCACACAAATGTTTGTACCGTGCGGGGATCGAGCCCGCAACCTCTGGAGTAACAGTCGACTTCTCGACCATTACACCAAATAGGCTCGTCAATATCTGAAAAAATCCTAACTAAGATCACGTGTAGTTACAGATATAGCTTACCTTGATCGGATTAGCGCCTTCCAAAGCCGGTCCGATTCCATTCTCATTAGCGGCATGTATCCTGAAGTTATACTCGTGTCCTTCCACCAATCCTTGCACCATAAACCTCGTATCTCTAACCGACGACGCAATTGTGATCCATACAGTTCCTGATATGTCATTCCTCTCGATAACATAATGTGTGACTGGTGCTCCACCGTCGTATGCGGGAGGCTTCCAGGCCAGTGTGCAAGAGTGGCGGGAGACGTCGGTGGTCTCGAGTGGGCCTTGTGGGGGTCCGGGTAGGCCGGTCACGGTGATCGAGAAGGTGTCTGATGTTTCGCCTGAGCTGTTCTTGAGGGTCAGCTTGTATGTGCCTGGAAATGGTTTAACGTTAGAATTGTGTGAAATTATGGCTTGTCATTTATTACTCGTAATATAACCTTTAAAAAAAAAAGTAAAAAAAAAAGTAAACCTCTTAGACGTACATGAGTCTTAAAGTACATAAACTTTTTATTATGGCAGTGCAATTAAGGGTTTAAAAACTATAATAAAACTTGATTAAAATCATCTGTAACTATCTATACCTCTAGTGTCAAATTAAAAAGTGTCATCAACCTTTTTGATAGTCTTGATCTACTCACTTAGGGGGTCATCGACCTTTTCAATAGTCATGTACTACTTACCCAGGGGTCATCAACCTTTTCAATAGTCATGTCCTACTTACCCAGGGGTCATCAACCTTTTCAATCGTCATGCACCTCACCCAGGGGATCATCAACCTTTTTGATATTTTAAGAGTACACTTACCCATATCATCCTTGCTGATATCCTTGATGAAGATAAGCATGTAGTCATCGAACACTGTGTACTTGAGCCGCGCGGACTCGGACACCTTGTGTCCGTCCCTCGTGAGCGTCACGTCGACGGGCTGGTCTCCCGTGTATAGGATCTTGATCTTCGTGTTGTCGTGTTCTGGGAGATGCATGTCACCTGGCATGCGTATGATGCGTGGTGGGCCTGGAAGGGAAATATTGTTTTAATATTCTGCCATCATTTATTTTTCTCTGGTTAGATAGTGGATTTAGTAGTGCGGCCGGTACTTGGGACTACATATGGTTGTCTAACTACCCACTAAACTTCTGCGGTTTTCTCTTGACCCCAAGCCGGAGCCTGCCTTGTGGCGATTGATTGGCAGATTTAGCAGTGACGTCTCCTATGTGCTGCATATGTCGGTAGTGATCACTTACCATACCAGGTGTCACTCTTGGAGGTAAAAGACTACCTATTTCATTAAAAAAAATACTTCACTGCGCTTTGTAAGCGAATAGGGTCTTCAAAAATGTCTTCTATTAAAGCACACGCAATAAAGGCGTTAGTGTTCTGTTCGTTTCGCGTCCGTTTCTTGCAGCTGCAGTGTGCTACAGGCAAGCAGGTTCATTGGTGATTTTCGCCACCCAAGCCGAATATTGGCTTAAACAATCTCTTATTAGTTGTTTGAGATAACTTACTTCCGATCTTGAGGTGTCCAGTGCTGTAAATGAATCCAACACTGTTGGAAGCTTCGCACGTGTAATCGCCTTCGTCGTCATCCTTTGCCTCGGTGATGTTCAACCGAAGCGTGCCTTCGCGCGACTCGGCGATGAATCTAAACAAAATACGTATTTGACATAAGTAAAAGTGTGACATTTGTCCTTAACATTAAACACATTAGACTCCCTGATACTCCCGGTTCTCCTTTCCACCTGATTGGGACGAGCTGGTTTCAGCCTTGTGGCTATTGACAAGTCTATTCTCAGGTAGGCCCTTCTCCCATTACGATACACCCACGCGACTCTAGTCTCGGAGACTAGTTGCCGCGAAGTATCTCACATACATTTATATGGAGACTTACCAGTATCGTAGTGTGCGAGTCTCCACATAAATGTATGTGAGATACTTCGCGGCGACTAGTCTCCGAGACTAGAGTTGCGCGGGCGTATCGTAATGGGAGAAGGGCCGTAACCCGACTCGAGAAGTTTCAAGTTGGGGCGGAGCCTACGGGAGGCCACCCGAGAAACTAGGTGACACCCAGACTTGGCTCCGGTGACCTGTGCATTGCAGGCGTTGGGGAGCTGCCCCCGCCCACCGGTCAACCCATAACCTAATGCTGGCCATACACCATCAAGCCTATCGTCAAATCGGCTTGAAGCGATCGATTGGATCAAACCAATTTGACCGTGTGTGGGCGTGGATTGGCTTGATAACTCGAGTTGTCAAGCAAATCCACGCCCACACACGGTCAAATTGGTTTGATCCAACCGATCGCTTCAAGCCGATTTGACGATAGGCTTGATGGTGTATGGCCAGCATAAAGAAGGTGAGCTACATACGTCTGCAGTAACAAACTCATCCTCACCTGGTCCCGAGCACGACCTCCCGGCCGTTCTTCATCCAGCGGCCGGTGGGCACGGGGTTGCCGCTGGCCACGCACTCGATGGTGAAGGGCCGGCCCAGCGGCGCGGCCAGGTGCGGCGGGACCGGCTGTGCTACATACGTCTGCAGTAACAAACACATCCTCACCTGGTCCCGAGCACGACCTCCCGGCCGTTCTTCATCCAGCGGCCGGTGGGCACGGGGTTGCCGCTGGCCACGCACTCGATGGTGAAGGGCCGGCCCAGCGGCGCGGCCAGGTGCGGCGGGACCGGCTGTGCTACATACGTCTGCAGTAACAAACACATCCTCACCTGGTCCCGAGCACGACCTCCCGGCCGTTCTTCATCCAGCGGCCGGTGGGCACGGGGTTGCCGCTGGCCACGCACTCGATGGTGAAGGGCCGGCCCAGCGGCGCGGCAAGGTGCGGCGGGACTGGCTTCAGCCACTCCGGCTTCGTTCCTCCCACTTCCTCCCCTGTGCGGACTGGGCTTGTGCACGATGATGGCTCGGATTTGCCTGTTGATGTGATAACATGAATTGTTTTATGTGTTCTTATGCTTTGTGTAGGAAAGACATAACTTGCTAAGCGAAGGATCGATATGTCTTCTTGGATAATTAAACAGGAATTTACAATTTAAAGACGTGATTGACTGACCCGATGACCCCTTTTTGGTGTCAATAAGACATGTCATCCTTGGTGTAATGTCTATTAATTTATTTTATATGCAGCGTAGACAGCAAACCCGTGGAATTCGTAAACATTTCGACGACCCTGTTTGCATCCGTAAATTACTCCTATTCCTTGATACTTAAGACTCATTATCTACTTACACTGTAAACAACAAAAACGTGGAACTTGGAGACATTAAGTCGAGACCCTGTTTGCAATCCAAAAGAGGCTTTAATGCTATAATGATAAGAGTAATTGTCTACCTGCACTGTTGACGGCGATGATGCGGAACTCGAAGTCCTGCTTCTCGCCGAGGTTGAGCACCGTGAACGTGGTGTCCTGCACGTTGTAGTCGTTGCACTTTACCCATACTGAACTGCCAGAGTCCTTCTGAACCCTAATGCCATTTACTTAAGACGCATTATCTACCTGAACTCTTGACAGCGATGATGATAAAGTCGTTGATATGAAGTTGACCCAATGTGCAATCGAAAAGTGCTCCTAACGCTTAAAACTTAAGACCCATTATCCTTTGTGCAACATAAACAGCAAACTCGTGGAATTCGTAAACGTTTCGACGACCCTGTTTGCATTCGTAAATTACTCCTATTCCTTAATACTTAAGACTACTTACACTGTTAACAACAAAAACCTGGAACTTGGAGACATTAAGTCGAGACCCTGTTTGCAATCCAAAAGAGGCTTTAATGCTATAATGATAAGAGTAATTGTCTACCTGCACTGTTGACGGCGATGATGCGGAACTCGTAGTCCTGCTTCTCGCCGAGGTTGAGCACGGAGAAGGTGGTGTCTTGCACGTTGTAGTCGTTGCACTTCACCCATACTGAGCTGCCCGAGTCCTTCTTCTCGATCAGGTAGCCGGTTACGCGAGAACCTGCCGATTAATAATCGATTATCACTATCTCATTGGTATAAACATCGAGCTAAAACAGAAAGTATTTTTGGACCTAGTTTCATATGCATGAGATATTTCTCAACTAAGACGAGCCGTTTGGTGTAATGGTCGAGAAGTCGGCTATTACACCAAAAGTCGCGAGTTCGATCCCCGCACGGTACAAACATTTGTGTGCATGAAAATGTCTGTTTGTATCGGTCTGGGTGTTTCTCTGTGTAATATGTATGTACATATTTACAAAAAAAAGTATACAAGTAATATTTATCCGTTGTCTAGTACCCTTATACAAGCTAATGCTTAGTTTGGGGCTAGATGGCACTGTGTGAATAATGTCTAGAGATATTTAATTATTTATCTATTTACGTGTCATCTCAGTCTTCCGCTGTTTGTACTGTTAGACGAATAATTGGTTTACTCGATTAACACATCACTATGGTCACCGCGTACGGTGGTTCGCACTTGTTCGCACTAGTCGGAGAGATTGACAGATACATTTACCGCGCTATTAATGTATAATGCCGAATATTGTAAAAGCTTATTAAATTGTAATTATCAAGAGAAAGGTATTTATATTCTAATAGTACGTACCTCCGTCGCTGGCAGGCGGGTCCCAGGACAGGTCGACGTAGGTGCGTCCGACGCGCAGGACGCGCGGCGACCGCGGCGGGGCGGGTGGTCCGCAGCGAGGTTTCACGCGGAAGCGCTGCGACGACGCTGAGTATTTGCTCAATCCCGCTGCGTTCTGTGCGCGTACGCGGAACTCGTACTCGTGACCTGCTTCCAGGTTGTACGCCTGTGGAGTAAAAAGATTATTTCATTGATATTGGACAACCTCTTGTGGTGGACACAGACCGCAGAACACAACCTTGGTAGGCCTCCCGCAAGGTGGACCGATGATCTCATAAAGATCGAAAGCACTTACAAAACCCATTTCCATTGACACATTTCCTTCGTCTAGTCAAGTCTAGTCTATTCTGGAAAACAAATGAACGTCGGGGACACATATGAATGTAGGAAAGCATTGTCTATTGACCTGAAGTTAAAAAATCATGGCATACCTCAACACTCGCAGATAACGTGCCTTACACCTCATATCGGTTATCATTAGGTATCACACAATTAAACTGTTATCGAGAGTGGACAGATTGAGCGATCGTGACCTCTGGTGATGCGGCCAATGAGTTGGCGCTTTATGTGACATTCCGGTATCATTGTGAGAACTGAGAAGTCACTTATGTTATTATTTAATATTCTACAGCGGGGTTAACCTAAATAAGATTGCATTTTTAGTGTTGGACGAAAAGTTGAGAAATAAGTGAATGTGATTTTTGCCATTTGTGTGTTTTTGTATTTTACTCGTCAGATTTTCATTCAGTTTCTCTTTGTACCTAAATTTTATCATCGCATTCTCATCTTCCCCATAACAAAGCTAAAACCGTTCCCCCAAATAGTCCAAATACCATTCTATGGGTCTAAAGTCAAAACTGAAAGGGCAAGTCCACACATAGGTGTGCACACTGAACTAGTTTTAACTTCGCGTGAAAGTTAATCCCCTCAATTGATGACATCATGGCGACCATTTTCCTTTATTTTGATTAGGAAAAACAAAATGGCCGCCATTTTGATTATTTTTTGATTTTTAATTTTTTAAAAAAATTATTTTAAATCCTTCCTGTATGCAAATACCAGTCATTTGGTATCAATAAAGTCATTATTAAATGGTCTACAAGTTAAAATTATATAATTTAAATTATATTCTACTGTGTTCGAACTGTATGCGAGGAAAAATACAAGTGGAATGAAATTGGGTAATTAAAACTAAAAAATCAAATTAAAAAAAATAAACAACTTGTTGCTTTAGTTGTCCACTTTAAATTAACCTGTTACTATTAAGCAATAAACACATTAAATAACATTCACACCTTTACATAATAAAATATCAAGTAAATCAACAATTTCTGCATACAGTCACATCGCCCGGCGCGCGAACATTTTAAAAAGATTGACAAAACTCCCATCGGTTTCAAATGTTCGCGCGCCGGGCGCTGTCATTTGCTAGTCGCTGGTTTGTTCTACCAACCTAACAAACTAATAAAATACAACGAATCGTCAAACAAACGAAAACAGACTTTAAATACGGGCGATAAGGAATTGCCTTCTAAAGGCAGCCCATCAAACGTCGACCATCATGGCGCTGCCTTTAGAAGGCAGGCCATCAATTGAGGGGATAAAAATATTTCATTGTTATTCGTTAGTGTAACAGATACCATGACATATCAATTAATTATTGACACTGATCTCTATGACACTGGCAAGGGCCTGACATGATTTGATAGAGTGAGATAGTCTTATTGAGATTCCTATAAGAGAAAACAAATAAGAGTGCCATGTTTTTATCTCTATCACCGACCGGACTTTTTTTCATGGTCAGGTTATAGGCCAATTGTCAAAATAGAGGCAAAACAAACAAATGGGATATGTCAAGTGCACAAAAAATAAAGAATTTGTGGATTAATACCTAATTTATTCATAAGATTTATAAAAAACCGAATGTGTAGTGTTTGTGCCTAGCATACATAATGGGAGG
Source organism: Mecyna flavalis (assembly GCA_949319885.1). Lineage (NCBI taxonomy): Eukaryota > Metazoa > Arthropoda > Insecta > Lepidoptera > Crambidae > Mecyna > Mecyna flavalis. Next base: position 7,081,841 of record OX439419.1, on the reverse strand, counting down.
GTGTTCAATATTTGGCTGCAAAAGCAACAATCAAAGAAAAGAAGCGGGTGTTACATTTCATACGTAAGTACACTGTTTTATATATTTTGATCACGTATTTCTTTCTCAAATCTCACAGGAACCCAGTTTCTGAGCTAAATCATTAGTTATATCATGAAAAACTTGAGAAATGGGAAATATCTAAGAAATATTTGTAAATATAACCTCTGAAACATTTGACATGTAAACCGGTAAAATTACGTATTACATATTTACGATAGAAGCCAGCTTAGCATTGACGTCTACTTAAATTAGTAGATTTATAACACTTCGTAATTCGATTTCCGGATGCCTACCATACAGAAAAATTACCCCAAAAATTACCCCATATTTCAGGGAATTTTAAGCGATTTGATGTTTCCAGATTTCCGACGGATGATATAACTCGTGAGAAATGGATAGAAGCAACTGGAAAAAAGAATTGGGTACCACATAATAATTTGTTCTAAACATTTTGATAAAAGAAATGTTTCCGTAAAACAGACTTCAAACTTATAGCATCCCCCTTTGCCTGCCTCAGGGGTTTAAAATGTCTTATGAAAAAAATTGTAATAGTAGTTATAATAAGTTTTCAATAAAGAAATTACCTGTTTTTAATTAAAGTTTATCATTTTATTCCAATAACCACACAATCTTATATCAAATCCTTGAGTGAAACCCTATTTGATCTGATATTGATCGACAATTAATTCGTAATTGTAAACTATATTAAATTTTTTGATAGTTTTCGTAACTATCAAAAATTCAATATAGTTTATCACAAAAATAGTGGTCGATCGGATTTTCGCGCTTTCGCTTGCGATACTATTAGCGAGTCAAAATATTGACTTTCACTCACTACGGAATTCGAATACTGCAACGTTTCTGACTACATTTGATGGTAAAATTTTGCGTTCATGGCAGCCCCATATTTTGACGTCATAATATGTCTATCTCTTACACCCGGTCGCTTGGTGGCATATCTATAAAAAATATACTAAATCTATGGACACTGGAGTCTGGACTCTGGATGGGCGATTGTCACCAAATGTTTGATCCGATTTGAAAATCGCCATGTTGGCGCTGAGAGCAGTAGTTAGTGTACTTGGAACTAATAATGCTGACTTTCGCAGGTAAACTTCGATAATGCTGTCATTGTCAATGGCTATCCATTTGACTCATGTTCTGAGCCATTTGAAGTCATTTTAGTTCCCAGTACACTGATGGGGGGCGCTTCAAATCGACATAAAAATAGCTGTCATTTCAATGTAATACGCCACGCGTATTATAATGGACCTCAGTGATTATTGATTACTCCCTACGGCTTCAGTGGATTTTGTGGGCCGATCCCGGCGGCACTGCAATGCCGGGCCGACCCGTGACGGGAGTGGAGCGAGCCCCGAACATCCCGTCGATTTACAAAAATCAGTTTAATATACTGGTCCCTCAGTGAGGGAACTTTCAGATATTAAGCTGAAAAGAACAGATACTACACTTTGATCTTAGCCAAAAGGCCGAGAAGCGATACCGACAATCACTATGGCGGGAGGGTCATTAAACGAAAAAAAATCTCATCACCGCGGACTTGCCGCTCGGTCGACGTAAGAATTACGTGCGACATCTAGCGGTTAAATTTGGAACTATCGAGCGCGCACCGCTGCGAGCACGCTTGTTAGTGCTTTTGTACAGTGGCGCCCCTATCGGCGCGTCGAAGCGTTGGGCAGAACATGACATGCGTGCGAAATTACGTTCGCTCCGTCTCAGACGGAGGGTGACGGACCGTAATAGTTATTTATGTGACTGCTGCATAATGAGGGTCATTAAAATACGAATGTGGTTTTATGAAACTCACTTCGTTCGTTTCATAAAACCACATTCGTATTATAATGACTAATTATGTACAGTCACATACATAACTTTATCTTCATTCATATGATAATATGTCTATTTTATAGTCAGGATCGATGAGCAAACGTCCTAGTTACCAACATAATCTGGATGTAAAAGTTAGTACTGTCATAATGACTGACGTTTGTAGTTTTTAAAATCCATAAACAATCTAGACTCGAGTTGATTTCGATTCTCAAATCGATTGTTATAATTTCAGCATCGAATTAAATGTATAGGAATGGAACATAAAATTACTAATCGACTAATTCGATAATCGAAAAAACCTATTAATTTTTAGTTTTAAAGAAGACGTTCGAAATTTGAACGTAATAAAAGTATCGGTTACCGACACTAAAATGTAAACATTTCAATGCAGCCACAGATACTTATATCTAAATGTAGGGCGTTTGCTCATCGCTCCTGAATATAAAATAGACATATTATGGTATGGATGTAGATAAAATAATTATTTATCGAATTAAAAAATTTAAAGTGAATTTTTATATAACCGGACCGGATTTTTGTGAGCACTACAAGCAATTCCGTCTTCAAATCTGAAAATGAAACCGAGGGATAGTGGAACGCCGGAGTTCTAAGTCCCACACACAGTTGCAGGTCTCGCTTAGGAAGCTTAAAACTCATTCTCCTCCGAAAAAAAAAAGATATTTAGGCAGTTGTCTCACCGCAGGAGAGAAAACGACTATCGGCTATTTTCTCGCTCAAGAGACGTACAAAAGATATACATTCCGTGTTAACAAAATAGATGTATGTAAATATGTATAAATAGTTGATCGCTGACTTTTCACACAGCCGGCGAGGACTCGCTTCACTAGTTTGTCGCTGAACGACAAGAGCTATGACAGAGCACTCGCTCAGCGATACTCGATCAGAACTACTACAGAGTACACTTTTATTAGAGCTACACAATCGGAACTACCGGTGGGACTACTGCCTTAGGGGGCAGATTCTTTTTCAACACTGTACCTGGTAGTTGCAGTCCTTGACGAGGTAGTCGGCGCTGTTCCACACGCCGTCCTGCACGTCCCGGAACTCGATCTTGTAACCCTGGATGCGCGCGCCGCCGTCCGACCGCGGCCGGTCCCAGATGACCGTCGCCGTCGATCCGTCCCAGTCCGTCACGCGTGGCATGCCGGGCGGGTCTGGGATTGTGAATGGGAACTGTGGGGCAGAAATTGTTCAGATTTTAAGAAAGTAGTATTTTAATCTTTCAAGCCCCGGATCACCAGACACAATAGAAAATCTATTGTTACGCGGCACCCGAGTGCCGGTTCGGGATTGAGTGGTTAAAGGATTTTTTTATAAAAAGAAGCACTTTTTGTTCAATTGTTTACATTATATTTGATGGAAAAAAATAAAAGTAATTTTTATCACAAACTAGCGGTGGCACACACGGTTTCACCCGCGCGTTATTTACTTTTCCAAATATCCCCCCCTTCATCCATATTTCCGGGATAAAAAGTATCCTATGTCCGTCTCCTGGTGGAGAGCTACCTCTCCACCAATTTTCAGCCAAATCGGTTCACCCGTTCTTGAGTTATAAATAGTGCAACTAACACCACTTTCTTTTATATATATATAGATAAAAGATTACCTTTTAAGGCTTTTTATCATTAGCATTTTAAAACGCTCTACAATGTAGTGCGTTTTGTTCCAGTCTAGTCAAACAACTAGGATATGAATACAGCAAACATTGGCTATTAAAAAGACCAACTATCGAGTCTTTTGGCCGATTCATTTCGACAGAAAATGCATTCCAAAACTCGCGGTGCAATCATTTTTATACTTGACGATTCATAACTGTTTTTATAGCCTAAAACGTTAACGTCTATGACATATAAAAATGATATCATAAGAAAACAAACCTTCGCAGTGATAGAATCGTCCATGGTGAGTGGATCGGAGACGCCATACTGGTTCTCCGCGCGCACTCGGAATGTGTACTTCCTGTTCGGCTCCAGACCCATAACGTTGTAGTGGCAGTTGCGGACGAAAGATGAAATCTTTGACCAGATCTGAAACGGAAAAACACATGAAATATTGCAGATAGTATTATAAGAATTAGATTCACCAATGACAGGTAAGTTCGTGATGATTTTTCTGTCAGCTTTATGTGATTTTTTATATGGATTCTACGTGTGTTTGTTCGCGACGCGGTGATTCCGCTTGTGCCAAATATTAAAAGCAAATCATATGACCAAAACAAAATGAGGTAAATTTTACCTCATTTTGTTTTGGAAAAAAAACAACAACTGAGAAATAAATATATTTTGAAATCCGTAGCTTCTATATTTCCCTGCCGTCATGTTTTTCCTATTAAAATACCAGCACTTTTTTATACTAAACCAATAAAATTGGCAGATAGAAACGCAGTCCGCCTGATGTGGTAAGCGGCCACTTTCGAGAAATGTTTTTCTTTCTTTCTTTTTTTTTGCGAGATTCTCAATTTGCCCCCAAACTCTATAAAAATCCATCAATACTCACTCCGCTGCCGTCCATCTTCTCGACCACGTAGTTGGTGATGGGCGAGCCACCGTCGTCAAGTGGCGGCTTCCAGCTGAGTGTGCACGTGTCTGGTGTGATGTCGTACGCGTCCAGAGGACCGAGTGGTGGCGAAGGCTTGTCTACTACTAGCACCTGGAAGAGAGAAAATCAGGTCAACATTTTGATCGAAATATTTTTTTTATGCTAATAACCAGGCACGCAGCCCAACTGACGTTAGGCCGGGACTCCACCAAAGCGGAAATGTGTGCGGTGTGCTGTGTTTTTAACGCAATTCTATTGGTTGTTTGATTTTATTCTATTGAAATAACGCAATTCTATTGGTTGTTTAAAAAACATCTCGTCTCCTCATTGGCGGAGGCCCGGCCTTATTTTAGCTCCTAACCAGGAAGAGTAGATTTTTCTGTACAGAGATCATTCAGTCGCATTCCGTATTCTGGAACTTAACGGGATAAAACTTCCTCGTGCTTCGGAAGGCACGTGCCGTTGGTTCTGCGCTCGATCTCTCTTCAGTCGTGTCAGACTGCTTTCTCACCGTGTTTTAAGAGTGAGGAATAGGGCCTGTGCTTAGGCACTCACTTGTGCACTATATCCCGCGCAGTTGGTCGATCGTAAAGATTAGTCGCTTCTCGCTGCAACAGACTTGGCTAGGATATAATATAGTATATAGATAATAGTATCCTATTATTACTCACCCTGCACGTAGCGCTGTCCGACCCCTCGCTGTTGACCAGCTGGATGGTGTACGAGCCTGTGTCGGAGCGCTTGGCGGACGAGTTGCTGAACACCGTGTCCACGTCTGATGTTACGAAGCGGATGCGGTTGTCTGGGTATACTTCCTCGTTGTTTACCAACCAGGACACCTGAATAGTCGAAGGTACATTATTTAATTGTTAATTCCTTGAAGTTATACTCGTGAATGAAAGAAATAATGAAAATTAATATAGGTTATCGATTTTATATCATTTGTTGTTTGGCTAGATGGAGACTTGGAGAGGAATATAGGATAGTTATTATCCTGAAAAAGATAGTTATCACGAGAGTGTTGAGTGAGTTCCACTTATGCATAGCTTCGTTGGTATAATTAGTATTCAAAATATTGTAAACAGTATTAAATTCAAAGAAACACAAGCTAAGAATAAAGGGATATGATTCTACTCGTAAAGAATTACGTCAAATGGATTTAAAGTTCGATTATCAGAATGCACTGTAATTATAAAGCGTGATTTTATATACAGCAAATAAACTCACCTTCGGCCGTGGGTTGCCAGTGAAAGGCACGGTGATCCTGATCTCTTCCCCAGCAATAACTGTGATATCTCTAAGGCTGAGGTCACTCGTAATCTTCGGCGAGTTAGGCGGCGCACACGCCCTAATAGCATCCGAACTCTGCGACCACGGACCTTGTCCCGCTGCGTTAATAGCTGCCACTCTGAACTCATACTCGTGGTTCTCGATCAAGCCTGTGACTTTGTACGTCGTGTCTGGAATGTGAGCGTGGGACGCCTTCGTCCATTTATCCTCTGTTATCAACCTCTTTTCCAACACATAGCCAGTAATGGGTGACCCTCCGTCGTGACGGGGTTTCGTCCATGTAATGGTGATAGAAGATTCCGTAGTTTCGACAGATCTGGGTGCCCCAGGAGCACCGGGAGGGTCGAACGGATGCCTTGCCTTAATAGGCTCGGTAGTCTGCGCGGGATCAGATTGACCATACTGGTTCTCCGCCATAACTCTGAACTCGTAATCCCGGCCTACAGTCAAGTTCTTCACGCGAAGGAACGGCGTTGTGACGTAACCGGACACCTTCGTCCAGTTGGCAGTTCGGCCTTCTCTCTTTTCAACAACATAGTTGGTAATTTCACCACCGCCATTGTCTTTCGGCGGGTTCCAGTATAACGTGAGCGCTTCGCCTTCGAACTCATCTGCTCTAAGATTCTCAGGCTTAGCTGGACGGTCAAGCACACGAACATTGATAGTAGCTGTGTCGTATCCTGATGGATTACGCAGTTGGAGTCTGTATTGTCCTGCGTCTGTCCTCTTCGCGTTCTTGACGACGAGCGACGCGGATTCTGGCGTGATCTTCTGGAATATTCTCGAGTCACCATCGACGTCGAGTAAGTTGTCTTCGGCGAACCACGACGCGGTTGGTTGCGGGAAGCCGGTGTATGGTACGTGGATGGAGAAGTCTTCTCCCGCGCGTACTGTGATATCTCGGACTCCGCCGAGGTCCATGCATGGTTTGTTCGGTTGTTCCGCGATAGTGATGTCTGCTGTCGGCTTGCTCGGGTCGGATCGACCAACATCGTTGACGGCGATGACACGGAACTGGTATTCTGCGCCTTCTTTGAGCTTTGGTACCGTGTGAACAAGATTCGGGACGGGAACATCGTTGACGTCCTTCCAGTCCTTATCTCCCTTGCCCTTCTGTTGGATGATGTATCCCTTGATCTTCGCTCCACCATCGCTCTTAGGCGGCCTCCAGGATAGTGTGACTGAGTCTTTCGTGACTCTATCTGGTTTGGGCGCTTCGGGCGGGCTTGGCTTAAGCCTCTGTGTCTGGGCTGTGATTGGCTCAGTCGGCTTGCTAGGCTTGCCTGGACCGGCCTCGTTGACTGCAATGACACGGAACTCGTACCTGTTACCCTCACGTAAGTCTGATACAGTGTAGCACGTGTTCGGAGTGGGGTAGTTGTTGACTTTGACCCATTCTCCGCCACGTTCGCGCTTCTCGACGTAGTATCCAGTGATGGGCTTGCCTCCACAGTTCGCTGGGGGCTCCCATTCCAATGCGCAACTTGATGAACTGTACCCTGCAATCCTAGGAGTATCAGGTGCGTCTGGTGGGTCGAAGGGCGACTTTGCGACAATCGGTTTGCTTTCCAAAGGATCTGATACTCCGTACAAGTTCTCAGCGCGTACTCTGAAGATGTACTTCTTGCCTTCAGTGAGGTTTTTAACTGTGAACGAGCATTTAGGACAGAAGCCGGCAACGGTTCGCCAGTCGTTGACGCCGAATTCGGCCACTTCGACGACGTAGCCAGTGATCTCGCTACCTCCATCGTCTGTAGGCGGATGCCAAGTAAGACTGATAGCATCGTGTGTGACTGGAGTGCATATAAGAGGTCCTTTAGGCACTCCGGGTTTGTCAACCACGATGACCTCAATATCAGCGGAGTCCTTTCCATGATCGTTGGTGGCAGTAATAGTGTATTTGCCTGCGTCGTCTCGCGTAGACTTCTCAATGCTGAGTTTAGTTTCGTCAGCCTTAGTTTCAGCTGAAAGCCTGTGTGATGGCACGAGAGGTATAGATCCTTTAGTCCAGGATATCTTAGGAGTCGGCGCGCCAGTGAGTGGAATGTTAACATTGATAGGTTCACCAGCCCTGACCTTGATCTTGCGGCCAATGAGGTGGTCGAGGGACAGTTTAGGCTTCTCTTTCATTGGTTTGGCGATGAACACGTTGGAAGCGTCTGAAGGTTGACCAGGACCGGCGGCGTTGACCGCCGATACTCTGTATTCATACTGGTGTCCTTCCTGTACTCTATCGTCTTCATACTCATTGTTTCTTACTGGATCTTTGTTTAATTTGATCCAGCGGCCAGTAGCCTTGTCTCGTCTTTCAACGTCGTATCCAATAATGTTGGACCCTCCATTCGAGATGGGAGATGACCATCTGACCTTAATATGGTCCTTATCCGCAGACACGAGTTCCGGTTTTCCTGGCTTACCAGGTACCGTGTACTGGTTCTTAGCAATTATCGGTTTGTCAGTAACCAACGGTTCGGAGCGTCCTTGCAAGTTCTCGGCGAAGACTCTGAACTCGTATTTAGTTCCTTCCGAAAGGCGGGGTACGGTCGCGTGGTTGTTCTTAGGATTGATGTAAGTGACCGCGGGCACCCATCCTCCGCCGTGCGTCAAGTCGCGCTTCTCGATGACGTAAGCTGTCAGTTCACTGCCGCCATTGTCTTTAGGTGGTTTCCATGACAACGTGACGGATTGCGCTGTGATCTCCTCGTATTCGAACGGAGGCTGAGGCGCTCCGGGAACGTCCAGAACGATGAGCTCGAAGCTGCCTTCGTCAGTTCCGGAATCGTTCTTCAGTTTTAAGTTGTATTTGCCAGCATCTGATCTCTTGCAATTAACTGTGTGTACAATAGTATGGTGTCCAACAGATGTGACAGTCGTTCTTTCGTTAGCAACAACGGCTTTGCCGTCGCACGTCCACGTGACTTCCGGAATAGGTTCTCCGATAAAGTCGACGTCCAAATGGAAGATAAGGCCAGCCTTGATGCGGATCTCCTTGAGCGGAGTGAGGATCTTCGGCGCAACGAACCTATCTTTAGCCGTGATGACGTCAGACGGCTCGCTCGGCTCTGATTGGCCGGCTTGGTTGACCGCGATCACGCGGAACTCGTAGTCCTGACCTTCAGTAAGATCTGGGACTGTCGCCTTGTTCTGTTTCGGAGGAACGTGAACAGCATTGACCCAGTATGGGCTACCCTTCTCTTTCTTCTGGATGATGTAGCCGGTGATAGGCGATCCGCCATCCGACTTCGGCGGGGTCCATTGAAGGTCCACGTGGTCTTTGCTCCAGTCAGTCGCCTCAGGTTTCCCAGGCGCGGAGGGTTCATCAAACAAGTTCTTAGCGACGATAGCCTTATCTAACTCCAGAGGCTCTGATTGGCCAATAGCGTTGACCGCGCTCACTCGGAATAGATATTCCTTCATGTGGATAAGTCTGGTCACTTGGTGAGAAAAGAATGTGCTCATACCAGCATCGGACCAGGTTCCACGGGTCAAGTCCATCTTCTCGATGACGTAGTGAAGGATGGGTGACCCACCATCGTCTAAAGGTACCTTCCAAGATAGACAGCATGATTCCTTAGTAACTTCAGAGACGACCAAAGGCTTCTCAGGTCTAGATGGCTTATCTAGAACTGTGACTTGAGCAGACGCGGAGCAGACTCCTAAGTCGTTCTTGAGAGTCAACTTGTAAACGCCTCCATCGGCTCGGACGGAGAATGGAATGTCTAGAACGACCTTGTTATGCGTCACTTGGATGTCTATGTGGTCGTTCGGGTGGACCACCTTCCCGTTGATCTGCCACTCCACCGTCGGCTTAGGAGAAGCCTCGATCGGGATCTCGTATTGAATCCTTTGGCCCGCCTTAACTGTTTTATCAGCGAGGAGCGTCTTATCAAAGTATGGTACGCAGAACCTGGCTTTAGCCACTTGAGGAGTGGACGCGTCTGATGGTTCTCCGTTCCCTGCCTTGTTGACAGCAATGATTCTGAATTCGTACTCTTCACCTTCTTGAAGGTTCGGAACTGTAGCTGTGGTCTGGTTTCCTGGTACAGTGGCGGCCACTTCCCATGGTCCATACTTCTTCTTCGCCTCAACAATGTATCCAGTAATAGGTGAACCGCCGTCTTTCTTCGGAGGAGTCCATTGGAGGTCCATATGGTCTTTATCCCAGTCTTTGACAACAGGGGTTCCAGGTTTATCCGGGGTGCCGTACGGGTCTTTAGCCGTAACTGGCTCGTGTCCAATAAGCGGTTGCGACTCGCCCTGCTTATTAACAGCGCGTACTCTGAAGTTGTAGTCGTGACCTTCGATGAGATGGTCGATCCTGATGCTGCAAGCCTGGACTTCACCCGCGGGGATCCACCGCATGTTCTCTTGATCCATCTTCTCCACAACGTAGTGGGAGATTTCACTACCACCGTCGTCTTTAGGCGGTCGCCAACGGAGCGTACATCCTGACTTAGTGATGTCATCCGCTCGAAGTGGGCCTTCAGGCGGGAGTGGGACATCGAGGACCACAACTTTGACTGTAGCTGTATCAGTTCCGTTAATGTTCTTGGCTTTGAGTGTGTAGGAACCAGAGTCACCGCGTTTAGCATCAACGACTTTAAATTTGGTTGAATGTGTGTCATTGATGACCTTGATGCGATCGGTGTTAAGTACGAGATTATCGCCGTGTTGCCATTCCTTAGTCGGCGTGGGTTCGCCAGCGACTGGTACGTCGAGTTCGAAGTTCTGTCCAGCCTTGACCTTGACGTCGAACATGAAGTTCCTGTCGATCTTCGGCGGCAGGTTCTTGGGTCTGGCGAGGTGCAGGGCGGTTCCGTCCGAGGGTTCGCCGCGGCCGGCTTTGTTGATCGCGCGCACGCGGAACTCGTACGTGTTGCCTTCGATTAGGTCGGGCACTTTGCCGGTTGTCACGTCGCCTTCCACCTGTTGACAACGATTCAGTTGGTTACTAACGATTATATAAAAAAGGAACACTCTACTATTCATTTACTACTGACTGTTTAAATCACATTTATTACTATTATTCGATTACATTTAAGGCTCATTTACCAATGACAGCTAAGTCGTGATAATGTAGCTGTGAAACAACAATTCCAAATTTAAATAATTTGGCAGATAAATTGTCAGGAACTTATCTGTAAAAGGGGATCCTTAATATGTTAAAAAGAGGTTGGCTGTGTTAACGATGTAAATACTCGACTTTTTATTTCTTTACGTATGCTAGTAGTATTTAATGACTAATAGCGCCGAAAATCCATCCCACTTAGCATTGTAACCATAATTTTATTAAATTGATGGAGTACCGTGCCCTGCCCCTTGAAACCACTTTATGTTTACTTTTCTGCCTTTTCTTGATATCCATATAACTTTTAAACCGTATGCTCACCTGTGCACACTCCTCCCAATCCGGCGAGAACCTATCCTTCTTCTCGATGACGTATCCCGTGATGGGCGCTCCGCCGTCCGTCTGTGGCCGCGCCCATTCGAGCTCGACGAAGTCTCTGTCGAAGTCCTTGATCTTAGGCGTGCCCGGCTTGCCGGCCACGTCGAATGGATTCTTGGCTTCCGTCGAGTGGGGGGTTGTGAGAGGCTCGGATCTGCCTTGTCTGTGGACACAGATGAAAATATTAGATTTTTTTATGTTAGAGGGAGGCAAACTAGCAAGTTGGCCATCAGTAATTTAGAAACCTGCCCGCCTTTAATGAAAGAATACACTTTCTTTCGGCTTACTTCGTAGGTCTTGTTGTTTATGTTTCCCCTCCACTCTCATTTTAGACTATTTGTGACTAGATTCTAGATGTTATTATGTAGGTACAATGGAACTCTGCCAGTTAATATTTCTCAGAGCAGTTTTAAGATCATGAGTACCTGAATCAGATATAAAGGACTGTCTTCTTTTATTGACAATTATTAAATGACAAAAAAATAAAATGTTGGCCATTAAAATAGGTAAACTTTGCATCTTTTTCTCGGTTTATACATAGATTTGTTATTATTTAATTAGGGATTTTATTGTTTCCAAAATAAAGTTAAAAGCATAGGTTAAAAGTGTAAATTTTTAACGAGATCTTTAAAAATATAAAAAGCAAACAAAAGTGTCACAAACCTGTTAACAGCGCGTACTCTGAACTTATACTTGTGTCCAGGCGTCAATCCGTCCACAGCGAGGCTGGTCTGCGGCCCGTCGGTCTCGCCGGCGGTCACCCATCGCCCGGTGGCCTCGTCCATCCGCTCCACCACGTACTTGTCGATGGGCTGTCCACCATCGTCTGATGGTGGGTTCCAGGAGAGCTTGGCTCCGTTCGCATGGACGTCGGATACCTAAATGACAGTAGGGTTGGATTAGATACATAGAAACAATTAAGGGAAAACATGTAACATAATAAACCTGTACAATACAAGCGGGCTTATCGCTTATAGCGATCTCTTCCAGTTAATGTTAACCTTAGGATAGAGGAATATATGAAAATATTTTAGTGTTTTTGTTAAGTGTTATTTTTAATTTTTTTTGATTGCAATGTGTAACAAGACGAGCAGATCGTACACCTGATGGTAAGCACTACGTCTGCCCTTAGACAGTTCAGTGCCAAACAGTAACTAAGCAGTTACTGTCCGACACCGCCCTGCGCCCACTACACCGAGACGACAGTTATTAGGTCTCATATACCCAGTAATTTCACTAGCTTCAGTGCCCTTTCCCCGAAACACAGAAGTGCTTGACACGTTTCTATTTAACGGGAAAATATCTGGCACTGCGGTGCTACCCACCTAGACGGCCCAGTACAGGAACCTACCACCTGTTAAAAACTGGTACTGACCTTGAGCGGTCCTCCCGGCGGACTGGGCACGCTGAGCACGACGACCTCGACGTCGGCCACGTCCTTGCCGTTGCAGTTCTCGGCCGTGACGGTGTAGCGGCCGCTGTCGGCGCGCGTGGCCGCTTTGCAGTTCAGCTTCGTGTTGTAGTCCGAGTGTTGGACTTTCGTCTCGCCGCCGGTCTTGATCTCGCGCTTCGCGAGGAACCATTTGGTTTCTGGCATCGGTTCGCCGGTAACCTAGAGATACAGACAGAAAATTTTAAATCAATATGAGTTTGAAAGTTGGCGGTGTAAAGTACCCCCCCTGTCCTGTCCTGATTGGCCGACCGAATGTCAAGAGAGATGTAAGTTCCTATGACAGCACGGAAAGCAGTTAGTCCTGAGCCTGATCTCTCTTCGATTGTGACAGACTCCTATCCTACAGTGGTATGAGAGTAACTGCGGTTACGCACTACGTCCGATCCGAATCCGATCCGTCTTCGTGAAATCAAAATCACAAAGAACATCGGATGACGGATGAAGGATCTAGTCCGTAAATCATCTAAAAATTGTTTGTTGTAATCGCTCTAAAGAAATAAGAAAGTACACCTGCGCTTGCGCACTCACTTGTGTACTATTGTCCTGCGTAGTTGGTTGATTGGCCGCCGTGGCCGAAAACTCGGCTAGGAGGACATTATTATTATTATTTACTCCTACACATAAAACATTAGTAGGCCATAAGTTTTCGGTGTAAGTACTATCACCCAGTTTTTAAGCAAGTGGCTGACTCTACAGATGACCGTGCATATAGTCAAGCTATGCTCACCTTGACGTCGAAGCCGAACTTCTGTCCGACCTTGATCTTGATATCGATGAGGTTGGTGCGGTCGATCTTGGGCGCCAGGTTCCTTGCTTTGGCCACGATGGGATGCGTGCTGTCGCTCGGCTCGCCTGGGCCAGCCTTGTTCACCGCGCGCACTCTACACATATGAAATTAAGTTATTAATATGCAATAAAGTTATAGATAAAAGTAAAGTATCATTACAACATTTTGTTGTAGCATCCGTCTTCTCAATTGTAACACTAAAGCTGTCATCATAATACATATTTGATCTTGATCACTTTATTTGAAAAATAGAGCAACTGCTATCTTTTTTACAAAATTTTAGTTAGCAACAAGTTAGCAAACATACGCATAGCCCAGCTAATGATAAACGACCACTATGATCTATCCCTTCTCCCCTCCCTTGTTACTCCATATTTTTCACGCTTTCCAACTTGGGCCGTTCAATCGCCCAAAGCTGGCACCGGCTCGTCTCTTCAGAGTAGCCGTTTCGTATTGTTAGACGAATAATTGGTTCACTAGATTAAGACATCACTATGGTCACCGCGTACGGTAACCCGCACTAGTCGGAGAGATTGACGGATAGATTTACCGCGCTTGCAATGTATAATGCCGAATATTGTACAAGCATATTTAATTGTAATTATCAAGAGAAATGCATTTATATTCCAAAAGTATGTAGTGGAACGTTTTTGTCCCGAATCCCACACACGGCCGCAGGTCTCGCTAGCATACAGTTATAGTGCTCCTCCGATAATATATCTCATCACTCACCTAAACTCATAAGTCTGTCCCTCAATGAGATCGGGCACTGTGGCCGTCGTCTTGTCGGCGGGCACTTCCGCCGCCTTCTCCCAGTTGCCGAACTTGTCCTTCTTTTCGACGATGTAGCCGGTGATGGGCGCTCCGCCGTCCTCTCGGGGTGGGCTCCACTTGAGGTCCACGTGGTCTTTGTCCCAGTCTGTAACGCTTGGGGTGCCTGGTGCGCCTGTTGAATAAATAAATAGTAATTATCGGACCATATCATAAACGTTGACCTGATCTTGAATACTGAACACTAATAACTAAAAACTTAAAAACACTTTCAATACGGAAAGCCCGAAACGCTCGCCACAAAGTTTTCAAGTTTTGTACAATGGCGTTGATCAATTTTATTTTCCCTTACTAGATGTGTAAATAAATAAAAATGAAATAGCGTCACATTCAATGATGTGATCGCTAAGAAAGGCGTATTGTCTACGTAAACCACACGCCATGCGCACGCTTTCGTCAATTGATGATTGCAAAACGAACGCTTTGCGTAGAAATCATCAAAACTGTGTCCAAGCTTGACGCGAGTTGCCGCTCCGTGGACGGAGTGAATAGATGATATTATTTCTATACATAAATAAAGGAAATCTTTCATCTATCGATATACAACTTACCAGGCTCGTCGAAGGGATTCTTCGCGATGATGCTCTCTTCTCCAGTGAGGGGTTGCGACTCTCCCTCCGCGTTGACGGCGGACACTCTAAACTTGTACTCCTTGCCGGGCGTAAGGCCGGTGACGTCGCACTCTGCAAATAAACACGTATTGGTTTACGCTAAGTTTATAGGCAAGAGAAAAATATGGCATAATTAATTGATTGGTCAAATGTCATCCTTAGTATAGTATGATATTCCAAGGGACACTTCACTAGGAAACATATTTCAATGTGCTTATATACTAGGCTCCTTTTTACTTTATTTATACCCTTGACTTCACGGGCACTAGCTTCCCAAAATTAAGTTTGCTAACGAAGTTATAGATAGATACAGGAGTGAATATACTGCATGTGGAAGAAGTTACAAAGATTATGTTTTCACACAGGAGATGATCACAAAAGAGTATGCTTTTAATACCTTAACCACTTGCTAGCGAGATTCGGAACTATAGCAAACCAAATGTGGTCTTAGTTTCCTCAACAAGATATCTCCATTTGGCTCTATTTATAGCATTTTTCGGCCAGTTGAAGAAAGGCACGGCTCGATCCTTTCGAGTGTTAATGGTAAACGGAGCAGTTCATTGGGTCACCACCTAAGTACTTTTAACTGTCGTAGCAGGGGAAGAGGAAAGAATAAGAGTATATACTCACTAGGCTCGTCGGACCTCGCGCAAGGCACCCAGCAGCCGCTCTCGGTGTCCAGTTTGTCCACCTGGTAGTACTCGATGGGGGTGCCGCCGTCGTCCTTCGGCCTCTTCCATTTGAGCGTCGCTCCTTCTTTGTGAACGTCTGAGATCTGACAAATGTCAAAATAATTAAAGAAAAGAACAAGTAAAGTTAACGTCCCGATGACAGAGGTTAAAATCCTGGGTTAGAAACGGAACAGAACGACTTAATGTGCTACGTAAAGTCATTAGTTCTGCTCCTGATCTCATTCGGTCGTGTCAGACTGCTGTCCCACCGTGTTATGAGAGTAAGCGAATAAGGAGTGCACCTGTACTTGCGCACTCACTTGTACACTATTTTAGACCCTGCGAAACCTTGGCTAGGAGAACCTTATGAATCCCCTAGGCACTTGCATGTAAGTAGTAAACTCGGTTAGGAAGACATTATATTGGCGTCTATATGATTTTATAGCCTGACCAATAATATTGCGGAAAAATATTGGAACTTATTTCTTCAAGTGGCAACAATCAAATAAAAAAACAATAAGATGTCATTCGTTATTGCTGTCTGTCAAAGTGTGATGTCAATGGTCAAACGTGCCTTGTTACTATTGGATATTGTGAGTTATTTGTGATTATAACCATAGCAACCAAGTGTTGCTATAACCAAAGCTAATTAATGTGACGCCTCCAGAGCAGGCTTTTTTTTTCTTTGTCAGGCAAATATCTTGCATAGTTGGTTGATCATACAGATTGGCCGCCGTAGCTGAAAACTGAGCTAGAAGAACATTACTCATCATCTAGGCATTGTTATATTAGCGTGACGTACCTGCAACGGTCCCTCGGGCGACATCGGCTTGTCGGTGACGACGACGTTGACGGTGACGGCGTCCTTGCCGCTCGAGTTGACGGCGGTGACGGTGTACTCGCCGGAGTCGTCGCGGCGCACTGGACGGATCACCAGCTTGGTGAAGTACTCCGGAGTATCGATGTGCACCATTAGTGTGACGTACCTGCAACGGTCCCTCGGGCGACATCGGCTTGTCGGTGACGACGACGTTGACGGTGACGGCGTCCTTGCCGCTCGAGTTGACGGCGGTGACGGTGTACTCGCCGGAGTCGTCGCGGCGCACTGGACGGATCACCAGCTTGGTGAAGTACTCCGGAGTATCGATGTGCACCATTAGTGTGACGTACCTGCAACGGTCCCTCGGGCGACATCGGCTTGTCGGTGACGACGACGTTGACGGTGACGGCGTCCTTGCCGCTCGAGTTGACGGCGGTGACGGTGTACTCGCCGGAGTCGTCGCGGCGCACTGGACGGATCACCAGCTTGGTGAAGTACTCCGGAGTATCGATGTGCACCATTAGTGTGACGTACCTGCAACGGTCCCTCGGGCGACATCGGCTTGTCGGTGACGACGACGTTGACGGTGACGGCGTCCTTGCCGCTCGAGTTGACGGCGGTGACGGTGTACTCGCCGGAGTCGTCGCGGCGCACTGGACGGATCACCAGCTTGGTGAAGTACTCCGGAGTGTCGATGTGCACCATTAGTGTGACGTACCTGCAACGGTCCCTCGGGCGACATCGGCTTGTCGGTGACGACGACGTTGACGGTGACGGCGTCCTTGCCGCTCGAGTTGACGGCGGTGACGGTGTACTCGCCGGAGTCGTCGCGGCGCACTGGACGGATCACCAGCTTGGTGAAGTACTCCGGAGTGTCGATGTGCACCATTAGTGTGACGTACCTGCAACGGTCCCTCGGGCGACATCGGCTTGTCGGTGACGACGACGTTGACGGTGACGGCGTCCTTGCCGCTCGAGTTGACGGCGGTGACGGTGTACTCGCCGGAGTCGTCGCGGCGCACTGGACGGATCACCAGCTTGGTGAAGTACTCCGGAGTGTCGATGTGCACCATTAGTGTGACGTACCTGCAACGGTCCCTCGGGCGACATCGGCTTGTCGGTGACGACGACGTTGACGGTGACGGCGTCCTTGCCGCTCGAGTTGACGGCGGTGACGGTGTACTCGCCGGAGTCGTCGCGGCGCACTGGACGGATCACCAGCTTGGTGAAGTACTCGGGAGTGTCGATGTTCACCGCCTTCGATGGACGCAGCGGCATGTTCTGGAACCTGTTCAAATAGATATAATGTTATAGCTTTTTTTATACTCGGTCAGTTGGCAGACAGGCACGCAGCCCACCTGATGGTAAGCGGTCACTGCGGCCTATTCCATTGAGGGCCACTTCTCCAGCATCACTCAATATGCTGCCAGACTGTAGGCTCATCTGATCTTCGAGCCTGAGATTTCAAGTGTACTAGCTCCCACATAAAAAAAAAAACAAAAAAATTACATAAGGGAACTTCCAAATGAGACGTACCGCGAACGCTCGACAGCAAGACGCCAACCGTACTGTTGCCGCACCGCGTGTTTTGTATGAAAACTAACGACCGTCCGTACGCGGTGCGACAAACGCGCGGCTACTGTACCGCAGCCGTCCGACACAGAACCTCTAATTTGAAAGAGCCCTTAGTAATGTGTTATCCGTTGTCGGGCACCCTAAGCACAAGGTAATGCTTAGTTTTGGGCTAGATGGCACTGTGTCCAGAGATATTAATTTATTTATTAAGTATCGCCGTCTCGCTCACCCGTTGTCCTAGGTGAACGACAAACGCGGCAACGCGACGCGACGCGTAAATGTCAAATGGTCGTTGTGTATGATAGTGGCCTACGTTGTCGCGTTAGTCAGTGCGCGACGACACGCGACGTAATGCGGACTTGTTTTTTGCGCGACAAGACGCGACGACGCGCGACGGCTTGACATTTGCAAAGGAATTTTTGTGAAGGAGTATGAATACACTTTTGACAGATTTATTTCACTCTAAATATGTAATATTTGTTGTCTTTCTACTGTGTTAACGCAGTTTCTGTAGGGCTAAGTATTTAAAATATGAATTTTCTAGTAATAACGCAGTATATTTGCCCATGGTTAAAACAATACTGCCGCGTTTGACGCGCATGGACACAGGACACACGTCGCGTGAAGTATTGGTCGCATTACGTCGCATTGCGTCGCGTCGCGTCGCGTCGCCCACCTAGGACAACGGGTCACTGACCTCCACTCCACGGCGGGCGCCGGCTCGCCGGTGACGGCGGCCTCGAGCTTGAGCGTAGACCCGGCGGATATGGTGACGTCGCGCAGGTGTCTCCGGTCGATCTTCGGCGCGAGGAAGCGCGGCTTCGCGATGAAGTTCTTGCTCGCGTCTGACGGCTTGCTCTGGCCTGCCTTGTTGATAGCGACCACGCGGAACTGGTACTCGTTGCCTTCGATCAATCTGTGAATGTTGAAATAATTATTACATTTTTTGTGTCACTTTAGCACTTGATGGTAAGCGCGCGGCCACTGCGGTACTTAACTACGAAATATTTATAAGCCTCTGCCTCGAATTTCGCGAAAGCGGAAGCGGGAGCGCACGCAGGCGCACGGCGGTCACCGCTTGACATGATCGCACCGCTTAGGACGGCCCGCGTCAAGCGGTGAAGCGCTTTCGCGAAATTCGAGGAAGAGGTCTAAACGTGCTTCAAATGTGTTGGCTCCTCTGATCTTTGACCTAGAGCTACTATAGCGCCACCCCTGTGGGGATGGTTCTACCAACTAGACCCAAGGTAGTGATTGAACCCACAACCTCCATTTTACATTACCGACAACTTTTTTTGAAGTGAAAACTTCTTTAGCGGCGTTGTACACTTTTTTTGTATGGGTAAAAAACGTTAAACTCACGTCAGGATCACGTGACCTGACGATCAAAAATTCGTAAGACGGACACGTGCTTTTTATTCAAGCGCCATCTATGAATGTACAACGTACTTTCTCATCGAGAAAGTTCCCGCACAAATTCATAGATGGCGCTTGAACAAAAAGTACTAATTTGCGAAATTTTAGTTTTCACTTCTGCCGGCTCCCGGAGTGCAACCCGTCGTTTTCATCGTAGATCAGGTTGGTAGACAGACATGTAGCCTACCTGATTGTGAGCGGCTACTGCGCTCTATTCCATTGACTTTGAATTTAAGAGTCGTAAGAGACATTTCACCACAATCAATTTGCTTGGCGTGACAAAGAGGAGGCCTATACTCAACAGTGGGTGGATACGGGCTGAAAAGACAGATAGATAGAATTTGAATATTACAACTGACCCATTGACAGTAGCGGCGGCGGTAGGCGTATGCGTCTCGACCGCCTTCTCCCACAGCGGGCTGTACTTGTCCTTCTTCTCGACAATGTAGCCGATGATGGGCGACTCCACTTAAGTCCAGTGGCGTCCCGACAATCAATACTGAGTATACTGACCCATTGACAGTAGCGGCGGCGGTGGGCGTGTGCGTCTCGACCGCCTTCTCCCACAGCGGGCTGTACTTGTCCTTCTTCTCGACAATGTAGCCGATGATGGGCGACTCCACTTAAGTCCAGTGGCGTCCCGACAATCAATACTGAGTATACTGACCCATTGACAGTAGCGGCGGCGGTGGGCGTGTGCGTCTCGACCGCCTTCTCCCACAGCGGGCTGTACTTGTCCTTCTTCTCGACAATGTAGCCGATGATGGGCGACTCCACTTAAGTCCAGTGGCGTCCCGACAATCAATACTGAGTATACTGACCCATTGACAGTAGCGGCGGCAGTGGGCGTGTGCGTCTCGACCGCCTTCTCCCACAGCGGGCTGTACTTGTCCTTCTTCTCGACGATGTAGCCGATGATGGGCGACCCGCCGTCAGACAGTGGCGGCTCCCACTTGAGGTCCACGTGGCTCGCCGACCAGTCGTCGGGGACTGGTGCACCGGGAGCGTCGGGTACGGCTGGAAAGTACACAGTTCAATAAGACCTGTTTTTACTAATAGTTAATCGAATAAATAAAAAATCAAGTTAAAATATTTGTTATCAATAATGTGTTACAAAAAAGAGAGACTGTTAAGTTTCTTAAGGAATTTCTTTTCAACAAACCATTGACGCCGAAGTGCGAAACATTGAACGACAATGAATACAATTTAACTTTTATTTTAATTCCCTACGAATTTTTTATGCTGACAGTGTGTTATATTAATGAGAATATACTTACTGAATGGATCCTTGGCGACGATAGCGCCAAAGGTCTCCAGTGGTTCGGATTCACCCTCCTTGTTCAATGCCTTCACTCGGAACTTGTACTCGTGTCCAGGAATCAGCCCGTCAACCTGGGAACATGGATTGCTATATTACCTAATGTTCAAAGTAACATAAGTGAAATTGGCGCTGCCAGTTTACAAACATCATTAGCTGACACATCTAAGTATAGCCTGACCAAGGCCCTGTTGCAGAAAGCTCCATTAAAGTTAATGCTTCATTAAATCTAATGCTGTCACTTTTCGTTGTCATGAAATAAAAAGTGACAGCAATAGCTTTAATGACACATTAACTTTAATGGAAGTTTCTGCAACTGAGTGTAAGAAAATAACAAACCTGCTCTGGAGGCGCCACATTAGCTATGGTTATAGCAACACTAGGTTGTTATGGTTCTACTCACAAATAACTCACAATATCCAATAGTAACAAGGCACGGTTGACAATTGACATCACACTTTGACAGACCGCAATAATAATTGACATTTTTTTTTTATTTGATTGTTGCCACTTGAAGAAATTAGTTCCAATATTTTTCCGCAATATGGCGAGGGTTTCTATTTTATTGGTCGGGCTATAAAACCTTAGTAAAATATTATTTTCCTTCTTAATAAATGTTTTTTCTGTCTTTTTTCTTTTCTTTCATTCCCTCAACTGATAATGATTTACTCACCCCATTCACTCACTCAACTCCCTCATTCATTAACTCACTCACTCACTCACTCACCTCCATCTCAGGCACGTTGCCGAGCGTCTTCCCGACGGGCACCCAGGAGCCGGTCTCGGTGTCGTACTTCTCGACGAGGTACGCCTCGATCGGCTCGCCGCCGTCGTCCTTCGGCCTCTTCCAGTTCAGCTTGCATCCGTCTTTGTGGATGTCTGATACTTCGAGTGGGCCTTCTGGCTTTTCTGGTTTTGCTGCGGGCAAGAATACATGGGATTAGTATGTATTTTTATGTTTCTTTTATGCTTGATTAGTTGGCAGACAGCCGCGTAACCCGCTTGAAAGTATGTGACCACTGCAGCCTACATTGAGGGACTTTTAGTCAGAAAGGCTCGCGTAATGTGCTGCCGCACTGTCGTATCGTCCTATCTTCGAGCCTTTGATTTCAAGTCTAATGGCTTCCACATTAACACAGCCGGAGCCGGGGCACAGCCAAAGCTATTAAGGCGGCAGATTCCTCCAGTGGGGGTGGCAGCTAGCCAGTCAGACACTGAAAAAGTAGTTACACCAACTACTTGGTAGGAATTGAACCCACGAGCTCCGCTCCAGGTTTTATACCCGAGCGGCTTAACCACTGTTTCACGAAGGCGGTCATATGCGATGCCTTTAGTGTTGCCCATTGGCGCCGATCAGGTAATTTGATTGCTCGTTTGCCTGTTTTTATTATACTCCATAAAACGTAACATGATTAGAATGACAGATGTCAAAGTGTTGTGGCTCTCTCGCTCGCTCTCAATAAACCTCTATCGATGTGTCTCATCTCTAAGATTTTTTTTTTTGTAGAGTGAGACACATTGATTGGGGTTTATTGAGAGCGAGCGAGAGAGCCACAACACTTTGACAGCTGTCATTCTAATCATGTTACGTTTTATGAAGTATATTATAAAAAAATAACAAAACAAATGTTGTATACTTACATGTGACAATAATCTCCAGTTCGGCGGTGTCCTGTCCGTACTTGTTGACCGCTTGGATCTTGTAAGTGCCCGAGTCCTTGCGACGCGGGCTGGAGTGCAGGTACTTGCTTAGATACGGCACGTCCACCACTGGAATGAAAGTAGATGGTTAAATAAATATCTCTGGACATTATTCACACAGCGCCATCTAGCCCCAAACTAAGCATTAGCTTGTACTATGGGTGCCAAACAATGGATAAACATTACTTACATACTTTTTTTTTGTAAATACATACATATTATACATAGAAACACCCAGACCGATACAAACAGACATGTTCATGCACATAAATGTTTGTACCGTGCGGGGATCGAACCCGCGACCTCTGGTGTAATAGCCGACTTCCCGAAACACAGAAGTGCTTGACACACTTCTATTTCACGGGAAAATATCTGGCACTGCGGTGGTACGTAGCCGGCCCAGTACAGGAACCTACCACCTGGTAAAAAATTTCTTTCTTTCTTTGATAACTTACACTTTAACCCGTTGCCGCTGCTGACGCTCTTGCCGTTGAGCGTCCAGGAGACGTCCGGCGGGGGTTCACCGGACACCTTGACGTCCAATGCGATGGGCTCGCCTTCGCGCACTTTAATGGTACGCAGGTTGCGACGGTCGATCTTGGGAGCCACTGTGGATATAAAGTGATAAAGTAAGAAAAGTTCCAACGAAAGTAAAAGTAGTCAACAATACTATCAAGTCACTAATATTGAGCAGCGTTCTAACGTTATCCTACTTCCTACTAATATTATAAAAAGTCTGGATGTTTGTTACTCAATCACGCCTAAACGGCTGAACGGATTTAGATGAAATTTGGCACACGTATAGTTTATAACCCGAATTAGGACATAGCCTATAAAATTCCTACGAGAAACGTCTCATTCCTGAGGGATATTAAAAAAAATTAATTACGCGCGGATAAAACCGCGGGCGGAAAGGTAGTAGTGTTATATTGTTGATAAAAATAATCAACAATATTGTTTAAGACAAATGTATGTGTATATGTTTACTCGAAATTGGTTTTATAAAATAATGTAAATATTACATTAATTAATCCACCCATCGAGGAATCGAACCTGCGACCTCTATCAAAACGACAAGGGTAACTCACGTCTCCTGGGCTTGCAGACGACGGACTTGCTAGCGTCGCTGGGCTCGCCGGGGCCGGCCTCGTTGATCGCTTTGACGCGGAACTCGTACTCCGTGCCTTCGTCCAGGTTCGGTACTGTCGCCTTCTCGTTGTCGTACGGGCCGACCTAAAGATAAATGACAGAAGTATTTAGAAAAGTTTGAACTGTAAGCTATTTAGCACAACTACCTCTATCCGCGGTTAAACCGGCCCATACTCTAAAGTGCGGTAGTTATGCCATTTATCCAAGAAGCAATAGAAGTACTAATACAGGCATTACAATCGCAGCATAAAAGTTACCAGTGTTCAACGAAAGATTATATATATACGACTACTCTATTCTCCTAAAAAAGTAAAGTGTAAGTTAAAAGTCGTTTATTAAAATCTTTACGTTTATACATATATACTTCATTATACAAATGAAAGCACAGACGTCAGACTTAATGCCATTGGATTTTTTTTTCAGTCAACTATCGTGTGACAGCCATTAATAATATTATTAAACTATAGTAACACAATCACATACAGATTCATTTTATTTCAATGCCAACATAAACCCACCTCGCAAGCCTTCACCCACTTGGGCGAGCCGACGACCCTCTTCTCGATGACGTAGCCGCTGATGGGCGCGCCGCCGTCGTTGATAGGCTTCTCCCACTTGAGGTCCACATGGTCCTTGTCCCAGTCCACCACTTCGGGAGTGCCGGGTTTGCCGGGCTCGTCTGTGGGATAACAAATGATAAGATACTGCGAATATTAGAGATGGGCCACAGTTTGTGCATTTTAGGTGTGTGAAGGGGAAACCGGGGGAGTTTAAAGTGTGCTTTTTTTATTTTTTTATTGCAAGTGTAACGAGACGAGCAGATCGTACACCTGATGGTAAGCGCCACGGCGGCCGTTAGACAGTTCAGTGCCAAACAGTAACTAAGCATTTACTGTTTGGCACTGACCTGCGCCCGCTACACCGAGACGACAGTTATTAGGTCTCATATACCCAGTAATTTCACTAGCTTCAGTGCCCTTTCCTCGAAACACAGATTATCATTATTTACAACCCACTCTCTCAACATAAATACCCATATCCAGACGCCAGGTACACCGCCTCACATTGGACCGTCCCACATCCAACACCAAAGCAATAGAACATAAATACAAATCTGCACTTACCGAACGGATTCTTCGCAATGATAGCATGCTCGGCCTCCAACGGTTCCGACGCTCCCTCGTTGTTCACAGCGGACACTCTGAACTTGTACTCGTGTCCAGGCACAAGGTTCTCCACCTCTGCTTTAGGATCCTTAAATAAATGAATAAATCTTTTATTTGCCAGAATATGGTTATTACAATTCGGAGCTCGAAAGGAACAATTTACTAAGCCACATTTTTGGCTAAATGTACATTTAACTTTTGAACCAACTAAAGCCTGACCAGGAATATAAAAAACCTCGCCATATTGCGAAAAAATTTTGAACTAATTTCTTCAAGTGGCAACAATCAAATAATAAAAAATAGGATGACGTCATTCATTGTTATTCTGTCCAAGTGTGATATCAATTGTCAACGGTGCCTTGTTACTATTGGATATTGTGAGTTATTTGTGACAGTAACCATAGCAACCCGTGTTGCTATAACCATAGCTTATGTGGCGCCTCCAGAGCAGGTTTTTTTATATTCCTGGTCAGGCTTTAATTTTTTCAATAGTTATTTTCTACAATTTAGACAGTAAAATAATATAACAGAATCAGTTTTAAATTAAAAAAAGAACTTAAAATGTTTTTGTTTTGTTTTTTCATAAAAAATCCAACTTTAAACAACTAAAATTAGCTAAATCGTGCAATTTTTTTTTTAAATAATTTATAAATTCACTATTTAAACAATGATATCAATTCAAACAATGTTATTAGTTTATTACCTTGGTCTTCATGCACGGCATCCACCGGCCGGTCTCCGTGTCGAGCTTCTCCACGACGTAGTGGTCGATCGGAGCGCCGCCGTCGTCTAGAGGCGGGTTCCATTTCAGCGTGCAGCCTTCTTTGTGCACGTCTGAGATCTATGGAGGTTAAGGTTTAGTTAATCACAATCTCTTATAAATATTTAAAAAAGACAACGCTGTAGCCGCGGACGGATCTTCATCTATGCTAATATTATAAAGAGGAAAGATTTGTATGTTTGTTTGTTTGTATTGAATAGGCTCCGAAACTACTGAACCGATTTCACTGTTGGAAAGCTATACTATCCCCGGTGAACATAGGGTACTTATTATCCCGGAAATGTGGGGGGTAGAGGGGAACTGGTACTTTTCAGAGAGGGAGCGAGGAGTAAAAGCCTTGCTATTGCGCTTCGTTTCATGAGAGAGAGTGCCAGAGGCCCGAATACCACCCTACACCCCTCCTTTCCATCTTTTCCATTCCCATTCCAATTCCCCAAAGGCGTTAAAGGACCCCACAAGGTGGACCAATGATCTCATAAAGATCGCAGGAATCCACTGGATTAGGGTGGCGGAGGACCGATCGGTTTTTTATATATATTTAGACTTAGCTAGCACTTGACCACAAAGTTGCCTGATGTTAAACAACTATGCGGTCTACGATGGAGCGCGCTTGCTTAGGAAAAGCTCGTTAATTCTAGCCTTGAAGAGCCTTAAGTTGTATTGTGTAGGAAAGAGATCCCGGCAGAGAATTTGCTGCGGTTTGGACATCTCTGGGGAAGCCTTATCGACTTCCGGCTGCAATAATGATGATGATGTTGAAATGTTACCTTAAGCGGTCCCTCAGGCTTAGCCGGCACATCCAGCACATTAATCTGTATGGTGGCCTCATCTCGCCCGCTGCTGTTCTCAGCCTTGAGCACGTAAGTACCGCTGTGCTTGCGCGCCGCTACTACCACAGACAATTTGATCTTGTAGTCTTCTGTGTCTATGTTGAGATCGTCTCGTGTTGATAAACGCTCTTTGTTGTGGAACCTGCGGGCAAGTTGTACATTACAGTAAATATTACGTAAATATACATTTTATACATTCAAATGAGACTATCGGTGGTAGGGCTAGGGATTGCAGAATTTTTCATGAATAACATCAACAATCTTACTATAAATTTAACCAGTCTGGTGTGATTCATTGTGATTGAAATTTAAAACATGGTAACGTCGGAATGCTGTAGTATATCTATACTAATTAACTTGATTTGTATTTTAAGTGTCATTTTACCAAATGTCATAATTTGGAGTTAAAGCGACAACTGGCAGACCATCTAACCTACAACCTTGTAACGTCGACTTAAGGGGGGGTGGGAGTACATAAAAGAGGCATAGACCGACAAACTTATCTGTTCCGGTGGCGGCGTCGCTACTGTCTATTTAGAACTGTCATTAAATATCGTTTTTGCATTGTATTTCACGTAGTTCCAATTTTGGCCACCGGAACAGATAAGTTTGTAGGTCTGTATTATGCGACGTCCAAATATGGCGCCGCGCTCGCACATTTCGTAGTTTTTTAAACATAGTAAACGAGACACTAATTTTATCAAGTCAAACTCTGCGAATTTATCTGTAAATATTTAGTGGCTATAATTGAGTGAAAATTCAAATGTTAATTGGCAGGAGCTTAGACATAAAATACGAAAATCGTTAAAAAAAAGGGGTAACTTTGGGATTTTTTTCTATCGAGTGAAGTTTATAAAAACATGTAATTGAATGCGATTTTAACTAGATCAGATCCTTAACTGATACATATATTTTTTTTAGAATTGAAAACACTGATTTGTATGTCTCAGGTGGCTTTTAAAAACCATACGCGCGGCATCTGCGGAACTACACAGCCTTAACGTTTTATCTTTCCACCCACTCGTATCGGCTGCCAATGCCATTCGTCATACTTTATATTATTTTTTATAGCCTTTCTTTACTTATACGTTCTTCCAAATTCATAATAATATGTATATTATTCAATCACCTATATGGGGACTGACTTTAAACTGATGCTTCCAAAATTATTTTTACTACTGCTATTTATTGACATATTTAAGTAAAGGGGACTTACCAGGTCTTCGATGGTGGTGGTTCGCCAGACACCTTGATGTCCAGACGGATGTTCTGTCCAGCCTTGATCGTGATGTCACGCATGTTCGTGCGGTCGATCTTCGGCGCCGCTGTAACGTACAAATAAATATATTTTTACTTTTTTTAATGAAAATCGAAATTTTGACGTTGGAGATAGCACATTAAAGTTATCTTAGTTCTGAGTTAGACAGGATAAAGTTTCACTAACTTATCTTGTCAGTACTAGTCCTCAGTCTAGTTACCACAGAACACTTACCAAACCTATCCTTAGCCAGCAGGTTCTCTGAGGCGGCGGACGGCTTGCCCGGCCCGGCCTTGTTGACCGCCTTCACTCGGAACTGGTAAGTCTTGCCTTCGATGAGGTCTGGTACGCGGGCCTCCGTCTTGTTAGCGGGAACCTATAAGAGTATTGGATATTGTTACGTATGGTTAAAACTAAATATTTTAAGTAATAACTGTGTTACGCAATGTAATCTCGAAATAATCAATATAGTCTAGAGGACTGCACAAAAAAAAGCAATGAAAAATAATACACTACTATTTATTAAATTCTTAAAGGGACCTAGCTGCACAGCGCCATCTATTGTCGATAAGCTAACATTGCCTTAAATGGGTTAAGGCAATATTAGCTTATTCGCTAATATAGCATCCGTAATTTGTAACAGTAGATCTTTTGTTGTTGGGGTACGATTAATGTGACTGTCATCTCGAAAATAAAATATATTTTTCCAATTTATGGTGAAAATGATGTAAAGCTGAGTAAAATGCTGGGCTCTTGACTATAAAAATAATAGAATACCATAAAATTAAATATCGCCCTGATAGAACGGCAATTTTTTACGGCGCGGACCACATACGATGCTTTGACCAATCCTGTTCCAACAAATATTACAATAGAACTATCACTCACCTCCGCCGCTTTCACCCACTTGCCGGTGTCGCGATCTTTCTTCTCGACGATATAGCCGGTGATGGG
Source organism: Mecyna flavalis (assembly GCA_949319885.1). Classification (NCBI taxonomy): domain Eukaryota; kingdom Metazoa; phylum Arthropoda; class Insecta; order Lepidoptera; family Crambidae; genus Mecyna; species Mecyna flavalis. The sequence goes on along the minus strand of OX439419.1, from coordinate 7,053,332 downwards.
CGCTCCGCCGTCGCTGGCAGGCTTCTCCCACTTGAGGTCCACGTGGTCTTTGCTCCAGTCTTTGAATTCTGGCTTGCCAGGTGGATCAGGCTCGCCTGGGAACAAAATAACGATTTTTATAGGTACACCAACAGTAAAATAGATAACATAGACGTAGGTTGGGGTATTTAAACTATCGATCTGAATGGAGCCGAAGATACCAAAATAAAGGTTCCTGTCCACAAAAGCTAAGCGAAGCAGCAAAGCAGTGAAAAGAGCCAATATTAATCATAATCTTGTGGTAGATAAACCTACCTATGTATGACATATTTAGCGAGAGTATATAATAGATTGTTCTTCATATATTAAATGTTAGTCAGATGTAAGCCGTAGTCTTATTTGTGTCTCCGAACCTCCCTACATGGCGATCCTGGCAGGATCGCCATGTAGGGAGGTCAGTTACATCTGACTAACATTTAATATCTGATCAACAATGTATATGTCATACATAGGTAGGTTTATCTACCACAATCTCTTAGCAAGAATTTAAGCAATACTATTAGTTAATGTTTTCTCTCTAGTCCGCTATCTACTCGTATCTCGTTCCGCATTTGTGGAGAGGCAGCTTTATTGTGGGAGGATGAAAATGGCTCGTGTGCTTTAGAACTCCAATAAAAATGGTTTTCCCTCCAATCACAGAGATTTTTATGTCGCAATTTTTACCACTCTGTATTCTGACATAAGTTCAGATGATGAACCCATTACATAACAAAAACTCACCATAAGGATTCTTGGCAGTAGTAGCCGTATCAGTAATCAACGGCTCGCTCTCTCCCTCAGGGTTAACCGCCTTCACCCTGAACATGTAATCCTTCCCCTCGTTGAGGCCGGTGACGTCCGCCTCGGGTGTCTTGGTGACGCAGACGGGCACCCAGCGGCCGGACTCGGTGTCCATGCGCTCGACGACGTAGCTCTCGATCGGTTCGCCGCCGTCGTCTTCTGGGGCTTCCCATTTGAGTTTGCAGCTGTCGGCTTTCACGTCCGAGACCTGGATTAAATAAAAGCATTGGATTTGGTTATGTCATTCTAGTTGGCAGACAGACCCGCATTATGGTACAGGTCGGTTAACTAAAGCTGGCCCGTTCAACACATTCACACGTTGTGTCTGTGAATAAGCCCGTGGCGTGACGTCGCACTGAATGCATATCATGAAAAGTCTCTCTGTCCCTCTCGCGCGCGGTCAAGCTTATGAGTACAAGGGTGACGGTTACTGTGTAACGTTGTACAAATTCTCCTATTCATATTTTTTTCCATGTATGGCAATATTGGCAATTCAACCAATCACAGCGCCCGTTCGATCAAAAATGCACTTCTCACGTTCAGTGTGACAAGTTTATTAACAATTTGCTGTTAGTGTAAAATTTGCTGAGTATGTGACGCATGGTTGAGAGTCAAATAAAATTCATATTTATATTTTTCACAGGTTTATTAGTTTCATTATATTTTTAATCGTTTTAGGAGTCAATATTCTTCAAAAGTAAACTAGTTCTTTTATTTTCTAAATTGATTCTGACTTTTAGTAAACGTTTTGTTTGGTAGAATTCGGGCCGGTGGGTAGCCGTTGGAATTTGAGGTTGGTCATACTGCACTGAGCCGTCAAGATCATTTTTTCGAAATTGCCAGAGCGGAGAGGCTCGGAAATTAAATCTTTATATTTGCTTGCCTAAATGGCAGATCCAGTGGTTTTGTGATTGTCCACATCCTCCTGGTAAGTGGTTCGAAGGATTTTATTTATTCAGCGATTTCTGTTTGGTTGAAAATGGCGTTCCTCTTATGAACCGACATCTTTCAGGTTGCCGTGATGGCATTTCTTGGGTGGCGGGAAGCCGCATATCTTCGTCGCGAGGAGTTCCGAATGGAATCCCGGGACTAAGCTGGTAAGACCCCTTCCTTTACATGTTTCATGGTGTTCACGTATTCTCCTGGTTTTGTTTCCGCCGCTAACCCTGGAATTGTTTCTTTTCAGCGGTGGGATTCATTTTATTCACAATATTATTTATTATATTCAAAATATTTAATTGCGTAAGGCCGGTTCTGACGGCGTCCGTGGGACAGACGTCGGACCAGAAAAGCTGTACCTATGTATTTATAAACAAGGAATGATCTGGTAATAGCCAGGAGTAGCAGGTCGGTGCAACATTTCAATAGTATTTTTTTTACAACACATAATTAATAATATTCATGGTGGTATTCCCGTATTAGTGGTTATCTTTTAGCCCCAAATTATCTTTGCAACACCCCAAAGTTAGAACCTATTTTTACGACCCCTGTCGAATGAGCTAGAATTTTCTAGAATTTTTAATTGTATTTATTTGTACTACCCTCAGTGTGTGTGGGAGAATTAAACATATTTGTTCAACTGCATCTCCTCTTTTATTTCTTTTTTTAACTCCCCCAGCACGAGGGTCACAACCAAATTTTTATATATTTTTGTCCATGGGCCTCTCGGGCACATAGATAGGAGGTTTCCATGTGACAAAATGGCGCCCAACTTTTGATTTTGTTTAAATAATTTTGGTGTGTTGCACAAGGTTGTATTTTTATTTAATATTTTATGTTACAACATTCCTCTCTATTCTTTATCGCCCGGACCGCAGGGAATATTGTGAGTGTAACATCTGTCCTGGCTGTTGGCATTGTTTGGTTTGGTTGGAATATACAGAAGGCATAGGAAGTAGAGGGAGAGAGAAGGAGAGGAATTGTGTGTTTTTTTTGTTTTATGTTTTATGTAAAGGATTTCTTTTTGTGTGTAATTTTGGGGTATCACCGACTTAACATTATTGAATTTATTTTCTGTTACCGTGTGGGAAGTTCTTCTTAAGTATATTTTGAGTTTCACATGTTATTTTTGTAACTATATAATAGTTAGATTTTATTTTTATATTGTTTTCTAAACATTTTCTTCATTTGAGGGTTTGGAAAATTATTTTTTGGTCGGGAAATATTTTTGCATTCATTGAGAAATCAAAACTCAATTGTTATTTTTTAAGGTTAGTTGTCAAATTCATTTACATTACCTTACTATTTTTTTTTCATAATTTATACAGTAAAGGTAAAGAATTTGATAAATATTTTTTAAATATTTTCCTTCATTGTGAAACTTTACATTTTTAATGACAAAATACTTAAATATTTTAAAGATTTTGTTATCAAGTTTATTAATTTTGGTTTGTGTGGTTGTATAAGAGGACCTTCCTACAACGTTTTTTTTTGTGTGTTGTCAATAAGAAATAAAAGACATAAGTGTTGTTGTTTCATTTTTCTTTAGTAAGAAAATATTATATTTTGTGTTTTCCCACTATAATATTGTTGTAACCTTGTTTACCTTGTGTGAAAGTATTGTAATTTAATATTTACATAGTAAGTTATAATTGTTGCAATTTTTGCCAAATAGTTTTGGTATTCTGTATAATTACCATTTAATAAGGCACACAGTGTGCACATTTTGTAATTGGGGTTTGTCTTGATAATAGTTTTTACATAGCTACCTACCTTTGATAACAATAATTTTATTTTTTTATTTTTAATACCACCAAGTAACTTATTAATTTTTTTAAGTAAAGTTATATTACATAACCATGGACAGAGAAATTATAGTTCATTGTTTGATCAAAGACGAATTAACTTATGAAGTAACAATTAGATCAGAGACACCATCTGCTACTGTACCTGCTTTAAGGAAACAACTTAAGCAATTGTTACTGGAGTGCCCTTCTGAAGCAATTATTGAAACGGAATTCGAGAATAATTCAGAAATAAAAATCATTATTGACAAGGTTAAAGATTTAAAGACAAACTTACTTAAGTATGAGAAGTCATTCAGTACTTATTATTTAAGCAGGTGTCGCGCATTAGTACGTCACTTATTTCATAGGCTGCAACGTATTATTTCAGACGATCCAGCCACTTTGGTACAAAAAATGGATCTCTCGAATACCGTTGAAACCTTGCTTACAACAATAGATGGTTACTATAGTACTACAGTAAAGCCTGACGAGGGGGACACTAAGTCGAAGGTCGAGTCCAAGACCGAATCATTAGTAGAATGTTCAGGCGACAAAGGAGTTATGAAATGGAATATCCGCTTTAATGGTACGTCAGATCCTCGTTCGTTTTTGGAGAGAGTAGAAGAACTTAGATTATCTCATGGTACGTCAAGCGAGAAGTTATTCAATTCCGCGGCCTTGCTTTTCTCTGATCAAGGGTTGTTATGGTATCGAGGTATTAGGAATCAGGTATCGTCTTGGTCCCAGCTTAAGGATTTGTTGTTAGAGGAATTTGACCCGGTTGATTACGATTACAGGTTGTTAGGCGAAATCCGCTCACGGACACAGGGCGTAGATGAACCTACCCACATATATTTTTCTGTAATGTCTTGTTTGTTTAGCAGACTCAAATCGCCTTTACCGGAGGATAAACAATTAGAAATCCTCTTACACAATATTAGACCTTATTTTACGCAGCAATTGGCGCTAGTCGATATCACTTCGATTTCAGATTTAAAAGCCAAATGCCGTAAATTAGAAGCCGCGCGTCAGCGTTCCGAGATTTTTGTAGAACCGGCGAAGACTAGCAATCTTACATCGGAATTTTGTTACAAGGGGAAGGTTAACAAACAGATTAATTTGGTGTCAAGGCAGACTCAGGATAGTAGAAATTTTAGGAGAGCTCCTCCTCAGCAAACAAACGGCAGGCCAGTGGGCCATGATATTAAACCCACTTGTTATAAATGTGGCAAGGGTAACCACAATTTTAGATTTTGTAGGGGGACACCACAAGACATTAAGTGTTTTAAATGTGAGAAACCTGGTGTTGTTTTTAGATCATGTCCGAATTGTAATAAAAATAGGTCCGCGTCTAGTTCAAAAAACTAGTTAGCGAGAACCGAAGGGTTTTAAATAAAACTATCAAACATAAACTTGAATCATTGGGTAGTATTGCTTCGGTTCTCTTCGCACCTAGTGAAAATGATGTTAGACCTTATTTAAAATTTAACGTAAACGATTTTGAAATTATTGGTTTATTAGATTCAGGCGCTTGTATCTCTATTTTAGGGAACAACGCACATAAACAATTCATTAAATTTGGTTTTGAGCTTCAGGAATGTTTTGATAAATCTTGTAGTGTTGCTAACGGCGTTCGGTTGGAATCGATAGGATTTATTTTTGTGCCAGTAACTTTCGGTAATGAGTGCCGTATTATAAAATTTTTTGTGATACCTAGTATAGTCACAGATGTGATACTAGGTTGCGATTTTTGGAAAACGTTTAATTTAGCCCAGGATATTTTTGATCAAATTGATTATAGGAAGTCTCCTAAAACATTTTTTAAAAATTGTAGTTCTGTACACTTGGACCAAGTAAATAGTATCCAGTGTTACAACAATTTGACCATCAGTCAAAAAGAATTAGCAGATGCTATGGTCAATGATTTTGAGAATATTTCTTCAGAGAAAATAGGTTTGGGGAGAACTTCTTTGGCCGAGCACGTCATCAATACTGGAGATGCGTCACCTATTAGGATTTCACAGTATCCCCTGTCACCCGAGAAGAAAAAAGCCTTATATGATGAGTTAGATAAGATGTTAGAACTTGACGTAGTAACTCCAAGTGCGAGTCCGTGGAATAATCCCGTTTTACTGGTCAAAAAGGCGAACGGTGACTGGAGATTCTGTCTGGACTGTAGGAAACTAAACGCAGTCACAAAGGGTGATGCATATGCTATTCCATACATGCCACAGATACTTGACAGTTTGAAGGAGGCTAGGTATTTGTCCTCCATTGACCTAAGTTCTAGTTTTTGGCAAGTGCCCCTCGAAACAGAGTCCCAAGATAAGACCAGTTTTACTGTTCCTGGCCGAGGAACGTTTAAATTTAAGGTGATGCCATTTGGACTTTGTGGTGCACCGGCCAGGCAACAGAGACTGATGGATAGCTTGTTTGGTCACGGGTTTTGTAGCGATATTGAGAATGGTTTAGTTTATACTTACATAGATGACATAATTATTTCATCTTCTGATTACCAGACTCATTTAGTGTTATTAAAACGAGTCTTGGAAAAATTAAGAATGGCTAAATTAACAATAAATTTTTCTAAATCAAAATTTTTCAGAAGCTCGATCAAATATTTGGGTTATGTGGTTGACGAATTTGGTTTGCGAACTGACCCAGAGAAGGTTTCGGCAATTTTAAACTTCCCTACGCCGAAATCAGCTCGCGAAGTCAAAATGTTCTTAGGAACCTGCTCGTGGTATAGGCGTTTTATTCGAAATTTTTCCACAATAGCAGCCCCCTTGAACAGATTAACTACTACGGGTAAGAAAGCACCACCTTTCTCTTGGTCGGAAGACGCAGAATCGTCTTTTAATACGTTAAAAAACGCTTTGGTATCAGCACCAGTCTTAGCGGTACCAAATTTTGAAAAACCATTTACTGTTCACTGTGACGCGTCATCTTATGGATTAGGAGGCATGTTATCACAGGAGGTTGACGGACATGATCACCCAATTGCTTTCGTTAGTCGCTCTTTGAATAAAGCAGAAAGAAATTATAGCGCTACTGAACGGGAAGCTTTGGCTGTTTTGTTTGCTGTGGAGAAGTTCGAGCCCTATTTAGGATCACGCCCATTTAAGGTTGTCACGGATCACTCGTCTCTTAAGTGGTTCACTAAGTTGGAGAACCCGTCTGGTAGATTAGCACGTTGGTTTTGTCGACTGTCTCAATTTAATTTCGAAATTGAGCACAGGAAAGGCACCGATAATGTGGTACCCGACGCTTTATCCAGACTCATGAGCCCAGACTCAGTGAACGTCATCAACTCGGTGAAGGACGATTGGTACGACAGGGTTTTTCACGGTTGTAAAACGCATCCATTAAATTTTCCCAATTTTAGTGTCAAGGATGGCATTTTGTACCGTTTCTCGAAGAGTAAATACAATTTATTGCGTGAATTTGATTGGAAGCAGGTAATTCGTAACGATCAGAAGGAGGCTATTATGCGTGAAAATCACTGCGAGCCTACCGCGGCCCATTTAGGTGTTTTTAAAACACATAGACGGCTTTGTCTGCGATATTACTGGCCAGGGATGCATAAGGACGTTGTTGACTTTATTAGACGCTGTGACACTTGTGCTGCGTACAAACCGTCGCAAAAGGCAACTCCGGGTCTAATGGGTCAACCGAAGGTATGTCACAGACCATTCCAGGTAGTGTCGATAGACATAGTTGGTCCAATGCCAAAGTCGCGGTCTGGTTTTGTTTATCTTCTGGTAGTTGCGTGTTGCTTTTCAAAGTATTGCTTGTTGTTTCCAATGAGACGTGCTACTTCTGCCGAGGTTGTCAAAAATTTTGAACAACGCGTAATTTTAGCACATGGGGTACCGGAAACTGTAATTGCAGATAACGGAGTGCAATTTACAGGATCTGAATTCCGCCAACTGCTTGAACGCTATAAAGTTCCGAAGTTGCATTATACACCTCGTTACACGCCTCAAGTCAATTTGGTTGAACGATACAACAAGACCATCATGACAGCTGTCGCTTCCTACGTTAAGGATAACCATCGTACTTGGGACGAGCATTTGCCAAAAATTCAGTTAGCAATCAATAGTGCCATTAACGAGTCAACTGGATTTTCACCTTTCTTCCTAGTTCACGCAAGGGAGCCTGTTATCAGTGGAACCTTTTATAAGGACACTGATAAAGAATATGAAGCAGGCATACCGAGGGATGAGTACGCAGGTGAACTGGGTACACTGAAATCCATTTTTGACAAGGTAAGGGAGAATTTGTTAAAGGCTCATGCAGACAACTCGACCCATTATAATTTAAGAAGGAGGCAGGCTAAATTTTCAGAAGGGGATATTGTATGGAAGAAAACCTTCATTCATAGTGATGCGGATAAATTTAGAATGGCAAAATTGGCACCTAAATTTGAAAAGTGTAGGGTCAAAAAGGTTTTATCACCATTAGTTTATGACCTGGAGAGAGTTTCTGACGGTCAGTCGATAGGGTCGTGGCATATAAAGGACTTAAAAGCGTAAAATATACTATCTTCCCCAGTACATAGTGTATCGAATCTAATATATATTCGGCACACGAACCAGTATGAATGAAAGGGTGCATACAGGCTATTTTTACTGTATCACTATAAGTTCGGATGGTCAGGTATGTAAGGTTTAGCAGTAATGAATGCGTGAAGTATGACAGAGTTAGGGAATCGCTTGCAAGCTAGATGGTCGACTGTTCCGGTTTTTTTTTGTTGTCTTGATCCTTTTTGTTTGTTTCTCAAAGGAGGACAAACGTTTTTTAACGAGCCCCAAACCAATTTTTATGCCATTTTGCATAGGTTTGGCCTAGCTTTGTTTTTTTTTTATGCTATCATACTTAGCGAAGATACGAGCGGTATTGATGCAATTTTGGATCTTTTGTAAGACACATTTTTTTTCTCTTCCTCGTCAAGGCACGAATTAATATTGGCCTTATGCTCATTTGCTCATAGGATTGCTGTGAGTCAGTTTTGTTTATTTTATTTTTCCTCCAAATCTTGTGGAGATTTAATCATTCCAAGGTACAGATGACCTAGGATTTTGATTTTATTTTAGAGATTGACGTTTGCTGTCATCTTTGTATGCATAGTTTTGCATTTTAATATTTTTTCTCAGTATTGAGTATTTTTAATGGAATTGTTTTAGAACGTCACCTCTACAAGAGTTGCGTTCAAGTACGGTCCATATATTTTTTTTTTCTGTTTGTGCATTCGTTTTGGTGTTGTCCAGTTTTGTGAATGTGCGGTTTTGTATTGTTTTGTGTCAGTTTTGGTGATGTTTTGTGGATTTAGTTTTACATGATTTCAGTTTTACTTTAGCAGTTGTTCAAATTTGTTTTGTTTTTTACTTACGGTTTTCATTTCTTAGTAAGACGCTGAGGGCAGCGATCTTTTTTTCAGGAGGGGAGGTATTGTAACGTTGTACAAATTCTCCTATTCATATTTTTTTCCATGTATGGCAATATTGGCAATTCAACCAATCACAGCGCCCGTTCGATCAAAAATGCACTTCTCACGTTCAGTGTGACAAGTTTATTAACAATTTGCTGTTAGTGTAAAATTTGCTGAGTATGTGACGCATGGTTGAGAGTCAAATAAAATTCATATTTATATTTTTCACAGGTTTATTAGTTTCATTATATTTTTAATCGTTTTAGGAGTCAATATTCTTCAAAAGTAAACTAGTTCTTTTATTTTCTAAATTGATTCTGACTTTTAGTAAACGTTTTGTTTGGTAGAATTCGGGCCGGTGGGTAGCCGTTGGAATTTGAGGTTGGTCATACTGCACTGAGCCGTCAAGATCATTTTTTCGAAATTGCCAGAGCGGAGAGGCTCGGAAATTAAATCTTTATATTTGCTTGCCTAAATGGCAGATCCAGTGGTTTTGTGATTGTCCACATCCTCCTGGTAAGTGGTTCGAAGGATTTTATTTATTCAGCGATTTCTGTTTGGTTGAAAATGGCGTTCCTCTTATGAACCGACATCTTTCAGGTTGCCGTGATGGCATTTCTTGGGTGGCGGGAAGCCGCATATCTTCGTCGCGAGGAGTTCCGAATGGAATCCCGGGACTAAGCTGGTAAGACCCCTTCCTTTACATGTTTCATGGTGTTCACGTATTCTCCTGGTTTTGTTTCCGCCGCTAACCCTGGAATTGTTTCTTTTCAGCGGTGGGATTCATTTTATTCACAATATTATTTATTATATTCAAAATATTTAATTGCGTAAGGCCGGTTCTGACGGCGTCCGTGGGACAGACGTCGGACCAGAAAAGCTGTACCTATGTATTTATAAACAAGGAATGATCTGGTAATAGCCAGGAGTAGCAGGTCGGTGCAACATTTCAATAGTATTTTTTTTACAACACATAATTAATAATATTCATGGTGGTATTCCCGTATTAGTGGTTATCTTTTAGCCCCAAATTATCTTTGCAACACCCCAAAGTTAGAACCTATTTTTACGACCCCTGTCGAATGAGCTAGAATTTTCTAGAATTTTTAATTGTATTTATTTGTACTACCCTCAGTGTGTGTGGGAGAATTAAACATATTTGTTCAACTGCATCTCCTCTTTTATTTCTTTTTTTAACTCCCCCAGCACGAGGGTCACAACCAAATTTTTATATATTTTTGTCCATGGGCCTCTCGGGCACATAGATAGGAGGTTTCCATGTGACAACTGTTTTGCTCTTGCTACTGTTTACAAAAACGTTGTGTTCTTTTTTCAAATTATACTGGTGTGAGTACCATGAACGGGCCAGCTTTAGTTAACCGACCTGTAAGCGGCAATGGCGGCTTTTTTTATTGAGGGGTATTTAACCAGGAAGCATCGTTCAATATGCTGCAACACTGAAAGCTCGTCTGATCTTGAAAACTTACATTTGTATTGGCTTCCACACTTCCACATTTCACATGTAAGACCAGTAAGACTCTAAAAAGGTACTACTACCAAATATTTGGGTCTGGTTCGAACCAATGACCTCTGTCTCATTAGAGTAATATTGACAAAAAAAAAAACATTACGTTTACGTTACTTATTCCATCACTGATCCACATCACAGATTTTGAAATTGCTACTTTTAAAATCCACAGGTAACGAACCCAAGACATGTTTTAATTTGAAAACACAGTTTGCCTTGACATGAGAATTGAACCTATAACCCTGAAAATACCGCGATCAATATATTCCCCACGGTATTTTACTTGATTACAAAGTTTTCATTTTGTCTGCAGTGAACCACAGCCAACAAAAGACTGATACAATTTAGGCAACATTTATATGGAAAAATGGTTGGATAGTTTAAGCTTTCAACTAACCTTGAGCGGTCCCTTCGGCTTAGCCGGCTTGCTGACAACTTGCACTTCAATCTCCACGCTATCAGTTCCCGAATCATTCTTTGCGGTAACCACGTACTTCCCAGTGTCCGCTCTTGTCGTCTGATTAAGAGTGAATGACGTATGATAGTCCTTATTCTCGATCTTAAGCCGTTCTTCAGGCTTGAGCGTTTGACCGTTGAACGACCATGTGATGGTCGGGTCTGGTTCGCCTTTCACGTCCGCTTCGAACTTGAGCGGTTGTCCGAGTTTCACCTTGCGCTTTTGCAGGTTCTTTCTGTCGATCTTTGGTGCCACTGGAAGAAGAATTAAATATGAATGGCTAATAATACTAATATCCTATTTAAGAGAGATAAAGCCAGTGGCTTACTGGGAGAGCCCATTAGTGGGCAGAGAATATTGTGATACTCTTTGCAATTGGAGAAGTGCTTTCAATGTACAGAAGACCACAGTGAACCACATCATAAATGTGTCTGTCCTTCCTAACCGTAGGGTCTTTAGAGCTCGGTCACCTAGTTTCTCGGGTGGCCCTCCCTAGGCGCCACCCTGACTTGAGGCCTCTCAAGTCGGGGTACCCGGGGATGGGCTGGTCAATAGCTATAAGGCTAGCACCGGCTCGTCCTAATCGGGTGTGAAGGAGAAACCGGGGGAGTTTAGTGGGTAGTGGACGCTTCAGTCTCGAGTCCCACACACGGCCGCGGGTCTAGCTAGCCTGCGGTTATGGTGCATAAACGCATTCTCCTCCGAGAAAAAAAAAATGGTGTTGGTAGCAGGAAGAAGCATTTTATACACGTTGTTTTTTAGCCTTCAAATAAAAGGATCGGGACGGAATGAGCGACGTCTATGCTGATATAATACGCTGCAACTTAATTGGCTTGTCTGAATATCGTGCGAGAACCTGCGCAGAACACAAATGTAGGTGTCAGGGGGACGCAGCCGCGTCCCGCACCTGCGCAAACGTCACTCGCAGCTAACTTCAGACAAGCCAATTAAGTTGACGCAGACTATACAAGCGATCTTACCATCAGGCCGGTAGACTTAAGTGCCACATTGAAAAAAATACAATTCGTCGGACGTGCGGAGGCAGTCTCGCCATGACCTGGGATATACTCACAGAATCTTGGCTTAGTGATGACAGACTTGCTCGGGTCGGAGGGCTCTCCCGGGCCGGCCTTGTTGACGGCCATCACGCGGAACTCGTACTCGCGTCCCTCCTCCACGTCCGTCACGCGGCCGGTGGGCCTGTCGCCGGACGTACGGAGGCAGTCTTGCCATGATCTGGTAAAGAAAAATAAATAATTTATATATTTAACGCATTATAGCATTTCGTTTTTGTCAAACTGCTGACTGGTAGAGAATGCTTTTGCATTAAGTCCGCCTTTAGTACCTTTATTTTGGGGTCAATTAAGTTTTTATAAATAAATAGATATCGTTGGACGTTAAAGCGACAGCGCCATCAAGCCCCAACCAAACTCCACCCAGGACAAAATTTAATGTTAAGGATATTAATAAGAAAAAAAAATTTTTTTTCTGTGTCTGGAAGACTTTTGTATATCCACAAGTAAGCATATTATATATTTGACGTACTCCGTTCTTTCTGATACTAATAATATTAATTGAAAATTATTTTTATGCTTAAAACCACTGTTCAAAATAATACATTAACTCCATCTATTGAGGTTCGGTAACATTTCACTCACAGATAACGATAAGCAATAAGTATGCGGAATGTAATGAGCGTTTTAGTGCGTCCTCCGCTCACTAGATGGCACTATGCTTTTGTAATACACGGTATCGTTTGGATTTTCCTTTACATAAATCCAAAGTGTTGTTATGAAAAAGTGCAGGACCAAATAAAACGGCTTTACGTGATTTTTCCGATATTTTTGAATGCGTCGGCTCACATTTTATTGTCGAGTATCCGGCGTGAAAAGTGGATGTTTGATATATAATTTTATAAATCGATGACAAAATTAATCTCGAAGTGGTGATTTCTGAGTTATGCTGTAACACTGAATGTGTAGTGAACTATTTATTTATAATGATAATAAAAAATTATGAGTTGAAAGTCACAGACAGTGGTTTTTCTCCAATTTGAATTGTACTATATACTATTACTTTTTACAATAGTAAAAGTAACGAATAACAATTAGTAAATTCGGGAGAACCACTTTAGTGGTCAAACTTTATAAATAAATAAAAATCGAAGTTGTATTCTGGGCATTAGAAGCAACGAAGATACCACAAATGTAATTGACTGAAACACATAAATATCCAGACACAGAACAGACACAAATTTTGGGCCTGAATGGGATTCGAACTCACGAACCCGACTAGGATATCCTTTCATTCCTCTTCTGTTTCCTCCATTAACTTCACCAGTGATAAACCTACCTTCCTCCCTTCTCCCTCTTCTGTATAACGTAGCCGGTGATGGGCGCTCCGCCGTCGCTCTTAGGCGGGCTCCACTCCAGCTCCACGAAGTCCTTGTCCCAGTTGCGCGGCTCGGGACGTCCCGGCTTGCCAGGCTCATCTGTTGGATGATGTATTTGTTATTAACAAGTTAGTAATACTCGGACTAAAGCTCACAGACTCCGATGGCTTGGTCACTTGGAGAGAATGGGAGAGGATCGCGGTGTCAAGAAAGCCTATCTGGGCCGGCCTACTGGCCGTCGGCCGGTTGGCCGCTCTAGGTATCGCTGAAGCGATGTAGTGGCGGCTGATCTCCGGGAGCTGCGTGTTGACGACTGGCGCGCGAGCACACAGGATCGGGAAGGATGGCGAAATCTCGTATCGGAGGCCAAGACACACTTCGGGTCGCTGAGCCATCGGAGTGAGTAAGTAAGTAATACTCGGTAATAGGTACACCTATACTAGCGACACACTATGATGGCCGTCTTGACATATTACAATACATGGTTTTTATAACGCTTTCGCACTTTTTATATTAACTATCTGCTGTGCAGCTGTTTATGTGCTGTTTTTAATTTTAGAGCCGTTTTTTAAACTGTTGTTTTGGGCTTTATTATACTGTAAAACCATGTATTGCAATATGTCAAAACGGCCATTAAATTATAGCACTTAGTATTGGGGTTATATTTAATAAAAGATAACTCAAAAATCTTTACTATAAATACAAGTAGGCAAGAATTAAAGTCGGCTTGTCCCTTTACGTGTGTGAAGGAGAAATTGGGAGACTTTAGCGGTAGTGGGACATTTTAGTCCCAAATCGCGCACATGGCTGGTGGTGGCATGGTGTTAATAGACTGAAGTTATGGTGTTTAAATGCATTCTCCTATAAAAAAAACTAAAACTTGAAACTACCATAGTAAAAATTATCATACCAACTGGTATTGTTTACTAGAAACAAAACCTTCATAAATGGTGCCTTACATCCGTCGTTTCTAAAACTTATTGGTGTAAGAATTTCAATCTAAATATTGTCTTTTTCTCATCAAGTTATAGAAAAAAACTCATCATCATCATCATTTCGTATGGCTTCCACATGAATCTTCGGATGTCTATGTTGAGTTGCCGCAACCAGTCCACTGCCGCCGGCGTTAGGTTATGGAGGTTATGGAGCTCACGCATACCACCAGAAAAACGACGGAGAGGGCAACAACAAAAGAAATTATTTTGGTATAAACGGTTTTTTGATTTTTTTTTAACATAAATGTTAACTCACCGAAGGGATTCTTAGCGATGATCGGCTTCTCAGTCTCTAGTTCTTCAGACTCGCCCTCCTTGTTCACGGCTTTCACCCTGAACTTGTACGGCTTGCCTTCTTGTAAACCAGTGATGTTGGCCTTGCAGTCCTTCGCCGTGCCGCATGGGATCCATTGGCCTGTGGGTTGAAAATATCGGGTTTAAAACCGTTTTGTTTAACCTTATTCTTGATATAAGCGATTGATCATACGTGTAGGGTTCACCGGAGGGTTGACGAATATTAATAATCAGATAAGTGTCCCACAAAATTTTAAACTTGTAAGCCTTTATAGATTAATTTAAAAAGTTAAGTTCAATTTACTACCACACTGTAAATAAAACGCTGTTATGTTAAATCTGGTAGATTTGTGCTTTTTTGCTCTTTATTAAATAAATAAAAATAAAATCTATGTATCCATTTTTATTTCAAATATTTTTATAATAATTTTGTTTTTTTTTTTATAACAATGCAGGTAAGAACCATATTTACTGAAAAAAAGCTCTAATGGCACAAGTGAGCCTTGCGGACCTATACACTCAATTAAAATTATTTACTCCAATTTTTATTCCTCTTTTTGTCGACCAGTTCTCTACTTTTTTTCATTACCGGTTTTATGTTATGTTAGATAACGGCATTTTACATAGGTATAGCACGACAGTATACGAAACTGATATTGTCAACTCAAAAGAGTATTATTTCTATGTAAAAACTTACCAGTAAGCGGGTCGAGTTTCTCGATCTCGTAGTACTCGACCGGCGAACCGCCGTCGTCGTCCGGTTTCTTCCAGGACAGCGTGCAACCGTTCTTAGTAACGTCAGCTACGTCCAACGGGCCGTTGGGTTTGGACGGCTTGCCTGCAAACAAATATATTTATTTTAATGAAGATCATCGTCTTTTTATGAATGCTTTGTCCCGATGTAGTCTCTGTTCTTGGTACTTAATTGCTTGACAGGGAAAAAAATCCATAAGGTTACACAGAGTGATAAAATGGATGAAGATTACACTATCTGTCATTAGACTGAAAGATCACGAACAGCTAGAAAAACTTAGATTCCGATGAGCCATCAATTTTAAAAAACATCTATTTTGGTCATAAAGTGGTCGAATAGAAAACAAAAATATTTTAAAATAATTAGCTCATTGAAACATTTTTTACCACTTTGCTTAATGTCAATTAAGGTCAAAGAGTTTAATTTTTATATGTTTTTAATAAAATGTACCGAAAAAGGGATATTTTGATCCATTTTACAACGCCGCCCCAGAAAAGTAATCTTCACACTAAAATATTTTAGTAGAATTTATTTCTTTCGTTTTTTGACCGGACCACATTTGGACCGAAAACACATTTTTGGTCTAAACATGTAAAGCGGAGGTTGTCCTTTGTCCAGCCAAGTATACTATACACCTTTTCTATCGGGATATTTTTAAGTGCACATCAAAAAAATACTAAAATGTACATCAAATGCACACCAAAGGTAAGGTTAGGTTAGCAAATAAGTATTTTTCGATGCACAATCAGTATTTTTTGATGTACAGTTAAATACAACCCTTTTCGATCCAAGGATCTATGCCAGGATCCACTTTCCATACTACTCATTACTATAAAACACTCACCAAGTATAGTAATTTCGATATCGGCTTCATCCTCTCCAACCTCATTCTTGGCCTTAATCACATATTTGCCAGTATTAGCTCTCTTGCTCTTTGTCATCAGGAACTTGGTGTTATAGTCCACGTTGATGATCTCCAGATTCTCTCCGGTCTTCAGCTCCGTGTCCTTGAAGTACCAGGTGACGGTCGCTGGTGGTTCGCCGAAGACTTTGATGTCTAGAGAGACTGGGAGACCAGCTTTCACTGAGATCGGGTTGAGGTTTGTACGGTCGATTCTTGGTTTCACTGTAAGAGAAAAAAATATTATGGATTTTGTAAATGACTTGGGTGGTAAGGGTGTAAAATGCTCTTTCGATATAGTACGTTAAAGTTTGATGATATTTGAGTAATATTTTTGAAGCAGTGATCATTAATGGATGCATTGTTACTGTAAGTAAAACTTAAATAAAAAAGTTGTTTGGTATCCCATTTGGTTTTGGCCACAAAATCATTTAGCCAATTTTCTTTTCGACACAAAATCATTCATTGAAACAAGATGATAACTTGAACAAAGAAGGTATTTTATTTTTGCAGCTACGAAAATTAAGTAAAATTATTAATTCTTTAGATGGCTTCTTAAATTCTGCTATTAGTGCCACCTCGTTACAACTAATTAAAGCTGCTATGGAGCTCTTCACGAGGCACAAACATTCGCAAGTAGTTTCTAAATGTTTTAAATAAATAATTTTGTTTTTGAATATATTTTTCCTACAAGCACTTTAACGCCAATGCCTAGAGACGTTAAAGTGTCACTGTTGAGTAATACTAGTATTGACTCAACAGTCAGTCTCAAAAGCCGGTTATTTTAACCGATTACTAAGTATAAAAGAAGTACTTACAGAATCTAGCCTTAGCAGTATGCCAGTTGGTGTTCTCCGAAGGCTCAGACTGTCCGGCCTTGTTGACCGCTCGCACGCGGAACTGGTACTGGTTGCCTTCCTCCAGCTTGGGCACTGTGCCTTGGCAGATGTTGCCTTGGATCTCGGCGGCCTGTGGGCAGGAGTACAATTTGTGACTGGATGCAATGAATTCCTTTTAAGTCTTTGCCTGACATAGTGCGTAATGCACTGAGGGGTTTAGAGTCCAACATATCTCTATGGCTCTCCCTGAGAGATAGGGAATGAATTAAAACATTTCCCTTCGCTAAAAAACACTTTAGGCTAGACTTTTAGGCCTATGTCCAGCAAGCGATACAAGCTAACAAACATAGGCTTTTCATGACCAGAATTGACGGTCTTTTTCCAAGCAAGTGCCCTCTCGTGTGTCAATTAAATGCTTTTTCTTTATTTCTTTCTTTCTTTCAATGTGGTCTACAAAGGGACGCGTTAGCTTGGAAAAATATATCGTTGGTTAACATCGAGAAGATCACTATTGTTTAACATTAGCGTCGGCTTATTACAAACAATTTAAAGAAAAAATTGAAATGGCAGTATTCATTTCTTTTCATTTTTGCGCCAAAAGAACAACATATACATTGTAAACGCGCTCAAAACCACGCCATAACACACAAGTAAATTTACTTGTGGGTTTTGACAAAATTAAATGGTTTTCGCATATTTTCTACAAGCGGCCGCCCGCGGTTTCACCCGCGTGGTTCCCGTTCCCGTGGGAATTGATCAAAATCCTTTCTAAGCGGATGCCTACGTCATAACATCTACCTGGATGCCAAATTTCAGCCCGATCCGTCCAGTGGTTTGGGCTGTGCGTTGATAGATATCTATGTCAGTCAGTCAGTCAGTCAGTCACCTTTATCATCACCCAACTACTCACCTTAACAAACTCTCCTCTATCCCTATCCATGACTTCAATAATATATCCAGTGATAGGCGCGCCATTGTCCCTGATAGGCGGCTCCCACTTGAGCTTGGCACTCTTCTCGTCCCAGTCCACTATGTCTGGTAACCCTGGGGCAGCAGGCACGTCGTACGGGTTCTTGGCGAGGATGCCGTGGTCCGTTTCAAGAGGTTCGGACTCTCCTTCTTCGTTCAGAGCTTTCACTCTGAACTGGTAGGTGTGGCCTTGCTCGAGACCTGGAAGAGAAGTAATAATGTTTAGTACATTATGATAGCAATATCTGTTAGAGCCCCTCGCTGCATCAGACACCGTTTAGTAAAGTAATGCTTAATTCCCAAATTTTAATAATTTTCGTTGTTGACCAAAAAGTAGAATAATAATTAAAACACCTTTTTTGATTGTTGAATTCCATTTCTCACTATTAACAATTCACTTTGGATTAACCAAATAAAATTAAAGGTGCTCCTTCACCGGGAGCATTCGCGTGTAATGTAACATTATAGATTCGTCTTCCGAGCATTACATTACAACTACCTCCCTGACTGACGAGCGTTCGCGTGTAATGTAACATTATAGATTCTGCTGAGTGATTGATTACACATTGTATCATTACGAGTTGCGCATTGTAATGCTCGGTTCTTCTCCTTCACTGTTGTAATGCTCGAGTCTGTAACGTTACATTACACGCGAATGCTCCCGGTGAGGGAGCACCTTTATGGTTTATTTGTAACAGCAACTGACAACACTATCCTGTAAAATTGACATGTCACGTAGTTCCAATTTTGGTCACCGGAACAGATAAGTTTGTCGGTCTATAATAACAAGGATGCTATTTTTTTTATTGAAAAAAGAGTCGGAGTCTTTATTATCTAACCAATGACGTTCAATATACAACTAGACTCCCATTTACGCTTAAATATTGTCCGAAGCAAAAGTCTGCCCACGCAACTATTGTGCCGAGTTCCCGTTTAGTTGTATACAATTGACATTAAACACTGACTGCCACGAGATAAGGTGTTAATTTGAACGAATGTGTTAATGTCATCTGTGTCAACGCCAATCGGACGTTTTTTGAGAAATTTTTCTTAGAGATTGGGTCTCTTGTTTAATTGAACGTCATTGTATCTAACTGCTCCCGCAGACAGAACTGCGGACTACCCACTAAAACCCGTCGGGTCCCTTAGGGTCGCATTGGTAGCACCGCTCGGTACCAGGCACTAAGCCTATTGACCGGGCAGCGCCCCTGCGAGCGGCTGCAACCGGCCTCCTCGAATGGGGCCGACGCCCACCCTTGAAAGGCGCGCGGGGACTCCGCGCGCGCCTCTCGGACTCATTGGGAACCGGTCTCCCCCGAGACCGGTCCCCGAGTCTTCGCCCTTCTTGGGGCTAGAGTCGTCGTTGCGGAGGATCAATTTCTGTAACCTGCAATAACCTGCCAGGCTTACAATGCTCTCTTACCAGTGACAGTAGCCTCCAGTTTGTCCGGGTCGACGGTCCCCGCCGGCACCCACTTGCCGGTGAGCGTGTCCATCTTCTCAACCACAAACGCGCTGAGAGGCAGCCCTCCGGTGTGTTTGGGCTTGTTCCACGCTAGCTTCACGTTAACTTGCCAGGTCTTAGGTCCTTATGGCTTGTCTGAAAGAGTTTTATCTTACCAGTGACAGTAGCCTCCAGTCTATCCGGGTCGACGGTCCCCGCCGGCACCCACTTGCCGGTGAGCGT
Source organism: Mecyna flavalis (assembly GCA_949319885.1). Taxonomy (NCBI): domain Eukaryota; kingdom Metazoa; phylum Arthropoda; class Insecta; order Lepidoptera; family Crambidae; genus Mecyna; species Mecyna flavalis. Next base: position 7,033,540 of record OX439419.1, on the reverse strand, counting down.
GTCCATCTTCTCCACCACGAACGCGCTGAGAGGCAGGCCTCCGGTGTGTTTGGGCTTGTTCCACGCTAGCTTCACGTTAACTTGCCAGGTCTTAGGTCCTTATGGCTAGTCTGAAAGAGGCATATCTTACCAGTGACAGTAGCCTCCAGTTTGTCCGGGTCGACGGTCCCCGCCGGCACCCACTTGCCGGTGAGCGTGTCCATCTTCTCCACCACGAACGCGCTGAGCGGCAGCCCTCCGGTGTGTTTGGGCTTGTTCCACGCTAGCTTCACGTGATCGGCGTGGACGTCTGATACTTCTAATGGGCCTTCAGGCTTGCCCGGTTTGTCTGTAAAAGGTTATTTTATTTAGAACATTTTTTAAAGATTTGGGAGTAGGCGCACTTCGTAGAAGGTAATTCCAATAAATTACATTCTTTACACATAACTAAATAAATAAATATCTTTTACATTGATCTGATACCAAAATAGTTTAAGCACTTGTGTCATGAGTATTAGAGTCAACGAAGCTACCAGAAATATACACTTAAATATGAATTTTGTCCTGGGTGGAATTTGAACCCACAGCCCTTGGCGTATAGGGCCGGGTTCTACCAAATGCACGATTGGGTCTATCTAACAAATTAACACTTCATTTACAGACATTCTCAAACGATTTCAACACGTTTTCTCTCGTGACTTTCATTTTCACAATTTCTCAAACAGGAAAAAATTGTAAAGAATTATTGTAGTTGGAATTACATAAAGGCAAAAATGAAATCAAAAATTTGTTCAGGCAATTATTTCGATGATATCGGAAACGTTCCTTCTGTGATTCTTTTTTATTTTGTGACCATGGCAAGAGTACTCACCCAATACAGTTATCTCGACGGTAGCCTCATCGACGCCTGATTCGTTCTCCGCCTTCAGCGTATACACGCCGGAGTTGGCCCACGACGAGTCGAAGATTTGCAGGCGCGTGTTGTAGTCCTCGTTCTCGAGTTTGAGTCCCGGTCCGGTCTCCAGGACCTGGGTTGAAAGTTTAAAAACATGAATTAGTAGTCTTCGTGAAACAGCGGTAAACACAGACATCTAATGAATATAGCACAGTGGTTATGCTATTCGTCACTCGGATTCAAGAGTGGAGTTTGCGTGATCAAATTTCCTTCGTCTTTGGTCAGTTCAGTCTTGGGTCTAATTTGTGATAAATACGAACCCAGTGAAATCTACCGTAATACATCCTACATAAATTTGTTCCGTTTATTAAAACACTTTTCTACAGGATATTCAACAAGCTGCCTGTTCTAAAAAAGTGGACTTTTTTTTTTAAATTAACCTTTCATTGAACTGTTTATGGCTTGAGCAAGTTATAATGCATAATTAATTTCCTAATATCTATATGGCTCGTTCGCCCCATACTTTCAGATTTTAAATCAAGCAAACATTCCCCTTTTTTTGCCGCTTGCAACTCCCAATTAAAGACATTCGTCCTACTACCCAAATAACTCCTCAGTTTTACCATCACGCCCAAAAGCACCGAACCAATGCCTGTCTTTTTTATACATACTAATTCAGTTGGCAGACAGGCACGCAGCCCACCTGATGGTAAGCGGCCACTGCGGCCTATTCCATTGAGGGACACTTCACCAGGAAACGTCGCTTAATGTACTGCCAGACTGTAGGCTCATCTGACCTTCGAGCCTTTGATTTCAAGTGTACTCGCTCCCACATTAATACTGCCGGAACACAGCCAGAGCTGTTATGTCTTTTGGCAATTAACCAGCCAAAATCCTTCAAACTACCCACCTTCTTAGCGAAGGTCCAGGTCTTGGTTGGTGGCGGTTCGCCCTTGATGTCAACGTCCAGTTTGATGGTGGTGCCAGCACGGACGCGGATAGCCGTCATCTTGTCGCGGTTGATGTGCGGTTTCACTGTGGAACAAAATTATACATTAATATTCCGATTTCTTTGCCTTTACAAAGAGTCAGGTTTTCATAGATTTAACACAAGAAATAAACTCAAGCTTGCCGTTCCCTATAGACAGGCTTTATAAGACTAGTTATTATTTTATAGGATAAAGCAAACTGAAGCAAACAAATATTTTATTTAATTTGTTTTATATCGTGTTTTATGTATGTAAAAAATATTGTGTAATGTAATTTATTTAATTGACAATAATGTATAAACATGAAATCTGCTTTGCCGCACTTATTTATGACCGAAATTTGACCTCAAACGTTGTGTTTTTGGGGTTGATAGTTTGTGTTGATATAACATGTGAAACTGCGATGTTATAGGTCTTTATGAATACGCTCTTTTCTTGAAGATTTGCAAGTCGTATCGGTTCAGAATTACCGCTGATGGCAATGTATTCCATATTTTGGCCATATGCAGCGCGTTGTTAGGTTGTATAAATTCTTTAATATTTCTTTAATGTTTTATCAAATGGACTGTATTTGCATGCTAAACTAATTTGCAAAACATGTGTTCCTTTGAAATCTTATATTGTCACACCATTTTATACCATGTTTGTGGCAAATAAATAAATTATTATTATTATAATAAATTATTTTTATAAAGAAGCATTTGACTGTATATATACTCACAGAATCTAGCCTTGGCGAGATGTGGCTGCGTGGCGTCTCCCGGCTCGCCGGGGCCGGCCTTGTTGACCGCGCGCACGCGGAACTGGTACGTGTTGCCTTCCTTCAGCTCGGGTACGCGAGCTTTGCACTCTGGCGTCTGGGATAACATAGGATTGGATAAGTTATGAGAGGGTTAATTAATAAAATAAATAAATCCTCGGACATTATTCACACATTGCTAACTAGCCCCAAACTAAACAGCTTGTACCATAAGTACAACAGTTGGCAATTGGCAGATAGGCACGCAGCCCACCTGATCAAGGGTGCCTGTCCACCGGCGCGTAGCGAGGCATCAGAGCGGATAAACAGGGAAATATAAAACAATTGAATTGCACAAAATCTCCACTCAGACAGGGAGTTAGTTGCAATTTTATTGGTTAATATTGCTCCGTTTCTCCGCCCCGCTCCGGTGGACAGGCAACCTTAAGCAGCCACAGCGGCCTATTCCGTTGAGAGAACCTTAGCCAGAGAACGTCACTCAATGTGCTGCCATACTGTAGGTGCTTCTGAACTTCAACCCTTTTAGTTCAAGTACACTGGCTCCCTCATTCCACTCCCAGTTTCCAGAAAGAGGATACCCTATAACTGGATAAATGGATTTCTGGATCATAGTGCATCGTGCAGTTTTTGTATGTGGTAGAGCCACGTTGCAGACTGCCTGCAACATGAATGGGCCGGCTCGACCGGGGAAGTACCACAGTCTCACAGAAGTCCGGCGTTATAGCGATAGCCTAGCTATGGTGTTTCGTCTGGTGAGTGAGATAGCCGGAGGTCCAAATCCCCCTTAAAGGCGGGCAACGCGCCTGCGACCCACGGGAGTCTCGGATGCTTATGGGCGGCGGTGATCACTTACCATCAGGTGACCCACTTGCTCGTTTGCCCCCCTATAACGTTTGACGAGCCATTTGGTGTAATGGTCGAGAAGTCGGCTATTACACCAAAGGTCGCGGATTCGATCCCCGCACCGTACAAACATTTGTGTGCATGAGCATGTCTGTTTGTATCGGTCTGGGTGTTTCTATGTATAATATGTATCTATTTACAAAAAAAAAGTATATAAGTAATGTTTATCCGTTGTCTGGCACCCATAGCACAAGCTAATGCTTAGTTTGGGGCTAGATGGCGCTGTGTGAAAAGTGTCCCAAGATATTTATTTTATTATTTTATTATAACATAAAAAAAATCCCCTGACAATACCAAGTCAAACCGCCCAAGTCATACGTACATTGGTGACAAGCGCCTCCTGCCACTGGCCGAACTTCTCCTTCTTCTCGATGACGTAGCCGGTGATGGGCGCGCCGCCCGTGTTCTTCGGCGCCTCCCACTTCAGGTCCACGCGGTCCACGTCCCAGTCCTCGATGGTCGGCACCGATGGCTTGCCGGGGATGTCTGTGGGATGTGGGTTCATTTAGTGCGGAAGTAATCGGGAATAGAGCTAATTCATTCAATCGATTGTTCATTCGTTCATTCATTCGTTCTGTCATTTATTTATTCATTCGTTCTTCATTTGTTTATCCATTCGTTCATTCATTTGTCAATTAATATATTAATCATTTCATTCATTTTGCGATAGTAATAATTAAAATTGATGTTTAGAATAAACGTACAATTTGGCAGCGCATCGTTTTATTTTTGATGAAATTCAACAGATTAGTGCGCATATCATGGGTTGGACGATACTTTAGTATCTCTTAGTAGTCTGTGGTTGGACGTAAATAAAAATTGTTTCAAATAAAATTTCAAAAAACATCGCTCAATGAGCTGCACATTGTATGCAAGCTTGTTTGAACTTCGAACCTTTTAAAGTGTAATGGCACACATCATACTATCAGAAACATAACCAACCTTAACTGATAAAACAACTCAGTCAACTCACCGAAAGGATTCTTCGCAATAATCGAATGGTCAGTCTTCAAAGGCTCCGACTCTCCCTCCTCATTGACCGCTTTAACCCTGAACTCGTACTCCTCTCCCTCTTGCAAGCCCTTGATCTCCATTTCCGTGTCGTCGGTCTTTCCGACCGGGACCCAGCGGCCGGTTGCCTTGTTCAGTTTCTCCACTACGTAGCCGGTGACGGGTTTGCCTGGGAAGAAATTAGGTGTTTTAATAAGTGGTAGGTATTTCTAGTAATTTATATGTGATACAATTGGAATATTAATCAGTATTTTATACGTCATTAACGTCATGGACTGACGACCATAATAAAGGTTGTAGATAGTTGGAAAGATTCAATACTTTCAGAATGAAAAAAGGTTTCGTTAATTTAATACTTCATGTGAAAATTTTACTGCAAAATATACTACAAACTAACTTACTATACACATTTAGCAATTAATTTTGTATATTTATTACAACTTTGACTAATTCTTGGGGCTTAAGCTGGCTGATGACACCATTACCTCCAAGTTTCTTGCAGTTAAACTGATTTGGTAAGATCCATGGGAAAACCCTGTTTCATGAGCATACAGTAAGTATTATAAACGTCCATACAGATTCGTTTCCTTCCCTAAGAATCACCATCATCCTCTTTTTTGCCTTCTTCCTCTACTCTACTTGCTGAGTAGCATTCTGTAGCAGTAGAATCCTGAAACAGTAGACTCACCTCCGTCATCCTCAGGCTTCTTTCAGGCCAGCTTGCAGCCGTTCTTGGTGACATCAGCCACCTTCAGCGGTCCCTGCGGTTTGCTTCCACGAGATGATGACCAACATACTCTACTGCCATAGATCAAGGATAGAGGCACATAGACCTAAGAGACTAAGCGAGATGGTCTTACCTCCATCATCCTCCGGCTTCTTCCAGGCCAGCTTGCAGCCGTTCTTGGTGACATCAGCCACCTTCAGCGGTCCCTGCAGTTTGCTTCCACGTGACAATGACCAACATATTCTACTGCCATAGACCTAGGATAGACGCACATGGACCTAAGAGACTACGAGATGGTCTTACCTCCATCATCCTCCGGCTTCTTCCAGGCCAGCTTGCAGCCGTTCTTGGTGACATCAGCCACCTTCAGCGGTCCCTGCGGTTTGCTTCCACGTGACAATGACCACCATATTCTACTACCATAGACTTAGGATAGACGCACATGGACCTAAGAGACTACGAGATGGTCTTACCTCCATCATCCTCCGGCTTCTTCCAGGCCAGCTTGCAGCCGTTCTTGGTGACATCAGCCACCTTCAGCGGTCCCTGCGGTTTGCTTCCACGTGACAATGACCACCATATTCTACTACCATAGACTTAGGATAGACGCACATGGACCTAAGAGACTCTACGAGATGGTCTTACCTCCATCATCCTCAGGCTTCTTCCAGGCCAGTTTGCAGCCGTTCTTGGTGACATCAGCCACCTTCAGCGGTCCCTGCGGCTTGCCAGGAGCGGACAGCACGGTGATCTCCACGTCGGCCTCGTCCGTGCCATGCTGGTTGGTGGCCAGCACTCGGTACGTGCCGGTCATCGACCGCGCTGCCTCTTTGATGTCCAGTTTCGTGTTGTAGTCTACGTTTATTACGCCGGTTGTCACCTGAAATAATTCATTACTAATAAATATATGACAAAAGGTCGGCAACGCATTTATAATGCCGCTGGTGTAGTAGACGTCTTTGAGGGGCGGAAATCACTTACCATCAGGCCTGATGCATGCTCGTCTGCCCGCTATTTCATAAAAAATAACGAGATTCGGATTATGTACGCGGAGTTTGATAGCTAAGTTATTGAACGAATTGTCTTTTATACGTTGTAGTTGAGAGAGTATATTATGTAGAGTCATGCTGCAGACAGCTCCTAACTTTCACTGACAATGAGCAGATTTTTTTTTCTATAATAATACAGGTGTCAGACAGACACGCAGCCCACCTGATGGTAAGCGGCCACTGCGGCCTATTCCATTAAGGGACGCTTCACCTAGAAGCGTCCCTCAATGTGCTGCCAGACTGTAGACTCATCTGATCTTCGAGCCTGATTTAAAGTGTACTGGCTCCCACATTAATTTTGCCGGAACACAGCCAGAGCTGTTATGGCGGCAGATTTCACCTGTGGAGGTGGTAGCTAGCCAGTCGGACTCTGAAAAAGCCCTACCACATACCAAAAGTTCATGGGCGGTCTTGTTCACTAAGTGCCACTTTTGCTCGTTTCCCTCCCTCTCACAATATAACTAAACAGTTCCAATTCTTACCTCTTTCTCCTCTCCCTTCCATTTCTGGAACCACTGCACCTTGGGCGCGGGTTCACCCTTCACGTTGACGTCGAAGAAGATCGGCTTGCCCGCGCGAACCACCAGCGGTTTCAGGTTCGTGCGGTCGATGCGAGGCTTCACTGGAATGGAGATTGCGCTAGGTTAGTCCTGGGTTTGATTTATAAGTATTTTTTTATATAAGCATCCACCTTAGGATTTGTAATAGGAAATTGGGAAAAAGAAGTATAATACTACTTGGGACCCAGTATTACATCTAATGGGTTCCAATGGACATCACAATACTGTGCAGCTTCAAGACACCATCAGCTCCTACTGCGTGGATAGGAATGTATTGAATGATAGTGAAGACGACGGTTGCTGATTATTCTAAAATAATTATAAAAGTGAAGGTAGAAATAACAATTTAAATAACTGTTTGACGCATAACACCTGAGTCATACCGTGATCACGGCTACTGAAAAGTAGTCGAAACGTCGGGTTAAATTTTAAAATGTAGAATATACGCGAGTTTTCATCCGTTTAAAGTTGTTTTATTTTATTGAGTAGTAACCGTGTAAATATTAGAAATCATTATAAAAGAAGTATAATCTTGTATTGATTTGATGTATAAGCTATTACAGAAGTTTGGTCTAAATTAGTTTGTAATATTTTCTCAAAGTTTCGCACTTCGTATTTATTAGACATTGATGCCGTCTCCTTTGTAAAAAATGAAAAAAAAAAGACAGCAACATCGATACATGACAGCTAAATTATCACCTTAGTAAATTCGTTAGAGTAACAATGACGTTCAATATACAACTAAACCCAATCTCTAAGAAAAATTCCTCAAAAAACGTCCGAGCGGCGTTGACACAGATGAAATTAACACATTCGTTCAAATTAACACCTTATCTCATGGCAGTTAGTGTGTCAATTGTATACAACTAAACGAAAACTCTGCCCAATAGTCGCGTGGGCAGACTTTTGCTTCGGACAATATTTGAGCGTGATTGGGAGTCTAGTTTTTTAATTGAACGTCATTGTAGAGTAACGTTAAATTTTGAATAAAACGGTACATTCTTTATGGGTTTGACAGCTGTCAAACTGAAAATCAGCCTTTAGTATAACACTTACAAGCCTTATGCCTGATGGTGGTCATCTTGGTGGGGTCAGAGGCCTCTGAAGGCCCGGCCTTGTTGACGGCGATAACACGGAACTGGTATTCACTGCCTTCCGGCAGACCTTCCACCTTTCCTGAAGTCGCTGTTCCGGGCACCTGGGGGTATATGAGCTTCGTTAGCGAGTTTAGTACATACATACATTTATAGGAGAAGTGAAGTAATATTAGATCCTCCTCCCCATCTCTATTTGCTCATTAGCCTACTTTTTTCATAAAATAAGATGGCGAAAATATACCAGGAGAAAACAATTTTTTGATGTCACGACCAGACGTAAGGATAAATGACATTATGAATGAAGGAAACCCCTAACTAGCATTTAGGCCTCTGCCTCGAATTTGGCGACAGCGGGAGCGGGAGCGGGTCTGCGGCGGGCAACGAACGCAGGCGCTCGGTCAGTCACCGCTTGACAGGCCCGCACCGCTCGTGCCAGCCTTCAAATTTGAGGCAGAGCCTTACAACCATCCAGGAACCTATCGTATCTTACTAATATTATAAATGCGAAAGTCTGGATGTTTGGATGTTTGTTCCTCAATCACGCCTAAACGGCTGAACGGATTTAGATGAAATTTGGCACACGTATAGTTTATAACCTAGGACATAGGCTATAAAGTCCCTACGGGAAACGTCTCATTCCCGCGGGAATATCAATTTTGAAACTACTGAACCGATTTGAATAATTCTTTTACTGTTGGAAAGCTACACTATCCCCGGTGAACAAAGGGTACTTTTGATCCTGGAAATGTGGAGGGAAGGGGGGATAATTGAAAAAAGAGATTACGCGCGGGTGAAATCGCGGGCGGAGGCTAGTTATTTAACAATTAAAACATCTCACCTCAGCAGCATTCTCCCAGTCCCCGCCCTTCGGCTTCTTCTGTATGATGTACTTGAGTATCGGAGCACCGCCGTCGGACGCAGGCGGATCCCACTTGATCTCAGCACTTTGGTTGTCGTGGTTAGCTACTTCCACGTTTCCGGGCTTGTCAGATACGTCTGGAAATTATGTTAAAGTTATAAATACATCATTATTGTTTTTTTCTTTATATAACTTTTTTTATTACAGTCCAGAAGATAGAAGCATGTAAAGCAGTTTCTACTGCGACTTTAACTACTATTTACTTGTTCAATCCAAGTAAGTAAGTGTTACTGAACAATCGATATCGGTACAAATGGGCCTCTAAATGATCAAGTAATCGGAAGTATTGATAAAATAGATTTTTAACAATATCTTCAATATATGAAACAAATAATATCAGATTTAATTATCGATCACATCGATAATATAAAAATATTAAATGAATAGAGGAAAATGAGTCAACTTTATAATGGTAAATAAACGAGATGCTCAGTCGAAAACAGCGGCACATGATCAAAATGAAAAATCGCCCTAACGTTCGCTATAAAGTGCACGTGCACTTAACAATCAACCTGACTCACCGAACGGATTCTTAGCGAGCACAGCACGCTCGGTCTCCAGCGGTTCCGAATCTCCCTCATCGTTGACGGCGGTGACGCGGAACTTGTACTGGTGTCCGGGTTCGAGGCCGGTGATTTCCATCTCGAGGGGTTTCTTGTCGCCGGCCACTCTGATGAGGAAATTAAATATTTATAGATATTCACTGACCAGGTTTGAGTTAAATTGTTGCCTCATCTCAGACGAATTAAACTGCTGAGATTTTGCATCCTTGTCTTTAATTTTTATGGCTTTGTTCACTCTCAATGTCATAAGTTACAAATTTTATTATCTATCTACTTGAGATATTAAAAAATACTGAGTAGATTAAATCTGTTGGCTATCAGTAGTCGACTATAATTTATTAAATATCTCCGGACATTATTCAAACAGCGCCATCTAGCCCCAAACTAAGCATTAGCTTGTGCTATGGGTGCTAGAAAACGGATAAACATTACTTTTTTTTTTTTTTTTGTAAATACATACATATTATACATAGAAACACCCAGACCGTTACAAACAGACATGTTCATGCACACAAATGTTTGTACCGTGCGGGGATCGAACCCGCGACCTCTGGTGTATTAGCCGACTTCTCGACCATTACACCAAAGGGCTCGTCAAAATAATAGTTATTAATTATAACTTTATAGCACAACACAAGAATACAAAAGGCGGACTTAATGCCTAACGGCATACTCTACCAGTCAACCTAGATGTCAAGATTAAATAGTGAAACTATTGGCAGTTGTGCAACTATGATCGAACCTGCGACCTAACCGTTGACGTTATACTGACCTGCCGACGCGCACCCATTTGCCGGTGGCAACGTCCATCTTCTCGACCTCGTATTCTTTGACTGGAGAGCCACCATCGTCTTCGGGCTTGTCCCATTTCACCTTGCAGCCTTGGGCGTGAATGTCTGATACTTCCAACGGGCCTAGAAACGAAGGCATCATTGAATATTTTGTGATTATATTAAAGTAGTAAAGGCTAATCCCACTAACTGGTTGGATCAAGTAACACACAGGTGAAATCTGCCGCCATAACAGCTCTGGCTGTGTTCCGGCAATATTAATGTGGAAGCCAGTACACTTGAAATCAGAGGCTCGAAGATCAGATGAGTCTACAGTCTGGCAGCACATTGAGTGACGTTTCCAGGTGAAGCGTCCCTCAATGGAATAGGCCGCAGTGGCCGCTTACCATCAGGTGGGCTGCGTGCCTGTCTGCCAACTGACATAGTATAAAAAAACTCGGTGGCTAGTAGTGGTAATATTTCCGTCAAAAATAGTCATGACTGTCGCTTTCCTGTAGGCTTCTCCATAGCACAAATCACTCACATTACCATTTATAACGCGTATGTATGTTCCCCATTGAGATGTGTAGACGAGCGATCTTTCTACCCCCTGATCCTTATCCCATAGGCATAAGATTCAAATCAACCTACCCTTAGGAGATCCAGGCTTGCTCAGCACCGTAAGCTCGACGGTCTCCTCGTCGAATCCGTTGCAGTTCTCAGCTCGCAACTTGTACTTCCCAGTGTCTCTTCTCACCGCATTCACGATTGTAAAGTCGGTGTGGTACTCCTTGTTTTCGATCTTGATGCGCTCTGTGTTTACTAGCTTTACGTTCTCACGCCATGACCTGAAAGGCAAGGATTGAAATGTAGTAATCTACATCTATATATCGGCCTGCGTCAGTAATAAAGTAAGTATCAGATTATTATTTTAATATAATAATTGACCATGGCCTTTTATCTAGCTGTTGGTTAAAATTACATTCGTGAATTTACACGTGCTATTTTTGTTACGTAGTGGATTTTTGGCCACAGAATTTTTTTGTGTTCGACATTCTAATGTGAATTCTTGGACCATGACGTTGACATTGACATATCATGCGAATTGTCCTATTTATCATAAATATTAAACTAAGGGTTTACTGGGGGGACAGCGCGTACGCAGTCCCCACTACCAAAAATTACGCGTCCGAGTTATCCACATTAGGGATAATCGCAAGGGTCAACCCCATCGCAGTGCAATGAAGGGGCCTCGCCCTGGGGGAACCGCCTTCTTGATCACGGTGTCCCCTACGCCAGGTAAGTATGAATTCGCTAAGTCGGGCGGCGAGGGTCATTCTTCGGAAAAAAATCTCATCACCGCGGTTCAGAAACTTGCCGCGAGCGATTCTGCCTAGCGACATCTAGTCAGTGGAATAGCGAGAACATATTCATGATGGCGGCCATGTTCCCACTAAGAGTTTCCCATAGAGGACTTTAGTAAATTATTTCAGAGACTTATAGTAAACAAACAATCCGTTTAGAATACAAATAAAATATAATAGCAAAAGTAAAATGTCTATTTTACAATGGTAGTAAACTACAGAACTCATATAACAATATTACTATACAAATCAACTTAATTACATTGTATTCTTGGTTACTGCCGTTAAATATATCCTAAACTAAAGTCAATCATATCCCACAAAAACCATTTTCTTAAAAAATGTTGCCAAGACGAGACTATAATATGATTGGCACTGACAAAAGTTATCAGATCAGATCTTATGGAGAGCTATCCCTCTGGCTCTACACGCCTCTACAACAAATTCTTCGCATTAGTCAAAATGGGTTAAAAAGATAATTTTATTACAACACCCTAAAGATATTTTTAAATAAATATTTTATAATTTTTCCTCCTAGATGTCTCCTTTTAGCTGTTTCTAAAAAGACATTAGGCACCAATGTGGTGTACTTAACGTGTTATTTTTGACATGTGAATTTTTGCTTGAATATGAAAGTTTCATTTGTATTAATAAGTTTGTTCAATTTAAACCTGAGATAAAATCATTGACATGATTTGATCATTGTCCTAGACTCCTAGATTGTCCTATTGATACATAGGGAGGGATTAATTGAGGGTTTAAATGTTTAATGGGGGGACAGCGCGTACGCAGTCCCCACTACCAAAAATTACGCGTCCGAGTTATCCACATTAGGGATAATCGCAAGGGTCAACCCCATCGCAGTGCAATGAAGGGGCCTCGCCCTGGGGGAACCGCCTTCTTGATCACGGTGTCCCCTACGCCAGGTAAGTATGAATTCGCTAAGTCGGGCCGCGAGGGTCATTCTTCGGAAAAAAATCTCATCATCGCGGTTAAAAGACTAGCCAAGCGCAATACTGACTAGCGACATCTAACCAACCTTACGATACAACTAACAAAACGGCATCGGTCCTTATTCTGAGGTTACACCATGCTAAATCCCCTCAACAAAGGTTAAATTAATATGACAAACGTATTACAATGAATTTCTTAAAATTAATGAATTTTTAACACAGCTTTAGTATTTCAGCTCAAAAAAATTACCTTTGCTATTTAATCGGTGCATGGTAGTTGCCATGGTGAAAAATAAAAGTGAATTGTGGATAAGAAGAATAGGAAGCCTTTATTAGGCTCAAATAAGTTATTAAATCAAATACTAATTTTACGATTTACCCACCCATGCTAGGCAGCATATTGTATTGTAAGAGTTTTTATACAAAATTACCAATCATTTGTGTTCAATCAATGTTTTGTTCCACTGACAGTGAAAGGAAGATTATGCTCTACTCTAATGAATTTTCAATTTAGACTGTGATATTGTGGCGAAAAAAAATATTTTCCGATTTTATCTTGTCTTTGCAATCTTAAGACAAATCTTGCTTTAGGTATGTACAACATTCAAGAATGTATTGAAGATACGATAAACAGCAGTGATTGCCATAACAAGACAGAAAAATTTATAATTATACTGATACTGCTAGCACTCTACAATTACAGATAATATATCTGATGATATTTAAAAAGAAGAAAAGAAGTTACATTTTTTTTTACACTCGTAATGGCATTTAAAAGGTTAAATTTTTATAGACAATCATTTTGAACTAATATAAGTGAAAATTTTAAATTCAAATTCAAAATGTAGGTTAAATAATATAAGTTTGGGAAATTATATTCAACTAAATCATTTTAAATGAATCCAATATAGAGTTATCAACAAATTCATGGTGTTCTCCAATTAGGTTAAAACTTAAGTGGTAGGTATTTGTTATTTTTTTTATTGCAATGTGTAACAAGACGAGCAGATCATACACCTGATGGTAAGCACCACGTCTGCCCTTAGACAGTTCAGTGCCAAACAGTAACTAAGCAGTTACTGTCTGGCACCGCCCTGCGCCCGCTACACCGACTACTGTTACTCTTACTCACCATGACATCTCTGGTGGAGGTTCACCGATGACATCCACAGACCACTTGTGTGTGCGGCCTGCCTTGATTATCACCGACTTGAATGTGCTGCGTTCAATGCGTGGTTTCACTGTTTATAAAAACAATTTTATATTAATATCTCTGGACAAATGATATAATGGATAAATGGAGCAGGTTAATTAACTACTGGTACCCTGTTGGGAGGGCGAGGAAACGGGGAAGACCATCTAAACGCTGGGCGGATGAAATTAGGGCCACAGCAGGCACCGCATGGACCCGAGCAGCGGGGAACAGATGCCTTTGGAGGCAGTTGGGAGAGGCCTTTGCCAAGGGGCAAACAGATAAAAAAAAATCTGAATAAAGGCTATTTATTATTATTATTATTTATTATTATCTCTGGACATTATTCACACAATGCCATCTAGCCCCAAACTAAGCATTAGCTTGTGCTATGGGTGCTAGACAACGGATAAACATTACTTATATACTTTTTTTTCGTAAATACATACATATTATACATAGAAACACCCAGACTGATACAAACAACCATGTTCATGCACACAAATGTTTGTACCGTGCGGGGATCAAACCCGCGACCTCTGGTGTAATAGCCGACTTCTCGACCATTACACCAAATGGCGTCGTCAATTTTATATTAATACATTTTTATTTACAATTTGTTTTAGTTTTATTATTGTTTACTAGTCAACCATTTCTATAACATGATTGACTTGGATTTCTATTATGAAAAAAAATACATGATGTGTATAATAAATTATACAGATAATATGAAAACTGAAATATCATAAATTGACTAAGAAAGTGCATTATTAATATTAGAATTTTTTCTTTAATATTTTTTTTCATAACTTAAGTAGGCATTTTGTCCATTTAATTATCATTCTAATACAAGAACATGATTCTGTTAGGAACTTAAGTATTACAACAAATAAACAGAGAGTGTTTTAATTTTGTAGAAGGACAGATATAGCATTTTTCTATAAATTCTTATAATACTTACAGTTCCTATGCTTGCATAGATGGTTGTCGGTGGGCTGTGAAGCTTCCCCAACACCAGCTTTGTTGTGCGCTTTTACACGGAACTGGTAGATCATCTTCTCTTTGAGTCCTTCAACCTTGTATTCAGTCTTGGTGTCATTTGTTTTGACCACCTAAAAAGAATAATTGTTAGAAATAAACGAGCTAGATTCCAATAAGATTTATACAATAAAACAATTATTGGGCAAATATGAACTCATAACAAAAAAAAAGACGTAAATTAATTAAGTAGGTACGTAACTGGGCGTTATAACAAACTAGCGGTCACCACTGTGGTTTCACCCGCACATAATTTCTTTTTTCAAATATCCCCCATTTTCCCCCCACAGTTACAGTATCAAAAGTATCATATTATGTCACCTGGTGATAGTGTAGCTTTCGACATAGAAAGAATAATTCAAATTGGTTCAGTAGTTTCTGAGTCTATTCAATACAAACAAACAAACAAATCTTTCTTCCTTATAATATTAGTATAGACATAATAAGGGCCAGTAACTGCTGGCAGAGATATTCCTGATAATTTATCTGTCAAATATTCAGTAACAGAGTGGTGGAAGCTTGGAACAGGTTGCCAGCAGAGGTGGTTTCCGCACAGAACACCAATATATTCAAAAACAGATTGGACAAATATTTAACTGGAAGGAGTTAGCCCATTAGGTGGAGCTAATAAGATACAGGCTATCATCAGTGTTTTAACTGCCTGCCTGTCGATAAATAAATAAATAATAAAATATCAATGATGCTGTCTTCTTATTTGAAAGTTTACAAAGGAGACAGTAGGTATTAAAGATAAATTATGAAGAGTTTTTCTGGCAGTGTTGCAATTGACACATAAGATTGTAAATACTAAAACCTAGAATATAAACTTTTTTAACAGTCTTTTAGTGTCCTTTAATAACGAAAACTTAGTTAACAAGAATTTTCTTATTTGAAAATTCCGATTTTAACAATAAGTTTATGTATTCACAATTTCACAGCATAGTAGATAACAGATTCTATCTAAGCCTAGGGCGTACCTCGATCCAGTCAGGAGAGAACTTGTCCTTCATCTCCACGACGTAGCCCAGGATCGGTCTGCCACCATCGTCCGTTGGCGGTTCCCATTGCAGGGTGACCGACATATTGTCATAATCGACGATGTTGGGCTTGCTTGGCGCCTTCGGTGGGTCTGGTGGGGAAAGAAACTCATTAGGAAGCTGATCCAAAGTATTTGGAATGAAAACATGTCCACTTTGTTTGTAAACAAAAATATCAAAACAAATCGAGTTTGCGCGGGATTTTGACAGCTGTCACTCGGTATTTTTTCCAGTGCGTTTTGTTTCGCTATTATGATAATGCTTTATAATTTATTGCTTTTGAGTACTAGTGATATTGAAAAACCACATTGGGTTTTATTTTATTGAATTACAATTTTTTCCAATAAGAAGATCTAATATAAAACATTTCGTAATACTATCTGTAAATATTTTTTATTTATAAGTTTAAGTTTAATAACCGTTAATGAAATAAAATACAAAAGAGCTCAACTTCAATTCAATCAAACAATAAACTTACATACTACGGTTTTTTAAATATTGTGCGATACTATTAAGGTTTTTTAGGTAGGTAGGTATTTATTTAATAAACTCTTCTAGAATTTTTTTGGCAAATATAAAGATCCGTTTATAAAATGTCGTTAGTTTAAATAACTAACATGATAGGTACCACAAGAGAGAACTTTTGTAGACTTTTTCTTACCGTATGGATTCTTCGCAACGATGAATGAATCAGTCTCCAATGGTTCCGACTCGCCCTCCTTGTTGACGGCGCGCACCCTGAACTTGTACTTGTGGTTCGGTGTCAGGCCCTTGACCGTGAACTCAGTGGGATCAGCTCCGGTCTCACCGCATGGCACCCAGTTGCCGGTGTCCTGTGAAATTATAATCAGATTATTTATTCAGTCACTTCTCCATTGGGTGAGGGGGGGTTAAGACTGAGGATAGTAAAATAGGACTGGCTAAATAGTTTTTCGAACTTCAATATAGAAAATTTATGTAGAAATACATTTTAAAATGCATTTCGTTTACTTACATACGTTTGCAATGGAAAAACAGGGTTAGAGACAGAAATCAGAAAATATAAAAATTATATTCTAAAATATGCTAAAAGCGCCCTCTATCAAATGATTGAGATTTAACTTCTAAAGGTTCTAGTTGGATTTAAGTAGCGCCATCTATCGTGGATTTTGATAAAAGTTAAGTGCTGACAAAGTGAAACATAAGTTTTTAAATAGATGGCGCTGTTACGTACTAAACAATCTCAATATTTTTTAATTATTTTTACAAACATAACAAAATTTCAATAAGTATTTTATTAATAACGAGCAAGAATTTTGGCTCATTATGAGCCTGCTTAAAAAAATAAGTAAACGGCAATTTTTGCTACTGAAGGTCTTTTAAATATTTTAATTTTATTTAAATGAACTATTAATTACCATGTCCATCTTCTCGAGAGTGTATCCAGTGATGTCTGAGCCTTGCCATTCGTCTGGTTTCTGCCATTTGACTGTCGCCTTCTCGGCGCGGATGTCCACCACATCGATGGGGCCGTTGGGACGGTTGGGTTTGTCTGTTCATAAATAAAATGTATCATCATAGAGTTTTCGCCACAAGTCTTTTTTAAAAACCAACGCGAGCATATTGGTGTAACATTTCGTCGAGCGCGGGCGATGCGCGGTTGCGGGGAGACGCGGAGGAAGAGGGAGGAACATTCAAAGAAGAATGAACGCATGTACCTACAACGAAATGTTACGGGTAAATGCACACTCGCTGTAAGCATTTACCCGTAACGTAACACAACGCCGAGCATTCGCAGGAATGTTATATTACACCGAAACGCTCGAGGAAATGTTGTAGTCTATACTCACCTTAACGCCCGGTTCACACATGATCCGTTTTACTGTTCCGGTTTATCGTGTACGTCTTTTTTCGTCGATGGCGTATGTATTACTGTATACAGAAGTCGCTCATACAACTTCATACGCCATCAATGAAAAAAAAAAACGTATACGATAAAACGGAACAGTAAAACGGACATGTGTGAACCGGGCGTTAGATAGGTAGAAAAGAGAAGGAATCAGTAGAATCAGAATTAGCCAAAACTTACCCAACACAACAACATCACCGATGCTCTCGCAGGTGCCCGAGGAGTTGGTGAGCACCAGCTTATACTTCCCGCTGTCAGGCCTGGTGGTCTTCCTGACCGTGATGACTGTGTTCCTCTCGTACTTGTCAATGGTGATGCGGTCGCCGTCATCACGGATCTCCTACATGAGGAAGCAGATGTGAGCGATGGCAGTGAGGGATAGAATCTGATCTTCGAAGTGAATGATGTTGCTGAATTGTGGGATGATAGTTTAGTGGTGAATGGTTTGTTTTTGATGTTAAATACTATATGAAATTATCGTGGTGTTTTTGTAAACTAGAAGCTATTTATGAGGAAAAGTTCTTTAATCTGAACAAACTTCATAATCGGCCCTAAGCTGATGCAGACATCAGAGAGATTTCAATATTCTGATACTTGTTAGATGCTTACAAGAAAGTTAATAATTAAGTAATAATAATTCAATGTAATGTTCCTTTGTTTAGATGCCTATAATGATCTAAGGCTAAATAAAAAAAAAATATGAAGAAATTAGTTCAAAGGATTAGATTGATTCTGTAAAAAGACATCTCTTTAATGCCATAAAGAAAGAAGTTCTTTTAGAATCAACGTCGATTATAAAAAAAATGAAATTGCAAACAAGTGAATAAAATGAATGTGAATAATATGTTTCATGTAGATACTGAATTTAAGATCAGATTCAATCCCAACAAAAATAATGAATAAAGGTTAGGTGGTGTTTAGTGGTTGTGATTTTCAGTAAGTTAGAATTTTTCATGTTGGCAGTCTTGACGAACAAATGTCTTACTGCCAAGTCAATAGTGTTATTACAATAAATGCTCAAAAAGTGAAATCTATTAAAATCATAGTGTACATTTCGTTGGTCTACTCCCAGTATGGGGAAGACCATGATGAAAATAATTTAATTGTTGCCAATTAATCGATTTATCGTTTGCGTCTATAGTGCAATTGGTGCAATCTATGTAAGATAGACTTTATAATGGTGTTAGAACATTGAAAGCGAACTTTGAAGTATGAGCTTTTACAAAAGATTATAATAAAATTTTGAATTTATAAAATTTAATCGCTGCGTCCATTGCGATTTTGCTCTTTCATGTTTTAAGTTAAAATAAATATTAGTTGCTATTTATCCTTGTAAATTAAATATTGAAAACACAAACAGAGGAATATTCTATTCATCGAATGCAGTGAGAGTAAATAAAAGAATAGGAGGAGATAAAAACATAAGCAACTAATATTTAATTCAACAATTTCTTAATACTTATTTTGTAGAGTGTGTAGTACATGTTAGCCACATTTATGTAAAAAAGTATAATGTATAAGTAAAGTTTAGAACATATAATAGATATGACAACATTCAGTTTCACCCTCTGACCTTCTCCGTGTACGGCTTTCCGCGTTTCTTTTTTGGAAAAAAAGTAAAATTGTTGTTAATACCATAACATCCAAAACATTTTAATACCTTATAGGTTTTTTTTTCTGCCGGAACAAATATAGCGGTCAAATAATTGCACCCTGTGGCACCCTTATCCAAATTTTTGTACCAAATTCTACGGGCATTAAGACCTGAAGCTTTTGGTGATTCCATTGTACACATTTAGTGGAAAATGTATCGTAAACCTAGCTATAGTCTTTGCAACCGTCAAAAAATAATAATGTTTCAATTACGACAGTTGTTTCAATTTCTTCTTTAACTTCTTCAGCAACTCCAGTAGCTCGTTGTGATTCCTCATATACCTTCACTATACTACGTAAAAGTTGTAAAAGATTATCTATAATTACCTCTTCACCCTTGAACCACTTGACTTCTGGTTCAGGCTCACCACCGTACTTGATGTCAAAGGTGATGACTTGTCCCTTCTTGATGATAATGCTCTGCAGACCATCTCCAATGATGTATGGTTTGACTGTGGAAATATAATAGGGGATAAATATCTGTCTAAAAGCAGTACAGTTACTGAAATAATTTTAATCATCAGGATTTGTTTTCAAATAAATCGTAATTTAAAATTAACAGCCTCTTGAAAAGAACCTTTTAAAATAATTATTCTAGCAAGTAACTGGCTAAAAAATTGTCAAACTGATAAAATAAGGCATCTAAACCTAAACAATTTTCCAGAAAAGCTTAGCAAATAAAAAAAGAAGATTAGACTAAGTTCATCAATTTATTTACGGTGCATCGAAACACATGAAAGATTTTATTACGTAGACGTCCGGACATTAACCGCGAATGGACTCCGTTTCATTAAAGTCTTACTCACCAAATCTGCACTTAGCAACAATCGGTTTAGTGGTGTCACTAGGTTCACCAGGTCCAGCCTTGTTGATAGCACGAATTCTGAACTCGTAAGTGCCACCTTCCTTCAAGCCATCTTGAGTAGCAGCTAAACAGTCTCCGGGCACTTCCTTGCCCTTTACCCAGTCTTTGCCGAATTTCTCCTGCAATCACAGTATGAATTGAGAAACAAACCACACGGAGAGAAGAGAAAATGGAAAAATATTCCGAAGAAAAAAATAGGTACAGAATGTAAAGATTTACGGAAATAAGGCACGAGGATGAGATTACCTTGTATTCAATAACGTAGCCGGTGATCGGAGCACCGCCGTCGTTGTCTGGCTTCTGCCATTTGAGATCAGCGTGATCCTTGTCCCAGTCCACGAGCTCCACGTTCTTGGGTTTAGATGGCTCGTCTTAAATAAAAAAATAAGCATGTATTTTCTCATTGAGACAGACACACTTTATTTACCGTCTTTTACGGCTTCAGCTACAGGACCAATGGATAGTCAAATTATTTTTGCAATCGTTATGGCTTCAAAGCTTTAAATCGACATAAGTAGGTCCTATTATTAAATTTTAAAACACAATAAAACTTACTTAAATACTTAAATAAATATTGAATCCTTACCCCATGGATCTTTAGCAAGAACTGGCTTGCCGAAGATACCAGGTTCGCTGGAACCAATTTTGTTGACAGCACGAATTCTGAATTTGTATGTCTTCTTTGCGATGAGATCTTCAACCTTGTAAGTCAATGGTTTACCCTGTGGTACTTCACCAACATTATCCCAACCAGCTTTGAGGGACATGTCCTAAAACGGTTGATCATTATTAAATAATATCCAAACTTAGATCTTAGATCTTACGAGTTATTGAATTGAGAATATTGATTGAATGATACCTGTCTCTCGATGATGTATTTCACAATAGCAGAACCACCATCATCTTGAGGCGTCTTCCATGCAACCACACATGAGGTTTGGAAGACTTCTTTGACCTCCACATCTTGTGGAGGTGTTGGTACACCCTGCATTGTGATTGTGACATCCTTGGCGTCTTCGCCCTGGGCGTTGGAGAGTTTGATCTGGTACTTGCCGGAGCCTTCTCTGGTCGGCTTCTTGATCTTGAATAGTACCTTCTCCTGTTCAACTACTGCCTCGACTTCTTTGATAGGCAGTGCCTTGCCATCTTTCCATAACTTTGCTTCAAGTGGTGTTTGTCGGGTGCCAGTAACTACAATAGAGATAACATTTTAGAATATTTGTCACGACGCAAAGGTTTTATTGCCTTAGATATCGACGCTTGAAAGAAAAAATTGACAAGCTGACTTTACAGGAGAGCTGTTTAAAGAAAAAATACCATTGAAAAATTGCTATCGTCACATAAATGCATTTAAAAATGATTCTGCAATATTATTGTACCGTCAAAATTGTATAATAAAGAACTAAATTATGAAATTTGTTGGTTCAAAAGTTAAGAGTCAATTTAGCCAAATATGTCGTCGCTTAGTCAATATTTCCTTTCAAGCGTCGATTTTATTTGGGTTTATTTTATACTCACTTTTATAAGGCACCTCAATGACGAATGGCTGTCCAGCGGGTCCGTAGAAGTCATCGGGACACTCGATAGCTGGTTTCGACTCTCCTTTTTTGACAGTGAGTTTACACGATGAACTCAACTTGCCAGATTCACATAGAATCTCACCATCGTCTTCCATTTCCAGTTTGTTGAAAATAAGCTGGTGTTTACCACCGCCCAGGTTTTTGATTTCGATCCTACAATGTTATTTTATGTCATTGAAAGTTGGCATACTCGTATGTGTACTAAAATTTAGGTTTACATCGAGAATTGATAAAAAAAAGTCTTACATATTATCAATTTTGTGTTTTTTTATCTCAATTTTAGTTATGTATGTTTAGCATTTTGATAAACACCTATTCAAATTTTAATATACAATCTAATGCGATGAACTAGATCGCCTGCATTATGTACACTTACCTTTCATTAGGTACAATAGGCTGTCCATTGAAAGACCAAACCGCCTCCGCGGTTTGATCTTGAAGTTCGACTTCCAATACAACCTTGTCCCTCTCAATTGCTTCGGTGTCCTTCAACTTCTTGTTGAAGCGATTCGAGTCTAAAAAAAGGTAAAGAAGCAATAAGGTCAATTTCATAATGCTACTGTCAAACAAAATCATAGAAAGTGATGTGAATCAAGATACAATTTTAGGAGAATTTTCCTTTTTTTATATCAGCTCATTCATATCAGTTCTCTCTTAGATCCTGTCAGACTGATGTCCCACCGTGTTATGAGAGTGAGGGAATAGAGAGTAGAGTACACGTATTTGTGCATTATGATATATCCTGCGTTGATTGTTGGTTGCCACAGCCGAAAACTCGGCTAGGAGGACAATAAATATAAGAAGTTTCTGAATGTCATTATACTTACAATTGACAATTAACTCGCACGCTGTCTCGTCAGCGTTGCTGACGCACTTGAAGTTGCCGGCGTCAGTGACCTTGGCATCCTTGATGACGACCTTGCGCTTGCGGCCTTCCTTCACAACCGTGATGCGCTTGTCCACCTTGAGTGGCTCATTGTTTTTGAACCTGAATACGAAATAACGAATAATCAAAAGGTTTCAAGAACCCCCGACATTAGCAAAATTCTTGAGGCTTTATATTTTAACAAGACTTTCTTTAAAAAAAACTGCACTCAAATACTGGTCGCAGAAAGTAAGAAAAAGTTATTGATTTATAACACTCTAATAACTATATTATGCATAAGATAAGTTATATTAAATAAAATAAAATCAAGTGTCATCAAACATTTTAAGTTATCATCAATCTTACGAACAAGGATTAATTTATCTTGAATAGGTGTAACTTACCATTTGACATCACCACCGGCATCATCAAGTTCACAAAGCAGTGTGATGGTATCCTTTTCAATTGCTTGTTGTGATTTGAGTACCTTGGTGAATTTGTATGGGTATTCTGGAAGAGAATTGCAGGTGCAATACATGAAAAACTTACGCTGGTCATAATAAAATAATATGCATGTATTTTTAATTTAGTTATTTTGTGACATGACTGCAGTATTATAAAACTTTAAAAATAAAAATTAATTATTACTCACCAACAATCTTGACTTCAGTTTCAGTCTTGTCAGGTTGTTTCTCAATCTTACATGAGTATTTGCCGGCATCTTCAAACTTAGCGCTCTTGATCACAAGTTTGCATACACCAGACAGATCCTTGGAGATCTGGTATTCTTCTCCATCTTCGATCTTAGTCTCTCCCTTCCACCAAGATATAGCAGCCAGACTGTTCGATACGGTACACTCGAGCACACATTCGTGTTTTGTGTATCCACTGGTAACCTTCTTCAGTGGCTTGGTGAAGGAGTATGTTGGATCGGGTTCGTCAACTTGCAAGAATGCAGTGCAAGTGATTCCACCGATTTCAATGGTAATCTTACCCGTGTCTTCTACTTTCGGGCTCATAATGATCAGCTTGTATGAGTCTTGTTCGTTTGTCATCTTATATTTGGATCCTGCGAAAAGTTCCTGTAAATGATCGAATTACAGTTTTAGTATTTTTTATTTGCTCAGAGCAAATTTAACTACGGGCTTAATGATACTTGTTCAATACTTACATCCTTACGGAAGAACCATTTCGGTTTCGCATTAGTTTTACTGAAGATGGCTTCGAATACCACCTTCTTATCCTTGCCTTCCTTTGCGTTTTGATCCACTAGAGGCTTCAAGAACGTCTCTTGTTTCTGAAAACAATGTCCAGTGCCCATTAATATACCAATAGTTTGATAGTTGGAACGGTGCTGTCACAAAAAATAGTGCTCCATACAAAAAGCTGTTCAGGTGCTGACCACGAAGACACCATCATATTCATCCCCATCAACTGTCAACGTCACTCGGCATGTTAAATCAAATGCATAGTCGAAAACCATTGAATTCTGTCTAGTAACCGTTATGTTCAGCCGAGGCGTTAGAATCATCAGCCATTCGTTCGTCACCGTCACTCACAAAATCCATGCTTTTGTACAGAAATTGGAATTTACGCGAATTCCAAGAGAGAATTGTGCAAAAGTGGAACTTATCAAGATTGTTGGCGTATGGTAATATAACATGATCTAACAAAAATGATGCTTGTATCGAAAAAAATATTTAATAAAATGCATCATTTTTGATAACGCCCTGAAACATCGATTGAAATGTGCATAATAATGTACATTTTGGTGCATTGTGCTGCTAATAAGATATTGACGAAGGTGTGCACAGAAGAATTGCCATAGGTATTTATAGAGTAGAAGTAGAGAGTGACATAGAAGTGCCTTTTGACTATGTGGAATCGCTAGTCGCTACATTTACCAGTAACCGTTTGTAAGAATTTACTGTTATAATATCTGTATCAGTTCAATTACATATTAGGATACTTAAAAATGTAAAAAAATGCTGTGGATAACAGACAAGTAAAAATAACTACGAATAGAAAATTCTATATAATCAACTGACAGATATTATACATCATAATAATATTTTATGAACCAAGACAAAGTTACTGGAATATAACATTTTGTGCGACAAATATTTTACATAAGTGACGACAATACAGAGTGCTCTGTGCATATTTTCGGAGAACCTATGGTCATATTTTCGTTGGCAAACCTCGTCTCTTTTGAACGAGTGGAGAACCGGCCAGTCCGGAATCAGTTCCGCCAGGGACGGTCTTCTATTATGGGATCTCTATAAAATATCCATTTATCCTTAGTCAAGAACTATGGCGGGTCATTTTAGTTACACGTAACATTTGTTTTGCAGCATAATCTGATTAAATTTTCGTAACTATTAAAACATGTGTAAAAACAAGCATTTGTGTAAGGTGTAGTTACTTTGTTGAAATCTTTACGTTATACATTAAATAAATCACAATTATAAATACACACCATATTATTACTATTATAAAAAAAACAAATTCCAACATCTGCAAAACATCGGATGCATCAGCTGAAATTAATAATGAATTAAATGGAGACAAGAGACAAAATTTTGATATTAATGACGTGACAGAAGCCCCTCAATCCGACGTCAAAATAAAAAAAAAACCTGGAAATACAGAGAACGGACAAAATACCAAAGGTGATATAATCATCAAATTCATTCCACTTACATTCCCTGAAAATCATGTTCAAGTTAAAGAAACGTGAAGTGGTGATACAAAAACCCTGTGCGAGTTATTTTTAATTTAGTTTTAAATGCATTGTTTATTTAAATCGCTCAGAAATAACAGTCCTCAATAATCTAAAATATTTCTTTATTATAATATTTTTACGGTTAATTATGATCTCTTATTATTGTAAAGCCTTTTAATACAAGCATGATTTGAGGTCTGCCATTTCAGAGGATGATTTTAGTTTTGTTTTAGTTTATCATTCATAGTTTAAATTCATTCATTTAAAAGATTATTTCTGTCCTTTTGAAAGAAATTACTTAAAATTTGTGTTACTTTTGCTAAACGTTGCTTAATTTTTATGTAGATAATATAGTGAATGGGAGAGTTTCAAAAGGACAAAAATATCTTGATTTTATACGGTTTACGTTTTAGACGTCCTTTTTATCGAACCTTTATTTTGACAGCCTCCATCAAAGCGGGCCAATCAGGTATTATTTCTTGGAGAGACATACGTCTCCTTATATCGTAAATACCCTAGAATTACAATAGATGTTACTAAATCGGATATATGGAATACCGATTGCGACAGAAGCGTGATGGTATTGAGCAAAATTACGAAGCAGTTGAATGGGAGCATGGTGGAACTCGATTTGTGAACACGAACATTCAAGTGAAAATGGAAACTAGCTTCAACACAATTGCTTTCTAGATATGTCCAAAATGAAGTAAAATGCATTTTGAAGAAAAAAGCTCAACTTGAAGATATTTGCATCAACTTTTGAAACCGATAATATTGAGTAAACCAGATGCATAAATATATGGGATAGCTTCAGATTACATCGAAACTTACAGAAAAGCTAAATAACTTCAACGAATCACAAAGATTTCTCAAGAATCCTCGGTCAGAAGAAGCCATTGTTGGATTTAAGTAGTTTTTAGAGAAACGAATACTCGTATTTTCCAAAATTAGCAACTGTGTTTATATAACACCGTCTATGACAGTTAGTTATAATGACTTATGGCATGACATGAAATGTGTTAGGAAGACAGTATAAAGATTTTGATCTAAAAGTATTTTATCCAAAAAATACGATCAAAAATAAAATTTCCAAAATGTCTCGTGCAATAGTCCAGATTTAATAAAAGTGCTGTAAATAAACTCAATAAAAAATTGTTAATAGACAGATCTCTAGAAGAAGTTAATATAATATCATCAAAGAAGAAGATAGAAGAAATATTGAATGTAAGATGGAATGAACGATGATAATATTCTAGAATACTGAGGACCTTAACCCAGGACCAATTTGAAGAGTTCCTGCGTCTGTCTGCGGGGAATCTATACATCTCCACGCCTTCGGAAACGACCACTATGAAGCCGTCTTCTTCGAAATATCCAGTTTCTAAGCCCTAAAGACCAAATATATGATGCATACGATGCTATTTTACATGATGTAAAATTATAATCATTTCGAAAAACACCTTTAACATTTTGCATTGTTAAAATTAAAAGATATTAGAATCAGTGCAAGGACGGCTCTAGCTACTTTGGAATCGAGAAAACCTCTTGCTACACAAAATGTACACATAATTATGTATTCTGTTTTCGCTTTATTAATTAAGTATAGATTGTAACTGACTGCTGCCATTTGCTTGATGGAGTTGCCCTGGCTGTCAATAACAAATGTATTTTCGTGTTTTAATAACAATGCAAAAACATTCTTTAGATTCTAACGCTTCACTTTTTTGCAACGAGTAGTTATGTATGTCACGCCTTAACATAATGAATTTAAAAATTACGCTAAGGTTTAGGACCTTTTAATTTCAACAATAAAGTGAGTTAATGTCAGTAGGTACATATTTATGCTATTTTTTATCGGTTTAAATATTTATAAATTCCAAAGTGTTTTTATAGTTAAACAAAAAAATAAAACAAATAAAGCTTTCCAAATCTAAATAAGGCATTCTTTTGGGATGTTCCATCCTCCTTGCAAATGAGCGAACATTATTTATAATATCTACGTACATATTTCTGCATTGTTATGTGTGTGTTTGTTAAAAGTAACATTTATTATTTAACATATTTTTATTATAATATCACCGTCTCCAATATTTCAAGTTTAATAGAAAAGTCATCAAAGCGATTATTACCTTTTCAACCTTCTTTAGCGCTGGTACTGGCTTCTCAGTTTCTTTGAGGTCCCAGTTGGGGTCTTCTTTCTTTTCACCCCATTTCGCGTACTTTCTCTTCTTGAGCATAGCACGGAAGTCCATACCACTAGAGTCTGTACATGAAAGATTTTTTGTCAGTAACAAATAAACTGTTTTTTGGAATGTTATAAGTTTAATACTGTTGTATTAAACTTATAACATTCCATCAACATACATTTCTAGTCATTATACCCAGTAATTTCACTAGATATTAATGGATATTGATAAGTAACTTACCAGACACATAGAGCTGCATCTCAGCGGAGTCCTCTCCGTGGATGTTGCTGACCACAACCTTGTATTTGCCTTCATCGTTAGGTTTCACCTTCCTCATACACAGGGTGATCAGGCCAGTTTCACCATCGGTGACGTATTTAAAGCGACCACCCTCGATGATCTCTGTGACGCCCTTGTAGAACTTGAATGTTGGCGGAGGGTTGCCCTCCACTTGCACCGTGAGGTAGCCAGTTTGATCTGAAGATAAAACACTTAAGTTAGGGATATAGTTACGTTGTTTTGGAAGATGCTACGCACTCTCACTATATAAATAGTAAATGTTGAAACATCACATACATTAAACTGACCCCAAAATAAAGAGCTAGAAGATATCAGAATTGAACTTAAATACGTATTATCAAACAATTTTTATCATATTTATCGTTGTCCTACGAGGGATTCGAACCCTTTACCCCTGGCGCATAGGGTTGGGTCACTACTGCCTAGCTGCCAAACATACAGCGATACCGTCCACTTGAAAAAGTTCAGACCCGAATCTTGATTCTAATACTCGGATTAGGATCGAACTGAAACCTAACCTATAACTTTCGGGTTTCTTGACCCAAACCACTACCAAGACTATACCTACAATACCTGTTTCACCTGTGAACTATTACCACGAATGTCCAGTTATAGAAGTCATAATTACCTTCAACAGCAGAGTAGCTCTCCTGAACATCGACAATGACCGGCGGCCCCTCATTCCCGAGCGGCTTCAGCGGCACAGACGGCTTGTTGATCAGGTCCTCCAGGTCCTGAATGGACGGCCTTCGCGCGTCTCCGGACTTTCGTCGCTATATCATCAAGTAGAGTTAGCATGAAGTCGGAAGGTTTGGTGACAATGGTTAATCACGAGTAAATCAACATTGATGCGTGAGGTAAACAGAATGTGAATCAGGTTTGGTAAAAATGGGAGGCCAAGACATACTAAGTTCGCTATATTTGACGGAATCAATATTTCTTTCTGTGAGAAACTTTGGAATTATCATAATATTGCACTAATATGTATAGAATCTTACATTAAGAAAGTTTTTCTCGTGTTAGTTTTTGATAACCAGGATTTTGTTGAAATTGTCTATAAAATAATTTGATAGTCTATTCATGAAAGACCACAGGCGTTTTGTTGTAAGAAAACTAGAGAGCGATCTCGTTGAAAAGTTAGTTACTTGATCAATTTATTTAGATACGTACCTATGAATCATAAGTAAAAAAAAAAAGCAAAGTTGGAATCTTTGCAGAAAAGGGTGGATATGGTCTTCTTACATATTGCATTGTACATCTAACAAAAAGAGCGCGATGGCTTTCAAAGATATAAACTTAGCTGGTCATACTACAGTAAAAGTAAAAGTGATGAGTTACGTAAATATTAATGATGGAAAAGACCCTCCCCTGTCATAAAATATGTAAAATCTCTTTGCAATAGGTACATTTGCTTCTGTCACTCGCAATTGAATTATAGTGAGAAGATCAACCCGCTCTATTTGCTTTGGTTCACGCCTTTTCTGTCCATCAGACAACTCATGAACTTCAGAAATCAGACAATTATTGAGAAGTTGCAGTCACGCAGAACTCTCACAAACCTTATAGGTAACTTTATATGTATAAATAACTAATATTAAGGAGCCTAATTAACTATTCTGTTTATCTCATACAATATTATTGTACAAATATAAATAGCATACTAAAATTTAATGATAACATATATTAAATTAATTTGTCTGATGATAGTCAAACGAATTACATAAATTAATCAAAGGTCATTGAAATATCACCGTTGGATTTTAAACCCAACGGGCGTCCCTTGAAAAATGACACGAACGTAACGAAATTTTATACATGATACATTAGCAGTGTTATGACAGATGCTGTACATTAAGAACCGGAGCCAAATGGTTTGACAATGAAGAGCTGGACTTCCTGACAAATGTAGCACAACTGCCGCGTCTAGCCCTATGAAATTATGATAATAGTATTTTAAGAACATGTAGCTATCTGCAAGAACGTCTAATTAATGAAATATGTGGTTACACGAGCAGAAGTCGTCACCCAAAAATCAAAACATATTTAGAAGTGAACTCTTTAGGGGCCGTCCATAAATTACGTCATCGATTTTTTCAGATTTTAGACCCCCCCCCTACAATCATCCTATCGTCATTTCTTAATGACCCCCCCCCCTTCTCCCAAAATTGACGTCATTACCAGTTTGACAAAATTAAAACATTGCAGATTTGAGAAAAATAGGGTATTAATGATTAAAACACTTGATTATAGAATCACCTTTTATTATTTTTACTTTGGCAATAATCATTGGTATAATTTAATATAAAAGTAAAAAATAGGGAATAATAATAATATATTATTATTCCCTATTTTTTACTTTTCTTTGGATAACTCCCACGGAGTTTTCACCCATTCTTGTAAATATTAATGTAATATTATTGTTAGAGTATTTTATCTGTAGTTATTACTGTATTTGTGTACATCTATGTTGCATTATGTATGTTTATTATCAGTTATTTTAGTACTGTACGCGCCTTAGCCGCCTCTCACATTTGCAGTCTCACTTACTAGGTGTGCTGGAAGAAATTTCTTTTTAGAAATAATCTTTTTGTACGTGAACAATAAACTATAAATAAATAAATAAGAATGACGTCAATTTTGAAACACCCCCCCCCCCCCATCTATCATTTGCCGTCATCCGCAGACCAACCCCCCCCCCTAATTTAGAATGACGTAATATATGGACGGCCCCTTAGCACTTATTAGTTATTAAGTTTATTTTGAACAAACGAGCTGTAAAATAATTGACATACAATTCACGATTTCATAGAGATTTTTTATTTAAATCATCTTCATTATCAGTTTTATCTTGCTTTTCACTTCGTTAGTTTGTAAAGCATCCCACATTTTTTAATTTAAATTGTCATGTACCACTGTCTGTACAAGAAAAAATATGGACTCAATTTTAAACGTTTTGGCACACCGCTATCAATCCACAAAATCACTTTTGACAAAGTACTTTTTAAACCCTCTGCTGAGATAAAAAGCTGTCGACGGGACATTATATTTAGAACGTCAGCTGTTTTAAATAGTCAGCCATCAGATTTGATAATAAATGATGTAATCAAGATTCCATTTGGTAATAATATCATTGATTGTATCGGTAATAACTTTAAATCAAAAGGTCTAATTAAGAAAACTAATTGCAATCTGAAGATGATTGAAATTTGCAATCACAAGTACGTTCGTGTTACGTTTCTGCGTAGGTGTGAAATTATGGTTACAGCTCAAAGGCGCATAGGGTACCTATATATTATGTTTCGCCTGTCTTGTGACTAATCTAAGTTTGAATGAAGGAAATAGAAGTGGAATGCTTGACATGAGTGCGTGACCTTATTTGTTTTGACTTGCACTTGATCTAATTGCAGGTACTTGAACTGTTGGTTTTTTTAATGTCAAGGGATTTTGGATAACATATTTGCACTTATTAATATTATACAGTCGCTAATAATGTATGGTGTGTACAGATTCACCAATTAGTCTTAAGACTTAGTTAAAAAGTAGGCTAAAAAACTCCGGGATTTTCTTGCAATCAATTTACTATGGTTTCCTTTTTTTGAAAATTGTTACGTCTAAATTCTAATATCAGGGTAACTTAATATCTTTGAAATTATTGCAAAATACGTGTAAAAAGCAAGTGCTTAAAATGAGTAAATATTTCTTAATTAACTGTCGAACTCCAACCAAATTTTTGGACGCCTTAACTAACTTTATCAGAATGTGTAATGTACCATTGCAGGGCAAACCTTCATCATTAAAATGAAATAATCGTCAAAAGGATGGCTACTAGCTAATTCACCATGCCTTCTTCTCATAAGGTGGTTTTTGGATTTGTGATCATAAACTCAAGCTGCGTTAGAAAAATCCAATACACATTTTGCCTAACCCTGGAATTGAATCCAAGACTAAACCAGTAAGGCGTTTAATAACTGATGAAGAGTTTCCAAACATTTAGGGTTTATTTTAATGACCTTTGATGTAAGTAACCACAAAGTTCTCCCATAATTGAAAATTAAAGTTTTACTTACCGCGTCAGGCTTGGGCGGAGTAAGTGATGGTTTTTTAGCCACCGCAGCCATAATGTTAATCACATAAAAACAAAGATGCCACAAAACAGTTTCTTAAATAATAAAGGAAGTTTCGTCAAAAAGTATAACTCTATCACTCATTCATTTACGATTCCACTCATTTATTTAACACCACTCAAGAGTTCGTAAAATTCATCAACATTTTTCCGACGACCTGTGCCTGGAGGATTCATTTTATTTTTTTTCAGAAAAGCTTCAACTTAAATGCTTAAATTTTTAATAAAAATATTTTTATCTTTTTTTTTTTTTTACAAAGTTTTATACCCTATTTTTTATTTTATTGCTCGGAAGATTTCGATTTGGGACAGTTCGTTAGTATCGTTCCATCTAAAAATGGGCGCGAATGTCAAAAGACTGAAGAAGGGGTCGAGCAGACATGGTCGCCAGCTATGGCGAGGGGAGGGGGGCGGGCTTCTATTTGTGCCCAGCACAAATCAGCAGACCATTTCAATTAATTATCAGATTAAGGTGAGCAATCCGTGAAGTGTGTTCTTGGACGTACATATAAGCGTGAAGTTGTCTTAGGCCGATATCTATCTACATGTTTCTGTGATATTATTAGCTTGGACCTTAGAAAATTATTATCCAGCTGTATCCGCTCCTGGTAATCTCACTCGCGGTATGACTCAGATTTAGGAATTCACCTCGGAATATCGAACTATTACTATGCCATGTTTGTTTCGTGTTTCGTATAGTACGACCACATTCACATGCATCTTTAATAGCAGTCGCTAAGAATAAATAGGATGACATCTAAAAAAAAAGAATCATTGAACGGTCCAAAGTAGTCTAGGAGATTAATAAATTAGATAAGATTGAAAGCTTGCGCAAGAGGAACGAGCGATTGATTGGCACCTTATAATACAAATGTCAATTATTCAAGCGATTGTCATCGCTGGCAGTCGTCTCCAAGCCTCGAATAGGTCCACAAATTGCTAACAAGGCGACAAATTTCGGTGTATCAACGCTGTCAGTATAGTATTTTTAACTGCAGCAAGTGCAGATGTTACTTCTCGAGATGTATCATTTCAACCGAATTGAACTCTTTGGCTAGTAAGTCTAGCGTGCAGATTTGTGATCGTTGGCTGTCTTCAAAAATGCAAACGATGCGGTTCAAAAAACTAACACCTGCCGATCTGTTGATTAATGGTGAGTGATGAGAGCCAATAGCGAGTCATCAACGCCGTGAACTGTTGGCGGTAATGCCAAATGTGTTCGTGAGAAGTCGCGGTTTGTTCTGCCCACTACCGGCGCGGCCGCGGCAGCCCACGCGCGTCCCATAAGGTATTTCTAATACTTCCACATCAATACGTCAATCAAAACATGTTTCAAGCTATTTTTGGGTTCATTCTTTGCTATAAATTGCCCTGCACATGTTGATAACTTACCAAAAAAATTGTTGTTGCGCCAATGTTCCCAGCCCACCTAATCTTTCACGGATATAGAAGCGTTGGTTTTCTTTCTTTTTCATGCTGGTTGCTTAAGTTAATCCCTCATCATCATCATTCTAGAGCTACGCCCTTATTAGTAGAGCAACGTATCTTTATGTAAAACATAAAATAGGTAACTGTTTTGTGAAACGATACAAATATGAGTTTACGTATTTTACACGAAACTTAAGTTGAAGACTGCACTGGCATAGAACTTTGGTTTTCAAATTAGTAGTTCATCAGTGTATGCACATATGCTTTTTTATAAATGAGCTTCATATGCGCGGGCTAGACAAGTCTGTCGCATAAATCAATTGGCGTGTCTCGTTTCACTACAAAGTTCGATGGTATTTCTGACAGGTGGCTTTTCTGAAGACGTATATCTTTTTAACAATATAAAGTTGCCATAATTCAACGGAGCTGGCATCACGGAGTAGTTAAAGGCGACAACATTTCAAGAACGCTTGCTCTTGGCCTAATTCTTGAAGTCATATTTATAAGAATAACAATCCATCATAACGTTCGTCAGAGACTGGCGCAGGCGCAGGTTCATCTACTTCATTAGATTTGTCCACGTCATAGGATGTACTTGGGGCAGGTGTTGCTACTTGTTCATTCCTAATAGTCTTATCTTAATGTACCAAGATCAATTTCTTTTAACACAGTCTAAATTTGTACCTCATTATGACTGAGTAAAATTAATTATCAAAATGTTCTGTAATTTATAAGGACAGTTTATTTGATTGCGTGGTTATTTCTATTGCACTTATCCATCTCAATTTTGAATACTCGTGTTGTTATAAAGACAATAAATGATGAGCTCTCAACTCTAAGAAAATAATCAGAAAACTGAAAAAATTATGGATGCCATCTCGTTTTCTCTGAAATACATTTTATATTTTTATATTAATTTCCAATCTTCATGAGTAATTTTCTAGTAAAACTATAGTTTACTAACTGAAGCTAGATCATTAGTATTAAGATATTTAAGAAAATAACTGTTCACTGTTATTTTAATTTTAAAATTATGTTGCGTTATTAGTTCTTTATCATCTCGTCGTTTCATCTTCATTAGTCTTCTTTCAAAATTGCTACCGAGATTTGATCTGATAGCAATCGGACTAGCCTATTATTAAATTCTTTCAGCTACATTAAATTCTTTCAAGGTTTCTTTGATGTAAAGATTGTGTTTTTTACTTGCAGCGTATTTTACGCTAATCTCGTTTTGTTATTTTATTATCATGCTAGTTGATGTTCTATCACAATTTCTTTTAACATTTCTTTAGTTGCTAAGGTCATTTATTTTTGACAATCATTTATTCTAGTTGCTTTGACGTTGTTTTTTCTTACTTCGCCGTCGATACATCTGGTAACATAATTTTACTTATGATTGATATTATTCGCGTCACAGTTACAGAAGTTTGGCTCTTATCGCGGTCTTCAAGATCGCTAATTATAGAAGCTTTGTTTAGCTTCCGCGTCTATATTCAATCTGTTTGATTTATAATTATTGTTTGTGACACAATTAGAAATCGTTTTAGAATGCTACTTATGCATTTACTTACGTCATTACATATTTTGTGACATCTTTGCAAGGTTAACGATTATGACCTCATTGAATATAGTTGAAATTTATTATGTCTTTTACCAGACTGAGTATTGAATGTAGTCAAAATGGGGTCATAAACATTTTGTTTCAGTTCTTGATTATTATTTGGTGCTGATTTTAGGTTTAAGTGTTGGATTGTATTGTTATTGTTATTTTAATATTAAATAAGTTCACAAGGCACGTGTATCAGTAAAAATGTCTTTAGCCGGACTTCTATGTCACGCAAATTTTAGGCAAACATTGAAGAATGTATTTTCGCACCATGTAAACTTATTTGGCATTAAGGATTGATTTTATATCCATGCATAGCTTTTCTATTATTGGAATCATGCACATCTATTATTGTATTTGTTTTATAATTAAAAATTAATTATTTACAGTTATAATAATATGTTAGGATGACAAGGGGTTAGGAGCGCTATTACTAATTTTATTATATTTACAACATTGTTTAATTTGTACCTAGTTACAGACGTATAGGCCTCCGTGAAATCAAGTCATAAAATGAGATCTATTTTATGACTGATTTCGATGACGATATCTCGATATCGGTTTTTCTACGGAACTCTTTTTTTTGGCTCTGAATTAATCACTTGGAAAAGTCTATGTTAGCCACGTTTCTATATTTTCCTCTATCACATATAATCTAAACATATATTTTCCACACATTGTATATACCTCTTCCGCGACTTCACCGGGCCTGCTGCGTTTCTTTTTTGGAAAAAAATATACTTTTTAGTGAATTATTCTCTGTTAATGCGCATGAAAATACAATATATGCATATAAGTATTATTAAATTAAATATGTACTTGTGGTCTTTAAGTATGTTATGTGTGGGTGTCACAATGTGTGTGTGTGGGAGTGAATTATAATTTGGTTCGTAATTATAGCACTGTCGAATGAATATGTCGGATGAATTATATTTAGTTTTATATTGTGATTATCTGTTTCATTAGTGTTACTAAAATCTTTTTGTGTAGTAAAACCATTTGTATATGCATGTAAAACAGTAAAACTAATAAGGATTAGCGGAAAATTAAAACTTAAACCAGTTATGAGGAATTCGGAAAACTAAAGCCATTCTAAAAGTCAACTAATAAGCAGGGTTGATAATAGAACCAGTAGTTAAGGTTTCGCAGTACTTATATTTATACTGATTCTTTTACCAACGTAGTCAAACTTTTGCGCCAGCCTCTCAGTTACATTATTATTTTCGCTGGACAGCAAAGCAGTGTACTAAATTCTACTATCTACTAAGAAATGAACATCTATAAGAAAAGTAAAGGGATAATATTTGTATTCAGGAAAATACTATTGAGTAGAATTTTTAACTAAATAGGGGCTTTTCTAGCAGTAATCTACTTAAAAGGAGCTATGAAATGAATCATTATGTAAAAAAGTGAACGGTTCTGGTTTCTATGTTTGTTTGTAAAAATACTTTAGGGATCTTATGTCTTATTGTATTCTAGTGTACATATGACAACTTGAAAAGTATTGAACCAATTATTCTTACAACTAAAGGAATTTCTTTATTCTTGTGTGACATCGCAATTTGTAGGCAATGTCGTGCGTGTAATAAAAGAAGAAAAAATAAACATCTAAAAATGCAAAATGCTTTGCAAAAGCGAGCAGCGTCCACCTAAAACTGACCAGACCCAGTCGATCTCACCTTTTTGTCGTCTATAACTTCGCCAGGACGTAATTTGTTGACCTGTTGTTAAAAAATATTGATAATAACCCCTTAAAAACCATATCACCTAGTATCTCCTTTGCCGACCCTAACCCTACCTACCTACTTTGTTGTTTATTTATTATTTGGTGCAGATACACAGCGTGTGCACGAGTTATTTAGTTATATATTGCATCATTTTCGTGTTAATCAATTTTGTTAGTGTCCGTTCCAAGACCATGATGTGCAAGAGAAGCTTTCTTAGACACACCATGTATTCAAGTTAATTCCTGCCAAAAGTTTCGATTCTTTAGACACGAACAACCTTCGTAACCGTTATTTGTGTGCGAAACGTGCGTACAAGCTGTGCAATTTTGTGCGCGGTGTCCACAAGTGTGTGCATTTTACATGTGCTTCGACGTCAAGTTTTATAGAAATACCAAGCCTGGACAATTTCGCTATATCTCCCATTGGACTCGTCCGTACGAGTTTATTTTAAACAATTATCCAGTTTTGGTGTCGTCAACCGCGTCAGATGCAAACGCATTAATTTTTCTGTTTAAAGATACAGTTAAGACTTTTATCACGGCAATATAACGGACAGCATTCACGTAATACTCTTTAGCGTTTTTTGCTTTTACCTTCTTTTCTTCGACCACCTCACCAGGTCTTAGTTTTCTATTCTCCTGTGGATTGTTTTGTACGGTATTTAAAATGACTACATAAACGATTTCATAAATATTGTTTTTAGAATCTAAAGTGTAAAGGCTAACTCTAATCTAAAAGCAAGGAAAGGGGGAAACTAATATAAACTCAAAGTGAATCAAAATAAGTTTTGGTTCTACAAAAGCTGAGGTTGTAAATGTGTGAAGCTCATCTTTCTGGAGATGATTATTTGTTGGCATGTTCGTAGGATTGTCGGGGTCATTCTAATGTTATGGGTTCGGCCTGAGATAATAGGGATCTAAGCTACAAAGAAGGGCTTAAACATGTGTATGAAATTGTGCTCACATCAAAATTACATAAAATGGGAAAATCTTATTATTAAAAATATTTGTATTGTTGCATACATTTTGATGTAAGCACATATTTAAAGTAAAAAAAATAAACTATACTACATTCTGGACGACACAATACACAGTAAAATCTACTTATGTATTTCATACCTTGACTGTAATTGATGATACGATTGAATCAACAGAATAATTTGAAGATAAAACTTTACTACTGACAGAATATAATATTTTGATGATCTAAAAGTTTTTGAAACATACCTCGTCGCTGATGATGAGAGAAGGACGCCTTCCCATTTCCTCTGGTGGAGGAATAAGGGAACCACGTCTTGCCACAGGGGCTCCAGGCCCCAATGATGGTTTCCTGGGCATTTCTGGTTTTGGAGACTTCTCTCGGATGACTTCAATCTTGGGTGCTGCTGGTTTTTCTTCGGGTGCCTTTATTTCTGGCACCTTAGGTGTTGGCTGTATAATAAAATCATTACTCAATTATGTCATGTTAAAGTTAATGTAGATCAAAGAAGTGTGGTACCGCCCATCTATGTATCGATGACATGATTTCAATGATAGGGGCCAGTACAGCGCATGGCTGGTGCTATGTGCACAGTATAGTTACTGTTTTAAATTACAATATTTCATTAGAATTTATTGTTTTATTATATTTGAAAATATCGTAAGGAAACCAGTACAATCGCATGGTCATGATCCAATTAGTCTTGTAACCTGATTCCCCTGTTAAGGGATTAGGAGGACCTCCATTAGGAGGTCAGATGGCAGTTGCTCCAATGTAATTACTGGAGTGGCCAAATCCTGGATCAAGCGTACTGTTTGCATTGATTTCTTATTTATTGGAAAAATTACCTTATCTTTGTCAGGCTTGTCTCTAGTGGAAGGTGTTGGTGACATCTTCTCATATTTCTCAAGGTCTGGCCTGTCATAGTCTGCAATCTCAGGGAGGTCCTCTGCCTTCTTCTTGACTGACGTAACCTTGGCTTTCTTGGCTTCTTCTTCAACTTTCTCTTCTTTCACAGCCACTTTCTGTAAATGAAGTGTCTCGATAAGTTCAGAACTTTGACATTTTCAGCATGATATAATTAACATTATCAAACATAAATTACATCATGCTGAAAATGTTTAACTGTGTCTGGGTGTTAGAATTTATTTTTCTTTTATGTAGCGAACTGAAATAGGTAAATATTACATTTTAACTATTGCACATAAAGAGAAATATTAATATTTAAATAATAATCTTAAGAAAATTAAAAATTGAGACTTAAAAAAAAACATACTTACCTTAACCCATCTTTAACTTAACCTTACACACTTCTTTATCATAATAATTACATTTTGCGTCGAGTGTAATAAGGTTATGTGCATAATATTTAATTGTTAATAAGCAAAGCAAAGCAAAGCAGAAAATTATGTTAAAAAAAGGACAGCGTAGATACATAGACCACTAATTAATATGCAAACAATGCATGTTAACTGATTGGGTGCTTAAAATAATCTTACAATATTATTGTGCAAAGGTAAATGTTTAATTTACTGGACATATTCTAACAACTGCATTTATCATAATTATTATTATACATGCCCAATATAATAACTAAAATTTTAGAGATAGGACATTCTAAAAGTGCTCTCGATAATCTGATGAAAGTTAAAGATGTAATAACCTGTAGCTATCATCAGATCAAAAATTTGTGCAGAGAACTACAATTTAAAAAATTTGGTGCCAATTAAATAAAAGTGCTGGTGCTTCAAACAACCCTGTGAAAAAGTTTAATTTAGTGCAAAGTGCTCAAATTGTGTAGCGTTCCATTTGGTGCGGAAGTTTGTACCTCGTCAGGTTTGCTGCTAAAAGCGGGCTGTGGGATTTCTAATGTGCTCGGTTTACGCTCTTCTGTCATCTCAGCCTACAGAAAAATGTCATTAATGGCGACCGTACGAAGTGTAGTGTTTTTACAGATTAAATTTCCTCTTGGCAAAAGCCACCTGGCTTTTAACTTTAATAGTTTAATTTATCTCAAGAGGAAATTTAGCATTGTGTGTAGGTATAATGTGTTGTCATGATGTTGATATTTGAGAAGAGTTATTTGATTGTTGATGAAAATTTGGGTTACGGGATAAATCGTCCCAGATTCTTGTGATGATAGTGTTGTATGATGGTACCTGTGGAGACCGAGGTCTTCTCCAAGGTAATGTCGAGTCTGTAGTTTCAAGTAGTGTTGGTTTGTATATATCCTCAAGTTCTGGAGTTTGTTCGGCCTGTATTTAAAAATCATTGTTGTTTGTAATCACTTTGTCATTCTTTAATTCCTAATCATTTACGAAAAACGATTTAATAACTACCTGTGGTATTTCAGGAATGACATTCCATGAGAATGGTACTTCACTTGGCTTTATTTCAGGAACTTTGGGTACCTGATAAATTATGTCATTTATATTTTTATGCTCTACGTAAAAGTCATAAAATTGTATTAGTGTCCAAACGTGCTTTGTGCTTTTTTGGTATGAATGGTTGTGTTTGTGGCGGTGAATTAGATTGAGGCGTGATTGAGTTGTACGTTTGATTTTGTATTTTAAAATGAATATTTATGCATGAATTGACTGTACAGTTTATTTTGTAGGTGTGTAAGATATGAAGGTGTTACCTCAGGAGATTGTTTTCTCCATGGATATTGGTTTTGTACTGGTTGTTCTTGAGGTAATGTGTCGACTTTAGGAGGTTCGTCTGGTTCCTATTGTAATTGAAATTTTAAATGAGTTTAACATTGTGTTGCTGTATTAATTGAAAGAACTCGTATTTGGACTGTGTATAATTTAATTATACTAACCTCTATTTCTATACTAGGCTTTCTCAACCATGGCAAGAAAGGAGATTGTTTTGGTTTTTCAACCGGTTTTTCAATCGGTTTCTCAACCGGTTTTTCAACTTGTTTATCTTTAGGTTCCTCAATAGGCTCCTAATAAAATAATAATAACGAATTAGGAAACATAAAAATCTTTATGTAATCGCATCACTTTGTATATCTTTACTACCTTAAGATTTTCTGATAATGGTTTGGTGGTTTCAGGTAGCGTATATTCCTCTTCCTCGGGTTCCTAAGGATTCGATATTAAATGTTGAATAAATGTGTTTGAAATTATTTAAACTAATACTTGAAGATTTTAAGCATTTTTAATCAACTTACATCTACGCTAGTGTAGGATTTTCTTCTCCAACCAAAGAATGGTGATTGTTTAGCTGGTGACTTTGGCGTCTCTGGCTCCTAATGAAACGTTATTTAAGTATTTGTTACTTATTTTACTAAATACTTTAATTCAACTACTTAATTTTTTTTTAAAGTGGTTTTTATACCTTTCTCGACCAGAAGTCCTCCTCGATTTCTGCAGTCTCATCTTTTTTCCCAACAGGTACCTACAATTTTCTTACGTTTAATATTTTCATTCTAGAATTACTAAATAATTTATTAAACAAAACAAAACCGTTTTAGGTTTGGAACTAAAATTGCTGGTTTTAAAGACACCTTATGTGTAACCTCCATTGTTTTAGCTTTTACTTTTTTTTTATTATCCTAACCATAATATAAAATATTAGTTTAATAAAAACTACTCTAAGGACTTTGTTTTTTTTTTAATGTAAAACTCTGAGTCTGCGCCAAGGATAAACTAATTCTTCAACAGACGGTTTTCTCTCAGAATCAGGCTTTTGTACTGTTTCTCTATCAATCTATTTGAAATCTTTAAAGTTATAATGGTTATCTCTACAAATCACTATAATTTTGTCAAACAAGAGCCTACCTCATTCGTTTTACCCGGAGTACGCAATGGTGTAGTTGTTTCTTTCGGTTTGTCGTCGAATGAAACTTTGCGTTTGACTTCACGTTTTTCTGTAGTCTTATTTTCCTCAACTTCAACGGTGTCCTAAATATTTAATTTCATTAATAAGTTACCTATTTATATCGATATGTAATTCGATATATCGTTTCGTCTATTTACCTTAGTTTTGCTTGAACGTCGCGTGCTTAGGATCGGTTCAGTTGGTTTTTCCAGACTAGGCTTACGTTTAGACTCAACTTTCTCAACGGGTTCCTAAGAGATTTTATATTTTTATCAGTTTTTTTTTTCATAAAATGTAATTATTGTTAAAATTAAAACTCATCGAATGAGATGTGTATGTATGTGGGTGTGTATATACCTGTGTATCTGTTTTCGTAGGTCGCCATGGATATGTCTTTTCTGTGGGCTTATCGACAGATTCTGTCGTTACCTTTTCTTCTACCGTGTCTACTTTGTCATCCTATTTACAAAAATAAAATGTTACCTATTGTAGTAAAGCTGCTGTTTCTGATGTATTTATACCTGTATTCTTACGTTCAATTTTATCACGTGTAAGATTAATTACAGATAAGTTATTTACTTGACACACGATATGATAAAAATAAGAAAATTTATAAGAATACAAAAAAGAATTTATATACAAAAGAAAACATACAATGAATTATCTTTCATTTTTTATGTTTTTACAAGTAGAATTAAATATAGAAGTAAAAAGATATTTAAAATTGTTTTTTTGATTTGAACAGAGAGATAGATTGAGAGACATGCAAAGAGGTTTCTATCCCGACTTACCTTCAATTTAATTTGGCCTAATTCAGCTTGTTCCGGTTCTTTAATGCTGGGCTAAAATCATAAGTTATTAGGAATTGATTAAGCGTCATTGGGTGGAGCGTGTAAGGAAAACATTTGGGACATGGTATAAACTGTTGAATTGACTTATGTGATGATACAAAACAGAAAACAAGAACACACTACTACAAAATGTCGAAATAAAGCTTCAAGGACTAAATACAGTTACCTCAGGACTTAAAAATCACATCGGTAAAAATAAAAAATAAATAATGAACCTATGTAATACATAGATCAACATTTATAGAGGCAATCAGACTTACCGATATGATTTCTAAGTTGTGATGTACTTGTAGCCTACTAGAAAAAGTCTAATGTTCAGAGATCTTCTTTTCAAATATAATATAAGGATAAGGCATTTCAACAAAACAAAAAGAAAATCTCAAAGGACAAAAATACGAATTACAACAAACTAATTTATAAAAATACCTACAAAGCATTGGGGCTAGCTCTAAATACTTGCTAAATGTATAAGCGTGGAAATTGTTTTGACTAACTGCAAGGTGCCACTTCAAAATAAATGCTCAAACTTTAAATAAACTACTTATTCTTATCTGTCTATAATACTAGCAGAAAATTCAACCTGAAATTCATTTTCACTAGGAGAAAATACGAATGTAACATCTATGTTTTGTATTGATTTAATTGCGTAATAAAGCTTCTGGAAATACATATGTTTCATTAGTT
Source organism: Mecyna flavalis (assembly GCA_949319885.1). Classification (NCBI taxonomy): domain Eukaryota; kingdom Metazoa; phylum Arthropoda; class Insecta; order Lepidoptera; family Crambidae; genus Mecyna; species Mecyna flavalis. Next base: position 6,990,444 of record OX439419.1, on the reverse strand, counting down.
TTAACTTTCTTATATATTTTAACATTAGTTGTTACGTTCTTTTTCTTATCTTCATTTTTTTCTTAAACATGAACGATACTGTAGTTTATTTTGACTTATTCCATCAGCTTTCTCACGTTTGTAAATACATCTTAATTCGAATATTACTTACCCTTTGAGCAGTGGTTTTCTTAAGTGTAGAGACCTCCTGTTTCTCAGCAACAGAGGATACCGACGATTTCCTGCTTTCTGCAGTTTCTTTGGTCAACTATCAAAAAGACAGTAATAAATAAGTAAGAACCTAGTCAGCATATATTTCAATTTTATTTCGGAAAGAAAAACAAGTGAAGAAATTATATCTTTACATTTACGCAATTAAAAAACTACTTTTAAAATATTGATTTATTTTGAAAATTAGCATATTACTGTTCATTTCTAGGCCTGATATGGTAACAAGAATACTTGTGGAATCTTGGATGACTTATTCATAAATAAAATCGTCTGTATATAAGACTATCAAAAACATTGTATTATAAGTGATTTAGCATAACTTACTTTGAGAGATTTGTCTTCAATAATAGAAGCCTTTCTGCTTTCAATTTTGACTTCTTCTTTAGCCTAAAATATTAATAAAAATGTTAAAATGAATGAAGCATGAATATTTTTATCAGAAGCTCTGTTAAAATTAGCAATTGAGTAATCGACATTTATACAAACCTCCTGGACCGATGTCCTTCGGCTCTCAGTCTAAGAAAATAAAACAATCATAGATAATTAAATTAGCACAAGGATAATTATATCAATCTAATTTACACACAAGTGGTATATTTACACGATAAATTAAGGCCAAGATCACATTAGGACATGGGGAAAAAACAGGGAATAATTTTGACATAAAATTATATACATTTTCCGAAATGTTGATAGGGGCACACATGATGCTTTAAGAAGTGTAAAATGGCTTGTGTCAGAATTCGGAAGGATTTTATTCTATTATTGCCAGACATTTTAAATACGGAATTTAATTATGTTTGAACTAGAACCAATTAACAAGTAGTTCATTACTGCGAAATTAAATTGTTCTAAAACAAAAATTAAAAATCATCAATTGTACCAATATTGGTACTTTTATTCCGATATCAAAAGTGTTTTGCTTTATTCAGTTGGAAGTAAAGCACGTATCTTTTGCGTCTTGCAGTTATGACCACGAATTATTTGAACAATCTGGGTCAACTTTAGGATTCTGATATCAAAAATATAGTCACAATTTTTTGAATAATGTAGTGATGTAAAAGTAAGTGTCCATTAGGATAGGTATCGGTTCATGCTGATCTCTGATCTTTTCTCATTTGTACCTTTATTTCTAGACGCTGTTCTTGTTGAGCGACCATCGTCACCTGTTTCATTTAAAGTTTTCATTAAAGGCATTTATTTTATTTTTTATTACAGGTACATTTTAAAATGTCACCTTGGTTGCATTAATCTTTAAAGAAGAGGAATTGAAGGTAGTTCGTCGCCGCAAAAGGGTAAGTTATATAAAAATTATTATTATTATTATAAGCTTATTTTTTTAAATTAGTTACATAGATCTGATTGGTCAATAGTAATAAATATTTTTGTCCTAACTAGACGCAAGAGTCTTACGTATTTTTTTAAAAACCGAGGTAAAGTTGCTAATACTTCCTTTAATAGGACATAACTTTTACTACGCCTTAATTCTAATTCTTCATTTTGATCGTACTGTTCAGGAATTATCGAGTTCACAAATAAATAAATATAGCCTTTTCTCACCTTTGTTGTTTCCTTTTCTTTCTTCTCCCTAACTGAGGGAGTTGGCGTGACCTTTTCATATTTCTCAAGTACTGGTCTTTCGTAGTCATCAACAAAGTCAAGCTCAAGCTGCAAAATATATAAAAATAGATTAATGCCAGTTCTATTTTTGATGGTGCATGGCTCCCAGTCTGTAAATATATAATCACAATCGTCGATAATAAGAAAAGTAATTTTTCTACGGTCAAGTCAAAGAGGATTCTTTTTGTAAAAATTCAATTAGAGTTTTTATAGAAAATACAATAAATTTTGAAGTTGACCTTGTGCAATAAAAATATTTTTAGACACTCTTTGTTGTCACTGCTGCACTGTCTACAATTTTTTTTGATTACAAGTATAATGTATTAGATTAGTGATTAGAGAGTCAAGACATCAAAGGGTTTGTCATGTCTCTTTGATATAAAATTAGATTCTCTAAAAAATCTTTCATAACAATACCTTTAACAATAATTACTTACCGTTAAAACTATAAACAAACATTTAACAGAAATCAGGCGACATGCGACTTACAACCCATACAAACCTTACATCAACGACGAAGGACATATCATTAATATTGATATTTCATTATTTTATACGAGTACGAGAGACAAGAGTTTTAAGTAGGTAATAGGGTGTGAAGTGACATATTTAGAGCAAGTACAAAATTTGGTGGAAAAGTTGTGTGGGGTGTGGAAGTGCATCGGAATGTACGAACACAGTGGCATACTTAAGATAGAGTGTAACAGAATAGAGAAATAGACAAAAACTGACGTCACGAAGAAGACTTAAAGTCTTGAATGCATTTTTTACCACATCCTTTGTCGTTTTAGTTCCAACTTCTGCCGTTTTAGCCGTGTCTGTTGTCTTCTTAACAGTTTTCTTGAGCTGAGGCTTTTCAAATTTACCATCTTGTACTAGCAGAGGCGCCTATAGAAGTATAAAAAGCATTTAACGGGTATCTATAAGCATTTCATTAATGCGTACAGACATGTTAGTTACTGTGCGCAGTCAAAAAATCGTGGTGGTATTTCTTATAACATTAGTCTGAACTAGAAAACTGAAAACAGATTAGTGAACACGTTTTTAACTATCTCAGCTGTTGGGTTTGCCAATCATCTACGAGGTCAATTGTGCATGTGTTGTCTACTATTTAGCTTTCAAGCATAAATTCTACCTCATCATCATCTCCTTTTTTGACAACAGCTGGTTTTTTCACTTTAAGTTGAGCTGCTTCTGATCCCTCCTACAGAAAATGTATTATAAAAATTTAAATTTTGTTAGCAGATTGCTTCTTTAAAATTCAATTGAAATCTTATATTGAAAAATGACTAATAGCCGGCTATTGAAATAAAGTGCTGAGATAATTAAAAAAGAATAGGATCAGTACCGTTGGCTTTTTCTTAGCAGGAGTCTTTTGTGTGAGGGATGCCTCTTCAGGGGCAGTGGTGCTGGTCTTAGTTCGAGGCTTGGTGAGACTGACAGCCTCCTCTGTGTCCTCACCCTGACCCCATGACGAAACAAATGATGTTATTGAAAGGAATATTAAAGAATATAAAAAGGTAAAGATAATGGCGGTGCTGTATATGCTTTGGAAGTCAAAACGGGAGATAAGACTCATACAATTAACATTTTCATAATGCTTTTCACTCAAAGATGGTGAAGAGAAGGGAGAACAAGATAAAATTGTGGTGCTAAAAGTGCATTATGTGCAATTATAATTAAAAAAAAATGCTTTGTGTCTAGAGTACGTGATCTATTGTGTTAAATAGAACCTAATTGTCCTAATACTTCAACTAATTGCTAAGAGTCGATTCTAACTATTATACCTTAACAAGTATTAAAAGTCTTCCCAAAACAGACGGCGGAGGTAATGGAGAAACGAATATATTATTGTTCATAGGCACCGCTTTTGTCTGTGGATAATTTTCACGATTTTGTCTTATCCGACCATAGTTTTGATATCTCCCTTTTATTTATTACTTTTATGGCAAATTTAATTTTATATAAATAAGCATAAAGCATAGGAAATAAAATATGGTACCTTTTGAGGTTTAGTCTTAGCCGAGGGTCTTTTTAGTGTTTTCTCTTCAACGATTTCTGGTTTTTTGACGCTGAGTTTGGCTTCAGCTTCGCCTTCCTAAAGTTTGAAATTTTCTGTTTATGATTATATCACTATTTCTTACTTAGCAAGCTTTAAGCTTTGTTTTGTGTAGCAAGCAGCATAACGTCTGTTCATAAGCAAGAGTACGAACCGTAGGCTTGATTTCAGCGGGTGTTTTGTGTGTAAGTGACACGTCTTCAGGTTCTTTTCCTGGCTTAGCAGGTGTTTTAGGCTTAGATAGATTAAATTCTTCATCCACGTCCATAGGCTAGAGAATAGTTTGTTTATTAGAAAAAAGTATTTTATTATGCTTAATTTTTTATTTTATTTTAAAGCATTATAATATTACCTCTGGCTTATCTTTATCTTTGACAGACCGACGTCTCGCAGTCGCTGTAGCCGAAGGAACTTCTTCCTCAGGCTTTTTGTCGTCCTAATAAATATTAAGATGAGTTTTTTGTTTGTAATTTTAAGCTATGGTTTATAAGCAAGTCTGTAAATGATTGTGTACCTTCTTCTTTTTCTCTGTAGGTGTTGGAGTGATTTTCTCGTATTTCTCGAGGACAGGCCTTTCATAATCGTCGATGAATTCTTCTTCTGCAACCTTTAATGTTTTATCATGTAAGTTGTAAGTCCGTCAGTGCAATAAAGACTTTGAAATATAATTTTTTTAATTTTAAGAAACATATTTTTGAGATAAAACAATTGGCATCCCAAAAATATATATGTAATGTAAATATCTTTTATTTAACAAATGTGTTAACTGTACATTATTTACACCTGGAGATCTTGTATCTTTGTAAGCAAAGCATTTTACAGCAGCATGCGATAGATATCCTACTTCTTCCGTATAAATAAACCTCATTTTAAAGAAACCGCTGCAATCTATAATAGTATAAGAAATGCATAGTATGCGTGATGCAAGCTAATATAGCCTTTTAAAATGTGCAGTAAGATTGTAAATGTGTAGTTTTGAGCGTAAAGAGTCATCATTTTATATCCCGGAGATAGATTGTAGAATTAGATTTTATTTCTTATAGCTAACAATTTACATGACTACAATAATGATAGCTATAAGATCTACCTCGAAATATGAAATGAGATAAATAGTTGAATCACAGAGATCTAAATAATATTTAGATTTCTGTGAGTTGAATATACAGAAGGAACTCATAAATCAGATAGCATTGCGCAAGGACTTTCAATTTTATCAATTTTAGGTCGCCAATTTTAAGGCTTGCAAACATTGGACCTGTACGATATCGGAAAATATAATTATGTTTTCAATTTCTAACGTAGGTAGGTCAATTTATTATATTATTTTACACATTAAAACGTAAAATGGTTAATCTCAGAAAGCTATTTCCCAAATGAAGTTTCTTCTAATATTTTACTGACTCTTTTTGCAATTTTTTTATAAGTCCGTGAATTTATGACAATTACAAAAATTATGCTTTACAAATAATGAGTTAACTTCTGCATATCCTTTAGTTTGTGCCACACCAGTACTACCTAATAAGAAAGTCACACGTAATTAAGCATGTCATGTAGTGTACCTCCTGTTCTTTGATAGAAGGACGCTTTTTAGCCTGTGGCTCATCTGTCTTTGTTGTTTTTGTTTTTGGTTTACTTTCAAGCTTTTTATCTTCCTCCTAACAAGAAATAACTTCTTAAATCATTTTAAAATCTCAAAACTCAATGCAGAAGAAACAAGAAGAAATAAGTAGTTCAAAAGATGCAGAGGTATAGCAAAAGAGAGCTATAGAAAAGTCAGACCTTAAGAGCGTAAGAGAGAAATAAAGTCTTTAAGAGTGGAAAATACAAAAGAGGCTATTGTAGTTGAATGTACCTCTTTGTCTTTGAGTGAAGGGCGCTTTTTAATTTGAGGCTCCTCTGTCTTTGTGGGTGTTGCCTTTGGTTTATCCTCTGGTTTCTTGAGTTCCTCCTATCAACGTGTAAATTTTATCAGCATACACTCATGAACGTCATCGAATAACTAATTCGATGCGACAGGAACCCGTTATTCATAAACGCCGCCCACAATTGTTTTATTATTTTTTCATATTCATTCATCCATCCTTAACTTATCTAATCTTTACATTTTTAAATTGAAAACACTGTTGTTTCGGCACTTTATGAATAAGTGGGCAAACTATAGATTTTATATTGGTATAATCTTTTACCTCTTTTTCTTTGGCTGTAGGACGCTCTTTAATTTCAGGCTCCTCTGTCTTAGTGAGTTTTGCCTTAGGAGTTTCTTCTGGTGTTTCCTCTGTTTCCTAATAATTATAATTGTTTTAAATCGAAACAGAAAATATTCGAACGTAAGAGAGTTGATTAAAAATGTGTGTACGTGTGAGAGTGTATTTGTGTAATGTGTAATTATTTTATGTGTTTACAAGTGAGTGTGAATATTATTATTTATGAAATTATGAATTTAAATAAATCTACATGTGTGTGTGATACAGTGTGTTTATGATTTGTTTAAATACCTCTTTTACAGAAACTGATTTCATTTGTTCATTATTTAGAGGCTTGTCTACTTCTTTGGATTTCAATAACGGTTTTTCATCTGTTTTTGCCTTAATCTCCTAATAAAGTTAAGAAATAAATTAGAATTTTTTTATTTTAATATTTAAAATAACGAATGCATGTTGATTTTATGGTATAACTACCTCTGTATTTTTTATTTGCTTTTTAATTTGAGGCTCCTCTTTCTTGCTGGGTTTACCCTTTGTTTGGCCTTTAGGGGCCTCTACATCATCCTAATAATAATGAAATTAAGGATTTATTCTTATAATATGTATTATTATGTAAAAAATAAGAACATAATATTAAGCTTTCGTTTTAATAAAATATTTACGACATTACATTTTATAGCAGCAATGATAATAGAAAATGTAGCATGTGTACTACGATATATATTTTGAATAATTTATTGAATTAATCCGTTCAATTACCTCTTTCTCTTTAAGCGAGAATTTCCTAATTTGGGTCTCATCAACTTCCATGGGAATCGTTTTTTCCTCAATGTTATTTGCAATATCCTAATAATAAAAGAAAGCAAATTATTATACAATCGTAACGTGTTTTACTTTAGGTCTCACTTGTTGCGGAGATTCGTCCTAGTAATAACAAAAATCCTTTCTTATAAAATGTTTTCAAATCAAATTAAAATTCGTTTACGCCATTTGCAAGATATGAAGGCAATTTAGTCGCCTCTTAAGCAACCTTTGACTGAATCATAAAGGAGTATCTAACCATGTAAATTGAGTATAGTTAGTGTATATGTAATGTATATGTCTTTTGTATTTTTTATGTATTGTGTGAATGTGTCAATCTAATTTCTAACTCTGCATTCGAAACTACTTTACTTTCCAATTATTGTTCCAAATATTGCAGAAATCCAATTGGAAGCAACCTATAAATAAACTGTGAATTTGTATAAATATTTTCAAAAAACTAAATACCTCTTTGTCTTTGAGCGATGGACGTTTTTTGAGCTCATCTTTCTTTGTGATAATTGTTTTTGTTTTATCCTTTGTTTCTACTGTTTCTTCCACCTATATTAAACAAATATGTTTAGTGTTGTTTCCAATATTAATGTATTGAAACATACAACAAACATATTGTAAAAATGAAGAAAATACTAGTCTCAAATAAAGAAAAAAATTGAATAGTAATAACATAAGTATACCTCTTCGTCGTCTTTGATTGAAGGACGTTTTTTAATCTGAGGTTCCTCTGGCTTTTTAGGTGCAACCTTTGTTTTTTCTTCAGGTTTCTTATCAGCTTCCTAGTAGTGACGAATTTAAAGATTCGTTAAGACTATTTGTACCAAATTACGACAAATATATCAAATTGAAAATAATTGATAAACTGATAAAACATGCTATTTCCGAACTTGTAGGTGCATAACTATTTCTACTGGAATGTGCATGCATACGTATGTTGTTAGAGTAGTTGAATATACCTTCTTTTTCTCAGTTGGTGTAGGTGTGACTTTCTCATATTTCTCTAGAACTGATCTTTCGTAATCGTCGACAAATTCTTCCTCGTCGACCTTGAAAATTATTGATGTTTTTTGTATATACTTTCTGTATACGTTTATAAAATTGGATTTATGCCATATAAAATCATATGGTTTAATTTGACGTCAAAATTGGTTGGTTTATAAATAGTGTGTGCTCATGTACGAGTAACACATCTCAAAACATAATTAGATAGGTTGAAAATTCAAAACTACTATCAAATTAGGTTTAAGATGTAATTTAAAATCTTGCGTAGAAAATAATATAATGCTGGTAGATTGGAAAAAATCCGTATGCCTATGTATAGAATTCATTTCAGTATATAAAATAATAAAGATTTAAAACAAATACGATTGGTATTAGATCGGAATAGATCTTATAAATCGAACCCCTTATTACAAAATAACTGATAATAACGTGACAAAAGCCATTGCTGATTATGTACTCGTAGTATAAGCTAAACATACTGCTTACTTTGAGTAATACAAGGTAGAAAAATATAAATAAAAGAAAGTAGTTAAATACTACTTTCTTTTATTTATTTTTTAACATAATTATTGATTTGATTTGTATACCCTATTTAAATGAAGTATTTTAAAAATTGTATTTTGTCCCGTCATTATCAGTGCTAGTAATTTTAGACCTCCAAACAACTGCCCTAGAAAATTAAATGTAAGCGAAGCATTGTACAGCTCATGCAAACATTTAAATACTTACAATCCTGCGTAAAAATTTATATGCCTAACGTAAAGGTCGCCGCGCTAAAGAATTATAGCATAGATCTGTGTTTGAGAAGCTTGAAGGTGTGGTGTGTTACAGATAGAATTAAATAGATTGCAATCAAAATTCACTCTTTAAACTTAAGTGTGCAGTGTAAGTAGTTTAGCTATATCACGTGTGTTTATTCGTACCTCCATGTCTTCAACTTTAGTTGGTTTGATAGGTTTAGTATCTTCTACCTTAGAAGGTATAGGTTTTAATCTGTCTTCAGGTTTTTTAGCCTCAGGTTCATCTGGTTTAGTAGGCTTAGTTTTTGGTTTAACCTCTGATTCGTCTTTCTCCTAATAACATTTTACATAATTTGGAATAAGTTAACTGTCTTATACTATACTCGTGTTATATCTTGCAAAGCATAGCTAAGCTTTCAATGAGGTAATTGTTTTGCTCGTGTTTCTGCAGAGCATTGTACGCAGATATAATAATGTTTGAAAAATCGTCTACAGCTAAAAGATAACTTAAGCAGAGAAAAAATGCTAAAAAAATGCAGTTGTAAAAATTGTAAGAATTGAAAAAATCGTAGAAACAAAGTGATTTGATTCTACGATTTTTTCAATTGAATAAAATGAAGAAGTGAAATTGTTATTAAGTAGCTTTAATGCGAGAGAATTTTCAGATCTTTAGAGTTGAAGGCCACATAGCTTAGAAAATATTTATTGATAAGCTTTTTGCAATTAAAAGCCTTCTAAAAGTTAAACTACCTCATTGCCTTTAATCGAGTGACGTTTTTTAATTGGTACTTCATCAGTTTTTGTTGGTGTTGCCAGACTTTTTTCCTTTGGTTTTTTCTCTTCATCCTAATGTAAATGTTTAATTCGTTATTAAGTGTAATTTTAACAGTATACATAACCAATTCATAACTAGTGATGTGTGTATGTATGTATGTGTACCTTCTGTTTATCAGTGGACGTAGGAATTAGTTTCTCGTATTTCTCGAGCACTGGTCGTTCGTAATCATCAATGAACTCTTCCTCCGCAACCTTTAACATATTGTGCATTATTATCATATATTAAACAACGATGTACTTTGAGTACATTCGCCAAACCTTTGTTTTCAACTTCAGATTTAGTTACAAATTAATTAGTACCCAAACGACACGCTTGAAGTTTAAATATAAAAAGCTAAGCATTTCACAGCGTTTATCATGCATATTTTATAATTAATTTTTTTCACCTTGGAAATATTTTTAAAAGTCGAAAAGATTACTGAATTATTTGGCGCTATAGAGGATTATTGCGTATGTGTAAAGTGAAACTCATTTGTGTAGTTAAGAGTGTGTTAAAGAAAAGAAAGATCCTTAAACCTTGATGCTCTATATAATCACTCAAGTCATGACAGAAGTCTAATAATGTAAAATTTCTTAAATATAGTACCTCTTTTTCTTTGAGTGAAGAACGCTTTTTAGTCTTAAGTTCATCTGTCTTTGTAGTTTTAGCCTTTGGTTTTCCCTCTGGTGTTTTCTCTTCGTCCTAATCAAATACATTACAATTACTAAGTACCTACAGTTTAACTGTTACATTATAAAAATATATGTACTTATATCTTGTTAATTAACTACCTTATCCTTTGCGACAGAACGTTTTCGAAGAGTAGGTATTTCTGGTTCTCCCTCTTTCTCTTTTGGTTTAATTTTACCCTTCATCATATCAGTGTCATCCTATAGAAAAGTCATGTTAAATATAAATATGTATAACTTTAATATTTATATATTATATACATTTTATTGCAAGTGATTGCATCAAAGTAATTTTTACCTTTGTATCACTTGGACGACGTTTATCTTTAGGTGTAGGAGTGACCTTTTCGTATTTTTCGAGTTCAGGTTTTTCGTAATCGTCAATGAATTCGGGTTCAGGCTATAATAATACGTATGTATGTAATATAATAAATGTATGTATATACTAATCTTTTAATCTGATTTTGATTGTTATAAATTTTTATACAATTTCAAAAAAGGAAATAAAATGTACCTCCTGAACACCATTTTGCTTTTTCGTCCGGTCTGACGCTGTAGGAGAAATTTTATCGTATTTTTCGAGATCGGGTCTTTCATAATCATCTACGAATTCTCGTTCCTGCTCCGGCTAGGAATAAGTGTAATAATATTTTAATTTCACTGCTTCTACTACTGTTTATGTTTCAAAGCGTATTTGAATACAGAAAGTCAATTACCTTTTTAACCGGTTTCTTAGATTTTGCAACCTGTGGTTCCTCAAGATTTTCCTCCGTAGGCTTGGTTGGAGTTTTAGACAATTTGACTTGAGAAATCTCATCAACAGCTTCCTCTTGTTTAGGAATACCCTTTTTGATGCTTGGCCTTTTGGCCTCAGGTTTTTCTTCCTCAACCTAAGTTACGGAAAGACGTTTAGATTTGCTTTTAACTACAAGTTTTGCTTTTAAGTTATGTTTTGAAATAATCAACTTATTGAATTGCCTATCTTATAAATACCTTTTCTTGTACTTTAGGCTTTTTCTCTGGAACCGGAGCAGCGATTGATGGTTCATCTTCGCTGTCTTGTTCACTTTTAATGCTTTCTGATACAGAAGCGCGTTTCGCCTAGTAACGTAATATCATTTTTTAAATTTAATGTATTTTTCATAAAAGAGCATTGTAAAGTTTAAGTAGTGCGTGTATAGTGTGATGTGATTACCTTTGGAGTGTCATCCTCTTTTGTTTTTTTATCGAGTGGCGTCGGTGTAATCTTTTCATACTTCTCCAAAACTGGTCGCTCGTAATCGTCGACGAACTCGATTTCGTCCTATTTTCAAACACAGTTTAGCACATGGAATGTTAACACAGACACACAACATAAAAATAAGTTATCAACGTGGTCAATTTGAAAATAACTTACAGATCAAGATTACTTTTTGCAGCATTTGATCTGATTGACACAACTACTGTAATTATAATCACAACTAACATCTAAAGATTTGTCAAAAATTTTATCAACAATAAAATTATCCATTGATGTGATATACATACTGAATAGTGACAGTTACGTATGTACATTTATCTAAATATCTTTTCTATAAGCTTTTGTACATTGCCGCTATATCGGGTGTATAGTTTTGACCCTGTACTTACCTCCTCTTTCTTTGCAACGACCTTCTTTTTGACGACTTTCTTTTCAGTTTTTTCAGTCTTTTTAGCAGCTTCCTTCTTTTCTTCGACTGGTGCCTCTTTTAGTTTGACTGGTTTAAGTTTTGGAATGCCTTCAATCTTAGTTTCTGGTTCAGTTTCTGTCTTCTTCTTTTCAATTTTCTCGAGAAGAGCTTTCTTCTCTTCTTCTGTCTTAGCCGTTTTCTTTTCAAGAACCTTTTTAGCTTCTTCTACCTCAACTTCAGCCTTCTTTGTAACCTCTTCTTTTTTCGAAACGACCTTCTTCGATTCTACTTTAGATTCTGTTTTCTTTGCTTCAATTTCGATTTCATCTTTCTTTTCGTCAATCTTTACTTCTTCCTTCTTTGTGACCTTCTTGGCCGATCTCTTTTCTTCTTCCTAATAGGATTAAAATAAAATATTTAAATCAACGTTTTTTCAAATTAAATCATTTCTTCTGGTTGCATAAACTTACCTTCCTTTTCTCTTCAACATGATTTTCTTCAATTACAGATTTTTCTTCCACAATCGACATTTCTTCCTCAGATTCTTCAATAACGGTCGTTTCTTCCTCTTCTTCCTCCTTTTTCTTTTTCTATACAAATAATGAATGACGGTAATTTTTTACGAACAGTTGAATTAACTTTCACCAATATTCGATTTTGAGGATAAAGAGCTGTTCCTAACATGATTAAATTAGTATTAGGAACTTAATAAGATAGTAGTCAAATACAACCGAAACTTACAGCATTAATTTACTGCTTCAAGAAATCACTAGATGGAAATCGTTGTCATTCGCAGTGTCTCCAAACCGATACGACTTAAAAATCTTCAAAAAATGAACGCATTCTTCCCTAAAAGGCCGGCAGCGCATTAGTGATTCCTCAGGTGTTGCAAATGTCTATGGGCGGCGGTAGTTACTTACTAACCATCAGGTTTAGCGCATGCTCCTCACCTCGCTATTTCATATAAAAACATACCTTTTCTTCAACGAGAGTTAGGTCAGCACTGGACTCATCTTCGCCGAATTCGTTCTTGATGACGACTCGGTAGTTAGCAACATACTTCGATGATACTTTTCTGATGATGAGTCTGGCGTTTGTGCCGTCGAATGACGTGTTTACTTCGGAAGAGTCTCTGATCACAGTAGAGTTCTTGTACCAAGAACATCTGCATGATTGGTCAGAGGTTTTAAGGACAGCGACGAACTCTGCTTCCTCGTTTTCTTTCTTGGCCTATAAATTTTAAGATAAGACTATATTTTCCGTCCTTGTAACATACTCTTTTTATTTCTGTAGTAAACTACTGGATTTGGATTTCAATAATTAAATATTATAGTAAAAGTGAATTAAAATACTATAATTATTGGAAAAACAAAGTATTGTTGTAAATAATAATAATGTTAATATCATTAGTCAGTAGTATTGGTAATAGAAATACTGTAATTACACTAATAGGTTACATCAAATAACAAGTTCAGAGTCTGAGAGGAAAAGAAAGTGAGAGATCAGAGGCTATTTATGATAAAGACTTACCAAACTTCTGAAATGTTTGATAATCTGGGGTTTGTCACCCTTCTCTTCGGGTATGTCCTGAATTTCGACTTGTTGTGATGTCGCTTCTCCTTTCTCGTTCTTTGCAACGAGTTTGTACGATCCCTTGTCTTGTTGTGAAATGTTTGAGATTTCCAATTTTACCGTGAATTCACCCTAAAACATAAACATTTGTTAGAAAAATTTGATAAGAATAGAGTTCTTAACCAATAAATAAATCAATTAAACAGCCAACACAAGTTTTATTTTCTTTTAAATTACAATAATTTCATTTTTGTGCGTTTTTGACATGTATAGAATTAATCTTGGTTTAGATTTTAACAATTATTTGATTACGTTGTTGTAATAACAAAGTAAACATTTCTTGAATTTGCTAAGATTTACGTTACTTGCTAGTAATTTAATCAGCTCCATTTTTTTACTTATTCTTAAGTAGGTAAATGTTATTAGGTTAACTTACTTCTCTTAGAGGCTCAATAAGCACAGTATGCCTTGAGTCCTCCTTGACTGCGCTCGCTTCTTTGAACCACGTGCATGACGGTGCAAATTTACTTAAAACTTTACATTCAACAATAACAGTCTTCTTTTTAATTATCTTAATGACCTTTGGTTTCTCTTTGATAACTGGAATGACTAAAAAATAATAATAATTAAAGTTAGATTTTAGTTCCACTACACTAGGGATACGTTAGATTTCCAATTGTGAATTTACTTACTTTCAATATTGAGCGTAAGATTTGCATTGAGCTCCCCAAGTTCATTTTTAATATTGCATTTATACAATCCGGAGTCTTCAATACCAGGATCAATTAGTTCCAATATTATTGTGTAAATGTCTTCTTTGACCTCGACCCTGGTCTTTATTTTCGACGAGTCCCTTATTTCCTTGCCCTCGTGGTACCACACGATCGTCGGCTTTGGGCTTGCCTTCACCTTGCAACCCATTATTACTAGTTTACCGTTGTCCTTTGACTGTATCGTGGGCTTTTCAACAAACGTCGGGCCATCACCTTCTGGCTCTGGCTCGGCTTCAATGTTGAGGTTCAGATTAGCATTGCTTTCACCATATTCATTCTTCACATGACAGCGGTATGCGCCACCATCCGCTGACGTGGGGTTAGCCAAAAGCAACACTAATTCGTAAACGTCTTCACCCATTTCAGATGACTTAATTTCGATTTTACTGCTAGCCTTGATGACGGTCGTGCCTCGATACCACGTGACTTCGGCCGCCGGCTTGGCCTTACAAACACAACGCATTGTGATGAGTGTTCCATCTTCGTTGGGAATGATTCGAGGTTTCTCGATAAACGACGGTGCGAAACCATTCTCGTCATCCCCACCTAAGAAACGACATATTTAATTACTAAAATGTTTGCCTTCTCATTCTCAACAAGGTTCATGCAGCTTATAAGCTTAAAGCCTTACATGCTACTGCTACTGTATGCGTACTTATATACATTCGTAAATATTAAAACCGGTTTTACCTTGAAAGTTGAGAGCAATATTCGCATTACTCTCGCCAAACAAGTTGAAGGCATTACATCGATAGTTCCCACCATCTTCTCTGGTGGGACCTAAAATTTCTAATGTTAAATTGAAAGTATCTTTTCCGATAGCTTTACGTGACATCTTCATTTTGGCCCCATCTTTGATTTCCTTATCACCGTGGAACCACGTGATATCCGGTAACGGGTATGCTTCTAGCACACATTCCATTATTAACACATCACCCTCTTGTCTAATCGTGGGCTTTTTAGGAAATCTTGGTGCTTTACCATCGGGGATTCTGTTCAAAAGATAAAATTTTAATAGAAAGCCTACCTATGTAATATGTATATGAAAAAATAGGTAATTAGAAGTGTTCCTTACTTAGGTTTGCCTCCGCCTTCGAAATTTAAGTTAATTTTTGCTACGCCTTCACCGTGTTTGTTTTTCGCCAATGCCCTGTATTCTCCTCTGTCCGAATTCTCTACGCCTATGATTTCTAGTCGCGCCATATGGTATAATGTTTGGTCCTCTTCTAGTGTAATTTTATATCGACTACTTTCTTTTATTAATTTCTTTTCATGGTACCTGTGGTTGTTGTCAAAACATTAATTGCGTGTTTTGTTTTTGTTTTAATTGTGTCAAAATTTATGTGTTGTGTCTTACCATGCGATGGTTGGTTTCGGTTTGCCAACACATCGACATTCGAAAGTGATTTTGGTACCATCTTCCGATTGCCTGATGACGGGTCTCTCCGTGAATGTCGGTTTGATAAAGTCTTCAGGCACGGGGGCTTCGTCGCCTACATCACGAATCCACTCATTAGTATCAGTATCAACACGTTTACGATAGATCCAAAGATTTGCAGCTGCCTCTTACATCAGTAAATTTAAGATGTTTTCTTTTAGTTTCGTGTGAGATTAATCATAGACCAATATTAATTTTGGTATTTAATAAAGTTAATCTGGAGGATTATAAGAAAATAGATAGTAGTCCAATAGATACATATTATATAAGTTTATATTATACGTGTGACTTCTCCATTCTACGTCCAGTCTATAAATCAGTACGCATTACAGTCGCTTCTGTTAATTGATACGTTATGTGCAATTGCTAAAGCACAAATAGTAATTATCTCTAACTACAAATATACTCTATGCAGGGAAGTTAATTAATTGTTAATATAAGCGAAGTAGCAACGAACAATATTAAAGATAAAATTGAGGTAGACATTTACTTTAAGGTATTAAATGTATACGTGCTAATAAATATTAATAATATACATTCATAACATGAACATACGTGCGAAATGTGACAGATAAGTCAAGTAAAGTTAAGTTGTATAAATCAAAATCATCAGTAAAATTAACTGTGATAGTGTAGTGTAAGTGTAGTGTGTAAATATTTTAAAGCTATCGACGAAATATTTATTAGAAAAAGAAAACATCTTAAAAGTCAGAAAGTCGTAACGCAATTTTTTAAGTGTATTATGTAGAGTAATTGATATTTCGAAAGAATTAGTCGATGATATTACAAAAGCTTTGCTGCAAATTCTACTTTTACAACAAAATGACAATATAACAAATTAATGATTAGGAACACACAAAACAACTTGCTTACGATAATGTTAAATATAACTTAAGCAAATTTAACTAATTCTTATTATCAACAACTTTATAGTTAGTTATAGCAAATATCTGTTCAGTAAGTCTTATTCTTATGACATGAAATCTAATTCTTTCGCCTAAAGTTATCGTTTGAGCTTGAATCGGTAAAGTATAACCATTTTCGTCAAATTTTGGAATTTGGGCATAATGAAGACTTTAAAACAGTGAGTGTTTCGTGTGTATACTTACTGTCGAAGTTTAAGCTGATTGTGGCGTTACTTTCGCCGAGTTCGTTCTTGGCCGTGACTCGGTACTTTCCAGCATCTTCCACCGTCACGTTTAGGATCTCGAGTGAGGCATGGTATGACTTTCCTTCTTTGGTAACTGTCAACTGTAAAGAAGAAACAAGATGCATATTATTATCTACATCAAAGTTTTTGTTATTATTGAGTTTTTTTTTTATATGTTTGGACTAAGCCAGCACTTGACCACAGAGTTGTCTGATGTTAAACAACTATGCGATCTACGATGGAGCGCGCTTGCTTAGGAAAAGCCCGTTAATTCTGGCCTTGAAGAGCCCCAAGTAGTACTGTGTAGGAAAGACAGATCCCGGCAGAGAATTCCACTCCCGCGCAGTCCGTATCAAGAAAGATGAAGCAAATCGCTTAGTTCGTACCCGCAGTATCCCCACTGTATACGGATGGAGTCCCTGACCGAGTCTAGTAGTTGAGAACATGTTGACCTTCTAGCAAACAATCATCCTTCCTACATGTACTTTTACAGTCAAAAACATTATGCTAAATAATAACTGCCACGAATGTAATGTTGTGGATAAAAATATGGTTAGTCTCGCACTATAAAATTTACATTGTTATATTTAGGGCATATAAAGCTACATTTACGGATTTTAGTAAATCTTGTTTAATGCACTATGGTTAAAATTCATCAACTCAACGTTGTGACGATTTGAATACTAGATGTTATTTATCTCTAGTTGAATTTTGGTTCCCTTTGCATTTTGTACATCACTATGTCATGACGCGAAGATTACAATAACTTTTAGAAATATTGCTGTGATAAGCAACACCTTACTTCACTTAATGATATTTTATTTCTTTAGTAAGTAGTATCTATTTAGTAGTAGGATCTATTAATTGTTCATCATCATCAAAGACGAAAACCAATCATCAACCAAGAAAATCTAATCCAAAATATAACTGACTTCCAACGCAAGTAGGTATATGACACAGGACCGCAAAATAAGTAACTAAATCGGTGATCCTACATTAAAACAATGTCCCAATCGAAGACAGATTTGAAAAATGTGCGCCAGATAATATTAATAACACAAAATCAGGGCAAGAGGTCATCGTGCGATACCACTAACACCTGGTACCGCAGCTCGCCAACTGAATCGAGGTCAAGGCCATCTCTAAGTACTTTTAAAATAGGACCAGATGCGACTGTCGTTCTTATTTTTATTTTCTTATTTTCTTGTGGGTTTATTCTGTTACCACCTCGACTTGTTCATTTTTAGTCTTGTAGTTTTTTGTTACGCCCTCGTTGTAATTACCGTCTATTTTGGTCCTGTGACTAATTCTTTGCTTATGACACATTTTCGCGTGGGTACATTGAAGTTTGATCAGATTTTTTCTGCCTTTTTAGGTTACTTTGTTAGGAGTTTTCTTATTCTTATTTTGTTACGACGATAATTTCCTTTGTCTACGAGCCTTATGTCTCTTTAACTGAAGGTCCCTCAATGGAATAGGCCGCAGTGGCCACTTACCATCAGGTAGGCTTCCAAATGCATAAAGATGAATGAATGTACTATACATATAAATCTCAGGACATCTCAGGACATTATTCCCACAGCGCCATCTAGCCCCAAACTAAGCATTTGCTTGTGCTATGGGTGCTAGACAACGGATAAACATTACTTATATACTTTTTTTTTGTAAATACATACATATTATACATAGAAACACCCAGACCGATACAAACAGACATGTTCATGCACACAATGTTTGTACCGTGCGGGGATCGAATCCGCGACCTCTGGTGTAATAGCCGACTTCTCGACCATTACACCAAATGGCTCGTCAAAAAAGAAAGGTTCTTTGGTCCTTCTCTTTCTTCTCTGTAGTTGTCAAAGTCCTTTAAGTCGTACCTTATGCCTCGCTCCTTGCTTGACCTCGGCGGTGTTGTGGAACCAGGCCACGCTGGGCACCGGCTCGGCCTCGATGCGGCACTCGAATATCAGCCGCTTGCCATCGTCTTCCTGCCTGATGGCCGGCTTGCGCGCGAACGTAGGCGCTTTCCCGTCCACTTGTCTGGAAAATGCGAAAATTAACAGTAAATATCGGTTGACAGCCTCGCCTCGTTGGTCGAGTGGTTTAATTTAAATACTTTTTTATGCTACATCAGTGGTAAGCGGCCACTGCAGCCAATTCCATTGCAGGACACCTCACCAGAAAGCGTCGCTCAATGTGCTGCCAGGCTGTAGGCCCGAGAGCATTGAGAAGTGTACTGGCTCCCACATGAATACTGCCGGAACACAGCAAGAGCTGTTATGGCGGCAGATTTCACCTGTGGAGGTAGCTAGCCAGTCGGACTCTAAAAAATGTCCTACAACCAACTAGACCCCAGGCGGGAATCGAACCCATGACCTCCGGGTTTTTTTTACCCGAGCGGCTTAGCCATTCCATGGCCTGGGCGTTATCTCCGGGTCCTAGGTTGAATTCCTGATCAAAATTTTACTTTTTGAACATGATGATTCTATTTTAAATTATCTGTATTATACTGTGAAGTCTTCTCATAGCTTATTTGGTGAGACAAAGTTGTTGTATAAAGATTGAATCAATAATGGAGGCCTTCACTCTTCAGTGGGACATTTATATTACTCACAGAACAAAGAAAATTTTATATTACTACTAATAGGTGGATACTATTACTCGAACTTTATTATAAGTATTATGTAAAAAAAAATACTTACTTCTGTTTCTCCTCGTCAGCGGCTGAAAAAAGAAATAAAACATATTTATAATTCATAAAATAGTATTTATTTTGTTTAAATATAAAGGAGAAAAGACAAATTATGAGCTCTAATTATCTCTCAATCAAAAGGCAGATAAAATTTATTTGTCAGATATCTTACAAGCAGGATCTTTTGTTTTGTTTGCAGGATTGATGTATGACAGAATAATGAAAGTGACTTTGACTTCTCATACACACCAGTCATGTTTTTATGGGATCGAACCTGCTACCTTTGGCGTAACAGCAGACTTCTCAACAAAAATCAAAAATTTTGCCCATAGCTGTTTCAAAGTCTTTAGAAACTAGGTACATACTTTTTCAATAATTTCACAATAGTATAAAACAGTTCGCCTTGAGTGTAGGCTAGATCGAGAACAGAATATGTTTACACTGCGCATAGCATCGCCAGACGTAAACACTGGTCATAGCCGGTGATAACTCCTGCATTAATCCACGATTATTTTAAACCGACCCTGATTCCGAATAACATACCGATATTGTAGTTTCGTTAGATACTTTATTTTTATCGGACACCCTGCATCCACAACGCACAGTTACAGGTACCGGCAAACTTCTTGAATAAAGGGTAGGGAATAGGGATTGCGTAGAACACGAATTTCGACACGCCTGCGCGTTATTAGTCAGAAGCATACCTCTGACTAATAGCGCGCGGGGGCGTTCGGGAGATTCGCGCACGCTATTGGTCACGCGATGGTCAACAAATTTGCCGATACCTATAGTAGAAAGAGTACACGATACGTTATCTTCACAGAAAAGCATACAATAGTGAATATGCGTCGCCGCACGCACAATCAAACAAAAACTCTGGAAACTGCACTGAGAAATGAATCGAGATTTTGGACTAAACGCTTCAAGAAATCATAAAAAGATCATGAAACCCCCTCTTATGTGATCAGTGCAAAGTGCTCGGGAAATACTAAGCATAATTCATTTAATGACGACATAGCATTCCTCTTCAAAAATATCTATGCTTCAACAATTCTAATTACGTACAAGATGCCATTGTTGTGACTAATATGTAATATTATAATTAAATGCTTTCGTCAAAGTGGTGTTTACAGTTTGTATTTTTGTCAGACTTTCGTCACTACATTAGTCAGTTGTCTAGTATTTAAGCTGCCAGGTAGGGCTGCCAGATATATTGAGACATTTTTCTTTATTCTTTGTGTGAATGAACATGTCTGTTTGTATCGGTCTGGGTTTTTTTATGTATACAATGTACATATGTGTTTACAAAAAAAAGTATATAAGTAATGTTTATCCGTTGTCTGGTACCCATAGCACAAGCTAATGCTTAGTTTGGTGTTAGTTGGCGCTGTGTGAATAATGTCTAAAGATATAATAATTTTCCTATCGGTGGCATCCCTACCTCCGCTCTCGCACACATCTTGGCTCGACACTGAAAGCGTGGGTTTCTCCAAGAGTCATTTTTTGCAGACATTTATTTCTGTCTATGACTAACACCGTTATTTGTGAAGGTATTTTTATTGGCCCAGTGTTGGATTACTGAATGTTATGACAAATGTTTGGTATCAATCGGTATCGGCTTGGCGATATCATCTCAGTGTCGGACGGAACGTTTTCATCGAGTTTTTATGAGGTTGTCAGTTGGCCAATGATTGTGTTGTTTGGAATGCGCGTTGCAACGTCTTTGTTTGTCTTGGCTATTTAAAGATAAGTAATTATTATTTGTATGTAAACAAATTATAATCCTTGAACTTTTTAATATAGCATAGTTTTGTTTATTTAAAAAATAAATTAATATAATATGTTTAGGTATAAACTCCCAATCCCCAATTTTTAAATGCCAGAGGCGGCAAACGAGCCATGCATCGGTCGCCTGATGGTAAGCAATCACTGCCGCCCATGGACATCTGCGACACCAGAGGGATCGCCGATGCGTTGCCGGTCATTTAAGAGAGATATCGCTCGCTTCTTGCAGGTATGTAAGTCGTATAACCGTAAGGGAATACTGCTGCAGTGCAGTAAGGGCCGGGCAATCTCCACTAGGCGGGAACCGGTAATTAAAAACGAAAAAATGCCTCTATATTAATCCTCCTTTCCAGAGAAGACAGAACATAGTGTAAAAAAGCAGTATACTCACGGCTAAAGTTAAGGTTGATGGAGGCGGCCACCTCGCCCATCTTGTTCTTAGCCTTCACTTTGTACAGCCCCGCGTCGGTCTCGATCACGTCGTCCAGTTCGAGCACCACCAGGAACTTGTTGTTGGCGATGCTCTGGATCCTGGGGAGATATGACATGATATGAGCACACATTAACACTGATTGGCTTTGGATATGATTCGAGGCGCTCGTGGCGCAGCTGTGACAGTGGTTCGTTAGAGATAACGACACAGTCAAGCTACCCACGCCGCGGTCGGTTAATGGATGGGTGACATTTCTGACCACATTTAATGACATTTATTTCGAGCGTCTCCGTGCTTCGGAAGGCACGTTAAGCTGTTGGTCCCGGCTGATATTTACTATATGTAGATATTAGTCGTACAGCCTAGTCAGAGGCCATTTGGCGGCTTGATAACATCTGACATTAAGGTTGGTCACTTGCCTTACGCACCCCTCCACCAACCCGCACTAGGCCAGCGTGGTGGAGTATGGCCCACACTATCTCACAAGTAAGATAAGGCCTGTGTCCCAGCAGTGGGAAACTGGGAACGTATGAAGGCTGATTGTGATGATTCACACAGCGCCATCTGGCCTTAAACAACCACTAGCAGCGGTGATAGACAAAGGATAAACATTATTTTGGGGGTCACCTAGCCATTTGGTGTAATGGTCGAGAAGTCGGTTATTACACCAGCGGTCGCGGTTTCGATCATGAACATGTCTGTTTGTATCGGTCTGGGTGTTTCTATGTATAATACTCGTATGTATGTATTTACAAAAAAAAAGTATTTAAGTAATGTTAATCCGTTGTCTGGCACCCATAGCACAAGCTAATGCTTAGTTTGGGATCAGATGGCGCTGTGTGAATAATGTCCAGAGATATTTATTTATTATATAAATAGTTCAAAAGCGACCTATTCTTGACCTCGTTATAAATAAATTTATTAGAACACACCAACATTCATATAACATGACACCGTGACCGCAGGCAGACTTGCGGTCGTGAGTGAGACTAAAACGTCGCACTATCCACTAAACTTTATTGGTTTTCCCTTCACACCTAAAAGGGATGACCCTGTGTCCGCCTTGGTAGTTGACCGGCCTATCTATATACATATATAAAACTGAAAGGTGACTGACTGACCGACTGACATAGATATCTATCAACGCACAGCCCAAACCACTGGACGGATCGTGCTGAAATTTGGCATGCAGGTAGATGTTATGCCGTAAGCATCCGCTAAGAAAGGATTTTGATCAATTCCTACGGGAACGGGAACCACGCAGGTGAAACCGAGGGCGGCCGCTGTTTTATATATTATATAGATTTGTAAAGTGTAATGTAGTCAGTTTCAGTACATATACATTAAATACAGTACAATGACAATAAACTTACAACAGTTATTACGATAACATCTCGACGCAAATCTCTTGGACCGAGTTCAAGACCGCGCGGTTAAAAATTTAACGGATCATTTAACGTAAATAATGACAAGTGTAACGTTGTACACCGCTAATATTAGAATACAACCTTCTTACACATTTTCTATTTATAAAAAAGACAATAAGTATTCAGTACAACACAGTATGGTACGATTCATTTAGTCTTAGCTTCTTTTAGCGACTTTTTCCGCATGGCAACAAAGTACATAATGTGTTTTATCTACATCCATACCATAATATGTCTATTTTATATTCAGGAGCGATGAGCAAACGCCCTACATTTAGATATAAGTATCTGTGGCTGCATTGAAATGTTTACATTTTAGTGTCGGTAACCGATACTTAATTTCGTTCAAATTTCGAACGTCTTCTTTAAAAGTAAAAATTAATAGGTTTTTTCGATTATCGAATTAGTCGATTAGTAATTTTATGTTCCATTCCTATACATTTAATTCGATGCTGAAATTATAACAATCGATTTGAGAATCGAAATCAACTCGAGTCTAGATTGTTTATGGATTTTAAAAACTACAAACGTCAGTCATTATGTCAGTACTAACTTTTACATACAGATTAAGTTGGTAACTAGGGCGTTTGCTCATCAATCCTGACTATAAAATAGACATATTATCGTATGAATGAAGATAAAGTTATGTATGTGACTGTACATAATTAGTCATTAAAATACTCATGTGATTCTTTTATGAAACTCACTTCGTTCGTTTCATAAAACCACATTCGTATTTTAATGACCCTCATTATGCAGCAGTCACATAAATAACTATTAACGTTGTCAAGCACCTGTAGTACAAGCTATGTATATGCTTATTGTATTCTGTAGCGCTAGAAGGCGGTGCGTTGTATATAGTATATTGTGTATGTGTTTATGAAGATTATAAACGACCTGTGTTCCAGAATCCATTCGTTTTGCAAGAAACACTAAATATATTACATGGAAACAAGCAAACATATTATATCGAAACAAAACTAGGAGTGAATTTATATGAAGTAATCATAGTATCCATATAACATGGTATATTCATATTTTTTCATTGTTCAAATCAATTAGTAAATGCTCTAAGACTACTTCATTTGAGATCACTTCAATGTACCTAAACTATGTTTTAATATTTAAGTTACATTACAAACAAACAACTACCAATAGGTTACTTTCTTAGAAGTGGAATATAAAAGGCTTGTGTAGATGTTGACAGGCAGTTCAAACAAATCTCCTCAGTTTCGTAGTACAATGATCTCGTAGTTGCTACTCAATACTACGAACTTTGCTACGGCGTAGCGCGACTACAACGGGTCAAGTGAAACTATACTTTTCTTATTATGTTACGTTTATAAATACATATGTTAAAGATATTTATGAGATAAATAGTAATTGTAGTTATCACATCAAATTGTTTTTTTAATGAATTTTCACTCTATAGCTGCCTCATATTATGACTACTGGACATTGTGATTTTACAAATAATTGTTTTATTAACATAGTGCTGCCCTTAACTAAGCATAGCTTGTACTATGGATGGGTGCCAGACAACAGATAAACATTACTTATTACATTACAGAAAGAAATTCGATTAAATTCATTTTCGTCTTGAAATTACCGCACCCATTTCGCACTTACTGTTACGCCCAATGGTTGACTGGTAGAGAATGCCTTTCGGCATTAAGTCCGCCAATTGTACTTGTTTTGTGCAATAAAGTGTAAATAAATAAATGAACCATCGACAAAAAGACATTCGATGAAATGAACCATCGACGAAATTTGATGTCGACCTACAGTATCCATCATTTAAACCGTCGACTAAAAGACATTCGATGAAATGAGCCATCGACGTAACAAACGGGTAAATAACGCATCGTTAAAACAAATAATCGATTAGTTGTCATCGATGAATTGTAATTCGACGAAACGTTTATCGAAATGGAATAGTGAACCCATTATTAACTACATTGAAAAACAAGTGAAGTTTTTCTATCAAGCGTCCGGTACTTAGTGCCAACTGTGTCAATCGTGCGCACGACCCAATCATCACACATCAAAGCAGTGGAACAAACCGTACACCTCGACCAAGGTAATGCTACCGTTGACCTGGCTGGATTGGTTTATGTCAGATCTATTGTGATTCTAAAAGGAATCACAATCAAAATGTGTGTTTAATCTTAACCTGTGCTTTATCTGCAAGAACTGATATATTTATATTTATAAAAACTATATTGACCACACAAATTGGGTACAGAAGGCGGACTTAACGCAAAAAGCATTCTCTACCAGTCAACCTTTGGGAAAAACAAAATGATTGATATACAGGCTGTCCCAAAAATTACACGTCACAGTAACAGGGGGTAGGCCAGCACAAGAGGCATCGAACAAGCCTGACATGACCTCAGTTTGTAAAAGTTTTCAAGATATTATTGCCAATTTAAACTTTTTCTCAATTTTTACGTTGCCATAGCACCTCTAGCGTTGCTGTCGCTTTGCCACTAATTAGGACTTGCCAATTCTCGAACCTGGCACAAGAACCTGACTAGATCGGGACGAACGCTCGAAGTAACAACCTTCCACTCCCGACCCGTGGTAAAACTGCGATGTTCAACTGGTTGTACCAAGGGAAAGTAAAGTTACCCATACAGTCTGTTCACCATAAGTTGTCCTTTAGCCGCTATATTGGCAGCATTGCCTACGCTTTGTAAATCTGTCAAAAAACAGATTGAAAGTATTGAAAAACAATAGTACCAATAAAGCGGCTAAAGGACTTCTTATCGTGAACGATCTGTAGGTCAACTGTTTTTTTGACATTTATGATTATGTCCCGTAGTAGGTACAACTGTGGAATTATGTCCAACTGGTTGGAACACGGGGATAAGACCGTGTAAAACAAATGAACGTCTACAAAACAAATGACTATCGTTAAGTGATTTGACAACGAGATTCCACCTCTTGCATAGAATTTTTTTGAAGAATTTTTTTTTTATACTATGTCAGTTGGCAGACAGACACGCAGCCCACCTGATGGTAAGCGGCCACTGCGGCCTATTCCATTGAGGGACACTTCACCAGGAAACGTCGCTCAATGTGCTGCCAGACTGTAGGCTCATCTGATCTTCGAGCCTTTGATTTCAAGTATACTGGCTCCCACATTATTACTGCTGGAACACAGCCAGAGCTATTATGGCGGCAGATTTCACCTATGGAGGTGGTAGCTAGCCAGTCGGACTCTGAAAAAGCCCTACCACCAACCAGATCCAAGGCGGGAATCGAACCCACGACCTCCGTGTTTTTATACCCGAGCGGCTTAGCCACTGTTCCACGGAGGCGGTCAAATATAGACACTTACTTAAACTTAGTCCTAGTATCCTCGTTGAGTAGTTCATCGCTGCGGTACCAGCTGATCTCCGGCTTGGGAGAGGCGGTGAGCTGGCACTCGAAGACGAGCTTGTTGCCGTCATCTTCCTGGCGCAGCTGCGGCTTCTGCGTGAAGCTCGGGGCCAAGTCGTCCGTCACCCCCATGACGCTAGCTGTTGCTCATCACTGTGGTGAACAGGGCCTCTTTGAAGTGAGGATAGTTGACCTGCGGAAGAGAGGATAGGTTGAAGTTTTTGAACTACTGTCTACGATTCCACGAGTCTTTTGACGATTGCACCCACTTTCATTTCGACCCATGGGCATCGGCAGCATTGGATATGATGTAAGTTAATATTAAAAAAAACAGTAATCAAATATATCTTATTTTTTTCTTGACTATCGTCATGTAACTCGATGGTATCGCACCCGACCCTTGGTACAACTGCGATGTTCAACTGGTTGTACCACGGGGAAGTAAAGTAACCCATGGTTCAACTGATTGTTCTATGATTGTTGTGGTTGTCCCCGTGGTACGTACAACTCGGGTCCCTAAGTCCACTCAAATACCATGATATCGAGGCCATGTGTACAATTCCCGGGTCGGGTAAAATTTGTGCTAGATTTTTCAAATTCAACATGGGTTTGTAATTACAACTAACCCAGTGTGATTGGCCCAGTAAACATTGTGACGATGACATGATTTCAATGACGGTGGCCTTTGCCCTGCTGTGGTGTAAACAGGCTGATAATAGACATTATATTATTACTTTTGATTTTATATTCCAGAAGTTCCGAACAAAAATAGTTAGGATTATGGAAGACACGGGAAAGAAATACTTGGTTACACACTCATGCAAAAACGACAAAAACAAACGTAATAAATAATTGATACCAATTAGGTTTCCCCCAATAGATTATAAAGATTATCTGTATATCATAACCTACTATCCATACGTGTCATTTCAGATAACGATTTTAAGTATTCATCAAATATGCATCCTGGACCATGGTGTAACCTTGACTAGCTTGGGACGAAGTGCTCAGAGACAGAAGAAACGATTTTGAGTAGAAATAAAACAGCCATCCTTTCTTCTTTCGAAAACACTTCTTTAGCAGTTTAAGAACATACATGATATGTATTTATTACATTGCGTAGTCTAAAATCAATTTATGAATCTTTATTTTATGAAAAAGTCAACTAGTTTCTACACGAAAACTAACAATTCCATGTATGTTTAAATCCTGACACCCAAATTAAGATTTGAAGTGCTGTGATAACATCATTTTACCGTAATAAAGTGCTATTATGTAAACTACACGTAACTGCTGTTCTGTCAGAAGCGTAATATCTTTTAAAATTTATAGTGGCACTAACCTAATCCCGCACACCAAAAAGGAGGACAAACAAGAATATATTGTCTGATGGGATAGCATGTGAGCATTATCCTGGGATGAAAGCCTATAATCCTTTCATAGGATTTAGGCGTGAAAACGTAACAGACAGAGAGACAAAATTACTTATTACTTGCGTTTTTTTTACAGTATTATTATATTACTGTAATAATTAATTTAAAAAAATACTGATTATTCTTAGTAAAGAATGGATAAAATTAAATATAAATAAATATCGCTGGACATTATTCACACAGCGCCATCTAGCCCCAAACTAAGTATTAGCTTGTGATTTGGGTGTCAGACAACGTATTAACATTACTTATATGTATACTTTTTATTGTAAAAACATACATAATTATTATACATAGAAACACCCAGAACGATACAAACAGACATGTTCATGCACACAAATGTTTGTACCGTGCGGGGATCGAACCCGCGACCTCTGGTGTAATAGCCGACTTCTCAATTACACCAAATGGCTCGTCATGGATGGATTAATTGTTTCTCTTTCGTGCAATAATAAACGGTTTGGACCTAACTTTACAGGAATGTAGATTGTAGGTTCATCAGAATTACAGAAGTCGAAGCCGCTGCCGGAAGCTAATTTATGAGGGGCAAATCTAAGAAAAACTAATTAATCGAATAAGAGGCTACTTGGAAATATTCCAGACTAATGATGATGATACGTACCATCATTCATACTGTTTCGAATTTACTCCGAATAAATGTATCTCATTTACTGAATGCCAAAATATTTCAACAAGTGTTAGATCCATTAATTAGATTTGAAGCAATTAATTTTCAGAAGAAATCTGTTTTAACAGTATAATTATTTTTAAGTATGTTAAGTCATCTTCAGGCTGTGTGGCCAGACTTTCTAAGGTTGAATTCTCCTCGTTGGGGCATCATCTTTGACTACCAGAGTCATTGAGTTTATCCCAAAGATATCGATCGATTGTTTTGGGATAATTATATTTTTATAATACAATTGGAACGGCAAATTAGGACAATTTTTACTAACCCAAGCTATTTTAAAGAATAAAATACATTTATTGGCCATACAGAAATAAGAAAATACAGAAAGAAGCTATACAATAGCTATAGAAGAAGAGATAACATGAACGAAGAATTCAAACATGGATAGTAAGGTCAACAGGGTTTTTTCTTAATAAATTTAATGCTGCTGCAACATTGCAATACCGGAATCGCAGCGCTAGTATTCTGCCTTCAATATAATAAGTACAAGTGTATTGTACAGATAAACTGAGTAATTTATGGAATTGAAAGTAAAAGATAGAATTTTTTTACGATGATACGAATTTGGTACGATGGGTATATTCAATTCAATTCATTTATTCATTAACAATCATTAATTGTGTTTGAAAATAACAGATAAAAATAGTAAATAATAAAAATACAGAAATACAATTAAAATAAACATTAGATATAAAATTACAAAATAACATTAAATCATTAAAAATTACATTCATAAATCAATTAGAGTAATTGTAATTATATAATTTACTTTATGTCGATTTTCAATATTATTATGTCAAAGTTCCAAACCCAGTGTACCTATTCGCCATCGTCAGATAATCCTCTAAGCTGTAAAAACAGTGTGTCAATAAAAACAATTTGACCTTTTTTTTTAAATTCACATCTCGATACCTCCAATGAACACTACGCTAACTCAAAATTTGCCATTTTTCGTTTTTTATAGAAATCGACCCACTTTTTTACTAATATTATGCCCCCAAATTTTCATGACAATATCTTTAAAAACAAAAAAGTTTTGAGATTTACATAACGCCAAGTAAAGGTACTTTCTTCAATTACGGGGTGGACAAGCCGCTGTCTTAATATAGCGGTGTGTATTCGGCTAGCGCGACTGCCGGCCCGCGGGAGATACGCCGCCAACTAGGAGTTGGCGGGGTGTTGCGCGGGAAAGTATTTGTTCATGTGACAGTTAGCGGTGTGTGTCGCCCGTTGAATGCACTTTTTAACAAATAATTATATAAATAATTACTAAGTTTAATAATTTTCACTAACTTGTAGTAAATTAAAATCGAAATTAGCTGCATGAAATGCTACAATTATAATACAAGAGTTTTGTTTTCTAGTATAAAACGAACCGCTTAGCCCTCCATATTGGTAACTAAGCTTATGTAACTAGTTACAAAATATTTTTTTTTTGCTGTTTGGTAACTACCTAGTTGTGGAAGAAGAATAATTTTTCCATTTTTGTAACTTTTTGCTATCTATTAAGAACGTTAAATGTTTGTGACTGGCCACTTCTATCGGAAAATAATTATTAGTATAATGAGTTACAGTCATTTATAATGATTGTTTATTATACTATGTGTTGGGTGTCAAGGAAACCAAATATTAATAATTGTGAATTTTATTAGTTATGGAGGAAACGATTGTTTTTCATATTTTTATTGGCTGATTAAAATGACGTTAGAATTTTGACGAAAAAGTTGTTACTTGCACTTTTGATTTTTTTTTTCTTTATCATTCACAGCTAGATTGTTATTACCCAAAAATAGTACCATTGTTTTTTGCCATCCTCCAAAACCAAGACAAGAAAAAAAAATCCTTTACAAATAATCAAAACTAAATTTCCTCTCTGGAAACCACGTATAATGCTTGTTGCTTTTGAAGATTTGCTTTTAATGGCATTCAGAAACCATATCCTCAAACAGATGTAAAATATTGTTTTAACCACTTTAGTCAAAGTCTTTTTAAAAAAGCGGAACAGCTAAGTATCAAGCCAGCTCAGAGG
Organism: Mecyna flavalis; assembly: GCA_949319885.1. Taxonomy (NCBI): domain Eukaryota; kingdom Metazoa; phylum Arthropoda; class Insecta; order Lepidoptera; family Crambidae; genus Mecyna; species Mecyna flavalis. Next base: position 6,959,834 of record OX439419.1, on the reverse strand, counting down.
CGGCATGTTGCAAGATGTGCAGGTTTGGCCCAATTGCTTATAAAATATATTAGCTGATCTAATAGCACAATTAAATTTTTACTTCGATCGTAACTGGCTACAAGATTCATTAAAATCTGGTGTTGTGAAGAAGAACAGTTAAACAGTATTAAGGATGGCAGCCATTTGGAAGGATGGCATGCTAGAATTAATCGTTTTGTGGAAAATAATAACCCATCCATCGCATAAGTGTTGGGCATTCTAATGAAGGAAACAAAAATTTAATAAATAAATTCAGCAGTTAAAAACGACAAAATACCAAATAATTATCATGATATTGACACAGAAATAAGTGCAACTATTCAGCAATTAAAATTTAAGATATTACAGTAGGCCACTGCCTAAAGTTTTTCTAAGTATTAATAAATGATTTAAAAGTGTTTTGCATAGTACGTTTTAATTCAAATCAACTACACCGAGCCAGTTGTATATCACAACAATCCCACATCATATCGGGATTTTTTGCACAATGTCTCGGGTTACTATAATGGAAATAATTTAATCTACGAAGTGGAAAAATAATTCTTCCCTCACAACTACTTAAAATACCAACGAAAAAATAATATTTTTTGGAACTGGTTACATAAGCTTAGTTACCAATATGGACGAAAGGCCGCTAAGTAATGACACAGTTAAGATACTCTACGCTATTTATTTGTTAGCGGCTTGTATAACGGCTCAACGATTTTCGGCTTATCCTACTACAAAACGCTAACTTTTCTTTTTCATAAATTATGATCTTATTATAATAAAAACATTGTTCAAAATACTCTAAATTGGTAATGAAGTCGATTTTAAATGTAATTATTAATTTTATTTTATGTAGTATACATTTAATTTATTATTTTGTAGCCTGTAATATTCCCGAATATATTCCGCTAACTTAGGATTGGCGGAGTGTATCCCGATCTTAAATTAGAGCTTTCTGCGTTACATCCCGCTAAGTGAGGCTAATTAAAAAACCCATAAGCTTTTTTAAATGTTACTATGCGGATCTTAAGCATCAGTAAATTAGTTACTCACACAAAAAATATCAAGAAAATAACTACAAAAATAAAGATTTTATCAACTTTTTTCTTTCAAGAGCTCCTCCTGTAAACCTGCACTTTTGAAGTTAGCGTAGTGTTCATTGGAGGTATCGATCTATAGACAACACTTTTCAAATCCATAGGCAATTTATTAAATACTTTAGTTGCCTGATAATACGAACAATGCTGTGCTATGTTAAGGTTTGGTAGAAAATTCTGGAAATCTTTTCTTCTGGTTTGTTCCCTCATTTTTCTTTCATCTTCAGTTTCATACTTGTGAATGTTCTTAGCAAAATGACATAAAAGGACATAAATATATAAGCATGGCACAGTTAAGATTTGGAGATTTTTAAAATGTTCTTTACAGGATTCTTGTTGCTGGATACGAACCATTGTCCTTATGACCCTTTTTTGTAAAATGAATGCTCTTTGCATGTTATATTGGTAGCTACTTCCCCAGAATAGAACACTATATCGTAGTCGGGACTCTACTAGCGCATAGTAAACCTTTCTTAATTCTGCCATATCCACTTCATTTCGCAAACTTCTCAAGACATAACAGCCTGTGCTTACTTTATCCATAAACGAAACCACATCTCGTCATCTTTGTCTTTCTCCGAACGTTTCTGACCTTATTTAGTCAGGGTACATGTAGTACCCATGATTAATAACAGTCATGAAATCGATTACGACTAAGAATTGCTTAGTCGTTATTGATTTGTTTTGTTAATTTTGAAGTTAGCCCTAGCAGAAACCTCTGCAGAATATCTACCATTTTTATGGCGGTAAAATGACCACACACTTTTGTAAAAGGCGACGAATCACAATTTCGCCTAGCTAAAAGTTTCCCCCTAGGTCATAACTTATTATACCTACTCAAAGAAATGTTTTTTATCGGTATAAGAAGTTATTAATATAATTATATCAAATTAAACATTTCTAATGTTTTCTTTAGATCTCTAGTTCTCTTACATTTGGTAATATTTAATAAACTTTGTGCATTAAGTGCCTCAGTGGTTAAACCAAGGAAATGTTAGATTACTAAACAATAGAAGATAACAAAGTACAAATGTATAAGAAATTGAAAGGGAACGATGATGCCAATTGGGTTAATGCGTTTGGCACATCGGTATTTATTGTAACATGTGAAAGCTTAGTTTATTTTAAAACTCGTAGGTGCATTCAAGACTAAGTGCAATTTTGTAGCCAATATTTATCTTGCAACCATTGATTATCCAAATGATATTATTATCAAAATAGCATATGTAGATTATTTTATGTACTCTGAAGATATAATAGATATAGAATATGACGACAATGAAAATAGAGCGCGTCATATTGAAAGCATAAAACTTTTACATTTAGTAGAAAACAAAACCTATAAGCTGACTGTAGCTTTTAGTTTAAATGTAGGATGATAAAACTGATAAATAAGGATATTTAGTATGACCTAATATATAAGAATTGTCTTAAACAAAATGAGTTCATGACCTCCAAAAATCATCACCACACACAAGTAATGTGAACTGAAGGACATTCTATATAGTACAAGGTGGTATAGAAGATAAATACAGGGTGTCCCAGAAACAATGGATAAACCTTTAACTGTCGATAGGTTTTGTCAAGACCTCTCTAATCTCAAATTATGACTTTAGTAAAAATATCTTGGTTTTCAAGATAATCGATAGTTTATGTTTTTTTTTAAAAATGCCACTTTCGGTTGGTTTTTAATGTGCCATTTTTACAAATACGGACTTTTTCTAATTAATTTTTTTTTTCATTTCTAAAAGCATAGTTCAGCTATCAATAACAATGGTTAAAATTGAGCTAGTTAATCAAGACGTGCTTCAAAAAAAACAATCTTCCAAAAAAATAAAACAAGAAATTATTTTTCCTCATGTTTGGTCAACTACCATGTAAAAAAAATGTATGGCGCTCATCGTGCCCATTATCTTAAAAACTTGCTTAGTTATTCTAGTTTTCGAAAAGGTATAATAAGCTTATGTTTTCTGTATCTCCTTAACTTTATATAGCAAATAGTATGAATTTTAAAAATAATCTTTTTTCGGATTAATTCATTATTTGTAAGTTTGAATAAAGAATTTGAAATAAAACAACATAAAATTTTAATTTTCTTATTAAATTTACAATAAATGTTTGAATTGGCCTCCTTGCGCTCTGATACACGCCCTGCATTAGACGTTTTTATGTATGCAGCTGCATTTTGTATGCGAGTCCGCAACTCTGTTATTGAGGATACTGGCCTCGCCTAGACTAGGCCTTTCAGACATCCCGAATAAAAAAAAATCCAAGGGATTTAGATCTGGCGATTTGGGCGGCCATAAAGTAGGGCCGAGCCGGCCTATCAACCATTGTGGGTATGTTGATTCAAATAATTTCTTACTACTATTGCGTAGTGAGCTGGGCACCCATAATTTTGAAGCCACATTCTGCGCCTCACTTCTGGTAACTCGCACAACCAGTATTTTTTTTCCAAAATGATTTACCCGGCATGATAGAAGATGTCAGTTTAGAAGTGAGGCGGAGAATGTGGCTTCAAAATGATGGGTGCCCAGCTCACTACGCAATATTAGTAAGAAATTATTTGAATCAACACTACCCACAAAGGTGGATAGGCCGGCTCGGCCCTACTTTATGGCCGCCCAAATCGCCGTATCTAAATCCCTTGTTTTTTTTTTATTCGGGATGTCTGAAAGTCCTTGTCTACGCGAGGCCAGTAACAGAGTTGCGGACTCGCATACAAAATGCAGCTGCATACATAAAAACGTCTGGTTACGCGCGCCGCATCAAATTTTCTTTTATAAAAAGATGCAGGGCGTGTATAAGAGCGCAAGGAGGCCAATTGGAACATTTATTGTAAATTTAATAAAATATTAAAATTACATGTTGTTTTATTTCAAATTCTTTATTCAAAATTACAAAAAATGAATTAATCCGAAAAAAGATTATTTTTAAAATTCATACTATTTGCTATTCAACCAGTCATTAAGTTTAAGAGATACAGAAAACATAAGCTTATTATACCTTTTCGGAAACTAGAATAACTAAGCAAGTTTTTAAGATAATGGGCACGATGAGCGCCATACATTTTTTTTACATGGTAGTTGACCAAACATGAGGAAAAACAATTTCTTGTTTTATTTTTTTCAGAAGATTGTTTTTTTTGAAGCACTTCTTGATTAACTAGCTCAATTTTAACCATTGTTATTGATAGCTGAACTATGCTTTTAGAAATTAAAAAAAACTGAATTAGAAAAAGTCCGTATTTGTAAAAATGGCACATTAAAAACCAACCGAAAGTGGCATTTTAAAAAAAAACATAAACTATCAATTTTCTTGAAAACCGAGATATTTTTACTAAAGTCAAAATTTGAGATTAGAGAGGTCTTGACAAAACCTATCGACAGTTAAAGGTTTATCCATTGTTTCTGGGACACCCTGTATATGACTCACTAAATGCAGAATACATAAACTCTGTATTCTTAATTTTAGACTTGAAAGACAATATCTTCTTTAAGATTATTTATTAAAGAGTTTAAGATTATATCGTCTTTATTGCAAATAAACATGTTTGTTATAAAATTAATGAAGCCTTTGCTCATTTATAATAGGAAAAATTTTCTACACTATTAAAAAACTCAAGTAAATGTAGAAGACATTTTTTTTAGAAAATGGTTTGTCGCAAATCCCTAATGTAACCAACAATACTTAGCATAAAGCCATTATAAACCATTTAAATTTCTAAATTAAAATATTTAAGATAACATAATTTACAATGACAAATTTAAATCTCAAGAAATTCCTACTCCTTTCAATTCATGTGACAGCACATTGGGGTTATTATTGTTGTTAATAAGAGAGAGGATGAAATACAAAACCTCTTCATTTGCGACTGCGTTGCCTACGAGATACTAACTAATTGCATCGTCTGTGTGTAAACCTTATTTATATTTTAACTGCATTTCTTTTAAATCACCGCAGACAACCAAGGCAAGCAGACGTTTAAATCATAAAACCAGCAACAATATAGTCGTGTACGGCCGCCATAACCCATATATCATAAAGAATCTCGAGCAGAGCACTTTGGCTGAACTATCATAGTCTCAGCTCCAAAGTGACTCACGCTCTAGCGGTCAGCGCCATCTGCCGGCAAGGTGAAGTTTAAGCGAGTGGGTGTCCTGTGTTAAAATTTTCTCAAGTGTGAACGAAACGTCTTGGTCTATTTCTGTATTCAGTGAAGGCCTCTTGCTCTCGCGTTTCTGTGCGGCGTAGAACTTTTATAACTTGCATAGTCTACTTCCTACGATTACCTAACTGTTAAATACTTTTTTCTTTTTAAATTTCCAATCAATAATATAAAGTATTGATTCAAGTTATAGCTGGTACGAAAAAAATGTGGAGTACCACAAGGTTCTATAGTAGGTCCATTTTTCTTTAAACTTAATATTTATAAAGAAATGAAATGAAAAGTAAATAAAAAAGCTAAAACATACCGAAATTAAAAAAATTAAAACAATTAATCCAATGGTATCACGGTACACTGAGTCAAACACAATCACAAGAACAGTCGATTACGGTAAATCGAGAACTTGACGAAGTATGCGAAACTGGGTTCGTTAGAGAAATCGGGCGGTTTTGTCGCCGGCGGCGGGACGCGTCGGGTCGTTTTCGAAATCGTAACTAAACTATGAAAATTTTGGCTTGCGGCCGAGGCGGGCGGGACGGAATGCGCGTGGGCAGATGCACCTAGGGCTGCCAACCATACTGTTAAAAACCGTCACCATCATCATCCCAGCGTATTCCCAATTGCATCCAGTATGGAGCCCAGGGTCCCCTTCGACTATGATTCTAGATTCGACAAGCCTGGTTATTACAATGGAGCGATTGCCATCTGACCTCCGTAAACCTTACAAGGGAAACCAGTCCTACTTAGAACCTAGTATAGTAGTAAATGCTCGTTTGAATCTGTTCATTTTAATTAATACAAAAACGAAATTTTAATTAGTTTTGATTTTGGTGGGGCTTATGAAGCTTTTAAAAATGACTCTAAATTAATATGTTCGCAAAAAGCACTAAAAATATGTCTTCTAGAAAAAAAAAACTGTTTATTTTCCTTCTCAGACCTAAATATGCTTTAATTCTTGTAAAATTTGGCAACCCTAAATGCAGCCACCGGTTGGATAACGACTCGTCATGGGGTGACGTCGCGATGCAGAGGTGTTTTCCGCTGAAGATAGAAACTGATCTAATGGATGAATTGTTGCGATTATAAGTGGCCCTTACAAGTATGAATATAAGCTTTTAGAGCGCTTGTTTTAGCAAGTGATTCAAACAATGATTTGTTTTGCGAACGAGGTAAGCATGATAAATATGCAGGGGAACATACTGCAATATTTAATATCCATACATACAAGTTTCTACGTCTCTATACATATTAATTTCTGTGAGGTATCTTTTGAACTTTTGTGCTTTATTGTTAGCTAGATTGTGACTGAAAGTAAGCTTTTGCATCTAACATTAACCTATTATTATATTAACTTGACGTTATTAATTACAATAACCCTATTAGGATGATACCTTGCTAAGTAGTTGTTTCTCAAATTCAATAATCTGCAAATTAATTTTATATCTGAAAGTATGCTTTCCTTCCTTAGCTTACTTAGAAGAAGTAATTTTCTATTCACTGATAATGTTATTCTTCCAACACCTTTATGGTCATCTACACAACATTTCGCATAGATGCGTTCATAGTTACTCATGTAATCTAGTAAAATGCTTTAAAACAGACTAAATTAAACGTATGTTTACATCCCTGGCAGGCCTAAGGGTAACCTTAATCTATCATTTTCGCTCCTCAATTTAACATCGTCTATATTTGCTACGTTTGGCGAAACTGAGATGAACTTTCGGTCATCATCATACATCAGTGTCTATATCAACTGTTCATCAAATGACAGTCTGACATCACCTGATTTACTGATCACCTGACTTATTCTCCAGCTGTTGCCAAGAGGAGGAACGAAAAATATACGGCTCAGTTGATTTACGAGTAATAAAAGCAAATGAAATTTGTTTGTTGAAATCATAAGTTTCATTCTTGATAATGTTGGCAATGGCAAATGACGGTCAATTTCTTAAATGTGGGAACGTCAATTTGCATCACTTTGTCTAATGGATGATGATAATGATTATCTAAAAGGTTGAGTTCTATTCCGTTCTTATTTTAGATGTGAAATTAAAAATAAGAGCACAACTACACGTGGCAAATAGGTTTTTAGCTAAGTGGCGCTTCACACACTGTGTGGGATACAGGCTTCATTGATATTCGAGTCTTTAATTTCAGTTTTCTGGTTTTTAAAGTAATGAATGCTAAGAGCTTCTCTCTCATAAAACTATTTACGTTAAGATAACAACGTCATTTATATCTTTCCAGCCTGTCCCAAACGAGTTTGTGTTGTCTGCGAAATATTTCACTTCATTTTTCAACCAGATCGTTAACTTGTGGATACGTCAATACTTTTTTGTCTCTTTCATTCGTTCTCTAATTTCTTTATCTATCTCTTTTTACTCTGCCCTATATATTTCCTACTAAACTGAAAATAATCTTCTAGTTGTCGCACCTACCAGTGGTCACGAGTACATTCTTGACAGAAAGATGTGGCCACGAGATCGTGTATATTTAGGTTCAGTCATGTGACACTACGAATAACACGATCGTGAATACATTGACACACAAATTTCTGGAAAAACTTTTCTCTCTATTTGATTAATGGTTGTATTATTAATTTTATCGTCCAGTATCGTTGACTGTTTAATGTTGTGGTATTGTCTATTTTACTTTTAATTTGTGAATGTGGAAACAGCAATAACCATTTATTTTGAATTGGTCTCTAAGATAGCATGAGAACCGAGGCTGGTTATTGTAAGTGTATAAGAAATTTCTATCAATGAAAAATTACTATTAATTAATCCATCAAGCCCCGGAAAACCAGACACAATAGAAAATCTATTGTTTACGCGACACCCGGCTTTCGGTCGGGTGTTTAAGAGTTAATATTACAACGTTAGCATAGATAATAATAAAAGTATTTATTAAGTAAGTCATCATCATCGTCCCAGCGTATTCCCGATTGCATCCATTATGGAGCTCAGGGTCCGCTTCGACTATGATCCTAGATTTGACAAGCCTGGTTATTACAATGGAGTGATTGCCATCTGACCTCCGTAACCCTACAAGGGAAACCACTCCAAACCCTACAACTTGGAACATAGTCGGGACCAACGGCTTAACGTGCCTTCCGAAGCACGGAATCATCATTATTTTCAGACATTCAGGACATCATTATTTATTAAGTAAGTATTTTTTTTTAAATCTATTTGCAGAATAAATTATTTTATTACTGAGACGTGCTACTAAACGATCGTAGACGTAGTATTACAGTATAATAAAATTTTGTTAATAAGCCACATTATATCTTTTGGTGTTACTTACGTAAGAAATAAAGAAGGAAAAAAGGTGGGTGGAATAACTGCCCTGCTTAATGTGCAAAGCAAAAGACATTCGTATCGTAACATACCGATTCTTTCAAAACAATTGTGTCTGAATTTATGGTACGCAAAATTGAAATCGACTAATACAATTGTATTGTTACAGAAACCGGATCACCGGATGTTTTGTCCGGGTACTAAAATACCTCGGAGTGGGCAGCGACATTTGTTTGCATTATCTCCTTGCTTCGGATTCCTCTATGATCCTCCCACTACTATGACGCTGTGATAAAACAGAAATAGTGTTTCAAGGCATACTATAGAATTCTAGCTCGATAGAAACGATAGAGCAAACGAGTCTTTGGCTAATGTCATTCGGAAAGCTGCAGAAAATATTTTTTAATATTTTTCCGCAGTATTCCAAAAGAAACAGATAGATTAATTCAATAATAACAGCCGACGGAAAATCTAAAGTAAAACAAACGGATAGATTGTAAAAAACAGTTTGAGAGTAGTCCGAGGATAAGTTTGGTGGCCACAGCCCAGAAACAAGATGGTTGCGTCTTATACTCAAAGAATCGCTGAATATTTTAAATATCGGATGAAATCACATGACAATATATTTTTCTTTACCGATAAAATGAAGAAATATAACGTACGCCGTAGAAACAATCATTTAATCTATCTAATTAAGCATTAGCTTGTGCTATGGATGCCAGACAATGGATAAACATTACTTATATACTTTTTTTTGTAAATTCATACATATTATACATGTAAACACCCAGACCGATACAAAGATACATGTTCATGCACACAAATGTTTGTACCGTTTGGGGATCGAACCCGCGACCTCGGATGTAATAGCCGACTTCTCGACCATAACACCAAATGGCTCGTCAAATTAAACGTAACGATTTGCTTTAAACAAGATGAGATTCAAAGATTTCAAAGGCAACAAAGTTTCAATGGATACTAGGAACGATTTCGCAAGCGGTTCCGACTATCCAAACAAAATGCCCAGCAGTTTGGCAGAGAATCGACACCTTGTATACGTGCATACAAGCACCATTCATAATATGACTCTCCATTGATAAAAGCTTTTTGACTGAGACTAAAAAGCCTGCCAGAATTTCTGATGTGCGAGTTTCATTCATTTAAGAAAACGTGATGAATCTGTAAAACAAAGACCGTAAACAAGTCCTATCCTTGAGGGTCTGTCGTAATGGGATAGTTGTATTGTAGATCACAGAGCCTACATATCCCCGCCCAAGCGTAGTGGTAGAGCCATGCTGTTTTACAGCACGAATGGGCCGGCTCGTCCGGGGTAGACCACCCTCTCACATAACACCAGCGTGAAATAATAATAATAATAATAAATAATTTATTTTATTTTCCATCACACATTGATAAATACAAAACAAGAGATACATTTATCTTAGAGCGAATATAAAATACCTAGTGATAAATAATAGTGACTACTCTTGTGATTCGTCTGGTTTGTGAGAGTGCCGGAGGCCCACATCCCCCATACCCCCATAGGCCGGCAAATCAATGCATCAGCGATCCCTACTAGGGAATCCCTACCGGGAAGGTGAAGCAGAATTGACAAAAGAAATTACGAGCGGGTGAAACCGCTGAGGCGACCGCCCTCAGAGATTGATGATGTCATTGGTCAGTTAACTAAAAAAAATTCTGTCAAAGAAAATACAGTAGGTGTCTGTAAGTGGGACGATTTCGTGGGTTCTGTCACGAGGTTCTGATTGGTGACTAATGACTTGGAGGAAATAGGTATCATTGCTTCAGAATACTTTCTTAGCAGTAAATACATTGGCATGGCTAATGTGCCACGCAAATTGCATTCTAAAGGGGTTTGAAGATTTTGGCCTTCCTACGCGTCCGCCATTTTGATTTTTTTTAAAAATAGCGTTCACTTAAAATTCTATGAAAAATCGATACCTTACATTAATACAAACATAATATGTTATTAGACAAAAACCTGTAAAGTGTCACATTTAAAAGCTATAAGCAACTAAAGGTTTACTTCTTTATTTTAAGATTTTTTTGTGTCAAGTTATAGTTCACATAAAATTTCTTAAAAAATGGATACCTGACATCAATACAAACATAAAATGTCATTACACAAAAACCCGTGAAGTGTCACGTTTTAAAGATATAAGAGACTAAAGATTTATTTTGAGTTTTTTTTTTGTCTCAAGTTATTGTTCATATAAAATTCATTTAATAATGGATACCTGACATCAATAAAAACAAAAAATGTTATTAGATGAAAACCCGTAAAGTGTCACGTTTTAAAGATATAATCAACTAAAGTCTTATTTCTTTATTTTAAGATTGTTTTGTGTCAAGACGTCATAGTTCACATAAAATTCATTCAAAAATGGATACCTGACATCAATACAAACATAAAATGTCATAAGATGTCATTATTACTATAACTTGAGAAAAAAAACTCAAAATAAAGAAGTAAAACTTTAGTTGCTTATATCTTTAAAACGTGACACTTTACGAGTTTTTTTCTAATAACATTTTATGTTTGTATTGATGTCAGGTACCCATTTTTAAATGAATTTTATGTGAACTATAATTTGAGGCAAAAAAAACTCAAAATAAATCTTTAGTTGCATTATATCTTTAAAACGTGACACTTCACGAGTTTTCGTCTAATGACATTTTATGTTTGTATTGATATCAGGTATCTATTTTTGAATGAATTTTATGTGAACTATAACTTGAGAAAAAACAAAAAATTTTTTCTTTGGTTGCTTATATCTTTAAAACGTGACACTTTACGGGTTTTTGTCTAATAACATTTTTTGTTTTTATTGATGTCAGGTATCCATTATTAAATGAATTTTATATGAACAATAACTTGAGACAAAAAAAAAACTCAAAATAAATCTTTAGTCTCTTATATCTTTAAAACGTGACACTTCACGGGTTTTTGTGTAATGACATTTTATGTTTGTATTGATGTCAGGTATCCATTTTTTAAGAAATTTTATGTGAACTATAACTTGACACAAAAAAATCTTAAAATAAAGAAGTAAACCTTTAGTTGCTTATAGCTTTTAAATGTGACACTTTACAGGTTTTTGTCTAATAACATATTATGTTTGTATTAATGTAAGGTATCGATTTTTCATAGAATTTTAAGTGAACGCTATTTTGAAAAAAAATCAAAATGGCGTACCACAAGGTAAGCCAGCCTCCATACAAAAATCTTCAAACCCCTTTCAATCGTCTATTATTATATTTAGCAATGCAGAAGGTGCAATTGTATAGTTAGGTTTTAATACCACATTATGCCATAGGTACCACGTTAGTGTGATACGCCTACTCGATTAAGCATATGAAATTGTTGGCACATAAAGTAATTGATGAAATTGTTGGTAGATAGCAATGGTATAGAAATCAATCATTCTCTTGAAATTCAAAGGCATTTGTCGGTATACATGTATATTTTCATATTATGCTCTTATACATTTAAACAGCTATGATCGTTGAAGAAATTTGATAGATAAAATGAGTAGCACAAGGAAAATAATTATGCAACCTCTCTTTAAAACATATTTGTTACATTATAGAAAACAGCAACCAGTATGTCAGATACTATGGTAGACTGATAGTTTTGCTTCGATTTAAAAAAAAATTTAGTCTTTTCTCTTTCAATGAGAATGTAATAATGTTGATGTAAATGCATGCATTTTGGAAGTAAAGGTAGATTTGATAGGATGCACCCTAATAATCTAATAAATTAACAATGGATGCATTTCTTCAATCTGCATTGTTATTACACACACCAGTTCTTTTTCCCTCACGCTACTGTTCCGAGAATAGTTGGAAGATCAACAAAACAAAGCAATATCGCCGTCAACGCAATCCATGTCACGTACCGTTGGTGATGCAAACAAAATGTTTATAAATACTACTTATAAATATATGCACTGAACCTTACAACGGTTAACTGAAGCGTAAATACAAAAAATATTGTGACGGGAAATACTAGGATTAACGATAAATTGATGTGATCTTTTGTGAATCAGTTTGGATGGAGGTTACGCTTTTAAACAGTTCAATGTGATGATGCAAGCTAACTCGAAGAGAAAAATAATCTGCATTCTGAAAAATCCGACTGATTTAAATTACACTGAAAATCAAAAAGATTCAGCTTCAAGTAGATGACCTGCTGTAAAATGTAAAGTATGCTTTTAAAGCATTTCGTTAGGAATATTTTAGTTTTTCCTCTTAACTAACTTCTAAGAATTGTAGGTAACGTCACGTGTGAACTTTGAGAATTTAAAACAGTTGAAGACATTAAATGTCTTTTGTAGATCTTGTTTCATTGTAAAAGAATTCGTAACCCTTTGCCAAACGGATTTACTCGATGAGTTGTCAATATAAATAAATAAATACTTAACTCTGGACATTATTCACACAGCGCCATCTAGCCCAAAACTAGCATTACTTGTGCTATGGGTGCCAGACAAACGGATAAACAATACTTATATACTTTTTTTGTAAATACATACATACTATACATATGACAAGTTATTACGTACTTTTATAGCCGGTAACATACCGGATGCTATTTATTAACCTGTTTCAATTGAGATTCGCTGACATCTTGATCCAAGATTTGATCGGTCGTATTACATTGGAGCGAATGCTTATGGGCTCTTGCACCTTAGTAACCCTTGACAGGAAACTAGGCTAGGCTCAGACTTATACAGCATTAGAAGTAGTATTTTACAGAAATTTTCAAACTCCGTTATCCTCCCTAAGGGAAATCTTCTGCCATAACAGCTTTAGCTTTATTCGAATAATAATATGTAGTAATATTTGTAACTTTAAATTAAGACTCGAAGATGATGTTTCATCATCTTCAGTGTCCGATAGGCCGTGATGACTGCATAATATCAAGTAACCTTTTTGCTTGCTTGTCAAATACAGTCGTATACAAAAAAAAAAATGCAAAGTTGACTGAACTCCAACCGCCAACAGATTTTAATATAATGAAAATTAAAATGAATGTAACGTGTAATAGCTATCGTGTTTAATCTGTGTTGAAGGCATCCAGAGAAAATTGATATTGCTGCATCAGTGTACAAGCAGTATCAATTTTCACTTGACATTGGCGGAAACGGTACGGACACATGTTTCGTTCTGTACGGATATGCGTCACATTCGCAAAAGTGGTTTTGATAATATGTTTGTTTGCATCATTTATTTCTTTGACAGATTTCCGAACCTTTATTTTTAACTCTTCATAAAAAAACAGCAATAAAAATGCTCAAGCTTCAAGATTTGTGTGTCACAAATGCACACATAAATTGTTCGTTGCATTAAAATAAGGAATTAGGAAACATAATTATGAATAACTATAATTTTTAAAAATACAACTTAAAAAAAATTGTAATTTCGGTTCTTTCTACTAAACCCGACATTTCGACATTGTGATATAATTACATTTTCCGTTACTTTTAAAATCTTTTTATAATAGTTTGTAGTCAGACAGCAGGTTTTTAAAATGAATGCCAAAACCAAAGTTGGTATCATCCCCAGCAATTTGACTAAGTAGATGTAATCGGGGCACGCTTCAACTATGATCAACGATTTGGCAAGTTAATTAATTGCATTAAGAGGACAATCTGACGTCCATCATTCTTAAAAATGTACCTGCCCAATTTACGTTTCAAATCAACATATTGGGAGGAGGACTGACGGCTTTTGGGGCAGAAAAGACCTCGAGAGTGAGTGGACACTGGTCACGTACCGGGACCTAGTAAAGATCGCAATCCACTGGATTCAATTATATTGGAGTTGATTCTTTTTTCAGAAACAGTCTTATTTTGACAACTAAAGCTTGTTTATCTATTTTGCCTTGCCATTTTCCTCAACGTGTTTTCCAACTAGGTATAATGTGGTTATAATGATCAACAAAACAAATTGTGTTTAGATAATAAATAAATAATGGGAGCAGGGCAGAAGAAAGATCATGTCTAATCAGAAAAATACGAAAGTACATCCGGAGTCCAGAGTCGAGACACAATCAATCACGGTCCACGAAAATAGGTTGACCAGAACGTCAATTAGATATTTATAGATAGTAACTGGTAATCGTGAAGTACTAAGTACTGAAATAGCTTAGCAGGTATCAACAATGCGTCACGCCCCCGCACTGCAGTGAGTGTTGCGGTAAATATTTAGCTGGATTTCTCTCCAGGTGGAATCAATGTGTGATAGTTTGCAGAATTTAATTTGAAATATGGCCGGCTGTTGCTAGTATTTGCTTTTCAGTGAGGAAAATTGTGATGAAAATAACTATGGTGATGATGGTAGTGTTATTGATGATAAAAAGAATGAAGGAAATGTTAATGATACAAATAATGACGATGATTTTATTGATTAAAACAGCACTGAAGATTTTAAAAGTCATGATGTTGTGACAATTAACGTAGTTTACAACAATGGCACAAAAACTTCACTTATACTTCAGAATTCGTCCTCAATATTAGTATAATGTACACTTGTAGTATCGCTTTATATGTGTTACCCTTTAGCACACAATTTTAGAGTATTTAAATAAAAATACCATATTTTAAAAAATATATTACAAAATTTAATCGTTACTTCCGGTCGTATTAATTTGTCTGACACATCCGATTCCCGCCAATTTACAAGTGGCGCCACCTTTCCTTTGCCGCCATGCCCGCCATGTTCTATAAACCTTCATTCGCTATTTGTGCTTCGCCCAAACGCACGCAAACGTTACTCAAATTCTAAATTCCGTTAGTAAAAGATGAAAGTGTTAAAACATTGTAATGTTCACTGTAGTGAAGATTCGTTAGATTTAAAATTTTTTTTTTTAGGAAAATACAATACCCATGGGCAGAGTTCCATGGGTCGCTTTTTGTTCAATTTCGCGATCTAAAGCGAAACCCAAGGTCTTATGCACGCAGGGACATCTATAGGGTGATCCCACGCAAAGACTAACGAACTGTGTGTCTGCTTGCAGACCCAGCTCGAATTGAACATGGCGATATACGATGAAAAAACGTTACAGTGAAGATTGGTTATATTATAAAAAATTTTTTTTTAGGAAAATACAATATCCGTTGGCAGTCCCATGGGTCGCTTTTTGTTCAATTTCGCGATTTAAAGCGAAACTCAAGGTCTTATGCACGCAGGGACATCTATAGGCTGATCCCACGCAAAGACTAACGAACTGTGTGTCTGCTTGCAGACCCAGCTCGAATTGAACATGGCGATATACGAAGAATCCATCAACTGGTTCAAATTCACACTCGGACTGCCTGGGGCTGTTCCGTTTTAATTCGCACTTGGACGGCCGTCAGGCTTTGTATAATGCTCCACCGCGAATGACGCGAAAGTTTTATGCACTCTGGATACCAAAATGATTATCCGACGCAAAAACTGAACATAGCGAAGAGCCAAGCGACCGAAGAAGACATCGCTGGAGCCGTCACGCCGCGCGCCGAGCCCCGTCGCAGCCGCCGACCACCGCCGACCGCCGCAGCCGCAGCTACGATTCACGGGTACATTTACGAGCGAACAGGTATGAACCCTGATTTATTCATCATCTTCGGCTCGATTTTAATCATTAATTGAACCCATGTGGGTATCGATGACCAGTTGGTTTCACAAATTAATGTGCAAACCTCCAACCAATTATTAAGTTCGATAGATTTATCGATTCATAGCAACTCGGCGAACGAACCGAAGTGAAAACGGCTCTCTTGAAGATAACAGAGCGATGAAGTCGAAGCAGATGCCCTATGGTTATAAACCGTTTCGACGAGGTCCTGGCGTGTCAGCTCGACCAAACACGACCGTGGATTATTCCAACGCCCGGTGACCACGACACGGCCTCGGGCAGGACCTCCTAGAAAAACCCGCGTAAGCGGTAAGTAGATCAGGTGTTGACTTGACTATAGAATGTTGTTCAGAGTGCCAATGAATCAGTTGAGTCCCCATATTATAAACACTAGTTTTCTTATAATTTAAGCATAATGCCTGCTTAATGGTGAAATGTTTCCGGGTATCGGGCAGGGATCGAACCCGCACCATTCGCTTTACGGGCACAACTATTCGCTCGGATATTTAGTACGTATGACCGGTTTTATACCGCCACCGACTGAGTGTCGTCAGTGACATAGCAGAGCGCTAATGATGCGTGTCCGAGTCGATTTGTATTTATGTGTTTAAAAATTATTTCTTGTGGCCTCCGTCCTTGAAAACGAGTTATCGTGTTATCGTTGCAATGATCGGTACTGGCTTAAACACCACGATTACCGGATACGGATTGGTTTCCCGAGTCGGGAAAAAACAGACACAAAGTTATCTCAATCCGGGAATTAAACTCGGGACGCTGAAATCGCGGCCCGGTGCATAGACAATCGAGACATTTTTTTTTAAAAATGATGAATATTATTTTTCTAATTGATATCGAGGAAAGACATATTTTTTATGCCTTAATAATGAATATTTACCCTATATTCACGTAAAACACGTCACATTAAATACTCCGAATTCAAAGTTACGAAGTATATAATATATTCTGTGGTTACGGTTCGGTTTGTTAATTGCTCATTAAACGAGATTTATTATAAAATTCAAAAGATTGGTTTATGCATGATGCTCATATAGGAAAAAGACATTGAATTAATGTGATTTCCTTTTAAGAAGAATGATTATTTCATTCGATTTTGATAATGACTTTAAGTAAGAACATAATAAATATTACAATATGAAATTAAATTAAGAGATTTCTGTTTAGAAAAATGAATATCGGTTCATTTTGCTGTTAATACAGTTGGATACGTGTCAAAAAATTGGAAAGAATATTTTTGATTTTTATAAAAGAACACAACGATTAAAAAACTTTTTTGATATATATATTTAATGATAATATTAAAAATACATAATTGTATTGATTGAAATTCATTCATGGACACGATTGAATATCCTTTATTGTTGTGAGAGAATATAATATATATTTTTAAAGCCTCTCAAAAATGGGATGCCGAGTCGACACGTTTAGTGGTCGGAACGCATTACTACAATAAAAGTCAAAGTCAAAGTATTTATTTTGCAATTTGATTTACCAAGAAATTCTTTTGCACGTCATAAACTTTTTTTTTTTTTTTCCTACCTACCTACCTAATATATGGAATAGTTCTTTCTTTTCCGTGCATTTCGCGGGTCTAGTTATTGCATTGGATTGACTTCCGTAACGGGCCTTCGTGATCCTTTCTTAACAGAGGAGTGGGACTGATTGTATCAAAACTACACAACCATTCTACTTGCGAAGTTGCCCATCACCGCCAAGCTCGAGGTGAATACGCACATGGTAAAGTCCATGCGCGCCAAGATCCGAACAATCAACCTCGCGCATGTGATTGGACATTTGATACCAATCGGCTATCACAGATCTTAATAAGAATATAAATAGTTGCTAACAACAAGTCATGTGGTTTTTTAATAATTTACAAAAAAAAAAAAATTTTGCAATGGTTTATGACTGTATGGAGCATAGCAATTAATTTTTACTTTTTACGCCCATATTACTGGTAGAGAATGTTTTTCTGCATTAAGTTCGCTAATTATTGTACTTGCTTCGTGCAATAAAGTTTAAATGGATAAATTAATTAATTTTATCACAGAATGAACTTTATAGTCTGTTTTCATTGTTACGGTAGACAGAGAGTAACCTTGATCGCCCTGATAATGCATAAGTAAATTTAAAATATCCTTTGACATTATTCATGCAGCGCCATCATGCCACAAACGGTACAGGGCGTATGCTGTAAGTAACTAGATAGAGGATAAACATGAAATAAATTATGTTTAAAACATCGTACATATAAAAGTTTTTAACTTCAGGTTACTTAAGATATTTGTTTGTAAACGGCTAAATGAAACGAAAATGCGTATTGGCATGTAGAACCTTTCTCGTTATAAATAACAATAATAATACTTCGGGTTGCTCGAGGTATGAGATGCGTTGTTTTTTATACTTAAATATTTATTAAATATTTATTTTTGGTAAGCCGTATTAACGATTAGAGCGGGTACACATTGGGCACTCGGCGTTACGTTGAGCGCGCGTTGCTTGACCAAAAACGCGCGCTTGCATGTATACACTTCAATATAACTCCTAGTTCTCGAAACGCGCGTTAGCAAAACGCGCGTTGTAAAAAGCTTAATGTGTACAAAGCCTTAATGCAGCTATTATGCATTGCTGCAATTAAATTCCGACACTTTGTTTTTTATAATATGAGATATTATTTACATAATAACGACAGGCATATTATGCATTTACGGAAAATTGGAAACAATTTATTCTTATGTATATGCTTTCTCATCTGTCGTTGGCATATTAAAAGCAAAAAGCATAATGATTGCATCAACTTTGATATCCTATGTTCACGATACATAAGGGTTAGAGAATTATTGAAATTGGATTTATTTTACCTTATTGCTTCTAATTTTCGCACAAAAAACATTCAAATACATCGTCAATAAAAAAGTAATGGAGCTTGTAGCACTGTCTTCTAAACACAATTCGTATTGAACATTACAATACAATATGACTATATTGACTAGTAGAATTGTTATGATATCCTTTTGGAAAATATCATTAAAATTAAATAAAACAATAATTATTTTATAGCAAATATATTTTAATTTGCCAGACGCCGCGAACTTATTCGTTAGTGCAAAGAAACCTGTTGCTTTGATTAAAAGCAACATTGTAAATAGCTATATTTTACGGGCAATTACAGAATATTAATTTTATCACTAGAAATTTTATAGGCGTTTTATACGCTCCAGCCTACAAAACTGAATAAAATTATAATAAGTATATCATGAAAGTCAGAATGTTTGTTGTTGTTTTTTCAGGATCATTGTATATTCTCAAAAACACCTGCCATTAGAAAAATTTTCTACTCCTTTAATTTTGTTTTGGAGACAGTTCATAGAATTCAAATAGAGACAGTTCAATAGAATTCAAATAGAGCGGTTCATAGAAGTCAAATAGAGAGAGTTCATAGAATTCAATTAGTTTGTACATGTTTAAATAAACATAATTTTGACAAAAATGACATTCGTGATTAAAACGATATCGTTCGGTTTCAAGGCAACCTACCTAAGATAAAATATATTTAGCTAATGCTTTAATGATTAGAAATGTCTGTGTGTAGTAGTATGTCTGTGACCTGGAATGTTGCCTGGATTTCGAGAACGAGTTAGTCAAACTCCCATCGACAACAATCTTTTACGAGTGATCTATAATTTCAAAGGTTGTACTGAATTTACTAGACTTGAATTTACTAGATGTAAGAGAATTAAATAAGACGTCATGATATTTCCTGACTATGCTCTAAACATCTACAAGTGTACATTATACTAATATTGAGGACGAATTCTGAAGTATAATTAATGATTAAACGAACTTACCTTAAGTGAAGTTCAATCATAATTATACGAAGAATTCGTCCGAAGATATTAGTCTCCCTCCCACCCTAGTACATATTTATTTCATCAATAAAATCCCAGCAGGAAATATCAAACGTCGCAGTCCACTGCTGGACATGCCCTCTGCCAATGCTCCTACGCTTATTTCTATCCTCGGCTTCTAGCTGAAGATATCAAACGCAACTCTAAACTAAATGAAGGTTTATAGAACATGGCGGGCATGGCGGCAAAGGAAAGGTGGCGCCACTTGTAAATTGGCGGGAATCGGATGTGTCAGACAAATTAATACGACCGGAAGTAACGATTAAATTTTGTAATATATTTTTTAAAATATGGTATTTTTATTTAAATACTCTAAAATTGTGTGCTAAAGGGTAACACATATAAAGCGATACTACAAGTGTACATTATACTAATATCTTCGGACGAATTCTTCGTATAATTATGATTGAACTTCACTTAAGGTAAGTTCGTTTAATCATTAATTATTATTAAATGGAATCGATCACGTGTGATTCCACCAATGTCAAGTATTTAGAGACATTACAATTATTGTGATTTGGACAAATTTCAATTTCTACTTTTGCAGTCGTATATTCTTAAATTCGTCTCTTAATATAATATCATTGATATAACCTTGTGAGTCCAATAAAAAAATCAAGGAAAGTTGTGTTAATAAATCTAGTAATAATCAACCAACAGAAATCCATTTTGAAATTTTTTATTTCTCATAAATATTTGAATATAATAAAATTAGTATCAAAATTTCGAAACAGTACTGATTAAAAAAACATCCGCTTCTCAAAGTCGTGAACGGGACTCAAATTGACTCAATAAACCTGACCATGCAAATCTTACATAAAATTTGCGTTAATTTGCTAGTAAAACTGTTTATGGCACGGCCAATTTATTTGCAGGCACAAATCCAAAAGTAATCTAACGCACAAATGCTTTGGAATTAAAGAAAATTGGTTTATGTGGTTTTGGCGGATGTGATAAAACTTGTGGATTCCTGGAAGTAATCAGTGTGTGATTTCGTATGTTTATTAAATATCGATACAGTAGAAATAGCGGATGTATGACTAGCACATTCGTAGAAATTATTATTCGACATCTTATTAAACTTCCAATATCATGTTTTCTATCATTATTCTCGTCAGGGCGAGAAATAAATAAAATAAAATTCCAAAGCTTTTGCATTGGCAAATTAAATATTTTTAACAATTTTTTTTGCATGATATATGGCTTAAACGTTTACTTAATAGAATATTTATGGAGATGTATGAAGATGAGATGGACTGACGATGACGACGATGTAGTAAAGATCGCTGAGATATATTTTATGCAGATCGTTTTAAATCTGACATTGTTGAAGTCGCACGGGCAGAGCTTTATTGATTATCCTATGACTGACATAATGATGACAAGATTAATAAATGTAAATATGATAGGGATCAAACACTAAATTCAAAATTCATAACATTAACACCAAAAACCCTTCACAACGAAACGTGTTCTTAGTAAATACATGACTAAGTGCCCTAACTCCACACTTGTGCCAAAACGTTTTCTAAATTAACACTGACATTGTGGCTAATTGAGTAACAGGTCGTGACAAGTACTCTCTTTATTGTGCTTTTAAAATAGACGTCAGAGAAAATTGTTCTGAAAATATGACAGCCAGATAATTAATTAGGCACCTTAGGCTCACCCCTATACAATTACAAATGCTAGGATTTTAATATTAGGTGTCGAAAATATGCAGTTGACATCATTTTGCCGAATTTTAAAGTTGTGAGGAAACTTACGCTACTGTTGAAAGCTTCACTGAAATCCAACTAATACACATTAATTATAAAATGAACTCTCACGTGAAATTCACCTAGTAAAAATAATGCGTTGCTATTGGTTGCTAACGTTACGACAAGCGCAGTTGGCGTAATTTTTCGCTCAATTCCAAAAGGTATTATCCTAATAGTATTTGAATTGGATAATAACTGTCATGAGAAGTGCTTCTATCCTGTCATTGTTTGATTTCCCTGTGCCCACAATAATAGATTTTGCAAAAATCTTCACACTAATCCAATCGTCACTCATACTGTTGATATGAAGCACGTTCTGGAAGTTTATTTAGAAATGGGGTTAATAACAGAATTAACGATGCAATTGGTCGTAATGATAACGACAGTTGTAATAACAAATGAGTAATGAATGTTGGCACAAATGTAAAGGTATTTTATTATGTTGTTAATAATATGGCTAACAATAAAAAGTATTGTTGTAGAAGACCACATCTCACTTAAGAGATTAACAGATGAAACGTTGCCTAGGAATTTCTTACAATATACTTTCTTATTTTTGTATTTATGAGACTCCTTGAGTAGAGAATTTCTTTAAAGATTCTTATAGGAACCAGTTATTTCGGAAGGTAATTTAGACTATGATGGATTACGTAGGAGGTTCACACAAGTGCAGATTTAGAGACGTAGTCAAAGACAATATCCAACTACCTACAGTCAGCATAATTCCAAAAGACAGTTTCGCTTATGTCCAGCTACTATAATCTGCCAAATTCTTATGACTTTTTGGAAAATCGTCCTTAAAACAACCGTTTAGGTAAACTCTTACCATACGTGAGCATGAGAGTAGTACTCTAGAGCGTATTACTCTATGGCTGAATCCAACTATGAAATCAAATCGTCTGCATTATTGGTTTCTGGCTTAATCATCTCCAGTATTAAAATCGGATTAATGATTTCAAACTCCGGCTACAACGAATACATCTGAAGCATTCCTACTTCAACACGATTTCCTGTTTGCTTAATATTTTTTTCTGAGAACCACCTTGTTATTTTTTTGTTATCGTTTAATCGTGAATTCTGTGAGATTACTGTCTGTCAGTGTTGACGATTAGGAGTCTACACTACAGTATGGCAACTCAGAGTTATTTTGCTATTAAATATTCTCCCTAAAGATGTGAAGAAGTAGCCACTACTTAGCAGGTAATTCCCAAGGGTATTCATTTGCTTATTTATAATTTTTAGTCTTTGTGGCAAAAATTTAATGGGGAAGTGGTTATATTTACGTGATAACTACTCATTAAATAAAACAACTTTAAACGGATGAAGTCGCGATATACTTCTACATTTTAAATTAAACCCGACGTTTTGACCACTTTTCAGCAGTCGTGATCACGAGTTCTTTTTTTTACGATTACACCTGATGGAAGGCGTTGATGCGGCCTAAGCTGTTACATGCTTGCCTAGAAGGTACCTATTAACTCGCGACTTGAAGACCGTAACATTGTACTTAATAGGAAACACAGACTCGGGTAATGAGTTCCACAGCTTTGCAGTTTTCATGATGAAGGTTGACGCAAATCGCTCCGTTCGTATGAATGGAATCTCGACTGTATATTTATGGCGTCGTGTAGTTTGTCTACTTGTCCTATGGTGGAAAGGGGATGGGGGAATTAAGTTCATCCGACTAAAGTTGTTTTATTTATTTTAATTGGGTCACCGAGTCACCGGTGTTGCATTTTTTAAAATTTTATTTTGACTTATGGGGTAGTACATACTATTGTCTGTTACTTTGGCAATCTTTACCGACCGAATCTTTACCGATTTGTAGTGACCGACCGCAGCGCTGGAAAGTACAAATGCAATTTTTATTAATAACGATCTTCATAATTAGATTTCATATTTCGTAACTGAAGTGACGACTTGTTGGCTACTGGCCATGTTGAAAGAGACAGTGTTATGGTCTCGCTTGAGTGCGAGTGGGACAGGTGATAATCTTGTGTGAAAAATATTTATGCTAAGGCCTTCTGTTGCTATGATTTCGTCTATGAATAGTCGGTCGGTTCAGCCACTGGTTATTTTTGTTCTACGGTTTGAAGGTTACTTGCCATTGGTTTGTCAGTTTAGGTTTCGCCAGAAAAATTTTGTGGTTAACTTCAATTAAAGTTAAATTAATTGGAAGAAAAAAAATATCCGTCTATATTTTTGAGGTAGGTCAGTAAAGAAGAGTCAAAAAAAATTTGCAGTACGATATGTTATTAACTAGTTTTGCCAATGACCTGCGAGGAATTAAAAACCTCATAGAATTTATTTATTTCGATTGTGCGGTATCATCATGGTTTGTAGGGGTAAAAACTGTCAAAATTATTATCTCCTAGCTGATCCTACTTACGTAGGCCATTGTGGAAGAAAAGTTCACGAAGGTAATAAGCCAAATTGGAATAAACCTCTAAATATACTAGTTTTTATGTGACAACGTGACGTGTATGTAACTAATGCTTTTATAGTATCAGCAGCGAAACTTGTTGAAATTATTTTTACCGATACAAACAGACATGTTCATGCACAAAAATGTATGTACCGTGCGGGGATCGAACCCTCGACCTCTGGTGTAATAGCCAACTTCTCGACCATTACACCAAATGGCTCGTCAAAACCTAAGGCCGAACAAGGCCGCAGAACTATCAGGTGGACTGTATGTCTGTCTGTCAACTGACATAAAACAATACTAGACGGGATCACCATATTGCTCATACGAGTAAGCACGGGATTGAGTCAAAAAAAAGATATGCGATAGTTTGTATATTTTAAGTTAATAAAATACAGTTCTTACTACTAATTAGCAAAATACTATTCTAGCACTTTCATAATGTGCATTTATTCGTACATTTTATTGTTATTGACCAGAGGTCGGTAGGAGAATGACCGTACTAAAGCTAAAACTATTTTTTGAGTTGTAATCATATTTATCAACCTGTCTACAAATCCGATACTAGACTATTTCCGTTTGCTAAACATCATCTAAGTATCTGAAAAGTTAGTTCTTTAAGTGCTGGGTTAGTCAATAGTCACAAGGCTGGCACCGGCTCGTCCCAATGTGGCGTAAAGGGGTAACCGGGGGAGTTTAGTGGGTAGTGGGACCTAGTCTCGAGCCCCACACACGGCCGCAGGCGTCGCTAGCTTATGGCGCGTAAATGCGTTCTCCGACAAAAAAAAAAAAGATCTGTAAGTGCCCAGTGAAGCCGATGGTTCAAATCTATGGATTTTTTGTAGTTTACCCTTACCATAGCTCGACAGCGACGGAAAACATTATAAAGAAATCACATAATAGTAACAATGACTATGTACCTGTGTTCTATAGGTCTAGTTCTTCGGTTAAGGGTCACGGAGGTCAGATGGTAGTCACCCAAATGAACTTAACGATAACATAATGAAAGCGTTCTGAGGAAGAAGTGGATTTGTTTGTTATACAGGAATAAGAAGTAGAAATTTAATTGATACGAATGGTACAGGAATTGAAATCATTTTGAATTTAATTGAATATCTTATTAAATCAATGAAATAAAAAAACAAGATCATTTATTACGATTTCTCTGACATTCAGATTCTGTTTCAGAATATACAATTACATCATCTATGTATATTTACTACATGTTGTTGAGTTCATAACATTGGCATATTTCAATTATTTTATTACTATGGATATTTTAGTAACCCGCTTGGCACATAAATTATTATTTTACATTCTAATTAGCTCATATATTCACATTTGTATGAACTTTATTGCAAGTATATACACACGGGGAAAGCCTGACGTTGATCCATTGAAGGTTCTTGAGTCAAATGTTAATAATGTATAAAAAATTACATTGGAAACAGAACAAACATAAATTTTACGATATTAAACGAAGTTTTAGAAATAAGAGTTTCAGTAAAATCTTTATTTTAAATACCCCAAGAACACTTTTGTTTTCTACGACCCAATTATGTAATTAGTCACCAGTTTGCCGTTGGCTGTGTAAGCCTATTAGAAAAGCTACGATGTTTAGAAATAGCTGTGCAGTATCTAATTGGCGACTTTCATAATCGCTCTTGTCTGATCTGGCAATGTACCAGTCGTTAATTGTTGTACTCGTGTACGGTGGGACGTCGGAGAGATGAGTAAAAC
Organism: Mecyna flavalis; assembly: GCA_949319885.1. NCBI lineage: Eukaryota > Metazoa > Arthropoda > Insecta > Lepidoptera > Crambidae > Mecyna > Mecyna flavalis. The sequence continues at coordinate 6,933,768 of OX439419.1, read as the reverse complement.
AAAAGAAGGCTTGTCTACCATCCTCGTCTAGTTTTACTAACTTTCTGTTGTTAGTTAAAGCTAACTCTGTCAAATTCATTGGCTTTTTAATAATTTCCACAACTCTCGGTTGGCCGTTCCTCGAGTTCGGGAGACTATTATCCGCCGATGAATTTGCTAAATTAGGCTTATTTTGTAAATCTTCCATACGTCTCGCTTGCGCTCTCGTTACTACGGACATAACATGCTCATTCATACTTTTTAACTCTTCTGACGTAACAATAATTCGTGACAGAGCGTCAGCTGCCGAATTTTCACTACCTTTAATGTACTCAATGCTAAAATTATATTCTTCGAGTTGTAATCTGAACTTTAACAAACGACTTGATGGATCCCGCATGCCAAATAGATATACTAGCGGTCTATGATCGGTTTGTATTTTAAAACGTCTGCCGTATAAATAAGGTCTAAAATATTTAACACTCCATACTATTGACAAGAGCTCCTTCTCAATAGTAGGGTAGTTCCTTTCGGCCTTATTTAAACTGCGACTTGCATAGGCTACTGGTCGACCGTCGCAATTGCACAAAACAGAACCAATAGCAATCCCTGAAGCATCAGTTTGTAAGGTAAAAATGTTTTCTTCTGAAAAATTTGGATATTGAAGAACGGGTGGGTTAACCAATGAACATTTTAACGTTTGGAAAGATTTTTCACATTCTTCAGTCCATATGAACGAAGCATTTTTACAGCATAATCTATTAAGCGGAAATGCGATTTGGGCGAAATTTGGAATAAACTTGCGGTAGTAATTTGCAAACGCTACAAAACGTTTTACGTCGTCACTGTTCTGTGGTGTGGGATAACTATTTAAAACTCTGGTTTTTTCTGGATCTGGTGAAACACCTTTTTCTGAAACAACGTGCCCTAGGTAAAGGATTTCCTTCTTTAAAAATGTACATTTGGATGGATTTAACTTAAGATTCACTTTTCTTAATCGGGCAAAAATATCCATTAGATTTTTATTATGATTTTCCAAATTTCGTCCAAAGCAAATCAAATCATCTTGGTACACCATACATTGTTCGTAGTTTAGACCAGACATCGCTACGGTTATCATTCTTGAAAATGCGTTAGGACTGGTCTTAAGTCCCATCGGGAGTCTTTTCATGTAATATTGATTCTTTCCCGTAGTAAATGCTGTGTACTTCCTACTGTCCTCATGTAAATTAAGTTGGTAAAACCCCTGATATAGGTCGAGATGCGAGAAGTATACGGCTCCTGACAAAGAATCTAAGATGTCTGTAATATTTGGCAAGGGGAATTTGTCGTCCTGAATTTTTTCGTTTAATTTACGGTAGTCGATTACAACTCGCCATTTTTTATTTCCTAAGGAATCTACTTTTTTGGGTACCAATAATAACGGACTCGACCACTCGCTTCTGCATTCTTCAATTATGCCGTCATCTAACATTCCTTGAATTTGCTTGTCAATTTCAGCTTTTTGTGCTTGTGGTAAGCGATATGGCTTAACATAGACTGGAGTACTGTTTGCTTTAAGCTCTATATGATGCTCATATATAGGCGTTGTGCCTAACTTATCTCCGGGTAAGTGAAAAACATCGGGAAACTTAGCGCAAATATTTTCAATAGATTTTTGCTCCTGTACAGTTAAATTATCTAATTTTAATTTCGAAAACAATTGTTTCACTCTATCGGAATTGATATTCGTTTTATTAAACTTACATATGTAATATTCATCTAAACTCGAATAATTTGGATTAAAATTATTTATAGTGACGTCATTTTCTGTAGTATTTAACAATTTAATTGGTAATTTTCCGTTTTTTGACCTTGAAATTGTGTTTGCCACGAAAACGCCATCGCAAACTTCCTGGCTACCCACTACTTGGTCACCTATTAAAGTTGTATTGATGAAATGAACAAATTCGCATCGCGCCGGTATCGTCAACGTAGAAGTTTTCTGTTTATCTGTATAATTAAACTTTAGTTTTACAAAATTTTCCTGGTCACTAAATAATGATATTGTATTGAGTTCGTAATTTAAAATAGCTCTATGATAAATTAAGAAATCCTGACCTAATATTCCGTCTGTTGTACACGGTAAATTTTCAAATACGTAAAATTTATGTTCGAAAGAATCATTATTCATTCGTAGCTTTAAATAAACATAGCCATCCGAGATCACGGTACCTCCTATTCCATTTACACGCAGTGTCTCCTTATGGAATGGAATGTGTAAACTTCTTAGTACATCTCGCCTAACTACAGACAATGACGCACCGGTGTCAATTAGCCAATCGAGCTCTCGTTGTTCTAGAGTAAGCGATACTTTGTTTAAGTTAATCGTTACATTGGAATAATTATTCACGAAAAAAATGATTCAGCGCCTCCGTATTTGGATGCTCCGGCGCCGTCGGTGTGTTACCCGATAGCGGCTCGTGTGTCATTACATGCGCGCTCCGTTGCGAGGCAAATCGGCGATTATGACTGTACCTACCTCTGAATGCACCTCTATTTCCGCGATTTGTATACGCCTGTGGTTGATTCTGGTCCGATGCCCGATAATAACCACGACTCCTAAAATGTCCTCTCGTGGGGCGGCCTGCGTATTGCGGCCTGAAGCGGCCAACACGGCCGGAGAACGTCCTGTTGGAATAAGTATTCCTACCTCTGTTGGCATGCATGCTCAGCATTTCTCCTGAAGTACTTGGGGTACAGATGTCTTCGTCTTGCGCCGACTGAATAGCGTCCTTCAAACACCTAAAATCTCGCGCTGCTATTATCGTACTGATCCTACGATTTCTCAGGCCGTCGGCAAACAGCTTTATTGCCGATTTTTCGTTGACGGGATGCAAAACATTATAATTGTCGGCATTACCGTCGGCCTGTGCAATCGTTAGATCGACGAATAGTTCGGAAATATACTTACCGAAATCAGCCACTGACCTGTCTCCTTGCCTGGCTCTTTGTAGTTGCGCCTGGATGGCTGGGCCGGCTTTCTTTGGCAGCAGTGAGCTCCGCATGTCCTTTAACAATTCCTTGACAGACCCATATGTATTAGACAGTCTTAATTTGGCAGATGATGACAAACGTGTTTTTAAAACGAAAGATATCAACTTGGGCTTATTTTCTGTATCTAAAGTGCTGTCATAATATTCAATTCCATCAATTAATTCTTTAGTATTTTGCTCAGTGTCATTCATTACTGGCAAAAGGCTAAGTGCCGTTTTAAGGTCAAACGCAGCCATGGTTGTAATTATTTCAGAAGGGGTACACAAAGTCTGCACTTCAGAAAATAATTTATTAAATTTACTACAATATTCCCCTATTAAAATCCTTTCATTTTCATCTTTAAATGGCAAAACGTTGCATATCGTCTCTAAATACCTATTATAACTTTCACGTAATTCATTGGCCTCTGCTAATTTCCTATTGACTATATTACCTTCACGTCTTTTCCGACCGATTTTAATAAGATAATTATGTTCTAATTTCACTTAATTTTTTATATAATTCGTTTATATATTCGGCCATTAATATTAATCACAATTAATATTAGAATAGGTGTATATAATATATTATTAATTAGTAAGTTCTAAAATAAGTTTCCTATAGCTATAATTAAGTATAATGTTCAAATGTTCATAGTTCTTTGTATACCTGAATTCTTCTGTCACCTTTTATTTAGCACTTAACACTTTTTACGCACTTCACTAATTTACGCACTTGTACGGGACGGGAACTCGCGACGCACGGTGGGGCCGTGCGACGTCTCCTCCTCTGGCACTGGTTCATGAAGATCTCGGTTGTACGCTGAAGGATTACTGTATTCTACGCCATCACTGTGTTATTTTTTGCATGCGCACAACTCCAGCTTCTACTCCGCGTTGCACTCTCTTGTTGAAGCATTTAACGCAGTAGCGGATCGTAATGATGAGGCCCACGATGAGAAGCAGCAGAATAATTACTGCCATACACACAGATATAACACCTACATGGGTTTCAATGTTGGTGTTTTCGATGTAGTTTTGGTAACCAACTTGCGAGGTCACGGTTGTAGGTGGGTTTGGTATTTTTGAGCGGCACATTTTCACTCGCAGTCCAATTAATTTTTAAAGTACTATGTCTTGATTAATGTGTCACTAATCAATGCCGAACTGCAACCCGAACCCGTGCGCCAAACAAGGCAGGGTCGCCATGTACGGTGGGACGTCGGAGAGATGAGTAAAACAAAAGAAGGCTTGTTGAATACTGTTTGTATTTTAACAGATCAATGCATTATATAGGAACATAGTTTAGATACACAGGTTAGGGCTAAGTCTACACTACACTCGTAGTCCTTACTTTGTACCTATAGAATTAATTGTTTGATTACAATCGATTGTATGTTTAGACTTCTATGCTAATACACTTAAATACACTAGTCATTTGGATATTATTGACACAGGGCACTGTAGCCTTAAACACAGCATAGCTTGTACTATGAGCGCCTGGCAAGGAGCAAACATAAAATACCTATAAATACTTTTTTTGTAAATAAATACATGTCATACATAGAACACCAATACAAGCAGACATGACTGTAGATGTACGCAAATGTAAGGGTGGGTAACTTTTATACGTGAAAAGATAGATCGCGAAAAAAATTACCCAGATATTACCCAGACGTAATATGTCTGAGTAATAGCATATTATGCTAAAAGTGGCATTCTAAACATTTCTGTCTTACTACTAAGTAAGTTTGGAAAGGAATGTTGTTATTGTATTGCAGTCACAGAACTAAAATATTGTAACAATAACAATAATCAGGTATACTATGAAATAATACTATGAAAATAGAACATTTTGGCAATTTCAAATACTCAGTTGCAACAGTATTTTCTTCAAAGTATTTTTTTTTAGGTTGTAGACTTTTTTCAAGAACTCTCAAATACGGCGGTTTTTTTTAGATTTTATAGAAAAGTAGTAGGGACGTGGTTTCAATCCTGCTTTTGATTATGTTAGTGGTAGGGAATTAAAGAAATAGCTCACAAAAAAAATTTTTTGGTGGCTCAGGCTCAATAATGAAAATAAGTTGAAAATATATTTTTTTTCAATTCCATGGTTGGGGTAGTTACTGCTCAAGAATATAAAGTATACAGCGTAATTGTATTAAAATTGATTAAGGCACAGGGAAAATATTGGTTAATAGTATTAAAAGACTGATTTGGTGTGCAAATTAATAGTTATTTAAGTGACTGTTGCATAATGAGGGTCATTAAAATACGAATGTGGTTTTATGAAACGAACGGAGTGAGTTTCATAAAAGGATCACATGAGTATTTTAATGCCTAATTATGTACAGTCACATACATAACTTTATCTTCATTCATACGATAAATGTCTATTTTAAAGTCAGGATCGATGTGAAACCGCGTGGAATATAATCCGTAGTACCAGGAGAGCAGAGAAGAACAAGAAGCTAGGCTAGCTCGCGTCTTTCAAACTCTTTGATTTAATGAATAGTTACGCTGCGGTTATGCTCTCCTGGTACCTTTGAAAATACATCAAGATGTTTTGCTTACATATGTTAGCTTCAAATCCATTAATTTTTACTTTTTAAGAAGACGTTCGAAATTTGAACGTAATTAAAATATCGGTTACCGATACTAAAATGTAAACATTACGATGCAGCCACAGATACTTATATCTAAATGTAGGGCGTTTGCTCATCGCTCCTGACTATAAAATAGACATATTGTAGATAAAATATTATAATAATTACTTTTATTGGTTTTCCGAATCCAAACTTTGTAAAAAGTGTGACGGGTAAGTGCTTTGTCCCAAAGCCCATACACGCCTGCAGGCAAGTCGTGGATGATCGCGGTTATAATGCTTTAAAGCATTCTCCTTCGAAAAAAAATGAGAACATTTTAAGGCGATTATAGTTCTCAACGACCTTGGACGTTTGAGTCTATCTCCCCGCGCCGTAACCGCGCACCCCGCACGAAAACACTTATCAAAGAATGCACGGGCGTAGCGTACAGAAGCGCACTTTTGTACACTACTATAATTATTATCAGAGCCTAATAGAATAATGTGATTGGTTCTACTTTTAAAATGCATCATAAGATGTGATTGTGATTATAAGAGGATGTCTATGGAATAATTATGCATAAAAATATATATTATTATATAAATATATACGAGTACGTATGCAGATAATGTATTTTAGCCAATACATTTAAACTTGTAACTACTTGTCCACCAGTGGGGACACCAACGCTACTGAAATCTTCTCGTTGGCCCCCACTGGTGGACACTGGGATGACATGAGTTGCTCGGATTACTAGGGGCAGACGTAACTAAAAGATTTCGACTGCCCCTACTGGTTATTTGGATAGGTAGGTAGGTAGCTACTAGCTACCCCAGTAGATGCCTATAGTACCGTGTGAACCATTGAACGCACAATACTTTCCTTGTCCTCGTTCAATAAAAAAAAATATAGCAAACGCTCGTTGATTAACTTTGCTGGTTAATTAAAATCCGTTATTTTGGTAAATGTCGATAAGGTCGAAAATCGCTGGCACCTGTTTTTATTGTTTGTCTATTGATTTGAACGAAAAAAAAACAGGTGCAAGCGATTTTCAACCTTATTGACATTCAAAATTTTGTTGCTTTTTCGCAAACGCTTGTTGACTATCTTTGCTGGTTCATTAAAATCCGTTATTTTGTTAAATGTCGATAAGGTCGAAAATCGCTTGCACCTGTTTTTATTGTTTGTCTATTGATTTGAACGAAAAACAACAGGTGCAAGCGATTTTCAACCTTATTGACATTCAAAATTTTGTTGCTTTTTCGCAAACGCTTGTTGACTATCTTTGCTGGTTCATTAAAATCCGTTATTTTGGTAAATGTCGATAAGGTCGAAAATCGCTTGCACCTGTTTTTATTGTTTGTCTATTGATTTGAACGAAAAAAAAACAGGTGCAAGCGATTTTCAACCTTATTGACATTCAAAATTTTGTTGCTTTTTCGCAAACGCTTGTTGACTATCTTTGCTGGTTCATTAAAATCCGTTATTTTGGTAAATGTCGATAAGGTCGAAAATCGTTTACACCTGTCTTTTTAACTTCAGATCAATAAACAGTGTTTTCCCGACATTCATTTGTTTTCCGAAATTTTTACACATTTTATTAAATGTATTTGCTCTTCTTCTTTTTTGAAATACAAATACAAATTAAATACATCGCTCTTCAGATATTTGCATTCAATGGTAATTGGACAGTCTACCTACCTCCCCATCTAAATAACCAGTAAGGGCAGTCGAAACTTTTTCGTTTCGTCTGCCCCTAGTGGGGGCAGACGGAATCTAAATTAGTTCCGTCTGGCCCCTAAACCTAAATACATGCATTCACCGCTTAAAAAAAAAGCTAACAAAGTTTGGGAAGTTTGATGTGATTTCTAGGTTTCTGAGGGTGCTGACTAAACTAAAATTACTAAGAGGTCCCGATATCAATAAGTAAAACACGTAAATTAAAAATTATGTAAACTTTAATTCTCAAACACTAACTATTAAAATTTTCTATAGCACATATATATTATCTTCTGCTTTTTATTTTGTCCTTCAGCTTCGTTGTGCTGTCTTTTTGATATTATGTTGAGATTTGTATGTTTTTATGTTTTGCATATCTCTTCATTTTTATTTTCTTCCTCTGTGGTTTTTAATTTTGTTTTTGCTTGTTTATTACTTCTAAATTATAAAATATTACGAACATGTAGTATTAAAAACAAGGTTTATAAATATTTTTACACTAATAATTATACACCGTCCCCGCACGCACCAAATCACAACGCAATCGTATTGCCTATCTCTGACTGCACTATTCTTTGAACACACTGACACGAAAAATACGCACACAAACAAAGGACAAACACGCGTGAGCAGTCATAAAAAAATTGCAGCGAGCGACACAGCCTTCCCGTCTGAACGCCAGCGGACGACTGCCGCCCGCGCCCGCACAGGCCACCCTCTGCAACCACTCTTTCGGAATTGCTTTATTTTGATATTTATACAGAAAATATTTATTCGATTTACAAAAGCATTGTTTCATTTTAAGATTAAGAAATTTTTTATATGATTGTGTAAAAATATTTCCAAATAACATAGCCGTTTAGGAGCAGTAGGCATTTCAATATAAAAATCGACGTTTCGTAGATATTTTTTTTAGTGTACAAAATAAAGACTTAAAGAAATATCCAGTGTTTCAAATGTAGTGTAAGAACTGATGTTTAACATATATTTTTTTCAATTCTTTCTGACCAGTATTTAATGAGGAGTAGGCTTTACCAATTGCCCATTTTCAGGAATTGAGAAATCCAATCGCCTTAAGTGCTTACTGTCAACCTATAACTACTAACTATATTATTTTTTATACTATGTACTTACAAAGGTATCGTTCAAGCTTACGGCTTGATAATAAGCAGTTACGGTCGCCTATGGACGCCTATCATTATTTACTCTATCTAATTAGTTAAAGTATTTTATTTCGTCATGCAAATACTCTTAAATTTTATTATTATAGAAATAGCTTTGTCCATTAAACATGGCTTGTATAAAATACGACCTACGACCGGCCCATAGGAAACGATATTTAGTATTCGTACTAATTAAGATGCAAGCTAATAAGTGTATTTTACTGGTCGGGATATTAATAACGTTATAATAAAACAACAGCTGTTCTGGAGTGCTAAATGAGGACACTTGGAAATTTTATTATTATACCGCCGTGGTTTTTTCAAGAGACTCTCGTTCTTCAAGGAGGGCGTGAAACGATTTTTAAAGGGTCGACGACGAGTGATATCCTTTTGTTTAAACATCCGTAGGCGACGGTAAGCACTTGCCACAATTATCAATTCAAAATAAAATATCACAAAAATTTACAACGGCACATTTTTATGTTTTATGAACGGGGCTGTACTTTAATATAAAATTCGCAATAAATTATGACTGGGTGCCGAAATGGGAATTTACCACACTTGTTTTCCCATTTCGGCACCTTCAAAGGTGCTGAAATGGGCTACCCATCTGAGGCCGAAGGCTTGATGGCCACCCCCGTAAAAGCACTGTTGTTTAGTGTCACATGTAGCGTGATAGATAAAATGGTGTCATATTACCGCCTTTGACATTTTGAAAGGTCAAAAAAAAATAAACCACCACAGACACGTCAAAACTTTCTTTGCACAGATTACGTAGAATTTATCACAGAAAAAGAAAATATACAATTGTCCATACAAGAATAGACTCTATCATCCTTGAAATTGAGTTTAAAGTCCATTGGGAGAGCGCGGCACCCGGGTGCCGCTCGGGGTTTGACGGAATGGCCGCGTAAAAAATTATAAAAAGAAAAAGCGGCACCCGGGTGCCGCTTCGGGATTGAGGGGTTCATGCTGATTTTAGAACTTGAGTAACTTACTTATATATTACAAGCTTTTGTTAATAACAGTGTCATAGAGCAAAGCTTTAATAAAAAGGTAATGGTTTTTAATTTTCGAAACATATTGATTTTTGGAGATGATAGTTTGAGAGTAATATTGCTACTTTTCCAGAAAAAATAATATATTTCCTGCAGGATGATGTCATTTATATTCTATACAGAGAAAAGGCGGAAGGCAAGTAAAATAGTAGTAAGTATAGCCCGGCTAATAAAATAATAAACCACGCCATATTGCGGAAAAATATTGTAACATGTCATTCATTTATTATTCTGTCAAAGTGTGATGTCAATTGTCAACCGTGCCTTGTTACTTTTGGATATTGTGAGTTATTTGTGAGTATAACCATAGCAACCAAGTGTTGCTATAACCATAGCTAATGTGGCGCCTCCAGACCAGGTTTTTTATTTTCCTGATCAGGATATACAATAAGAATTAGAATCCTTTACTATCATCAAGGAACGATTCGCATGAATATATTATATGCACCGAGTGTCTTAATGTATTGACAGCAAAGACTGAGTGACTTCTTGGCACGAGACCGGGTTCGATGGTCGGGCTGGTCGTCGATCAACGTCGAGGTTCTAACGGAAAACGGTTCAGTTTAGACTCGATACGTGCAGCTGAAATCACATGTCATTTCAGCCTGTTAGGTTTCGTGGTGGAAAAAAGTTTTAGTGTTCTAGTTGTGGCTATCAACTTGTGAGCACCAAACCCCACCAATCCCACCATTTATGCAATAGACGCAGATTAGTTCTTCAACTCACTAAGCTAGAATTAGTAGGTTCAGGAGTTTACCATTATGACGATAAAGATTTATAATAAACTCCCACAACATCTAAAAACCTTACAAAAACATACAGAAATCCAGAAAAAGATATATGATTTTTTAATTAAGACCTGTTCTTATAATAAATGAATTTTTTGATTGTAGGTACCTACTGAGATTACAGACTCTTAGTTTCAAAAAAACTTCAAGAATGAGTACTTACTATTGTTATTGTTTGTGCTTTAACCCGTGGCTTTAACTGTTTTATATGGTATTTGTTTTATGTTTATGTTTAGTTTTAACCACTCAACGCCGAACCGGCACTCGGGTGCCGCATAACAATAGATTTTCTATTGTGTCTAGTAATCCGGGGCTAGAAGGATTAAGGTGTTGCTACGCCCTTGCAGGGTAAATGTGGGAATTATATTTATGTACTAAGACGAAATGTATCCATTTTACGCAAATAAAGGATGTTAAAATGTGCAATTTTATTCTCAAGAGAAAACACAATGTTTGAGTTTCCAAACAAACGGCACTATGTAAGGAGAAAATAGGCGAATATCCTGATTCTTCCCTGGATTATGCCAGTACACATTACATCACACAAAACACATACAACAGAAGGTGTTTCTGTTTATCTTTCACGACGTTACGGACTAACAGACAGATCAGCGTGGTTTTTCGTATGGGGACAGTTTCATCATCATCATCATCATCAGCCTGTGATAGTTTGGGAGCTGCAAAATTATAGGCCACTTTATCCTTAAAAATTTCACACTACTGCTGGATAACCTTGTAGAGTCCCGAAGGCTAGTATCAGCAATATAGAGTACAGTTATTTGATGTTACAGTGCTCCTCAGTTAATATTTTGGATAGAATATTTAGGTCAGTGTTGTCAACCTTGGAATACACATGCCTACAATAATTTTGTAATTTTATAACACTGTGTATGATTGTGATATGACAGATTTGTTAGTCATGTCGTTTGATATGTACTTAAAATTATTATTGTGGTTGTTATTTTAGGTTTATTAGCGCTAACAGTGGTTATTGGTGTATTTTAATTAAATTATGGACAACATTGAAATTGTGATGAAATGTTTCATATTTACATTGTTGTCTTCTTCGATATGATGCCAATTAAGTTACTATTTCATTCTAAAATACTCTGTGTAGATACAAACTTAAGTTTATAATTTTCATACAAAATGTTTAACTGTGCATAATAATAATAATAATAGCAAATAAATATCCCTGGACACAATTCACACGATGCTGTCAAGCTCTAAAGTCTAAACGAACTAAGCATAGCTTTTATGTGCGATAATGTATATCCTTTTTTTTGTAAATACAACATAAATGATTCAGAATTTTCGACGAGCCATTTGGTGTAATGGTCGAGAAGTCTGCTATTACACCAGAGGTCGCGGGTTCGATTCCCGCACGGTACAGACACTTGTGTGCAAGAACATGTCTTTTGTATCGGTTTGGGTGTTTCTATGTATAATATGTATGTTTACAATAAAAAAAGTATAATATTATAAGTGATTTATGTTTATCCGTTGTCTGGCACCCATACTGTAAAGCATAAGCTAATGCTTAGTTTGGGGATAGATGGCGCTGTGTGAATAATGTCTAGAGATATTTATTTATTTGGTCCATTTTCCCAGTTAAGGGTTACGGAAGTCAAATAGTAGTCTCTCCATTGTAATTACTGGACTTGCCAACCCTGGATCAGGGTGCAAGGGTATACCGTCATTCTAGCAATAGTATATTATCATAAATAATATAAAATAAGTATATGTATGAGTATGTCATGTAAATAATACAAAACAGCGTTTCCTAGAAATTTTCTATTACCGAATATTATGTTTCTATACTTTTTCTAAGTCATTCAAGTTTTTATTACAGGAGTATGGCCCACACTTTCTCCCAATTGAGATAAGGCCTGTGTCCTAGCATTAGGAACGTATATATAGACTGATGATGATTATAACATACCCATAACATTTCTGTCTAAATACTAACAAAATAAAATTGCTTACTAATGTGAAAAAATTTGTGACACCATTTTTATTTTTACTTTTACAGCGCAATCTGATGTAATTATAATTAAAGCTTCAGGAAAAAATGCAGTTGTACATTTTCCCAGCCCGGAAAAAAATTAGGGGAACATGAAATCACATCTTGTGGAGACAAATAGTTCAGATTGTCTATATCTGTGTCATCTAGGATGTAGTAAAATTCTTGCAATTGGATGAGATTACAGATATAGAGAGTGAGAGAGAAATTTACTGTGACATTTGTGCGTTTCAATTTCGCGTTTTTAACTACTATTATAGAACTGATTTAGACTAATCTTACTCTGATGAAATATCTGTTAGCTTGGACATCAAATTATGTCAGATTTTAATTTTTCCAATACTTATCAGACGGTCAAAAATTAGTCATAAAAATGGCACCGAGAAAATCTTTAGTAATTTTTTAAATGCAAACATGTAGCTGAAAACATAGAACATCAAACCAAGAGCGAGACAAGAACACGTCTGCCTCCGACACATAGACTACAGATACAGATTACACCAGCTCCCCAAGTCGTCCGTCGAGCGCCGAGCAGCCGAATACGCCCGCCCAGTACAAAAATAGTTCGCGCAACGACCGCTACCATGCATACAAAAGCGGCCACCCGCTCAAACACCTTATCAAATTTCCACCCACGCACCCAAGCATGCGTTAGTATGTTAGCACCGAAGCTCTCACTGCACCTCACACTCACAAGCATTAATCAATTAATAAGCACTAATCACTTACACTGTAGCACTAGAACACCCGACCGCGAAACAGGGACAAATGCGCCCGCGCACGTTCAACTGCCAACTGAGCTTCAGCGGACCCTAACTGTAGAACGCTCCCAAAATACTCCGCATTGTGTACACAACACTTATAATACCTAGTATAAAATTTAATTTTATACTTTTTGGAACTGCAGGTTGTTATGACCACGCGACCAGCTCGATGGGCGATGGTAGACTGCAGATGCACAAGACGTGTTCCCAATTCGGACTATTTTAAAACGTCGATCTAGTTTTGAGTTACGGTGGCAATATGTTGGGACTAGTTTCGAGAGTTCAACTTGGAGCAATAAATACATAGTTAAAAATCAAAATATTCTTTAGTTGGTTTTGTAGACACACTTGTGAATCGTCAAAAATTTAAAATTGATCACTTTCAACTTTCACTGAACCCACGATCACCAAATTTTAAGATTGGTTGGTTAAACTACTGTTCCCGTGGAGCAAAATCAAGTAACAGAGTGACTTCACCATTAGATTGGAAATGCTGTCTAGTGTCTATCAAGAAAAACCAGCAAGAACGATCGAGTGATAGTAACTCTTTTCAATCGCCAACATTTTTACAACATTTATCAATAGAACCTCCATTTCAATTTGTATTCGCTGTACTTGTTACACTTCAGGACCACCAAACATTAGTTCTTCTAATGCGCTGATGGATTTTAATCTGAAGAGCATTAAAAGTACCCACAGATAATATTATCGGCGATGATGACAGTTCAGTGTCAATATCAATTTCGTTTATTATACGAGTACATGCATCTGCGAGATGTTATACTTAAATAAAATGCAACATGATTATTAAGAGACTGGTTAGATACCCTTCAGCATATTCCATTAAGGAATCAGAAAGTATTTCTTAATTTGTTGTCATACTGATCTTCTGATCTTAGTACCTACTGGCTCAAACATTAAAATTGTCAGTATACGGTCAAAATTGTTTATATTTTTTCGGATGCAATAATCAGATGCTTGCAGGTGGAGTGATGTTTTGCTTAAGATGGCAGGAGCTGGATGCGAGTGGCCGAGGATCGATCAGTGTGGCGAGCGTTTGGAGAGACCTATGTCCAGCTAGGGATGCGCGATCCGGGTCGTCGATCCGATTTTTCAGATCGTAATGGATCGTAATGCCACGATCCGATCCGGGGATCGGATCGCATGCCGTCGATCCGATCTTCAAGAAATCGATCCGGATCGGTTGCAAATAATTGAGACACAATTAATCTTAGATCTTTATTAGGTAAACCCCTCAAAGTATGTAAAACTTGTAAACAAGGACCCAATGCCCTATTGCCATGTGTAAAACGTGTAAAAAGGGAGGGTAACGTGTAACAAACTAGTAAATCCACAGATTTTATGCTTACCTTACCTTACAACATTCGTTTAAAATAATATAATGTACCTATAAGATTAACAGATCTACCCGTAAAACATGCCGCCAAGTTCAAAATGTAAACAAAGATAAAGTTCGTAACAAATAAACCTAAGTAAGTACCCATTTTATAGTAAACAAACCGCGTTTTAATTCATACGATCAAAGCGATCCGATCTTTCAAGTTTTGTATCGATCCGGCCAAAAATCGTATGACCTCGATCCGATCCGAAAATCGCCGGATCGTATGCCTGCCGATCCGATCTTTCAAAGGATCGGATCGGATCGGCGCATCCCTATGTCCAGCAGTGGACTGTGATAGGCTGTTGTTGTTGTTGGATAAGATACTGTTGCGTTTTGGTGTAATGGTTGTACTATCCCAAAATTTCGCGGGTTTGATCCCTACACGGTACTTGAAACATATATTATTTTGTGTGCATGAATGTCATGTCTGTTTGTATGTATAAAGATTCTGTATGTTTGGTAAAGCTATTTCAATAAGAAAATCTGTTCTGTTGGGCTTGGCTGTCTAGTAGGTACCGCAGATGCCGTGCTTATGGTTCTTAAAAGCCACCTGAGACATAGAAAATCACTTGAATAATCGAAAAAAAAACCGATAGATGTAATAAAAAAAATCTATCGGTTATAATATCTCAAGTTATCTATTAACTTCATTTTGGTAAATGACTCATAATATTAAACTACTTATTTTAAGAATAAAACATAAATATGTAACTTTGTGAATTTATTCTATCGAGTCAAACTTTATCAAGTCGTGTTTCAATCGGTTATAATCCACAGAGTAAAGCCTCAACAATATTTCATAATTTTCACAGATTTTAATTTCACTGTTAACTACTCCAAAAATTATTTCAAAGAACGTGTTTGTGGAGATTTTTCACTACCACCTAGCCTTAACAGTAGGCTCAGAAAATATTTTAGCTGCGACGTTACAACACTTCAGCTCTCAGGCAATTCTTTGTCTCCCTGACACCTATTTAAGAGAAGATGAACGCAACACTCTGTCACACCTGGTAAATAATAATTATGAGGCGAATTATTACAACGCGAAATTATTATGATTGATATACAACGAGGTATGCTCTCGCGGTAACAAATTGTTGTTTGCACAATAGTATGACAATTTTATTGTGCAGTTAACATATGTGTAGCATTGGGTGGGGCATTTGGCACGAGGTGGAGGTGTTACTGGGAAATTGCAAGTCTTCAACGGTCTAGAAGTTTTAAGCTTATTGGGCTGAAACTCGTAATAATTGTAACGATTTCTACTACTTAGTCACAAAGCATATACATGTACCCTTTTTTATTTTTGTTTAAAATACATAAGAACATAATATTTCATTCAGCGACATCCAAACTCAAACTTAGAGAAGCTGGGTGACATTTTTTGTGTGCGACTTCGAGTAAAGCGTAACTAAACTAACTAAATTCGCCCGGTTTTGCCTTCACATCCTTTAAAGTACTTAGACTTTTACTAGCTTAAAAATGTTATTCTTTCGAGAAGATAATATTATCAAGTAACTCGATAATCCACCTTTCTTAGGCAGTCTAAATAACAAAATCTATATATATAAAACACAAAGGTGACTGACTGACTGACTGACTGACTGACATAGATAGATATCAACACACAGCCCAAACCACTAGACGGATCGGGCTGAAATTTGGCATGCAGGTAGATGTTATGACGTAGGCATCCGCTAAGAAAGGATTTTGATCAATTCCCACGGGAACGGGAACCACGCGGGTGAAACCGCGGGCGGCCGCTAGTCTTTCATAATCAGTCTAAATAACAAAATAATATTTACGCGTTTTCTAATTAAACCTAGATTTTGTTAAGATCAACATTTTCTCGACGTGTAAATTTGTTAACCTAGTAACAAACACATGGTCTAGAAACTTAACTCAGATCTAGGCTCAGTTTATGAGCGTCATAAACTCCTTTGATTTAATATGGCTGACTCACGGATATGCCATAAAGTTCACTCACCATATCATATTTACAGGGCTGTTACATTTCAGACTATAAATAAAATTGATGTGTGTTTGTTCTGCCAAAATGAAGTAACAACTTTTTTTTATACTCAGTCAGTTGGCAGACAGGCACGCAGCCCACCTGATGGTAAGCGGCCACTGCGGCCTATTCGATTAAGGGACGCTTCACCTGGAAGCGTCACTCATCTGACCTTCGAGCCTCTGATTTCAAGTGTGCTGGCTTCCACATTAATTTTGCCGGAATACAGCGAGAGCTGTTATGGCGGCAGATTTTACCTGTGGGGGTGGTAGCTAGCCTGTCGCAAAAGTTTCAGCACCTTTTTAATAAAATAGTTTTTGCCACAGACTCTTTGGTACGTGCCTTTTTTGGGTTCGGTCGGTATATTTGCGAACACGAACCTATATAGTTGATGTCCATTATTTACCTTGAAGTATACAACGTGTTACGTTAAATGCGCAAAACCTGAAATTATTCGATCAGAATAACGAGTAGAATCTATTCTGAATCTATTAAACTACTTCTAAATATATGACTCATTTTCCAAAAAATATTCATTTAAAATGTTGCCATGTCTATTTATTAATAGGTCAAGCCATCACGTGAGCAAGCCATACCTACCGACTCGTTTCTCGACATAGCGTCGCCGCAGATGCAAGAAACGATCAGAATTGCCAGTAAAACTAAAACAGCTTATAAAACCTTTAAATTTCTTTTAATGTTGTTTTTTCTTTCACAATTAGGTCAAGACATAGCGTAGTCGCAGACGCAAGAAACGATCAGAATTGCCAGTAAAATTAAAACAGCTCATAAAACCTTTAAATTTCTTTTAATGTTGTTTTTTTTTCAACACAATTATGTAGGTCAAATAAATTAAAAATCATTTGGGGTGTCTGAGGTTTTGCTCATTTAAGATAACACGTTGTATAAAAATTCCCTGGGCAGCCCTGTGAGCGGCGCCCAATCCTCGCGCTTTGCAATGTAGCGTCCAGCCGACCTACTTACATCCAGGCCACACGACATCCAGATATCCCGCAGGTGTAGGATTGCACAATAGTTTACAGCTTTTTTGTTTTCACTAGTGTTGCCCAAATGCAAGAACAAGACGAGACTTAGCCAGTCTTGGTCTTGGTCTTGCGCCAATACACCTGGTCTTGGTCTTGGTCTTGGTCTTGCGCCAATACACCTGGTCTTGGTCTTGGTCTTGGTCTTGCGCTCCCAGTCTTGGTCTTGGTCTTGGTCTTGCAGCAAGAGTCTTGCAAGTCTTGCAATTACCTATTAGTCTATTACTATTTATTAAAGTTTACTTTAAATCTTAGAAAAACGTATTAGAATTGGAACATTGTGAGCTTGAATTAACATAGCCATAGTAAAGATCAAGCAGATTAATAAATAACTGAAGATTTGATAAGAAATTCGAAAAATCAACTGACCTATATGTCGTTTTCCATGGAAGTAACTGTTTCTTAATAAACATTTATGATTTATAAGCTTACATTTGCTAAAACATGTAAAAAAACAAATTAATTACAATAACTGTATTTTAAAGAACAATACTTATCTGTCTAGAAAGAGATTGAACCCTCAACTTATAAGAAATTTAATAAAAGAGTTTTACGATTTATCATTTATTTGAATCTATAATATAAAAATGAATCGCAAAATGTGTTGGTAAGCGCATAACTCAACAACGCCTGGACCAATTTGGCCAATATTTTTTTTAAATGTTCCTTGGAGTTCAAGGATGGTTTTTACGGCGAGAAAAATTGAATTGATTGATTGATCAATTCCCACGGGAACGGAAACCACGTGGGTGAAACCGCGGGCGCCCGCTAGTAAAAAATAAAATACAACACAAATCAACAGCTTTATCATTAGGTTATGACTTTATATCAATTTTTTTGACCAAGAATTATTACAAAGTAATAGCGCTAAGTCCTAGCTGCAAGACGCAAGAGTCTTGCAGGCTATGTCTTGTTCTTGCTCAAGTCTTGCACGGTCAGTCTTGGTCTTGGTCTTGCTAAAAATACGCGGTCTTGTTCTTGGTCTTGGTCTTGCAAAAACGCAAGAACAAGACCAAGACTGCAAGACCAAGACTGAATTTGGGCAACACTAGTTTTCACAGTTGGACGACGTTTGAAGTTTGCTATTGTTGTGTCTGGATGTCACTGGTTTATTGTGGCAGACTTTTTGGGCGTTTTGATGTGTCTTTTAGACGGAAGATTGGTAGTAACTGGTTCTAACCATTTTGTTCCACTATCATACTTGTGGAATATCATGTAATAAAATGGATGTAGATTTTTGGTGATTGAGTGTTGTAAAATACGTGCTTGTACTTTAAATAATAATAAACAATCAAATATACATACATACATAGCTTGTACTATACCTACCAGACAGTGGGTAAACGGAACTTACTAACTATTTTGGGTTAATACATAAATATTATACATTGAACCACCCAGACCAATAAAGACGAGCCCCCTCTGACTTTTAAACTTTCACACAAAAACACAACTTAAGTATTTTAAACAAACTACAGTAGTTTTAACATTAAAAGTAGTTTAATAGAAAAAGGGCGAGCACTTACCTCACCTTATGGTCCCTGCCCAGTCAAAAAGGGTCCGGCCGTTATGCCCCCATTCCGGTTTGCCCCCGGCCGGTATGCCCCCACAGTTTAACGGCAAACTGGAACAAATTTACTTAAAATTGTGGGGGCATACCGGCCGGGGGCAAACCGGAATGGGGGCATAACGGCCGGAACCGTCAAAAACCGGCTCTGACGCAGTAGGTGCGCACGTGCGCAGTAGGCTGGGGTTCTGTCTAAAGAGGACCACTCAAGAAAATGGTTTGGTAAGAAGATATAGCATCAAAGCGGATGATGATATTCTTTACCCTGCAATGGAAAATTAATAGGCCGATCCTTTTTTTGGATTAGGTTATTACTGGCCCACAAAAATTCTGGCCCGCGGGCGAGTTAATATTTCACTGAAGTCCAAGCAGATTTTTTTTTAATTGTGGAGAAAAGTAAGAACTATTTGCAATAGGCTAATATTATGTCCGGTCATTGTGCTTACGACCTCCGAACTTTAATGTCATGAGTCTCTGCCAACAATGGGACATTAATTGACTGTTTATTACTTTCTTGTTCGCATTTTTAAAGACAAATAAGATGCAGTGTGTTCAGCAAGCTGATATTTTTTTGATTAATTGATCTGTTGACTGACCGAACGTTCGGTCGCGGTCCAGCCAGGGTACGCGCAAATGACGACATACGAAGTAACGTATGCTACTTTGAATATAAAAAAGAAAAATAATTTAAGTAGTATCTCTTTCATTGGTGATCACAGCTTTAGTTTTTTTTTTATCAGACTGTAAAATCAAAATCTTCGGACTGGTTCCCAAACGTATTAAACCAATTTTAGGGTTAAAGCAGGTTAAAGAGGACAATAGGACTAGTATTTTGAGATGTATTTCAGATAAAATACAAGACACCCTGTATTATTACAAAGCATCGAGTAGGTTCAACAAACTCGCAGACACGAAAAACATAAAATAACTAGAAAGGAGAACCACATGACAAATTTCAACCTCAACGAGATGTGACAGAGAAGAATAAATCAAAAGTCATTGTGAACACTCATAAATGTCACGTCCAAATTTTGTAACGAAGTAATTTTTATAAAAAAAGATCTTTAAAAATCCCAAAAAAATGTGAAGCTACGGCAGATAATTATGATAAGTGTTAGGGGTTTATTTATGGTAATGGTGAGGAGCGCTTTCATTGCAGCCTTCCTAAGCATACCAAACCCGGTCATCGCGCTGTCTGGCTTCAAACACTGGTCCAGGAAGGCGCTCTACCATAAAGTCGACCTCTGCACACAGTCCTGCTACAGCCAGATCGTCCCAGGCCTCTACTTGAGCAATGCAAGAGCCGCAGCAGACAAAAATGTCCTTAGACAGCTTAACATCACCCACGTGCTCACGATTGAGGCGCATCGCCTACCGAAATCAACTTTCGCTAATACCAACATATCCACACTCTTCATTCGGGCCGACGACACTCCTTCAACCAATCTCCTCTCCTACTTCCCAATGGCCAACGCATTCATCGAAGAAGGACTCAAGAAAGGAAACGTCCTCGTCCACTGCCACTTCGGCGTGTCCAGGTCCGCCACGATTGTTATAGCGTATATTATGGAGAAGTACAGCCTGACCTTCGACCAAGCTTACTTCTACGTTAGGCAGCGGAGGAAGTTTATCAACCCTAACCCTGGCTTCATCAGTCAGTTGAAGGAGTACCAGAGGCTGAACTATGACGTCAGCGGAATGTCCAGATTAGAAGCCTTCGTGACCGTCAATGCGAGGAAGCATAAGTATAAGATAGCATCGGCTGCCGCAGTGTTAGTTGGAATCTTGGTCCCCATAGCTGTCCTGGTTGGTTGAACAGTTTACGTCAAGATTTAACAGATAACAAGTCTCTTTGTGTAAAATACAAGTTTAAAAAAAGAGTAAAAGTCTGTAATTTTTACTGTCGTTTCATTGATTCCAATCTTTCTTTTCAGATACTGTTCGAAGTGCTGACGTTTTAGAGAAATGATACTTCGATTATTTATCTAAATTCATACGTAGACATGGACTAGTAAACCTAATACCTTTTTTAAATACAATAACGCTTAATATAAAGTAAACAAAACTGTGTAATCACTTAGGTAATAACAATATATTATATTGTTAAAATAAAACACCAAAATGTTTTCTTCTTTTTAATCTAAAGGTCACATATACTTTTTTTCCCTATAAAAATGAAGTCATAGTTATAAGCAGTTTTGTCATAAGTTTTTGGGTATGAAGAAGCAAAGATAAATCATCATCAGCCTATATACGTTTTTAGTGCTGGGACACAGGCCTTATCTCAATTGTGCGGGTTGGTGGAGGAGCAGCGATATATACATTACATATCACATCTTTTAAGGGTTTGGCATAGTTCAGTACAATTAAAGATAAAAAAAGTCTAAGAATACCTTTATAAAATAACAGCAAAACGTAAAGAATCTCAAGCGCACTCCCTATTCTTTCAAATCTCGTCTTCAAAACGACGTTTCGACCTTCAGGTAAAATCAGTGTTTTCTGTATCTCTGTCTTCCATACGGACGCACGAATTATTTTTATACATTTTCACATTCTTCACGGGTCGTGTGGAGTCAGCCTGATGTTTTATTTCAGATCATTGGTACGGCGTTGCCAGGGTGCTACTTTTGTCACATTTTATGTTACTTTTTACCCTCTTTTGTTACTTTGACGATACACAACTTAAATCATGTAACTTTTACGTTGGTTTATCGATATCTCTTGAAAAGAAAATAAAGTTAGGTATTGCAATAAAATAAAGTGGGCGCATTTTATTAAAGGGTTTTATTATTATTGTTTTCAATATGTCCTCCTAGCCGAGTTTACGGCTTCGGCCAGAATTGATGGCAGATAAGCATCTTTACGACCAACTAACTACGCAAGATTATACCATCTCGGATCGTAAGCACAGGTGGACTCCCGATTCCCTCACTCTGAGAAGACGTTGAGACAGCAGTCTGACACGACCGAAGAGAGATCAGACTCAGAAAACAATAATTTCAATATAACAGTAAAAAGAAATTAGGTGAAGCTAGCTCCTCAGTTTTGAAAAGGACTATTTTGCTCTCTCGTGTGTAATTTTTTTACATCGGTAACTGGCAACACTGCATTGGTAGCTGAGAAGGTTTTTGATAAAGATTCAGAGTGTGTTGCAAATTTTTATGAAGTGATCGCGATATTACGATTGTTAGACGTATTATTCCATCTGTTGTTTTCTTTCTTTGTCATTTGTTCGTGTTGAAGTTTATTACGACCGAGTTGGTAGTTTGGGGAGAATGCGTTGATGCACCTTAACGGTTGTTACACCAGTCGCGGGTTCGATCCCCGCATGTTATGAACATATTTTTATTTGTCTGGGGGTTGCATGTGTAATATGTATATATTCACCGCAAAAGTGTGTCATCATCATTGCGTATGGCTTCTTCATGAATCCTCAGATGTCAATGTCGAGTTGCTGCAACCAGTCCACTGCAGCAGGAGTGAGGCATAACCTCACAAAAGTGTGTGAGAAAAGTTTATCCGTAGGGATCAAATCGCACCAATCAATGTAATAGCTAATACCCCATAGTACCTACACCATCTAGCCCCAAACTAAGCTAGTTTGGGGCTAGATGATTATGATATAATTACACTAGTTTCACTAATTAAGGCGCCTCAATTCAATCAAATTCAATTCAAGTTAATTACATATTTCCGCCTAGTATGTTTTTTTATAAATACCTACTATTTCTGAGCTCAGTGCACAAACGTATGTTTCTCTTTACAAAACTAAAACCCGAAAAGAAACTTCGGAAACGAATATATCACGTACTGGCACAGACAGACGAACCTGCTAAATATCATCACAATATCTCAGTAAATGGTCGCTAGATTCTCACACCTGGACGCTTAACCTCTGTTTAAATATAGCAATACAAAAATATCACACCAATTAATAGCTGCGAACAACAGATATGTCATAGTAGGATGAGTACACAGTAAGTCATATACCGCACATGCACACTCAAATAAAATCTCGACCCTCCAATGCCAATAAACCAGGCGGTGGGCACTGGGCCGTTTAGGTGGGTACCACCGCAGTGCCAGATATTTTCCCGTGAAATAGAATGTGTCAAGCACTTCTGTGTTTCGGGGAAAGGGAACTGAAGTTAGTAAAGTTACTGGGTATATGAGACCTAATAACTGTCGTCTCGGTGTAGCGGACGCAGGGCGGTGCCAGACAGTAACTGCTTTGTTACTGTTTGGCACTGAACTGTCTGAGGGCAGACGTGGCGCTTACCATCAGGTGTACGATCTGCTCGTCTTGTTACACATTGCAATTAAATAAAATAAACCCTCTTTTTAGAGCAAACCAGGAGGTCGTTGAGCTTGTAAGGCTACTACGAGTATATTTGACGAGCCATTTGGTGTAATGGTCGAGAAGTCGGCTATTACACCAGAGGTCGCCGGTTCGATCCCCGCACACGGTACAAACATTTGTGTGCATAAACAATTAAACATGTTTGTTTGTATCGGTCTGGGTGTTTCTTTGTATAATATGTATGAATTTATAAAATCCATTGTCTGGCACCCATAGCACAAGCTAATGCTTAGTTTGGGGCTAGATGGCGCTGTGTGAATAATGTCCAGAGATATTAATTTAATTTATTTATAAAGTAGCAGATTACTTAAATCTTATATCTGTGCTTAAATGACAAGACTTTTGTGACATGAAACAGATTTGCTTCACAATGCTTATTTATTGTAGGAAGATGACATTCTAAAAGACATATTATTTGAAAAAGGGGTTCATTCCCGTTCGTCCCACCAAGCTTCGTCCCACTAGTGGGACAAATTCATTGTAAATCTAGTGGTATAATAAATACTTTGCCTTTGACTTCTGAAAATAACGTACTTTATACTCTACCTATCTACTATGTATAAGTACTTGGCACTGTTGCTCACTGGATATTGTCTTCGCTCCTGCATTTTCGAGTAAACACGTTATTTGACAAACTGCGGTTAATTCTTTTTGTATTTTAGTCTACACTATCTAATAAACACGTTATTTTACAATGCGTGGTTTGGCTATCTCTGTTTTTATTCAATCTTTCTCTGACGTGCATGTAGGAATGTAATTATTGTAGTATCTAGTTGGGTTGAGTTAACTAGTAAAATGTTTGGCTTAAAGAAGAGTTTGCTTATTATGAAAATTACCTACTGAGTAAAAGTATTTGTTGTAGAACTGTGATAGGTAGCAGTGGCTTCAAATAGATGGTTCAAATCTTGGTACAGGTACCGGCAAACTTCTTGAATAAAGGGTGGGGATTTCGCAGTTTTGACATGCCTGCGCGCTATTGGTCAGATGCATAACTCTGACCAAAAGCGCGCGCGGGCGTTCGGGAGATTTGCGCGCGCTATTGGTCAAGCGCAAGTGCACATGCGCGACCTTTCCCCTTCTCCGTCGACTGATGTTCAACAAATTTGCCGATACCTAATATTTATCTATGAATTTTTCTGTGAACAGTTTACTGCTAGCTCGGCGGTGACGAAAAACATCGTGAGGAAACTTGCACACTCAAATGGTTTAGAACAATTTTCTTTAGCTATGATCCGATAATCTAGGTGCCTTCTCAAGGGTACTGGAGGTCAGGTAGCAGTCATGACAACTGTCACTGGATTTGTCCCAAAACACGTCGAGGAGCGCTTAAAAAATATGAAAGGAAATTACCAATATTTAACCTTAAACCTGGTATTCATTAAAAATCATTGATGTCAAACGGTGTCAAATTAACAAATGTTCCAGAAGCATCACATTAAGAGCTTCGCAGCTCTCATACATCCGGTCGTCTCAATATATCTTGAAGATTACGGGATATGTTTACAAATTCGGCGATTATATTCGTGAGCCGAGTGTTAACCGATTACATAATACTTATCTTTGGTTTAAATAAATGGAATAACAGCTGCTATGAAGGGAATTTATGAAGATTTTTTTATGCTAAAGCTGTTGTCATACAGGCAGCCCACCTGATGGTAAAGAGCTGCTTCGGCTTATTTGAGAGTCGATCAATGTGATGCCATACTGTAGGCTCATCTGATCTTGAAGTCTTTTGATTTCAAGTGTACTGGCTCCCGCATTAATATTACCGAAACACAACACAACCGTCGGGATAGTAGCTAACCGGCCTCTTAAAATGTCGGGTTAGGAGACAACTGTCCCCGGGGCCGCGGCCAAGTTAACACAGAGTAGAAACAATAGTTGTAAAGTCGGCCGAATACGTGGGCCAGCCAGAATACCACGAGGAAAAGGTGTCATAGTTAAGTCGACCCATTGGGATTTTTGTTTCACAACAATGATATTATATAAAACATCATTGTTTCACAACCTATCACCGGCCCAAGGTAGGGATCAAACCAGGTGGTTTAATTCCCACCTTGGGTCTGGTTTTACGGAGTTCTACGGAGGCGACCAAAAAAAGAATATTGTTTAAGCTCAGCACCTATTGTGGTAATCCTTAACATTCATTTTAATCAAGTTCCAATTATTCTTTTACTATCTATTGTTGGCCTGATCAATGTATCTGATGTCTGATATTTACTTTTATATTATTTCCTATTCTAGTACTATAGCCTAGTATAATTTGATCTGGAGCAATTAATTATGCACTTCACCGACACGATGCCAAATAGCAATCGCTCCTTTCGTTCTGTGATTTCGAACCGACGATTTCTGAGAACTTTATAACGAACGATTTATTCTTTACATTTACTTGCAACGTTTTATTTAGTTTAAAAGATTTAAGAGAATTGCTATATCGGTATATCGTAAAATGATTGTCTAGAAGCTGCCAAGTCTTAATCTTACTATCGCCTAGTTCATGGCTGAATGTGGTTTATTTTTAAGTGACAGAATTTAATGACTTATTACTATTATTGCATATAGCCTTCCGCCCGCGGTTTCACCCGTACGTAACTTCCTTTTTTCAAATATCACCCCTTTCCCTCCACATTTCCGGGATCAAAAGTACCATATGTCACCCGAGGGTAGTGTAGCTTTCTAACAGTGAAAGGTTTTTTTCAAATCGGAGCCTATTCAATACAAGCAAACAAACAATCAAATCTTTCCTCTTTATTGTATCAATCAGTCCATGAATGGGCCAACCCTTTTTTTTTCTCGAAGTAGAATGCGTTTATGCACCATAACCGCAGGCTAGCTAGACCCGCGGCCGTGTGTGGGACTCGAGACTGAAGCGTCCACTACCCACTAAACTCCCCTGGTTTCTCCTTCACACCCGATTAGGACGAGCCGGTGTGCTAGCCTTATGGCTATTGACCAGCCCAATGAATGGGCCAACCCTGGGATAGGCCGATCAATAGCCACAAGACGTGTCCCGGCTCGTCCCTCTTTAGGTGTTAAGGGTAACCGGGGGAGTTTAATGGGCAGTGGGACGAATTAGTCCCAAGTCCCGCACACAGCCGTAGGTCTTGCTAGTCAGAAGTACCAACATAAAAATAATATCGTTAGTTTTATAAGGGTTAAACTAAATTACTTCATCTAAATATATAAAACTCAAAGGTGACTGACTGACTGGCATACATAGATCATCGCACGCCCAAACCACTGGACGGATCGGGGTGAAATTTGGCATGCAGGAAGATGTTATGACGTAGGCATCCGCTAAGAAATGATTTTGATCAATTCCCACGGGAACGGAACCACGCGGGTAAAAACCGCGGCCGGCCGCTAGTATCTAATATCTCACTAAATTATATTATAGGCATGTAAAATTACAAAAGATAGATTTACTTATCAAAAGGTGACTTACCAAAATTCATTGTAGGACAGGAGTGGCGCGTTCCGGCCTCCGGCACTATCACTCACTAAACCAACACAAAGATACTATCACTACTAATTAGTACTAGGTACTTGGTCTGTGCTACTAATACGTCGGTCTTCTAGTGAGGATGGTACTTCCATGGTTGAGCCAACCCATTGACTGGGAATTTTCTGCAGCATAACTCCTCTACACGAGTACGCATCGTACTACTATGATTATGAACGTATAACTTATTTCTCCAATGTTAAATTACTTAGTCTCTCTCTCCAAATGATGAAAAGTAACGCCGAGTAGGTACTATCTACCCACAGAATGAACTAAGTATGTATCTACCCACTAAATTGAAAACTTGAAATCAAGAGAGCATGTAACATTTGTAGTAAAATAAGGTAGAATTCACTATCCGACTTCAAAGCAGGAAATTCTCAATTTAGTTTTCTTACTACGAGTACTATTACTGACAAAATGTCCGGTCTCTTAAGAAAAAAATATTGTTGATCCAGGTTTTCATTTTATACTGACTACAAAAAAATTTTTTTTTAGGTGTTTCGTATTGTTACTAATGTTTACTAAATATTGTGCAATAATTTCATTTCGTAGTCCCGGGTGCTCCCAGAAATATCAATGGCTGTTAAAATAATATCATAGAAACATTAAAGGGTGGATCTTCAGAAAAGTGCTCTCCGCGTAATTTCCACGGCATTTTTGAAATCGCTAAATTATGGTGAATTGCACAAATATTCCAAAAGCTTGTGCAAATTTAAACAACATATCAAAATTCGCCACGTACGGGATCTATACTTTTGCTAAAAAAAATGGAGAAAATTGGCGGCCCATGGAAATTACAATAAAGGCCATGGAAATTACCCAGCAGATTAAATTTAGCTAAAAACCATGTCAAATATGAAATTAAGCTGTTATATTAGTTAGTTAGGGTAGTATAAAGATCTACATTGTATTAAAACAATATTTAGCAAAAATAGTAGCTTTATTTCAAAACTTACTTATGATACTCAAAGTAGGAACATGAAAGTGATAAAACTGTTATCAATTAACTTTCTTATACATTAAAATTGTTCCCATAACATTATACTTATGGATAAACATAATGGTAAATATAAAAAAATAACAAATTGAATTTTTATAAAATAAGTCTTTTCATCAATCAGTTTAAGTCTTCAATTTAATTGTTGAAATTCTTTAAAAGCGTCTTTGGTTCAATCGAGACCTAGGCAGTGCTGCAGTCTCTAAAAAGGTGCCAAGTGGACTACATGTATATCTACGTACCTATTAAGGTACTTAACCAAAACGCTGCATATCGGTTCGATTGCAAAACCAGAGCTCAAATCCTATCCAGTTAGAGCGAGGTGACAGGGAGACGTAATTTCTAAACTGGTCATTGCTGTGCTGGAGGATATTTTCATGCCTCTGGATTGGCAAGGATTCTGTATTAACACCAATGGCGAGTACCTTACACAGCTACGCTTTGCCGACGATGTAGTTCTCATGGCCGAGACCATGGTGGATCTGAAATTCTGAACACAATGCTCGAAGATCTTAGTAACGTTTCCATAAGAGTTGGTCTTAAAATGAATATGGACACGACGAAAATTATGTCGAACGTCCATGTTGCACCCACTCCAGTTAGCATTGGAAACGTTACGCTTGAAGTTGTTGACCATTATGTTTACCTGGACAGGCAGTTCAGTTAGGTAAGTCCAACTTCGAGAAAGAGATCCCTTGACGAATCCAGCTCGGATGAGCAGCGTTCGGGAAGCTACGGAACATATTCGCATCCAACATACCTCAGTGCCTCAAGACGAAAGTCTTTGAACAGTGTGTGTTGTCAGTGATAACATATGGAAGCGAAACGTGGTCATTCACTATAGGTCTCATAAGAAGCCTCAAGGTCACACATTGGCAATGGAGAGAGTTATGCTTGGTGTTTCTTTGTGCGATAGAGTCAAAAATGAGGAGATTCGCAAAAGAATGTAGGTAACCGACATAGCTCGAAGAGTTGCTCAGTTAAAGTGATAGTAGGCGGGACACATATCCCGCAGAACCGATGGCCATTGGGCTGGAAAGGTTTTGCAATGGTGTCTTTCAGTTCGACCGCGCACTGGAAGACTTTCAGTGGGAAGGCCCTTTACTAGCTGGACTGACGACTTTGCCAAGGCCGCCGGAAACCGCGGGATGTGCGTGGCGCAAGGACCGATCAGTGTAGAGATCCTTGGGGGATGCCTATACCCAGCAGTGGGCGTCGTATGGCTGATGATGATGAACTTAAAAGAAACAAGGTAATTTCCATGGGTCTTACGTAATTTCCATGGTGTTTTATCCATGGAAATTACACCATGGAAATTACAAAAAAAACATATATTGTGAAATAACTTTTCATTTAAAAGATATAACCAGCTAGGTTTTTACTGTCCATCTACATTAAGGAGCTAGGTATTTCACCTCAAAACCCATTTACTAAAAGTAGTACAATTACATTGAAAAAATGTGACACGGGAATGCCGGAAAACTGGGAACCAAATTTTTTAAAATTGAAGAACGTACTCCAGCATCCAAAGCGCGGGAACCAGCGACATGGCCACCTCACCTGCTAGCTGCGGGGTAACTGACGATTCGAATACACCTATCAGGGTTCGCCTACGCCTGGCCAGCCCTGAGCAGTGCCCCTCGAAAGGCGCGCCGCGAAAATATTGCTAAGCGTGTGACATATATACTTATGACCATAAAATCAAAAGTTTCCTTCCAATTAATTTAAAATTTGACCAGTATGTAAACTGATTTATCTATTTTAAATGTGTGTAGAAAACTGGTTAAAAACGTGAGTGGTTTTAAAAATATGTGCGATTGTTTAGAAGTCGGCGCTCGTGTGACACGTAAAAAACGTGCAAAATTCACCGGATTTGAGGTGTTGATGGTGAATTACTCAAATCTTCGTAGTTTTTAATCAAAGACATCTATATTAGCATTTTTTAAGTCTTAATGAAATGAAGAAACGTTGTAATAATAGTTTTTATCGTAATAATTTATTTTAACCACTCAATCCCGAACCGGCACTCGGGTGCCGCGTAACAATAGATTTTCTATTGTGTCTGGTGATCCGGGGCTTGAAAGATTAATAGGAGATATGAGTCTGTGACACTCTGAAAATGCTTTTCCAAGAAGTAGCTTAAAGCACCCACCAGAATCATAAGAAAGAAATATTAAGGTAGTTTGTCATTATTTTTCTATAAAGACCATCTATCAATATTACAGACTTGATTTTGCCATGTTCACTGAGAAATATAAAAATGAATTATCGTATAACGACAAAGCATATTAATAACATTTTTAATAGTTTTCTAGGAACTTCTCGCAAATCACATGATAGCTTCCACCCGCAGCATTCTACATGCAAACTGGGAATCAAAAGATCTTCCCGGGATGAAAAGAAGCCAAAGGCTCGAAGATCAGGGGGCTTAGACAAGATGACATCGCTTCATAGCTGGCAAATTTCGCTAAGTTCAATTAGTATGGATTTGACAGATGCCATAGAAAAGTGACGTGTTGAAAGTATGGGATTTGACATTCGCTATCGCAAAATGAGCTATAACGAACGTCATAAATGCCGCTTGTCTAGGGGGGCTGATTAGCCTAGAGTGCTACGCTTCTTGGTGAAGTGTCCCTTAATGGAATAGGCCGCAGTGGCCACTTGTTATCAAGTGAGCTGCGTGCTTGTCTACCAATTGACTTAACAATGAAAGAAACTTACCAAATTCTGAATCATAGTGCAAGCGTACCTACTCGTACCTACTTTACGTAGGCACCCATCGTACCTATATCCTATGGCCAGCAATACACGATCCGTCCTATCGTCAAATCGGCGTGACACGATCGATTGGATCAAACCGAATTGACCGTGTGGGCGTGGATTGGCATGACAAATCTTGTTGTCAATCGATCGCTTCATGCCAATTTGACGATAGGCAGGATGGTGTATGGCCAGCATAACCTCTCAGTTATTACATCCTAGTATTTAGCGACGATTCCACAGAAAATGGTGTTGACCGCATTTTGACGGGTCCCCTATATGAGTGCGAAAGTTCATAGTTCGATTTTCATTATATCGAACACGCTCTGTCGATAATTCAGTAGTAGGATGTTTTATTACATCGATGATTTGTTAGTGCGATGTAACGTTTGTGCGAAAAATCGACAGCAAGATTCCCATCCCGTTGCTATCCGATATCAATAAGTAGCTCCATCCTTTAAAATCATAACGTCATCCTAAAATAACTGCGACTGTGGCGTGAATTCCACTCGGCTACGTCACTACGGCTGCTAAAATAGACGTATTATTTCTGAAAATGCTGCCAGAGAACACGGGATCAATAAAATAGGTCTATTTAAAAACGTTGGGAAGCGGGGTCGGCGTTCTGAGCTATGGTTCAGTAGTGTAGGTATTAACTTGGAGATAAGAATGATTGGGCCTGTCAATCGTCAAAAAGCGGCCACCTGCTCGTCTCATTCGGATGTGAAGGAGAAAAGGGGAAAGGACTATGCAAAAGACTGGGCCCAAAAAAAATGTTGTGTAGGTTTGGGACATAGACTACGAAGTAGATCCAATTATGGCGTCGACAAAATTGGTCCTAGTGAAAAAAAAAATATCTGCATCGTACTATTTTTTATGTACACGACAAAGTTCAGTAGAACTACGAATAGTTTATTCGTAATATAAGGAACCCTACCCTCTGCCAAAGCCCTCATGTGCTCAGCTATCATTCTAGAGTCAACAACTGTTCATTTTCAGAGCGCACGTAGATACTCTGATCAATGAAGATTTATATTCATTTTCAAGTTGTAAATATAATTTTTTATAAATTAAATTAAATAAATTTATATTTACGTATTCACGAAAATTAATTAACTGAATAAAGATAAATGTTCATTAGGGTATTTTACTATATTAAAGATAAGAGGAAGAGTAAATAAATTCTCATAATCATGATAGGTAAATTTTATTTGATAAATTCATTAAAAATGTTGTCACAGAAGTTCACAATCATATCCTTCCAAACATTAAAAACAATAATTTATTACAAAATACACATTTCCTTGTTCTATTACAATTATTTTGTGCGTTCATTCTTTATCTTAATTAAATAAAAAATAATTAACAATTACTTAAATCTAGTAATCTCATTATAGAATTCTTAAACTAGGAGATTCGTAATATTAACTATAAAGGAAATCATAATATATTGCTTCAATTATGATACATGCTACAATCATTATCAGACTATTCTTTAGATCCATTTCACTGCACCATAGCGCCACAAGTTACACAAAAGTTATGACGTGTTGCTGAAATTCTTTTTACAAAAGTATTAGATATAGAACATTTTGCATTTTTGATTTTATTTACGAGTAATATTTTTTTTTAGTTTGCGGCACTAGTGTGCATTGAAATGGATCTTAAAATAATCAATTAACCCTAAAAACTTTAACAACACTGTAAAAATTCTAGAAAAATGTCTATTTGTACAATTTTGTTTATCTATCTAATAATCTCAAAGGTTCTACACAATATGTAGACAAAAATATTTGCAAGGCTCTTTAAAGTTTATAGGCACTGTCTGAAATTCATTTGTATACTCATTTACGCTAGTCATAAATTATGTACAAATTTTATGTACATTAAGGCACATTTTAAATTCTACGTTAATAAATTTAAATTTAAATGCGATGTTAAATTTATTTAAATTATTGTACTTAACAACAGTGGAAGACGTTGAACAATATTTACATTATTTTAGAAATCTTGTGCGTGTCTTTTTAAACTTTAGAACTAAGTAGTGTACTTTAATCGATTTAAATTTAGAAACAATATTAAAATTAGTCAGTCTCCAAGAGAGATTTTTACAACCTTTATTTTCTATTTGCACCATTAAGTTGCCGAAATACGAAAACATGACACTAAGAAACATTTGAAACATTTTATTGATATCCCATTGTCTAAAATCGACACAAAAATATGTAAGTTAGAATCACAAACATGAATGAATGAAGTTATAATTTTATTTCAAACAATGATCTTTCATTTAAATGTCTCAAAGTTAACGAAAAAGCTACTGAATCATTTGGAGGTATTGGTTTTCTTCATAAAACGATGACAATGAAGTTTGAAGATCGTTTACAACCATATTGTCTCCTCCTTGCAATGGATGCGTGCTACTTGACACCATTTCCGAACTCTTCCAGTTCTCACAACTCTCTACATACTCTAACGTTCTCTGATACGTCTCCTGCCTCATCGTACTATTATTATTCTGATTCTTCTTCCTACCGTTATTCGCCTCTATCTGAGACTGCGAGATATCCCAAACTTGCACATCACTAGCCTGATTGTTCTGACTCCTCAAACTATTCATGCTACAGTCAGTCTGCTGATCACCCATATTCTTCACCACCTGATTACAGTTCATCGATGCCCTCACTCCATTTGGTTTTTGACTGCCTGTCGACATGTTCACTGAGTTCTGAACAGACTTCTGCATGTTGTGTTTATTGAATTGGTTGCCGGGATAATCCCACTGGTTGTACGGCCTCTGATGATTGTAATATTGGTTGTTGTTCATCATCGCTTGGTTGTACTGGTGATTGTTCTTCGGAGGAGGTGGTCCCATCACATTTGCTGCATTCACTACTGCGTTGTACGGTGGAGGTTGAGGGTATTGCATGTTTTGGTTGTACTGTTGGTTTTGTTGTTCACAATAGCTGTTCATTGCCCCTCTACTCATGTTTCCACTGTTGTCAACGCTCATCATTGAAGACCGTGACATCTGCATTGGATGCATTTGATTGTTTTGGTTTGGATAATTCATTGGCTGTTGGTAGTTCATCATCTGATTGTTGTAAACCATATTTGGTTGATTCTGCATCTGATTCGGCATCTGATGCATAACTGGCATTTGGTTGTGGTTGTACTGTTGCATCACTGGATACTGTTGCATATTCTGATTCCTCATATTCATATTTGGTTGATTCTGCATAGGATATGGCGGTGCTTGGTTATAATTGTGATTCTGATACTGATTGGGAATGTTGGTCCTGTTCGGCATTTTGTTATTACAATTCTGGCGGTTGTTCATGTAATTTACGGGAACTTGCATTTGCTGTTGATTCACATTCATATTTATCATTGTATTTTGATTTTGGTTCTGCACCGGCCCGTTCATTGTCATATTTGACATATTTTGAACCATTGGACTAGGGACTCCTTGCGACATAGGACTCTGTAGTCCCGGATGCATCGGGCTGGGCATGCCATGACTCATGGGACTCGCAATATTTTGACCCATCGGGCTCGCCATATTGACCATAGGACCTGCCATATTCTGGGACATAGGACTTCCCATGTTATTGTGCCGTGGGCTCATCATCATTTGGTTAGGCATTTGCGGGCTCATGAGACTTTGCATGCTTTGAGGACTCATAGCATTATGTTGTGGAGACATCACACTCATGACGCTTTGTGGACTCATCACGTTATACACGCTTGGCGGACTCATGACATTGTGAGGAATGTGTGGACTCATAACACTCTGTGGGCTCATTGTGCTGTGAGGAAGACTTTGAGGACTCAACATACTATGGGCTATGTTTTGAGGACTTAACACCGTTTGTGGACTCATCACCATCGTCTTTGGACTCATCGAAGTTTGTTTCTGAGGTATCTGGTTCATTCTCATCCTATTTGACTGCTCTGTCTGATTTGCTGCCATCGTCTGCAACGAATGTAATGGGTTCGTTGAAATATTACTGGTTGGTGGTTTAGAATAGTCCTGTTCACATTTCTCTGCACTCACTTCCGGGATAACTTGTTCCTGAAGTGGGTTCTTGTCGTCCGGCGATTTGGTGGCTAAAATAGAACCACTGTTACCGGACATGCTAACGTCTAATGATCTTAAATCGACTGGAATATCACTTATATTGAGATCACTTCCTATGGCACCTAGGTTTTTGAGTAGAGAATCGTCACTGGTCGCTACATCACTAATTTTGTCACTGGTGTTGTTCTGTATTTCACTGGACACATTGTCTTTGGTTGCGTCTGTGTCTTGGTCAGCTTCGGTTTCGGTTGCATTGGTGGAGTCGGTTTTAGCTGGAGCTGCCGATTCGGTTGCCAATATTGATTGGTTAAGATATTGCATCATTTCGTCTGGTATTACTAGTTTGTTCTCCACCATTTCACCTTCTGCAACCTGTGGAGAAATAACATTTCTTTAATGAAAGGTTCTTATTACAATAATTTAAAATTTAAAGAGCTGAAATAAACTAAAAAAGTTAAGACCTAATTGGTCTTCTTAGGATTTTATAACAGACTCATTAAGTCTTCGACTTATGCTATTTACTTGATAGTCAGATCAATGTACGAGTGATGTTCTTTAAAATCATTTTTAAGTCATTAGTCCTTATTCATAGCTTGCTATGTAGAACCATACTGTTAACGCGCACTGGATCACCTATGGTAAGCCTTTCTGTAAAATTAAAAAAATATTCAGACATACCTGTTCCAAGTTAACTTCTTGGTTAGGATGGTGGACCTGATTCGGCTGGTGTACTTGCGCGGTGGTGATGACCACGGTGCCGGTGGAGTTGGACCGGGACTCCTTGAACGTGGGCTCGTGGTCGTCCTCCGTCTTGAACGGGAATGACGCTTCACCCTGGGGGTAGAGGCATTGGTGATTAGGTTTTGTTTATTGCTTTGTGTTACAAGACGAGCAGATCGTACACCTGATGGTAAGCGCCACGTTTGCCCTTAGACAGTTCAGTGACAAACAGTAACTAAGCAGTTACTATCTGGGACTGCCCTGCGCCCGCTACACCGAGACGACAGTTATTAGGTCTCATATACCCAGTAATTTCACTAGCTTCAGTGCCCTTTCGTCGAAACACAGAAGTACTAGACACACTTCTATTTCACGGGAAAATATCTGGTACTGTGGTGGTGATGAGTTTAATGGAAGTGATGAGGATGTATGAGAAGTTGAAATTTTTAGGATTCTCTTCTGATGAGCTTGGATATGTTTGCCCGTACAATGTGTTTTGCACTGTCACTTTCCGTTGAAGGTAAGTAGTGGTCTGAGTGAGATCTTTCACCTTAAAAGAGTGGGATGTACTGTCTTATACGCTTGTATGCTCTCATCATTCTTTAGCAGGAGTTTTGCGGGTTCATCAAATAATAATTATATTAGGTTCAAAAAACTAACTGGTAAGAAATGTATTAAATAAGGCTAAGGCTAAGGGCTCTTTCTTGAATCCCCTTTTCATGAACCGTGTAAGAACAATATTATAGAAAGTGAGTTCTGATCTTTATGGATAAGTAAGTCAGAAAAGCGTTAGAGTGAAAAGTCATGGCAATTTTCGTAAAGTTCCTGATAAATTCAAACTTTTTGCCAACTAGACGAAGACATTTGAATATTTTTAAAAATTGGCAAATTGTTAAGTTTCTTGCAGCATTTCTCCTCAGCAGGGAATTCATATGGAAATCCTGCCAGGTTAGAAAAAAAATAATGTCTAAAAGAATTGTAGTTAATCAATTAAAAAAAATACTTTGGTATTATCCTAGTAGTAATCACACTAAGCAATGATGATGAGGTATACAACTTACCACATCATCAGCACCACAGGGGTAAGGCTGATAACCCTGCGCCTGGTCGCTCAGGTTGGACTGCTCCGACAGGCGCCGCGCTTCCTCCTTCACCTGGATGTTGGGGTCCAGTTCCAACGCCAGTTCTTCAGCTCGTACTTCTGAGCACGTCACGCCGCGCAAGAGAACAGCCTGTGGGAGAGAGAGGGATTTATCAGTTTAATAGATTTGAGAAATGAACAAGGTGGACGAATAGGCTTGTCAAACGCCACAAGGCGGGCACTGGCTCGCCCTTTTACCACTGGGTAGTATCCCACACAAGGTTGTGCTATTCTACAGTTTTGATGCCAACACGCATTCTCCTCCGAAAAAAAAACGGACGTGTATTGCTACATTTGGCTTAATTATGATGTGAGAGGTCATTGTTTCTCATTTATAGTAAAAGGATAAACGAACAAAAATATACTATGTAGCTTTCACATACAATATGGTTTAAATAAATCTACTTCGAAACAGGGGCAACACTAAAAGAGGGTACACTAAATTGCACAGATAGGTACCTACACTCTTCTTAGTATTTAATTTGTAGTAGCTGCATTACCAAATGAAAAGTAATAATAAGAAAATAGGATAACACTATAAGTATTGTCATGTGGCACTACGTCTGCCTTTTATACTGTTGTGTTGTACAATAAAGATAAATAATACGTGTGGCACTCGGGGCACTTTTTATCAACTTATGCGGCAGACTCCGGCACAGTGTTTATGTGCGTGCGACTAGACGTATGCGTGTAGACTGTACGAAGCTCGCACGGATCGAGACGAGCTGCCCGGTCGCACGCACACAAACACCGTTCCGAAGTCTGCCGAACTGACACGACGTTAGACGAGTGTCAGGTTTTTTCCTTAGGTTTTTTTTTTCGTTACGTAATTTCTTGATTCGGTCGCCGAGCTCAAAACCCGCGATAAAAGCTTTGCATTAGCTTAATAAATAAAATAATACATAATAATAATATGCTTACCTGGTTGCCCTGTGACGTCCGCACAGCTTGCACGGCGGCGAGAGCAGAGGAAGGCGCCGGCGCATACCCCACGCATGACACTTGACTAGATCTGCGAACGAAAATATGCTGTTAATATGGATACCTCACATCGTCAATGGTTCATCAGGAATCAAGAAGCTCGCCATAAACAGTTTTGCAAACTGACAACCGACGGCGCTGAATAGGTAACGGATCCGAATTAGTTCTGAACTCTACATGATGCAAGTAAAATATAAATACACACCAACTTGTTCTCATCCATACAGTTTGCCAGTCAATCTAGTATAGGAGAAGTTAAGGCAAAAAATCTGTCATAATATAGTAGGTTTGTCTTTTGTCGCTAAAATATAAAAGGTATGCTACTGTTTCCTTGATTTAAAGTGATAATATTAGTCATTTTGTAACTGCTTATTAAACATCGGTTTAAAACAACCCGATGAAATGTGTATACCATACGGTGATCGATCGTCAGCATTTCTTTTCTGTTTATTTTTTTCAAAGTATATAAAAAAGACAACAAACCTTCGACTACTATCAGGTGACAGCTGGTCGTAGACCGCCGTGTGCTGCGTAGCTAGCCTTTGAGGCCCGGCGACGCCTGTGGTGGTGGCCACCGCTCCTGACACCACTGAGGCTTGGCTGCTCTTCCGAGATATGTCTGACGACCTAGAGAAATAATTAATTAGTATTAGTGGTGACTCTTCTGGGATATTGTCGGTTGAGCCGGCCAATCGCTACATCGCAGGCAAAAGCTTTTGGAAAAAAATGCATGGCGGTGTGAAGGGTGAACCGGGGGTGTGGAAGTTCAGTGGGATGTAGTGGGACGAAAATATTTAGATCTTAGTCCCACGGCCGCAGGTTTTACTAATCCAAGAGTATAGTGCTTAAAAGCATTTTCCTTAGGAAAGACAGAGGAAATTTTCAGTTACTATCCTCAATAGACAATGAGCCGAGACACCAATTTTGCCAGTCCTGTTTTTTCTTCTACTTTGTTGACAAATAGGCAGAGAATGAAACACGAAAAATGTAATACTACCAACTAAATACTAACCTAGCACTATATAAACTGCTGCCAGAAGATATCCCAGAGTCCCGCCTGGTATTAGGGACGCCTGTCTTTAGTTCCACAGCGACGTTTGTATTATGTAGCTCAGTTCGACCCGGTACTGCGCCTGTAAGCAAGAAAAGGTAAAATAAAGTAAGTAAGAAGTTAAAATAATTTAAGACGAGCAGATCGTACACCTGATGGTAAGCGCCACGTCTGCCCTTAGACAGTTCAGTGCCAAACAGTAACCAAGCAGTTACTGTCCGACACCGCCCTGCGCCCGCTACACCGAGACGACAGTTAATAGGTCTCATATAGGTACCCAGTAATTTCACTAGCTACAGTGCCCTTGAAGTGCTTGACACACTTCTATTTCACGGGAAAATATCTGGCACTGCGGTGGAACCCACCTAGACGGCCCAGTACAGGAACCTACCACCTGGTCAAAATAATTGCTCAAAAACAAAGTATGGTTTACTTTCCAATGGTTAATTCAATTTCATTTTTACAAAGTTTAATTATTTCTATTTTTTAATCTAAAGAAACAAGTTCCTAGACGTACTTATTTGACGAATTCGTTCACTACTCTTTTATACCAAATATAAGCAAATCTATTTACAAAACTATTAAGTTACAGTTACATATACTACAACCTTAATATTTCCAGAAGTAGGTATACAAAAAAATGTAAATGCAAAAAGAAATTACCTCCTCCAATATCTCCCACGTGACTAGGCGGCATGAGCCTACCCACGCCCATCTTGTTGTTGAACCGTGGCGTGTGGTGGTGGGCGCGAGGCTCGCCTATCGCCACCATCGCGCGCAGCATCAGTGGGAGTTGGCCCACCTCGCCCACTACTTCCTGTTCCACCTAGAAAGAGAAGGGACGCTAGTTAAAAGACGGTCTAGTATCGAGAAGTCGTGTTGTAAGCACTACACACTACGAGTATTCCTTTCTGCTTACTAGGGTTGACCTGTAAATATTGCCATGTGGCATTAAGTACGCCTTTTGTAAGGTTTTGTAATGTACCTAATTAAGAATAAATAAACCGTATTGTCATTACTTGACGATTCTTAAGTGCTTTATGTAGCCTATAAATAAGAACTTTTGACTGTGACTTTGAAAGAGGAGACTTTTTACTAGTTTTGATTGTTATCTGGTAAGAAGTAAGAAGAGGGCAGGTTTAGATTACCACACTTACTAAATGTATGAAAAAAATATTTGTCCAACGATATACATATTTGTCCAATCACAACACAAAGATTACTTATGATCCTTTACTTATGATCTTGATAAATCAGATCGAACTCTCCAAAATGTCATGAACTAACCTCTCCATCTATCCTGAAGTAGGGAACGCCATTTTCATCACTGAATCCGCCAAGACCTGAACCGCCGAAGTCCAATTCTCCTCCACACTGAGCAGATAGCTGTAAAAACAATGTCACATTATAACATACGTCTATTTTATTATTTTTAAAGCATTTTGTGTGCTTAATGGCGATATTAATATAAATATATTAGAAAAAATTCAATTTGTCCAGGTATCAGGCGGGACTAGAATCCACGTCTCTGGCTGTTCGGGCGAGTGCACTACCAACTATGCTACCGAGACCTTATCGGACCCGTTGAATTTCTTCTAGTATTTATTTTACGCTATGTCAGCGCCATCTCTTCAATGTTGCTACTAATACTACTACAAAAGACTTGACAAATTGAATTTTTTCTAATTATTAATACGTCTATTTGTTAAATTCAAGCTTTAGCAACGACGCATCTATTCGTCACATGAAGATCTACAAAAAAGATGTGAATAGAACCTTGTAAATCGTCCATTGCTTGTTCCAGCATACCTGATGCGCAGGAGTGTGCAGTCCAAGCGGCAATGGAGACGCTGGGCTCTCGCTCTTGACGGAAGCGGATGACGTGTGGCCTCTGACGCCGATGGGCACTCCCCCCTCCTCGGACCGTGGGGAAGAGCCCGCCCCTCCCCCACCAGATTCCGCTGAATCGTCGCCGCGACTGCATCCTGTAGAATGAGTAAAAAAATATTTATGAGCTCTATGGTTATGGCCCAACAACGAAGCCAATGGCGCAAAATGGAGGAAACCCATTACCCAACAGTGGGTGGAATTGGGTTGAAGAAGAAGAAGAATGCTTTATAAGTAAAATCCACTTAACATGATTGAAAACTTTACAAGTCCAGGGGGCCTAGACAAAGTAACATTTTGACAGCGATAGCGAAATTCTCTAACTTCAAATTGTTTGGATTTGACAGGTGCCTTAGAAAAGTCACGTGGTCAATCGATATTGAAAGTAGGGATTTTGACATTCGCTATCGCAAATTGAGCGATAACTAACGTCATAAGTGCCTTACTTTTGTAACAGACCAGTTTATGTTTACACAGCTGTTATCTTATAATTTAGGCTCATTTGCATTATGCT
This sequence comes from Mecyna flavalis, assembly GCA_949319885.1. Taxonomy (NCBI): domain Eukaryota; kingdom Metazoa; phylum Arthropoda; class Insecta; order Lepidoptera; family Crambidae; genus Mecyna; species Mecyna flavalis. Next base: position 6,892,652 of record OX439419.1, on the reverse strand, counting down.
GGCCATACACCATCCTTCCTATCGTCAAGTCGGCATGATGCGATCGATTGGATCAAGTCGAATTGACCGTGTGTGGGCGTGAATTGACATGACAACAAGATTTGTTGCTAAGAAAGGATTTTGATTAATTCCCACGGGAACGCGAACCACGCGGGTGAAACCGCGGGCAACCGCTAGTTTAATAATAAATTCCTTTACCTTTGTGCTTTTTGCTGGCATAGAACTCAGCGCCGTGGACAGTTTTGACGTGCTTTCGAAGAGACGATGGGTCGGTGTACCTCTTAGTGCAGCCGGGGGCCTTGCAGACGTAGGGTTTCTAAAATGCATAAGATTTTTTTAAATGTGGATGAATTTGTGATGATCAGATTAGAGGACTCTTAGAGGACCTCCATCGCTCTCACTCACAAAATGAAATGCAATACTAAAGCTACTAATCATTAGTCTTCTGTCAGAAGTACTTCCTCAGTTGTGCCGACCCATTTTAACTGACAGAAACTGTGTGCAATATTATGTGGAGTAACTACATCATCGGGGGCCCATGGCAATTCTTTAGGTGTGTACTAAAATTTTTGGCAATTTCAGGGCTTATCTAGAAGACGCTGGGACGGGGTCTTCTCGGATGGGGGGCTCGTAGCATTTTGCCAGCTCTGCTACTCTACAGTTATGCAACTGTTCCTTAAAGATAGATCTGAACAAATACTAGTCTTACTCATGACTGTCTAAATTATAATTTCGATAAATCCTACTTACCTCGTTACTATGAGTCCGGTTCTGATGCTTGGCACGATCGCTGGCGTTGGAGAAGGCTTTCGCGCAGCCCGGGTACTCGCACGTATACGGTTTCTCTCCAGTGTGGCTCCGCAGATGGGTCTTCAAGTTCTCGAGCCGCGAGTATGCCTTGCAACAGCCCTCGAACTGAAAAGAAGGTTGGTGTAAGTAGATCAATATCGATGTTGATGCTTTCGCAAAGCTAGAGAAAAAGATGGATTTGTAACTGAAGAACAAAATAAAAATAAAATGTAAGAATAGAAGACATGTTAACTGTTAAAATTAATCAAAAACATTATTGTTTTAAATAATGTGTCATGTTACTCCTGTTAGATGAAAAAGATGATGACATGATTAATGATATTAAGTAATAGCTAAAAAGATATTTGAAACCCGTAAAAGTGTGAATCGTTTATTTCACCATCTTGGATTCCAAAATGTCTAAAATACCTAGAGAGATTTTAGTACAGATTACTGACAAGATGATAATGAAGATGATAGTATTTCAAAAACTGAAATTAATTTAGATGACAGTACCCCAAACTATGAAGTCATACTCACGGTGCATTTATGTGGTTTCTCCCCTGTATGCCGTCTCATATGGACGACCAGCATGTACTGCGCTTTGAACGGTTTCTCGTCCCTGGAACAGCCGACCCACCGGCAGACGAACGCCTTCTTACTGGCGTGGATGTGGTCTGTGTTGATGTGCTTCACCAGGTCGTCTTGTGTGGGGAACTCTAATTTGCAGTCCACCTAGAATTTAGGATTTTGTTAAATCTAAGAATTTAGAGGATTCAGGCGACTGGGACCACTACATAGCTGGGACCGCGGTCCCAGTTGCCTAATTAGTTTTTTTTTATTTATTTCGTCAGGCGAGTGGGACCACCCGTAATTTTAACCACAAATCCATTGTTGAAATACAATATTTATTAGAGTTAGCAGAAAAGGTGTCATAAATAAAACAAAGTTATGGTCCCAGTCGACCGATTCAAAAATGTTATCAGATAACTGGGACCGCGGTCCCAGTTTCATATGGTCCCAGTCGCCTGAATCCTCAGAATTTACACGTTCAACCTTCTATAACCTCCTTTTGCGAAGGTATATGGAATGGAGTTAGTCCGGGCTAATTCGTAAAGCGTGCCGGTACGCTTGCACCATTATACAGGTTTTGGCAAGTCCAGTTATAACATTGAAGCGACTGCCATCTGACCTCCGTAACCTTAACAGGAGAACTAGCCCAATAGGGTATTTGACTGTAGTTGAAATTTTAATATTTTGTGACTGTATTCGATAATACAACACAGAAGTAAAATATAATTGAAAAAATATTTAAAATCGGTTAAAAATCAAGTGAGTTACAAAGCAATTTATTTTCAGTATATCTGTCTCTTTCTAAAACAACATTTTATATGGCGCGTGTATGGAGCTACTTGCATGTGACGTCACATACAAGTAGCGCTCTCCTTGTCTAATCGTGAAGTTTACAACTCTGTAACTCCGAAAATACAAAAGATAATTCAAAATTTTAAAAAGCTTAGTGCTATTTATGAAATAAACTGTATAAAAAGCAAATAAAAAAATTATAGTCAAATACCCTATTGGATCATGGCCACACAGCCAATCGATTGTGCACCGACTGTCACGATGTATTCCGAAGCTTTGCGCTAGTAAATAGGCGCATAGAAAAATCCAAAGGTGAGCGCCGAGATTCAAACAGCGGCAATGACCTTACGCATGTGAAGCGACGTTTGATTCCACTCGGCTACCACAGTTAAAAGTATCCTCATACATAATTATAGAGCTGGCCATTAATGATTGGCACAGCAATAGCTAACTTACCCAGTGGCAGTTGGTCTCGATGAAGTCTCCAGGCTCGTCCTTAGAGTCCAGGCCATCATGGACGGTGCTCTCCGCGGCGGCAGACAACGGTTTGTTGCTGTGCATGTTGTCTCGGGACATCAGGCTTTGAGGGGACTTTCTCTGCGTTATGTTTGACGCGCTGAAAGAATAAAGGTTTACTTTAGATACATACATGGCTCTTACGCCTCTTGTCTAAAGGTAGGCAAAGGCTGCTTCCATAGCCGGTCAAAACCACTGTTGCCTGATTTTTTCAGTCAAAAGTAGTGAATTTGGTTCCAGCCTAGCGTTTTGTGGTCGCAGTTCTAACCTAACCTGTCACAAAGGGATGCTCCCCGTGGGATTCAAACCTATTTTTGAAGTTAAAAATGGTTTTATCCAACGCCCTTAGTTAAAACCACTTTTGACTGCGAAAATCAGTCAAAACTGTTTTTGACTGAGGGCATCGGTCAAAACCACTTTTGCCTGATTTTTGTAGTTAAAAGTGGTTTTGACCGGCTATGAGTTTTGACTGTAGCTTTTACATGGTTTATATACTGGATCAAATTGATTGCTTGTCTTTTGGAGATTAAATTCCGTCCCTTTCATTTAACATTTTTGTGTTACATATTAAGAAGACAAAGAAATCCGAATAACACACCTATCAGCTTCCATGATGCTAGTGACTTCAGGCTGTTGAGGAGGCTGTTGTAGATGCTGCGGTGGGGTCCCATTTAGCCCAAGGCCTGGTCTGACGTCCACTGGACCTCCTATGAGGAGCTGCGTCGGTGATGATATGTGAGATCTGGTGACAAACGCAAATAATTAGTAAGTACTCTAAGTCTCCGAGCGTTTTGATTTAGTCAGGGTGAGCTTGCTTTGGAATATTCTGTCAAAGACTATTATTCCCTTCCTTAAACAACCACAAGAACTTCGCCTAGACGATGTCGATTTTTTAACCAAAAACATTAATAATTGTAAAATTAATTTGACTGGCCCGATGGCGCATTTGGCAGTGATCCTGCCCTATGCGCCAGGGGTCGTGGGTTCGAATCCCACTGAACATTTGTGTTTGTTCTGTCTGGATGTTTATTTGTATTTAAGTATATACAGGATGTCCCAAAAAGAGCGTGCCAAACTTAAGGTGATGATAGACTAATGGATGACCATTTCCATCCATTAGTCTATCATCTCCTTAAGTTTGGCACCCTCTTTTTGGGACACCCTGTTATATTTGTGGTACCTTCCTTGTTCCTGACACCCATAACACAATTGCTTACGCTACTTACTTTGGGCACAGAATATAATATAATAGTACTAACTAGGGAATGAAGAACCGGTGCCATATTTGAGTCCCGGGAATTTCGGGACGACCTGATAAAGGAACCGGGATTCCCGGGACTTTCGGGACTTTCGGGATTTTTACCAGAATGTGATATTTATTCGTTTTCTAGCTAGGCAATAAAACGCTGGATTTCTAAACGCTTTTGCTACACGAGTATTTATTACAATTTAATACACACATCAACACTGTCTAGAAATATTTTGTATAAACTCAATTAACAAAAAATTTATTAAAAATAACATACAACAATATTTTTATAAAGCCCATTAGAGTACACTTCAGAATTAAAGAAAACTGTTTTATTTGGCATAAAAAAATTCTTCAAATAAAGAAAAAATTTGAAATAATGGTAAACTAACAATGAATGTGGTTCTCAAAGAAAAGTCAAAAATAAGAAAAAATATTCTGTTTTTAACAGTAGTGTGAAAAATCAGTAGTAAGTAAAACCACCCTTGACGTTAATAACGGTCCTGCAAGTGTTTTTCATTTTTTTTCCGGTCTGGCTAAGATGCATAAAAAGTTGCTCTTCCGCCGCAATGTTTGCAGGAAAATTCCTCAAAGCCCTTCTTTGGAGCATGTCCCACGCGTGTTCTATGGGGTTTAGATCAGGCGATTGAGCGGGCCTACCTAAGACCAATTCGTCGTGCTCCTGCTCCCAGCTCGTCACCACTCTCACTGTGTACGGACGGGCGTTATCGTCCATGAGTGTGTATTCTTGGCCCATTTGTAGTCGATGGGGGTAGATTATTGGTAATAGCACCTCGTTACGGCATTTTTCACCCGTCATGGTGTTTCTGATCCGAACGTAGTCTGTTCTTCCATCAACATGAATTCTTGCCCAAACCATAATTGTCCCGTCGTAATGTGGATGGACTTCCTGAGAGGGGTGGAGCGGCTCTCACGTCCAGGAATTCGCCAACACGTACTCTATGTGTATCGGGATGGAGACCGAACTAGGACTCATCGGTAAACAGCACCACAGACCACTAGTTATCTTCCCAGAGCAAATGTTAACGAGCCCACTCTAGCCGTCTACGATTTCTTCTGCGTAGTGCTGGAGTACGAAACGGTCTGCGGGCATGAAGGCTAGCTTCATGCAACCTCTTCCTCACAGTTTGGTCACTCACAAGCAACTGGTGCTCTGGCTGGAGCCTCTGAACCAATTGCATGGCCGTAACATTTGGTTGTCTCCTCGCAGCAACTAGCAAAAATCGATACTTCGTTGAGTGGTTATGCGCTTCCCGCCTGGGTGTCTTTCAGCCACTTCACCAGTAACACGATAACGTAACCATAACTTTTGTCTTGTGTCAATCTCCTCAACAATACTCTGTTGGGCAGCCCCAGCTTAGAGCATTACCTACTACTGCCCTTAAAATTCCTCTCTCGATAAATGGAGCCGCAACATGATGCAAACAATAACATTAATTCGAAATTAACCGATAACTTCCTGCACATAGTACACATTTTACAAAATTGATGAAAAATTGCGAGATAATCTAAAAAATAGTATCTAACGTTTATTATTTTCAGTATTTTAATTGCAATTTAATTTGAACGGTGAGCCACGGATCAACCTTTGCAAATCTGCCAAAAATCTCACTTAAAATAGAGCTCTTTACTTAGTCCCGAAAGTCCCGAAAGTCCCGGGACGAGGTCATGAGTCCCGGGTATTTTAGTCGTCGTCAAATCCCGGGATTTCCCGGGAATTTCGGGACCGGGATTTCCCGGGACCATTCCCTAGTACTACTAACGCTTTGGGGTCAGACCAATGTAATGTGATGTTGTCCAAAATTTGAATTTCATTTAAATCAATACTTACACCCAGTTAATTCTCCGAGGCTTCAGGCGACTGGGACCACATCGAACTCAGGCCGCGGTCCCAGTTGCCAGATTGATTTCAACCTTCCAAAAAAATATATAAAAAAAATAAACAAATAAAAACCGTCACCAACCTATGAATACCAGCTACAAGATGTGCGTGCGCAGCGTGTTGCGCGGCCGCCGCCGCGGCCTGCTGGTGCGCGGGGTCCATCAGCACCCCCCCTGCGAGCACCCCGCTGCCCCCCACCACGCCGCCGCGCGCGAGGAGCTGCTGCGCGAGCGACGCGTGCGAGAGGGAGAGGGCTGGGGATATTGCTCCTGGAATTTAAGTTTTTATTTAATTATTAATTTGTTACAACGCCTCGATGGTCTAGTGATTTAATTACCGGGCCGAGATCTCGGAGTCCTAGGTTCAATTCCCGGGTCGCGCTAACTTTGTGTCGGTTTTTTCGGAGACTGCTCGGGTTTGTGATCACCAATCCGCATTTGGCAAGCGTGGTGATTAAGCCAGTACTCATCATTGTAACGAAAACTTGATTTCAAGGATGGAGGCCTTTGCCCTGCAGTGGGACATTAATAGGCTGATACTTTACTTTACTTTTTTACAAAAGTGGTTCTGTTTACATGGAATTTAAGTTTAGTTATGCTTAGATTGGGGCTGGATGGCGCTGCTGTGTAAATCACTATTTACACACTGGACACTTCCAGGGATATTTATTTATTTATTAATTTTATTATTAACTAGCCTTCCGCCCGCGGCTTCGCCCGCGTGAACTATAGGACGTTATCCCGCGGGAATATATTGTAAATTGTAGCCTATGTGTTATTCTGATGTATAAGCTATATTATTGTAAAGTATCATTAACCACTCAACGCCGAACCGGCACTCGGGTGCCGCATAACAATAGATTTTCTATTGTGTCTAGTAATCCGGGGCTAGAAGGATTAAAATCAATTCAGTAGTTTTTACGTGAAAGAATAACAAACGTTCATCCATCCGCTCCCCGGCCGGTACCGCCGCAACCGCTATGTCCCTGCATTTTAAATCTGTAATATCTTCGAAACTATTCATTTAAATTACATGATGTAAAGGGCCATATTGATCTATATTACATGCACAATTTATTTATGGTACTTTATTGGATAAGGATTAACACTCTATTGCTTAAAATCACTTTTTCGTAAATAAGCCATTATTTTATCGTAATAAGTAAAGGAAAATGGTTATTGTGGGTTATCCCTAAGAGATAGACATATACCATCGCGGACTTTTTTGTAACACTTTTTAAGGTGTACAATAGTGTAGTACATTATTTTGATCTATCTCGTAGGGTTTAGCCAGCGTTTGCAATGTAAGCGCAAAAAAATGTGATTATTTACGACCTTCAATTAAAAACCTCTACAATTATCAGTGTTTCTCTACTATATTATGCATGTATTATACATATAAACCTTCCTCTTGAATCAGTCTATCTAATAAAAAAAACCGCATCAAAATCCGTTGCGTAGTTTCAAAGATTTAAGCATACAAAGGGACATAGGGACAGAGAAAGCGACTTTGTTTTATACTATGTAGTGAAGCACTTACCAGCACTAAGATGTCCATAGCTCCCCGTAGATGCAGCAGATGGCGCCCTCACAGCCAGGCTAGCTGGTGACGCTCTGATGACCGCAGCCAGGTCTAAGGATTCTGCGGAGTACGGGCTCCAGGACACCGCCCTCTTGCGGTTGACAGATGCACCTATCGTGCCGCCTGAGAGTCTTAGGCGGGTGGGGGAGGCTATTCGAGAGCCTGGAATTTAAAGAGTACCTATTAATGATTTTCATATGTTTTTTACATTAAAGGGGGGCAAAAGAGCAAGTGTGTCACCTGATGGTAAGTGATCACCGCCGCCCATACGCATCCGAGACTCCCGAGGGGTCGCAGGCGCGTTGCCCGCCTTTAAATAATACTTAATATAATTTTATTTTATACTAGACAGTTGGCAGACAGGCACGCAGCCCACCTGATGGTAAGCAGCCACTGCGGCCTATTCCATTGAGGGACGCTCCTCCTGGAAACGTTCCTCAATGTGCTGCCAGACTGTTAGACTCATCTGATCTTCGAGCCTCTGATTTCAAGTGTACTGGCTCCCACATTAATATTGCCGGAACACAGCCAAAGCTGTTATGGCGGCAGATTTCACCAGTGGGGGTGGTAGCTAGCCAGTCGGACTCTGAAAAAGCCCTACCACCAACCAGAACCAAGGCGGGAATCGAACCCACGAACCTCCGTGTTTTTATACCCGAGCGGCTTGACCACTGTTCCACGGGGAGGATTTATGTTTATTATTATATAATTATTTATGTTTTTCATAATACTTAAGTTTTCGTCATTTCTTTTGGCAGAGAGGAACACAACCGACCCACTTGGTCTATTCCATTAAGAAATACTTAACCAGAAAGCTGCCACACTATGAGCTCCGTTGATCTTCGAACCTTTTCATTACAAGTGTACCTACTCCCACATTATTATTGCCGGAACCAAAAGGTAGCAGATTTTACTTGAGTGGTAGCTAACCAGTCGGATTCTGAAAAGTCCTACCACCAACCAGACCCAAGGCGGAAATCGAAACCTATCATAATTCATCAAAGAAAATCTGGGTTTATCACCCTGCTCTAGCCAGATGCCGATTGGTGACGACAAGACCAAGCTAAATTCGTTTCTAAAAAAATCTCGGGAATTGAACCCACGACTCCGAGATCACGGCAAAGGAAGTTTTGAATTCAAATTACCTTCTAAACTTAGTTGGAAGTCTTGGCTAGCCAGGGTGCTGCCTGCATGCAGCTCCGGGTGCAAACTCCGCGCCGCACTCAAGTACTCTAAACCTGGAACAAGGAAACAATAAACATAAACATAACATAAACATAAATATTCTTTATTGCACAAAAAAACAAATAAAAAAAAATACAATAAAAAAGATAACAATAATATTAGTATGTAAATAAAAACGTATAAGAACTACTCAAATTACAGTATTATGGTAAGATTAGACGTAGCGTTAAGTACCTGCAACTCCAGCTAATAATTCCGGAAAAAAATCAAAGCAGAAGAGGGCTATTCCACTTATCCCACCTAGCCATCCCACCACGGTGGGAAAAGTGGAATTTTTTTTCCACTCTTCCCACCTGGGTGGGATAAGTGGAATAAAAGTTTATGCGACTTTTCCACTTATCCCACCCGGGTGGGAAAAGATCATTGGCAGACAAGCACGCAGCCCACCTGGTGGTTAGCAGTCACTGCTGTCCACAGACCACATAGTACTATGCGGTCTATTCCATTGAGGGATTACTATTAGGAATAGACATGGCTCTATGTGCTGCCACGTTGCAGGTTGATCTGATCTTCGAATAATGGCTAACCAGCCGGACTCTGACAATGTCCTACCACCAAATAATGTGTCAAGCAAATAGATTTGACGTAAATATATCAAGTATGAATATATATTAATGATGGTTGCATGAATTGCCTTTATTCATTTTTAAAAATATAATAACAATTGTTGAGAACATGATAAATTAAAAACTAAAAGACTTCTTAAAATAACTACACAACCTTTGCAAAACGAATAAAGATAAATAAAATACACACACTTAACTGTCACATAACACTCGCTTACCCAGTCATAAACCCAACAGTACGAGAGAACAAACCCACTAGAAATATTAACTATACACACCAATCATGGGATAATAGGCGTAATTTTCATAGAAATGTCCTTTTAAAGCCCACAAATCAGACCGTTGGTCACCCTAACGCCATAACTGAAGATTGAGACGTCAACATGTGGTATAACTTGAATATAAAGTGGTCACTTATCGCAATTCTGTTTCATAATGGCGACAATATTTAAGTTGGGATTATGAAACTGGGAACTGGAGGAAATGGCTCTAGTCAGTTTAAACTTTAATTTTTGAGGGCTTATGCGTTCGTGCTAAAAAAATGCGTATAGAATCTTAAATTATACGTGTAATTTTTTAATAATAATTAAAATTAAAGATTGTACTTATCTGTTTAAAATATATATAAAAAAAACAATTGTTTCTTTTACTAATAAAAAAACCAACGGGTAAAACATAACAAAATCTACATTATTATTAACGGATTTATGACAGAATAAGACAAACGTGTGACATTAAAATGTACATATTCTAATAAAAAATATAAATAGAAGGTATATTAAAAGATTCTCAAGTAAACATTAATAAATCTATCTGTTAATTGGACACCCTACGTTTCGCAACAATGTACCGTGTCCGCGGTTTCGGTCCTTTCTCGATATTATGTCTTATTTGCTTTTTTGTGGTCAACTGAGGAATTTCCGAACACACGCACACGGAGACATATAACATATAAAGAATTCGAGGGATTTACCACCAACATGGATATCAGAAATATGAAACTACGCTATATTATGAGAAAAATACCATCTTGAATTATTTCGAGCGGCGATACCTCGAGGGGGGTCAATAATGCAGCGATTGTGTGTATTACTTGTAAAAAGTTAACAAAACTTATGAGCATTCAAATGGAGGATGGGTGATGGAAATTTTAATACTAATTTTCCTGTTTAATTTAAGACGTAGGTACTTCCAGCAAAATGCCATATAAGAATGGGCGAATCAGTTTAATAATTGCACATTTTTACATTAGATAAAACGAAAAAAAAACTCGTTCGTTTTTAAACAAGCAGCTTGCCATACTTTTGATAGCTCCAGAAAGAAATAAATATAAAAGCAATAAGCCTTAAAAACTTAATAAAACCATAAAAAGCTTCATTCGTCGCGAGATCATCATAAAACGTAATTGAATCCCATCAAAAATCTCACCCAACCATATAGTTTTGAGCTATTAATCATCTTAATCAAGCCTCCTCAACAGGCGTCATTTCAACCACGAATTTCCTAAATAATCACATATAATACGGTTGAAAACAAACACTCCGGACCGAAAAAGTATAAAACAATTTGATTTGTTGATCACGCTTTTGGCTCTTCGAGGCGGCCGTCCCAGCCCCAAATACTTGTAATAGGCTGAAGGCAGAGGCGCGAGGGACCACCAATTTGGCGGTCCCCGAGAAAATGCGAAGCTTCCTAAAATTCGGAATAACTTATGTGGTCCTCGTCTCGACGGAGACCGAACGAAATTTTTATGTCTTCATTCATTGTGAGAACCACAGTCGATTTAAAAAAGAAAAAATACCTATCATCGATCGAACTTATGCTCGAGTCGAACTGTTTCGAATTCCATATGAGCTGGTCACCCTAACGACATTGGTATAACCGCGCGCAAAAACTTCAAGCGAAAACTACCTTTATGTTCTTTTTTAGAATAGTCGAATATCAAACAGTCGGGTGGTTCGATTGGGTCGCTTTTTGCTCGTTACACAGATATCCGAATTGATGTATTAATTTTTATCAGAACCGATTGGGCGTAAAATTAGTATTGGGCAGTCTAGTGGTTTCGTGGTCACGTTTGGAGTTAAAATATGAATGTCAATGGGTTCGTCGGCGGCGCCTTTGCCGAAGTGACTGTAGAACCGTTTACTAATGAGACCCGAGTAAATTATGAGTTAGGTTGTTATTCCAAGCGGCCAGATGAAGGGAATGGACGTGAATTCGTAATAGGTTAGGTATTTTACGGCGCTTTATATTCACGTGGGGTGATATAAAATATGATATGTCGTTTTCTTTTTATCGCTTTATTACTATTTTTATGCTACTTCAACTGATAGATATAGTCACGCTCTGCCTAACAGTAAGCGACTTCTATTGCGTATTCCATTAAAGATAAATCACCAGGAATCACCACATAATATGTTGTCACAATTTTGTTCCTCATATTTTGTAGTGGTTTAAGTACCGTGTTATGATTTCGGAATCCTGTGTTCAATTCCCGGGACGAACTTTGTGTCTGATTTTTCGAACACAGCTTTACAGCACAGGCTTTTGGTGATTAAGGCACTAAGGCAGTTCATATTTATTTTTTTATCCATTAGGGAAACACAAATATATACTTACATAGACATAAACATCCAGACACAGAACAAAAATATTTGTCACCACAATATTTGCCCTGACTGAAAATTGAACTGAAGACCCCCGGCACATACGGTAAGGTCGGCGAGTCTTATATCATAATTCAGTAGAAACAGAATTTATTATCAGTCGATGTCTTTTAAATGAGGTGTGGTTGGTTGCACATAAAGTGATACTGCGTTAAAAGGTTTAACCCGTCACTCATTAACCCATCAAATGTCATAAAACGATTAGCAAAGACATGAGTTGGGGTACTGCAAAAAACCTTCGCGTTATCCTAACAAGTTTTTTACACTGTAATCAAAGGTTATAAGGCAGGTAGTCATAGATTGAGGTTTCTGAGAAACGAAGGGACCCTTTAATTATAATGGTGAGATAATATCACACTTGAGTCGATCGGTGGCTTAAGGCAATGAGATGAAAGGGGAACCATTTTAATTATATATTTTTTTATGCTAGGTCAGTTGGCAGACAGGCATTCCACCTGATGGTAAGCGGTCGATGCAGCCTATTCCCTTGGGACACTTAGACAGGAAGCGTCACTTAGGCCTCGGCCTCGAATTTCGCGGCAGCTGGGCGGGTGCGCGAGCGAGATGTGATGTATGGAATCCCATAGACCCGTTCTCGAACACAGCGGGGCGGTAGCAGGAGCGGCGGTGTATGCAGGCGCTCTGTGGTTCACCGCTTGACAGCATCGTACCGCTCTTGAGGGCCCGCGTCAAGCGGTGACCGCAGTGCGCCCGCGTCCGCCGCCGCTCCTATTGTCGCCCCGCTGCCGCGAAATTCGAGGCCGAGGCCTTAATGTGCTGCCATACTGTAGATTCCTATGATCTTCGAGCCTTTGATTTCAAGGGTACTGGCTCCCACTTTAATATTGCCGTATACAGCCAGAGCTGTTAAGGTGGCAGATTTTACCTAGGGCCGACAGATAGCCTTATTTTATGTCTTTTTCAAAACTGGTTCAGTGGTAGTAACAGACAGACAAACTTACTTTCGCATTATAAATAAAAGTAAAAAATTTGATTGCAATATGTAATACTGTTTCCGATAGAGAACAGTATAGTTTTTACATCAAAGTATAAAGCATTAAGTAAGTCCGCCTGCCTTTATTTGCATCAAAACACTATAATTATTAATGGTGAGATAATTATCAGCCTGACTTAATAATCTCCCAAGGCTATGTCTGTGAGGAAAGGAAAATAGTTTTAATTACGTGATCCTATTGCATTTGCTTTGGAAAGACATTTATTATTTAATATAGACCCGCCCCCAAAGAGGTATATTTTCTAACGTCACGTCTTATTCACTGAGGATTTATAGTATCTTAGACAGATTTTAACTAGCCTCAAACTAACAAAAGATTATTTTTGTTTTAAACTAGCGGTCGCCTCTGCAAATTCACCCGCGCTTCATTTCTTTTTCCAAATATCCCTCCCTTCCCAACACATTTCAATTCAGGGATCAAAAGTACCTCATGTCACCCAGGGATGGTGTAGATATCCAACAGTGAATGAATTATTAAAATCGGTTCAGTACTTTTAGAGCCTATTCAATACAAACAAACAAACAATCAAATCTTTCCTCTTTATAATATTAGTTATAGAGATAGGTAGATGACCTAAACGGCTCTATGATCATCGAATCTTTAAACAAACAGCGAAATAAGTTACAAGAAAAAATCTCTCTAACTATTTAAAACCTATAAAAGTGTGTTAATCTAGGTTTTAAACCAAAAAAAAACATATAATGTGACGCACATCACTTTAACAACCTAAAATTATAACCTTAACAACATAATTATAGCTGCGAGAATCATTTATACTCGTCTCTTTCCCTCTCAAGCCTTAACATCGCTCCGTCTCGCTTTTCAGTTCTTTTGCGATGATCTTGATTTATTCATAAACGTTGGGTGATTATTATTTGTTTTATTTTTCTTGGAACGGGATTCGAACTGTGATCCGAAGCACTACTGGTCATCAAATTGACTGATTAATTTGAAATGCATGGATGCTGATATCAATCTGTTTTATAACTAAATTGGGATGGTAACCTTTGATTAGTTAAGCGATTTTTAATTGCGAATTTGGAAGCCTTCTTGGACCTAGACCTCGGTCTTGAATTTCGCGGGCAGCGGGGCGGGAGCGGCGGCGGCGAGATGTTTCGTATGGAATTCAATAGACCTTCAATAGTTCTCTAACACAGCGGCGCGGGAGCGAGAGCGGCGCGGCGCACGCAGACGCACACTGCGGTTCACCGCTTGACAGCTTCGTACCGCTGTTGACGGCCCGCGTCAAGCGGTGACCGCAGTGCGCCTGCGTGCGCCGCCGCTCCCGCTGCCGCTAAATTCGAGGCCGAGGTGTTATGGTTAAATGCTGTATAGTTATTTCAGAGTTTTGGGTTCAAATCTCGGATAGGGCAAATTGCTAAATCTCTGACCATTGACTGTTTTGAATTTAAATTCAATTTTTATGTTTGTCTCCTTAAAAAATCCACTTTCGGCTTTTTAATTAATAAACCTAATATACATCTATGTTTTTTTTTTTTACAACTTTTTACTATATTTTATTTTTTTAAATCACATTAATTAAGTAATTTAATTATGCATTGCTAAGTTCATAGATTTATAAACTTTTTATAAATCCAATTTATAAAATAACTAGCCTTCCGCCCGCGGTTTCACTAGCGCGTAATTTCTTTTTTCAAAAGTATTCTATGACACCTAGGGATAGTGTAGCTTTCCAACAGTGAAAGAATTATTCAAATCGGTTCAGTAGTTTCAGAGCCTATATTCAATACAAACAAACAAACAATGAAATCTCTCCTCTTTATAATATTAGTTTAGAAGTATATCTAGATAATTACTGAAAACAAACATTGATCTATTATTAACAGCAATTAACCCTCCACCAATTAAAGACGGGCGGAAACTGCTGGTTTAGAGTTACTATCGATAGTATAATTACTATTTTTATCTGCCCCTTGAACAGCTTGCGCACAACTGTCGGGTTAAGAGGTTAAATAGAACAATACATTGGTTTAGTAGAGCTTATCAAAATCTATCTTAAATGTTATAAACAAATAAAAATAATTATAAATCCATTTTGGACAACTTTAGATTTATGTACATTGATCCGACCCAAATGTGCGTCGTATCAACGTTTGTACTTAGTCCAATATTATACTATACCTTATAGTTATAGTTTTATACTTATCTAATACTATAAATATAAGCGTAAAAGACTGACAAATTACTAAAAAAAGTGTGCCTGAACATCTCTATATATCGGTTTGGGTGTTTTAATGTATAAATGTGTATTTACCCAAACAGGTAAGTATCCATAAGTATTAGTATATAGTATATAATCTATAAGTATTTATTCCTTGTCTATCACACGTAGCACAAGATATGCTTAGTTAATTTCTAGACGGCAATAATTAAATATTGTCCAAATTCAAATCAAACAAAATTCAATCTACTAAAATTGGAATATACTGAGAACCGAAATAACTATAATTTTGGACAGTGCAAGCAAGGTGCTTTCTTGCAGGTCAAACACCTCATAAAACCCGATTAAATTAAGAATTTAAGAAAAACCGGGCGTGGCGTTAAATTATATATTTTCGTTAATTAAGTGATAACTGAACACTTCGCT
Organism: Mecyna flavalis; assembly: GCA_949319885.1. Taxonomy (NCBI): domain Eukaryota; kingdom Metazoa; phylum Arthropoda; class Insecta; order Lepidoptera; family Crambidae; genus Mecyna; species Mecyna flavalis. The sequence goes on along the minus strand of OX439419.1, from coordinate 6,877,148 downwards.
TAGATAACATTTTACGATGCAGTAATTATGCGTATTATTAGTATTCGGTGCGTTAACCAACGTAATTAATCTATCGTCACTCTTTTATTTACTAGTTCCGCTGGCGTGTATTACGAAAATTAGGAAGAAACACCATTTATTGGCCAAAGACGAGCCATTTGGTGTAATGGTCGAGATGTCGGCTATTACACCAGAGGTCGCGGGGTCGATCCCCCCGCACGGTAAAAACATTTGTGTGTATGAACATGTCTGTTTGTATCGGTCTGGCTGTTTATATGTATAATATGTATGTATTTACAATAAAAAATATATAAGTAATGTTTATCCGTTGCCTGGCACCCATAGCACAAGCTAATGCTTAGTTCGGGGCTAGATGGCGCTGTGGGAATAATGTCCAGAGAGATATTTATGGACTACGTGCCTGTCTCACTACTCAAGTCAATGCAGGTAAATCCGTAAGCAGAACCTAATATCAATTAATCAAACCTAATTCCCACAAAATTCAAACATTCAAAAATATTTTCAAATCCTAAACACACAGCTTGCACATAAAGAATTTTGCGTTAGCACAAAAACACGTGTTAACTTGTTAATTATCTTTCCTGGAACAGACGGGCCGGGGTTTGACTCCCGCGCATGATTTATGCTTTCCGTAACGTGTCCTGGTGACATTCAGGTTTAATTAGGAGAAACGCAAATGAAGCGTGACTCGTTTTCGTTCCGTTTTCAACATGGGGATGGGAATATGTATATGAATAATGTAGCTAGGTATGGAAGAGACATTTTAGTATGCGAATGTGTTTTTATTCCTTACTAGCCTTCCGCCCGCGGTTTCACCCGCGCGTAATCTCTTTTTTCAAATATCCCCCCTTCCCCCCACATTTCCAGGATCAAAAGTACCCTATGTTCACCGGGGATAGTGTAGCTTTCCAACAGTGAAAGAATTATTCAAATCGGTTCAGTAGTTTCAAAATTGATATTCCCGCAGGAATGAGACGCTTCCGTAGGAATTTTATAGCCTATGTCCTATTCCGGGTTATAAACTATACGTGTGCCAAATTTCATCTAAATCCGTTCAGCCGTTTAGGCGTGATTGAGGAACAAACATCCAAACATCTAAACATCCAAACATCCAAACATCCAAACATCCAAACATCCAGACTTTCGCATTTATAATATTAGTAGGATTAGCAGGATAACCGCAGGCTAGCTAGACCTGTGGCTAGGACTCAGGACTAACAGGCTTTGTCGTACTAGCCACTAAACTCCCCCGGTTCCCCCTCTCCACCTGATTGAAAAAAGCTGGTTCCAGCCCCAGTAGGGATGGAGGAAAATAGGTACTGGCCATAAGATTTGAAACTACAAATCCCAAGTTCATTATTTTAATTGATTTATAATAGCGACCAGTTGGATTTTAACCGTCATATTTGCAAGTAAACAGGCGATAAATAACAAAACCTGTCACGAGAAGTAATATCTAAATGTATTAATATTTCCACTATATTTACGACGTTCGTCCGATGACATATAATTGGATAAAGATGTATAAATAATTTTACGAGCCCGGATCGAATGTTTAAATTAATATAACTAACGACTTAATCGATGTGAACTAATCGATTGCCACACACAATAGTACTTAATCAAATTTAACACATTTTGTGGAAAAAAATCTGTTGACGTAGATATCAACGTTATTCATATTATAAGGTTCAGTATGAAAAGTGGTAAAATTCCCACCACAATAACGTAAGTATATCAATTGAATTGATATACTTAAGTTATTGTGGTGGGAATTGTATATGATAATATGTATATGATAATTGTATATGATAAATATGATAATATGTTAGTATGTTCTTCTCATGCATATTATGTATGTATTTACAAAAAAATTAAGTATAATGTTTATCCGTCGTCTGGCACCCATAGCACAAGCTAATGCTTGGTTTGGGGCTAGATAATGGTAGCTGTGTGAATAATGTCCAGAGATATTTATTTATTTATCTAAGTATAGGTACATGATGATACTAAAGTAAGTGACTTTGGATTGAGGAAGTTTCACGTTTTCAATGACGTATGTGTAGTATACTTTTCATATTCATATGCTTGAATGCTTGGAAACATAATTATGCAAATTTTTATCCCGAAAAAATATCACATTTAGAGTGAACGGCTTGTATTGTAAAGTGTCATTAAATCGTTATTTAACTTCTTAACAAAATTAACTCATTTTTCTCTTCTGAAGATCGCTACCAGTTCTTATACTACTAGACCAATAAGGCGTAAGCCAAATTACAGTAAACATTTAACATTAAAAGTAGTCCTCAATTCTCAACTCATCTCTGTTTACGGAACTCTAAAAACAATAATAGTCCAACGGCCGTAGAGTTTTTCAAAGTCTTGGGCGTGGATTAAAAAACTTAGATCAGTTTTCTGGGAACAATTATGTAAGTGTAGCGTGGGTGTACCTGGTTGGCTGACTAACTGTCGTTTCGGACACATTTTATTCGGACACAGTGTCCGAATTGACACTTTTTAATTTTAATATTTTTTTACTGTCGATTCGGACACCGCGATATAAATAGCTGTTTTGTACAGTCAGATAAAAAATCTTCCTACGATTTCTTTTCATTATAAAAATAAAGTCTCAACGAAGCCTTCTACACGAAGCTATCGGTAATGTTTCTAAAGATGACTGGGTCAAATGTGTGAGGCATGCAGAGGAATTACAGGATCAGGATCTAGCAAAGGCAATTTTAAAAGATAAGAGAATACAGTCTCTGGTAATAAATTTACACGAAGATGACAGCGCTCCTGACCCGTGGTACAACTGCGATGTCCAACTGGTTGTACCACGGGGAAGTAAAGTTACCCATGGTTCACCCCTTTTTATTGATATTTATGATTATGACCCGTGGTTAAACGATTGAATTATGTCCAACTGGTTGGACCACGGGGACCCGCTCCCGACCCGTGATACAACTGCGATGTTCAATTGGTTGTACCACGGGGAAGTAAAGTTACCCATGGTTCAACTGGTTGTTCTATGATTGTTGTGCGTCCCCATGATCCATCTCCCTGATATACATGATATGTATTACAGGGAGTTGGACCAAGGAAAAAACAACTCACCCTTGATTCAGAATTCTCAGCAAAGTGGATTTTTTTGAACTAATGCGTGTCTGAAAATCTATTAAGGAATGGCGGACAAATGCAATCTTCTTTCATCAAACATAACTTTTCTGGATAACGTAAACTTTTTAAATAACTCCACTAAGGTCATGTTGCCCTGGTACCCTTTGCGGAGAATTCTAAATCAAGGATTAAAGGGGGACAACCACAACAATCATAGAACAAACAGTTTAACCATGGGTAACTTTACTTCCCCGTAGTACAACCAGTTGAACATCGCAGTTGGACCACGGGTCGGGAGCGCATTTTATAACTCCACTAAGGTCATGTTGTCCTGGTACCCTTTGCTGAGTATTCTGAATCAAGGATTAAAGGGGGACAACCACAACAATCATAGAACAACCAGTTGAACCATGGGTCACTTTATTTCAGCAGTTGGACCACGGGTCGGGAGCGATTCCCAGTAGTAGGTACAACTAGTTGGACCAAGGAAAGAACAACTCACTCGAGTTGAACTATTGGTAAAGATTTTTCCCCATAGAACAACCAGTTGAACCATGGGTAACTTTACTTCCCCGTGGTACAACTAGTTGGACATCGCAGTTGTACCACGGGTAGCACTGTCATCTTCGAGTAAATTTATTACCAGAGGCTGTATTCTCTGATCTTTTAAAATTGCCTTAGCTAAATCCTGATCCTGTAATTCCTCTGCATGCATCACACATTTGACCCAGTCATCTTTAGAAACACTACCGATAGCTTCGTGTAGAAGGCTTCGTTGAGACTTTATTTTTATAACGTAAAGAAATCTTAGGAAGATTTTTTTATCTGACTGTACAAAACAGCTATTTATATCGCGGTGTCCGAATCGACAGTGAAAAAATGTTAAAATTAAAAAGTGTCAATTCGGACACTGTGTCCGAATAAAATGTGTCCGAAACGACAGTTAGTCGGTTGGCTTAATTTATAAGTGAACGGGATTAATTCCTTATCATTTAAGTTTTATCTTACCTATCGCTTTGACTTTTACGCTTTTGGCTTTTAGCTTTAACGCTTTGGTCTCGTGGTTTAAGTGCCTGGCCATGATCTTACTGTACTGGAGTCAATCCCGCATTTGTTTCGGTATTTTTTTTATGTCAGAGGCGGCAAACGAGCCAGCTTTCGCCTGAGGGTAAGCAATCACCGCCGCCCATGGACTTCTACAACACCAGAGGGATCGCTGATGCGTTGCCGGTCTATGGGTGTATCGGGGGTGTGGGCCTCCGGCGCTCTTACCAACCAGACGAAACAGAGTAGTAACTAGTCACTATTATTTCACGCAGGCGTTATGTGCGGGGGTGGCACTTCCCCGAACGAGGCGGGACGAGCTCTGATACTCTTTAATAATAAGGTATTTAGGTTAAAACAACGAATATGGCCTGATACATAATTTCATTACATACTTTTATTTTTTACATATTATATAACATACCTAATCAACTATATATAATTATGTATATACAAAAAAAGCAATACATCAATTAAAACGACATTATTTCTGAAAAGCATAAAAAAGACAAATAATTAATCAGAGAATCTCGCAAAATGCCTCCAGTCTTGAAATATTCGTGGAAGGTTTAAACGACGATGAGAAAATATGGATAAATTGCGAGGAAAATACTTAATACATAATTAGCGTTTAAATTAATATGGTTTATTAAGAGGTAGGTAATACAAAGTTCACCGGGTCAGCTAGTTAGCGATAAAATACTATTAAAACGCCATCTCTTGTGCCTTGCCCGCGTCAATAAGCCTACGTGAACGGAACCCGTTCCAAAGATGTCTCAATCTCACAACCGGATCAATCAGTGCCCGCCTGAGTTTTTTCATCGATCATCGAACAGGTTTACGATCGAACAAATTGTACGAGATTATTGTCCGATACTCTTTTAGATTCGCCATAAACTGTACAAAGGCGTACTTCTTGATTGGAACAATTTTGATGTTGTGTGTTTTACGTGGATAGTAAAAAAAAGTATTCCCTACTAGAGTTGCGTAGAGCAATGCAGAAAGTGTTTAGGGGAGTTTACAAGTACCTAGAGGTTCAAAGATATTGTAGTCGTTTTCAGATGTGAAAAAACAATATGGAAACAGCATATGAACCTCCTATTTTTTTGTAGTTGCTGTAAAAATTCACAAAATAAGCCCTGGACATTTACAAGTACTTTTTTTTATACCACGTCAGTTGGCAGACAGGCACGCAGACCAACTGATGGTAAACGGTCACTGCGGCCTATTCCATTGAGGGACACTACAAAAAGCGTCGCTCAATGTGCTGCCAGACTGTAGCTCATCTGATCTTAGAGCCTTTGATTTAAAGTGTAAGGAACTGCAATGAAAAATCCATAAAGCATGTTAAACCACGAAAATGCTAGTACCTAAACACAAGTCGATGACATAAAGAAAGTGAAGACAACTGCAGCTTAACTCGATAATTTAAAACAATTAACAAACATCAACCGCCCGTTACAAACAGTTCCACAAATGACCCTCTTAATTTCAATAATGCTAACCGCAAGAGAATTATTGAATGTGATAAATATAAATTGCCTCATTCATAAAAACATACAAAAGGTACGAATGAAGAAATTATCGCCATCAGTGGTAATGTTGGGGTTATTTATTAAAATGTATCGAATGGTTCAAACGCAGCGGGTAATTCTATCTTAGGGGCTATAGTATGGTCATTATCAATCATGAGATGAAACAGGTTGCCTATGCGCACTCCAGCGGCGCAATGAAAGACCCGGTGATAAATAGATTACAAATTATAATTTATACTCATGATATCAACGGTAATGTCAATAACTTTATCAAAGGTTCGTGAGACTTTGGCGGAAGTTTGGAGGTAATACGGACAATTATATTAAAAGTTTTTCTAAGACGTAGGTATTCTATGTTTTTTTTTCATCTTATAATGAACAAATGTTTAAGGTGATGATAGAATTATCAGAATCAGAATACTGGCTGTTACTAATGCCAACTTGCAATTAGCAACATAAGATCACTACAGCGTACAAACTAAAATGCGGCGGAAGAGTGTAGACTTCGGTCACCAATTATTTGACTACAAGTATGAAAAGATGTTTAGCTATACTTAATTGCTATTGGATAACCAATTACTGACATGTCAGTCTGTGCTGTTGATGTCAAGTTGCACTATGTATTTGAATGGCGTTTTAATATAATTTATTAGCAATTGTAGCCAATTACCGATGCTGATTTAATATTGTATCATGTTGATCTAATTCGAACAATATATTTATGAGTGATTTTATTAGTTTTACTTTAAACTTTAAAATATAACAAACCAAACATGTTAATTGAATATCATCTAACATATCAATCGACTCGCTTCTGAATCCGATGGATCACTTTTTACAGCGTTTAAAAATAACGAATCTAAGTACCGTGTTCATAACGCTTCGAAAAAATCCAAAAAAGTACGCCTAAACATAAAGTCATTCAATTAAAGGGTCCGAGATCAAAATTAAGCCTTCTTCGTTTAAAATGCATTAATCCGGTCACTTGTCATGCGCGAGCGCAATCGTTCTATCTCTTTCTAAAACTCGTTCCGGACCGAGTCCCGACTCCTCGTTGACAAAGATTAAGCCTTGGAACAGTGTGACAAAGGTGCTTGAAAAAATAAATGGGAATGTCATCTGGGCTTGTGACGTTTGGTAAATTGGTTGGCTTGGCAAAAACGTGCAAAGCTTGCGAACAAAAAATGGTAGGGTAAACGTTCATGGATAAGTTGACAGTAAAATTAGGATACGGGTATAAAGGGTTAGTCGCCTTAATGCCGACTATTTAAAAGTGAATGAGGCATCACTTTATATACATTAGAAGCTGTACGAATTCTCTAACGCATACAATTCTTATAATTACTGTTCCACTTGTAAGTTCTGATTACTTTAATTCAACAAATAAATAAACGCAGCTGACAATAAGAGTAATAATCTATATTTATCTTAATATTTCTCTTCGTTTAGTTTTAAACCAGATATTACTGACTCCATATTTTCTCTTTCCCCAAGAAAACAAAATTGGAAAGTTAGTATTAGTCTTATTATCATTAGTGTCCAGCTGCAACACCTATTTTCAGTATTAATATTTTTTTAAAGACCGAGATAATTAAATTAACAAAGATAAAAAGGTAAGATTCTAAATTCTGTTGCATCTAAAACCGCCCTCAGTGGTATCCACAAACATCTATCCCGGTCCTTCCAACTCTTTGCCGGCTGTTATCGTTCTCCGTTTCACAATCGAAGCGGTCAAGTCTTTTTCCTTTTTCGTTTTGGAAGTAACATGAACTCTCAATCTCTCGCACACAGTTTTTACGCTCAGTTAAACGAGAGTTGGTTCTTAATTTACGATTATCGAACGATGAAGACATATACAGGTATCGATATATACCCTTATAATAATTTTTCGGTACATCGACTTTTACGATTGCGACGCTTAAAGATTTTATATTCTCACTCTTTGAAATTTTTACAACTTCCAAATTGCTATATGCGGCTAAGTTTAGACCGAAATCCAATACTTTACCAGTCTCATTAACTTTTACATGACATAAAATACTTTAATTTAACTTGATCGTGATTGACAGCTGTATCATTAGTGGCTTTATTAAAATGTTTCATAAGATTCCTCGGTGCAAAAACTCGGGACAGGTAAATATGGTGATTAACATTTTCGGAGAGAGAAAAACTGCTTAATGAAGGCTCTCGGTGCAAACAACTTTATTTAAAAGGAATACGCAATGCATATCATTTGCACACAAGATTTTAATCTAGCTATCCTTGAATATCGTCATTTTGGTTGCACAATCTCTTTTTCATTGATTAAAACAGTAAATGTCTGCGGTATCCTGTTGGTCTACATTTCCTATGGACCAAGAATGATAAGGCAACAAATTGAGTGAAAAAGTGTCCCAATGAACCTTTAAATTATCCTCTATATATGTCCCGGGAATAAGCTCAGCGTATTCGTCATGACTCACCGTGTTATCTGATACGTGTGATCGTTCAATTTTAGTTCTTGTGTGTTTATTGTCAAAGCGGGATTTACATTGTTTACATTGCGCACTTCGTCTCTTCTCGCAGCATTAACTTGTTTCGCTAAAAGTAGTGTATCGAGACCTCTTACTTCTGAAACTACAACTCTGTTACTGCAACTGTAAAGGTTGTTGTCGTCTGTTTCTTAAGAGTTTTCTCTTAGCGTGATACTTTCATCATTATTGGTGCTAGTTACGGTTGATTTTAGTTTGTCGTCAGGAGTTGAATGAGTAGTTATTTGTTTTAAAGAGGCTTTATCGCAGCACGTAGGCCCGATTTGAATAAAAATACAATTTATATGTGTCGGGGTGCTTGGTTGGGCAGTGTAGAGTTACAGAGCCGGTCCAACGACTCAGCTCCCAATTTGCTGGCACATTTCTGAGTAAGTTATTAAATTTCGGCTTGTCACTTTGGTTGCGAAATTTTGCAGTCCGTTGATGCAGGTGGGTGCACCGGTCGAGAGCATCTAGGTTTTTTCTCTTCGTTAACGGCTTGAGGAAATTCTTCGTTTTCAAATGATCTTTTAATTATAGATTTTGTATGCGGTAACCGTTCTTATTTGCATAGTCATACTCATCAATATTGATATTCTGACTAATTGATTAAACAGTTTGGTAAATGTTTAAAGAGATGTGTTTTTAAATGTGTTATTTATGATGATGGATAAGATATGATCGGTAATCAGCGTAGATCAACACAGGTTTGCACTTTTGCAGTCGAAGGTTATTTGGTAGTGGTTTCTAATAATCATTTAGTATCGTTAATAAGGATATGCAAATTAAAAGCTTCTGCGTGTTCGGAATAATTTTTGCGTATTGTTTGAAGATACTTTTTGTGCAAATTAATTATGACTATTCACAAAGTGCGATCTAGCATCAAACTAAGCATTAGCTTGTGCTATGGAAGCCAGACAACATGACTTAATATTTTTTTTGAATATGCATACGCGAACTATACAAACAGACATGTTCATGTTCATACACACAAAATGTACATGTGTGTATATGCAACAGACCATGTTCATGTTCATACACATAAAATGTTTGTACATGTGTATAACATTTTGTGTGTATGAACATGAACATGTCTGTTGCATACATGCATTAACCTTCACACTTAAAAAAGCTGAGTTCTTCTTTAATGAGGTTCCTATAAAATGCATTAAAAAAAATACTACATTTGTCACTAAAACACAATCTCTAGTTAGTACTAGAGATTGTGTATATTTGGTAGTGACCCTGCACTATGTGCCAGGGGTCTTGGGTTCGAATCCTATCCGGGAGAAACACTTATGAACATTTGTGTTTGTTCGATCTGGATGTTTGTATTTTAGTAATATTTGTTGTACCTTCGTTGTTTCTGACACCCATAACACAAGTGCTTACGCTACTAACTTAGGGGTCAGGTCAGTGTATGTGATGTTGTCCAATATAAAAAAAGTAAGAGTGTTTACGATTGTATCAGGCTATTCTTCACTATATAGGTCGACTGGACGTGCTACGGGCATCCGGTGACCAGTGTATTGGACGAAATTCGATCCCTGCCGACTTCCAGCGAAACGGAGGATGGTGTTATGCAGAAAGAAACTCAAGACAAAAATCTGATGTGATTTTTACTTTAGGCGCAGTTTCAAGTAGTTTTTATTAATTTAGAAGTTGGTATTTTAAGGCGACTAAGAGATTTGTAGACTTGAGAAGTTAGTTACAGTCAAATACTCCGAATCTATTATATTTATTTAATATTGTGCTAAATTGTTTGATCGTTAGGGAGAGATGAACGAAAAAAAAAATATCAAGGAATTAAGCTCAGCTAAATAAGTCTTGTAATTAAGCAATCCATGATGAGCAATCCAATGGATTTTCACTTATACTCGTATTATTATCCCATCCATAAATAATCATAAATTCTAAATGCTAAGTTGAGACTCACAATTTATAAATTTCCATTTAAAACAGTTAAGTCATAGTTATTCGAAACGGTTTTTAATATAAATAAACTAGTTTGTCGAGTATATAAAATGTAAACTATTAATAAAATGATATTACAAATTGTAAGAAGCATCCGATAACAAGTGGTTTTATCAAGTTGTACTTAAGTATTAATTGCTCAATATAATTAATACACCTGAGGGTATTAAAATCTTGTTAAATGTCATTTGACTTCTCGTATGGTTAGCGAAAATAATTAATTATAACTTCGCATTGTTTGCTTGTAACTTCATTGGTACAAAATATAAAATTAAAAAGAAATAAATGATAAATAAGTGACACTGGCAATTATTATATATACACTCAATAGTTTCTATAGTAAATGACGAGCCATTTGGTGTAATGGTCGAGAAGTTGGCTATTACACCAAAGGTCGAGGGTTCGATCCCCGCACGGTACAAACATTTGTGTGCATGAACATGTCTGTTTGTATCGGTCTGGGTGTTTCTATGTATAATATGTATGTATTTACAAAAAAAAGTATATAAGTAATGTTTATCCGTTGTCTGGCACCCATAGCACAAGCTAATGCTTAGTTTGGGGCTAGATGGCGCTGTGTGAATAATGTCCAGAGATATTTATTATTATTATATTATTTCCTTCGTTTATTTTCTATTTATTTCAAACTAGCGGCCGCCTCCGCGGTTTCACCCGCGCGTTCTTTTGTGAATTATCCCTTCCTTCCCTACACATTTCCGGGATCCAAAGAACCCTACGTCACCCGGGGATAGTGTAGCTTTCCAACAGTGAAATAATTTTCCAGATCGGTTTAGTAGTTTCGGAGCCTATTTAATACAAACAGACAAATTTTTCATGTTTATAATATTAATATAGAAGTGATTTAAATCAAAAAAGATGTTATTCCTGTATTGGTATAGTTTTTGGGTTTATAAGTAGTTGAAACACTATAATAGCTTAGTAAAAACCAAAAAAAAACTTGATTTTTCTCTACTTCACTCATTTCAGACTTTATTTTATTCATTTTGTTGGTATCAAAAGCTTTAAAAAAGTCTAAACAAATACTTTATTAACTTTTAAGTTGGTTGCGGGAAACTGAACTACTGAACCGATTTGGGAAATTCCCAGAAATGTGGGAGATATAAAATTTCTAGGTATTCACTTAACACTTTACCCTTTGATTCTCAAATATTCACGCGCGATTGACGTGAGACAATTTTCATATAACTTTATGTATTTAGTTTAAATTCTTGTATTAATATAATCTTAAGTCGTTAGAAGCAAATATGATAACGCCGCAGGGTACCAAGTTGTACGACTTCTTTTTCCGGTAGCAATAACTATTGGAAAAAATTTACAAGTTCGACGTGTGTATATTGATTGTAATACTAGTTACAAATAGTTTTACAAATTATTTTATTGACTACAAGACCCTTTTCGATCGGAATGTTAATATACTCGTTATGTAGTTTTCGTGGGAACACATACCTACAGATTTAAATACATATTTTAACGTTTTATTAGTTTTATAATTTCACTAGCTTTCAGCCCGCGGTTTTTACCCGCGCGTAATTTCTTTTTTCAAATATTCTTCCCTTCCCCCCACATTTCCGGGATCAAAAGTACCCTATGTCACCCGGGGATAGTGTAGCTTTCTAACAGTGAAAGAATTATTCAAATTGGCCCAGTAGTTTCAGATCCTATTCAATACAAACAAACAATCAAACTTTCCTCTTTATAATATTAGTACATATTAGTATAGATAATAAAATGGGAGTCTGTATACGTTAAACAAAATGCTGGAAGATCAGACTAGCCAACTGTATAATAGTAACAAGGAAAGGTCTGTGTTAATAAACGTTATTCTTATCGAGCTCTATTTAATTACATATTTTATCGACGGAACCCTAACTAAAATCTACGGCAGTTTTACAATGAAGTCATTAAGGCCGAGCTATTCGAATCCTGAATTAAATTAAGCAAGCGGATCGAATTCTCGATTAATTACAAAGCAGAAATTGTTCAACGAATGATTGGCTTTTTTGCTGGCCATACAAACGAAGTATGTGCATATGTTAAAATGCTTTAAAAATCTGGAATTCTCATTCGATTCAAAGGTTTTTAAATCCAATATATTGGCATGTCCGCAACTACTGCGGTCTATTCATTGAGTGTCACTCACTTCCTAAAATATATCACTCAATGTGCCTTGCGCAGCCATACTTATTGGCTCCTTTAGTATTCGGTTTTTTGTTACTTTATTCGGTTTTTTCACTTAGCGATTCCTAAAATAAGATCCACTTATATGGCATAAATGCAAAAAATACATAAGAAATACAATTTTCATATCTATTACTCGAAGTAAAACTCTATGACCAATTTAACTGTACTTTAACTGACATACAAAATGAACTTTTTTGATATCAAAAGCAGTAATTAAGTAATTTTCATTAGAATATACATATATTCCCTTATTGTGTCAACCCAAAACCCACAAGCTGCAGAAAATTCAAAAATAAAAAACCCACGACAGATGTCGCTATATCGCTGGCTACCTCCCGCATAACCCTTTAAAGTCACCGGCTAAAAAATCGCACCTAATTGAGCGTTATCAAAAGACGCATTTTGAGAACGTGTAAGCGGAGCCAGGCGTCCAGTAAACAGACACCGCTGTCGATTTTATATATTTTTTTATTTTTATTATTATTTCGATCGTAAACAGTTTTGGTGCGGGCACCGGGGGGTTAAGTTTCATATTGGTCAGTCGCGTTGGCTATAAAGGGTTGGTTTATTTTTAACCTGTAACCGCTGGGGTCTGGCCTGTTTACGTCTGGTACTCGTTCAATAAAAATAAGGTTGGAAACTAGTGGTGAGGCAAAACATTCGCAGTATTGACTCGTAGAAATAGTAGATAAGCGGTTGAGTAAAGATGAAGCTAAAAAAGGGAAATAAGGGTTAATTCGAATAATCTTAGATTTTTTTTGTTACCAGAATACTGGCTAGACTTTGTGATTTAAAATTTTTACAAGATTTTCTAACGCGAGAAAGATTTTTTGAAATTCGATCGTCGACTGGCAGAATAATCATTATTATTTTTTCTTCTTTTATGGTTCGCTTCATGTTGACTCATTTTTATGGTTTTAAATTCAAATTGCGATATATTGTTATTCACATTAGTTTACTTGGCACTGCACGGTCTGTACTGTACATCGACCACTGGCATTGATGATTAGAGAAGAGAAATATGCTACTTTTTGGAGTTGTAATAAAGACGTAGGGAAACGGGGATTTAATTTACCTGCTCATTTCATTGAAAGCTGACAAATGATACCTCTATTTGCCTATCTGATCAATAGTCGAGTGCCTATAGTGGTATGGGAACAACGCCAAGGCACGGCGAATCGGTAATGTGCAGTGGGGCGCTGTGCAACTAAGGACTGGGGGTATTGGTACTGTCCAAGTTAAAAGAGAAAGAAGAGGAAAATATAATAATTTTCACTTTATCCAGCCTATATTCAACCGTGGCCGACTCGAGTACCTTTCCGCTCTACCGACCGCCAGTCCTATTTGAAATGTGTCCTGCTTACTGCCGCTTAAGGCTCGCAATTCTTCGGGCAATGTCGGTGACCCTGGTCCTTCTGCGGATCTGATCTGATGCAATCACACAGGAAGACCCCAAGCATAGCCCTCTCCCTTGCCCTTTGCGCGATTTTAACCTTCTTATGCGGCACACTGTTAGTGGCCACGTTTCTAAATCTGGCAACACCTATCTATCCATCATTGATAATCAAATGTTACTCTAAGCTGTATGACTTATAACTCTTTAACAACTTAAAATATAATTGTAACTAAAGTAGTGTACCTAATATTGGCAAAGAAAAAGAGTAACTAGCCGAGTTTTGCTGATACTTGATTAAAATTACATTTCTTTTTAATTACTTTACGACTATAGGCTACAATAGCGCAATTATATATAAATATTTCAGAAAAATATTATGATTCTATCACAGGCTTCAGAATGATGGTTTGTCATTTGAAATCCGTCAAGACTTTAAACCGCTTCCGCTTGTGCCAAGTATGCAGAATAAGTGCATTAATGCATCCGATGCATCTGCTACGGTCTGGCCATAGATAATATTAGTGAGCCCTTTCATAAGGAAAAACATATCGAAAACTCTCTTTTTCATGAATGTAAAGATTAAAATTTTAAATATACTAAGTAGGCAAATGATCTTGGTTCTGACAATTGACATATCTTGAGAATAATATTTGCTTAGAGAATTTTATAGAAATTTGTTCGAATTTTCTGAACAAAAGGGTTTTTTTAGTCAACAATCCATATTTAACTGTCTACAATAGTAGTTTTTTTAATTTAAATTAAAAAAACTCTTGCTCGGCTGTAAAATCCCAGCCAATTTTGGCTTAATACTGTACAAGCTTAACGCCCAAAGCATTCGCGAGAAAGCTTTGCCTCTAAAAGGACTAAATGCAAATAAAACTTTATCTCTAGGCTTTCTAACAATAACAGAACCTTAAAAGGCGGAATAAACGTCTTAATTGAAGGTCGAAGAGGCTTCGTTATTTGAGGCATGCCAATTTCTACCTCACCCGTGACTCAAACACAGGCTTTTCCGTAATAGCCCTTTTGCGTATCTGTCATCTGGGGGCACTTTCAATCAATAATGTTCTGTAAGTCGAGGCGTTAGAGTTGGTTTTCGTTTCGAGTGTGTGTTGTTCGATTGGCGCAAGTCGTGAGTTGAAAACCTAATTAACACTCTTTGTAGATAAATTGCGGCGATAGGACCAGAGGTTGGTGGCGTTTATGAGATGTTCAACGTTTTTGTTCTGATTGTGGACAATATTAGAATAAATATTTGGTTTTGCGATGTTCGTTTGAATTTCGCAGCGAAAGTAGCTGATGTAACTAATAGGGTTCTCGTTCAGAATTGGAACGTATAGAAATCCTTTTGTGAGCGTTGTTTGAAACGATTCGATGCAGTCAGATTTATTCGCGACAATTATTTTGTTTATTTAAAAAAAAAAGCATCGCTGTTCTCATATCTCAAACTACTACACTAAGCCTCAAAGAAATAGCCTAAAATTTTTATAATTCATAGGTAGATAGTATCATGTCATATCAAAAAATTAATTTGAAAATAATACGTTACATAAAATCCATTTCTTTAATTTCCTACGTCCACAAGTGAACGTCTTTCGGCTGACAATGATGAATCCAAATTAAAAAACTAAAATCAAATGCGCTAAACAAAGATGAAAACTCGATCACCACACGGAACTGCATTATTTGCACATGCATTTCTTACCACGAACAATAAGATTCTCCTTTCAATCTCGTTATCAAGTGCAATTCTTGCGATGAAACTCTACCCAGTGTCGTGATAAACCCGAAATACAATGCCGACGGCGAATTTATATGCATTCTCAGACTGATATTAAGTATCAAGATGATATTTTTATGTATCCAGTGCAGATTTATAACGAACTTTCTTGAGTTAGTTTAATGTGGCTGTCGGCGATACAGGTTTGTTTTGTCGGAAATGGAATTATTGTGACAGCTACATCTCGTTAGCTTTTTATATAATTACCCGATAGATATTTGTAATGTGGGTATTATATTAATGACTAGCGGCCGCCCGCGGTTTCACCCGCGTGGTTCCCGTTCCCGTGGGAATTGATCAAAATCCTTTCTTAGCGCATACCTACGTCATAACATCTACCTGCATGCCAAATTTCAGCCCGATCTGTCCAGTAGTTTGGGTTGTGCGTTGATAGATATCTATGTCAGTCAGTCAGTCAGTCAGTCAGTCACCTTTGAGTTATATATATTTAGATACCTATATTTTCAATGCTCTTAACCAATTCTACGGTGGCCAATTTTTACAACTGAGTGCTCTCCCCGCCTAAACGACAAACGGCTTTTCATGTTGTCCACCAACTTTCTAACAACGGACGGATTTTTTTTCAAAAAGAAAAAAATCCACAAATTTTCGACTTAACTCGAGATTTGTATCCTGGATCTTCCGTCTTTTTAAAGTGCAACCAATTAACAGGTACACCACAGTAACAGTCAAGAAGAAAACTTGATGAACCCAGATAAGACAATCAAATCGCTGATCATTTAACCCAAGTACCTATATCATTTCTTCTTCTTCTTAGCCTTCTTCTATCAGTAATCTGATGTAGCCCTCCTTTCTCTCCTTCCGTTGTTCCCTGTTTTGAGCAGTAAGCGTCCAATTGCTGCCCGCCACCCGTTTGATGTCGTCTTTCCATCTCATTTGTGGCCTTCCCCTGGGTCGCTTTTGATCCCAAGGTCTCCAGTCCAGCAATCTTTTGCGCCAAGACTCTTGCTTCCATATGGCCAGGATACTATATCACTAGTAACCGACATTACTTTAGTAGTAATTACAGTTGAAACTGGTAACAAAGCTGCACCTCGATTCATTCAATGAAATCTCACAGTTACTTATCAAGGTTGTTATAATGACTGTAATCAAGTTGTTTGTCATAATGAGTTAATTAGCGGTAATGTAACAAAAAAAATATGGGCGAAGGTGACCACAACAAGCCGGTAACCACTAAACATGGGACAGTTAATTGCGTTGATACTTTAAAAAAATGGTTTCACATAGTGCCCTATTATTAATTAACTTATTAATGCTTTTTTTATACTTAGTAATCAACTTAATAAATTAATGTTTTTTTACTAGGTCAGTTGGCAGACAGGCACGCAGCCCACCTGATGGTAAGCGGTCACTGTGGCCAATTTTATTGAGGGACGCTTCACCTGGAAGCGTGAAGCGTGCCTTAAGCCTCCATTGAAATCGTTTAATCACAGCAATAATAGGTATTGACTTAATCATCACGCTTGCTAAATGCATATTAGTGATCACCAACCCGAGCTGTGTCCAAAAAAACTGACTGCAGTTTTGCTCTACCAGGGAAGAAAACTTCTCGCTCGGCATGCTTTTGTTTTTCATGTTCTAATTGTTTCTTCGATATTCGTTTGTTTTTCGTATTCATAATAAATTATGAAAAACAGTTGAATGGAAAAACATTCCATTAAATTGTTTTTCGTGTTCTTTTGTTTTTCATGTTCTAATTGTTTCTTCGATATTCATTTTTGTTCGTATTCATAATAGGAAAAACAATTGAATGGAAAAACATTCCATTTAATTGTTTTTCGTGTTCTCATTATTCGACTATTACTTTAAAACCACGAGATGATTTTTATTTGCTACTAGTGTATTTTTTACTACAATTTCTTGTGCTATTTAAGTGAAAAACCATACACTTACCAGTTGTTAATTAGCGGTAATCTATCCAGGGCGAAGGTGACCGCGGGACCGCAAACAAGTCGCTAACTACATGGACTGATAAATCGATTGCAAACGGGGAGTTGTAAAATAATTTTTACCTAAGTACACATTAATTTAAATGCACCTTTCTATTCAGTTATCCGTTATAAAAATAAAACTATGTATGTACCTACGCAATACTACTCTGAATTTGTTTTTTTATATTCTGTAGTTTTTGTCATTTTATCGTTGTTTTTGATGTTCTAATTGTTTTTCTGGCACTCTCCTGTTTTCGTGTTCCTATTTTTACTTCTTTCGCCTTCACTGGTGCCACTACATTAATTTATGATATTATTTCCGGCAAAATTTAGTTTTTCAGAACTTTGCATTAGGTATTATTGTTAAAAGATAATGCTAAAAAAAAGTCTTGTCCGATCTTTAAGTTTGTGTTCCGATTTTTAAAATTACTAATTGATAAATATTATCTTTTAACAAAACGTTGCTTTGAGCAAAAATAAAAAAAAAACCTTTTTTTTAATTTTGCATAAAGTAGTATCTGATCGGTTTATTTTGATTTTAGAAAATAAACAACTTACGTAATAATACGTTCTTAAACAAACTTACCTCTTAAAGCATTAGCTCCGTACAAGGGGTGGTCGTACGGCACGGGCCGGTACGCGGGGTGCAACGCTGCGAGATAACTTAGCTCACTCGTCGCCCCTGCCGCAGCCGCGGCAGCTGCTGCCAGCCTGGTGATAAGAAGATGAGGTTAGAATGATGATTTAAAGAGGTAAAGGTATCCACTTAAGAACAGCTTGTGGCTCTTCAAGGCCAGAATTAACGGGCTTTTCCTAAGCAAGCGCGCTCCATCGTAGACCGCATAGTTGTTTAACATCAGGAAACTTTGTGATCAAGTGCTTAGTAGATACAAATATAAAAAAAAACATGAGGGCCAAAGGCTTGTATTTTTGATGTCTCTTCAGTTGCCACACAAGCACGTAGCCCCTGATCGTAAAGTGGACAGTGCAGTCTATTTCATTGAGGTATACTTGAAACATCGTACAAAGTGTTCCCACATTGGTAGGCTCCTCAGATCCAGACTTTTCATTTCAAGTATACCGTATTACTAAAACAGAGGCATATTAAATTTAACATCTATACATATAATAAATTTGTAGAAAAGTGGTGTCTGTACAATGGAAATATATTTAAAAAAAGTAGCAGGGGTTGTTATTATATCGATACCGAACCCGAAATTGTAATTAAAAAAATTTTTGTCTGTTTGTCTGTTTGTCTGTTTGTCTGCGTGTTTGTGCACGCTAATATCAGAAACGGCTTATTCGATTGAGATGCGGTTTTCACTAATATATTGTGGTAAGCTTCACTTAACATTTAGTGTTTATTTCATGTCAATCGGTTCATAAATAAAAAAGTTATGTCAATATAAAGGTACACGCCTCGCGCCTGAGCTGCGCGTCCGTATATAAAGCGCGCTGAGAGTATGGCGAATAGGTAGTTGCATTCGATTATTGCGATTTACTTGAATACTGACAGTTTGGATATTTCATTTATTTATATTTAAGGGTTTGTAGGTTAGGTTGTCTTTCTTAATTTTCTTTAAAAATTTGTAAATAAATATTGTAAGCATTTGTTATAAGGTTAGGCATTTCTTTCCTTGATTTTTGGTATACTTATCTTATTTTTTTATTTAGGGTTTGTCTATATTATGAATAATTTATAAGTATTTGGTATAGGTTAGGCAATTCTTTTCTTGATTTTCTTTATTTAAGTACAAGTTTATCTATATAGCTCAGATATTAATTAATTTTTCTAGCAATTCTTTTGTTTCATAAAATTTGTACGTTTAGTTTACACATCTTAACACTTTTTGCAGTCAGCCTATGTTTTGCGATGACAATTAATAAAGCCCAAGGTCAGACGATGAAAGTTGTGGGTGTAGTGTAGATCTAAGTATCAGCTGTTTCTCGCACGGTCAGTTGTATGTGGCTCTGACACGGGTTAGCAATCCTAGGAGCCTGTATGCTTTCATTCCCGATGGCCATACGTCACATATCGTATACCTACAGAGAAGCATACTGTAAACAAATTTTTAGCTACCCAAAGGACGGTATTTGTTATTTAAAATATGCTGCCCGAAAAGTCACTATTCCACGCGGACGAAGTCGCGGGCACAGCTAGTCCTTAAATATAGAGATAACACATCTACTTAGATACAAGTTAATTATTGCAAATATCTTAAAACATATCGATTCGTTTGATGAGTGAAAGTTCCGAAGTCTTTTCCTCAGTCCCAACCCTAGACATATTTCCCCCTCCAAACTACCGTCATCATCATCATCATCAGCCTGTGATAGTCCACTGCTGGACATAGGCCTCTCCAAATGCTCGCCACGCCGATCGGTCCTCGGCCACTCGCATTCAGCTCCTGCCAGCCATCTTGCGCAGATCATCGCTCCACCTGGCCTGAGGGCGTCCTACACTACGTTTACCAAGACGCGGTCTCCACTCTAGAACCCGTTACTACTCATACTACCGTCATACTACCGTACCATACATAAATCTTTCTCAAAAGCCTGCAACGCATCTGACACCCTTTTTGCAGATGACCATGGCCTTTGCCATGCCGAGCCATTAGTGTAGTAAAAATCTGAGAATAGTGAAGAGCAAAATCGAGCCATTTGTTTGGATGAAGCAGTAACTTCGCGATATGTATCTGGTAACAAATGCGTCGAGTAAGCGATCTCCTGACAATAACACAACTCAGGCCAACGAGGACAAAGGAATCACTAGTTTTTTTCTCCCTATTCAAGGTATTCGGTGTAGGGTTACCAATATAGGTCATAATATTTCTGATACTGAAACATTTATTTTTATACTAGCCTTCCGCCCGCGGTTTCACCCGCGCGTAATCTCTTTTTTCAAATATCCCCCCTTCCCCTCACATTTCCGGGATCAAAAGTACCCTACGTTCACCGGGGATAGTGTAGCTTTCCAACGGTGAAAGAATTATTCAAATCGGTTCAGTGTTTTCGAAATTGTTATTCCCGCGGGAATGAGACGTTTTCCGTAGGAATTTTATAACCTATGTCCTAATCCAGGTTATAAACTATACGTGTGCCAAATTTCATCTAAATCCGTTCAGCCGTTTAGGCGTGATTGAGGAACAAACATCCAAACATCTAAACATCCAAACATCCAAACATCCAGACTTTCGCATTTATAATATTAGTAAGATGTCCTAATCCAGGTTATAAACTATACGTGTACCAAATTTCATCTAAATCCGTTCAGCCGTTTAGGCGTGATTGAGGAACAAACATCCAAACATCCAGACTTTCGCATTTATAATATTATTAGTATTAGTAAGACTACAAGGGTGGCTCATGCCTCCGGCCCACCCGACGTTATATCGCAATGTGATATTTTTTCCCGGAATAAAATAGCGACTTTCTCCAGCTCCTATAATATTTCCTTCCAAATAAAAAATCACGTCGATCCGTTGCTTTGTTACGATGTAAAATAAGGACATACAAAATGACGTACCTATATGTCTATTCGACCGTGGGAACTTACTATTATCCCGGTATAAATAGTAGCCTAATATGTCCTTCTAAGATCTAGATTATGTCTATTAGAAATTTCATCAAAATTGGTTCAATGGTGTGAAAGATTAACATACAGAGTTACATAATTATGTAGGTACTCGTTAGAAGGACTTGTCACATAGTACAAGTCTTGTTTCGTTTGGAGTTAGATTGGATCCTGAGCCATATTTCCCAGGATATTTATTCGACTTATTTCAAGAATATCAGATGTTGTAAACCCTATTCCAGGAGTGGGCGCGAACCTCAAGGCTAACAGTGGGGTTCCGTGACAAAAAAAGCATTCTCCGAACCGCATTCTGTGACGTAATGCGTCTGGTTGGTCGCCGCAAAAATGCTCGTAACAGCTGGAAACGTATTAACATTGCGGGGGTTCAAGAATTGTTTATGATATATAATAGTATAAGCATAGAGATAATTCCAGTAGAGAGGAAAAACTCATATTTTTTTTTTTTAAAGTATCTCTCAGGCTGGTTACAGAGTAACGCTGGCAGCACGTGCGTAGCGTTATACACTGCCGGTTTTCTTTGCAGTTCAAATCGTCGCTATCTTACAAGAACAGCGATACTTGCTGATACGCGCGCTGTTCGCATGCTTGTCAGCGTGACTCTAAAACCAGCTTTAATAATAGCTGCAGCGTTCCTGCTGCCTATGCCATAGAGGGACACTTAACCAGGAAGCCATCCTGTGGGATCCTCTAATAATTAAATCCAAAAATAAGAGAAGTTCAATAACTTATGTACATACCACTACAACAAAATTAGACAACTTCTACTAAAAACAATATATTTTCCCACGTGAAGTAAATAAAGCTAAGAGCCAAACGCCCAAGACAATGCATTCGCAATGCGCCCAGTAATAAAATTATTAAACAAATCAAGTTCATAATAATACGGGTAGAAAATTGTCGGGTGGGCCTGGATAAAGAAATTATCCAACTTACCAGCATCATAGAGGTGGTAAGTCACAGAAGGTGACGGCCGTGTCGGCTCCATTTTTATGCCTAATTGGCCGCACCGATAGGTTTGAAAATGTGAGATTATGTTCAAGTTGCATATTTATTTCACTATCGAACAGACAATAAATAGTAAAAAATGTGCAGTTTTTAATCATTGTAGAAGCATAGGTATGAACAAGTATTATTTGAATTAAATTTTCCAAAAGATAATTAATGCTATTTAAAAAGATTACATTATCTAAATCTAACTAAGATTATATTATCAATATCCAAACAAACAGTATCAGAATGTCCAAAAAATAAAATCCTCGGTTAATTATTAACAATTTTTCGCCTTGATCCTTCTGTATCAATCTTTGTCCGGGACGATTGCGCCCCCGAACCGAACAAAGACGTAGCTTTGAGAAAAGGAAATAAAAAATATGGCGGCGTTCAAAATAAATAAAATAAATGCAAGACATCGCGCGCCTGCGCCGGTGTGACGTCTTCATGTAGTCTGTCTCCTTCGCACGTACGATTAAGTGTTACGTGTACACATGACAGACAAGGACGGAGATACAGAGAGATGTAACTTCGAATAGGAAGAAAGTTTTTGAATCTGTTACTGGATGGAACAAGTTTTACAGATTTTGCGCGGGCGACCTTTTTTGTTTCTTTTTTGACTAAATCGCTCGCATTGTTTTCAAATTTTATAATTATGGGAGTCAAGCGTTTATTGTTTGAAAAAATTTAAGGTAATTTCGAATACGTAAAGAGCTTTTGTAATTGATAAAGAGCCTTATTTTAATCGTAACAAGGCTTAATGTCTAATTGAAATGTTCAATCGCTTTAATAGGCATCTGCTGTACACCATTGTAAATATGAGTTTGCTGGCATAATAACTTTGCTATGTTCTAGCAAAACTAATGTGGGAGTTAGTACACTTGAGATATAAGGTCAGAGTATACAGTATGAGCACCTTGCTCGATGCTTTCCGGTTAAGAGTAGATACCTAGATGGAATAAGCCGTAGTGGCCACATACCATCAGATGGACCAACAAGTCTTTCTAGCACAAGAACAACAAGGATCACCAACATTGCAACTAAAGGCGTGTTTAACTTAAAATGACGTGAAACTTCCGTCATGCATGTGTATGACGACGTCACATGCCACCCCTCCTGCACCTCTCTGCTACCGCATGTAGTAAGAATAGAAGACCACCATCTACCACTAGGTGGATACTTTGACAATTTAAATCATCATCTTCATGTCCTTGTCCCCACTCTAAGCAGATTCAGAACATTCTTTTTCCTTCTACTAACTTTATCAGCGGTAAACTCTAGTATTCACTCCGTAAGTACTTTACACAAGCTCAGACTAAAATACCTATTCAAAAAATTCACAATGATAATCGGCTTCCACTTTAAGTTTCATGCTCTAAAGCTTCCTTTAAAGAAGTAACAAAAAAATCGTAAAAATGTTAATGTCCCGATAATGACTTAGACGATTGTGCGTTTTGAGAAATTCGCCAGTTTGTCAGACTTTAGGGACAAATAACGAAAGCATAATCCACACTTTAAAGGTGGGTCCTGATTTATCGAGGTGCCGGTAAAAGTACGGTAGACCTGATAAAACCTGGTAAGGGGTGTGCCGGTTCAGTGAAATTAAGGTTCCGTACTACTACTATAAACCATGAGGTAACCGACTAACCGTGTTAGTATGACATTATATTGTTATTAAGTTGACATTATATTATTATTAAGTTAATATTGTACAACACAAAATGATTTAAAAAAGGCTATCATAACTGTTGAGTTTCTTGCGGCACTTCTTCTCAGCAGCAGGCCATTCATTCACGTCGAAGTGCTGGTAGGAAAAAAAGTTTATGACGTGCAAAAGAATTTCTTGGTAAATCAAATTGCAAAATAAATACTTTGACTTTGAGTACGTCATCGAGATGTTATCACCTACTAGCTTCTGTGAAACTACTAGTGACATAGCAGTGAAGAAAGTCTAATAAGGACTGAATAAAATTAATATTTTTTTTTTCATTAAACTGGTTGGACTGCTCTCCCAAGTCATAGTGCCTTCATTGTAACATTGTAAAGTAATTCATATGGGAATTTAGTATGGGAATATTAGTACTCTTTTTTAGCTTTTGCAACAATTATATCTTTACAATCTCGGTTAATCTGTCTGTCAAACTCTTAATAAAAAAAAACAAATGAGAATTAATTGAGTCCCACTTGACCAATCCCCAAAGGTGGAATTAAAGCAGTACAAGGGTGGATTTTTAAAGGTTCAAACCTGCGGTCCCCTAAAAGCCCTGTAAATAACATAAAAAATACTGTAAGGTCCGCTTCGGTCGCAAAATTATGGCGTTGAAATTTTGAACGACCGTGTTGCATACAGGTTGAGCACTTTTTTTTAATTTATAATGTTGGATTTTGAATAACTAAATAAGGAACGATCAGATTATACAGGAAGATGTTTCGTTTAAATGGCTTGATATCTTAAGTACCTATTTGAAACTACAAGTTCCATGATAGAATTGGACTAAAAGTAGACACATTGTTTTTTTATCAACCTTATTTTTCTTGACAAATATTCATTTAATTTTTTGTTTATAAATCAAACATGAATATTATTGTTAATAAGATTATTAAGCGCTTCGTACATGATCGTGGCATAAACTACCAATGAGTGGGAATGAGATAACAGAAATAGAAATCCTGCGAGTAAAGGTGCGGGCAAACTGTTAATTATAAAAATAACCAATACTGCCTTGAGTGTATACCTAAATAATATAAAATCAATTCATTACTCAAAAACATACATTGAATGACAGTTCAATTAAGTTTCACGAAAAACGTAGGTACTAAGTGAATCACCCTATACAGTCACTGCAATATAGGTACACAATATCATTGAATTATGAACCTTATCACATTCGTATAAGAACTAACTTTTATACATTTTATCGAACCTGTATACCCTCGTCCTTCTAAGAAGGGTCGCCTCGCCACGGGTGTCGAGGTGTCCTATTTATTTGACGGTCGTAAATTATGGTCACACTAGTAGGCTACCTACAGGTTTGTTTTTTGATCTCACACTTTATATTTTCCTATGGCAATCTTAAAGTGAAGACCAGATTCGCCATTTTTTTGGTTTTATCTTATTAAGTTAAATATGTGTATTTCAGCAAGTTTAGGCGGGATATTGCAAATGTTTTAAGATTTTTTAATAACAATATTTAAAAAAAACATTAATAGCTTTAATAGTTTAATACAAGCGTATGAGGTTCTCAGATCTTTCCGTTAAAAATTTCACAGAAACAAGCGTTGTAAAACAGTATTGCGCCTCAAAAACCCTAAATTCGTCCTGCGCCTGATCTCTCTTCTGTCGTGTCAGACTGCTGTGTCTCCGTGTTTTGAGATTGAGAGAATAAGAAGTGCACCTGCGCTTGCTCTTTAGTCGGGTCTAAATTCTAAACACGTTCATACTCCTACCCTTTAAACTTCCCCGGTTTATTTTTTCACATGCAAAAGGGACGAGTTTGTTCCCGCCTTGTCGCCCGTCGCCTGTGTCCGGCTCATACTACTCGTACAATCATTGATCTTAACTTGGCTAGAAACTAATACAAAAATAGATTAAGGATTTTTTTCACCGCCTCTCTGTATAAGTGGTTTTGCCAAATTCGTGTCTTATTTCGGTTCGTTTGATAATATTGGTTCATTAATTGAGACGTATGTCTGTCCAGAGCTATAAAAACGTCGAGGTTATTGGAATCCGTTTGAATATTAATATTCGATACCGTTGACCTATTGAGTGAGTCATTTAGGTTTATTTTTTGTCGTTATCTTAAAATCTAACTTTTGTATGAGCAAGAAGTAAAGGTATGTCTGTATAAATGTACTTAAATGTGAGGTGAAATGTGGGAAAAGACTACTATGATGTTTTTTTTAAATGTTATAGCGGGCAGACGAGCATGCGGCACACCTGATGGAAAGTGACAACCGCTGCCCATAGACAACATGATAACATGATGTATTCAATTGAATGATACGTCTCTATGAAGCATCGCTTCAGGTTTCGCTGCTCTTCGCGGTCTTTCAATTGAAACAAGTCGGCTCGACCAGGGAAGTACTACCCTATCGTAGAAGACCAAAGTATGAGTAGTAACTTTCTATTGAGCCTAGTTTTAAGAGCTGGATGCCGACTAACATACAAAAAAAATCTGACATTTTCTCAAATTGAAAGAGCTCGACCAATCATCTTAAGTTAGGCCTGCCGCTTACAATAAGCCTTCTAATAGATTTCTCTTTAAAAAAAATCTAACTAATCACTGTGAAACATACAGAAAACTGTAACAACAGCCTCATTTGCAAGCAGTAATCACCAGAACGGATAGCAGTCGGCCATTTTAAAATTCTAAATTACTCCCGATCCCGACGTCTCAATCTTTGCTTCATGAATGTTTTATGAAACCAGTCCGCAATTGCCCGTACTCTGGTTTTTTGCCTGGCCAATTAGTCCTATACCTGGGCAAGCAGGACGAGTCTATTTCTACCGTGAGCTATGCCTGAAATCTGGACTAATGCGAAATGTCTTCCATACTGATGCTGAGAAAACCGTTTTTTGTTTTTCTTCCGAGCGTTGCTTTGTCAGTTGGAATTCTCATTTGGTTTCTTGAAGGTGAGGGGATAGAGTTTAAAATTGATTGGGTAAAGTTATGCACAAGGCAATTATGAGGCTAATGGCTTAGCTACCCGGTGTACGGAAGTGCTGAAGTTGTGTTTGTTCGAGTTGATTTTTTTCTTTGAGCAGATATGCTTTTGATGAAAGTTCACTGCATCTAAAGACAACAGATTTCGTGTTATATAAGAAAAATATTCTTCAAATGCAAATATATTAGTACAGAGTCAGCCGTGTTCAAGAATTTAAAGATTTAAATAATTGTGACATAGAACTATGATAACCAGATTAATAGTTAAAAAAAACCGAACACCTGATGGTTAGTGATAACCATCACTCATAGACGTTTGCAACATGGCACACATATAAATGTTGCCAGACATTTAACAAGGAAGAAATGCGTTCTATTTCTTGGCCTATTATTTCAAAAGAAAACCTTTCTTCCATGAACTAACTTCAACTTCTGCAGGGTTTTATGACTCAACATTGTCACTTAAAGTCCTTCATCAGAATCGCAGAAGAATTGCAAAAGATCGCCGCTAAAGTCTTTACGACATTCAGTGATTGCCTCGGAAGCCAAAACACTAAACACTGTTCAATTCTAACATATAACTTCCACCTCTTAGATATAAACCTCTCACCAAGTCAGATTGATTGCCATTCAGTTAGCAGTATCACCAAAAGCAGACGTTTAGTTTCGACTACAATCATGAAATCTTTCATGGGACTCCAAATAAGATGGTCCCCAGTAAAGCTTACCATTATTTACCAGTGTATTGGTCATAAAAGTTCCGTCGGTTAACAATAAAGAGCCAGGCCTTACTGGGGCCGAATAAACCTATCCTATTGGTACGAGCCATTTGCGCAGTTGAAATAGGGCTGTGCTACGCTCACGGTAACGTAACACTTGTAGTTAGAGTCGAGTGCCTTCTTTTTCATTGGTAGACAGACTCATAGCCAATTGGTACAAGGTGAATACAGGCTCGTTTTTCTACGGGTGAGAAGGTAGTTTGGTGAGGAACACCTTTAGTTATGTCCGCTACCCTGCGGTTATGGTGACTAAGTGCATATTTCTACGCAAATAAAATGGTTCCCAGGTCGTTTCGGGTTTTAAACATTATATACTTGATATAGGGTTCACTATTAAAAAGAGGGGCGAACATGTAAATGTCATGTGCAAGTAACGTGATAGTTAATACATAATCACAGTTAAACACACTAACGACTTATGTCTGAGATGTGTTACCCGCCTTTGATGAATGTAGAGGAGTAAAGGAGAGATTTAGGGGATAAGGAGGGAGAAGCACTCTCACTTTCCAACCGAAGCGCAATAGCAAAGGCACTCATACGCCGGTATTTTGTGAGAGTGGTACTCCGTCGAGCTGGCCCGTTCTTATTCCGGTCTTCTCTAAGGCCTCGGCCTCGAATTTCACGGGCAGCGGGGCGGTAGCGTCAGCAGGAGCGGCAGCTGCGAGATGTTTTGTATAGAACCCCATAGACCCGTTCTCGAACACAGCAGGGCGGCAGCGGGAGCGGCGGCGTTTGTAGGTGCACTGCGGATCACCGCTCGACAGCATCGTACCGCTTTTGACGGCCCGCGTCAAGCGGTGACCGCAGTGCGCCTGCGTGCGTTGCCGCTCCCGCTGCCGCGAAATTCGAAGCCGAGGCCTGAGAGTCTGACCGGAGTCTACAACATAGGCTCTACCACACAACTTTACAGTGAGATGGTAATAAGCCTTTTCGCCGTTTTTAATAACCGCATGATCGTGACATCCCTAAAGCACATCCTACTGCATAATGCAGGAGACATAGATTGACATGTCAGAATGCGTAGATCTTTTCTACAGATTTGTGCGAAGCTGCCCGTGTGTGGTAGAAATTGAAGGGCGTTGAATAGAAACGTCAAGAGACATGTGTTTGTGCGTTGAGGAAAATGTACACTTATCTATGTATATATATAAAACTCAAAGGTGACTGACTGACTGACATAGATATCTATCAACGCACAGCCCAAACCACTAGACGGATCGGGCTTAAATTTGGAATGCAGGTAGATGTTATGACGTAGGCATCCGCTAAGTAAGGATTTTGATCAATTCCCACAGGAACGGGAACCACGCGGGTGAAACCGCGGGCGCCCGCTAGTTGTTAATATGATGCGAATGGCCTAGATGATTTTCTTTAAATCTTGTCCATGGGAATAATCATAGACTTGAAGGTAGGTCCGAAATTCAATTATCTACCGTTCGAGTCAATTTATAATTCTAAAGTTTTTAAGTAAATAATAAAAAAAAATAGCTTCCGCCTACGTGGACGTCTATTTCTATTGTCAAGTAAAAAGTAAAAAAAAGTAGTCTACGGTTTTACAAAAACTATATCAAAAACGGCTCAGTCGTTTAGGCGTGTAATCGTAACAAGCATTAGTTACTGGCTTGTTGACTCAATGGAGCCTTTGCCCTGTGTTACAATATAAATAGACTGATACTTAAAATAACCCTCTTACGCACTAGAATGAATTAATCCGAACAATTGCGGCGATTTGACACATAGCAATTGCGCGAGGTTATCCACAAGGCCGCAACTAATTGGGCCGCGTGTGCGCACTTGATTTCAAACAAAATGGCGATTAAAATTAATCTTCTTTTTTCCATCTGGAAGCATACCCTTACATTCGAAGGACAGAGGCCTATATCCAGGAGTGGATTGTTACGGGCTGATGATGATGATGATGAACCATCCAATAATGACTTACTTTCGCGTTTATAATGTAGGATAATAAGCATCTATTATATAAAACTCAAAGGTGACTGACTGACTGACAGACTGACTGACATAGATAGATATCTAGGTATCAACGCACAGCCCAAACCACTGGACGGATCAGGCTGAAATTTGGCATGCAGGTAGATGTTATGACGTAGGCATCCGCTAAGAAAGGATTTTGATCAATTCCCACGGGAACGGGAACCACGCGGGTGAAACCGCGGGCGCCCGCTAGTTTTGTACATATAGTCCGCAAATCGCTGAAATACGCCGCTGTAGCAAAAACTTAGATAGGAAATGCAAAATTAATATCAAATAACAATCTCGAAGAGCTATCTACTCGTATAGTTCCTAATAGAGATATTAAGTCTTTGTCTAAGTGGGTGGTCGCCTATTAAAGTGTTCTATCGAATAGTACACGCATAACAATTGAATTTATTACGTCCTGTCTGTAATAATGAATTATTTCCTAATAACAAGGCGATATTATTTGACCCATTTGTATACAAGTAATTAAGATAGCCGTCTTGGGCCAAAAGTCCAGGGTTCAGAACCTTTTCACACGTTTTGATAAGTTGTGATTTTCCATGTAGTGTGGATCTTTGAGATAAGTTATCAATTAATAGTGGAATAAAAACAATGTTTTTTAAACTATTATAAAATGTACGTACTTAATGTATAGTAATGAAATCTACTCAGACTAACACATAGGCTGCTTTTTATTAATATATACAGTATGACAGGAAATGCGAGGGACATATTTAAACCCCAAATAGTTCATTCTTCCATTATAACAAAATAAGTATAAATCAATAAAAACTCTGATAAGTATCTGTCAATAAATGCACTCGTTCAAGTACGACTCAAATTGTAATCGCGTACAATTCAAGTTTGGGGCGTAAACGGCCGCTCGGCACACGAGATTTTTAGGTAGTTCATGCATACATAAACTATTAAGATAATTATGAAAAAAGTTAAGGATATATTTTTTATAGCAGATTGGACTCTAAATCGGATACTGAACACTCTCCTTAAATATGTCCCTCGGGTTACCTAACAGCTTGTATATACGTGCCGGCAATCTTCTTGACCATCGGTCGACGGAGTGGGAGAAAGTTCGCGCATCTACACTTGCGCGTGACCAAAAGCGCGCGCGAATCTCCCGACCCCCGCGCGCGCTTTTGGTCAGAGGTATGCTTTGACCAAAAGCACGCAGGCATGTCAAAATTAATTTTCTGCGCATTCCCCACCCGATAGTCAAGAAGTTTGCCGGGGCCTGTACTGCGAGCAAAGCCGGTGGCAGGAGCTAGTTGTAAGAGTATAATCATCATCATCATCATCATCAGCCTGTGATAGTCCACTGCTGGACATATGCCTCTCCAAATAGGTCCTCGGCCACTCGCATCCAGCTCTTGCCAGCCTTCTTGCGCAGATCATCGCTCCACCTGGCCTGAGGGCGTCCTACACTACGTTTACCGAGACGCGGTCTCCACTCTAGAACCCGTTTACCCCAACGGTTATCGGTTCTACGGCTGATATGGCCAGCCCACTGCCACTTCAGCTGGCTAATCCGGCGAGCTATGTCGGTGACTTTGGGTTCTCTGCCGAATCACATCATTTCGGATGCGA
Organism: Mecyna flavalis; assembly: GCA_949319885.1. Classification (NCBI taxonomy): domain Eukaryota; kingdom Metazoa; phylum Arthropoda; class Insecta; order Lepidoptera; family Crambidae; genus Mecyna; species Mecyna flavalis. The sequence continues at coordinate 6,846,004 of OX439419.1, read as the reverse complement.
TTCCGCAGAGAGACGCCGAGCATAGCTCTTTCCATAGCCCGCTGAGCGATTAAGAGTATAATAGGTGTCAGAAATTCAATAACAATCCTTCTAATTAACTTACATTTTACTCAATATCCTATCATTTATTACTGTAAAATAGAGCTGTTTTTTTTTTATTTAAATTTTAGCTTTGATGGTAAGCGGCCATTGCAGCCATTGAGGGACTTTTAACCAGTAACCGTCGCTCAATGTGCTGCCACAAGTTAGGCTCGTCTGATCTTAGGCTTAGATTTCATGTGTAATGGCTCCTACTTTATTGCGGGAACAAAGCCAGAGCTGTTATAACTTGTATTGTTAGCATCTAGTTTTTATAGCTCTAAAGTTATATCTTTTTCAATCAAAACTACCCATAACAGACGTAAGTAGTAAAATGAAACAAGCCCGCATAATTTATCTAGCTATTGCGTTGGGGTCATTAACCCATAAATATAGCAGCTTTATGTCTCAATTCACGGTATGTCAACATAATAAGTTTATGGCGTCGTAAATATGTTTAAATTTTGGTGTGAGGATGCATGTTGCCTGTTAATTTTGATTGTAAATACTGTCATGTTCTTAGAAATAACGGGGTTCGGTTTTGGTGGTTAATGCTGAGGTGTAAGGCTGAATTAAATTGAAAATTAAATTGAAAAAGTTCTCAATTTTGATTTTCCAACAAAGCCGAGGCCTGAGAGTTTGACCGGAGTCTACAACATAGGCTCTACCACACAACTATGCAGTGAGATGGTAATAAGCCTTAATTGGCTAAGGCTAAGCCTAAGGCTGAAAATTGAATTGAAAATTAAATTGAAAAAGTTCTCAATTTTGATTTTCCAACAAGATTTGGCAAGTCCAGGTAATAAATTAGAGCGACTGCCATCTGACCACCAAAACCTTTATCTGAGGAACCAGATAAATTGGATTACCGTTACTCCAGCCACTTTGGAGGTTTTCTCGCGATATTTTCTTGATCTAGTGATAAAATTTATTATGTACAGGTCCCGGCAAACTTCTTGAAATCGGGTGTGTATTGCGCAGATTGAGATGCCTGCGCGCTATTGCACAGTGTGTGATTTTGGATGAATTTTGTTCACCTTGATTTTATGTTAGAATTCTGTGCATTATTTCTTAATAAACCTAAATAAGAAACTCCTAGTTGAATATCTTGTCTAGTTTTCAAGTTATATATTTTTCTATGTAAGGTCATTGACCTTTAATAAACACTTTTTATTTTATATCTCGTAAAATATAATAGATAGACTTATATTATTTTTTTCACAGATTTTGGATAATGTTCCGCATAGTTTACAAAAAAAATCAGCATACTACCTTCACTAAATCATGAGTTATTATTTTTTATTAATTTTCAAAGTTTTCTTAAAATTCCTGAAAATCTGTCCATATTAGCAGTTCATTTCATCTTAATTAAATGTAGCGTAGGCCTCCCTATATTATACCAAAATTTCACACGCTTATCTCTCATGATTCAGGATTTATTGCATTTCTAAGTTTTTTTCTGATTTCTATGGAAATAGGGTTGCTCATACGAGATCAAAATAATGGTTAATTTTACTTGTGACTTGTGACCGTAGTTTTTAATTTAGATAGAGGTAATTATAATAAGATTATGCGCCATTCAAGGAAGAAAATGGGTTTATGTTCCCATCCCATTCTATGTTTATTATTATTAACACGCTTTTATTAGCTTCACTTGTAACTGTATGTAAGAAAATCTTGGAATCTGACTTTGACCCACTTCCCGGTTTTCGATTAGGATGAAATATTGCACACGCTCAGAGTTCTGATGACAATACATGACTAGCTAAGAAACGTCATTACAAATCCAATATGGCGGCCTCCCCAAGATAGCGGGCTGGCAAATCTTGGAATCTTAATTTGACCCACTTCCCGGTCTTCGATTAGGATGAAATTTTGCACACGCTCTGAGTTCTGATGACAATACATGACTAGCTAAGAAACGTCATTACAAATCCAACACGGCGGCCTCGCAAAGATGGCGGACTGGTTGTTTAAAATCCACTCCCATGATATGGGTATCAAATGAAAGGGTTTGCTGTCAGGAAAACGAAAAAATAGTCACGTGACTAGTCCTCTCCCGTAAGATTTAGAATTGATATTTTTTATTGCATTGAATTTCAAATCAAAAACACGTATCGGTAAAAACTGATCCCGTGAGAGCAGTCTGTTAATATACTAAGAAAACAACAAATAAAATGACAATTAGCGAGAAACAAATAAATGTCCGTGAAAAACAAGCTAATATCCGGGGTACTGTATCATGGTGACAACCCTAACTGCAATATTTAGAAAAACAAATAACGGAAATCATGCAATATTTTAATGCCGTTTTTTTATGGGTGTTAATACTTATTGCACGGAATGTTTTTGTATAAAAATCAACTGCTAATATTGTATGATTAAGGAGAAATAAATTAAATTAAATATTTGAGTAAAAAATATATAAGGTCGTTTAAAATAGTGATTTTTTACTTTTGTTAAATGATTATGGTACTTTAAGATTGTGTTAATTATATGTGTACATAAGCAATTCATAATAATTTAAGCTAACTGAGAAATATATTTTTTCTGGTTTCTATGGAAATTTCTCGAGTTTTCAAATATCTCCTAAAATACTTGAGCTAAAATTGTAGGAGTTTTACCATTATCCATTATTCAACAAAATTTATCAAATTTCAACATAAACCCAAGATGGCCAAAACTGGTTAAAAATCACACACTGTGTATTGGTCAGAACTCAGAAGCATACCTACCTCTGACCAATAGCGCGCGCGAACGTCGGCAGATTCGCGCGCGCTATTGGTCATGTGCAAGTGCGCATGCGTGAACTTTTCCCCCACTCCGTCGACCGATGGTCAAGAAGTTTGCTGGCACGTATACAAAATGTTTTTGTTACGTCAAATGCCACGAAACTTCAGTCGGGTGGTCTTCATCACTGCTTATCTCGTGTATGACAGTTCTGTAACGTCACAGGTTACCCCTCCCGCACCGCTCTGCTACCGCAGGCACCTACTCCTTTAAACGCTACGCCTGGTGCTACTAACAGTCAAAGCAATTATAACCGATCAGTTAACCAGTACCTCCAGTGATCTACTGATTAACTTTTACAGCTGAATCTAACGCTTAAATTGGTAAAACTATAAAACTATATCGCTTCTAGTTCGCTTGAGGATATAATCGGTTTATAGTCTCAGAGAAGACATGTGTCGAAATCAGTATTCAAACTAGTTGATGATTTACAACCAGACGTTTTTATGGTGGAGTTTTATTAGTGTTTTGTTTCTATTTTTTATTGCTTTTGAGAATATAGCGCGATGAAATACGGATGTGAAACAGAGAAGTGTGTTCTCGATTTTTAAGTCAGTTTTTATTAATTTGGTTCAGTTGTGTGACGTTTTTTTTATGTCAGAGGCGGCAAACGAGCCAACAGGTCACCTGATGGTAAGCAATCACCGCCGCTTATGGACATCTGCAACACCTGAGGGATCGCTGATGCGTTGCCAGCCTATGGAGGTATGGGGAGTGTGAGTCTCCGGCACTTTTACAAACCAGACGAAACACAATAGAAGACACTATTACGTCGTCGTCACGTCTTCTTCACTTTGACCTCAGGGACCTGGGTTCTATTCCCGTGTCAAACAAAATTTGTGTCGGCTTTTTCGGACACAGCTAGGGTTTGTGATCACTAATCCGTATTTAGCAAGTTCGGTGATTAGGCCAGACGTGCTTATAATGTATTAGCTATTCCATCCGAGACCTGTTTTAAACTGTTTACAAAGTTATAGTTACAATATCCAAATAAAACTAGTAATAAACTCCAAAAATGGAGTTGGGAAGCTTTTTAATCCATATGGAGCGAAAATAAACAGAATCAGACATTGTAAACAAACACAGTACTGTACAGACGCTGTAGAGTGTGGCTAGAGGCATTTGCTAGTAATATAAATAAAAAATATCCTTGAGAATTATTCGTATAACTACAGCGCCATCCAGACTCAGACTATACAGAGCTTGTACTACGGGTGCCAGACATGGGACAAACATGATTTATCTTTTATTTTGTACATAAATTACAAATATGTATTATTAATAGAAGCACCCAGATCGATACAGATAATATGTTCATGCAGACAAAAGATTTTACTGTGCGGAGATTGCATCTTCGTCAAAATATGTAAAATCTTCGTCAAAATATGTAAAATCAAAAAATCTTTTTTATCGAGATTATTTGCTAGTAAAAGAAGAAATTGGTGAAGAGAAATCCATCAATGCTGTGTTTCCGTTTAGAAAAGACGCAAACGTCTATTGCTCATTTCAGAAGATGAAAAACGTTGAAATTGCAATCCAAATAGTTATTGCATCCTGCTTCAATCTTTATGATAATCCAATATATTTCCCCATCACGGAATATGACATTGGCTGCAACAAAATCATTTCACATAAAGACGTAAACGCCGGAGTCCACAGTTCCGTGCGCGTGCGTATTGTGCGCAAGCGTTGACTGGCGATCCAGACTGTTTACAAATAAATCATCTGGCATTATTTTATTACCTTGCACCAGGTTGGCCACGTGTAGGGCTGACAGATTATGTAACGTAAAGTCTTTCTTCGAGCGTTCTGACCTGGTCTAGTCAGGGAACGCTTAAAACTAAGCAGTTACTATCTGGCACCGCCCTGCGCCCGCTACACCGAGACGACAGTTATTAGGTCTCTTATACCCAGTAATTCCACTAGCTTCAGTGCCCTTTCCCCGAAACACAGAAATGCTTGACACACTTCTATTTCACGTTAAAATATCTGGCACTGCGGCGGTACCCACCTAGACGGCCCAGTACAGGAACCTACAACCTGGTTATTAGTTATTACATTAGAGCGACTGTCATCTAATCTTCGTTACCCTTTATAGAGGAACCAGACCATTTGGCTCATGGCTACACAGTCATTTGACTGTGCAGGTTAGATGCTCCAAAAACTAGCCCGATAGCGCAAATGCGTCAATGGTCGTGGGTTTGAGTCCTACCCAGGAGCTACTCCTCACGGCCCCCAAGGTTAGGGACTTAGATAATTCTTGGTTTATCTTTTATAATAGCATTAGTCATGTTCTGGCGATATAAGTGGGAACCAGTACACTTGAAGTCAAAGATTCAAAGATCATAGAAGCCTAGTAACAGCATATTGAGCGAAGCTTTTTGGTGAAGTATCCTTCAATGGAGTACAGAGATCGCTTACCATCAGGTGGCAAAGGATTAAAAAGCATTGCCTATGACTCAATAGCAACAAATTGCCAACCCTGTTCTCTGCGTACTCCAAGTTACTTCCGTCAGCGTACGAACTACACCTTGCACCTTAGCAGCCTTACAATACAGGTCAAAATCACTTGTCAACGATCAGTTTACATTACAAAGGTCGTCGCTCCCAATGAATTATGAAGGTATTATTTTAGGTACGGATATGACTTGGACGGAAGTCTTCCTCAGAGATCTGGTTTGTGATTGTCAAAGTAATTTTTGAAGTTTACGCCTTATTTTATTAGCTATAAAGGTGTTAATTGCATGATGGAGTTGACAAGTTTATGTTTTGGACACGGCACGTGTTATACTGTTAGTAAACATTGGCTAATTTTGGATTTATATGGGAATTAATTAAGGTTTAATAAAATAGAGAATTCACCTCGATGGTCTAGTGGTTTAAGTACCGGGCCAAGATCTCGGGGTCCTGGGTTCAATTCCCGGGTCGAGCTAACTTTGTGTCTGTGTTTTCGGACACAGCTCGGGTTTGTGATCGCCAATCCGCATTTGGCAAGCGTGGGGATTAAGCCAATACCCATCATTGTAACGATGACTTGATTTCAAGGATGGAGGCCTTTGCCCTGCAGTGGGACATTTATAATAGAGAATAATGTTTTACGCATGGTCTAGCGGTCTTAGTGTGCCGGTTCAATTCCCCGGTCGATCATTGTGTTGGAGTTTTTTAACACAGGTTTTTGATTACCAATCCGCATTTGGCAAGCGTGGTCATTAACCCAGAACCCACGATTATAACCATGGCTTGATTTCAACGATGTAGAGATTTTCCCTGCAGTGTGCCATGAAATAGGCTGATACTTTTTTTTTATTGCAATTTGTAACAAGACGAGCAGATCGTACACCTCATGGTAAGCGCCACGTCTGCGCTTAGACAGTTCAGTGCCAAACAGTAACTAACCATTTACTGTCTGGCACCGCCCTGCACCCGCTACACCAAAACGATTCGACAGTTATTAGGTCTCATATACCCAGTAATTTCACTAGCTTCAGTGCCCTTTCCCCGAAACACAGAAGTGCTTGACACTTCTATTTCACGGGAAAATATCTGGCACTACTTTTATCATGAACAAGTATAATAATATAACATTTCTTGAGGGTATTTGTACCTTACAACTCATGCCTACGTTTTTTTAATTCTCAGTGATATATTCTCAAAGACTTCATTGTTAGCTAATTGTTTGCGCTGTATGGGCTATCTCTGGTTGACCTGAGATAACATAGTTTATGTTCCACGGCGATAGAGGTCAGCTTGTGTTGAGAAAGTACATACATTTTGTCTAAAATATTATTTTTAACCGACTTCAAAAAAGGAGGAGGTTATATGTTCGACTGTATGTATTTTTTTTTTTTTTTTTTTTTTATGTATGTCCGTCGATTTCTCCGTCAATTGTGGACCGATTTTAATAATTCTTTTTTTATTTGAAAGTGCATAGTTCCGAGGTGGTCCCATTGTCACCATGTCAGGATCTGATGATGGGATCCCGGAAAAATCAAGGGAAAACCTCAAATTTTATAGGCTGCGCCTACGCGTTACTTGTTTTTTCTGAAGCCATTCAAGTTTTTGCGTCCGATAGACATCATTTTATGTTGATGAGCTGATGATGGAAGGTACAACTCCTTAACGGTTAGGAGTTAGGGGATAATTCTTTCAGTATTGTAGGAATATGTGGACCGTTAGTTGTATTTCATGTACTTTTGCAGCTAAGGTGATGATGGAAAGTACAACTCCTTAACGGTTAGGAGTTAGGGGATAATTCTTTCAGTGTTGTAGGAATATGTGGAACGTTAGTTGTATTTCATGTACTTTTGCAGCTAAGCTGATGATTACCCGGGGATGGGCTGGTCACTAGCCAATAAGGTTAGCACCGGCTCGTCCTAATCGGGTGTGAAGGAGAAACCGGGGGAGTGTAGTGGGTAGCGGACGCTTCGGTCTCGACTCTCGAGTCCCACACACGGCCGCGGGTCTAGCTAGCCTGCGGTTATGGTGCATAAACGCATTCTCCTCCTACCCATGGTGCTGAACACTTAATGAATACCTAATATTATTATCAAATAATACAATTCTACTCGTATTTTCGCTATCATTAGTATGAAAGAGTTTTACTCACTACCTACGTGTTATTCACACTAAAAATAGAAAAATAAACAAACTTTTTTTAAAAAAAATTAAACCGACTTCAAAAAAAAAAAGAAACAAAAAAAACTACCTAAAAAACTGAAAAGCAAAAAATAATTTTAATAAGACATTCATCAAATGCGCTTATTGTCTAAGCCTATTAATTAAATTGTATTTTACGTGCTAGGTAGGTACCTACTAATCTGTTTGAAGTCGGTGCCAAGCCAAAGGTAATAAAAAATGATATATAAAATAATATTATGTATTATAAAGGGTTACTTATTAATCCGCGGACGTAGGTACGCAATCTGGGTACCTACTATTTGGCTTGGCACCGACTTCAAACAGATTAGTAGGTACCTACCTAGCACGTAAAATACAATTTAATTAATAGGCTTAGACAATAAGCGCATTTGATGAATGTCTTATTAAAATTATTTTTTGCTTTTCAGTTTTTTAGGTAGTTTTTTTTGTTTCTTTTTTTTTTTTACAGAAGACATTTTATGCACCATAACCGCGGAATATTTTGGCGCACTACCCACTAAACACCCATTTTTTTGTGGAGGGGAATGCATTTACGCACCATAACTCGCCTGGGGAAGACGAGCCGTGTGTGGGACTCACGAGAATACCCACTAAACCCCCCCGCGCTCCTGCATCGCCATCGGCAGCGTTCTGGGCCTTGCATCAGCCTACTACCAGGGACTCCTACTAAACACTCATGGTTTTCTCTCACAACCGAAGAGAGACGCACCGTTATTTTTACGCCCTTTAGATTGCAGACCAGCTAATATAATTTAAAAACTTCAGCGGTGAGTAGAAGGGATATAAAGGCCGAAACCGTAAGCACAAAGTTAATTAGAAAGGAAATGCTAAATTAGTAAAACAAAGATATTAATTACATTCCTTTGAACTACTATTAACACATTCCCAACCCAAACAAAAAGAATTAAAAAAACAAAACGAAAAGCCACCTTATTAAATACGAAACAAAAATAGACAGAGATCAAACGTCGTCAATTGAGGCATCGATTCATCTAAGATGGATCATCGTTGATCTATAGATCTTAGATCTATATCTGTTCCGCCCTTGTCCTGTCAACGTACGCGTATTGACCTTTGCGAGTCACAACGAAGTCACTGTTCGCTTTAAAGTGATGTAGCAGCTGGAACGAGATAGCAGTGAAATATTAGTGATAAATCACTGTTTGAGATAATAGTTTAATGTTGATTTGGAAGTTGTAAGGGGGAGTGGTGACAATGATATCTAGTAGTTTTATGATTAATGCGATTAACATAGATGATTAATAAACTATTATTACTTTACTTCTAGATTCTACATACAGTGACATGAATCAATTAAGCGCGCAATATAAAGGACATTCATACTCTTGGTGCAATGTAAAATGCACTCTGTCACATTGTTATCATTGACGATTCATAAATGCATCTTTGAAGCTTCTTTAAAAAATACCTTTCCGCCACTTCTTAGCGTCCGTTTCGTTTACTTTATTTGTATTTTCGAGCACATTTTGATTGTTAACATAATACATTAAATAAAAACAAACAAGTTATTTTATGAAGGTGCATGGAAACGAATGCAATAAATGAATCACTTATATTGTTTACACGGCTTGTTAGAGCTTCAAATACCCTTCAGGTTCAAACAACCATAAAGGTTGTAAATCGTTTAAACAATTTATGGAATAATTACTGTGATGGGTGGAATCAATACTGTTCTTTATACCTTTGGATACTCACCCAATTGGCGGATTAAAAACCACCATTTTATTAATAAAATGTATTTTAAATAAGCAATTTATCTAAAATTGTACAATGAAATATCAAGGAATAGGAGCATAAGTTTGTCGTAAAAAAATAACGCATTCTGCAATCGATCACTTTTAAAACAAATACTCTTCAAATATTACTTATGTCACATTAAGACCGCAGAAACTGGAGCAGATTTATGTCTCTTTAAAATATCAAGTGACAGAAGCGTCCCGTCTCTCGCATGTAAATTTAGATCTGAAGCTCACTTTCTAGAAATGACGTCATGCTCAGTAAATGATTATTGAGGGACACTTGCCCCGATGGAGTATGGCATGCATCATACGAGACCAGTGTAGTTTATGTCAGTGAAGACGCGATTTAAATAAATTGATTGGCAAATCATAATTTTTTACTTTTTTATTGGAAGCTCCAAATATGCCAGTGACTTTAAATGATTACCTTGGCTCTCAGAAATAAACAAAATTACTTGAAAAACAGAGGCAAATATCTAGAATATATCAAGACTTATTATTGTTAAGATTAAAAATCATTGCACTAAATCAGGAGATAAACATGGTAATTTTTATTTTCTCGTGGTAACGATTTTAATACAACAAAGAACATTATTGTCTTGTTGTTAGTTAAGATCTATGAAATTAATGTATCATATTTGTGTACGTACATAGGTCTCATGTCTCATATTGTCTGATTCTTTTTTTTTTCACATAAATTATATTACTAACTAAATCCATTTGGTTTATTTGTGGCGTTAGGATTTTGATGTGAAACGTTGAGTGTTTTGTAGTAAATTTATATTTTTATTATTTCCAATGTTAATATTAAAAGGTTTTAAAAGGCCCACTGTGATTATATTTACTGTGGTTGTCAATATGCACTTGCAAAACTGATAGCGTTTGCAAGAATGCAGTTCACATCTTCACATGTCATTAGTTTACCGATGTTACGATGCTAAGGTACAATGTATAACAATGTACAACTGGGTGTAACACAAACACGACTTTCAAGCTATCATAGACCTTACTACTGTGTCAATAAGGCTTTTAATATTTGAGTTGATTGGCCAGTTTTGAAAATTGTACGTGGCACTAAACATTGTTATGCTGTTCTAATTGAAAATGGACTCTTTGCAAGATGGGTTACGTGTAATTTTAGTAGTAATTTTGCGACTATATATTAACGAGCCTTTGATATTGATTAGTGTGTGAATAAGGATAGTATTTCTTTATAATTTATAAATAAAGTTGTTCTTACAAGAATATGCGCCCGCACAGGTCCACTTTAATTGGCTCAGTCGGCACGTGCTATTTACATAGATAACGTCTGTACATAGTATCGGACACATACAACTCAAAACACTTGCTGCGATTTTCGGGGCAGATAGCAATGTTCCAAGTCTAAGGAAATGGTTGGGTAATATGGAGACTGGAACAGTACGGTCAGTTTAAGTTAACTTTCGAATAGATTCCTTACTAAATTTTAAATGGCAATGTAACTCTTTCTATGTGTATGTTACTATTTCACGCCTCAACCACTGCTGCACCTATGCCACCGATTTGGACGAAGTCTATTGCTTGACTAGCGGCCGCCCGCGGTTTCACCCGCGCGGTTCCCGTTCCCGTGGGAATTGATCAAAATAAATAAATAAAATAAATATCTGTGGACATTATTCACACAGCGCCATCTAGCCCCAAACTAAGCATTAGCTTGTGCTATGGGTGCCAGACAACGGATAAACATTACTTATATACTTTTTTTTTTTTTGTTAATACATACATATCATACATAGAAACACCCAGACCGATACAAACAGACATGTTCATGCACACAAATGTTTGTACCGTGGGGAAATCCTTTCTTAGCGGATGCCTACGTCATAACATCTACCTGCATGCCAAATTTCAGCCCGATCCGTCCAGTGGTTTGGGCTGTGCGTTGACAGATATCTATGTCAGTCAGTCAGTCAGTCACCTTTGAGTTTTATATATATAGATAGATAGAACATGAGATATGAGAAGGATATTTTGTTTGTCCTCCTTTTAAGTTGTTGAAGGATAGTAGTAATTTGCAGCTTTAAGTACTTCGCCAGATAGGTGGACGCCTGTCCCGGTACTACTGATCTCCATCTTAAGAACCTCCCTTCCCAGTATCAAGCCCCTTTTTTATCATTTCTATAAAAAAAACTACCTACTACGATTGTTTCCAAATGTAAATAAAACAATTAAGTTCTATAAAAAAACCCGCTAAAATAGTGCACCAATGCGCAAGCGCATTCTCCACAGCCATTTTTACACTGTGTCCCTGTGCCACGAACTTCAACGTTCACGTCGTCACAAACCTCGGAGCAGCCCATAAAACTAGCCAGGCAGCTGGGGTTGTATTGAGACATACGCTTTACGACCCGACCCGGGCCATGACCTTTGGTCATAACAAGGGGGGTGGACCCTACAACCCAGCCTGGGAATAATCGTTTCCGTTTTATCTCAGATTCTGGAAAAAAGGGGTTACGTTCTTGAAGTAATTTTGAATTATCTTTAAAGTCTTTAAACACATTGTTTCGGTATATTTCGATCAGAAACTGCGTATTTTACTTTGTCAGAGCGTTTTTGTACCGATCTGTTTGGGTATGTGTGTACCTGGATCTAGAAGGCAAGTCAAGTTATCTTCAACGGAGGAACAAGATCAATTGACCATGGCTACGCAGCGCTCGGAAAAAGGATTAAAATTAAAAAAAAAACTATTCCATCTGAAAAATTTGTACATTATTTAGCGACTATACAATTTTATTTGCGGGAAATATAATTAAGTATTTAAGACACAACTACATAACAGGCTACCAAGACTCGGGACTAAAAGCGCTTGCCCACTTCCCACAAATTCCTCTGATTTCCCCTTTTCACCCGAGAACCACCTCGTGGTGATTGATCAGCACATATAAATACATACACATGACATAACATGACTTCGCACCAAAAATTTACAACAAAAACCCGTTCGTTTACGTTCCACAAAATAAACCCAATGAAATACTCAAAAATACACGTAAAACCACCGCCACAAATAAAATCAAATGTGTTGATTCCCTAACAAGGAAGCATAAGGTTTACAGAGTAGTAAAATAAAATAAATAAAATAGAATAAAAAATAAATAAAATAAGTAGCATTAAGCCGCGAACCCACGCATCAAAGTCGTGGTTTTATGTGTCTGTCAATGCACCGCTTGCAATCCTATAATGAAATTGTAAAGCGGTATTTTATTGTTATAAGATATCGAAATTCACTGGCAATTTACGAATAACCGGATACCAACGTGTCTGAATATCATTTTGGGGTGGTATAAATTATAAGATGTAGCGGGGAGGTTTGACCTAGCTGATTAGCGAAAATTAAGTTGATTATTTGGTGATAAAAAAAGAAGTTATTGACAAATTTTAACCAACCAACGTAACGTCAGATTTATTGAAAAACTGTCTTCTAAAAATACCAATCGACAACATATCGAATCTGGGCACTCCTTAACAATCGCAATTTAGCGAATAACTGGACCACCAACATAAGGTCAATTCAGGAAGGGCATTGGGACCGCGAACAAATAACGAATGATTGATTCCGAGGAAATCAATCACAATACGAAGCAGATGTCGCGAGTCAATTGTCACCATTAAACAAGATAATGATCGTTGACACTGAAATGAAGAGTTTAATTTGTTTTGATTTCAGCATGCCTTTAAATTGAAGGACGTTAAAGGACTTGTTATTGACCTAGCATACATTTTTAAAGGTTATTCTATTGCCTAAAAGTTTGAGTGATTTGATTTGAAAAGGTTGTCGCCGCAACATGGCTTTTTTAACCTCTCATTTTATTCGTCATCCCGATGTATGATTTTTGGTTTTCCTCTAATTACATAATATATCTTTTCATATTGTTAAGTTTTTAATTATTCGAAGTGTTACAAATAAATATCGGACAACATCACATACTTTGATCTCAAATTACATAAATAACATAATCTTTTGTCATATGGGTATCAGAAACAACAAAAGGTATAAATATATACACATCCAGACATACAAACGCAAATTTTCAACGGTAAATGTTGCCCTGGGTAGGAATCGAGCCCACGACTCCTCGCGCATAGGTCAGTGTCACCAAATGTGTCAGCAAACCAGTGAATTTTAGGGTATACGATTTTATTAATGCATATCAAAAAGCCTCGCTCGCTTCATCGTATGACTTAATTTATCAAAAAAAGAGGTGTAACATTTTTATTAAATGTCTCACGAACATAACTGCACTTTATATTTCGCGATAAAAATATAGACATGAATGTCTGTGGGATAAGTGCTTCAATAATGATTGTATTTTATTTTAATACTACCCGTGACATGTTCGGCTCCCAATTTAAAACTTTTGAATTCATTTTTTTCGTCTTTTTACGATGTTTTTACCATTTAAAGAACTTGTACTGCGGTGTTCAGATAACTTTAAGATGAACAGAGTATTTTACATAATCATCGAACCTTTCTTGTAGTTCTGAATTATCATTTCAAAATGTTTATTTTTACCACCAAAGACCGAAATATAAATCTGACTCCAAATAATTTAATAAAGAGTAGGTAAATGAAGTTCAGTAGTAGCGATGATATAAAAAATACTGCAAAACGCTGATATATTGTACTTTTATAACTAAACTGATGATTTCGTCGTATTTTAGTTTATATTTACAGAAGCCAAACATAAATTCTAAATGAAAAAAAAAACTGTATTTAACTGAATTATATTAGTACGTACTTATCGAGTATGGATTTTTGGTAGGAGTACTTGAATTACGAGTACCTATCTTTAGAAGAGCAAACACAAACTATCTTGCAAAGGAATTTAAAACCTTATGATCAATTCCTAGTATTAAAATAACAAGAACGACAAAACATTTTACAGTAGAGTATATTTTGAGATAATTAAAAGAAGATTTTTCTTACATTTCCCCCTTTTATGTGAGCATCTGAGCAAATGCCTCATCAACAAAATACTCAACAAATTTAACCCTTCACGCGTCTGTATTTACATTCATCATAGCGTATGGTATAAGGGATAGGGATAGCGCGGTAATTAGTACTAAGTACAAGGGAAATGGGGTAGCGGTTATAAATAGTTAGTATTTTAGTGTGGTATAGCCACGCTGTCACAGTTTTGTCTGTCAGTTGAAATGAAGAATAGAATTCCCTGCTCCTCAACCCCTTTTCTTATAGCCCTTTTCCTTAGTCCTCTCCTTATACTTTTCTCAAAGGCGTCTAGCACCCTGTGACGTGAAAAAGTAGTAATTTTTTTATGGAATCTATCCCTCGTATCTTTATGACGCGGTGATAATACCAAATGTCAAAGTGTTAAGAGAGACATGATGTAAAAAATTATGGCGGGTGTTTTTGTAGCGGAGTTGTCAAACACGTAATAATTAGTAACTGGAGTTTGGCGGCATTCGACAAAATAATAATGGGGTATATTTTTGTTCCCTCAAACTCCAATACCGCAGGAATCTACGAACATAAGCGTTACGCCTTAAACGCTTCAGCCAATCCTTTAACCCTCAATCTTTTAAAAGTTGTTGTCTTTGTAAACATGTCAACAGGTGCGGAGTTTCCGAACGAACGCGCTTTGATAGCATATTGTGTTACAGGGTTAACTCTGGTCGCTTTTAAATATTTTGTATTCGAAAGAAAACATCGGTTAAGAAAAACATACCGAGAAATGTATAGAAGAAGTCAATGGTTGGTGGTTGTTCCTTCCTTAAACCTACGGGATTCTTGGACATACCATCAGTCTCAAAGTTTTTAACATTGGAAATGTTTTTTCGATCGCGTTGGTAGGGGGCCAATTTCAGCGAAAGTGCGACATCGCTCTGGTGTCGTAAATTTTGGGGTAACGTAGGTAAACAAGGTGTCAAAAGACGCGTCTTGACGAGGTCTATAAGACGGTGAAATTTTTTTTTTAAAAGTCAAAAACTTTTTCGAAAAAGTGCAAAAATTACGAAAAATGTTGTGATTTTTTACGGTCTTCTCAACTTGAATCAACGATTTCTCAAAAACGAAAAACGATAGAGACAAAATTAAAAAAAGGTATCGGGGTAATTAGTTGGGCTACAGTTTACAAAAAACCGGACCTCGCTATCTATAACCGTTTAGGTGGTAGTAGCGCCCTTTTTATCGGAGTTGTCCGGCGCGTGGACTGGTGAGTCACGTAAAGTATTGATAACGGTTGGCCCAACTAGCACCGTAGCGTTAAAAAGACTCTCACATGAGTTGTATAAAGGTGTTCGTTGAGAATTAAATACTTCAGATTACCTGTAAAAGAGGCGTTACAGAGAGTCCTCTAACACCCTTATAACCGCGAAAAAGGCGACTTTGAGAGTAAAAGCTTTAGTTAAGCGTATAAAGTGGTGTCATCGAAGTGCTTAAGTTATAGAAAGCCTATAGAGCGGTGTCATTGTTAGTTTGACTTGTTTTTGTACAAGCACTTTTTTTTTGGAAATTGCAGCTTCACAGTGCAGCAGATGTAAACCATGAGAACTTATTTGTTTTATATCGATTGCGTGATGTACTGATGAAGCAAATATATTTTTTTAACCGACTTCAAAAAAGGAGGAGGTTCTATGTTCGACTGTATGTATTTTTTTTTTTTTATGTATGTCCGTCGATTTCTCCGTCAATTGTGGACCGATTTAAATAATTCTTTTTTCATTTGAAAGTGCATAGTTTCGAGGTGGTCCCATTGTCACCATGTCAGGATCTGATGATGGGATCCCGGGAAAATCAAGGGCAAACCTCAAATTTTATAGGCGCACACTACGCGTTACTTGTTTTTTCTGAAGCCATTTAAGTTTTTGCATCCTATAGACATCACTTTATGTTGATGAGCTGATGATGGAAGGTACAACTCCTTAACGGTTAGGAGTTAGGGGATAATTCTTTCAGTATTGTAAGAATATGTGGACCGTTATTTGTATTTCATGTACTTTTGCAGCTAAGCTGATGATGGAAGGTACAACTCCTTAACGGTTAGGAGTTAGGGGATAATTATTTCAGTGTTGTAGGAATATGTGGACCGTTAGTTGTATTTCATGTACTTTTGCAGCTAAGCTAATGATGGAAGGTACAACTATGATGATGGAAGCTAAAGGGTACGACTTCTTAATTCTTATGTCCCTCTTGCGGGCTTCATCTTTAGTTGGTCTACTGAATGGTGCTGAATAATTAATGAATACCTAATATTGTCAAATAATACAATTCTACTATTTTACTCGTATTTTCGTCATCAAAATTATGAGAGTTTTACTCACTCCTACGTATTATTCACACTAAAAATAGAAAAATAAACAAACTTTTTAAAAAAAATATTAAACCGACTTAAAAAAAAAAAAAACTACCTA
This sequence comes from Mecyna flavalis, assembly GCA_949319885.1. Taxonomy (NCBI): domain Eukaryota; kingdom Metazoa; phylum Arthropoda; class Insecta; order Lepidoptera; family Crambidae; genus Mecyna; species Mecyna flavalis. The sequence goes on along the minus strand of OX439419.1, from coordinate 6,829,307 downwards.
AAAACACTGAACAGCAAAAAATAATTTTAATAAGACATTCATCAAATGCGCTTATTGTCTAAGCCTATTAATAACATTAAATTGTATTTACGTGCTAGGTAGGTACCTACTAATCTGTTTGAAGTCGGTGCCAAGCCAAAGGTAATGAAAAATGATACATACCTAATAATTTATGTATTATACAGGGTTACAAATAATCCGCGGACGTAGGTACGTAGTCTGGGTACCTACCTTTTGGCTTGGCACCGACTTCAAACAGATTAGTAGGTACCTACCTAGCACGTAAATACAATTTAATGTTATTAATAGGCTTAGACAATAAGCGCATTTGATGAATGTCTTATTAAAATTATTTTTTGCTTTTCAGTGTTTTTAGGTAGTTTTTTTATTGTTTTTTTTTTTTTTGAAGTCGGTTTTTGTCTTATACGGAGAATGAAAACTTACCTATAGGCTGTTTTTTTTTCATTTGTTACGAGATAAATATTGTTTGACACATGAAGTAGAAAGTTCCTTCAAGTAAAAGACTATGTTCATTTTTTACATAGTTCGTCTTCTCGAACGTAAGAATAGTGTGGCTTGGGTAATGCAGCTGATGATTCCACATCTGGCGGACGAAAGCGTGTGTGCAAAAGGCGAAAAAAACTGCGTAGTCCGCTTATAAAAAATAACGTTACTCGACGCGGCGACGGTACCTGCTACTATTATAACCCTTGTGTATCTCTTGCGCAAAGAGATGTTTTCATTATAGTTTGCCCTATCTAAGTACATTTCCAATGTACCAGAAGGTCGTGAAAGGCACGAGATCTGTGAATTTTTTTTTGCCTCACACATTAATATTTCAGGAATTCAAAACTATGATCTATTCCTTGCTAATACCAAGATTTTACATGTGTAAGTAGAAGCCAGCCATTTTTTGGCCTCATAAATGTTATCATGACTCTTTCTATCTGATACGGCGAATCTCCGACAGTGCCAGTTTATAGAACCTTTCAGTAAAAGATTCTTTTACATTAACAAAACCGAACTTCACCGGTATATATGATATTTACACGATGACAACATATGCCTATTGTGTTAAGCTACAAAGGACATTTTAGGTGGACTTATCACAGGTTTTTTTACTTTAATTTTTAACCAACAAAGCTCATCCAAAAATACTGCCCAATTAATTTAGTAAATTGATCCCAATAAATCGAACCAAATACCCTTGCTAATGAGCCACCGGACAGCCCGCTACCCCGCTACTGTGAGTCCGCACGCGAAGTTGCATGACCGGCGTGTGCGCAGGTTTCCTTTTCTTATGCGCAAACGTTTGTTACGCCAAGATTGGAGGATCTTGGCTTCGATTCCAGGTTGTGGTATTTTGCTTTTGTATTTTTTAGGCTGGGTTAGCCGTAATAAGCGCTGCGAGCGATCTAGTGATTAGGTGGTTGGGCGTATACTGCTGGAAGGCGTGAATGGCTAAATCAATTGTGTTTTATCTGCTTATAACAGTGATATTAGCAGCTCGTGCTTCAACCCCGAGGTCGTAAGTTCGATTTCCAGTGTAGCCCTAATTGGTGGTAGGGCTTTTTCAGACTCCGACTGGCTGAATACCAAGGTAAAATATCTTAGATTAAGGCTATAATGTGGAATTAAGCTTATAAAGTCTTTGACCTTTTTAATTACATTAAAAAAATCTAGTGATGAGAGATTTGTAATTCCTTTTTTTTTAAAAGAAAATGCTTTTTAGCGTGTGGGACTCGGGGACTAAAGACGAAAGACGTTTGTCCGCACAGCTTGTAGTCTTGTACCCTACGTAGTTGGAGCCGCCTAGCCAAAACTCGGCTAGAAAGACATCATTACTTTTGTTTATTTTCACGTAAAGCGATTTTTCGTTAACATTTGGCTCAAACACCTATTTAATGATCAACTAAAAGTATTGAGTAAATACTATTTTTACTTCCCAAAAATTGACAGACAGAAATATGAATTTAGGTTAATCACACATCTCGTCAACTCGCCAGGCCCCCCACTTCGTCCTAAAAATAACCCCTTACTAATAGCTAATTATTTACGCTCATTGTAAGCAAATTCATAGTCACTCTTCGACTAATAAGACTTGCATGATGAATACGAATTGGTATTAATTACAATCTAAAAGGTTAACAATGCAGTAATATAAAGATGTATTGAAACGACGCAATAGTCTTAATAGTATTGTACTGTTAAAGTTGTAGTACATGCACTAGAAATTTTCCTCCGAAAACAAGGGTCTCAGATGCGATGCCCACTTTTGAGATAAGACGGATGGATGGAGAAGAAAAGCTTTGGGGGATCGGGATAAAGTGGAGGGAGAGATGTTTGGACTTCCGTCCGGCACTTTCACTCACTAAACGAAGCGTAATAACAAAACCTACTCACAAGTCCGTCTTCTGTGAGAGAGTAGTACCTACTTCTCCAATCGAGTCCTTCCATTCTAACTGACACACTTACCAGCATGGCTTTACCACATTTGAAATCTAGACTCTAAGTTCATTGTCTATATGCAAAAGCGTCACCGGTCAAACACACTCCGTTTGTTCCGCGTAGTATTTATACCGCGGGCGCATGACGGACAACTGCGCGGGCGCCGGTTGCCGGTCAGTTTACGACCAGACCCGCTTTAACCATTCACCCATCGGTTACTTTTATATATAAAAAAGGGTCAAATTCAGTATCGGAAAGTGACGGTTCTGTATATTATATAAGAAAAGACATGACATTTAAATAATAAATAAATAAATGTGTATTACGTGCACAGTGTACTCTCCTATCCTCACCACCCGTCCGAAAAGTGCCTGCTCCATATTTTCTTCAATATATATTTTATAATTCTCTTGTCGATTCTAAGAAAAAGAAGACAGCGTCAATAATAACTGATAGATAAATTCCAAAGAACTATCAGAAAGCTTGATGAAAATGGCCTTGATGTGTTAGTTATCGATAATTATAAGCTCATTTATACGATATACATACAACAGCGACATACAGTAGCTATACGTTTGTTTTGAATATCTTTTCACCAAGCGGAACCCTAATAGGAATTGGACGGAAGTTCCTAACATTTAAAGTGACCGGGTCCTTTACGATTAGTTTGGTCATAAATACCCCAACGTTACCAGAATTGATAAATTTTGGCGGGATTGTGCGGAAGTCAGAACCATTAACATTTGTGGGATTGAGGTGGAATACTATGGTCTATAATTTTAGGCTACGATTGTTATAAATTACGATGGATATGGTAACCGCAAATATATCCTTGATATCTCAATCATCTTAGTATTGGATATATAATTTTGGATTTCTTCTCTTCTGTTAGTTGAATTATATGAATGAAGTTATGAGAGAGTTAGTTGTAATTTAGTAGTGATAGAGCCATGCTGTTTTACAGCACGAATGGGCCTGCTCGTCCTGGAAAGTACCACCCTCTTACATAACACCAGCGTGAAATAATACTGACTAGTAGTGATAGTCCCGGAGGCCCACACACCCCCATAAAAGGCCGGCAACGCATCAGCGATCGCTCTGGTGTTGCAGATCCATAGGCAGCGGTGATTGCTTGCTATCAGGCGACCCGCTGGCTCTTTTGCCGCCTTTGACATTAAAAAAAACTATTTTTTTCCAAATTAACATCGTATAGTATGGCTTTGGCATCGTTTAGTATGGTTTGTGTTTGGCTTTTAAACAAGCTTAGCCAAAGGTTAAGAAACAAAGCCTGGAAGTCAAGTTTGAACGAGAATGATTGTTCACTCGTTCACAACGATAAAAGTCGCTCTAAATCACTTTTCCATTTTCGAGTTCACTACAATCCGATATTAGATTTTCGACGTCCATACTAATTTTCTTCTGTAGAAATAAACAACTAGTGTGCAAAACTAATAAATCAACAGTTAACACGGTAACGTAAGACTAAGGTTTCAAATTCCAGGAATAATTTGACAGACGTCGATAAAATACACATTATTTTAGTTGTGATTCAAATACAGGAAACTTTAAACCATAGAGTAATTTAACTCCTCAACAAGTCATGGATTTATGAATTAAATATTTTCATCCTATTCCCCATATGGACAGTTCATTACATAATACATGAAATCAATAGTAAAATATAGGTGTAATCATTTCTATGTTTTTTATATGATCGACCTACGAAGCCTCATTTTTGACTACAAGTATTTAACTCGAAAGGAACCACGACTTTAACGCCATTTTTGCCATAAAATCATCATGACAATGAAAACAACTAAATACTTCATTGACCTTTATTTGAATAAAGTCAAAACCGGACGTTTTTATTACCTCATTAGTTCCTCCTTCCAAACACAGCTATCTTAACCATCTTTATTAAAATTTTCTCGATAAACTGGCAAACTTTTCTTATACGTTGTAGTGATATATGCAATATTTTTATCTCCGTTGATGTTTTAATACCGTCGACATTCAATATCGCCTTCGGCATACACCGTTTCGTTTTCACCGCCTCCAAGAAACACAAGTATGATTCCCACAACTTTAATACGTGAAAGGAACGGTCACAAGCACCACGTATTAGGTATCGCGATAAAAATCTTACACCCATGTAATAACTTTGATTCGAAGCTTGATAAAGATATACCCTAATTGTCGACACTTCAATACACCACACACGTTGAGTCTTTTGTCTTTATCTATCGACGAATAATAATACTTTTTTCTTGTCTCGATGAGTTGTGAAGGCAGGACGTGGGACAATGAGGGCATGCGGGTGGGAGAATGGCACTTTATGGTTACGCCATTGTGGTAAGTATTCTGAATGAATGAGGACTTGGTTTTTTGAGGACTAGGAAGTCGTATTTTAGAAAAAAAGAGGACATATGCGTAAATACCTATGTAAGACTTAAAAGTTATACCAAATTAAGTGATTTTTATACTGTCTTTGTTTATACGGATAAGGTTCGTAAATGACCATTTTCACCCGTGCGAAGCTAATACGGTCAGATAGAATATTATTATAATAGTGTGTCTAAAACATAGGCTATTGCTTAATATTTATCTTTTGATAGCGTTTCCTGATAAATCTATAAATTTTACCTATATGAAACTACACCGCCTTTACATAAATACAATCTTAATATGTATGTAACAAAATCAAAGAAAATATACTATTTTGAGGTCTTCTATCTTCTTACATGTGAGTTATTAGTTGACTAAAGAGAACCACGCGATCACTAATTCAATATAAATTAGGTTCACAAGTTAAAACAATGCGATTGATGATACTAAAATATACACGGCACTGATTGATTAAGAAACCAGTCAAGCGTTTACAACTCAAACTGAAACTACTAATTAACAGAAACGAAGAAAGATGTAGAAGAAAAAAAACAAAACAAAAAAGTGTAAGCAGAATGAATAGGTGAAACGGCACACGATAAGATCAATCAGTTTAAAAGGGTCTTAATGAATCAAACGACAGTCAACTCGCAACAACTCTTTTGTAGCTGGACAAAATTGACTTTGACGAAGCGAACGGATCCAAAATAACCGATCGTGTCCAACCCATTGTACGTCCTATAATTAGACAGCTTGAAAATAAACACGTGGGGGCAATTATCGCAGCAGCGAGTTAAATGAGGCACCAAGAAACTGTCGTTAATGGCCAACCGAGGCATCCGGCGTCGAAATCCTACGGATAAAGGATTGTGCCACTTCCGAGAAAGGAACGTCTTCATATCCAACCAATTTATATCCGATTATACGTCCACCGTTACGCAATCACTATAAATAAGACGTAGAAAATAACAAGTTTATTGCACAAACTCCTTGGCTTTTAAATAAATTGAACTGGGCGACTGCACGTCCATCTTTTGTACAATTTAAAAGACTCAAATCATCCAAGTTTTGACGTGGAACTAAGGGTTTTATTGAAATTTGAGGCCTCAATAAAGCATGAGAAATTGCACGTTGGAGGAGCTATTAGCGAGTCGCATCCATCAGTGCGTTAAATTCGTAACGTTTAAGTTCCGAAATTTTAATTTCGGACGTGAGAGGAGATGGTACCTCAAGGCGGGACTTTGGGATATTAATCAAAGCGCTGGGCCGAGTCGGCACCGGCCTTCCCATACATCACGCGTCCTTTGAGCGCGAGACCAACTCATTTGTTAAAATCCTCGCGTCGTCCTTTTATTAACGTCCTAACATTGTAAACGTCTCAATTCCTTTGACGATTTCCTCTCCATCGTTTGTCAGCGAGTCATTGATTCGGATCGATCCCTTTTTTCAAATTTACGATAGTGTTTTATTATGTCCAGTTACAGAAGATTAATGTTGTCGTCAAATCGGGCGGCTTACGCGTCTCGCGTTGTGCAATAAATTATCATTAAGTAACACCTTGTCTCACCTGGCCACGGTTTTATAGCCACCCGCCGTAAACCACGGGTAATACGGCGACTCTAATCTAATCTAAAAAAATTTACCTGCTCCCAATATAAATTCTGAAATAGCATCCAGTAAAAAAGATACTGAATTTGTAATAAACGTAATGGAACGGGATCTTCATAAAGGTGCGCAAGAAGCAAATATGAATTTTATTGACGATTAAAGAAGCGATGTTTTTTTTTTTAATGAAACGGTAACAACAATGTTGGTGTATTGAAAGCGAAAAAATCGCCAGTGCAATTATGCAATAAAAGGTCCGGTGTTCTTATAATGCTTAATGAGGCTCTTTGGCTTATTGGTTAGAGTAGTTCAGTAAAATCGACTGGATGCTCGAATGACCGACAAACAAGAAACGGGGCGGATGCTAAAGGACACTTGCACCGCAAGCGAATCATAATAAAATTACAAATGAACATGGATCCATCGGTCGAAACGCTCAAAGATACCCACCATTAAAAGCATGATTCTAACAAGAGTATAAAACTGAAAGTGTGTTGCGAAAACAGGTAATGTTATAGGGACAAGGATAATAAATATGAATTAGCAAGTGAGCCGTTAAGTAAGGGCTACTATGTTGAAGTTGAGTAAATTATAATGGCTCAAATTGCTGCGAGTTAACAACGTGCTAATGGATAGACTTAGAATCAGACAATTTGCACATAATTGAATTGTTAACGGCTTCAGAGATTTTAACCTTTGATAACGTCGAAGTTATAATTTGTTACTTTAATACATAGAGCATAAAATTTCGCTAAGTGTAACTAGTAAAGTTATTACCTACTAATAAATCACTCATTTAAGGTCTCATTTGTGTTTTCTGCGTTTGTCAACAACTTAGTAAGATGTTTAATTATTTACGCATTCAACATGAACAAAATATAATGAGACTGCTACAGAGGTTTTTCTTTCCACTTTAAGAAAAAATCATAATTACGTTATGTCTATAATTCTAATTACTGTCCAAGTATAGTCACTTAAAAGGACTTTTAATTCGATTTTAATTAGGAAACGTCACGTCAAAGTTAGATCAATAAGTCTGTAAAAACAGGTAACAAGAAAACTTGGTTTACGACTATATCCACTCAGTAAATGAAAACAAAAAACAAATAAGTGCACTTACTGCGCGTGGTGATGGTAATGCGTTGCGTGATGCATGGCTGCCGTTGGTGCTCCGCCAGGGGGCGTCGTCGCGTGAAAGGCTGCAAAAGCCGACGGGAACTGTAGAGGCAAGAAACCACCGCTCCCTGCTGTCCCAGGACCTCCAACCGACTCCCGATCTGGCATTATTTTAAGTCCTAACACTTCAACATCATCATCATCTAGTCTTTTCACTTTATCTTTTAACACAACACTCTCAATATCACATTAATTAACAGCACCATCTATTGTCAAGTTAACTCTAGGCGTATTTCATCCATTTTCTTCAACATTCTTGATAAATTGCTATAATTTATGATTTTGTGCATCGTTGCTTATGAGTTGAACTGATTCTCGGTTAACATGTTTCATTCTTCCGTTTTTTGTACCTGAAACAAAGAGTTTAATTACAGTTAATTATGTTTCTTTAACTTAATTCGGAAGCCGCATACGAATTGTTAAATTAAGGTGTGTTTTTGTTCGTGTAAACTAAAAGGGTTAATGGTGTCTGTGTTCGTTTGCGTGTCTGTCCGTAGTTACTTCAATTGCTACTATTATGTCTTTATTTTAAGAGTGAGTGAAACGATTACCTCCGCTTTTCTCGACGGTATTTTGTTGAAGTAATGTTAGGGCCGGAGTGAGATTATTCATTTTGTTGGCATTGAGTGGAGCACGCGTTGTGGGCAACGACGTAAATTATTGTTTTATATTGTTTATGGTAGGAAGGCTTAAGGGAGTCTTTCACGAGTGCTTGAAGTGTTCAACTTGTTAAGTTTTGATATTGTTCTTATGATGGCTAGCAAGGGATACTATATTCATATTTAGTTTTTCTTCGCTATTAAGTTGAGGGGCCAAATTGTTTCAATAATTTAGAATAAATGTTACTAGTAAACAAGATAATTCCATAGGTTGCTTTCGTATTTTGTAAATTTGAAACTTTCAGTCGTTTTTTTTTATAAAACCATCTCATTTCTGATTGCGTCGCAAGCTAGGGCAGGCCAGATGTTTAATTTCTTATACCAATAATAATTGTGCTATTAAATAAGTTTATATTTTTATTTATAGTTTACGTATGGATATCAAAGACGACCGATATTAAATGAATAAACATTATAAAACAAATTGAAAACTAAATAGATTAGCATAAAATTAGATATACAACATCGATATAAAGTTGCATATTTAAAAATACTATGTCATTGATATCTTTTTAATTCGTCTAATCTTCATTTATTGGCCTTTTAAAATGCCGTATGCATATTGAAACATCGGCAGGTGTTTTTGTTTATCAAACATTGTTAGTTGCAATATACGAGAATTTTTCTGCAAGTATGTAATATTTATTTATTTGAGCTTTTTGTACGTTATCTTGTTAACTAGTTTTATGTTTTAGTACACTTTGTATCAAATAACTGTTTGGTCTATAAGCACTTAACATCAGAAAAAAGTTTTTAAATGTAGGACTTTTTTGTGTTGGCTAGGAAATTAATTTGCCTGAAACTCATACATTTCTTTCTCGTTTTATCCCAACTCCCAACCTATACACGGTGCGCCTGCATCGTGATGTAACTGGCAACGGTCTAAATTAAACTGAAGAAGAAATATTGTGGTGTCGTCAGCTAATGTAGCGCATTCCAGTGGCTTCAACATTTACGAAAAGTAATTCCCAAAAAAGATAAAGAGCATACTTCTTCGTCATCTCACCCATACCACAATTACCATAAACATGACATAGACATGGGAAACGTTGCTTATTACATAAGAATCGGGACGTTTGTTGCAGCGACACTTTTTGCTGCGATGTCGCGGGAAACAAAAAGTGGAGCGACAAATTGTTGCGGACGGAACGGGCGCTATTAGCACGGGAGATGATGCGTGGTGTTAACGACAAGATGTTGCGATTTTTACCTCATCATGTGCATATTATAGAATCTTATTTATTTTATGTCTTATCTTTCAACGTTCGTGGACTCTTATCATTCACCAATGTACTAAAATATATACTTTAAATTATTATGAGCTAGTGGGTTACTTAATGGTAAGTATCAGAGAGGCAGACATCCTCATCACAGAATAAAGATGCGATGGCCGCTTTTAAAGAAAAAATACGTTAAGAAGAAGATTCTGGGACATTATTGATAACGCCCCCAGTTTCTTGAGCACCTATTTTTTATGCCTGCCCTGTTTATTGATAAATATATGATAACATTATATGGATATTGTTATAATTACAAAAATAGTTTTACTGTTAAACTTATAAGTAAGTTTCTGAAATGGCGACCGCGCACTGGACGGCGGCGTTCCGTAGGAAAGTAACGGGAAACCGCTGGCAACGCAGGACCGATCATTATAAAGATCCTTGGAAAAGTTCTATGGGAGATCGTATGGCTTATGAATTACGATACTGATACTTTTATCTTAAGTGGAGCAGGAAATATAGCTGTAAGCTTATGCCTTGTACCATAACACCACAGGACAAGCATCGGAAAAATTCCTTCCGTAATTAATGAAGATGTGATTGTTTGGGCCGCAGCTTCAAGCATTGTCCCCTTAATAAGGCCAAGTTATAGTCGCGTAATGAATCGATCGTAAAACTCGATATCGACATATCGATACTCATTTTCATTGAATGAGATTTACGATGTATGTGTATGCAGAATTGGCGATCGAGTTTCGATTTTAATCGGCCATTCAAATGTAATGTGAATTTTGAATGGACACGAAAATGGAACGAGTTTTTTTTTATTACCTCACAGCTTTTGTGGTTTTGATTTTGAGCGTTTTCTGCCTGTAATTAAACTGCGTAATAATTGTTTTGTACGCGATTTATTGTTCAACTGTGGTACGTTCGATCATAACATTGGAAACTCAAGACGTCGTAAAGTCGGGATCGCAAGTACAATAAACACTATTAGGTTTTTACGGGGTTATTGGGACTTTTCGAGTCTGCGTGTTTTCTGTTTAACGTCGGGTTTACTACTTTTATTGAGGTTTGAGCTGTTCAAACATTGGTTGTATTTTATTACGTGGATCAATTCTAAATTCTGATTATTTTGAAATGAAAAGTAACTGTTAAAATTAGAAATAGTAAATATAGGTACATAGTTTTATACGAATACCTACGTTGAATATGGCGAAGTAATTAAAAGTTTGGGAAAACATTGAGATAGACCCTTCTGAATAAGATGTCTCAGAGACTGATGAAATACTAGCGGCCGCCCGCGGTTTCACCCCGTGGTTCCCGTTCCCGTGGGAATTGATCAAAATCCTTTCTTAGCTGATGCCTACGTCATAACATCTACCTGCATGCCAAATTTCAGCCCGATCCGTCCAGTGGTTTGGGCTGTGCGTTGATAGATATCTATGTCAGTCAGTCAGTCAGTCACCTTTGAGTTATATATATATTTGCTAAGAAGTGAAATCTGCCGCCATAAAACAGCTCTGGCTGGTTTCGGCAATATTAATGTGGGCGCCAGTACGCTTAAAATCAAGGCTCGAAGATCGTAGCCTTATTTCTCGCTAAGTGCCTCTCAATGGAATAGGCCGCTGCGTGCCCGTTTGCCAAATAATCTAGCATAAAAAATTACACTCACAAACAATCACATTCAACGTTTTGTACCTTTTTGCCTCTTGAACTCTTTTTTGCAAATGGAAGGATTTGGTCTATGCCTATCCCTACGGAGAAAAGGCGTGACAGCATGTATGCATATAACTCTCTTGGTTTAATGTACCTCGGAAATAAGTGATTAATAAAATTTATCGATAATTTCGAGCACAGCACTGCTCCTAAAATATGAGTGCCACAGCGCGGGCGCATGCCGACCCGCTTAATACGGCTTTTAATTACGATTTAATTGTTTTTGGCCGAGGATTGTTCCACTGCTTCGGAGAAACCAATGAACTGGTATATCGTGGCGTTTTTATTTACATTATAGCCCCGGATTTATCCACAGATCTCTGATTAGATCTTTAGAATTTTTTCATTAATTAATGTGTGGATAAGTTGACTTTCACATGTGTAGGATGTTATGGGCATAGATCAAATAGTAAGTAGAGTTCAGGTATCTAGTTGTCAAAAAAAATAGTAAGTAGAGTTGCGGTATCTAGTTGTCAATAAAATAATCATATGGGGTAGCAATGCCTCTGCAAATCATTTAAAAATATTTAATAATCAACGAACTGCGTAGTATATATGCGCAAGTGACTGCAAGCACAGGTGCATTCTCTATTTCCTCACTCTCACAGCACGGTGGAACAGCAGTCTGACATGACCTAAGAGAGATCAGGCGCAGGATCAACGGCTTTTCGCCCTTTTCCTCGCGGATCGGCACAAGGGTATTTTACTTCTCCAACTTTCAGACTCTAGATATAGAATAACAAATATTATGTCCCCCCATTCACGCATCGTTTTGGTTTTAATAGCATGATTTTATGTGATCTAATGTAAGGTACTTGCATGCATGGAAAGAATAGAGCATTCGACGCGACGCTCAAACGCAATAAAACAAAAACCCCAAAAAAACTATTACGAAACAAACCCACGAACGACATCAATTAAAAACAATGTGCTAAAATTACAAATGAAATCCGCGCCAAAGTCAAACTTAATGCTTTGCGCGCGCGATGACCAAACTTTGTGGTAATCGCGCATTACGCTCCCACATCACGGACCTATTGGGTACCACATTACGAATAAGCCAGCAGACAATAGCTCACACTTCATTAGATATGGCCTCTACTTCTGCCCGCGCGATTTGAACGCGAATTGGCTGATTAGAGAGCTCGGTTTGGGACGTTAATTATTAGCAAGCCAGACGCGGCAAGGGTAGATATAGTTAACTTATAGCCTTGAAAAGTTGGGTTGTGTAATTTGAAATCGAATGTTGATTGGAGTTGTGCATAGTTATTAGAACAAAGCGCTGCAGAAGACAGCTGTGTAAACGGACACGTGCCATCTTATTTTGCGAAGGAGAATGCGATTAACCATAAACCATTTCTTCTTGGGGTGAAAAGGGAAATCGGGGGAGTTTAGTAGGTAGTTGGGACTGGCATCGCTAGCCTTCGGTTATGGCGCGGAAATGCGTTCTCCTGAGAGTGACAAAATTAAGTACCTACCATGGGCAGGGCACATTGCAAGAAGGACCGACGGCCGTTGGGGCGGAAAGGTCCTCGAGTAGTGGCCACGTACTGGGAAACGCAGCCGTGGTGGGCCTCCCACAAGGTGGACCGATGATCTTATAAAGGTCGCCGGAATCCACTGGATGCGGGTGGCGCAGGACCGATCGGTTTGAAGATTCTTAGGGAAGGTCTATGTTCAACAATGGACATCTTTCGGCTGAAATGATGATGATGACCATATAGTACAAGCTACACTTAGTTTGAGCCTAGATGGCTTTGTGGAAAAAGCGTTCACGGATATATTATTTATTTCATGTTCTAGGCCGTTGGCCTGTACAGTAGGGTGGGTCACTTTTGTATGGAGAAAAAAAATGTTTCTTTTTTGGTATGTAATAGCAATAAAAATATGTGTTAAGGTACTAATAAGAAATACAGAAAGTTTCGTGACGATCAGATACAATCTTTTGCCTCCGGATTGACTTCAAAGTTTCGAAAAACTTGGTTTAGTAAAATTTTCCTAAAAAAATTTGAACAATTACTGTTTTATTCCAGAATAGATGTAAATAATAAAACACAATATTAACATTGTAGTTTGATAAAATATTTACATAAAAATATATTTTTGTAACATATAAAATATTTTTTACTTGATACAAAAATCATTTTTACTAAAAAATTTTTAAATTTTGGCATAAGCTACCGGGACTCAATTTTTAACCCTCAAGAGTTGTTTTTGAACACAGACTACATGAAGCTTCAGTTGCAGTGTTAACTGATCTCCCAATAACTTAAGTGTAGCAAGGTAAACGGAAAAAAATGCTTTTCTCAACCAAAAAACTTTTCTCCACTAAAAAAGTAATTAAAGTTTTTAGGTAGACGTTGTTTTCAGAATAGGGGGTTCCGTAACATTATTTTGGTAGTTAATAAGGTCGTTATAAACATTAGTATCCATCCATGTTTACCTCTGGAACCTAAAGCAGTCTTAATTTTCGTGAATTTTGATAACGTGCTTTAAAAATAAGGTGCACTGCTAAATTCTCTATGATTTTCAGAATGAGCGTAATAGCTCATAATTTGTATTACATGGCCAATAATAGACTTTAACTCTTTTAATAAGTAACCTGAGATTAACTGCCATAAATGTTTTCTCCCATATTTACAACTTGGAAAGTCTTTAATATCAAACCATGTTTTTCCGTATACTCGGATGACATTAATATTTTTCTGTACTAACAAGTTTATTAGATGAATTTAATGTTGAAATTTAGAAACGAAGACTTATGTAAGATCACTTTAGCCATCTAGCATGAAACATCTTTCCAAAGGATTTGGGAACCAAATCTTCAAGGCATTGCCCTGATGCAACCCTAATTATAATTGTCGAAGTGAAAATTCATTTCTATGCAAAAACCAGATCAACCACTTCAAAAGCTAATTGTAATCATTTTACAAACAACCCGGAATTGCAACTTAGTTTTCTAACAACAACATTGATGCCACCAGATCCAATAATTGGTGTAGAAATATATTTTCAAACAAAAAGAAAATTTCCTTTTTTCTTTACTTTTAGCAAGCCAAAATAAATGATGTCTGGTTTAGTTTTCGTGTCGTATTTATTATATTAGCTTTTGTAACCAGTGTAACAGACATCAATTTAACTTAAATAAAGGTATTTTGAATATATAATTAATAATACGATTTTTTGAAACATGGACTTTTGTATTGAAAATTACGAAACTTTAAACCTGATCCGGAGACAGTTACACTTCACCGATTCCAATAATATTTTATACACGTCATACTAGCATCAAATGACAACTAATTATTGCTATTAGAAATAATTTTTCGAAAAAAAAGTTTTTTGACCCACCCTACTGTACAGTACACCTAAGTATGACATAAATCGCTCCCTAGTACGTTAATATGGCGGAGGGGCATCAGCGGCTAATCCTTTCATCGTGGGTTTAGCATTCGAGGAGCGGCGCGTGAGGACATCCATAAATTATAATGAGAATGGTGCACAATGTAGAAAGGGGTTCAGTGAAGTACCAGAAATAATGTTTACAACGTATAGTAAAAGGTGTGTTTAAAAGTTTGACGTTTCTTTCGTGAAACAATCTAAGTTGAACAGGCGAAAAATTCTATTACTTATTTTAAGTGTATAAGTTGTGATGTGACCAACAATTATGTCATACATAAGGACAAACATAGACGAATGCGCCTTAAAGGTAAAACACTTATTTTTACATTAAATGTTTTTTCATCTTTATTTCATGTTGGTCATACTCATGTGTATGGAATTTTTTCATCTTTATTTCATGTTGGTCATACTCATGTGTATGGAACATTGTTTCTCTCTCTAATA
Source organism: Mecyna flavalis (assembly GCA_949319885.1). Taxonomy (NCBI): domain Eukaryota; kingdom Metazoa; phylum Arthropoda; class Insecta; order Lepidoptera; family Crambidae; genus Mecyna; species Mecyna flavalis. Next base: position 6,814,249 of record OX439419.1, on the reverse strand, counting down.
AACGAGGAAGAAGGACAAACACAATTAAGTAATCATTTTCATTGAATATTATCTTTGTAATGCTTATGATGTCACAACGAATAAAGATAATATCAATTTCGAAGTGACACCTATTGAATTCTTTTCCTTATTGATGTCCAATCACCGTTTGAAAACACTTTTAACAGGGAAATACATTGTTAGTAATATACTCGTATATTTCATATAAACATTATTTACATGCACCTCACTGTCCCACTCGCCATTGTGACCAAGGCGCTGGACGCCGGCATAGAGGACGTGCGTCCGGATCGTACGGAATAGGCCAGCGAGGGCCGTATATTAGACCACTGGCCTTTGATTACTATGAAGTCAGTCGACACATATGGATTTGCCTTCAATGATCAAAAATGTAGCTGATGCGTAGGTAACGAAAAGCATTGTCGTTTTAACAACATTTTTGTCAGATTTTTTGGACTTAGCTTCTCGGGTTTCTAGGCAGGGCCTATCGTTGTGGGGGCCACCTCGTTTGTTAGATGGCCCTCCCTAGGCACCACCCCGACTTAAGGCCTCTCAAGTCGGGGTACCCGGGAATGGGTTGATCAATAGCCACAAGGCTGGCACCGGCTCGTCCCAATCGGTTGTGAAGGGGAAACCGGGAGAGTTTAGTGGGTAGTGGACGCTTTAGTCTCGAGTCCCACACACAGCCACGGATCTAGCTAGCCTGCGGTTATGGTGCATAAACGCATTCTCCTCCGAAAAAAAGGGCCTATCGTTGTGACTGTGACTTGATTTCAATGACAGATGTTTTTTCCTTACAGTTTCATCTCGACTCTTCCAGACTAAGAGTGCCTCAATGGAATAGACTGCAGCGTGCCTGCCTGCCAACTGATCTAATCTAACGAAAATAAAGATACTTTTGTTATTGTTTACATTTAGCCATTTAGCAATCAAATTCATTTGATTTTCTTTATGCAGAAGTCCAGATTTTGTTACTTACCTAGACTTGGATGCAATTAGTTTAACGTTCTAAAACTACGCATTATTATACCGAATCACCATCCTTTCAATTTGGCTACAGCAAATTACACATACCTAACTAGATTTGTCGTTTCTGCATAATTATTAATTCTCCTTGCGTTGCTGCCGAAGTTGTTCAAAAACTAGTATATTAAAATTCTCTCTTATTTGGCAGAGGCGAGACGTATTTAATCTAATTTCCATAATGGTCAACCTAAACGATGATGCAATTTTACACTGTCTGCATAGCCTAATAAAACCATCAGTCTATTTAATAGTCAATAAATCCCAAGCAACTACCAATCAAGCGACAAAAATAAAAACAGAACCCAAATAAGTTTCACCTACAATTTTATTGTCCGATTTTATATTCGAACCTGCTAGTTTTAGACGTTTTACTTCCTTTATACGTGTCGAGAAAGATCGCCGTGTACGGCTACAAAGTTAGCCTATCGAGATGAAAGATTCGACTTTCGACCATCGGCTTACAACATCGGAGTTAACAATTTAAAATTTAACTTTCGTGATCGCAAAGATAACTTTGTAGGTGAAGGCGTTAAACCATTAAGTAGTCGACGCCATCGGGCCATAAAAGCTAGAAAACATAAATAAAGTTTTACTGTGAATGAAAACGGAGTTCGGACGCGTCTGTAATATTTGATCGGCGGTGTGATGGATGGACTAGGTACATACCGCATTGTTCAAGCTACTACAGAATTCGCAATACATTTCTTACTGAATATTAATGGAGGAGGGACTGTAGGACCGCCGTTGTACGTAGAAGAACACGTGATTAGGCATGCATACAAAAAGTCATTACATTACTTTCCGTTGTTGTGACGAGTCTTAAATGAGGAAACGGTGGCATAGATTGTGTTAAGCGCAGACAATACGGCGCAATGGAAAATGTCAGCTTGATGCAGTTTTACTATTTCAGGTTTTAATTAAATTTTCTCTAAAAAAGTTAACCCTGTGAAATACCAATAAATGACATAATTGTGTTTATGAACTTAAATTGATTTAACACATCTGTATTGTATACTTAATAACACTTATTGATTGAAAAATTTAAACGCATTAGATCCGTCCATAAAATTTTAAGAATTTTCTACCTCTATCGAACAGATTTCATTCATGATTACAAAAACTCAATAACTATAAAGTTATGAATCAGTCGTTTCGTTTCATCAAGTCCTCATACTGAGAGCTGCGATGAAGTGTTTTATTTAAAAGGCAAAATAAATATGGACGTTGTAAATACTTCATCAACGCTCAATGGAGTCTGATAAAAATATGATTTGGAATCACGAGGTTGGCCGACGTCCATGCAGAATCCATTTGGATATCAGATATTTATATGCTGGTCATATAAATCTTGAATATGACTTTGCAAACGCAATGTCCATGAAACCACTTGACTCATCCATAAAAGTTCAGGTTTCATTGATGAACTTATTCTCAGCGACGAGATATTTAATAGAGTTGAAAATTGTTGGAGAAATAAATTCATTATCGTCGATATCATCATTATGTTTATTATTTGCTTACTTAATACTAAATTCTGACGAAGTCTCTTTTAAATCTTGCATGTTTAACTCATGATTTGTTGAATCCATTTGTATCATAGTATAATAAAATTCCACATATAACTGGTACACTATTTATTTCGCCCGTACTTTCCTTCTTTACAATAATGGATTACAAAACTCTATCTAACAGTCTGTATCTCCTTTTCTATTCGCAATAGAATTCGTTTTTAATCCCGTCACGCTTAGCGTCCTATCCCCCAATACCATTGCTTTTTCCCCGCCATCTTTTCAAAATGTTGCTACTCCTTTTATTTAAAGTAACACAATTGACTTGTGATTAATTGTGGTAAATAAATTATTTTGTATTTTTAAAATATTAAACCTTACAATAGTTTGGTGTTGAATTTCTATCACTGCAATGTCTGGGTTCTTTCAAATATCACAAGAGGTAACATCTTCAATGTTGTAAAAACAATAGCAACTCTGACCGACATACACCTTAAAATATTCGGTGGCGCTTTTAAAACACTAGAAACTGGTCAAATGATAATTTCAAATATTTGTCTTAGAATACGAAGACAGACGCGACGAATTCGAGGTTTCAAAACATCGAACAACAATGCTCAGAAGTATGCAAAGAACTTGTGACTAATTGTGTATTTTGAATATGTTAAATTATCTCTTTGACGAGTTGGCTTTTGGCCGAAGGGAATGAACTTTCCTCAAGAAACTGGTATTTCATATTGTTTAAGTGACTGTTAACTGTGTAGTTTAAATGTTTTTGGAATAGCATTGTCACAACTTGGGGAATTTGTTTTACTAGACGAGGTTTTTGGAAGCGAGATAATCACTGCAAAGTTTCATCAGAATTTTTGACCGTGTTGTGTTGAAGTGGATTGTGTGATTGTCTTTTATTTACACTACGTCAGATGTCTGGACACTTCATTATTAGAATGCTACCACAGCCTATTTCAATACCTAGATATCACCACGAAATATACTGTTTGTACTGTTACCCTGTAAACTCTTCTAATCTTCGAGCTGTTGATATCACCTTACTGTCTCCTACATTAATATTAAAAAATACCAAACAGTGCTATTAACCAGAGCCAACGAATCTAATTGTGCAATTTCTTTCCGCCAAGGAGGAAGTTGAGACAAACAAAACCACATTGCTTCTAATATTTTTAGACCAAATCTCGCTTCAGCTTTCTACAAAACGCGACAGAATCTCACTCATTGACCGAGTCCATTCACAACGCAATTTACGAGTACATATTTAAAACATCGAACGGAGAGGAATGCGAATCGCTTAAGAATTCGGGACGGCACCCGTTTTCGGCATAAATCGAGTCAAAAGCGATCCGAATACAGTATGAGCTTCGGTAATTAATTAATCTAAATGGAACGAAACGTTTTTCTATGCTACTGTCGTCTTTGTTTTTAATGATGCTAATTTTGGCAGTAACTGTGCATATGAAAAGATTTTAGGAACAACGAAAATATAAAGTTGTCCTATATTCGGTCGTCTGATTTTAGGTTTTAGGATAGATTAATAGCATTCGGAAATAAACCTAATCTTGGATTCTATTTAAGAGGTTCGCTGGGTTTTGTTTGTAATACCTAACTAATGAAACTATTGGTGAAACTTTGGCTATGATTAAGAATTAACTACTCAACGAAATATTTGATGATCTTGTTGGCTAGTCTAATAACTAATAATAAGTTTTAGATGCACAAAACATTATCGATGCCCAAATAAATATATTTTCTGAATTAAACAAAGCTCTTCTAACAGTTTCAAAACCGTTTTATTAAGAAATTATAGATAACCAACACCTTTTCAAGATGATAAGTGCAGTGCACACATCTTAGGACATTCGTTTTTAATTTATTCGTTCTGTGAAAATAAAAATGAACCTCCAACATAGCAAAAACAAAATCGTTTTCATCGCACAAGCACAATAAACGCTCTATCAAATGAAGTGGCTATTCAGACCGACCGCGATGATCCGAATGTAACCGCGCAATACAATTCACGCTCTAGTCTGCGCCGGCGCAGGTTTTCGGTTAGACGCGTTTGCTTTTTTAAAAGTTTAACTAAGCATGAAAGCGATGACCGCAGAGAGTTTTAAGTCGAGTAAGGTGCACTAGTTGTGTACGTAAGAAAAATACCTGATTGTTTTCTAGCCCGTTCACGTTCGAAGTAAAATTCGAACCAACGAGAGCAAAAGCGCCATTGAGACTCATTTAAAAATGATAGTATTTTTTTTATACTAAGTCAGTTGGCAGACAGACACGCAGCCCACCTGATGGTAAGCGGCCACTGCGGCCTATTCCATTGAGAGATACTTCACCACGAAGCGTCGCTCAATGTGCTGTCATCTGATCTTCGAGCCTTTTATTTCAAGTGTACTGGCTTCCACATTAATACTGCCGGAACACAGCCAGAGCTATTATGGCGGCAGATTTCACCTGTGGGGGTAGCTATTAGCCAGTCGGACTTTTAAAAAGCTTACCATCAACCAGACCCTAGGTGGGAATCGAACCCACGACCTCCGGTTTTATACCTAAATTATGCTCCTCTAAAGTGATTGTTCTAAAATATTCTTACAAGTCGTCATTTATAAGACTCTGCCTTCTAAAAAACCATTCTTATTGGTAATAGTAATCAATATTCATTCCGTTGAATAATCGCATTAAATTCAAAACAAATGGGGTTCGATGCTTCGTTTAAGTATTCTCGATATAACGGACATATAAGCTAAAGTAAATTATTGTTATTCAAATAACTACATAATATGTATTTCGTAACGAAATTGTACAAACATATTATGACCTTTCCTTTACATATCAGATAAATTTAGATATGTCAATTCTCAATATTCAAGTTTAAAAAATAGAAACGTCAAGGTTTATACTAATAATCCTATAAGATATGAACTTCTTACTCAAACGGACAAATTGCTGAGCTACGTAGTTATTGCGTTGGAGAATCAACTTTTTGTACATCGAAATAGAGTTGCGATTGGATTGAGATGTTTATATGAAAGGTAATAGTAAAGAGGTAGAAATATTCGAAAAGCACAATAAATTGAGTGTCGCTGGATGTTTTTATCTTTATTCCGAGAAGTGGTTGTAGGGGCTGCGTGTGCGCATACCATAGTCCGAGCTACCTGATTAAGGTGACGCGTTACGTCGTCCCGTCGTATATATCAGGGAATATCGATTTCAATATTCGTATCGACTATCGATTTCAATTTATACATAGAATAGTACAAAAATAAATTGTCTATACTAAATTATAAAGAGGAAAGATTTGATTGTTTGTTTGTTTGTATTGAATAGGCGCCGAAACTACTGAACCGATTTGAATAATTCTTTCACTGTTGGAAAGCTACACTATCCCCGGTGAACATAGGGTGCTTTTGATCCCAGACATGTGGGGGAAGGGGGGATATTTGAAAAAAGAAATTACGCGCGGTTGAAACCGCGGGCGAAAGGCCAGTCTTAGAATAAAACAGTTTTTAAATTGGTTTTCTGATGTAGAGTTGGTTATCAAGAATTTATTTATTTATCCAACTTTGCCTACAATTTTCCCACTCGCCACCCATACGATTATTTTAACATACCGTCTAGATGCATACAACATTGATATTCAAATAACTGATAACTGGACATGGCACTTTGTGTCGCAAGAGGATGCAAGCACTCGCTTGCATTCGTTACAATGTTAGGTACATTATGATTATGCTATACTATAACATGCTCTTATTGTGTCGAGTATGTTGACCTCTAGGGTACGTTAGTGCTATTATATATTGTGTGTCTAGGGCTTGACTTGTTGACAGTTAAATCTGACCACTATGTCATGATCGCATTAACTTTAATCTATCTATATAAATAAAATGAATTGCTGTTCGTTAGTCTCGCTAAAACTCGAGAACGGCTGAACCGATTTGACTAATTTTAGTATTGAAATATTCGTGGAAGACCAGGGAAGGATTATTAAACAAGAAAATATGGCAAAATTGCAAGAAAATAGTGATGTGAGTGAAAACAGAAATGTTTATACAATTATTTTTCGCATGTCATTAAAAAAAATATCTGTATTTTAAAAATTTATGCGCATGACTAGGCACTTGCTCCTTCGAAACCATAGGTTTTTGTAGGACTCACTTGTTTCATCATCTTGGAATGGTGACAAGAGCGTGGCATTATGTTTATACTTTGGTGATTTCATATACAATCGTCAAATTCTTTATGAATAAATAAACATAAATAAATAAACAAATCAAAATATCATTTTAAACTTTGCTGAACCTAATCATCATCACCATCAAAAGGACTTTGCAAGAATTCACAACCCCAATCCTCATTTGATAGAGCCTACAACCTCCGAATGAAAGGCTTTCCAACAAGTCAATTGATTTGATACATACAGAAATAACCAAGACCGTGTACTTGGTAAATAACATTCGTTTAAAGCGTACAGTATTTTGAACTGCATACATTGTATTGCATTTCGGCTGGACATAAGTCACGCGCAGTTCACTTTAATAGTATGTTTACTAAATTAAAACTGTGTTTTGTACGTTTCCAACGCTAAAGTATACTTGAGAGTGTGTATGTGTTTTTTTTTTGTATTGTTTTGTGGTCAATTGTTTTACGTAAACCTTTCTTTGAAGGCAAACAGTATGGTTACTCGTACACTATAATGTTCTTTGTCTGAATTTTGAGTTTTTGAACCTTTTCTTCTAGTGCCTTTAAACCTTAAAGCATTAAGTGCTCTAAGCCTTCCCTTTATTAGGAAGTGACCAAATTGTGGCCACCATAAATTGAACCCTATAGTTGTAATAGCGACGAAAACCAATTAATAACTTTTGCTTGTGCCTTACAAGGGATAATAATATTGTAATATCTATAAATACAGGTAAATAAGCTGTATAGTGAAAGGAGCTTTGTCCCTTTTTACGAAATGAAAAATTAAAAGTTATATCTGATTTTATAATAATTATGGAGTAAAAACATTTAAAAAGTATTCTTCAAATTGATCAAATAAAATTTTACTCCAGTTCAATGGCTCATTTCGCCCGCTAGTATTATACTTAATCTATGGTATAAAACATAATTTTAAAAAGTTGTAAATAGGTAACCTCAAAATTAAAAAGTAAAACGTCACTTAAATTACCAACACGCAATGCACTACAGATAACGTCATACTCGTTATCAAAAGTGCAAAATGCAACGTTTATCATTTAAGAGTTCGTCGGTATTGCAGTGCAATTAGCCGGATGCTTATCTGACGGACGATGTACTTCGTGATACGGTGATGACAAACTACATAATTTGTACGTTCCCTAATTATTATTAGGTCTTAAGATCGGTCTGATCTTTTTATTATGTTAATAACGTATTTTAAGTTAATGATAATCGGAAGAGCATCTATAGATAATAGTGCCAAATTAAAAACGTGGCCAATGATATTATAAAAAAAGGAAAAAGACCAGTAAACCAGATTCATTAATCCGAGGTTAGGTTTAGGTTAGTTTTTTGAAAAGTTCAGTATTAAATTAAGTCTCCATCATTTAAATAGAAATTGAGCTCGTTATAGTCCACGCTATGTTGTTAAAACTATTCTAATAGTCATCGTTATCCCAGCGTATTCCCGATTGCATTCAGTATGGAGCTCAGGGTCCACTTCCACTTTGGTCCTAGATTTGACATGGTGATTACAATGGAGCGATTGCCATCTGACCTCCGTAACCCTTACAAGGGAAGCCAGACCTACTTGGACCAACGGCTTAACGTGCCTTCCGAAGCACGGAATTAGCATTCTTAAATTATATTTATTAGCCCAACAAAAAATGTCAATGTACACATTTATCAAATTACAATTAAAATATATACCGAAACCTGATCTAAGATAAATAGTCAACATTTTTCTACACATTTTAAATTATACTGAATAATATACAGTTTCTTATCGATGTACAAGTGTGATAAGTAATGTGAGCTTTGTCAACGGGACGCTGCACTGCGTCGTTGCAGGTGCCGCCATTTTGTTTAATTGCAATGGCCGTTAATAAATTGCTAGTGATGAGATGGCTGCATTTCTTAGTAAGGATGTCAGTGAATTTATTTAACTACCAACTGTGGCCACAGGTAATTTAATATCACGTAATATACATACGTAATTAAATATACGTAGTTGTAATTACTATAGTACTTTATGTACCTAATAGTTGGACTAGTAAAGTTCTGTCAAAATGGTTTTAACATTTTTGAAGATTAGACAGAATAAACGGACAGAAAAAATGTGTGTAATGTGCGTGTATGTAAAAATATACACGAATAGAGAAAAGAGAAAAATCTTATAGTATAAATAAAATCTGCTTGGCTCTACAAAGTCATTCATTGAACGCCGTAACTGAAATAGCTTTGACTCAATGACTATGTGAGTATACTCGTGCGTACATCAACCAATACGTGTAATTAGATTACTAGAGCAATAAATTATTAGTCCTTACGATAACTGGATTCAGTTGACAACCCTTATTAACCGCGTAATTTTACCCAATGATTATAGTCGTAGCAAACGGCGAGAAAAATGTCTATCCCTACAATGGCTGCGAAACTTCACGTGACATTCATTATCACACATAAAAGGTTAATCAGGTATTTGCAATTTAGGACAAAGTGTCTGGATAGTTGGGTTTCATTCTTGTCAGTTGTTGTTCGAAGTTCGAACAACAACTGACAAGAATGAAACCCAACTATCCAGACACTCGAACGCCTCGATGGTCTAGTGGTTTAAGTACCGGGCCAAGATCTCGGGGTCCAGGGTTCAATTCCCGGATCGAGCTAACTTTGTGTCGGTTTTTTCGGACACAGCTCGGGTTTGTGATCACCAATCCGCATTTGGCAAGCGTGGTGCTTAAGCCAATACCCATCATTGTAGCGATAACTTGATTTCAAGGATGGAGGCCTTTGCCCTGCAGTGGCTGTGGGACATTAATGGGCTGATACTTACAGTTGTTGTTAGTGTTATTGCGATATAATATTGATTGGCAATTTTTTTTATTGTTTTTGGTGGGTTTTGCCCAGATGCATTTATTAGCAGTGCGCAGCACGTTGCCTCTTTATTTGGGGTACTTTCTTTGTGTGGATTCTGTTTTTGTCAAACGTTTAAACTAATCGATTTTTACATGAGAAATTAAAATTATGTGGTTTTGTTAAAGTGTAATATAGACCTTATAATTTCCCCAATTTCTTGTTATACAACTTGAAAAAAAACCGGCCAAGTGCGAGTCGGACTCGCCCATGAAGGGTTCCGTAGCAGCAAGTATCATCATAATATAAAAGTTCTTGTAGTTCTTTGTAAGTTGGATCGATGTTTTTTATTATATTTGAGTTGATTGAATGAGAGGAAAATTGCGGTTTACGATTTATGACGTATAAAAAAAACTAATTACTTGGTCTCGTTCAAACCAATTTTCAATGGAAGTTTGCATAATAATGTACATCATATATTTTTTTTAGATTCATCGTTCTCTTATTTTAGAAGATAGAGGGGGGGGACCAACATTTTACCACTTTGGAAGTGTCTCTCGCGCAAACTATTCAGTTTAGAAAAAAATTATATAAGAAACCTTATTATCATTTTTAAAGACCTATCCATAGATACCCCACACGAAAGGGTTTGATGAAAAAAAATATTTTGAGTTTCAGTTCTAAATATGGGGAGCCCCCTAAATTTATTATTATTTTTCTATTTTTGTATGAAAATCTTAATGCGGTTCACAGAATACATCTACTTACCAATTTTCAACAGTATAACTCTTATAGTTTCGGTAAAAAGTGGCTGTGACATACGGACGGACAGACAGACAGACAGACATGACGAATCCATAAGGGTTCCGTTTTTTGCCATTTTGCTACGGAACCCTAAAAAAACATAAAGCGAGGAAATAATAAAAATTGCCACATTTTCTGTAAAGTCGTTAAGAACTTACCACTTCCTTCACCTTAATAAAGTCCTGACGTCTCCATCAGTTATCTGGAAATAAAAATAATGCACTTATGATTGCAAGCAATTCCTTCGACAAACTAAAAATTAGCACAAAAAACAGTTATACAAGTTTCCATTTCGAAATCGACGAAATGTAGGCGCAAACTTTTCAGCTGGTGTAATTAAGCACTGGGCCTCGAATGTGGACGCCACAGATATGCGATTTCCGACCGTAATAGCAATTGAGGACTGGCATCCTACAATAAATAGTTTTTTTATACTGCGTCAGTTGGCAGACAGGCACGCAGCCCACCTGATGGTAAGCGGCAACTGCTGCCTATTCCATTGAGGGACGCTTCACTTGAAAGTGTCCCTCAATGTGCTGCCAGATTGTAGACTCATCTGATCTTCAAGCCTCTGATTTCAAGTGTACTGGCTCCCACATTAATATTGCCGAAACACAGCCAGAGCTGTTATGGCCGCAGATTTCACCTGTGGGGGTGGTAGCTAGCCAGTCGGACTCTGGAAAAGCCATACCACCAACCAGACCCAAGGCGGGAATCGAACCCACGTCCTCCGTGTTTTTATACCCGAGCGGCTTAGCCACTTTTCCACGGAGGCGGTCAAAAAGTTTGTTGAATGAACTTTATATTTGTAAACAAAATGGTTTCTATATGCAAATTAGTATGTTGACTTTGGACATAAGACGTTTGTTATACTGCTAAATTATCTTCCCCTTTACACCTGAAAGAGACAGTGATGACTCTCGTAAATTAACCGGCCCATCAGATCTTTCCTACTAGGGCCGGTCAATAGCAAAGCTGGCACCGGCTCGTCCCAATCGGGTGTGAAGGGAAAACCGGGGGAGTTTAGTGGGTAGTGGACGCTTTTTAGTCTCGAGTCCCACACACGGCCGTGGGTCTAGCTAGCCTGCGGTTATGGTGCATAAACGCATTCTCCTCCGAAAAAAAAAAAGATCTTTCTTACTAGCCTTTTTACGTAAAGTAACAAATATCTATCCATTCATTCTTACAAATATCTACCATAGCATTAGCTTGGTAACTGTAATTATATTAACATTAATACAAAACGCAGCTGCTTTTGTATAAAATGTACAAGCAATTTTACTATGAATTTTACCTTAAGTCGTCTAGTATATTATAAAGAGATTTTTTTTTATTGTTTTAATTGTATTGAATAGGCTCCGAAACTACTGAACCGATTTCAATAATTCTTTCACTCTTGGAAAGCTACACTATCCCGGAAATATAGGGAAAGGGGGGGATATTTGGAAAAAGAAATTACGCTCGGGTGAAACCGCATACGGAAGGCTAGTCAAATAATAGAGACATTGCTTACGTATGTCACCAAAAAAAACTAATTGCGCACTACTGAAGATCAGTAGTGATAATTTTGGAGTAAGTAAGGTTATATCGGCGATGATTCTATTTAGAAATCTTACAACATAATTTAACGACTTAATCAACACGATTTGTCTGTATCCGCAAGTATGTGGCGTGAAGGCTCGTGACCAATCCTTATGGAGGTTGCCGTACCATAAATAGTGTTTTTTAATATATTTGAGTCGTTTCTGATTGTCCCGAGGTGTTGTTTATTGCAATATATTGTTTTTACGCCGCCCGGTGATTACAATGATATTTATCTTCTCGAACTTGCATCAGTGATTTTTGTAATTATGCGGCCGAGTGTACTTTTCATTTACGTCTTATGTCAACACTCGTGAAAGTTTACGCAAATGTTATAGCTATTAAAATGTTTTTTCTATCTCTTTCACTCTTGTATTATTTCCAATGTGCTGATTTATCCCAATGTTGTTAAAGTAAGCTTAACTGTAGTAAAAGAAGTACCAAGTACCACCCTCTCACATAACACCAGCGTGAAATAATAGTGACTACGGTTGTGTTTCGTCTGGTTTGTGAGAGTGCCGGAGGCCCACCCCCCCCCCCCCCCCCCCAATACCCCCATAGGCCGGCAACGCATGTGCGATCCTTCTGTTGTTGCAGATGTCCATGGGCGGCGGTGATTGCTAACTGGCAGAATACTGTTGTTTCAAGGTGCGACTTGTTTTACGATTCTTTATTTGAATATACAGACATATGGAAATAGCATAGTTTAACTTGTTTCGTCTAAAAGCAACGATGCTGGCTATAAATAGGTCTTCCGAAACGCTCACAAAAATTTGAAGGATTTGCCCATAATCGCCACTCTGGGCAAGCGGACAATATTAATATTTTTTAATTGTTGCTCAAGTGTGAACGTGGCATAAGGCGGTGGGCACACGGCCTCCGATAATTAAAGAGGCCAGTGGATGATAAATAACGAACTGTCCGTGTTTTTGCCGCAGATGTCATTATCTCGACCGACTCTATCAGACGTGAGATTACGCGCCAGGGATCGGTATAGAGTTGTTAACAACGCTGTGAGTGGGAGTCGTTGACCTGACAATCTGACATAAGCTTCCCAATAAAATATTTCATGTTCTTTTTATTATTGAGAAATTAAACATCATGATTGGTAAGAAGAAATAACCCACCGTTCAACTATTCCCGAATTTTATAATCAGGATTACGTTTTCGAGATTTAAAACTTGTTTTTGCTAATAGAATTAAAATGTGATCAACACTGAGTTATGTGCATTTAGATTTTAGAAGGATTGTAGTTTGTATACACAAAGCTTCATTGGCGTAGAAAAAGAAACATGAGTGACGTGTTAAACTGGGAATGACGCCAATTAATTATTTTGAATTCTGAATATTTTTATGAAAGACAGCTTCATACTACATTCGGATGATTCATCAGGGCAACATGTTTAAGTCATCAAAATCAAAGGAACTTAACTGTCAATTTAAGACAAGACGGTCGTCCCTATTTTTACAGAAGACTTTACCTACATATTTTAAGAACTTCCAGTCTCAAATATTATCTAATAAATAAATACAAAAATGCCAACATATTTTTCCAGCCTCCAGCCGTTACGGTTCCAGTCTGGTATGCCCCCGGACGGTTGACATCCACATGGATTTTTTTTATTATTCCAGAGCCTTTTCCCGAGCGGTATTATCAACTCTACACACATACCTCGATCGCGCGACAGCGTAGCGCATGTATAATCGAGAGGTCCGACTTGATGAGAGTGCGTGAGAGCTTTTTTGTCGAACCCGCACCACCCGGGGTAGAGCAAACAACCGGGACCCTTGTTAATGTTTAGATGGTATTTTTAGCGGCTGGCATAATTACCACGGTCACCAAAGTGACCAGGTAACCCCCGAAAGGGTATTACAGAATAGAATACCTGCTAGATAGCAAAGTTATAAGGCAACTAATACGTGATTAATTTATTTTGACGGAAGACGTCAAACCACTAAGTTCCCATGGGATAACAGATATAGAAGTGTTTTTGTTAGTTTTTTTTTATGTCAGAGGCGGTAGACGAGGCAGTGGGTCGCCTGATGGTAAGCAATCACCGCCACCCATGGACATCTGCAACACCAGAGGGATCGCTTATGCGTTGCCGGCCTATGGGGGGCTATGGGGGTTGTGGGCCTCCGGCACTCTCACAAACCAAACGAAACACAATAGTACTCACTATTATTTCACGCTGCCGCGCTGGTGTTATGTAAGAGGGTGGTACCTACTTCCCCGGACGAGCCGGCACATTCGTACTGTAAAACAGCATGGCTCTACCACTACAAACCTTCTTACAAGTCGCAACTTAGCAACGGATCGACATGTTTTTTTTTCCGGAAAATATCGCATTCCACGTTATCTAGTCACATAATTATAAAAAATCAACGTTCATGGGAAAAACTAATCATAAGATAAAATTAATGCTTACATTTAAAATCCATAAAAGTTCCGATATGATTTACAACGCGTCCAAAGTGCTTTAACCTCTAGAATTAGTCGTATATTTTTCCAATTTCTTAATCCACTTGGATTCTCTAATATGCCAATCAAATACGTATGTTAGTAGCCCCAAGACTATTAGATGTATTACGAAACCAATCGAAAATAATCACTTTATGATCGACGTTTTGCTAGGGTTGGCGGTGAGTGAAATACAGCGAAGTCAAATTGAAAGCAGTTTGCTATCCATTCACAACAATATTTTGCATGCCAATTGGTTTCAACCCGGGGATGGGCTGGTCAATAGCCACAAGGCTGGCACCGGCTCGTCCCAAGGTGTGAAGGAGAAACCGGGGGAGTTTAGTCGGTAGTGGACGCTTTAGTTTCAATTGCCACACACGGCCGAAGGTGGTACAGTGCATAAACGCATTCTTCTCCAAAAAAAAAGGCCAATTGGTTTCGAAAACGGCATAAAATTATATTGAAGGTGGACTTTAGGTGGACGAGCCGGTGCCCGTCTGTTGGTGATTGAGCGGCCTATCTCCAAAAATCCAGGACTCCAAGATCCATTATCTCCCGGTACTTAAACCACTTAGTAATATTTAATAATTTAATATTTAAAATTAAACCAAAAAATCAAATAAAATAAAATAAAAAATAAGCTATCGAGGTGGGCCTCATCAACCCACGGCGATGGTGTGTAAAAGCATTCTCCTCCACATACATCCGTCAAGATTTTTATTTCAATCCCTAATTTTATTCGTATAAATATTGGTAGACCTATTAAACGCGCAAAAACATGAGACATTGGAACTCTATCTGTTTTAATAGTGGCCTCAAATTAAAAAAAAAGACAATTATCTACTTGTCACATATTAGACAACGGTGCAGAGAAACAAAATGACAAAGCACTCAGAAAATGTATAGTACCTACTAGTATTAGTCAGATCCCGTTTAGGACATCATGACTTTCATACACAAATTGTCTTTTATGATTATGCTAAATTAAAACAGCCAGTGTGGATCAATTGTCTCGCACCAAATCAATAAAAAGGTCCTTCGCTCCAGTGCAGATGATACCCAGAAAGAACTGGATGTTGCCAGTTAGTTCATAAGACGACTTTGTACATGACTTTCATTGTTGTGAAGGGTCCTATATTATGAAGTCTTAAAGTAAAGGTCCTCTTAAATGCAAAATTTTAAATACAAATTAAATTAAAAAACAAATCAAATCAAATCGACATGTTTTACACATCGCGGCGTTTTTACCACCAGAGTTAGGTATGGAACTATGCAATCCTATTTTTGGGAAGGATCTAATGTGACACCTCGTAGTGAGTGATCACTAGCTCATTGAGACATGGAACAAGAGTATCAGATGCTTTTCCCGCTCTTGTGAAAAAGTAAAAGGGGGAAAAAAGATATTTTGAAAAATGGACTCTCACTCTCCACCGCGGTGTATTCAGGGACCGGGGTCAACCGACGAAACCCCCTCACTAAGCGAAGTAACATAATCACCACTAGGCGGAGACCTGCACTCCCTTTTGGGTGATTAGGGTTTGATAATCCCTTTGAAAAATTAGTCTCACCAAAATTCAAACCTGGACTCTTACGAGATTTGACCGAGACTGAGACGGGTTATGCTTGCGGCAGCCCTACCAAACTAATTGCGGCAAAGGCTTATGCTTCAATTAACATATAAAACGGTCTAATAACTAAGTCGATGAGCCAAAGATTGATCGGTTGCGCTACTGGTTTCGAGTTAGAGATCCGCGGTTGAAGGCCTTTACTAGAAAGTAAATAGAATTGCTCAGGACCAAAAAACTCCGAAGCACTTTAGCGGGCAGACGAGTACGCGGCACACCTGATGGTAAAAACGAAATGACTGCCACCGCCAATAGATATCGGGCGTAAGCACTAACGACGTTTTTCGGGATTAAATATTTTTTCAGGATATGTTACTAACATTTCCAAAACTATCCTCATACCAAAACTCGCATCAATCTGTTCCTTTTTTTTATACCAGAGGCAGCAAACAAGCCAGCGGTATCGCCTGATGGTAAGCAATCACCGCCGCCGCAGCCCATGGACATCTGCAACTAATGATGATAACGATGTAAATCCCTGGACGAGCCGGCCCATTCGTACTGTAAAACAACATGGCTCTACCACTACAAATATTGCTTTATATTGATTGCTCCCTTATGAGTCGAAGAAAGTACAAACAAAAACACTTCTACTTCCGTTTTCTGTTTAGAAATGCAACCGTAGCAAACTTTTTTTTTGCATTTATAAAAGTAGTAAGAATATTGCAATAAATCTTTAATTTAAATCAGACACACAGTCAGGCAGGAATTGCCTATACTAACATTATAAAGAGGAAAGATTTGATTGTTTGTTGCATAAAACAGCAGATCGAGTTGCATCAATCAATAGTGATGCAGCATCACTGATCATAGGATTCTATAGGTTATCGTTGAACCTTTGATTTTATTTGATTTTTTGTCTGCAAGAGGAATATACCCCAGAAATATGGTTAAAGGATTAATTCTTCTTACACTTTTATTGTTATTTCTAAAAAATCAGTCGAACAATTTCAACTCGTTTTCACAGCGATTAAAAGGATAGTGATTTAAATCCTTCACTGATGCATTGTGTTAATTAAGAATTCAAAATAAAAGCTTTAATCATCCTTTAGATCGATTAACCCTAATATGAAATCGATTTCGTGAAACTGGTTTTGATCAAAGCTCAAGAAGATACAGAATAGACGATTATATTGAATGTTAGACCAGATTTTTCTACGTTTTTAACTTTTAATTATATTGAATAATTAAAAGTTAAAAACCGCCCGCGGTTTCACCCGCGCGTAATTTCTTTTTTCAAATATCACCTCCTTCCCCCCACATTTTCGAGATCAAAAGTACCCTATGTCACCCGGGGATAGTGTAGCTTTCCAAGAGTGAAAGAATTTTCCAAATCCGTTCAGTAGTTTCAGAGCCTATTCAATACAAACAAACAAACAAATCTTTCCTCTTTATAATATTAGTATACTAGCCTTCCGCCCGCGGCTTCGCCCGCGTGAACTATAGGACGTTATCCCGCGGGAATATCTTGTAAATTGTAGCCTATGTGTTATCCTTATGTATAAGCTATATTATTGTAAAGTTTCATTAAAATCAATTCAGTAGTTTTTACGTGAAAGAATAACAAAAGTTCATCCATCCGCTCCCCGGTCGGTACCGCCGCAACCGCTATGTCCCTGCATTTTAAATCTGTAATATCTTCGAAACTATTCATTTAAATTACATGATGTAAAGGGCCATATTGATCTATATTACATGCACAATTTATTTATGGTACTTTATTGGATAAGGATTAATACTGTATTGCTTAAAATCACTTTTTCGTAAATAGGCCATTATTTTATCGTAATAAGTAAAGGAAAATGGTTATTGTGGGTTATCCCTAAGAGATAGACATATACCATCGCGGACTTTTTTGTAAAACTTTTTAAGGTGTACAATAGTGTAGTACATTATTTTGATCTATCTCGTAGGGTTCAGCCAGCGTTTGCAATGTAAGCGCATAAAAATGTGATTATTTACGACCTTAAATTAAAAACCTCTAAAATTATCAGTGTTTCTCTACTATATTATGAATGTATTATACATATAAACCTTCCTCTTGAATCAGTCTATCTAAAGAAAAAAACCGCATCAAAATCCGTTGCGTAGTTTCAAAGATTTAAGCATACAAAGGGACATAGGGACAGAAAAAGCGACTTTGTTTTATACTATGTAGTGATAATATGTAGATAAGCTTGCATTTGATGATAAGTTATGAAGCGGCCTACGTTTGTTACATGCCTGTCTGTGTGATAGATCTATTTGGCTATCTTCGAAATGGGTAATATTCTACAAAAGAACTGCAGAATATAACTCTATGCGAATCGAATACAAGCAGTAAGAAATGACCCTTCTGTTATTGTCTGTTCCGGTCGTTTCGGCCCCACTATATCACGGGTGACACTCGCTCGGGTGACTGCAGTAAATCTTGCAGGGTTAATTAAATGCCAGCACAATGCTTTATAAGTGTTTAAGAAACGAGAGTGGGTTGAGCGAGGAAGGGTTAAGAGGTAGCGGGAGCGAGAAAGACAACTGGGGTATTTTTGTACCATGATTTCTATATCACTGCTATAATATCTAAAGATGTGATGGTTGGTGGTAGGGATTTTTCAGAGTCCGACTGGCTAGTTTCCACCCCCACAGGTGAAATCTGCCGCCATAACAGCTCTGGATGTGTTCCGGCAATATTAATGTGGGAGCCAGAACACTTGAAAGGTTCCAAGATCAAATGAGCCTACTATGAGCGACGCTTCTTGGTGAAGTGTCCCGCAATGGAATAGGCTGCAGTTACTGCTTACCATCAGGTGGGCTGCGTGCCTGTCTGCCAACTGATGTTGTATAAAAAAAATTATCCCCTTGCACAAATACCTTGCACCAAACCCTGCACTAATGCATCCGAGATAGCAATCAACAGGAACTTGCTATCTGCGATCTAGCGGTCACACCGCGAGTGAGTGTCAACCGGACCTAATTAGTATTTAATTAGCCGCGCAAAACACTGTCTGTCTCACTCTGACGTCGAAGATGTGACGGAGATAGGTGTTGCGTCTAACCTGATACTGATATAGGCCATCACTGGATGGACAGGTCCTGTGAAGGGAGCGAGGATATAGTTATTATAAATCCCTATACGCTCCAAAGATATTTAAATATTTATTGACAACCTAACTGACCCGGTGAACTTCGTATCACTTCGTTTGACAGCTAAGAACAGTATGTATGGGAAAATAAAATTGTCGTTTTTCCATTCTACCGGGGTCGAAGAAACAATTTTTTCCCAACGACCCCGGTACCGGGGCGGGGCACCGGGGTGGTTGGTACCTACTCTTTCCATATTTTCTCATCGTTTTAGTAAACCAACTCTGGACTTCCACGAATATTTCAAGACTGATCGGTCCAGCAGTTCTTGAGTTTTAGCAAGACTAACGAACTGCAACTCATTTTTATTTATATAGATAGATATGTACCCTGTTTGCAAGCAAACTGACCGAAGCAAAGTATTTAAATAGGAATCTCCCACAGATAAGGAATTTAAAGCTGGCTAGCGGTCTCGGATGGGACGTTTAGCCGGACTTAATTAGTATATAATTACTAACGGTGTAAAATACTTGTTGAGAGACTTCAATAACAGAGAAATTTTTGCATTATACCTCTACGCTAATATAAATTCCAAAGTAACTCTTTCTGTCTGTTTAATACGATTTCATACCTAAACCACTTAACGGATTTTAATAATTGATTATAGTAATTAGTAGTGGTCGAGCCAAGCCATCGTTTTACAGTACGAATGGGCCGGCTCGTCCGGGGAAGTACCACCCTCTCACATAACACCAGCGTGAAATAATAGTGACTACTATTGTGTTTCGTCTGGTTTGTGAGAGTGCCGGAGGCCTACACCCCATACCTCTATAGGTCGGCAACGCATCAGCCGTTGGGGCGGAAAGGTCCTCGAGTGGTGGCCACGTACCGGGAAACGCAGCCGTGGTACGTCTCCCACAAGGTGGACCGATAATCTTATAAAGGTTGCCGGAATCCACTGGATGCGGGTGGCGCAGGACCGATCGGTTTGGAGATCCTTGGGGGAGGCCTATGTCCAGCAGTGGACGTCTAATGGCTGAAATGATGATGATGGTGAATATGCTGATTCTGCAAAGACAACAAATATATGAACCTCTTCGTCAATTCCCTGTACTGTTATTTCTACCTATAGTCCAGTAGCCGGAACGATAGCCTTTCAAATGAAGTCGTGGGTTCGAACGCCGCTAATCAGTTCTTAGAGTTAACACGCAACGATATTAAAATTCGTTGTTAACACGTTGTTTTAATCAAAACTTCTTGAGAAAATCGGCTGTTTGGTTTTTGATCAAGGATGTTGTAATGACTCTATTGATTAATTAATGATATGTATATGCAAATTCGTTTCTGTCGGTCTGTGTATGTTTGGATAAGGCTATATTGATGCCTCTTTTGAGTAAATTTTGCCTACCAGACTTTATAGAAAAATGGTTATGGTTACTTCGTCCTAAAGACTCAATTTTCAAGACTTGGCAACAATTGACGAGAACATTAAAGTTTGTTGATTTTTTTTATAAAGTTAAGATAAAAGTTTAATTAAATAACCAAGCTAACAACACGAAATACCTACTAGATACAATTAAAAATAGGAGTTTTAAATTAAAATTCATTTGCATTAAATAACTATCGATAAAATGAAATATCCTACCCATCACATCACTAGCACGTCTACAGATGATATCTAGCGGGAACGGACACGCAGTCGCGATAATAAAATCACACGAGATATCGATGCGTCCGATCAGCAATCGATAGCTGACCACACGCAAGTCGCGAATCGAGTAAGTTTTCGTACAACATAATATTATTAATGAACATTTATCCATGAATATTATCAACTTCTTTTAAGGCTGGTTTTTCTATATTTAATTTTGGATTGAAACTTTTTTAATATGTATGATGAGGTTTCATGATCGTATAATTAGACATATTTTGTTCATGATAGAAGTAATTTATATATTTTTTTGATTTCTGTCTAAACATTTTTTGGAATATCACCAAATTGAAGGCTCCAATTTTAAATTATATTATTTTCAAACACCAGATACACATTATTAAAATTACTTAAGTAAAATAGATAACTAAACAAAAACATTAATTACTTAAAAAATAAAACAACTAAATTAAAATACCCTTTGTTAGCTTTTATTGTAAGAGCAGTTAGACAAAGAGTCTTTGTGCTGTGTCTTATGTTGGTAGTCCCAAAATAAATAAATAAAACATCGATAAATTTACGAGTACATCACTACCAGTATTCGCAAGGCAAACATGGTGGGAACGTACAAGTAAATGCGGGCGGATAATCGCATCCCACAATATCGGCAATCGATAAAGACCACACCTGACCGATCGTGAATCGATTACAGTGAGTATCGGAATTGACGGTTTATTTTTTAGTTTTAGGATTTGTTATGAGATAATTAGAGGATGTTCTATTGCAACACTGCTAGTGTGTCTTCTACTCGTAAAAAAATAAACACATTTTATATGAGAGAAAATAGTACGTATACATAAAAACGCTTTTTATTTCAGTAAAATTCAATTACAATACAAAAAATTCTGAATGTAATAATTTTCCCAACAACTGTAGACATTTACACCGAGACAAAGCACGTCAAAGTTATCGCGATCCCGAGAAACAATCTTGTATCCGATACGTAACTACGAATAAATTGATCAGAAATCGAGATATCGATATCTAAATTCCAAATCAATTATTCCGTTTTTGTTTCAATCGAGATGTCGCGTGTGAAGCGATCTAATCGGAGATCTATGTTGATCATGAGATACGATGATCGGTAATTTGCCCATTATACTTTTAAATTACAATGCTGGTAAGGTTTTTTTTAAACTAGGAGATGGAGTGTCCTTATGAGTAAAACCATGGTAAGAAAGAAACAAACACTCAATTCTTTTAAAAAATTCTACAAATAAATGTTGCTATTGTTTGTTGTAGTAGAAAAGTAGAATATTACACCTAAACCGAGGGTTCGATCCCTGCACGGTAAGAACAATTACGAGTATAGGTACGCACGACCATGTTGGTTTGTAACGGTGTGGGTGTTTATATACCTAATATGCATTTAAACATAGAAGTACTTAAAAAAGGTAAATATTTAAGTAATCTATCCTTAATTTATCAAGCTACGCTTAGTAAAGGCGTGTAAAGTGTAAAGGCTGTGTAAATAATTTTTAGGGATTTATTTTATAGTAAAATCAGAACTGTTTCAATGTTTGAAGATGTAATTAATACTGTCACAGATAAAATATATCGCCAAAATAATTATATTTTGGATAGCATCTTTATTTAAGTCGCTATAAATATAGCTTGATTGTTGATTTTTTTCTATATATAGAAGTTATAGACACTATTCCGTATGAGAGTTTATTAAGTAGCAGGAATTCAATTCGAAATCAAGTTATGATGGACAACTTTTGACCTGTCAAGAACAGAATCGTCCAAATTTTTTGCCAATCAGTTACGACTAGCAAATGTATCGCAAAAACGTGTGACTAATATAATAATATAAGTGATGTATAATTGCAATAAAAAAATACAATCCACTCTTGATTGCACTCCGAGTTTAGTCAACAATCATATTTAACTAACCCGTTGACACCACTAGTGACTAGTGATGCGTCGAAAAAATATCGATAATATTTTTTTATTAAAAAATAGTGTCGTGCTCGTTAAGAAAAACATCGATGTCGATAATTCAGACTGTCGATGCATTCCGCGGCCACACGGGTCGCAATCGTGTGCGCTCGGCATAGTTGCATGCCAACGTTTATTAAGTAGTATACGTTTCAATTGCAGACGTGTGCACAGTATATTTATTGCACCTTTTCAATGGCTGAATAGAGATAAACACATGTTGCATTCAGATTAATGTTGTTTTTGTGTTGCGGTTAACATTGTTGTTGGTATCTATTAAGGGAATCAATTTGTGCATTTGCTTTTGTTTGTTTTACTGACCTTTTAAATTGTGAAGAAATAGATCAGAAAAGACTTGTAATTGTGTTCTTATCACTGCTTTTTGGTATTAACGAGATTTTTTATTTTATTTATTCATAAGCGCCATAGACTGGTGAGAGGTTTTATAATTACGAGTAGATCTAGTATTGATTGTCAATAAAATTGCTTACAAGGATGTCTCTCATCTCAGTGTGCCTGTCGGCAAAGGCCTCCTCCAGTAGTTTCGGTCTTGAGCAACTCTTTTCCATTTGGGTCCTAAAGTATGTTTTAGCTCATCTTCCCAGCGCATTTGTTGTCGTCCTACGCGGGCGGAAGCTAGTATTTCACAGTTACGATATGTAAGTATTCGAGTTATTTTATACAGTATACAAAACTCTAATACTGCAGTAACCACTTCCCACACTTGTATCACTAATTGGTAGAAATAAAATGACACTACGGGTATTCTGATTACCGCCATCTCTTAAACAAACAAAAGCTTTAATTAAAAAATTTAAAATACCGTTTAAATTATAAACTTGTAATCATGCAAGAGCAGTTATCACCGCTTATGTTTCCGCAGTAACAAATTATCGGTTCCAAGAAGTTATTCGCGGCGTACGAAACGGCATACCTAATTATAAGGCGAAAAATAAAACGATCGAGCTTCAAGCCACTAAAGTAAGAAATTCGAAGATGATTTCTCTCAGAATTTACGAGAGAACCTGTCCTTGTTTTGGCTCAATCGCCTCTATGTTTTTGGAGTTGGTTTTAAAATTTTTGGGTTCTTACTTATCTTAATGGGTGTTTTTGCAGGTTTCGGTAATAATTTCATTTATAGACCTGTACCTGTTGAACTTATTTTCAGAGCTTATGCAGTAAGTAAAAGTTTTGTAAGAGGAAGATCTTTAAAATTGTGAATTTTTGTCAGAAAATTAATACACTTACAACAACAGTTGCCTAGTTGGAACAAGGACTAATTCAATTAGTAGCATAATGCATTACAGGCATTTAAAGACAGGTCATTTATTTATTTATAAATAAATTTTTATTGACCATACAAATTGGGTACAAAAGGCGGGCTTGACGCTAAAAGCATTCTCTACCAGTCAACCTTTGGGGGAAAACGAAATGCTTAAATGCGGCAATGTTTATTTAAACATTGGGTTTTTTTAACCATTCAGACCGTATTTCTATTGCAATTTCAAACTTTCTCGCCACCTAAATATTCCATCCAAAATATTTGGAAAATCTTAAATTTTTTCATCACACTTCAAAATCAGGAAGTCCAAAATATCTTCAGCAACACCATATGCGAGCAATACATAAGTGCTGTCAGCAAAGCCACTGGAATTCAAATTACTGCAATTTACAATCGCGGCACCAGACGATCTGACCGCAAAATTTGAGAAGGGCTGCTACCCCGAAACTGACCGGATAATTACGTAATAACTCAAAAACCATTACGGGAACAATATCCATCGAGCATTGTTATTCTGGTCAGCTAAAGCATTTTTTAAAATTTGTGTTGAACGGAGAAAGGCTCTGATTTTGATTTTTTTTTTTGTAACAAGCTGTAACAAGGAACGCTGTTGTCAAATGTATTTAATGGATCTAAACTTTTTCGTATTGGATAAATATCATGAGTGTTTATAAATCATCACTGCTTCTTGCTAGTTGCTACTGCGGACATGCGCTATTTTTATTAATTTCGTAAAGATATCCTGTTCAATAAAGTTTCTTAAAGTATAATCAACAACCACAATAATACTAACACAAAAATAAAATAAAAAATTCACTTTCAGTCAATAGACTTACCAGTTTGCTATTTAGTGTTGTTTAAAACTGTTTTCAAAAACATCGACACGTGAAAAAAAAAGTATTAAAATTTCCGGCAATGGTTAGATAAAATTACTGTAGCCATTTTCGCGAGCGTCCTTTGTGTGCGCGGGCGCAGAGAGGCCAGTTTTTGCGTCCGGCCCCCAAGCTTCTTTCCGAGATTCCGAGTTGTATAATGAAGCCATTACCCGTAAGAACAAGCCCCGACGAAGGCTTCGGGTATGGAACGAAAAAAAATACCCAAATCGCCCGGAGGAACTCTCGAGCGCCGACATGCTGTCTTGCCAGAGTAGAAAAAGAATTAAAAAGGCATTTAAGTTCGTTAGGACTCGTTTCGCGGTCTCGCTTTCGATGTGTTTTGTTGCTCCGATCAGCGATCAAAAGTTCAGCATAACTAGTTTGGTTCGGATACTTTAGTGAGACCTCAACTGAATTTTGATGATCCAATAATTGAGCCTTGTTCAAAAGGCTCACAATCGGCATTGGAATTCGAGAAAGCTTTCAAAATATTAATTAATTGCTTTCGAGAAAGAGCAACTCATTTCGTCATTAGTAGAACCCTTTGGTTAGACTTAACAAATATGTGATGACAGCGCATATCTAGTATTATATCCATACAATAATTTCTTAATCAACTAACAACCGTTATGAGGAACGAGCTACAAGTGTTTTTGTGCTCGATACGTCCTCGTCGTCTCCCCTGGCACTCCCAGTCCTGACCCCGGTAACGCAGGTGGCAGGCTGGTGACCAAATTCGAGCACTTAAGTCTTTGGGGCGTTAAGCTGTAATCTCTGTTTCTCGCTGCTTCCTCCACTTTTCTAGTGTTCCCCAGCTCCCTGTTCGTCAGGTCGAGCGGGTGCCTAGACCAGTGTTGAGGTGTCGAAATAGCGTTTGTCGTGATGCAGGATTCACAAGATGGCGTACCGCGCGCACTTTTCAGTGCGGCGGTCCGTGGCAGTGGTGGCTCTTCGAGCGAGAAGGTCACTGCAGATTGCGTAGATGGTTCCGTGTTTAAGGAGCCGGTAGTCTGTCGGAGCCGGTGCTCGACCCCTCGGGTCACCGACCGGATATATGGCATTGACGGTACGCAGGGGGCGTCGTCGCTCGCTTCTAGTCAGGCGTCTTCATCTGGTAGTCTCTTCTTCCGTCCGGAAGATGCCTCTGACACCGACGAGGGTACCTTGACTGACACATCGGTCATGAGTGACGCGCGCTCGAGGTATCTTCGACAGCCGCGTAAGCGTTCTCGAGTTTCGGAGGGTGAATCGGGGGGATCGGTTTCAGATACCCCGTCGATTGCAAAGTCGGCTAGGAAGGGCACCCGCGGCAGAAAATCTACCACAGGTGTGGATGTTGGCCTGGCGCAAGCTCAGCGAGAGCTAAATAAATTGAAACGCGAGGAGGAACAATCAAACCTCGCCGCAAAGATTGAAGAGAGGGAGCGCCGTTCGCGTGCAAAGCACGATTTCAGCCGGTCCCTCCTAGAATATGACGGGAAGACAGTGTCAGAGCTCGAGGCAATACTTGACTCTGACACTGAAGAGATCTGCGAGATTGCTGCAAAAAGCAGCAATCTTAAAGGGACCTTTCAAAAGTCCCTTAAAATGCGAACCGCGAGCATTAAGGCTATAATGGCTTCAATGTTCAAGCGGACCTCGAACGAGGAAACGAAGAGGTTACAGGAGACGATAAATCGTCTATCAGCCAGAGTAGCTGAATTGGAAAAGATGGAGGAGGATCGCCTGTTGCCTCTCACCCAGTCCCCAAAGAAAAGAAATAAAAATTCTTCTTCGGCTTCTTTGTCACTGTCGGAAATGGCCGTAGACGTAGCCGCATCAGAGGCAGCGCAACCTGCTTCCCCTCAAGCAGAACTTCTCGCATCAATGCGCGAAACCATGCGTGAGATGCTATTAAAAGAGCGAGAACACCAGCGAAACTTCATGCGTGCCGCCCTCGCCGGTATAAACGATAGGCTCTTGCCGGAAAAACAGATTCGGCCTCCACTGGCGGCCGACCGTAAGAGGGCAATGGAGGAAAATCAGGGTGCAAAGTCCAGCCCTCCTCCTTTACCAAAGGGCAAGGGAAAAGGCAAAGGCAAGTCTGGTGCCGCCGCCGCTGCAAAAACGCCTGCTTCGGTGACAAAAGCTTCGTTTTCTGAGCCACAGCCTGGTCCATCTGGAGTACAATCCGTAAAGAAGGCTCCATCTAAGAGCTCTTCAACGCAGAGTCGCTCTATTGCCACAAAGTCTGCTGCTCCTGACACGGCACCCTCTCGAGCACGACAATCGGCTTCCAAGCCAAATTCGTCGATCGAGGTCTCCCAAACACGATCTGGAGAAGACGCGATGCTTCCTTCCACTACGGCGACTAACGAGGGATGGTCGACTGTGGTACGTAAAGGAAGAAGAAAGAGGGTCAAGGCGGCTCCTAGCCTGCCTTTAAATCAAAAGGCATCGTCCTCGAAAAAAGGTGGAAGTAGCAAAAAAGTCACAACCCCAACTGAAAGGGCCAACAAGTTGTCTCCCCCAAAATCGGCGGCAGTGGTCATGACAATTCTACCGGAGTCTGCCGATAAAGGGGAGACTTACATAACATTATTGGCGAAGGCCAGGCTGGTCATTACACCGGCGGTGTTGGGCCTAGCTGGAGTGGGCATGACTTGTCGTGAGACTCAAACCGGGGCACGAATCTTCGAATTCCCTGGGGCAGACCGCGACAAGCATGCCGACTTGTTTGCAACCAAGTTGCAGGAGGTGTTGGCCGGTTTCGTCAAAATAACGAGGCCGACCAAATTAACGTCGTTGGTGGTGTCGGAGCTTGACGACTCCGTCACCAAGGATGATATTGTATCTGTCATCGCAGAGACCGGGGGTTGCAGTGCGGCCGAGGTCAAGACGGACAATATCCTTCGAGGTGTCCGGGGTGTGGCCTCGATTAGGTTACAATGTCCAGTGGCCGCCGCCAAAAAGGTGCTATCCATAGGAAAGATTTCGGTCGGATTCAGCACGGGCGTAATTCGAGCGTTGGAAGAGCAGCCGTTCCGCTGCTTCCGGTGCCTTGGCGTCGGACACACTCGGGCGCGTTGTCCATCTACGGTTGACCGATCTGAATTATGCTTCAGATGCGGTGAAGCTGGACACAAATCTGCCGAATGCAAGGGCAAGGCTCATTGTGCCGTTTGCGCGGCGTCAGGGCAGCCGTCTGGCCACGTAATGGGAGGTTTAAAATGTAACCCCCCTGCCAAGAAGGGTAGCAAGCAGCCGCAGGTATTGACTTCATCTGCGGTGAAAGTTTCAGATGCACCCGGGACTCGCCCGGGCAATGAGGACGGTGCGATGTCCGAGTGATGCCTTTGTTCGGACATAGGACACTTTTACAAACCAACGCCAACCATTGCCGAGCGGCCCAAGACTTAGTGTCACAGACTATGGCAGAATGGATGGCGGAGGTTGCTGTGGTGGCGGAGCCATATACTGTTCCCAACAGCTGGCTGGGCGATCGAGACAGCGACGTGGCTATCGCGTCACGTCCTGCTGCAAATGCGACCCCCCTTTCGCTCATTGAGAGGGGGCATGGCTATGTGGCTGTGGGATGGGGGGAAGTAACCCTAGTAGGTGTATATTTTTCCCCCAATCGTCCGCTCGACGAATTTAAGCATTTTCTCGACGAGCTGACTGCAGTTGTGGCACGTGCGTCAGGCGAAGTCGCCGTATTAGGGGACTTCAATGCGAAATCGGTGGCCTGGGGAAACCGTGCCACCAACGCCAAAGGAAGGAACCTGGAGCTCTGGGCGGTGTCGGCTGGCCTGACTCTCCTTAATAGAGGGACGACCTACACGTGTGTGCGACAGCAGGGAGGGTCAGTGGTGGATATCACATTCGCCACCCCTGCTTTAGCCGCACAGGTGTCAAAATGGCAAGTCGACCTGGGGGAGACTCTGTCGGACCACCGTCATATCCGCATAGAGTTCTCCTCGCACAACCGCCCAGACACGCTCCGCTCGGGGCAGTCGTCATTCCCCCGGTGGTCTTTAACACGCCTAGACCGGGGTTTGGCCGTAGAGGCAGCTTTTGTGCAGGACTGGTTTAGCTCTGAAACCAACACTGACGACGTCGATGCCGCCGCGCTGGATTTGCGCCAATCATTGACCGAGGTGTGCAATACTAGCATGCCACGATCTCGCCGACCGCCGCCCCGACGCGCCGTATACTGGTGGTCGGTGGAGCTCGCGGAGCTGAAGGCGGCCTGTATTGCAGCGCTGAGAGCATTACAGCGGTGCAGGCGACGTCGTAGAAGACAACCCGGAGAGGAGGAGGAACTAAACTCCATCTACAAGATAAAACGAGAGGATTTTAAAGCGGCAATAGCTGCCGCTAAAGACGAGGCCCGAGCTGAAATGCTGGAGAGCCTCAACAGCGATCCGTGGGGGAGGCCATATAAGATGGTGCGTAAGAAATTGCGCCCCAATGGCCCTCCACTAACCGAGGTTCTCCAGCCCAGCTTATTGGACGGGGTCGTGAGAGCACTTTTTCCTCCTAAGGATCCAACTTTCACTCCTCCAGACATGGTCCCTCCATGGGAAAGGGTCCGTTCAGAAAATGAGCTCAATCCCATTTCGGAGGACGAACTTGCTGACGCAGCATCATGCCTGCGCGCAAAAAAGACGGCACCGGGACCAGATGGGGTCCCGGCTAGAATAGTCGCAATTGCTCTTTCCCAAATGGAGGGAAAATTTAGGGGTCTCTTCAACCGTTGCTTGGCAGTTGGAAGCTTCCCTCGCATTTGGAAAGAGGGCCAGCTTTGCTTGATTCGCAAGGATGGCCGCCCAGCCGACTCTCCTTCAGGGTACCGACCCATCGTTCTCCTCGATGAGGTCGGAAAGCTCTTTGAACGGGTCATTGCCGCTCGGCTAAAGGAGCACCTGGGGGAGCTAGGGCCGAACCTGTCCGACTTCCAGTATGGATTTAGAGAGGGCAGGTCGACCATTGACGCCCTCGGTCGACTTAAGAGTGTGGTGTCGGAGGCGGTAGGAAATGGGGAGGGGGTTTTTGCGGTATCCTTCGATATTGCCAACGCATTCAACGTCCTGCCCCACTCCACCATTATGGAGGCGCTGGCCTTCCATCAGGTGCCACAATATCTGCTGGTTCTAATAGAGGACTATCTCCGGAATAGGGAAATTGTCTTCTATAATAAAGAGGGTCACCTTCAGAGGTATGTTGCGGAGTCGGGCGTTCCACAGGGGTCAATAATAGGGCCAATCCTGTGGAACATAGGCTATGACTGGCTGCTCCGCGGAGTCCTTCTGGCTGGTATGGGTGTCATCTGCTACGCAGACGACACCCTTGTAACAGCAAAGGGGGGGACATATAGAGAAGCAGCTAGTTTAGCAGCAGTAGGGGGGACTTTAGTGGCTAAGCGTATCCAATTGCTTGGCCTAAAAGTCTCCTTGGAGAAGACCGAGGCCCTGTTCTTTCCAGGGCCTCGTATGCGTGTTCCCCCTGGAGCAAGCATCCAAATCGACGGCGTTGAAGTTAGAGTTAAGACCCAGATAAAGTATCTGGGCCTTGTCCTCGACCCGAAATGGACCTTCACCCCTCATTTCAAGGGGTTGTCGGAACGACTTCTAAAGGCTGCTAATGCCTTTTCATGGCTCCTCCCTAATTTAAGAGGACCAAATTCCAAATGCCGTGAACTATATGCCGGCGTTTTAAAGTCCATGGCATTATACGGGGCGCCTATTTGGGTTGACTCCCTCAAAAAGAGGGAAAATTCAGCTCTGTTGCGCCGGCCCCAGAGGGCAATTGCACAGAGGGTGTCCCGTGCTTACCGGACCGTGGCGGGAGCGGCGGCATGCGCAATTGCCGGAACTCCCCCCTGGGAGCTTGAAGCCCAAGTGCTGGCTGCCGTCTTTGAGTGGACGGCGGACATGAGAGCACATGATGTACGCCCGGCACCTGCTGAGCGCGCTGACATGAGGCGCAGCGCCCGAGATGTCATGTTCCTGCAGTGGAAGGAGGACATGACCCTCGCTCCTTTCGGGCGCCGCGCGCTAGACGCGATTGGTCCCGTAGTGGACGAATGGGTGGAACGACCGCACGGTTTCCTCTCGTACCATCTGGTGCAGCTGTTGACCGGGCATGGGTGCTTCGGGTCATACCTGTACCGCATTGGACGAGAGGAATCGCCATCATGCCACCATTGTGGCGCGGTGGAGGACACGGCGCAGCACACTTTGGCGGTGTGTCCCAGCTGGGACGAGCAGCGCCGTGAACTCTGTGCGGTCGTTGGCCAGGACTTGTCGCTTCCGGAGTTAGTCACCTCCATGCTCGGAAGCGAGAGGGCCTGGAAGGCGGTCGTCTTTTTCTGTGAGGACGTGATGACACAGAAAGAGGCGGCGGAGCGGGAGCGAGAAAATGACCCTCTCGCTCCCTTGCTCCGAAGAAGTCGGAGAGGGAGGAGAAGACGAGTCTACGACCAATCGACTTACCTCCCTAGCAATGGCCTGCAGGACGGAGGTGTGGGGACACCTCCTCCTGCATTGCACAGGCCACCGCTCCCGACGGGCGGCAACGACCAGGCGCTCCCGGCCGTTGCTGTCCAGCCTTCTCCCTCCGCCGGGGGGAGGCAAGCGGGGCCCGCTTTGTAAGAGGTGGGCAGGTCGCCCTGCAGTGTCCCTGGTAGTAGGCTGATGCAAGGCCCAGGGACGCTGCCGATGGCGATGCAGGAGCGCGGGGGGGTTTAGTGGGTATTCTCGTGAGTCCCACATACGGCTCGTCTTCCCCAGGCGAGTTATGGTGCGTAAATGCATTCCCCTCCACAATAAAAAAAAAAAAAAAGGTTAAGTAAAAAAAAAGGTTTCAAGGATGTTTAGGATACAGTTTCTGATGATCATGGTGTAAAATACGTTAAAGTTATGGGGCTAGCTAGAATACAGTTATGTTCTTACATTTATATAGATAGATTTAACTCATTGAATAATAGGGCAATTGTCTATTATTATACTATTTATAATATTGTATATAGTGACAATTAAATGACAACTTAAAAACCTGTTATAAGAAGAATGGACGGATGTGAACAATTAACAGTAACAAAGTGTCATAGCATAACATAACAGCACCTAAAACGGTTATAAATATGCATAGAGATGTTGTAAACTCCAATAGATCTACCATTCACAGTGAAACAATCAAGGTAGTGAGTACATAATATTGTAGTCATGTTAACATTTATGTATAAATAGTAAGTATAAACAAAATAAAAAGAATAGATTAATAAAAGAAAATAAATGGTAAATGTATCTCTAGTGTGTTTTACGAATCAAGTTAAAGTCTGACCACTGCCCTTAAATATTTTTTTTACACATTTTCTATACGAAAAAAATAGTTTAAAAGCCTAGAACATTCGTAGACTAAAGGATTTAAAAAGACGACTATATCCCACTGGTTTATACTACATTGTGCTAGAACTATCAACATTGTATTCTAAAAACACAATCGAAAATTTGGCTGCGTCATCGCAGCCCCATCACGGCACCATTAGAACATGTTAATCTGAGATCATTAAATACGATAAAGACATGCGGTGATTACCCTACAATGCGAGACAAAAAACTCCGTAATCAATTCGAGGGGACCATAAGAAAGCGACAAACTTACGCCCACGAACAACTCAGGATCAGAAAATAATAAGGTAATTTGTAAACCAAAAAAAAGCTACGGTATGACACTTAATTAAGGCGATTGTCTTGACTTTCACGATACAGATAATAAAGAGTGTGATAGAGATTGGAATACCTAAGGCGAAGATAACCTTCGAGATAATAAAATGGAGACTTTTAATGTCCATTTCTTAAACAAAGGTCTTAAATCTGATGCAAGTTAATTTAGTACCCTTGGATCCGATTTATTTTAAAACAATCAAAATAAATGCTAAGGAAAGGAGATTAAAACTCCAGACATTTCGAATTAAAAACAAACTTAGGAAAATATGCAGCGCGTTGTAAAATCACTTTTGCCGTCTTCTTTTAATGCAAAGAAAATAAAGATGTTGAACCAAATGAAATATTTAAGCAATATCGTTAAGAAATGGATAGATAAAACTTAAACTTAATTAAGAGTCAGGTAATCAGAGCTAATATTTCTACAGATACGGTTTAGTTTTTTACTAATTATTGGGATGCTAAACTATACTAGTTTAATGTTCTGCATTACGCGATAGTATCTTAGGATTGATCAAGTCAAGGTGGTCTCACTTTTACGACCTTATAATCATGTTATGTTATATATTTTAATCCATAAAATTATAGTTAAATGTAAAAATTCTTTTTTAACGTAATTGATTTTGAATTATGTTTTGGGCACCAACAAATTTATCTTTTTATGTCTAAGGGATATTATAAATGTGCAAAGATTAAAAAAAAATCTGCTTTACCATTAACCTCGCAAGAAATTTCTCTGTCCTTAGGTGCATAGACCTATATCAATGCTCAAGATAGAATTTCTTAGTCAGTATCATTTCTCAGAAATAAGCCGAGCAAATTCTATGAACTTTTTCGTGAAATAGATGACGTAGGAATCGCAGGATCGAACAAAGTCAGATTTTTTCAACTTTGTTGATATTCTGATAACTAGAACAATTTGCTTCATCATTCAAGTTGAGAATTATAGAATGGTATTTGTGGCAGTCGTTTTTATTTCCGGAACAGTTGATACAAAAGATCATTAAGATTGTAATGATGAAGCATTTCGAACCTGTCTCATCTTTTATCTATTTTACATGAGAATAAGAACATTAATTGTTTAGACCTTAACACACACAATACATTACCATTTAATGACCAGAGACAATGTAATTATAATTAACCTGTTAAGGTGTGCTATGACATAGATTGGCCAATCGTTAACGAATAAAATAAAATACCATGAACCTATAAACAACAAAGGATAGAAAGTGCTTAGGATAGGGAATATTTACACATACCTGTACATGCCAAAGAGAGAACGAAAAACTGACATTTAGTTGGTTAAACAGACAAAACTAAATAAGTACAATCAATATGAGCTTCAAAATATTTAAGATTCTGTTAGTCTTAATTACTTAAAGAATTACCTAACAATAATAAACTGCATTTTAAATATGTATATCGACTTCATAAAAGTTCCAAAAATAATTCAAATCTCACACAACCCTTCGACTAGAGGAAGTTATTTATTACTAATATAGTAATGCATCCGATGTTGTAACAGCCATAAACTCTCCCAACTCATATTCGTCGTACTTAACTCGATTAGTTTAATCTTAATTCCGTCACCACAGCATTCCGTAGAAAATTGATCACGGAGCTACTAATGCGTGATTCTCGAAAGCATTACCGACACTCAACACTGTCCATATCAAAATCACATTAAGACGTCCAAAAAGTGGTCGCATTAAACCCGTACTCGTTTGTACCCAGCGCTGGGCTAATAACTCAATCCGTACCAAATTATATAGAGCCGGGCACATCACTATCATTAGAGTACGTTCGATGAGTTACAGTGCGCATTTCGAACCATAAACTCGAAACGTTTTGGGCATAATCACGCCTCGTGTATGCTGTTGTTTTGAGTTTTTACTGAGAGTGATAAAATATTACGAGTGTGTTCAATAAATTCGGAATAATTGGTTTTGTAATGGTCGTGCTTGGGATTGTGTGGTTTAAATTATGCTTGGGATATACGAATGTGAGGTGTTTGAAGAACTGGAAGAAATTGGGAGAGAACTAAAAAAAAACAAACAAAAAAGACAAATATAATTCTTTACCTACCATATTATTATTTTCCAATGACTGATTACAAATTAGCGTTCATAAATAATCAAGTAATGAAAATATGGTTAGTTAAATTGACATAGCTAACATTATTTTATATTGTAAGTCGTAAGAGTCAAATCGAGACTCGAGTCAAACGTTTTATCAACACATGTTTCAATCTGAAAGCCATTTATTCTGCATCTGCTTATGTTACACAACCATCTTCACAACTGAATCTTACTATAATGAGCTGAAGCCAACAAACGCATGAATCAATTACATACAACGATGTATACAATATCGATTCTTGTTTTGAGCATCATATTTTGATTTTATTTCTCGTTTTCTTCTTTTCTCGATTTCTTGTTCAAAGAAGACAAAAAAGTAATCGACGTCAAATTAAAATAATTTCTCTCTCTTTGGTAATTTTTATATGCAAAGTTATTTAGCCCCAAAAGCAATGCTATGGTAGCTTTGACTTTAAATATTATTTTCTGTATATACTGGTAACAAGACACTACAGTCCTCTCAAAAATATACCAAAAATGTACAGAAATTAACACCGATTAATGCAGTTATGACTGAAACCATATTTTATTGCTGTCTTTTTGGCCTTAAAAAAGTATAAAAAAATATTTGTGTAAGCATAAAATACAATGTAGCTACCAATTCAGAAGCTACCGTCGCACATGTATGTTGCGCACGTGCATTACACATATTCGTCACGTACTAATATATACCTGTTTGAGTCTTACCTTTTGCTCGAGAACACCACGCCCAAGCCATTATGGTGGAAAGCAAGCCTCGGTTTATCGATTAAGTTCATGCTTAGTACTTTCATTGTGCGGGATTGTTTTGTCTGTACTTGCTTGTTTATTGTTTGATGTTGTATCTTTATTATTAAGGATTGTGCCTTGTGCTAACGCTTGCGAGTAGGATTATGTTCTGTATTTCTGTTCGATTGACGTAATTCGTGTAAAATATTTGTTTGGAGTTTATTTTATTTTTTATTGGGTGTGTAATTGTAATAGTAAATTGTTAGATTAAATTAATATAAATGTTTCCTCTTTTTCTAAATCGGAGTGCCATAAAAGACAGAACAAGCAGATGAACAAGATAAAGTAGTAGGTTTGAATAGTAATAACTTAAAGATGGTCCACTATAGACCAAAAAAGCCCAATAATTAAAATCAATTCATCTTGGTTACTTTCGCAATCATGTTTGCTTTAGGCACCGCGCTGGCCAAAAAATATACAACAAATTTATCGATATCGATAATTAGGTCTGTTGGCGACACTGGTTAATTATAGATGGCTTCATAACTCTTCCTTTTACTATGATCGGAATAGCGAGCCAATCTTCTATATTAACAAAGTACATACTTAAGTATATTATAAATTCTTGCTCTTACTTGCTCTCATACGATGGAAGAGTCAGTGCACTGTGTACAGGTTTTTTTATAGCATTAATTGTGTTATAATAATAATAATAAATTATTTATTTTCAAATGGGTTACAATTGCATTAACTGTGGCTGGAGCCTCCTTTTAAGGGATTATTCCCGACTGCCTCGGGGCAGTCGAAACTTTTTAGTCGCGTCTGCCCCTACTGGGGGCAGACGGAACTAGTTTAGGTTCCGTCTGCGCCCACTTTACTAAAGTAATGAGTTCGCTTTGTGAGATTATCAGTGTCAAATAGGTACTCCAGGTACCTACCCATAGGTTAATTAATCTGAGTACCTAAATCAAAATATTCCTTGTTTATGAAAATAGCCTTGAGGTCGCGGGTTTGAGCTCCGCTCGGTACAAACATTCACCTTATACCTACATAATTTAGTTGCACTTTGTATGATGATGATACTACCACGATAAAAGTCTATTCCACTATATCCAGACTAGTTCTATTAATAGCGACTACTTAGTTATTCACCATTTTCACTATTATCTTAAGCTCCAAAGAG
The DNA here is from genome assembly GCA_949319885.1 of Mecyna flavalis. NCBI lineage: Eukaryota > Metazoa > Arthropoda > Insecta > Lepidoptera > Crambidae > Mecyna > Mecyna flavalis. Next base: position 6,777,590 of record OX439419.1, on the reverse strand, counting down.
CAAATAATTTCTGGATTTAATAGCTATTATCATATTTACGCATATTTCAACACATCCTTAGCAATGTCGTAACTGTAACAATGTGTATCACATACATCGATTGTTTGCTATGAGAGTGTTATGTTTACATCGCTGTTAAAGTGGCGATGTAAGATAAAGTTTCATGATTTTCCACAACGTCGAGTTTGCTCTAGAAAGTCTCCATTCGTATAATTTGATGTAGGGTTGGCACTACGACCGTATTTTTGTTAATATTTTTTCTTAATAATACAATATTTTTTACCCTAAAAGATTACTAAAAACCACTGGGTTCGTTTCCGACTTAGACCCAAAATAGGTCATTGATTTTTTAAGTTAGTAAATTCAGTTAAAGTCTGGAGTCGAAAAAGAAGTGACAGCTTTAAAAATATAGTACAAAAAATAAAAACCTTTTAAAATAATTATTAGAATTAAGTGTTATTTTAAATTTTAAAACTTGCTACGTAAAATACTATCTGCTGTTTTTATAATTACATGAAATCTGTCTTTGCCCGCGGCAAACCGACGATGATGACATACCACTTCATCTTAAACGCACAAACATACAAATTAGCCTTTCATATATTTATGAGACGTGAATATTGATTTATTTGTGTTACGAAAATATATTATACGTAATTAGGTTGCTTCGTTAACGATTGAATTGGGTTTTCCAACATTTTTGATCTATTGCTTTTTCTATTAATTTTTTTGGTCAAGAATCGTATTATTTTATAGATATCATATCTATCTATCATATCGTAAATGATGTAAAATAGTTGTGCCTGCGGGTTTACTCGTGGCTTATTAGGTAGTACAAATGACGAAGATATTTATTTTTTAAATAAATATAGCCCTACTTACATTTATCTCTCCGGCACTCAACAAACAGAGCGCAAAAGCAAAGTTATTATCATACCTATGTTTATCTTCTAAAGATGTTGGTACTTTCCCGGTCGAGCCGTTCCAAATAGACTGACAGACCTGACCTGTATTATAGCTCTAACTAACTTTGCTCTTTTTTTTTATGCCAGAGGCAGCAAACGAGCCAGCGGGTCGCCTGATGGTAAGCAATCACCGCTGCACCGCCGCCCATGGACATCTGCAACAACACTAGAGGGTTCGCTGATGCGTTGTAAATTGAAACAATCTTCTTTTTTTCCTTAGCGAGTCAGTGGCTATATTTTATCAGACCAGTACTCCACCACTTGAACAGTGTTGTTGTTAGCGCGCAGTAAGTCTTCGCGGACACGTCGGACAAAAAAGCAGATTGGCCATTGTGGCCACACTCACAAATGTTTGGTTCTATGTCCCCAGTTCTGCGTGTTAAATGAAATAATGAAGTAAATAAAATATGGAGTTTGAGTTTGAAAATATTTTTAAGTAGATCAGTGTGACAGCCCTGTGCGCGTGCGCAAACGAGTCAATATTGACTAGCGCAGTAAGCTGCGCAGGGCAAACTCGCGCACGGACAATATTTACCTATTTGCCTTTCCAGATCGACGTAATAATGCACCTAGGGGCTAGGGGTTTTGGATGCAACAGGGATGTACCTAACGTTTAGGGACGGGACGATGTGAGACTTGCCTAGTGGGTTTGATTTTTAACAGACTTCAAGAAAAAGAAGAGAAGACATTTTTTTTTGTTTTCACCAAGGTTTTCTTAGGTCTATTTTTCCAGTCCAATTTTTGTTTGTACATCTTTTAGAAAGAAATGAATCGACGTCTTTTATATTCTTATTTATGGGATAGTTTGGGAGCTGAAGAGTGTGGCTTCTGGTGATCCCAGAAAAAATATCACATTTCTTTTTTTTATTTTAATAAAACAGTTTTTTCACTGACTCTTGGGTCCGTGCCTTTTTGGGTTAAAATATTTGGGTTAGTGTTTGTTTACTTGTACATGTACAATGTTGCTCCGCGCAGAGAAAAAATATCACATTTCTGCGGGATGGTAATGAAAATTTGCATTTGAAATACTTACATAAAATCTTATGTAATTTTAAATGTGAAGTTTTCAAAGCAAAAGATACTATCAACATTTTCTTAATCAAACTCTTATTAAACCAATATTTGTTCAGGCAAATTTTTAACCCGGTATAAATGTCACGTATTAAAACATAGTGATGTGTTTGCATTATAGTAGAAGCATGTAGGACCATAGTATAAATGCTCTAGATCTTACGTGGTTGCCATAAAGTATATATTTAAACGATTTTTTATACGTATTATTTCGTTTTTACGTGTTTGACTAGGTGCATGGGTGATTCTGAAAACGTTTGTTTCTCGTATTAATATTTGCTTTTATGGGACATTCTTTACCAAATTTTGATTTTAGTTTAAGTCAATATTGTGAGATTTAATTGGAGATACTTAGGAGAGACCAATTGTATTGTCATTGCCTTTTAATATTTTTTTAAATATGGATGCGCTACTTTTGTCAAAATATGGTTATTATCTATCTAGTTTATTTCAATGACCCAAAAAAATCCCGGCTAAGGAATTGAACCCAACACCTAGGGTTTAATCGATGTGTTAATAATTTAATATACATTAAGTACACTGGAGACAATGACGTTTAATTAAAAAAACTACAATCACGCTCAAATATTGTCCGAAGCAAAAGTCTGCCCACCCGACTATTGGGCAGAGTTTTCGTTTAGTTGTATACAATTGTCATTAAACACTAAATGCCACGAGATAAGGTGTTAATTTGAACGAATGTGTTAATGTCATCAGTGTCAAAGCCACTCGGACGTTTTTTGAGGAATTTTTCTTAGAGATTGGGTGTCTAGTTTTATATTGAACGTCATTGACTGGAGAGTAGAATGTTACACATAAGACTTCCTGTATCACTGTCCGCATGATGAAATAGTAAGAACATTTCTAACCTTCAAACCCCTTAACACACTCAAATACCTTTCCCAATCCCAAACTAGCTCACATAGCCAATATTGACAGCGGATTCCGTGTATCAATAGACTACTGTCCGCTCCTGGCATCGCACGGTCAATATTGTACATACTTAAAACTTCTTAGAAACTGTTTTAGTGTTACCCCGAGATATTGTGAGTAAACTCTATTTTAACCCGAACATTCCATCATTGAAAACCCAACCTTATACTTAACTAAATAAGCGTCAAAATCAAAATAGAATAACCCTTCAAGTATTACCATGCGCAGGATTCGGTCAAGCGGTTTTCAACTTTATTTCAAGGGAGTAGGGTTTAGGTGAAGTACAGTCAGGAAGGCAGTTTGCGTACTAATTGACGAGGTAGGTACAGTCGTGAACGGTTCCGATTCAAGGTTTCCGGTCAAGATTATTTCGGGATAGGATTGCTGAGTAATTACTGGAAATTGACGGATGTTAGGTAATGCGTACAAGTATTCATCATTAGTTTCCGCTGGTCCATTTATCTTAAATCGTGCAGTTAGCAAATCCTTAGACATAATTAACAAGGCGCCATTTGATCCCGAAATTAAGTTTAGCCAGCTACCACTACTAGTGAAATCATTGTACCGAAATAATAATAAAAAAGACCGCAGAAAACCAAAAAAAATCATTCTTGGATCACTCACACATTGCCACCTAGCCCCAAACGAAACTAATACTAAACAAGTCACAATTAGTGTCAAACAAATGATTGAATAGGTACAGTCAAAAGCACGTCAGACTTAACACTTTGGACTTTGTACCGCTCTTATGTCGGGGGCATAAGCGCTGTATACCGTGATGTGCTGTTGACCGTACAAATAGACAATACATGTTCATGCACACAATTATCTGTACCGTACAGCAATCGAACCTGTGATCTCGAGTAATAGTGGCACCAAACCTACACAATTACACAAGATCGATCTTCGGTAGACTACAAAATATTTCAGGATTCCCTTTTAAATTTTTAAAACTGTTAAGGTACTGTGTGCCTGCTGCCTAATGTACGTTGCTATGCTACGGTTTTGATACTTCTCTGTCAACTGCTTGTTGCTTGTTGTAACAAATAATAAAAAATCTGCACAAACTGCATATCATTAACAAGAGGTTATGGCCCAGATCACGAAATTTTCCATCCCGAAGCTCAACGGCTTAGAAGATTACTCAACATGGAAGTTCGCATTGAAAATGCTTTTACTACGTGAAAAGCTTTTTTCCTACACGGCGAAGTCTCCGGAACCTGATGATCTTTCTGCTATCCAAAAAGATGAAGAAGCACTGGCGACCATATGCTTGCACCTAGAACCGCACCTCTACCCCTACGTTCAAGAAGCGAGGACGGCGAAGGAAGCATGGGACGCATTAGCTGCTGTATTCGAAGATATAGGTTTCAACAGGAAAATAAGTCTGTTGAATGCACTCTTAGACGAGAGATTGGATAGACATGCGAATATGCATGAATACATAGCTGCCATCATGAGTCACACTCAAAAACTGAGAGAAATAGACCATAGTGTCGACGACGAGCTTGTCGCTGTCGTGCTGTTGCGAGGTCTACCAGACGAGTACAAACCCATGAGAATGGCAATGGAACACTCTGGCATGAAGATCACTTCGCAAAATGTGCGACAGAAACTACTTCAAGAAGACTCGACAAAAGGCAGTACATCCAACACTATGAGTGAGTCAGCTTTAGCTTCAAAAGGGAGCAGACATAAAAAGCAGTCTGTCAAACCTGTCAAATGCTTTAAATGTGGAGAAAAAGGGCATAGGAAGAATCAATGTCAACTGCTTCATACAGGTCAGAAGAGTGGCGACACTGGACTATTAACTTCATTAAGTGTTCGTGATACATTCGATTCTGGATCCTGGTATATCGACAGCGGTGCATCGAATCATATGTCATTTCAAAAACATTGGTTTAGAGACATTAAGGTTTGTGATAGTGTTAAGAGCTTCGACGTGACTTGTGCAAACAATGAAAAGATTTCAAGTGCAGGAATAGGTAACATTATGGTCAGACTGAAAGGTGTTGAGATGCCCATAAGGGATGTTACGTATGTACCTGGTTTGAAAGTAAATCTTTTATCAGTTTCAAAGATGGTTGAAAGAGGATGGAAAGTAGTTTTTAGTGCAGATGGCTGTAATATGTTTCACAAATCGGTAGGTCACATTTCGAGTAGGCTTGTAGCTACTGCAAGCAAGGTCTCAGGCATCTATAAACTTGATGATTGTTATCCTGTTGTAGATGAGGCGCTGGCTACAGTTCAGGCTGGGAACTCGTTGACATTGTGGCATCGGCGGCTTGGACACGTAAATGAGCGAGATTTACGTAAGCTACCTGGTTTCGATTTTGGAAAGAGCGTAATGGAACCTTGTGTTGACTGCATTAAGGGGAAGTCACACAGATTACCTTTTCCAGCAGGTGAAGCAGACAGAGCAAGTGACAAATTAGGGTTAGTACATATGGATATCTGTGGTCCAATGTCAGAGAGTTCGTTTAATGGATCTCGTTACATGTTTGTCTTGGTGGATGATTTGACACGGAAAATGTTTGCATATTTTCTCAAGTCAAAATCAGATACTTTAAAATTCTTCAAAGAGTTTGTGACACATGTGGAGAACGAGACTGGCTTAAAACTGAAGGCTATACGAACTGACAATGGAACAGAATTTGTTAACCAGAAGTTTAGTCAATATATTCGCAGTAAGGGAATAAAACACCAGTTGACAGTCCCTTATACCCCGGAACAAAATGGCGTTGCTGAACGAGCTAACCGAACGATCGTGGAGATGGCTCGGACCATGCTGGGAGAAAGTCTTAGTAATCGGTATTGGGCGGAAGCTTGTAATACTGCGGTTTACATTAAAAATAGACTACCTCATTCAGGCAACCAGGGTAAGATTCCGGAGGAGCTTTGGACCAATAAAGCTCAAACTGTCACTCACTTTAGAGTATTTGGTTCAATTGCTTACGCGCATGTACCAAAGGAAACTCGGAAGAAGTGGGATAAGAAAGCCAAAGCATATCGCTTCGTGGGATATTGCACGGAAACGAAAGGTTACCGTTTAGCAGATTTGAAAAATCCACGAAACGTCATAAAGGCAAGAGACGTTGTGTTCATAGAGGATACAGGTGGATACAGCGACACTCAGAAGTCTGATGTTCCCGCAGAGCTGTCAAGAGGACAGGACTCTGATGTCACATGGGAAATCACTAATGACGTGTCGACTGAACCTGAACCTATCTCGGAACCAGAGATCTCATCATCTTCTAACTTGGAAGTTGAGGAAGCAGTGCCAAATGGTGAAGAACCAGAACCTGTGGTGGAACAGCCTAGGTATCCTTTACGGAATAGACTGCGAAACCAAGAGGATTTGGTCTTTCTTGTCACTGACGACGAACCTCGTACTTTTCAAGAAGCTCTGAAGAGTAAAGATGAGATTTACTGGAGAGAAGCCATTCAGAAAGAGTTGGACTCTATGTACGAAAATGAAGTTTGGGAGATTGTGGACAGACCACCTGGAGCAAAGGTAGTAGGTTGCAAGTGGATATTCAAATACAAGTTCGACGCTGATGGACGCAAATCCTACAAAGCTCGACTTGTGGCGAAAGGGTTCACGCAGTCATATGGAGTTGACTACTTTGAGACCTATTCACCGGTTGTTCGGAGGTCCACTATCAGGTTGTTATTTTCGTTGGCTGTTCACAAAAATCTTCAAATTGATCATTTTGATGTGAACACCGCATTTCTGAATGGCGAACTGCATGAAAAGGTCTACATGCAACAGCCAGACGGATGCGATAAAAATAGCAAAAAGGTTTGTTTATTGCGAAAGGCAATATATGGCCTTAAACAAGCATCTCGTTCATGGAACGAAAAAGTAAATGAAGTTTTGCTGTCATTGTCATTTAGACGTTCAAAATTTGATAAATGTTTATATTTTAGAGACAATGTTTATATCGCCTTGTATGTTGACGATTTTTTAGTTTTCTTTGATGATACGCAAAAGAAAAATGAACTCTTGGAAAATCTGAGAAAGAAATTTAAAATCAAGGATCTAGGAAAGGCACGGCAATGTCTAGGAATGGAACTTACCAGAGACAGTGGTTCATTACGAGTTTCACAAAGTAAGTTTATCAAGAAATTGTTGGCAGATTTCGGTCTTGATGATTGCAAACCAGTAAAAACTCCTATAGAGGTGAATCTTCACTCGGTTTTGGCTGAAGGGGAAGGTGGTGTAGCACTGGATCAACCAAACCGGCTTAGATATCAGTCGTTAATAGGAGCATTGAATTACTTGGCCTGCAATACTCGGCCTGATATCTCGGCCGCAGTAAGTTTTTTGTCTCAATATAATTCTTGTTGCTACCAGGTGCACATGCAAGCTGCAAAGCGGGTACTAAGATATCTCAAAGGCACAATCAGTTATAGCCTAGAGTTCAAGGCGGATGCTGCTGCCATTGGTAGTATTACCGGCTACGTTGACGCCGACTGGGGAGGAAATGTAAAAGACAGAAAGTCATTCTCCGGGTTCACCTTTAAGGTAGGTGGAAACCTTGTGTCGTGGGAGTGCAAGAAGCAAACTTGTGTGGCTCTGTCGTCAACAGAAGCAGAATACATAGCGCTGTCAGAAGCATGTAAAGAAGCTACTTATTTACATGGTTTTGTGAATTCTCTTTTACAAGTGCCTGAGCGTTCAGTGTCTCTATACGTGGATAACCAGAGTGCTATAAAGTTAGCTCTGAATCCTATTGCACATAGACGGACGAAGCACATCGATATAAGATATCACTACGTGCGGCAATGCGTTGAGGATGCAACGGTTGCATTACAGTATGTGTGTACTGAGGATAATGTAGCTGATGTTTTGACGAAGCCGTTAGGGCGTATTAACTTTGAGAAATGTGTTTCGGGCTTACGTTTGATGACGCAAGAAAGAGTTTAGAGGAGTGCTAGTGCATTGTATTAATTTAGCTTTTCTGGAATACGTGTGTCAGATGACCAGATGATATTCGTTTGAGGGGAAGTGTTAAGGTACTGTGTGCCTGCTGCCTAATGTACGTTGCTATGCTACGGTTTTGATACTTCTCTGTCAACTGCTTGTTGCTTGTTGTAACAAATAATAAAAAATCTGCACAAACTGCATATCATTAACAAGAAAAACTCCTTCTTGATAGTTCTGACAACCCCTTGACAGGTAGATTTGACAGGTACAGTATCTGTCAAAAAAAGGTTCCCTAAATACTCGAGAATTCTTATAATTTTCACAAATCCTCATATTCTATTGTCAACAGGTATGTTTAATCTGTCATACGGCTTTTATTTGACAATGGGCTACAATGGGCGACAATGGGACTCCCCGAGTGGACCACTTGTTCATACAATTGAATATTATGGAATATTCTGTGCTAAGTGGTGAAATTGTTACAATAGTGTGTTGTTGGATTTATGGTAAAAAGTTTTGACGGCATCCGTGGAACAGCCTTACCTTGGGTCAAATTCGGGACACTCCGCACATCAAACATCTTAGCTACTGCGTCATTTGCGTTACCAAAAAATAATGTTGGAAGTCTCAAAATAATTAAAAATGTTACGACGCTTTTTATTAATGTTTTTAAGTAGGTATTTAAAAAATTTAGATTCTGAGATAGTATCATTCCGTTAAAAGATAGTTATAATAAGATAACGAGTAAGAATCACCAAGATATCATTATAAGAGAAAGTTATTAATTAACTAAATAAACATACAAATTATAAAAAACATTCAAGACTTCGTTAAGTGTGGGCAAATCTGTCCATGATATTGGAGTGCTGGGTTCAAATCAAATCTTGGGCCGTGAAAAATATATTTTAGATTTTTGATACACGCTACAGGTTTAGCATTCTCATGACTAGATTAGCCATCCTGCTTGCCACACGTGAACCAGACCACAGTCGATAAACCGAAACATACATTGCCCGACCCAGGAACTGAACTCAAGATACTGGTATGCACTATTCATGCGAAATTAATAACTCGTCCGATGAGTTGATTCGAGGGCATATTTTACGATAAATCGCTACTATATCATATGTTGTAGGTCATAAACACAAAAGGGGCAATTAAATATTGCCCCCGAGCGCTTGATACTGGACGATCAAAATATACATACAACATACATACATTACTCTATACTAATATTATAAAGAGGAAAGATTTGATTGTTTGTTTGTATTGAATAGGCTCCGAAACTACTGAACCGATTTGCAAAATTCTTTCACTGTTGAAAAGCTACACTATCCCCGCTGAACATAGGGTGCTTTTGATCCCGGAAATGTGGGGGGAAGGGGGATATTTGAAAAAAAAATATTACGCGCGGGCGGGTGCAACCGCGGGCGGACGGAAGGCTGGTCTCACATGTAATCTTAAATATTGTGACATTTGTGACCTACCAATCTTGGCCCGAGACAATCAATAAAATAATACCTATATCCCTGGTTATAACCCGTAGGCAGTATCTTGGTTGAACCGTAAATTTCTACAATGCACTAATAAGTTAATTCCTCGAAAACCAGTTTTAGGAATGCGAGTGGGCGAGTTGAGTTCGATTCCCGGCTGTTTGGACAAGAAATATTCCACGCTAGTGATGCAACGCGGTAATCTAGGATAACAATGCACTTATAGGCCAGTCATTAAAGCCTCAAACCCGGAAGAAATTAGTAACACGGTAAAATTTTGAGGGGTTTTTAAGGAAGGTGGAATAACATACCGTGTGATTTTGCAGCGCTCTGGGGGGTACGGAAAGGGTTGAAAAGGGGTGAAAAGTGTTTTTTGTTAATAACATTGTCAAAAACATTAGTAACACGCTGCAAATTTAGAATTAGGTTGTTCTTACCGTTTTGTAACGTGTATTAAATTTGCAGCGTTTTGCAATGTACGGAACATTGTTTTTTATTAAAAAACATTAAAATTTGTTAATAACAAGGGTAAAAAATTAGTAACACGCTGCAAATTTGGAATTAGGTTGTTCTTACCAATTCGTAACGTCCATAAATTTTGCAGCGTTTTGTAACATACGGAACATTGTTTATAACTAAAAAACAATGATATTTGTTAATAACAAGGGTAGAAAAAATTAGTAACTCGCTATAAATTTGGAATTACCTTGTTTACAGCATTTTATAGTAACTATTAAATTTGCAGTGTTTTGCAACAAACGGAACATTGTTTAATACTATATAAACAAATATTTAATTTAGTAACAATGGTCAAACAGTCAGTAAAGAGTTGAAATGTGGAAAAATGTTGTGAACGCTATTCTGAAACATTTTTTAACTTTGCATAATGAATATTTTACATTAACGTAACCATGAAGAGAATAACATCTTTATATTCACTGTATAAGAGAATTGTAACGTAAAACGTTACATGTAACATAAAATATATAATTAATAATTAAATTAGATAATAATTAAATAATAAAATAAAATATTTACATAGTATTTTATTTCTAATTAAAAACTATTTCTACTTAAAACTAACTAAGAATAAATTAACATATTTACACATTTAAAAATATACAAAACTAAATTCTAAACTTAATAATATATAAATTAAAACAATAATCAAAAACATTATTAACCTTTTCCACGCCACGCTTTTTTCCGAAAATGGTGCCCCTCACGCCACGACCGTTTTGAGACGCATTTATAATAGTGCGGAGACACTATGTTATCGAGGTTGATTAAAAATGTTTATATTGTAATGATTTTAAACTAATGTTTGAATTAAAATCACCCTATTGTTCAAATATAGAAAGAATAAAACAATTTTGAAATAATTCAGGAGGATATTTTTTTATAAGGGGTTTTCCAATAGGGACTTGACAATTTTGAATTTAGTTTGTGAACGCACCTTTTCACTTGACATCGAACTTTCAGTGTCAGTTTATTCAGTAGACATAACATTTTCATCATGGTGAAGTTCACGATCGAACAACGTCTGCAAATCTTAAAAATTTACTACAGAAATTAGGAGTCGGTGGCCGCTACTTTAAGAGCGTTAACTCCGATTTTTGGTCGTCATTCTGGCTCAATGGGTTCGTCAATAAACAAAATATGCGGTATTGGGCGGGTGAAAATCCACATGTGCTTAATGTTTGGTACAGTTTGCATGCCGGCAGCTTCATAGGGCCATATTTTTTCGTCGACGATAGCGGTCACCACGTTACTTTGAATGGTGATTGTTATCGCGCCAAGATTATCCTTTATTTTTGGCCTGAATTGAAAGATATGGACATGGACAGCATGAGGTTTCAACAGAACGGCGTCACAAGCCACACAGCACACGTTACAATCGATCTATTGAAGAGCAAGTTTGATGAGCGTGTTATCTCAAGAAATAGACCTGTTGATTGGCGCAGCGCGATCGCCTCGTTCGTGTGATTTAACGCCTCTAGATTTTTTTCTTTGGGGCTACGTCAAGTCATTGGTCTATGCTAATAAGCCGACGACGTTGGAAGAGCTCAGAGCCAACATTGAACGCGAAATAGCAGCCGTTTTGGCGGAAATGTGTGGCCGAGTCATGGAAAATTGGGTCCAACGAATCGACCGCTGAAAACGTGCCCGCGGTGGCCATATGAGCGATGTCGAATTCAATTGATAAATGTTTTGATTGTACTTCAACTCTATAATAAAGTTTTTGAAATATCTCAAATGGTTATCATTTTATATTGAAAAAAAGTTGTCAAGTCCTTATTGGAAAACCCTTTATAAAGCGCAAAAGTATATCTTAGAGGAATTCCCTTTCGCATCACTATTTGTCTGATATATAAGACTTTGGCGTACCAGATGAAGCGCAGCAGAAGGCATACAGGCTTTATCTAGTTTTAGTGATGTGACTACTTCCGGTTTAGGTATCCTAATATCGATAAGTTAGTAAATAACTGTTTTTGTACCTATTTAAGTAGAAAATGTATTTGCAAAGGTAAGGTAGGTTTTAATTTAATACCAATTTAATATTAATGTTATTCAATAAAAATATTATGTATTTCAAGTTAATTTAAATTTAATTTTCAATCTAAATTTAAATGACAATGTTAATCAATTATTTATTAAAAACTACTAACTTAGCTTATAACTGACATTTTTACTTAACGTAATTATTACCACAGAGTACTCTTATACTGCGTGTTTGTTTAGTCGTTGTTTTCCCGCAGCAGAACGCTTTACCTTCAGTAGCACTATCGATTTATGCAAGTAATTTCATTTTGATTTTTTTTTTTGAATTTTTTTTAAATCTTTTTTTTGAATTTTTTTCTAAAATTATAATGGGAAAATGGAAACCAAATGTGAGTAAATAGTAAATTATCATTTTTTTGATAAACGCGAAGGGCAATGACCCCGGCCGGTGACCGTCCGTGACGCAGCTAGTACTATTGGTTCAAGTTTCGTCTATCATAATTGTAAAACTTTTGATTTGACTAAAAAAAGAACTTTATTAATTTATTTTACTACTAAAATAGAATAATTTTACTGCGGAAAAACAACGACTAAAAAATTAAACCGACTTCAAAAAAAAGAAACAAAAAAAACTACCTAAAAAACTGAAAAGCAAAAAATAATTTTAATAAGACATTCATCAAATGCGCTTATTGTCTAAGCCTATTAATTAAATTGTATTTTACGTGCTAGGTAGGTACCTACTAATCTGTTTGAAGTCGGTGCCAAGCCAAATAGTAGGTACCCAGATTACGTACCTACGTCCGCGGATTAAAAAGTAACCCTATAAAATACATAATATTATTATATATCATTTTTTATTACCTTTGGCTTGGCACCGACTTCAAACAGATTAGTAGGTACCTACCTAGCACGTAAAATACAATTTAATTAATAGGCTTAGACAATAAGCGCATTTGATGAATGTCTTATTAAAATTATTTTTTGCTTTTCAGTTTTTTAGGTAGTTTTTTTTGTTTCTTTTTTTTTGAAGTCGGTTTAATTTTTTTTTAAAAAAGTTTGTTTATTTTTCTATTTTTAGTGTGAATAACACGTAGGTAGTGAGTAAAACTCTTTCATAATAATGATAGCGAAAATACGAGTAGAATTGTATTATTTGATAATAATATTAGGTATTCATTAAGTGTTCAGCACCATGGGTAGGAGGAGAATGCGTTTATGCACCATAACCGCAGGCTAGCTAGACCCGCGGCCGTGTGTGGGACTCGAGACCGAAGCGTCCGCTACCCACTACACTCCCCCGGTTTCTCCTTCACACCCGATTAGGACGAGCCGGTGCTAACCTTATTGGCTAGTGACCAGCCCATCCCCGGGTAATCATCAGCTTAGTTGCAAAAGTACATGAAATACAACTAACGTTCCACATATTCCTACAACACTGAAAGAATTATCCCCTAACTCCTAACCGTTAAGGAGTTGTACTTTCCATCATCACCTTAGCTGCAAAAGTACATGAAATACAACTAACGGTCCACATATTCCTACAATACTGAAAGAATTATCCCCTAACTCCTAACCGTTAAGGAGTTGTACCTTCCATCATCAGCTCATCAACATAAAATGATGTCTGTCGGACGCAAAAACTTGAATGGCTTCAGAAAAAACAAGTAACGCGTAGGCGCAGCCTATAAAATTTGAGGTTTTCCCTTGATTTTTCCGGGATCCCATCATCAGATCCTGACATGGTGACAATGGGACCACCTCGGAACTATGCACTTTCAAATAAAAAAAGAATTATTTAAATCGGTCCACAATTGACGGAGAAATCGACGGACATACATAAAAAAAAAAAAAAAAACATACAGTCGAACATATAACCTCCTCCTATTTTGAAGTCGGTTAAAAATTCCACGCTGTGGGGTCATTGCACTTCGCGTTTATCATTGGTTTCCATTTTCCCATCAAACCCTAAAAAAAAATTCAAAAAAAAGTATAAAAAAAAATACAAAAAATTAAAAAAAAAAAACTTGCAAAAATCGATAGTACTACTGAAGGTGAAGCGTTCTGCTGCGGGAAAACAACGACTAAAAAAACACGCAGTATACTGAAAATTATTACTAACAAAATATGGATACCAATTTTATTGTCCGAAATAAACGATTTTTTTATTTTTTTTATTTTAAAGGTAATTAATAATATAATATTTCATGAAAATTAATTTCTCTTTACACAGCAACAACTATGGGATTGTTGTTTCATTAAACAGCATTATTACATAATTATATTGTAGTTACGATACGAATAACACAACACTGACACAAAATATTAATTGCAACGAATGTGACACATTTTAAAAACATAAAAAAAGCACGAAAATGGTTTGTCTGATATATCAGACATTGGCGTTGAAAGGGTTAATAAATATATTTATAAATAAACAATGTTCCGTTTGTTGCAAAACGCTGCAAATTTAATAGAAGTTTTAAAACGGTAAAAACAACTTAATTCTGAATTTGCAGCGTGTTACTAATATTTTTCACCCTTGTTATTAAAAAATTTCATTACTTTTTAATAATAAACAATGTTAAATTAGTTGCACAACCCTGAAAATCAAATGTACGGTATAAAACGGTAACAACAACTTAAATATAAATTTGCAGCGTGTTAATACTTTTTTTAACTTTGTTATTAACAAATTCCATTGTTGTTTAGTTATTAACAATGTTCCGTTTGTTGCAAGACGCTGCAAATTTAATAGACGTTACGAATTGGTAAGAACAACCTAATTCCAAATTTGCAGCGTGTTACTAATTTTTCTACCCTTGTTATTAACAAATTTTAATGTTTTTTAATAAAAAACAATGTTCCGTACATTGCAAAACGCTGCAAATTTAATACACGTTACAAAACGGTAAGAACAACCTAATTCTAAATTTGCAGCGTGTTACTAATTTTTTTGACAATGTTATTAACAAAAAACACTTTTCACCCCTTTTCAACCCTTTCCGTACCCCCCAGAGCGCTGCAAAATCACACAGTATGTTATTCCACCTTCCTTAAAAACCCCTCAAAATTTTACCGTGTTTCTAATTTCTTCCGGGTTTGAGGCTTTAATGACTGGCCTATTATGGGCTTAGTTTGACCAGTGAGTCGTGGGTTTGAATGCCGGTCTAGACAAACATTCATGATTGTCTTGTATAACGTGTCACTATAATAATTACGCATAACATAATTCTATCTACACATGAAATGCTACTACTTATTATAAGAATTAAAGATTATTTAAGTTATTTTATAACAAGATAAAGGAAGATTCTAATAAAATACAACAAAAAAAAGTAGTATATAAATAAAATAAAAGTACCTATCATACTTATTTTTGTATTGTATAAATCGTCTGTTCAGAAAAAGTCCTAAAATCCTATGTTTATGCCCCAGGCATGTCACCAGACAAATGTCTATTGTAAATCTAGATAAATTTATTTTATCTAGACCCAGCAAGTACGAGGGATAAATTAGATCTAAACAGGGCACTAGGAAACCTAGGTTTTATTGGCACATAAATAAATCTAAAGAGAGATATACAGGGTGTCTCGATTAGTCACGACTTATTTGTCTTGAATTATTCATTTGCATTCGTTATTTTGATCAGATAAAATGGATTAGATTTTTTTGAACACAGCTCAAACTTCATGACAACTAACGTTTCATAAACGTGGTGATTAAGTTACTTATATATAAACAATATTTTAATATGATCATTGATCACCCATCGCCGACGCTACTAAACGTAGTATTCGCAAAGGTATTATCCGATTCAAATGCTATTAGGATAATACCTTTTGGAAATTAGCGAAAAATTACGTCAACTGCACTTGTCCGTAACGTTAGCAACCAAAAGCAACGCATTCTATTATCTGTGTGTGACTGTGTGTGTAAGTCATCACGTCGTATCCTAATAGCATTTGAACCAGATAGTAAATGTGAACGAAATCATCTAAAAAGTGGAAAAGTAACTTCAGTAAAACTGAACACAATAACGTTTAGTATGTAAAAGGTTCTCTCCAATTCCTAGATCTGTATTCGTGCCACACTCCTTTTTTATCTGTGGTAATAAAAAAGCTAACAATACACCCCGACGCATAATATAATCCCGTGCGCACGCAGCCTAAATCAACGTCAAGATAATAATAACGTCCAAACATCGGTGTTCAAACCAAAAACAAGCCAATAACAACCTTAACACTTTAGCAATACCGATGCAGAAAGACACAACATTGAAACAATATTCAAACATTACAATTCCATTTGGAGTTGAAAAGTTTGAGGGGGATATTGGACCTTATGTTGAAGGGGTTAAGGCGATTGATGCTGCAGATGCATTATTTGGGGGAGTGGATGTGCATGCGCACGCAGTAGCTGGCAGGGTCATGCTAAGTGACAGGGCAAACTGTGATTATCACCTGAAGCTTACGAGGGTGATGTTTGGTCTATGTCCTGACGGTACAGTCTAAGCTGTAAAGCTTTTCTACGAAGATAAAATATAATTATGGACGATTTGGTTTCGTCAACCTTAAAGTTGGAGTAGTTAACTTGATTTTGGATTGAGGTAATCATTTTAAAGCTGATGACCAGGATATTTACATAAATATCGAATCCAAAGCGTTTTCAGTTTATGAATTCCTTTGAAGTCAAATCATATAATACAACTGGCCTTCCGTCTGCGGTTTCACCCGCGCGTAATTTCGTTTCGCAAATATCTCCCCCTGCCACCCATACTACCGGGATCAAAAGTACCTACCCTATGTCACCCGTGGATAGTGTAGCTTCCCAACAGTAAAATAATTATTCAAATCGGTTCAGTAGTTTTGAAGCCTATTCAATACAAACAAACAATCAAATCTTTCCTCTTTTTAATATTAGTAAGTACCTAAGTATAGTATGATTATCCAAATATCAGGAGTCAGACTATTGAGGTTCTGTTGAAAATGTTAAGTGGATTAGGTATATCGACATCAATGGTATTAGAAACTTATAACAACGACCCTTAATAGATGACAATTGATTTTATATTATTCTGTTTATGAACCACTTACTAGATAACTTCTTAATCCTAAAATTCCGTTAATTGTAATTAAGGATATAGTAAACCACAAAGAGATTCATAAAACTTCATACGTGAGAAAACATTCACATTGTAACATGCAAATTGATCTTAATATATTTAAAACGAAGGCAAAAGCCAATTCGACCCAGTTTCCGGCAATCATAGCTAATAAGCCTACAGCACTGTTAGCTTGGCCCTATTAAATTTCATCACAATATTAAGCAATCATCTTCAGTTATCCACTAACAAGCCTGTTTGCCAGGGATCCGACTGTCACTTGGATGGGAGCTAACACGGGCATCCTGTCTGTCTGTCTGTCTCAGATAAGATAATACTTGAACACACTCCATTGCTTGATTGTTTAATACTTGTGTTTGATTTCCGGTGCTCGAAATCCCAGATAATTCATGTTTTTCTGTTAAAAACTTCTTTAAATAAAGAGACAGTTAATTTTGTGTGAGTACTTCGAGCAAACAAATGCTCGTGCGACGTTATCGTGTTTGAACTTTAGGATGAGCATTTTAAAAGCTCCTAATTAGTACTACATAATTAAGCTCGAATCATCTCATGGAAAAAAGGTCCACTTAAACGCACTCTTGTAGGTAGTAATATTTGCATCTATACACTGCTAGCAGAAACGAATACATATAAATGAAACTTTATAGGTTTTTTAAAAGCAAATTAAATATACATATTTTCTTTATCCCAAATCTTTTTAATTGCAACCTGAAATTTCTTTATCTATATTTTTGAAAATACATAAAAACATACAGTTGGCTTAGCAGACAAACACGTAGTAACCTTATGGTAGACGGATATGCCTATTCCATTCCGAGGCATGCATCCGGAAGCATCGCTCAAGCATTTAATTGTCAAGTGGCTACCACATAAACGTTTCCGAAACAGTCAATCATAATTTAATAAGGGAGCCATTGTGACGACTTATTCGTTAGTAATGGTGAGAGTTTCAAAGAACTTAACTGGTTATTTCCAGTTGAATGCATATTTTAGAAGATAAAAGAAAACATTTTCAAAATGGCTACTGTGGTGACACGTTACAGCTACTTTGTACGTGCCGTAAAATAAAACCGAACTCAATCCAGAATCTTGATGTATCATCAGCGTCGGCTTTATCACGTTTTGCGTCAAAGTCGTAAATTACACCCCATTTGATTCCAAAACACCTTGCTTCCATTTTTTTTCCAAAAACTCCAAAATAGACCACGCGCATGTTTCGCAGAATGCGCCAAAATGTGTCGAAAATCATTAAAAGCACACAACAAAAGAGCTTGTTTTGTATTCCCGAAACTAGTTTCACAGATATAGCCGAGAGAAAGAGAAAAAACACTTATTTTGATGTCTAAATAGACAACGTCAGGCAGGTAGAAGGGTCCAAGGTAACCGGGACTGTTCTGGCCAACGGTGAAAGAAATGTCATTAATTTTAACGGTCGGGCGTCCGGCCAATGATTTGTAATGTAGCCATAGAGAAATTTATTTTTTAATGTTACCGATATCTGATTATACGGAATTTGATCAAGATGTGGAAATATTAATAGAGTTCTTGTATAAATCATCCTCAATTTTGTATCGGTGTTTTTTGAGCGGAGTTTTTTAATCGTTTCGGGTATTGGATGTATGAGATGGTTTAAGAAATACATAAATTGTTTCGTTCACCACGGTTCGATGACTCTCAATCCTTTGAGTAAGATAGCAGATAATAATGATTTAATGCGGGTTTTAAGATAGATATTAGATTTTAAATATCTTAATCTTATTTAATAAAAGTAAATAGACACCTTCATGAATGTTATTTAAGAAAATGAAACACGGCACGGTACATGTGAAATCATTGCCCAAGTTTTGTGTGTAATATTCTTGGTAAAAATGACGATAAATTTAGTTCAGTTCCCCAAAAATCTTGCCAATGGCATCTATTACGTCGGGATTCTTAAGGTATTACGACCTAATGGCAGCCAACAATAGGGAATTCATTCTACCTGACCGTCTGGCCTATTGTTCGCCAACAAATCTGGTGTATTTGGACTTTTTTTCCCGAATCCCTTGTTAGCAACTCCTCGGATAGAACCTTTGAGGACAATAGGGGGTTACATATTCATAAGTGGGCAGATACAGGTGGCTGTCTGCAGCTCGACTGAAGCTATCGCAATATCATCTACATAGATGTACAAGATAATCCGTTTATACTGTAATTGATAGCTTTATATCCCAAGATTTAGTACAGGTGCATACGGCAACCGGTTTGGCAAACGTCGGCGGGTGATAACCCCTGTTGTTAATGATAAAAATACTCTGTCCGCTAATAATATTTTAATGAAGATCATAATTTTCATTTCATAGTAATTGCGGCTATTTAAAGTGAAATATTTGTCTAATAAAACTAGCAGCTTGATGTTGAATACAAGAATTCTTGCTCTACTATATCCCCGAGGACATAATTACACACTACAGACGCAACTGTATCATAAATTAAACTAGTATTTATTATCCTGTTGGCATCTTCAGTAATCATTGAGTGATCAGCAATTACTTTATCACCACAAAAGACGTTATCAGTATTATTTACTCTAAGGCTTCTATTTTGAAAGTAATATTATGATGATCGGGAACAGTGTTAAAGTCAAAATTTTCAACCGGTCTTCACTGTGATGGTCAATTTTGTTTTTTGCCGTCATCCGCCTCACGTCTCGCCGCGAAGGATCAATCAAAATAGTGTTACGAGTTTAACAAATAACTTTTTTAACTACAACCAACGAACACCAATTAGTTCTACCCTAGAAAGATGGCTCTTTCGTCGCTTGCTTTACGGAGCCTTTTTTTCAGTTTTTATTTGTAGAGACCCGGATTCGTCTCGCTCCTGTCTGTTTATTACGATGCTGACTGTACAAATATTTTGTGCTCGTATTTTCTGGTCGTGTCACGGTCCCTGAACAATTTCGATTTACATTGCGTTTACAAAGAACGAGAAAATCACTATTTGTATGTGTACTATCAAGTCTTAATTTTCTGTCTGTGAGTTGTTTACATTTCCTTTTTAATGTTCATTCAAAACGCTTTATCAGTCTTCATATAGTTTGCCATAGTATGTAAAAAAAAAATATTGATGAAATCATTGAGTTACAAGTACAATAATTGTAGTTCAATGGATGAAATCTCTCAGATCTTTCTTAACAACAGGAATCCTTTAACAATAAAAAGATTTCTTGATTGTAAACTCCAAAACTTGTCTTCTTCATTAATTAATCGGTAAAGTTACAACTTTAACCTAAATTAATGTACTTTGATATATTAATTAACACAACAATAAAACTTCATATATTCGTCTTACTACATTCACAAAAGTTCGAATATAAGTGATAATTTTGATCCAATTTCCATCAAACATCTATCGAGACAAAGAAATAAAATATCTTTTCTAACAAACATTTCTCACTCGCTCGATAATTTAATAAGAAAGCTATAAAAATCTCTTACGAAATGCTGTATGGTCCCGAAAGCAATATAATTGATGGCAGAACAATATTCGTTGAGGTTGTAATTGATGAAGTCGTGGGAGAAACATCATTACTCTTGGTGGGGTCATCCCATAGTCTATAGTTAATAACAATGCGGTTTGTAGATGTGTGGAGGTACCAAGTACCGGCATGACAAGTATATTTTGTGTTTGAAAAAGGTTAGTAGCGTTAATATTATAATATGAGATTAGATTTATTTGTTCAACATATACTTTATAGTTAGAAAATGGATAAAAGAATATTAATTTATTACTCTTCTTTACTTTTTTCGTGTCCAGTTTTTTTTAGGTACATATTATATTAGCTTTGTCTTTGTTTCTTTTTTGTAAATGTCATCCTTTTAAAACACAGAGGGTAATTATAGTCTTATTTATTCTGGCTTCTGTTCAGAATGAACATATTATTCAGTTTTGTTAAAACATCAGTTGCACTACACTACACTATTGCAATACACACCTCAAACGAACAAGAAGCATTATGACTTCAATATTTAATTTAATTTTATACTCAATTACTCACTTCAACTTGTTTACCTTGTTTTCCAAATTAATAAGACGCGAGACCAATAAATTTCTTACCTACTACGGATGTTCCATACCTGTTGCCTATTAGTAGTCCGCTGTCCGACCGACCTCCAAAATATCAATGGGGAGTCTCCACAGTCGCCCTGTTCCACTCGAATGTCTTCATCTAAGGCCGTGACCGCGTTTGACCCAACCACGACCAGTTCCAGAGATAGCCAGCCCGAATAACTAAACGAGTTAACGATACCGGCGAAATTGCGGTACACTTTTATTTTTTTACCCCAACTGAGTGCACATGAATATTTCTCTTTATTGCCCCTCTCGTCTGCATTGCATAAAATTGTCCAATAAATTCAGCTCGGACGTTCAATTTAGATAGTTGTGCTATTATAATAGTAGTATAACATGTAAATACTGGAATAGTTCTGGAGAGCACAGTTTTTATTGACCATAAGGGCTGTAATTTGATTTTTATGTCCGTTGGGATTGTCAAATGCTGTTTTTGCTTTTATTGGGTGGGCTGAATAGAAGTTGTTGCGTAAATCCATTCGGTTTGGTCAATAATTATAGTTCGGTGATTTACTACGTGTATCGGATATTATAGATTGGTGCCCAGAATATCATTTGATATACGGAATAGTAATGACCTTAGTGGCTATATCTCTTCGAGTTCAGGCTCCAGAGACTTCTTGTCTGTTTTTGATTTGTTTATAATTTGGCTTTATTTTGCAAGAACCGATTAATTAAACTTATCGTATGAGGTACCGTAAAATGTCGGCCTATGATAGTCTGATCCTAATGACCTAAGATAATTATCCAATCAAAATTATGAGAACATCCATAATAAATCAAAGAATATGCTCAATTTAGATATTACTACCAAAGGATGCTTCTCTTTCGAGTTACTTTTGTTTCTTTTAGATGCAACATGCATCATTTTACAACAGTTAAACCTCAAGCACAACTTTCCAGAGAACCAAAACAGAACTATCAAAGAATATAATTTCTTCATAACAAGACCTATAACATATCCATAATTGCTGCATATTTTTCCATTAACACGCATCATATAGGGGCAATAGTTCAAAATGAAATTGATGATTTTGACGGCTCGATTAGTTATGTGAATAGGGTTTTGCTTACTGCTTGCTATGGGCTTAGTTCCCAAATAATTGACAAATATTTATTGATTGCTAGAGAATCTATTGAATGAATGCTACTTATTTTAATCAACAGGAACATAAATAATATACAAAAACAATTATAAAATAAATTTTAAAAGTCAAGAGAATCCGTCTCTTCGTACCGTGTAATAGGACAAACAAAACAAACAAACACACATTATTTTAATATTGTAAATAAATAAACCAATAAATAAACCAATAAACAAATTAATCTATTAGTAATTTTAAATCAACAGTTTGACACCCAGCTTTTGAATAGTCTCAGAACTCAGAATCTAATTTTATAGTGGTGTAGTAGATATACACACACAAATACAAGATCACTGAAGCAATGTTTTTAGCTATTTATTGGTAAATGTTTGTTCCCAAATAAGAATGAAGGGAATCAAAACGTTCACGATTCTGAATGTATGTGCAAGCTTCGGTGCACGACAAATGGTGTAACACGATATATCAGACCACAAACAGCTTCTTCAACCGCAGTATTTCATTTGAAACAACAGATATTAATTGGGTGATGAATACGTGCATTTTTCTAATAATCATAGGAAAATACTTACTAGTGAAACAGATAATACAGTTGATTGCTGGTCTGTTCCAGATTTTAAAATCTTAGTAGTATAAATATAAGTGGCTGGTAAGTTTAATATTGTTATCGTTTATCTAATGATTTCTAATATTTACACGGTTACTACTCATTAAAATAAAACAACTTTAAACGGATGAAAACTCGCGTATATTCTACATTTTGAAATTTAAACCCGACGTTTCGACTACTTTTCAGTAGCCGTGATCACGATATGACTCAGGTGTGCGTCAAACAGTTATTTAAATTGCTATTTCTACCTTCACTTTTATAATTATTTTAGAATAATCAGCAACCGTCGTCTTCACTATCATTCAATACGTTCCTATCCACGCAGTAGGAGCTGATGGTGTCTTGAAGCTGCACAGTATTGTGATGTCCATTGGAACCCATTAGATGTAATACTGGGTCCCAAGTAGGTGGTACATTCCAACCATCTTCCCTATTGAAATTAGGATGTTTTTTAATTTAAATGGCCTCGCGTAGCATCCTGGGTATTTAGCGATTTTCTCTGGCAAGGACCTGGGGTTTATCAAAGCGAATGTAATGGTTGGGCTTATTCAGTACATGTTCACACACTGCTGACTTCGTTGACCTCCGGTGTTTCATATCGGCGATATATCGAGGCGATGGATCGTTTATCTGTTAACATGGAGTCTAAATTGTGGAAAGAAATGACTGTGACTTAGCTCCGCTTGACACGTGAGTAATTCGTTTCTAGTGTAACAAATAATTATTTATAGAATTCTGAAAACCAGTAATATTTATCCTAATATGAATAGTAATTTGTACTCATAATTAACATTGACGAGGATCAAGGATGTAAGATCTCATTCAAGGAAGAAAAAAATAATCATGGGTTAAATTGACTGTAGAATTTCCATGTTAAGAGGTTTAATCAGTAATGAAATTGTACTTATTTTTAAATGCACGAGGGCGTATGATTATCATTGGTCTCACGTTATTAATTTGAAGTAGAAAGTACTTCAAACGGAGGAAGAGTATAAATTTTCTTCCCATTTTTCTTTATCTGCTAGTATTTGTTCAATATGTAGACTCACCTGTTCACTGTATTATGTAAATAATATACCCGTCTTATAGAGTCATGTAAACTTTTTATAGTTATATTATTTTACAAACTTGTTGTATTATTCCTTCAAATTAGTTGTTGCTTCTGTTCGTATTTCATTACTATTGAGTGTGACTGTTTTATTATTTTAAATTATTTATGAGGCAGTATTTGAATAATTAAAATATAAATTGCAAGTCCAACAGTAGCAATTCTTATCAACAAATATCTATGTTTTAATTGGCTTTCAGCGTTATCGGGCAGCTGTTTCAATAATACTATAACATTCAATTTCTTTGTCTCCAGCCCATTACTCGAGTACCATAAATAGACTTATTAAAATGTTCCTGTCTGTTTGATTGTATGCAATAATATTATCTTTAATAGGCGATATAAAACCTACGCAGAAGTCATGTGGCTTTATTTGCTGCATTCAATTTTATTAGGATTGCAATTCACAAAGCAGGGCAGGGTCTTGAATCATTTGTTTTTTATTAAAACTAGTAATGCATTTACATCTGTAATCTATAGCATTCCTTCTATCTCCTTTTGTTTGAATATACGCATTTACATACATATTTCATCTTTTATTACGAGTATAAAATGTACATACTTATGAAGTAACTAATAAAGCAATTGGATTCCATCTTTATTTAATAGTTTTTCAATTACTTACATACGCAAAGGTTTTTGTTGAAAGCTTGCATCGTATTTTTGTTGCACTTTTTATTTCAAAATGAGCAAGAATTGCAATGAAACCTTGAGGTAAGGTTGGTCTAGAAGGTTTGTTATTTAAAAACCTCAGTTTAACGAATTACTTGATATGTATTACGATTATTTTCTTGTTCTCTTCCGATTTGTAATATCGAGCTTGCACTATATTGTAAAAATAAACACTTATTCGCAATCAAACCTCAATCATTCTTTGTCAAAATTTGTATGAAAAATATCTTAAGAACATGTATATTAATACGAGTAAATAACATATTTTATGACATTATTTCAAACCAGTATACTGAGCTGTAAAAAAGGAATACATACAGTTTACAAGCAATCAAATCAAAAGGTCAAAATAACCGAAGCAAAAAGAAAATTAGCAAATACCGGTCAGAGGAGGCTTCGTACTCTATGCTTAAGCATCAATAAGAGACCACAGGTAAAACCGCTGGCTACAAGATAGCTCAGAACGTGTAGTTTTGGTAATTGCTTAATCAAGTCTATAGAGGATCGATAGATTAGGGTTACCACTAGTTTGATACGTTCAGTGTACAGTCAACAGCAAAAGTAGATGATCAAAGTCAGAAGTTCCATACTAATGACCGTAGTTCGCGTCAAAACTTAGGGGTCAAAATGATTTTATAGTTAGTGATTTTATATTATGCCAAACAATAACTTCTATATCATACTATAGTATTGAACTTCTTTGATCATCTACTTTTGCTGTTGCCGGTACATTAGTGTCAGCAAGATTACCAATACTCATAGTTGCATATTCAGAGGCACAACAATCATTTGTTTTATAACCCGTGGTGAACCCTCAACCTCACTTCAGGGTGGTGCATGGGCCTCCCACGCCTAAGAAAGAACAGTGTTTCCTTACTAAATAGTGATGATGGTGGTGACTTGAGAGTTGGAAGTGGTCAGTTCTTTTAAAAAAAAAAGAGTTTAAAAAAAGTTCGTTTCTGCAAAAGCAAAGAAGTTGGTTTAGAGGGTGATAACTTTACATAATACTATGTACTTAACATAATGTAAGAGATACAATAACCATTTAACATAATATAAGAGAAACATTTTAGGAACTGTCGATTGGGTAAATGATTTTAAAATGCATATCATGGTCTCACCTTTAAGTGTGACCACGAATGTTAAACATTTACATCTAACTCGGGTATGTTCCAAAAAGCCCAGATTCTTTATTCATACATTCTTGGAATGGAAAAGTCACAACCCTGGAGTGATCGAGACGGTTCTTAAGAAGTCGACGACCTGAGCTTGAGTCGATATGGAGTAATAGAGTAATGAAGTAGAAATTGGGATTTGAAAGGAACTTATCTTTATAATTGACAAAGGGAATAAATTAACGATTTGGAGCTTTGAAACTGACGCGCTTGATCGTTTGTGGTCTGTAGGTTTGCTATAGACTCAAATTGATATAATACAATCATAACATTATGAGTTTTTTTGTCTGTTACTTGTAGCTTAATATTATATTTAGATGCTTGTGATACAAATAAAACAGAATTACACCAACTATTCCGAAACTATTTTTGTGAATTTGTGAGTTTTAGAATGTTTTAAAACGTCTTTGAATTCTTATTTGTAAGAATTATACTTACGTCCATAATTCTTGATTGACCTTATATTAAATATTTTTTTTATCAGTTTCGAGATTGTCATAAAGACATAATAACGTACCTATTTAATAAAATCAACAAACTTGAAGAGTTTGCAATCACTGTTTGACATTATCTTCAATGTTTTGGTTTCGCTAACTTGTTTAACTTTTCTGATTGTTGCAAAATTTGTATGTGTAAGTTAATAGCTATAAGAATTGATGATGCTTGATTATGATGAATTCAGCAGTTCAAACCAGTTATTAGTGTTTGAATTTGTTCATAAAAGAAGTTTTTCATCGTTTTTCTAAAAAATCTTAATTTAATTAAGTTCAATTCTGAATATGCGATCTACTGCTTAATTTTTAGGGCTATCTGTTATGACATTTTGAGATTGATTCTCAGAAATTAAAGCTTGTGTAAAATATTTTAAATCACCTTTCAGAAAATAAAAAATACTTTTTGTAGATATTTCATCATAAAGCACGATTTCCGAACACAACTGTAAAATGTTCTTAGGGGTTGCAAAAACGTTTACTTTTTAGTTTAAGTTACGTATAGAATAAGAAACAAACACTAGAAGAGTGGTGATTCTACACTATCATAGAAATATTATTTCTGTGTATATTATTACCCGTGAGAACTGCCTCCGTGGTACAGTGGTTAGAGCGTTCGGCTCTATTACACGGAGGTCGTGGGTTCGAATCCCACGGGGAACATCACTTTGTGTGATTGTTTCCAGTTTGGTTAGGACATTGCAGGCTTGAATCACCTGAATGTCTGAAAAGAATGATGATTCCGTGCTTCGGAAGGCACGTTAAGCCGTTGGTCCCGACTATGTTCCAAGTAGGTCTGGTTTCCCTTGTAGGGTTACGGAGGTCAGATGGCAATCGCTCCATTGTAATAACCAGGCTTGTCAAATCTAGGATCATAGTCGAAGCGGACCCTGAGCTCCATACTGGATGCAATCGGGAATACGCTGGGATGATGATGATGATTATTACCCGTGAGTGTTTTAGTATGCGGATAGATTATTGAGAGTACTAAAGTCTCTGCAAACATTTAATCTGCACAATCGATTGTGTGATACAAACAAATCATTACTCCACTAGTCGTGATCACCTCTCCGCTGTACCGCCGGCTCGTGAAATGTTAAGACGTTGCTCATGCGAATTGCTCGATGCTTATATTAATGCTAAAATTAACATGAAAGCTAAAGCATGAGTCGTAAATTAAGACATGAAAATGGTCTTGAATAGCATCTTCTTGTTTATTAAGATTAAGATAGAGAAAGAGAGTTGTGTAAATTGATACATCTATATTTTTTTTGGACATTCGAGAATAATAGTGCAGCATGCTTGTATTTGGTTGTCTGACATTTTATTAAAGTGTTTTACAAATGATTACAAGCATTGCTAAAGGCAGATGGATAAAAATAATTTTAAAAGAAAACAAATTAGATTCGCAAAATTAATCTAGCTGTTAAATAAAATATCACGAAACTTATAGTAAGAAAATATTGAGACAAAACAAATGAATTTAGTAAAAGAGATAATTAAATGTTACTTTCATATTTAAAACTAATTAAAGATCTTTCCATTTATGACAGATAGTCGTATTTTAGCGAAATTTTAATTCGTGACTTGAAAGTGTTAAGGAAACAAAGAGTCAGTCTGAATTCAAACTCGGTTTGTAGCACACGAAAATCCATTTTTTATTTAATTTAAATTTAATGACATTGAGATTATGCTGTTCATCTTATCTTAGATATTCCTAATATTTCACAAACTAGCAAAAATTTTAAGTACCTAAACACGCGATGCAGAAAAGTTTGTGGTCACAGAATAGATAGATAGGTACATAGTTTTTATCTAAATGGATGGAAATTAAATTTATTCAATCACCATGTTTATATGAAATTTCTTCGTCAATGGCGCTTTTTTCTTTTAATTAATAAAATTATGTTTATATTTATTACTTTTATGTGTTAATTAGTCTCCTAACAATATAATATAGTACTAATTATGTAAATGTTAGATAGTGCAGAGCTTTTGTTATCTGCGAGCAGTTAATTATGATGGAATAATGATTACTGACGTTTTAATTGGCTTAAAATGGTGTAATGGAATCATTAAGTTACCGAGGCTATGGCAGTTATTTTGAACTTTCATATTAAGTATATCGTAATAAGATTAAAAAAAATCTTTTTAGCATATTGTCAAAATTATGCTATAAGTTTAAAATTATATTATATCGTAATAAAATTGTTTTTACTTTTTTTATTATTTAAAAAAAAACTTTTACCACAGTCAAAATTATGGCAAAAGTTAAGAATTTATTCCATCAGACTGTTAGTTAAAATTATACTTTTGGATACCATGGTATGGGAAATTCAAATCATAAAACATTAAAATGTGTAGACTAGGAAGATTTTAAGAAACAAACTCCTGCCTCTTCAATATTTTAGAGTTTTTACACTATCCACTTCAGGCATACTTCATTTTTCAGAACTTCAGAACAACTGCATCGATTAGTTTCTTTTTTGGTAGTAAATTAAGATTTCATTTGTGATGTTAAGTATTATATTATGTAAAGTATTATATTATAACGCCTCGATGGTCTAGTGGTTTAAATACCGGGCCGAGATCTCGGGGTCCTGGGTTCAATTCGCGGGTCGAGCTAACTTTGTGTCAGTTTTTTTCGGACACACCTCGGGTTTGTGATCACCAATCCGCATTTGGCAAGCGTGGTGATTAAGCCAATACCCATCATTGTAGCGATTATATTATATTACATGGGATAACTACTTAGAAAATTTTGTGTTCTGCGGACCGTTATAAGTTATAAAATATTATGTGTATAAAATACACACTTATTTTATTGCAAGAATATTTAAATGATTACATTAATAAATACATAGTCAATTATATGGTAACAACAGGATCCCGGGGATGGGCTGGGCAAAAGCCACAAGGCTGGCACCGGCTCGTCTTAATCGGATGTGAAGGGGAACCGGGGTTAAGTGGGTAGTGGGCGCTTTAGTCTCGCATTCCCACACACGGCCACAGGTCTAGCTAGCCTGCGTTTATGGTGCTTAAAAAGGCATTCTCCTCCAAAAAAAAGAAGTAAATGGTAACAACAGGATATCAGGCTCAGTTCAAGGAAGACTTCTGTTTGTCTATTATACCTAAGTTGTTTTTAATTATTGGGGTGGCAAAACAAAACGGTAAAAAAATTAATTGATAATTTTTTGTAGTAAAAATGTAGTAGTAGTAAAATGACAATTATTAAAACAAATTGAATGCCATTATACTCAAAATATATTAAACTTAAGCTTTTTCTTAAATTAATTAAAAACATAGTAACAATTTGTCTTAAAGAATACTATGTAAGTATTTATCACAATTTTAAGAATAACCATGCTTTTGAAGTCCCGTCAATATTCCTAAACTTTTTTAGATTATTCATGCTAGGGTAAATAAGAATCTCGATTATTTCAATAAGTTATTTTTTTATGAAATACTCGAGATCGTTATCGTCAACACTATTGTCGTGATTATTAACGACACTAGATTGAGCCGTAATAAATCTGGTAAAAATATACAGTCACAAACGAAGTGTTGTACACGTTTCCCGACAACAGACCGACAAACGTGCATTCGCATAGAATACAAATCCTCACATTTATTAAAACGCAAATGAGTAGTGATAAAATAAATTCCAGCGATTCCCGGGAATGACTAAAAACGTGACTGCACTGCGACTCGGTACACCCCGCCGAGACTGGGATTTCTTTGTTTTTACCATACAAAAAGTCAGCCCCAACTCGAGATCGCCGTAGCAGGTACAAAACGCTCCTCGGACCACATGTTCCAAGCTTTTATTCAAACGAAAACTTGTCACTTGACTCAAACAGACGATCGCAAAAATCCATGCCGGCGGTATTCCGAAAATGCGACCGCTAATTCAACAAATCAATCATTTTGAAAAATAACCCGGAAACAACTTATCTGTAATTAGGTATAGTAATTTAATAAAACAAACTTACAGTTAATTATCTTGATTTGTCAGGTCATATCGCAGCGGTAGCAATCCATTCGCATATTAATAAATACAGCCACAACACATGCACATTGACAATTTGCTAATAAACTTTTTAACACCTCCGAAAATATTCAAAAAAATATCAGTAATGTCACTGGCACTCCACTTTGAAAGTCAACAGTCACTGTGTTTATTGAAAAAAAAATTGACGATTGTTTATTGATAATTACGAGAGGGAAATAAAAAAAAAACTTGTGTTAGCGACGTCCGTCGACGACGCGGCACGGTCCGATATAGCAATAGCGGGTGGACTTGGGTACGCGCCGCCGTTGGCAATTTCATCTCAATCTTGGCCGTCAGAATGAGACAGTAACATGACAATAAACGATTGTAAGACGTCAGGAGCGAAAGAGACGGCAGTTTTCTCATTATGCGCGCGTCGAACCTGACATTTCAATCGCACCGTCCCACTCGCACCGAAAGTTATTTCCGTACAAATTATATGCAGTTGTATTTGTTGTCCGTCTCGTTCTGGCGCGGATAGTGCTAACCAGATAATGTCTTAATCTCATTTTCTTAGCGCTATGTTGACTGATGCACTAACATAAACAATGATAATTCATGAATTTGCATGAGTGATTAAGATTTTTTATTGAAGCGAGCATGGTTTGTGAATAAAAATGGCGGGTGTGGGAGGTCTTAAGAGGTAGGTGTTTTAATTAAATGCAATTGTATGCAGTACGTAGTTCATAATGAGTAGAGTTACAAGAGGATATTAATACTTATTAAGGGGAATAGTATTCTAAGTAAAATGTCTTTTGTTAAGGACTTACTACTTACAAGGAGAGATAGGTCATTGACTTGACATAACCAACGGCAAGATGGGAACGGTCCACTCCACTCTGGACTATGAATGAAGAGGTTTTAAACTCGAAGTGTTAACACGATGAAAAAAAAACAAATACGTAAGACATTTTAAAATAAAATAAATTTGAAGTCTATAATATTCATAAAATTATGAATTGGCTTTTTTTATTAAGATCATACGTATGTTTTTTAACCAAACAACACTTCATAGGCATACCATAGTATACCTAATTCTTTAAATGAACCCGATGAGAAGAATTAGCTCAATAAAAGTGTAAACATTTATATCACATATAAAAAATAACATTAAAATACCACTCAAACTTCTTGAGTAAACTGTATAACAAGTTACTAAGTCCAATTCAAGCAGCAAATATTCAAAGTTAAGCAAAGCAAGTTATTACCTAAAGCAAATATTTAAATTTCAAAGTCCCTACCTCAGGTAACCAAATTAAACGTTATCTGTAACTAACACAATAAACCGACTCTTATCAAATAAAATAAGAAGCACTTTTCAATGGAAAATAAAAATAGCATCTTGGTTGATGGTTGATACCTGATGGGATCTAGTGTAGTGGTGGTGGTGGTAGGCGATTTCTCTAAATTCTCCTGAACGAGCGGTAAGTGTTAAGGAGAATTAGAAAAATCTCCTCAGGTGAATTCTGCCACCATAATAGCGCTGGGTGTAATCGTGCAGTATGTGAAAGTGAGTACACTTGAAAGCATAGGCTCGAATATCAAAGAAGTCTAAAGTGGCAGCACATCAAGCGATGCTTCTTGGTGCAGTGTCTGTTAATGGGATATTTTCATGATAACAAAATACTCACCTTAGTCAATAGGTAGGTATTATTGTAATTCTGCCGGCTACTCCTAGGAACAAAATACCAATACAGGAACCCCTAGATTTTCTGTTACAGACCGAAAATAAAACCTATATTCCAACCCCTGATCTCCATTTGGTTATATCATTTTGGGGTCTTAATGTGGAATTGACATATAGACGGCGAAAGAAATTGGAAATGGACTTAAATTCTCGATGAATACCTCAGTAAATACATTCAGAGAAATACCCGTGACCTTCATGCATACGCCAGCATTGTCTTGACGAACGGTCTAAATAATTATCTATTTGTGAAGTGGTTGGTCAACACTCATCAGGGCCAATGTTTGCTGCCGACTGCTGGGCAAATGTTTGCCGAACGAGTGACAGGGCGCTGATGGCTCAAGCAGGGACCATTCTGGGAACTCCTGTACAAAAATTCAATAGTCATACAGGAGCTTGAACTATTTCTCGTACAAATAGAGCGGCTGGTAAACTTAATGGTATATCCGATTTTGAATTGAATGTAAATATTAGTCTAAAGTTAGATGGGGTAGCAATCTGCACTAAATGTCCACCAGATCTAGATGGAATAGGTGTGGAAAGCTAGAATAAAGTGGCACAACCACTGGAAGACTTTCGTCTAGCAATGGAATCTGATAGTGTAGCAAATCTGTAGCAAGAAGGTACATACCGTTAGGTAAGGTAAACACCGATATATGCCTCTAGGATAAGATTACAACATCAAGCTTAAACCTCGTTAGTCTTGAGCTAATCAGCTAGGAAACTTAATACCTAATTGTGATAAAGGTGTAAAATCAGCAGTATGGTATAGTTCTCTCATCTTGCTCTGTTTAAAACAAGATTAGCTTAGCATTCGCTTTATGTTGGTAATTCTTGAGAATGCTAGCGCAAATACTTTTTCTCCACAATTTTTAACTTGTACCATACAATATTTCAATTGCATAAATAATAAACATTCCCAACAAGATCTTGATCAGTCGCCAGACTCTTAAATGTGAAGTTCTATAAGAAGACTCTAGGCTAGGGCTTGAATTTATGAATGTTTCCCGTTACAAGAATCACAGCTTGCCTTACTTTTAGAATGTCTTAACTTAATAAACCTAGCAATTCTATCTAATCTGGATAACTCACCATGAAATTACTAATTATACCTTGCTTTTCCAGTACAGAGATGACATATCTATTAATGACTGTGATTAATTAGAAAATTGACCATGATTAAGGTGTTGCGGATGCCTTCATGGTCGAGAGATTTATTTAATTGTTTTAAGTTCTCGATAGTGCTAAGTGTTTTGTTTACCACTTACTTCTATTGTTGTTATTTGGTCTTATTTACCTGGATTTTGATAAATTGCTTTTGATATATTGGATTGGTATATTTTTGTATTTTGTAGATATGGTTCATGATGACCATCTTAAGTAAAAAAAAAAAACTACCTAAAAACACTGAAAAGCAAAAAATAATTTTAATAAGACATTCATCAAATGCGCTTATTTTCTAAGCCTATTAATAACATTAAATTGTATTTACGTGCTAGGTAGGTACCTACTAATCTGTTTGAAGTCGGTGCCAAGCCAAATAGTAGGTACCCAGACTACGTACCTACGTCCGCGGATTATTTGTAACCCTGTATAATATATAAATTATTAGGTATGTATCATTTTTCATTACCTTTGGCTTGGCACCGACTTCAAACAGATTAGTAGGTACCTACCTAGCACGTAAATACAATTTAATGTTATTAATAGGCTTAGAAAATAAGCGCATTTGATGAATTTCTTATTAAAATTATTTTTTGCTTTTCAGTGTTTTTAGGTAGTTTTTTTTTGTTTTTTTTTTTTGAAGTCGGTTTAATTTTTTTTTTAAAAAGTTTGTTTATTTTTCTATTTTTAGTGTGAATAATACGTAGGAGTGAGTAAAACTCTCTCATAATATTGATAACGAAAATACGAGTAAAATAGTAGAATTGTATTATTTGACAATATTAGGTATTCATTAAGTGTTCAGCACCATTCAGTAGACCAACTAAAGATGCAGCCCGCAAGAGGGACATAAGAATTAAGAAGTCGTACCCTTTAGCTTCCATCATCATAGTTGTACCTTCCATCATCAGCTTAGCTGCAAAAGTACATGAAATACAACTAACGGTCCACATATTCCTACAACACTGAAATAATTATCCCCTAACTCCTAACCGTTAAGGAGTTGTACCTTCCATCATCAGCTTAGCTGCAAAAGTACATGAAATACAAATAACGGTCCACATATTCTTACAATACTGAAAGAATTATCCCCTAACTCCTAACCGTTAAGGAGTTGTACCTTCCATCATCAGCTAATCAACATAAAGTTATGTCTATAGGACGCAAAAACTTAAATGGCTTCAGAAAAAACAAGTAACGCGTAGTGTGCGCCTATAAAATTTGTGGTTTGCCCTTGATTTTCCCGAGATCCCATCATCAGATCCTGACATGGTGACAATGGGACCACCTCAGAACTATGCACTTTCAAATAAAAAAAGAATTATTTAAATCGGTCCACAATTGACGGAGAAATCGACGGACATACATAAAAAAAAAAAAAAAAAAAAAAAAAATACATACAGTCGAACATAGAACCTCCTCCTTTTTTGAAGTCGGTTAATTATAGTTTCCAATTTGCGTTCCTATTGAAAGAAAAAAGCTAAAAAGATTATTAGAGCTTATTACTTTTTGATTGTTATAAAAAAAGGATCATCCCTCAAGAGAGGTTCAGGTATCATGCATACCTAATTATAAAGGTAACTTTACTCCTAGTAAGTAAAAGAAATAGGATTGTGGAAAACAATATAGAAATGTTACCGGAAATGTATTAAATCCAGGAATCGTGTACATTTCCTAGGAAATGTATATAATATGTACACGATATAGGTTAGCTTCGTGGTTTTTTTTAACACCTATTCCCCAAATTAACGATTTACTATTAATTTCAGTTACCAAAACACTAACCACTTTACACTTCCGATTGCTATTTAGGAAATATATAGATTTCCTAGGAAATGTGTGTCATACAAAATTAATTTATTTCACACAATCCCGGGCGATTTTAGGAATTACATACATTTCCTAGGAATTGTTTACAATGACGGATTACATACATTTCTGTTAACAGAGACACAAAGATATTCTGTAACGTTGTAATTGAATCCTTCTCATATTTAAATTTACACGTGACATAGGTATAAATCGCAAGAAACCATTTCAGACGAATATTACTCATCTCTTAAAACCGGAACATTCCTTAACCAAGAAGTTTATTTTTGAGTTGCTAAATAAGTTCTCATGTTGTTTCTCATTGTTCTGCTTATATTATAAAACATAGTAATTTCAAGCTTGCGTGCAGAAATATATTACTGTAAACTTAGACTGATGCTATAGAAATAGATCACTACAACTACACAGTACACCCTAGCCAATTATTGGCTACAACATGAATTAACTAACTAGTGGTTTTTATCCCATTTTTTTAATAATAAGGAAAAATCCTTTATTTCTTTCTTGCCCTAATACCTATATAATATTAGACTTTCATAGACTATGATTTATACATAGTTTTTAATTTGTGCATGCCAGCGGTGCATGCACATACTTTTCGGCGATCTTTTTTTTTCTTTTAACTGTCATGTTGTTTTATTTTTGTGTGCAAACGCCATATTAATATCTCTATTACCTATAAGCTTGGTTGGACAACAGTGTGACTGAAGAAAAAGTGATTAAAGTGATCAGGCACATGTTATTTTATTCTCCCGAGATAGGTACTCTAAAAAGTCCTACACGAACCCAGCAACAAACTCGAGACGATAATCTAACTCAAAGAGTTAAAAAAGTACTGAACCATTGATCCAAGGATAATCAAAAGTGCTTCATAGCAAATCTTTCATCGAATTCGTTCCACTAACTCAATTCCATTCATTGTAAATTGTATATCGAATTATTTGTTTTAAAAAAATCGATTACAATGAAATGTCGACGTCAGACATGCCTATTCGTCACTCGCAAAAGGAAGAATGAATCATGCATCAATACTCGTACGAAAACTAACGTAAAGTGCGTCGCAAGCGCATGTGCAACCAAAAAGACCAATCGAATAGAACGTGACAGTTACAACTTCACGAAAACTGTTTAAACAACCTCACTATTTCCAAAAAACAAACAAATTTCATCCTATTTGTGTTTACTTAAGGTTGTTTCTCGTATGAGTGCTTGGAAAAGGATTTCGAATCGAACCCGTTTGCTTTACGAATGAAATGTACCAAGAAAAGGGACGGGACTACAAAAAGCAATCGCGGCAAGGCAACTAACTCGAAAGCTCAAAAGACTTGTGGTGTATTTTGTTTTGTCTGAGCGAGATAACTTGATCAGCATCCCAGTATCCTAAACGTCACTGGACTTACCTTTTATCTAAAATTGAACCTTAACTTAAAACAAATAAAGTTGAAATTAAAAATAAGATTCAGAAATACGTCGTTTCGGACTGGACTGTTTGTAAAAAGAACAATTTACAAGTTCGTCTGGCGCGAAAAAGGACAGGGATAGTTTCAGTACGCGTGCGAAAGGGACGGAACACCACTCGACCGGAGTAGAGGCTGTGTATTTTTTCTGACTTATAATGCCGGTTTTCGGTCTTTAATTAAGTCATTTTGTGTATTTATAATGAATAACAATGTGAGTCAACTGTGGCAACACCTCCGTGCTTCTTCGTGAAGTGTTTGACATAAGAATGCAGATTTATAAAACGATCTCTGTATTGCTTTTTTAAGGGACGCTTGCGCAGGGTGTTTTACAAGTGTGACCTTTATGGCATGACATAAAAACGTACAGAAGGTGCACTATTTGTTGGTCTGTCGATTACTGCCTAAATTATTATTGTTTTAGTTTTTTTTCATGTAACACAAAGAAGGGGCTCATGTGTAGGGTAACATCAATTTACACGGAAACTCAGTCTGCTAGCGCAAAGAACAGTTAAGGTAGTGGAAAGCTTTAATCTTGAGTCCCACACATGGGCGCAGGTCTAGCTCGCTAGCTAAAAAAAAAAGGCTACCGAGACCGGCGTGTAGGTTTTAAGACCAAAGACGCTAATCTCAGTTACATGGTAAACACCCCAGAATTCCCCTTTACACCCGAAGGGGATGAGTCAGTGCCCGCTTTCAAAGCGGCGCTTTGTGACAATTGACCGGCTCTAGTGCTACTGAACTGTGCCAAACTGGTCTTATATATTGGGTCCTCTGCAAGATTTTACTCACTGCCCTGCGGTCCGCATCTGATGTATTGTAATTGTTTGTCACATTTTCTGCCGCCACAATAAAAATTATGCATGTGTTCAGCATCTGAAACACGTTCCATTCTCGTTTTGACAATTCGAAGAATTATAGCTAAGGGTCGGTTTGCATCTGCGAAGTTATGGCTTTCCGACTTTCTTGAGTTTATGGGACGTTTTGGACTGGGGTTAAGTGTATGTTATGCCTATTTTTTGCAAAACTTTTACGATAAAAATGTCTTATGAGGGCGATGTGTAGGATCTAACCCTTTGCCTTGTCTCTACAACTTTGGATATCTCTTTACTAGGAAAGGACGTTTATCCAAAACTCTGCACAGATGCTAACTCCACGAACCGCATTAAATGTCCTGTCTGTCAACATTGAAGATGGGAAGCTGAACCCCGCTTAGAGTGAGGGAAAAGTGAGTGTACCTGTGTTCGTGCAATTACTTGTTCATTACAATAATTTTCCTATACAGTTGCTGGATCCTGAATATTATATAGAGGGAGGGGAAGAAGCTAGGGTTCGAGTCTAAGTCACACTCACTCACCAAAGTTCACTCAAGCGACCTTCAAGGAAAAAGCGTATTCCTTTGTTTTGGCTGGCAAGTGTAGCAAATAGGGACACCCCACCAGGAAGCGACGCTCAATTAGCTGCCAGACTGTAGACTGATCCGATCTTCGAGCCATTTGATTTCAAGTTTACTGGCTCCCACATTAATACTTCAGGAACTCAGCCAGAGCTGTTATGGCGGCAGGTTTCACCTGTGGGGGTGGTAGCTAGACTGACATGCTCTGAAAGTCTGAAAAAATCCAAAGTTTCGTGGATTCATTTCTGAACTAAAATATTATATCCTGGATATAACTACGCATAGTTGGTTGCAAAAGACTAGCCACCGTAGGCTATTAGGACATTTTTTATATTAAATATCAATTCACATACTAGTTACATAATATTATAGAACAAAATGCAACTTAGTATATTGCACATATTTGCATTATCTCTAAATATAGTACTGTAAACATTCCCACAGTATTTGACACTCAGATCTCTGTGTTGTGCGAATCAGCGAATTCGCAGGTGTATCTTGAAATGGCTTATTTAGCACTAGAATGAAGAATGTACGTACATTGCAAATGATTCAACCAACTACGTTTCAGTATATTATTATGTTCCCGGCGATCTGTATAATTCAGGTATTCTATAAAAGGCAATGTGTGAATTAAACAAAATTGTCAACCTAACAAAATTTTTACATCCTTAATAATACACCCCACCACCCAGGCGATTATGGGCAAATCCTCTTAGTGCATGCGAGCGTTTGGAGAGGCTAATGAATCAATTCACGGTATTCATCACAGCTGATGCTGATGATGATAATACCGTGTTCAGGGACTTAAGAAGCAAATATGAACAAACAGAATCACAAAGCCTCAAACGTATCCTTAACAGAGAAATTCTCACCCAAACCGGTCCATCGGACCTGAGAAGTAAGCAATCAGCTTCAGGGTTAATATAAAGCTTTATAAAAAGCAAACATATTGTTGCGGGTACGGGGTACGTCAATTCAAATTAAATGCCGGTTACGAAAAGACAGTTATTTATTAAAACCACTAAACTGAGATACACCACTTTAACACAATTACACTTCACACTTTACGTAGGCAATTCAAAACAAACACTGGTAAACGCTGTTCACTTCAAACG
The DNA here is from genome assembly GCA_949319885.1 of Mecyna flavalis. NCBI lineage: Eukaryota > Metazoa > Arthropoda > Insecta > Lepidoptera > Crambidae > Mecyna > Mecyna flavalis. The sequence goes on along the minus strand of OX439419.1, from coordinate 6,738,599 downwards.
TCGCAGGATAGTTCGCACTGATCGCTTTCCGAAGAATGAATACTGCTCGCAGCGTCGCTCACTCTCTATTTATACCCGGCGCGGGCCCTCTAGTAATTTCTTCGAACATACGAGAAGCCTCGCGTGCCCACGCGGTCTAACAGGATTATTCTTTACATGAAAACGCGCGCTCAGGTAAACAAGCAGGGGCGGGCGCGCGCAGGTAAACGAGCAGGCGGGCGCGCGCGAGAATGAACCTTATTGCGTAGTAGAGTGAGGTCCGTTTTCGCGTGCAAGCGTTGAGGTCCGTTTTCCGTTGCCGGGCATCGTCGTAACATTACCCCCCTCTTAGTCATGCTCGTCCCGAGCATTATTTGATCCGTAATAGCGTGCCAACCGATCAATGTGCACAATCTTAGGTTTGCCCCTTGTTCCTTGCTTGATCCGATAGGTGAGGTCATTCAGCCTTGTGATGATCTTGTAGGGTCCTTCCCATCTTGGCTGGAACTTTGGTGACTTCCCTTTCTTCCGGAGTGGGTTGTGTAACCAAACCAGTGCCCCTTCGTCAAAGCCGTTAGTGTTGGCTTTACGATCGTAGCGAGTTTTCATTCGTTCGCTGGATTTTAGACTACAGTCTCTAACGAAGGCATGAATCTCGTCCAATCGTTTCTGGAGGTCAGCCACATAGTCTGTGGCAGGTTTCGGAGCTTCGGGTGGTGTACCAGTCAGGGCATCGACTGGAAGTCGCATTTCTCTGCCAAAGTTCACCATTGCGGGGGTGGCACTAGTACTATCGTGTACGGCAGATCGATAGGACAGCAGAAAAAGAGGTATGTACGGATCCCAGTCTCGTTGATGTTCATCGACAACTTTAGCCAAGTGATTTTCAAGCGTTTGGTTGAATCTCTCGACCATGCCGTCAGATTGTGGATGTGCTGGGGTAGTACGAGTCTTGTGCATACCAAGTAGTTGACAAACCTCTTGGAATAGTGCGGACTCGAAGTTTCTTCCTTGGTCTGAATGTATCTCGAGGGGTACACCAAATCGGCAGATTACTTCCTGGACTAACTTCTTCGCAACCGTCTTAGCTTCTTGATTAGGCGTCGCGAAAACTTCAGGCCATTTACTGAAATAATCTTGAACCACAATGATGTATTTATTTCCCTCCTCAGATTCTGGAAAAGGTCCAGCAACATCGACTGCGATTCTTTCCCACGGGGCGCCGACATTGTACAGCTTGAGTTTTCCTCTATTCCTGGTTTGTGGGCCCTTAACTGATGCACAAGTCGTACATTTCCTGCACCAGTCTTCAACGTCCTTTCGACAGTGTATCCAGTAGAACCGTTGTCTCAGCTTCTCTAGGGTTTTCTTCACACCTAAATGTCCTCCAGATACCCCATCGTGTATATACCTCAGTAAGGGCGCCACTTGTTTTCGGGGCACAACTAGCTGTAGATTGCTTTGGTCCCCTTTTGGCGTCTCCCATTTTCTAAACAGAACTCCGTCTTTAATTACTAGACTGTCCCACTGTGCCCAGTAGCTTTTTGTAGTGGGACTAAATGACGATACATCACTCCAAGAAGGCCTTTGGTCTTTTTCTTTCCATTCAAAGATTTTCTTCAGGTCGATGTCCTCCTTTTGAGCTTTCCCAATAGCGTCCTCACTCCATTCATGGTCAAGGCCCTGGGTGGTTATAATCCGGACTTTCTCTTTGGTTTCTGTCTTAGAGCAGTGGCTACAGAACTCAGGGCAAGGTCTTCTTGAAAGGGCGTCCGCATTCAAATGCGTTCTGCCGCTTCGATGTTCCACCACGAAGTTGTACTCCTGTAGTTGCTCTAACCATCGTGCGACTTGTCCTTCTGGGTTCTGGAACTGCAAAAGCCATTTTAATGCTGCATGATCCGTCCGTAAGGTGAACTGTCTGCCGATGAGGTACTTGCTAAAATGTTGAAGAGTTTTCACTACTGCCAAAAGTTCCTTACGAGTCACGCAGTAGTTCCTCTCTGGCTTTGAAAGCGACTTGCTGAAATAGGCGATAACGACTTCACGGTCACCTTGCTCTTGTGATAAAACTCCACCAATTCCAGTATTGCTTGCATCGGTGTCCACGATGAATCTTCCTTCTCTGTTCGGGTATCCAAGTATGGGAGTGGTGCAAAGGTGTCCCTTCAGTTTATTGAAAGCTTGTTCACATTCCAAGTCCCAGGCAAATACTCGTTTGTCTTCCGTAAGTCGATGAAGTGGCTTGGCGATGTCGGAGAAGTTCTTGACAAAGCGCCGGTAATATGCGCACAAGCCCAAAAAGGATCTTACATCCGTCTTGTTTGTTGGTGTAGGCCATTCTTGGACAGCTTTTATCTTCTCTGGATCGGTCCTCACACCCTTCGCCGAGATGATGTGTCCTAAATAGGCCACTTCTTCCTTAAAGAATGCGCACTTCTTCGGACTGAGCTTTAAATTTGCTTCTCGAATCCTGGTAAACACCTTCCCCAGATTTCTTAGGTGTTCTGCGAAATTTCGTCCCATGACGATGATGTCATCCAGGTAAACAAGACATGCGTCTCCCAGCAGTCCAACCAAAACCCTCTCCATTAGCCGCTCAAAGGTTGCCGGAGCATTACAAAGTCCAAAGGGCATAACGTTGAACTGCCACAGCCCATTTCCAGTTCCAGTGGTAAATGCCGTCTTTTCTTTGTCTTCTGGATGGATGTCCACTTGCCAGTAACCACTTTTTAGATCAACTGTTGAGAACCACTTCATACCGCTCAGCATATCCAATGTGTCGTCAATCCGTGGCAAAGGGTAACTGTCCTTCTTCGTTACATTATTTAACATCCTGTAGTCAACGCAAAATCTGGTGCTGCCATCCTTTTTCTTAACTAGGACTACAGGCGATGACCACGGGCTCGTCGAAGGTTCTATGATGCGGTTCTTGTGCATCTCGGCAATCATCTCTGCTACTTCCTTTTCCTTGGCAAACGGAAGGCGCCTAGGGGTCTGCTTGATTGGTTGCGTTTCTCCCGTGTGTATGCGGTGTTTAACAAGGCCTGTTCGTCCTAAATCATGGTCACCCTTTGCGAAGATGTCAGAGTAATCGTGTAACAACCTCTTAGCCTGTTGAAGTTCCTGTGCAGATAACTTGTCCTTACAATCTTCTAGAAGCTGCATGACGTCATCTCGTTGACAGGATTCTGGCTCCCGAGTCCTTTTCAACTTTCTTATAGAATAACCCGTTTCACACCGACCGATCACACAGTTTCTTCGTAACTGTACCTCATTTCCACTAAGATTTATTATCCGCACTTTCGCTCCTTCTCTGGTCATTGCCAACGTTCTTGCCGTGATCCAACTTGGATGATCGCCACAGTTTTCTATTACTACACTACGTCCTTTACACACATTAGGAGGGAATCTAACTTGTACTAAAGTTTCAGACCTCGGCGGTAATGTTGTATTTTTCAGGCAGTAGACTGCACACGATGATCCTCCCTCCAGGAATACTTCTTGCTCCGGAAAACTTAGTACTCCCTTAGAGACGTCTACTACACATTTCTGGTCTCTCAAAAAGTCCAATCCGATGATGCATTCATCCGTGATATTTGCTATTAGCACCTTGTAGTCGAAGGTCTGGTCTCCAATTGTTATCTTCACCACTGTCTCACCGAGGACAGTTACTGGCTGGCCTGTTGCTGTTTGCAGCTGGATGGGTAGAGGTCTGCGTCCCCACATGACAGTTCTCTTCAGTAACTCCGGGCGCACTATGGTTCTTGAAGCACCGGTGTCTATTGTAAAGATACATGTTTTGCTGTTCAGCTGTCCTTCCACTGAAAGGTTGTTTCCATTTCCCATCTGTGATACAGTGATAGTAGGGGCTTGATGTTGACCAGCCAGCGCCTGCCCCGCGGCCCTGGCTCCATTTAGTTTAATCGACAGCTCTTCAGCGTCCACTTGGGTTGAGGACGCTACTGTCGTTCTGTGCGGCAATCTTCTTTTGGGGCAACTAATCCGGATGTGGCCCCTCTCTCCGCAGCCATAACACATTGGACCCAATGATGGTTTTTCCCTTACCACCATTTCCCGTAGTCTATGCGTTCTAGGGTCCTGGCGTACAGCTTCTACCTCCAAGGCATGGGCCAAAGCTTCTTGCAAGGTCTTATGATGTCCCAGCCTAACTGCTGCTCTGATCTCCGAGTCCTTGATTCCATCGATGAACGCTTGCAGGATGGTTGCTTCTACCAACGTTGGGCATGAGACATAGGCACGACGAACTAGTCTTTCAATTTCTGTGGCCCATTGTTGCAGACTTTCACTCGATTTCTGCATGCGGTCACGGAGCTGTGCTCTGTACGCGTGTTCAAGATGTTTGTCGCTGTACCTGCTCTCTAGTGCTTTATGGAGAGCATCCAAGGTCCTACTTTCCGGAGGCAGGTTTTCTAATGTCAGCAGGGCATCACCACGTAGAGCTAGAGTAAGCGCCATCATCGATTCTTCGTCGCTCCAGCCCTTTCCTTTGGCCACCGTCTCGAACTGGTACCAAAATGCTGCCCATGATGTTGTTCCGTCAAAGTGGGGTACTTCAATCCTAGGAGACCCAATATGCGCTGGAAGTACGGCACCGCTTTGCGATTCAACCTTCAGGATTTTATTGTGCAGTCGCTGCAACGTCACATCGTGTTTCTCTAGCGTTGCATCCACCTGGGTCAATCGCTCTTCGTGTTGGGTTTGCTGTGTCTTCACCTGAAGTACGTCCTCCTTGATGTGCCCTACCACGTCCGATACAGCAACAATTTGCTTTTCCATCGCCGCCTGCTTTTTCTCAATAGCCCCCAACAAAGTCTTTGCTAACTCATCCTGACAACGGGCCTGGTCCTCTCGTAGTTGAGCTAGCTGCGCCTCTTGACGGCGAGTTAGTTCTTCTTGTCGACGAGCTAGTTCTTCTTGTCGACGAGCTTGTTCTTCTTGTCCACGGGCCTGGTCCTCTCGTAGTTGGGCTAGCTGCGCCTCTTGACGGCGAGCTTGTTCTTCTTGTCCACGGGCCTGGTCCTCTCGTAGTTGGGCTAGCTGCGCCTCTTGACGGCGAGCTTGTTCTTCTTGTCGACGAGCTTGTTCTTTTATCAAAATTACCAGGGTGTTAAAGTCCACAGCCGGTGGTTGTGCTGCTACTGAACCCGTTGACGAAGTACTTGCGGCTTCATCTCCTTGCGAAGACGCAGTTTGGCTCCTCGTCACACGTCCCTCGCTGTCTTCTCGTGGCATCTTGAATTCCGCTTCTGACACCAATGTTGCGGGTACGGGGTACGTCAATTCAAATTAAATGCCGGTTACGAAAAGACAGTTATTTATTAAAACCACTAAACTGAGATACACCACTTTAACACAATTACACTTCACACTTTACGTAGGCAATTCAAAACAAACACTGGTAAACGCTGTTCACTTCAAACGTCGCAGGATAGTTCGCACTGATCGCTTTCCGAAGAATGAATACTGCTCGCAGCGTCGCTCACTCTCTATTTATACCCGGCGCGGGCCCTCTAGTAATTTCTTCGAACATACGAGAAGCCTCGCGTGCCCACGCGGTCTAACAGGATTATTCTTTACATGAAAACGCGCGCTCAGGTAAACAAGCAGGGGCGGGCGCGCGCAGGTAAACGAGCAGGCGGGCGCGCGCGAGAATGAACCTTATTGCGTAGTAGAGTGAGGTCCGTTTTCGCGTGCAAGCGTTGAGGTCCGTTTTCCGTTGCCGGGCATCGTCGTAACAATATTGATAAGAGCACCATGTCGCAGCCGCCTCTATGGAATTTATGTTAATCGATGGGTTATAATAAAAAAAAATCTTATAGTGTCCAGTGGTCGGTTCGGCTTGGCACTTTGGATTAAGCCCTTTCTTTGGGACTGTGGTCAAACATTGGTCAATAAAATAGAAATTCTTGTCAAACTCGATAACTAATAATTTTATACAATACTCGTAGTTTTTGATTATACTTTAAATATTATATTATACCTACTTGAATATTATAATTTACACTAGAGTTATACCCACTTTTTTTTCGGAGGAGGAAGCTTTTAGGCACCATAACCGCAGGCTAGCTAGACCTGCGGCCGTGTGTGGGACTCGAGACAGCGTCCACTACCCACTAAACTCCCCCGGTTTTCTCTTCACACCCGTTTGGAACGAGCCGGTGCCAGCCTTGTGGCTATTGACCAGCCAGAGTTCAAATCAAACGACCAAAGAGGAAACTCTAAAAGCCGGTGTCGATGTCACGGCATGGGATACGGATATCTTTCAACAATTTTATGGACCCCATGGGCGCTCCGACTTATCGATTGGGTTTAGGTCTAACACCATACCGGTTCGATTCCCGCTCGTTATTGTTATGGCTTAATTATGTATTGATTAAATAATTAAACGTAACGTATTAAGCTATTATATAGACCTTTGGGGGCAAAGGTCTTTGGTGTTAAAAAAAATTAGTCATTGTGGTGCTTAGTTTTGACGTGCAAAAGAATTTCATGGTAAATCAAATTGCAAAATAAATACTTTGACTTTAAATACATAGTTTGAATAAGTTCGTAGTAGTTTCTGGCCAACTTGGGAAAATATGTGTGTGGAATTACTAACTGTTGTTTTAGGATCATTTAGTGGGTTAAAATTAAGCTATAAACTCCCATTTACACTTTTTTACGTAGATTTTTGACCGCTTCCGTGGAACAGTGGCTAAGCCGCTCGGGTATAAAAACACGGAGGTCGTGGGTTCGATTCCCGCCTTGGGTCTGGTTGGTGGTAGGGCTTTTTCAGAGTCCGACTGGCTAGCTACCACCCCCACAGGTGAAATCTGCCGCCATAACAGCTCTGGCTGTGTTCCGGTAATATTAATGTGGGAGCCAGTATACTTGAAATCAGAGGCTCGAAGATCAGATGAGTCTACAGTCTGGCAGCACATTGAGGGACGTTTCCAGGTGAAGCGTCCCTCAATGGAATAGGCCGCAGTGGCTGCTTACCATCAGGTGGGCTGCGTGCCTGTCTGCTAACTGATCTAGTATAAAAAAAATAAAAATAGAAATTTTAAAGCCCATATTTGTTTAGTCCATAATCTTACACACGGCCGCAGCCTGCAGTTTCTCTTCCTCAACAAAAAGCTCAGTTAGAGCTGCGACCATCGACTAGTTACCTAAATACACGAGCTGACTCAGCTCAGCTGAGCGATATCCCTGGTAGTCATATCAATCCCAGGGACGCTGCCGACGGCGATGTAGGAGCGCGGGGGGATTAGTGGGTATTCTCCGTGCACCAGTCTTTCTTAAGACTGGGGCATGGAGCTGCACTGAGTCCCACACACGGCTCGCCTACCCCAGGCGGGTTATGGTGCGTAAAAGCATTCCCCTCCACAAAAAAAAAAGCTCAGCTGAGCGAGCAAAGCGAGCGAGTCGCTGTAGCGGTTGATAATGGCTATGCTAAGCCTCTATTGATGACAGTAGGCCTTCTTCTTCTTAGCGTGTCGCTGGCAATAAACTAATACAACTAGGAAAAAAATTCCGAACCTCAGCTAGATATTATAATACAAAAAAAAGAACTCGCAGGAGTCGCAGGCCAATACGCGGGCAGAAGCTAGCAATCAATAAATCGTAGTTATAGGGTGGAAATGACTACACGAGCGTTTTCTATCTAATACCGGCTAATGAAGGCTAGATGAGTCTGTGTTCGCTCCCCCCTCCCCCCGCGCTCGTTACGCCCTCGGAGGTAAGGTGGGCGGAATGGTTAACTAATGTAGACCTGCTACTGTTTAGACATGGCTGGGTCAAATAAAATGTTTATTAGAGAAAAAGAATATTAATAATTATTATTAAGGAAGGTAGACTTATCATGTTCCATAGATATCATGTTTCATGCAACCCACCTTTTTTTCGACCTTCTTCTTTAATTGTTTTTGTTCGTATTTGTTCATACACACACATTTATAAACACATATTATTTTAATGTCCTAAATCAATGTGCAAGCCTGAAATTGAAGACTCGAAGATCAGAGAAGCTCACATTATGACACTAATGACTAATGAGCGGGTCGCCTGATAATAAGCAATCACCGCCGCCCATGGACATCTACAACACCAGAGGGATCGCTGATGCGTTGCCGGCTTAGAATAATTATTCTAAGGTTGCCGGCCTTTAAGAGGGGTGTAAGCCTCCGGCACTCTCACAAACCAGACAAAACACAATAGTAGTCAGTCACTATTATTTCACGCTGGTGTTATGTGAGAGGGTGGTACTTCCCCAGACGAGCCGGCACATTCGTACTGTAAAACAGCATGGCTCTGAGACTACTAATAACTAAATATCTCCCCAAATTGAATCCGAGATCCCAGGTCGCGTTTTAATATGACTTATCAATCACTGCAATAAGTCGCTAAACTACCAAATAACATATAGCCCCAAATAACTTTTGACGTCGAGCCGTTTGGTGTATAATGGTCGAGAAGTCGGCTATTACACCAGAGGTCACGAGTTCGATCCCCGCACGGTACAAACATTTGTGTCCATGAACAATTGAACATGTCTGTTTGTATCGGTCTGGGTGTTTCTATGTATAATATGTATGTATTTACAAAAAAAGTATATTATAAGTAATGTTTATCCGTTGTCTAGCACCCATAGCACAAGCTAATGCTTAGTTTGGGGCTAAATGGCGCTGTGTGAATAATGTACAGGGATATTTATTTATTTATATGGTCATGCCCATTCTACGTATTCGCAAGTCTACGAAGTGTATTGAGTATTTAGTAAATTGATCCGGCACAGGTGGTGTCCACGGTACAGTAGCCATTTATCGCGGGTTCCGTATTGCGGATGACTACAATCACGTACAAGGTTCCTGGTAAATTAAAAGGTATAGGGGATTGTGGATATTATGATTAAAAGATATTGTAGTGGTAGATTACAACTGTAAGGGTAAAACTAGATTGAGAAGCTGTGAAAAATCCTCCCACGAAGTAAACCCTAGGTCTTGGGGTAGGGACTGGCTCCCAATCTAGACAGAGAGTGAAGGAGAAACCGGGGGATTTTAATGGGTAGTGAGACGAACATCTTTAGTCCTGAGTCTCACACACGCCTGCAGGTCTTGCGAGCCTAGAATTATGATAATTACGACTATTGTATGCTAAAACACATTAATTACGCCGAACGAACTTTGCTACGATCCTCGAAATCCAACTTGCGTGAGGTAAAGACTTAATGGAGGTCAAAGAATAATGTTAAACTAAATACATATTTCTTTACAAACAAACAATGTAGTCATGGTAATATGGGTCTGGAATTCTGGATGGACCTGAATTGGGTTCAAGTTCCCCCTTCTTCTCCTCCCACTGGGGTGTGTGGAACCCGCGGCGATCGCCGATAAAGTTCAATCGCGGTTTCTCTCACTGCGTAGGTAATTTTAGTATATGCAGAAAAATCAGATACCCTGTTGAAAGTCATTAAAGTAAAGACCCTGAAACTAGGTTAATAAAAACGACAGACGTTCATAGGTATGTTTAATTAAACTAATATTGCTGTAAAATGATCGAAACGTTTGCCTGAAATCAACGTGTTTAATGTTTATCTTTCCAATAAGTTTTGCGTGAACTTTGGACATTATTAACACAGTGCAATCTAGCCCCAAACTCCCCCCAAACAAAAATCAAAGTACCTATTATTAGTAAGGTAAAAATTAATGTTGTATAGGAATGTAATTTTATGGACAGAATAATGGAAGTTATTGACAATAATAATTGACGAAATCGTAGCAAATGAATTTTGCTCTTGATTTTATCTTTATAATTATGTAAAGAAAGATTCATCTGCAAGTTCGACATATACGCCCAAGTTGGATCGAAAACGAACCTCCGACTGTAACCTCGAGTCATACGCTCATACCCGAGAGGACGACAACATATGAAGTCATAAATATCGCCCAGCTGGACCCACAGTGCATTATACTTTTTACACCAAAAACGAAGATTCCACGTTTACGAGTAGATACAGTCGCGGGCGCAAGTGTTCTGAGAATATTTAAAGCTGGTTTATTGCAAGTGGTTTTGGAGTTCCTTGGCAAAGTGTTGATTTTATCCTCAGACGCAAAAAGAAAGGGTGTTATAAGTTTGGGTTAGGTATTAACTGGCCCACAAAAATTCTGGCCCACTGGCGAGTTAATACCATTGACAGTTTGTTAGTATCTGGCCCAAGTTTAGAAGTGGCCGCGGCCCAGTTAACTACTTGCTACAACCTAAGGGGTCAACTGGACCAAAATTGTGATATAGGTACTTTGTAATGTATATATGTTTCTGGACGTGAATAAAACTATATTTCATAAGTTTAGTTTATTATATAACATGGTACATATGATTATATCTGTTTTAAAAATATTATCTATATATATATATATGTAAAGAAAATATAATTTCTTTAAATATAATTTAATTTTTGGTATTTAAGCCGAGCCTTTACTAAAAAGTTCGGTAGTGTAAATAATAGAGGAGGATTGCGTTACCATGGAAACGTTATTTTGTTATTTTGATTTGTTGACAATTTATAATTTCAATGTGAATTAAATATTGTAAAACTATAATAAATAAACTTTAAATGTTGTTTCTCTAGCAATAGAGCAACGCCAACAAGTTTATTTTATTTCAATTCCTCCTATGAAGATATAAGTATCTTATAAAACAACATTTTTGTTTATGAAAGTGAAAAATGGAGAAACTTCGTTTTGAATTCACATTATTACCGGCAAGTGATGGAAAATCTAACATTTGTTGTGTAACATCGATAACTACAAGCGATAATAAAGTATATGCGATACCGCCAGAGTTGCAATCAGTAAGTGAACATAAGGAAATTTTAAAGACAGCAGTTTATAAGAAGATAAAAAACAGTTTGACAAAAAGATACCAGGTAAGAAGAGTTTGGATAACACTGACGGAAGAACTGAATAAAATTTACATTGACGAAGATGGTAATTTACAATTTGCGGATCAATTTTTAGAAGAATTGAAACAAGAACCGCCGCCAACTACCACGGAAAAAATCGAGACAGGTACGTTGGAAGAAATATTTGAAAAATTGCTAAAAAATAGTCAGGAAGTAAAACAATTGAGTTTGACGCACATAGCCGAGAAATTTGTTATTGAGAAATTCACTAGTAAAAATTCGAATGTAAACCAATGGATGGATATTTTTGAAAAAGAATGCTTACGTTTTGATGTCGACACAGATGAAAAAAAAATTGAACTACTAAGACTTTTTATGGATAAAAGTTGTATAGATTGGTATAATTCAATGATTATAAAATTTACATTAAACTCAGAGTGGTCAATATGGAAAACTAAATTCTGTGAATCCTTTGTAAATAAGGGATGGAATGCAGTGACTTACGCATTATCGTTTAAATATAAAGATGGTACGTTGTTGGATTATGCAATCAGAAAGGAGAAATTATTATTGGATATGAGAAAATCTATTGATACAAATACTTTAGTGGATCTTATTGCTGCTGGCCTACCAGAGTTTATACTTAATAAGATAAATAGAGAAGCGTTAGAAGATACAGTAGATTTATTTAATGAGGTGAGCAAGTATGAGCACATGGTAAATAAAAAAAGTTCTTTATTAAAGGCGAAATATGTAAATTTAAGACATGATTATAATACTGAAGGACAAAACTCTTGTAAAAATTGTGAGAGATTAAATAAAGGGGTTCGGTATCACCCTGAAGCTCGCTGCTGGTTTAGAACAAAATCGGAAGAGAAGATAAAATATAAAAATTACATAAAGCATTTAAACAATTCAGTAATAGAAGCCGAATTGAACGATTCCATTCAAAAAAACGAATAGTGACACCATTAATAACTGTCAAACTAAGATTAAATGATAAATTAGATATTTATGGGATTTATGATTCTGGTTCAAACGTTTCTTTGATTAACTCTAAACTGTTAAAACTAAAAGGGAAAGGGAACCGTTTGAATGAAGAAAATTTAGTAACGATTAGTGGTGTCAAAAAGACAAGTGGTTTGACAAATTTGAAAATAAAAATATTTGACTTAGAGAAGAATGCTGACGTTTACATTATGAATGAGCAAAACTTCAAATATGATTTTTTAATCGGATTAGACTTGATAAAGATGTTTAAGCTAATTCAAGATGAAAATTTGAAAATAACTCAAAAACAATACTCAAACAATGAAGATGACAATAATGAATATAAAATAAATTATAATGAACATGTCAAAGAAGAGGATTTTAATTTAAAAGTAGATCATTTAACTGAATTTCAGAAGTCTGAAATTAATACGTTGATAGAAAATTTTGACTCAATATTTGCTAAAACTAAATACGATATCGGCACTGTCCATGGATATGAAGCTAGAATAGACTTAATAGTTGATAAATATTGCAGTAAAAGACCTTACAGATGTACACTGGAAGACAAAAAAGAAATAGAAGAACAAATTGCGAAGTTACTTGATAATAGACTAATAGAAGAATCATACAGCCCATTTGTTGCACCTGTTACTTTGGCTTTTAAAAAAGAAGATAATAGAAAGTCCAGACTTTGCATAGATTTCAGAGATTTGAATAAGATTGTTGTACCTCAGGCACAACCTTTTCCGTTAATTGAAGACTTGATGATGAAAACTAGAAATTGCAATTATTTTTCTACGCTTGATATTAATTCTGCTTTTTGGTCGATACCTTTACGAATAGAAGACAGGAAAAAGACGGCATTTGTAACACAAGAGGGACATTACCAATGGACTTGTCTCCCTTTTGGACTAAAGACTTCACCGGCAATTTTCCAAAGGATACTGAGTAACATACTAAGAAAATACAAACTTACGGAATTTGCTGTTAATTATATAGATGATATTCTTATATTTTCTAAAACATTCAATGAGCATATAAATCATCTAACACGGCTATTAGAAGCAATAAAAAAGGAAGGATTTAGACTGAAATTTACGAAATGTACATTTGCTTCTGATTCAGTAAAATACCTCGGACATATAATTAAAAATAATTCTGTTCAACCATTAAAAGATAACTTAAGGTCAATTAAAGATTTTCCCGTTCCGAAAACACAGAAAAATGTGAGACAATTCCTCGGTAAAATAAATTTTTATCATGAATACATACCAAAGAGTGCAATAATATTAGATCCATTGCATAATTTGCTTCGGAAAAATCAAAAATTTGTTTGGACTGAAAAATGCCAGAATGCATTTCAAATTATCAAAAACCTTTTATGCTCTCAACCAATCTTGGAAATTTTCGATCCCAATTTACCTATTAATATTTACACAGATGCTTCAATATAAGGTGTCGGAGCCGTACTAAAACAAATACAACCTGATGAAAAAGAAAAAACAGTAGCTTATTTTTCTAAAAAACTAAATGAAGCGCAGAAGAAAAAGAAGGCGATATATTTAGAATGCTTGGCTATCAAAGAAGCGGTGAGATTCTGGCAATACTGGTTAATAGGTAAATCATTTACAGTGTATTCAGATCACAAACCACTGGAAAATATGAATCTTAAATCTAGAACCGATGAAGAACTAGGTGATTTAACATATTACCTGTCTCAGTATGATTTCAACATAAAGTATGCTCCAGGAAAACAAAACTTAGAAGCGGATTGTCTTAGTAGGAATCCAGTATTAGAATGCTCTGAAAATGTTGATGAACAATTAAAAGTTGTGAATTTAATTAAATTAGAAGATATTGTGAAAGATCAAGATGAAAATAGCGAAATTCAAAATAAAAAGAGTAAATTGATAAAAAGACACGGACTCTACTTTAAAAAGAATAAAAGGAAAGAAAAGATTATTTTATCAGAAAAATTTAGTGTGAAATTTTTAAAGAATATACACGAAAGCCTTTGTCACATTGGAATCGGACAAATGCAAAAGACAGTTAGTACTCTCTATACTGCCAGGAATTTTTCTAAAAATATACGGATGATATGTAAAAGCTGTGAAATTTGCATAAAAAACAAGTCAAGAGGACACGACAAATATGGATTTATGTCTCACCTTGGACCTGCTACAAGACCTTTTGAAATAATGTCAATAGACACAATAGGTGGATTCGGAGGCTCAAGATCAACGAAAAAATATTTACATCTATTAGTCGATCACTTTACCAGATATGCATTTATAACAACATCAAAAACCCAGAATGCAAATGATTTTATAAAATTAGTAACGAAAATAACTGAACCGAAAGAAATTGATATCATACTAACTGATCAGTATCCCGGAATAAATTCCAAAGACTTCAAAGATTTTTTGAGCGACAAAAATATAACTATGGTGTTTACAGCAGTTAATACGCCTTTTTCAAATGGCTTAAATGAGAGGCTGAACCAAACATTGGTAAATAAAATTAGATGTAGAATGAATGAAACAGGAAGGAGTAAGGCCTGGACAACAATAGCTCAAGAATGTGTAAATAAATATAATGAGACGAGTCATACGGTCACAGGTTTTGCACCAAGTTATCTTTTATATGGTAGAAATGTTGCAATTCTGCCAAAGGAATTGAAGAAAGAGACGTCAAATGATGATTGGGTCCGAGACAGAATGACGGCACTTAAAAATACAATAAAATCACATAAATACAATAAAACGAAATTCGATAAAAATCGCAAATGCTATGAATTTAATGTTGGAGATATGGTATATGTTGAAAATGGAAATAAACTAAACAGAAAGAAATTAGATGAATTGATGATTGGACCTTATATAATAGTTGATAAAATCTCAAATTCAATTTATAAAATAGACACCGGTCATAAAAGGAAGATGGAATCAAATCTTTTCCATATTACAAAACTTATTCCAGTGTGTCTAGAAAGAGACAAAGAATATAATGAAGAAGTGTAGATTGTATTTGAAAATTTGACTAAAAATTTTCTTTCCCTAGGGGGGGAGATGTAAAGAAAATATAATTTCTTTAAATATAATTTAATTTTTGGTATTTAAGCCGAGCCTTTACTAAAAAGTTCGGTAGTGTAAATAATAGAGGAGGATTGCGTTACCATGGAAACGTTATTTTGTTATTTTGATTTGTTGACAATTTATAATTTCAATGTGAATTAAATATTGTAAAACTATAATAAATAAACTTTAAATGTTGTTTCTCTAGCAATAGAGCAACGCCAACAAGTTTATTTTATTTCAATTCCTCCTATGAAGATATAAGTATCTTATATATATATATAAAAGAAAGTCGTGTTTGTTACAACACTTATAACTCGAGAACGGATGAACGGATTTAGATGAAATTTGGCACACGTATAGTTTATAACCGGGATTAGAACATAGGATACTTTTTATCCCGGAAAAGTGGGGGGAAGGGGAGATAGTTGAAAATGAAATTACGCGCGGGTTAAACCGCGGGGGCGACCGCTAGTTGTACATAAACCATTCAGAACATATCGACGGTGGAAAGGCAAAACTTACCAAACGCCATTAACCTAACTTTACAGTAGAGCTGTTTAAAGTTTTGAAATTTGGAAAAAAAATCATAGAAAATCCCGTATTAATCAGAAAAAGATTTGAGTCACTACATTGAAAAGGTATTTAATTTATCTATACAACTGTTTAAATATTATAGCGATAACTCTATTGATTTAGAATTTAGTGTCGTTTGGTAAAAAACTACCTAAAATCATGGGCAGGTAAAAATTACTAAACGACAACTAAAATAAATATGACGTAGGGTAAAACCTACTAAATATAAAATGATTTATAACTGGATACGGGAACAAAGAACTAAAGAAAAAAAATTCAGTTTTCCGGTTCGGGCAAAAATTACCAAGCTCATCTGTCAAGTTAGCAATGGACCATGATTTTTTACCATATCCGTAATATGACATAACGTTGACCCATATTTCCTCAAAACTTTGTGAATTAAAAGTTGTAATAAGTAGTATTCCCTTGATTATTTTCAATTTTATTATATTAAAAATAAATCCTACCTCACCTTAATAATGCTTTGATCCTCTTGTGTTTCATAATAATATAAATAAAAGAATAATGTTCTTAGTTATTGTATATTTGGTTTCAATTAGCACACCATACAGTCATAATATTATAGATACATACTGTTAAGGATTGTGAAATCAGTCTTGTAGGTAAGTCTTAAAAGTTTTTCTCAATAGGTAATTGTCACAATCGTAATCGTAACATAACAAATTCAACTTAACAACATTATGAATAAACCTAGCCTAGAAAATTAAACCTTAGACAGTCTTTGTAATTAGGTAATATCTGTGTAATTAGATAATAGCCTCCAAAGCAAAAGTGGGAGTACAAAATTGCAGCGAATCGGTAGTAGGATCCCAGGGGGACTTCAACGCTAAACTGAGAGTTCCAAATTGCAGCGAATCGGTAGAAGAATCCCATGGATTTTGAGCCAGGAATCATAAGAGGCAGATGCTCGTCAACTTTCTCGAACGGGAGGGGCTCTTCTTAGTTCTTGATGAACTGTTCCTTCAAAAAGCAGCCCTAAAGAAAGTGGACGTGGCAGAGCCCCGACACTATGACGAAAAACGAGATCGGCTTCAACTTGGCGGACAGGCGGCACATATGCAGATATGTCTTTGTGATCAACAGGTTTAATACCGGCAGCGATCACAGACTTGTCCGAGGCACTCCGAATATCGACTTTAAAGCCGGACGCGTCCGTTTGATTGAAGTCCAGACTCTGGCGAACCCTGCTCCAAACCATGATAGGATCTGAAACGTTCCAGACGAACCTGGAGAACCAATTTGCTGCCTTGAAAACCACAATTGATGTTGACCGAAACCTTGAAAATGTGGTTCGAGTCCTCAGGCGCAAAGGCAGGAACTCGAAAATTTCCGGAGGGACTCTAGGGCTAATGAGGCAACAACGTGAAGACCCACCCGCTTCTTCGTTCGGAAGAAGAGCTCTTAACCGGGAGATAAATAAACGTGTGCGTCACGATCTCCGGTGCTTTCGATCTAAAGTGCTATAGAGCAAAATCAGCGGTCTAAGGTGTTCGTACAATCTATCGGAAGAAACCACCTGACGAAGCTGATCACAGCGAGTGGAGAAGTTGTTGCCTCAAAGCCGGCAGTCCTTTCGGAGGTACAGGACTTCTATCGCCGGTTATACGCTTCGCATGCATCTCGACCTGATACCGAAAATGAGGAGTCTAGGGCCACGTGGCCCTAACGTTAAGTTTCCCTAAGATAACGTTAACTCGCTATTACGCTGAAGACATGCCAGAAGTCAGCGTTGGCGAAATCGAAATTGCTCATGGGCAGCTTAAAAATGGAAAAGAGGACGGCGTTACTACAGACTGCTAAAGGCTGGAGGTAAACTCGTACTGAGGAAGCTCCAAAAGTGTGGTAGCCCTGTTCTTCAAAAAAAGTGACAAAAGCCTGTTGAAGAAATATCGACTATTATACCCTTCTAAGCCACGTCTATAAGCTATTCTCAAGAGTGATCACGAACCGTCTTGCGCGAAGACTCGACGAGTTTCGGAGCGGATACGGCACCATAGACCACATCCACACTGTGCGGCAGATTATACAGAAGACCGAAGTGTATAATCAGCCCCTGTGTCTAGCATTCGTGAACTATGAGAAGGCCTTCGACTCGGTTGAAATCTGGTCCGTTCTGGAGTCCCTGCAGCGTTGCCAAGTAGACTGGCGATATATCCGAGTGATGAGATGTCTGTACAAAGCAGCCACCATGTCCGTCCAAGTACATAATCAGCAGAAAAATTCTAGACCAATGCATCGAGGAGTGAGACAAGGGGACGTCATCTCCCCGAAATTGTTCACAAATGCAATGGAGGATAGGAAGTGGCATCAACATAAATGGCGAATATATGTCTCACTTACGATTTGCAGATGACATCGTCATAATGGCGGAGACGATGCTGGACCAACAACAGATGCTGAATGACCTGGCTGATTCTTCTTTACGCATCGGCATACGGACGAACTTGGACAAAACCAAGGTCATGTTCAATGAACAAGTTCTACCAGAACCGATTGCTATTCACGGCGCCGTCCTTGCAGTTGTTCAAAAATATGTGTGGGTACCTTGGGCAGTCGTTGCAGTTGTGTCAAAACAACTTTGAGGACGAGATGAATAGAAGAATACAGTTGGCTTGAGCAGCGTTTGGAAAACAACGTCGAGTCTTCTCATCGTCGATTCCACAATGCCTATAGGTAGGTTTTTAGTGCGTCCTACCCGTCATGACATACGGAGCTGAAACGTGGACACTTACGGCACGGCTAGTCAACAAGTTTAAAGTCGCTCAGCGGAAAGAGCTATGCTCGGCGTTTCTCTGCGGTACTGCATCCGAATGAGTTGATTCGGCAGATAACCAAAGTCACCGACATACATAGCTCGCCGGATTAGCCAGCTGAAGTGGCAGTGGGCTGGCCATATCAGCCGTAGAACCGATAACCGTTAGGGTAAACGGGTTCAAGAGTGGAGACCGCGTCTCGGTAAACGTAGTGTCAGACGCCCTCAGGCCAAGTGGAGCGATGATCTGCGCAAAATGGCTGGCAGGAGCTGGATGTGAGTGGCCGAGGATAGATCATCGTGGCAAGCATTTAGAGAGGCCTATGTCTAGCAGTGGACTATCACAGGCTGATGATGATGATGAGGTGATAGCCATATTGAACAGTCATTTTTAAACATAACTAATTTTTCTATCAAAAGATTAAATTAAAATCTTATATAAATGAAACGCGTTTTACATAAACAGTGGTCAACAAGAGTGGTAATAGTCACCAACAATGGTTGCACTGAAGTCTCTGACCCAGGACTAGCAATTCCAGCGGCGGTCAACGCTTGACCGATAATGTTATCAATACGCTTTCTTCTATCCATTGTTATCTAAAACAAAAAGCAATGTTAACAGACAAACAGAACCAAATTACTTAACAAAATACGTGATCTAAATATCAGCAACACAAAATTAGTACTTACCTCGCCGTCCCACTCGCCATTCCCGGAATGCGCGTGCGTCCTTACCGACGACTTGTCGGGCACTCGACGCTTTGTTTTTTACCAAGCAACGACGCCGGAGCAATTCTTGGTTCGGACAACCGACAAAACTAAGACATCGCGAGTTATCTAAACGCCAATCAGCACTTGATTATTTTCGTGTAAACTTATCCAAATGCCAATAAATTTCATGATTTGGGCAGGTAAAATTTTACCATACGCCACTCGAGCGTATTTTTATGGTAGGGTAAAAATGTCCAAATCACAAACGTTCAGAAAACTCGTCGGGGAATAACATACTAAATCAAACTGTTTATAGAAATTTTGGCTGGCAAAGATAACCAAATAACTTCGAGCAAGTTTTTAGAGGAAAGCAAAAACTACTTAATACTGATTGTGTGAAAAAGACGGTAAGGTAAAATTTACTTAGTCCGCGGTGTAATCTGAAAGTGCTTCCTAAGTACAAAATTTTCATAAACTGCCCAAAATGATGTCGCTAGGTTTTGGAAAAACACACGAATGGAGGGAATTTTGAATTTACCAAGCGCCAAAAAGTTGATCCTAGAAGGATGAAAGTGAGACCAATCGACGCAGAAAAAAAAGACGAATCCAACGGTATATATAACTCTATATGGGCCATTTTGGCGTTTGGTAAGTTTTGCCTTTCCACCGTCGATATGGATATTTATTTATAAAATACTTTAGGTATATTAAAAACATAATTATACAGGATTATTCCCGACTACAGGATTATACCAAATCTACTCGTAGTAGATACTCTTTATGAAAATTTATTTGGCTTGCTAACTTCTGAGTTTGACTCAATATTTACTAAAAAGACAATAAAAACTAATAATTCTAAAGCTTCATTCAATGACTGGGCAACTAAAGGTATTTATAAGAGTAGACATAGATTATATGAACTGTATGGTTTAAAAGCATGTTCTAAAGATCCAAAGGTCATAGAATATGTTAAAAACTATTCCAAGATTTTTAAGAAAGTATGTTATAAAGCAAAATCTATTTACTTGCGTAACAAAATAAATAAGTCAAGTAACAAAGTCAAAGCTACTTGGAATATAATTAATAAAGAGACATGTAGATTAAAGCCATACGAAAGCGACTATTCCTTAAAAGTTAACAATGAAATTCTTAAATCTGATATAGAAGTCGCTAATGCCTTTGAAACTTTTTTCTCAAATATACCTATTATAACAACTAGTCAATTAAATTCTAGCTCACACCAAGCTCAAATTTTATTAGCTTCGAGTGTAGCTGAATGTCAGATTCCGTTTAAATTTGATTATATAAACCCAAACACAATTTTGAAAACGTTCAAAGAACTGAACATGAAAAAAACCGAAGACTTATGGGGCATCTCTACTGATATAATGAAAACAGTAATTGATGTTATTTCACCCCATTTAGCATTCATTTTTAACAAATGCATTGATGAAAGTCAATTTCCCAATTTGATGAAGTACAGTAAAATAATACCTTTATTTAAATCGGGCAATAAAAGTGACCCATCCAACTTCAGGCCAATTTCTATTTTACCATCTTTAAGTAAAATTTTTGAAAAAATTATGTTTAATCAATTACTTGAACATTTCAACATCAATAATTTACTTCATAAAAAGCAATATGGTTTTACTAAGAACAAAAGTACAACCGATGCGGGAATTGAACTTATTAAACATATCCTTGATGCTTGGGAAGGTAAACAGAACGCAATAGGTATTTTTTGTGATTTATCAAAGGCATTTGATTGTGTTGACCATACAATATTACTTGATAAATTAAAACATTACGGTGTCTCCAACGCTGCCATGAAACTAATTGAATCGTATCTCACTGACAGGATACAAAGAGTCAATATCAACAATATTAATTCGTGTGGTGCTAAACTGAGAATGGGCGTGCCACAAGGCTCTATACTGGGCCCTTTGCTATTTTTGATTTATATAAACGATCTACCATACTACACCGGAGACCTCTGTGAGATAGTTCTGTTTGCTGATGATACTTCTTTGATATTTAAAACAGATAGAAATGAAAAAACATTTGACAAGGTAAACAGGGCTCTGTCGCGAGTGTCACAATGGTTTAACACAAACAACTTATCACTAAATGCAAAGAAAACGAAATGTGTTAAATTTATGATGCCTAATGTAAAACAGATGGATACATTCATTACTATGAATGATGAGCAATTAGAAATAGTTAATGATACTTTGTTTTTAGGAATTAATATTGATTCCAAACTTCAATGGGGTCCTCATATTACTGCATTAGCAGCAAGACTTAGCTCAGCTGCTTATGCAGTAAGAAGAATAAGATATATCACTGATGTTGAAACGGCAAGATTGGTTTATTTTAGTTATTTTCATAGTGTCATGTCATATGGTCTACTGTTGTGGGGCTCTGCTGCTGACATCGAGTCTATATTTATATTACAGAAAAGAGCTATTCGTGCAATCTACAACCTTAGACCTCGTGACTCGCTCAGAGGTCTATTTACACAAATTAACATTTTAACCGTTCCTTCGCAATACATTTTTGATTGTTTAATGTATGTTCGGAAGAATTACAATAATTTTCTAAAAAAATCCGACTGTCACAAATTTAACACAAGGAATAAGCACAGACTTGCCGTTCCTAATGTCAGGCTTCATAAAACAGGAAAGTCATTTGTTGGACTGAGCATTAAACTATTTAACAAAGTACCACAACGTCTTGTAGAATTACCTTTAAATAAATTTAAAGTCATAATTAAAGATTACCTTATGAGGAAAGGTTACTATAAAGTAGAAGATTACTTAAATGACAAGACTCTGTGGACATGAAACACATTTGCTTCTCTGCACATCTACTCTTATGCTTATTTATTGTACTTATTACATATATTATTATTAAGTTGACATTATATTGTTATTAATTTGACATTATATTATTATTAAGTTATTATTGTACAACACAAAATGATTTAAAAAAGGCTATCATATGTAACTGTTGAGTTTCTTGCGGCACTTCTTCTCAACAGCAGGCCATTCATTCACGTCGAAGTGCTGGTAGGAAAAAAAGTTTATGACGTGCAAAAGAATTTCTTGGTAAATCAAATTGCAAAATAAATACTTTGACTTTGACTTTGACTTCTAGAAGTTAAAAAAACAGTCGCAAGCGATTTTCGACCTTATCGACATTTACCAAAATAACTGATTTTAATGAACTAGCAAAGATAGTCGACAAGCGGTTGCGAAAAAGCAACAACATTTTAAATGTCAATAAGGTCGAAAATCGCTTTCACCTGTTTTTTTTTGTTTGTCTATTGATTTGAAGTAAAAAAAACAAGCAAGCTATTTTCGACCTTATTGACATTTAAAATTTTGTTGCTTTTTCGCAACTGCTTGTCGACTATCTTTGCTAGTTCATTAAAATCAGTTATTTTGGTAAATGTCGATAAGGTCGAAAATCGCTTGCACCTGTTTTTTTACTTCAGATCAATAAACAATGTTTTCCCGACATTAATTTGTTTTCCGAAATTTTCACACGTTAAACAATAATTTCCCGACATTCATTTGTTTTCCGAAATTTTCAAACATTCCGTCAATTTTTTTTTTTTTACTACAAATGTATATTAAATACATATTTCTTCAGATATTTGCATTTAATGGTAATTGGACAGCTACTCTTCAAATTGTCGCGTCGTCGCGTCTTGTCGCGCAAAAAAAAAACTCCCAAAAACAAGTCCGCATTCGTACGGTATAGGCAACTGGGGTAGATACCTACCTAGGTACCTATCTAAATAAGCAGTAGGGTCAGTCAAAACTTTTCCAGTTCTGTCTGCTCCTAGTGGGGGCAGACGGAACCTAAACTAAAAAAGTTTCGACTGCCCCCACTGCTTATTTAGATAAGTAGGATAGGAGTAGTTAACTGGGCCGTGGCCACTTCTAAACTTGGGCCAGATGAATACTAACAAACTGTCAATGGTATTAACTCGCCCGCGGGCCAGAATTTTTGTGGGCCAGTTAATACCTAACCCCACTAGGGTCTCACCATTATGCCGTTTTTAAACGAAAATAAATAAGGAGTTTGGTGGAGGGCTATTGAGAATAGGGATGCGGAGGAAAAAGAGGAAGGAGGTTTTAGGTTAGTTAGAGCCTCCGACGCTTTTATTCAACAATCGAAGCGCAAAGCGCACCACACATACGTCGATCTTTATGAGATGGTAGTACATTCCCGGTCGTATATAAAGGCGTGCAACGCATCCGACCGAGATTTAGTCGCAAGTGACAGTAGTGATACCATACCCTTGTGCGTTTACGTCACTCTTTCATGAATTCCAGGTAAACTTACAGAACCATAGAAAAAGTATCCCAACTCGTACTTGGCAGTAATTTTTCACGTTTTTGTCACCAAGACAAAGATGTGGGCGGCTATTGTGGCACATTGAACAATGATATGCCCTTACAGTAGGAGATTTAGCAGAAATAAAGAACAATAAAATATGTGCTTATGTAGAACAACAAAACTTATAAATTAAAGAAAGTTGAGTCGTTTGTTGGGTTGCGCTTAGTGAATTGAATTGTCATGTTCAAACGACTTTTGTGCTAGATTTACCTGTTAATTTGTCAAGTGCTTTGTTGGTTTGAGTACTTATTCTACTACTTATTTATTAAAGATAGCGGTCGCCTCCACGGGCGTATAATTTCTTTATTCAAATATCCCCCCTTCCCACACCTTTCATGGGTAAAAAGTACCCTATGTCACCCGGGAATAGTGTAGCTTTTCAACAGTGAAAGAATTTTCCAAATCGGTTCAGTAATTCCGGAGTCTAATCAATACAAACAAACAAACAAATCTTTTCTCTTTATTAGTATAGATTAGTATAGATTGCAAGTTGAGTTAATTCTTCCCTCACAGCTACTTAAAACACCAACGAAAAAATAATATTTTTTTGGAACTGCTCTACTACTTATTTATTAAATAAAGCGGTCGCCTCCGCAGGCGTGTAATTTCTTTATTCAAATATCCCCCCCTTCCCACACCTTTCCGGGGTAAAAAGTACCCTATGTCACTCGGGAATAGTGTAGCTTTTCAACAGTGAAAGAATTTTCCAAATCGGTTCAGTAATTCCGGAGTCTAATCAATACAAACAAATCTTTTCTCTTTGCAATATGAGTTTAAATAACAAGTAGGCGCGTACGTTTCCATTTTGCGAATGTATTCCGGTTACATGCTCTAAAATCTGCACCGCTTATTAAATGATTGTAGTACTCACGGGAACGGTAACGGTACTACTTGACATATATTATTCTATAAAAATCTAACCGCTACGAATCAATAGACCGAAAAAAATAATTTAACACTTTCCCCGCCACGCTTTTTTCCGAAAATGGTGCCCCACACGCCACGACCATTAAAAAAAAAATCCAAAAAATTATTAGGTTATACTCAACTCATTCAGGCAAGTAAAAATACAACGTTTCTTGATCATGTTTTTTTGTCTGATATATCAGACATTGGCGTGGTGGGCACGAAAATGGTTTGTCTGATATATCAGACATTGGCGTTGAAAGGGTTAAAGCCTTTTTAAAGCGCTCTCCCCTAAATCTTTTGTACACAACAGTACACCGGAGCAAGCCAATAAATCCAAATAGGCTTTATTGGTATCCTACAGTGGCATCTGACACCGCGGCAATACCAATATAGTATGTTTTATTAATTCCATCGAGGTTCATCGATTACTCACACGGCAAAGGGTTAAACTATTTTTTATATATTTTTATTAGCGAATGGGACATCTTGAATCTTTGTGTGTTTTGATTTTGTGGGGTTATGAACAAAGTCTTGAGAGCCCATGTGTAACTAACAGATAACCGATTGCAACTGCATAATATCATTGTAAAGATGATTTAATTTTAATGTGCTAACTTTTAGTGCAGTCGTACTTAAATAGGATAGTATACCTATTATAGTATACCTACTTTTGTGTCTAGATTTTAAAAATGTTTTCATATGATAAAAACGTTAAACCTGCGTGGATGTCTACCAACTGAATTTATAAAAAAAAACAGTGAAATAATTTTTGCTTGAAAAACTTTCTCACAAAATTGCGCGTTTATTTCGTTTAGTTTTTCACTGTTTTTCACGATTCACTGAATATTGTGATTTGGTGATTTCGTATTATTTCTTGGTCTAGTAATTTAAATACACAATAGGTCAGTATATCGGAACAATGCAAGTATAAGACACACACAGGCCGAATGTTAATCCGATGAAGAATAAATAAGGTCAAAATCTGACCCTCAACTCTTAAATTTCAACCTATTTAGTAAAAGAAACATTCCCATAGAAGGTTCCGAGATTATGGTGGTTTTTTGTCTCGTTTTTTCGGCTGTTTCCGAGAAGAGGTGATTGGGTAAAAAGTGGGGATTCGGTGCGAGAGGCGAGCGGTCTGACTTCCGCCCGGTCACCGCTGGCCGGTATTAGGGTGTTAGGATAGAAGTGGTGTGGAGTCGGTTCAAACTATAGGTTTTATTTATTAAATTAATCATTGTGCTTGCCACGTGGTGGTTAAGCAGCTTGAAGAATATGAAACATGCTCAGTTGAACAATGAGACGACTCAGCGTCGTTCGACCGGCGTATGAAAACAAGAAGGGCCGAAGGGCCGACCACGAATAATGGGAATAATTTGACAATAACAACTTAGTTATATTTTTGGTAGAAAGAAAACTATTTTTTTTTATACTAACTCAGTTGACAGGCTCGGAGCCCACCTGATGGTAAGCGGCCACTGCGGCCAATTCCATTGAGGGACGCTTCACCTAGAAGCGTCGCTCAATGTGCTGCCAGACTGTAGACTCATCTGATCTTCGAGCCTCTGATTTTAAGTGTACTGGCTCCCACATTAATTTTGCCGGAACACAGCCAGAGCTGTTGGAAAAGTGCTTCGAGTCGAGCAATTTGTATGGGCGTTCTATGTTTTAGTTTTGCTACTTGCGTTACCAAAATTCCCATACTTATTTCTCTATTTGAATTTGTTACTTCTCACGTGTTGTCTATGCTAGCCCTACAGACGGACATTTAATTTTCAACCAAGCCAAAAACTCAATAGGTAATTTTGTTACATCGACTCCACTCCACCCCTGTTCGCAGCGTGAAGAATGTTATTAAGTGGATGAGTAGAAAAAACAAAAATATCTCTATCGAGCGGTCGGACGTGATAATTAGTAGTCATGGACCCAGCGCAGGCGCACGCACTAATTGCGCTGCTTCGTGTTTATTTGCTAACGCCTACTGTTTGCTATCATCACAGGCTATGGTGATTTGACGAGGAACTACTCCTTAATTGTACGTAGTGGAGGTGAGGCTTTTGCCACATACCCATTACATCCCCTCTCATAACGCTGTGGGAATAATGAGTGGATTATTAGAGGAATATCTTGTCGAAATCCTTCCTTCTTTTTTTTGATGCGCTGTGGAAATGCCGCCTGCCCCAGTTGTTTCTGGAGAAGACGCGTAGCGGCCTCGCCGCGAGTTGCACGGTACCCTAAAGCACACTTTCCGACGGCGGTTCGGAAGGTAGTGTTGGGCTCTCCCCTAGGATTCCCTAATACCCTGTGGCATCCCTAAGTAAGTCTGCCGCGTCGACATTTTACCCTTTCACGCCTAAACTCTGAACCGTTTTTACTCATTCAGACAAGAACTTGGAAAGGAAATACATAGTCTTCTTTTTTATCCCGGGGTAATATTCAATTTTAGTAAAAAATATTGCGGATTTGCGGCCAATTACTTATCAAATTACCTACACCGCCTGAAAGTACCTAAGACATACCTACATATTTTGGTACGACGCGACGTGTGGTGTGTGCAAAAACAGGTGCCCTCTTTATTATAATTACCCAAGGATTTTCTCTCACCAAACCTCCGTACTTATTTTTTTTATCCGCCCTGAGTGGAGCTGGGGTTATGTTGTTTTACTTGTTTTCTCTACTACCTACTGAAACTCCAATCGCACTTTGCCAGGCCATGTAAGCAGTGATTTTGCATACCATAGACGCAAATCCACAGGGCAAATCTTTTCCTAAGGGCTTTCGTGGTTATTAAATAGAGATTATTTATGTTGGTTTAATATCAGTACTTTTAGAGGAAATAAATTATGTTTTGTAATCTTACCACAATGACGTTCAATATTTGTCTTACTTACCACTAAAATTCTAAAAATATACAAATCATGAAAAGCGCCATCTATCGCTGATAATAAAAACCACAAAAATCCAGTTTGCTTTTCTACACAAATACTTAAATAGTTAAGCAACAGAAGTACAGATGGCGTTGTACGCTTAAACCATTTATTTTCGAAAGCTTTCACTAGATGGCAGTAAAAAGATTTAACGAATAGCCGATAGGTGGCGCTTTTATAATCCTACCAGATGAAATATACAGCTTGTCTCATGGATAGATTGATGCGAATGTGATATTGTATTCGTCCGGGTTATTATAACAGTATTTTGTAGTCGATACGATACAGAAGTCAGAACGAAGCTGATGTCTGTCTATTACTTGCTCAGTGGTCTATGGACGGATCTGGCACTTGGCAGGCAGTCTGTAGCTATTGCCGTGGAGGGCTGATGTGACAGCTAAAATTTTAGCGTGAAAATGCTGTGAACAGTGTTTTTTTACTTATTTGTGACTGAAATTTGTTTCAATACGCATGTTTATTTACCGGCGAATGTAGTGCAGTGCTCGTTTGTGAATTTAAGTGAACGTTACTGTGTAAAATCGTGACCTAAAGTAGATATTGGTGTGATTACTTCGAGTTCGCCGGCTTATCATGTTTGGTGAGTGTATGATCGATATTTACCCCCTTATAAAGTCTTCATTGGATGCCTTTTTTAATGTTCACACACTAGGCACGCGGTTTATTTTATAAAAGTAGTTTTATTTACACTGGGTTGTTGTTGAAAGTTGTGTGTGTGTGTTGTCGTGAAGACGCCTTTAACGTTGAATCTAACTCGAAGGAACCGTTTGCACTTGTTTTTCCCACTGGCTTATTATTATTTCCGGCCAATTAGCCACTTACTGGAATGGAAAAATCAATCGGAATATTTTACCATGTAATAAGTAAGTATGTCTTTGTTTACAATTGTAGTAAGTTTCTAGTAAGTAGTAAGTAAGCTCGTTTGTTTTCTTATCTGC
Organism: Mecyna flavalis; assembly: GCA_949319885.1. Classification (NCBI taxonomy): domain Eukaryota; kingdom Metazoa; phylum Arthropoda; class Insecta; order Lepidoptera; family Crambidae; genus Mecyna; species Mecyna flavalis. The sequence goes on along the minus strand of OX439419.1, from coordinate 6,710,391 downwards.
CATCGACAGTACTGTTACATTAATACAGTTTAGAATTAATTTTATAAATGCTTTACACAAGCTACTAATGGTTCCATCTGACTTCTGTTGATAACTGTATTTTAGAGTACTGTACAGGGGATTTTTAAATAGTTAAACTTTATGTACAACAAAGTGTGATAAACAAGGATCATAAAATTTTATGATTTATGGACTTAAAAATATTGTGGAAAAATATTTCTTACATATCCTGTATTTAATGATAAGATTAGCTACTTAGTGTCCAAAATAGGTATACCAAATGTACTTGTATTAGAATATAATCTGACAAATTTTGCAAATCTAGGTCTGCTATTACTTGTTTAACTAGGTTGTATAAAAAAACCAATATTCCCACACCAAAATCTTTGCTAGTATAAAGGAAAAAAAAAACCCTTAACTGTTTTGTTTATTTTACCACAAAATGATCTAGGGTGTGAGAAATATTTATGTTAAGTTGTTTTAAAAGGTCATATCCTAATATTTCAGCTTGCCAGTGTCCATAAATAAAAAGAATGTTTTATTACCTTATTAAAATGTTGATCTTCGTAGATTTGAGGGGTCTTCCTCAAATCCTCAAGTGCAAACCTCCCTGTCGTCTGACAGAGCCGACCTGGACAAGATATGCCGCATCACTTACATTGTTGAAATCTATGCAAGAGGCATACGTCCAGCAGTGGACGCAGATATGCTGGGAAGAAGTATAATCATTTACAATATTTTTAACACTTTAGTCTCTATCATAACTATATTGAGTCATTTTAAGTTTAGAAGTTCTTTACCTGCTGTACCCTTATACCATTACATTTAGTTAGCATATTAATGATACTAATTTCAAGGCCATGGTAATTTCATAGCTTTAACCCTTTCAACGCCAATGTCTGATATATCAGACAAACCATTTTCGTGCCCACCACGCCAATGTCTGATATATCAGACAAAAAAAACATGATCAAGAAACGTTGTATTTTTACTTGCCTGAATGAGTTGAGTATAACCTAATATTTTTTTGGAATTTTTTTTTTAATGGTCGTGGCGTGTGGGGCACCTTTTTCGGAAAAAAGCGTGGCGGGGAAAGGGTTTAACTGCCTAGTTGAATCCCCATGCTAATGAAAATAGACAATTATCCATGGTAACAATGCCTAGGTTACATCATTTCGTACCACTGCACTGTCTAGTATTAGTCACTATGTTATGTGAGGTGATTAAGTGAATACCTCTGGAAATATTCCAAACAGCGTTTAGTCATTCCGTAGAATATTTCAGTATTGTCCAGCATCGTTTAGTATTTTCTGAAAAGTAAAAATAATTGGGCAGGTAATGTTTCTTTTTTAAATGTATGCGAGAAATTCGTTGTATGCGAGTTAAAATTTTCATACTTCACTTTTAGTTTGCCTATTTTTAATTTTTAAGTATGGGTATGGATGGATTTATGAGCTTTTGATATCATATTAACAATTATTGTATGTAGGTGTAGGTTTGTACTTTGTTTATTTGTAATATTTGTATTGTTTGACTATACATAACAATACCTATGTAATCCTTTGTTCTTTCTGATACTCTATAAAACAAGTACCTATGACTTAGGTAGGTACTTTGGGGCTTTATCATTGTGTGTGATGCTGCACTGTCTAAGTTTTTTATAGAATTACCTATCCTATTTGTTTTAAAAAATATTAGGTATATTTACTGAAAGTTATGTTAATAGCTGTCTGTTAACCATGCACCTAACAAAAAGGTGTTCTTTAATATTCATACTTTAATGTTTTTCACGAGTAGAATTCGAACTTCGTACGCCCGACCCCTAGCGCATAGAGCAGGGTCAATTGCAAGTGCGTCATCGTTTCAGCCATAAATGGATATTTTTTTGCCAATATCCAACATAAATGAGTACATGCTAATCTATCAAAAGTTAATCCATTCTGTTTGATTTACTGTACTATTTCAGTACAATCAAGAAAGAATGAACCTTCTGCAGCGCGAAGGCTTCCTACCATAGCCATTTTGTCATCGTAAATGTGTAAGGATCCACAGAAGAACCTTTACCGATATATTTCAAAGAATTGTAAACCTGAGGTGACAATGGGCATTACGAGGGCTGGTCAATAGCCACCAGGATGGCACCGGCTCGTCCCGATCGGGTGCGAAGGGGAAACCGGGGGAGTTAAGTGGGTAGTGGACGCTTAAGTCTCGAGTCCCACACACGGCCGCGGGTCTAGCTAGCCTGCGGTTATGGTGCATAAACGCATTCTCCTCCGAAAAAAAAAGAACACATTACGAGGCTACACAGGACATAACGAAATGTCTGTGTATTAAAGACTCCAACGGCACTCTGGTTTGCGATGCAGTCCGAGTAAAGGAGAGATGGCGTGGCTACTTTAACGACTTGCTTAACACGCAACACGCAAATATGTCTCCCCCCGAAATGCCCCCTAACCTTGGACTTGTTACCCCTATAACACCTGACGAGGTATCAAATTGTCTTCGCAATATGAAAAACCGAAAAGCCGTAGGTCCTGACGACGTACCGATTGAAGCGTGGAAATCGATGGGCCCAAATGGTGAGGCCGTACTTACTGACCTTTTTAACCGCATTCTTACCAGCCGCAAGATGCCCAACTCATGGAGATTGAGCATTATTACTCCAATTTATAAAGGCAAAGGTAGTGTACAGGACTGTGGAAGCTACCGGGGTATTAAGGTCATGTGTCACACCATGAAACTCTTCGAGCGCGTAATCGACTCAAGGCTCCGGCAAGAGTGCACCGTTTCGGAGTGTCAATATGGGTTCCGTCCTGGCTGTGAGCTGTGGTACAATCGATCCCATCTTTGCCCTAAGAATTCTAGTCGAGGCTTACAGGGAGAAGAAAATGCCTTTACACATGGCCTTCCTAGATCTCCAGAAAGCCTTTGACTGCGTACCACGCGAGGTAATCTGGTGGGCTTTGAAGGAGAAAAATGTGCCACAAACCTATATTGACATTATCCGAGACATGTACCACAACTCGGAATCCATAGTGAGGACCGCCGTTGGCGACACCCGTCCGTTCCCGATCACAGTTGGTGTACACCAAGGTTCGGCCCTGAGTCCTTTTCTGTTCAGTGTAGTGCTGGACGTTGTTTCGGCAAAAGTCCATGAGCCATCCCCATGGCTTATGATGTATGCCGATGACATTGCACTGACAGATGAGGATAAACGGAAACTGGAGCATAAGGTGAACCAATGGAAGGACGCGCTAGAGGACGGTGGTCTGAAGCTAAATGTTGCGAAGACCGAGTACATGGCGTGTGGCAGCACGGTCTCGGACCCAATAAAGGTAGGAGACGAATCCGTTGCTACAACGGATAAATTCAAATACCTTGGGTCCGTGCTCCACAAATCTGGTGAACTCGACCACGACATCCAAGCCCGAATAAGCGCAGCGTGGGCCAAATGGCGAGAAGTAACCGGCGTCCTGTGCGACCCCAGGATACCGGTGAAGTTAAAGGGCCTTGTGTACAAGAGCATCATCCGACCAGTCCTACTATACGGCAGCGAGACCTGGCCTGTCCTTGGGCGACATGTCCAGCAGCTTCACGTCACGGAGATGAAGATGTTGCGATGGATGTGTGGCGTTACGCGATTTGATCGTATCCGTAACGAACACATCCGTGGCAGCCTTGGGGTCCGTGACATAGCGGATAAGCTTCAGGAAAGTCGTCTCCGATGGTATGGTCACATAAGCCGCAGGCCGTCTGACTACGTCGGGAACAGATGCCTCGAATTAACTGTCCAAGGCCCTAGATCACGCGGTAGGCCTAAGAAGCGCTGGCTGGATGTCGTGCAGGCCGACATGACAGAGAACGATCTCACTCCTGAGGATGCAGAAGACCGGGCAAAGTGGAGAAAGTTAAGCAGGAAAGCGGACCCCGGCACTAGGCTGGGAAATCGCTAGGACGAAGAAGATTACGAGGTCTGACCGCTCCGTCGACTTGAATCCGGCCGTTAGGGCAGGAAGGTCCTCGACTAGTGGACACGTACCGGGTAATTAAGCCAAGACTCGAGTGTGGCGCTCTCAGAGTCATCAGTCGCTCGTCGCCGGCGCTGTGATTTGAAAGTTATACATAACGTTAGCAGGGAAAAGAAGATTCTCCCCGTTGGCAACACCATCTGCACACCTTACTAACCAACAAAGACAAAGCACAACAGACAAATAAATAACAAAGTAACCATTAGTTCTAAGATCCACTCATCGTAAAATTATGAAAACATCTCAATTGCTTCTAGAAAGATTTGAAATACTTAGTCCATATTCGCGTGAATTTTTATTTATTTTTTAACAAAATGCACATGTTACATCAACTGTTATTCAACACATCTTAGAGTTGTAATAGCGGTCATTTTAAAACGGTCTAATTGCTTTTAAATTTTAACTGTAGCGTTACTGAAACGCATTGCTAAACATATTATGAGTTGCTAAATTTGTCTTCCGCGTGTTCTTCATTTTGCTGTAATTATAACATCAGTTTGATTTGATAACGTCATGATCATGCTCGTCCGTTGATGATCTTATATGATACATGACAGGACTAAATTAGTCACGCTTAGGTAGGTTAGGTAGGTATAATATAATGTATCGTAGCTAAATCTTTTTCTATCTATCAAAAATTGTTGTCTGTATTCTTCGATATAAGCTAAGTCCAGAATTCGCTAACCTTCTTCAATAAGAATATCAATTTTTAATTGTATTACCATTACCATTGAGCCTCTATACTATACTAATAGGTATTGAGCTCTTCACTGTTTCGTCCCAGTGGGACGAACGTGTTGTGGGACGAAACAGCGAACGAGTCGATCAGAGAAAGGTATTGAGACAAGCAAGCGTTATCCACTTCTCTATTCCCATTTTTATATAAGTTTTCTATGACAGTGTCAGTAATCCAGAGAGATCGGGCAACCAACTATTTACTACTAAGATAAAGAAAAATCTATTTAACAGAAAATTCAAATTCAACTTAACAATCTGAATCAATTCTTGAATTCCCAAGGCAGACTTCACATTATATGAAATAATAGAGAATGTCCCCTCCAATAAGTGACTACAAATTTTATATACCTACCAATATTGCTCCGCCAGAATCTCATAAAGCAACAGAAAAAGCCCATTTCAGTGAATTCAAAGTATTCCCAATGCGACTCAAAGGTCGTGATCGCAACGCTTAGTCGTTTACTATTCTGAACATGTCCAGGGCAACGCCCTACGTTCTTATTTCTTTTACCACGATCTAGTCTATAATCCGTACCACACATGCGCTCGGGCGGCCGTTAAATTCGAGCCCAAACAATGCTATCTTACTATCTTCACATCTGGGCCGTCTGAGTCAGGATGACGTCACAACTCTGTTTATGGTCCTGTAGATTCTTATAAGTATACCGATGAAAGTTTTATCTCGGACGGTTCAAGTTCTATAAATAAATTGTGGTGAATCCATTAAATTAGATGTGAAATATATTTAAAATAAGATCTAATCACGTGTTGATGCTAAAGTACAGGTTTAAGTTTCAAATGATGAACGTTTGGTTAGCACGATTCTGAACAGGAGACAGGAGTAGGTAACTTATGAGATGAAGTTAAATTCAAATTGACTCAGTTTATGAACATTATATTCGCTTTGTTAAAGTGCTTTGAGAGTTAGGTGTTGCGGTTTGTAAATATTTTCTGCCATATATTCTCAAGATGATGAAGGTTTAATTGAAATACATTTTAATTGAAGGCACTTAAGTAGGTATGTTTTATTTGAAGTCACTTAATCGTTGACTTGTTAGGTACTCTACTTACCACAATCACTAACGTATAGCGTAATTCACCCCCTGTAACTAGGTATCTGTGCTAATGACATAGATGACTTAGCCAAAATATCAAAAATATTAAGAAAGTACGCCGTTTGATTAATTGCTCGAACAGATCTCATACATGATACAACTCTCTGATGAGACGATCTCTTTGATGGTGTGGTAAAATTACCATCATCTATTGTGAAAACAAATAAAGTACCTATAAGTGAGACATTTGTAAATTCCATTTTTGCTCGCAACAGCGTCTCTTGCAGCAACATCACTCTAAGTTGCTATTCTTCCGGAGCAAGTACAGTAAGCAGCACGTCATCAACCTACTATAATCTGTGAAATTCCCACAATCAATTTTTAGCTTAATGTCCATAGCATAAATATCTATTTCAATTGAGACTTTTAGACAAATTAGAGTCGGTTAATGTGCTACTTTCTGTAGATCCTGAATTTCCGAAGAATCTTGGATATTTAGTTTCAAGTCGAACTGCCTCTAATTTTTTGTTTCCATTTTACATTGTTTAGATAAAATGTTTATAAAACATTAGTATTCTAGCGGCGACTTTTACTTTCCATCTGTTGCAAATTGCGTGCTTACTTAAACCGAGACCACAAATTGTCTTTTGTTAAGTTTGAGGTAATTTGATCTTGTTTTATCGCTTCCTGTAGTATAACGGCCAATCGGTAGAAATAAAATGAGATTGGTAGAATGCGGTTTGTATTGTATTTCAATCTCGTTAGTAAAATAAGTGTACCAGGGCAATCATCATTATGTAACAAAGAATTGGAGCAAGTCATAGTAAATTCAAACAAGCCAGCTATGTCCATGATGAACAGTGTGTAACCTAAACATACTAATGCAATGCTAAAGTGAAAATAAATAAGGCGGCATGAAATGCATCGGAAATTATACTGCTGAATGGCTGAAAACAAAATTCAATTATTAGATCTAGTCTTTCTACTAGTGACTAGATGCCTATCAAGAAGAATGTCTTTTAGAAAAAAAAAAACTAAAAAATCTTTAGATAAGAAAATATGAAACTGAGAAACATCTAATTCTCTATCTCCAGCACCGTGGACCTTTCATTTTACGTCAAAACCCTCAAATACCAGGAAAGGGACCTTCCTTTCCATTTAAATTAAACTTTTTTACGATGCACGACCCACCTGGCTAGATACTCAAGGAAAAACGATGAATACAAAATGGTATAAGGTGAAGCCCTGAACAGATTTGATTTTGAACCTATCGAAATGTTTCCGAGCTGAATTTTTTATTGTCTTTGTTATTGACTATTGTTTTGCAGGCCTATTGGTTAGATGTTGACCTACGGGCGGGGGTAGCTCCCCAACACCCGCATTGCACAGGTCGCCCGAGCCAAGTCACGACGACGAGTGAGGGTCACCTAGTTTCTCGGGTGAACCTCCCTAGGCGCCACCCTGAATTGAGACTTCTCAAGTCAGGGTACCCGGGGATGAGCCACAGCCCACAAGGCTGGCACCGGCTTGTCCCAATATGGGCGTGAAGGGGAAACCGGGGGAGTTTAGTTGGTAGTGGACGTGTTAGTCTCGGTCCCACACACGGCCGCAGGTCTAGCTAGCCTGCGTTTATGGTGCATAAACGCATTCAATGGTTAGATTGGGTATTACTGGCATATATGTAGATAATTATGATACTTACTCCTATGATCTTAAGATAATCGTATCTTATTTACAATCGTAATTTATTTTCAACAGTAGACATCTTTCGGCTAAAGTGACCATGACGATGATGTTAATGAAGTAACTAATTTAAAAAATGTTTTTTATATTACAGAGAGCATCAAAAAGAACGTTCCATCTTTTGTAAAACAAATCCAACTAAACATTCTCACGACAGGCCTTGAACCTTAAACAGCTTGAACATAATACCATGAACAGATACAATACAATGTAATACGCATAGACTAAGTAGCATCGCAAAATGTAGACCAGACGCCCATTGTTGCGGTAACCCTAAACGTGATGTTTATTCGAGACGATGATCTCAATGGGGAAAAGGACCGCAATGTCGGTCATTGTCATTCCGATTGGGTCGAGAGTCGCTTTTACTGTCAGATGCACGACCGTATCGCACAAAACGGTGAGACAACAGTTTCTGTAGCTGTTTGAATTGCAGATTCTTGATCATTTTACAAGTCACCAAAAGTACACGAGTACCTTTTACATAATTTATTTATCGATAGCACATATAGGATACTTGGTGGATCTTTGTTGGTGTTTTAAATAATTTCTTACGCTACACCTATGCTCGTCCTTGCCTTAGTGGCAGACGGCAGTGTTACGGAGAATCGGAAATTCCAGAAATCGTTGTAGCGAAATTAAAGAGTAGGTGTGCTATTTGAATTTGTGTGGTTGGCGTGCAATAAATCTTCGTGCGTGCAGCTGTCCAAGTATGACATTTTACTGGTTACAGAAAGAAGTGAAATGAACTTAAAAAACTTTTATACCTTAGACAGTTATTGCTGACGCTATGATTTTCAATTGTCTGCCTTAAATAACAGGTAGAAAGAAAAGCAGCCTAAAACGTCAAATTCACAGTTGAACAACGGTTATTATGATCTGTTATTTTAGAAGGAAAATTATAAGAATAGATGTTCACCAATTTTTTTACGGTATAATTATAGTCATTAACAATAGTACGATACCAGAAATATGAATTAACGTAAGGGACATTTTGGCGAAAATGAGTTATATATATCATTGGATTCAGAATTTTCTGCTCTATCGACTGGTGTTATTAAAAAAGTTCTATCGTTAAAAAAATGTCCCTTACAGTAAGATTTTTTGGCCTGCGTAAAACGTTTTATGCCAAAAAAAATGATGTAACAGACGTTTACATTTTTTTTTCTCTGAAAAATAAAGTAAGTCAATGGTGTTAAATAATTTACACCCTTACCTTGTCCCTTACTTTAATTCGTGATTAGAGTTTTTTAAGAATTTAATTTAACCCCAGTTAAAGATATCCTAAATGACACCGACGGTGATGGTGATGACAGCTGATAATGATAACTAGATAAAATACTAAATAGAAAAAGTTACATTATTTTAACCACTTCAATTTCACCATTAAAAAAGTTTAATTTACCAATAGTTATATTATTATCATAATCTGTCTGCCCATTCCTGATTATTTAATCTTGTAATCTATGTATATAAAAGAAAGTGGTGTTAGTTACACTATTTATAACTCAAGAACGGATGAACCGATTTGGCTGAAAATTGGTGAAGAGGTAGCTTCGAACCAGGATACGGACATAGGATCCTTGGATGGGGGAAAGGGGGGCTAATTGAAAAAAAAAACGCGCGGGTGAAACCGCGATGGCGACCCCTAGTAATATATATTTCTAATATTAATATGAATATCACTTATATTTTTTTATTCATTCATCTTTCAGACAAATAATATTTTTCATCTGTCTTTCGTTTTCAGTACATTCATTCAGTTACTTAATAAAAAGACTGTTTGATTAAGCCTGAGATTTTTTTTAAATTTAATTTCTGTTTTTAAAGCCAATGATACGTAATTATTAAAACTACAGAGTTTGTTATAGGACTCTTAATTAAAAGAGATCATAAAGTCAAATTATTATTTTTAACCACTCACGCCGAACCGGCACTCGGGTGCCGCATAACAATAGATTTTCTATTGTGTCTAGTAATCCGGGGCTAGAAGGATTAATTGATAAGTAAAAGGTGTCTAAAACTGCTAATAATTTAGGACATTTATTTAAACATTGTTACTTTTAGAACATTTATTTAAACTCAACAAAAAGTCTAATAGACTGATTACATAGTGTGTTGAATTTATAATAATTACGCAGACATAAAAGTCGAACATAAAAAAATATTAATAATAAATCGTTTTATTTTTGTCTCCCTATTTAAATCTGCGATAGCTAGGCTGAAACTAACATTTAATCATGCAAATAACCTATTTGCATGGTATTATAATACTCTAAATTTAGTATATTATAATCTATAGTTACATCAAATTGCAACACTGTTATGCCCTTTACAATAGAATTTCGTATAATTTTCTATTTCTCTTGCTGCTTACGTTATGCTTGACGGTTTACAAATAAAATATTAGCAACGTAAGGTACAACAAAACGTATTTTTTTAATGTAAGGGACATGCTATTTCTTAAACCACTGGGTATTTCTAAATTATTCGTTCATAGCATGAAAGAAGAGAAAATTCTAAGAAACTGCTCTAGACACAATTAAAATTGAAGCAGACAGTAAAAAGTTATAGAGAGATTTAATTTTTTTTTATCGTTTTTTGGCTCTCCTGAAAAACAGTGTTTTGTCCCTTACGCTAATTCATATTTCTGGTATCGAGTAGCGTGAGTGAGATCATCTTCACAATACAATCTGATCTTGATCAAAACCCCTATGCCATTCTGCAAAAGGGGGCCAAGTGCGACAGCTCATGGGGTGCACTGTCCAATTTAACTCGAGCTCTTAAAGTGATTAATTCAGCTTGCAGTTGTATAAAGGCCTCTTTGTATTACCCTATGTTTGGCGTAGCTATTGTTCGTCAGGTATATTAGGTACTGTCTTTTGAAAATTTTGTTCGTTGTTATGTCTGCGAGAAGCTTTTTTATAATTTTTAAGGATGATTGCAATTAAGACCTTTGTTGTTTAGTGGGACATTAATAGGCCGATACGTAGGAATCTATACTATTATGCGTTCGAATATGTTTTGTACATTCGTATGATTTTGGAAATAACGAAATGGACGATTTCAATATAGCCACATTCGAAGCAATCTTCCCTTTGTTTTATAAATCTTCTTGATTTGGTTCTCTTAAAGTGAGGAACGAAAACCTTTATCAACAGGGTCGTCACTAAATTCTATAAATGTCTAGACAACGCCAGCACAGGGTGGTGTATAAAGGCCTTAATCTCACTGGAAGTGCGAGGGGCCAACAATAACTGGTGCAGGTGGTAATTCGTCCAGTTTAATTTGAACTTCATTTGCTAAAACAATGCCTGGCACCGTGGTTCATATAACGTCGGTTCTATTTACAATAACAACTCTGCAGCCGTGGTAATGACTGTTGCATCATCGGGTCATTCAATTGTTCGCTGTGATGTTAGTATAGCTGTGTTTACCGTCCCATTGACGTTGAAATTGTCAAATTATTATTTGATAACTTGACATCATTTACAGAGATTGTTGTTGATGGTAAATGCTTGGTCATTTTACAATAAAATTGCAATCGCTCATTATATTTCACTTACTTATTCAAATGAGGATTTAAATCACCAGCGATTTATGTATTTACTTCCTTATCGAGGTTTGGCATCTTTTGATCTTTTATTTAAAAGTTTACTATGTAGATTTCATAATTTGAAAGGAAATTCTAATGCGATTTCTCCTCGAGCGTAAACGATTTTGCACGAGATGTAATCGATCAAGTGTATACGTGCATGCACATCTATAGATAATACGATTCGAGACAACATAAAATCGGAAAACTGTAAACTTATGTTTATCATCATTTAAAATGATCTGAATACTGACGTAATCCGATACAATGTAACTTATTAGTCGTGTCAAAATGTTCTGCATAGAAGGTATTGATGAATAGCACAAACTGTGACGTGTAGTGAATCATGGAGATGTTTCGAAATCAAATGATCATAACTTTGAAGTAGCATTAGGCTGCGTCCCCAGTAAGCAAACTGTTAGCGGCCGAATTGAAATTTCAAATTCAGAACAATTTTTGCACAGATGTCATCGTATTGACAGCATTAATGTTTCACAATTTTTGACTGTCAAAATGTATGCAGAGAAATAGCGTTCACTATTGCCGGCGCCGCCAACTTAGAGATGTTCATTGCTGTTATCTTTCGCTTGAAATTATTATCGATTGTAACCGAGTAAAATTTCGAAAACATTGTTTCGTTTTTCACTTTAAACGTAAAAGCATATTATAAAAAATCAATCAATTTAATTAAAAGTATAACGCCTTGGATAAAAAATCTAAATGTGAATGCGATTCGAAAATAAGAATACTTTCTTATAGTTACTCAATCTTGCAGTATAAATAGACGTTTCTAGAAATGTTACTGTAACACATGTTGCAGGTATCATCCTAGATTTTACAAACTATAGAATCATATTTGATAGACAATAGGGAAAAAACAATTTTTACGATCCAAAATCGGTGTTCGTACAATTGCGAATCGACTGCACCTCTTCACTAGTGACAGCTGTCATTTTGAAGGAAGTCGGCCGCTCTACAGTAAGCGCAAAACTAGCAAACTGTGGACACTCCATTTGTAATATATGGAAAGGCGTACTAAATCGATAAGCCGCAAACTGTCAACTGTTAGTTTGCCGCTCACAGTTTGCCTACTGGGGACGTAGCCTTAGTGAAATTCGTAAACAGTAAATTTTTTAAGGAAAAGCGATTTCAAATTAATGAATAAATGATTATTGTGACACTATTCGAAATTATTTGGCTTCAAATAATTCTAACGGCATCGAGCTTGTTTGTCGTTTTATCAGGATTATTAATTGACATTCTAAGTTGCTAACGTATATCAGATCCAAAATATTTGGCAAAATGTCCACGTCCAAACAAGATTTAACGCTATCATTAACAAGATTAAACGGCCAAATCTGAAAATGCAGAGGGAAACCGAAGCAGACACCGTCAGCGGAGTGTATAAAATCCGTCTCATGCATGGATGCTAGCAAAATCGAATCCAGGTCGATGACCCATGAATTAGAAGTGAGCTGAGAAAACCGCTTTATCCTAGATCGTGATGCGTTTACGCAATATAGCATATTGTGTCAGTTGAGTGTTGCCAGGTGACTGTTTCTACCTCCTGCATTGATTTACGGAATGAGTGTGACATTTGAATCTCACATACAGCTTTTAAACATGTTTTAGATATTCCTCCCCAAGTTTACCTTACTCGGCCTAATGTTACGTCGTCTCTCACTTCATCTTGAAGAAAAATGTAGGACAAACTTAAAAATATCAGAACTTAGTAACGAAATCTTGGTTACCAAATTAAAAGTAAACTTAAGAGCATAAGAATTTGTCGTCCGAGCCGTCCGAGATTCTCCATTGTAGTAGCTACTTTTTATGTCATAAATTTTAAAATTCGACCCCCACAACACATGCAACTATAATATTTAGTAGCGAAAATGTAAAGAAATGTTTGTATTTAATTATTCTTTCAGTAATCCCAGTATAACTTGTTCAGCTTGTTTATTTTATTCATATATTCCCTCTGTCCTCACAGAACTAGACCACTGGTATTACCGTAAGTAAGTCAACCGCTGTATCCTAGTTCGTGATGCGTTTACGCAATTTGGTGCCTTGCTTGTGGTCGCTTGAGATACGGCTGGTTTCACTGAGACTAATTGACATGGACGTATTTACCCTGTGGTAACAATAAAGGGAGGGACAATTCACACATCAATTAATACGATCGTTTCTAAGGTAGTTGAGTGAGCCGCAAATTTTAAGAATAGGATAGAAGGACATGATTGGAACATCGATCCCGTGCTTCCGATCGCATATTAAGCTTTTTTGCCTCCGAGATCCGAGAAAAAAAACCAAGATAATCTTAACATCGCAAGATGTATCTATGGACACGAAGAAGATATCGGACAGTGCTCATCGAATTTAGTAAGTCACTAAAAATTTTATTCTAATTTGTGTCGAATAACCTAAATAGTATCTTAGTTTTAGTTTGTTCGCAGAATCATGAAAGATAACCTTAAAGTGACGCATGGTAGGTACTTTTTATTTAAAAAATGAAAGCTGAATATTACTTGTAATTTTTCTACAGGTTCACATTCAATGAACATTCTCATAGACATTTCGATGCGAATTTTAATGTGTTTTTGTGTAAGTTCTTGCTGTTGTATGTTCAACTTTTTTTGACAGACTACTCGACGACCTTTTCAATAAAAAAAAAAGTACTTACTCGTAATAGGGTTCAATGGTAACAAGCAATGTGTTTTTGCCTATGAACCGATACAGAAATACAATAAATAAAATTCACAGGACCCAATATTTGCCGTGCATCATAAAATCTGCTCTGGGCTGCTTGGCTAAATGATTTACGCAAAATATTACTTTACGGACTTGTAAATATTATAATAATTTCATGCAAACATTTCTCTAGCAGTAGGTAGCTAGTATCACACATTTCTTTATTTAGTTTCTGTAAGGACGAATTAAGCTCTCAGATCTTCAAAGAAATAACTAAACAGATTAAGCCATTCCCGGCGACATCTATCTTAAGTTTAATAAAGAGTCGGAGCAAACATGTTTTCGTGATAAAAATACCACTTTCCAGTGTACTTTAGTAATTCAGAACCACAGTGGAAGTTATATTAGTATTTTCAGAACTAAAATTGTTCGTCTTTACTTTGCTAGCTTTGCAAATGAACTGAAATTGAAATGTTTGTTGTTTTATTGTTACAGAGCGAGCATACTGATAGTGTAATTATTCATTTACGAGTATGTCTCGGTTTGCTTGCAGTGTTGACTTGATTAGTTTTCACGTTAGTAAGAAGCAATTAGCGAATACCGCGAGCCATTCTCTTTAGATTGTTGTAATTGTCTTTGTAAACGATAGTAATGTGAAATTTAACCACCGATGCAGAGAGGGGTTTCTCTGCAGACTTTGTATTATGTTCAGTGGATAATTTGATAACATTAAGTTCTACGATGCTGATATAAATTCCAAAAGGATAACTATATCAAAAGTGATTAGAGATTTCATGTGAACAGTAGTTGTGCTAAAGAATAAACTGCTGAAATTAATTAATTTATATTCACTTTTTGAACGTGACATTTCTTTACTAGAATTTACTACGTTTATTAATTGTTGAAATAATTTTATTTGTTGACAAAATGTACATTAATCAATCAATTGTTCGGATTCTTTTCGTATCATGTTTGTTATGTCAAAACCTCTAATCTAAGTTTTTCAATTCCCATTAGTTCTTGTTAAGAATTCATCTAGAGATGATACGGCATAAAATGAAATAAATTACCTATATCTTTGTTCATTTCGTTGAGGAAAACTTTATCTACAGATTAGTCTGTACCAGGAACCTGTCTATTTATACGGGATACGTCACCTAAATGAACTAATTTATGCCATGATAACAAAATCTGTGCCATCAACTCTTCAAAGAAAATACATGCTACAAAGTTGCGTGTAATTAGTAGAACCAAGATTTACGAAGAATATAAACTTGGACGACCCAAATAAAGTAACACAAATAAAGATGTACAGCACACACTAACCCTAAATATAAAATGTTGCTTCCATTAAAACGCTTTCGCTACGCTAAGTGAAGTACGGCGCGTCCGAGCGATGTACGAGAAAAGTTAAGTCTGTAGAAGTAGTGGAAATAAAGTAGAAACTTTCAACTAAGCAGAATTTACTTTGCCAAGCAAGTGGCTCTTACTGAATATTACGTGAATGCATTAAAATTTGAAGCGAATTTATAGTGAAAGTTTTACAAGTTATGAAAAATGTTGTATGCATTTCCATCAGTAGTATCAAGCACCGATCACTGCATCCTGAATTAATGCAATGTAATATTTTCCTACATAATAATAATATTATTCTGCTTTTAAAAATACAAAGGAAGTCACAGACAATCTAGATCCTGCATGATATACTTTCAAATGTATTATTACATAAATCATTCCTTTTTTTAAAAGGAGTCGAGCGTGTCATACAAAATGTACGTATAAGTGCCGTTATTACGATTCGTTATACACCAAAATTTGCATTAGATCATTAACTTACATTGTATGTTTCTTAGTCTGTATTTTAAAATTAAACTTCAGGAAAAATATGAATCACATATTCGTCAACCTATATGTCATCGTCATAACTAAAGAAATCTATAGTGTTATCGTTTCTTAGAAATTCTAAGATGATTACATTGTCTTTTTTTAAAACACTGTGTTCCTTTAAACCAGAGTTGATAGGTAAGTTAATTCAAAGAACTTGCTAAAACTAAGCAACTTACAGAAGCTTACTTACAAAATAAGTATAAATCAATAAAAACTCTGGTAAATATCTGTCAATAACCTTAGTCGAAACCTGAAAATCCGCGTAACGTGCGGGCACTCATCCCTTCACAGTACCTATTTCGTGCACTCGTTCATTACTCAAATTATTGTACTCGCCTAGAATTTGAGTTTGGGGCGTAACCGGCCGCTCAGCACACGGGATTTTTAGGTAGTTCATGCATACATAAATTATTAGGATAATTATGAAAAAAATTAAGGATATATTTTTTATAGCGAATTGGACTCTAAATCGGATTCTGAACAATCTCCTTAAATATGTCCCTCGGGTTACCTAACACGCTGTATATTTACAAGAATCATTAACACGTGTTCCATCATTAATATTTTGGTTAACGTAGTGCGAAATGCTCGGTTTTGAACTCAGCGGTGGTATAGCCATATTTAGATGTCTCGCTCCCGCTGGTGACTGTAACTCTTTCCACTTCTGTATTATGAATAAGCGTCGTCGTAATAGCACTACTTTAATCTTCATTGTCGGATTATTGTTGAATGCCGGTGTCTCCCAAGGAGTAACATTAAGCCCGACCTTCAATGTTGTTAAATATGTACGTACATAGTTTCAATTGATGATTCATTTTTACCTTCGCTTCATAACTTTTGCGACTTGAAAAAATCTGTTTTTTATGCTTGAACCAGATTTGTAATTTCTATCTACCATTATAGAAACCTTGATCAATAATCATAAAATCATATAATTGTTTGTATTGGACGTTGGTTGAGTAAGTCACAATCACAATACGTGTTAAAAAAAACCTTGCCCTAGAATGAAATATTTTCGCAGTCACCTTTTATTGGTGCATTCCATCTTTCCTTTCTAAATATATCCTGCCCACGTTATCTTGGTTTTAATTCGGTAGCTGCGCGCGCGCTGCACTTGACAGATGTGCCATAATATATTTAACAACAGTATAGAATACCTTGTATCGTGTTTTAGAGTATACATCGAATCTCTTAGGTCTGAAAGATCTACATTTTTATATGCTATGGCGCCACCAAATGATTGGAATATCTTGTAAGACTATGTTGGGATTGTCTGCGATCTCTAAAACCTCTTATTGTACTGAGTTCTTGTCTATACTGTGAATTACGGATGAGTCATGGCCGCTCTCGGCCACTGCACTCTGAGGGTTTGTTGTGATTGCGTTTGGTCGTTTGAATCTGTTCATGGCCATGTGGATTAATAGCATCATTGAGCATTACGACATTGTCAATTGGATTTGTAGCATTGCCCATCAATGAATGTTTGATAGGTGCTGTTTCTTGTTTTTACTATAGCTGTTCCTTTGTTACAGTTTTCACACGGTAATAGCTTCAAACTTTTTCTAATGTGATTATCTTTACGAGTTGATAATACTCTTCTAGTTTGTACTAAGTGATTGTTTAGATTGATTTGCTTGTTAAAAATTATAGTACCTATTGAGTTCTTCCGTTTGCATTGATAAGCAATAAGTTGTCCCATAACTAAGTAAGTAACCTTTTTTTTGAAACCATATACAATTACATTACTATCGCTTATCCAATTATTATAATTCCTTTGTAATTCAAAGACATTATTCAGCCATCTCGTCAAGTTGAAGCTCCCTCGACCCTTTATTCAGAATTAACAATGGAGTAAGTACGTACTGAAAATTGTTTTAGTTAACAGTTTAACCGCTAGAGGTCATGACTCCTTGTATGTACAAGACGGATCGTAATTTTCGGGATATTGAACTTTGAAATATAGCTCATTTGTGTAAGTAAACTAAATATAATATTGAATGTCTAAAACAATGGTGTATGATTATTTATTTGGGTAACTAATATTATAGCTTTGGACAAATGAATTACAATTTTAATAACTAAGCTTAATCGGTTGCACATCTTGCTTTAAATTATACTAGTCTCTAAAGATGAAAGGTCTATGTGATATAACATTGTTGTTAATTAAAGAAAAAGATGTTGGTAGGTATATTAGACATTATAAAAAACTAGAGTTCGCCTCCGCGGTTTTACCCGCGCGTAACTTCTTTTTCAACTATCCCCCCTTCCCCCCACATATCCGAGATCAAAAGTACACTATGTATGTTTTTTCAAATCGGTTCAGTAGTTTCGGAGACTATTCAATAAACACAAACAATCAAATCTTTCCTCTTTATAATTATTATTATTCTTATATCTTTATAGTAATACTATACTATATAGTATAGATATAGATGTGATTTCTCGCCTGTACCTACCGGATACAAAGTTCTTAAACTAAATTTATTAGGATCGGTCACGGTTGATAAATGTTAAGAGGTTTACAATAACCCAATGGTTCTTACAACGGAAATAAGCAGACACTCGACTGATGTATCTGGAGGTCAAGGGGACGAATAAGAAATAGAATTAGACGGTGAATTAAAGACTTTAAATATTGGAGATGTCAGAAATCCCTTTGAAGTGGAGGCAACAAAGGGAGTCTTTAAACAAATTGTGTTGAATTGGATTCTGTAGGAAATTAAGTTAAATTTTTTGTGTGAAATGGTATAAAGTTCAAGCCGATGATCTTTATGCAGGAAATAAGGGTAAATACTTTGGTTGTGTCAATTGAATAACTATTTAATAAGATAATTCCTGTAATGTTGATTCCTCAACGTCCAATTACATTGAAAGGCAGTCCAGATTCCAGTTTATCAATCTCAGTAACAAAGTACTGGAATTCATACCATGCACTTATATCTATCTTTTCTCATGTGCAATGCCAAAGAATGGAATTCTTTGCCAGCGTTTCTGTTTCCGAGTGCGCGAATAATTTTCTGAAACAACATGAATTTTTCTTTGTCGTTAACCCAAGCCACAGTCGAATGCACCGCTGCCTTTGAGCTTTTGTTTAATTTTTAGTAAAAAGTAAACATTTTATTTATAGTAAAAAAGTACTGTATGCGAAAATTTCATCCCATTGATATTGCCATTTCTTTTTGTGTGTCTTGCATTCAGAATAAGAACTTAAGTCAATACAATTCGGTTCAAAATTGAATGAGATATGTTAGTGTAGTCATGCCTGTACATTCCACATCCTAATACATCTCATCGATCATTTCTTGGTTACCCTCCTCCTCCCCCACTGAAAGTTTGTATTACGGTTCATTATTCCTACCATTTGTTTCATTTCATTATCCCTTTGCCTTGACAGAATACAAGAAATAACGAGGTATAGACAATTCTGTGCGTTGTAATATTTCAATATGTCATAGGCAACCAGATGTTCTTGTAGCACGTGCGATGTGTATTATTCAAATGGTTGAACATGCCGTCAATATAACTCAAGGCGAAGTCACAAAAAGATATATCTTATATGCCGCGGCATCTTATGAAGAATTTCGCGTGCAATTGTTAACTTTACTTCTGAAGTTAACTTTAGCTCATTGCGTGCCATTTTGAATTATCAAATTCAATTCTCTATGAGAAGAATTAAATATTGAAAGTTATTGAAATCATCGGAAAAGACGAACTTACTGTCTTTTTATTTCTTCGTTCTAAAAGTTATTTACGGGTCTCGGACTTGAAGTTAGTGGGCTGCTTCCAAATCACTATATTAAGGGTTATATTCAGAATTAGACCTGTTGTAATTGTTTACTGCTTTAACAATAAAAAAATATGAAAAACATTGAGATCAAAAATCTTTTTTTATGATAAAATTAAGAATTGTGACATGTGGAAGGAATTTCCTTGGATAATTTGAGTTGCGTTTATCATTTTAACTCCAGTTAAGTTACAGAGATAATGTTTACTAGTCTTAGTTAATCTAATCTACTCACTCAAGTGATAGTGATTACAACCACATTAGCCTTAAATGAATGAAGCAACAAGTTATACACGTAAACATGTAAATCGTACACGTAATAGAGTTATATGTGAAATGATATCACAATCAACTGCAATGCGCACTGTATTTGCATGCATTTTGCAATTCCCTTTGGGCCACACATGTGGCGGTTTGCCATTTGGTACGATTTGAGAGTATGTGGTTTGTGATTTGTTGGTCTCCGATGTATTTATCATTAGGAATATTGGTGCACTGGTAAAGAAAAATGCACAAAGTGTACTACTTGTGTAATATTTTTTTTTAAGTTTTTATACAATCATTACTGCAACCGATTAAGTACCTAGATGTGTAATTACAATTTTACTGTTATGTTTACTCTTCTTTTTACTATAGATGATAGCTCTTTTTGCAGTCCTTACGTCATGTAGGTAGTTGGCGTTGCATACATTTATAAATATAAAATATTGGTAACATCAGCAATATTATGATGAAATATAACAGGCTTCGATGCATAAATAAATTGATAAGAAATTGGATTTACTCATCGTCTGTACTGTCATATCATATTCTATTTTTCATTGATAAGCGCTATTATCATGGTTTATTTACTGATCAACCCGTGATATTAATGAAATTTATCACAGATTGATAACAAGTAACTATCTGCGCCAAAGTAGTCTTTCAAACTATGTAAATGATAACTGCATTACGAAAAAGAGTTATTATACTAATGGCGCCCTAACGTGGTGTAGACACATCTACTTAACATAACATAACATAACATAACATAACATAACATAACATAACATAAATATTCTTTATTGCACACAAAACAAATAAAAATTACAATAAAAAGAACAAAATTATGAACAATATAGGCGGTCTTATCGCTTGAAGCGATCTCTACCAGACAACCCCCAAGTAAAGGACTACCGAAAGAATGGGTATATCAATGCAATTAGGATAAAAAAGAGTAAGTTACTTTATTTAATTAACATAATCATGTAAACAAAATATATTTATTTATTTAAACTAACTATGGCACTAACTTAACTATGGCATCACCAAGACTGCATGGCACCGGCTCGTCCCAATCGTGTGTGAATTGGACTGGAAACCGGGGGAGTTTAGTGGGTAGTGGACGCTGTAGTCTCGAGCATCACACACGGCAGCAGGTCTAGCTAGCCTGCGGTTATGGTGCAAAAACGCAAAAATGGCATCACCAAGACTGCTTAGTTAGCAGCCCGACCATTTTGTTAACCTGATTATCGAACACAAAATGACATCGATTACGCAGGCAAGACAAATGGCTATGATTTAAACGCTATCAGACAAAAAGCCAGCACTCCATTTTCTGTTTAAATTGGGCGTGCAACTTTTGTTTTCACTTTCCCCTGTCTGGTGTTCAGATTTTGCTCTTGTTGGGAAGAAGAAATTGAGCTAAGCTGATTAATACGAAACGCTGTTTTGTCTATGTTCAATTTACTGAATATAATGGCATAAGTTCTCGGGTTAAATTATTTTGATGTATCTGTATTTAGGAAGCCTTATTGGTATTAACTTATTACGGACATCTATTGTGCCGTTTGTATGTAAAAATATTTTGAATATTTTAACATCTGGCTAACGTGGTTTTAAAAAATAATTATTGAAAACCACACGTGAAAATGACAAAATTAGACATATAAAGTTACCTTAATGAGTGATAAAATATGATTTTATCTACATCCATACCCTAATATGTCTATTTTATAGTCAGGATCGATGAGCAAACGCCCTACATTTAGATATAAGTATCTGTGGCTGCATCTTAATGTTTACATTTTAGTATCGGTAACCGATACTTTAATTACGTTCAAATTTCGAACGTCTTCTTAAAAAGTAAAAAGTAATGGATTTGAAGCTAACATATGTAAGCAAAACATCTTGATGTATTTTCAAAGGTACCAGGAGAGTATAACCGCAGCGTAACTATTCATTAAATCAAAGAACTTGAAAGACGCGAACTAGCCTAGCTTCTTGTTCTTCTCTGCTCTCCTGGTACTACGGATTATATTCCACGCGGTTTCACATCGATCCTGACTTTAAAATAGACATTTATCGTATGAATGAAGATAAAGTTATGTATGTGACTGTACATAATTAGGCATTAAAATACTCATGTGATCCTTTTATGAAACTCACTTCGTTCGTTTCATAAAACCACATTCGTATTTTAATGACCCTCATTATGCAACAGTCACATAAATAACTATTAGATGTTACAAACTACATACAGTTGATTGAAGTTATCATTATTGATTAATTTTACGAACCAAAGGGTAATAGTTTTTTTTTTTTTCTTTATACTTTTTGTTGTGTCAAAATAAGTTGGCAACACTAGTATGCAATTTGGCGCCCTTTTTTTACCACTTATATGTCAAAATGTAAGTTGAGAAGAGATGGTTCTAAACGATTTGTATTTGTGAATTATAGTAAACTATTTTAGAAGAATCTCGTGTGTATTATTGTTTGGGACCTCAGAAAAGTGCATTCGTGTCGAAAGTGGTGAGTCAGTGAGAAAACATTGGTCCTCGAGTCGGATCCCTGACCAAAGCGGCCGGCGCCCGTGCACGTGTGTTGAGAATATCAGTGTAGGATAAGTGAACAGTATAAGTGAAGAAAAGTGTTAAAAATAGATGTAGTGCTACAGTGACAAATGGATTACAATAACAGAAAAAGGACTTAGTAAAAACCGGTAAACCGTGAGTAATAGAATAAGAACACAAAGACTTAGAAAACAGTGAAATACAGTCATAACCTTGTAAATTAACATCAGTGCTTTGATTGAATAAACAAATAGACAGTTGTTAGTGAAAATTAGGAACAGTGAATTAATTAAACAAACAAACATTTGCGAGTCAAAAATATTGTAGGTTATAAAAATGGAAAACTTAATAAATTGTCAAGAAGAACTAAATAAACAGATTGCAAAGTCATTGGACAACTTCAAAAAATCCCCACATACAAGATTAACAAAAACATTTATACAAGTAAAACTAAATTTGTTAGAAGATTTATGGAAAAGATTCAGCGAAAATCACATAGAGTTAGTAAAGAATAAAGAAGATAGCAATGAAGAATACTTTTCAGATGATACCTATTTTCAAGTGGAAGATAATTATGTCATGGCTAAATGTAAAATGCTAGAAAAACTTGAAGAAATATGCCCATCAACTAGTTGCATACAGAATTCCAATGTATCACACAATATGACTTCTAGTACAGAATTAGTACCACCAGAAATAAAATTACCATCTATAAATTTACCCACTTTCTCAGGAAACTATTCAGAATGGATATCGTTTCATGACCTCTTTGTATCTCTTATACACCAGAATCACTTGCTTAAAGATGTTCAAAAATTACACTATTTAAAAGCCAGTTTGAGTGGAGAAGCTGAAGCATTATTACGTCAAGTGCAAGTAACAGAAGCAAATTATAGTGATGCCTGGGAAACATTACAGAAAAGATACAATAATAGGAGGTATATTGCAAACTCATTATTAAAGAAACTAATGTCACAGAGAATTATAAACACTGAATCTTCTATAGCAATTAAAACACTCTTAGATACAACCAATGACTGCATAAATGGATTAAAAAACATAAACATTACCATTGATAATTGGGATCCAATATTAGTTTATATAATTTCAACAAAAATGGACCCTGAATCGATTCGACAATGGGAACAACACAATAGTAGCAATGATGATAAAGAGAAGGATTTGCCTACATACAAAGACATATCTAAGTTTTTAGAATCACGCTTTAGAACACTAGAAGTCTTAGAATCATCTAGAACACAGACAAGGAACATTAAACAGTCTTCATATTATACATCACCAGCTGATAACACCAATTGCACATATTGTAATGAAAATCATATGATATACCACTGTAAAGATTTTACAAGACTGTCCTACACTGATAAAAAGAATTTTGTAGAAAGGAATGGATTATGCTACAATTGTTTAATACCTAATCATATTGTAATAAAATGTAGACAAAGATCTTCTTGCAGAAGATGCGGAAGAAAACACCATTCCTTATTACACCCAGACAATGATAATACAGACAATGCACCCAGAGAGAGGGTTAATACAGCACACACACGAGATCACTCAGAATCAGGCATTCCAGAAACTTTAAATGAGGAGGATGTTTTGAACCATTACGCAGACAGAGAATTGTCAAACAATGTGTTGTTGGCCACAGCTATGGTCAAGGTTTACTCAAGCAATGGAACTGCACATTATATGAGAGCTTTAATAGATCAGGGATCCCAAGGTTCATTTATTACAGAATCTGCTTCACAATTCCTTGGGCTAAAGAAAATACCAATTAACTGCACAGTCAATGGACTCGGAGAGAACAAAAGTCTGAACTCAAAAAACATGGTATCGTTTCAAGCACATTCTAGATACAACAAAGATTTTGCTACACCAATAAAAGCTTACATACTGAAATCACTTACTAGAATGTTACCTCCGAGACAAATAAGAAATAAAGAAACTTGGTCCCATTTAGAACAACTAAAATTAGCCGACCCCAACTATGATAAACCTGGAAAAATTGACATATTATTGGGTGCTGATGTCTATGGCGATTTAATTATAGAGGGTTTAAAAAAGGGCCCTCGTGGTTCACCCATAGCACAAAATACACAACTAGGGTGGATCCTAACAGGTCAAATAACGGAAGAAGTATCACAAAGTTATACAATTACAGTAAGCATGCACACATGTATTGAAGAAAACAAACTGCTTCAGAAATTTTGGGAAATAGAGAGTGATATTATGGAAACAAAAATATTAACTGATGAAGAAAAAAGATGCGAACAAATATATAAAGAAACCTACAAGAGAGATACAAGTGGAAGATATATTACAGAACTACCATTTAAAGAACAAGATCCAAAAAGTCAATATGGAAACTCAAGAGACATATGTACAAAAAGATTAATGCAATTAGAGAGAAGACTACAGAGAGAACCAGAATTAAAAGAAGAATACAAAAAGATAATTAAAAACTACATAGATTTAGAATATTTAGAAGAAATAACTGATCCGAAAGATAAAAATAAAGAGACTGCAGTATACTTACCACACCATGCAATTATTAAAAGAGATAGAACCACAACTAAAGTGAGAATAGTACATGATGCTTCTTGTAAATATAAAAATAATGTGTCATTAAATGATGATCTCCTGGTTGGACCGACATTGCAACAAGATTTAAGACATATAATAATGAGATGGCGCCTACACAAAGTATGTTTAGTAGCAGACATAATAAAAATGTACCACCAAGTAAAGGTATCCAAAGATAGTGCAGACTTCCAAAGAATTTTGTGGCGGGAAAATCCAGAAGATGATATTAAACACTATAGAATGAATCGAGTTACGTTTGGAACAGCTAGTGCGCCATATTTGGCTACTAAGACTTTACAACAACTTGCAACGGATGAAGAGAAATCATATAAAGTAGCCTCAAAAATAGCTATCACAGATTTTTATATGGACGATCTGTTGTGCGGAGGACACCATTGGAAAGAAGTTATAAATATTTATGAAGAAATGACAATGCTACTTAAATCTGGGGGATTCATGTTACAAAAGTGGAATAGTAATGACTCAAAAGTACAACAATACATAAAGCAAAATGAGAAACATGGAGTGAATACTTTAGAAGACAAAACAAAACAGATAGATAAAAATAAGTTAATAACACTAAATAAAGAAGTTAATATAAAAGAAATAGAAACTACTACTAAAGATATAAACCTTGACATGACAGTTAAAACTCTTGGAATTATTTGGAATAACGAGAAAGATCATTTTGGATACTCTGTTGATTTACCTCTGACAGTAGATTTAGTAACAAAAAGAATAATAGCCAGTACAGTATCTAAACTTTTTGACCCAATGGGATGGCTTGCCCCCACAATTATTATCGGAAAGGTTTTCCTCCAAAGATTATGGCTGGCCGGGGTTAGTTGGGATCAAGAAATTAATAATGAAATAAAACAAGATTGGTTGAAATTTAAATCAGATTTACCTAATTTATCAGAAATAACAATAGAGAGATGGTTAAATACAGGTCCAAATTCAAAAATAGAGTTATATGGATTTTCTGACGCTTCAACTATGGCTTACGCCGCCGTAGTGTATGCTAGAGTAATAGATGAAGAAGAAAAAATACATATTCATTTAATATCTGGCAAAACTAAAGTAGCTCCGGTCAAAACTGTGTCAGTACCAAGACTTGAATTATGTGGTGCTCAATTACTGACACGCTTATTAATTGAAATTGCAAAATATTTAGAGGTAGACAGAAATAACATATATGCTTACACAGATTCAAAAGTGGTATTATCATGGCTCCAAGATCATCCTAGTAAGTGGAAAACTTTTGTAGCAAACCGCACATCTGAGATAATATCCAGTCTGCCTAGCCAACATTGGAATCATGTTGGATCCAAAGAAAATCCTGCAGACCTGGCCTCAAGAGGAGTTCAGGCTTCTAAATTAAAAGATGAACAACTTTGGTGGAATGGACCTTCTTGGATGAAAGATAGAATTATAAAACATGATGTACCTACTGATTTACCTACGGAAACAAAACAAGAAATAAAATTAGTACACTTAGTGGAAACTAAAGATAATCAAGAATTTATTGAAATATTTAAAAGATTCTCTACATTAGACAGGTTACTGAGAGTTATAGCGAGATGTAAACGATTTGGAAAAATAAAAAAAGACAGTCTTCCAATTTATATCACAGCTGAAGAGTTAGACACAGCCTTATTTATTTGCATATTTATTTGCCAAAGAGAAGAGTTTTTTGATGACATTGATCACTTGACTAAATTTAAAAATCTTAAGAAAAGTAGTAAAATTTTATCTTTAAATCCATTTCTAGATGAAAAAGGAATTTTAAGAGTTGGGGGTAGACTACGTCATGCAAACATTCCAGAAGAAGCGAAACACCAAATAATATTACCAAACAAAAACCCCCTATCAAAATTAATAATTTCACAATGCCATAAGAAAACACTTCATGGTGGACCAACTTTAATGCTGAATTATCTTAGGCAAAAATATTGGATAATAGGAGAAAAAGCTATGATCAAACAAGAAGTACATAATTGTGTTATCTGTGCTCGACACAAAGCCAATACTAGAATGCAACTAATGGCAGATCTACCAAAGCAACGAGTTACACCTGCAAGACCTTTTATACATTCTGGTATTGATTATGCAGGTCCAATAGATCTTCGTATGTCCAAGGGACGTGGCTGTAAGACTTACAAAGGTTACATTTGTATATTTATTTGTATGGCAACTCGAGCTATACACATTGAGATTGTAAGCAGCTTAGACAGTGAAAGTTTTATTGCAGCATTTAAGAGATTCACTGCAAGACGAGGTCATTGCAGTGACATCTGGAGTGATAATGCAACTAATTTCATAGCAGGAAATAAATTATTATTGCAAATGTTTAAAGGGCAAACAGAAATGGTTAATAATGAAATTTTAGACCAACTATCCAGAGATGGGACAACGTGGCATAATATACCAGCAGCAGCCCCTCATTTTGGAGGTTTATGGGAGGCTGGTGTGCGCTCCATCAAACATCATCTAAAGAGGATCTTGGGAAACTCTACCTTCACATATGAAGAAATGTCAACGGTTACATCCCAAATAGAAGCCTGTTTAAATTCTAGACCCATCTCAAGTATAAGCGATAGTATTGATGATTTTTTACCATTGACTCCAGGTCACTTTTTAATTGGGGAACCCCCAATAATTGTACCAGAAAAATCTTATTTAGAAAGCAACATTAATAGGTTGACTCGCTGGCAATTAGTTCAGAAAAGTGTCCAACACTTTTGGGATAGATGGCGAAAAGAATATTTAAACAGACTTCAACAAAGACCAAAGTGGGTTAAGAAAATTGATGATGATATTAAAATTGGAATGTTAGTAATAGTTAAAGATGAAAATCTTCCACCTGGTAAATGGTCTTTAGCTAGAATAATAGATGTACATCCAGGATCTGATGGACTTATTAGAGTTGTAACTTTAAAATGTAAAAATACTGTTATGAAACGTCCCATCACTAAGATTTGCATTTTACCTATTGATGTTTGATTAAATTTTATTGTTTGAAACATAAATGGATAATAATAATATTGCAATTATAATTGTGAAACTAAACTGTTAAGATTCATAACCTAAAGTGGAATTGTATTTTATTTTGTAAACTACACATAAGTAGTTGTTGTAGTAATTGGTATGTTATATTATTTAAGGACTATATTGTGCAATAGAGTCCTTGGTGGGCGGAATGATTGAAGTTATCATTATTGATTAATTTTACGAACCAAAGGGTAATAGTTTTTTTTTTTATTTCTTTATACTTTTTGTTGTGTCAAAATAAGTTGGCAACACTAGTATGCAATTTGGCGCCCTTTTTTTACCACTTATATGTCAAAATGTAAGTTGAGAAGAGATGGTTCTAAACGATTTGTATTTGTGAATTATAGTAAACTATTTTAGAAGAATCTCGTGTGTATTATTGTTTGGGACCTCAGAAAAGTGCATTCGTGTCGAAAGTGGTGAGTCAGTGAGAAAACACAGTCTTATTATGTGCGTACAAACAGAGATTTTTAAATCTCTGCAGTAACTATTTAATAATCTGTGTCTCTGCGTACAAAACGAAATCTTATAACTGACACACTCGGGCCGTCAATTATACGCTGTCAAATCTTCTTTGAGCCTTCCCAAATGTAATTAACACCAAAATGAAAAAGTCTCAATTATCGCCACACGTACAAATTATCCTGACTACCCTTATAACTTCTAACGCTAACGACATTTCACGCCTGTCACTGTTCACATCAACGCAGGACCCACATCATTCAATTTGAAACCTTATGTTTCCGACATAAGAGTTTAATCATGCCCTACACTCTTGACTGTATATGTAAAACAATACCCACATAAGATATGGAAATGCATTTGTTAGCACTGTCAACAGGCTTGCTTACAGAGAAGTATGTATCAATTAACACGTGGTACCGCAAACAGTGAATGTGATGGCGTCACAATAATCTTGTGTGGTGGAAAGTCAAGTTGTGCTTTACGATTGTATTTACGATGTCTCGTGACTGCGTATTTATCGACGCCTGTTTTATGGCTTCAATGCTGACATATGCTTCAGAGTCTCACTAAGACTCCGATATGTATTTTCTTCTGGTGATATAGCAGTCATTAGTCGACCATGAAATTGAACTTGGTATGGTATATTTATTCCAGACATTTTCAAGCGTCCGATGACTGTATTGTCTGAAACCAGACAGTGCGCACTACGGCTTCGTTATAATATGGTAAAATTCCACCAACCCGTGCAAATAATTGCGTCGCAAGTTCGCAACCCAAAAAAAGGAATGGATCTTTGATGTGTGAATGATAATTTAATATAAAAAAAAAATTGATAGATTTTGCAAAGCTTAGGTTGTACCTAACTATCAACGTATTCCATTTACATTCAACCCACCTTTATCAGCCATCGTTTTAATCTTGAAATCGTCAAAGAAGAGACAGCTTGATATAATCTACCTACCGGCGTATAGTCCTTTGACTTACATCTACTCTGAATTTCGGACTCCGTATTTATATAAAATATGATCTCGATAGCTTTCAATGCATTGAATACATTTTCATGCTTTCATAGAAGTCTTACCCGTCGAATGACATAGAATCCAGGTGATGGAATGCCTTTTGTGATTTGTGAATGGCGGTACAGGCCGACAAGTTTTCCTTCTATTCGCCGATATATCAGCACGGTCGTTGACTTGTTTGTAGAAATCGATATTCCAGTTCTGATACCAATTTCACCGCGGGATTAGTGAGAGGACTTGTTTCTGGATGACTTTTTGCTAGCTGTTTCGTACTATTATGGGGAAAACGGAGCGCTTTACGTTTTGTCTTGTTCGTTTTGCGGATGTCGTCCTTGTACTTTGTTGGCAACGGTAAGGCTTACTCACGTCCAGGAAGTTTTATTGGCGCAGTTGTGTTAGTTTTGTGAATTGCATATGCGTGACTTACCTATATGTAGATATAGATAGAATGCTTAACATAATTTGGATCGTATTTAAACCTTTAAAATATAGTTTTTATAAACTTCACCAAGGATTAGGTATGGTGTGTAAATAATCGCCTTTCAAGAGAATATTTTGAAGTGTTTTATAATCTTCTTAATTTTTTTGGCAGTTTATTTGTTAGCTACCTTAAAAGTTTAAGTCACTATTTCCAAATGAGGCAGTTACGTAAAACTAAAACTGGTTCATTTCTAGTATATTTTTTGTTTTTTTACGTCTTAAACTGCGTCTCAGTTCTCACACATGGAAACAATTTCATGTTATCACGAAATGCTAAGCACGTCCACTTAGTTCCGCTCCGGTTACCACATGCAAATGTATAAAATATGCTACACATATTTCTGTTTGTAGCTCATGTTAAGAATCCTCTGGGATCTCTCTTTTCGTTGTATTTGCTCATGACAGAGGTTCCTTACGTAATATTTGCATAACTGTAGAAATTTCACTGTCCAAAAATGAGAACACATTTTAAAATGCTTGGGATGTAGCACATCTTGCTGCACATAAAGTTTTACCTATGAATTTGATGTAAAATGTACGTGCCAGATTTAAAAATGATTTAAGATTCTCTGCTTTAGTTTTAACAAAATCTTTTGAGGTCAAATTAAGATGCTAAATTAAATCTTCAAACAGATGGGTGTAGATTCTTAATAATTATGTTTGTTTTAATTGGTTGACTTTTGGTCTCTGTTCTGTTATAATTAGAAACAGTTGCTAAAATATTCTTTATGACAAATTTTTTATTTATTTATTTATTTATATCAGTTAGCTCAACTAGGATGTTGATATAAATAATTATCAACATATTAATGAATATACACTCAATTTCATTGCGGAGTCCTGAAAATTATCGAGTTATAACAACAGCTCGTTTACAGTATTGGTATTGATGCAGCGATGATATTATTTGTACTGCTGACAAACTTTATATCAGACTAACGATGTAGCCATTGCACTAACGAAGATCTTAATTAATGTAACAGCTACAGTTGAAATCGATCTCGACGTGAAGGGCAGCTGTATTACGCTTGCCCATTGCCGATGAGCAGACACGATATCTTAAAACTATTTTTGGCAGTCTGGATTAAGTTTTAATAGGCTTGTCGTTCCTCTAAAAAATGCATTCAAAACTATTTCCTTCGTTACAAGTAACTCCATCATAATATCGTCTATACGGTATCATCTCGGTGAAATATTTTGTAGTTTGCAAAAGGAATACATTAGATTTACTTATTTCTATTCGCAGTCTAGTTAGTGTCAGATCTGACCATGAACTAAATTTAGTGTAGATCTGTTTTCACTTAGCGTAAATGTTCAACAAGCAACAATGCGGGCTTTGTAGCGTTCTGACGCAATAGGATTTCCATTTGAAACAGTTTATTTCACTTTTCCATCAAAAGATTGTAGAATTCTTGCCTGAATGTTTTCATGAATTCTTAGAAATTTTCTGCTGGTAATTTATTCCAGGAAATAACAATTTTGCCGTTTATGTCTTTGTGAAACAGATCCTATTTTCTGCTTCTGTATAAAGATGTCTTATTACGAAATGCATGCAACTAACTGCATATTACATTCTATGACAAAAATTGTGAAGTAAGATTTGAACTCGGAAGAATATCATTAACAATTGAGACAACGCCAATTATTTTCTAGTATGACTCTAAAGCATATTTTAGTCTTTCTCTTGCATTTTAAAATATTAAATATATTGTCCACATATCAAGTCCAAAACTTTACAGATTGACTACGGCAGACGTTTCCAATTACCAAAATCGCGCCCGAATATTCGCTGTATTGATCCAATGCACCCTGGATTGCACTGCTTGCAGTAATTTATATGGAAGGGGCGTTTAAGTACCGCAACCGATTATCGTTTCTCTATTACAACAGGATAAGGTTCAAAATGAACATGTCAGCGAACTGGGGGGGCCGAAAGTAAGGGGTTTGCCCCACGTGTTACATGCATTATTGCGTGATCCGTATTTTTGTCTGTTCCAAACTTGTTATTCGGGCGAGTTTTTTTTGTCAAGTGTTGTGGCGTTGAATTTAATTTTAGCTTGGGAAAGATTTGGAACGTTTGGATTTGGGTATGGATTTCAAGTGAAGCAATAGGATTATTTTTTTAAACCACCGTCGTTGAACATCGTCTAGTTCATCAATTGATTCTATGGCTATTGTATTTCTAAATGGCATTCTGTTTCTCCAATATACCAATACCCAAAGGTAGGATCGTAGCTCGTACATCAAAGGAGTGAGTGACGATATTGGCGCCCATTCAGATGCTAGACTAGTAGAGACAGCACTGAATAGGCTTCAATATAGAAGAGCCTCTCGGTGAAATTCGACTTACCAACGAGATATCAGCTTGTCTTCCTAAATGAAGCTGTGTACATCGTTGATTATTCAATGGGAGTTCCAAGACTTGTTGCAATGTTTTGTCTTTTACAAGAAAATATTCAAATAAGAATTTTTTCTTTCTTGTATATAATATGCGTTTATCAGCCATTAGTTTATATTAGTACAAACTTTGGCTTCGTTTAAAGCCAGATTGCGCTGATCTGAAAAATGTCTGTTGTTTAAAGAAGGAGCAAAACCTTAATCTAAACACAAACTGTGGATTTGAAATTTATGTCCTCGACGTATCAATGTTGACTACTTATTCTATTGAATCACACAACATCAAATTGATTCTCGTCTCGGTTGGTTTCAGTAACAATATAAAAATTAAATGCCTCTTCATTTGATGCGGTAACTATTAAACCTTCACGGTTGACTGCTAAACTGTCCCATTATGCACTTGTATTGAATTTAATGCACCTTTTGTCTGTTCTAACTGCGTACAGTCGCAGACAAAAGCATAAAATTGTTTATACAATTGTACAAAAGGATACAAGTGCAAGTGTAATATTTAATGTGGATAGGTACTTCATTTATCGGAGTAATGGTAATAATAATGCTGACTCTAAAAATAACAATATTTGTGTATGTATAATATTACACACAAGAATGCGTCACTACTTTTCTACTTAGCATCACATCCATTTTCACAAGGCCCGCGAGTCTAGACTCTAGACCAACTAGAAAAAAAACATTCATATTGAGAATCTCCTTTCTTTAAAGGCGGGTAAAAAATCGTATTTCAAATGTGGTGCAGCAAACGTTTGCTTAAAATTAACCATATTTGAACCTACTACGTCGTACGTACTTACAATTAACCTACCTAATGTCATTTATTAATATCTCTTTTTTGTTACAGGAAATGGTGTTTAATCAATTTAGGTATGTTGTGAGGTCATTTAATATTTTAAAGTTCTTTTACTGTTCATTTCCTGAATGTGTCTAATGGGAGCATTTGAACCTTAATTCATTTTTTTACTAAATCATAACTTATGATGAAGTAAAAAACCGGAATTGCCAATATTGGATTATCCATAATACATATTGGCACAACTTTCCGTGAGAATTAAATTCCGCGACCTCTAGTGTAGGTAATAAGTCTAATTCTCAATCATTAAACCAATAACTCGTCCAAACCCGTCTATAAGTAGTAGTAATACACAAAATTATCTCTTTAAAAAGACTAAGACATTAGTATATACTTTGTGTAAAGGTAGTAATTAGAAAAGTAAAGTAATATCCTATTAAAAAGGCGTCGTCGTCACATTTCTGATTACCAACCGTTTAATTAACATCTCAACAGGTATAGGAAATTACTTTAATTAAACTTGAGAAAGGTCGCGACTGCCCTATAATCTAACATCTGGCTTCTTGCAAGGGGCTGTTTGTTGAGTTTTCTTTGAAAATTAATACAGTTTTAATAAGAATTTTACATAAACAGAATCCACAGAGTTGCAATGTTTACGTCGACATTTCTCAAGATTTTATTATTTGTTTCATCTACTTGTAAAATTCTTCTCGGTGTCTTCTACAGTCCTTCTCTAAGGGTAGACTATTTTTCTACTTTGGAGAAGTTGTTAGAGGAACTGACTCCTCTTTACAGTCACACGATACTCATGGGTGACTTTAATACTTGCCTTCTTAAAAACGACTCTCGTTCTTCCCGCCTTAAATCTATCATAAACGCTAGCAACCTTAATATTCTTCCGCTTGATGCTACTCATTACTTTCCGAATTGTTCTCCTTCTCTTTTAGATTTAATTATTGTATCCTCGAGCGATCACGTTGCTAAGCATGGTCAATGTAATGCTGAGGCCTTTTCTTTCCATGATCTTATTTACTTATCGTACAAGGTCCGACCCCCTAAGTCCAAAGCGAAAGTCGCCTTGCAACGCAATTTTGGTGGCATGAACATTGAAGAACTTCGACGGGATGCTACTGGTATGGACTGGTCAAGTGTCTATAATGCTAATTCTGTGGATGAGAAAGTCAACACCTTCAATTCTTTTTTGATCCAGCTTTTTGATAAGCACGCGCCAGTTCGGCCTGTTAAGTTAAGACACTCTCCTGCTCCTTGGCTCTCTGATGAGTTAAAAACACTCCGAGATAGGAAACATGCGGCAAAGTCTAGGTATAAAATGGACCCGTCCGACAGAAACCGAGAGAAGTATAAGTTGATAAGGAACCGATGCAATAGATTGTGTAGGGATGCTCAACGACGCTACATTCATGCATCAGTAGAGAATGAAAATCCGGCCAAAGTCTGGAAATTTCTAAAGTCGCTTGGAATTGGTAAGACTTCTAGCAGTTCCTTTCCTATTGATATCAACATAGACCACTTAAACAACCATTTTTCATCATCATCTACTATTGATGGTAATACTAAAACTAAAACATTAAATGATCTTTCATCTCTTCCAATTCCTGACTACTCATCTTTTGTCTTTGATCAGCTAACCGATTGTGATGTTAAGAAGAACATTTTAGCTATAGCCTCTAACTCTGTTGGCAGTGACAGTGTTAGCCGTAAAATGATCATTCCTCTCCTTGACCTTTTGACTCCTATCATTACCCATATCCTAAATTACTCCTTGTCCACGAGTATCTTTCCGACTTCTTGGAAACACGCTCAAATTATTCCACTCCCAAAGAAAGCTAATCCATCTTCCCTTTCAGATTTCCGTCCTATATCCATTTTACCATTCCTATCCAAAGTCCTGGAGCGTGTAGTTTATCAGCAGCTCAGCTTTTTCCTGTCTAAAAATAACCTTTTAAATCCTTTTCAATCTGGTTTCCGTCGTGGTCATAGTACGGTCACGGCTTTAGTTAAGATCACCGATGACATCCGCCTTGCTATGGACAGTAGACGTCTCACGGTGCTGGCTTTGCTGGATTTCAGTAATGCTTTCAGCGATGTTGACTTCGACATCCTGCTTGGTCTGTTACGCTCTCTTAACATATCTCCAACGGTAGCTGATTGGTTTCATAGTTACCTGCATGGTCGCCGGCAACGTATTTGTGTTGACGATTCCTTTTCAGCATGGAATGATGTCAATGCGGGTGTGCCTCAGGGTGGCGTCTTGTCTCCTCTACTTTTTTCTACTTTTATCAATGGTATCACCCATGGACTATCTTCTTTCTACCATCTTTATGCAGACGACCTTCAACTTTACTCCCACGGTGATCTTGTAGAGCTTCCGAGTGTTATTGGGGCTATAAATGAAGATTTGAATCGTATTTCGGTGTGGAGCAAGTCATTTGGGCTTAAGGTCAACCCTGCGAAAACGCAAGTGATATTAGTTGGTGGATCACGGTTGATCTCACGGGTGGACTGTGGTTCTTTACCACCAATTATGCTTGACGGTGTCCATATAGCTTTTAGCCAAGTGGTTAAAAACCTGGGTGTTTATGTTGACAGCACTCTGTCTTGGGATAAGCAAATTGGGGAGGTGAGCAGGAGGGTGTTTGCTTCGGCTCGTTCTATAAACAGACTTCGCAATTTTCTACCAGTACCCACCAAAATTGTGCTTGTGCAGGCCCTTTTACTGCCGATACTAGATTACGCTGACTGTTGCTATGTCGATCTATGCGAATCATCTCTTGATAAGCTGGAACGACTGCAAAACTTCTGCATTCGTATTATTTTCGGCCTTCGTAAATATGATCATGTGTCCGAGTACCGAGCACAGCTTGGTTGGCTTCCTATACGACGTCGCCGTGACTTACACGTTCTCAGTCTACTTTTTTCTATACTATTTAACCCTTTATCTCCTCCCTACCTAAAAGAACGTTTCAATTTCTTGCAATCCACCAGAGGTCTTGATTTGCGTTCTTCCCGTAAGCTGCATCTAAATTGTCCATCTCACTCCACACAGTTTTACTCTCAATCTTTCACTATCGAATCTATTCGCCTTTGGAACTCTCTGCCCCTATCTGTCCGTGAATCCCAGACACCCCACATTTTTAAATCCCGTGTCAAATCCTATTTTCTTTCCCTCCGATAACTTCCGCGTGACTAGGTTACTCAGTTGTTTTCTTTCTTTCTTCTAGTTCCATCTTCATGGTTTACTTTTGTCAGATGTTTCTTTTGTGTGAAATCCATGGTTATTATTTTCTATGTATTTATTATACTAAGTCGGTATGTATGTATGTATGTATAAGTATGTGTATGTGTATGCCTATATAAGTAAGTATATGTTTTATTTTATTTTTAGATTATTATTATTATTATTTTTCTCTTACTTTGTTGAGAAGTTTGAATTGGGTTCAACTCGTATTTATTTCTTGCTCTTGAGTTTACCCTCTTGAGTTTGCACTGCCTACTTTATAAAATTAATTAAAACTTTTCCTCTACCTTAAGGTTGACTGGAAGAGATTGCTTTTAGCAATAAGTCCGCCTACATTGTATCATCCAATCTTGTAACATATTTTTCTTCTAAAATTTTGTGCAATAAAGAGTATATCTATCTATCTATCTATCTATCTACTTGTGTTGCTACCTGTACTTTGTATACGAATGAAGTTGAATCTTTGTGAAGTGAAGTCAGGAAGAAAATCCTTTATTATTTATGTCTCAACTCAACTAACATGTTCGGGTGTCGGAGTACTGGTCTGGTATTTGGCCATCGACTCGCTAAGAAGAAGAAGAAGAACATGTTTTGAAGGAAAAAAAGTAAAGTATCGTCCTGTCAAATACTCCACCTCAGGGCCTCTATCATTGAGAGAAAAAAAAACCCGACCCGGGAATAAACCCAGGACCCTGAGATCGTGGCCCGGTTCATAAACCACTAGGTCTCCAAAGCCACAAACTGCAGTTTATTCGTCTATTATTACAATTATAATCATAATACTCCAGCGATAACTTGCCCAAGTCTGTTTATATGCCTTCGGCGTTTTATCCAGTGTGTGTAAACGTATTCCATTATTCCATTTCGCCGAATAAACATCATGCTCGTGTATCATGCCAATGATATACGGTTAGCTCCGGGCAAGTGTTTTACGAGTTGTGCAGGCTTTTACTTTGTAAATTTGATATGGAAAAGTAATAGTTATTTTATGAATTTAATTTAAAAAAATCTATTTTTAAGATTGAGCTGATCTAAGAATGAATTGTGATTTTTTTTTGCTAAAATAATGGAAGATTACGTTCTTTTTTCTGTAGTTCCCGGTCAAAATCTTCAAATGTAATAGATTTTCTCTGTTATTTCTCTGTAAGGTTTTCTGATAGTTGTCAGTGTCTTCGTAGCCAACTGGTTTCAAACGTCACATTTAGTATGTGAGAATTGTGAGATCGTTTGTTCGAATATCATGTGGTACCTATGGATTTCTTTATGTTCTTGTTTAACACTAGCTCAGCGCTAAAAACATCATAACACAACCTGCTAACTAATTTAATAAAAAAAAATACGAAATTACATGAACCTCGACTCGACTTATTGAAATAAGAACTCTCAATAACACTTCTCTACCCCATACGAAATCTTAACAAGGCTCTTACATCCGAATGGTTAATTGGTGGGGGAACGACATATCCTGGTAGGAATAGATCCAGTGATTCTAAGCGAACGAAGATAAATGGTAGTTTAATTGGGTATCTACTAACAAGTAACATCAACAACTATTGTACCGTCTCGACATATTTTTGGAAGTTGATTTTGTGAAGATGATTGTGGATTATCCAAAGAAAATAATGTTAATAAAAAAA
This sequence comes from Mecyna flavalis, assembly GCA_949319885.1. Taxonomy (NCBI): domain Eukaryota; kingdom Metazoa; phylum Arthropoda; class Insecta; order Lepidoptera; family Crambidae; genus Mecyna; species Mecyna flavalis. The sequence continues at coordinate 6,672,319 of OX439419.1, read as the reverse complement.
AAAATTAACGGTGTATTTTAAAATGCGATTGTAGGTATTTGGTTCTTATAATAATATGATAACAATATGTACTATTATTAATATTAATTAATATAATTATAAGTATTAATTTGGTTTTGTTTGGTAAATTAAGGCGGGCAACGCGCCTACCCCACGGGGGTCTCGGGTGCTTGCTTGTTTGCCTTCCTATAATATAAATAAAAAAATTAGATAGACAAAAATATATTGGATATTTGATTTTCTGACGGATTAATTCCCTATTCAATTGAGAGATTCTCTGGCTGCTAGTACCATGCTGTTGGCTTTGCTGATTAGATTATACATTTTTGGACAATATTGAAATCACTTAGATTTTGTAAACTTTATACAATACATACTTGTTTTTAAGATTGCTGATCTTGTTGAACTTTTAATACATTTCATCTAATCCTATCTAATTTGTGGCGACATTCACGGTATTGAATAATGGATGGCAGTGGAAAACAAAAAGTGCTTCTATGTAACGAATCTCAAGCCTGTTCAGCGCAAACTCCCCCGGTTATTGACCTCTTGTCCCTGAAATGATTAGCTTTGTGACCCAAAAACAATTTTTTTTTTCTTATTTACAAACCTCTCCAGTCACCCTGTTGACTCAAATTGGATTAAGAGTGACGATCAATGGCTAGGATATCCTTTATTGTTCGAGTGTGGTGTCGCTAGTACCATTCAGAATCAATTGATTGTGTGATAGTAATAATATGATAGAGACTTTGTATTTAGGTTGGAAAAAAGGCATATTATACTCGTAGGTGTGTATGGTTGTACTATCATTCCATTTCTACCTATCCCCTATCAGTGAGACCGGCTTATTCCCAGTCGTCAACACTGGCTACGTTCCCACTGGCGACAAACGCGAAAAAAATCCTATTTGTTGCCAGTGGTGACGACAGTGTTGACAAAAGGGAAAATGAAATCCCAGATAGGTACCACCAGTGGTGACAATTAGATAAAGAAACTTCCCAATCGTTGCTAGTGGTGACGTTTGAGATAAAAAATTCCCGATTATCATCAGACGAAAAATAACAAATTTAATATTACATAGTAATAAAACATGTGTTTGATGAGGTGTAATAAATAATAACTTCCATAAACTAATGCAAGGGAATAAGTCGCTTCTAGGCAGCGAGGAACATATTGTACCCAAGTTTAACTAAGTTTAATAATCCCATTATATGAAAACTTTCAGAGTAATTTTGTATATTAGATATATTCTTAATTAAGTTACATTCTCGTCTCAATTACACATTATTAAGTGTGAGTGCGTCGTGGTTTGCGTTAGTCCGCAATTATCTTTGTGAATGTTACATTACAATTGTTGTAGTGAGAACGTTTTATAAAATACCGTTTGGTTGGGTTCCTTAAATGTTTATAACTGAATTGTCTAGGTTTCATACAAGGAACAGCTAGTCGGCCAGTGTAAAGTGGCTTTTTAATCTTCCCCGACCCCCGCACGTACATGTCTCAGGAAGTGACTTATAACACTTGTGCGAAAACTAGAGCTGCTAACTAGTTACCTACATCGAATACGGAACATTTTGAGCCCTGTTTTAATAATGTAATCTTTATACTCTTTTGTACAAACGCAACATAGAAATCCTTAATTTTTGTATTAATATATAGGATATGATTTTTAATTAAATGTGGGCGCCATCACTTTGACATTACGAATCGCCTTAACAGCCTAGCCTGATACGTTACTTATTTCTAAATAACCTAATTTCAAAGTATTGTCATAAGAATTCATCAGCCACGAACAAGTTGATTATGATACATAAGAAGCGCTCCTTGTCTTTAAAGTCTCATTAAGTGTTAGCTCATTGTAGCAAAATTTCCTATTGCCAATTATACCAAGTCGTAATTATACAGGCAATTCTATAACATTACCCGTACAATTCTGATCCACTCCCGAGTAAAAGGGATATGTAGAGGGGAAGTATTTAATTGATTTTACACGAGTAACTGCGAGGATTCTAATATGAATATTTGATTATTTATGAGACGCAATCGCGATTTGACTTCTTAGGGGTTCCCAAGAGTGTTCCGCGTCGATTATTATGCGTATTTTTTCTTTTCTTTTTCTTTTGACTGATTTTTATTTCTTGTGCTTCGCTTCATCTCTCTGTTAAATAGTAATCGAACATTACAGTATATGGGACATTTTAGGAAATAGCCTTGATCTTCGAGCAGTTGGCTTAAGTATCTATTGGCCCGCATGTTGTATTGTATATGTCTTAGATATGTGTGTGTACTGTGTGTGTGTGTGTAGTTGAATTCGAGTTTAATTCTGGAAAAGTCCAAGCTCTCTGACATTGAATCGGAATAACCAAATCCATAAGAACGGGAAACACATTTTTTTAGTAAAATTCAAGAAAAGTTCGCAATTGTCTAAATCGATATAATTTTATTTAAAGACAATGATAGGCATATTAGGTATTTTACTGTAAATAGTTGAACGTTAACCTCTTGCGAGGCTGTTAAAATCTTTCTGTCGCACTGTATTATCCTAGAAAAGACATAAGTACTGATCAACTAACAAAGATAATTCGTCTCTTTACGCAAAAGAGTCGATATGAAACGCAACACATAAGTACAGAATACATAATAGTACGCATAAGTCTGCCTCCAGACCACCGATGATTTATGGCAGTGAGTTATCGCAAATATAGTAACTACAAAAGTTCGTTTATTCTTTTTTGTTTGTTACTTCTTCACGCGGAATTGACACCGGATTTGGATAAAATATACTGCAAATAGACTGTCCTGGAATAAAATTGTCGGTTTTCCGCAGCGAAGTCACATACGCATATTCGATCCTGTCTGGCAAACATTTTCGTGCATGAATATCGTGTTCATATTGGTCTAGGAGTTTTCTATATATCCGATATCCATGTTTGACGAGCCGTTTGGTGTCATGGTCGAGAAGTTGGCTATTACACCAGAGGTTGCGGGTTCGATTGCCGCACGGTACAAACATTTGTGTGCATGAACAGTGTTTGTATGGGTATGTATGTTTCTATGTATATTATGTATTGTGTTTACAAAAAAAAAAATATAAGTAATGTTGATCTGTTGTCTGGCACCCATAGCACAAGCTAATGCTTAGTTTGGGGCTAGATGGCGTTATGTGAATATCTCCAGAGATATTTATTTATTTATTTGTAGTAGGTACAAAGTTCAGATTTTCAACGACGCAAAAAGAGTTGTGTCGGTTTTTAGCTATGTTTTATGATAATTGGATTAGCAATTAAAGTCGACAGTCGATGAGGACAAGGTTTTTTAAATTTTACTACACTGAAAAAAATTTGCTTTAGCAAAGTACCAATTTAGCTCTGTTAAAAATTACTCGGCTGCATTCAACCAAGACATATTTAAAATGGGCAATAGAGCTTTGCTAATATTATAGAAGCAAGTATTGCTAAAAATGATTGGTTATTATTTACAAAGTACTTATTTATTTCTAAATAACCGACTCGTTAAATTTTACCCCTAACAAAAACTAGCAAAAATAGACAAGCTAACGTTATTATTTCATAATAAGTAAGTTATTTAATTTTAGACATAATCATAGTTGGCTAGAAATTGACACCGAGTTCGGGTAAAAATAGACAGATTACATTGCTATTTCATGATAAGTAAGTTATTTGATTTTAGACAATCATACTTGGTTAATAATAAACATGAAGTTCGGTAAAAAATAGACGAGCATACTTATCTATTTATTGATAAGTAAGTTATTTGATTTTAGACAATCATACTTGGTTAAAAATAAACATGTAGTTCGGTAAAAAATAGACGAGCATACTTATCTATTTATTGTTAAGTAAGTTATTTAATTTTAAACAATCATAGTTGGCTAGAATGGCCGCCGCGCCACTCCAGTCTTTTTACTTGCTCAGTGCAGCCAGTCGCTCCTACTCTCGTGCTGCGTTCGCGAGCTGTGAATCTATCATAACTTTTTACTAATATTGCCATTAACTGATAGTGTATACGTGTTTGGTTGAATAAACGCATTAGTGAACATTATACAAGTTAATTATCTATTCGTAAATAAGCACAGCTCGGCAATTAACATTGGAAATATTTAGTGAAGCTTATGGCGTTCCTTAGAATATGTTATTAATATTATTCTAAGCGTATTTCAATCCCGCCGTAGTCTGAATCTACTGTATTTGGATTGGTTACCAAAAAGAATTACTTTGTAAGTATTTTCACGGTTTATTTTATATGTGGATTTTATAATTTAAGCTTATTAGTGTGAGTGTGAGTTACCTTACCTAAAAATATTTCCAAGCGTAAAGATTTTATAGAATCGTTGTAAATTAAAGTATTTTAATAAAGATCTTTGCTTTGATTATTAAAACAAAACGTAAAGGTTCGTTTTCTGTTTCAGAATACTATGGATACACCCAAAAAAAGAAGTCCTAACTTCACAATTATGTTGGAGGTTTTACAAAAAATATGTATCACATATTTTAAAATTATTGAAAATAAAAAGAGTGATGCGGTATCCTGGCAAAACAAGCGCAATGGGATAAGATTGCATTAGAATTCAATTCCCAGAACACAACTAACAGGTATTTATAATGTTATTTTGCACTTCTAATATAAGCAAACATTAATAAAATGTTTATTTCTTGCTAAGCAATGGAGTATGGAGTATTATTAATTATTAATCTAGGTGCAGCAAAGTATTAAAAAAGAAATGGGAAAATATGAAGAAAACTGTAAAAGATTAAGTTGCTGGCCATAGGAAACATGAATAGTCATTTAAATATATTTATCACCTATCATTTATATCACAGTGATTAGCATAACTGGTTAAAATTGTGTTCACATGAAAGTACTCAATTTTTGGGTAGAATGTGCTTTAAGTTATATTCGATTCTTTAAAATTATAATAATAAAGACTATAAACATAAACATGTTATATAGCAATAATTACAATGATATTCATAGGAGTTATGTATGTTTCGCAGTCTGTTTTCTCTGCCTATCCCACAAGTGACACAGTATGAAAATCATAATAGTAACAAATTTTTATTTTTACAGGATAATGAAAGCCAAAATGTGGTGGTGGTATGTGGTACAGACACATTGAAGGTGCATATTGATTTATATTGATTGATATTAGATAAGTGTTACAATATACTTTAATAGATTGATTTGCATTGTTTTGCAGGATTTACAGTACAAAGAAGATATTGAGAGTCCAGTCTATTATTAAAAAGGTAAAAATGATTGTTACATTAATATGCCACCCCTTAAATATATTAATTTTTATTTTTAGGCTAATGACAGTTTACAAATGGAAGAATTCGACCATCCTAGGAAGGCAATCTCAAAAATTGGGATACATACACTCCAGCTATGTTGCGAAGCCCCTTGACAGAGACGTTAAAGGTACTTATCTGACTATCCCTTTATATGATATATGAACCTATTTTCATAAATATCTTCAATGTACAGACTTTAATTATTCCTGTTTTATTATGTGTATAGATATGATGTATGTATTACTCCACATTTATTTGTTTTTTAATGCGAACAATATTGTATTATAGGATAAACAAGGTACATCCGAAGTGGGGCGGTACCGTAAAAGAACGTACACTGGCACTACAACAAACAAAACATGGACTGAATTAGGGGAGGTGAAGACCAAGGTAGCCCATTTGAAGGCCAAAAAATTGGAAAACGAGATAAAACTGCAAGATGCCCTTTTGGAAGGAAGTAGGCTAAGATGTGAAGAAATGAAATTAAAAATTGAGTTGTAACTTGATAAAACTAAACAAGGAATTGGCTGCATAGCCTGTGAATTCGGCCATTTCTCTTAAATCATAGTTGAGTGACGAACGTCTTTTGAAGCGCTGCTGCCTCACACCTACAAGGTTGTTCCAATTTTCACATAAAAACCACTTTTAAACATTATTATGAATTTTGCCTTGTTTATTTTATAACAGTGATGTGACAAAAATAAACAATTACCTACTTTTTTGCAGATATTTTACCGCGCGAGTGTTAAGTGAAAACAGGATTTTAGATATATCTAAAAGATGGATGAAGAGGTTAAAAATCTTCTCACAGCATGGTGTTTGGAAGAATATATTGAAGTTATTAAACGTAAGTAGACATACACAACAACGTTTTTAATTAAATAAAAGTAGGAAGGATATATTATCTTCTGGAGAGTTCAGTTTTTAGATTTTTTTACTGATTTAGTTTAAATATTTGTATACTTACTTTTGTTTCATTTATTTGTTCACAGCTAGAAAATGATTTTGTCAACCTGTACAAAGGACAATAATTTACCGAAATAACTGAAAAATTCCCCACAATCAAGCCAAAAATATTTGAACTGGCAAAGGCGCGCAAGAAAAGCAGCAAAGATAAAAATATTAAGCCATATTTTTAAGACTAAGTACAATTTAAGAGGAGTATACGAGTCTAACCAGTAATGTTACCTGAAATGTTAAATGTTACCTTTGATCTGTGACGACAGACATACTATGTATCGTGTAAGAAAGAATAAAACAAACATTAATGTATATCATTTTCTTTCAGTTCCTTTACGGTTGGTCTGTCGGCAAAATATGTATCTGTTGTTTTACTATTACAGACGCAGAACGTTTCATTGGTTTTTTCCCGACATGCCAAATTTTTGCCTACTGCACAGTGAGTAACAATGGTATAAACGACAACATATCGAACTACACATTTTCAGTATGAGCTGACCTCACATTGTATATTAAGCCTTACGTACAGTCACAGGTCAGTTGTTTTTTTTGTATCCCATAATTCTAGGTGAAACTGAACAACTTTTACTATGGGACCAACTCTGAAATCGCGAAATAAATCAGCTGTTTCATACATTGTGATTCTTTTGTTATTAATTTTTGTATGAAACAGCAGATTTTTTCCGCGATTTCAGAGTTTATCCCATAGTAAAAGACGTTCAGCTTTACAGTCTCATCAACCATAGATTATGGGATATAAAAAAACACGCTAGCTTAATATGTGTCGTTTAAATTGGTACTTACTTGCAACAAAGTATTTTAGCTGCGGTTACCCAATAAACACGATTGATAATACCAAGTAACTCGGTTAAATATACCAATTTTAATTGACTAGAAATAGCCGAGTATATTAATTGTAGTTACCCAATAAACACGATTGATAATACCAAGTAACTCGGTTAAATATACCAATTTTAATTGACTAGAAATAGCCGAGTATATTAATTGTAGTTACCCAATGAACACGATTGATAATACCAAGTAACTCGGTTAAATATACCAATTTTAATTGACTAGAAATAGCCGAGTATATTAATTGTAGTTACCCAATGAACACGATTGATAATACCAAGTAACTTTGCTATATATACCAATTTGAATTGAGTAGAAATAACAAAGTAGGTTGGCTGTCCCTACCCAATATACATGATTAAAAATATTCAAGCTACTTAGCTAGTTTTACGAAGCAAAATAATTGATTCTACTGAATTACTTTGCTAAACACAACAAAGCACGTTGGCTGTGACGACAGTTGTGTTTATTCTTTAACCAAGTTAGTTGTTGCAGTGACCGATTGAATTTGCTATTGTTAACAGAGTGACTCGATTCACTATAGATAATAGGTTTGCTAAGTTTACTGAGTGAATAGGTTAGAAGCAACCAACCTTGGATATCTATTTTTTGACCAACTTACTGGGTTTATATTACCAACAACGTTAACAAAGTTGACTTGTGTAATTTTAGCAACAAACTTTGCAGGCTCCCTCCGAAGCGAGTTACTCGGCTGTAAATAGCAACAACTTGTTTATTTATAGCCGTGTAGTTTTTTCAGTGTAGTATATAAAGAAGTTCTATTTCCACGAACTGACGAATTTCCTCTTTAAGCTTGTGTGATAAACTTGGCTATGTCATTTACTGATTTTTGATTGCTTGTTGCGCTATTCGACATATGTAGCCTAAAACTATTTAAAGCACATTGCTACGTAAAACGGGTACCTACTACAAAGCGCATGAAACTTATTCATGCAGTCATGAACCCCAGTCGGTCATAATACAAATTTGTGTTGATTCCCGTTGAAAATATACCACGTCATTTGCCGTAGACGATAAAAGGTTATTTGATTTCCTTTGATATGGTTCAATTTGACTTCCTAGGTGTTCCCCTGAGTACGTCCCGATTGGATTATTTCGTCCATTAATTTTCCTTATCGTACCACTGACTCCATGGTTTTTTCAACGCAGTCCAACGAAAGAACCCTAAAGAAATTACCAATATTGTAGTCGTCATTGTTTTGTTATATGGCTCGTCCGGGGTACCTACCACCCTCTCACATAACAGCAGCGTGAAATAACAGTGACTACTATTGAGTTGGCTCGTTTGCCGCCTCTGACATAAAAAAGACCAAAATTAGTTGTCTTAACTACAATGATAGTTTATTACAGAAGCGACATGATATGATTTGTGTGAGAGACACGAGAGACTGACCAGTAACTGTTTATGCTAGATCAATGGCAAACAGACACGCAGCCGGTGGTTTACCAGAGAGTTAATTATCGTTATCTTTTTCTTTATTTAATTTTTTAAGAACTTGACAATCTGTTCAACATTGGGCAAACTCTTTGTTTACTGGAAAGCAGTTAACACTTCGACAAGCTGATGATGGAAAAGGGGGGTGTTGTCTGGAGCCATAGTACAAGCTATGCTTAGTTTGGGGCGAATTGGCACTGGGTGAACAATAATATCTCCTGTATCTGTAGCAGACAGTTAAAAAACAATAACTGTTAATGAAAATATATAATCAACTGTAAATTGCACTTTAAATATAAATCTTACCCTGGTAATAAACGGTGTTTCTTGCGAAACGACTGTAATATTAATCCAGAGGGCTATAAACAAAGCGACATAATTCTTGGCGCTTTGGCTATTTTAAAAGGCGTGTCTGAAAGGCTATTGTTCTAAACAAAAGGTTCACATGTTTTACGTTTGTACGATGTGTTGAAACGTTTAGCTGTTGGGATCATTAAGGTAGATTACCATATGAGGGAGGAAGACGAAGATGGTATGGTCACGTTTGAATGTTTGACGGGATGTCATATTTAGAGGCGGTGCGAGTCTTTAATATATTACTACATCGGAGGGCTTAATACCGATCGAAGTTTGTCGTTTCTAAGCAACAATAGTTTGCTAACTTTTTTATTTTTCTTCGGTTCTCAGACAGGCACGCAGCCCAGCCGATGGAAAGCGGCCACTGCGGCCTATTCCACCGAGGAAAACTTAACCAGGAAATATCAATGTACTGCCTCACTGTGGGCAACTCTGATCTTCGAGCCCGTTATTTCAAGTGTATTGCATCCTACATTAATATTACCGGTCCATGTCCAAATCTATAAAGACGGCACATTTTATCTGTGGGTTATAGCGTGGTTATAGCTACACAGTCGGACACTGAAAAAGTTCTACCACCAACAAGACTCAAGAGTGTGAAATGTGAATCTAACTCACGAGGACCCGAGCGGCTTTACCACTATTCGTTAAAATGTTATTTATAAAAAAAGTCTAAATAACATAAGTTCAATCAATGGTCAGTACATGTACTGGCAAACTTCTTGAATATCGGGTAGGGATTGCGCAGAACACGAATTTTGACACGCCTGCGCGCTATTGGTCAAAAGCATAACTCTGACCAATAGCGCGCGCGGGCGTTTGGAAAATTCGCGCGCGCTATTGGTCACGCGCAAGTGCACATGCGCGAACTTTCCCCCTCTCCGTTGACCAATGTTCAACAAGTTTGCCGGTACCTGTATCAGTGGTTAATAATAATTCCTTTATCAATTGCTGATATTATAGAACCTTCTACACAGTGGATCCTGTCAAGTATACGACTATGGCATCCATAAGGTTAATGCTGAGCTATGTTTTGTTTGTCTCCGTCCCCCCGTCTTTAGTCACGGTCTGATCAGATTGGGCGGGGCGGGGGCGACGGTGAATCAATCAATTCAGTATTGGTGTTACTCTAACAGCTAACCCTCTTTACGGAAATCAATTCTCGTGTATTGAGATTTGTAATATTCAGATTGAAGAAATGTTACATCTTGTAGTTGGACATAATAATTTTTGACTAGAAATGCGCTTAGCTATTTGATTTGAAATGAGAAAGAAGCAAAGTTCAATAATTTTGTCAGTACAAACCATCGCTGACGTTATAAATGTCGACAGCTTTACAAAGTACTAAGATATTAAAAGGGGCAAAAGAAACCGTCTTATATTTTATATATCCGTCGACTCTAACTTGAACTTGCATCTAAATTACGATGGACCAATAACACCATAAATAGATAAGGTAACGCCTGGAAGTAACTGGTACACGATCTCAATATCAAAACTGGAGTGTAATATTTCGCTAACGTTGCCAGTGAAATAAATTTACAGCAGACTGTATTGTTGCCAATTTATTGGAGGTAAATAGACAGTTTTCGTGACTCAGCACAGTAAACTGATCCCTATTTCCCAATTAAGTGCCAGCTACTGTGTTAGTGCTATATTTCCAATCTATCAGATGGACGCACTATAATGCAGTGAATGATGTAATAGGTGATAGTTTTAGTAATGATTTGTAATGTTTATTTAGTGATTTTTATGTTGTTGGCGCCGCTTCTATTTTCATAGTACCTAAGTAAGGAATTATGACAGCTCAATTAGTCGTGTTACTTTTTTTATCGACTCAATGTGCACGCGCTGCTTTGCCATTTATTGTTTTGTATTAAAAATATAATGAATTGCCTTTTTTAGATTTTAAACCTCCTCCGAGTTCAAGCGATAGCATGTTTCTAAAGTGAAAATATCAAAATATCATCTTCCGTAAAACTCCCCAGATAGATGCAATAAATATAGAAACGTGCCCCAACATGTCCGGCACAAACTAAACATTTGAACGTTGGTACACCAACAGAGGTTTTTGCGTTCGTGCCGTTCCAGCCAACATCCAAAACGAACAGGACAAACCAGGAGTTTATAACCTTACTGGAGGCAAAAGCTTTTTTAGAACTGAAGACCATTAATTTCACCATGTAATTACTAACAGGGTTATTTAACATAAGTTTGACACATTCAGTCAGTGTTGCGTAGTTGTGTGCTATTTGTGATGTTAAGCATTGCCTGATAGTAAGGCAATATTTATACAAAACCCACTCAAAAAACCAATGAATAAGGGTAAAACTGGTAAATTATCAAGAACTCTTAGATTTAGGTCTTGTATAAATAATTTTAATTATAGTATCTAATGAAATTGTGCAAACGGCGACAATCTGATGTGGCTTATGAGGTTTTTTTTATTGGTATACTTGTGCCGAACAGTTACCATAAACTTTCAAGATAACGAATCTGGTCTTCAACGACGTGCGGCTTCCAGGTAAACTATAAGCTCCATTAGACAAACAAACATACATCCTTATCTTTATCCACACCTAAAATGAGAATATCGATTCCGATTCACCGAGGCATGATTTCGATTATTCAAATGCTTTTTATTTGAAGGGCTGGGGTAGGTCGGCACCACTGACAAATTGCCCGCAGGCCAGACGGGGGCTGTTTGGGGTAGGGTCGTAGGTTGAGGGGTGTGTTCGGGCTTTTAAGTCCTTGAAGAACTCCTAGTCAATAACTTTTATTCATATAGGTTTGAGTGTAACTTGTAGCTCGTATGAACGATAATATGATCTAATTTCAGAAAGTGGTTGCATTTCTATGTGATTATTATAACAAAAAAAAAATTTTAAAAATCATGGCGTCATACGACAGCTATTTGTACACTTGTATCAGCTATAGAATATTGAATTTTTATGTAAGTAACGTATGCATATTTTTTTTGGGAAATAATGTAATATGGTTGTCTACCAAAGCCGATCTGACAAACGTTGAGATGACAATATTTATTAGGAAAGAATCCTATATAACTCAAATCTTCCAATCTTATTTAAAACCGTTATTTCAACTACCAAAAATATTATGTTATCATACGAGTTCAACTGCGGCATTCGATCTTTAAGATGTGCCTAAAAAACAAACAGCTTTCATTTTTAAATATGTGGAAGATATTACTTCGACAGACTGTTGTAAAACGTTGTGTCCAGACTCCCCCATTTTTGGTTTATTATAACATTTATAACCTATTACGGCAGCACGTGTGCTGTTACTTTTATCCGAATAATGCTACTCAATAAACTTTTGTGCGTTTTGGTAGTCGTATGTTATTCTTTTAGCCTTTATATAGCCACTTACATCGTTAATCCGAACGTTTCTGGGTCGACCATTCCCGGCTTTATGTCGTCTGCTGACTGTGCAAATGAAAACAATAAAAAAACGACGGGTTGCACTCCGGGAGTGCCAGCAGAAGTGAAAACCTGAATATTAACGTTGTGCATTTTTGATATGTATTTTGGAATGGTTAGGGATTTAATTGATTGGTAGAGGTATAAAAGTACTATCATTTATGTGGTAAAATACAATATTTATTTATTGCGCTATCGTACACAAACATGACAATTTATATTAAATTAAAAAGTTTATCTCTCCAATGTAATCAGAAACTTTTTCAGACTTATCAGAAACTCCTTGCTGTGACACTGAAACGCCATGTAATAAACGATGATAAAATGATTGACAACCGTCAATGTCATACTTTTTTGATTGACAACTATTTATTTTCTAAACAACGAAAACAAAGTTTGGAATTTACAACTAATTGCATACTGGAATCTGCGGATAAACTTTTGAATTTGGAGCAATCGGCCAAAAAATGATTCCCTTTACAGAATCCGCAGACTCCCGAATCGTTAATAACACGAGTGGTGTTACAGTAATCAACATGTCGCTTTCGAGGATGTTCACTGAGAATTTGGGGTAACAAGCCAAACTGTGTGTGAGAACGAGCCTCTTGTCGCAGGAAATCGGACAGCATTTCCAACTTCATACGACCTGATGCATGCTCCGCAGCATAGCGGATCCAAAGACTGCGGAGAAGTGGTGTTAATTTCCATAAAATACTGTTATATAATTCCGGCGAATAAAGATATTCCAAACTTTCTAAATGTTTTATTACATACGGCAATTAAATTTTGAATTTTGCAGGATATCAAATTAAGGTCTTTGTGGTCACTTTGTAGCATAGGAAGCATATAGGAAGCGACAGCACTGCGGCTATAATAGTAGAAGAGGCATGGAATTAATATTAACGAAGAGGCGGAAGAGGTCACACTTGACAGTTCATTTATGCAAAGAAAAATATACCTTACGCTAAAGGAATAAAACTCAAGAAAACAACATCAGTTCTTATTAATACAATTATTTACTCTACTCCTGATGTACATAAGAAGCACTTTTCTTTGCATAAATGAGCTGTCAAATTAGACCGACAAACTAACTGTTCCGGTGGCGGCGTCGCTATTGTCTATTTAAAACTGTCATTAAATATCGTTTTTGCATTGCATTTCACGTAGTTCCAATTTTGGCCACCGGAACAGATAAGTTTGTAGAAAACACGTGTCCGGACTTCAAATTTTATATGGATTTTCGATCAGGTCACGTGACACATAAATCCTGACGCGAGTTTAACATTTTTTCCCCATACAAAAAAAGTGCACAACGCCGCTAAAGAAGTTTTCACTTCAAAAATGTTACGCAATATAAACAGGTAAGGCTTTCGATTATTAAGATGCAGTCATTCTTATCGATCAGTCATCAATGCACTGGAACCTTTTGTTTCCGGCACGTACTTATCAAGGTAAATAACGTTTACGATGCTGCTCCGGCTAAACAATGGCCTTTAGAACTCCAGACCGGCGCGACGACTTCAACCTTCCCTGTTACGTATGTTTTTCATGGCCTAGCTTCCCCTAGAGCAGACCCTTCCGTCGAGCGTGATCAATTGTTAGCGGAAAAAGAACTTTGCATCGTCATACTCAAAGTTTATTTCACAATGCACAATTCCACAATCACTGGGAATGTGGCATAACAAAGGAGGTTGATCTTTAACGTAATGACATTTAGAGTGTTTGTTCTGCTTCCAGAATTCTGTGGGGCGTAATGGAAAATTGCTTTAGGTGCGCCCTGCGGCCCCACGTTGGGCGCCAGTTATGAGGTGTCGAGGGACAATTTATGGACGCTGAATGTTTGTTAACACTTCCTAAGCTCAACTTGTATTGTTTATTTCGTTTCGTGTTACTTAGACGGTGCTATAGCGTGCAATATCGTAATCTTTTAAGTAACATGTTTATTTTCTTGGTGCCTAAGTTCAAATATGTACTCGTACCTATTGTATGCATTGAAAAGCATGCAATTAAATCAGTCCTTGCATGCATCTTCATACCATCTGGTAGTTATCTCTACACTTTATAAATATCGTGAGTATTTTAATGCTTGTATCTTATATTGGATAAATAAACATTTTAGGCATGAAAGCGGCTCAAAGTCATTGGGGCCTACCAACCCGTCATGTCCCTTCGGTATAGGAGATATTCTACGCTTTGATCGTGTCGAGTCAAAGTTAAATCGAGTGTGAACATTGTTTGTAAATAACCATGATGAGGTTACTGGAATTTTGTTGACTCGACGAATAAAGTATATTCATGAAAAAAATGTATATAACTTTTGCGATACAGCTACTTCCAATGAGATTTAAACAGCAAGAAGTAGCCAGCGAGCAAAATAGGAAATTGTATGAATAATTTTTTCCCCTACTTTCAACTTACATATTTTGATCAACAACCAACACTTTACTGTCAGGATAGATAAAATAAGAAGATTGATGTAATGCAAAATAGTTTGACGCAAGATATAAACTATAACTGTAAATATTGATTATTTAGATTTCATATCGTTATCACTGTTTTGGATAAAAATATTGAATACCTGCAAGTTCATCTTTATCAGTAAAAGTATTTGTGACGTCATGCATTTCGCACTTATCTCAGTCTAAAATGGCTCCGTAGAGCTACTCAAGTACTTATGTATAAACTGCAGATCTGTCAAACGGATAGATCAAGATTAGATCGTAAAAGTTAATAAACGATAACGGTGGATTAAAGTTCTCATGTCATTCTTCTCTTTATCGTCTCTTTAAAAAAATACATCTTTTGGATGTGCCTTTGAAAATAATTCTAAAGAAGGTTCATATGAACAACAATATAAAATGTTCACAAAAGTGCTGCAGATATTATTAATGTTGGAAAGTATTGGAGCACGTTTAATTTATACAATGCTGTAGGGATTTATAAAAACTCTAGCTGAGTTCGATCAAAGCATGTTGCAAGATGCTTCCTGGTATCCCCTAACTGATCTAGCATGTTTCTTAAATATGCTAGATTTTTTTATGAATCCCAACAGCATTGTACAATTTAAACGGACTCTTCTAATACTTTCTAACATTATTAATATCTGCAGCCTTTTTTTTATTGTAAACTTGTCTAATGACATAAATATGCAAAATTATTTTTCTGTTATTTAGTCGACCACATCACAAATAAACTTCAAAGTAGGCGTGCGTCGTTTAATATAATTGTAATAATTAAGAGGCGTTGATTTCATTTATTTATATTTGAAATTCAGACAGAAGCCAAAGGGCGGAACTGCTTCATAGGTTTAGGTATGGCTTTCGGCTTATAACTAGTTAGATTAGACAGTTTACTATACGCAGGTATACTTGCCGTTTTTGTTCCGCTCTACTTATTTCAAGCTCGTTGTTAATAATGTACTTCGCACGCAATTACAGCAACCATTAAACCGCAAACGAGTATGAAAATTAATATTATCTCCGTTATTGGACGCGTCCGGCTTCCAAATGACTAAACATTTATTTAAAAGTACGAATATACTAAAAATTTTATCATTGTGGTGCAAGACTCGTGCAGTGCACGTGCAGACAAAGTGCAGAGACATGCTGGAAAATATGTCTAGCGTTATGGCGTTCGTAAATCTTTTGAAGGCGGTGCTATTAGACTATTGTAGACATTTTTATTTTATAGTAATAAGATAGGTATAAACTAGAATGTCCCTGAGGCCGTATACCGGAATATCTGGATGATATACTTCTTTGCATTTGACTTATACACGTATTAAAAATATGAAAGACGAAGTTACGATAGTACATGTAGAAATAATATTTCTACATGTATTATCGTAACTTCGTCTTTTATTTTAAAATATTGTTAAATTGCAATAGTAGCACTTGAGTGTGTGTTGCTACATATTCTCATTGCAACATTGTTTTAGTTTAGCAGACAAAAGTAAAAGCCAGTTATAGGCCAGTCATTAAAGCCTCAAACCCGGAAGAAATTAGAAACACGGTAAAATTTTGAGGGGTTTTTAAGGAAGGTGAAATAACATACTGTGTGATTTTGCAGCGCTCTGGGGGGTACGGAAAGGGTTGAAAAGGGGTGAAAAGTGTTTTTTGTTAATAACATTGTCAAAAAAATTAGTAACACGCTGCAAATTTAGAATTAGGTTGTTCTTACCGTTTTGTAACGTGTATTAAATTTGCAGCGTTTTGCAATGTACGGAACATTGTTTTTTATTAAAAAACATTAAAATTTGTTAATAACAAGGGTAGAAAAATTAGTAACACGCTGCAAATTTGGAATTAGGTTGTTCTTACCAATTCGTAACGTCTATTAAATTTGCAGCGTCTTGCAACAAACGGAACATTGTTAATAACTAAACAACAATGGAATTTGTTAATAACAAAGTTAAAAAAAGTATTAACACGCTGCAAATTTATATTTAAGTTGTTGTTACCGTTTTATACCGTACATTTGATTTTCAGGGTTGTGCAACTAATTTAACATTGTTTATTATTAAAAAGTAATGAAATTTTTGAATAACAAGGGTGAAAAATATTAGTAACACGCTGCAAATTCAGAATTAAGTTGTTTTTACCGTTTTAAAACTTCTATTAAATTTGCAGCGTTTTGCAACAAACGGAACATTGTTTATTTATAAATATATTTATTAACCCTTTCAACGCCAATTTCTGATATATCAGACAAACCATTTTCGTGCTTTTTTTATGTTTTTAAAATGTGTCACATTCGTTGCAATTAATATTTTGTGTCAGTTGTGTTATTCGTATCGTAACTACAATATAATTATGTAATAATGCTGTTTAATGAAACAACAATCCCATAGTTGTTGCTGTGTAAAGAGAAATTAATTTTCATGAAATATTATATTATTAATTACATTTAAAATAAAAAAAAAATAAAAAAATCATTTATTTCGGACAATAAAATTGGTATCCATATTTTGTTAGTAATAATTTTCAGTATACTGCGTGTTTTTTTAGTCGTTGTTTTCCCGCAGCAGAACGCTTCACCTTCAGTAGTACTATCGATTTTTGCAAGTTTTTTTTTTTAATTTTTTGTAATTTTTTTTATACTTTTTTTTGAATTTTTTTTTAGGGTTTGATGGGAAAATGGAAACCAATGATAAACGCGAAGTGCAATGACCCCACAGCGTGGAATTTTAGTCGTTGTTTTTCCGCAGTAAAATTATTCTATTTTAGTAGTAAAATAAATTAATAAAGTTCTTTTTTTAGTCAAATCAAAAGTTTTACAATTATGATAGACGAAACTTGAACCAATAGTACTAGCTGCGTCACGGACGGTCACCGGCCGAGGTCATTGCCCTTCGCGTTTATCAAAAAAATGATTATTTACTATTTACTCACACTTGGTTTCCATTTTCCCATTATAATTTTAGAAAAAAATTCAAAAAAATGATTTAAAAAAAATTCAAAAAAAAAATCAAAAAGAAATTAAAATCGATAGTGCTACTGAAGGTAAAGCGTTCTGCTGCGGGAAAACAACGACTAAACAAACACGCAGTATAAGAGTACTCTGTGGTAATAATTACGTTAAGTAAAAATGTCAGTTATAAGCTAAGTTAGTAGTTTTTAATAAATATTTGATTAACATTGTCATTTAAATTTAGATTGAAAATTAAATTTAAAATTAAATTTTAATTCACTTGAAATAATATTTTTATTATGGCATTCAATATTTTTAGACTTAGATTTATTTAAAGGGTGCAGGCGAGGGGCGGTGCGAGAATGGGGTAGCAGTATAGCAATTATCGTTATTAATAACATTTGTCACGTTACGGAAGGTAACGGAGCAAAAGAACTTGAAATAAAAGAAGAGGATAGAATGGAAAGCCAGAAGTTTAATACAGCACGTCCTATATTACCTACAGACTAAGACTAAGTCCTATATTACAGACTAAGTTAGGTTAGGGTGTAGGCCGTAGGCAGACGACACGCAGGGAAGGGCAGACGCCTCTAGCGACGTAGGCAGACACTCAGGGCACACGCCCCAAAGCGGCGCAGGCGGCGGCGTAGGGCACACGGAGGGCTCGCAGTGATGCACTCGTGGTGCGGCGCCGGCGCGGCGGAGTTCGCGGCGGAGTTAAGGGCTCGAGGGATCTAGCCCTAGGAGGAGCCCCTCCAGGTTGAGCAGCCGCACGGCGATGGGGAGGCTCGTGGCGGGTAGGCGGAGGCTGACGACCGTGCCTCTGAGTCGGGTAGGCGGAGGCTGAGGACCGTGCCTCTGAGTATAGACTCTGTAGTAGGGCTGAGGACCGTGCCTCTGAGTAAGTTGTTCAGACTTCAGGCTCCAGACGTTAGACTGACGGTAGACTGACAGTAGACTGACTCATTTGCGCTGCTGCCCCTGCTTTTATTGCCTATTTTATTTTTAATATTTAAATCTACAAAAAGAATGTCAAAACTACGGTAGTGTACAAAGGTTTGTATTCCATAGCTACGAGTTTTGACATAGAGTTTAAAAAATTAACGCGTAGCTATGGCGACTATAATGTCAGACTTTGTTTACAAATAAATTATTTTTTCACAATAAAATTAAAATATGATCTAATTCGCAAAACTAATCGTTAAACAAATAAAGTGGAGGCTAAAAACCTTAATCGTATAAGTTTGGAGGCGGATGTATCCGCCCATGAGGACATAATACGTATAGCATGTATCCCTAAGGTTCGTATACTTTTATTTACATTATTTATAGCATTAGAACTACAGTTTTCTTATAATTCCCTTTAGTTTACATTCTTTGGAACGTATAGAAACGTCCCATAAAGGTAGATAACATTACACATTTACTTACAAACTTATCGATATTAAGATACCTAAACCGGAAGTAGTCACATCACTAAAACTAGATAAAGCCTGTATGCCTTCTGCTGCGCTTCATGTGGTACGCCAAAGTCTTATATATCAGACAAATAGTGATGCGAAAGGGAATTCCTCTAAGATATATTTTTGCGCTTTATATAAAAAAAATATCCTCCTGAATTATTTCAAAATTGTTTTATTCTTTCTATATTTGAACAATAGGGTGATTTTAAATTCAAACATTAGTTTAAAATCATTACAATATAAACATTTTTAATCAACCTCGATAACATAGTGTCTCCGCACTACTATAAATGCGTCTCAAAACGGTCGTGGCGTGAGGGGCACCATTTTCGGAAAAAAGCGTGGCGTAGAAAAGGTTAATAATGTTTTTGATTATTGTTTTAATTATATTTTATTAAGTTTAGAATTTAGTTTTGTATATTTTTAAATGTGTAAATATGTTAATTTATTCTTAGTTAGTTTTAAGTAGAAATAGTTTTTAATTAGAAATAAAATACTATGTAAATATTTTATTTTATTATTTAATTATTATCTAATTTAATTATTAATTATATATTTTATGTTACTTACATGTAACGTTTTACGTTACAATTCTCTTATACAGTGAATATAAAGATGTTATTCTCTTCATGGTTACGTTAATGTAAAATATTCATTATGCAAAGTTAAAAATAGCGTTCACAACATTTTTCCACATTTCAACTCTTTACTGACTGTTTGACCATTGTTACTAAATGAAATATTTGTTTATATAGTATTAAACAATGTTCCGTTTGTTGCAAAACACTGCAAATTTAATAGTTACTATAAAATGCTGTAAACAAGGTAATTCCAAATTTATAGCGAGTTACTAATTTTTTCTACCCTTGTTATTAACAAATATCATTGTTTTTTAGTTATAAACAATGTTCCGTATGTTACAAAACGCTGCAAAATTAATGGACGTTACGAATTGGTAAGAACAACCTAATTCCAAATTTGCAGCGTGTTACTAATTTTTTACCCTTGTTATTAACAAATTTTAATGCTTTTTAATAAAAAACAATGTTCCGTACATTGCAAAACGCTGCAAATTTAATACACGTTACAAAACGGTAAGAACAACCTAATTCTAAATTTGCAGCGTGTTACTAATGTTTTTGACAATGTTATTAACAAAAAACACTTTTCACCCCTTTTCAACCCTTTCCGTACCCCCCAGAGCGCTGCAAAATCACACGGTATGTTATTCCACCTTCCTTAAAAACCCCTCAAAATTTTACCGTGTTACTAATTTCTTCCGGGTTTGAGGCTTTAATGACTGGCCTATTAGATAAAAGATGTCACTCTGTTATTTGATTTTGAAATCATAATGTCTCGTTAAAGTAGCGGTAACTTTTTGGTTTTAATATTTAAGGACTTAAATTTTGCATAATGAACAGCTAAAAATCTATTCTGATATAATTAAACTTAATACGGGTACTCTTATTACCTCATTAGTTTTTTATTGCAGCATTACTCTCAAGGTCGTATGCAAATCACCCTGCAAAGTGATATATTATTATGTTACTTGAGAGATTTGTCTTTAAATATCTGTTATGGTAATTTCAGTTGTGTCATTTATGCCCGATGAAAGTGGAAAGTTGTTGCTTGCTTAATCGTTTAAAAGCTGACGAGGATAGAATATTGCGGAGGTTTTAAAAATAGAAAAATTTTAACGCAGCTCGTAAGGCGAAGTCGGTGTTGAAAAGTGTACGGTCAGCAAATCGAGGTGCTTTCTTTTAAAGTTCTTAAAGAGATATTTTTTGCCCTTTCAGGTTCATTAGTCGTATCCACTGAATTGAGAATTTTCTTTTCAACGTCGACGATCCTGACTTGTGTGACTTCGAAAGGTTGGAAATTATGGTCTGAATTCTGATAAAAGCAACCGGAATACTTACTTCCAACAAAATTATTTTTCAAAGAAAAACATGAATGTGAAACTGCAAACTTTCAACTGGTTTATCAAAAAAAAAGAGTAAAGAAATGAAACAAAGTCTGAAAATGTTTTATATAACTCGTATTATATTGAACACATTGGATGAAAACAGTTTTCTAGAAATTAGAAATCATCAAGAAAAAACATGTGTATTATATTGAACACATTGGATGAAAACAGTTTTCTAGAAATTAGAAATCATCAAGAAAAAACATGTAATGCAAAATTTCCGTCAAATCACTTTGGAGATGTAATACACAAAACTCTTTACTAAGTTCGACTACAATATCATCTATTGTGTTACAAAACAAATCTGATCTAACTTCATGGCACAGTTCCCATTGCGTCCGATGGGAAATAACATTTATGAAACGCTGACGTCTCGATCCGGAACTATCACTAACAATATCAGATACATCCTGCGGTCAAACTACTAGGACGGCAGTTTATCGGTGGTAAAATATAGCCCGTAAAAACAAGATCGTATATCATTTGGCTCAGACGATTCTTTTACGGATGACTCAACGGGTACGTATGGAAATGTATCGGAGCAAATGTAAATATAGGTTTAGCCAATATGGCATCTGAGGAAAAACTTGAGTGACTAAATATTGGAAGAACGGGACGAAAAACTCACTCCTTCGTAGCACAATAAGTTCTATTTAGTCCTCTTTTATGGCGGGCTCCCAAGAGGGTTGCGTAGCAAGCCAGTTTTACAATCGGAAGTTCTGTGTTGTTTACTGAGAAAAAGTACTGCGCCGACCGACCCTAAAATGTATTTAGGTGCGGGGTGTAGACTCTATCGCGTGATGGTCCGCAATGCCTGTGCCATATTTTGGAGATTTTATACTCTAATTCAGGATGCTATAGGTTCTGATTCTATTTGTCCAAGAGTTTCTAGAAATACGGACTGACCTGTCACAAAGACGACATAATAGGAAATGCAATATATTTTTTAACTATATTAGTTTGGATATAAAGCCCATTTAGTCTTTCTCATATGAAATACTACTAATATCGCGATGTAGTTAAAGCCCGTGTTAAGTGCATTCACAGTTCATTCAAATTTTGCGGTTGTAAAGATGCTTGTAAAACTTCGTCTAATTTTCTCATTCACCGTCGGATCACGCCAGCTTAGAGTCATATAAAACCGGCGTTACATGTATCCAACTCTAACCTTTTTGTGGCCTTACTTCCACAACTATATACCGTACGACCGATAAAAGAGCTACCGTGAAAACACCCTAGTCTATTTCTGTTATACGTTTCTGCTGACTGATGTCCGATGACCCATATTAAATGGAGACAGAACCGTCCAGTATATTGATTTTTCCAACCCACGTGCATCTTTTTAATGAGCACGAGTGTATGTTGCGTAGACTTTATACGATGCATCATAATTATAATTTGTTTATTTTTCGATGTTGATGCGTGGGTAACTCGAAGGTATTGTCGGAGGTTTCGTCAATTTTGTAATAAGTTTCGTTGTTCCTTTCTTTATCTATTGTAGTAGTTAGTACACTATAAACTTATTTTCGTGACTATTCAATACAGAATTGAGTGCTAAAGATATACATTATTCACTAAATGAAAATATCTACAAACACTTCTGTTTTGTTTTAATATTAGCGTTGTTGCTCATCCAAGATTCAAATTTCACAAGTGTAAAGTATTATGACAGCACATTATTACATACTAAATCATAAAAAATAAGATATAACTTTTCAATATTATGTACGTTGCTACGATCTAACACCAATTAAAAATGCTCTCCTTAGACGGAATGCACTGAAAATTTTTCCTTTATTAATGTTATACTTAATGAAAGTTTTCATCTTGCATTCTGTACTCGTAGTAATAAAATTATGCGCAATTTAGCCATTTTAAAAATTAATTTATTACAATACGCGGTTCTATTAGTTTGTTTATTTATATTCACATCTTATTTAGTCAGTCCACGTTCCATCTTGCTAGATATGCAAGTCTGGAATCTGTATCTGATATGCCACTATAATATCTATCTTCGTAGGTCTAGGATAGATTTTTAGATTTTGAGCATAAAAAATGCCTCTCGCGTGGAGCATTGAATTCATCAAAATGAAGTTTCGTAGTCACTCAGCTTGGCACTAGTAGTCAAGCCCATAGTATCGTAGAAGCTAACTGCGAGACATCACGCAATGTATTTCACGACTTTTATAATATCAGAATCAGCATCGCGAAAAGGTACTTATAAGTTTGATTGGTCGATTTTAAATTATACCTTATTTTTAACAGCTTCGTCTAAAACGTAGTTGTGACATTTTCCTTTCTTTTTTCATCTTCTCCTTTGATTTGAGCTCTCAAATTATCTAAAACGAACTTTCACCCCTGCGGTAGAAGACTTTAGGCAGCATTTTGATGCGTAAGCTCATTACTTACTCGTTTAATTTCATCTAAGTCCGCTCAGTAGTTAAGACGGTATGAAGCCATTAATGCAACTAGTTATTAAAATAGGTTCTTGTTCCGCTCTTTCAAAGCAGGTGGGCAATGTTGTACCGTGTAGTCTTTTTGTCGGAGTCATTTAGCGTGTAAATTCAAAGACGAATGCGAGGTACTTTAATATCGTTGGAGGTACTGATAAAAGAAAATGCTCTGAACTTAAAATCATATTTTATTTATACGACCCCTTTGACTGCAGACCATGCGCGATCAGGGTTGTCAAATACTGTCCACCCACCTAATGTCATGATTTTAGTTGACGATGAATTCGTGTTTGAATTTGAAGCTTTCGCAATGTTTTGAGTATGAGCAACAGTTTACCTGAGTGATTGAAATTTAAATAAGACAATGCAGAAGAAAATATTACAATCGATACTTATTGTTTACATAATGTATCTTCGTATAGTAATATAAGGATAGGATATTCGTGATATTATTAGTATTATGCTTTCTATTGCGGTGTCCCCGTCCCGCCCTTCTGTAGTAAAAGTAACAAAATTTACTACTGTTCTCATAGTTCTGTTAACTGGACGATTCGCTTCTGCTTTAGGAGTATGCATCTTGTTTACTGGCATAACCTGGCAACCCTAAGATGTCATTAGCAGCCAACGCCTTAACAACCATCGCCGCTGTGTAGATTTTATAATGTGTGATATTCTCTCTGCCTTGTGCTTTTCATGTTCAAATGCCGGCAATTTTGTTAGTAGTACATACATTAATGTCTAAAGCGACAGTTTTAAGGACCGTGTTTTATTAAACATTTATACATCAGTAACCTTTTGGCAGGATGGGATATGAAAGGGTTCGCAGGATGACCCGTTGGTTCCGGTCTGGCGTTTCGTTTAGGGCGAGTTTGGGAAATAAACTTTTTAATTGGCTGCGGTGTAGATATTTTAGGACGAGTTTGTTTTCGCTACCGTGTGCATTTGAAGCGAAAAAAAATTAACAATACGCCTTTAGTCCCGGGGATGGGCCGGTCAACAAGACTGGCACTGGCTCGTACTCTTCGGTCGAGAAGAAAAATCCGGGGTAGGTAGTTTAGTGGGTAGTGGGGCTCTTTAGTTCCGAGTCCCACAAACGGCCGCAGGTCTTGCTAACCTGCAACTAAAGTGCATAAACGCATTCTCCACCGAAAAAAGTACGCCAGCAGTTCTCACAGTCGCTATTTACCCATTTATCACACATCGTATACAGTAAATAAAAACAACTTCCCATTGTATAAACAGATGTAACATTACGGTGTCACTAGTTAAGCGCATAAACGTCCAATTAGACGTGACCCCGCCGCCATTATTCAATTGAGGTGCGCGCACGCATTTGCGGTGCGGCGGGCGACGCATTGCGTTTTGGACAAATTTGAGCACTTGTGATTTTATGATTGAGCTATTATAGTTACCTTGTTTAAAAATGCGTGACATAGACGAAGTTTTGGTGCTTGAACTTTCTAAATATGATTGGATGGGTTTGTGTCTCAATTGAGTAAATTGTTGTATGGTATTGTGTCTCAATTGTTAGTCTGTTAATGTCGTACCTACTGCAAGGCAACGTTCACCATCATCGAAATTAAGCTATCTTTGCAAGGATAGGGAATGACTTAATCGCCACAATGATCATGAAATCAAAAACAAATTGCTGAATCGAAACCAAGGTAAATATTTGGGCGTTTGATACCAGAAAGTACATTACTTATCGTAGCAGATCCATTTTTGTCGTTCATTATAAAACTTTTGTCATCAGATAGGCAATTGGGCATGTGGGTATGAGTACCTAGTCCGTATTAATAATATAAGCGGCCACTTAGAAAACATTACCAGGAAGCGGCAGGGTGGTGCCGATTACTTCCAAACTTTAATTCAAGTGAAGGAACGTTCATATTTCTGAAACACAGCCAGAACAATAACTATATTTCTTAAAAACCATAAATCATACTGCTCAAGTTAAACATTCCTTAACCAGTTAACCAGCTTTAGCCAGATGAAAGAAGCTGCAAATTTTGACATAGCCGTATTTTCAACAGCTGGTAAAAGAAGTACAAAGTACATACATAATATTGAAGTAGACCTTTAAAAAAAGTTTTATAAGCACGTTTGAAATTGAAATCGATTAAGATTGAAAACCAAACTCCATTTGGGAATAAACCAACCTGCGAACATTAAAAAGCCATTATATAGCCTGTTGGTTAGAAAAATAATGGCTTGTTTATATAATATTGTTTATATCGGTAAACAATCAAGGTATTATGGCAGATTTGTTTCTTATTTTAGGATAAGACTAGCTGACCCGCTGAACTTCGTATCACTGACCTCCTAATACAAACCATATTAAATTAAACCCTAACCTCAAACGTTTGATAGGTAAGAATAAGAACAGTTTGTATGGTAAAATAAAATTGTCGTTTTTTTCCTCGTAATTTTTCTATATTTTCTCATCGTTTGAACGGACCCTGGTCTTCCACGAATATTAGTAAATCGGTTCAGTCGTTCTCGAGTTTTAGCGATACTAACGAACAATTCATTTTTGATATATAGAAGAAAAGGACCAGTCTCAGATGAACTCCTAGTAATGTAGCAGATGGTAGACATCGTTGACGCGGACTCTTTTTAAATTTTCAAACAAGAAGATGACATCTTTTCATCAGGAACGTATCTGTTAGTGATGAAACTAGCCCTAATAGTCAGTGTATTGGTAAGTTTTAGGATTAGTTGAATTTTTGTATTAAAGCTTTTACCGTCTTTTCCAATTCTTTTAGGGATATTTTTGTTAAAATAGTTTTTTTTATTATAAATATCGTGCCTTTTGTTTTTTGTTCTTAAAACATCTTACTCTGTGAACGTCACTAAGACGTCGTGCTAAATATTTTATTACTAAACACACAATTATTCCACTGCAGACAGCGGTTTCATTAAAAACGTAACGATTTTTAAGTGTACATACATCAAAAAAATACTGAAATGTAGGTACATCAAAATAACTGATTGCACACACCAAAGGTTAAGTTAGGTTAGCAATTCAGTATTTATTTGATGCACAATCAGTATTTTTTGATGTGCAGTTTAATACAACCCATTCTTTTAACACTTTTTAGTAATAGTTCTGAATTAACTTTATATGGCAGAAGAAAGACTCCTTAATTTTGTAAGACGTTTCGATTATGTTGCAACATTTTTACCATTCCCAACTTCTAAAAAGTCAACTTCTCGGTATAAAGCTAAAGCCTAAAATGTATATCGCAATTCTAAATCAAAATTCCACACAATAAAAATCACGTGATAACTTGCCATCAGGCGCATCAGGCAGCTTGAAATCCGGTTTTTCATTTTAGATCCAATTTAAACAATAGACGCATCAAGATTACGCAATCGTTTACAACCAGACGGTGAAGAGACCAGTTAAAATAATAAATATAAGACAAAATCCAATAAATGATGATAAATTAATAAGTCTCCACCAATTACAAATATCAATGAGGTTAAGAATCAATTAATATGACCCTACTTGATGAGCACAAGTCTAGTTAGCCACAAATAATATAAACTGATGACAGAAGGCGCTTATTACTCCACGGTTAATATCTTCATCATTCATAAGCAAACTAATCCTTTAGTAAATTAATAATATAATCCGATCACGTCAGCGGGACTTCTCACTTCAATTTCTATCTGCATAGATATTAATTCCTATCCCGATAGATATTAATTTCCTATGACGTTCGCGACTTGACGTAATCTATCGACGCCGCGTAGGCGTGGTGCTTGTGCTTGACCCTGTTTAGCATTGCAGTTTGTTTTGACAGCTGATGTAACCACACCTACTACCGTTACAAGTGCTTACTGTAGATTAGTTGCATGTAGCTTATTTATTGAATGAAGAAGGTTGATCATTCGTTTTTGACGTTTAACATTATTGTGATAGACGATAGACGGACACAAAAACATAAGATGTTAGATTCAATTAGTTGTAATAACATTGATAGAAATACCAAGTCATTGCAGCAGATAGCATTTAGGTTATTAGTGAAACACTGATGGCAAAAAATTCGTTAGTTGCGTATTTTCGGTTACAGCATACTCGTATTGATTAATCAACTGCGCAGAACATAAGTAATGCATAAGTATGCAAACACACTTGCAATGCTTTTTCTCCCTACTCCCAATACCCCAAAGCCCTTCCTAGCTCTCCCCCATCGTCCATATTGTTTTCATAAAGGTTGGCAACGCATTTAAGACTCGAGACGCAGGTGTCTATGGGCGCTAAAGATTACCTTATATCAGGTGTTACAAGCGCTTTTTTGCCTCCCTTTTTTAAACATTATGATCCAGTGAAAAATCGATCTGCACAGGTGGAGTGGGTACGGGGTACGGGGTCTCAAACAAACACAGTGACTGCATGACGTAAACAAACACGGTTGGATAAAATGTGTGTTTTTTCTGGCGTTAACAATAACTTGTTCATCAACCTTATTCGCTTGTTTACCTACAAACTCAACTATACTTAGATGTGGGACGCGTTTCTATAATCAAGATGGGTAGCGAGAATACCATCTTTAATATTCATCTCTGTACTTGTTACCGTCACGGGCTGTCGGTCCGACATGTGTATTAACAAGAACATTTATAAGGTTTTACAATTATTCGTTTCCATGTTCAGTTAAGTACGGAATTGTTACTGTTATTCTTAGCCGTTATCTGATGAAGTTGTTAAAAACAAACTTGTATGGGTTAACTCGGGGCTTAAAATATACATAAATTTTCATACCGAAAGGCTTCGATAGCTTTACCGTAATTGTGTTCAGGGAATCGAAAAGTAATCGCATTAACGTACAGTTAAAAATGTACATTTTAATAAACCGTGAGTTCAACCGTTTTATCAACGAACAATGGCTTCAACACAAATGCTGCCTAGGACATACATACCTACATATTATCATGTACGTAAAAGCAGCAATACCTACTCCCACAGCTTATTTTCAAGTCACTGCCCATCGAATAGGTTTCAATTAAAAAGCTTTCTACGAATATTTGCACCAACATTTCTAATTTAATGAACTGAACAGTGAGCGAGTAGATATCAAGAAACACTAAGTTCTGGTAGCAGTATTCATTTCCGAATGACTAAAGCAAATGTCAAAAGTGACATTAGGTGTCAAAATGTCAGGGGCACGGAAATGGCGTTCGGATTTGTTTCGTTGGGCGGATTGTTGGAGTAATGAAACATTTTTGGTATATGAATTTCCTATGTTGACATTGGAAGTTTGGTCTATGTGTATTGTATGATTTTATTTATATTTACGTATTGTCTGTGTATTTGTGTTGGTAATAATGTGACGATTACTTTAAATATTTTATAACGTCGAAACGTGAGTTCATTTTTTTGGTGAAACGTGTAAGCTGATAAAATTAATATGATTAATCATAGAGAGTCATAACAGGTTTAAGAGAGGATTAGCTGTTAATAACATATCCATTGACAACAGATGCATTTTACCGTATCTAATCTAATCTTATGGTTTTAGTTACCTACCAAGTTAATAAATTATAGATAGCAGTAATAAAATAGTGGATGCATTATTCCTAAATACAATCACTTACAAAATACATGTAGAGCTAAACCAAATGTAAATAGTTATGTAAGAAGTTGTAAACGAAAAGATTTATATTTTTATGTTAATTACCAATAGTCAAAACAGAGTACCTCTATCGGTTTTGTTGTCAGAAGTCTTAAAGTATGTGTCATAATAAATAAAATTAATAATCCACACAGCACCATCTAAAAGTGCCGCTGTGCCAGGCAACGGTTAAACAAATTAAATAAAAAAAACCTTTGTTTATACTTATTTTACATCGGAAACCCCCACATCAGTGAAAACAGACCACTTCATGCACACGAAAGACTGAAGCTGTGTTAGTCCACAGCTGGTGTAATATCTGCTTTCTCCAGCATTACACTAAAGTCAAATCTACTTAAATCGACCACAGAATTTATCAAATGTTCATACGTAATGTATAATATCATTTACAATCTTACATCGCACAAACGTCACCGCCATTCAATATAATACTCGTATTGTCGGTCATCGTCACGCGCCCGCGCATCGTAGGATGTGACGTCATGCGTAGCGGTAAGCTCATTAAGTGCCGATATCCCGTCCGGAGTACACGCGCCACGTGGTTCTGTTTAACTGTTATTGGATTTGCTACTTGATGTCAATATGATAATTACGGGGGATCACTTCAGATGAAATATTTATGAAGTTGTAAGTGTATCAACCAATAATATCCCACTGCAAAGACGTCCATTATTGAAATAAAGTCATCGTCACAATGACAGGTACTGGCTTAATCAGTATGCTTGCCAAAAACCTGACCCTTTTTTGTCGATCCGGGAATTAAACCTAGGATTCCGCGATTACGGCCGATGAAGTTGGATTTCGTAAATTAGTTCCTGACCGTGATCAAAATTCTATTCCCGATTGGGCTAAAGTATGTTACGAAACTTACGAACATACCACGAGATTTTCTAAGCGTCGTGATTAACTTGTCATTGCCCTAATAGCAAAGTATTTGATATTATAAGAACTAAAAATTATAGAAAAATATATTTTTTGAGCAGTTCTTTTAATTACTTTATTCAAATCGATAACTAGAAGATAAAGAAGATTGTGATCGAGTCCTTGCGACTTTGCCTTACAAAAACCTGGCTTAGCATAGGATTAGGCTATGCATAGTAAATCAGCAGAACCTAATAGAACTCGAGGACGGTACTCGCACAGCTGATCTTCGGAATTTGTAATTATGCCTCAATTCGCTCCGACTCCGTCGAAGTTTAATAACATGGAACACCATCTGATGGTTACGTTTAAAACTTGTCAAAACGTAGTGTTTCATTAATTGGTTTTTTAAGGATAATTACTGAGGAGTTTTATTGTAAGGACGAACTGTTATGGTATGCGTTAGCTCCATAACCTCAATTGATATAAATATATAAACGACGCTAAATGTTCTTCTCGTGCGAAACAGCTTTAACTGTTGCATAAGGTTACAGCACAGATATTAAAAAAAAAATCGAACGTATCCTATAAGACAGCTTAATATTACATGAATTTTTCCGCCAATGTCAAATTAGCAAAAGCTCTCATCTTTACTCTAATTATTTATTAAGTCAATCACATTATTAGTATACGATGTCATTGTGATTTTGGCTATAATTTTATTTGCAATCAGAATAAGTGCATTCGATAAACTCGTATTGCAGACTCAGCTCTTCATAAACAGAAAAATATTCATGTAAACTCTTTGGATCTTTCTTTGGACATTATTTATTTACATATTGTAATAGTTAAGCTTCCCGCATGGTTTAAACATTTGTGTGCGTTGACTGTTTCGGCCAGACATAATTATGTATTTATATTTGTAAAAAAAAGTTATTCGTCTTTTATCCGTTGTCTGGAACATATAGTACTCAACGGCAAACGCAGGATTTGAAAACCAAGGGATGTTTCCATGCCGTTGATATTAACTGCTGAAAAGCCAATCCAAAGACCACAACGTCAATTTCAGAAATTTGGCACGAAACCACTCATCATTTTCATCATCTCAGCGTATTCCCGATTGCATCCAGTATGGAGCTCAGGGTCCGCTTCGACTATGATCCTAGATTTGACAAGCCTGGTTATACAATGGAGCGATTTCCATCTGACCTCCGTAACCCTTACAAGGGAAATCAGACCTACTTGGAACGTAGTCGGGACCAAAGGCTTCGAAGCACGGAATCATCATTATTTTTAGACATTCAGGTTATTCAAGCCTGCAATGTCCTAACCAAACTGGAAAAATCACACAAAGTGATGCTCCCCGCGGGATTCGAACCCACGACCTCCGGGTTTTAGAGCCCAACGCTCTGACCACTGTACGACAGAGGCAGTTTACAAAGATAATGAAAATCAATAAAGATAATGGGTTCGACACGAAACCATTATCTTCATAAATTGCCAATAGGTCATTGGCGTGGCGCTATGAAACCATTCGTTTAAGCAGAAGGTAAAGTCTGTCGTAATTACGTAGGTGGTAATTTGAGACAAATTGACCTCACAGTTGGTAATTTGGCACGAGCGTAGGCGATTCGCTTTGTAAAATCTGTGTCAACGTATGCCCTGTTGACCAGGTCATTTGTGTTTTGTTGTGAATTACTATGTTGTAAAGGCCGTTTGGTTATTTTTTGTGTAACTACGCCTACTACGGTGTATACTATTAATTAATGAGGGGTGTGTAGGTTGATGTGAGCGGTTATGATGTTCACATTCTATCTAATTCGATTTCAAATGTATTGGATAGCATCACTAACATACTTTGTGTTGTGATATTAATGTAAGGAACTCCAGACATACAAACAACTATTTTTATCAAAAATTTTTGTCGTGATATTCGGATCACTTCGGGCAGAGTCACTACCAGTCAAAATAATATTTTCTTAACATTTATTTCGTTGTAATTCGAATGTGCTATTAAAACAATAGCATTTTGTTTTATGCACACCTGTCATTATTTGCTTGTGCGTTTCAAGATTCTATATCAGTTCTGATTAGTTGCAAAGCGCTGTATGTCAGTATGGTAAAAGAGCTTGGAAGAAGAAAAAGAAGTAGAATATCGTTATTCATACAATTTCAGTAGTACCTATATTACAGCTTTTCACGTTGCTACAAATTTCAAGAGATAACTTATCTAACTACTGACACAGTAATCTCAATAACAGGATAAACCTGAAAGCTCCACTCGCAGAGTGTAGACTTTAAAATGTACATCGAGAATGCTCACGAGTCAATGTTAATACTTGCTCAGTATCCGAACATTTCGACGTTTCACACTAATCTCCAGACATTTTGTAATTCATAACGCGATTTCACCCGCTCCGGTAACGAGCGAGCATCATCTCCTGTCGTGTGCAGGGTTGTCAGTGATAATAATAAATCTATGTATCTACCTATATATAAATAAAAATGAATTTCGTTAGTCTCGCTAAAACTCGAGAACGGCAGAAGCGATTTGACGGTGGGACGCTTACCTCTCAAGTACTACACAACACACGTACGCAGCTCCAACTACCCTGTTATGGTGACTAAACACATTCTCCTTCATAAAAAAGGCGGGTTTTATTATTCCCAAGTAACAAGTATTCCCCCCTTACCCCCACTTTTACGGAATCAAAAGTACCTACCCTATGTCACCCAGGATTAATGTAGCTTTCCAACAGTGAAATAAAGAATTTTTAAAATCGGTTCAGTAGCAACCCTGTGCGTAACGAATATATCTTCACATATACATTTATGTACATAGGTTTGCTTCCGTGTGCTCTGTCTCTGGAGTTTCCGGGAGTGTTCCTGTGTTTGGATTGCGAAACTCTTGAGCGCGAGACGGTTGGATTATTTTACACCATGGGTGACGTCATCCATATGGTTTATACTATATATTGCGTCCTGCCCTTGTGCAAATTTTTCGTAGTGGATTCATTACCGGGCTATAATCTTGGTTTCCTGGGTTCGATTTCCGGGTGAGCTAATCGTTTATAGTAGAAATCGTTTTATCACCAACCCGCATTTGGTAAGGGTGATGACTTAATGATGTAGTGGGACTTGACACTTTGTTAACAGTTTAATTATAAATATTAAAATAGAATATTAGCAATGTATAAAAATCTATGCATATAGGTAGTTTAGTCCTCAATTAATTTATTCGTATTTCTACACCGTGAATTGTCTAATAGTTCGTAAGTACGGAGTTTTGTTATAACTTCAATACAAAAGTAAGCTTTCTCAGGTTTCTTTAATTTGATAAGTTTTAATGTCTATTATACCCTAATGTGATTATTTTAACTTATGGCATAAATTCTTGCCAGAATTTAATTTATTTTAGTATATTATCAAGGGATTCTGCTATAGAAGTGGTTTGTAGGAATAATGTTTCATTGAATAAACTGATTTGTTTCGCTCGCTACCTACACCTAACTACTTTATTGGTGAAATCTGCTGCCATAATAGCTGAGACCGTGTTCCGGTAATATGTATATGTGGGAGCTAGTGTTCTTGGAAGCCGTAATAGGAAGAGCAGCTCTAAACTCCTCCAAGAAGAGACAATATTGAGCGACGCTAAGTGTCCGTCAATGGATTATGCGGCAATTGACGCTTACCATTAGGGCCCTGCGTGCCTGCCTGCTGAAAAAAAGATAACATTTAATAAACATACCAACAAACTAAAGATTGAACCATTATAAATATATAAACAAGCTTTTAGATAATCCGATCGACCCTTATTGATTGAATTTTTAATAAAACGTTTTTCACTGTACCTATATTTTAATCCTGACAAAACGTTAACATAGTCGGAGCACTATTAAATAAAACAATTAAATCCTCTTATAGGAACGTTTTAATTAGTTTGGATGAATATTTTAGCTACCAGTTACTTAAACCTACGGGCTAGATATTTCTCTGCGGGCGGTATTAAATTTCTTCACAAGTAGTAGCATAATTGTCTCACTATATATCCCGAAAGGAAGCGAAGTTCCAAGATAGATTTCGCTTTTAACAACTCTCTAGATTCTAGTCCTGTTATGAAAAACATCAACTTATTTTAAGATAATCAATTTAATATGACAATATTTTTTTATAAAAAACAAAAAGAGACATTACCTGTGTCACATCAGCCTGTATGCACCTGAGACTCTAATGCTTGGATTAAGCCATCTCCCCTGAAATCTTGTGGACACCATGACTTAAAAAGTTTCCGAGACATTCCTCGTGTTTTGATCACATTGAAAGTTCTTTTTGTAGACCAAAACTTGTTAACGTTGTATTTTAGTTGCTATTGGCTTAGTAGTTAGTACAATAAATTAAGTAAGAACATTTGTGGTAGAGTAAGTATGAACATTTGTGTTTGCCCTGCGTCTTCTTGATGTTCATGTGCATTAAGCAATGACATTCAATACAAAAACTAGACACCCAATCACGCTCAAATATTGTCCGAAGCAAAAGTCTGCCCACGCGACTATTGGGCAGAGTTTTCGTTTAGTTTTGTTTCGACAGAGCGCTTTGACAACAACGCCACGTCATGACGAAGTGTTCGGTGAAAAACTGTGCAAATAATAGCAGATCCTCTCATAGAAAGGATGGAGTGTCATATTTCAGGTACGTTTTCCTTTAAACTTACAAAATTGCATAAATATCATTACGGTGTTTAGCATTTTGCATAATAATTACATTTCGATTGTTACAACAAAATATTCACGGAACATAGAAGCTGTGGAGATGAATAGTCTATTTTTATTTTAATGTTTAGCATAATTTATTAATAACTTATTTAAACTTAGTTCCTGTATGTACATTTCATTTTATAATAAGTAAGAATACTGTATTGATTTTATGTGTAGGTATGCCTGCTAAGGTATAATACATTGACACTATCTTAGTTTAACATCTTATAAACCTGTATTCGTAAAGCGGCCCTGGTCTAATTGTAGCATGCTTGCGAGACCGATAACAAAGGTTCAGCAATTCACGCGATGCCGTGTAACTGGATGGGTGACCGTTTTGTACCCGGTAGCTTATCCAACTTTAGCACCGCAACGAGGCACGAGCTCGCTACTCGTTAGGTATGCCTCTTAATTCCGTTGGCGAAGCGAGGTTGACCAAGGTCTTCCGCTGGGGACTCTCCAGACTGGTTGAACAGTCTCGGGAGCCGATTGACACCCCGTGACGGTATATTATACCCCGAGACGGTATATAAGACACAAATTACAATAAATGAATATGAAATGTTAAAGTATTATAGCAAAGATCGTTTCGACCCAAAAAGAAATTACATTATTTGAATATACATAAGTGTAGTTTTTTTTAATATATTTTTTTATTCTTTTAGTTTTCCGCGAAATCCTATACGGTGTGCTGAATGGACAGCAATTATAGCAAGAGACCGAGGTGAAGAGTTTTACAAGCCTTATTTATGGTCCGTTGTGTGTTCCAACCATTTTCCTCAGTCGGACATAATACAAAACAATTAAAGGTTTCAGAAACATGGGAGGATTGTTTTATTCGTCCAATGATGTGTTTATTTTAAGTAAAAAAACAGGAGAGACCATAAGACATTATCAACATGATACATCAAAGCTGAATGCGGAAAATATTGTTTATGCAGTACTGAAATCGTTTGTAAATACCAGCATTTTCGAAAGTCTTATTCAACATTCAATAGATTTTCCAAATCATAGAACTATTTTAATGAAAACAATAGTTCAACTTTACATAAACATACGTTTTCATTATATATGCCAAAAGAGACAGAAAAATTTAAAACCCAAAGTAAACGGCAACTCTTTAATAAATTAACTCTATTTCAAGGTAATTAGAATATTGCAAAAATAAAGATTATATTATGTATTTTTCTATTAAATCTAATTTTTTTCGCATGACTACTCCACTGCAATCTTTAGGCGACTTCCATCGCGTGACATAATGTCACTAAGACCGACAAACTTATCTGTTCCGGTGGCCAAAATTGGAACTACGTGAAATGTCAGTTTTTGCAATGCAAAAACGATATTTAATGACAGTACTAAAACGACACTAGCGACGCCGCCACAGGAACAGATAAGTTTGTCGGTATATACACTAACGATCGTATACAATTGACATTAAACACTACTGCCACGAGATAAGGTGTTAATTTGAACGAATGTGTTAAGGTTATCTGTATAAATTGATGTATACGTCATACACAACGCCACTCGGACGTTTTTTGAGGAACTTTTGTTAGAGATTGGGTGTCTAGTTTTTGTATTGAATGTCATTGGCATTAAGGCATATATTTGGGGTAGCTTCGTTGTTAGTGATAGCCACCAACACAAATACTATAGTAACTTTTACTACATTATCTCTTGCTTATTTATTGTTATAAGTTCACAATGAAGTTTATGGATTTAAAGGCTAAGATGAGATCAAAGAAATTAAGATGTAAGAACAAAAAAAAATGTAGAAGCTTATTAAATTTCTCAAAGGCTTTGTTGTTTCTCAAAATTGTTTTGATGCCTGCTAGGCTTTTGCCGGGCTTAAATTATTCGGAAATCTGTGATCTCTATTAAACCCTCTGAGAAAGAAACATGAAGATGTTAAATATAATCTCAATTTATTCAATCGCTGCTAATACTGGTTTTTTATATTTATTTTTCCTAATTTCTGATGAACAACGTATATGCGATTACATAACAGACTTGGAAACAACAACATCTGATTTGTAATATGATCTGAGTGCTGTAAAGCAGTAGAAAGGATTTTAAATTCATTAACAAAATAATAAATAAAATCATGCATTTCAAGTATTCGTCAGACCCTGGCACAATGTAACAAGGGTCGTTTGCTCCCGTCTTCCCGGATTCCCGCCTAAGACAAAGACTCACTTGAAACACATGACATGATGTGTTTTGCGGTTCTTAAATGTACTTTGTTAATTCGCGAAGTGCTAAAGTAGTTAATTTAGGGATCAGATCAATGTACATTTATGCAATGTTGTCTGACAGACACAAAAGCCTGGTAAATATGGTATGGTAATGGTAAGTAGCCAACTAGTGCTTATTCTAATAAGTTTTTGGGCATATAATAGCCAAGATTTTTTTTTAAGAATCCTGCGTTTGTTCAATTCCAATTATATTTATTTCAAAGACTTTACTTGCGTAAAGGTCAGGAGGTGAAGTCGTGATAATTACAGGCCAGAGAAAAGTTTTTAATTGAGATTTTCCTAGTCCAATTCAAAGTTGTTGTCACCCTGTTTAATTACTCTCGCGGGCTTCAGGGGCGACTTTAATTTATTGCCATGTCCTGAAAATGTTTCGGTTTTGTCTTTAATAATCTTTTTCTTTAGTTACGTAAATAGAAATTAGTCTGCTCTAATTTCTATACAACTTTGTTGCTTATGATGAAGACAGAGCGATGTTCAAATAACTATTTTCATTAAGCACTCAACATCAATGTTCATCTTTTTACGTTCGTAAGACTATTTGAGTTTTTTTTTATATTTACTATAGCTTAGTACAAATATAAAAAAAAACTCAACTCGCACTTGAACACAAAGTTGCCTGATGTTAAACAACTATGCGGTCTACGATGGAGTCTGGACTCTGGTTGTCATCCCTACAGGTAAAATCTGCCGCCATTATAGCTTTGAATGTAGACCTACAATATTAACGTGAGAGCCTGACACCAGTACACGTCTAGAAACTTATGGTTCAAGAATAAGGGAGCTTAAAAAAATTGTCAAAGTGAGGCTACAAGAAGCGTCGTCCTGGTGAAGAGGCCAACGAATCGCCGATTTTGTTTTCAAGAATATAATTTATGGCACATTTTTGACCTTTCGTGTTTGGTTTGGCAGATATGGCAAAATTTTGACATTTTCACCCTGTCTGTCTGCCAGCTAAAGTTATAGAGAGTTTAAATATATTTATCGGAGCTGAGGCTGCTGCGTATTATCTCAAACTTTGTAGAAAACATAAACTACACTTGTTTTAAAAGAGGTAAAGAACTTCAGCGTGCTCTTTATATCAAAAAGCACTTTTCAATGTTTCCAACATCTGTTGAACAACGCGCATTACTTTAATATCAGCGTGGGAGAAAAATGGCAGTCACCCGATATTCCAAGCAAGCAATTTGGGACAGGAAGAAAATACGACACTTTGTTTGCGGTTTTTCAAAATAACGAACTTTTTGGAATAGATGTTTGTCACTCGGAGCTAACTTCGATTCTTTCTTTGGGTCTAGTTATAAATATTTTGGTGTTTCTTTTTTTGATTGACAGCTAAAAAAGGACTTATTATGCGTTTTATATCTGACAGATAAATCAACAGAAACCTAAGTATATGACATTATTGAAACTGGTCTAAGGCTGGTTTCAGAGTAACGCTGGCGGCACGCGCCGGCACGCGCGTAGCGTTATAGGTACGAGTACACTGCCGGTTTTCTTTACTGTTCAAATCGTCGCTATCTTACAAGAACAGTGATACTTGCTGATACGCGCGTGCCGGTGCATGCCGCCAGCGCTACTCTGAAACCAGCCTCTCCTGATCAATAATGGGCCAGTGGCAAACATTTTCAGATGAGGTCCTTATAATATTTGTCAGATAACGTAGAATCAAGAATCAATCAATACTGTATCTGTTGTCAATTTAAGAATAAGAAGACAACGACATTGATATTTACCAGATGAGTATCAGAATCTTATCAGATAGTGTTAAAACTGGCCCTATAAAGAATAATGGTAGACATACGATCCGACTCGGATCATCCGAGTAAGCAATTTGGGGCAGGAAGAAAAGACGACACTCCGCTAACGCGAACGGTTTTTATAAATAACAAAGTTAAAAACGTTCCGCGTAACGCTTTCGAGACGTGACTTAGTACTAACTCAAGGACACCGGGAAAAGTTTTAATAGCTGTTTGTAATCGACACGTGGCAGGGTCTGTGGTTTTTACCAAAAGTGGAAAAATGCGAAAGTTATTTCAGTATCGTTCTTATAACTTCAGACATTTTTGTAACGTTACTTTAGCATGACGAGTTAGTGTACTCGTTTTTGATTTTAACCGACAAAAATTCATCAAGATTCAGTATAATATTTGTTAAAGCACCAAAATGAATTGGCGGGCATATCAGAACTATATTAGATAAAAAAAAAGGTTGTTTATGATTACAATGTTTGTAAACAATAATTTTCACCCGTGCAATACCAGGACATCTAGTCTAGTTGTTAATAAAAATAACTTTATTACCTATTATGCACAGCGTCGCAACATCGCCTAAGCGATATAATATTTCATTCGTTCGAAGGGAGACGCATCCCCCCTCCCTTTATCCCCCCTTAAATATTTCATAAATGCCATTTCCTAATTCTAGAGAGGCTTTGCGTAAGTCGTTTTGTTTCGATCCTCAGTTTGAGAGCTTTTGAAATTTTTTATAACTAAGCTAAAATCGCGGTTTTGACCACAGTAATTTTTTAATAATAGAAAAAAAAAATGTATTTATTTTTAGTGTAGATGTGGAAGTTTTGGTTGATTGGATTTGGTTTTAAAACAGATTGTACGTTACACATACACGTAATGTTTATCCATTACAAATGGCGCTGTGTGAGTAATTTCCAAAGGTATTTATTTTATTATTTTACTTTATACTACCATAAAGACTAAATTATTGGAACTTTCATCAATATTATTACACTGTAAAACAATTAGTACTTATATTCTTATTCCAATCGCATCCTTCACTGAACAGAAAAAAAAATACCTTTTTATTTAAATCTTTGCATGAAATTAACTAAGTACAATTTCCAACGAACAAAAACACTTTCAGATTCGTAATATTCGTAAGGAAATAAGGATTTACTGCTCGACCCTCCGCGTATTAAATACAAAACACTTTTTAATTTTGTTTTCAAACACTGAAGAGGAATTACTTTAGCGGAAGGTTCTTTGTGTGGCTTTCCTTTTTGGCATGTTTGAAGATTTAAGACGTAATTTTTAGGAGTTCCGTTTATAAGAATGTCTTACTGGTCTGGACTGGTGTGGTCTAGCGGTTTGAGTACCGGGCCGTGATCCTCGGGAACCTGGGTTAAATGGCTTAGGAGTCAACTCACATACTAAGAATCTCACACAGATGTCAGTTTACAACCCTGTTCGGTGTAGAAATACGCCAGTTAGTACCCATCAGTGCGTTGATGATTCCAATGACGGAGGTCTATGCTATTGCCATGATAGGCTTGAAGAACTTAGGTGCCTACAGTGTGGTTAAGTATACCCTAATGGCATAGGCCGCAGTGGCCTCTTACCTTTAGGTTGCCTGCCTGTCAACAGAAGTGTAAAATAAATTAGTAAGTGCAGCAAACACAGGTCACTCATTCAATACTTCTTCCAAATGTTTAAAATTTGGTATTCGTGAGCAACAGAATTTTTTACGATATTAAACTAATACCATTGGTATTAGTTTTTGGTATTAGAAAGGAATAGATAAAAATGCACTATACCTACCTACTTTTGTTGAGCATTTGTCATGATCAAAATATCTTTTAAACATCATCGTAATATTACGAACTATCGAAGTAGCAGCTATTGCCAGCTATGCGGTTCGATTATAATTTAAGTTTTTTTTTTGTTATAAGTTCGAATACCAGTTATAAGTAAGGCTAAGTGGAGCTAATGTACCTACTGACTACTGAGCTACTATAAAAAAAAAAATTCAATTCGTAAACTTTTTTTTCTGTTGTAACGTAAACAATGTTCTAATTCAGTCTTTTTTTCTTATTTCAGGTAATTTACCCCGCTTGACAACAAAAACGAGATACGCGGTATTCTTAAACAATCTTAGTTAGCAATTTATTTTATTGAGTGACACTTGTCTAGGTAATTGACTAAATTAAAGTAGGACATGTAGAAAATATATCATATCATTTGTCTTTGATATCACAACAACAAAAAACTCTCATGTTTGCTGTAATTAATTTTCCTTGTCACTTTCTCCTAACAGCCATATTTCATAAAATAAGAATTAACAAATTGTATGTAGGTACTGAAACGAAAACTAATCTGCAAAACCATGTTTGTTGTAATTGTATTTGACAAAGTCGCTTTGTTCTTATAATCACATTTTATAAAGCAACTTCCATCAGAACCATAAACTCGAAGCAAAACTAATTTACAAATTGTTAGTTAAAATGGAAAATGGAAATGAAAGGGAAAAAGAAATCCGACGTGACTTCTGAACTTCAACTACTGTTTACTAATGCAGCGGGCACCACAGAATCCAATATGGAACATGTCAAACGCAATAGAGGAAGGAACGAAACGTAAAAGTTGGGATTAAAGTGCAATAAACCCGGTTTTTTTCGATGTGGGCTCTACAGGCCTAAGTTTTCAGTTTAACCGTGGAGTGGAACAGTGGCTAAGCCGCTCGGGTATAAAACAGAGGTAGTGGGGTCAATTCCCACCTTGAGTCTGGTTGGTGTTAGGGCTTTTTCGGAGTCCGACTGGCTAGCTACCAGCCCCGGTGAAATTTGCCACCATAACAGCTCTGGCTGTGTTCCGGCAACATTAATGTGGGAGCCAGTACACTTGAAATCAAAGGCTCGAAGATCAGATGAGCCTACATTCTGGCAGCACATTGAGCGACGCTGGTGAAGTGTCCCTCAATGGAATAAGTCGCAGTGACCGAAATAAACCGGGGATGAGCTGGTTAATAGTCACAAGGCTGGAACAAGCTCGGGGGGGTTTTGAACTAAACTTGTAGTTGTAACTTATAATTATAAAATAAAATTTCAATTTACAAATTGTAATCTTCAGTAAACAGGCTAGGACACCTGCCCCCTGCTCTTATTGAGTACGTGTATGCCGCCGCAAAAACTTATAGTATGGTATGCCCTTCCGAACCTTAGTGCACAGTCAGCCATTTGGTAGTAAGAGTAGGAGTTTTTAGTTAAGGTTTCCAGCAACTTTAATAAGTCTTCCTTTTGATTGCCTTCTTAAAATCAAGCGCAACGTAACGTCAGCTAGTTGGTCAGTAAATGTCAAAGAGCAAGTTGCAAAATATCGTAAAAGTTTCCGCAGAGATTTCAAGTAATTATAAAACGAGGCCCATAAAATTCTTAACGAGAACATTCAACACAAATCGTTAAAAAAACATCAACAAAAACACGTGCATATCGCCGTCATTCCGTACCCTCAACACGTGCTTAACCCTCCAATCTCAGTAACGGGGTCACAACGACCCCGGCAGATACAGGCCATTTCGTAGATACAGCCTCGCATGCGGCCGACAGGTAATCTATGTTCCGTTGATGCGGTTTATGGCATTCAGTATTTGCAATATCTCTGTGGAACAAACTGTGTTGGTTTTTGTTTCATTAAAAACTAGAATCGTTTTTGCGCTGAAGGTTAGAGTTCAGAATGTATTTCGAGCGGCTTTGTTTAGTTGACTGCGTTTTTGATTGGAGCCTTTGTGTGTTTTGAAAGCGAGACACGTTAGCTCTTTTGGGGATTGGATTAATATATTTGTTTGATACATTTATTGGATTCGATTGGGGTTAAAATATCTTTTGAGCGTACAAGTCTCATTAAAGTCGCCTTTTTCATTAATTATTTAACTTTTTTTATAATGACCAGTTGTAATGGTTTCTTTGAAGCTCTATATTAGCTCATGACAGCTTGAATTACTGATGAGGCTAAATGAGATATCAGTAGCTCGGAGGAAAAAAAATTATTGATTTTCCCATTATGCATTCAGTTATTAAGGACGACGAGTCAATGCCAATAATTGCAAAGAATGCTCAAACGAAGCGTTATCAAAATTGTATTCCTTCCATCACCATGACAGACAACGTGTCATACATACAAGTAGGTATCTATTACTTAATAATAATAAACATAAAAAGCTTCTACGTAATATGAACAACAATTGCAAATTGCTTCCCAAATATAGTCCTTTCATGTTCTACGATTCAATATTGTTTTACCGTAGAAGCAAAAATATCGAAATCCAATATAGAGTACGGCCTAAAGCGAAATTCACAAGCATTATCAATCTCGGCGAGGGCTAATGGAACCTGAAATTGGCAGTGTGTGTGCAGTATAGCAACGACGGTTTGTGATGCGTAGTGTTGTTAGAAGTTCGAGTCGTAGTAGCATAAATCGACAAACTCGAATCAACTATTCAGAAGTCGAATGATTTTGTATTACGTCGTAAATCTTAATTCAAAAGTAATCAATTTCAGCAGTGGCTCATAGAACCTGGATTTGGCATTTTGTGCAGTGTGGCAACGATGCCTTGTATTGGGTAGCGTTGTAAAAAAAGTCAGGTTTTAGTTTTGGGAACTCGAATTTAATTAAATGTTCAGAATTCATTTTGGGTTTGAAATCTTTTAATAAATCAGATTTATCATAAAAATTAAGTTGTCTTAAAAAATTTTTTTTGTTTTATTATAGGCATTTATGTCATGGATAAAAGAAAAAATGAAGTTCCCAATAGCTGAACATCAAACACGCCTAAATGTTCGTTCAAGTAGAAATTTGAAACCGCTAGCGAAAAGTGCAGGTTCAAGACCAAATGCCATCGATCGTCTCATAAAATAAGACTTAAACACCCATGTGTGTTACATCACTAGCCGCGATTCAATACAGGGAGGTAACTAGTGAGAATTGTGACAATTATTGGATTAGTGTAACTGGCGGTAAGAGGCGTGTAATGACATTGATTGCAGATGGATATATGATAATATGGGTATTATTGATGTTAGTGACAGATTAAATTTCTCGTATCTAATTAAGGCCTGAATTCATAGTATTTGATGTTGCTTTTAAGTGATTAATGTCCGTATTGTGTGCTTTTGATATAGACATCTGTTTGTTTTATACAATTAAATTAGTACACTTCCGGCCTCATGGTAAGCAGTTCTGGGAGCCTTGCTCATTTCTTGCATTCGGCTTCCACGACAACATTGGACTAAAATGGTTCGGGAAAGTTTAAAGTTTGTTTTTTATCTTCCATCGTGTTGAGAACTACACTTTTAAAATATGTACGAAACCAATACTTGACACTAATAACTATAATGTTTAAAACTGGCAAGAACTTGAAATAAGGGCTTTACATGCTTTCTTTGTAGGGTGTAAACGAGAATGGCAGAATTAAGAAAGCATAAACTTAGGTATATCAATTGCACCAAAACCGGTGCCGTAAAAACCGAGTCAAATGACAATGTCCGCAAATAAATTGACAATTTAAACAATTTACAACCACCTGCACCCCCGAATGACGTCACACTTATTTCAAGCGCAGCCGAAAATAAAGCAGATGACGCAACCCTTTTTATAATCCCGAACGAGATCAAAGGCGAATTCGGCCCTGGGCTGACGTCAAAGACGGGTTAATTACTGTGGCGAATATTCACCGGGATCAGGCTT
This sequence comes from Mecyna flavalis, assembly GCA_949319885.1. Classification (NCBI taxonomy): domain Eukaryota; kingdom Metazoa; phylum Arthropoda; class Insecta; order Lepidoptera; family Crambidae; genus Mecyna; species Mecyna flavalis. The sequence goes on along the minus strand of OX439419.1, from coordinate 6,627,664 downwards.
GTTGAGATATTTTTTCCACTGGTTTTCGCAGGGTTAACTCAGTTAGGGAATATTCTGTGGTTAGGGCGCGTAAACGGTGACGGTGGTTAATTTGCGTCTGTATTTAGTACGCCGACGCATGAATTGATTTTGTTTACGTAAGCGTGACTTTTGGGAACCAATTACAGGTTTGGATTCAAGCGATACGAGTATATGAGATGCGAGTAGCCAAGGTGTGAACAAAGAAGCGAGCTTTGAAAAGGCCTACTAGACACAGTCCACTGACTGTGACTGAATGATGATGATGAAGTAGTAAGAATATGAGAACGTCTCGTTGGTCAGATGATTTGAAACAGCTTAAGTATCCTATAAACCCGGTGGTCTTAAATATGGGATATAATTTAAATAGTATGGACACCCCCCTTTGGGTGTGATGGGGAAACCGGGAAAGGTTTTTTTTAGTAGATTAATTGGCAGACAAGCCCACAGATCACCTGATGGTAAGCGGCCACTGCGAATTCCTCTGAGCTTGAGAGACACTTAATTAGGAAGCGTCGCTAAATGTGCTGTCACACTGGTTCCTCTGATCTTCGAACCTTTTGTTTTAACTTTACTGGCTCCTATATAATCCCACATGACAGGTCTCGCTAGCCTGCGGTTATGGTATTCCAACGCATTCTCTTCCTAAAAACATTGGGAGGACCATAGAACATTTCCCTTACTTTAAGTATACCAAAAGTTCTTTAATTCAGTAATTTAAATGCCACACAGTCATTGTTATGGCATGACAACCTTGTTTGTATTTTCCCGTGAGTCAGGGGACACGTGTCACCGATATCTGATTTAATTAAACTTGCATGTTTAGAGTATTGTACCTTTTTACCTTTAGTAGGGGCCCATTTAGAATAGGGCTTAATAAGGGAGGGGTTAAAATGTGTTCGTAACCATTGGACTTAAACCGATTGAAAGATTGATAGTCGGCCGTCAATTAGACATTGTCTTATTAATTGTGTTTTGCATCAAGGAATTTATTTATTTATATAAATAACTTAAGATTTTAAGATGTATAAATAAATATCCTTATACATTATTGAAACACACCATCTTGCCCCAAACTAACTAAGCTAGCTATAACTCGTGGCACGAAAGTTTAGCGCTGATCGTTATGCGCAGAAGTCAAAAAAAAGGTATTTTGAACCTTGCGCCATACCACTAACATGCGTATTGCGTAGCCGTAACTGTCAGCGCTAAACTTACGTGCTGCGAATTATACTATGGGTGGTTCTCCATCTCCAAAACCGATACAAACAGACATATTAATTCACATTAATGTTTTACATAGGAATTGAGCCTGCGGCTTTTATTTATTTATTCTTAATTTGCAAAATATGGATGTAATAGCCACAAAATGGCCCCGGCCATGGGATAAAGGTCGTCATAAACAAAATTTATATTACATTAAATTATATGTATCATTGGTTGTTACGGATGAGGGGACAAAGCAAAACATGACCTCGGACCTCCTCGGAGGAAACAACAAGAAGTAAGTATAATGTAAATGTTTTGTGTGAACAAGTTTTACTTCCCCGGGGGTGCGCTGATTTCGATGTAACAAACTTTGCCGACTCGGAAATCAAATGTTATAATGAAATATCTTTTCTTTTGTTATCTGTACAAATTAATATGGAATAATAATTAGAGTTACATAGTTTCATTCACCGCTGACAAATAGTTTCGTGATTGTTACATATTACAAAAACAAATTGTTGATCGCACCTTGATTGTAAGAGACTGGTGCCTGGTACAGGTCACATCAACACAGAGCGGGCACCGGCTCGTCCTCTCCGGGTGAAAGGGGAACCGGGGGAGTTTAGTGGTTAGTGGGACGCTTGGGTCCCGAGTCCCACACACGGCCGCAGGTCTTGCTAGCCTGCGGTTAAGGTGCATAAACGCATTCTCCTCCGGAAGGAAAAAAAAGAAAAAGGTCACCAGGTGCTGTTTTGAAAATTGACAAAGGTACATAAGTAGTAGTAATAGCCTGTAAGTTAACACACATATTAATTATCACGAACTTATAAGTAATTAGTAAATAAATTCACCTCAAATGCCTCGTTGATTGTGTTGTCGTGATCTTGCGGGCCGGGGATCAATTCCCGGGTCGAGATGTGAGTACCAATCATTGTAGTACTTAGTAAATGATGGATACCATCGCCGACATTAATAGGCTGATATTTTACTTTTATCTGCATCGGATTCTTTTGTAACCTGTTTGAAATTTGAATAAAGCCCTGTACATTATCTAAAACAATTTATTTATTTTAGTGATGAAATCTTCAAGAGGCTCGTTCAAATCTTCAAGAGGAAAAAAAATGCCTGCAGAAGCTACGCCCGCTTTTATGGTAACAATACACTCGCCCTTTGAAGAATCTAAAGATTACATTCCTCTTGCATATTTTCCGTGATTAGCTATCTAATGGAAAACCGCTCGGAAAAGTTGCAAAGATTAACGCTCAAGTTGGTATAAGCTTAGCTTCACTGGGAGACGAAAATGACGTAATGGTTTAGTTACGTCATCACCGGTATCATATGGCCCTTATGGAAATGTGTGTGTCTCTTTCCCTCCGCAGTGAAAACAAAGTGGAATAACAGAGATAAGTGATTATTTTCATAGAATGAATGAGTTTGGAAATCTCCATACGTTTGAAAAAGGTATAGAAACAATGTGGCAGCCGCATATATTAAGCTAGATATTATTTTTGTTCCTGAGTACAAAATTTAAGGCTCTATAGATGAGTAATACGGGGATGGTCGTAAGATAATCAAGGTCAAAGTTTGCACTGAACATAAAAGCTCTTGGTTGTAGAGCCATGCAGACAGTTTTTGTCTGTCAGGCAAGACGAGCAACAACACCCTCTCATAGAAGACAGACGTATCAGTAGTACCTTTTTTGTTCTTCTTTATTTTGTCTGGTGAGTTCTGGAAGAAGTGAGGAGACTCCCATCCAAATTCAAGTTGATGGTCAGAAATCCCTTCGTTTCAAAATTGGAAACTAGTTTTGATTGAATCTAAAATTTAAACTAGGGGTTGTACAAGTACATAAACCACTGGACCATTATTTCATAGTTTTCTTATGATATAAATGTACGTATTTCTCAGTTGCATCGCAAAACCAGATACCAAAACGTTTCGCTACCATTCCCTATAGAATATCCAGTATCCAATTCAGACAGACATCCTCGAATACCAAGCCGATAATAGGTTTCTAGGAATACACGGCGACTCATCCAGCTTAGTGTCGGTTCAAGTTAACTAGTCTTGAGCTTTAGACAATTAATGTTTCCTATTTACTTGATACTTCCGCTCGCGGCTTCGCTCGTGTGGACTATACTTTATCTCGTAAGAATGTAATATTTATTAGGATTTATTCGCCAGCTCCCAAAATCATTGTACACTTGGATTTATTCCATAATCAAACTTTTTGACTTCTGCGCGTAACGGTCAGCGCTGAACTTTCGTGCCGCGGAGTTATACTATTTAATTTTCCCGCGGTAAAAAGTAGCCTATGATCATCAGGGATAATGTCCGCTTTTAATGGTAAAAGGATTTTTAAATCAGACCAGTTCTTACGGGCACAGGATTAAGTTTTGAAGTGAGACGTTTGAGGAGCCTATTCAATACAAACAAACAAACAATCAAATCTTTCCTCTTTATAATATTAGTATAGATAAAATATGAAATCTTTCTCCGAGCGTTTTCTCTCGATTTAATCAGGGTACGATTGTACCATCTGGTCCATAGCTACAATGCTGGCACCGACTCGTCCCGATCAAGTGTGAAGAGGAAACCGGAGGAGTTTAGTGGGTGTGTGGCATTGATAATATCAATGGGTAGTGGACGATTTAGTCTCGAGTCCCACACACGACCACTAGCATTGAACTACAAATGGCCACTAGTCTAGCTAGCCGGCGGTTATGATACAGCATTCTCCTCCGAAAAAAAGGGTACTTGCACTATGACCCAGAATTTGACAAGTCCAGTTTGTACATTGCAACGACTGCTATCTGACCCCCTTAACCGTTTACGGGGAACCGTACCAATAGATTCATGCTTACACAGCCACTTGTGAGATAAATTGTGTGAAGAATCTTCAAGTAAGAACTGAATAAATTAACCGACTTGGTATTACGTGGATAACGTGGATTTGTGACTTTTCTCGGCAGAAGAACTCAAAATCAAAATCTTCTTTATTCATGTAAACTTGTAGTATTGATGAATCGTCAATAACACAGAGTGACTGTAGAGTCACTCTCGGTGATAGCACCGGATTCGATCTGCGTTGTGAGACATAGTTTTTTTTACACGATATGTTTTTATAACGCTAGCTTTTATTTTAATCCTTATTGTATATAATTACGGGTTTAAATTCACCTTTAACCACTCAACGCCGAACCGGCACTCGGGTGCCGCATAACAATAGATTTTCTATTGTGTCTAGTAATCCGGGGCTAGAAGGATTAATATTCCATTCGCGATTTGAGGCTCAACCGTAGCGTGTAAGAGGATAAGCGGATCATATAATATTCAGCTCACATATTGCAATTAATAAGTCAGGAAACAGCAGATATTATTGCCGAATAAAAGCTCGTATAAACTGAAAATAACGCTTAATACAATTCGACATATAATAGTCATTTACAATGCATAATAATGGCTCCAGGCTATAACAATTATGAAGTGTATTTATCACAGGACACAATTGTAATGTACTCATATACAAGTATTGACTACTGTGGCTACGGTCGGTGATCAGTTTTACGAGTGACCATTTACACAAGATACTTGTAATTAAAGTTTCAAAGAAAAGCGGTGTCTTTGGTAAAGCAGATCACTGAGAGACGCTTTTATTGGTGAAGTGTCTCTCATGGAATAGACCGCAGAGTTCGCTTACCCTCTGCCACTGAAATAGCATAAAAAAAAGTGCAGAAGTGCATGCAGAAGCACATATTGGCTCCTCTCTATTTCTCATTCTCATAGTTCAACGTAGGGTGGCAATCTGACACGAGAGAGGGAAGATCAGGCACAGGATCACGTTTTAAAGTTCTCTGAATGTCCCACGATACTGCAGGCACGTCTGATCCGTTTCTTCCCCACTGCTCAACTAGATTGCTCAACTCCATAAAGTTGAGCAGTGGGTATTACCCACTGCTCAACTGGTCATTGCTCAACTACGACAGTTGAGCAGAGGGTCATACCCACTGCTCAACTAAAATTGCTCAACTAAGTACGTGGGTTTATTCCCGGTCGTCCCCACTCGTCCCCACTCGTCTTTATTTAGTGTTATATTTGGTCACAGACCTCATTAATTGAATTTTTTTTGCAAAGGTATTAATTAATGTCTGGATTAGAGGCTGTTTTTCAGACGAGTTATGGCCTTGCGGGCTAAAGTGCGGCCGCGCAGTATCGGGTTAGCCACGAGTACTATTAATGGGTAATTTATTAGACGGTCTGCACGCACTTAATCCCGTTTTATTTTCTTTTGTTTGTATTACTGAGGTACAAATGGCTGATGCATTTCCGTTTGGGAAACTTGTGGGATAAATACATGCCGAATTAACCTTTTTTTTATTGTTTAATTGTAAATCGGCGGTGTGGCATCCAGCACCGAATGTTTGAGTGACGCTTCCCGGTTGAGTGTCCCTCAATGAAACAGCTGTAGTGACCGCTTTCCATCAAGTAGGCTTGCCTGTGTGCCAACTGAAGAAGAAGGTTTCGTAATTTGGAGTCCTGGGTTCAATTCCCGGATCGTGCAAAATTGTGTAAGATTCTTTGACAAACCTGAGCTGGGTTTGTTATCACTAATCCGCTTTTGGCAACCGTAGTGATTAAGTCAGAAGACTTATCATTATTTCGATGATGCTCTACAGTGGGTCATAAAAAAAGCTGAAGTGATAGTTTTTCATAATGACTGCCAAAAGTTTTGATTGAAAACAACATGTTCAAATATTTTTAGACATTACTTCCACACATCGCCATCTATCCCCAAGCGTGTAAACGTTTAATCTCAACCTCCAACGTTGCATATAATCGTGAACGATGCGCGCGCGCACTGAGGCAGGTGCGGCGCGCATCTGCCGATGTTTATATAGACAGCGCACGTGCGCTCTTATTGAAAGCTGCGCGAGAGTTGTTTACGTTTTGTACTATTATCTTTTTTTTATATCACGTCAGTTGGCAGACAAACACGCAGCCCACCTGATGGTAAGCGGCCACTGTGGCCTATTCCATTGAGGGTCACTTCACCAGCGTTGCTCAATGTGCTGCCAGACCTTAGGCTCATCTGAACTTTGAGCCTTTGATTTCAAGTGTACTGGCTCCTACATTAATACTTTTTAAGTCTGTTATTTAATCTTTGGTGTTATTGCGATTTTAAATAATGGATTCAGAAATAATATTTGTTAGAGGATCACATACCCCGAATGCACAACAGATAGAATTAATACCAAATGGGCTGAAGGCATATTTTTGACCGCGTTTTTCGCATTCGCAAAGTTACTCTTAAAAAGTAGCAGGATATATTTTCTGTATAAATAAAAGCGATTGTTTTCCATCTAAATATAGTGATTTTGAAGAAACCTTTGTAACTTTTAAAACTTTATTTTGTTGTTATTTCACTTACTGCTTAGCGTTCAACTGTTTCGAAATATTAAGAACTGACCTCCCTCTCACGGCTTCACCCGTGTGATCGATTCGATGCTATCCCACAGGAATGTGATTTTCCCGGGATAAAAAAGTAGCCTTGGTCACTCTCCAGCTCTCTACCAAGATTCTCGTTGGTTCTTTTCTCCTTTGCGACGTATAATAATCCTGTTATCTTATGGAAACTGATCATTACCCCGGGATTAAACGTAGTCTTTGTCTATTCCCAAAGTCTAATCTATGTCTCTACCACAATTTATCAAAATCAAAGCAAAGAAGGTTACAGAGGTTTAGGCGCAAATTGTCAGAGTTACTTTTAAATTATATTAGGCTGAAGTCACAGACACAGATTGAAGTAGAATTCAATATACTATTACTCCGTAATCAATTTCCAATTCAATACCGATACTATCCGATACTATTATGTAATACTATTCATATTGGTATATTGTATGTATATCAAATGCCATAATATCTGTCTCTGTCCAGTCCGTCGCTCCTGGCCGGCCAAATTAAAAATCGATGGGTATTCCGTCTACTATCCATTTTCCAGTCTAGTTACTGGGCACCAAAATAAAGGGAACACGGGTCAATGGCCCCATGTGTGCCACTAATGGGTTGATGCGATTTTGTTATCAGTGTTTTTCATTTAAGGGGGGGTGGGAGTACATAAAAGAGGTATAGACCGACAAACTTATCTGTTCCGGTGGCGGCGTCGCTACTGTCTATTTAGAACTGTCATTAAATATCGTTTTTGCATTGTATTTCACGTAGTTCCAATTTTGGCCACCGGAACAGATAAGTTTGTAGGTCTGTATTATGCGACGTCCAAATATGGCGCCGCGCTCGCACATTTCGTAGTTTTTTAAACATAGTAAACGAGACACTAATTTTATCAAGTCAAACTCTGCGAATTTATCTGTAAATATTTAGTGGCTATAATTGAGTGAAAATTCAAATGTTAATTGGCAGGAGCTTAGACATAAAATACGAAAATCGTTAAAAAAAGGGGTAACTTTGGGATTTTTTTCTATCGAGTGAAGTTTATAAAAACATGTAATTGAATGCGATTTTAACTAGATCAGATCCTTAACTGATACATATATTTTTTTTAGAATTGAAAACACTGATTTGTATGTCTCAGGTGGCTTTTAAAAACCATACGCGCGGCATCTGCGGAACTACACAGCCTTAAGGATCTGATCTAGTTAAAATCGCATTCAATTACATGTTTTTATAAACTTCACTCGATAGAAAAAAATCCCAAAGTTACCCCTTTTTTTAACGATTTTCGTATTTTATGTCTAAGCTCCTGCCAATTAACATTTGAATTTTCACTCAATTATAGCCACTAAATATTTACAGATAAATTCGCAGAGTTTGACTTGATAAAATTAGTGTCTCGTTTACTATGTTTAAAAAACTACGAAATGTGCGAGCGCGGCGCCATATTTGGACGTCGCATAATACAGACCTACAAACTTATCTGTTCCGGTGGCCAAAATTGGAACTACGTGAAATACAATGCAAAAACGATATTTAATGACAGTTCTAAATAGACAGTAGCGACGCCGCCACCGGAACAGATAAGTTTGTCGGTCTATGCCTCTTTTATGTACTCCCACCCCCCCTTAATGGATTCTATGGAGGTTATCCGTCCTATTTGACAATGATCGTGGAGGGGTCATTGACATTGTAGATGTTTTCTGTTGCGTTTTGTTTTTCTACCTGACGGTTTTCCCTATTCGGTTAAAGTCAGGCCTTTTCAAGTGTCAAGATTGGACGCCGTAGCCGAATAATCGGCCTGAGCCTTATATTTCATAGCTATAACTTGTCAATTTACTTGATATATGGATACCAATGACGTTCAATACAAAAACTAGACACCCAATCACGCTCAAATATTGTCCGAAGCAAAAGTCTGCCCACGCGACTATTGGGCAGAGTTTTCGTTTAGTTTGGTTTCGACAGAGCGCTTTGACAACAACGCCACGTCATGACGAAGTGTTCGGTGAAAAACTGTGCAAATAATAGCAGATCCTCTCTTAAAAAGGATGGAGTGTCGTATTTCAGGTACGTATTCCTTTAAACTTACAAAATTGCATAAATATCATTACAGTGTTTAGCATTTTGCATAATAATTACATTTCGATTGTTACAACAAAATATTCACGGAACATGGAAGCTGTGGAGATGAATAGTCTATTTTTATTTTAATGTTTAGCATAATTTATTAATAACTTATTTTAACTTAGTTTCTGTATAAATTTCATTTTATAATTATTGTTTTATTATTAAAGCTGTTTACTTGCCAAAAAAAAAATGGCCTTCCATAATTTGATCGAGGACATTAAAAACATGGGAGGGTTTTTTTATTCGTCCAAGGATGTGTTTATTTTAAGTAAAAAAAACAGAAGAGACCATAAGACATTATGAACATGATACATCAAAGCTGAATGCGGAAAATATTGTTTATGCAGTACTGAAATCGTTTGTAAATACCAGCATTTTAGAAAGTCTTATTCAACATTCAATAGATTTTCCAAATCATAGAACTATTTTAATGAAAACAATAGTTCAACGTTACATAAACATACGTTTTCATTATATTGCCAAAAGAGACACAGAAAAATTTAAAACCCAAATTAACGGCAACTCTTTAATAAATTAACTCTATTTCAAGGTTATTAGAATATTGCAAAAATAAAGATTATATTATTTTTCTATTAAATCTGTTTTTTTTCGCATGACTACTCCACTGCAATCTTTAGGCGACTTCCATCGCGTGACATAATGTCACTAAGACCGACAAACTTATCTGTTCCGGTGGCCAAAATTGGAACTACGTGAAATGTCAGTTTTTGCAATGCAAAAACCTCAGAAGAAGAACTAAAGCATAGAAACCACGCTAAAATAAGAATTGAAAACCTGCTATCTTACTCATTTAACTTCATTAATTCGGCCATAGGAGCGAGTGAAACAACATGATCCGAATTCGTTTCTGTTTTCCGAGGGTCGTCGCTAGTCAAATGTCAAACGGATGCCTTTGGATGTCTTTTAACTCCACCAAATTAAAAATGCATAGGTTGTTTCCTCTTGCTGGGGAAAAAGTGACAACTTAACTTAGTTACATCATATTGACAAATACTTTCGCACAAAATTTGAGACTCCTCTCAGCTAAATTAATTTAATTTAGTGGTATTATTCAGTGCAATGCTTGAAAACAAGATAAATCTTGTTTTGTGATAGATACTCGGTGCCTGTGTAAAAATGTCTTGTGTGATTGAGGGCTGTAAATCCCACACTGGAAGAAAAGAAAATATCCAAGAAACGTAACCTTTCATCGGTAAGTTTAGATTGTTTTCGATTATTTCAGTTAAGAAAATAGTGTCCTAACTGTTAAAATATGCTTAAAGTTTGTGATAATATTTGTTTTTGTCCAATTTAGTATCGATTATTGCTTGAATCAAAGAAATTTTGTTCAGATCTTAGAGGTTATATTATTTCGCATAGTGATGTGCATTTCTATATCGATAAATGAATATTAATGTTTCATTGGTAAAAACAATATCATTTTAGGACTTGATTGGATCATTTATGTATCTTTCAAACAATATAATATTTACTTTTTTAAGAGATCATGGTCATAGTTTTTTACATAGAGGCTATATTATTCTTGATATTACTTATTTTTATTTTAGTTGATTATTCTGCTATTTATTTATTTTACAACTTGTTTCAACATTTCTACTTTTTGGTTACAGGTTTCCAAAGAATGAAGACATGAAAAATATAATATGTATACAATGACTGTGTAAGAAGAGCAAATTGGACATGGAATAAACGTAGTCATATAATATGTTCCAAACACTTTACACAAGTTTTTTAAATAAAACAATTTTATTTAAAGTACAGTGATTTTGCGACATTGAAATGATTGAATTAATAAAATCTTTAATATATTAATAACCTATGTTTTATTACCTTTCTCCCTAGTCTAACCCGTTGTTCTAGGTGGGCGACACGACGCGACGCGACGCAATGCGATGTAATGCGACCAATACTTTACGCGACGTGTGTCCTATGTCCGCGCGCGACAAACACGGCAGTAGTGTTTTAACCATGGGCAAATATACTGCGTTATTACTAGAAAATTCATATTTTAAATACTTAGCCCTACAGAAACTTCGTAAACATAGAAGAAAGACAACAAATATTTAGAGCGAAATAAATGATCTGATTATGAGAAATAGATATTAAACCTAAGTCGTAACTTTATCTGTTAGGTTTATTTTTATCGACTTAAAGTGCCGACAAGGAACGTCACTACTGTAGAAAAAACTATGGACAACCTACAGAAACTGACTCATGACAAAATATTATACATCCCTTTCTAACGCATTATTGTCATTCATATGAATTAAAAGGATGAGTATATGTCTTTGCTTGCTATTTTAGCGTGGTTTCTATGCTTTAGTTCTTCTTCTGAGGCAAAAACGATATTTAATGACAGTACTAAAACGACACTAGCGACGCCGCCACAGGAACAGATAAGTTTGTCGGTCTATACTTCTAAGGATCGTATACAATTGACATTAAACACTACTGCCACGAGATAAGGTGTTAATTTGAACAAATGTGTTATGGTTATCGGTATAAATTGATGTATACGTCATACACAACGCCACTCGGACGTTTTTTGAGGAACTTTTGTTAGAGATTGGGTGTCTAGTTTTTGTATTGAATGTCATTGATGGATACACATTAACATAAAAACATAAAATTCAAAGAATATACATGAAAAATCGCAGACAAAGGCCTGGTATACTCAATTAGGCAGAGTCATTTGTTTTATTGTCATCGCCGAAAGACATAAGGCGTAAGATTTATCGATTATCAATGAACAGATGATTCTAATTAATGCTAAATGTTAGGGATTGGCCGGTTATCGGAATTCCCATCTGTAAGTATTGGGCAGGTGTGTTAGACTGTACAGATGTATAGAAAACTAGCTGTAAGACACAGACAAAAGCTAGTTGGAATCAACATAAATGTGCTGTTTTCTTCTTGTTGAAAAAGAAGTTATTTTACTTAGTTCTTACTGCTCATTGATTGATGAATAATTGTAAAAATATTTGTTTCCAATGTTGTGTATCATTGTCATTGAAGAAAACCAAATACCAGTTTAAAAACAACGGGTTAGTTAAGATCATGGTTGAGGAAGAGATCTTGCTCGGTCACCGAATAGTGGGTTCGATTCCCGCCTGACATCTATCACCACGCTTGCTAAATAATCAGTAAAGACAAACCAAACCTTATTACTTTATTTCCTGTCATACATACCTCTTTCGTCTTGGGAATAGAATCCCCAGTATAGTGGACTACGTATGAATGAACAACTCTTCTACCCAAGAAAATTGTAAAAACAATGATATCTTTAGTCTATTTTAACCCTGTTTGTTGGTATATTAAAGATCCTCCATAAGTCTTTATTACAAGCGCTATTGCCCAACAAAACGATGCTCATTCCGTTGATATCAACAAAGCAGTAAACAAAACGAAGTGTATTAGAGGCTGAAAGGGCGAATCAAAACGCAATGGCAGCAGCCTTACGTTTATTGTTCTGTTAAACTTCGCGATAGCGCCCGTCCTTTGAACTGAGGTTGATTGACCTCTGCGAGGGTTGTCACACGTGTTGGAGAGCTTTTCTGAAACGGTCAATTGGAGAGGTCATGGTCTTGGCAGGAGGTGGAACTTTTTTAATTTTTTTTTGGTAGTGGTGTAGAGCCATGCTGTTTTACAGCACGAATGGGCCGGCTCGCCTGGGGAAGTACCACCCTCTCATATACGAGTAGGTAACACTAGCGTGAAGTAATAGTAACTGTTTCCTCTGGTTTTTGAGAGTGCCGGCGGCCCACACCTCCCCCTTAAAAGGCCTGCAACGCATCAGCGATCCCTTTGGTGTTGCAGATGTCGATGGGCGACAGTGATTGCTTACCATCAGGCAACCCGCTGGCTCGTTTGCCACCTCTGACCAATGTTTTTACGAAGTTGGTGACTCACACGTGATGCCTATGGTGTTACAAGCGTCCATAGGCGACGATAACCGCTTATCATCAGGCGGCCTGTAGGCTTGAGCGCCACAAAAGTGTAAAAAAAACGGTTATGTTAGTGAACGAGAGAACGAGACGAACATTTTATTTATGCCACTTCAGTTCGGAGACAGGCAAGCAGTCCACCTGATGGTAAGCGGCCACTGCGGTTTATTCCATTGGGATGATGACCAGGTAGCATCGTTCAATATGCAGCCAATGACTCCTCTGATCTTCGAGCCTTTATTTAACTTACGTAGCCATCGTGGTTACATTCCCTCTAATATGGTTGAGTGAAATTATGGCTGGCACATACGTCATACTTGTGCTGCAGGTATGGCTTGGTATTCTAAAACTAATCAGTAATTGTAACAAACAAATTGTAAACAAACATGGCGATGAAAAAGAGTAACTGTCGAGTTGCTTGCCGGTTCTTCTCGGCAGATGACTGCATTCCGATACCGGTGGTAGAGTCACTCTGTAATTGACGATTCATAAATACTTGATACAAGTTTACATGAATAAAGAATATTTTGATTTTGATTTTTGATTTTTGATTTTGATCGAAGTTAGAAAAGGCTTATCGTCAACGTGTTGTCCGTTACGTAGTAAGCCTTCCAATTATCTCCTTATCCAAGCCAACTTAATTTAGTTAAGCCAAAACATACAAACCCACAAATGAAAATGAAAAATCAATCAATAGACCTTTGAATGTTCCACTGGGCGTTAATTTTTTATTTTATTAATTGAATATTTCAAAGGCGGTGCGAATAAGAAATTAATTTGATATCTTGAGGACGGTTAAATATTTAAATTGGTTTTTGCGCTTCAATTCCATTTTCTATTAAAGTGGTAGTTATAATTAAGTATCTTGTAACAACCTTCGCTACTTATGACACCCGCCTCCCTGTCCCGTTTTCAGGGAGTAAGTAGCCTTAAATTGCATTCATGGTGAGAGGATATAATGAGTCTTAAGTGCACAATGTGACTTACTAAGAAAGTGGATTTTTACAGTATTCGAAAATTTGTTTTCTTTATTATACTTCAGGTTGTCAAACAGGCATCATCTGATGGTAAGCGGCTACAGCGGCCTATTCTCTTGAGGGATACTTAACAAGGAAATGTCGCTAAATGTGCTGTCATAGACTCCAATGGTCTTAGAGAATTTCGTTTTAAGTGTACTGGCTCCCACATTAATATTGCTAAAATTAAGCTATTATGCGGGCAGATTTCACCTATGGGCGTGGTAGCTAGCTAATCAGACTCAGAAAATGCGTTCACATAGGTATATCGACTTAGAAATGGTAGAGCCATGCTGTTTTACAGTACGAATGGGCCGGCTCGTCCGTGATTACTATTGTATTTCGTCTGGTTTATGAGAGTGCCGGAGGCCCACACCCCCATAGGCCGGCAACGCATCAGCGATCCCTCTGGTGTTGCAGATGTCCATGTGCGGCGGTAATTGCTTACCATCAAGCGACCCGCTGGCCCGTTTGCCGAATCTGACATAAAAAAATAACATTTGTTCTCAATGTTCAAAATAAGTACCTAATTCATGTCAGCATAATTATAAATATTTATTATTCTCGTGTATTATATTGGCAGCCCTTACACCCACGCCGAGTGTTAGTAAGAAAGCTATATGTTAACCGTTTTAATAAATATTAGGATTTATTCGAGTCTGCAAACAAATATCAGGTTTAACATAAGCCGCTTGGATTTGGTATAGGAGAAGCAAATGGACTGTGACATGAGACAATAGACTTAACTTAAGGACACGGGCTTAATACTGAACTGGAGGTGGTTAATCTGGTAATCGTATTGTTCTATGATTGAGGTATATTGTGAGCTAGCTTATACTTGAATTCTTCGAACTTCGAACCATAGAGCAAATACTAAGTAGAGTAGCCTTATTTTTTTTTTATACTATGTCAGTTGGCAGACAGACACGCAGCCCACCCGATTGTAAGCGGCCACGCTGTTATGGCGGCAGATTTCACCAGTGGGGGTGGTAGCTAGCCAGTCGGACTCTGAAAAAGCCCTACCACCAACCAGACCTAAGGCGGGAATCAAACCCATGACCTCCGTGATTTTATACCCGAGCGGCTTAGCCACTGTTCTACGGAGGCGGTATTTGAACACACCACAGACACAGAATATATACTAAAGTACCACAGAGTGAATCCCAAGTAGAGTAGGCTTGTTTTCTTAGAATTATGTGAAGGCTGTAAGTAGGTCAGGCCAGGTGGAGTGACGTTTTGCGCACGATGGCTGGCAGAAGCTGGAAGCCTAAATTCAAACAAAGTGGCGGAGCATTGGGAAATGCCTATGCAGCAGTGGACTGATACAGGCTGATTATGTGATGTGTAAGAGCAGTAGCGATCTTCCACAATATATGTGATTGCTTTTAACCCTTTCAACGCCAATGTCTGATATATCAGACAAACCGTTTTCGTGCCCACCACGCCAATGACTGATATATCAGACAAAAAAACAGGATCAAGAAACGTTGTATTTTTACTTGCCTGAATGAGTTGAGTATAACTTAATAATTTTTTGGATTTTTTTTTAATGGTCGTGGCGTTCGTTAGGGGCACCATTTTCGGAAAAAAGCGTGGCGGGGAAAGGGTTAAATACTTACGAAGTTACTGGTCGAAATAAATACCTAAATGTAGACCTAATAGATCTCGACGTCTACGTGTAGTAATCTTGTAAGTGTATATAAGAAAACACTAAAATGTTCACTTTTAAACTCTATTTATTACCTCTTACACAGTGGCCTCTAACGTTTTAATATAGTGGAAGCACCAAAATCCAACGGTGGAGTAATTCCCCAACAGTGATATATGCTGTCCCTATAAATAAAGAGATAGTGTAGAATCTGGCGTGGAATTAACTGTGACCAAGCGGTTTAGTCCGCCCCATTAACGCTACGGATGAAGTTGAGGATTATAATAATAATAATAAATAATCCTGAGCATTTAACACAGCCATTTAGCCTAAACTAAGCATTGCTTGTTATATGGGTGCTAGACAACGGATAAACTAATTTTTTGCATACGTACAATACATACGAATAATACCTACTGACATGTTCACTTTTTTATACTAGTTCAATTGGCAGACCGGCACGCAGCCCACTTAATGGTTAGCGGTTACTGCGAGTACTGCGACCTATCCTTATGAAGTGTCTCTCATAGGAACCATCGCTCAACAACGTGCTGCCAGACTTTAGGCTCATTTGATCTTAAAGCATTTGATTTCAAGTGTATTGGCTGAATACTGCCGGAACACAGCCAGAGTTGTTATAGCGGCAGATTTCACCTGTGGGAGTGGAAGCTAGCCAGTCGGACTCTGATAAAGCCTACCACCAACCAGACCCCAGGCGGGAATTGAACCCACGACCTCCGGGTTTTTATACCCGAGCTTAGTTACTGTTTTACGGCGGCGGTCAGTCTGTTCACTATCCCAGAAGTTTCTACCGTGTGGGGATCGAACCCGCTACCTTTGGTATAATAGCTAACTTCGCAACCACTACTGCCAAACCAACGTTAACGTTAATGATACATTTATTTATGTTATAGCGTGATAATTAATTATGTATTTCTTTATTTTCAGGTATAAACATGAGGCAATTACTTTGTACGTAATGAGAAATAGTGGAGTAAGTTTTGAAAATCAATATATTACAATTTTGTTCATTAGGTTTCAATACATTGCAACTGTCATCTGACCTCCGTAACGCAACAGGAGAACCAGACCAATTGGATTGGCAGGTTTCTTTATGAGGGGCCGGTCAATTGCCACAAGGCGGGCAACAGTTCGCCTCTTCGGGAGTTAAGTGGGTAGTAGAGCAAAGTAGTGCTGAGTGTAACACACGACCTCAGGTTTAGCTAGCCTGCAGTTACGGTACTTCAACAAATTCTCATCTGCAAAGAAAGACTTACTCGATGTTTTCTACCGCCGAGGTAAGGTAGTGTTGAATACGCATATAGAAAAATTCATAGATGACCCAAAGAAGTTGTAATGTTATCTACCGTTAAGGGACGTTTCTATACGTTCCAAAGAATGTAAACTAAAGGGAAATATAAGAAAACTGTAGTTCTAAAGCTATAAATAATGTAAATAAAAGTATACGAACCTTAGGGATACATGCTATACGTATTATGTCCTCATGGGCGGATACTTCCGCCTCCAAAATTATACGATTAGGGTTTTTGGCCTCCCCTTTATTTGTTTATCGATTAGTTTTGTGAATTAGATCATATTTTAATTTTATTGTGAAAAAATAATTTATTTGTAAACAAAGTCTGACATTATAGTCGCCATAGCTACGCGTTAATTTTTTTAAACTCTATGTCAAAACTCGTAGCTATGGAATACAAACCTTTGTACACTACTATCCTTTTGACGTTCTTTTTGTAGATTTAAACATTAAAAATAAAATAGGCAATAAAAGCAGGGGCATGAGCGCAAATCAGTCAGTCTACCGTCAGTCTAACGTCTGGAGTCTGAAGTCGGAAGAACTTACCCAGAGGCACGGTCCTCAGCCCTACTACAGAGTCTATACTCAGAGGCACGGTCCTCAGCCTACGCCTACCCGACTCAGAGGCACGGTCGTCAGCCTCCGCCTACCGCCACGAACCTCCCCATCGCCGTGCGGCTGCTCAACCTGGAGGGGCTCCTCCTAGGGCTAGATCCCTCGAGCCCTTAACTCCGCCGCGGACTCCGCCGCGCCGGCGCGCACCACGAGCTCATCGGTGCGAGCCCTCCGTGCGCCGCCACTGCTCACCGCCGGGGCGCATCTGCGAGCCCTCCGTGTGCCCTACGCCGCTACCTGCGCCGTTTTGGGGCGTGTGCCCTGCGTGTCTGCCTACGTCGCTAGAAGCGTCTGCCCTCCCCTGCGTGTCGTCTGCCGGCGTCCTACACCCTAACCTAACTTAGTCTGTGATATAGGACTTAGTCTTAGTCTGTAGTATAGGACGTGCTATATTAAACTTCTGGCTTTCAATTCTATCCTCTTCTTTTATTTCAAGTTCTTTTGCTCCGTTACCTTCCGTAACGTGACAGTTTGTGTAGCTATGGCGACTATAATGTCAGACTTTGTTTACAAATAAATTATTTTTTCACAATAAAATTAAAATATGATCTAATTCACAAAACTAATCGATAAACAAATAAAGGGGTGGCCAAAAACCTACCACGTCTAACCTAACGTCCCATAAAGGTAGATAACATTACATTTCTCCAATGTAATGTTATCTACCTTTATGGGACTTTCTATACGTTCCAAAGAATGTAAACTAAAGGGAACTATAAGAAAACTGTAGTTCTAATGCTATAAATAGTGTAAATAAAAGTATACGAACCTTAGGGATACATGCTATACGTATTATGTCCTCATGGGCGGATACTTCCGCCTCCAAAATTATACGATTAGGGTTTTTAGCCTCCCCTTTATTTGTTTAACGATTAGTTTTGCGAATTAGATCATATTTTAATTTTATTGTGAAAAAATAATTTATTTGTAAACAAAGTCTGACAATATAGTCGCCATAGCTACGAGTTAATTTTTTAAACTCTATGTCAAAACTCGTAGTAGCTATGGAATACAAACCTTTGTACACTACTGTAGTTTTGACATTCTTTTTGTAGATTTAAATATTAAAAATAAAATAGGCAATAAAAGCAGGGGCAGCAGCGCGAATCGGGCAGTCTACCGTCAGTCTAACGTCTGGAGTCTGAAGTCGGAAGAACTTACCCAGAGGCACGGTCCTCAGCCCTACTACACAGTCTATACTCAGAGGCACGGTCCTCAGCCTCCGCCTACCCGACTCAGAGGCACGGTCGTCAGCCTCCGCCTACCGCCACGAACCTCCCCATCGCCGTGCGGCTGCTCTACCTGGAGGGGCTCCCCCTAGGGCTAGATCCCTCGAGCCCTTAACTCCGCCGCGGACTCCGCCGCGCCGGCGCGCACCACGAGCTCATCGGTGCGAGCCCTCCGTGCGCCGCCACTGCTCACCGCCGGGGCGCATCTGCGAGCCCTCCGTGTGCCCTACGCCGCTACCTGCGCCGCTTTGGGGCGTGTGCCCTGCGTGTCTGCCTACGTCGCTAGGAGCGTCTGCCCTCCCCTGCGTGTCGTCTGCCTGCGTCCTACACCCTAACCTAACTTAGTCTGTAATATAGGACTTAGTCTTAGTCTGTAGTATAGGACGTGCTATATTAAACTTCTGGCTTTCAATTCTATCCTCTTCTTTTATTTCAAGTTCTTTTGCTCCGTTACCTTCCGTAACGTGACAGTTACGTCCCTCCTAGGGAGGGATCTAGCCCTAGGAGGAGCCCCTCCAGGTTGAGCAGCCGCACGGCGATGGGGAGGTTTGTGGCGGTAGGCGGAGGCTGACGACCGTGCCTCTGAGTCGGGTAGGCGTAGGCTGAGGACCGTGCCTCTGAGTATAGACTCTGTAGTAGGGCTGAGGACCGTGCCTCTGGGTAAGTTCTTCCGACTTCAGACTCCAGACGTTAGACTGACGGTAGACTGACTGATTTGCGCTCATGCCCCTGCTTTTATTGCCTATTTTATTTTTAATATTTAAATCTACAAAAAGAACGTCAAAAGGATAGTAGTGTACAAAGGTTTGTATTCCATAGCTACGAGTTTTGACATAGAGTTTAAAAAAATTAACGCGTAGCTATGGCGACTATAATGTCAGACTTTGTTTACAAATAAATTATTTTTTCACAATAAAATTAAAATATGATCTAATTCACAAAACTAATCGATAAACAAATAAAGGGGAGGCCAAAAACCCTAATCGTATAATTTTGGAGGCGGAAGTATCCGCCCATGAGGACATAATACGTATAGCATGTATCCCTAAGGTTCGTATACTTTTATTTACATTATTTATAGCTTTAGAACTACAGTTTTCTTATAGTTCCCTTTAGTTTACATTCTTTGGAACGTATAGAAACGTCCCTTAACGGTAGATAACATTACAAAGTGAAGAGGCATTTGAAACCACTCTAAAGAAAGATTTACTCTATACGCAACGTCTTAATTTCATAAAAAATAAAATGACTTTTAACTCAAAGAAAACTGTATAATTATAAAAAGTAATATCTATCTACAAGTTGCGCAGAAAGCTGCTAATTTGAAACTTAAGTGACAAGTAAAAAGATATAAACTTTCTTAGTTTGAGTTTCTCGTAGAAAGTTCTCAATCAAGAGTACATCTTAGCTTTAAGTTCCTTGCGGAAAACTTTCATACTTAACGGCAAAGAATTTAAGCTAGTAGAAAATTTAGATTAGTTGAGGAAACAGTTTTATGTTTATTTTTAATTACAGTTCTATATTTCTTTAATTTAAGAAAAATGGTAAGTGGAATTGCTACCCTAATGAAATGCACAAACTCCGGTTCTTCTTACAAGATCGACAAACTAAATTCGATCAGCACTTATTAACCTTTTGGAAGCCAAAGTCTTCTAAACTTGACAAAAACCCTGCCTCTAAAAATATAAGTAAATATGTTTAAAACGATTACCTACTGGTATTTTCTCCTTACATTTGACAATAAAGAATAACCCAGCTCTGGCGTACAGGACACGAAATTATCTTGACGTTCAAAAGGTTAACGTAGCCTAAACCCTTTTTTTTTTCGGAGGAGGATGCGTTTATGCACCATAACCGCAGGCTAGCTAGACCCGCGGCCGTGTGTGGGACTAGAGACTAAAGCGTACACTACCCACTAAACTCCCCCGGTTTCCCCTTCACACCCGATTGGGACGAGCTGGTGTCAGCTTTGCTATTGACCAGCCCAACGTAGCCTAAACCCTAGTATTTCTAATAATAACATCAAAATTGAAATAATTGAGACACAAATCGCTCGTAAAACGCACGTCGAGATTCCAAATGAAATTACTCACTCGAAACTGAAAATTAACAACTTTCCTCGCGTTTGTAATAAAAATTAAAGCATTTCGCGAAATATTCCAGCGACGCAGCTCACGAGTGTAGTAATAAAGTGACGTGAAACGTTATCTGGGTAATAATTTCAGTGGCAACGTGTCTGGTGGGACCATTGGAGGGCAGGAGGTTAACGATAATGATTTATTTAAAACTGGTTGTATTAGTGACATGTTTATAAAACAAATGCTGGAAGGCAAAATCATTTTTGGAAGAGGATGACCAAGCCGGAGTTGGTAATGTACTGACGTAATAGGAGTTTAGGGTGCTGGCAGAGTCCAAAAATAAATGTTTAACCAAATGCTTAGGTACTTGAAGCTAAGAGCAATCTACACTTCTTTAGTGTTTCAAAACGCGTGTTTTCTTAAGTCTTTCTGCGTAATATCTCTAAATTAAATAGGCTACGAAGCTTGCCACCTCGTAGGAAAAGTGCTTGCACTTGAGAATATGTGCCCGCCTGCTTGCAAATAATTTATTTGCTAAGTTTTCCGTTGTGTTGTGTGCTTCGGTAGTATATTTAATATAAGTACATTTATAAAAGCGATTAAAAATAAAAGCATTTTGGAAACAACGCAACTCATAGGATTTGGAGACCATATAGCAGACACTAAGAGTATAGCACTGACTTTATTTACCAAACAATTCAATTGATACCAGTATAACAGAAATTCAATAACAGATATCACTATGTTTACTTGCCTTATGTTATCTGTGTCAATCACGATAAGGATGCATTGAAAACTGTCATACCGTCTCCGTTGGAACTAGTTGGTACTAGTTTTACTCGTACCAACTAGTTCCAACGAAGACGGTATGTTTTCTTCTCTCGAATAGTTAATAGTAGTGTCAGAATTCTCCAAACCGCTTATTTAGATGGAAGGCGTCATACATTTATTACATACTAGCCTTCCGCCCGCGGCTTCGCCCGCGTGAACTATAGGACGTTATCCCGCGGGAATATCTTGTAAATTGTAGCCTATGAGTTATTCTGATGTATAAGCTATATTATTGTAAAGTTTCATTAAAATCAATTCAGTAGTTTTTACGTGAAAAAGTAACAAACGTTCATCCATCATCCATGCGCCCCCCGGCCGGTCGGTACCACCGCAACCGCTATGTCCCTGCATTTTAAATATGTAATATCTTCAAAAATATTCATTTAAATTGCATGCTGTAAAGGGCCATATTGATCTATATTACATGCACAATTTATTTAAGGTACTTAATTGGATAAGGATTAATACTGTATTGCTCAAAATCGCTTTTTCGTAAATATGCCCTTATTTTCTCATTAGTAAAGGATAAAAATGGTTATTGTGGGTTATCCCTAATAGATAGACATATACCATCGCGGGCTTTTTTGTAAACCTTTTTAAGGTGAACAATACCGTAGTACATTATTTTGATCTATCTCGTAGGGTTTAGCCAGCGTTTGCAATGTAAGCGCAAAAAAATGTGTTTATTTACGACCTTAAATTAAAAACCTATAAAATTATCAGTGTTTCTCTACTATATTATGCATGTATTATACATATAAACCTTCCTCTTGAATCAGTCTATCTAATAAAAAAAACCGCATCAAAATCCGTTGCGTAGTTTCAAAGATTTAAGCATACAAAGGGACATAGGGACAGAGAAAGCGACTTTGTTTTATACTATGTAGTGAAGACGATTTTATGGAGAGAGGTTTTTGGCAACTCTATTCTGTTCTATTAACGTAGTGATGGACTTTCTCAGGTCATGTGAAGTGACGATTTGCGCAAGTAGCCGAGGATCTATCAAAGTGGCGAGCATTGGGTAAGACCTAAGTCCAGCAGTGGACTGCAATAGGCTGATGATGATGACTTTACCATGTTACCATGTTGCTTAGCTTGAAATTTGACATCCTAAGGGCTTTTTCTTACCAAGCGCGCTTTATCGTAGACCATATAGTTGTTTAACATCAGGTAACTTTGTGGTTAAGTGCTGGCTTAGTTCAAACATAAAAAAAACATCGTGGCAAGAAAAACAATACCATTGCTCTACCGACCTAAAATTAAACCAAATGAATAAGACGGATAATAGTGCAGTCTGCTCTTGCTTCTAATAGTCCAACATATCTGTAGTGTACAGAGCTGTCTTAGTTTGTAGTGTACAGAGCTGTCTTAGTCCACAGGACGAGCAAATATCCCGGTGAAGTCAAATCAGTTGGGATTGTTGTCGACATTTAGCAATTGCAGCTGCTCCCGGCATACATAGGTTAGTTTGACTTTGAGTCACAATAGAACGGATTAGTAAACATTTGGAACACTGGAGTCTTAGTCATTATCTTCAAACTGTGTTACATCTTATGTCAGTGAACTATGAAATATTTAAGATGGCTCAATTTTATTAAGGGTGTATTAAAAGGATGTTCAGGTAATGCTTTGCTAAGTTTGGGGAAACCATGCCAAACATTTACAATAAATAATATTATTGTCATATTTAGGTTTTTTTTTTCTTATACTTCAAAGAAATTTTTGACTCATAATTGTTTTTTTTTTAATATTTATAATAATCCAGGACTTGACCACAATGTTGCATTTTAAACAACTAAACAGTTTACGATGGAGTGCCCTTGCTTAGAAATGGTTTCGGAGAGCCCCAAATTATAATGGTTAGGAAAGACCAATGCAGGCAGCTTTAGAAAAAAAAAGTTGCGAATAGCAAACCACAGCCTACCATTTTCCTTTTTAGAATAAACGATTCAATAATGATACTAACACATGTTCATAACATCATAATTATGCCATATTGCTTTCTCAACAAGTAATCAATCTTGTATACACAAGCGAACACACTCAACTCATAGCAAAGCTCTTAAGATGTATTCTCCAATAAATCATTTCAAGTAACACCCTCTTAAATCATCCCTTAATTCCATATTTCCCAGTATTTCCTCAATAAGTTAGGTTTAGTTGAGTCATATTAATTTTATATGATTTATAATAATTCTAATTATTGCAAGCAAATATTGCATAAATAAATATCCTGGGAAGTTATTTACACAGCGTCCATCCAACTCCAAATTAAACCCTGGACAAGACACTGGGCCTATCAATTGCCAAAATGCGGGCCCCCTATTGGCTGGAAAATAGCCACAGGCTCCTACCAGCTAGTCCCAATCGGGTTGAGTGGGTAATGAGATGAAAAAGTCCCAAGTCCCACACACTGCCGCAGGTCTAGCTAGCCTGCGGTTATGCATTGTCATCATCAGGTATGAGACCAACATCACATCAATATACACATACATCAGTCTACTGAACGTAGTGCTTACCGCTCAAACATGTCTTAATAAGGCTTTTTAAGTATAGGCATGATAATTCGCGTTGACGTTTTAAAAATACACAGATTGCGGTTGACGATACATCACATGAACAAACCACAGTACTTAAAATTCTGTTACTGACATAAAAAGAATCCTCTGCTGCCTTGTGGTAACCCAAAAATGCTTTTAGACGACCCTCGTAAAGGATCGCGAGGCGCTTCTTGAGTCTTTTAATACTTAATTTGCGGGTCCCAAAATGGCGTGAATAGGGCTGCCGTCTCCAAAGAGGAACAATAACTTATGTACAACCACCATCTTTATCTGAATCAACTGATGCGAAAACAACTTTTAAAAAAATGCTTGGTCTCCTATTCGCGCGATTAATTGGCCCTTGAATCGAGTGTATCCCACTGCTGCAGCCCAGTGACTTGGCCCGGCGCCGGTCTCTAACCCAAAACTTATTATGCCTTGTTAATGGCTGCCAGATAAGGGATAATCATTATTAAGTTTACTATTTTTTGTGTGAATCCGTAAAAATAAAAACACCCAGACTGATACAAACAGACTTGTTCATGTGTACAAATTTTTGTGTAAGGATACCCGTAACTAAGCAACTTCTCCACAATTTCACTAAATTGTGGCTGAAGTTGCAATCAGACTCCAGAAATTCACTGTTTTCGTCCCGATTAATTAAGCTCGGATCCAATCTTTGTTTTTGTTTTAATTTCCAAGAATGTAAGTTAATGAACGATGATACAACGAAACCATGTGTTACATAGAACTTAACAAGAAACATCGATAAAGTTTGCTGTTGAAATTATCTGCTACTGCTTCGAACGAACCATCTAGAAATGTTGTCAAGCATGAACTTTACTGAATTATGGTTTATGTTTATTCATAAACTATACGTTCTATACCAAATATGTTTCTTTTCATGTCAATCAATAGGGTTTTTGAAAAATTAATGAACTTTTATTCATCCCCACCAACCTTCAACATTTTAACCGGACCTTGTAATTCCTACAAAAAATTGGATAGAACGTTTTATACTTTTATATAGTTATCGTGTAAGCAAAAAACTCTAGGCTGGTAAACCATACAAGGATATACCAATCCTAAGATTAAAACTTCAGACAGCCCTAATCCCAAAAGGCGAGAGGCTAATCGTGCGTCGGCGACCGACTCGGTGAATATTCCTCGCTTGGATGCTCTCTGCTAAGATTTTACTTTATCCTTTTTAACGGTTTTTACTTATCTTTTTAGCTTGAATACTAATTGCCTCTTGATTTGTTGGCATTTATTTGCATAGAGTAATTAATCAACTTATTCGTTTAAAGAATTACCGCTTTCTTGGAACAGTTCTTTGCCATAGAAGAAATTCTAGAGGACAAAGACCATTATATGTAGCTCTTCGTGGAATAGTGGTTAAGCCTCTTGGTATAAAACCTGGGGATTGTGGGTTCGATTCTCTTAGTTTAGGTGAAGGCAGTAATTTTCAGAGTACCTACGGCTGGCTAGCAACCACAAAAAGCTTATTGAAGATACAAAAAAAATATGATACAAACCCATACACAAAACGGTTCGAAACAATAGTTTATAATAAACTGCTATATTTATTTCAACGATTTTTATAATGATGCTATTGGCTGTAGTAGAAAATGAATTTGCTATATTTACAACACGTAAATTTAAATTATACACATCACTACATACATAGTATAAAACAAAGTCGCTTTCTCTGTCCCTGCACATGTATGTATGCTTAAATCTTTAAAACTACGCAACGGATTTTGATGCGGCTTTTTTTATTAGATAGACTGATTCAAGAGGAAGGTTTATATGTATAATACATGCATAGTATAGTAGAGAAACACTGATAATTTTAGAGGTTTTTAATTTAAGGTCGTAAATAATCACATATTTTTGCGCTTATATTGCAAACGCTGGCTGAACCCTACGAGATAGATCAAAATAATGTACTACACTATTGTACACCTTAAAAAGTTTTACAAAAAAGTCCGCGATGGTATATGTCTATCTCTTAGGGATAACCCACAATAACCATTTTCCTTTACTTATTACGATAAAATAATGGCTTATTTACGAAAAAGTGATTTTAAGCAATACAGTATTAATCCTTATCCAATAAAGTTCCATAAATAAATTGTGCATGTAATATAGATCAATATGGCCCTTTACACCATGTAATTAAAATGAATAGTTTCGAAGATATTACAGATTTAAAATGCAGGGCCATAGCGGTTGCAGCGGTACCGGCCGGGGAGCGGATGGATGAACGTTTGTTATTCTTTCACGTAAAAACTACTGAATTGATTTTAATGAAACTTTACAATAATATACCTTAAACATCAGAATAACACATATGCTACAATTTACAAGATATTCCCGCGGGATAACGTCCTATAGTTCACGCGGGCGAAGCCGCGGGCGGAAGGCTAGTGTTTAACAAAATACTCAAATAAAATGGCACCAGCATTTCTTCGGATCAAACTAAATCTCCACCAACAAACAAGAAGGAAGATTCGGAAAATTCATTGCAATTTTGATCTTTAGCCGGTTAAAAATACAATTTCAATCCATCCTAAAAGTGAAGTCGTGTCGTTTGTTTACATTTAATAAGCACCTGAGACGTAGAATAACAGAGCAGTTGGTGAATAGTAAGTGATGGAAAGTGACGTACATTATGTAGGTGTCGAAACGTAGGCTTGTGGGCTTCTTGTGCGTAAATATTTTGATTTATTTATTATGTGCTCTGAAATCTGATTAAGAAGATTAATAACAACTATTTCTATATTTTTGTCAAGATGTGGCATGTGAACGCTTAGGGTAGTAGTACTTTTGTGAACCTAAGTAAATTGTTGGTCTTGCATTCTGACAATTTAATTCCAAAGTTTAGAAACAAACACTTTTGGTAATGAAAAAAATATACAGCTTTTTTTAATAAATACATGCGAGAGTTTGTATTTTTGTTTACCCGTATTTTTTTTTTGTTTAAATAACCAGCTTATCCACAAACAGCTGGAATTGGGACTCTCAAACTTATATGCCTAATTCCTGACGAAGCTCCATTTATTAAAAATATCGTGTCTTCATTGGATAATTTCCAGCTTACACTTTCACATACCCGTTCGCCAATTTGTATCAGATTTCAAAATTATTGTATAAGATTTTTCCCATCCTATAACTTCCCACTAGGTCATAAAAAGCTCCTAAAACTTTCACGCCGAGAATGTTTATCCACTGCACCTACCAACCCTTCTTTGTAGGAATGATTACTTATAATCTTCAGCACCTTTTAGCTGAATAAACCTTGTCTTAAACAATCGCATTTCGACGTAACGGCAGTTTGTTTTAATAACAAGGAAAATGTATTCCCAAAGTCGGGGTTTGAATTCAAGGGTTCGGTTTTATTTTCAGACGTATTTTCTTAGAAATTTCTATCTTCCGTTTAATTCTATAAGTCGTCTATTTTAAACTTCCTTTTGGGGCGTGCTAAGACTGATTTAAAGGAATAAAGTTAGCAGTAGTCTGATGGTATTTTGTTGGCGTGATTTGATGAAATTATTGCTTTTACAGTCAAAAAAATCAGTTTACAACATCTAACCGTACTAGGATTAGAATTGTTACAATATATTTAAGACTGACTGAAAAATCTAGCTGATTTTCGAGTAAATAATATGATATTTTCCTGGTCTCATCTGTAAAACTGAAACGCTAAAACGCTGATAGATTGCTAACGTGTTTTTGATGAAGACATTATCTACGATGCAAATCTTTCATAAAATGGAAACCTTGATGAGAAAATTGATGCAACAAGAGTTCGTTAGAACCATCAATGCATTTGCGTCTCGAAAGTAAAAGTTGCATTACGGGTAATTGTATCTTGCATAGATAATCAATGCTAACAAAATTTCAATATGTATTTAACCTACATTAAAACTTCTAATCTTTAAATTTCTAGTCAAGGTAGAAGAAGTAGTAAGTTTTGGCAAACTTAGTTACAAAATTGGCGACAAAAGAATCAAACCATATAATTCAAGTAAAAAAGGCATAATTATGTCGTCTGTCAGTGCGAATTTCAGCACCATGTTTTGCTCTAACACCCGTCGACTAACTACATGATCTGTAAATCACAGATTAAGTCACAACTATTAAATCACAGCTCTCTAAACCCGAATGACGTAATGGAGCACAGCATGTTTTGTGACACCTGTCCGATATCGTGACGATGAAGCGTTAGACACGGTTGCGTGGTCGCTGAGCGGATTTACACGACCCAGTGAGTGAGGGAGTCTAGCGTGAAGGAAAATGAATAAAAATACCGAGAAAAAAACAGTAAACGTTATGTAAAATAGAAACAGAATGAAACATCTAATAGATTTAGTCACCGTTAAATCTATTTGAGAGTTGGTAAGAATGGAATTACAAGAATAGTGACATGATAATGAGCATATTAATAGTACTTTCTCAGCTTCGTTGATGTATTATTTATTATTATTAAATCTTCAATGTTAAATATAAATTGTGTACATTAAGAACATAAACCTTGTGGTTTCATATTTCTCTACCAGCTGTGTATGTACATCTGTGAAATTAGATTTACGATACCCAAAATGTGAAATCAACGGTAAAATAAAACAAACCTAGAAGTGAGTAAGTATCATACACATTATTTATTATCTGTTACAGCCTGATAACACCAACATTTACATTCATAGGCGTGAAACGATACGTATAAGATGATATTCATAAGCTGGAATCGTTCCATGTAAATTCCAAGTAACGGCCAGAATGGAGGTCGATATCGTGATGTGATATCGTTCCGGAAACGTACGGTCTTGCCGATACAGTTCTGATTGTCTGTTCTGTTCGTTTAATGTATTTAAAACAGTACTGTAGGTTTTTGTATGTAGCATTTGGTTGAGCTTCGAGTTTGACCTTATAACATTGTAAATCCTTCACGAATGTGAATTAAAAAAAAAATGGTCGGTGTGTTAAGGTTACGAAGGTTTGACGTCATATTTCGAATGTAATAATTTATTGTCCCTAATCTTGGATCATGGCCCCAGCATCTCTAGAGTAATATAAGACAGAGCGTCAAATTATGAATGAATTTTAAGATATTGTCATTGTAAGTCCCTTGTGTCGCAGATAGGTGGGCGGAGATTAATTTTGCATCAGGTGAACCGCAAGCTCGTTTATTCAGCTCATAAAAATTGCCATGTTTTCTTCTTTCGTTGCTTTATCATCAATAATAATGGCTTATAAGTCCTTGTTTTATCATTCCTTCTAAAGTTTGTGCAGCAATCATATTTAGTAAAGATTTCAACCTATTTCAAAATAACATGAACTACCCGTTCAATGTTTTATGCTCCAATTATGGTTGAGATAATGAGACTACAATATGGCGTCTATTTATTTATAAAACGTCATTAAAATACGACTTTATAGCTATCAGACCGACCACACGCGAGAAGCGTTACGCTTTACTTGATGGCTGAACAAAGTACAATAAACGTGTAATATTTTTAAACAAATTCGTCCGTTAATGGATTGAACTATGAGATCATCTATTCAATACATATCGCGTACGTACGCATTAGCAACCAAAAGAACTTCGGCACAATAGTGGGTATACAGGGTGGCCCTGAAAATCGTGGATCAAACGAAACAGGGAGATAAAGGGGGTTATTACCGACATAAACCCCTCAACAGTATGACCTCACATCGACTCTACAAAAAATTAAAGCTATTTTTTGTTTTGAAAAAAATAATGCCTTATTTTGTAATCAAATGGCAAAATAATGAAAACATATTGTTTTTTCTTTCTTTTTTTTGTGTTCAATTATTGTCAAAGAAAGCATCTTTACATAAAAAGTATCTTTACCACTGTGGGGACACAAATTCGTGAGTAATGGCAACTTTCTTAAAAGAAATTAAGTTTTACGAAAAATCAATTCCAACTTCAAAACTGTACTGTGAAAAAAAAATGTATGAGCGACAAGTGACCCTCTATCAAAAAAATTAGCCTGTTTTATCACCATTTAAATGAGGTATAACACTTGGCTATTTGTAGCTAACTTATTTTACAAAACTTGTTTATTGGCGCCAAGTCTAACTTTCAATAAATTGAGCGATCGATAAAAATCGTTATTCGCGTTGATTATTTTCACTCTTACCAATCCTAGAGCTTTAACATTGGAATAAATACCCGGTATCTTTTGTCCTTTTCACACTCGGGTCGGGTACGTACCCGACTCGGGTCGTAGGTACATACGATCCATTGTTTTTGGCTCAGGTACCTAAGCTTGCGCGTACGTTTGGCCCACCGCTCCCGCCGCGGCGGCAAATCAGTGACTCGCTACCTGCTTGTTATTACGCACGTGTTCTGCCGGTTTGCTCTTCAACGTCTCCTGAACGGACTCGGATTTCTTGTCTAACTGTGACCTAAGCTGGCCATACGGACTGTGAGTCTTGCCAAACTGTGACCTAAGCTTGCCATACGGACTCTGTGTGATTTCTTGCCAAACTTTGACCTAAGCTTTCCAATCGGACACTAATTCTTGCCTAACTGTGACATACGCTACGCCAGATGGCCACTGTAAGAAGGTGGAGTACAGCTGACTGTACTCCACTCTTCTTACAGTGGCCATTACAAAAGCCGTAGATGTAATGCATGTCAGCATACTCTCGCTGACGAGGGAAGGCTTCAAGAATCAGTGTCCGATTGGAAGGCTTAGGTCACAGTTTGGCAAGAAATCACACAGAGTCCGCATGGCAATCTTAGGTCACAGTTTGGCAAGACTCACAGTCCGTATGGCAAGCTTAGATCACAGTTAGACAAGAAATCCGAGTCCGTTCAGGAGACGTTGAAGAGCAAACCGGCAGAACACGTGCGTAATAACAAGCAGGTAGCGAGTCACTGATTCGCCGCCGCGGCGGGAGCGGTGGGCCAAACGTACGCGCAAGCTTAGGTACCTGCCTGAGCCAAAAACAATGGATCGTATGTACCTACGACCCGAGTCGGGTACGTACCCGACCCGAGTGTGAAAAGGACAAAAGATACCGGGTATTTATTCCAATGTTAAAGCTCTAGGATTGTTAAGAGTGAAAATAATCAACGCGAATAACGATTTTTATTGATCGCTCAATTTATTGAAAGTTAGACTTGGCGCCAATAAACAAGTTTTGTAAAATAAGTTAGCTACAAATAGTCAAGTGTTATACCTCATTTAAATGGTGATAAAACAGGCTAATTTTTTTGATAGAGGGTCACTTGTCGGTCATACATTTTTTTTTCACAGTACTGTTTTGAAGTTGGAATTGATTTTTCGTAAAACTTAATTTCTTTTAAGTAAGTTGCCATTACTCACGAATTTGTGTCCCCACAGTGGTAAAGATACTTTTTATGTAAAGATGCTTTCTTTGACAATAATTGAACACAAAAAAAAGAAAGAAAAAACAATAAGTTTTCATTATTTTGCCATTTGATTACAAAATAAGGCATTATTTTTTTCAAAACAAAAACTAGCTTTAATTTTTTGTAGAGTTGATGTGAGGTCATACTGTTGAGGGGTTTATGTCGGTAATAACCCCCTTTATCTCCCTGTTTCGTTTGATCCACGATTTTCAGGGCCACCCTGTATAGTATACAAAGTTGCGGTCCCAAGCGTGCTCCCTGGTTGACCATGTATGTAGGCTCGTTAATCATTGCCTGTGAGGGCACGTGAGCTGAATGGTAATTAGCAGACGTTTGATATTAATTAAGGGGTGAGGGAAATTGGGAAAATTCGCTTTCGAATATTCGGCTTTTAATGTTTTGCAGTTAGCCGGCCTTCTTACTAAGATTGGTAGGGATTCTAGTAATGTTCATAAAGTTTAATTATGCTATAGGCGAGTCTCAATCGCTAACCAAGATAAAAAGTTTTACAAAAAAATATTTCTAATTACAAGTCTCTATAATGTTAGCCTCATTGTCTTTAATTGAAGTTTTCAAAGTCAACTAAGTTCCTATTTTGATATCGCACTATATTATTAGGAACCATATTTAGAAATAAGGAATTTACAACGCAAATTAGAAATTTCTTGACTTCCTTTTGAGAGCAAATACTGATAACAAAAGAATTTCAACTATTTCAAATAGCAAGCTACAGCTAAATTGCAATTAAAGTAACAAATCATGTTTATGTAAAAGGAAGGGTATAAGATACCAATATCAGGGACGACCATGTAATAAATTAGTTTGATCGTGGAATGAACATATTATTTACAAAGGAAGCTAGTAATTTAACCAGTCAATCAGTCAAGCAGCACACTCTCAAAGATCGGCGTCCTCTAAGCTATGAATATGAAATTGACTTTGACCACTGGCATTTCCCAGAAAATACAAACAGAGATCTGAAATTGCCAAGTTATTTAATATTCGTCCATGAAGTTTAGAAATGTGTTTACGAAGTCACAGTTGAAACAGACAGGTAGTTTATTGAATGTTGTTGTAAACATTGAGAAGTTATTTAGTACACTAGAGTCCGCGAGTTTGACTCGCACAGTAGAAACGTGTATGCGTATGTGTACATGTGCCTCCTTTGTCTTGCTTTCTTGGGTAGATAGTCCAAAAATTATTTAATGGAACTTGACGGTGGAGTATGGCCCACACTATCTCACAATTGAGATAAGGCCTGTGTCCCAGTAGTGGGAACGTACAGTGGTGGTCATATAATTAAAGACACTTTGGAGTTATTACGTTTTCAAAGTTTACCTACCCTATATACTTTTATTATAATACATTATTTATCTTGCAATATTAACCAAATTATTCTTAGGGTTATTGTTAAATGTTTGAAGTAAAATAAAGAGATCCAAGATGTTTGTATTTTTTTTTTGTTGGTTAAGTTTATTGCGTATTATATACGAACTAATACAAAGACTTGGCCAACTAATTAAAGACAGACTGATTAAGTAACCTTAAAAAAATTAACTTGGTAAATTTTGAAACGAACTTTACTTTAATACATTTAGACGTATTTTAAAAACATAAAATATTTTGTCGCATGTCCTTTAGCAGAAATAAAAGTCCAACCCCGCCTAGGCATTGATGCCTTCAAATTAATGCGGGTTTCAATCGAAATCTGCACCCATAACGTTTTATACGTAGAGTATAGTTGATGAACATTACTTGTATGTTTTTTGCCACTATTTTCTTCACATTAGATCACATGCTTTTGATCGGGTTAGTGTCGGGACAGTACGGTGGCCAATCTTAAACTGTTACTTATTGGCTCCTAAGCAATTCTTTGACTCCTGCTGAAGTGTCTATGGGATCGTTATCGTGTTAAAAAGTCTATATCACCGGCAAATGTTCATTGGCGTAGGAAAACATGACTTTTTCTAAAATAATCCTATATTAAATTAATTCCTGCTACCTTGTATTTTTTTTATTAGGTCCCACACCGTTACCTGAAAA
Organism: Mecyna flavalis; assembly: GCA_949319885.1. NCBI lineage: Eukaryota > Metazoa > Arthropoda > Insecta > Lepidoptera > Crambidae > Mecyna > Mecyna flavalis. The sequence continues at coordinate 6,594,165 of OX439419.1, read as the reverse complement.
ACATCCTCAAATTTTTGTATTACCTCCTAAACGTTTGACTGATTTCTTTGTGTACTTTGGATGCGTTTTTTTCTTTGGAGGACGCCTACCGTAAACTTTTCCCTTAGAGTTAACCATATTAATTAAAGTTCTTCGGAAATAAACACATTTTTTCCTCAGTCTTTCTGTCCAGATGTGAATAGTTTTGGGCAAATCGTAATTTTGCTCCGATTTTTTTCTTACTTCAAAAGAAAGACTTTAGGAAAAATGTTTCAAAAAAAGTCTGATTTCCATAATTTCCTTCTAATCGTTCTGTTAGATACATACTTCTTTAGACCCCTCTACACCAAATACTTCAAAACGCGTGACTTATGATTACTTTAGAACATGAAATAAGCACTGTCTTTAATTAGCTGACCAGCGAAAAATGTATCGACAAAGTTTGTGTTACATTTGAAAAACGAAAAAAGAATAAAATATTGCTTTAATAACTTTATTGCTGTCCGCATTTTAAAAATACGACAACAGTGTACATATGAAAACCAATAAATATAAAATTAATACTATCTTGGGTCTCTAAATATCATTTATTTTGTTGTACGTAGTCAACATAAAAAGTGTCTTTAATTATATGTCCACCACTGTATATAGGCTGATGATGACGATGATGATGATGATGACGGTAGAAAAAAGAGAGCATGTAGCCTTTATCCAAACTTTCTGTTCATTTATGTAGATTTATTTTTATATGCATCTGTGTTAGATATTTTAAAACCAATTACTACATTAGAAAATAGACTATTGGAATATCGACATCCAGACAAATTAAGAATAGATAATGCTGAATCTGTTTGAAAAGAAACGAAATCGCCATTTAAGTTAAGTGGGCTAATGGAAGTAGGGTGGAGCGATTTAAAAATAGAGTCCATTCTCCTGATTAGACCCTTACGAAATGGTACTAATTTGCTTTATCTGTTGTTTCCTTTGCCTTTTTATAAATTGAACCTTCTGTTGTGGCTTTCATGTGTACGTCCTATAAGGACGTTGATGTTTAAATTGTGCATATGTCAAGTGTAAAGCAAATTGGTTGTTGATATTTCTAACCCGCGAGGGATGGCGAATTGGTTTATACTGTTTTGTTTGATGGATAATAATTTAATAATATATTCATGTGAATTAGTTCTTACGTTAGTATGGATAATAATTTAATAATATATTCATGTGAATTAATTGTTACGTTAGTTTTACATAACTGGCATATCTCATAAATCGCAGATGTTTTTGATGTTCAAATTGTCATTTATCATTCTTCATCGTCATTTCAGTCGATACACGTCTACTGCCAGACTAACTCGTAGTTATTGCTTTTAAAATTTGAATAAAAGCTTTCCATTTCAACAATCCGCATTGTTGAAGCACCCATATTGGGACATTAAATATGTAGGCTGATTTATTTTTAAATATTCACTTCAACTGCTAGCAAAAGGCATATTGAATATTGATGTACGAGTATCCTACAACTCTTCTACTCAAACAATATCTTATAATAGCCAATTAAATTCCCTTCCATCGTCTCAGTGTTAATAAAAGATCCGGGTTCAATCTAAGGGCAATAAAACACGCGATAAATCCTTCCGGGCCTCGAACTGGATGTCCAAGTAGCGCCAGGCATTAATCATTGAGTTCGGTATGCCGCGCGCGCAGAGTGAAACCGCGCAAGCGCACGCATTAGGAATGCGAGTAAAAGTATCCAGGCGCATCTTGAGGGTTGCCATGGGATTAGTTGATTTTAGGATTCATTTTAATATTTTGTAAGTCAAAATAGGGAGGTTTGGCCGGGCTAGTACCACTCTCTCAAAGAATATCGGCATGAGTAGCTTTGCTATTCCGCTGCCATTGGTGAGAGTGCGGTTGGGCTCGAATTTTCCCATTCTTTCTTCCTCCGCGTTCCCCATAACCCTTCATCTTCCCCCTCCTTTCATATTTTTAATAGGCGGGCAACGCATTTTACAGCTAGTTGCAGGGGTTCATGGACGGTTTTGATTTATTTATTTTAAATTATCAGAATATTTTATATTCATGTAGCCGTCAAAGATGAACTAAGAATAGTCAAGTATCAATGTTTCAGAGTGAGTACATCTTCGACTTCGGAATGTTGTTATCTACTGAAGACACAAGTTTGAAGAGTAGCTGTGATGATAGTAAACATCACTTAGTTATAGGTATCGTGCATATCGTCAAACACATGAAATATTATGCATATTACACAATGACATTCAATTAAAAAACTAGACTCACAATCACGCTCAAATATTGTCCGAAGCAAAAGTCTGCCCACCCGACTATTGGGCAGAGTTTTCGTTTAGTTGTATACAATTGACATTGAACACTAAATGCCACGAGATAAGGTATTTGAACGAATGTGTTAATGTCATCAGTGTCAAAGCCACTCGCACATTTTTTGAGGAATTTTTCTTAGAGATTGGGTGTTGGGTGTCTAGTTGTATATTGAACGTCATTGATATTACATGACTTCGAATTTTCTACAGATTGTTCATTCGAGATAAATAAAGAAAACAGGATTGCGTGCGAGTAACTTCAATGAAAAAATTCAAGTTTGGTGTTAATTTATTCAAAGATATTTATTATCGCTTTGGACCCACACGCAAGCTTGTGTTTCTTTATCTTGAGCAAAAAATATAGACAAAACTACTGACTGACGGATTGTCAGAGCTGTGGAAGACTGCTATGACAGATCTTACGCTCTCTAACTGGTTACGTTTTCGCGGTAAATCTTTCTTATCTACAGCAACATTAAGCAGACGATGGTTATCAAGCATAACAGAATACGTTGAAACTCAAAACGTCCCAAAGGATACAGGTTTTAATAACGGTGCGCAAGTGTAATTTAGCATGCAAAATAAACTATTCACGCGTTGGCGTCTAAAACTCGTCCCTTGTGTCTTTGAATGTTGCAAAATTATTCAAATCTCCGCAGACGTAGACTTGGTGTGCAATCTGTGGTTGTCTTTACGTGTCGACTGGTTTACCAACTAACCATTATGGGGGTTTACAAAAATACACCATGTAGGTACTTGGTACTATATGTTATTTCATGTAAGTTTTTCCGAATTTTAAGAGCACAGGCGAATCCAATGATATAGAAATTAGAAAATTTCGCTCAATGTGTTTTCTCTTCTGGTTTTCGAGTCTTATATTAATTTCAAACTACCTAAATACCTCACGTCCTAACAACACATTTGCCATTCCTCTGATCGTTGTTTGATTTCTATGAATAAAATAATCTTCATTTGTAGATTATAATTATAGTAAAGACGTTTGCTGCCTGACATAAGAAATATGATAATGATTTTTTGTTTAAATACGTTCCAAACAGACCAAAACTACCATAAGAAAACTTTCGCATGCGTTATTATATTAAATTACTAGTAAAGTCCACCTCGCGTTTTTCAAAATATAGTAAAATGTGTTAACACATAATATATCTCTTTCCAAATACAATTCACTAATTTGCGAACTCGTTGAGTGGAGTGTGCTCATGAATATCCACGGAATGGCAGGGAGGTATGGCATTCGTTAATTTTCCCTGTCCAAGCCTCACCGGAGAGTTTAAATTACATTCTCAATTCTACTGAACTTCATACAAGTGTCGGTAGTACACACAGACGTTTAAAATTTTCACGTTAATGTGAAGTCTGGTGTTCAGGAATAGCGATGCTATTAATTCACGTTGGGGTTTAAGTTTTTAAATGTCTTAATATTATCTGATTTGTAAAGACTAATTATTTTCAGTTGGTTTCCTATATTCACCACTAGCTACTACCTACGATCGTTTCTAATATGGGACTTCAAAATTAGATCATTTGTCATTAATATATCCATCCTTCTTCTTAGTCGGTCACTCTTTACAATGATCGTGATCGATTAATTGTCATAAACTATGCTCGCTGTAATTGCCTTTGCAAGTTTCCTTGTGCTTGTCTTTTTTGGTTGTATGATTGTAAATATATTTATCCATCCCACCGTCCAACGCTATGTTTAAATTAAATCGCTTTACAGTTTCAAATTCATTATCACAATGGAAAATCGTACTGTCTACTCAAACGAATACTCTACTATCACAAAGCAATATCTCCAATAGACAGTAAGTTCATGCAGATCGATTCCTGTAAATGAACCAACCAAGCATTTATCTACGTGAAAGGGTGTGATAGCCGCACCTCTTAGTACGCTTCGGCTGTAACCCGTGAAGGTCAACGCCCGCATAATGTCCAGGTACCTAAGTCCCGACAAATTAAACAGTGCGGTCACACTAGCCGATTATTCACTAAGGATTATTGTTATGACGTTTCGTTTTCGCTACGTTTTCACTTTCAAGAGAATTGGCTTGGTGTAAACAGGAGTTGGTGCAATTGGAACGAAGTTACGTTAATTCCCCTGAGTTCATGCTCGGAGCAATGTTGGTTCAGACTAGTTTTGTATGGATTGTAGACTAATTCAAATTGGCGCATAATATGTTCTCATTGCTGGCTGGGTTTAGTAGAAAACAAGGTTTTTTTTTATTTTTAAACGATACATAGATAACAAATGACCATATATTTATTTATACCTACATAAGTACGTAGATAAGTCCAAAATAGATATCTACATGCAGACAAACATCTTTGATTGAGTACCTACGAAATCTTTTTCACGAAATCCATAGTAATATTAAAATAAGTAAGAAAGTACATTATCTTTGTCTGTAAGGCTTTTAGTAAGTTGATTTTGGGGATAATGCTCAGCTCAGTCCTATTGGATTATACAAGTAAAAAGTTTTTGTTTTTTTCACGTCACAAAGGATCAATGAATCGACGTGATATTTGGTATGGGGATAATTTGGAAGCAGAAAATAAAAATATCTCTGGACATTATTCACACAGCGCATGTAGCTCCAAACTAAGCATTAACTTGTGCTATGGGTGCTAGACAACGGATAAACATTACTAATATACATATACTTTTTTTGTAAATAAATACATATTATACATACAAACACCCATACCGATACAAACAGACATGTTCATGCACTTGCACACATAATGTTTGTACCGTGCGGAGAGTAAACCCGCGACCTCTGGTGCAATATCGGATTTCTTGACCATTTTACACCGAATGTCTTGTCAAAAGTTACTAAAGCTACTTATTATTTCCAAATCTATCACATTTCTGCGGGTAATGGTTGCAAATTCCACTCGAAAGCTAGTATACCATTGTAAACATAACCAACAAACATCCAATTAAAAAAGCACTTGTCAAGTAAACGAATCGACTAACAAGAAAGTAAATGTGTTATCTGTGTCACTTTCAGCCGGAGTCCAATCATCATATCCAATGAAACGAGCTAACGTGAAAGAACAAATTAGAAAGTGAGACGCAAGAAAAACATGTAACGTCGGCCGATCTGTGCTGAAAACACGTCATAAATGTAGGCGGGTTCCGTAGAGAATAATATGAAAATTAATCGCAGAAATATCTTCTTTCTTCTTCAAACGTTTTGTTCCTTGGTCCCGAACCTACCTAGTCAGGGCACGTTTGAACTATGATCTCGGATTTGGCAAGTCCATTTATTACATTGTGGAGCAGCTGTCTTATGACCTCGGTAACCCTTAGCAGGTAACAAATCCATAGTTACTTCCTGAGATTCGAATCATTGACCTCACGCATAAGAAGTGACTTTTAATACTACTCTGCTACCGCAGCTGAAATGTGTGTGAGCTTGTAAGGTCGTATAACTTCGGAACGACTGACTGCAATTCGATTATTTTTTTGTTCTGTTCGTTAATTTAAACATTAACATGGTGACCCACATTATCTAGTACATTACCAAACAGATCTATATATATAAATTAGAAATTGAGTTAACATCATCTAAACCGGATTTCTTTCAAGCAAGTTTTGCGCTAAAAGTTGCAAAGAAACAACACAGATATTATCTAAAAAAACAAGAACCCGAGGGATACGACGATAAATACGATAATGATATGGGATCGACCCAATTCGACGCGACTGCGCCGACAGAAACTTGCGTTGGTTTTAGAGTTCCGTATTCACAGGATTAAAAACCACATCTTACTATAAAGTTTATCCAGGTGACCGCACTAGGCACACGCAGTGCCTGTAGTTATAATAAAACTACGAAAGATAAGAAATGCGTTAATGAATGCATTTTGTTTACATAACATCATTTACATAATGGCCCTGTCTATAACGGCTGTCCATAAGCGAAAATTTTTGCATACTTTCTTTAGTTTAGGCTGCTGCAATCGCAGTAATTTTACCTATCACTTGATGTAAAATGGACAAACATGAGAACTATGAGGCATGAAACGCCTGCAATGTGAAACAAAATATATTAGCAGCCGAGCAGACGCCGCACCTTTAGTTGGTTTGAGATTTTATATCGTGTTCAATCCTGCTCTTAAAATTTGTGTAAGTAACAGATATGTATATAACATTTACAGAATATGAGATACAACAATCGCCTTCGCAACTTTCGCAACATATAATAAAAAGTGAGTTAAAACGAATTTTAGAATTAACATCACTTGTTGAGACGGAACCATACGTTTGAGAATCCGACTTGCATTTAACTGTCTTTTTCTTTACGAATCCCTAAAAGAGGAAATGAAACTTTTCGCTTCCAACGAATGACAAGTTTGTGGATAATGTAATTAGAGCTTCGGGCGACAAATTAACTATTGGTGATTGAAGTCAATTAATATTTAAAAGTCAATCGTAACTTGTGAGTGCTGTTTGATTGCAAGAAGGCAAAGTAATTACTTTTCTACTATGTTAGTACTATTCGAGATTGTTTTATGTACTGTTTCTGGTCCATCCGATTTCTATTCTATAAATTATTTATCGTGTGCTGGCATACTCTTGGCTTCATTGTCTTAAATACTTACTACTGGGGCTCTGCAACGCGAAACTAGTCTTCTATCCTCTGACGTTTTGACGGACAAGTACGCAGTCCACCTGATGGTAAGTGGTCACTACGGTTTATTCCTTTAAAGGACTCTCAGCCAGGAATAGTCGCTCAATGCGCTGCTACACTGTAGTCTTCTCTGATCTTCGAGCCTTTGATTTGAAGTGTATTGGCTCCCACATTCATATTGTACTTACTGGAGTTGAACGGCTGTTCCATGGAGGCTGTCGTGTCAATTTGCCACACAAACTCAAGCATCTCATTTTCCCGTGCCCACGCAGTCAATGTAATATGTATTTACTGAATGTGGTTGGTGTAAGTGCTAGTAATTATGTCTGCAATAAATCGGAATGTCTGGTTTGCGTAATAACGGTCAATGGAAGTGTAACGTACACGTTACGAATTTATGGAAACGATAGTTATTTATAGCAGGAAAGGCGTGTGTTGGGCTCGTTGCGTAAGATAGTTTCATCATTTATTAATTATTATTGTGTGGCGTCTTTAGTAGCCATCTTCTCTCTTAGAAGCTCTACATAAAGCGAATACTAAGTTGTGTTTACCTATACATATGTAATTGTGACGTGTGCACTGTTAATCAGGTTTCAACGTCATTTCGCATCAATGGGCTTTGGTGATTTCTTATCAGGTGATCCGCTGGCATGTTCGTTAATAACAAACAACGGATCGATTGATAGTTTGGTAGGTGTAAATCATATTGGTACACACGCTATAAGTTATAGAAACCAAGAGTTTAAGATCCTTGAAGAGAGTTCTTGCATTTATCTTGATTTTGTCTATTCCGAATTTCTCGCCGCTTCGAAACTCTCGAAATAATTTCAAACTTGATAGTATTGGTTCGGACTTTTCCCTCTTATTTGAATTATGGGTTAGATTAAAATTTATGAGAGCACGTCTTTAGAACTGTTCTTATTACCAGACACAGAACAATTACAAATGGTCTTCATATTAATTTTGTCCTTAGGGAAATGTAAACTCACAATCTTTGAAATATAGGACAAGACTAAATGTCCAATATAAACAGTTAAATGAGTAGAAAGAAATCTTGACGAGAGCCGCTTAGTCGGTTTAACTCCAAACTACAGTTGATACATGCATTTCTTCAGAACTATAAAACGATTTCATCGTTCCAGTGTTCCAGATAGTTGGACTGTGTTTACTTTTCTTCAGGGAAACCGGGACGCCGGCTCCCGATTACACCTCGTACCTGACAGAACGGACCGCGTAAACTTTTTAATTGGATTTCGATTTTCATTCCGATTTTAGAACGGATTTTTTAAAAGTTCCGTTGATTTTTCGGGCCCAGTACTGAAGAAAACCTTGTTGGATCATTTCGCCATCACCTTTTTTTTATAAAAATAATCTTTGGTAATCATGCCATTTGGTAAGGAACAATGTTCACAGCTAAAGTAAAAGCAGAAACCTAAACATTTGTAATTGCCTTCCCTAATTTAAGTAATTTAACAGATTATAAGTGCTAATCTGTGTTAGTGCTAGTGTTAAGGTAATTCTCAATTAACTATAATAAATACAAATACTACGTCTACAATTTTTGTGTGTTACAAATCTATAATTTTGCACGGAACCTTCGCTTTGACTTACAATTGACCAGCTTTTTTTTCTAACGAATCGAAAAGTATCGACTTGGTTTTTTTTTTTGCATTTTAATGGCATTAGTTGGCGCGTTCGAATTTTTACGTGTTATTTTTTATCTGTGTTTTCATTCACTTATTTCAATCGAGGCTCACAGTCCACTCGGTGAATTGGAAAATTAACGTCAAAATTGGCGATGTAAAGAGAATTTGTGATGTTATTTTTTGTTCTGACGTTGATAACAGAATTATTTATTTAAAGCTTTTGTACGCGGCTTCGTCTGTATGAACTGTATTATTCCATATTTTAGATGATACTAAGGACCGGTTTCCTCCAGGCAGATAAGTTCTTGACATAATTACCAAGAACATATCTTACAAAGAAGACGGAATTAATGTATCTTACAGACAGTAGTTACCTATGTCTTCTTTTTTTCATATCACTACCCTTGTGTCAGAGACAATATCAAAATTTTCTAACAGATAAATTATCACGTCAATGGTAAACTGGCCCTAAATAAAGCCTTGTCTATACTAATATTAAAAAAGAGGAAAGATTTGATTGTTTGTTTGTATTGAATAGGCTCCGAAACTATTGAACCGATTTGAATAATTCTTTCACTGTTGAAAAGCTACACTATCCCCGGGTAACATAGGGTACTTTTGATCCCGAAAATGTGGGGGGAAGGGGGAGTTTTGAATTGATTTTTTGATTGATTGATTGGAATTACGCACGGGTGAAACCGCGGGCGGAAGGCTAGCAAACAATATACTTAGTGGAATTTCCATTACATGAAAGGAAAACTAATCCACTTCCTTGTTACAAACTTCTGCGAAACTTTCCAGAAAGACACTGGCGTACCTCAAAGTTAAAGATTAGGGAGTGACAGTTTCCGGAGGTTGGATGATTGTTTAGATTATCTTTGTATACTGTGGTTGGAGAAATCGCGTAGATTCTAAGATAACTTCTAGGAACAAAATACATGACTGTTCTTAATCCTAGCAGTATTATGTCATAATTTTTTGAAGTGAAAACTTCTTTAGCGGCGTTGTGCACTTTTTTTGTATGGGGAAAAAATGGTAAACTCGCGTCAGGATTTATGTGTCACGTGACCTGATCGAAAATCCATATAAAATTTGAAGTCCGGACACGTGTTTTCTACAAACTTATCTGTTCCGGTGGCCAAAATTGGAACTACGTGAAATGCAATGCAAAAACGATAATTATTTAATGACAGTTTTAAATAGACAGTAGCGACGCGCCACCGGAACAGATAAGTTTGTCGGTCTATAGACAATAATGGTTTTTTGTTCAATTTGACAGCTCATTTATGCAAAGAAAAGTGCTTCTTAAGTACATCAGGAGTAGAGTAAATAATTGTATTAATAAGAACTGATGTTGTTTTCTCGAGTTTTATTCCTTTAGCGTAAGGTATATTTTTCTTTGCATAAATGAACTGTCAAGTGTGACCTCTTCTACTATTATAGCCGCAGTGCGGTCGCTTCCTATAAGCTTCCTAAGCTATGCTACAAAGTGACCACAAAGACCTTAATTTGATATCCTGCAAAATTCAAAATTTAATTGCCGTAATAAAACATTTAAAAGGTTTGGAATATCTTTATTCGCCGGAATTATATAACAGTATTTTGTGGAAATTAACACCACTTCTCCGCAGTCTTTGGATCCGCTATGCTGCGGAGCATGCATCAGGTCGTATGAAGTTGGAAATGCTGTCCGATTTCCTGCGACAAGAGGCTCGTTCTCACACACAGTTTGGCTTGTTACCCCAAATTCCCAGTGAACATCCTCGAAACAAAGATTTAAATCGTCTCGAAAGCGACATGTTGATTACTGTAACACCACTCGTGTTATTAACGATTCGGGAGTCTGCGGATTCTGTAAAGGGAATCATTTCTTGGCCGATTGCTCCAAATTCAAAAGTTTATCCGCAGATTCCAGTATGTATGCAATTAGTTGTAAATTCCAAACTTTGTTTTCGTTGTTTAGAAAATAAATAGTTGTCAATCAAAAAAGTATGACATTGACGGTTGTCAATCATTTTATCATCTTTTATTACATGGCGTTTCAGTGTCACAGCAAGGAGTTTCTGATAAGTCTGAAAAAGTTTCTGATTACATTAATTCTGAGAGATAAACTTTTTAATGTAATATAAATTGTCATGTTTGTGTACGATAGCGCAATAAATAAATATTGTATTTTACCACATAAATGATAGTACTTTTATACCTCTACCAATCAATTAAATCCCTAACCATTCCAAAATACATATCAAAAATGCACAACGTTAATATTCAGGTTTTCACTTCTGCCGGCACTCCCGGAGTGCAACCCGTCGTTTTTTTTATTTATTTAAGACACGCCCAAGACAATATGAAATAATTAAATTGATTGTTTTTCTCATTTCTGTCGAAAACTGATTCGAGCCTAAATACCCACACATTTTGGTAAAGCATGTTTCTTTAATAGGGTGAATAACACCATGCCCCCCCCCCCCCCATGATCTCGTGGCGACCGCGAGGAAGTGCTGGGAGTTTAGTGGGTAGTTCCCCTGCCGCTGCCTCATCTAACCTAAGGCTGGATGGGGCAGCGGAAGAGACGGAGAGTCCCACATATCCCCACCTCAACCACCTTCGGGGTGGGTAGTAATGTGTAAATGCATTCTCCCACTTATATAAAAAAGCATGTTTATTTAAATGAAGACCAAATGGCAAAATAATTGAAAAAGCTTTTAATTAAATCTACTTGAAAGCACATTCGAAATGATACAAAAACGAAATGAGTGAAGCAGTTGAAAATAAAAAGAGGAAGTATTTTTAGGTACTTTTACGGATCTTTTAGAAGGCAATAAACTTAATTACCAGCTTGATGTTTTAACGTACAAACAAACAAGACGACAAAAGCAGTCGAACATCGACCGGTCTTTTTTTCGTTCGCCTTTTCATTGTATGTTTCGTTTTTATACGATAGTTGAATACGATGAGAAGGTGAAAAGTGTTTTCCTTAACTGGACCTATTATTACATCTGCACAATAACCGATATGACATGGGAACCTTCAAGAAACGAGCATATTTCTTTCTTAGCCGGCAATGTACCTTGGGACTCCTCCGGTGTTGCGGATATCTATGGGCGGCGGTGATTGCTTACCATCAGGTGAACCGCTTGCTCGTTGCCTGCCTCTTAGTTAAGTTATATTTGTGCTCACACATGGATGGCGTGACAATCTATTGTTTTTTTTTTCCTAACATGCGTTTTTGAGGCGAAGATGAGTGATTTGTTTTGGAACAATATTTTAAGACTACTGCTGTGCAGCAGCTATTAGCAACTTTAAAGAAAAATTTCTTTTCACTTACCCAAAAATGACATGTCATTTGTAGGTGATGTAAAATCTGTGCCTTACAAAAGTGATGTCGCGCAAGGAATGTTCAAAACCCGGATCAGACCAAGAATATGTAATTGGGTTTTTCTTTTTAGATAGTAATAATAATAAGTCGACCATTCATTATCACGCAAACGTTACCGCAAACGAACAGCAGTTCATATTTACATAGGATAATAATAAGGGGGTACGTGGCTTAGGCCCGTGTATTCTTCTCATATTTATTTTTCTCCACAATCAATGCTGGTCAATGCAAAAGTTTACAGTATTGGAATATATAGACAGTACTCCGAAAATTGGTTTAATTACAGCTTAGAGGGAGGAATTACATTGCAATAGATACAGTATGTAGTAAACGACGGCGATATTTGATAGAATCTCTAGGTACGTTTTTCTTTCCTTATTTTTTTTTTTCGTTGTCTCAGTAAAAACAACTTTACTTTTCGAACAAGCGTTAGAATAATATAACAATTAAAACTTATTTCCCAAACCTTAGTGTTGCTTGACGTTCACATATTCATAATATCTTCAGGGTGAGGAGGGGGAGGAGACGTCGACAGACCAGACGTCTCCCTCCTCTCCGAGGAGGTGGCCGGCCGGTCGGTGGAGCGGGGGCTCCACCACCGGCATTGCACACGGCTCCTCCTCTGCCTGGTGGGGATGGCTCGGCTTTTCCGGCTATCCTCACTCCCCCTCTCGGTAACGGGAGGGGTGTAGCCGCGCCCCCTACGTAGGGGGCCCCGCGCGGAGAGGTTTTCCGGGACATAACTAGGTAGATTCCGGGATTCCTCTCCACTAATGCGGATGGGAGAGCCGCTGTGGTTTTAGTTGGTAGGCCCGCCAGGTTCGAATCCTGGGGGAGAGTCCAACACTACCTTCCGAACCCCCGTCGGAAGGTGTGCTTTAGGGTACCGTGCAACTCGCGGTGAGGCCGGTACGCGTCTTCATCAGAAACGACTGGTGAAGGCGGCATTTCCACAGCGTAACAAAAAAAAAAAAAAAAAATTCATAATATCTTATATGAAATAAATGAATAATATTATATTTCTTATATAACTTCCAACCATGACCACAATTAATATTACCTACTGACCTGAGCTGAGGTACGCTGGGAAGATTTCTTTGTTAAACGAAACGTTTATATTGAGCTATTAAAATTAATTATAATATCTACATGAAACCAAGTGATATTAGGAACATTGACCAACAGAAGTCATGAATGAAACTAGTAGCGACATCTGTCGCAATTTTGTGGAATCTACGTAGATCAGCTGAGAGTCGCGTGCGCATGCAGACGTTGTAAACATTGGCTGTGTTTACGTAGATTGATCATAGATGGCTCTAGTAGTATTAAAGTGTGTCGTTGACTCGTTGTTCAAGAATAGTATTTACTTGTCCGAGATTTGAGTTGAGATGTGGGTGTCGTCTAATTAAATACATGTAAACCCTTAAGAATATAGTAAAGGAACAAGCTCTTCATAAAATATTATCAGTTGGGCGCATTAAGTCCAATTCGCAAAATGTTCAACTGTCAAATTCTCAATTATTATTGGTCCAGTTAATATCTTTGGCACGTTGCTCTTGCTTTCTTTAATCCAATTAATCCTTATTTTTTTATTACTGAATATAACATACTTATTTAGTAAAAAGTTCAATGGATCGTACGTTGTGAAAACAGGACTTGTTTCGGTATTTTTATACTATAATAAAAGTGAAAATTTTTAAGTGTTGTAATAACGTTAAAATACCTCATCCTTTTTGTAACAAACACAACATAAGATTTTCGGAACTTTATTAATGTATGCTATCATTTTTAGGGTTCCGTAGCCAAATGGCAAAAAACGGAACCCTTATGGATTCGTCATGTCTGTCTGTCTGTCTGTCTGTCCGTCCGTATGTCACAGCCACTTTTTACCGAAACTATAAGAGCTATACTGTTGAAAATTGGTAAGTAGATGTATTCTGTGAACCGCATTTAGATTTTGATACAAAAATAGAAAAAAAATAAGAAATTTTGGGGGCTCCCCATACTTAGAACTGAAACTCAAAAAATTTTTTTTCATCCAATCCTTACGTGTGAGGTATCTTTGGATAGGTCTTTAAAAATGATAATAAGGTTTCTCATATCATTTTTTTCTAAACTGAATAGTTTGCGCGAGAGACTCTTCCAAAGTGGTAAAATGTTGGTCCCCCCCCCTCTAACTTCTAAAATAAGAGAACGATAAAAGTAAAAAAAATATATGATGTACATTACCATGCAAACTTCCATTGAAAATTGGTTTGAACGAGATCAAGTAATTAGTTTTTTTTTAATTCGTCATAAATCGTAAACGAACCGAAACTCAAAAATATTTTTTCATCAAACCCTTACGTGTGGGGTATCAATGGATAGGTCTTTTAAAATGATAATAAGGTTTCTAATATCATTTTTTTCTAAACTGTATAGTTTGCGCGAGAGACACTTCCAAAGTGGTAAAATGTTGGTCCCCCCCCCCCCTGTAACTTCTAAAATATAAGAATGATAAAACTAAAAAAAATATATGATGTACATTACCATGCAAACTTCCATTGAAAATTGGTTTGAACGAGATCGAGTAATTAGTTTTTTTTTAATACGTCATAAATCGTAAATTTTTAAAAAATACGCTATTATTAAAACATCGATGAAACTTACAAAGAACTACAAGAACTTTTATATTATGATGATACTTGCTGCTACGGAACCCTTCATGGGCGAGTCCGACTCGCACTTGGCCGGTTTTTATTATATGAAGGCGGCGCCACTTGGTGACTATAAAGGCCTTATTAAGATTACTGGTATTACAAACCAGATTACAACTCGCTTAAACTGTTAAAGTTTACGAGTACACTAATGAATTCAAAGTATAATAAAAATTAAGGACAAGGAATTCTGCTCCGAACTTTAGTATGATACATGAAAGCTGCAATGCGGCATTTCGTTCATTAGTCTTTCCCCTTCCAAATGGAATTAGCTGCAGCTTATGATTAGATTAGCTCATTAGGCGGAACGAAAGGGGGTCGAGACGAATTAGGTCTTATTATAACGTTGGGAAGGATTAATCTGCTTTGGCAGTTGTTAGTTTTGTCAACTAGCGGGAAATAGGCCGCGGTTCATAGTTCGTATTAGTTAGTTCATTTTTCCATTTCAATGACTGACTATATCGGTCAGAGGACGTTTAATTTGCTTCTCTGATAGGCGCACCAATCGAACAATACTATGCAGTAATAATTATCATTTATTTATTTCTTCTTATCTATACATATTTTACAATAAAAAATCAGTTACAAAATGATTTTGTGTGGTAAAGCCATGCGGCAGACTTTTCCTATCTCTAAACCCATTTTGTGTCGGCGCCTGTGAGGCAACATTCTGTTATCTCGACTAATCTTTTGGAAAAATAAGGACTCGATTATAATTGTAAAAAAATTGAAGCATACCCTCCCACATAAAAAACCGGCCAAGTGCGAGTCGGACTCGCCCATGAAGGGTTCCGTAGCAGCAAGTATCATCATAATATAAAAGTTCTTGTAGTTCTTTGTAAGTTTGATCGACGTTTTTTTATTTGAGTTGATTGAATGAGACGAAAATTGCGGTTTACGATTTATGACGTTTTAAAAAAAAACTAATTACTTGATCTCGTTCAAACCAATTTTCAATGGAAGTTTGCATGGTAATCTACATCATATATATTTTTTAGTTTTATCGTTCTCTTATTTTAGAAGTTAGAGGGGGGGTGACCAACATTTTACCACTTTGGAAGTGTCTCTCGCGCAAACTATTCCGTTTAGAAAAAAATGATATAAGAAACCTTATTATCATTTTTAAAGACCTATCTATAGATACCCCACACGTAAGGATTAGATGAAAAAAATATTTTTGAGTTTCAGTTCTAAGTATGGAGAGCCCCCAAAATTTATTATTATTTTTCTATTTTTGTATGAAAATCTTAATGCGGTTCACAGAATACATCTACTTACTAATTTTCAACAGTATAGCTCTTATAGTTTCGGAAAAAAAGTGGCTGTGACATACGGACGGACAGACAGACAGACAGACAGACATGACGAATCCATAAGGGTTCCGTTTTTTGCCATTTGGCTACGGAACCCTAAAAAGCCCCTTCATAATACAGAGTCAGAGTTATTATAGTGCAAAGCATATACTGAAAAAACTAGAAGAAAAAAAAACGTAAAACATAGTATGATACACATAATTATATGTACATTCTCGCCTCGGCTCAGTGATTTTAAATATTATAATGTATAATATAGAAGTCTGCGAGTCACGTGTGACGTCATCACCGTAATGAAGTGCATCGATTCACCACGTCCATTCACAGTAACCGCCATGGTAATTGTTGAATTAAGTAATTTTTCACTTGTAATCGTCGCTTCGTTCCTCTAAATCACGCGTCCAAGGCGAGCTGTACCCGGAATTATAAGTAAATTGTGGTCTAAGTTATAAGCGTTTTTATTGTGTTCACGTATGCACGTGGGGCACATACGAGTACGCGCTCTCATGCTTCGAGTAAAAGCTCTGATTATAGCACACACTTCAACTGGGAAAAAACACCGTATCCGCTATCAACTTGAAACATTTGGTATTATTCTTGTGAAATTCCTTACTGTAACACAAATCAGCATAGTAAATGCATAACATTATCGTCTAGAAACATGCTTTATCAGTGCGTATCGGCAAATCGGAATGGCTATGATCTATAGCTGTGCTTAGACATCGATGATGAAATTTATTTGTAGCCTGAACAAAAAGATCCCATCCCATATTAAATAGCTTAGCTTTTTTACGGAATAAATGTTCTTGAAATTGTAATAATAGTCCTTTTAATTTATTGCAAAAATCAAATTATGTATGTATGTGTAAAAAAATATAATGCTTTTCTACAACTGCTCCTAACTTAGACCAACAAGTCATGTGATATTTCACGGATTCTTCCGGTCAGCACGGTAACTTATTACGACGTCGGCCAAGTTAAGTGATTTTTGTCATTTCAACAGTATTTAATTTGGTCACTTAATTAACTTCAAAGGTTGTTTTTCTTCCTTAATAGTCGGAGAGATGGTTTGATGACTTTTTCGAAAAATAATAGATATCAGTAAAAATGACAATGTACGTCACTTTAAAGCTCGGTACAGATTTCAACATTTAAATATCCTTTGGAATTTTATTGTTAATCATAAAATACTCTTTTTGTATCTATCCATATTGAACTCATTTTACTGAAGTATGATGTACATACTATTCATTGTTATGAAAAACAAATACAAATAAGTAGACCCCTGGCGCCTGAGCGAACAAAACAAATTTATAAAGCTAAGTTATTGCTTAGGTTGTAGAACCGGCGTTAATGAAAATGTGGGGGCGGGCAATCTTAAATTTTAAATTAAGTGGTTGCTTTTTTAACAATTAAGACGTGGCTTGAAATGACTCAAAGGCTCGAAGATCATAGAAGCTAAAGGCGTGGTAATATTGAGCAAGGCTTCGTGATCGAATGACACTCAATGGAAATGGCACCATAGAAAAGTGAATTTAGGTCCCTGGCTGTCAGGTCAGAGATATATTTCAGCACTTAAACTAATAGAACATCCACGCTTTACATAAGAAAACTTCTGAATATAAATTAATTATTCGTATTGTTAAGTGACGTAACATGCAAATTTTATAGAGACAGGGTTTTATTTATCAAATAATATTATGTGTCTTTTATTTAAATCTCGCATTATTCGAGGCGTCTCGACTTCCGTGTCTTGGCATAATTATCGCCGAAATTAATTGTCGGAACGATTTAAAAAACAATAAAATGTCGCGGATGCTCCCGTTCTCACTTTGTTTTAGAATTTCGTGTTGACCAAAAGGTTTGTTGACAGATCTAGCGCAGAAGCTCCCTTGTCCGTTGTATGTGGAAATAGAACTAACGAAGATCGTTGAATTCGATTACGCTTTTTTAATTTATTAAATTCCTTCATTTTAAACATTAACGAGATTAGTGTTATTTTTTTATCTAAATGAAAAAATGTTACACTTTTTTTGCTGGTGTGCTGTCTTTACTGTAAGGGTCCGGCCGTTATGCCCCCATTCCGGGTTGACTACCCTTTTATTTATTTACATTACATTTTGTTAAATTCACACAGCTAGAACTTATTATAGATGCTGATTTCTTCTAACAAAAAAGCAAGTACTAAATTATATCGTCACTTCTGTAGCTTAACCATATCACTGTTCGAACTAAAAATTCTTCTTCCAAAGGCTACTCTTCCCAAAATTAAGAAATCTTACCACCAAATAACACCTGTAGATCATAATAAACGTAATTTCGATACAAATGCGGACACTTATTAAGATTTAATATTGCAAAATCACATTATAGATCGTGTGGATGTACGATAAGACGGGAAGATGATTTATTAAAGGGATCTTGTCGAGGAAGAACCATTAATTTTAGGCTGTGTCCAATATATTTTGTAACTGACAGTGTTGATCCATCAACCGTAATCTAATAACCGCTCGTAATATTTGTAATATACAAGTTTTGAAAGTCTTTTGATGTAGATCTTGAGGATATGTAGCATTGGCTTTTCTAGGGAGCAATTTGGTTTTTAGATATTGACCTCTGAAAGTTTTTCTTTAAATTTTGCCGTCGTCTCGGGAAATAAATGACAAAATTTCGATTACGGATGAACCGTGTGGTTTTCCTGTTTTTATATTATCTGGGTTTTCTTATCTTTTTAGATAAATATTTGCGGCACCTTTGTTGATTGGCATATATTATCTATAAAAAGTACTTAAGCCATTTTAACGTAAGATCAATGTTTCTGTGATGCTGTCTACGATTTATTATTTATCCAACTCGTCTGTTTCTAAGTGATTTTCTTAATAACACGATGTTCTATTTTTGTAAATAACATTGATTTGACTTAGTCGTACTAATTCTAAATCTAGCATTCAATTCACTGAATATACAGGAATGTTAATTTTGCTAAGAGCAAATCAATCTATTCGTGTCACATTATGCCACATACAGACCGAGGGGTCAAACTAATATCCCCTCTTTCTATGACTAAACGAAGGACCGACATATCGTAAAAATAGACACAACAATCTATTTGCCGTGAATACGTTGTCATAACATTAATATCCCACTTGTCACCTTTATGCAGAGACAATAGATCAGACATTTGATAAATAAAGGAATTACCTTTACAATATTTCTTCCCTTGTCATATAAAAGCATGTTCGAAATGTCTCCAGAGACGCAGAAATGGTACCAAGTAATTGTCATTTTTCTTAAACAACTATATTCCATTCAATAAGTAAGATAAATATTCCCTTGGAGGGTTGTACTACAAATGAAGATTTTGTACGGTGTAGTGTGTCGAGCCAAGTTAGAAGAAATTGCAAGAGTTATTCTGTCCACTGACAGAAAAATAGTATCTGTGCCTACAGCGAAATATGATAATTGCCCGAATTAGAAAATCCTGATACGAAGCTCCAATAACTAAAAGGTCAGTCTTACAATAGAAGGTATACCTTTTCGTTTTCCATCAAACGAAGTAGAGCAACTGAGCAAATCTAGCTAGAGTAATAATAAAAAGACGATGAACCCTTCAAACCCATTTGCGTTTGGGAATTTCAATTTCGAATGTCCGATCGAAATTGACATTTTGTTTTTTCTTTTCCTCATCGGTTTAAGATACTGGTGAAAGAGATCTAGCGAACTTTGCCTGTGTTTTCACTACGTTATTGCGATAGATTGTATTTCAATATGCCTTCACGTTACCACGGCCAAACTGAGCGGCGAGATGAAACCACGTCTATTTGCTCGGAGGCAGCAATAAAGGCAGCTATTTCAGATATTTATGCCTTTGTTATTATAGCCTCATAGTTGTAACTTCATACGGCCTGTTGTGAGAGTTTATATGAACTGAATATTTTGGATAGTAACGTAGGGTTACCGGCTCTTGTCCTTTCGCAAATCATGTTTTGACAATGCTTGCACAAATTAAACTTGGTAACAGATTACAGTGGCTATTTTTAGTGATTGATAGGAAACAAAAATACATTATCTGTAGATTTAACATTATGTTTTTTTATCTGTAAGATCAATATTTACAGTGGATAAAAATAACACCAAGGCCACTTTTACAATATAATAGTACAAATAGGTATTCCAAGAGTAGGTATGTATATGTATGTATGATTAATCGTAACGTAACTTAGCGAATACTTAGCGAGGGAACATACCTACCGTTTCTATTACAATAGAAAATAATACAAAAATTGTTGCAAAAATTCCATTTCGTGTGTAATATATCATTTTTGAATGGACACTTTAGTTTAAAATTTTGAACACGAGAAGCGTTAGAGCCGTCAGTAAAAAGAATGATGGCAACCCTACTTTTACCTATTCTGCACTTTTCTCTTTTGCCCGTCCGTAAAGGAATGATTTATTGTTTCAGATGCCGACGATGTAGACGAAGCGAAGAGTGGAGCTGAGTTTTAATATCGAAGTTGAGTGAAGTGCGCTTGGAATCACTAGTCGCGTCGGTTATTTGTGTTCCGAATTTGAAATGCGCGGATGCGATTGGTTCGTGCGGCGCGCGTGATCGTAATCAGTGATGTGCGGTGTTGATAGTGGTTATCGATAGAAATGGCGACGATGGATTTGACGAACGAGGTTGTCCGATTGCGGGCCGAGTTGGAGAAGGTTTCGGCGGAGCGGGATATGCTGCTCTGTGAAGTCTCCAATTTGAGGCGAGAGCTGGAATTGAGCGAGTTGAAGAACTTGCAGGATGACAGGTTAGTCCCATCTTTTATGATCGAAAACAGATCGTTTTGTTGAATTACAAAGGTCAAATAAATATGTATCTTGGAAAAATTATTGACGTTGAGTATACGTAGGTAATATTGTTTATTAATTACTCTAGATCTACTTATTTGAATGTATGTAACATTCTTGTTTATCATAAGTTATAAAAAACAAGCGTACAGATTCTTCCATAATGTACGAGTATAAATCATAATATTTAGACCAAAATCATCTTCATGCTTTAGATGAATTTGGTAGAGACATGATTTCGTTTCTCTATTTTGCGGAATTTAAAGTGTGTTGCTTTTCAGACTGCATAAGTCTGCACAGACTATCTGCTTAACTTAAAATACATGCAAATCCACAGTCTCCTCATTTATAATACTTCATAACGCTTGAATCAGACTACACAAGATTTAAATTTCAAAGCATTTGCATGTTGAGTATAAATATTAAAATATATTGAAGTCACACTACAGTGAAACAAATGCTAAGCTAAATTGAATCAAAACATGTATTCCAAAGTGTTAACTGTTTTTTAGATAGGAACTGACAATATATTCCGCCTACGCGTATCCTGACAATTGGGTACAAATCTTTACTTTACTTTGAAACCGCCCACCCCGTGTTTCGAGTCCATTTCATATTTTCTAGGTGGCACGTAAAAGGGCCTATTCAGGGCGTAGGAAGGACCTTGTGACGTCAGTATCGTCGGAAACCACGTGCCGAACAATGCCCGTAATAGGCATGCGTGTGTGCTTGGCTTAAACTCATAAGCGGTAGCGTATTCAAGACTTTAATATTTCAATAGTTGGTCTGAAATACTGTACTTGTGGTCTTATATTAAGGTTTTTTAAAAAAAAATTTAACTGTAACATTAAATTTGTCGATTAAAACCCTATAATATAGAGATTGTTTGGGAACACGCAAAATTAGTTTTATTCTGTAAAACAGGATTGACGCATTTTAGATCAAATGCTTTAATAAAACAAAGAAGTTGAAACATTATTGCATTTAAAATTACAGTTCTACAAATAGATTCCGCCCGCGGCTTCGGCCGCTCGGACTACTATTTCTATCTTGTTTTTTTTTTTTTGAAACTGAAAATTATCTTTGGATATAAGTTGCCTTCGTCCCTTTCCAAGGTCAAGTCGTTGTCTGTTACTCTTTTCATAATTTCGTGGTAGGCGATTTTGCTTAGAGAATATTATAAATATTTTACTAGAGCGTTTTTCTCGTTCTTTCGTATTTTTCCGGATATCGCTGGTTCTTATGCCTTACACCAGACGTAGGGGGGTGTGAGAGGTCCCCGACGAACTGTCGAGCCTTTGAAAGGACCCACAAGCAAGACGGAGGCGTCCTTTGTTTGCCGCGGAATGGTCTGGTTATATACCCGCTAGTTATACGACGCCGAGGTTGGGGGAATATTCGCGTGTAATTTTCGTATACGTTTTGTTTAACCTGTAGAACGCTGCTGGACGGAATATGTGTGCGTGTATGGAATGTTTGAACATCTTGAGGTATGCTTGGTCGGATTTTGACGCGTTACGGTTTCAATTCCTGGGTCAGGCGAAATGTTGTATGAGAATGGGATTTTCTCTTGGGTAATTTTTTATTTAAATACGGACCTAATAAATACGCCTTTGACCTGTACTAAATACCAATGCATGATCTCTCTACTGTGTTCTTAAATTAAACTTCTGACTAGTTCTGACCTGACAAGTCTAGGGCACAAGTGCTTCTGCGTTCACTTGTGTACTACAAAATGTCCTGAGTGCTTAGGTTTCTTATTCATATTTTCATATTGATGCTAAAATTAAAGTATAAGCCCATTAATGTGCCACTGCAGGCTATAGGCACTTGCACTTGCATGGGAACCTGCTAAATTACTACCCGAGGTCATTGCCAGGTACAAACCAATAGAGCAAGGCGCGTTTCTTTCTTACTGACTGCTCTACCAAGATGACTAAGATGCCTAATGCCTAAAAAGGCCGGCAACGCATCAGCGATCCCTCCGGTGTTGCAGATGTCCATGCGCGGCGGTGATTGCTTACCATCAGGCGACTCGCTGGCTCGTTTGCCGCCTCTCACATAAAAAAAGGGTAATAGGTATTAGGTAGATACCGAATGCTCTAATAAGGCTATTTAATAAACCAGCTACTCTACTACGTTAGGAAACCGCAAAAGTAACGTATACGACACGAACGGAAACTCATTAGCCGTACTCCATCAATATTCAATGTAAAAAGAGAGCCATAATAAAGAACTCTTTTGATTCCTCTTGTTATGGTAATATTGCTAAAATGGAGCCAAGTAAGTACGCTTGATCGAATACTGGTAATGTTCGCATTATCCAAGGATTATATATCACATGAGAAATGTTCTTGAAAATTTAATGAGGCTTTGTCTGATATGAAATATTCCTTTTTTTTCTTGGCGTAGGATATTTGTCTTGTTTCTTTTTATTATTTAGACGCAGTAACGATGACAACATGCTTTATGACAACAAATTGGAGATGTTTCGTATTATCAAGATATTTTTTGTTGTTCAGTAGTCAAGATGGAATCGTTATAGTTATTTTGTTTAACTAGTTTTGCAAAAGTATTATGTATTATAGTTAAAGCCTGTTGAATAGCTTTAGCAGCACCTCGAGTCAGGTAATAAATTAAACCAACGAGCCGTTCTTAAAAGTAATATATTCTTTTTACAAAAAGTACTACTACTAACCGATATTTAAAGATGCTTGTCACATATATGTATTTAACTATGCGATCGAAAAGTAACTAACTCAGTCGTAAATCAGTCAATTAAAAAGTCATACACAGTTTTATTAATTTTTTCATGTTTAAAACTAAACTGAGTCGTGGCTCACGTAGAACGTTATCGGTAAATAACGGCTTCCAAGTGCAACGATGCGGGCGATTTTATGTTAGTTGAGTGATAATTGAATTGCCACGTTGATACTTCGGAAAATAAACTGTTAATAGCAGTTAAACTTGCACGTTTGCAGGATTTTTGAAAGAGTATGTGTGGTAATTCATGTTGGTGTTTATAGAAAAGTCGCGCAAAGGTGACGATTACACACTAAATATAATATAATTCAAACGATTTAAAATGTGAAGTAAACCCGCAATATGAACCGTCCTTCATACACCCTCATCGATCCATAAGGTCCTTAGGGAACGTCCCATCTCTGGTCGAGGCTTGCATCCTTGATGGTTGAAATAAGCCTCTTTTATATCGTACCAATTGCGGGCCGATGCTCGAAACATCTATTGCGGACGGAAATTAGATTTGCTCCATCTTTTAAAAAAAAACTGATGGCAATGTTTGGGCTGTGTCGAAAAGTACGCATAGGCGCGAGCAAAAAGACCACCCAGAATAAGACGCAATTTCTTGCACGCACAGTTTGACACATGTTTACGAACATTCTCAAACGATTTCTACCAGATTAACCGGCACGTGTTTTCAAAGTAATGCTCATATGACCAACAGAAAAAAATTAGTTCCATAACGACGAAAAATTTTACCTTTTACAGTAGCAACCTTAGTGAGTCGGACAAGTCTAGATAATTATTTACAAAGATGAGTTACATTAAGTATTTTTTTAGCACTGCTCAGGTTTTGAACACATGACCTATCACAAGGATGATTACCCTTTCCCGTGGTACATTAAAAAGGCTAATACTTATTCCTATAAAAATATTAATGTAAATAAAAGCCCTTTATACTTACTCTTACCTCCCAAATCAATATTAATTCATTAATCAGTACGTACAAAGATTTTGTCTTGCATAAGAACAAAAGTAAGCTTTCTAAAATACGGACGCTACCATAATATGATAATACCATCTGCATGTCACTTCACCAAACGTTTTGCATACAGAGTAAAAGCGTTATTACGTTGCAGGGAAAACATGTTGGTGAAACACTACGCGGGCATTTTTATTATAAAGAACATTAAGAGATACGAATCGCGCTATTAAAATGTGTATATTTAACTTTCCATAGTTGTACTGTATGTTTGGCTGTAGTGCCTGTAGTATGATTGTGAGATTTTTCTATGTGTGTATTTATCACTATTTCGACAGTGACTCAAAACATTGTGAGGAACGTGCACAGTCGAAGCCATGATCCACCCAACTGGTCTACTCCCCCTGTCAAGGGTTACGGAGATCAGATAGCAGTCTTTGAAATGTCTTTGTCTGTAGGTACATTATGCTATGCTTGGAGTCTCCCTGCGTGATCGCATCAGAATTGATGAGATCCGCAGAAGGACCAAAGGTCACCGACATTGCCCGAAGAATTGCGAGCCTTAAGTCACAGTGGGCAGGACACATTGCAAGGAGGACTGACGACCGTTGGGGCGGAAAGGTACTACTCGAGTGGTGGCCACGCACCGGGAAACGCAGCCGTGGTAGGCCTCCCACAAGGTGGACCGATGATAAAGATCGCCAGAATCCACTGGATGCGGGTGGCGCAGGACCGATCGGTTTAGAGATCCTTAGGGGAGGACTATGTCCAGCAGTGGCTGAAATGATGATGATGATGTAGGTACACCAGTTGAAATACTTCATAACATTATCGAACATCATAGATAATTTATTAAACTACAACAGCATTACCAGGATATCAATAGTTCATACGAGAAATAAAAACAAGATTATCAACTTTAATGCAGATTTTTCTGTTATAATTGACTACTTTACTGCAATCAGTAAATCGTCGTGAAGATTGCACGCGCGTGATTCATATAAATACGTAACATAAGTACTTTGTTCTTTTGTCCAGTGATCCTATCTGACCATAATGGTCGTAATAATGGTGATTGGTTTGATTGTAAAGAAGAACTGTAAGTGAGTATGAGGGTTGACTTTGGTATAGATAGGTACAACAGGGCAAGCTCACCAATAAAAAAAGTTTTTTGCAATGCCTAGATAAACAGTGAAGTTTGAAGTCAAAGGTTCAAAATGTACTAAGGGCAATTAAAAGTGTTTAATGACAAAAAAATTAATCATTACGTACATTTGTCCTGCGTGAGATGTGTGGTCCTCAAGTGGTGGCCACGTACCGGGAAACGAAGCCGTGGTAGGCCTTTCACAAGGTGGACCGATGATCTCATAAAGATCGCCGGAATCCACCGAATGCGGGTGGCGCAGGACCGATCGGTTTGGAGATCCTTGGGGGAGGGGAGGTCTATGTCCAGCAGTGGACGTTGTTTGGCTGAAATGATGATGATGATAATGATGATGAGATTTGAACTCACGGCTCTTGACTTAATCTATTTATCATAAGTACTGAAGCATGGTGTATATCCTTCGCTTTTCTTAGTGTATGGGCTATGAGAATAATAAATCTTTATAAAATTTTCTCTTCCACGGTTCAAATAGAATCATTAAGCATTAGAATTATTCTCATACATGCAAATTACGAAATGTCGTAATCTTAATAATGCAGATTAGCATCGTAATAGCACAATTAACAGTTAATTACGACATATTAATTGCGGTCATGTGTTATGGTTAGTTATTGCCCGAGGTTAACTTAAATGTAATATTTAAAATAAAAATGTGGAAAAAAATTACAAAAGAATACTGACTGTGCTTACACAATAATATGTATCCAGGAAATCAATTATTTTGATCACAAATGCTCGAAAAACAAAGTCCACATCTTCATCTTCGCATCCCTCCTATGACAAACACTTATGCGAGTTCTGTGTCTGGATATTTATCTGAATTTAATTAGGTATATTATATTTGTGGTACCTTCGTTGTTTCTGACACCCATAACACACTTGTGTTATGGGTGTCAGAAACACTAAGCACTAAGCACTTGCTTACGCTACTTACTTTGGGGTCAGATCAATGTGTATGTGATAGTGTCCTATATTTATATTTATTTATTTATTTATTTAATTATATTGTTTATAAAAACTCGATTTCGTTTCATCAATAGTACAGGAGTACCTCTATTGATATTTTTATTAGGATACATGTCTGCCCACTACTTCCCTCTCGTCAGTCTAGTCTAGTTTCTAGTTGCATTAAAACCAAATTACTCTTATTAAAACTGCCTTATCAACGAAATTGTGGTTTAATTAAAATAATTGTGAGAAAAGCAATTTGACTGCAGACAAAATCTAGGCGAACCAGTTTCAAAAGCATTGCGATATCCTATCCTATCGCGGTTTTTGACGATCCATTTGCTGTAATGGTCGAGAAGTCGGCTATTACACCAGAGGTCGCGGGTTCGATCCCCGCACGGTACAAACATTTATGTGCATGAACATGTCTGTTTGTATCGGTCTGGGTGTTTCTATGTATAATATGTTTGTATTTACAAAAAATTATTATCCGTTGTCTAGCACTCATAGCACAAGCTCATGCTTAGTTTGGGGCTAGATGGCGCTGTGTGTGAATAATGTCCAGAGATATATTATTATATCGTGGCGCGGCGCGGTGATCATTACAATATATTATTGTAAAACGATTTTTATGGAGGGAAATCAATTGGTGCTCTACTTGTGAAATGTGTTGATTAAGGGTTCACTATTCCATTTCGAAAATCATCTCGTAGAATTACAATTCGTCGATGACGCCTCGTCGAATGTATGATAAATCGAACGTTAAATTAATCGACTGCTCATTATTTCGAAAAACATTTGATCGATGCAACACTTCATTTAAATACTCTCTACCGATGGTATATTTCATCGAAAAATACTTTATCGAATGACAATAAGTCGATGCCTCATTTGATCGAAAGCCAACAAAGCGATGCTTCATTTGATGGAATGCCAATAAATCGACGCCTTATTTTTTTTATGTCACATCATTTGGCAGACAGACACGCAGGTAAGCGGTCACTGCGGCCTATTTCATTGATTGACACTTCATCAGGAAGGGTCGCTCAATGTGCTGTCAGATTGTAGGCTCATCTGATCTCGATGAAATGAACCGTCGAATAAAAGATATTTGATGAAATGAACCATCGGCGAAAAGAAATTCGATGACATGAACCATCGACAAAAAGTCATTCGATAAAATAAACCATCGACGAAATTTTATGACGACCTACAGTATTCCGATCATTTAAACTGTCGAATATAAGACATTCGATGAAATGAACCATCGACGTAACTACTTTCGGGTAAATAACGCATCGTTCAAACAAATAATCGACTAGTTGTCATCGTCGAATTATAATTCGACGAGATGATTTTCGAAATGGAATAGTGAACCCGTTGATTAATAAAGTTATAGTTTTAAGTGCAGCTGTCAATAGATCAATATAAATTAAGGTATAACATGTTTATTTATGCTCCAATCATCTGTTTTTAACTGGAGCTATCTGCGGAGTTGAGCTTGCTTCACGAGGATGGCGCCTCGACGGTCTTGTGTTTAAGTACATACCGGGCCGAGATCTCGGGGTCCTGGGTTCAATTCTCGGGTCGAGCTAACTTTGTGTCGATTTTTTGACGATTTTTTCGGTTCGTGATCACCAACCCGCATTTGGAAAGCGAGGTAAATGGTGATTAAGCCAGTACCCATCGTTGTAACGATAACTTGATTTCAAGAATGGAGGCTTTTGCCCTGCAGTGGTACAGTAAATAGGCTGATGTACCTTACGTTGCCAAAGCTATGTTTTCCCCACTATTATACAAACACCATGCCTTCCGCCTTTAAGCTCTGGAAATCTCGCCTACTGAAACTTAAGCTAAGCGTCGCATGGTAGGCATTGTCGATGACGTCATACGGAATGCCGATCAGTGGACGCGGTTGTATGAGTTTTTATACAAGGCAAACTAAAATCCGTTGCGTGCGATGCGTCTGCTGCGTGCGATGCGCACCTGTGGACGCCTACCTTTAAAGTGATGGTTGCTCTTTAACTGTTGGGTCACTTGTCTGACTTCC
Organism: Mecyna flavalis; assembly: GCA_949319885.1. Classification (NCBI taxonomy): domain Eukaryota; kingdom Metazoa; phylum Arthropoda; class Insecta; order Lepidoptera; family Crambidae; genus Mecyna; species Mecyna flavalis. The sequence goes on along the minus strand of OX439419.1, from coordinate 6,565,426 downwards.
AACAGCAGCAAAGCAGATTTAAAAAACATCACATGTATATTGTTCACAAATTAATGCAACAAAACCTCGGACGCTTATGCAACCTGTTCAACAGATTATCGACTTATCGCTATACAATTATCGGATGATCAAAGCATAGCAGGTGTGGCAACCATCTTGTACATAAGGTTCGTGGCCTCGTCGCCTCGCGACCTCTGCCTGTCAGCGTTGACATATCTTACTCCAGTGTGCTTGCAGGCTTAATAAAGAATAAGCGGCCTTGTATTCATAATTAGAGATCGGCTTTGCAAGTTTGCGCACTGATGTGCAATACGTTCACATGGTATCATAAAAGTTTTAAAAGCACCAATGACCTTAAGTCCTTAACATTTAAATGAGTTGAGTTTGGTAGAGCCATGCTGCAGATATTTCTGGTCTATCAGTTGAAATGGGCCGGCATGACAGAGGGAGTTTGACCGCCTCCGTGGAAGAGTGGCTAAGCCACTTGGGTATACAACCCGGAGGTCGCGTGTTTGATTCCCGCCTTGCGTCAGGTGGTGGTAGGACTTTTTTAGTCTTGAGTGCTTGAGTCCGACTGACTGGCTAGCTACCCCATGCCGCCATAACGCTTTGTTCCGGCAATATTAATGTGGGAGCCAGTACACTTGAAATTGAAGGCTCGAAGATCAGATGTGCCTACAGTCTGGCAGCACATTGAGCGACGCTTCCTGATGAAGTATCCCTCAATGGAATAGGACGCAGTGACCGCTTACCATCAGGTGGGCTGCGTGCCTGTCTGCCAACTGAACTAGCAAAAAAAAAATCTCCTAAAAGAAAAAAGTTCTGCATAACATATATTTATTACAATCTCGCAGGAAAGCTTTCAAATGATTAATAAGATACGGTAACTTGTCGAGAGCGAGAGTGGTCCGTCGACCTCGGGGGACGCGTGACGTCACACAGCTATGACGTCAGGCCCGGGGCGGACGCGTGTGCTGTTGACTTGTGGGCACTTGATTGATTTATTAACGTGGATAACTGCCTACGCTGTATGCGCTTTAAAGCGAAAAGGTTTAGGTAACCGGGTTAAGGAATTTTAAAAATTGTTTTTTGTTCGATAAATATGGTTACAGTCTGTAGTAGTAATTTTACTAAACTAATCGTGATAAATTAATATCCTTGGACATTATTTACAAAGCGCCATCACTCTATCATTTAACGGAAAGCTATACCAAAACCAATAGCAGGTCATGTTTCGGGAAGAAGAAATTTTCAGATTTTTGTTATAAATTTACCACCCATTATTATGATTTAAAAATTAGTATATTATTATTAACTATTGTCATTATTTTTATTGTCGACATCTTTATTAATTAAGATCTACTGGAGTACGAATGACATTGTTGTAATAATACAACAATCCAAGTTTTACGTCATGAAAGATTTCCACGTTAAGTGTTAATTGAAAACAAGCACAAAATTAAAGTCAACCCTGTCATACCCGTGACACTCTCTGTACGTGAGAGTTCGAGCGCCAGTGACCTTGAGCCGAGCGTGTAAACGCTAGGGTTGCTACAGAAATTTAAACTTGTGCAAGGACATGTTAATGAAAGTAGGTTTGATTTATAATAAGTTTTTGTAATCTTTAAATTACTTATATTAGGTAGGTACTATATTTACTCTTAGTTATAATCAGTTTATCACAAATAATCACAATCATCTAGTCATAATATGGTATTCATTTTAATTTTTAATTAAAAGCGCAGATTACTATCTAACCCACAATAACCATTTTTTATCCTTTACTTATTACGAGAAAAGGCTTATTTACGAAAAAGCGATTTTAAGCAATACAGTATCAATCCTTATCCAATTAAGTACCTTAAATACATTGTGCATGTAATATAGATCAATATGGCCATTTACAACATGTAATTTAAATGAATATTTTCGAAGTTATTATAGATTTAAAATGCGAGCGGCGAGTCGGCGACTGCGGCGAGCAAAAACCCTTAGCCGGTACAGTCCAGGGACTGAAGGCTGCACACACCGCGCGCCGCGCGCACCCCCGCGCGCGCACACATAGCCCCGAGCGATTTTACGAGCACACATGCTTGAGTGTCGCTTCTTTACTTTAGTATATATTCTGTGCCGACGCGCATTTTGTTGTGTTCGGCATCATCGTTACATTTTGTAGTTAGGTAGGTTAGGTTAATTTGAGTACAGATCTTTTAAAGATTTTTTTTGAAACTACAACATACTTGCTGTGTTATCTACAAGTACAATCCGGAATAGAATAGAATAAAACTTTATTTGGTACCAATAAAACTTAAACTACAGAAACAGTAAAATTAATAAAAAACCTAACACAGTAAAATTAATAAAAAATCAAACAGTAAAATTAATAAAAATTAATAAAAATCTGCTGTTTTAATTATTTATTTTTACAAAGGCACCAAGTATAAAACATGGTCGCCGTTATAAAACGTGAAACGTGTTGATTAACTAAAAATAAATAATATAAATAAATAAATATCTCAGGACATTATACACACAGCGCCATCTAGCCCCAAACTAAGCATTAGCTTGTGCTATGGGTGCCAGACAACGGATAAACATTACTTATATACTTTTTTTTGTAAATAAATACATAATATTATACATAGAAACACCCAGACCGATAGAAACAGCCATGTTCATGCACACAAATGTTTGTACCGTGCGGGGATCGAACCCGCGACCTCTGGTGTAATAGGTTTTTTAATATTTCAACCCCCAAGGGGGTTGAAAAAGCGGCGGTTAGGCAAGATGATCGTCTGGGGCCAGAACAGGTGCAAAGGAAGCACTAATAGCTCGCTAGAATAACTTATCCAACAAACCAAAGATGGTATATTGGACCTTGGTCATACCCGTGACACTCTCTGTACGTGAGAGTTCGAGCGCCAGTGACCTTGAGCCGAGCGTGTAAACGCTAGGGTTGCTACAGAAATTTAAACTTGTGCAAGGACATGTTAACCACTCAACGCCGAACCGGCACTCGGGTGCCGCATAACAATAGATTTTCTATTGTGTCTAGTAATCCGGGGCTAGAAGGATTAATGAAAGTAGGTTTGATTTATAATAAGTTTTTGTAATCTTTAAATTACTTATATTAGGTAGGTACTATATTTACTCTTAGTTATAATCATTTTATCACAAATAATCACAATCATCTAGTCATAATATAGTATTAATTTTAATTTTTAATTAAAAGCGCAGATTACTATCTAACCCGCAATAACCATTTTTTATCCTTTACTTATTACGAAAAAAGGCTTATTTACGAAAAAGCGATTTTAAGCAATACAGTATTAATCCTTATCCAATTAAGTACCTTAAATACATTGTGCATGTAATATAGATCAATATGGCCATTTACAACATGTAATTTAAATGAATATTTTCGAAGTTATTATAGATTTAAAATGCAGGGACATAGCGGTTGCGGCGGTACCGGCCGGGGGGCGCATGCCTTTACATAGTAATACTAATTACTAATTGAATATTAATATTAAGTACCTAGGTAGCACAGTTAAGTAGGTAGTATTTACTTTTCTTGTTCACTGGGAAATCCGAGGAAACTTTTATCCGGATTTTGTTTTTGGTTGTTGCCACAGCCATAAACACAACAATAACGCCCGCCCGCCGCCGGCATGATTTTGCGTCGCGTAATCAGTACGTGCAATCACTCCGACAAGCGAGCGGCTCGCTTGTCGGAGTGATTGCACGAGCGGCGAGTCGGCGACTGCGGCGAGCGAAAACCCTTAGCCGGTACAGTCCAGGGACTGAAGGCTGCACACACCGCGCGCCGCGCGCACCCCCGCGCGCGCACACATAGCCCCGAGCGATTTTACGAGCACACATGCTTGAGTGTCGCTTCTTTACTTTAGTATATATTCTGTGACCCTGTCTTAATTATGAGAGGTTCTGATAAATATTTATATTCCGTTTTAATGGAAAGTCCACTAGCGCTAGTTATTTAGAAAAATAAATATTGGTAAATACTAATAACACTATTAAGACTAAAAAGTGAATGTGATGTTTTTTTTGCCATAGTATCTTTGGTAGCGCGCATAGTCTTAAATCTACATAGAACACCATGACTATACTGTGGAACCAACTTCCAGCAGCCATTTATGTTTTCGAACCAATACCTACGACATGAGATTCTTTTTTTTTTTATATTATAGGGGGGCAAACAAGCAAGTGGGTCACCTGATGATAAGTGATCACCGCCGCCCATAAGCACCCGGGACCCCCTTGGGGTCTCAGGCGCGTTGCCCGCCTTAAGAGACGACAGTTATTAGGTCTCATATACCCAGTAATTTCACATGCTTCAGTGCCCTTTCCCCGAAACACAGAAGTGCTTGACACACTTCTATTTCACGGGAAAATATCTGGCACTGCGGTGGTACCCACCTAGACGGCCCAGTACAGGAACCTACCACCTGGTAAATTCTTTAAAAAGCTAGTGTGATGCAAGTGTCTATGTGCTAGAGCAGCGGTGATCACTTTACCAATCAAATCAGGTGACCCACTTGCTCGTATGCTTTCCTTTAATATAAAAATAAACATCAGATTTACCCGATAAATTTTGGGGAGACTTCAGTGGACGGTGTCATGAAAACGCTAACTTGGTTATAAACGTCCATAGCGTTATTGGGAAAAATTACTACGCTATCGAGATAAGTCGTCCAAAACTTCTTTTAGTAAACTAGGTACTCACTAAAAAAAACATTTTTTATTTTATTTTATTAATCAATCCATCATTACTTTTAACTAGCGCTAGTAGATTCACGACTTACACAGTTAAAGGTCTTGGCTCTTTGTACGGCAAACGATTCAGTGACGCCACAGCCGTGACACTCTCTGTACGTGAGAGTTCGAGCGCCAGCGACCTTGAGCCGAGCGTGTAAACGCTAGGGTTGCTACAGAAATGCTTACAAGAATCTAAGCCGAAATGGAATTTAGACTTGTGGCAAAGAAGATTACATAGTATGTTAGAAAATATAAACTTGTGCAAGGACATGTTAATGAAAGTAGGTTTGATATTTTATAATAAGTTTTTTTAATCTTTAAATCACTACATAGTATAAAACAAAGTCGCTTTCTCTGTCCCTATGTCCCTTTGTATGCTTAAATCTTTAAAACTACGCAACGGATTTTGATGCGGTTTTTTTCATTAGATAGACTGATTCAAGAGGAAGGTTTATATGTATAATACATGCATAATATAGTAGAGAAACACTGATAATTTTAGAGGTTTTTAATTTAAGGTCGTAAATAATCGCATTTTTTGCGCTTACATTGCAAACGCTGGCTGAACCCTACGAGATAGATCAAAATAATGTACTACACTATGGTACACCTTAAAAAGTTTTACAAAAAAGTCCGCGATGGTATATGTCTATCTCTTAGGGATAACCCACAATAACCATTTTCCTTTACTTATTACGATAAAATAATGGCTTATTTACGAAAAAGTGATTTTAAGCAATACAGTATTAATCCTTATTCAATAAAGTACCATAAATAAATTATGCATGATTTTGCATTGCGTAGTTAGTCCGTGCAATGCAATCAATCCGACGAGCGCCGAGCGAAGCATAACCCTTGGCCGTGGTATTCGGCAGACGGCGGCCCCACACACCGCGCGCCGCGCGCTCCCCCGCGCGACGCACACATAGCCCCAAGCAATTTTACGAGCACACATGCTTGAGTGTCGCTTCTTTACTTTAGTATATATTCTGTGGTGACGCGGCGCCTTTCAACACTCGAACAAATTGCTTTGCAAATTAGCAACAGTAGGAAGTTACGAGTATCGCTTCATCCATTATCAACGTAGCTTGACGTTGAAATTATTGGAAACGGTTTTTCATTCGATTCTTTTTCAGAAAAGACAAAGTCGGAGTCATCTTTGACGATAGTAATGATGATTGTAATGGTTTCCTGGTTTTTACTATAGTAGGTTATCTGGATGATGAATCATCTCTCTACTGACTACTGTTTCCTGAACATAAAAACTATTCGAAATTTTAAAAACGTAACCACTTAAATACGAATAAATATCTATATTATTATATTACATTATCTTTATGTCAGATGCGGCAACCGGGCCAGCGCGCGGGCCGCCTGATGGTAAGCAATCACCGGACGAGCCGGCCCATTCGTACTGTAAAAGTGCATGGCTCTAACACTACAAAACTGCTATGTTGTCACTTGACTGGCACTTACAGTAGGTACAAACTATGCTAAGTTTAGTGTTTTGGGCATACTTGTGTAAAATCGAAATATACTAACGCCCTTGGACATTTTTAATGACCTGAAATTTGTCACCAAGGTAACAAGAAAAGCACAATAAATTAAAGAGAAAGGGAGAACACAACATCATTAGCTAAGTGATTTATCAATGTACTAATTTGTGTCCAAGTATTTAATTAGTCATTTTAATTGCATTTCGTTTCATCTAATTGTGTTTCCCACGATTCCATTATAGAGGCGCCGTAAATTCTTATTTGTTACGTATTACGGAATACCCTCACGTTTGTCTCTGGGTTGTTTAATCTTTTATGTTTGTAGCGAAAGTAAGTGGACTATAAATTATGTCACTTGACAGAAGTGGACACGTTGGGTTTGTGGTTTGTCTTAGTCGAGGTTTTGGGTTTGAATCTCGGTTTGGGAAGGAACGTTTATTACCGATATGACTGACTTGGTGTAATAGTGCGACCGATTTAGAGTAATACACCAGATGTCGAGGGTTCGATCTCCGCACGGTACATAGAATTGTGTGCATGAACATGTGTGTTTGTGTCAGCATTGATGTTTATGTGTATCTTTTATGTATGTTTTTACAAAAAAAGTATGACAGTTACGTTTACCCGTTGTCTTGCACCTATAGAACAAGCAAGAGTTTGGGACTAGATTACACTAGAGATTTTTTTGAATGTTTTACAAATTCCAAGCGCATTTTTGAACAAATGTATCTGATAGGGCAAACAAGTCGAAAGGTCTTATTGAACGAAAGGCGGTGTTTTTAACCGGGTACAGTATGAAATAGTTTGCTTGTCTTGTCTGTAATCTCTCTCTGTGCCTCTTTGCCAACCCTCTCGTATTCTTAAATGCATCTAGTTACGTTTGTGGAGTTATTTTTAAATCAAATGCATTGACTCCAAAAGTAGTGTATGGCTATGAATCGACCTCCGATTTAAACCTCCGGTTTCAAAGTTTCGGAACCGAAATCGGAACCGAAAGTGTAAGTAATAATAATCGGAAGTTCCGACATAACAGAATCGGAATCGGAGCTCTGTAAAATCCCTGCTCGTGGTCATACCACACATTATGGCATTAGTCTCCATCTGTGAAACAAAGTCATCGTTACAATGATAAGCACTGGCTTAACCACTTCACTTGCAAGTTTAGTGCTAATTGGTACCCGGGCCATGTTCGAATTCGACACATGAACTCCAGATTTGTAACTCCACGCGATTGAAGCCTGTAGGCATAGCTTGTATAGAATCACACATTTAACAAAATATACGGACGAAGTTAATTAACTACTCTATTATAAAAACATAAACCCGGCCTCGCCAGGGTAAAATTTAGTTATGGACGAGATAGGTCATTATTTTCATTAAAAATACCTAGAAAAGAATTAACCGTCCGAATTTCCCAAGTACCCGTTGACTTAGAAGGGTAGTTGACTATGTTTGGTTAGGAATGTTAGCTACTCTTTCCAAAAACAATTAAAATTAGTGGGTGCACCAATGCCAAACCAGGTACCAGTAGTAAACCATTTCTAATTTCACATCAAAATATTAACCTTCTGTCAGATTTCCCGCCACTATTTTTACGTTTGGTAGCACTGCCGTACTTCTATGAATCATATAGTCATAGATAAAAGCGACAAACACGCCATTTACATCAGTTTTAGAAGCAAAATTCGAAACGACAATCGTGCACTTCGTTTCGGGCGGCCATTATAGTAAGCGACACGTCGACGGTAAGTTTTTTAAATTCGTTTAAATCTTTGTATCAATTAATGTAACTGTTTTTTTAATTAATCGAGTAATATGGTTTGTAAAGCAATAATATTACGTCTTATTTTATCAGAAAATGCTAATTTTAACCAAAAGTTGTCATTGGTCAACTAATGGAACACGAATTTATTGATTTTCCAGTAATAAACCATTTGGTCTACTACTGGTGATTTAGCTTTTTGAAATTATTTTTACTTTTTCTTTTACATTTATGTTAATATGGCAATAAATTATTATAAGACAAACGATTACAATATCCACAATGTTCCAGTTGTAGACCAGTGGTTTATTACTGGTAATATCTATACTAAGAGTTTGTTCCAGTAATTGACCACCTACATTTTTTTTTATAGAAAATGCAAGATTGAAGATGCACGTTGATCAAGAAAATCCTTCTACAAGAAAACACCATCAACCAATAAGCCCTGCATTTGCATCAGCATTTGTGTGGTCCTCTGAATCTCCAATTATAGGCAACCAGAAAAGGCGTAAAAAAGTTCGCCTACCGGATGTAGGATTAAGTATTACTTGAAACTTGTAGCCTGATGAAAATCTGTAATGATTACTATGTACAAAACATTTAAGTAATTTAAATTTAAATATTCTTCATTAAGAGAAATTATTTTATTTATTGGTTTACTATTGGTTCAACGTCTGGTCTACTGCTGGTACAATCTGGTCAACCTTAGGCACATTGCGACTTTCCACATTGATTGTAAAATAAAAAGAAACCTAACAGCTATTAAGAAAACTTGATTAAGCTACATGATTCTATGGTAGACAAGGAGTACTTAATTCATTTTTTGCAATGATTGTTCTAATAATTGAGTCACAATATCAAAATAACTTTCAAAATGTCGCTTAATCGGTTTGTTACTGGTACACTCACCCTATTATCTATTTGAGAAATTTTAAGTCTCGATAGTCATAGTATTTTCATTTAAATGTCGTTTTCCAACGTACCAAAAATACTTTATTCTTACTCTACTCTACTATTCTTTGTACTATAGGTCACAGGGCCGCTTACTATCATGTGATGGCTGTTTGCAAGCAAAAGTAGTATAAAAAAACAGAATCTGTGCCCCACTTTAAGATCATCCGCCTTTGTATCTAGCACGCATTAAAATCCTATTCCCAAGTTATATTCACAACTTCCATAATCATAATTGTGTTTATAAACAATACAATTCACATTACATTAGCAGATGTAACTATATTATTCTGGCACTGGATTCTAGGTTAATTTATTAACTATTTTCTAGACCAGAACGCTCTCATAATAATGTTAAATTCATTAGACGTTTCCATTTTGCCGAGATAAACTTTTCCGCGGTTATTCCACTGTTTTGTACGAGACTACGCCAACGAATGAAAAATGTTAGATGTAATTATGTTTTGTTTTGTTTTTATTAGCCGTCCTTATTAAAACGGGGCATTATTCTTAATGGGAGACCCATAAATGAATTACTTTCACATAATAGCTCCAAGGACATTACTTTTGTTGATTATGTGAATTACAATGTACAAAAACTTGTAGCAAATCAAATCTTCTACCACGCATCCACATGTTACGTAATGTATGTACATCATAATGTTACAACAGAATTACAAACAATAGCAACCTAGTCACCTGAACTATAATGGTATTATCCACAGAGTAAATACTACGTAGAGTTGGTCTAAGCAATCTAGCCTATCTACTTTTAGTAACCGATATTTTATTATTACTCGTAATGGCCGCTTACCATCTTATGAGCGCCGTGCTAAACTGACAAATTGATATAGCATAAACAATTAATAGTAACTTCTGGAAGTAAATTAAATGTAAAAGCAACAAGTATGGCAGTATTTCCTCTGGTAACTTATAATACTATACTTTGAAAAGGCGGTTTAATACATCACTGACTCTCGAAAAGCACGTAAAACCATTTGGTCCTGCGCTTGAAATCATTTCGGTTGCAGGTCATTCTGCTGTCCCCCCCGAACTGTAAGTAGAATTGGGTGGTGCACCTATACATACACACACACACTTATTCACTTTAATAAATTTTGTGTATACTTCTAATTATTTAGTTTCAGTGGCATTTGGCAGTTCACTGGTTTTACATGATTTTCTTTAGAATAAAAGATGAGGCAACATTGTTAGTATGTGCTCTGTAGAACTTATCCAGATCCGCCCACTGAAAGTGTCAATTTTCTCACAAACAGATACGAAGTTAAACTGGATTTAAAATGTACGAGAACGGTCGGGTTTTCATACGTTATCCTATATGAAAATCTTATATTAAGTTCAGTATTTGAAATTTAAGTTTGCGATAAGAATTTGAATCGAAATGCGAACTGAGAGTGTGGAAAGAAAGTTATATTGTGAAGTTCGAGGTTGCGAGTGCCGATTTAAAGGTTATTATAGAATAAATCGAAATGGAAGCGCTGATTTTAAAAGTTTGACGATTTGTGATATAGAGGATTGTGAATGTTTCTATAAAAGGTAAGAAATTGTAACTTCTGCTATTCTCATTTTATTAACTATCATCAAAACAAGGAAAGTATTGTCAGGCAGGACAAAATGTAGGTAAGTGTGTTGGAATGACACTTTTGGAATATGGAATTTAATAATGCACTAGTATAACATGCATATTGATCTGATACCATGGTTAACCCAACACAAAAAATAATTAAAAAAAAAAATTAAACATCTATTGAAAATTCATGAAATGATGGAAAAGGATAGTCCTGGTAAATGGGTTAGGACCACTTTAAAATGCCCCTCAATCCCAACGAAACTTAATTATATCATTAACCATTTGAACGCCAAGCTACGAACGCACTGTTTCGTATCCTGTACGACAAAGCTGGGTTATTCTTTATTGTCGCATGTAAGGGAAAAATAGTCGTAATCGTTTTAAACATATTTATTTCATATTTTTAGAGGCAGGGTTTTTGTCAAGTATAGACGTCGTTGGTGCACAGGGCCCGCAGGTGCTTGTCAAGTATAGACTTTGGCGTCCAAAAGGTTGTTGTGGTTAAAACACAGAAAACAACATTCCCCGTTCGCATTCGTTGAGCGTTTGTTAAAAATGTTTCTCGCACATAAGTGAGTTTTATGTTGCAAGGTCTCCAGCGGGCTGTAGTTGATGTTCAAACAGCGGAGTACTAATTAAATAATTCATATTTACCTAACATACACCCGGGGAGGGCGTTTTGTTGCTTTTCTTTTTGTTTCTTTCGTAAACGTGTAGTTTTGTAAATTGTAAAGGTTTTCTGGTTTATTTTCCGTTACATTAAAGTTTCATTTATTCCATTCCATGCTCATTATCATAATTTCCTTGCCCTTATCCCACGCTAAGTAGGGTCGGCGCAACATGTTTCCTTCCACACACACTCCTATTAGCCGTCAATTCTACTCGTACATTCACTCCTTTCATTTCCATATCCATCTCGACCTTCCTCTGCTTAAATCTCCGTCTACACACAATCATATCAAGAAGCTAAAACCTCGAGATTATGGCCCGATGACCATTTGCTACAAAATACTAACCTGACAATTTGCTAATCTGTCATTTTGCGTTCCTGACGTTCTAGGTACGCGTAAACCTAGTAAACCATTTATCTACTTCACTGTCTGGAAAGTTAATTTTAATAAAATAGACCAACGTAAACCATCAGAAAGGGATGTCTCTATACCCAGTGAAGTAATCCTCTGGCCTTCAGGTCAATTTATATACCTCCAAAATGTAACCCAAGATAAGCATCAATATCTATACTTATATTATTATAAAGAGAAAAGATTTTATTGTTTGTTTGTTTGTATTAATTAGGCTACGAAACTACTGAACAATTTTATTCTTTCACTGTTGGAAAGCTACACTATCCCCGGTTGACATAGGGTACTTCTGATCCCAGAAACGTGGGGGAAAGGGGGGGATATTTGAAAAAAGGAATTACGCGCGGGTGAAACCGCGGACGGAAGGCTATTAACATAATACAAAGCCAAATTCAAACTCTCATTCTAAAGATAATCTTGTTCCACTTAGCGCCAAGTTGTGTCGATACAATGTCGGGAAGTCCACGAAATTTAGCTCGTCGGAAACAATTTATACCTTCTATTATATCGCTAAGCTGAGAACTAACTCGCTTTAGAGCTGTAACGCCATTATTTGTCAAGTTCGGAGCTGGGGTAATGCAATTTTAGTCTGTCGAATGATCTGGAAGTTTCGTTCGCTTTTAAGTCTATCTTGTTCTAGCTAAAAAGTTGGCCTGCGATGGATAAGAATGCAGTTATATTTCTGAGATCTGGATTTGAAGTTCAATGTTTTTGGGTCTTTGAAATCGGTCTACGCGAATCGGCAGTAAAATTTAACAGTCAAACTGAAAAGTGCCTGCATTTATCAAAAACACTATTATTTCGAGGTTAATTTTTAAAATTTATATAACAGAAAAGAGCTATTCGTGCAATCTACAACCTTAGACCTCGTGACTCGCTCAGAGATCTATTTACACAAATTAACATTTTAACCGTTCCTTCACAATACATTTTTATTTGTTTAATGTATGTTCGGAAGAATTACAATAATTTTCTAAAAAAATCCGACTGTCACAAATTTAACACAAGGAATAAGCACAGACTTGCCGTTCCTAATGTCAGGCTTCATAAAACAGGAAAGTCATTTGTTGGACTGAGCATTAAACTATTTAACAAGGTACCACAACGTCTTGTAGAATTACCTTTAAATAAATTTAAAGTCATAATTAAAGATTACCTTATGAGGAAAGGTTACTATAAAGTAGAAGATTACTTAAATGACAAGACTCTGTGGACATGAAACACATTTGCTTCTCTGCACATCTACTCTTATGCTTATTTATTGTACTTATTACATATATTATTATTAAGTTGACATTATAGTGTTATATGAAATCCTTAGAAGTTGTGACGTGCAAATATACAGCTGCGCGGTCTCAAATAAGTGAGCACATTCATGCTGTAGACAAACTTATGAGCCAGTGTAGCTGTGTAAGTGCAGATCCCACTGAGCAGCACCAGGGTGACAGCTCACTGCAGTCACCTTTAATTGATACAGACACAATTGACACATCCAACTATATTACATCATCATCAGATAAAAAAGAGGATGTTTACCTTTTTTCTGATGGGTTCGGGGTTGGCTATGGGCCTCTTCTCAATTATAGAATAAATGGTAATGTTATTAACCATTGTATGCCAGGTGCTCCTCTTAGCCAGATTATTAAGAGGATTATAGATTGTAATTTTAATGAAAACTCCATCATTATATTAATGATGGGTAATGGACTTAACACTTGTAAAAGGGAGATTCTGAAGCAGCTTTCAATACTTGATCAACTTAATGTAAAGAAAGTTATTTTATGTGCTTTTCCCTTTTCCAGATGTTATACAAATGATCAAAATAACAGTATTCACATATTGAATACTTCCTTATTTAATTGTACTTGTCATAGTGACAAATTTGTGTTTTTTGACACAAATAAATTTATTAATCATAAGTTTAATGTGACTGGCAAAATGTTTTATTTGCCTTTTAAAATCAAGATTGATTTAGCTACTTTGTTAGCATTTAATATTAATAATATTATTGAACAAGGTTTGGAAGTAGTTCCAAAGAATAATTTAAATTTAATTATAAGACAATAGAGGACTACTCTAGCAATTTAGTGACTATGGAAATACCTGAAAGTTTTTGTATAGTTCATCAAAATATACAGGGTGTTTCTGGAAAAGAGTTAGAATTAGAATTGTTTTTGAAAGATAGAAATATCCATTGTATATGTATCACTGAACATTGGCTAAGACAGCATGAAATGATGATTAACATTGATGGGTACAGTGTCAGTAGTTCGTTCACAAGAGGTATGGCTATAAGGGGTGGGTCACTTATATTGTTAAAAAATACAGTAGAGTCTAGAGAACGTAAAGATGTCGTATCGCTCTCAGTAGAACGAACTATTGAGATATCGTGTGTGGAGTTGCAGCGGCACATTATTGCTTGCATCTATAGACCTCCTTCTGCTAATTACATTGAATTTGAATCTGTCATGGAGGAAGTATTAGAAAAAATATGTAAATCCAATAAAAAAATCATCATATGTGGTGATTTCAATATAAATATTCTAGATATTTCACAAACCGCTACTAGGTTTCTCAATTTATTTCAGTCCTTTGATTTGTACCAGTTATTTAAAGAACCAACGCGAATTTCTCCTTCGTCTGCTACTTGTTTAGACAATATATTTTGTAATTTTAATATAATTAATAAAGCCATTATTAACTTTATTAATTCTGACCATAGCGGACAGCTGGCTGTATTTGAATGCCATCTTGCCCGTCATACATCAGCTATAATTTGTAGACCTATCACTACTAACAGAATAGAACAATTCAAGCAACGAATAGATCATAAACTGTCCATTGCGAATTTTGACAATAGAAATGGACATGAATTATATCAACAACTTTTTAACATTGTTGAGAAAGCATTTAATGGGGTATTTACAAAAAAACAGATAAATATTAATGGCTCAAAGACCAAGTTTAGTGAATGGGCCACCCCAGGAATATATAAAAGTAGAAGGCGGTTATTTGAATTGTACGAAATGAAAGTCAATTCAAGTGACCCCGCTATGGTTGAGTATGTTAGAAAGTACTCAAAGCTATTTAAAAAAGTATGCGCTGAAGCCAAATCAAATTACATTAGAAATAAGATAATGAAAGCCACAAATAAAAGCAAGGCTACATGGAAAATTATTAACAAAGAGACTTGTAAAAATAAAACTCAAAATAACAAGTTCTCTCTAAACATTGAAGGCAATAGCATTGAGTCGGATGCGGACTTAGCAAACGCTTTTGAGTCGTTCTTTGCTAAAATCCCTGTGAAAACAACATCTAAACTGAACTCAAGCCCACATCTTGCAGAGTCTCTCCTCAAATGCCATGTTGATGAGTGCGCTTCTTCATTTAATTTTACAAGAATAAATTCAGAAACTATAATTAAAACTTTTAAAGAACTTAGCATGAAAAACACAGAGGATTTGTGGGGAATTTCAGTAATAATAATCAAAAATATTATTCATAATATAGCACCTCATTTAGCAATCATATTTAATAAATGTGTAGATGATGGTCAATTTCCAGATTTGATGAAACATAGTAAAATTATACCCTTGTTCAAATCGGGAGAAAAAAGTG
This sequence comes from Mecyna flavalis, assembly GCA_949319885.1. Taxonomy (NCBI): domain Eukaryota; kingdom Metazoa; phylum Arthropoda; class Insecta; order Lepidoptera; family Crambidae; genus Mecyna; species Mecyna flavalis. The sequence goes on along the minus strand of OX439419.1, from coordinate 6,550,150 downwards.
ACCCATCTAATTTTAGACCGATTTCTATTTTGCCTGCACTAAGTAAAATATTTGAAAAAATTATATTTAATCAATTGCTCTCGCATTTCAATGAAAATAAGTTATTGCATAAAAAACAGTACGGGTTTACTAAAGGCAAATCTACTACAGACGCTGGAGTTGCGCTCATCAAGCATATATTTGATGCATGGGAGAATAAGCAAGACGCTATTGGCATATTCTGTGATCTATCGAAAGCCTTTGATTGTGTTGATCACCGTACATTGCTGATGAAACTGCGGCATTATGGTCTTTCAGCCAACTCACTGAGCCTGATAGAATCATATCTAACGAACAGGATTCAGAAAGTAAATATAAATGGAGTAGACTCCTCCGGCGCTCCCCTTATTATGGGAGTACCCCAAGGATCAATTTTGGGGCCACTGCTATTCCTGATCTACATAAATGATCTCCCACACTTTACAAAAGACTTATGTGAGATTGTGCTATTCGCAGACGACACCTCGTTGATTTTCAAAGTTGACAGATATGAACAATCATTTGTCGACGTGAGTAATTCTGTCTCACAAATTTTGCACTGGTTTACTATTAACAACTTGTTGTTAAATACCAAAAAAACCAAATGTGTAAAATTTACCATGCCAAATGTGAGGCAGGTTGTTCCCAATATCACTGTGAATGGTGAACCTATCGATATGGTCAATTCAACGGTTTTTTTGGGCATAACTCTAGACTCGAAATTGCAATGGGGTCCGAATATCACTGCTCTCGCGGGGAGACTCAGCTCAGCCGCATATGCTGTTAGAAAAATAAGACGTTTAACAGACGTGGAAACGGCGAGACTAGTGTATTTTAGCTATTTTCATAGCGTCATGTCGTATGGGTTACTTCTATGGGGATCTGCTGCTGACGTACAATCTATTTTTGTACTTCAGAAAAGGGCAATACGAGCTATATACGGCCTTAAAGTGCGTGATTCCCTAAGAAATGTATTTAGTGAAATTGGTGTATTAACAGTACCATCTCAATACGTTTTAGATTGTATTATGTATGTACGAAAAAACCTACATGAATTTCCGAAAAAATCTCATCATCATGATCTAAACACTAGAAATAAACATAAGCTAGCCGTTCCGAAAACAAGACTTCATAAAATAGGTAATTCGTTTGTTGGATTAAGTGTTACGTTATTTAACAAATTACCTCAAGATGTTGTTGACTTACCAATACACAAGTTTAAGTCACACATCAAATGCCAACTCATCAAGAAGAGTTATTATAAAGTGGAAGACTATCTAAATGATAAAAGTCTGTAGAAGTGAGTAGTATTGTTGCCGCTCCTCTGCCTGCGCCTTTGTTATAATTGACATGATCTTTTGTATTGACATTAATATTTTCAGTGACATAAATTTATTTTGTATTGTATTAATAAGCATACCTCAACGACAAGGAAGCTTGGACTCGCGCCTTTGCATTGTATAGAATCCCGATAGTATCAACAATGTTAACTTTGCTATACAGTAACACATTAAATGTTATAATTCAATATAAAATTAAATTTATTTTTCATTCAAAGAATCCTGAAGAGTTTGTAACCTTGGCGGTCATGCTCGCTAAAATGTGCTTGGGGTGGTGGCGTTATGTGTCGGGTGGTTACATTCCCTATAATATGGTTGAGTGAAATTATGGCTGGCACATACGTCATACTTGTGCTGCAGGTGCCACCTTTGGGCACTGGTCTTCCAGGGCTCACGGATTTTTCTCGATTATAGTCTCATTCTTATACTTTATACTGTATGGCTTGGTATTCTAAAACTAATCAGAATTGTAACAAATAAATTGTAAACAAACATGGCGATGAAAAAGAGTAACTGTCGAGTTTCTTGCCGGTTCTTCTCGGCAGATGACTGCATTCCGATACCGGTGGTAGAGTCACTCTGTAATTGACGATTCATAAATACTTGATACAAGTTTACATGAATAAAGAATATTTTGATTTTGATTTGATTTTGATTTTGATTATTAATTTGACATTATATTATTATTAAGTTATTATTGTACAACACAAAATGATATTTAAAAAAGGCTATCATATGTAACTGTTGAGTTTCTTGCGGAACTTCTTCTCAACAGCAGGCCATTCATTCACGTCGAAGTGCTGGTAGGAAAAAAAGTTTATGACGTGCAAAAGAATTTCTTGGTAAATCAAATTGCAAAATAAATACTTTGACTTTGACTTTGAAATTCCTTCACACATCTTAAGTATGCTCATTTTGAAAAAACACATTACGATGAAAGTTTTTGACCTTGTGAACAAATGATATGTTGATTAGAGATTGATTGTAGTGGTTAATAAACTAGTTATATTCTTTTTTCATTAGCAAGAGTGGGTTCGGCACTCTGTCTCCAGAAACGAAGCGTACTCGTAATAGCAAAAGCCATTTCTCACATTTCGTTCTTATGTGTGAGGGTGGTACTTCTCCGGTCGAGCCGACCCATTTCAGCAAACGCATAAACTCCTCAATCTTGTTATTGAGATGTTCGGTGTAATCACCAAACCGGCTATTATTTATCCACGTTACCTCGAAACTACCGAATTGTACAGGCAACAGCAAAAGTAGATGATTAAAGTCAGAAGTTCAATATTAAAACGTAGTCCGCGTCAGAACCGTTTCTTTCTGCGTGGCCTAAAGGTTGACTGGGAGAGAATGCCATGAGGCATTAAGTCCGCCTTTTGTACTTGATTTGTGCAATGAAGCTTAAATAAATAAATAAATAAACTGTCAAAATGATTTTAAAGTAAGTAATTTTATATTTTACCCAATATTAACTATGCCTGATCAATGTTGACTCCAAAAGTTGTAAACTAAATTTACATCAGAACTAAGAATGATCTTACTTTAAAATCATTTTGACACCACACAGCAGTTCTAACGCGAACTACGTTCATTAGTATTGAACTACTTATGCTATTGACTGTACGTTATTAATTTCGCTCTGCCTGGACTGGATCACTCACATTGTAACTTATGTAATACTAGCCTTCCGATAGGTCCTTCCTGATATTTCGTATTACAGTTTCGCAAACCAACACTCTGATATCAAATTTCACATCTCACCATTAAGTATTGATACTGCACTTGTAAGATTAAAATCTAGTTCATTCGTTGATGCAATGTCAGGCTTCATGCCGTTTACGTTAGGTAACTAACTGCACTACATAATTACGTGATACTGTGTATCGACTATTAGTGGGACAATTGAATACGGGATATTATGCGATGTCCACCTCGATGGTCTAGTGGTTTAAGTAGGTACCGGGATCTTGGGGTCCAGAGTTCAATTCCGTCGAGCAATATACTGTAGACTCATTTTGTATTTATTTTTTAAAATATTCTTTGCTGAATTAAGACTGTAGTTTGATTGATTCTGATACCCAAAAGAAAAGTTTTTAAGCTACTACATAATTATGATGATCAGATATCAGTGTATGTGATGTTGTCTGATACAATATGGACTCTTTTGATCTTCATGTTTCAGATATTTTATCCGAATTTCGGCTAAAGAATATTGGTTCACTATTCCATTTCGAAAAACATTTCGTCGAATTACAATTTGTGCAGAAGTGAACGAAAATTTTTTTTCGGAAGAGAATGCATTTATGCACCATAATCGCAGGCTAGCTGCGGCCGTGTGTCTAGACTCGAGACTAAAGCGTCCACTACCCACTAAACTCCCCCAGGTTTTCCCTTCACACCCGATTGGGACGAGGCGGTGTGCCAGCCTTGTGGCTATTGACTAACCCATCCCCAGGTACCCCTACTTGAATATGTAAAGGAACATGAATTACAATTATTACTGCGCAATCAAGCCAGTCAAAACTATGTATCTATTAGATCTCTCAAATGTAGTAACATAAGACCTGCAAAAACTGTTATAGCACTAACATGTATAAACTGTCAACGTGATTAATCGCACGTTACGTTGCGAAACTGTGTTGCAAGAATCAATGTAACACACGACGTCCAGTGCATCCGTAATAAATCGGCGCATCGTCACACGATCAATACATTTCCTTATTCAGATTGCATTCCTATAAGGAGTTAAAAAGCCTTATGTTGGCCACGTATTTACATGTATGACTATGCATTTTTACATACACGGCTTTGCTTGCACTTTAGTTGCAATCACATCCCCTCATGCTTCTAGTGTTACAAACGTCTATAGCCGTATAACCATATACCTATATAAATATTTTATCCCGGATGGGTCAACAGTATTTAAGAATCGTGTGTGGGATTCGGCACAAAACATCCCACCCACTAAACTCACTTAGTTTTCCCTTCACACCCAAAAGGAATGAGCCGGTGTCCTCCTTGTGGTGGGTAATCGGTCCAGCGTTTTTTTTTTAACCCGGGGAATACGTCACCCTCCGTCAAGCAAAGTCAAGTTGGTACTATGGATGCGACGGATTAAATTCTTGTTAACATATTATTTAACATAGAGATAATCAAGCTAATACAAATGTACATGTTTGTCAGGTCATTCACACAAATGATTCTGATGATCTGACTTCTGTATCATGACATCAAAAATTGTTAAAGTCAGTAATCTTCCCATAAAGTATCGAAATTTCTTAGATGCCCATAAAAGACCCTTCCATAAAATCCGTAGATTCGGTGAGCCCTCCTATAAACTAGGTTCCTGTCAAAGTGAGGTTGTATAAAAATCTTAGACCTCCATTTTCCTCATTTAAACCTTCCCTGGACTTCCACGAATATTTCAAGACTAAAATTAGTCAAATCGGTTCAACCGTTCTCGAGTTTTAAAGAGACTAACGAACAGCAATTCATTTTTATTTATATAAATAATGTAAAATTACTTTTTCGCAACAACTACTGATTTCGAGCATGTGACATTCAACAGACCTTTAGAAATCCGACATTGTTTTCCAAAATATGTGAACTCAAAAAAACCAGCACTGAGAATTCTTGTCAGGGTCAAACGTGTCGAGACATATTGTTTACTTATTTAATGGTATTGAGTCAGCAAACTTCCACAATGTAAGCCTATTTTAAATCCGAAGGAGAAATCAGAAATGCCGATCGACGCGGCACGCTTACCCAGTTAGCAGGAAAGACCGTTGTCCAACAGTAAGTACATGGTTTAAACGTGAGTGCATTATTATCGAGCGAGCTTATGGTCAACGGTGACTTGTAAGTTTGTATATGACATGAGACAAGAGGTAAATACAGGTACACGTATTATTCACGTCATTTTGTGTCTTGAATGCAGCAGTATGTAGTAGGACGCACTTTGAACCGATGACGGCTGCTTTTGAGTTACGGAAATAATACTTCGGTTTATTTGTTGAAGTCGAGAGATCCATTGTCAAGTATCAGAATGATTAAAAAACGCCTGCTGACATTCTTGAGTATCAATCACAGAACAAGAAAATTTTCGTATCAATGATCGAAACTCGTCTCTAAAAGTTGTAATTGCTAAAATTTAACGCTTATTAGGTATTTGCCAAGTGTAAATATAAAACAAATATTTGATTCTTCAAATTTTAAGGCAGGTCAGGTAAGGTTAGAGCTACGACCAGTTAGGTATGAAGGAAGCGAACGAAATGACGACTTGACGAGCCGGTCTCGATAGCGGCTGTGTTTAATAAGACTCCTATATTGCTAGAAGTAGAACTTACAAGGAACACACATTAGAACGACAAATCAAAACAATCGTTGTATTTGACAAGTTAGAACTCTTGGTTGATTTGAACAATCAGAATTTTCACATGTTTTGATTAGTAATAACGTATTATTTTTGATGGATCAAAATAAAAATGTGCGTCACAGAACATATTGATGAATCTTTATTATCATCTCAACGAAAAAATGTAGACTTTCAGGCTTGACCAATAATAGCCTGAATCCTAAAAGTGTTTGCAAAATCGCCACAATCGAATAAAATATCATTTTAAACAACACTAACAGTCTCAACTATAACAAAGTCGTATACTTTGCTCACCTCAAACAATCACTTACACCCCTCGTTCCCTAGGTAAGAACGACTCGAAACTTCCGAGTTGTTCTGAAGTTTGTGGGCGAGTTTAATAAATCCCCTAGTCTGCAACATTTCCAGTTAAGGTTGACGATTTTCATAGTAGACAGTATTATTGTAGCAATTTTCCTGAATAGGATACTTTAGAGAAAATGTCGTCTTCATTCTTTTCGTTAAAATTTTATTGTAAAATCTAGCGAATTTACAAGTAAAAGAATTTTAACAGAGTCGAGAAAAACGGTTTAGACGTTTTTTTTTATGACTTGCTTTTTTAATATTACTTCAGTAGTATCGTTATCTACCACTGCGGTCTATTCCATTGAGGATTACTTGATCAAGAAGCATCGCTCTATTTGCTTCGACACTGTAAGCTCCTCCGATCTCAAGTGTACAGGCTCCCACATTAATATTGCCGGACCACAAAGCTAACATAGCAGCAGATTTTATAGGGTAATTAGTCAGTCAGACACGGTAAAAGTTCTATCACCAACCAGACACGAACCGGTACTCAAATCCTTCACCTCCGGATTTTAGACCCGATCGGTGTAACCAATGCTAATCGTGGTCAAAATTGTATGAACATTCCTTTATTTATCCCAAACTTTTATTTTATTTTACCCGAAGAACGTCGGTCTCCATAATTCGAAAAGTTGCTAATTTTAACTAGCAAAATGCTTGCTCAGAGTTTAAGATTGTAGTCGCTGTAGAAACTTCGCGCTGCGCTTTTAATGACGTAAGTGAATGCATTTCCTGAACTTAAATAATGTCTGTTGCAAAACTTATGATGTAAACTTTAGACGCCTGAAGTGTTGACGGGATCAAATGAAGTGATGTAATTTATCATTTTATTTGCTTTGTCGCTTCCTCGTGTGGTTGACATGGAAACTTAAATGGCGCTGTGTCGTTTAATGCATTTTTCTTACAGTAAGGAGACGTATGAGTAGAGTAGGTAGTAGCTTGGCTATTGTGCTTCGTTGAGTGAGTAAAGGTGGCGAAGACCCAGACCCTTCCCACCCTTCACCTTAACCTTTCCTCTCTCCCTATTCCATACTGTTCTCAAAGTCGCAGATGTCCACTGGCGGTAGAGCTCAGTACTATCGGGTACTTACCCGTTTGCCTCCCTGTTTCATAAAAAAAAGACTAAGTTCCTCGGCGTCTGCTAGCATACTTAAAATTAAAAGCTTGAAAATCAAAGTAGCCTAATAGTGCTACGGCATATCGAGCGATGTTTCGTCGTTGTCTCTCAATTAAATAAGCGGCAGTAGCCTTTTACTTGTACATAGTTGGGCACTGGGCAGTATGCCTGTTTGCAGAATGTGACTAAATAGAATATAGCAAATATAGCTAAAGGCATCTAATTTTAACAGTCAAATAGATTAAGGTCGCGTTTATACTAGAATGTTAATTTATGATGTCATAGATGCAAGTCCAAAAGTGGCAAGGGTTCCGTAACGTTAAATGCCATTGTCCAAGGAGAACTCCCACTCGATAGATTGATTAAGAGGCACAGTTTAGAGAGAAAGAGTATGGAAACGATACAAATGGTTATTTTGCCTTAAGTGACTTCACAGTAGGTAGGACCGCGCAGCCCATCTTATGATAAGATACCACTATGGCCTGTGCCATTGAGGTATACTTAACTAGAAAACTTCAATATGCAGTCACATTTGAGGCTCGTGTTAAGATAAAGAAAAGAATGGTTGATTTTTGTTCTTGTAAAAGGAAAGAGCCCATGTTACTTTTTTAATTCATGTTATCTGAAAGTAAACATTGTTTTTTTTTGCATTTAGACTCTACTTCAGTAGAAAATTGTATAAAATCACATATTTCTTGCTTCTTTTCAACAGTTCAACACTCAATCGGTGAATTGTTTCAAGGTCATCTCATACAACATTCCTCACTGTTATTAATCTTTTGATCCAAATGGTCAACGTATGTAGGCGTGGAGTCAAGTTTCACTGCTAACTCGTCGTAGGTGGATGAGAAATAACCCTCCAAATAATTCAGATTGTATAAAGTTTTACGATACAAATATTATTGTATTTTATGGTTTTGAGGGCGTACCTCAAAATGGTTATTTCACAAATGCATTAAAGTAAGGTATCAGAAAGTGAAAATAACTATCACTACAATGATAGGTAGCAGCATAGCGACGCTAGAAGCTTAGCTAGAAGGTAATATGAACTAATAGTTTTGTGGGAGCAAAGACAGGGATATTTAATAGGATTGTTTAAATTCTATTTAATATACCTGATGTGAATAGATGAAAATCTCCATGTATTGGATTAATCGCCATGCTTCCATGAATGGTATGGTATAACATTTTCATAATATGAATAAGGGTCTGGTGGCCATAGGTGTGACGTCTTAAAAATTAGGTATAGGTAATAATAATATTGGTTGATGAAGAATCAAGACAATACCAAACGATGTCTACTTATAACCGTTCAATGTAACACAAAATGCATTAAGATGTATGCAAGTGAAACTAGCTTCGGCCGTTGTCCGCAAACCGGGTAACTATAGCAGTGGGTCGGCGCCGGCGCCGGCCGTCCTCGCGCTTGCGCATACCGCGCGCTATAAGTTCTGTTATCTCGTTAGGTAGCTTGGTTTTTGTTACTATTTGTCTGTTTGTATCGATCTGGAGGTCTCTATGTACCAAATGTAAGTTTTTACAAAAATGTGTAAGAAATCAAAAGTACCCTATGTTCACCGGGGATAGTGTAGCTTTCCAACATTGAAAGAATTATTCAAATCTGTTCAGTAGTTTCGGAGCCTATACAAAACAAACAAATACCTCATCAAATCTACTTTATAATATTGGTAGGTATAGATATTTAGGTAAGATAAATATTTGTTAGGTACAAGTACTTTAAGATATTGATAAAATTCTTTGATTTTTTTCTCAGGTAATGCATCTATATCTACTGCAGCTATCATTCGCACAAGCGTAAGTAATTTTAAGACAAATGACGGATTTCCTATGACACGTTTATATATAAAATGTATCTCTTGAATTAAAACTATTAAACATCTTCATTTACAGTAAAAGTTAGCATCAACCTTTTTAAATAAAATACCAATATGTATGAATAGGTGGACTATTGTAAAACTGCGGTTTTAATAAAACAAGAAATCCCATATTGTATATTACAAAAGTATTTCCAAAAATTTACTCATGGCAAATTATGTAGATCAATTTTTCGACCAAACAGTGGAACAGACAAGTCGAATTTCACACATTGTTCTTATATTATATAATTTCACATATAAACCCATTTTAATTAATTTACTGCTGCTACAGAATCATTTGCTATTATCGATAGTCATCCTACACGTTTCTCAGCCGGTTCTCAGATAGACCGAAGGTCTGTGTTGATTGACGCACCTGTTCATATTCTTACATTATGTCTCGTTTATTTCTATTCCATCTGCCTATATTGTCACAAGTGTATTATTTTAACTAACACGACCTCTAATTGTATCAAGGATGGTAATGTATATAACGATAATGTATCGCAACGAATCAGGTTGGCAGACAGGCACGTAGCTCACCTGTTGTGGTCACATTCTGAGCTAAGAAAATCGCATAATATGCTGCCATACTGAAGGCGTCGAACCATTAATTTTAAAGGTGCTGGTTCCCACATTAATTTTGTCAGAACATAGCTAGAGCTGTTATGGCGGCAAAAAGTGACATTGTTGAGGCAGGGGTATGCCAGGGAACCTTATTTTGGAATCTGGTAACCCTAGCCGCGTTCGGTCACTCTAACCGGTTCGATTCGACCTTGCGCGAGCGCAACGTTCACTCACTGATCTACAGAAGCGGCGTTGACGTTTACAGGTGTCGACTTTGCTCCCACGCAGGAGTAAGACTGTACTTCTACTTTCCTTTAAGTATCCTTTTAGTTGGATGTCTTTTAACTAGGTACGCGGTGCAAATTCCCCTTTAAAGATCAACAATTGATGTACTATTAAACTTTTTTTTTTACATTTAAAAAGTATTCATTGATAAATTATTAACTATATAAACACTAGCGAATCTATACTAATAATTTTGTAGTGTCATGCTTCTTTTTAATTTTATAATTTACTAGCGGCTGATTCCGTGGTGTCACCCGCGAGGATTCAGGCGACTGGGACCAAATAAAACTGGGACCGCAGTCCCAGTTACCTGATAACATTTTTGAATCGGTCGACTGGGACCATATACCTAATTTCCTTTAATGTACAGTTAACAGAAAAATCAAGTTATAACTCAGGATTTTATTTTATTTAGTATTACGGTCAAGTATTTTTGAAGTGAAAACTTCTTTAGCGGCGTTGTACACTTTTTTATGGGGAAAAAATGTTAAACTCGCGACAGATTAGTAAGATTGATTCGCCATGCTCGTCGAAGTTATAGGCGCCCAGAAACACCAAAGAGTTTAAGTCACACGGAATATCTAATGGCGGAGTAGAATTTCATGGAAATAAAAGCGAGTGATGCAAAACTTCTATTTGAAGTACCAGGCGCCCATAAGTACCGAAGAGTAATCACACGGAATATTTCATCCTAAAATGGCAGCGTGGTGAATAAAATTCATGTAAAATAAAAGCGAAGTGATGCAAAACTTCTATTTGAAGTACCAGGCGCCCATAAACACCAAAGAGTAGATCGAAAATTCGTAAGACGGATGGAGAGTAGACAGCCGGTGCGGCGTTGTGTCAGTATGGATTTGTCATAAAAGTGACATTCGGTTGCTAAGTAACATTGTTATGAGGAGATGATTGTCATTGCAAATAAATATTACACCACGATATGTGCATCTTCTGACTTTATTATAATTATATAATATGAGTAATGAGTACTTACTTTATGGTGTATAAAGTTAAGAGACATTAAGACTGATTTTTATATTATTGTTTTGAGGAGATTTCTGTTGAATGTTTACTTAGAATTACTAGATGTAGGCATATGAGCCAACGTGATTTTTAAAACATAATTAAGACCAATGATATTAAGACTGTTATACTGTTTATGTAGGTAATACAAAAACTAACTTACCTTTGCAAAAATTAAGTTTGTTTTATTTGTGACACCTTTTCTGCTAACTGTACTAAATCTTGTATTTCAACAATGGATTTGTGGTTAAAATTACGGGTGGTCCCACTCGCCTGACAAAATAAACAAATAAAAACTAATCAGGCAACTGGGACCGCGGTCCCAGTTATATAGTGGTCCCAGTCGCCTGAATCCTCTCACCCGCGCGTAATTTCTTTTATCAATTATCCCCCTTTTCCCCTTACATTGCCGGTATTAAAAGTACCCGTCGATAGTGTAGCTTTTAAACAGTGAAAGAACTTTCCTAGTCTTTTGGAGCCTATTCAATACAAAAAAAAAACAAATCTTTCCTCTTTGTAATATTGACAAAAGTGCCTTGAAATTGGGGATCAATATTCTTTTTAAATTAAAATTCAAAGTTTTTGTTTATTATTTTAACCAATATATTATGTACATATACATCTTGATATAAAATATATACTTACTGACTAATATAAATAAACTTAATAACTTTACCTCAAATGCATTGTGTAATACCATTTTTCATTTCCTCCCACCCGGATTGCGTTGTCGAACTGTGTAAACGCCGTTTAAAATTCATCGATTGCAAGCCTGTTTCAATAAAATCATCAGTTTTGGTCATAATGAAAATTTTATTCTGTCTTTTATCATATTTGATTGCAACTGTTTAAATGTCCTTGACTTGCGCTCAGAAGTTTACGGATGCAATCTAGTTTTGTAGTTCGAATGATTTCAGATTTTATGCTTTGGTTTAAGTAATTGAACTAGAAATGTTTAGTGGGTTAGCTGCTTTTAAATTGGCAATTCTATAGATATTGCCTGATGCAGTTAGAACACCTAAATTAACAGTTACATTTTTACAATTTAAGCTTTTTTATAGTGTGGAAAGAGTTGCTAATTGGTGAGATTTCCTCTTCGCTAAATTTTTATGGATAAAATAATACCACGGATCGCAAATTGCAGCCAATACCATGTCAATTAAGTTATAAAACATTCTATTTCATACAGATAGTAAAAATAAACCTTTGACGTACTTGTTTTGTACAAGCGTTTGTGTATTTTACAAGACTTTTTCCAATTTTTCTTGTTATTTTACACTGCGGTGAAAATATATTTATTTATAATTGAATACAACTATTGGACAACATCACGATCTGACCCCAAAATACCTTGAGCGCTTGTGTTTCAGCAACAACGATGGTACCTCATGTAACACTTACAAATACACATCTAGACTAGAAACAAACATGGGATGTGATTCGAACCCACGATACCTGGCGCAATCGGGCCAGTAAATTCCCAAATCGACGATAGTTTCGTTTCCTCCTAACTTTATAATTGAGATGATCGTATAATCATACTATCCTTTACGCTAAGTCTGCAAATATCCTTAATCAATAAACCAGTGTTCTCTTCGTAGATAATATCTACTTCTATAATTATCGCATTTACCTCATCGGTATTCCCAAGTTCACAAATCACACAACATTCAGCTGTTACATCATCAAGACAAACAATTCTTCCATAAGCGGTATCATCAACATCGTTCATGTCTCCGATGCCATTCACCTTCGCTTTAATAAATCACCTTGAATCAGTCCTATTGTTGCTACGCCACAAGTGTTCCTGGCTATTTGTTTTATATGACGCATTTGTATTGTGGTGAGGTGAAAAATAATGTTTTCTTTTAGGTACTTTACAACTGGTTTGCTTAAATCTTCTGATTTTTCGTTAAGTTTTTGATAACGAACGCTGTTGTCCGGGTCTAAACCAAAGAATATGATTGGTCTAGACATGACTTATAAAATTTAATAAAAAATATGTAAATATTAAATAGGTCTTTAGTCAGACCTCCGCAAACAACGAACCAATTGAATATTGATTGTACATTATTATATCGATTGATATAAAGGCAACCGCGCGATGTTTTCCCTATTTATCGATAAACTCAAGTCTCAATGTAACATTTATTTATTTTTTACACATCTGTCATTAAAATTTAGGACTTTTTTATACGTAAATATTTGCAATTCATAGAAAATGATAGTAATCTTGACTCAAGGCCAGGATGTGGTCGACGGCTGGGTGTGGTCTCTTTAACCAATAGACTGTGACAAAGTGTCGTCACCAAGACTAATACTTGAACATACTCTAATCCCTAACAAGAGTTAGTATTGATTTCGTAAGGCTAACAAATGCGGGCTGTTTGAATACGATATTGCGTGCGGCATCATATAAAGGTAACAGGAAAGATTTGACAGTTAGTCACATTTGGAGAGCGCTCTTTGTATTACCATTTTCCTCTCTTAGGTAATTCTTTTTTTTTACGTTAGATTGGTTAGACACACAGCCCACCCACCTAATGGTTAGCAGTCATATGATTAATACAGTACCCAAAGTTACAATCCGTGTATTTTAGCCTTTTAGTACCTAACTTATGGATTGTCTAATGAAAACTGACTACCTATTTAGATATGGTATCATGAAATATGATATTGATTTAGATGAAATGCAGAGACCTGTAAATATTTAAGTACATCCGATAATCGGGCCCCTTTAAATTTATCGGCATATGCCTGAGTTCCGATGTGGCTTCAGATTTTGAAAGGAAACAGATGGTCTCCGTGAGAGGAAATAATTTTAAACTTATCAGGCTTCGTTCATTTTTAGATTAAAAACGGCAAAATACGCTGAGAATATTGATATGTTACTGCGAGATTGCTGTAGAAATTTCTCTAAGTCATCTTTCCCGGTACTTACTGGCTGATAGGCGTCTATCACCACCTGACAGACTCAAGTATTAACTACTTTTCCTCCATAATAAATTTGTTCAAGTTGTTAGCCGAGTAAAGAAACTGACCATCACGTAGAAAGCATTTCTTCAGATTTACAAACTACAGTTGAAGCGAAAACAGCGCTTTGTATGTTAGATACAGCATCTTCGTCTGAATTACAAGCAGATATCTGCGCAAGAGTGGTGCTTTCTTTGAAGCGAAACATCGCTGTATCGCGCGTGCGCGCGTCAGTCGCTCACGGCCGTCCGTAGAGGCCGCACGCGTCTTCCTTCTCGCGTCCGCGAATAATAAACAGTACGCCGATCCGTACCGTTTACGTCACAATCTTAGTGTCAAAGTGTCCACAGTGCAAAAACAAATATTCTGTGATTAAACAACTTGGACTTACCCAAGGTTAATACAGTGTCAGTGCAAAAACTGGAGGATCTTCAAGAGTTTTTATCGCTGTGATCGTCACGCACGTTGACTCGTTTTTATATTGGTTTGCATTATTGTAATTATACGTATAATTGTTACCAATATTGCGAAGGACGTTCTAGATATTTGGTTCTTTTGATTGACATCCGCTTCCTTCTATTCTGCGATAAATCACCGAAATGCTTTAGCAAGACTAGGTTCTGGTGGGATATAATTTTGTGAGTCATTTTCATGTTCAAGATTTGAGTAGGAAGATATAATACCTAGTCAATTCTAAATTCCCTTCAAGTTGACAGAACACTGTGGGTTGATGAAATAGACGGAAGTAATCAGAATATACTTCTCAGCTGTTTTGAAAACAAAAGAAATGCCTACGTTTATAAAATTAAAATGTCAACTGTACTGTGTGTGACAATAATATGAATAACTCTATTGTTATGATTTCGTGAAGAACAAGTTTTTATAACGATACTTTCATAACAGTTGTTAATATATTTTATTGGAAGATAGTATAGTACTGGAATATCACGATTATTATTTAAAGACTTGTTATGGCATTACGATATCTATTCTCACGAGTTTATCTTTGACACATATTTTATCCCGCCTTGTATATGTATACATACTTTCATTTATCTCCTGCCATTTGTGACATAGATAGATTATTTAGTAAATTCTAGACGTATTTAAGATAGGTACTTCAAATATTTATGCGAAAATTAGAAAACAAAAATGGAAATCGTAAAATTTATCGTCGTGGTCATATTAAGATTGTAAAGTCCTTGCTTTAACATGTTACCTATTTCTTCATTACTGGTTTTGTAACATTGATCATCTCGTCTTAAAACGTGACCTTTGAAATTACCTTGACTGTTAAGTATATTATAATTAGTAGACCCAGTAATATTTGCTAAGAATCTTACACGCAATGTTGCTGCTAAAACTCGCGGACACCTGTGTACATTTGTATTCTTAGTTTCAAGTGAAGAGCCATTGTTATTTACCTGACTGTTTGGCGTTCCCCTGAAACTCTTTGAATGGATTGTTTGGTTTCAAAAATTGCGAAAGAAAGTCATGTGAATTTTTTACTGGTTCAGTTTTTAGTCTTTGTTTCATCATTTGTTGTGTGAGACTAAATTAGATTTTAAATGTTTTTTTTTTTAATCTAATCTGTTCTATACATTTATTAATCCAAAGAATTTTTAACTGGTTAAGTTTTTAGACTTTGTTTCGTCATTTGTTGAGTAGTATATTATGTTCTATACATTTATTAATCCAAAATTACATTAGGTTATTAAGTTGTGATATACGAACTTGTGTTGTGATGTAACATAATTTGAGTTGCGGATTTATCCTATAACTAGCGGTCGCCACCGCGGTTTCACCCGCGCATAATTTCCTTTTTGAACTATCCCCCCCTTCCCCCCACTTTTCCGGGATAAAAAGTATCCTATGTTTTAATCCCGGTTATAAACTATGCGTGTGCCAAATTTCATCTAAATCCGTTCATCCGTTCTCGAGTTATAAGTGTTGTAACAAACACGACTTTCTTTTATATATATAGATTTAGTTTGTTTTATTACTTGCTCTAATTTATTAAATCAGATTTGTTTTGATACGATTTGAGTTCATTTGAAAGCAATTCAACCAAAACAAGTCTGAGCGACAGTGAATCGACTACAAATACTGCGGAAGTTACCAAAAAACCTCCGGTGTTGTTCGAAACGGATGCTGTTCTTATTCATTCGTCTCTGTTATTATAATAGGGGATTCGTCTCGGTCTGTGGGAGCTATTTCAGGTGGTTCGTTTTTACTTTATCTCTCATCATCTAGACATTTATACACAGTTTAACTCGCATTTGTTATTTTATAAACTGCGCAAGAATTTTTTACATTTTCATCGGTATAACTTTCATAGATTCGAAATTCAAGATCTTTTTTTGCGTGTTGAATGATGAGATATTTAGTATTTTATTTTATGACTTTGTTATTTTCTACTACTTTCCCTAGTTTTGATTGTTGAAAGGTATTCGGGCTCGAACTTTTACGATACAAAAACATTGTATCTTTCGCTTAAAAGCAAATGTCGTGGTCTTGTTTCGAACTACAAATTTCTTTGGGGTGCTAGTTATTTATTTATTACTGACGTATTGACCCAATTTCTTAAGAAGACGACATTCGTTGATTCTATCTTGTATAACACAAGTGCTTAAGATACTTTTTTTTTTAAACTTATCTCAATCGATGCATAAAGTGTTGTACATGTACATAATAGTTTTTTTTTTCTTATTAAAATTGCAGAAGCTTCTCAAACATTTTGTTTTTTGACGTGTTATTTATTATGTATTTATAGGTAGTTTTTCGTTTGCCAAGGACCGTGTTCACTATTAATAATCCATTTTTATGCCACGCTAGTAATTTAACCTCGGCTTATTTTTATCTTTTAGATTTTTTTAACTTAGTGCGTCATATCTGTCTCTGGAGTGTTTATAAAAAGACCACCGACGCTTAATGTGACGTTGATATCGTCTAGAAATAGATGGTCATCTTTATTTAGTTCTTATTCGCAGGAAAATCCCATATTTTTTGTTTATTAGGTGCACATTAAGCTTATTGCTACCTAAAATTTCAAGGCAATTTGGAATCGTTTTTGTAAGTTATCTTGCAGATCGGGCAATATTAACAAGTATAGCGGAGCTACTGAGGAGAAAATGTTCTGTGATGTATTTTGTGTTTGATACAATATAATATTGCATTAATCTTTTATTATAATCATCATATTAGTATCTCTTTCTGTATTCGACTTATTAACTTTAACTTATCCCAGGTTTTCGCAAAGAACTTTTCCGCAGATTTGTGTGAAATCCAGGCTTCGAGACCCAATAAGTTGTGGGCATCCGATAAGGCCCCTGCGTTACACTTCTAAGCTACACCCGGCTGAGGTCGGTAGTAGGTAGTAGCGATCCGTATTTTAGGAGGTGAAAAGGCTTTGGCTATCTAACAAAATCTTTAATGGAAACGGGAAACATATTATGTGTGACCCAATATTAATACGGTTTCAAGTTTCATAGAAACATCGGCGTTTTAACCAATTGCTTATTTCAATTTAATGAGTTCTAAATATTCTGTATCGATTGATTACAGGAAAAATTTGATATCTGTTAAAGCAGCAGCATAAGTTTATTCAAAGCCAGGGGAAATTACTCCAATGGCCAATAAGAAGTTACTTCCACCTGACTATTTCCTTTCCACTTACTTTTTATCACAATACGTGACGTATAATCTTTCACAAATGTCTCAAATCGCGATTGTATAATTGTATTTATCTGTCTGTATTAGCAATAAATCAATTGCTCATCACACGACAACGACTCTAGAAAAGAAGTTATTGCGTATGAAATTATTAGGGCAGTGTGTATAAAAAGTTTTCTTTTTTTAAATTCCTACGAAAAGGTTAGAATATTTGATGTTATTTACGCAAAAACCTTCTGATTTTTCATTTTCTTTATTAAATGGAGCCCTTATTAATTTAATGAAGTAAACATCTTCATTTCCCTTTATTAAAAATATGAATTCGTTAGTCACCGTAAACACAAAACCCAATTATTCTCAGACAATACAACGGGTACAATACAATCAACAGGTCTTCTTATCACAAGAGTAAACAAAGGGTTTTCACGACTGCAGATACGTATCATTCTTGACCTTTTTGGATCTTTTTGGCTTTCCGTAAAGCGCTGTCATTCACAGCTGCAAACGAGCTAGGGTCTCCAACAGGGTTTAAGAAGAATTACAATGCAACAAGATTATATCTACTCTTTTGAGTTTTTTTTCCAATACGTTAACTACATAATTATATTCTTATTAAACATTGTTGGAAGAAAATTTATCCGTTGGTATACGGTCTTTGCGCATAAAAGTTATGTTAATTTTGACTATTTTTTATGTATTCAAGTAACTCAAGCTCAACAAGATCTTTTTATTTATTTATTTATTTTTAATTTTCAAGATTAATATTTTCTATACAAATATTGAAATTTTTTCATTTATTGTCGTAGTTTAATATTTGTTTGAACCTAGCTATACGAACCGACCCGCAAGAACATACACATGTTAGAATTTCCAAGTTTTTAGTTATGCTATAGTTTTCCTGTATTACGGATCCTACACCCATCCGCATAGGCGAAGACATGGTCGAGGGGACGGACCAGTTTAAATACCTGGGATCTGTTCTCCACGCATCCGGCGACATCGACTGTGACGTCAGGTCACGCATAGCTGCAGCGTGGGCAAAATGGCGGGAGGTGTCTAGCGTCATTTGCGACCCAAGAATGCCGGTTAAGCTGAAGGGACAGGTCTATAAAACCATCATTAGGCCTGTCCTTTTATATGGTTGTGAAACGTGGCCGGTACTTGAGCGACACAAGCAGGAACTGCGAGTCACGGAGATGAATATGCTGCGCTGGATGTGCGGAGTTTCGCGGAAAGACCGCATTAGAAACTCCCGCATCCGCGGCAGCCTTCATGTCCGTGATATAGCAGACAAACTGCAAGAGGGTCGCCTACGGTGGTACGGGCACGTTTTACGGAAACCGGCTAACTACGTGGGAAACAAATGCCTAGCTATGCCGCCTCCGCCTGGCCCCGGCAGGAGAGGAAGACCAAAGAAGTGCTGGCTTGGCGTCTTGGCGGATGACATGCGTGCCAATGGGCTCACCACAAGGGATGCACAAGACCGTCCGAAGTGGAGGAGGAAGAGTAGGAAAGCGGACCCCGGGCCCCGCAAGGGCGCAACCGGGATAACGCTGGGATGATGATGATAGTTTTCCTGTATTAACGCCAATAAGGCACCCCTGAAATTCTTAGTTTTGTTCTAAACAACACCCACAGCTGTTCTCGCCCACGATTCTTGTGGGCGGCAGAACATAACCTCCCTTAGGGCTTGACATTTTCCAGTCTCGGGGGAAATTCTGGTTTACAATTTGGAATGTTAACATTTTCATTGTGCTATTAAAATTAGGTTTCATTGTTTTTGATGTTCATTTGGTTGATTGTGTTAGTTTGGTGTTAGTAGTTTAAGAATTACCAAATTTATGCAATTTATTATGATTATGATTATTTGGCTCTCATTTCTATTTAGTTTTACTGCTTATTTTTGTGTAGCGATAATTTTATCCCTTTTTACTCTAAAATTGAAGTTCCAAAGGAGGCATTGTAGACACCCTGCAAATATTAACTTTTACCATTTGCAGTAATCTTGCATAATAATTACCTAGTCAGTCAAATTGTCTTATTGGGATTTAAATTGCGCTGCAGAATGTTTCTCTTGGGACGTCTGAGAGTCATTTTGGTTGCTTTTAATTGCTGAGTTTTTGGAAGCTACCACAACTATTTTCCATTGTTTTCCATAAGAGGGGATACAAATAATTATACGATTTGTTGTTTAAGATTTCCAGTTATTATTTTGTCTTTTAAGACTCCTAGTTTCTGCAAGAAAATTGAAAACGGATTTCTTGTGTTCGTAACTATGTAGATAAGATAGTTGAGGTCATTTGACTTCAAATTCGTACGTTTTATATTATGAATGAGTAAAGTAATATAGTCTTTACTCCTTACAGTAGTAACAGGGAATACCTCTGTGTTTTGTAGGTAAAACAATGTACATATTTAACAAGACAGTAGCCTAGTTTAGAACTGCTAAAGTTAATTTATGTAAACATACATCTACAATTGCTCTTTGTTCAAAGCAAACTTGATGCAATGAATTAAATAACAGTGAGTTTAGTTTGTATTGACCTTGACACTAGAATGAAGATGCACTGTAAAAGCATTTCCAAAGCTTCAGACATTCTCGACAAATAAAATTGTTAAGCTTTTGTGAATTTTCTTTGTTTGCTCAGCGTATTGTAGTTTCTAATCGTGCAGTAACTTATCTATGAAAATAATTTTGGTACCTAACTTTTAATATTCTTGTTTTCAAGAAGTTGACTTACAATATGCTTTTGTTTGTTGTAGGCCTTCTTTGGGGTCATCAAAATTTATATTTATATTTTTAAAGACTAATTTACAATTCATGCACTTTTTAAATTGAAAATTAAAGTAGAAAAAGAGAATCTGTTAATGTTTACATTATATTATAGCGAATGATTAATACTTTTTTGAATTATAATTTTAGTACCTAAGTATTAAAATGAAGGGGCCAATTTCGTTATTATAAAATCGATAAAATGATTGAAACTAATAGTCAAATCTCTTACTTCCACCATATTATTATGTCAGTAGGTACTATATTATACTTTACTGTACTGTAACCCTCGATACATTGTGTTGTGAGTCTAGCTAGATCCGGCATAAATCACGCTAAGTCTAGCTCATAATCGCGTCATTCCACTTGAGCGCTATCGTAACTTGTTTTGGATTTGTAAGACATTATGTCCATTTAAAGTTGGTGACCTCGTTGGTGTAATGGTTGACGTATTGAGGCGTTATCTAGGGGTGCTGGTTGCAAACATGAGTTGAAAAATTATTTCTTGCATACATTCAGGGTCCGAATCTGATTTTCATTGAGGCCATGACGATTTTTTATTAAATGTTTTTGAAAAGTATCCTGTTAAAAGAACACGACTGGGTAAGGAAATAGTGAAATAAATGTTATCTTATGCATGTAAAGTGGCTTTAGCAATGGCATTTAATATGACAATAAACTGAGGTCATATTATAGGTCCACTTATTTAATAACTGCATATAAATATTTTCTTTATTAACTAAGGAACTATGTCTTTTTTGAATTCATGGTTTTCAGATTAATATGAAATAGTATAAAGATTAAAAGAAGTATGGGGCCCATCGTTGAACCTTGGAGAACTCCCATAAATCAAATGACGGTGTTTGAATAGAAATATATTAATACTGATCCAAATGAATGAATAAGTAAGTAACGTAGAAATGACTTCATGTCTTTTTACTTCCACGTTGCTTATAATTTCATATGAAGCGGGGCGTCACGTGTCATTAAATATGTAAATATTATTGACTTAAAAAGAAACAGATGGCTGTGTTACGGAGTATCTGTTATCACAATCTAGTATAAACGTTATCATTGCTCAATTATTACTAATCATAAACATCGAAAATTTAGTCCACATTACTTAACAATCTCAACTCATTAGAAACCCCTTTTACGTTCCAAATCTGAGATTGTATTTTTAACACCGTCATTTCGCGTTTACTTGAAAAGGTATCATTACCGGAGCAATTTCCATATTTGACGAAGGCAGTCTCATGCGGATCATGTCCAACGGGGCGTCGAAAAGTTACACATCTTCCCGTTAAATTATTCATGGTACGTAGATTTCAGACGGTCCTTGCCAGACGGAAGACAATAAAAAGCGGTTTGCAATACGTAACGGGAATATAAATCGGGAAGTGTTGAATACGGTTCGTGTTGAAGAATTGGGACACTTAAAGTAGGCTTCTTTTAGGGGTACGTGCCGTGCCGCCATTTGAAACGGCGAGTTCTGTGGATTTCTTGTGTGACAGGGAGCTTTACATCTTTAGATTTTGGAAACTGATTTGTACTAAGTGGGTCCTTCAAATTACAATAACGAAGGTCTATGGACAATTGAAATTGTGAAAACACCTTATTTCAAAGTGAGAAGGCCTTCTAAAACTACTCTATAAATCAAAACTAGGCAAGCGTGTTTAGCTTATAAACTATTCAGGTTCTGAAATCTTACGTTTATAACTTATTACAGTGGTGGTCAACGAATTAAACGCTAAACTCTGATATTTAACAGATTTAATAGTTGTAAATTAACGCTTAAGTACTGTCGTTAAAGAAATATTACTCTAAGATTTTAATTTTAACAACAACATTAACTCTCTCTTGAAGATCCGGTCTGTTTTAATTCCAGCTTTTACATTAATGTTCGAAGATAATTTTTTCCGTGTTTACCGCTGAAGACCATTGCTCTTGATTTTATTTTATTGCCTCGTCACATTATGTATTCAATGAAGTAAGTTACGCAGTGACAAAGTTATGGAAGTGTGAGGCAACGCTCAGTTAACTTGCATTTATTTTTATTACTGTAACAAACTTTGTGATAAAAGGTGGCTAATATGGTAGTTGTTTTCATGACTTTCGAATACCTCTTAGCTGGCTATCATCTAAGTCAAATTTGCTAATATAGTGCATTTTGCCTTTTTCGCAAATAAAATTGTGGAAGTCAATTGGTTCAGCCTCCGAGATCCTAGTGCATTGAACAACTAATCCTGGTTTAATATCGTTTACTGGAATAGGTGATAGTTGTCAGCCACCATTAGGCCTTTCTGATATTCTATATCTACGACTTTGGTTCTTCGTTCTTTGACCATTATAAGGAATAATAGTCCTCCAACACAGAATTTCGGTGACGGCGGCCAATCTCAACGGAGATTGGCCAACTACGCAGGACATAGTGCCCAAGTGTGTGCGCACTGAGGCATTCTCTGTTCCTTCACCCTCATAGTCCGGTGAGACGGCAGTCCGACATGACCGAAAAGAGATCAGGCGCAGGACCAACGGCTTATCGTGCTTTCCGAGGCACGGGGGTATAAGACCTCAACTTTCAGACTCCGAGTGGTTTTTTGGGACATTTCAAGACAGAAAAACCCAGAAAACCATTTTCGGCCCGACCCGGGGTTTGAACCCAGGATCTCTTGCATGCAAGGCAGCGAGCTGACCACTATACCAACGAGGCAGTACAGTACTTCTAAAGCCATTTTGATCTGTTATTGTAATAAGATGCGTCGCCAGGTGCCCGAGCCATCTGCATGTGCACGGCTGTTGCGTGACCAGGGAATTTGCGTGCCTCTGCCCGCTCACCTGCTTCGGATCTTTTGCTTTGTTTTCTACTTAGCTCGGTGTATAGGTGAGCGATGAGCAGTGAGTCGTTTTTGTGCTTGTTTATAAGTGGCTTATGCTCACGTTTTCCTTGTGTCCAAACCGAAATTAAATCTTTTGTATCTTTAATCCAACTAATGTATTATATTGCAGCCAGAATGCAGAATAACTTTTGTAGTGTTACAGTCTGAGGACTGTGTTCTTGTGATTGTTGTGTGTTGTGTGCTCACTATTAGAACTATAGATTAACAACATGCGTCTATCGTCACCAACTTTTGCTTTAAATAGCATTCTAACCCTTATTTCAATATTACATACATTTGGCAATAACCTGTAATATGTCGTAAACGGGAATGTTTGGCGATCAAGTTGGTGCTAAAATTACTTAGCATATGTGGTCACGGGAATGTTTGATTGAGATGGGATCAAAAGATTCACGCTCCTTTGAACTAAGTTCGGAGTTACTAGCAAATGTATCAATGTATTTTTATTAACCATTAACTAAGCCTTTTGATTCCTGTCCAGTTTTGATATCGAAAAAAAAGTCGCTTCATGAATGTAGCATGCTAGTTATATTGGGATTACTAACTCTTCTATATACTGTGGTACTGGTTTAGAAGCTAATGTAGATTGTTTAGTTTGAGTTGTTTTTCGTATCCTAAACTGGAAACTTATTGGCAGGTGGTTAATTGTAATTAGCTACCTACCGTTGTTAAGGTACGCCATGGTCGCTCTAAGTAGAACATAGTTACATTTAATTATAGAAAGTAATATTGTTGTTTTTGTTTGTACAATATATGATCGTCATTGAAATGTAATGTAATTATGTATTTACTTACAACTGCAGTCTATGTGTCATGAAGTCCTTTGCGTAGGTCCTTACGATTTTTATATCGAGTAAATAAATATTTTGAAAAGGATTTTTTTACTTAGCATTCAATCGATTTAGCTTTAAGCTTGATTTAGAAAATTCCAAATCAGAAAGTTCATTCCTTACCTTCTCATGTTAACGGCCCAGTTACATCACCATAGCTATCACTTTGAACGATTACCTTCATTAAGACACAATACTGTCTATTCACAAGAAAGAAATTATAACGAATAATCGAAGGCGAATCGTTCCAATTTTAATTTTTTTTAATAATTCCGAACGGGCGATCGCGCCGGCTCACGGGTGAAAGTGAGAACGCCATCTGTTTAGTGACGTAACTCAAATCGGGCATTGTCCGCTCGAGTTAGTTTCGACACGATTGGCTAATGACAGTCTGTGGATTGTCATCGGAACCCCTTTATTCGGCTTCAGACAGTACGGTACTTAGGTATACCTTCAACTTGTTAATTTGCTGGACATTTTTTCATGAATTATTTGAAATACCTCAAAACACAATGTTAACATGATATTCGTTTTTCATTTAGTTAACTGGTTGGTCTGGTGGTTTTTGGTGCCTTCATTTGCCTGATAAGGATATTATGGTGATTATCTTGGGATCCAATTTTTATTTCCAAATAAACGTTGTATTTTTTTGTGTTTTTGTCCTCAATGTATTCCGAAACCTCTAAAATACGGACAAATGTTTTTTCGCATAGAAAAATAAAGATTGCTTTTTGTTTTAAAAGGAGGCAAAGCTATGCGTGTCTTTCGAAAAATCCGTCACAAAAAGGCAACACGGTATTATCCGCAAGGATGGAGTGTTTTAAAGTGTAAGGCCGTTGCCTCAACGGGTCGTGAATTCGAAACGAGTTTCATGTAGGTACCTTGTTGCAAAGATTTACAGCTGTGTAAAAGTAGCTCTTGCCGCCTTGACCGAGGTCGAAAATCCGGTTCCTACTGTGATTTTTATTGACTTTTAGTTTTATTTACACTTTTTAAGAAGTAATATTTATCTCACTATGTAGGCTGTTGCGAATCACTCTCGATTTTGTTTATTTGGACGATGTTATAGCGTGCAATTTTTAATTTTGACCTCATCTCGTTTCAGTCGTGGTCGTTGGTTGCTATTATTACGGTATGTATATTGTTTGAGGCGCTCGTGGCGCAGCTGTGACAGTGGTTCGTTAGCGATAACGAAAGTCAAGCTACCTACGCCGCAGTCGGTTAATGGATGGGTGACCATTCTGACCATATTTAGTGACATTAATTTCGAGCGTCTCCGTGCTTCGGAAGGCACGTTAAGCTGTTGGTCTCGGCTGATATTTACTAGATATTAGTCGTCAAGCCTAGTCAGAGGCCATTTGGCGGCTTGATAACATCTGATATTAAGGTTGGTCACTTGCCTTACGCACCCCTCCACCAACCCGCACTAGGCCAGCGTGGTGGAGTATGGCCCACACTATCTCACAATTGAGATAAGGCCTGTGTCCCAGCAGTGGGAACGTATATAGGCTGATGATGATGTATATTGTTTATTGTTACAATGTTGTAACTGGACTTGCAAATCCTAAAAGTTACAAATATGTCTCATATTTTAGTTTTTAAAAATCTCCTTCTTTCTCCGAGTGCTTTTCCTAGATAGGGGAATTTCTTATCAAGGTAAGCTTACATTGTACCCCATTCCATTACATTGCAGTGACTGCCATATGACCTCCGTAACCTTTAACTGTGGAACTAGACTTGGCTGATCTAATTAATCATAGCTACACAGTACTTCGACTGTGCTGGATTCTTGCCGATGTTTTCCGTCACCACCGAGCTAGTGGTATGTATTTTTATACGCACATAGAAAACTCCATAGCTGCTCCCCAAGATTCGAAGAACCACGGTTAGGAACTTAACCCAGAATTCCAGATACGACACCAGTAAAAGAATTTTCGCTATTACTTGCAGTAAGCACTTCGATAACTCCTTATTGGACCGCAATCGCCCACAAAATAGACAACCATTCGCTTTCAATTTTCAGTGGCGGAGTCAACTCGTCCCAAACGAGTTTCCGTGATGCGTATGTGGGACGACCTACGGAGGTCGTTGCCGCGACCTCCGCAGTGACCTCGAGTTGGTTCGGACCGGTTCTTAAGATACTTGTGCGTACCTGCGTAGATTTGGGATCGAGCTCTGTTATGTCATTTTTGGAAATGATGGAAGAGAAAGTTGGGATTTTTTATAGGCAGTTTTAATCTATTGATATCTAATGCTATCGTTTTATGGCATTCGTAAAAATAAATATGAAAGGCTGTAGTACCATGAACTTTGTACCAGAAGATTAATTAAAGTAACAGATATTTAAAGGCCTATTAACGATTTACTGCGGAGCTAATGAACTTACTTGAACTTATACTTACTATAAATATACTCATAAATACAAAAAGATGCGTGAATAGATAAATGGGTTTAATACTCACACACAAAAACGGATTTAGATGAAACTTAACAGTACTATCTCTCGTTACAGTATATGTACAGTATAGCCTCGATGGTCTAGTGGTTCACGAACGATCATGATGATTAGGTTGGTTTTGTATGCATGGTGATTACGCTAATATTTCAATTTGACGATGACATTCATCATCATCATGTATGTCGAAAGCTGCATTAAACTTTACTCCTTTCAAACTTCTAGACTAATTTGCTGCAACCAGTCCTCAGAAGCCGAAATCAAATTATTGAACTCCATCAGTTCCCCAGGAAATCTTTATGGACGATGAAGTTAAATAGGCTTGATACCTTACAGTAATATAGGTTATACATCAGAATTACAAACAGTTTACTAGCTGAAGCTACGACCTATATTCATTGTAGAACGAAATATAAGTATAGTGAAAAATTGGAACGTCTTGATTAAAGAGAATAAAGACGAGACCAAACAATAATAAATACAAACTGGATCACCCAATTATTACACGCAAAGAAAATCATTCCAAGAATTCAACTCAAAGCTGGTTTGACACTTTGAATTATTTCAAGAATTCCAAATATTGTCCCAAACCATTATGACTCTTGGTTATGTAACATCACATTCTTCGCATATTAAACTGGTGTCTGGCATTTGAGAGACTGATGAAAGTTATCCATAAAAGTCCGAAGTGAAAATATTCTCTTTACACAGTCGTTTATCCACCACCATAAGACTGGTTCCATAGTTGAGTTGATCTCAATTTTGGGGACATGAACATTTTGGGAAATGAACATTTCGGGATATGAACATTTCGGGACATGAACGTTTTGCACCATGATAACATTTTAGGAATTGAACATTTTGAACCTAAACGATCTCAAGGCCAAAAAGTTCTTGATAGGTATGATGTAGTATTTAAAAAAACATTTAGTTATAAATGCTACTAATTAAATCCTCTAAGCCAAAGTCTTCTGTGTAAAACATAAATCAGTTGAGTTCTCGAGTTAACTTCCCCGTGCCTTAAAAGCGGTTATCTTCGCTTTTCGTTTCGGAAAGGAATCTATAGACCGTCAACGTCGTGCTGGCCGCTCCTGCGGGGTACAGGGGAAGGCAGGGACGGGGCAGCACGCGGCTCGTGCGTAAGGCCACGCCCACCGCTACACATGTAACGATTTGCGATTTAGATAAATCTTAAGATTTTAAATGATACGAAATACAAATTTAGATCTTTGTGGCTCAGTGTTCATCGGATTGACGGTTCAGGGTAAAAACAAGTAAATAAGAAAGTGTATTAGTAAAAGAAATTTTAAAGAACATATTTTACATAATCGTCCTAAACTGAATGTCACACGATTAACAACAACTTTAATTATCATCGCAATCCATATCTGTTTCCTCATCGTTGCAATCATAATCTGTGTCCGTGTCTTCATCTAAGTTAATAATCATCCTGCAAACAAACAACATTTCAGTGAGTACCTACATAGTGCAAAATACATATACGCTATGAACAATTTCCTTTGTTTGACGTCCAATTGGTTTTATCTTCGGATTCATCTTCGATTGTAACCTCGTCTGCTCCTAAGATTCAAGTGACCGAGACAAGCGACCACAGACGACTGGCGCTCCGTTGCACGCGTCGTGCTCGCTCCCCTCCCGCCACACTTGTCGCTTCCCCTCTGAGACCCTCTTACCGCGTCCCTGCCTACCCCTGTACCCCGCAGGAGCGGCCAGCACGACGTTGACGGTCTATAGGAAGAGTGTCCTACTAAGTAATCAAAATACTATATATTGTAACTAGCGGGCGCCCGCGGTTTCACCCGCGTGGTTCCCGTTCCCGTGGGAATTGATCAAAATCCTTTCTTAGCGGATGCCTACGTCATAACATTTACCTGCATGCCAAATTTCAGTTCGATCCGTTCAGTGGTTTGGGCTGTGCGTTGATATCTATCTATGTCAGTCAGTCAGTCAGTCAGTCAGTCAGTCAGTCCTTTGAGTTTTATAGTATAGACTAGGTCTAGAAATTATTATTGCGAGTATATTATTTATTAGTCTTGACTAAACCATAATTTAAACTACTATGTCATACAAAAATACAGTAGTTGATAAATCTACAAACGCGCAGTGTGAATCAACTTTAGGCGAACCCAAAAAATAACATCAAAGTCAATTTTAATTTAAACATGAACTGAGCTATGAAAGAAATGTTTACGAATTACGAAAGCGGGCTTTAAAATTTTATTACTGGCGCTAAATGACATACATGTTGCCATAAGTTCTTTGTTGGACGTTACCAAGATTGTTTTAAATAACTTTCATATCAAATGTCAAAAGAATTCAATAAAAAATAATAGTTAGGAGGGCTTTGTGTTTAAACGGCAGCCATTAATAAAATGTTTGATGGTGTTCAGTGTTAACGGATTAAGTCTAAACCCTTAAGTTAAAAACTCCTTTGGCTGTGAAGAGGAATCCGGGGGAGTTCACACGGCTGCAGGTTTCGCTGCGGTGTTATGTTGGTTTAAAAGCATTCTCCTTTGCAAACGTTTTAACAGCATAATATGTAACTCGACAATCGCATACATTTTACTTCTGAAGTTGCATTAAAAATATGTTGCATTTAAACAAGCGACTGTTTACACAAGGAAATGCAACATTAGTGACATAAGAGTAGTTTTTAAATGCAGTTTTTTTTATAATCACTAATTCAATTATATCTATAAGGAAGTTGCTAATTGTCAACTCTATAAATAACCGTTGGAAGTCAATTTATTGTTTTCTGTTTTCACATTCACTGTATTTGCATAATTAATTATATCAATATTATGTATGTTTATTATTAAATTTAACTTCAATGTTTCCTATTATTTAAAATAGCTTCATAAATGTTGTTATACTTATGTCTCTGTTTCGGGGATGGGCTGGTTTTAGTGGCTAAAAGACGCTTTAGTCGGAGTCCCACACACGGCCGCAGAATTAGCTAGCCTGCGGTTACTCATTCTGCTCCGAAAAAAAAAATGTTCTATGTCTCTGTTGGTTAGTAAGGTCTCCATAGCTTAATTGGGGAGGGCATGGTGCTGGCAATGAGAAGAACTCTTTTTTGCCGGCCTTTTAAGCGTCCATAGGTAGTGGTAACCACTCATTATCATGCCGGCCATAGGCTCGTGGTAAAAATAAAAAAGTATTTAATCTCTTTTACTTGTTGGTTAATTTGTCATACTAAGTGCCAGCTCCTATTTTACCTCAGTCTTCTCGTTACTTCAAAAACCCATTAAATTATTATCTTCCTCGTGAAAGTAATCTCATATTCCACGCTGGCGACACAGTTATCAATAGAATTTTGTGCTTAGATATTCTAAGACAACAAACCCGGTCGCAGTCTAGACTTAAATTGCATAAGTTTCAGAATTCCTGTATCACTTTTCGCTACTCCGGTCTCATTATGAAGATAATTTTGAACTAACTCACACGTGATTATGTAGCGTTCTCAGTAAATACTTGGTTTCGTACATAACGATGTTGCAAGTAGATCTTGTTAAGCGGTGAGTGTTAACCCACTTGTTACTAGCGTTCCTTTAACGGACCACAGTAAATAAAAAATCATATGCATCATGTAGGTAGTTTTTTTCTCACTTTGATGAGTCTAGTGTGTTGTAAATGATTGAAGTTAGTACTTATTCACTTCATTTGTTGTTTCGTGTGATCCTGTTTTATTATATTGAACTGTGACTATTTTGGTATTTTCATCATGAGGAAGCACAGGTATGTATCAGTATAATTTCATAAGTCATTGTTATTTTATAAATTGTATTATAGGAAGAATGACCCTAAACTATTTATATCTCGTATTTTGAGTAATAAATATACATGATTATTTATAAAATTTGATGTTTTTTACAAGTGTTCCTTATAAGGACCAATAGTAAAATGCCCTACTGTGAATAATATACTTATAGTTTGACTGTATTTTGTTTTAGAGTCCGGAAAAAGTATTTGAAGCTAAATAAAATATTGGAAGAGTTAGAATGTGATGAGGATGAGGCAATCCCGGATTACATATCAATTTCGCCACCTGAAAATTTCAATGCTGATGTCACAGATGAGGATTCTGGTGAAGAAAATAAAGAAATAGTGGTTTATAAATGGCATGATAATAGTGTTGTGACAGTGATATCAAACATAGTAAAAGTTATGCCCACTAACAAGATAAAAAGGTTTTTACAGCCGCACAAGAAATACATATTAGTCGATCAACCTTCCACAATCAGAGCTTACAATGAAAATATGGGTGGAGTAGATCAATCTGACCAGAACATTGTTCTGTATCGGACATCAATTCGTAAAAAAAAAGTGGTACTTTTCTCTTATATGCCCTGCATTGATATGGCGGCGACATAAAAATGACGGCGGGGATAAATATCTCTTGAATTTCAGAAGAAGTATTGCCACTAGCTTATTAGAAACCTACAAGAAAAAAGTTACCTCCTCGGAAAGATTGTAGAGTTTCGAAGAACTACATATCATGATAATCATGAGGAGTCGCGATATGATAACAAAGACCATATCATCAGGTACAAGATAGAACAGGTGTGCAGTGTGTCACAAATAAGCTAACTTTACTTGTGTCAAATGTGAAGTAAGCTTGCATCCTAAATTATGATTCGAATAAGCAAGGAGTGAGAATAATTAAAATTTAGTCTTTTCACTTTGAGAAATAAAAATAAATAATATTTTTTACATAAACTTGTGTTTCATTGTTTATTTATTTATTTAATTGTAAATAAAAGTATTTTTAAGACTACATACAAATATGACCTGATAGTAGCGTATATTACTAGTGGGCCTTAAAAGGAACACCTATTTTCCGCTTTTCCGACGTTGATATATTTTTTTTCATATTTTTCTGTTAAAATTTAAAGCAAGTCAAACGCCATATCAAAAAATCATATTAATATCGATTCATATTTTTTCCCGTAATAAGTGGGTTAATGCTGAGGCTGATGAAATTAGAAATAAGTGCGATGACCCGAATATGTAATCATCTGTAATATTATGATATTAGTTTTAAACGAGATAATATTGGCAATAAGTAAGCCTTTTCAAAGCGAGCTTCTTATGGCAATTTATAAAATAACAACGACATTGTTCTGTGAAGGTAGTTTATTTTTGATACTTTAACAGTATTAAAAATATCCACTTAATGTTTGAATAGATTTTTCAACAGTTCTATTCAAGATCTATTTCTAATGACCTAATTTGAATTCCGGTCCTCTCAATTGTGTGCAATAAAATATTAGAATTTCGTTTCCTCTTTATATTTTTTCCGAACTTTTTTGATTAGTTGCCAAGTTGGCGCACTCTATATTATTAGACGCATAAGAGGGGCATCTCCAAATTAACTCAATTATAATTATGATGACATATTCAAGGATTTCTAGAAATTAGAGCTTTGATTCGTAGCGTCGGAAATATTATAGAGAGACAATTACGAATTTAAACAATGCTCCAGAAATGTTAATATGGGCGTCATCTGTACACTTCAAATAACTCTCAAAGACTAAGGATTTATTTAATTGAAGGACTAATTAGTCTTCTGTATGCTAGCACATTGAGCGATGCTTCCTGATGAAGGTTATTTTTGGTGTGAAAATTGGTTTGGGCGAGCTTACCATCATTTCTTTTTTCAAGTGGTAAACTCGCCCATTCCTCGGCCCACTTTTCCACTACTCATTTCAAACAGTGTAAACTGGGCCGCGGCCCACGGGCGAGTTGCCCCCCAAGCCAAGTGTCCATCAATGGAATAGGCCATGGCTGCTTAGGTCTACTTGAGCCGGCCAATCGCCAAAGACGGGCAATGGCTCGTTCCACTTTGGGCGTTTAGGGGAAACAGGAGCTTTGGTACCGCCGCATCTCCTCAATAAAACAAAAATAAAATGGCTTCTCAGGTCGGATGCACGCTAAAAGTTTCTATAAATGGGAATAAATTTCATCATCCGTATAAAAGTTTACCAGTCTATCTGTTATTCATCGTGCTGTATATTTCATCGCACACTCCGAATTTTTGTTTATTTGCGCAACCGTACCAGTTAATGGGTGGATCGATTCTAAATTAATTGTAAACACATGCACTATATCCTTACACCTTTCCTTGCGCTAGCGCAGGTGGCCATTGCGCGTCGTTATCAGGGTTGCCAGTGATAAAAATAATTATAATATTACAGTATTAGTACGTGAGGTTTCGATGTTGCTCGATACACTCGTACCTATTTGTCTTAATATTGTGTGCGTGAGAGAATGTTTGATAGGTTGTGATATTTTATTGAAATTGAATAGACAATCGGAATAGACTGTGTAGTTACTGCTGGGGCGCAACTCTTCGACATAAATAAGTAAGGCCTGTTGTATGTGACGTAAGCAAAAACAGCGAATGAAGAAAACACTAGATGCTGTCGACTAAGCTTAATCTTTTTTTATAACAACATCCCGATGTATCTTTGACTAGTTGTAGGTTTAATTTATGAAATTAATCCACAGCACATTCCATTATGATTTACATATTGATAAGACGATAGCGGGATTAGCTGAATGCGAATCTTGGATTAGTACAATCTTTCGTATCCTAGGCGAGTAAACAAACGTCGGAAATATGGAACCAGTGGCCTGAAGGAATCAATTTTTTTTTGTGATATTCTTAAAACTAGGTGTACCTATATACGTAATGTGTCATAGAACAGACATGACTTGTCGGTTGCCATGGCGACATCCTGTTCCTATCCCTTTTAACTTCGTTCATGTGACCGTGTATGTATGTTACAGTCATCGGCACTCTTATAACACCATCCCCCAAAATTTCTCAAAGACAGGCAACGCATCTGAGACTCTAGTCGCAAGGGACCATCAGCGGTAGTGATTAGGTACTTACGGTCAGGTGTAGAGACACCTGAAGCAAGCAAAAGTGCTTGTTTACTTCTCTTTTATGCAAAAAAAATAATATAATATAGTTATTATTTAATGTGATAAATTATGATCTGATAGGCATTTGCTACAAATCTTTTATTAAAAGCAATGTTAAAAGTATTATAGTATTTTATAAACTAAATCATCAAAATACATATCTAATACAGGCCATTGGTGTTCCCCGCTTCAATGTACTTTTTCGGTGAGGCGAAACGAAATAAAACCATTGGGCGGCGTTACTAGATGAGAAGCTTAAAAAAATATATTTCTTCAAACAAATGGGGTAGCCCTGAATAGTGCACATAAGTGAGATTCGGGTTAATGGACGGCTATTTTCGCCCGGCGCTCGAAGAGTACGGACGTGCCGTGTAAATTGGCCACCGTTTATTTTTCCACGTTCAGTAATGTAC
Source organism: Mecyna flavalis (assembly GCA_949319885.1). Lineage (NCBI taxonomy): Eukaryota > Metazoa > Arthropoda > Insecta > Lepidoptera > Crambidae > Mecyna > Mecyna flavalis. Next base: position 6,516,239 of record OX439419.1, on the reverse strand, counting down.
GTGTTGAGCAGGTGCACCGAATGTTTCTTATACCTACTTAACGCGCGCTTTTTAATTATTAAGGGTAAGGGTTTTCCGGCGATTAACATGTTTTTGAGACGTGAATGTATTTAGTTTCGCAGCAGGCAGTCATGGTTATCTTAAATAATTTTGATTAATTTTAAAATATACTTGTAAACATGTAGTACTTTTTGTTACTAAATGCTGAAATCCCACCACAAACGTTTGCCCGACCCGGGAATATGACCCGCTAGGAATGTAGTATGTAGTGAGTGACTAGCGAATCTTAAATTAATCAAATAAAAATTTCATCAAAACGGTATGAAGTGACTAGGCCATTGAACATACATTGCACTTTTCTATTAATTATGTCCCGTTGAAATGTGAAAGTTGGCAGACCAACAGGTCACCTAATGGGCGTCCATTATGGTCTATGCCGGTGTAAATCGGCTATTTCCATTCTCCTGATTTAATTACTAATTACTATGGCGGCGAGGAATGCATAAGACGTTTGCAAGTTAAACCAGTGGTTTAAATAGTAATTTCTTTTACCTTACTAATGCTAAGGAATGTCCTGTTATCTTGGTTTGTCTTTTTGTCTGTATTCGTATCTATCTTAATTTATCGTTTCCTGTTCGAGCTAGACAAAAAAGGATTTCAAACAAAAATATGCACAAAAAAGTAAAAAATAAGTACTCGTACCTACGACTTTTGCATGTAATTTGACCTACAAATTTTTAGTTATTTTTGAAGTATTCGTCGGTTACATTGTCACGTTGCCTAAGCTGACACGAGAAATCAAAAGTTTTAATTGGCACGTACATAAAATTTTGAAACTTTGTCCCATAGGTAAGTTTGTATGACAAATCCCAGTTTTGTTGCTATAGAAATTTATAATGATGTCGCGAATGAAGTCGCGCGCAAAAACTTAATTGACGATGTACGAGTACCTAAGTAAAGCGCGGATTGACACCACGACGCTACTAAAGCTTAGCTAATAATAATATGATTATATAAAGGTTTCAAGTTCCTAACATGGCTTTTGTGAGCGGATTTCACAAAGGAATGAGTCGGAAGTTTTAATAGCTTTTATAGGTATTCTGAGATTTCTAAGAAGTTAAGTATCAGCCTATTAATGTCGCAAAGTACGAAACCTCCATCATCTTTATAATGGCAGATCTTACGTTAATCACCACATTTGCTAAAGTTCAAAATGTTTAGAAGTTTTCGTGGATAATAGAAGACGTCAAAGTGTACATAGTTACGAGGATATTAGTCTCTTGAAATCAGAGGCTCGAAGATCAGATGAGTCTACAGTCTGGCAGCACATTGAGGGAAGCTTGCAGGTAAAGCGTCCCTCAATGGAATAGGCCGCAGTGGCCGCTTACCATCATGTGGGCTGCGTGCCTGTCTGCCAACTGACCTAGTATAAAAGAAAAACTTGATTGATAGATCGTTTTTTCAGCTACAACACATGCAAGCAAAAAATTATAAATAAATATAAACAACCGATTACTTACATAAATCAATGCTGCAATCATGCGCCGTAGCACGTAAAGGTCAAGGCTCATTGTATAAACCGACAAACTTATCTGTTCCGGTGGCAACAATTGGAACTACGTGAAATGCAATGCAAAAACAATATTTAATGACAGTTCTAAATCGACAGTAGCGACGCCGCCACCGGAACAGATAAATTTGTGTGAGTCTACCAACCTCCATTCCTCTAAAGGCAGACACACTGATTTTTGGGCCGGCCCATATCGTCATAAAGCGATCGATAACCGTAAATACCGAAAGGGTGTTAAGAACGAAGTTTTGTAGTTCCCGGTCCCAAACACGACCATAGATTTCGCTATAATATATTATAGCCTGCGTTAGTGAAGCGTAAAAGCATTTTCATCCAAAAAAAAAACCTCCATATTGTAAGCTTGTACATACTAAAGCCTAGCTTAGATGAAAAATTTGAATTTGTTATAAGTTACAATAAACTAACATCAAATATAATGTTGTGCGACACTAACTAATAAATATAACAAATTTCCTTCCCTATTTGGATAGTTCGAAAGGAAAATGGCCACGATATTATCTTTTTTCTTGGTTACGGGGAATGTTTGTTTTCGCTGGAGGTATATGGCAGTGTTCTTTTCACATGTCAACTTAATATTTTTGTCGTTGGCTGAGAAAGCAACCTCGCCTGTCAAGGATATTTCACATACATAAAAATAGATATCACAAACAATTATCTGATCCCAATCCCAATGCTCAAGCATTTTGTACACTTGTAAATGGGTCAAAATTTACGAGGTCCAAATTTGCGGTCACACGCCTTACATTCCGATGATATAGAACGCACAGCCTAGAAATCTTTTTTATATGATTGTTTGTTAATTTAGCTATCTAGAATTCATAATTTTATTATAATATTTCAGAAAACGTTAAACAAAACTTTCAATCGAAACCTAAAATCGGGGTCAAAATAGCGTTCTTCGCGTGGTCACACTCTGCTCTTCCATAATTCAAAAGCTTGTAGCATTTTATTTACCTGGACAATGTCGTACTTTTTACCTATGAAAATGAGCCTGATAAACCATAGTTTGATATTAAATACTAAACTACACACATATTTAAACAAAAACATTTACGAAATAAGCATTTTGTCTTGGTCACACGATTTCGCAATTTTTGAGCGCGCGGTTAAAAACGACTCACACGCCGCAACAAAGCTACCTACGACCTTGCAAACTTACCGCCCACTCGCCAGTTGTGCCGGGGCAAGTGAAGAGAGAGGACAGGCAACTCATCGTCGTTCGAGGAATAAACTAGAAGTGCTTAATTTTTGAGTCATATATTTTTCTATCGTCCCAGGTCACTCAGGTGGGCATATGAAATGGGTGTTAGGATAACATTATCAATCAGTAATAACTATTATTATGTCGTAAATATAATCGAGATTATAGATTATAATAAAGAAAAGGAATTTAATGCACAGTTTAGCCAGAAATTGTAAAAATGTCCTATTTTCGGTCACTTTAGTGGCGTCACTTGAGTGGCATTTTGTCCACTGAAGTGACATTTTGCGCCACTCAAGTGACTTGTCTTATTACATAAACAAAATTAATTAGAAAAAAGCCTAATTAATGTTAAATAATTCATATAAAACAATATTTATGAAGCGTATAGTGAAAAGCTAGTCTAAAAGTATATGAATTCTTGATTTAATTATCAAAACTGATCTAATCTAATTTTGAACTAATTGGTTTCGTATTTCAAACAGATCAGTAACGATACTTTACCGCTTCCGTGGTGTAGTGCTTATAGCGTTCGGCTCACGATCCGGAGTTCTCGGGTTCAATTCCCGGAGGGGTCCGCCATACATTGTAAAAAAAATATTTATGAGTGTTTACTCAGTTTCGTTAGGACATTGCAGGCTGAATCACCTATTATTTAAAAAAAGTAGACGATTCCGTGCTTTGGAGAGTACGTAATATTTATATCGGTCCCGGTATTTGAAGGTCTATATCTATAATCTATAATGAACACGGCTGATCCCGGAAGGGTAGGCTAGGCAGAGACCACGTCATTCCACTCGATACGATTTACATACTTCCCTTGCTTCCTCAACTTTAAGTAAAAGTATCTTTCATACACGCTCGTCGGTTTAGGGTACTTTTTAACTAGCCTTTATTAAGAACATCCTGAATTGGATCTAGGTATGTTCGCTTAGGCCTTCACTTTTCAATATTCCACTCATACCTTGTTTATCACTTTTGTTAGTCTCTTTCCATTCATCTTCTGTACATGTCCAAACCATCTTAACATTTTTTCCCGATCTTAGGCACTACATCTTCTTTCACACCTTTCCCTTATAACACTATTTCTTATCCTGTCACTCAACTTTGCTCCAAACAAACTTTAGCCCTCTCATTTCTACTCGATTTATTCTACTCTCGTGCTTCCTCTGCCGCACCCAACTTTCACTACCGTACATAATTGTTGGCTCCAGCACTCTATGCACAGCCAGACGAGCCTTTTTGAGACTCTCCAACTGCTCATAATGCTTTTATGAGCAAAGCACGATTTGACATGTTTCCAGCATTCGGCAAGCGGTAGGTTTGAAAGATTCAGTTAAATACAATTTAATCAGGCGATGGGCCAACAACTTGTCACTACAGCCATAATATAAATCTATCTGAAATAACCCTCCAAACCTGTCAATCGTGGCGGACTTACCTTCGTTTATCTGCTTAACCTATCAGGGTTACCATTATGATAATGCCCTGAGAAGATTTTTATTTTATTTTTGTTAAATTATTCATTGCACTTGGTATATGATTTTTATTTTGCATAGCCAACCACGGGGCCTTATTTTGTTAATGTCTTTGTTAGTATTTTGTTAATTAGGGGACAATAATTATGATACACTAAAGGGAATTTGCCATTTAATTTTAGATTGTTAAGTAAACAAAAAATTGTTATACGCGCTACAATTTGAAGATTTTTGATTTTTGTCTTACAGTATTTCTGATTGTGTTTACCCGCATCTAAATTAAAGATTTTTATATTATACTTTTGTTTTTTTGTTAATTTCAGGGCCGGTATTTCAATATATACTTATCTTGATCTTAATCCGGGATTGATAATAAGTATGACTTAAGTGAATTTCATTATAGGATTAAAGTTAAGCGGCACTAAAGTCATACACTTTTACCTGTCAAAAGTAATACTTATTTTAAATGTTATACTTAACTTAAGCAATAAGATAAGGTTACATTGAAATACCGGCCCTTAATGTGTTGTTGGTAATTGTGTAAAATTACCAACCTCACTACGATTTTAATACTCTTTTTGATTACTTTCTCTCATAATATTTAACTGGTCACTTGAGTGGCGCAACATGTCACGTTTAGTGGCGTCAAAATTTTCAAAAAATAATTCCGGTGAAACCTGTGGTTAGATTTGGCTATTTTTTTGTAGTTAAACTTCTGTTGATCTCTTCATTATTCTCCGATATAAAACAATGCCAAAAACGGACAAAAAAAATTCGCCACTAAAGTGACCCGAAGAATCATTTCTGAATTTTGACCCAAATATTAGAACGAGTGAAAGTGTATAAGAAATTCAGTTGATGGTATATGTTATAAGTACTTGAATTCGAGTACCTAAAATGTTTATATTTAATACAACTGATATTACTATCAGTTGTAACCTCACGGTTAGCACAAACAATTATCAAAAAGTGAACAGAAATACATGACGTTAGCAGCATAAAAAGGGTCTTTAGTTATAAAGTGCTACTTTACTATCCTCTGAAAGGCGGAAATACTTCCCCAGACGCTGCTCTACCTCTATTAAAACCATTAACGCTTTCGATTGTAAAAAGTGGAACATTTGTTGAACTTGATACTGTTACTATAATTAAATATTGCGATACTTAACACTTCCCCATTATCTTACCCAATCAGCCTTAACCACGTAACAATGGACACATTTACTTACTATATTGCCAAATTTAACAGCACCTTGTTACGAAACAGATAGTACGGACTTCGCACGGGTGTTACGCGATTTACCCGTATCACATGTCCATAGACAATAGTGCAATAAGGAATATTTGCGTGTGAATAGGTCATTATGTATGTGTGTTAAATATAATGCTAATTCTGTTATGTTCCGTTTATGTTTTGGTTCAGTTTTTGGGTGTTGAAATTGTGATATAACGGATTAGATTAATCTTAATTCTTATCTAAATTGTTGTGGAAGTTAGAATACTACCACCGTGTTTTACTTGCTTGGAGTTTAAGTGAAAACCCTATGGTTGCTGGTGTTAAAAACGGAGGTCCAACGCACTGCTTAAGCAAGCAAGTCATCATTGTGGGTAGGCCTCACATTGACAACGCATTGCCAGGCCAGAAGAATGCTATTTCGTTCCACACTCTCTGAGGCATGCTGCTACCTGTCTTAATCATCACGCTTCCCAATTGTGGATTGGTGATCACATACCCGAGCTATGTTTGAAAATCCTGCAGAACCCGAAATCTGAGCCCGGTATTGAACATCTAGTTGTTGAACATCCAATCGGATTAGGGATAAAAAAAGAAATGGGCCTACCAGTCTGGCAGCACATTGAACGACGCTTCCTGATGAAGTGTCCCTCAATGGAATAGGCCGCAGTGACCGCTTACCATCAGGTGGGCTGCGTGTCTGTCTGCCAACTGATGTGGAATGATAAAATAAAATGCATATTGATTTGTGCACTCACTTTTGTATGTCCTATTCAGTTAGTTGATTGTTGCGACCATTTTGCAACGATCCAACAATCACGACTCGACTCGAATGTGAGTTAGTTAATAAATGTAACAGCGGATGAAACTAGATATCAAAGCAATGGGACGATATAAAACAATTGTCCGACATTTCTAGATTGTTCAACCTTAGAACGTGACACGACTAGCGATGCCACCGCCATCTGTGACCGAGCCAAGGTCTTTCGTGATAAAGGTAAACATTGCAAAGGTGTTCTGTGAATCACAGTTAAGTAATGAGGTACAAGTATCTGTATCTGATCAATTGCTTGAATTTATTTATACTGTTGCCGTCTATTTGCTTAAGTACCAGGCCGTGATTTCGAGGTCTTGGGCAAAATAATAGTGTCGGATTTTTAAATGCAGCTCGGGTTGGTAATCATCAATCTACACGTGGCAAACCTTTTTTTTTGAGGAGAAGAATGCGTTTATGCACAATAACCGCAGGCTAGCTAGACCTTCTGCCGTGTGTGGGACTCGAGGCGCGTCTCGAAAGCGGCCACTACACTAAACTCCCCTGGTTTCCCCTTCATACCCGATTGGGACGAGCCGGTGCCAGCCTTGAGGCTATTGACCAGTATACTTGGCAAACCTGGTGATTGAACCAGTACATATATGTAGCTCTACTAATATTATAAACGCGAAAGTTTGGAAGTATGGATTGATGGATGTTTGTTACTCTTTCACGTTAAAATTACTAGGTGGATTTTAATGAAACTTTACAAAAATATAGCTTATACATCAGAATAACACATAGGTTACAATTTATAAAGATATCGTGTGAATTGTGCCTAACGTCCTATAGTTCATGCGGGCGAACCGTGGGTCCTAGTTGTAACTATGGCATGCAGTGGGACATTATATACAATAAGCAGATACTGTTTTAAATAACATTAAAGCATGTCCCGAGGATAAAGATCTTTAGTGAGAAATTAAGAGGCGGTTACAATGAACCATCAATAAAGAGAACAAGATAATAGTTCTTAATCGTGAAATTAAGACATTAAAATTGCCAAATAACTGTTGCGTGACGCGGAACGGAAGATGTTTATGTAATCAACGTGACCCGATGATGTTATACATTACAACTGTATTGTCATATGCTGGCATTTTGACTTGAGCGAGACGTAGTAAGAAATGCAAAGAATAAACTTTGTGTGCGTATGAATTTGTCAATACAGGGGATTGTCTCCTATCCTAAATATAATTGGCAAGCCCGAAAATAATCAGCTAGTAGTACTATATGTGCCAAACAACGGGTGCACATTTTATGTACTTTTTAAGATAATCTCATATTTACATTTAAGTACCTATATGGAACATTTTGCAGATAAACAGCCTTCTTATCCATTATTTTGCTTACTCGCTGTGGATCAGCGAGTAAACAAGTATATTATGTAAGTATAAAACTAGCAGAGCTTTTAAATTAACCTTCATTAAATTTTTGGGCTTCTAGACTCGCAACATTCCATTAATAAATAATCATAATCAATGCTCTAAACACTGATTAGGTAGTTAATCAGTAATGAAATTATTCCAATTAATTCAGACGTCAATTCCCGCGGGCAAACAAGTAATTGCTCACGCATACTAATGGTCAGGCAGGGAACAATGGCAAGATGATTACCCGCATTTATCGATAATCGATTTGTCTAGTAAATTATCAACACTAGTTTACTAATTTGGGATGCGATTGAATCGAGTAACGAAGGGAAAGTTTTGGATATCGCGTTGTTCGCAATAATGGGTAATGTTGAGGAGTTTTCGAATTAAAGTTTAAACCGTAGTTAGTAGTTATAATAATTCCTTTGTTATGTTTTAGTAATACATCGTGTAATATCTTCAAAATATTTTTTTTATACATATCAGTCAACATCAAATGTCATGCAATCTCATCAAGTAGCTTTAACCACTTGAATCAAACAGAAGAAAAACAAATGTTTATCACATAAATGTTTGTCCTGGGTAGGACTCGAACCTGTGCAAGTCTGTTATCCTGCGGTTATGGTGCTGCGCTATTCACTTCCACAAGAAAAGTAACTAAGAATCATTACGAGTATAACTTTGTTTACTTGATTCCAGTGATATACTCGTATACCCGTACTTAAATTGGAACAAAAAGTTATAGAGTAGTAATTACAATTTCGGTCACAATATACGTAAGCATGGCTTAATTATATTATCATTTTAACAGAATTACAATACGCCTACGTCATCTCATTCTCAAATAATACGGTCTGATGACAATTAGATATACTTATCGTCAAATTCGTATTTGAGTGCTTTTACTGATAGGTAGATAAATTGACAATTGTATTTATGGCTATTAATTAATTCTAATCAATTTGTCACCATGCAGAAAATCACCATTTTTTGGAGATGATTCTAATTTACTTTGAACGACTCCCTAACTAATGGGACAGGGCTACTACTAATAATATATCTAGAACCACGAAAAAAAAAACAATTAATATAACACAAATATACACAGAGCAAACATTTGTGCATGTTTTGAATGGTATTGATGTTTGATGTTGATGCACCGCTAAAGTAGCAAATCATTTTCTATGTTTTGTAACATGACCTACTCACCTATAGGTATTCTAATTTAGTTTACCTTTGTTTTGGTCGACACGAATGAATCTCTAGGTGAAAACCTACATTGCAAATGACAGATGCATTCACATACATTGGTCATTCGTATCGTTGGTATTACAAATCTCACTAGCAAAGTGCTCTGTCGTCCACACCGATAGCACTAATCGTAATTGCCGCTGCCATAATATTCCGCCATGTTTCCCGACACTCCATAATTACTGCGCACGTTTTCTCTGCGCGTGAGTCGTTCGGTGCGATTTACACGGAACGACTAAAATATTCGGGTTTTCTGCAACGTCATAAGACACTGGACTCATGTGTGTGTGTACAATTGGTGAAACTAACATTAGTATCACTTATTATTTTGTCATTTGGATGCGCTAAACTTTTTGCGCTATCCAAACAGTGGATTTCTGATTGAAATTCTCGAAACCAGAATAATGTAAATCGCATATATTTAATATTACAATTAAGAAAATTAGATAATTATTAAGTTGATCTCATCAACTGCTTTATCTACGTTCAAGTTTCATTATTTCTCGCTGAAGTAATTTTGCTTAGTTGGTAAATATCACACACAGCTACTCGTTAACGCTATACCTAGTTACGTAAATAGCGTAAATCTGTGAATTGATTTTATAAATCCCTATCCTTTTTATCATAATTAATTGGCCCATAATCTTGAATTTATCTATTACGCACTGTGCCTAGTGCTAGAAATGATCAGTAGACTAGAAAATTATCAAAGTAAATCGAATCACATTTCACGAAATTCATCATTATATGTATCTTTGGCTTGACTTGTAATTCTTAAAAAAATGTTCGTTTGGACAACTCGAAGGCAGATCTTCCACTTTTAATAGAATATTGGATATACTAAAAGACTATGGACTATGTAAATTTTACAGTGAACGGGCCTACTAACTCTCCTTGGTCAACACGAGTAGAACTAAAAGATAGTAACGAAATCTACAAATGTTTAACTACAAATCTGGCAATATTTATAAATAAAAATTATAAATGAAAAGCTTTTTCAAATGAAAGCTTGATCTTGAATTTTGATCTTAAAAAAACAACAAATCTCTTCCGAAAGTGACTTTTAAAAATTGATTTTTATTTTACTTGGTACGAGTACTTAACCTTCTTTATCATCATCATCATCAGCCTATATACGTTCCCACTGCTGGGACACAGGCCTTATCTCAATTGTGAGATAGTGTGGGCCATACTCCACCACGCTGGCCTAGTGCGGGTTGGTGGAGGGGTGCGTAAGGCAAGTGACCAACCTTAATGTCAGATGTTATCAAGCCGCCAAATGGCCTCTGACTAGGCTTGACGACTAATATTTACATTATAGTTAATATCAGCCGGGACCAACAGCTTAACGTGCCTTCCGAAGCACGGAGACGCTCGAAATTAATGTCACTAAATATGGTCAGAATGGTCACCCATCCATTAACCGACCGCGGCGTAGGTAGCTTGACTTTCGTTATCGCTAACGAACCACTGTCACAGCTGCGCCACGAGCGCCTCTTCTTTATAAACCTTCACGAACCTTCTTTATAAAACATACTAATCTGTAGTCGACAATGACAGTCACGTGTCCATACATCGTGCGTGTAAACCGGACCGTGGTCTTGTATCGCGTGAAGGCGCGATTCGCTCTACTTGCAACTTTCATGTGTTTACTGCCTTAGATCGAAATTATTTTAATGGGCCATCGTGGTGATCTATTTGTTCGCTCTTGAAACGAAAGTGATTGATATCAAGTGGCTTGATGATTCCAATGACTGACAGATGAAAGAGGTAATCATAGTCAGTGCAAATATAACTTGTGCAGAAGTACTGGTTTCCTAATTTAATGTCAGTAGAACTCGGTCACTATATCAAGCTTAGTCGAATATTTGACTAGCATACTTGCATTACTTGTCATAGTGTTTTACTGACTAATAGAAAGTCTATTTGATCAAATATGTAAAATGTCGGTGATCTGTCTCTGGTTGTTCTTAATGCGGCAGTTGTGATGCTTAAAAGTAGCTTAACAATGTTTCACTGCAGAGCAAAAGAGTATGTAGTCCTTCGACGCTGTCACTGAAATTAAGTCATGGCATTCAAATGCCATTAGGATAATACCTTTTGGAATTGAGCGACAAATGACGTCAACTGCGTCCTGTCCGTTACGTTAGCAAACGCATTATTTTGTCAGGATGTGTGTCAGTTTTCACTGTCGCGTCACGCAAATCCAAAAGGTATTATCCTACTAGCATTTGAACCAGAAAGTATAGGTAACTATTGACTCAATCACTACGCTTTCTAAATACGGTTTGGTAATTACAAACCTGAGTTTTTTTCCGAAAAAGCAAATAAAATTTTTGCACAGCTGGCTTTTTGGTTTTAACATTCTCTGTTAAGAAGATGGAGCTTAGGACATACAAACATACACGCCTACAGTTTTCTGCCAAAGAATTCATCAGTCGCTCTCATGTGTACTCTTCAATTTTCTAACGCGCCAACTAAAACACCGGTGGGTTATACCTATACAAACAAACGCCCAAACAGCTAGCGTTTTGTTTTCATCAGAGGAAAACAAACAGTAGCCTTCGCCTTGAAAATTAACCTCTGCTAAAGCGAAACTACCACTATCATCTCTATTATCTACGATATAAGGGCCAAATCTCTGTGTATAGCAGTTTTTCAAATTGCATCTTTCGCGGTTTGCGTGGATGTACAAACATTAACTTGACAATCACGGAATATTACACCTTAAGGTCCTATGTTTGAGTATGAAATCGTGTGGTGCGTTTGTAGAATGACGTTTAGCCATTTGATATGAAACGTTTGAACGGGCTGATGAAAATTAGATTTTAGTGTACGTTTCGTGGAAAGGACATTATTGCTATATCTATGTACTTTGTTTTCCTAGTGAAGCCTCGTTCGTTGTTTTCTAGTTAACTCTAGTCTAGTCTTTCGTATTTTTTGTATACAATTAATGCTTGCTTGAAAGTAGGAATAAATATGATACAACTCATAGTTGTTTTGTTAAAGGATCTACGACTAGGAATTATTATGTCTAATGTTACTAATAGTCTAGTCTCCCCTTCCAACAGTAAGAGGAACTGACAGCAAACTTCTCAATAAAATAATGGTAATTCAAAAATTCAAATGCGTGGATTATTATGGCCAAGCGAAGCCCGATCAAACTGTGAAAAATATCTCGGAGCGTGATGAATTAAAAGTATTTTAGAAGTTATATTGCATGAACCTAGATAAAGTCGCAGACACTTGTAGTACGTTAAAGTAACCAATTTTTGTATGCGGCTCGATAAAGGCTCTCTGATGATCCTATCACTACGAATATGGAGATAAAAAAGTGCATCGACAAAATTTTTATACCATTTTCAGAAACGGTCCCGTTTAAACGATGTTGGACAACGATGGGGGTCAGAACGGGGACGTCTGGTCACTTTAAGAATGTACCTCAAGCGTAGTCTCGTAAATGGCTAGTCATTCATTTTAAATTTTACTGTGTTGTATTATTACTTTCCACGTTGGAACTAAATTAATTAAAAGAATCTTAACAATTATTTTAATTTCCTTCTCTTAATTGTCTACCTACGAAGAAATGCAGTTTTTGCTGACTCTGCAATGTTAAGATACGCTTTCACCAATTTATGTCTTATCCCAAAGGATCACGGACACGAACACAAATTTCGGAAGACGGGTTAGGGGAAAACTTCTAATCAAATTTGAAACGTACTGTGTGAGCAATAAAACACGAATTTATAGCTCTATAAATTTCAGTTACAGTGTAGAATCTATTTTATTGGAGTTTTCATTTGAGCTCTAACTCTTCTGAGCGGTTATCGAGGGACTTTAGTTTTTATTGCGTGAACAATTGGGTTTATTTTGGTTTATTGGCAGTTAGTGTAAGCCGGCGACATCTCCGTGCGGGCCAGTATCGGTATGCTTGATTACATGTGCGTCTTGTCTAAGCGATAAACGACTAGCGATAAGTAATTATTATAAATTAAAAACGTTATTTATAACAACTATGCTTATCAATTAATTATTATTTTCAATCTGTGGCATTTCTTCAGAACTGAGAATCAGTTTAATTTCAACCGTTTTTCTGACCTAACTCAATTAAGGCTCAGTGAAGAGCGTGATCTTAAAGTTACATAATTGAATCGCCTTTATCTAACTCACTATTTTCTCAGATAGACTCAAACACTAATAATATTTTTTTTATTAATTTTGGCTTTATCTGTTTGCTTGCACTTAAGGACTTTATTTCTCATACAAACTTTAAATATCTCACATTGATTTTAATTAAAATGGTCGTCTTTAAATTAAAATCAATGTGAGAATATTAGGTATTTCGTATTTTATCAATGTTACCATGTTACGTATTTCACATTTATTATTATCGTTTTATCAAAGGTTAAATCTAAAGTATATTATGTTGATCTAATAATACGAGTAAATCAAGCATTATGTAACTTCTTGACTTAAACAGCATTTCCTGACGCTAAAAAAGGAGTTATTACACCTCTTGTGTCTTATATTTCGTCTGTTCATCCATATTACCCATCTCTTATGATTTGTACCACAATGTAACATGAAACCGTGATTGGTCGCGAAGGCCGACCGCGGACCTTTAGTGTACCTTAACCTTTTGCCTAGTATTTAATTGGACTTTGGTGAAAATTACCGCGCCCTCCAATCACACTGAATCTTGTACATTTGCTACATTTTTCCTTTTGCATTTCGTTTAAGAGTGTACCTCGTGTAGTATTATCGTGGTTGTATGTGGTTACTAAATGCATTAGTGGTTGCAGGCCATTAAGATATATGACATTGTATTGGTTTATTTACGACTAGTAATACCTAGTAAGTAATAAAAGACACCACAGAATGTTTTGTTATTTATTTTTGCGTGTTCAATATACTACATATTTACTAGAACAGTGTCTTGTGAAGTTGTGGTTTAAATAATATCAGTGTCTTATATTATAATTCTAAATTGTTAGTTGTGTATTAGGAGTTCAGGACTCCAAATACACGTTTGGAGCAAATTGGTACGTCCGCTTCTTTACTCGTCATTTTTCACCATTCTCGCACTTGAATATTTATTTCAATATATCCTTGACCCTTCTTCAAGTTGTATTTGTGTCCTCTTCCAAACGATTCGCATGTAAGAGTATACAAAATAACGAATAATTAATAGTATTGACTTTGAAAATAACCTTCACTTAAATATGAGTGACGCCTAATAAGTTGTTTTGAAATTCACATCTTTGCATGTTCTCTAAAGGATAAGATTGTTTGATGTTTATATCGTCTCGTCACTTCAAACTTTATCGTCAGTTTCTTAGTTAATAACCTGTTTATAATCAATATGTTTTGAAAATGAGCCTAAAGTTTCTCTTTATACAGCTATACTGGAATGTTTAATGCTATTTGCCTTAATACCAATATTCGTGTACCTAATATTTGTTCGAAAGCGCTCGAGATCGTCTACAGAAATTGTACCTAGTTGTTTCGACTTTCTTTTCTGAAACTGTTGGATCGACTGTTTTATTGTTTTTACCGAATATCTTGAACATTGAGGTTAGTAACCAATGCGAGACTTGAGCCGTGTCCAATCTGAAATGTGGTGTTATGTTTCTGGTGGAAGATTGATTTTGAAATCAATCTCTGCCGGTTTTAAGTGTTATACAGAGAATTGTTTTGAAATTTAGTTGGCCATGTTTTAGTCTTCTATAGAGACCACTGTTAATGCCTTTGTTTTAACAAATTAATTAAATTATTGTCTGTTCCCTAAATTTATTTACACTTCATGCTTTCCTTTTTTTTAATTGGCTTCTAAGCAAATGTTTCTTGATTCTGGTTAGCTTTAGGTTTGTTTATATAAAATCTGTCTTCAAATTAGCCTCAGGAATGGCCTACTTAAATTAAAAGTTTGATGATAATACATATACATTCAGTAACGGTTTCACACATTCAGCATTGCCAAATGATGAAGTAAATGGAATGCTCCTTAATATCTGCTTACTGTCAGTTAAGTTACGTGTGCTTGTCTTCTTGCTAAAGTTAAAAAATGAATTTTAAATTAGACCATTAATCTTCCTAATGACAATGATTAATGTAAGTCACATTATTCTAGAGTTCACAAAGTAACGCCAGTTAAAAAAAACTCAAATCACTTGACATTAAGTTATCATTAGCATACACTAATCGCTCCACCGCAGCAGCAAAAAGTATCTTAAAAAAATTAATCAACAATCGACCGACATTAATTGACATAATCCAAGTAACCGACCTTGCCTGCACTTCCCTCTTTCACTGCCATATTGCAGACCCGAATCGCTGTGATCACGAATACTGTACAATTTATAGTTACCTAATGGTGTGCGAGTATTATCCGTCACGCGATTTTCTTTCACGGTGATTTGATCGTTGCCTTGTTTCTATACGATGATGTTTGTCACGATCGAAGGTTGCAGGGCCTCAGAAAAACAGGATAGGTCATTGAAATTTTGCTGTAGGAAAATAAAATTAATATTTTAATGAAATTGAGCCTTTAAGTAAAAGTTAATTATCTTTGTCAAACACTTAATATATTATTCAATGTAGTATTTTTGTTTGACCTCTTTTACTTCATCTGTTCTAATTCTTATTTCAACTACATATGTTCTAAGTTATCTATATTTACAGCTTTAAGAAGCTTAATAATTAAATATAGTGAAACTGTGATTTAATACAAAATTGATTTTGTTTATATTGTCTAAGCAATCAGTAAGAAATCGCTATGTATGAGACTAAGTATATCGCCTGAAATAAATACTTACCTTGGATCCAATATCAAAAGACCAAATAACGATGAAACCACAAAGCGAATTTAATACAAGTTAAACCAATCCAATCTCATTTCTGGACGATCCTTTGATTTCATTTCGAGGTGTACACTGTTTCATGTTGATTGAGAGGGAACTTTCAATTTTATCGTCTTTGTAATAGAGTTCAAATCAACGATTGAAAACGAAAAGCATTATGAGACAGCGTTCAAAATTACGATCCCTTTTATGGGTCACAAGTGGTTTGTTTGTACGAATAGGATTTAACTTCAAAACATTAGCTTTTGGGAAATGTAGCTAGGTTTTATTATGGTGCAATGGTTTTACTAGCGGAAACTCTCAAGATTTTATTATTTTTAGGGGAAACAGAGTTGCGACAAATCGGCTCAAGCTCATTTTTACTATTAAATTATTTTTTTTGCTGACGATATTTAGGCTTTGCTTATCTGCTATGCAATGCGTTTCATCTTTCCAATCACCTTTGGGTTCATAACAAAAATAATGCTTAAGCCTAGGTTTTAGTTTTTTTTAAACAGTTTTAAATACTTATAATTCATCAGAAACTACAATATATTGATCTTGTTAAATAATTATGTTTGGATAGATAAGCCATTAAAGAAAAGTAGTGCATTTTGTTCATTATAGGCGAAAGGTAAAGAAAATCATATTAAATTTGACAGCTGACGTTAGCCATATCCTGACCCAAAGTAGCAAAACTATTGTTATTTTAGTTGTCACCTTTTACATTAATTTGATTGTTGTACTATTACTTATTATAAATACTCTACGTAACCTTAATCTGAAGTTTTTATTTCCGCTAGTTTATCGCTTTTATCAGATACAAGGTTATTATCTGATACTATCTTGTTTTTGTTTTCTGCCTGACAATATTTTCCTACTACTATGTATATTGGCTTTTATAAAGTACATCTTGATGGATAAGATTTATCATGTTTTTAGGATATGTATTTTCGAGGACCAATTTGGTGGAGTGGTTAATCTATTACCAGAGGTGGTAACGATACAAACATTTGTGTGCATGAGCATGTTTGGTTGTTTTTAGTTATAATAAGTAACAAAAATTGTAGTAAAAGTTGATAATGTATATCCGTTGTCTGGCATCCATAGCGCAAGGTTTGCTTAGTTTGGCGTTGTGTGAATAATATCCAGGGGTATGAGTCATTTTTAAGTCATGAAAAGTTTTTCTTTTAGCCGAATAACATTTACTTGCAATTAAACAATTACTATCTTTATGACAATGTTATTTATCTTTATAATCATTTTCAAATGCTATCGCCAAAAGTGGGTTGTGAAAGCTCGATCATGCAAATGCACGCTTGCAACTGTCACTTTCAACAACCTGTTCCGCTTGGCTGGGCTGCACTCGACAGGATTTATCCGGCATAGACCAAGAGGATCTAGCAAATATTTAGACTAGTTTCAATTTAGTGATAAATTTTTGAAAACTTATTTGAGGCGATTAGCGGTGTGAACTTTGTTAGAAGATGACTATTCACTTATTTCTGAAAAGGAAGCGTTATTGTTATCGTACCTACTTTATTCAAATTCTATCTTTTATATCTTCTGTTATCTTCACTGTATATTGTAAGTAAACCTTTCTGGTACACAAATCTATTCGGTTCACATCAATGCTTTGTTTTTCTAGGTCAAACTTTGATAAATCAAATGGGTCATCGCTAAAAACATCATCTATTAGAGTAAAGAGCTCCACTTTCAGACTCACAGTTTTGATAACCTGTTCACAATTTCAGCGGGTTCTTAGACTAACACAGCGAAGTTTCAAATCGAAATGAAAGTAAATAGACCGCTGAATGTAAACAACCCGCGAGGATGTAGGGCGCGCGGTGCGAGACGCGGCCATTGTTGGATGGTTTACGCGCCGATGCTCCTAGTAAGCGTAGCTCCTAAAAATACAAGATCTTAAAACTTGGTGTACAAACACTACTTTCGATCAAAGCGTTTATAGTAATGAATCAGCTTGTTGTTACGTGTGGAAACTTGGAAAGGAATTACTCATGATGTTAGTGGTAAAAGGATATTATAGAGGGTATTTTAGAAATGTAGATTAACGGACCTGCTATTAACGATCTATTAAGATTTCTTGCCTAGTGGCAGAGCTCTTCTTAGGGTTGCCCGAAAATGCCTTCAGTAGCTAAACTCCATCTACAGCTTAATGATTTTGACATATATTTTCCATAGGGAACCAAATGCAAAGATTCCTAAATTTTGCACCATTTTCCTACATAGATAAAAACACAGAATGTAGGAAAAATTCCACAAGAGTTATGAAAATTTTAATATCTTTTAGATATTGCACCGAACCTAGGGCCGAATCTTTTGATAAAAAATGTCTTAAAAAGGCCATAAAAGTAGACACTTCTTCATCGGACATAAAACAGAATCGTGAGATATGTCTTGCCCTCGCTGCGTAAAACGAATATAAGTGAACCTATTCACGCATCGATGCTCTCCGTAAACACATTCCTAAAACAAAATTTGAGTTTACTGAGTTTCATTTTTTCATCCGTTGTAGGCTTCACCTAACTCTCGGGAAGCAATTTAAGTAGCGTTCCCACAATCATCTCCACCCCTAAAGTTAGTAATAACCATATTACGTGACCATTTAGTTCAGTGCTTTCGTTTCTACGGGTAGGGAATATCTAACCGGTTTAACGCCAAGTTATTTTTAGTTGAAACAACTGGAGCTTCATAATGGAATTTTCTCGGACCTTTCACGGCTGTATAGTTTCTGATGCCTTGTTTTCTTTATTGTCATCTGTAAACTTATAGATTAGGCTTGTTGACTACTATCTCTATGACCTTTGGTATATTTAAGAAATGGTTTAACGTACCGCTTAAACACTGGAGTTTCGTTGTGGTAATTCTGGATAATCCCACAGTCACTTCTGGTGCTTATTCCTATCATGTAAAATTTTCAATTTTTATTTCCAAAGTCATAATCTTTTATTTCCGTATAGTTTTTATTGATGTGAAGATTAAACTTTACACATTAAAATTCTTCAAAAAATTTCAAAAAACAAATCTCTTACAGTTCTTTTTAAAATGAAAACATCTTCTTATCTCAAACATCCGCATAAGTCATCACTTCCCTCGTAAAGTTGGACGCATTAAAACAGAGATTTCGGATACGGCATCCCCATTTCCTACAAATTAGATCTCATCGTAGACTGGCGGTAAAGTTGCGGATTATTTTGTTCGGGTTCCGGATGCCTTTGCCGCGTTCAATGACCCTTCCAGCTGTGACTTTCTCATTATGTCTTTAATATTACCCAAGAGTCGTATAAGGGATCTGAGGACCTCTAGATCCCACCTGAACACTCCCTTCCAATTCAGAATTTCAATATTTGCTTTGAAATCTAAAGTTTTAGATCGTTTCAATCTAACTTAGATATTTTTTACGTTTAGGCGTCGTCCATTATTTGCATCATTTTGAGCTAAGAATGTTTGTTCAAATTGTAGCATTTGTTGAGCTCTTGTGGAAAATACATAATTACAATTGGCTATTTATTTTGAAAGAAAATAAATGCTTATGTAATCAAGTTTTATATTATAGTCATAAATCTTTGAGACTGGGTATTTTTACAACTGTCAAAAGGTGCCTGGTTTTTTTTTACAAACTTATTTTCCATTCTGTTTGGAGGCGCCACGTGTAAGATGGCGACCTCGGGTGAATTTTAATAAAACACCCGAAAAAATTAAAAGGGAAAGCACACCCTAGAGTAACTGGTATCGACGATCACACCGAACAATGCAAGGTCCCACTAACCTCAGACCAGCTATGACCGCCTTCCACCAGGATCCCACTCCAAGTAGTGTAGCAGTTACACTACGTCGTCCACGTTACATGTAGGTACGTAGGGGTGCTGTAGCACTTCCAACACAACTGGATTGCACGAGAAAAACCGACACCAAAAAATTACGCGTCCGCACAATCTCGAAGTAAAAACGGAAGGAGTTCACATTTAATTGTCATTTTTCTTCTTTAATAACTGACACTGTCAAAAAACACTGCAGTTCGAATCGAAATAGCAAGGAGGTTGTTGTGGAAAGAAATAATATAAAAAAGTCTAATTGCGTTGAGTGGTGCGCCTTGGATTCCAGCGAATCAGTCGCCGATCTTTGGCGCAGAAACCTATACACTCCTCGATGCAACCATCTGAACCAGTCACTCTGTACGTGTCAAGATAAGTGCTTAACCACTGTTTAAAAATAAAGACGGTATTGTATTTATGTAAGCAAAAGTTAAACCTTAGTTATAGCAATAGAGAACCGAGGTATGTTTCTTTTGGCTTCGCCTGATCGAATCATACCTATATCAAAGGAAGGGGTTAAAACACATGTGCCCGCAATGTGATTTTAATGGCACAGCAAAGATAGGGGGATTTTCGATTTGATATTTTAAGATTTATTGCTCTACTTGTACTTATACGAGTACATCAACGTTCGAATACAAACTCTTCCGATGCTGGTAACGAATGAGCACATCAAGTTACTCCTGACTTTTATGGTCAATCAAAAACAATGGACCGTAAACGATTTGTCACACATCCTTTTGGATGTGAACCTCTGACTCACTCAACTGAATATGGAAGGCGGTTGATGTGATCGACAACTCGAGTCAGTGATGTTCAAAGCTCTTGATATTCTGTTTGTTTTGCTTCTACAAGTGATGGGGATTCTAAAGATCAATGCTTATTTACTTGTTATTTGATCTATTATGCCGTTGTGTTGATTGTACAGTGTACATTGCCATGTCATTTAATCTGGTATTACGTGGATACGTGATACCACTGAGTCTGTATTTCTATATTTACATTTGTTTCTAGGTTTTCCGTTTGTTCTTCTTTTATTGTAACGGTGAATTTGGCTATAGCCCCTAAGTGATTGTAATAAAAGTATACTTTATACGCGAAAAATTATTAATCTAGTTTTTTCAATGTTTCTGCCAGATTACGCTAAATCAAATGTGTCCAAGGATTGGTGTTATATTAGTTTTTTATCATGTAAAAGTTGATAAGCACGTAGCTTATTTACCTAATTCTAAACGAGCTACAGCACTAAACGACGAACCAGTGTTGCAATACATTCCTTTAATTCCTTAAGCTTATTGCTAGCAAACAATAAATATTTTAGTTTCTTTTCTTTCTTTTTTTCTATTCTAACTTTAAGACTGACAATCGATGTTATAAATCTATACTAAAGAAAGACTAATCGAAACAAATTGAGCCTCCTATCTCTTTTACGAGATCTTCTGTCATCGCGGTTTCTCCTGACAATGTCCCTTAACCGTTATTTATAGTGGGATTATTTCACGGAGGCAGGCTCTGTTCGCCTTAAACGTTCCATTGTCTGGCATCAGTATGAGATTATAGCTCAAATTCAATACGGCCAGATCCGGTTCTGTTGCGTCAATGTTACTAGTATGTTAGGAGCGAAGATTTGTTTGAGTTTTAAGTTAGATGGTAAACTTAGGAGAATGGAGATTGTTACTATTATTAAACATGAAGTGGAATCTGTTATATTTATCCAAAACACTATCGCGTTAGTCGATTTGAAAGAGATTTGCTGGTGGAGAAGTGAACAGGCGTTCTTAACAACTATTGACTTAGCTAAGATTTATTTTTCCATAGACAATATGCAGGTGGCGACCATTTATATCTCAATTTTCCTTCGTGCTTCGGAAGGGACGTTAAACCTGGATTCTGTTAAAACAAGCCGTTTAGAGCAAAACACACTAGACAACAAGCTATCAAAAAGTATATTACAGTCACGTGTAGCGGAATGTATACACGTGTGGGCTATGTAATTCCTACCACACATGTAATTTAACACCGTATAACAGACAATAATACCATGAATTTCAGAATTTAATTGGAATAAAACCAACAAACATTGGAATATACGTTTATTTTGAATAAATTTCCATTGTAAAGGGAATGAAGTACATTTGATGTATGTAAAACTTTATTATCCAAAAAAAAAATTTTATGAGTATATACGCTGGCTCAATGCGCCTGAAGTCTGGACTGGAATTACGCCCAAAGGTGAACATAAGAAACTAGGTGATGTGCGGAAAAACAAGTGCGGTCGGCTACTGACAAATGAACAACTTTTTAAAAACGCAGGATAAATAACTAAGAAGTTTCGAATTACTTTTGAAATATATTAATAAATTAAGTGAAAAGGAATCGAGCGATAACGGCAAGCTAAACACTCCATTTGATTAATTTTATCGCCTCTTCAGATGACGTGTTATTTTAATGTCTCGCTGAAAACCTTCAATTTGTATTGTATTTTGCACTAGTGATGTTACGAGTTACGGCAAATTCGAACATAATTTTTTTTGGCTGAATATGAATATTTTTGGACTATCAGCAAACTTTTTTTACTTACAATTGTTGTGTTGGTGACTGTTACTATTAATTAGTTACTGTGACTATTAAATCATAAAGCTCTAAGGTCAAAGAAGCATGCAACGTGGCAGCATAGTAATCGATGTTTTCTAGTTAACTAACCCTTAATGAAATAAGTTGAAGTGACTTCAATACATTTGGAATAAACGAAAAATAAACTTGGGTCCTTTTGTACATATTTTGTGTCTTAATGTACATGTATGTCTCGTCTAGCGGACAGTATATAATATCTACAAATATAATGTGATAATCATAAACCTAAGTCTTCCCATTTACATATTTATAAAATCTAACTTTTGTTACATCACTAAATTGTACCTTGACTCATTTCGGTTTGAACAAGCAAGCGATAACTTCTGTTTCTTGTTTTAAGTTTTACCAAACTTGTTGAAGACTTGAAATTTAGAAGTTTTAGACTCGGCAACGTTTTCTCATTCTGTATTGTCATCATATTATTTGCTTGTATTTGTAACTGGGTAAAGTTTTGGGTTTGAGAAGTAAACTTTAGTATTTATAGATTGGTGAATATTCAAGAATGGCGTTTTATATCTTTTGTATTGGCTACAAACATTTATGTCCATCCATTTCTGTTTATTTTGGTCTGAGTATAACCTTCGTATCATAACTATTCATGTACCTACCGTATCCGTTGTCTAGTCAACCTAAGATAACAAGCTATGCTTACACAGTTTAGGGGTTAGATGTATTCTACTGACTGTATAGAAATTGTTCATGGATATCTGTTAATCATCTGTTATCTTTGTATTTTGAACTTTTTGGATATGAAGCAATAGAATTTAGGCAAAAAAAATAAAAACTTAATATTTCTGGTGGGCGTGTAGTGAAATAATTTGGCAAAAGAATCTTCCCACATTTTACGATCTGTCCCAGACTAAGGCCAATCGTGAGGACAAGTGTAGTTCCAACCTAGAACTCAGACGAAACGATCATGTTTCTGTATAGACAAAATTGCGAGACCACATTTACATAATGTAATGTGCGAAGTGTTTTTCTTTGCCAGTATGGAGAGTGCCAAACTCCGGACTGTTCAATGCATATAGTGAAAAGAACTTGAGGATCATTTTTGCTAACGAGTGGGATTTTGGAAACTGATGTGGTGTGCAGGATGGTAATCCATAAATTATAATCTTTGTATTCCTTTCTATAAGATTTCATTTACAACAAACGTGATAACAAAATTGTTTAGAGGTTATGTGTCGATGGTCGAATCATCGAATGGTTGATTTTTAAATATAGATTGAAGTTTTGAAGTTTGTTTTATTTTTTCATGAATAGTAATCGTGTTGTTATCAGACAATTCTAGAATTTTGTTTCCCAAACAGTTTTCGTTCCCTTGACACTCTTTCTAATCAAGTCGTAGTCGTATAAAACAATACATATTTAAATAAAATAGTCATTAATAAGTAAACCAACCTTCATGTTCTCTAATCGTAGTCATGCCAATCAATATCATTAATTGCAACTGCTAGTGTACGTGAATCATCTGTGAATTTCTATTTGTAAAAATGTTAGTCTTTGTAGCGTCATATTGATCGTGAATATGAACTTGGAGAACCATGACTGATGGCGTGGTTGTCCAGTTTTTATCACGTAGTAATGCATAGTTGATGCGTGGTGCTGTGTCATCGTTAGAGTGTGTGTAATTTGTTATTTTGAATTTCTCCGCTATTATTATCGTGCTATTGACGTCTGGTTAGCATCGTTTTTGTGTTGTACCTTTTTCTCTTATCACGATTACTCGTTCTGGGACACGCTCATTTGTTTTTGTAATTGCTTTTCTATGATCTCGTTGGTTTTTTCAATCATTTGTTGGATTCTTCGGACATACATTTCTTAGCATCTTATTCATTTACAAATTTTGGCTCTTAACATTTTTTAACTGTATTAATGACAGACAAACGTTTGATCGTTTATATATTATTTGTTCTATCCGCGATAATAATTTGTTGCGTTAATAGACCCAAAATGAAATCATAATCAATTCGAGTGTCTGTATTACATTATTATGAATGAACATTACGCAATTTAATTAGTGATCTATTTATGTCACGGTATACCTTATGATAATTGGTAAAACAATAAAACACAAATCGAATATGGCCTAAATGTCATTAGTGTCATTATGTTATAATTGCATTTATCGAGAATCGCCTTATGTTTTAGGCACATTATAAAATTTCCTTAAAAAATTATTCTTGTCGCTACCTAATATAATTTCGATTAAGCAATAACAACTGTTAACAATGTCGTTTCATTACTTACAAACTGGTGATCCTATACGTAGGTAATTGTCGACGTGCGTAACGATTGTCGCAAATTTGTAATCATTACCTACAACACCGAGCTCCGACCTTGTCGTGTTGATGGGTCTAATTTTCTTTTTTTCTACCTCAGACGAGAAAAATCCAATCCCATTGAAATTGAACGTGTAAAGGAACGTTTGATTGAATAAAATTCGTACATCGTTGATTAAATAAGTGCGATGGAAGCGAGCTAGCAAAGTTAAAAGTGAAAGTGAGAAGTGAAGTGATCAAAGTGGCGAAGTCAGAGTCGCGTCTGGTGTTAGTGGGAGAGGGTGATGGTGATGGGTGTTGCGCATGCGCTGGCATGAGGATCGGAGATCTTGGAGGCGTCCTACTTGAAGCTGCCAAGCTGACGAGATCCTGGTTCTGTCAGAGGCCGGGGTACGGGTGAGTTTGTGGACTATTATATTACTGGTGGCGAATTAAAAAAAAAATTGTGTAAGGTCGGAAAGGCTTACTATTATTTCCTGTTTTTTCACTAAGCGAGCCTGTTGTTTGTGATAGTGAATGTCACATGTCATTTCATACGTCTTATCAATTCTGAAACGTGGGAAATCCTACACACGATTACAAGCACTGTTTATTTTGCCAACAACTTATAAAATAAACATAACAAATACTTTGTAGATCATTTTAGAACTGCTACGATATATTGTGTCATTCTAGAAGTTTTGCAAATTCAACAGTTTACTGTAAAGTTTGATACGGTGTTAATGTTAAAATGTTGTGTTAAATCGACAAAGGGTAATAATGCAGCATCTAAAGAGGAAAATGTAACTCCATCCGAGCAACTTTTGAGCTCATTGAAATATTCAACGCTTAGAGAGTTTCTGCAAGAACCATAGCTCGATTTGTTTGTGTTCCTAACTTTGGAATAATGAATGTTTACCATTAGCATCAAGCGCTTTGAAAATTATCTACTGGAGTTAAAATCAACTCGAACACAGCTTTGAGATGCTTTGGTGCCTTGACGTTGTTTATTTGAATTTAAATTTTGTTTAAGATCATTTCAGTTGTCATTCAAAAAGAAGTAGCAATCGCACAAAACAATCTAATCACTTAGCTGGTTCATTTAATAATTTGGATTATTTAAATATAAGCATTCAATTGGACAAGCTTACTTCCTATAGTATAAAATCTTGTCTAGAATAAACGTGTTTACTCGTGACTAAATTGTTAGAATAAAACAGAGTGAGTACGCAATAATTTATCTAAAATATATGTGCACAAGTTGACGGGAACTTGTTCATATAATATCTATTGCACAAGGATTCAGGAAGCTTCTCATGTTATACTAGTTGGAATGGGCACTTAGTACTCAGTGTAATTACGTACGCACTAGCTGAGAGACTGGTAGCTAAACTAGTATCTCATTTGCCAGCGGATTCATCAAGTCTTACCAACGTTCTACTTTCAGTAAATAGGTCTGTGCTTGATCTAAATCTTAATTTGACCTAGGCAAACTAACCAGGCCGGCCGGTGTCGCCATCCCGCTCTCTCATTAGTAATGATTTTATGAACGAACGAGATGGAAATGTTATTTAGGCTGTTCAGAAAGGCTAAGAGGTTGGACCGGTGCCAATCACACTGAACGTTTCCATGCAAGAGTTTCGATGGTAAAGCGATGCTAATGCTGCAACAGAATAATAAATGCTGTGGCTAATATTGTGCAAAAATGACACATGATGTCACTATCTGCAGCAAGAAACTCATTATAATATGTTACGTAGGTCACGTATAACGTATTATGAGTCTTCAAGTTAAATGACACTGAAGTAAACCTGTTTACGTAAAATTATTTACATACAAAGAAGATTTTGTACAATTATACATCTTTGTTGTTATGAATGTAGAAATATTTGCGAAGTTATATGGAGCTATTTAAAGTCTGTTACATTGTGTGCGTTGAGATACAGTAGTTCCTTTCCAAATTATAAAGGCGTCAAGAAGCACAAAGATGTTCTATAAGGTCCGTCGGGAAGCCTATCTTATGAATACTTTATACAAGCACGTACCTCTTTTCGTTTGCCAATAACTTCACCAAGTAAATTGACCTTTTGCAAGTAGACAAAATCTTGCCTGACATACCTATTCTGTTTATGTTTTGAAACTGTAAAAAGGTCAACCCATCTTCTTTCTTTGCTTAATCTTCATCGCGTGAATGTTTTTACCAGAAAATGTCTCTAGTCTTTTCTGTAGTTCTTTTAGAAACATTAAAGACATTTAAGAAATGTTTAAGATCCAATGACTACAACAACTAAATGTTCTAGATAAGAAATCTCATTAGACATTTCCTACAGTTATTTTTCACAGCAACAGGACTCTCAAGCTAATCTCGGCAAACGGTAAACGAAGGCTTTGCCGCTTTGTAAGTCCACGGCACCATGCAAATACGGATTTAAAGTTTCCTAGTGGCTCATTCAACAGCTGCTACAAATGTTTTTCCCTGTTTTTAGTGTTAATTTGCAAGACAAGGTATTTAAATCTGTAGTTTACAAAGCTGTCCTGCAAAAACGCGAACGTAGGCAGCTTCTGTTTTTTCAATCTCAGTTTAATAACCTACAATTTTTCACTGGGCTCAGAAAGTGGGTCGCTTCTGCACTGGGCGGGTGCATTCAAGCGCATTAATCAACTCTTGCAGCTCAATGGCGGTCCCGGCCCCACCCTACTATAGAGGGGGGAATGTGGCAGTCCATTTGACAAATAAAATCCACTTAACGTACCACGAGAAGTTAGTTCTCCTCCTTAAGTATTCTGCGGAAGGAAAGTAGTTTTTGAGCAATTAGTGCTTGAGATGTACTTTAGTTTCAAAGTGGACGTGCTTCTGATAAAAAACTAATAAGTTTCACAGCGATAGTCTACCAAAGAATCTTTGCTCTATATACTGTGTTCTTTCCATTTTTAAAAGTGAAATACAGTCCTCCTTCGTAATCCATTTATGCAAATAAAATATTTTTCGTGCTGCAGACCTTGTAATTCAATCATGGCCTTAAGTTAAAAGTGTTATCTAATACTTTGTCTTATCGAATCATAATTTAACAGTGTCAAATGTTTAAGAATTTTTAACAGCAATAAGATCAAGGTTTAGATTACGCAATTAGTTGAGATAAAAATAGTCATGTGAGAAATATAGATCAATTATTCGATTCCGTTTTTGCTCAATGGTTTCTCAACGATACGTTCTAAATCTGTATTCGCGTTGCATCGATTAACGTCGATAAAGACGGTGATAAATGTATCCAAAGAATGTTTACCGTTCGGAAGTTTAGCCATCAAAATGTAAACGTGGCTTAGTTCGTTCAGGTTTAACACGAGGCGGTGTGTTGGCCCCGGTCCAATATTGTTCGGCTCGCAAACTAATTGGTGAGCTTTATCTCCGGAATTAAACGTGCAATAAAAATTTATATCCACGTTAATTGCTGGTGTTTTCGGAGCGACAGCCTTTCAATAAGCGAGGTCTTTGTGGATAGAAATCGGTTACGTTAATGGGAGTAGCAGTTGATTGTGTTACGCTAATGGTTTAGTGGTGTCTGTATTATTAATAGCTCGTTAAAAATGATTTAATTGTTATGGTTTTATCTGAAATATGGGCTTGATTATTTGTGATAATTTCTAATCGAGGTACGTTTCGCCCTTACCGAAGATTTTGCAAGGCTTGTTACATTTTACTATCGTCAGGCCTGTATTACTCTTGTTAGAGAAACCAGAGGAGTGTAACAAAGTGTAGAAGTGCCAGCTATCGCGGTGAATATGCAGCTAGGAATAAACGTGCATCGAAATTTGGTCTATCTTTTGCATACAAACTGGCATTTAATTCTACTCGGCTACCATACTCCTGTGGCTCAGCGACTCAGTGTTTCTTGGCCTCCGATACAAGATAACGCCACCTATCTCGGTCCTCTGCGGTTTCGCGCCAGTCTCTCAATTCAAGCTCATGGAGGTCTTCATCTACAGCGTCACCCAACCGGTAGCGAGGGCGACCGATCGGCCGTCGACCAACACAGGTTTTCCGAGATATACTTTCTTGACACATCGATCTGAAGCCATTCTCTCCATATGACCGAGCCATAGGAGTCTGTGTGACTCGGCTACCATAGCCTTTTTTACTACCGGCTCGACAAAGGTGTCAAATTTTGCTAGAAATTACTTTGCAAGTTCAGATTCTTTGAGTAAGCATTAGAGATAGAAAGAGGTTTTTTCTTTATTCCTCTGATACCTCTGATATCACAGTGATATAATACACTATCCTTTGGAACTTTGTTTTCTATTAATTGTTCTATCTTTGTGCGTTACACATTTTTAAAAGAGTTCTGCATACATCATCAAATTCCTTGGTAAATTTTTTTTTTGATAAATTAGTTGTTACAAAGCATGCCGTGCTAATGTAATTGTTCAAAGTTATCAATTTAGAGCATTTTACGTTATCATGCAGTGTGAAAAAACGTTTACAAATCAACTGAAATATCTTCGAATCCAATTAGCAGTTTGTTATTCGAACAGAAATGTTTAAGTGCTATTTGCTCAGCGCACACTGAAATGGCGTAATGTGGATCATTTGGTGCGATATCTAATTAGTGCTTCTGTTTATTCTAGGAATGGGGATTTAGAACATTGAGGTTTTAAAATTCGAGAAATATAAGCGAAATGATGATACATTACAAATTACAATGATACTCCATATCATTTTCTGCCGCCATAACAGCTTTGGCTGTGTTCCGGCAATAATAATGTGAGAGTCAGTACACATAAAACTTATTATATGACTCGAAGATCAGATGAGCCTACAGTCTGGTAGCACATTGAACGACGCTTCTTGGTAAAGTGTCCCTCAATGGAATAGCCCGCAGTGACCGTTACCATCAGGTGGGCTGCGTGCCAGTTTGCCTTCTTCTTCTTTAGGTGCCGTCTCCTACCGGAGGTTGGCGATCATGATGGCAATCCTCACTTTATCTACTGCTGTTCTGAACAGGGATCTCGTGCTCATACCGAACCACTGTCTCAAATTTTTAAGCCAAGATGTCTTACGTCTGCCTGGTTTACGGCGTCCCTGAATCTTGCCTTGGATGATGAGTTGAAGCAATTCGTATTTACTGTTGCGAAGTATGTGGCCGAGATACTCCAACTTACGCCGTTTTATGGTGTTTAAAACTTCCAACTTTTTGTCCATACGCTGCAGAACCGTTTCATTTCTGACCCTGTCTTTCCAGGATATTTTTAATATTCTTCTACAGACCCACATCTCGAAAGCTTGTACCCGTTTACACATGGTTTCCGTGAGGGTCCATGCTTCTACGCCATATAGAAGAATAGAAAAAACATAACAACGAGCCAGTCTCACTCTGGTGGAAATTTTTAGGGAACGATTGCACAAAAGGCTGCTGATTCTCGTAAATGCATTGCGTGCTTGTTCTATGCGGCACTTAATTTCAACGCTGTGATCCTCCAATTCGTTCACAATACAACCCAGATATTTATAGGAAGTAACTCTTTCTAGAGGCTGGCCTTTTACATATAGGGGTCTGGTAATTTTGTGCGATCTGTCGACAATCATGTATTTGGTCTTTTTGATATTTAAATTGAGCCCAAATGAAGTACTTGTTTTTTCCACACGATCTACCAGATGTTGCAAGTCCTGCAGCGTACTCGCTAGCAGAATGGTATCGTCTGCGTATCGGATGTTGTTTATCGGTGTCCCATTTAGAATAATACCCTCAACTGCATCTTCAAGTGCTTCTTTAAAGATTTCTTCAGCGTAAATGTTGAAGAGCAGCGGAGAGAGTATGCAACCTTGTCGGACCCCACGCAATATCTCAATATCGTGAGTTAGTTTACCCTCCACACGTACATTTGCCCTTTGTTGCCAGTATAAATTCCGGATGATTGTTACATCATTTTCGTCGAGGTCAAGGTTTTCGAGAATTTGGATCAGTTTCTGATGTTGTACACGATCAAAAGCCTTTTCATAGTCAATGAAGCAGATGTAAACCGGTTGATTGATATCCCAGCAGCGCTGCAACAAAATCTGGTAGCCAAACAGCGCATCACGGGTACCAAGTCCATTTCGGAAGCCAAACTGTGTGTCGGAAAGATGTGATTCGACTTTCTTGTATATTCTATTATGAATTATTTTCAAAAAGATTTTAAGTGTGTGGCTCATTAATGAAATAGTGCGATAATCACTACACTTCTGGGCGCCCCTGACTTTCGGGATGGTTATGAAGGTGGACTTAAGCCAGTCAGTCGGTATGATTCCGCTTGTATACACGTCATTGAAAAGTCTTACCAGAACGTCCAAGTTTTTCTCATCAATAAGTTTCAAGACCTCACAAGGTATCTCGTCTGGCCCTGCGGATTTTCCACTCTTGGCAGAACTAATGGCGTGAACAATCTCTCTTTTTGTTATCGACAGTCCCGTTCGACTGTTCAATTTGTGGGGTAAGACTGGTCTGCTGTCGTCGAACAGTTTCTCCACGTATTCTTGCCACACCTTCTTTTTCTCCTCAAGCGTCATAGCAAGGTTTCCTTGGTCATCCACAAGCGTAGGAGTGTTTATTGGCTTCTTGTAACCCAGAGTCTCTTTGATCTTTTTGTACATGTTAAAATGATCATGCCTTTCCTGATACTCTTCGATCTCGTCGCATCTGTCACTGATCCACTTTTCTTTAGCCTTTATGCATTTATCTTGTATTTCTTTGTGAAGCCTTTTATATTTTTGGGCATCCACACCCTTTGCATGCCGTCTCTGTGTCATGAGGTCTAAGATTTCATCTGTGATCCAATCTGTTTTCTTGGTTGGAGGTTCTGGTGCTAGCATTTCTTTAGATGTGGTAGTAATTACATCTTTAATATTTTCCCAGGTGTTATTTGGATTAGAAATGTTTTGACTATCTTGTCTCAAAATGCCGATACCAGTATTTAGTTTTAACTGAAATTCAAGTTTTGTTTCAATATCTTTAAGCTTGGATACGTCGATATTAGGTTTAGTGTTTTTATGTTTTAACCTTTTTAACCTCATTGACACTACTGCCACCAGAGGATTGTGATCCGAACCAACGTCAGCGCCCGGGTATGTTTTAACAGAATGGAAACTGTTTCTGAATCTGAGTGCCAGTTTGCCAACTGACGTTATATAAAAAAAAACTTAATTTTGTGAGTCAGTAATTAATTAGCCGGTCCGTATAAAAAAAAAATCAAGAACTAGTCCCAACGCCGCAATGAGACCTCCAAAGTAGAACTCTGCGTTTCAAGGAACGCGGTCAAAACTAATTTACAATGCAACTCGAATAATAAATTTCATAGTTCCTTATTTATTCCTATCTCGCTTCGACACTGCTCTTCGTGTTTTATTTCGATATCTAGGGGACTCTCTAGAGAAATGTTTCTGCATAGTTCTTTGGAATTTTAAAGTTTTTATTACCTCTCTGAATCTGCAAACGCCGACGCAGCTTTGGGAGTTGCATTGTTTCGTGCAAAGTTAATAAAACTGAAGTATTTACAGATTACGTAGGACAGGAGTTATGCTGCTTTAATTAAGTCTAGTCTAGTCAATGATGTTGGGTGCGATTCCTGTTTACGTGTGTTCGGACTCCGATTGGCAAGGATTCACTCTCACTCTAACAGTTGCAATTTTAACATCTGTTTTATTTGTACAATATTTTGACAACTACGAATACCTCATCGAAGGCAATAAAGGCAATGTCAATCAGTTTTACTTAAAAGGCTCGTAAAATTTCGTTAAAAAGAACACTATGGCAGACCAACATTTGCTTCTTGGTGAAGTGTCCGTCTTTGGATTTTTTTTTTATGGTTTAGCGGGCAGACGAGCATGCAGCACACTTGATGGAAAGTGACTACCGCCGCCCAAAGACATCTGAAAATCTGAAAATCACAGATGCGCTGCCGGCTTTTAAAATATTATAGACCGTGGTGGCTAACAAACACGTTTCAAACCATTTTTCTATGCATATAGAATGTTATTCGCTTTAGACTGTAAAGGGGGCATAATTTATTCCTTTTTAGTATTCAGAACTTCTACTATGTAGTGTCTCTAGAGGACCAACTACTCCCAATTAACTCGCCCTTCACAAGTATGAATATTAATCAGTGGCTTCTAAACTTATACGAAGTCTAGAAAATGAGACCAGTAGATGAGTTTAAAGATTGAAATCAGATAGATAAGGTTGGCGATAATGTATCCAAAGATCGTTGCAATGCGGTTACTAATTTGACATTTGTAAATATTTTCATATTCCATTTGGATAAATAAATATCGATAAATCGATAAATATTTAAGCATCTACAACGAAGGTCAGAGATTGGAAGAATATTTTAAGATGCCATGATGATGGTTTCCAAATTCCAATTAAATAATTCTATGTAGCAACAGTGACGATGTTTGAAGGATGTGCAAATAGTATGAAGGCAAGTGGTTACAAAACATATTTACAATTTGGATTTATTTGACCGCCTTCACAGAGGTACTTCTACTGTTAATCCGATCAAATCCAACAGGTCTTACATTCGTTTCACAATGGGGTTTGGTTTGTGGTAAGCAATGACATTCAAGTGGTAAGACATTGTTTGAGATATAGCTCGTGTTTCAAAATTTTAAAGTCTTTTTACCATTGCTTGGAAGATCTGGTGAAAGTTGCGACAAACTAAAACTCCCAAAACCTTGACCATGACATAATTTTGCCTGTTGTGGATATAATTCCAAATGTTTCCAATGGTAGCAGCTGCTTCACAATTACCAAATCTTGGATTATCACCCACTATTGTATTGCCACGATGCGCTCGGGAGTATAGTCGGAAGTACTGAGTCTTTACTCTAAGTTGAAAATCGAGTTTCCAATAGCAACAAGATGCGGGCTCCTAGTTCCACTTCTTGTATTAGTTGGTTGTTCAGTACATTGTAATGTCTGCTCGTTAGTTCCAACGTTGTTCCACTTCTAATACTTGTTTAGTTACCCGAAGAGAGAGATGGATGACGAAGTGTTGTAACTTTGTCCGGTTTACGGAATTTTACTTGTTAATTATCTAAAATGTCAAGATCGCAAAAGTTGTGGATGGAATGAAATATGATTGCGATTGCGTAATCAATTTAATTAAAGTTCAAGACGATATTAAAATGTTTAAGTTAATCAATGCTGCTATACTGATACGGCAAGGAAATAGGCTATAATTAGGAACGTTTCTTAGAACACCTTTTTCACTTTCAATACAATTTTGAAAAGGTATATTTCTAAATTGATCTTTTAAGAAATCGAGCTCTTTTCTTTTACTACTTCAGTTCTGACACAGGCGCCAATCATGACATATATCTTATGTCTAACCGTTCCTTTTTTCATCATTCCGACTTTCTATATAAATAAATAAAATATTCATTATAATCAGAAGATTTTCAAACAGATTGACCGCCGTCTGAGCTCAGATCACCAGCGATAATATTTAACAACTATGATTTTGCAATAATATAGCTTCGCGGATCGCTAACTTGGCAAATTGATGTCTTTCTCAAACTTTCTCCGTGGACCATCGCGGAGGTTCGGGCTTCAATATCCGGCTTTTACCGGATTCTGTGCAGGTTTGTTATGCAGACGATAAAAGATTAGTTTGTTGTCATTTCACATGAGACAAACATTTAGTTAATTTTGTAATAGTCCTATGGGATCGCGACAGAGAAGTGCAGTTAGTAACCGAATCCTCCGATTGTTTATCAAAATAAACTTCTCAAGGAACTAACAAATCTAAAAACTAACAAAATGTCGAAAAAATATGGCATTCATTTTATACGCGAGCGAAGCCGCACGGGAAAAAAAATTCTTTTAACGTTCGGCCAGACATTTTTATGTGATTTTCTAATGTTTATTTATTTTAAACTACCTACTGCAGATAATACTTTTTTTCAATACCATCACTTGGTTGACAAACAATTTTGCCATAAGTTAGATAATAATAATGCAACATCTATTTGAAAACGAGGCGAATCTTATTTTGCCGAGTCTCAGCGCTCGACTTTTCTCCGTGGGATTCACAAAGAAATGGCAGCAATATTTCAAATGCGCTTGTCTGTGGTCTTTGTGTAAACCGTTCTTTATTAAAATGACTTTATTACGTACTAAATTGGAGGGACAAGTCCTAGACTGAAGATGGTATAAAATAAAGTTTTAGCCTATTTTATATCACAGTGCAGGGTAAATCATTAAAATCAATCGTTACAATGATGGATACTGGCTTATCACTAACTTGACGAATGCAAAGTGGTGATAGCAAACCCGAGTTGAGTTCGAAAAGTCCGACACAAATTAACCCAGGACTCCGAGATTCTGGAAACATCGACGCGTTATCTACGGTTATTATTTATTATGATGTTGGTCGCACGCGCTGCCCAGAAGATGTTTGTATACATCCATTTCGCGAGTAGTGTTTTCCGGACATGTTTTTCCGAAAGTTAAGTTGTTGCCGAAAGTTCGCAGTAAACAACGCCATAGCTAGTGGAAATAAATTAGTTTTTATAATGTTTACGGTAGAACTTTAACACTAATTTATGATAGGAATTTTGGGCTGATTTTGACAGATAATTTTGTAGAATCTGCTGTTTGTCTTAGTTAGAATACCAGTGCTGCAAAGGTAAAGGTAGTAGTGGTAAGGCCATGCTGTTCTACAGTACGAATCGGCCGGGTCGTCCTACCACCTTCTCACATAACACCCATGAAATAAAAGTGACTACTATTGTGTTTCGTCTGATTTGCGAGAGTGCTGGAGGCCCACAGCCTCCCTAAAAGGCCGGCAACGCATCAGCAATCCCTCTGGTGGTGCTGATGTCCATGGGTGGCGGACATTGCTCACTATCAGGCAACCCGCTGGCTCGTTTGCCGCCTCAAAAAAGGTACCTAGTCATTTTGTAGCTCATGCTGAGTCTAGGCCATACTCTTATATGACCTATTATATAAGTATGTATATTTTTCATTTTAAATTCTTGTTTTATTCTTGTACTATCAATTTTTTATAGGAGTTTACGATTTCGCGACATTACTTATTATAAATTGGGGCTGAGAGCGAATAGTTAGCTAAACTATAGCCCTCTAGCCCTCTCTTGCAGAGGTTCTTTTCAGGCCCCTGGTCACTAAACCACAGGATGTTCCTTGCCAGCATGGTGACCTGCCTGCTGAGGGAAACCCTTAAATTGCAGCCGATTTCACTTTCTCCCCACTTTATTACTATTTTTATAAAATTAAGTTTTATTGTTCGGTATAAATGTGCGCAGTATTAATGTTACACAGTCATATGAGTGTGTGTGACCGCACACGCTGACCAGTGCGACCGTGGCGATGCGCATGAGTGCCGACATCACTGTAAAGGAACGCTCACGCGCACGCTTCTGCTATTGTACATTCAGCTTCATAATCGTTGAGATGATTACGGTTTATCGACAAAAGACAGTTAATCCTTCTAGCCCCGGAACACCAGACACAATAGAAAATCTATTGTTAAGCGGCACGCGAGTGCCGGTTCGGGATTGAGTGGTTAAAAGCTTTTTTAACTAAACATTTGCCGCGTGCCTTTTATTTACATATTTTTTATTTTTTATTGCCTGTTTATAGGTTTACCTCTAAATAGGCGTACCATTACCATACAATTTATGGTACGGTACCTTTAGTACTGAATCTAAAGAATCGTCCGGCAACATATTGAACTACATGTGACATAAAAATGTCCTAAACATCTAAACAAAAGATTATTTTTTGATCGCCCAACCGTAGTATAATGTATTGTACAGTCAACGGCACATCACGGTAAACACTTGCAGTTCGATAATAGCACTTATGCACCCGACATAAGAGCGGTACAAAGTCCAAAGTGTATAAGTCTGACGTGCTTTTGACTGTACAATGTGTATACATTTATTTGTGTATTATGTATTCAAGACTCGTAATGTACCCAATTCCCAGATAGCATAACCGCATTTAGCTTGAGAATGGCCGCAACTCTCAACCCCTCCCTCCTCCCATTTTTAAATGAACTCAATACGGTGAATAAAAATGCTTTATATCCTTTTCCCAGTAACTCAGGCCATTGTTCCTCAGATTGGTTTAAGCCATTAGTTTCAGAACTGCAGTAGTTTTGTAGTGCATTTTTCGTCTAGTTTTGGTGTTTTGCCAGTGCCATTCGAATGCTGTTTTGTGAAGACTTTTCGAAGCGTATAGAAATTGTGCTGTGCATCTAAATTTTTGCTTACTCGAATAAAGGTCTTAGCGTTTTCAGAGAACTTTCAAAAGATTACGTGGGAAGTACGACTGAATACTTTTAAAATTTCTTGTTCACGAACATTATAATGTACCGATCTTAGAATTATTCCGAAACACAAATGACTTTTCGAGTTGAAGATGGTGTACTTATTTCAGTGGGTTTGTCTTTTCTTTTAAGCCTAAGCACATTTTTGTATTACGAAAGCCCATAAGCTGTGTCATAATATTATCCTCTTTATTTTGAGTTTCATTGCGTCATTGTTTTTGCTGTATATTTTTTCAATACAATTTACAAACCAGTACTATTTTATTATTATTTCAAGTCTAAAATAACTTGAATATACTGAAAGTCTTGTACATTTTACTTTATCGTTTTAGTTTTTTCATTCTATATAATAGATTTAGACCACAGAAATCTAAACAATATTTAGATTTCTGTGATTTAGACCTATCTTTAATATCACAAAGGTAGCCTGGTATAATTATCTGTTTTTTATTCATTGTCTAATATCTATAACTAAATCACTTGTCTGGCGAAGTGTATTAAGTTACAGTAATTTTTCAACGCTCTGCCGGGCCTCTTGAATTAAGCAGCCGGCATTATCATATTAGCAACAGGTACAGTTAAGTGTTATATGATTGGACATATTTACAATAGACAAAAGAGCGGCGAGGGATCTTCTGCATTCTGCTTTTGACTTAAAGTATCTAGTGGTTTACGAATAAAAACTATCCGGTTCAGATGCTATTAGGATAATACCTTTTGGAATGGAGCGAAAAATGACGTCAACTGCGCTTGTGCGCAGAGTTAGCAACGCAAAATAATATCTAAATAAATAAATAGTAAAATAATTTTTAGCTTAATTCCAAAAGGTATTATACTAATAATAGCATTTGATTACGGATAGTACATTTTTAATTTAAATGAACGTCTAGTTGGTCAAGTGGTTAAAGGACCTAGCTTGGGGTTTTTTTCTCGTGTTTGTGACCACCATTCATTTATGGCCAGCGATGTTATTCATGGTGGTCATGGTGGTCAAGCCACGTAAAGTATTTTCCGGCCTGTGGGAAAAAGGCTTTATTTTTAAGGAAGTTAAATTGGGACACTTTTAACCAAATTCTCTTCAGAGAAGGATGTTATCAATTTCTTGGTATTTTTATTTTTCGTTGATATTTTCCTACTTTGTCAAGCCATTTTTAATTGAATCTTAAAACATTAAGCCGCCTTTGATGCTCTGCTCTGACCTATTTGTCCTTAATTTTTCATTCACGAAGGTTGTAGAAAATAAAAAAAAATTCTTACTCCATATATTTCTAACTTTGTATTGTTTACACTGTGCCATAATCGTCGTTTTGTCGCTCACTATACTACTTTAGTATATATTCTGTGACTATACTGAATTAGCAACGACGCAACAAAACAACAGTTTAATGTTTTTCCATTCACAAATGCACTCGTTACACAACTCTACGCTTCAATTTTTGTATGGAAATGGAAGAAAGCAATGTTTTACGACTAAGCGATTAAGCGTTATATAAAATATCGCGTGAATTTGAACAGTCCATATAATACTGATTCTAATGCTTTGGTTATTATTTTTGTTGCCTATAAAACCGTATCGTTCATAAGGTTTTATTAAATTTTTGCGTGCGTTTATATTTTCTTTCCCACTTAAAAACGAATGCGTAAAAGGGTAGTAATCAAATAATTGATGCGGTATATTATGAAGTTAAAAACATTGTCACATTATTTATGTTTACATATTCCGCATTGTGCATTTCGCAACTGCATCGTTTTTTTTCTGTCGAATATGGTAAAAATATTAAAAATATTAGACGTGCTACAGAATTTTGCGCTTAATTGAGTAAAATAGTTTTCTTATTCTGCTATGAATCCAGCATTATACAATTTTAATAAACTGAAAATAGAAAACTACTAAATCTTCGTTTGAGCTGCAATATCTGTGTACACTGATTGCGTAGTCTTTAAGGAGGTCACTCATAAGCTTCTTTCACCATAGCGCAATGTCCCAGATTCCTGCCTGAGCAAACATCATGTAGTGTGTAAGTAATGATACTACCTATATAAAAAAAACAGATAAGTTTATCAGTGCACGCATCGTGGAGACTTGGGAACGCTCCAAATTTGACGTTTTGCTATGATATTCTGTGGTCTGATTTGATTTTAAAATTCCAGTAATTTATTCCGCTTTATTCCCCAATGCAAATTCACCTAGGTGATTTGATTTCTAGGTGAACTAAGTCCAATCACTTATCCACTTTGTGAAGACATCAATCAGGTGGCAGGTAAAATAAAAAAAATTTGCTCAACTCATCAGTGAAACTTGTCTATGCGTTCTGGACACAGATTTCGACAGAAGTCCAAATGCATGTGTAACATACTCGTAACTATTGTTTAAATTATCATTGATAGTGCGTATGTTACGAGTATATCGCAATTTTGGGTGTGAGTGTGAGACACTGATAAGGATATTTGGGACAAGGGACATCTCAAAAACTTATAATGCCGGGACACAGCGGGATATCCATTGTTATGTCGCTAGTTAGAAACCGCGATTGTGGTAACATAATTGGAACGTCAACCTGTTTAGTTAATAAATTAATAATTATGTGAAAATAGATACTAGAAAGATAGTGAATGAAATTTGCAAGTTAGGTGGATTATAATATTAATTAAATCAACTAAGTAAGTAAGCCGATATCGTGTTTATCAACAGATTTATCTTTGGTTTACTTAGTAGTGAAAACTACATATTTAGGCTAATGTATTATTTTAATGTTAAGTTTAAATGTAATATTAAGATGTATGTTTTCCTAATAAAGAAATTAAATAAATAAATAAAAAGTAGAATACAAAGTTACAAAGGGCTACATTTATCACCATACCTTAGATTGTTCAGTAGATGTTTTTGTGTGTTTACACACTTTCATATCTTTAAAATCGTCTTTCGTTTAAATTATAGATCGATAGCGTAGAACACACTATTCATCATGGAATACCTAAATTTTTTTAAAACACATCAGTTGGCAGACAGGCACGCATCCCGCCTGAAGGTAAGCGGTCACTGCGGCCTATTCCATTGAGGGACGCTTCATCAGGAAATTCAGGAAGCGTCGCGTCGCTCAATGTGCTGCCAGACTGTGTAGTGTATTTTTTTTAGAGTCTACCTATTGTTGTCAGATGTAATCGTCACGTTCTGATTACCATTTTGACAAACATTTCTCAACTAAAGATTCTTCTAGCCTTCGAAACTTTTAAGTGCCTTATGTCACTGATAACGGTTTAATTTTCCAAATTGACCAATCAGCAAATTCCTTCTTTACTAAGGCTTTAGAATTTAGATGCATGTAATCGTTTTAGAATATTTCATAAACCTTCACGTGCAAGTGAACGTTGAAACTGGTTAAAACTTTACACGTCCGTTCAAAGGCCTTTGTCGCCACCTGCTATGCGATGCATATTGTTTGTGAAATCCGCCCGGTGGAACTCCATTGTACGTGCCTTCGATAGTCGGTTTTTATTGCACAAATTACACGTAACGTTTGCATTCTTTGTTTGAACGTTAATGATGTTTTGCTTGTCATTGAGTGTTATGTTCAGACCAATGCTAAGCTGTCAAATGGTCTTAGAAGTCTGATGGGTTTTTGTTGCGAGGCCATCTTTTTGTCTTTTAGGCGACTGTATTAAATCTAGGTAACCAAAGTAGCACTAATGGTCTACCTGATGGTTAGCGAAACGTATCACATATCTATATAAATAAAAATGTATTGCTGTTCGTTAGTCTCGCTAAAACTCGAGAACGGCTGAACTGATTTGACTTATTTTAGTCTTGAAATATTCGGGGAAGTACAGGGAAGGTTTACCTACATGATGAGAAAATACGGAAAAATTGCGAGGCAAATACTAAAAACGACAACTTTATTTACCCATACAAACTGTTCTTATATGTCAAACGAAGTGATACGAAGTTCACCGGGTTAACCAGTTTAATAAAAAAAAACTTGAATACCACGGATTGACATAGTTACCATATTTAACCGACTTAAAAAGGACGGTTCTTAATTTGACTGTAAGTTTTTATGTGTTACCCCATAACTTTACTGAAAGAATTGATTTTGATGATTTTTTTTTAAATTGGCAAATAACTGTATTTACTTGACTTCTACAACCGACATCGGGTCAAGCAAAAATAATGCGCCTTAACGTATACTTTGTGTTTTAAGATATAGCCCAAGCTTATGGTCACCTATCCATATTTGGCAAGCGTGACATTAACGTGAAAAGAAACTGTACAGTCGGACATATATAGCCTGATTATTATTTACATCCACTTATCCCAACTGGGTGGGATAAGTGGAATTTTTTCCACTTTTCCCACCCAGGTGGGATAAGTGGAAAATAAGTTCAAGCTTCTTTTCCACTAATTTGAGCGCAAAAACTAACCACCTTCCTTTCTTTGCCTACAGCTTCTCCCAGAAAGTGGACGAGGAGGAGTCCGGTGGCGGCGTGCCTCTTCACCCACCGGACGGCTTCTACACCCACCAGCATTCGATCCACAGCCACCATGGCCACACCGAGCCCGACCGGGGGTACATGGAGGGGAACAGATACGTCACGGCTGTCCACAGACCTCTTCCTGGTAAGTAAACATCTTGTATGTCATCACCAACTTTTCTCAGAGGTGGTGGCGTGGCTCTGCACTCAGCAAAAATAATGTACTTCCCGCTGTCAACACCATGGCTTCCCCTAATTGAGCTCGTGAGATCTTGATCACCTACAGAAATAAGCAAATTGTGAAGTGCTACTTAACTGTTGTCTTCTATACGCTAGGGGTACTTCCCCAGAAGAGCAGCTTAATATGAGTAAAATATCTACTATGCTCTACCTGTGTTTCCAAGCTTTTATTGTAAAAGAACAACTGATAATAGAACTTCTCAATTAAAGACCTTTGCGTGTGACATTCATAAGTTGTTTTTAATTGTGTTTTCAAATGTTTTTTTTTTTCAGCAGAATTTGTGTAATATTGTTATTAATAATATATTTGTATTAGTTATTAACCCAATGAATATATCGTATTCCAGCATTGAACCACTCAAACTCGTCATGCTCCTCAGCGTCGAACGCGTCGACGGGCGCGGGACTGTGCGCGGGCGCACAAGATCCGCCGCCTCCGATGTACATCGCCGCCCCGCCGGAGGGGTTCGGCATGGCAGTGCATACAAACAGGTCGGTGGATGTTAAACATTACGATATTTTCTTTCAAACGTCTCGAAAATCAGGTGATCATAATACAGCTAATATGTTTCACTTGGTTGATCTGCTGTGGGAGATTTCAAAACTATTGATATTTGGGCACACATCTATGTACTAACTGTGCACAGAGGTTCTTGGGATAGGCGATTCTTTTAAAATACAACTAGGTATGTTCCTAAAACCTTTTGGTGGATACACCAAAAAACATTGTCTTGGAAATGGTAGACACAACATGTAAGAAAGTGTCAGTTTTTTTTCGAACACGGTTCGGTTTCGTTATCTCGAATTTAGCCAGTATCATTGTAATTTTTAATTATGACTTGATTTCAACGATGAACGCCTTTGCCCTGCAGTGGGACATTCATAAGCTGATTCTTTACTTTACTTACAGTACATACTTGTTTCATGTCAAACTTAGCACATTTTTATAATCAGATATCCGCACTGATTTGTTATTATACATCGTTATCGCGCGGGCAGTTTGGGGGCGACGCATAGATGACCGAAGGGCTGTCACACGGATTTATCGAGTAGGTATTAGAATATTTGCATGTTTTTTTATTCTTTAAATTAAAGCCTTTCATGTTATGTATATTCCTTATGAGGATAAATACCTTATGGGGATAAATAGAATATTATTTCTATTTTGATATTGTATTCAAAATTGGGACAAAGTAGTGTAGAAGCGTTGTTTAAGTTAGCAACACTTTCTCTGAGGGTTGATTCAGTCCAGTAAGTCAGAAATTGACATCATACAGCTATAAATGAGTAATTAGGATAAAAATAACATTTTCATAAAATTGGTTAAGTTATCGAAACCGAAAAAAATCGTAAGGTAACATTGTTGTGTCAGTGGTCGATTTAGGATTACAAATAGATTCAATGCATAATATCGATTTAAAAATCGATATTTTTATTAGTCAAATATAATTTAAAAAAAAAGATCCATGCGTGGCAGCCCTATTCATCAGTATCCACGCGTCGCCCCGAAACTGCCCGCGCGATAACGATGTATATTTGTTATCCATGTTCTTGTAGAAGAATATTACCCAAAATGTGGAAGGAGAGCAATGCGGAACTTAGTCAATGCTTCTACAATCCCGATCCCCGAAATAAATGTCCATAATCTGGCTTGGAATTCGAAGACGGACGGACGGACGTGATAAAATCGCTGTAGAAGTTTCATCACGTTGCGTCTCGAATTGAAAGTTTTCAACAGTTTTATAACCGCGTCAGAAAAACCATTGAGACGGCTCTTTATAGACTAAGGAAAATTGATTCGGATGTTAATCCACCGTATTTATTGCAAGGCAAATATGCAGAAAATTGAATGGTGGTCGGTCCTCGTTGGAAGACACGGTAACAATGCATGACGGATTGCTTGGATGCGGTCACGTTTATGAATTGACTGTGTTTGGCAACTTTCTATAGAAATTAGTAATTAGTTGATACTCTATCTATACGACGAACGACATGTACGCGATTCGGTGAATGTATCAATATTTCTACGACAATTTTTTTTTTATACTAGGTCGGTTGGCAGACAGGCACGCAGCACACCTGATGGTAAGCTACTGTACTGCGGCCTATTCCATTGAGAGACGCTTCACCTGGAAACGTCCCTCAATGTGCTGCCAGACTGTAGACTCATCTGATCTTCGAGCCTCTGATTTCAGGTGTACTGGCTCACACATTAATATTGCCGGAACACAGCCAGAGCTGTTATGGCGGCAGATTTCACCTGTGGGGGTGGTAGCTAGCCAGTCGGACTATGAAAAAGCCCTACCACCAACCAGACCCAAGGCGGGAATCGAACCCACGAACTCCGTGTTTTTATACCCGAGCGGCTTAGCCACTGTTCCACGGAGGCGGTCAAAAATGTTCCTACCTTTCATTAATGTTATTTTTGGCACGTAGCTCACCTAATGTAATTTGCCACTGCTGTCTATTCCATTGAGGCAGCCACACTGTAGGTTCTGTTAATCTTTCAGCCTTTGATTTCAAGTGTGTTTGTTGGCTCTCTATATTGCCGGAACATAGTCCAAGCAATTATAGCGACTATTTTACCTTTGGGGGTTCCAGATTCTGAAAAAGAACTTACAAATGTTTAGTTAATTTTTTTTATACTTCTTCAATTGAAGACTTGCACAGTCATTGAGACTCGCAATTTTCTTGATGTTTGATACTTCGACCTACAACTGAGGGACATTCAACCAGAAATCATCATTCAATAGGCTGTCGTATTGAAGGCTCATCTGATTTTCTAGGACGCGAGCTCATCTCCACAAGCAATTGCTTGAAAATTATGGGATTGTTTTCGCTGTCCACCCCCAGGGGCAGGCAGGGGGTTAACAGTAATTGGGATTAAAATGTATATATGTATAACCTTCTTCTTGTATATAATATTATTGTACATACAATGTGATTGAATGTGTGTCGTGACTAGTGATGGCTTTTTATCCGGATAAATACTCAAAATGGATAAATACTCATAAATATCCATTTTTACTTGAGTATTTATCCAAAAAGGCGGATAAATACTTTTAAAACATTTTTCTTTTATTTTTTTAAAGTATTTAAAGTAGGTATAAAGTATATTTTTAGTGTAGGTAGATTAGAATTCATTTATTACGACCTTGGTTGTAGGGACCAATTGGCTACAGCGACGTTAAAACTAAGTGCCTTGAATTTAAAGTATACTTTAGTACGACATTTTTTGTAGTACTTTGGATGTAACTTTGGTTGTAACGCCGTGTTCAGGTGTGGCGATTATTTTCAATGAATCATTTGTAAAAAAAAAATTTTTTGTTTTTCTTTTCGGAGGAGAATGCGTTTAAGCACCATAACCGCAGGCT
This sequence comes from Mecyna flavalis, assembly GCA_949319885.1. Lineage (NCBI taxonomy): Eukaryota > Metazoa > Arthropoda > Insecta > Lepidoptera > Crambidae > Mecyna > Mecyna flavalis. Next base: position 6,471,322 of record OX439419.1, on the reverse strand, counting down.
AGCTAAACCTGCGGCCGTGTGTGGGACTCGAGACTAAAGCGTCCACTACCCACTAAACTCCCCCGGTTCCCCTACACACCTGATTGGGACGAGCCGTTGCCAGCGTTAGCTATTGACCAGCCCATCCCCGGGTACCCCGACTTGAGCAGGCCTCAAGTCGGGGTGGCGCCTAGGGAGGGCCACCCGAGAAACAAGGGGACCCTCAGACTTGGCTCGGGTGACCTGTGCAATGCGGACGTTGGGGGGCTACCCTACCCCCGCCCGCAGGTCCACCCTCAGGCCGGAGGTGGCGTGCTAAGTGAGCACGCCTTTACCGGCCTGACCGTCTACGCCGGAGGGGAGCAGCGGGGGTCCTCCTCGCGCTCCCGATCCGCTGCCTCCTTCTGCGACATTACTTGCTCGCAGAAGGAGGCGGCCGCCTCCCACGCACTCCGTTGGCGACCATGGCACGAACCATGGTCGCCAACGAGAGGCGTCCACCGCCTAGCGCCGCGATCAGTTCGCGGCGCTCGTGTCGCCAGGCCGGGCACTCGATGAGTGTGTGCTCGGCTGTGTCGTCGGGAGCGTAGCAGTGATGACACTGCGGCGTCTCTCCCGACGGGGGACACGGTACAGGTAGTGTCCGAAACTTCCGTGTGCGGACAAAACCTGCGAAGGCCGGTAGGTGAGGCAGCCGTGCCGGCGTTCCACCCACTCCCTTAACACCGGACGAATTGCCTCAATCGTCCTGTGGCCGGCACTTGGGGCTTGGAGAGCCTCCGTCCATTTGGTCAGGGCCTCTTCCCTGGCCTGGACACGACCCCGCGCCACCTCCTCCAAGCTGGGTTGTTCCCCCCGCATCCTTGCCGCGACCCGGATTCGATGCACCTGGGCCAGAACCAGTGCATCGAGTTCCCACGATGCCATTGGTACCGTGATACAGGAGTGGCTCGGGCATCCGCACGGGTTTCTTTCATTCCGTTTAGCACAGATGTTATCCGGGTATGGCTCCTTTGCGTCATTCCTGCACCAAATCGGGAGAAAGGAATCCCCAGTGTGCCATAAATGTGGTGCGGCGGAGGACACGGCGCATACATACAGCATACTCTCGCCTTCTGCCCAGGCTGGGAGGAGCAGCGTCGTGTTCTGTGCGCGGAAGTAGGTCCGGACCTTTCGCTACCAAGCGTGGTCAATTCCATGGTTGGAAGCGAAGGAGCCTGGAGGGCAATGGCCGCCTTCTGCGAGGAAGTCATCTCGCAGAAGGAGGCTGCGGAGCGGGAGAGGGAAAATGACCCTCTCGCACCTCCGTGTCGAAGACGTAGGCGGGGAATAAGAAGACGGCTGTACAATCGCTCTCTTCTCGTCGCCAGTGGAGGCCTGCATTGCACCGGTCACCACCTCTGTCGGATGGGATTAGTCAGGTGTTCCCGGCTAATCCCATAAGCCCCCCAGCCGAGGGCATGTGGGGCTCGCCATGTAACGCGGGCATGCGCCGGGGGTATAATGGACGGCCGACGTCAGTCGCAATGTCTGCATGGGATTTCTAGGAATTTGTTACACCTGGACCCCCGGTGGAGTTTCAAGGAGCATTTTAAGCTCCTCGCTCCTCCTCGGGCGGATCCTCCCCAACGTCCAGGACCTGGGTGCCGTCGGCTTTATCATGGGGTGATAGGGTCGATGGCACTTTACGGAGCCCCTGTTTGGGCGGAGAGCCTCTCCCTCTCGCTGAATGTCCTCTTGCGGAGACTGCAGAGGGTCATCGCGACTCGGGCTGTGCGGGCTTACCTACCGCACAGTTTCCCACGGGGCTGCCTGTGTCTTAGCAGGCACAACGCCGTGGGCCCTGCGACCCGCCTGCGCCTGCGCCCTGCGACCATGTTGCGCGCGAGCCATGTCCTCTTGTCAGCAGAGGACCATAATGTTGCGCGCATCCTCACAGCGGCCCGCTCTATCGGCGCTGGGCGCCCCCCTAGGGCTTTCTGCTCTGCCGTCCACTCATAGACACGGTAGTTCTTCCATGTGTCAACCGCACGGAGTGCCTCTTATGTACATGACGAATTAATTGATGGTATCGTATATGTAACCGAAATCACCAAAATTATCGAACCTTTTTAATACTTTCTTTTGAGAGATAAAACAATCACACGAATGTAACACTGCAACGCAGTTCACAACAGACTGACGGACGCGCATGCGGCATGGCATGACGGGGAGTCTAGTGGTGGCCGCTTGCTAATATTGCGCGGCGAATAATAATTGTACAATTATTGTAACAACCGAATATACTTTTCTCGCTCTCGCGCGGACTTGTGCGCAACGTTTGCAAAAGCAAGCAATGCTACAGTATAATAGGTACAACTACCCTTAGACTTGATATAACACCCAACCGTGCTAAAATAAAGGAATTATTTTGATGCCATAGTATTCGGACACAAAATACTACGCTTTTGTCAAATGTGGTCAAGTGAAACAAAAGTCGTGTGTGAATACAGCTAAAAAGATATTTATCCGTGAATTTGAGTAAATATCGGGTAAAAATGGATAAATATGAGTATTTATCCATTTTGGATAAATATCCGAGTATTTACTTTTTGAGTATTTATCCACTGCCCATCACTAGTCGTGACTAATATAATGTGAATGTATCTTTAATGAACTCATATTTGTACTTCTTATAAATTTGAGTCGACCACAAGCTTGATTTCTTGAGAAAGGACTATAATGTATCAGGGTTTTAAAGTAAGTATGTTGTAAGATAAGTGTGTTTATGTTTAATTGTTCCATAGGCGTGGCACAGACGTGTCCATCATGGGGACTTCTGGAATGACGCAAAAAGACCCGAGTATGCCACAAAAACGTGGCAAATTGACTAGAGGGTACGTCGCAATAGGAATGCCTGTCTTGTGAACCCTTCGACCTAGATAACACTATAACTACCCCAGCAAAACTCACTTATCCCCTTTCAAAAAAGTTCCCATACTGACTTAAAAAAAAAACTGGTACCTATGTTACGGCATGTTGTTTTGATGAAAAACTTAACATTTTGCAGTTCGAGTATCTAATTCGCAATAGACTTCATTTAACTGCATGGCTGACTACTAAAACGTGACCATGTTGACGTAAATGAAGTCGCTGGACTTCAACTTTCCATTTCATTTGTATTTTTTCTGACTATTAGTTTGAGCCAATAATTAGTTTGTCTTCTGTAGTTAGGATCTGATTCATACATCTTGCTTTATAGGAACGTTGAATTAATTTAACTTCATGTAAAATATAAAATATGGTTAAAGTATTATTTTTTATTAGCGACTGATGCAATTGTAAATAATTTGTAAATAAACTAAAGTAAATGCACTCATAAAGAAACAAAAATGTATTATTATCATAGTATCTTTATATTTTTTAGTAATAAATTGTACTTACACGGGTTAAATATAAATATTTCAGATGAAATAATGAATTCATATTATAATATAAATAAAAAAAATAAAAATAGTAATATTACAAAACATATCAGTTAAAAAATTATGTAGTAAACGCTAAATGTGACCATTAATGCTATACCTACTCATAAATACCCATAAAACCACATGACCATTACAGACTGCTACAATTTTACCCTGTATGAGTTGTTTGGATGCCATTAAATTCTTAAATGAAGTACTCTTTCTTTTTACTGCAATATTTATTAACTTTGCAAACATAAATTACTCTACTATCAAGACATGTAAAATAACAGATTTGTAAAGAAATAAGCAAAGTGATGTGATTTAACTTTATTTTTGACTTATCTTGTGTACTAAACAATGAATTTAAATGAAACAGTACTTCATTTAAGACAAACAAAAAATATGAAGTCACCTGAGTAATAATATATTCAAAATCACCTCTACAGCCGTTATGAGATGTCCCAAGACCTTCTGGACAAGCAAGTGGAGATCCTAGAGAGGCGGTACGGAGGGCTGAGGGCTCGCAGGGCGGCGGTGACCATACAGAGGGCGTTCAGACGCCGGCAGCTGTTGAAGAAGTTCAGCGCCATCACAGCGATGGCTAAGGCTGCGGACTCCACGGGTAGGAGAATGCATGACGTGACTGAACACGGTCAACTAGTCAACGGTGAGTTGATGGCAGATTTAGTTATCGCTGGAAGTTTCAGATAGGAATAGCCAAGTGAGCCCGGCGGTTCCCATAAACCCTCCTTCCCATGGGGGCATGCAGGGCTCGCCACATGTAGCGGGATTTGTTTTTTTTTTTATACTTAGTCAGTTGGCAGACAGACACGCAGCGCACCTGATGGTAAGCGGCCACTACGGCATATTCCATTGAGGGACGCTTCACCTGGAAGCGTCACTCAATGTGCTGCCAGACTGTAGGCTCATCTGATCTTCGAGCCTCTGATTTCAAGTGTACTGGATCCCACATTAATATTGCCGGAACACAGCCAGAGCTGTTATGGCGGCAGATTTTACCTGTGGGGGTGTAAGCTAGCCAGTCGGACTCTGAAAAAGCCTTACCACCAACCACACCTAAGGTGGGAATCGAAACCACGACCTCCGTGTTTTTTTATACCCGAGCGGCTTAGCCACTGTTCCAAGGAGGCGGTCAAAATGTGGATGTGGGTATAATAGAATTAAAGGCTTTTGCCGGATCGATTATATTAAGGTTTGATTTGTTAAAAGTAATCTGGACTTGCTCCATGACGCATTTGGTTGTGAGTGACTCTGCCTTATGCGTCAGAAGTAGTGGGTTCGAATTACAGCCACGACAAATGAATGACCCATGAAATTTTTTTGTGTGGACGTTTATATGTTGCTTCTTATATCCATAACACTGAAGTCACTTACTTTGGGATCAATTCAAAATAAGTGATGTTTTTGTAACATTTATCTGGAAATTACAAAGAGCTCGAATGCTGCTTAAGCAATGACGCGATTGAAATTTGCCGAATTGTGCACTTGTGCCGCCGTAGCAACTCGTGTAGAGGGACCTTATTAATATTTTATTATTACCTGTCCAGGAACAGATATCTACGCGAACACGTTGCTGCAGAAGAGCCCTGCAGGCACGGAGAAGATGATGGCCCTTACCAGGCCGATGCGGTCCATGTCGCTGAGGGAACGGCATGATATGGACATGAGGTAAGATCCCGCTTAAGTACACCAATATCTGGGTGAGATCAATAGTGTCTCAATGGATAATGCTAAAACTTTTAACTGTATTCATCAATAAAATACCTCGGTCGGACAAAAAACTTAGGTTAGAACTGCGACCACCAAATGCACGAGCCGAGCGAGCGGAGCGAGCGTGCCGCGGTAGCGGCCGGCGGCATGTCGTCAAAAGAGACGTCGATGAAAGATCCTGTCGGCAAAACGGTCATAGGTGAAAAGCGCTGTTGGTGGAACGGACAAAAATGAATCGTCCTGTCGGCGAACAGTCCAATGACGAATCGGTCGTAGGAGAACAGTAACCAAACCATTCGGAATGGTAGTCTACCACAGTCACTGTAACTGTACTCAAAAATCTCCTCAAACCTTTCCAGCAACCACCTACAATGCGACACTTCATCCGAAGTGGAAGCGATGGTCGCAAGAGTGCAGCATTCTGCGCATCAGATCCACATGATAGCGGCCGACATACCCCCGCATATGCGCGGGGACACCGACAGCGGGGTAAGTTATGTACGTCGTCACTCCCCTTCTAGGCATGTGTGTGTATGCACCTTTTGTAATAGAATACACATGATAGCGGCCGAAATACTGCCGCAAATGCGCGGGGACGCCGTCAACGGGGTAAGTTATGTACGTCCATAATGATACTCCCTTTCCTGGCATGTGTGTGTTTATGCACCTCTTGTAGGCATGAGATGTTTTTTTTTTATCTCTGCCAAATTGGTTCCAGACTTATTAAAAAATGTTGCAAAGATTTTTAGCCTGGCGCTGTAGGATAGTTAAACTAATTCGAGGCAAGGTTGCACTGTTGCTGTTTAGCACGCATGATGAAACGGATCTTTGTCTTTGTTGAGTTGATTCTTATTAAAGTAGAAGGTGGGCACTTGCCACCATCCGCTCTCTTCAAGGGTGACGATAAATAAGCAGCTAATCGAATGGCCTGAGAATACAAAACAGACAGCATCTCAGTTCTCTGCCAAAAAACGAACTTTTTTTATTGAAAAAGTAGGAACTGTCAGGAGTGAAACTGGCTCTAAATCTAGATAACCGAATGGCTAATAAAACATGAAAGTAATCCATCACTATCGCATACCAGTAACGTTACGCTAAAGAATTTACACTAATTAAACTTGGTACACAACTTATCGTATGCGAAATCATCTTATCATGTTATCAGTCTTTGCGCGGACGCCGGCAAGGCGTGACGTTTTAATTGCGAGTAGTACTAATATGGATCAGTGTAGGATCAAACTGAGTAGTGTGTTGAAGATCAAAGGTGTACAGTTTAAGAAAGTGAGAAGGATCACCGCTTGGCCTTATAGAAGCCGGAAATTGGAATATGAAGTGAGTGTATGTTTTGCACCTGCTTTTAAGCACCTTAACCGTAGGCTAGTGAGACCTGTGGCCTTTTGTGGGACTTGAGACTAAAGTTCATCCCAATACCCACTTGACTCCCCATTAAGTTTGTCCTTCACACTCGAAAGGACAAGCGGTGCCGGCCTTTTTGGCTATTCACCCGACCTAGTAAATTTATTCTATGCCATGAAGAACATGGGAGTATAGATTGCAGCATATTGGCACCCTAGTTAAGTGTCTCTCTATGGAATAGGCCGCACAGAAATCAATTATAGTGAAATTACTGGGTATATGAGACCTAATAACTGTCGTCTCGGACGGTAACTGCTTAGTTACTGTTTGGCACTGAACTGTCTAAGGGCAGACGTGGCGCTTACCATCAGGTGTACGATCTGCTCGTCTTGTTACACATTGCAATAAAAAAAAAACCAGGTGGGCTGCGTGCCTGTCTTCCAACTGAATTGACATGAAAATAATTGTTGATACATTGAGACGATGTGTGATATAAAAATGGCGATGGTATCACTGTTTACTGAGTTGTCGCATTGCGACGTCAGGGTTCGTGAGTTCGAATTTAGCGTTGGTAAACATGTGTGTTTGTTTTGTATGTAGCTGTTTTTTGTATCAAATATTTATGTAAAATTTTATTGTAGTAGCTTTCTTGATTCTTTTTCATATTTACATTCATGCTTAATCAGTATTAATTTCCTGTATCTTATATTGAGAATTTCAAAAATTAATTTTCTTTATCATACGAACAAATTAAGAAAAACCGAATTTTTACGAAACATACTTTGCAGTTATCATGTATCTAAGATTTAACTATTGACAAAAGCAAACACAGGTATCACTATTAGTTCTAGAATGTGTATCACACCACCATCATGTGTTTTTATACCATAATATTTATGAGACAAACATGTTTCAATGCGTAAAACATTTGACATAGGATTTTGGACATAATTTTTATTTTATTTGAATCGGGATTCGTTCAAAGCCTTTTGTGAGAGTTGTCAGTTTATCTCTAATTAACACGCTTGTTATACTCGTCTCGTAATGATTAAGAAATTGGTTATTTCGCCAAGCGGTCGCGTTCGACGTAAGGTACAAACATTTGTGTGATGAACAGGTCTGTTTGTATCGGTCTAGGTATTTCTATGGTTAATATGTATGTGTTTCCAAAAAATATATATTTTAGTTATGTTTATCTATTGTCTGTCACTCATAATACATGCTATGTTTAGTTTGTGTACGAACTGCGCTGAGTGTATTGTGTCCAGGGATAATATTTTCGTTTCCTTTCATTGTTTTTAGTTTTTTTTTTTTTTTTAAACCTTATGTCTCTTGTATTATAGGTGTGCAGTTGTTCGGTGAGCGGGTCTGTCACCAACATATCGACGTCATCGTCGCACAATGAATCTCTACACAACCACCAATTGTTGAATAATACAGGTAATTTCCATATTTTAATTTTGAAAGTTCTAGGGGTCATGATTTTGGGGTTCTGGGTTCAATTCCCGGCTCGAGCAAAATGTGTGTCGGATTTTAAGAACACAGCTCGGGTTTGTGATCACTTGACTTATCATTGACTGTGACTTATCTCTCATGTAATTATTATTTTACCATTGGCTGACGAGCTGGCATATTCAATGACGAGTCTTGACCATGTACCTACTATCGAGGTCACTTGCGCGTGATCACCCGTAAGGCTAAAATCCTGTGCAGTATTTTCACGTTTACAAGCGCCGCTCCTAAGAAGTCACGATGCGCGTGCACGGTATATTTTTCCAAAAGGTGATCACGCGCGGGAGACCTCGATCGTACTCAGGGATCGTGGGTTCAAATCCCACTCGAAATAAACTATCATAATTATGATAAACATTTGTGTTTTTCCTGTGGACTTTGTAAATTTTTGTTTGTCGACTTAGTTTGGGGTAGACCAATGTATATTATGATGTTGTACAATATTTATTTATGGCTTACTATTACTTCCAGGTCCAATATACGGCAACCTGTTATCATCGGGTGGCAAACCACTATCGTCACCAACAGCTCGGCAGCAACAGCAGTTAGCCGCTATCCAAGCAGCTAACGCACGGCGGCATCCCCCAGAAGTACCTAAGAGGACCAGCAGTATAACACTCAAGTATGTACCCTATTGTATTCGCGTAAGGTCTATATTAGAATAGAAGGTTACTAACTTAAGATCTGGGCTCGGCCGCAACAACAGTTGTACATACTTACATACTTGAGTTAGCCGCTATCCAAGCAGCTAACGCAGGGCGGCACCCGCCCGAAGTACCTAAGAGGACCAGCAGTATAACACTCAAGTATGTACCCTGTTGTAATCGAGTAAGGTATATATTTGTCTGATGCGAGGTGCTATAGTGAGGCGGACCAGATCTGCTGCATTAACCAGTTGTACTTCTGTACGACCAATGACCATACTGCTCTATCAAGAACGTAATGGATTTGAAAAAGGTCTGTGTTAGGCTTAGTTTGGTAGATGAATTGTCTTGACACATTTGTTGTCCTGTCTTGGAACTCGGATAATAGCCAAGATAATTATAAAATCAGCCCTCCCTGCGCAGACGTAGAAACTTATTGTGTCCACTTTCTTACATACAATGTTACGATGTGCCGTGTTGGCAAACATAATGTCTGCGCAGCTCCTAAATAATACGCACTTTAGATTGGTTAGTCTCTAGAAGCGATGATATGGGCAGATGTTCATGCTCTCTCTGGAGCCTTATAAGGCATAAGTTGTAACCGTTTTTCGGGCTTTATTATACTGTAAAACCATGTATATGTTACGGGCAACGTGATTAACTAGGCATTATTAATAAGGACCGGCCATTATTAATAATGCCCGAGAGCGACGGGCAAAGTGATTAATTTATCACTTTGACCGGCCCTTATTAATAATGCACGACGGCCCGTGGTCCATGTAATAAATCAGTGTTTAAGATAGCTTGAATTTATCACTTGGACCGGGCAGTATGAATAATTCCCTACTTGTAGCCGGGCAATGTGGTTAGAAGGCTAAGGCGGGAGCGGAGCGTAGCGGAGCTCCTGCCTTAGCCTTCGTGGTTATTTTTTTTTTAACACCTATTCCCCAAATTAACAATTTAACGACTTAACGACGAAACTAGTTTGGCCTAGGCTAAACTAATTTAAGTCAACTAGAATATATTATTATAGTAAAAACAAAAAAAGGTTTTCAGGGTTTAAAAAAAATAACCACGAAGGCCTAACCTAACCTAACCTATATCCATCCGAGTCGATTTCCCCCTTAGTAAGAACTAGTTTAGCCTAGGCCAAACTAGTTTGTCCTGAAATCGGCTTTGGCCGGTAATATATAAATGCCGCTTATTTTTTGGTAACTTTTCATGAAAAAATTGTAAGTTTTTTGTCTTTTAATAAACAAAAACACTACTGTTCACCTATTTTATTACTTGGCCCAAGATAGGGTGGGCATTATTCATAATGGCCGGGAAAAGTGATAAATCATGCTGTTTTAATCACATGGCCCAATTGAGTCGGGCATTATTAATACAGACCGGCCCTTATGAATAATGCCCGGACTTATCAAATGGCCCGTAACATACAGTCGTGGTCAACTAATTAGGGACGCTATATGACTAAAACACAAGATCGTCCCTCAAGTCCGAAAAAAAAATCTCTATGAGGCTTTGAAGCTTAAAGTATTTCATATCAAGTAATTTGGCTAGTATTCCAAATATTTAAAGGCCAGAAAAGCTAATTGCTAGTTGAGATCAATAATTTTTAAATAAATAAATCCTTGCCACTTACACATCATTGACTTTATGGATGGACAACTAATTAGGGACACGTAAAATTTTAACTGTAAATATAAATAAATGGTAATAATTGAAGTGTTTAGGACATCAAAAGTTTTCAATAATCAAAATAGAATACAAATCAAATCATTGTCAGCCATCGAATGATATAAGATTTGTACTGATCTCGTCAGAAAACCGCGAATTTCTCTATTGAGCAACAGTCCAATGTCCATACTTTCTTGCAAACGCCAACGGGCTGTTTTTTTGGACATGGAGTAGGATCTATAAAATAATTTAAAGTAAACTTGATCAATTCCAATGCAAAGGAATATTGTAGGAAACGATGCTATAGTATGCTGAAGAAGTCTTACCAGTCTAATTGACGGTTTAAACACGACAACGACCGAAAACATACCGCGCACTCTGTGAAACCGTGCCTAGCGCAACAGTCAGTGACGGTACTAGATTGGCTCGCAAGCAGCCCAGACCGAAACCCGATAGAGCACTTATGGTATAAAGCGAAGAAAACAGTTGCAGCTCAACATACTGTCAGTAAAAGTCAGCTTTACGGGACATTTCAAGGTGTTTGGAATAATATTTCTTTAGACACCTGTAATAATTTGATTGCATCAATGCCGCGCCGATGTCAAATGGTTATAGCTAATAAAGACAACCATACTGATTATAAAAAATACGTTTAATGATATGTTTTATATTCTATTTTTATGAATGAAGACTTTTTATGTAATAAATACTTAAATAATTAACAGCTTATTCATATTTACAGTTAAAGTTTTATGTGTCCCTAATTAGTTGTCCATCAATAATTCAATTGTGTGAAAGTGGCAATGATTTTATTTATTTAAAAAAATATATATTGCCACCTGCTATTTTCTTTCCTGGCCCTAAAATATTTAGAATACTAGTCAAACTAATTGTTATAAATAGGTATAAGCTTCAAAGCCTCGTAGAATATTTTTTTTCGCACTGAAGGTACGATCTTATGTTTAAGTGATAGAGTGTCCCTAATTAGTTGACCACGACTGTATATATGTCAAAACGGTCATCATAGCGTGCCGCTAGTATAGTAGGTAGTAGTGTAGTAGTCACTTAAGTTCCGAGTCACACACATAGTTTCAGAGCTCATTAGCCTGCGTCCAGTTGCATTGGTGACACATGTCATTGATTACTGAAAATTCAACCTTATAACACAGTATTTTAAGTTGCATATGTTTTGTCATCAGCGCTGAGAGTCCAGTGTCGCTCCGTCGCGCGGAGTGCGGCGGCGCGGTGGTGAGGGGAGGATCCATGTCCTCGGTCCAGTCGTCGTCCTCCTCGTCTTCCCAGGAACACAGGCACCACTACCACCAGCCTTACCAGCCTAGGGCGCCTGTGAGTTGATGAAGTTTTATTTGGTGATGGTTTCTAATACCACAAGTGTAGCATTAAAATAGAGTAAGTAGGTCTCTGTGGTATTGGAGCGGGGAGAATGGGGTATGTTTTTTTTCTGCGAAACCTCCCGTACTGTAGGTGGCCTTTGCAGAAACCCAAGTGCGGTCGTCTTTAATAATATCTAAGAGCCCAAAGTAGTGAAAAATATCTTGGTGTCGAAGGAAAAATTGTACTATAATAAAAACTACCGAGTTATAAGATAAATTTGACCGGCACTGTCAAAGATTTTATGTCACTCAAAATCTTAGTTTACTTAATTGTAATGTTGAGTAAGTTTTCCTATGATGCCAAGATATTTTGGACTACTTTGGACTCTTTGATATTAGTGAAGCCGACTGTACTCAATCACTCAAGCTCTGCGCTACAAAAGGGATTTTTGAAATTGTCTACATACCCTATAATACACAAAATATACCCAAAAAATACACTACACACCAAAACATATTTCCAACTAACCATCAAAGATAGTTCCCCAAATTGAATGGTGTTTTGTCTTGTTAGTTGTAAAATAAATATGAATGTTATCCCTTTGCATGCTTTTTGTTGGTGCTATGCTATGAAAGGTAATGGGTAAAAACGGTGTTGGCTTGCTTATCACTTTCGACTTTATTTTAATGATAATACTGGGTTGTCAATAGACAAGAACGGTTTTATAATTGTTTAATTTTAGTCTTTCTAAGAATATAATCAGTTTTTTAAAACTTACGTCAATCTTTGCACAGTTCTTACCTAGACAGATGAGCTTAAATTTAAAGACTTTTCTCAATCTTAAGTTATTATTATTGCAAGAAATTCTGAATTATTCCGATCTGTCACCCTGCTTTGTCCCCTTGGGGTGACAGATCGGACAAAAATGTTCGATCTGTCCCCCTCTTCCCGACGAGGTGACAGATCGAACTTCATTCACCTCCTCAAAGTTTTATCTGTCCCCCTATCGGTAGTAGGGGGACAGATCAAACTTTTTAATTCCTGTTTGTCCCCCATTGAATAAAATATGGTATAGCTATACAATTCTTAAGTAAGCAACAATAACCATTAGCTTACTAAAAGCCCTTAAAACATTAGGTTTTCTTTTTATTCTACTTCCTTCCAAGTCTGTACATTAGATCACAAAATGGCCTTAAGCCATATGTCCTTTTTATTCTACTTTCTTCCAAGCATTTACTAACCAATACCCACCACACACGTCCCCCCCGCCCTCTAACCACGGTGTTAAGGCATGCCTCCTGCCTTCAGGAGCCTCACGCGCACATCCCAGAGCAGCACTACCAAGCGCACCGGCCGGGCCCGGGGTACGAGGCGGCGGGCCCGCCCGAGCGGTTCGCGGTGTGGAAGCGGCAGGACGCGCCGCCGTACTACGACGCGCCGCCGCCGCCCGCCGCCTGCTGCCGCCCGCAGCATGACCACCAGCACTCCCACCAACCCTTGCCCAAGGTACAGACAAAATGAGCTTCCTTCCGGCCGGCAGCGCATCTGTGATTCTACCTGATTTTCAGTTGTCTATGGGCGGCGGTTGTCACTTTTCATCAGGTGTGCCGCATGCTCGTCTACCCGCTATACCATAAAAAAACACCTTTCCTACAGTGCCCGGCAAACATCTTGAAATCGGGTGGGGATTGCGCAAAACGCGAATTTTGGATCGTTGCAGAAGGTAAGGGGGCGACGGGAGATGCGTGCGCGCTATTGGTCATGCGCGAACTTTATGCCTCTGCGTCGAACGAGCGTTAAGATGTTTGCCGGACTCTGCACCAGCTCTTGTCTAAGGTCCCGATAGCACCAGGCCTGCTGCCGCCCGCAGCATGACCACCAGCACTCCCACCAACCCTTGCCCAAGGTACAGATCATCTGACCTTCCAAACTGAAGAAACTGATTTCTCATTAGTCAGTTGATCTACCAGCCTTTGCCTAAGACACGGATGCTCTGAGCTTCCAAACTGGAAAACACCTTTTCTACCAGCTCCTGTCTGAGTTACTGATCGCCAGAAAGCGGGCGCTGACGAAGACACCACCAGTACCCCCATCAGCCAGAAGCTGAAGCTTTAGCCTTGCTTGAGCTTCCGATATGGAAATCTGGCGAAAACTATTGAAATGTTTCTTAATCATTCTAATTTAGCCTCTCACGTCATCATTATTGGGTAAGGCTAAGCATGCCAGGGTTTAAAGAGGTTCACCTGCATGCTATACCTGTAGATGTGTTCACTGCCCTCTAATCGCAACGAAGATAATTGTATTCCTCGCGTGTAAGATAAAAAAAGAAGTATTTTCATTTCTTTTTATGGGAAAGAGAATGCGTTTATGCACCGTAACTGCAAACTAGCGAGACCTGCGGCCGTGTGTGGGACTACTTAATTAATTTCATCCCGTTAAATGTTATATGCTACCAGCATTTACACCTAAGGTGTTTTCCAATAACTTTCAATAAACTGTCTCATTAATTCTTCCAGGTATCAGAAACGGTTCGCAAACGGCAGTACCGCGTCGGACTGAACTTATTCAACAAGAAACCCGAACGCGGAATAGCTTACCTGATCGCGCGCGGTTTCCTCGAGAACTCGCCGCGAGGAGTCGCCAGGTTCCTCATCACGAGGAAGGGGCTGAGCAAGCAGATGATCGGAGAGTATCTGGGGAATCTGCAGAATCCGTTCAATATGGCTGTTTTAGAGTGAGTATATGTTTTTGTTTAATAACTTGAACAGTGGCTAAGCTTAACATGTATAAAAAAAGGGGTGCGAGGATTCGATTCCCGCCGTAGGTCTGATTAGTAGTAGACTTACTACTAATTATAAATGTAATGTAGTAAGTAGGACTCTGAAAGAGACTTCTTTCAGAGTCCTACTTACCATTTGCCACAGCTCTTACTGTGTTCCGGCAATATTGATGTGGGAGGCAATACACTTAAAATAAAAAGGTTTAAAAATTCTAGGCGGGGGTCGACAACCTTTTGAGTAAGAAAAGTTGAAAAATCACAATTTTAAAGTGACTTTAAAGAGCCACTTTTTTCAACAATAAATTAGTAGTTGCATGAATAAAGTGTTCTGATGAAAAGTCGCAGCTTCACATTAAAATAGTCGGGTATGGCTCGCGAGCCGCAGGTTACAGACCCTTGCCAATCGATCTAGCATGAAACACAATTATTTAGGTGAACCGACATATTCTTCTTTTTCTCCGAGTGTTTCATCCTGGTCTAGGTCTGTTTGCCTTTCTTTCATAATAAAAAGTAAGCTATTTTATCCGCTCACAACGTAACATGACTATAATTATGTCTTTCCAGATGCTTCGTAAACGAGCTAGACCTATCCGGAATGGCGGTGGACGTGGCCCTCCGTCGGTACCAGGCGCACTTCCGTCTGCCAGGCGAGGCGCAGAAGATCGAGCGGCTCGTGGAAGCGTTCGCGCGACGGTACTGCGTCTGCAACACGGACTTTGTGCAGCGCTTGCGGACTCAGGATACGGTAGGTTATGATAAATCATTATAACTCGTAGTCCTTCTGGTGTTGTTACAAAATGAAAAGGAAACATGGTGACAAACGAGAATGACGTGTCTTTGTCGCGCGCGACCGTTTATACTCCGTCGTATCTTGTGATCTTGTCTTGTCAGTCGGAGTCTTCAATAATATGATATATTAGTGGGATAAGGACAAATGGGCCCTAAAGCACAGTTGACCGATAAAGACGAAATAAATCTCTGTCACTGCTCGGCCCTAACATAATTCTAGTGCTTTTGGGTTTCGAATGAAAAGCAGCAATTGCTGAGACCTTTAAGTCTCAATCTTTATGTCTGTGTATTTTATTGATTCTATTTTCTGTTTTTCTGGCATATGTAGTTGTCTGTATTTACATTGTAAAATAAATTTGTGTATAACCTCTTTTTTCAGATCTTCGTGCTAGCGTTCGCAATAATAATGCTGAACACGGACCTCCACACGCCAAACCTGAAGCCCGAAGCCCGTATGTCCCTAGACGACTTTGTACGCAACCTGCGCGGCATCGACGACTGCGGCGACATCGACCGCGACATGCTCGCCGGGATATACGACCGCGTCAAGTCCAGCGAGTTCAGGCCGGGCAGCGACCATGTTACACAGGTAATAAGAGTCATTTCACCTTGACCTGTCGTATGGAATAGAGTCGAGTATCGCTTAGAGCTCGTCGAAGAATTTAAAGTCGGCTTTTTGAGTGACAACGTACCATGGAGACACGCTTATACTTTCACGCTGGTGACAAGGAATAAATTACTTTGTAATTTTTCAAGGTAAGCTTTTACAACATTAACCTGCCGGATTTCTAAAGTGGACATCCGCCACCTTAATCTCTTATAAACACGAAGACTTTTTTTGAATTTATTTCTCACAAAGTTGTACTGAAAAATCTTGATGCAGTTTAAACCAGATAACTTTAAAACAAAGCCTCAAAGATCATAGGGAGTCTAAAATTTGGCAGCACATTAAGCGGCGCTTCCTGATGAAGCGTTCCTTAACACAATAGGCAGCAGCGCCCTCTTACCATCAAGTGGTCTGTCTGTCAACTAATCTAGCATTGAAAACATACATACTATTGACCTATAAATCTTCTTTTCAGGTGATGAAAGTGCAAGCAACCATCGTTGGCAAGAAACCTCACCTGGCCCTACCACACCGGCGGTTGGTCTGCTACTGCCGCCTGTACGAGATACCTGATATACACAAGAAAGAACGCCCTGGAGTTCACCAGAGAGAGGTAAGATGACGTGTTAAAGCTTGTTAACATATTAATGTTTCCGTATAGTTATTAACAAATATGACATCAACTGTTTGAAACTGTAGAATTCCGCTTTGTAGCATGACTTATTTAGACCATTAAAGATTTATATTATTATACTTTTTTCTTTACGAATCTTCTCTAAGACTTAATTTCGACTTGTGGCCTCCAGTTTGGTTATAAGTTCCAAAGGTTGACTGGAAGAGAATGCCATGTTGCATTAAATGCGCCTTTTGTTTTACAAAAACTATTCAATAAATAAATTGTTTCCTCTCTGTCAGCCTGTAATGGGCACTGTGGGGATACCGCGCGTACTGTTACATCCCGCATCTGAATGGTTTAGGGCTGACATCCCTATATTATTGCTAGATCAGCATTTTAGGCTTTAGCCGGCGCACTCGCTTCACGAGTACGCCAGTCTGGGTTAGGACACGGCGCGTGACGGTTGCCAATCTTCAAAACTCAAAATCGTTTTTTTTAAAACCCCCTCGCCCAGGCTCGTCCTAACATTTGGTGGCAGCGTTAAAGGGATCTGTAAAATTAGAGATCCTCGGTCGTCTCCTAAATCAAAGTTAGTGAACTATATACTGTACTCCTAGTGCCGTGCAAGTGCCCTGTGAAACTTTCATACGTGAATCAGTGATATCTCTGACTTTTACCGTGGCCGTCAGCACTCAACATCAAAGTACAAGGGAAGGCTCATCGCTGCATCTTACTATCTCCGCTGTATCGTATACTTACCACGTCCTGGAGCATCCCGAAACGTACTTACCATATCCCGGAGCATCGCCGTGTCCTGAAACGTACTCACCATATCCCGGAGCATCGCCGTATCCTGAAACGTACTTACCATTTCCCGGAGCATCGCCGTATCCTGAAGTGTACTTACCATATCCCGGAGCATCGCTGTATCCTGAAACGTAATTACCATATCCCGGAGCATCGCCGTATCCTGAAACGTACTTACCATTTCCCGGAGCATCGCCGTATCCTGAAGTGTACTTACCATATCCCGGAGCATCGCTGTATCCTGAAACGTAATTACCATATCCCGGAGCATCGCCGTATCCTGAAACGCACTTACTATATCTTGGAGCATTACCATATCCCGGAGCATTATCCGCAACCCTGAAGAATACTTACCATCACCACAGCATCACTCGCATTCCTGGAAACAAAGAGGTAACACCGATTGCGCAATCGCCCAGTAACAAGAAGTGCAACATAGTAACCGAGCTGCGGGAACGCTGTCGTCGGGCCGCGCCGTCTTATCGCCTCGCTACAATGTATCGATTCCTGACTGCAACATTGTTATTGTGAGTCTGTTCCTTTGTTCGCCCACATCTCGTTTAGGTAGCTTGCTTAATCATTCAACTTAGATTTATTTGTTTTAATTCTTCATTGTTTTAATCATGCCGGATAACAAAAACACGGAACTGCTCGTTCCGCCTGTTGATGTGGACCTGCCTTTCGACACTGAGGACGAAAGGCCTTCTAGCCCTAATCCAAGCGAAAAGAAATCTCGCACTAAATCCCAGAAGGCTCCTACTAGCTCCACGCAAGGCCTGGAACTAAATATTCTTTTAAAATTTATTAAACCCTACGACGGTAGCAGGGACACTTTAAATTCATTTATAATAAACTGTAACAATGCCTACGAACTCGCGAGCAACGCGCAGAAACCAATATTATTTAAGTACATTCTTTGTCAGCTTCAGGGAAAAGCTGAATTGGCATGCTCCATCAAGGAGTTCGCGAACTGGGAGCAACTTAAAGAGTTCCTTAAGACACAATTTAGCGAAAGAAAACATTACTCGCATCTTCTCACCGAATTACAGGAGAGTAAACAACTCCCATCTGAGAATGTCAGCCAATATTCTCTTAAAATCGAAACCTACTTGTCACAACTTCTTACAGAAGTTGCTTTGTCTAATACAAAAGTTAAGGAACTCCCAGGTCGTACTGCAGCTATGGAGGAATTGGCTCTGCACCACTTTTTGATGGGTCTACACCCGCGAATTTCATGTATCGTCAGGTGCAAATCACCTAAAACATTAAATGAAGCTATAAACTTTGCTATTTCGGAGGAAAGAATCCAACAGACGATCTACAAAAGAAATATTCTAGCAGAGCCAAGACCTCGCAGAGCCCCTCAATCATATGCTAACTCTACTAACTCTAACCAGTCAAGGTCTCTGGTCCCATACGGGTCAAATACGGGCCCTAATAGACCCATTCCGGGTGGTCTTAATTCAAACACCATGATATGTAGATATTGCAAATTCCCGGGGCATTCAATAGAGAATTGCCGCAAACGAGAGTATAATAATAGACTCAGGAATCAACATCAGTCCAATCCTAATCAAGGCCCTATCCGTAGGGTAAACTTTACTCAGGACCATGAGACCGAAGACCTTGACGAACCAAATCATGACTATACCGCCGCTTCTAATTTAAACTAAATCGCGTCTCGACTGGGTGTCACTCGAGACGCCACGTCTTCTTTAAGAAAAAGGACACCACAACTACTGCTACTCATGAACCTACTACTTCTAAATATTATGAAACAAGCCCAAAGAGGACATACGCATCCGTTGCGTCCTCTGCTTGTCAACCCACTGTATCCGCTGTATCCTCCGAAGCAAGGAGACCCACTGTATCCGCTGTATCCTCCGAAGCAAGGAGACCCACTGTATCCGCTGTATCCTCCGAAGCAAGGAGATCCTCTGTATCCGCTGTATCCTCTGAAACAAAGAGACCCACTGCATCCACTGTATCCTCTGAAAGAAAGAGACCCGCTGTTTCCGCTGTATCCTCTGAGACAAGGAGACTCACTGTATCCGCTGCATCCCCTGAAATAAAGAGACCCACTGCATCCACTGTATCGTCTGAAATGAAGAGACCCACCGTATCCGCTGTATCCTCTGAAACAAAGAGACCCACCGTATCCGCTGTACCCTCTGTATCTGCCTCAGAGAAGGCCACTGCTAAATCCACTACGTCCGTCACATTTTCGAACTCCAAACCCACTATTTCCGAGTCCAGATCTTCTTTGACAACTTCTAATTCCATAAATGACACGAAAGTCTATGAAATTTCATTCGACCCCTCGAAGAGATCGTTACCACATGTTTTAATAAATACTGCAAGCGCCGACATGCCTCTCTCACTCCTTGTAGACACAGGTTCTTCAATCAGCCTCCTCAAAAAATCTGTTATCAGATCTCATACTCCGTTCAATAAGGAAATACTTAAATTAAAAGGATTTAATGCCACTGACGACTCTGTCCCAACACTGGGCTCTCTCGACCTGATCATATATCCAAATAATTCCAAAGACTCCATCAAACATAAATTCCATGTAGTGGGAGATATAGACTTCCCCTACGATGGCATCGTCGGTAACGACCTCCTCAGCAAATTCCAAAGCAACATCAACTTCACACAAGATGTTCTGAACTTAGGGAAACACAAACTAAAGTTATTCTTCACCGATCCATACTACGTTATTCCAGCCCGCACCGAAAAGGTAATAGAATGCTCAGTTTCCAATCCTGAACTCAAAGAAGGTCTCATCCTAGATCAAAGCCCATCCAATGAACTCCTAATCTCCAATTGTCTCGTTCAAGTTAAAGAAAATAAGAAAGTAAATCTTACAGTAATAAATACCTCCGAATCTCCTGTGAACCTGAAAACAGACCTTAACCTAATACTTACCTCGATAGATTCAATCCATTCCAAGCCAGACTCCAACGCCGCTCCTGTCTTCTATTCCAACTCCGAACCTGAAAAAAAAAACAGTGTCGAAAGAACCAAACGAGTTCTAGATCTATTAAGAATAGACCACCTCAATGACGAAGAAGTCCAAGCTCTTTTCCAGATCTGTTCAGACTACTCTGATATTTTCCATCTCCCTGATGAGAAACTTTCCTATACTAATGCCATAAAGCACGACATTAAAACTACATCCGAGGTCCCAATTCATACAAAAACCTATAGATTCCCCGAAGTCCACAAACAAGAAGTGAATAGACAAGTTGATCAAATGCTTCAACAGGGAATCATAGAACCCTCCGTATCGCCCTGGTCTTCTCCAATTTGGGTAGTACCCAAAAAGCTTGACGCATCGGGCCAACAAAAATGGCGTGTCGTTATCGACTACAGAAAATTAAATGATATCACAATAGGTGATACATATCCAATTCCCCAAATAGCTGAAATATTGGATCAACTCGGGAATAGTAAATATTTCTCAACCCTAGACCTGGCGTCTGGATTTCATCAGATACCAGTAAATAATGCCGAGAAAACGGCCTTCAACGTGCCTCAGGGCCACTTCCAATTCAATCGTATGCCCTTCGGGCTCAAGAACGCGCCAGCCACTTTCCAGCGCCTGATGAACACAGCTCTATCTGGCCTACAAGGCATCCGCTGTTTCGTCTATCTCGATGATATCGTCACATATTCGTATGACCTCTCCTCCCAGATCCAGAACTTAGCTGAAGTGTTCCAAAGACTTCGAAAATACAACCTAAAACTGCAACCGGATAAATGCGAATTTCTCCGACGCGAAGTCGCATACCTCGGTCATATAATCTCGACCGAAGGGGTCAAGCCTAATCCGGACAAAATAAAAGCGGTTGTCCAATTTCCAACTCCTAATTCCCCAAAGGACATTAAATCATTCCTAGGACTCGTTTCCTACTACCGTAGATTCATCCCAGACTTCTCTAAAATTGCCAAACCTTTAACAACACTTCTTAAAAAGCATACCCCCTTCAATTGGGAAAATCAACAACAGGTGGCATTCGATGTCCTGAAACAAAAGCTCACGTCCGCTCCACTTCTCGCTTATCCCGACTTCTCTAAACCATTTATACTCACATGTGATGCTTCCAATCATGCCGTCGGCGCTGTACTCTCCCAAGGTTCTATTGGAAAGGACCAACCCATCGCATATGCTTCTCGCACCCTCAATAAGAGCGAATCAAATTATAGTACTACTGAAAAGGAACTCCTCGCTATAATTTTCGGCACAAAGCAATTTAGACCTTACCTGTACGGCCGTAAATTCCAAATAGTCACAGACCATCGCCCTTTAAAATGGCTATTTAACCATAAGGACCCCAGCAGTAAATTACAACGCTGGCGCCTCAAACTGGAAGAGTACGAGTACGAAATAATATACCGAAAAGGCAAACTCAACTCTGCTGCCGACGCACTCTCCCGCCAACCTGTAAATCCATTGTTAACCGATCAACCTACTAAGTCCACTGATTCTACTATTTCCCCTGAATCCATCAACCGCGCTGAACCCACTGTATCTACTAATCCTAATAACCCTGAGCGGGGTCACTTACCTGAAAGAACTCCACCTGTAAGACAAAACGAAGACGTCGAATCACCACTTCCCTTTAGCCCTCTAACTCTAGAAGATCTAGGTGTCCACCTTCCTATTGACTCCAACGCTGACAGTAGCAGCTTACCCTGTATCGACCTGCTGGAAGAAGACGATGACCTCATAACTTACAGTCCTCTAAATCATGATGCAGCAGGTAAGGTTGTAAGCCAACGCTCTGAGTCCCCGAGGGTCACTGAACCCCAACCTTCTACGAGCCGAGAAGCTCCACCTGTAACTCTGAATCCTAAAACCAAAAACTTACCTTCTCAACCTCCATCTCTGCACCCGCAACCTGCTAAATCAGACTTACCTATGTCATCTCCTCAGAATCCGGAATCCACACCATCTTCACTGAATCCTGGAATAGAAAATACAAACCTCGACAATGCATCTTCTACGCCGAACCTTGCTCACGCACCGTCCCCACTGGATCCTGTAACGTCCCAATCCACGCAAAATTCAACAACCACAACAGTTAACGATGATTACTCCAGATGCCTGAAAGATATAAGTAATAAAGACCTCAATTTCAATACCAATATTTTAGAACACAACCAATCCCTCATGAAAACCCACTGTAAAACTGTACTAGTTCCCACATCCATAGACCTAGACGAGGCTAATCCCTATGTTTCCGACATATTAGGGAACCTTGATGATCAAAAGGAAACAATATACAAAGAAAAACAACTATACTCATTCGAACACGTCCCAAACGCTAATAAATTAATTTACTTTATCTTTACCAAAGTCCATCACTTCAACGATTGCACCTACCCTGAAATATTCAAAACCCTGAAAACAATCCGAGATGAAATTCTAATTCCAAATCCTGAAATCACGGAGATCGCCATTTCAGACTTCAAGAACCCTTTCGAGAGACACGCGTTCTCAAAGATCTACAATATCCTCGTATACCTATTCCACAATACTAATATCACGGTAAACATCTACCATAATTCAATTCTATATCCAACTCTCAGTGAAATCAAGAAAATCCTTAAGGAAAACCATGATTTACCTGTCGCGGGCCATTTAGGAGTTAACAGAATGCTTCACCGAATTCAAGAAAGATACTATTGGAAGGGAATGAAATCTGATGTAGAAAACTACGTCAAAGCTTGCTCCTCCTGTCAAGAGAACAAAGCCCTTCGCAGGACTAACAAAGCTCCTATGCAAATCACTACTACCTCTACTAGCCCATTCCAAAGAATCGCTCTGGACATAGTTGGTCCCCTTCCAGAATCTGGTCCTGCTAAACTGAAATACATCCTAACCATCCAGGATGACCTCACGAAATTTTCTGCGGCCTATCCTATCCGCAGCGTCTCATCAGAGGAAACGACTGACTGTTTAGTCCACTTCATTTCCCTATTCGGAATCCCGCAAAGTATTCTCACGGACCAGGGAACCAACTTCACGGCCGACCTCTTTAAAAAGACGTGCAGCTTCCTCAAGATTAAACAACTATGGTCAACCCCATATCACCCTCAAACTCAAGGAGCCCTTGAACGAAGCCACTCCACTCTCAAGGAATACCTGAAATCCTATATCAACGAGAATCAAGATGATTGGCCTCGTTACGTATACACGGCTATCCTAGCTTACAACTCAGCTGTTCATTGTACCACAAACTTCACCCCTTACGAACTACTGTTCGGGCACAAGACCTTTATTCCTGATTCCATTTATAGCCAAGACCTCACTACTTACCCCGACTACGTCCGGATGCTCCAACACCGACTTAAATTATCCTGGGGACGGGCTGCTGAAAACATTGAAAGATCCAAAGAAAGATCCAAGGGTTATTACGATAGCAGGACTCATCCCATTAAATATAAAGTGGGAGACTTTGTATATTTAAAAAATCATGTAAGACTGCGTAAAGCACTTTCACCCATATGGAAAGGACCATACAAGGTTATTGCTGTTCACAACAACAATACCCTTACTCTTTTAATAAATAGACGCCACGTCAAACATCACTGTGACGAAGTGAAACTAGCTGGCGTCTTTCCCAGTTCTCCTTAGTTTAGGTAATATAAATTAGATTAGTTATCATTAGACCAGGGACTGTTTACCGGTATGAATAACGGTATAGTTTTTTTCTGTATGACGTCATTTAAATATATTTTGATACTGTTAAATTCCAGTACAGAATTTTTTTTTGGTACTGTAAAATTGTTGTAGTATAAACATTTTTGTACAACAATTTTTTAACTGTTATTTATATTAAAATACTGAAATTTTGTAATGGCTTAAATGGAGGGGACACGGGGGTACTTCTAGCTTAGTTAGCTAGTTAGTTGATTTCAGTCCTCTCACGCGTCCGCTCGCACCGGTCTGTATATTGAACAATGGATCACAAGAACAGAGGCTGAAGCAAAGCATTTGTCGCGCTTTTCAACGTAAGATTTAATTTATCTATTTGACATTAAACTTAGGTACCTATCTAAAGGTAAGTTTATCTTTCAATGGCAGTTACACTCGATAGATATTGAACTACCTACTTAGCTGCTTAGTGCTTACTTAACGACGAAAAGTGCTAGATAGGGAATAAGATCATAAAGCAAGCATTGGTGTAAGTACTGGTAAGTAAAGTCAGATATTCAGTTCGTGCTATGATGTAGGGTGGAGGCTCCTTATATCGGCCCCCTCCTAATATCGGCTGTCTAGAGAAAATGCGCAATAACTTAAAAGAATGTCCTAAAATCATAATTGTTTTTATGCAAATAGCATCTGTATACCCTTACGCTTAACCTCCCTTAATTTTTTATGAATATCTCAAAATTTGAACGAATGATAGGCAAAAAAACCGGCCAAGTGCGAGTCGGACTCGCCCATGAAGGGTTCCGTAGCAGCAAGTATCATCATAATATAAAAGTTCTTGTAGTTCTTTGTAAGTTTCATCGATGTTTTAATAATAGCGTATTTTTTTTAAAAATTTACTATTTATGACGTATTAAAAAAAACTAATTACTCGATCTCGTTCAAACCAATTTTCAATGGAAGTTTGCATGGTAATGTACATCATATATTTTTTTTAGTTTTATCATTCTCTTATTTTAGAAGTTACAGGGGGGGGGGGGCAACATTTTACCACTTTGGAAGTGTCTCTCGCGCAAACTATACAGTTTAGAAAAAAATGATATGAGAAACCTTATTATCATTTTAAAAGACCTATCCATTGATACCCCACACGTAAGGGTTTGATGAAAAAATATTTTTGAGTTTCGGTTCGTTTACGATTTATGACGAATTAAAAAAAAACTAATTACTTGATCTCGTTCAAACCAATTTTCAATGGAAGTTTGCATGGTAATGTACATCATATATTTTTTTTAGATTTATCGTTCTCTTATTTTAGAAGTTAGAGGGAGGGGGACCAACATTTTACCACTTTAGAAGTGTATCTCGCGCAAACTATTCAGTTTAGAAAAAAAATGATATGAGAAACCTTATTATCATTTTTAAAGACCTATCCAAAGATACCTCACACGTAAGTAGGGCTTCCAAATCCGTAATTCCGTAATTACGCAAATACGTAATTAGGGGTAAAATGTGGCATTTAAAAAAGTACGTAACTGAATCCACGAATTACGGAATTACGTAAGTTATTTTTTTACAAAAATTACATATGCAAATTGAATTACAATCATGTCAGGGCAACACTTACTATTATGAAATTATCTAAAGCGAAAAAGTAATTCCCGTCTGTAACTTATTTTGTTGATTCCTCGTGGACAAGTGAATTTAGTTTAACAGCAACTAAAAATAAGAGTCATTATTGAGCGATTTTAGCTAGAGCTTCTATACTCATATTATAAAGAGGAAAGATTTGATTGTTTGTTTCCTTTATTGCCCGTGGTCCCTGTGATAGTCCCTGGAAGGTACCACGGGGAATTATTCTACCCGTGGTCCCTGAATTAGTATAAGCCAACAAATTTAAAAAGGTTTGTTCATGGTCCCTGTGGTAGTCCCTGAAAGGTACCACGGAAATTATTCTACCCGTGCTCCCGGATTATTCCCGACTGCCCCTACCAAATCTGCCCCCAGTAGGGGCAGTCGAAATTGTATGTTTGTTTGAATTGAATTGAATAGGCTCCGAAACTACTGAACCGAATTGAATAATTCTTTTTGGAATTCGTGTTGGAAACCTACACTATCCCCGGTGAACATAGGGTACTTTTGATCCCGGAAATGTGGGGGGAAGGGGGCGGGGGGATATTTGAAAAAGAAATTACGCGCGGGTGAAACCGCGGGTGTAAGGCTAGTAGTAACTAAAAACGAAATTAAAGGGAATTCTTACGATTTGTATGTTCAAGAAAGTACAACTTAAACGGACTCGTAAAAATTTGATCTCATTGTGCGATTGACATTTTGTGTTGAATGAATGATAATTATGTATGTGTATTTACAAAATTGCTGGTGGCGATCCAGAATTTTTTTAACAGCCGCTTACAATTATTTGCTCTTGATCATACCCACCAGTTTAGAGACTAAGCAGGCTTTCTCATTTGCTGGTATTTTTGCAATAAATTAAGAAGCTCCTTAGGCGATCAGACCTTTTTTTACACTTTTTTTTATAGTAGGTCAGTTGGCACTGTTAGCAGACATTCACGCACACCACACACCATGCAGCCCACCTGATGGTAAGCGGTCATTGCGGTCACTTTACCAGGAAGCATCGCTCAACGTGCTGCCAGACTGTAGGCTCCTCTGATTTTCGAGCCTTAGATTGCAAGTTTACTACCTCCCACATTAATATTGCCGGACAGCCGGACACAACCAGAGCTGTTATGCGGCAAATTAAAATTCGTCGTTATTTCAAGAATAACAAAATTAAAAAATATATCATCAAATAATGGTTTGGTTAAGTTGTGTTTTGACAAACATAACAATTCCTTGTTGATGATGTGATTTCAAGAATAATAACGAATTTAGGGTCTGAAGTTCAGGGGGCTTAGACAAGATGACATCGCTTGATAGCTGGCGAATTTCGCTAAGTCGAATTTGTATGGATTTGACAGATGCCATAGAAAAGTATGGGATTTGACATTTGCTATCGCAAATTGAGCTATAACGAACGTCATCAATGCCGCTTGTCTAGGGGGGCTGAACTCTGATCGCCCACGGTGCTACTCAATTTATTGTATGTTTTCAATTTTAAATCGTTTCAATGGATTTTGACTTTTGTATAATATGATTCCTTTAAATTCTATAATAACTGCAGACAGTTAAAAAGCCAAGCCAGAAGAATACATAGGTACATTATTGTAGTCGTTCTATGCGCTGGTTCTATGTTTTTAATAAAATACATCAGTTACGTAATTATTACGTAATTCCGTAACTGACCCGTAAAATGCGTAACCAGTTACGTAATTGATATTTCCGTAATTTTGGAAGCCCTACACGTAAGGGTTTGATGAAAAAAAAAAATTTTGTGTTTCAGTTCTAAGTATGGGGAGCCCCCAAAATTTCTTATTTTTTTTCTATTTTTGTATAAAAATCTTAATGCGGTTCACAGAATACATCTACTTACCAATTTTCAACAGTATAGCTCTTATAGTTTCGGTAAAAAGTGGCTGTGACATACGGACGGACAGACAGACAGACATGACGAATCCATAAGGGTTCCGTTTTTTGCCATTTGGCTACGGAACCCTAAAAAGTGCAGGAGGTACGGACGTGTGTCGTTTTGCGGCATTTTCAAGTCAAATTCGTGAACCGAATCATTGCGTTGAGAAGTATTTAAATTGTAATAAACATACCAAAGTTATTTTATTTTATTTCTTCTTAAAGATAAAGAGTCGGTACCGTTTAGGTAGTACATTTTAAAATTTGTTTATTTTTTTTATTTAATAATTGCGTGGCCGAGATTAGGGATCAGTATGATCGACAAATCTCAATATCGGCAGAGTGGTCGATATTGAGATTTGTCTATCGCAATTAGAAATCCTAATGTCGGCTGCCTGATATTCTTTGTGCGCCAGCTATGCGAAAGAGTTGATGAGTGATGTCGAAGAAGAAGATAAAAATATTGGATGTGACGTATGCCCCAAATGGTTTCATGTATACACTTAAAAATATATTGCCATCACTGTCTGAAGATAACTTTACCTATTATGTAATGTTTTTGGTAAATTTCCCTCCTATGGGATCCCCTCTGCAGTTTGTGCCTGAATCATGGATTTCCTGACTGAACGTCGCATCAGAGTAATTCATGATGGGTGGGTACACCTCCGACTCACTTGCAATAAATGCTGGCTTCCCTCAGTGATCTGTGCTTTTAGCTCTACACTCTTTCTACTGCACATCGATTATATTGTTAGCTACGTCCGAGATTCTGGGGTATGCCGATGATAGCACGATAGTCGAGGGATACTTGTCGTACACGTGCAAGTAGAGGTGAAACTAAGGCTTTAGGATCTAACATGGTGGACAAATTGAATCAGACCCTTCAAATTGTGTTCAAAGTGGTTTTGGGCTGGCTACCACTTTTCGTGGCGTATCCGTTCTTCTATCTGACCGACTACAGCTCTTAGGTATGGAATTATCTTCCAACCTTAACTTCAGGAGCTATATAGAGTCCGTAGCAGTAACTGCTTATAAAAAGATTGGCATCCTTTCAAGAACCATACGCTACTTGATTGCGAAATAGCTCCTTACCCTTTATAGAGCTCAAGTCCGTTCCTGCATGGAATATGCTACCATATTTGGGATAGTTCTGTTTAATGCCAGCTGGCTGCCTTGGACTCTATTGAGCGGCATGCGAAGAGGCTTTTCGGCGATGATGCTTTGGTCGAGAACTTGCAAAGCCTCGATCATCGTAGGAAGATTGATTGCCTACCCGTCTGTTACAGGCTCTACTTTGGTGAATTTGCTGCTCGGCTGTACGATTTGGTTCTACCAGCTCCGTTCCATCACCGAACGACTTGACTCGGTCAGAGACTCCAATCCTTATACTGCGAAAATGCCGCGCTTACGAACTAAATGATTTGCTTCATCTTTTTTGATACGGACTGCGCAAGTTTCTCTCTTTACCTGGGTCTGCCTTTCCTGACCATTATAATCTTGGTGCTATTCAAGGCAAGAATTTACAGGCCTTTCCTAAGCAAGCGCGCTCCAACGTAGACCGCATAGATGTTTAACATCAGGCTACTTTGTGATCAAGTCTTAGTGATGGCATAGTAAATATATTTAAAGAAAAAAATTGTAAATTATTTTTAACAGACTTATTTATAATAGAGTTAAATAAAATATGGTTTGAAAATAAATGTTATAATACTTTGATTTTATACTTTTTGAACAAATTTTTTCCCTTTGAAAAGGTATTCCGATATTATGGTTATAGGCGGCGGATATTTGGGTGCTAAAGGCCGATATTAGGGGAAATCGGCAAGTTCGGAAACAAACATCTATATATTCAAATCTGACAAAGAATTCGTTATTTCGCGAATGTAATAATGGAGTTTCATTATCCCTTTACCTTAAAAAGTAGTTGAAAGAAAGCAAAAGTTATTAATGTAAAAATTATAAGCACTGAAAGGTCAAAAAATGTTGGGCCGATATTTGGTGCCTCCACCCTATGTTGATACGTATATGTAAAAGTATGTATGTATGTATGTAGGTAGGTAATGTAAGTATGTTTAAAGAAATAATAATTATAAAATTTTAAAGAAAAGTAAAACGTTATAATTTGGGTATTACTCGTCCGCCGGATGAAAGAAAAACAATCGCGATCGCCAACCTGTCGGCGCGTGTTCCGTAAATCCTAATCCTTTCCCGCCCGCCGCGGCCCCTCGCGCGAGAGGCACCGCGGGGCGCGGGCGCGCGCACTCATCATTTCAGTATCAGCAATAAAATTATTTTTAAATAACTGTATAAACGAATGAAATCTGTACCGAAATTCAATGGGTATAGAATTTTAGTACTGATATTTTTACTGGTACTATAACGATATTTTATACCGGTAAGCAGTCCCTGCATTAGACGTTAGAACTTACATTTAATTTGTTTACTTTCAGCGTGTCGGTCTCAACCACGCCAGACCATATATCCCAAATAGCATCAGGTCCCGGCATTTATTTTGATTACATAGTGGTGGCGGGTGCGCGATAAGGGTAGTTCGAAGGACCTTTGGGACCCGGGATAATCGGGAACAGGCGGGAAGAGATGGAACACGTGAATAGACTAACCTTGATTAGGTGGATCTGCTTCCTGCCTTCTTCCTTCTTCTTTCCCCGGGGAGATGCGGCACACGAAGCACTTTTGAGGGTTATTTTACGAATGGGGCGCGGAGTTTATGGTTTAACGAGAATTGATGAACGAATTAGCGCGTGCGACAGCGAACCATATTGCGAACGAACTCGAAGCGACACACCGCGGCGAGGTGGGGAGTTACTCGCCCAGTGAAGTTGCAGCGGAATGTCAACTGCCGCTGCTTTCAGACCGTATCCAATCTATGGTCTATGATCTATGGTCTACTCACGTCCCAGGAATGGAGTGAATGTGGATAAAGGGATAGAGGGAGAAAGGGAACGGGCACTAGGCGCAAACATCCTCCCCCGCTTGAAGGATTCCCTTCAACAAACAATCAAAACGCGGCAAAGCAAGGTAAATAATGCGAGACGATAGGCGCCAACCAATTTAATTATTCTAAAGCGGGTAAACCCAACGGATAAACTAAGCGTAAGTTAACTAATGCGAAACGATAGGCTAACCAAATAACTATTCTAAACTATTACAAAGCGGATGAGTTGAACCGATAAACTAAGCGATATCTGCTAGGCAGGCGAACTAAATCTAATTTTAATATGATCTAAGACTAATGCGGTAAATATAATTGATTTATTAATTATAAATTATTTTAAGGGCAATTTGGGAGAGGGCAAAGTCGCACGACCGGTCTTAAATAAGTGCCGCCAGCAGTGCGCACCCTGACTGTCCTTACAATGCCGTCCTTTCCGGGATAAATATCCTCTACGATGCCTAGGGGCCAATGCAAGGGTGGAACGTTTTCCGTATTCACTATTACTACAGTTCCAACGCGAATCGGATTGCATGGAGTATTCCATTTTTGGCGGACTTGCAAAGTGTGCAAGTATTCCTTTCTCCAACGACACCAAAACGAATTTACGAGTTTGTTAACTAATTCGTATCGGGAGATCAGGTTTACATTATCCTCGACTACATTGGACGCGGGAAAGTACTTAAGGGGCGTCAGATTTAAAAAATGCGCGGGCGTGAGAGCCAACCCCTCAGCGGGATCACTAGCTAACGTTCTACAAAGGGGACGAGTGTTCATAACAGCCTCTATTTGAGCAAGTACCGTGGTCATCTCCTCGAAAGACAGCAATTGATCGCCTATCACTCTAAACAAATGAGTTTTAAGACTTTTAATGTTAGCTTCCCAATTCCCACCGAAATGTGCAGCAGCTCCACATTTGAGGGTGGATTTAAGATCCATTCAATGCGATTTTGTGCGAGTACATTATTAAAATCTAGTTGAAAATCATGCGACAATAATAACGTTTGAGTTTCGTTTAGTCTTCGCTTGGCCCCGATAAAGTTCTTTCCATTATTGGAGTAGATTTTAGCTACAGGACCTCTACGTGACAAATACGACTAAACGACAATAAAAACTATCAGTAGATTTTTCGTTAGCCAACTCGATGTGTACCGCGCGAGTTGTAAGACAAACAATCAAGCAAACGGAAACCTTAACAGAGCGGGAGCCGCGCTTGCGAACCGGTGTGGCTTGCAAGGGGCCAGCGAAATTAAGTCCGGTATGAGAGTACAAGGCTTGAGTTTCAGTAACTCGACAAGCGCGAAGCGATGACGTCTCTGGGGACACATTTCGAGGGCGTAAACGAAAACATGCCTAACATTTAAAGAAACGGGAGCGAACAATTCTACGAGCCGAGAGAATCCAGTATTTCTGTCCCAATATTGACATCAATAAGTCTGGACCAGCGTGACAATGAGCGATAATTATGATAATAAAATAATCAACGAGAGGATCCACGATAGAATCCCTTGCGGGGTAAACGACCATGTTTATTATCATATCATAAGAAAGCGGCAAGTGCGGCGACGACCCCCGACAGGTAGTGAATCGTTATCAATAAAGGTTCAAGCGTTGAAATGCGATAAGACAACCTATATATCTAACTCAATGTTGCTAATTATTTTAATAAACTAAAGCGATGCGATAGCGGAATGGAGCTGAGAACCTTTCCAGAATTACTCATCCATTTAACGAGAACAAATTGTACAAGTTTAAGCGAAATAAGCGAATTTGCAAAGTGAAATCTATATTAGCGACAGAAGGAACGAACAAAAAAACTATTGTGCTATAAATCCATAATTTTATTGTTGTAGGCATATTTCATCCTTGGCGAAGCAATGAGTTTCCTTTTCAAACATTTGAATCGTCTATTAACTGTGGGATATGATTCACCAAACGAATTGACATCATCCCTAAATGGCAAGGCAGCGATACACCTACCATCGGGTTCGCGGATTTTAGTACGAAGATAAATTTCTTCGCACTCGCGGTCCTTTTTATTAACCACACGAGGTAAGTTAACTTTCTCCAATTCAAAAGATCTGTTAACGCGGCTATCTAGACTAGGATGCGTGTCGATACAACAACAACAGGTAGTTTGAGCGCAAGAATCAAATACAGGAGCGTTGCCAACGAGTATGTAACCTAAAAGCGTTTCCAACGCGCATGGAAAACCAGCGGTGCGAGAGCTAACCTTGTTACGAAGTAACAAGTGCGGGAAAAGCGAAGCCCCTATCAACATGTCAATTTCTCCGGGCACTCCATAGGTATCATCGGCGAGCGGGAGATCAGCGAATTCCGAAAGCAAAGCAATGTTTACCAAGCTTGTAGGTAAATTTTCAGTAATTTTATCTACAACTAAAGTATTTATATCAAAAGCGACGTTACTATCAAAGCGCGAACAAAAGGTTAATTGCACAGAACCGTCTATGCATTTCAACGAACTACCAATGCCCCTAACAAACGAACGAGTACGATTTTGTTTTAATCCGAGTCTATTTAAACACGAACTAGTAATGAAGTTACTCTGCGATGCGCTATCCAACAAACATCTAACATAACAAGCGTTTCCCCGAGCGTCGTGAACGATAACGCGGGCCGTGGCCAGCAGCACAGTGGTTGGCTGAGCATGGTCGCGGCGAGAGGCGTCCGTTCGATGCGAGCGCGGGGACGAGGTCAAAGTACACAGCGCGACGTCAGCTGATATGCAACGTGCGGACCGCGTGCGCGTGGGCGCTTGGCGCGCTGGCGAGTTGCACGCGGGCGTGGGGGGCTCGAGGGGGGCAGGCGCGGGGAGCACGAGGCGCGCGGGCGCAGGGGGATCAGAAGGCGCGGGCGCGGCGGCCGCGGGCGCTTCTGGCCGCGCGGGCGCGTTGCGAGCTGGCGGGTGGTGCGTGGACGCCGGCGCCCGGCCTACAGCGCGGGAACCGGTACCCGGCGCGGGCGGTATCGGGGATATTGGGCCACTAACAAAATGCAGCAAACTGTGATGTCTCTTATGACATTCTCGACAAGATGATGACGATTTACAATCAATTAACTTATGCCTGTTACCTAAACAATTAATACAATGACCGTTACGCTTGACATAATCGTAACGTTCATGAGGTGATAATGAAATAAACCTTGAACATCGATACAAGTTATGCGCGGAATGCGAGTCACAACATAAACAAATTTCTAATGGCGAATCTATATTATTACGAATATAGCGAGTATTACTATCGGTACTTACATAGGCATGCGTGAACGTAGGTTTATTCAAAACCGGTTTATGCTCCGAACGACGATCTGATTTTTTAGGTGACGAACTAATCGGATCAGGTGAACGTTGCAATACCTTAATACGATTCCGTACAAATGAAACCAACTCAGAAAATGTAGGTATTTCAGAATTATTTGCCGTTTCGAAGGCCCGAGCGGTCTCCGGATCCAACTTACGAAGTGCAGTAAACAAAACAATGTAATCCGCGAGGTCCTTGAACTGAAGGTTCCTAAGTGCGTCGAATGAACATGCAAAATTATCCAAAAATCGTTCAAGGCTATCAACCGAGGGCGAAGACATCGGCTTCTGATCGAAAATTTGTTCCAAGTACGACGATGCAAGCGAACGTTTATCTTCAAATCTAGACACGAGTGAATTGAAAATTATCTCATAATTCTCACCATTAGGCGTCAAGCCTACAAAAACAGATTTAGCCTTCCCAGTAAGTTTACCTATAAGATAGTATAATTTCTCCGAATTATTAAGCGTAGTGTTACAATGGACGTTATTATAAAATGAAGTGTAAAACAAGGACCAATTTTTTATGTTACCGTCAAACTCCGGAATAGTCATGGCCGGCAACTTTGGGAATGCACTACTGGGTTTCGAATCAACTACAGGTTTAGAATCAATGGAGCTAGGAGACAATTGCTGGAGCCGCCGCTTAATTATGCAATAAATATCTTCAAAGGCGGACAATGCTTGAAAATTGGGCGTGTAGTCGGGGTCCAGCTGTATTTGCAACAAGTTTATTTTCGTTAAAGTATCTCGAAAATCAGCACGCAATTCGTCTATAGTTTGAGCCTGAGACAAAAATTTCTCAATCGCGGTGCTATCCTGAGCCTTTAAACATAAATTATAAATGCTATCCATACGTGCAAAATAACTATCTCTCAGCGACACTGACAACTTTAACTGAATTTCAGTTTCCGGCATGTTTACCAATTTACTCAATTCAAATCAAACCACTAAGCAATAAATATTCCAAACTAAATGTACTTATACAAACATGATAGATTCGTAAATGCGTATACGTAATGTACACACAATACCAAGTTTGCGTTGCGAGTTATCAATATATTAAACTTATACCTACAAAGTGTATAGTATATATCTTATCAATTAAAGCGTACAAAAAATGCAACCTAAAATGTGCGTAATATTATTTGAACGACTACGATACAAAACAATGGGCGGTAGAACGAGAAAAAGTGCCGTGCGTTGGCTCGCTGGAGAAGGGAATGTAATGCAATTTAGAATGCAATTTGATTCACGTATGAATACAACATAGGTACAATAACAAGCAAGTAATCGATGTTAGATAACGGTAAATGATATTTTTGCGACAATACGAGTGCGTACAACTTTGCCCTAGTACCCGAACGAATAACCTGTTTAAGTAGTTAACCAAATGAAGCGAGATTGATATTTACGAAATAAGCGATGCGGAAATGCGAAATAAACTAGCGAAAACATACAATGCGATGCGAAATACCTAACTAATAACTACTAGGTTAACCGTTAATCGGGTGACCGGACCGTTATGCAAAAAAATAACCTACAAAAGCCTTGCGTGCGTTCTATTTTATTTTAATTTTATTAGGTATACTGATTCAATATCCGGTTCGGAATGGGACCAAATGGTGGCGGGTGCGCGATAAGGGTAGTTCGAAGGACCTTTGGGACCCGGGATAATCGGGAACAGGCGGGAAGAGATGGAACACGTGAATAGACTAACCTTGATTAGGTGGATCTGCTTCCTGCCTTCTTCCTTCTTCTTTCCCCGGGGAGATGCGGCACACGAAGCACTTTTGAGGGTTATTTTACGAATGGGGCGCGGAGTTTATGGTTTAACGAGAATTGATGAACGAATTAGCGCGTGCGACAGCGAACCATATTGCGAACGAACTCGAAGCGACACACCGCGGCGAGGTGGGGAGTTACTCGCCCAGTGAAGTTGCAGCGGAATGTCAACTGCCGCTGCTTTCAGACCGTATCCAATCTATGGTCTATGATCTATGGTCTACTCACGTCCCAGGAATGGAGTGAATGTGGATAAAGGGATAGAGGGAGAAAGGGAACGGGCACTAGGCGCAAACACATAGGAAAATCTAAAATAATTAATAAACATCTTAGCGTAATTATACCATTAAATATATCTCATATAGAACCTCATATAGAAAACGTTGGGTCCGTACTTGCTACCGCCGTAGATTTTTGTAGACGAATGCAGGCAACAGATAGTTCAGAATGCTCTAGCATGTTTGAATCTCTAAATATCAGATTTAAAGAACTTTAGATGGCATATTCATCAATAACCCATCTGATAGACACTAGACTTAAACGTGGTTGGATAAATGGAGTAGGTTCTGCTATGAAACTGATATTTGGAACATTAGACGAAAATGATGCCATTAGATATGATACCGCAATTAATCATGTACACAATAACCAGAAAAGATTGGCTTCGTTAATAAAAGAACATATACTCGTGACTAAAAGTGTCTTAAGTAAATTCAATGAAACTTTCAATAAACTTCAAATTAACGAAGAAAATCTTAACGTAGCTATCGACAGGCTCTCTGTAAACTATCAAAACCTTTCTAATATCACAAATAACTTGATAATAAATTCCCAAATTAATTCTGTGTTTAACAATTTAGAAACATCCCTGGTTTATTTATCATTTCAAATCGAAGACATAACGAACGCGATTCTATTTAGTACTGTGAACATTGTTCACCCCTCAGTTATAAATCCTAAACAGTTATACCAAGAGCTTGCAGATAATTACAGATACTTACCAGATAATTTAGAATTAGCAGTAGAATTAGACTTACGGAAAATTCATACTTTATTGACTGTATCTAAACTTATTAGTTATTACATTGAATCACAAAATTATGTTTATATTGCAGATACCCCTAGTAGAACCCCAAGAGTTTTATTTGTATAATATTATTCCATTGCCTATACCTCATAATTCAAGTAAACCGGACTCATTTAGTGTAATTATCCCCAGTATTAAATATATAGCTATAACTAAGGACAAAACTCACTATAGCAATATAGAATCTTTGGAAATTTGTAAAAACATAGACGATCAAAATTATATATGTAAATTAATGAACGTTTTCCCAACAAGTGCCAACCCTAGCTGCGAAAGTATCCTCTTAGCCAATATAGTTACAGAAATCCCAGTTCAATGTAAAACTGAGTTTATTAGAGGAACCGTAGATGTCTGGAAACCACTCCGTAATAATAGATGGATTTTTGTACAATCTGCATCCAGTAAACTATCTATTGATTGTGTAGATTCCGAAATTATTGAATACAGCATAAAAGGCACTGGGATAGTGAATGTGCCGGCATACTGTAAGGCTTATTGTAAAAACACACGCCTTCTACCTAATTTTAGCGTTTTAAATATAAGTGTACCTAGTATTAACTTAGATTTTAACCTCATAAAGGATCCCTGTTGTGATTTGTTAACATTCAATAAAATTAAAAGTAATGCTCCCAGTATAAAACTAAAACACCTAGATTTAGATAAAATAAATTTCAAAACCAGTAATAATGATAACAATAATAAAGAATTAAATGAAATCATTAATGAACCTCATATTTTAAAATATGGAGCACATTATTCCACTTTGATTTTACTTTCCATCATAATTGTGATAATTGTAATAATGTGTAAATTCTTTCAAAAATATAAAATAAATATGATTGGCAACATTCACCGGCCTCGCGAAACTCCTGAAATTACAAATCCTGAAAATCATGAAAATATTGAATTAGATAGCGCGCCCGTAGAATTGGAATCCACAAAATCTATGCCTCCTCCCAGAATCCGTAGAAACCTGTAAAATAAATAAATAATTATTAAAACATAAATAAATAAATATTTTAGAAAACTTAAAGTAAACTCACCTTAGTATTCCAGCCTTAACTCAGAAACTTTGAGGATTTAACCCCTAAGTTTCTTTTTCATGGGGGGGAAGTGTTACATCCCGCATCTGAATGGTTTAGGGCTGACATCCCTATATTATTGCTAGATCAGCATTTTAGGCTTTAGCCGGCGCACTCGCTTCACGAGTACGCCAGTCTGGGTTAGGACACGGCGCGTGACGGTTGCCAATCTTCAAAACTCAAAATCGTTTTTTTTAAAACCCCCTCGCCCAGGCTCGTCCTAACAGTACGAACTAAGCGATTTGCTTCATCTTTCTTGATACGGACTGCGCGGGAGTGAAATTCTCTGCCGGGATCTGTCTTTCCTACACAATACAAATTGGAGCTCTTCAAGGCCAGAATTATCAGGCTCCTTCTAAGCAAGCGCGCTCCATCGTGGACCGCATAGTTGTTTAACATCAGGCAACTTTGTGGTCTAGTACTAGCTTAGTCCAAATATAAAAAATAAAGTACTACAACAATACTATATTTATCAACAGGTGTTCCTATTCAACGACCTGCTGGTGATAACGAAGATATTCAGCAAGAAGAAGTCGTCTGTTACGTACACGTTCCGGCAGTCGTTCCCGCTCTGCGGGATGCTCGTGAATCTGTTCTCCGTTCCACGTGAGTCGCTGTATTGTACCTGCGTAGAATTTACACAACAATCCATATTAATTATATAAAAAGGTTAAGTAAAGTATCAGCATATTAATGTCCCACAGCAGGGCAAAGGCCTCCATCCTTGAAATCAAGTTATCGTTACTATGATGGGTACTGGCTTAATCACCACGCTTGCCAAATGCGGATTGGTGTTTACAAACCCGAGCTGTGTCCGAAAAAACCGACACAAAGTTAGCTTGACCCGGGACCCCGAGATCTTGACCCGGTACTTAAACCAATAGACCATCGAGGCGTAGAATGATATAAAGTCTAAGGAAATTTTATAATAATGGAAAACGCTAAGGGTGCACCTGGCAGCCTGGGAAAATCTTACGTCAAGCCATTTAAGAATGACCTGCAGACTGCAGTAGAGGACTTAAAAGCCCACAACTGGAAACTAAACGTAAGGGAAAAGGGGGTTTGGGCTTCTGTCACTTTAAGTCATCAAACGGTGCGGAATAGCATAACTACTGCTCACACTTCCATCTTCATTGAGAGGATGGCATTTTCTCGATCAAGTCGGCCATTTTGACTAACAGAAACAAACTCTAGGCTCTACACAGTTAAAACAGTAGTGTAATTGGCAGTTTTCCGATCACACCGAATCGGTCTATAACATATTGTATCTATAGTCCGTTTAAAATAACTCTCTTTGATATTTCAAGAATTTTTCTTTAAAATTATGCGTGTGCGCTTGTACAAGGTTAATGTGTAATGACCTACCTACCTAATAACTGTCGTCTCGGTGTAGCAGGCGCAGGGCAATACCAGACAGTTACTACTTAGTTACTGTTTGGCACTGAACTGTCTAAGCGCAGACGTGGTCACGTGGCGCTTGCCATCAGGTGTACGATCTGCTCGTCTTGTTACACATTGCAATAAAAAAAAAACGAAGCGTCAAATTCAATTTCTTATTTTGCTAGGACTACATATTATAGTCTGTTATAATAACTGGTATTTGTTTTCCAGATTACCCGTTCGGCATCCGCCTATCCCGCCGCGTGGACGGCCGCCGGCTGGCCACGTTCAACGCCCGCAACGAGCACGACCGCTGCAAGTTCGCTGAAGACCTGCGCGAGAGCATCGCCGAGATGGACGAGATGGAGGCCATGCGCATCGAGGGAGAGCTCAACCGCGGGAAGGGACGCAGCACTGGCAACAGGAACGGTGAGACACTGGACATACCTACTATGACACACATATAGTGCACGAGCCTTCCGCCCGCGGTTTCACCCGGGCGTAATTTTTTCAAATATCCCCCTCTTTTCTCCACATTTCTGGGACCAAAAGTACCTTTTGTTCAGCTTTCCAACAGTGAAAGAATTATTCAAATCGGTTCAGTAGTTTCGGAGCCTATTCAATACAAACAAACCAACTATGAACTCTTTCCTCTTTATTATATTAGTATAGATATGCTAGCTCGCCTATGGAAAGAGGCAAGGGAGGTCCTTCCCTTGGACTTTATTACGTTTACGCATACCTATACGAGAGGGAGACGTAACCTTTCCACCCACTTCGGCAGTCGGCACACTAGACGTCAGCGCTTTTGTTGTTTACTCCCTTAGCACTCTGAAACTTTAAAATAATATTTTTTGGTTCCCGCCACAGCCGCTCACGCACTCTACTTCTTGTGTATTGATTGGACTATAAATAAAATAATGTATTTGTTTCCAGTGATGGAGAATCGTGACAGCGGTGTGGCAGACGTTGAAATTGATCATCAGCAGTGTATGGATCACGTGCATGTTCATGGGTAAGTGACTAGTAATAACAAGACTTATCAATAGTATTAAATCAAAATGCAATCTAATGTATATTTTACTTCAGCCGTTTTTAAGTTAATTTACAAGACGGATCTCCGATTTCTTCCAGTGCCGGGGCCAAATTTAAGAGGCTACCTTCCTACCGTGTATTATTTTCTCCCGTGACGACCATCACCCATACAGTCCACTCGTTAAAGACAATGGCGCGTCGCATGAACCACATTGCATTGTATATGATGCAAATATTCTTATAACGCTCAAGATTATAAATATTGTTATAAGTCCAAAAACGGATAAACGACTTATGCAGTCCAGTTCTTAAATCGGTGCGAATAGTATCCTTTAGGGTCAGATTCATCCCTTTCAGACAAGTACGTGATAATTTATCTGTTAGCTAACTATTGTACAATTAAAAAAGAAGACAGAGTACAATGACGTTCAATATACAACTAGACACCCAATCTCTAAGAAAAATTCTTTAAAAAACGTCCGAGTGGCTTTGACACTGATGACATTAACACATTCGTTCAAATTAACACCTTATCTCGTGGCATTTAGTGTTTAATGTCAATTGTATACAACTATACGAAAACTCTGCCCAATAGTCGGGTGGGCAGACTTTTGCTTCGGACAATATTTGAGCGTGATTGTGAGTCTAGTTTTTTAATTGAACGTCATTGACAGAGTAGCATTTTTTTCTGACGGATAAATTATCACGATCAATATTTGAAATAAACCTTGAATCAACATTGTAATTAACGCCTCGATGGTCTAGTGGTTTAAGTACCAGGTCGAGATCTCGGGGTCCTGGGTTCAATTCCCGGGTCGAGCTAACTTTGTGTCGGTTTTTTCGTACACAGCTCGGGTTCGTGATCACGAATCCGCATTTGGCAAGCGTGGTGATGAAGCAAGTACCCATCAGCGATTACTTGATTTCAAGGATGGAGGCCTTTGCCCTGCAGTGGGACATTAATAGGCTGATACTTTAATTTCAACATTGTAAATGTTTGTTCACCAGCGTGGTAGTGCCCCCTCCGCCGGTGGGTCCGGCGCCCGCCGCCCCGGCGCGGCTGGCGCACAACCCGCACAACCCGCCGCCCACTACTATCATCAAGAGGAACGTGCTGTCCAACTCGCTCGTCGATATTAATGATCCAGGTTAGTACACAGATATCATATTCGCTGCCAACGCGGTCAATGTTGGGCGACACTTTTATTTTCCATTGAGCCAAATTGCTATCCGTTGGCGCAATAGCGAGGTTTGAAATCAGACAGACATCTGTGTCCGACGCGGCCCGTTTGGAAAGTATTTAGTGCCGCCCATTGTTGTCCTCCATGGCCTGAATGGAAAAGTTCACTTTTTTCTTTGGCATCAAACGTGAAAAAGCATTCACTCAGATATTTGACTGCGCAGGTTTCCACATAATGTTTCCCGTCAGCTAGCTAAATAATAGTAGAAGATCCGAACTAAGGTCGACGTTCGTCGAGTTGATAATAGAATGAAACTTATTTCATTGTGAATTTAGCATATTAGAAAAAATATTAAAAATGGGTTGCCTAAAAAAATCCCGGACCGACAAATTTTTCTTTTTTTTTAATGATTTTAAACAAAATTTTGCAATAACAAGATAATAAGAAAATTTATGTCCTGACTTAACGTACAAAACGTATAGAATGTGCAGCCGTTGGGTGTTCTATTATTTACGTGGGGGGGGGGACTATTGGGTTGTCAGGTATAAACACGTATTGTGTCGATACCAGTTAATTTCACCTAATTGGTTAGATTT
This sequence comes from Mecyna flavalis, assembly GCA_949319885.1. Classification (NCBI taxonomy): domain Eukaryota; kingdom Metazoa; phylum Arthropoda; class Insecta; order Lepidoptera; family Crambidae; genus Mecyna; species Mecyna flavalis. The sequence continues at coordinate 6,429,428 of OX439419.1, read as the reverse complement.
TTTTAATATCATCATAAGCGCTGTTTTATTATGAACACGTTGATATATGGTTGTCTGCAAAAATTGGGATTTTGTTAAAAAAAAAAATTAAAAAACAATTAAACATACTCTGTCCAGGATTTTTTTAGGCAACCCCTTTTTAATATGTTTTCTAATATGCTAAATTCATAATAAAATAAGTTTCATTCTATTATCAACTCGATGAAGATCGACCTTAGTTCGGATCTTAAACTATAACTATGATATACTTATAAAAGGTAGCTGCGCTTTTTTTAGAGGGATCCTTACCTAAAAAAGACGTAGCCATTATAAGATCACTTGGTAGGCCGTCTGTTTGTCAAGTCAAGACCTTTATTTTCGAAAATCAATGTGATAATCAGCTAGACTTACAACTGTTTAAGTAATTGTTTTCATTTTGATCTATAATTTGTTGAAGCTAAAGAAGAAGTAAAGAAATAAAACTTAAAAATTATCGAATATAAAAATATGACTATTCTCCGTAAAACCCATTATGTAGAGAATTATTAAAATTGTTAAGGTATAAAGCTTTAACTGATAACATCAACAGAAAAACCTAAAAAAAATCAGACGCAAGTCGCAACCTTTGCTTCTTGGACTCTACTACTTTCTTGACGTAGGTACTATTAGTTTTGAATAGTAAAACAACCAAATCTAATACTTCTAAAACGGCTCAAATTAACCCATCGCATTACTTCCAGTGGCCCTAGCGGCTGAGCGTCTACAGCGTCGAGGGTCAGTGGGTTCCCTAGACAGCGGGATGTCGGTGTCCTTCCAGCAGGGCAGCCGCAACGCTCTCCACGCCACCTCGCCCAGGCACCCGGGGGAGCAGAGGTCACCTGGTGAGGAATATTTCTTTTATTTACCTAGGCACAGGGCGGGTATCGGCTCGTCCTTTCTAGGTGTGAAGGCCGCCCACAGATTGTGAACTTTTACCAGGGGTCTCATTCCCGGGGATGGGCCGGTCAATAGCAAAGCTGGCACCGGCTCGTCCCAATCGGGTGTGAAGGGGAAACCGGGGGAGTTTAGTGGGTAGTGGACGCTTTTTTAGTCTCGAGTCCCACACACGACCGTAGGTCTAGCTAGCCTGCGGTTATGGTGCATAAACGCATTCTCCTACGAAAAAAAAAGGATCTCATTCCGCAGTTTAGGTATATTCAGCCAGCGCATCACTCGATGCGGTTAACGGCAAAGGGCTCGGCTCGCACAACAGATAAGGTCACGTTTTATTTTATTTTATTTTATATGTAAAAAAATTTTTTTTTGCTTTTTTGACACTGGAATGTCTTTAGATGGTTTTTTTATGTTTATAGAATTAACGTTTGTAATTTTTAATCTAATTAATAATAATTTACTTGTGTGTTGTGCCTTCGGCACTATCGCCAACTACATAACAAAGATATTTCTCCTATCTGGGCCTTGCGAAGGTGGCACTCCCCGGGTCGAAGAGGCCCAATTCGATTGACAGACAGAAACTGTCTACAGCGTTACTCTGCCAAACTTGATTACCATCTATTTATTTATTTATCCTACTAATATTATAAATGCGAATGTCTGGATGTTTGGATGTTTAGATGTTTGGATGTTTGTTCCTTAATCACGCCTAAACGGCTGAACGGATTGAGATGAAAGGAGATCATTCAGGCTCCATACATTTTTGGGCCTTTTCTCAAAGTGCCGGCCAACAAAAAAAATTGGTACGTATCGATAGAACTAGCCATTTAAAGCAATAGTTAATATGGCACGGAAGTTGTGGGATCGCTCTAAGCCAAGTTATCCAAGGTCAAAGATTCGCTATTTTCATACATTTTAATAATTTTTGAAAGTGCCGGCCAACAAAAAATAATTATTACACATTGTTAGAACTAGCCATTTGAAGCAATAGTTAATATGGCACGGAAGTTGTAGGATCGCTCTGAACCAAGTTATACTAGTTCGATGATTTGAGGGTTATTTTTTCATATATTTATTGATTTCTGAAAGTGCTGGGTACGTAGAATTATGTTTAATATGGCTAAAACTAATCTTATCAGATGTCACCACATTGAAAAAGTAGCCTTAGTTAGTAAACTTCAATTCAACTTCATACTGGGGGCCCAGTCTCACTGCATAAAACTGTCCACTTGTCATAGATCTGTGCGTTAAACTCAAGCCGAACCCACTGTGCACCGGAGCTGACAGTGAACCAGTTTAGAGCCACTGGGATAGGATTCAAGCCGCCATGACCGAAGCGACAAAGGCGGTGCTTGGCACGTGTCAAGGTGAACGTAAGTAAGCTTGACAAGGAGACTTGGTGGTGGAACGACTTAGTACACGTGGAGATTCGGGGTAAGAAAGAACTCTTCAAGAAGTGGCAAGTGTCCAAATCTCTTTTAGATTGCGATGCGTACATGCGTAGCTGCGTGCGAGCTGCTAAGCGTGCCGCGAAGAAAGCTGTAGCCGGAGCTAGGCGATACCAATAGTAACCGCCACGCGCCATAATATGATAAGCTGGAATCGTCTGAGGGCGGAAGCTTATTTAACCTAGAACGTGTCAAGTTCTAGGGTCAAAGTATACAGGACACTACCAAATTCGCTACCAATTCGCGAAATTCTGTTATGCGAGGACCTCGTGATGAAGGAGAGATGTCGCTCATATTACCATGAGCTGCTGAAAAAGCAGCACAAAGGGGTACAGCCACCTGATCTTTCCCTGAATCCCTTTATAACCGTATGCTCACCGAGGGGATCCTCGTCAATGGAGGCAGAGTGTCATTACCCCGGTCTTTAATGGCAAGGGATCAGTGCAGGAGTGCGGCAGCTTCCGCGGCATTAAGGTCATATCCCGCACCATGAACTCTTTTATCGGATAGTCGACTCTTGCATACGGCAGGTGTGTTCGTTCTCCGAGAGTCAATATGGCTTCAACCCCGGCTATGGAACCATGGATCCCGTTTTTGCATCAAGGATCGCCATGGAGAGATACAGAACAAGGGATACGCCTCTACATCTCCTGTTCCTAGATATGGAGAAGGCCTTTGACTGTGTTATTCGTGCGATAATCTGGTGTGCATTGCGATCCAAGGGGGTTCCCGAAGCTTATGTTGACGTCATCCACTATATGTATAGCGGTTCCTTTTCTGCAGTTCGCACCGCTGTTGGGGACAAAGAACCCTTTCCCACTACTGTCGGAGTCCACTAGGGATCCACCCTTAGCCCATTACTGTTTATTATAACTTGGTTTAGAGCTATCCTACAACTTCCGTGCCAAGTAACTATGGCATCAAATGGCTAGTTTTAGCAATGTGTACAATTACTTTTTGTTGGCCGGCACTTTCAAAAGTCAATAAATGTATGAAAATGATGAATCATCGAACTAGTATAAAACTTGGTTCAGAGCGATCCTACAACTTCCGTGCCATATTAACTATTGCTTCAAATGGCTAGTTCTAACAATATGTACAATTATTTTTTGTTGGCCGGCACTTTCAAATATTAATAAAATGTATGAAAATAGTGAATCTTAGAACCTGTATAACTTGGTTCAAAACGATCCTACAACTTTCGTGCCATATTAACTATTGCTTCAAATGGCTAGTTCTATCGATACGTACCAATTTTTTTTGTTGGCCGGCACTTTCAGAAAAGGCCCAAAAAAAATGATCTCCTTTGGCACACATATAGTTTATAACCCGGATTAGGACATAGGCTATAAAATTCCTACGGGAAACGTCTCATTCCCGCGGGAATAACAATTTTTAAACTACTGAACCCATTTGAATAATTCTTTCAGTGTTGGAAAGCTACACTATCCCCGGTGAACATAGGGTACTTTTGATCCCGAAAATGAGGGGGGAAGAGGGGATATTTGAAAAAAGAGATTACGCGCGGGCGGAAGGCTAGTTTATTTATATAGATTTCTTATATTCCCAGGTCGTCTATTCGGCGGTATATTCCCAGGAAGGCAACGTAAGCTGAGCGCATCGGGAGTGCCAGACCCGAAACATGGCGTCGGCAAGAGTACAGAGGTGTAAGCCACCCTTTTACCCAAGGCGGTAACAGTTTGCCAATTCATATGAATTGAAATCATAACGGTGGAAGTAGCTAGAAGTGGTAGTTACTGCAAATTCAACCTTATCCAATTGTATTAATGGTGAAAAACGGACAGTTTTCAAATGTTATACTGGTCAAAGGTTTATCGTACGGTGAGAAGTTGGTTGAAAATATACATGGATACTAATGAAAGTTTTGAATCGCAAATTAAGCGTCAATATTATGATTATATTACAGCTAAAGGGATGGGAAATCTCTACATTGAGATAACAACAATATTATCAAATAATCTTTCGCATTAAAGAAAGCTCAAAGCTACATTTGAATTATAATAATTTAATGTCTCTTAGTATTTTAGTGCCATCCTTGTTTGAACCGAGTTAAATAATAGCTGTTTCGCTATTGTTGATATAAAAGTGGTAATGGAATCAGAGAATCAGAAAAAATTATAACATTGACTACATTTCAATGATGTCTATTCAATGTAAACGTTACAGATTCGTACTTTACTTGTATTCATAGAATTCTATTATATTTTATCTACATCCATACCATAATATGTCTATTTTATATTCAGGAGCGATGAGCAAACGCCCTACATTTAGATATAAGTATCTGTGGCTGCATTGAAATGTTTACATTTTAGTGTCGGTAACCGACACTTTAATTACGTTCAAATTTCGAACGTCTTCTTTAAAAGTAAAAATTAATAGGTTTTTTCGATTATCGAATTAGTCGATTAGTAATTTTATGTTCCATTCCTATACATTTAATTCGATGCTGAAATTATAACAATCGATTTGAGAATCGAAATCAACTCGAGTCTAGATTGTTTATGGATTTTAAAAACTACAAACGTCATTTATTCAAATTGACCTACAAATTATGACATGATTTTGTACTAATTTGCTCATCGATCCTGACTATAAAATAGATATATTATCGTATGAATGAAGATAATGTTATGTATGTGACTGTACATAATTAGTCATTAAAATACTCATGTGATTCTTTTATGAAACTCACTTCGTTCGTTTCATAAAACCACATTCGTATTTTAATGACCCTCATTATGCAGCAGTCACATAAATAACTATATTATTATCTTGTCAATGATAATATATCCCAGTTGTATCTTAAAAAATGGTAAAATGATAAGTCTACGTCATTTATCAAGACTTTTAAGTGCCAATATAAATGGTACCGAATTTTGGTATATTTTTAACACAAATTAGACTAGCCTGATGGCAGTTTTTAATGTCTTATTTAGGCAGTTTAGGCAATAGCCTTTATTCACGGAATATAGCATCTTTTATAATTACTTACCACATTTAACGACGCTTGAACTTAGGTCATTTAAACAATTTTTTTTTATCACTAATGAATTTTTGTACTAGTTTGCCTGCCTTAATGGTTCAGTAATTTAAGTACTGGGCCGTGATGTCAGGGTCCTGGATTCAATTCCCGTGCCGAGAAACATTTATGTTGGGTCTTTAAACAATTATCGATATCTATCGGGCTATCGATAATATTTCCAACTAGACCTAAAATTATCAGAATTTTTATTAAAATGTAATATTTGGATTATTAGGTATATTGGTCTTACGTCTTAAATTGTGGTTCTTTATAAAAAAAAGCTTACGTGAATAAAGATACTAGACGATTATGATAATATTTATATGATTTATCAAAATCTGTATTCAACGAAATATATGCGGTATAGTTTTGAGATATAGTATGACATTACTGTGAATCCTTACGTACCGACAGACACATAGCTCAACAGTTATTAACCCTTACACGGGCAGTGGCGGAATAGTGGCCACCATAAATTGAACCTTATTCCCTTGTTATACAGGCGAAAACCATTGAAAATTTTTAATTGCTATACTGTTTAAAGTACATTTGCTGTGGGCTTCTGTAAGATGGAGATACTTCCCCAGACCATTAGAAGACCCACTATGCTTTTACTCTCTTAAAAACTTCCAAAACGAAAATGTTCCATTTTGTGTTATATTCGTTAATTTCAGATACTCCTAAAACATCACATATTAGGGAGGTATTTCTGCCAACATGCGATGCGTAGTCATGAATTTCTATTGTACCTGCCTATTTAATTTAATGTAAATTGAATTTATTTTTAATTTTTTAAAGCATTGTGCCTGCATAATGACGATATAATATAAATATTAATATATTAGAAACAATTTAATTTGTCCAGGTATCAGGCGCTAGGTGACGTTAACGTAGCGTAAAAATCAATACTAAAAGAAAATCAATGGGTCGGCTAAGGTCTCGTTAGCATAGTTGGAAGTGCACTCGCCCGGATAGCGAGGAGCGCGGGTTTGAGTCCCGCCTGATACCTAGACCTATCGATATTTCTCTGGTTTAATGAAGTTCTCAGTAATGTCATACTATATTTGACTATTGCGTTGCCTTCAGCGAACGGTTAGATCTTCCAAAGTTAAAATAAGTACGGTCAATGGAAACGGGACATCACAGTAGGATTATAATATGAATAATGATATAACAGTACAGATCACAATAAATAATATACGTACTCTAACTTCGTATTCTCAAGCCTTTTCAACTTTTTGTAAAGATAATATTATTCAGAAAAAAAATAAAAATAAAAATGAATAAAGAATTACATACATAATGAAAGTAATAAATGGGTTTACAATATTAATACACAAAATACATAAATAAACTTAGATCACATTAAATAAAATGAAAACACTTCGTGTGTGTTTTTTTAATTATCCTAAACACAACTGTGTGTTTTCATTAAATATTAAGAGTTTTATCAACTTTTTTGAGACATTCTATTTTCTGATGTTTACGTATAATATTTATTCTGAAATATCTGTAAAAGTAACAATGGATTTATTTTCCAATTTTGCCACATCGACGAATCTATACTCGTACAAATGTAATAGGTAATTTCAAATGCGACTGACTACTCGTATATTTTATTAGCTGAATTGCTTTGGAATTTTGATAAACGGATAGGTATGTCTCGAGTGTATTTGATATCGTATGTACGATATAATACGATATTGGGTCCATATTTTTGGCAGTTGAGTAAAAACTAATTACCACTAATTCTGGTGTATGTTTTAGTAAGTTAAATTACCTATTATTTTTAATTCGTCTACTTTTCTCAGGGCCATTTTTTATCAGATGCCAATGATGATGTCGCTGTCAACTGTAAAATATAACAGCATCTTGATAACGAGAACATAAATCTGACAGCGTTGGATTTTATACAGACTGTTCCACATAAGTTGTCCTTTAGCCGCTATATTGGCAGCATTGCCTACGCTTTGTAAATCTGTCAAAAAACAGATTGAATGTATTGAAAAACAATACTACCAATATAGCGGCTAAAGGACTTCTTATGTGGAACAGACTGTACCTGCAATATCTAACTTTCTTTCTTTTCCGTGTATAAATGGCATCTATTGAATACTTTTATCCCAGCTGTCTTAAGTTGGACATTCATAATAAAAAAGTTTTATGTACGAGTTTTCAGTTCACTTGGTTCATAATACAATTTATATTCAAATATTTTATTTTCATGAACCTAATGTTTTTATTATTCGTTCAAAATTAATTAGTGGTCAAATTTTAAAGAGATTGCATGAAAAAAATAAGTTTGATAAGGTCTTTCAAACGCTTAGGTGCAGTAATTTACTTGAGTAAAGATTTTCATCCGATTTAAATATATACTGTTAGGCGAATAATTGGTTTACTCGATTAACACATCACTATGGTCACCGCGTACGGTGCCCCGCACTAGCCGGAGAGATTGACAGATAGATTTACCGCGCTTGCAATGTTTAATGCCGAATAATGTAAAAGCTTATTAAATTGTAATTATCAAGAGAAAGGTCTTTATATCTAAAAATACGTATATAAATTAATTTTCATTGCATGTTACCAGAAGCCACAGAGTATTAAAGATTACTTTATATTTAAAGAAAAATAAAGATTTTTATCTTAGAATTCATGATATTTTCTTTAGAATAATTGTACATACGTTCCGAATAGAAGGCAATAGGGTTTAGTGTCACAGTTTCTTTCCTGCACGGACAAAACAATACATGATTATATAGATACATCACAGTAAAATCTTAATAATTATATTTAAAAGATACGAATTTATTCACTATTGTTGATGAATTTTATTAGCTTTATAGGCGATTTGAGGACATTTTTAAAATAGGCTAATTCCTAACCCATTTAGCGTTTCCAAATATACAAAAAAAGTATATTATATAATTTTTTAGTCTAGTCGTCAGAGTATCTGGAGCATTTTTATCAGGTGTCCATGTTTTAAAAGTATAAAGTTAGAATAAATGATTCTTCCAACTATTGTATCCTATGGTTTTCCAGTTTGACTGTATCCAGAAGGCTGCTTTTTGACACGTACAGTCGGTCTCGTAAATATGATGCAATTTTTTTGACGTTTACTTTGACAGATGTCAAAAATATTTCGTGACATGTTTTGAGACTCGAGTGTGCGTAAGTTTATGTTGACTATGACGTGTACTTTACTATGTTACCGTTCGACTCTCCTTGGATTTACCAATACGTATACATAACTAGTGATAAGTGAACAATCGACTTTTTGCCGGTCTTCGAAATATTAATTATTATCGTCACTCGGGTCCGTATTTTAATTATTACAGAACTCATATAATATTATAAAAAAGCTCTTTAAAAATATACTAAGATAAAAAAAATCTAATATTTTTATTCATTTTAGGTAGATAGGGTCAAATATAAGACTATAATTTGGTCATTGGTCAAGTAAAACCTATAAAAAGTAAAACTCTAAAATTCTAACGAAAAATGTCAAACTTCGAATGACCGGTTAGTAATAAAATGTTGACTAATTTAAAAAGTAGCTAACTACTGTTGACTTTATACCGATTACGTAAGCTTGTTGTTTCTACTGTTTGATACGTGGGTAGATAGTAACTAATCGACTGTTGACGTCTTCGATTGAGCGATCAATGCGGTCTTAAACAATCGATAATATAATCGATCAAAGTATCGATAAATGATCGACTGAAAGCTTCGATCGCTCTTATATTTCCATATCTTTAAAAAGGACGATAGGTATTGAAATAAAATTACAAGGTACACCAGCCGAACTTACAATTAAAAATCTAGAAAATCCTGTTTACTTGACAGTCCTTTTTTTAAATAATGTGACAATTAACTTTGGTTACCCTAACTACTAAGATTGACATCTAAACAGATTATAATTGGTTGTACTTTTTTTTTCCTGTTCTTAAAATTCATGATTTTCCTAAGCCTTTTCACAGAATTTTATTTCAATACTTGCGTAATATTTGATTAATGATTGAAAGTGAAAGAATAATTGTTATAATCAAAAGTTATAATTAGTGTTTTGACACATCTCAAGAGTTCTGTTGATTGTAGGAGTGCACAAATGAAATATACTTAATCATTAGATGAGAAAAAAAACATTTAAAAGTTCATAATAGAAGTTTTAATAGAAAAATCCATCTTGTTACAGTTAAAAAAATATAAATATAGTATTTTACTACATTCTAATGAAATTGTGGAATAAATGCACTCTATGTTATTGAAAACCCTTTACCTACATGTATTGTGAACTCCAAAAGGATAATTTGTTCCCATTTCGACCTATTGAATCTCCATATTATACTTAATATTCGATAAGTCTTATCATTTCTAATACTTTTAAAGAAAGTACAGTTGGCTGCATATATATATTTCTACTTATGTGAACATGTCAAAATGACAGTAATTTATTTTGGCACAATATATGTGGTCGACTGTACATCGCGTTTGGAGTTAATTCTAGTTCTAAAAATAAATTGTAATGCATTACAAATCGAAAGGAATTGATTCTCGGTTGGATTTTGAACCATGTGTGTGTAATAATAATGTCGATTTTGTAATGGTGAATGAGGTTTCAGATCTTTTCTGTGGAAATCGGTAGTCGGTACTTATTTCTTGTTCGACGTGATTATTGTTTTTTAAAATTAAACAGCTTTTGATTTTTATTTTTTTCTTCATAAAATATGAAAAAAAATTAACTTAGTATGGGATTTTCAGAGTATTTAAATACAATATGACATGTGTTTACGTAAAAAATTTGCTTATTTTAGAAATAAGTACCTAAACTAATACCGAATGAAAGTTTCAATTTCCAGGTACTATTTCGCAGGCATATGTCAAGCGAAATACATCTTTATGTCCTTAAAAGTATGGTTCATTATGAATGTGTATAATTTTGTGATACTGGTGTATTCCGATGGATTATAATTAGTTCATTCTAGAAATGATTTCTTTCAAATACACCTATATTCAATGACAATTATTTGTCTCAGAATGTTGATTGTATACGGGATGTAGTGAATATTTCGGAATACACCAATAAATACTTTGTGTGAAATGATTGTATTTGATAAATTGCTTTTGTAAATTTCGCTTGAAGCCAAAGATGTATAATTTGTGTTCACATTCACGAATGTATTTTAAATTGATTTCGTTAAGATTTTGTTGTCTTTGAATGTTGAAATTCCGATATCCTGTGGTGTTGTCTTTCTAACTTTTTCATCAAATTATTACTTATTCGTTTGCCAAAAGCGCTAGCAAATTAATTAGCTATTGGTTGGTCACATAAGAGAAATGTATTTTAAAGGACAGATCACACGAATATCGGATTTTCAAATTAAAATTATGAGAGTTTTTCCAAATAAAATATCCTTTTAGATAGCTTAACATATCTACCTGGTCTATTACAAGATTTTCATGTTTTGACAAAACTTACTTGATTGTCAACTGTCATTTTGACAGAAATAAGCGGTCCGAACATTAAATAGTGTCTTTAGATCTACATATAAGTTTTGCTATCTAGTGGAGTAGATAACTAATTTGAAAATTCTCTCATTAAAAATCCCAAGCCCCTAGATCTAACTTATTTTCAAAATGACGGAATTTAGAGAATGGATTCTTTGATCGACCATTGACGCGTATACTATTAAACAAATAATTATTTGGTCACATGTAAAATAAGTTAGGTCTGGGTGTTTTAGGATGTTGAACTCTTAGGAAAGTATGGTTGCAAAAGTCACCAACATGTTTCTCTTTGGATTGTGTCTCATTATTACCGAATAGAGTTACTACGTTAATTATTTTTAATTTCGAATTATTAAGTTGAGGGATTTAATTTTTTTTTGTATCATAAACCTTACTAACTTATTATACTTCGTGTATGTATATTGAAGAGTACATTTCTAATATATATCCTTTAGTTTTATAATTGTTATATAAATTAGTATAAGCAATAAACGCGATTGCGTCACTTTACATGTTGTATAAAATTACGATAATTGTTGAGAGTTGGTACACCTAAGTCACTTACAATAGTTTTATTTAAATAAAAACAATGAAAATGTATTTATTTATTAAATATGAATTAACATTCATGATAAATTTTGTTGTTTTATTTATTTGTTCTATTTTTTAAAACCTTTTAAATATGAGGACACAAAAATAATTTGTACACCTACAAAGAAATAAATATTTATTAAAATAGAAAGAATATTAATTAAAACAGTAATAGTTAGGAAATTATGATGTTACCATAATGTCTTATTTTTTATTAAGGTCGTTAAGTATCAGAAAATGTGCAGCTACTTTTGCGGCCGACTGTACTACTTTTTATATTTTCGTGACAATTTCAATACAGGCTGCAAGATGATTAACAAACCTAAATATTCTTTAATGCACATAAACAAGTGAAAAAGGACAGCTATTACCAAATAAAATGTACCTACAGGCGGTCATTGCTAGAAGCGTTCTGTTCCAGACAATCTTCAGTACAGGACAGTAGAATATCTTAGATAAGTGTTTGCAAATTCGTGAGTTGCAGCAAAACAAGTAAGACCTAAGACTTTGTCCAGTTAGTTTTTAGTTCAACTCGCGCAAACTTGTGAACGCAATGTACCTATTTAGCCCCAGTACCTCGCCAACGCGCGTTATGTGTTCGAGCATAGATCCGCGATGAATTAACTTTTCTGGACGAGGCCTTAGGCGATCTAATTATAAAGTTATTCGGAATAATTTCACTCCAGGGGTGGCAAACACCGCATCTCACCAAACAATCGTATCTAAAGCCGCAGCACGTAATGCCGGCACTTGTAGGGAATCTCCGTAAGCCGCGCTTAGCACAGCGTTGTATGCGATACCTATACCGTAATAGTAAACGTCATGAGTTTTCTAGGCGAGTGGACTGGGGAGTGTGTGGAGCTGTTGTGTTGGGTGTATTGGAACCAGGATAAGCGAGTGTTGCAGTGGCTAGAAGTTCGCATTTTGAAGTGACGCCGACAGCTGCGATAAGGTTCTGCGTCCTTACCTGGCCGAAAATTTTGTGACTGAGTGTTTTTGTGCGGGAAATACTTAGTCATAATCAGTAAATAGTCAGGTCAATAGTCAGATTGCTGTCCCACTATACAATTATAATAGATAGAGAATAAAATTGAATCCACCGCACCGTATAATTAAATAGAAAGTTGATGGTACGGATTTATATTACAACTAGAGAATAATTAACTAATGCATGGATTGGAACGTTCCAAATAATTACGTTTACATCAAAATTATTTGTTTATGTGAAGGTAGTACCTACTAAAATAATTTCTATAGTCTTGGACGAGTACCTTTTTAGTAATTTCGTGATCGCGATTGTAAACTTACGCCTGCGGTCAAGGTGCATAAACGCATTCTCCTCCGAAAAAAATGGCTTTAAAAATTTATACTTTATTAAACCACTGCATCATCAGTATAATTTCTGTATTTTGTTTGAGTAAAAAGCTACATATTATTGTATTTGTATGCTATTTGATGTAATTACCTAACAAAAAAAGATATAAAATCCATTAAAAAAAACAACTAAATCGGTGAGACATTTTTATAAGAGTCGATTACCGAGTGTTATTAAATGGCTTGATTTTTGACTGGGGTGCGATGTTTGTTTGTTTTATTTAATGTGGTAAATTCAATGTAATAATCGGGTAATTATTAGAAACAACTTTGAAAAAATATTCATTCAAAACAGAGACAGCTCCATAGCATTCTTTGTTCTGACATCGACAGCGGGTCGTCCGGCGCGCGGTTCAGTACCACTGACCACGTGACAATAGCTACTGCCTTCGACTTGTTGTTTTTTTATTACAATAAATTGGGAACCATTCGGTGAATTATTGATGGAAGACTTGGTTTAATAGGTGAGTGATATTTGTATTTTTTTTAAATAAATAATTTTGTAAAAGTAAACAAAAATTGTCTCATTTTTGAATTTGGAAACTTTACTAAAAATGTACCAATCGGGTGAAGTGTAATTTTTAGGGCACAGCTCCTATTAAAGTTCAATATTAAGTAGTTAAAACTTTTTTTCAGCCATTTAGATCCCACTAGGCATTAGACAGCAGATATAAATGGGTGGATGTAGTTAAAACTTGATATTTATGTGTTCTAGATTAAGTGATTTTGTGGCTAAATTGGGTTTTGGTTTTAATTTTCGTTTGGTTCGTGGTAGGACTTTTTAAGAGTCCAACTTGCCCACCATCTTAGGTGACATCTGCTGCCAAAAACCTCTGGCTTAGTTGGTGTGGGACAGTACACTAGAAATGGAAGGCTCGAAGATCAGATGAGCCTACAGTCTGGCAGCACCTTGAGCGACGCTGGTGAAGTGCCCCTAATGGTCCCTTAATAGGCCGCAGTGACCGCTTATCATCGGGTGGGCTGCGTGTGTGTCTGCCAACTGATGTTGATAAGTTATCACCGCCGCCCATAAGCAAAAGAGATCCCCTTCAGTTTCAGATTCTTCATCGTTATTTATCTGTCAAATTATTTCAGGTGATGTCTCTTTTTTCAGTTTTCAAAAGAAGACAGCATCATTGATATCTATATTAATATTATAAAGAGGAAAGATTTGATTGTTTATTAATTGTTTGTATTGAATTACTCGTAATTGAATAGGCTTCGAAACTAGGTATCTGAACCAATTCGGAAAATTCTTTCACTGTTGGAAAGCTACTCTTTCCCCGGGTGTAATACGGTACTTTTGATCACGGAAATGTGGGGGATAATTGACAAAAGAAATGACACGCGGGTGAAATATCTGATAAACTATAAATAACGAGAAACTTAGTAAACTAACAGCGCGGTGAAGGGCCAGTCCTTAGAACTTTCTTATAATTATCTAGCCCCATTACCTACTTCAAGTGACATTAGCTACTTACCTTGTACTTACCTAAAAATCTACGACACTCCGCGTTCATATTAGTTCCTAAATAAATTCCTTCCAAGGGTGCGATGGAAACAACATGATCGCAAAAGATGATTATGATGTTATTGTAACATATTAGAAGTGTTTTGTAACTTCAGAACTCACAAGTTACCTAATTCTTGCTATAACATCCGCAAAAACTTTTCCCTTCACTCGACTATCTGTCAAACTGTCAAAATTCACCCCAATACCTGACAGGTTAAGTTTTTTGCGACCGCAAAACTTCCGGAGGGTTTCTGTCTTCATCCAATATGGCGGTTACAAAATGTTTTTTCTATTAAACTGTTATTTATTATTCAGGAAACTTCTTTTCGGGTTCTATTTAATTGTGCACCAATCAAAACTACGTCGAGTCTTCTCATCGCCGATTCCACAATGCCTAAAGACGAAAGTCTTCAATCATTGCGTCCTACCCGTCATGACATACGGAGCCGAAACGTGGACACTTACGGCACGGCTAGTCCACAAGTTTAAAGTCGCTCAGCGGGCTATGGAAAGAGCTATGCTCGGCGTCTCTCTGCGGGATCGCATCCGAAATGATGTGATTCGGCAGAGAACCAAAGTCACCGACATAGCTCGCCGGATTGGCCAGCTGAAGTGGCAGTGGGCTGGCCATATCAGCCGTAGAACCGATAACCGTTGGGGTAAACGGGTTCTAGAGTGGAGACCGCGTCTCGGTAAACGTAGTGTAGGACGCCCTCAGGCCAGGTGGAGCGATGATCTGCGCAAGATGGCTGGCAGGAGCTGGATGCGAGTGGCCGAGGATCGATCAGCGTGGCGAGCATATGGAGAGGCCTATGTCCAGCAGTGGACTGTCACAGGCTGATGATGATGATGTGCACCAATCTAACCTTTTTTTTCTAACCTAACCCACAAAAGTAGGTACTTACTAGACTACATTGCTAACTTACTGTTTTAGGTGCTAGCCTACTATTTTTTTTTGTGGATCAATTTATTATTTCTCCATCTTTTCTATCTGTTGTTTGTTACCACTTCTTATATTTAAACAAGTAAAATGTTACAAACATTTGAAACTTTATATTATTTATTGAATGTAGTGCTTATTTAAAAAGGAAATTTAGTTTCTTTTTACACTTTTCAAAACGAATTTTCCAAGAGAAAAAATAATTATATTTTTTCCCAAAAAAAAATATCTAAATCTCGCCTAATAAAAAAATACACAGCCGGGGAAAACGTATATCGCACAAATAAATTAATATCACTGGTTTCATCATCGTAACACTTGAACAAAAATAGTTTTTTTCTCTTCTAAATAACTTAATAATTTCCTTCCTTCCTATATCAATCACAAAAACTTTTCCGACGCGCCGCCATTTTCCCGAAACTGTCAAAATTGGCGCCAAAAACAATGGCGTCTTGGCAGTGTCACCAAGCGAACTGCCCCATGCAAGCAATAGAAATAACACAGATGATCCTCATTTAGTGGTAATTTAATAAACTTAACTAAATTATAGGCATTTAATTCAATTTAAGTTCCCGTAGCCGGCGACGATGTAAGTTATGCGCGGTCAATAACCTCAATGCTATTATGTTTCTGTTGGAATTTATAACTGAATGTTTCTGGAATTGGTGGGGGCATGGAACGAATGAATTTCTTCAGGCAATTATTTAAATAATATTTTGATGTATGGGTTGCTAATTTAATATGAAGCTTGGTAGGAATTCGAAACTTAAGACTT
This sequence comes from Mecyna flavalis, assembly GCA_949319885.1. Taxonomy (NCBI): domain Eukaryota; kingdom Metazoa; phylum Arthropoda; class Insecta; order Lepidoptera; family Crambidae; genus Mecyna; species Mecyna flavalis. The sequence continues at coordinate 6,413,321 of OX439419.1, read as the reverse complement.
GAGTCCATAATCCATATTTGGAATCGAGTAGGTAAACGAGTTGGAGGAAATGAAAACTTTACTAATAGTTTTAGGAATTATAATTATAAGGGCCTCTACTGATGTATTAATTTTTCTCAGTGGGAATAAACTTTTTGGTCGCCCCTGATGAAATCTGGTATCTCCATTCGGCTTCAATACTGGAAGTCCTGAGATCGATTCTCTCTTTAGGTATTGTTGGAATGCGGTGCCTGCTGGCTAGGCCACTCATCCAGAAATAAAATAAGCTGCTAATATAGTTGTGTTTGAGTAGGTAATTTTTTTATTCAAACTAAGCCAACACTTGACGACATAGTTGCCTGATATTAAACAACTACTAATGTCCCACGTTTTTGCGCGCTCCATCGTAGACGTTAATAAGGAGCAATCAAAACGTGGGACTTAGAATACTTCAAACAAAGGGTTTGACAATTTGAGAAGATGATATTTATTATCATTAAATATTGTTTACTAATCCTACTTTATTTTATAACACAAATTAAATTAAAATAGATTTGTCAACATAATATAAAAAATATGTAAATGGATGTGGAACCAATATTTCTTATTTTACTGAATGTTTTGTAATAGGACTATCAAAATTAAATCATCATGGAAGAATCTCTGGACGGCCGCGAGGGCGGCGCCACTGCTGGCTTCGACTCGGCAGCCATCTTGAATGATGACGTGTCACCGACCACCAGCTTTTGCTATAGCATACCGAACCTGTTCAATGGGTAAGAAATTATTGCCAATGAAAATATAATGTTATTGTTTTTTTTTTCAATGTGTAAAAAGAGGATCAGATCGTACACCTGATGGTAAGCGCCACGTCTGCCCTTAGACATTTCAGTTTACTTACTGTCCGGCATCGCCCTACGCCCGCTACACCGAGACGACATTTATTAGGTCTTAAATACCCAGTAATTTCACTAGCTTCAGTGCCCTTTCCCCGAAACACAGGGTTTAGAAAAAAATACTTTTTGTCTGGCCTCGATGGTCTAGTGGTTTAGTGGCCGTGATTAGGGGTCCTGGGTTCGATACCGGTCCGAGCAAAATTTATGTCGAATGTTTCGATCTCGGGTTTGTGATCCGCATTTGGATTGAGCCAGTACCCATCACTGTGAAGATGACTTGATCTCTGTAATAATGGAAGCTATGGCTCTGCAATCATACGAGTACATATTATTAAAATAGGCTGATACCTACTTCCATTTTTATTCTTCTGCTGTTTAAGTAGTCTGTTCTTCCCCAAATTATCTTCTATACGATTACCTAATTTCATCAAAATCTGTTCAGGCGTGAAAGCGTAAAATACATACAGACACTCTCGTATTTGTAATATATTAGAATGGATGTTTACGATGTTTGTTTATTCCTCATTAGATTAGGCCCAGGTTCGGTGCTGTGTGAGCGGCCGGACACAGAACCCGCTGAAACGTATGCGACTGCCAACGAAGGAGCTGAAGAGGCAGTGGAGCCTCACCAGTACGAAGATGATGAGGAGTATTCACCTAAATCAAGTAATCAGAATTTTCTCTATCTCTCTTATTATCAAAGCGAAAAGTCACTCATCACGAGGCAACGGTTTGAAATGTTGCATGGGGGTTCTTTTTAGGACGAAGTTGCTCACTAATAAGGGCTTTTGCTTTAGTGAATATGAGTAGACCTTCTAAATGCTCTTGAGAGACATTGATTACACAAATACACATAGATTACTTTTCAATCAAAACATGATCGATGAAGGAGTTAAATATACTTTATGAGGGATATCTGAAAGCCTACTAATCCAAACTCGTTCAAATTTAGGATAAATTACATTACATGGACCAGTTACCAAATAAAAAGAATTATAAAAATCGATTCACTCAGTATTTTTTTTTGACGTAACACACATAGTTAAAAAATTCAGTGGAGTGAAAGTGGATTTGAGAACCTCCTCCTTTTCGGAAGTCTATTAACACAATTATTTTACGTTTGCCAAACATTTGGTAATCAGGCGAATACTAAGGTCAAATAAAATTAAGGTGAATGCCGAACATAAAACCAATATTTGGCCAATCCCTTATTCATGCTCTTTATTATTAGCTGAAACCTACAACACTGTTTAATTTGTTTAAATCGGAAACCAATACTTGTATCGGTCTCTGGGTGTTTTTGACTCATTTAGTTTTGCAGTTTCCTACCCGCTCTGACAAGTTTAGTTAGCCACTGGCACGAAGCCCATTTGTGGTAAAACAGCTGCTACACTATTCCATTGAGGTACATTTAGGAGCATTTGTGTCTTTATTACTCGTTTTAAGTATGTGTTTCTCTCACTTTCAGATGCCAAAGGAGACATACCGAAACGGAAGCAAAGGCGGTACAGGTAAATAGTTTAGATTTTGTGCAGGTTCTTTTTCATTAATTTTGTCCCAAACTAGTCAGGGTGCACTTGCACCAAAATCCAGGATTGCAAGTTCAGTTTTTACATTATAGCTCTTTTTTTAATTTTAAGAGGAGACAACGATCAAGCGGGTCTCCTGATGGTAAGCAATCACCGCCACCCATAAATACCCGCAACACCAGAGGAGTCAGAAGTACGTTGCCGGCCTTTAAGAAAGAGGTATGCTCTTTTTTTAAAGATTGCCATGTCATATCGGTCCGGAAATACCGCTGCAGGGAGCTGGTTCCACAGTTTTGTCGTACGCTACTGAAATCTGACTTCCATAAACCCTTAACAGGGGAACTAGACTAAGTAACTCATGAACACACAGCCATACGATTGCGCGGTTTCCTCAAGATAATATGGTCGTGACCGCCGAGCTACTGGTTTACCGAGGGCATAGAAAAATCCATAAAAAACATCGAGCTCACGCATGTGAAGTGCTGCTTGAGACAATTTAGCGTCCATTTTTGATGCCATTTCCTTATTTTATCTCGTCATTCTAATTTCTACTCTCTTTACAACATTATTGCTATACTTCTTATCTTACTTTTTTTATTGCAATGTGTAACAAGACGAGCAGATCGGACACCTGATGGATAGCGCCACGTCTGACCTTAGACAGTTCAGTGCCAAACAGTAACTAAGCAGTTACCGTCCGGCACCGCCCTGCGCCTGCAACACCGAGACGACAGTTATTAGGTCTCATAAACCCAGTAATTTCACTACTTACTTATTTTACATGCAATGTTTTGTAGAACCACATTCTCCAACGTTCAACTGGAGCAGTTGGAAGCAGCTTTCTACAAGACTCACTACCCTGACGTCTTCTTCAGAGAAGAACTGGCTATGAGGATAGACCTTACGGAGGCTAGGGTTCAGGTAACACTCCAGCAACATCTAATAGACTCTAGTAATAGAATCAACTTACTAAAATAATTTCTTCATTGGCTACAGTAAACTGGCGATCCATTGAGGAATCGCTAGGAAGCATTGCTCGTGTGCTGTAATACTATGGAATCCCTGCTAAATATAAAGATATTTTTTTACATTATACAAAGGTGAAGACTTATGACAAAGCATATTAGTTGATGTTACAGATTTAATGTCACCAAATTTTGCTAAAATATTATTTTACCGTATAAAATTTCATGCAACTTAATGTAGCTAATCAATCTGATATTCATAAACGTCAATAGAAATATAAATAAACATAGTCTTACGTTCAAAATTATCACTTCAAAAGTCAATATAAACTAACTTTTGAGCATTCCATATCAACTAGCTTACATTTTTTTCTCTGCTTGTACAGTTCAACTGGCGCAGTTTCTTAATTTTTTAAATATGTAAGCACATCACGTAAAACCCTTCAAATGTGATTCCAGGTGTGGTTCCAGAACCGTAGAGCCAAGTGGCGCAAACAACAGAAGGCTGGCTGCGAGCCGTACCCCAGGGGAGGCAGGTCCCCGGAGGAGCGGTCACCATCAGCCCTTGCATTAGAGATGAGGGATTTCATCACCATTCCTGGTTAGTGTCCATTTTTTTTTACTAAGTGGTGCCAAAGACTATGTGATTAAATAGCATTTCGACCAATATTCTAGGTATTTGAATAAATAAAGGCATTAAGAGTCTGGAGAGAATTTGAAACCGGACGTAGTTAAATAATTCTGTTTGTTAGATTCTAAAATACGAATAGAAGACTACATAGAAAATAACAGTGGGTATTCTTGGAACACCACTCTGATCTTAGATATTAAAGTGTGACGAGGGAAAGTGACTCAAAAGTTGGTCTCAAAAAAAAAAGGCAATCTCTTATACGGTAGCAAGGAAGGAAAAACTCGTTTCCTACTTTATTGCGAAATTTTCATTTATTACACTATAACCTTAACAGCAAGTTTCATCTTATGTTGTCAGTTAATGACAGAGATATTAGTTTTAACAATGAATTAACGACTATTATTTTCAATGCAGTGTCATCAACACAAATGGTAAACATAGCAGACACAGCAAACCACTCATACACATCAAAGAAACAGCCAGCACCAGCTATACACATCTCCGCTCTTCCAACGAAACAGAACCCTCAAATGGAACTGCCTTCCTTCTCTATCCCTCTTCAATACAACCTGGGAAGCTTCAAGAAGATTGGCGAAGATGTACAACTAGACTTAGAGACGACAGACAACGTCCAACAAACACAGTGGGACGCAAGAATGATTCCCAATTTTAATATCATGAATTTAAAACCTCTTTTAGAAAATCGGGAAAACATTGATATAACCGAATTGAAGTATGATGTTAAAAATGAGGGAAGAGTGAGCTTCAGTGATATATCTGGTGCTACAGTTCAAGCAACAACTATTGAAGCTGAAGATATTCTAGGAAAAGAAGTTAACGAAGGCACGACTATTTCACCTGATTTTGGTATTGAAAGGTATCAGAATTATCACAGTGATAATGATAAAAGATTTAGAGATACGAGTTTTGATGAAGGTATGATTGAAGATGGAAGAAATGAGTTTGTATGTGATAGTGATTTTCTTAATTGTAAAAATAATTTCGAGAAAGTTGATGAAAAGCGGAATGAGTTTGAAGATTGCCATTTATTAGATACCGATGCTAATGTTGGTATAAGTAATTTTGATACTAGTCTTTAGATATATGATCACAATATTTTAGGATCTGACGGGTTTGATACTATTGTTTATAACTATAATATTGTATTCTAGTCAGAATTGTACCAAGTTTGGTTTAATAAATTGTTATAAAGTGTTTTTTTACTTGTTTAGATACAACACAAGGTACAGCATATCTAATTAGTAGATAGGCACGCAGCCCATCTGATGATAAGTAACTTATACCCAACTAGCCTTCCGTCCGCGGTTTCACCCGCGCTTAATCTCTTTTTCAAATATCCCCCCTTCCCCCCACATTTCCAGGATCAAAAGTACCCTATGTTTATCGGGGATAGTGTAGCATTTCAACAGTGAAAGAATTATTCAAATCGGTTCAGTAGTTTTAAAATTGTTATTCCCGCGGGAATGAGACGTTTCCCGTAGGAATTTGATAGCCTATGTCCTATTCCGGGTTATAAACTATACGTTTGCCAAATTTCATCTAAATCAGTTCAGCCGTTTAGGCGTGATTGAGTAACAAACATCTAAACATCCAAACATCTAAACATCTAAACATCCAAACATCCAAACATCCAAACATCTAAACATCCAAACATCCAGACTTTCGCATTTATAATATTAGTAGGATAGTAGGATAGGAAGTAGGATAAACGTTGTTCTATTTCTATTTCTATACCCACCCATTATTACCCATTATGTACCCAGTGCAGCATATTGCATTGAGGGGTTAACTAAGGAGCGTCGTTTATTGTGATGCCATACTGTAGGGTCATTTTCATCTTCGAGCATTTCATGTGTAACAGCACCCACATTATCTACTATTGCCAAAGCTATTATATCGGCAAATAAAGGACCTAGGTTACTAACTATATGTAGATATGATCTGTAAGGGTTCTAGGTTAATGTCCTCCTAGCCGAGTTTTCGGCTACGGCGGCCGATCTTTTACGATCAGCCAACTACGCAGGATATATTATAGTGCACAAGTGAGGGCGCATGCACAGCTGCACTCCCTATTCCCTCACTCTCATAACACGGTGGGACAGCAGTCTGACACGACCGAAGAGAGATCAGGCGCAGGACCAACGGTTTAACGTGCCTTCCGGAGCACGGAATCATCATTCTTTTCAGACATGCAGGTGATTCAAGCCTGCAATGGTTCTAGGTTACTAACTTAACTATAGATATGAATACCTTAACCCGTTGTCCTAGGTGAACGACAAACGCGGCAACGCGACGCGACGCGACGCGACGCGTAAATGTCAAATGGTCGTTGTGTATGATAGTGGCCTACGTTGTCGCGTTAGTCAGTGCGCGACGACACGCGACGTAATGCGGACTTGTTTTTTGCGCGACAAGACGCGACGACGCGCGACGGCTTGACATTTGCAAAGGAATTTTTGTGAAGGAGTATGAATACACTTTTGACAGATTTATTTCGTTCTAAATATATAATATTTGTTGTCTTTTTTCTATGTTTTCGAAATTTCTGTAGGGCTAAGTATTTAAAATATGAATTTACTAGTAATAACGCAGTATATTTGCCCATATGGTTAAAACACTAATGCCGCGTTTGTCGCGCACGGACATAGGACACACGTCGCGTGAAGTATTGGTCGCATTACGTCGCATTGCGTCGCGTCGTGTCGCGTCGCGTCGCGTCGCCCACCTAGGACAACGGGTTACTCTTTATAAAAATCCGTTACCCACTTATTTTCAAACCTTCGAAAGGTCAAGTGTTACCATTTGAGCTGCAATGAACCCGTTCGATGAATCAGACACGGTTCTAGACCGGTTGATAAGAGCAGGGGTATAAATACACATTATACCTCGCCGACTAAAGCGATGGGGTTAAGATATGAGAAGTGTTCGCACGAGCTTGGCTACTGCGACCAGTGGCCTTTGTAGGGTTAAAAATAAACGGTTTAGTGCACTAGAGGTTAAGGTTAGAATTGAATAGTAAGGTTTATTTTACATTATTGTACGGTTTTCTCTAGATGGTCGTGGTTTAAGTATCTATTGATTTTGGGGTTTTGCATTCGATTACCGAGTCGAACAAAAGTTGTCTTCTTTTTTTTTTCTCGGAGGAGAATGCGTATGCACCATAACCGCAGGCTAGCTAGACCCGCGGCCGTGTGTGGGACTCGAGACTGAAGCGTCCACTACCCACTAAACTCCCCCGGTTTCTCCTTCACACCCGATTAGGACGAGCCGGTGCTAGCCTTATGGCTATTGACCAGCCCATCCCCGGGTACCTCGACTTGAGAGGGCTCTTGAGGGTCTGGGTTTGTGATCACGATAAGAATGCTCGCATTGCATATTAACTATGTATAATTAAGGTTCATTGGTAAGTGACGATTTGCGCAAGATGGCTGGCAGGAGCTGGATGCGAATAGCCGAGTATCGAGCAAAGTAGCGATCATTTGGAAAGGCCTATGTCTAGTAGTGGACTGCAACAGGCTGATCATGATGATGATGATAAGGTTCATATTATTTGAATGAATCTGCATACATGTAAGTGCTCGTGACGGCTACGCTCAAAGATCGAAAACGCTCATTGAGCGGAAAAATAGCTCACAACGCGTTGTGGTTTTTTTAGGTTTAAAAAAATACCCACGAAGGCCAAGCTATATCTATCAGAGTCGATTTTTAGCCTTCTAACCTATATCTATCAGAGTCGATTTTTTTGGATCCCATGGGAGCGAAGCATGGGAGCCAAGTGGACGGAGGCATTTTCGCCTCCGACGTTGTTTTTGTTTAACTTATTATCTCTCAAAATATAGTCTCCTCTGTGTGTCAGTACGTTGGATGTTTTACTGTGACCACAACGAGTTGTGAGCTATTTTTCCGCTCAATGAGCGTTTTTGATCTATGCACATAAATGTTTGTACCGTGCGGAAATCGAACCCGCTACCCATGATGTTAAGGTGGGTCTATGCTTACGAGCCGAGCACGAGCCGCGCACGAGCGGAGCACGAGCCGATCCAAAATTCGTGTACTGTCACAGAATATATACTAGTACTGTGGACCGACTTCGAGCCTCGAACGAGCGCGCTTCGAGCATTCGGCTCGTGTTCGACTGTGCTCCGCGATTGTCGGGTTTTTGACGCACACAAAGAGATTTGCATCGCACTCGCAGTGCAGGCTCGTTGTGTGTCCACACTTGTCACGCGAGCAGAGCGGCTTGGCTCGTGCTCCGCTCGTGCGCGGCTCGTGCTCGGCTCGTAAGCATAGACCCACCTTAACGTTTTTTCAACCATTATACGAAACCGGGCATCATAATCTACTGAGGAAAATTACCCTAAAGGAACGTGTAGGTACCCGATCGTAATTAACTATGACAGTTACAACACTCCCAAATCTGGGGGCAATTCAAGGCGAGTTATGCCCAATTTAAACCATTCGGCGGCGAATTAACTATTTAAAGGGGAGGGTTATCTGGCTCTGGAGTGGGGCTAATGGGGGTGACTTTCGAGTGCATTCCCATGTATTTAAGAGGAAAGTGGGGCTAAAGATTTTGTGTAAAACTATTTTGAGTAATATTTAGTTATGACATCGAGGTTAGTTTTAGGTCTGAGGTAGTTCGTTATTTAAGCGATAATATCGAACGTTTCGCAATTGAAGAAGGTGCGAATCTCTAAATACGTATCAACAATGTTGACGAGTTGACGAGCCATTTGGTGTAATGGTCGAGAAGTCGGCTATTACACCAGAGGTTGCGGGTTCGATCCCCGCACGGTACAAACATTTGTGTGCATGAACATGTCTGTTTGTATCGGTCTGGGTGTTTCTATGTATAATATGTACAGTCAGCGTCATATAGTTCGTGATACTCAGGGTACTCTAAAAATAGGCGCAACCAAAAAGTCGATAATATCGGTACAAACAAAGTTGTCTTATTGTTGTGAACAGTTTTGTCGCTCAAAAGGTCGACACACTTAAAATGTCATATAATTCGGTTCAGTCAAACTGCCATAAATATGGTTACAGTCATCCCGCCAATGGTATCCAAACATTCTAAGTGTTCAAAAACATGGAACACATTAGAAAAATAAGCTAGCATGAAACCTCATTACGCAATCTTGTGTTTGAATGTAATTCTATTATCTGTCAATGCATGTCAAATAACCATCAGCATCAGTCGTATTGATTTGTCATTAATTTTCTTTCCTATTATTATGCGACTAGCCTTCCGCCCGCGATTTCACTTGCGCGTAATTTATTTTTTCAAATATCTCCCCCTTCCTCCCACATTTCTGGGATCAAAAGTACCCTATACCGGGGATAGTGTAGCTATACAACAGTGACAGGATTATTTAAATCGGTTTAGTAGTTTCGGAGCCTATTCAATTCAAACAAACAAACAAACAATCAAATCTTTCCTCTTTATAATATTAGTGTAGATTTGCTTTTTATGAAGGGTCAGTCTTTAGTTCGAACGTAACTTTATCAGAACTGCTCAGTTTATCGTTAACTAGCCTTCCGCCCGCGGCTTCGCCCGCGTGAACTATAGGACGTTATCCCGCGGGAATATCTTGTAAATTGTAGCCTATGTGTTATCCTTATGTATAAGCTATATTATTGTAAAGTTTCATTAAAATCAATTCAGTAGTTTTTACGTGAAAAAGTAACAAACGTTCATCCATCATCCATGCGCCCCCCGGCCGGTCGGTACCGCCGCAACCGCTATGTCCCTGCATTTTAAATCTGTAATATCTTCAAAAATATTCATTTAAATTGCATGCTGTAAAGGGCCATATTGATCTATATTACATGCACAATTTATTTAAGGTACTTAATTGGATAAGGATTAATACTGTATTGCTCAAAATCGCTTTTTCGTAAATATGCCCTTATTTTCTCTTTGGTAAAGGATAAAAATGGTTATTGTGGGTTATCCCTAATAGATAGACATATACCATCGCGGACTTTTTTGTAAATCTTTTTAAGGTGAACAATACCGTAGTACATTATTTTGATCTATCTCGTAGGGTTCAGCCAGCGTTTGCAATATAAGCGCAAAAAAATGTGTTTATTTACGACCTTAAATTAAAAACCTATAAAATTATCAGTGATTCTCTACTATATTATGCATGTATTATACATATAAACCTTCCTCTTGAATCAGTCTATCTAATAAAAAAAACCGCATCAAAATCCGTTGCGTAGTTTCAAAGATTTAAGCATACAAAGGGACATAGGGACAGAAAAAGCGACTTTGTTTTATACTATGTAGTGATAACTCATATTCATTCATTGAGGTTAACATCTATTTAGCTGTACCTAGCTGTTTATTGCTTATATTTTTTTAACATATCTTGAGACATATCATCCGTACTGAAATACTGAAAATTCAAGCTTCTAGTTTTGTCTAAAACGAAGCTATGTATAGGGGATCGAGAATGGCCTGCAAAGAATGGTAGGTACGGCCGTGCCGGCTGTTTTGCTCGACTTGGTCCTCACCACGGCCGTGCCCCCAAATGGCTATGCAAGAAATTCTGAAATTCTATCCAAAACAAAAGAGAAGTCTATGACGTCGTGCTTAAAATGAAAAGGACAGCAGTAGTTTATATCGCTTTCACTTTGTGTTTAATTTTTTAGATACTTATTGATGAGAAAAATAATATTTTAAATATTATAGCCGTAAGGTTTATTTTTCTAATGTGTTCCATATTTTTGAACACTTAGAATGTTTGGATACCATTGGCGGGATAACTGTAACCATATTTATGGCAGTTTGACTGAACCGATTTATATGACATTTTAAATGTATCGCCCTTTTGAGCGACAAAACTGTTTACAACAATAAGACAACTTTGTTTGTACCGATATTATCGACATTTGGTTGCGTCTATTTATTAGAGTACCCTGCGTATCACGAACTATATGACGCTGACTGTACATATTTACAAAAAAAAGTATAAAAGTAATGTTTATTCGTTGTCTGGCTATAGCTATTGTTAATAGAACCAATTTTCAGCTTTATTTACTTCACATAAAGTTTTCTTTCAACTGAAAATTTTTGATAGATTAGGGTAGGTTGATCTATAGCTAACGCTAAAGCTGGTCAATAGCTAACGCTAGCACCGGCTCGTCCCAATCGGGTGTGAAGGGGAACCGGGGGAGATTAGTGGGTAGTGGACGCTCTAGTCTCGAGTCCTACACACGGCCGCAGGTTTAGCTACCCTGCGGTTATGGTGCATAAACGCATTCTCCTCCGAAAAAAAGGGTAGGTTGATCTGCTGCCGCCTGTACTACAAAGAATAACAAACATCCATCTAGATCTACCTACTTTATAGGTACATAGATAATGATAACACAGTCTAAATTTTGTTGAAAAAATTGTTTAGATTACAAATAAACAAAGTACAGACTTATAAAATATTGGTTCAACCATGGTTCAACAAACTTAAGAAAACAGCCCATTAAATATTATTTATTCTTTATTATTTGTCAGTCTAACTTCTCAAAAATGAAGGGACAAAGGGACTTCCCGATAATTTACAAAAGTTGCGAAAAATAAGTACTTCTTACATAAGGAAATACACAAACAAGATCATAAGTTATTGGCATATATGCGAAGTCGGAGTGAAGGCTTTGGCCTTTATTTCCTAGTAAAAAAATACTTTTGAGAACAGGACGCGGGCTTATAATAAGGTAGTTCCTTTTGTAACACGCCACCGGCACCGTGGCGTCAGCAGGGCGGCATAGTGTAGTGAAAATGCAGCATAAGAATAAAAAATCACATAAACTTTAGAATAAAAAAAGAATCATCAAAATCGGAACTTTATTACCTACACTTTCGGTTCCGACTTCGGTCCCGAACCTTTCAATCGGAAGTCGAAGCATAGCAAACCACTACTTTTGGAGTCAATGCATTTGATTTAATTTGTTGTTTAATAAGAAACATGTTGATTTTTTACATTGTCTGTGTTAATTTGTTCTTGTAATTAAAATGAAAAAAAAAACTAAATGATGTATTTATTTGTCTTTAAATAAAAAAATTATCTCTTGCCACTACGACTCCGCCTCCGATTTCGGTTCCAACTCCGGTTCCGATTCCGATAAATCAAATTTAAAAAGTCCGACTTTGACTTCGGATCCGAAATTCCGATATTTTCACCTCCGTTACGTTACATCCCTGGTTTGTACACAAATGTTATACTTTACCTACTTAGATATTTATTTCATTGTGACGGCGCGGAATTCCTTCTGGTTTTTTACCTTTGATTTGAAGAATTGTTTTTCGTTTCAATCGTGAACATGCTCCATACAAAAGGACTTCCATCCTGTTTTGGATGTAATAATCAAATTTCAGAAAAGTAGGTTTGTCGATGAAATATGTTTTTTAACTTTCCAGCTTGGATAGTGGCCAAACTATAAATTTTGGAATGGGTAGCAAGCTGCAAGTTAAGTGAAAAGTGCTGTTTTACATAAAATGTAGTTTCAGTTTACATGTTTTTGTAGACTAATAATAAACTAAAACTTTTACTTTTGACTCTTCCAGAGAGAGAAGGCTCTTTTTTTATGTCATAGGCGGCAAACCACCCAGCGGGGCGCCTGATGGTAAGTAATCACCGCCGCCCATGGACATCTGCAACACCAGATGGATCGCTAATGCGTTGCCGGCCTAGGTATGGGGGGTGTGGGCCTCCGGCACTCTCAGAAACCAGTCGAAACACAAAAGTAGTCACTATTATTGCACGCTGGTGTTATGTGAGAGGGTAATTTGGGTAAGCATGTAACATCCTAGACCGCATGACACTTACCATCAGATGAGATTGAGAGTCTCTTTTACCCTCCCACCTCTCCATTCAAAACTTTGATAACCTTCCTCCTTACAACATAATTACTGAAGGTGGTGCAATAAAGACATGCTAAACTTTTATGTATTTAAACAGATTAATATTAGTTTCAACTATGTATGTAGTTCTCTTAACTTCTAGTCTCGATGGTCTAGTGGTTTAAGTACCGGGCCGAGATCTCGGGGTCCTGGGTTCAATTCCCGGGTCGAGCTTACTTTGTGTCGGTTTTTTCGGACACAGCCCGGGTTTGTGATCACCAACCCGCATTTGGCAAGCGTGGTGATTAAGCCAGTACCCATCATTGTAACGATAACTTGATTTCAAGGATGGAGGCCTTTGCCCTGCAGTGGGACAGTAAATAGGCTAATACTATTTATACTATCTTTAGATATAAAACTCAAAGGTGACTGACTGACTGACATAGATATCTATCAACGCACAGCCCAAACCACTGAACGGATCGGGCTGAAATTTGGCATGCAGGTAGATTTTATGACGTAGGCATCTGCTAAGAAAGGATTTTGATCAATTCCCACGGGAACGGGAACCACGCGGGTGAAACCGCGGGCGGCCGCTAGTCTATATATATAAAACTCAAAGGTGACTGACTGACTGACTGACTGACATAGATATCTATCAACGCACAGCCCAAACCACTGGACGGATCAAGCTGAAATTTGGCATGCCGATAGATGTTATGACGTAGGCATCCGCTAAGAAAGGATTTTGATCAATTCCCACGGGAACGGGAACCACGCGGTTGAAACCGCGGGCGGCCGCTAGTGTATTAACCACTCAATCCCGAACCGGCACTCGGGTGCCGCGTAACAATAGATTTTCTATTGTGTCTGGTAATCCGGGGCTCGAAAGATTAATAGTTCTCTTAAATTCTGTTTAGACGATCTTCGTGAAAAATCATAGAATAATCATAAAAGCCTGTATTCAATGATAACAAAGACATGAAGTGGATAGGTATTAAAAGAACGATGAGCGCTTGGAATATTTCAGGACAGACAGGTTTTGTTATAAGAGAGCTTTGTTCCATTTAGCCGAATAATCGAAGTCTATAATGGTGTGGAAATAGACAATAGACCAGCAGACAGTACGACCGACTTATCCGACCGACAAATATACTAACCTATGTACTTCAAACAAAATGATGTATGACCTACACATTACTCAAGAGTGAACAATTAATTAAGCATTATTGTGTGTATTTTAATGAACGGTCAACTAGCACATCATGGTAAACACTTGTTGCAGTTCGATAATAGCTCTTATGCCCCCGACATAAGAGCGGTACAAAGTCCAAAGTGTTACGTCTGACGTGCTTTTGACTGTACCGTCATTATTTTTTATTTTTGGTACTGAGGTACTTAACCAAAGTTGAGTGTGTTTTTTGTATGAAGTGGATTTTATTTTGGTTCTATGTGAATTTTTCGTCCGAAAATTAATTCTTTGGTGTGATAGCTGATTTCTCTGCCGTTATACCTAATCGTTTTTATAAGGTTTAAAAATAACATTGCGACTGGGTAGACAAGTGGCATTGTTGCCACAACACAATGCGTGCTTGTCTGCCAGAATACCTATCTGGAATATAAAAAAAAAAGCAATACGAAGTTCGAAGAATCCTACGTTGCATTTGTTACAAAGAGGTCCCTTAGGTAGAGTCACTAACAAAAGCTCCGTCGAGGTTATTAAAATTAATTAAATGTCTGTTCCAGCAGTTTAACTTCACCCACGCTTACACAACCATGTATTTGTTATTACACGTAATTAGCGGCTATTTCTTGACGTCATTGTGACGTCACGAAAGTTCAAGGTCCGAAACTTTGTCACGGAAATATCAAATGTAATCATTTCTCAATAAAAGTATAAGTAAGTAACTAAGTCGATTTTAGTTTGAAGAAGTTGAATTTATTAATAGTTTGTCGCTTGGTAAGCTGGTATTAAGTATTTAGAGTTCTATAGCACAGGGTGGCCTAGCTTTACTGTCATTACATATTCGAATCCTACATAATATGTTTGAATGTTTGGTTATTTGGATGTTCGGATGTTTGTTACTCAATCACGCCTAAATGGCTGAACGGATTTAGATGAAATTTGGAACACGTGTCGTATAGTTTATAACCCGGATTAGGCTATAAAATTCCTACGGGAAACGTCTCATTCCCGCGGAAATAACAATTCAGGTGAAGCAACTGAACCAATTTTAATAAATTCTTTCACTGTTGGAAAGCTACACTATCCCCAGTGAACATAGGGTACTTTTGTTTGATCTCGGAAATGTGGGGGGAAGGGGGAGATAATTGAAAAAAGAGATAACGCGCGGGTGAAACCGCGGGCGGAAGGCTAGTAATTTTATTTTTAACATAACTTTTCACGCCGGTAACTCGACAATGAAATGTGAGCCGACGCATGCAAAAATATCGGAAAAAACACGTAAAAGCCGTTTTTATTCGGTCCTGCACCACTACATACCAACTTTGTGCATAATACGTAACGGAAAATCCAAACGATACCGTGTATTACAAAAGCATAGTGCCATCTAGTGAGCGGAAGACGCACTAAACGCTCATTATATTCCGACCGACAAACTTACCTTTTCCGGTGGCGGCGTCGCTACTGTCTATTTAGAACTGTCATCAAATATCGTTTTTGCATTGCATATCACGTAGTTCCAATTTTGGCCACCGGAACAGATAAGTTTGTAGGTCTTTAATTATATCATATTATTATCTGTCAGTGAAATGTTGCCAATCCTCAATAGATAGAGTAATGTACTATTTTGATCAGTGTTGGAAAAAAATTCTGGCTTGAACGCATAACGTTTGTATTTTATTGTACTAAAAACAGCTTCTTATAGAAAATAATTTTCAATTTATAAATGTAAATGTACAATCAGATGACTGAACACGAGTCTGATATGGTTTGAAATTGTTTGATAAATAAAGGTGAATAAGTCTATGAATTCGATGATCGATGCGGTAAATGTTCCCTTTATCCAGTTTGAGAAATGGCACTGTAAAATGCTAAAGTATATTCGTTTTTTTATTCCTACTAATATTATAAAAATATTAAAATTAAATATAAACGTCTGGATGTTTGGATGTTTGGATGTTTGTTCCTCAATCACGCTTAAACGGCTAAACGGATTTAGATGAAATTTGGCACACGTATAGTTTATAACCCGGAATAGGACATAGGCTATAAAATTCCTACGGGAAACATCTCATTCCCGCGGGAATATCAATTTTGAAACTACTGAACCGATTTGAATGATTCTTTCACTGTTGGAAAGCTACACTATCCCCGGTGAACATAGGGTACTTTTGATCCTGAAAATGTGGGGGGAATGGGGGATATATGAAAAAAGAAATTACGCGCGGGTGAAACCGCGGGCGGAAGGCTAGTAAACAGATAAAAATTAAAGAAGAGTGTGACTTTAAATTTACTGTCTAGTTAAGCTTAGTCTGGCGCCGCGGCTCTGTATGAATCATCTCTAGACACTACACAAAAATCATCATCATCATCAGCCTCTATACGTTCCCTCCCACTGCTGGGACACAGGCCTTATCTCAATTTTGAGATAGTGTGGGCCATACTCCACCAAGCTGGCCTAGTGCGGGTTGGTGGAGGGGTACGTAAGGCAAGTGACCAACCTTAATGTCAGAAGTTGTCAAGCCGCCAAATGGCCTCTGACTAGGCTTGACGACTGATATCTACATTATAGTAAATATCAGCCGGGACTAACAGCTTAACGCGCCTTCCGAAGCACGGAGACGCTCGAAATAAATGTCACTAAATGTGGTCAGAATGGTCACCCATCCATTAACCGACCGCGGCGTGGGTAGCTAACACAAAAATATCCAAATGTATTGTTTACGCGATAGCTAAAACAAAAAACCGTGGTTTTCATTCTACGATCTCAATGCTGACTTAGTTGCCAAAGCATGAAATAATAACCAACTCCGGCTCCGTTCTCAGTTTAAATATGCAAATCTGCTTATTTAACATAACTACTGTTTTCCCACCTGCTTTCAAATGTTAATTTCTGAGTAGCATTGTAGACGTGCAATCAAAAAGGTGGCTCTTTTGAATTTTGCCTCTGTTGGCGTAAGTCTAGTGGAACAGTAAAAGTTATTTGAGGGAAACTAAAGCCATTTTTTTATATACCTATTTATAGGCTTGCATTTGACCACGATCACACTTGTCACCTGATAGAAAGCATTGATGCGGCCTAAGCTGTAACATGCTTGCCTAGAAGGTACCTATTAACTCGCGACTTGAAGACCGTAATATTGCACTCAATAGGAAACAAAGAATCGGGCAATGAGTTCCACAGCTTTGCAAAATAATAAATATTATAAATAAATAAATAAATATCTCTGGACATTATTCACACATCGCCATCTAGTCCCAAACTAAGCATTAAGCTTGTGCTATGGGTGCTAGACAACGGATAAACATTACTTATATACTTTTTTGTAAATACATACATATTATACATAGAAACACCCAGACCGATACAAACAGGCATGTTAATGCACACAAATGTTTGTACCGTGCGGGGATCGAACCCGCGACCTCTGGTGTAATAGCCGACTTCTCGACCATTACAGCAAATGGCTTGTTATGTTTATTAATTACTAGCTATACCCCCGGGCTTACTCACACTTTTTTTTTTTTTTTAAATGAAAAGTACCCTATGTCACCCGGGGAAAGTGTAGCTTTTTAGTTTCTCTGAAAATGTTTAATCACTTTTGATTCGATCAACTAAATGCTTTCTTTTACGAGATTTTTTTGCTATCAGCCATTTTTACAAGTAACGTTATTTTTAAACCGTTGAACTGAATCTTTTAATTATTATTTTGTTAAGCCAGAGGCGGCAAACGAGCCAGTGGGTCGCCTGATGTTAAGCAATCACCGCCGCCCATGGACATCTGCGACACCAGAGGGATCGCTGATGCGTTGCCGGCCTTTTAAAAGAGAGTACGCTGGTTTCTTGAAGGTCTTCAAGTCGTAACCGTCAGGAAATACTGCTGCAGTGAGATTGTTTCAAAAAACTGTAGTTCGAGGTAAAAAGTTTTGGGAAAAACGCACAGTGGAAGACCGCCATCCATCAAGCCATTAATTCGTCAGTCTATTCTCTGAATTAACTTTCAACTTAAATGAAATTATTGTAATCTTAAAATAATCTACACAAATGACAAAGGAAATTGGACTTTATGTTGTAAGGGTTAGGTCTAATGCAGTGCTGTGTTTAACCCAGACAAGTTGACCCGATTTTGCATCGGATTTCTGAAGTTATAGATAACTCAATATTCTGAGTATTTTGGGCTTCTGTAATTAGAATGAGGTAATCTAGTTCAGTGTAACCCCTCTTTAGGCTTGTGGTCTAATATTTAGTAATAATGTTTTTGGTTCGATTTCCGGGGCGGGCGTACAAATTTTACTTAACGTCTACGTGTAAATAATTTCTAGAGATATTTAATTATCTGACCCCAAAGTAGGTTGCAGCAAAGCATTTGTGTTAATCTGACGCATTTGTGGCAGGATTGATTAAAAGAGTGTTTTTTATTTCGAACACACGTAGGGAACCCTTTTTAAACAGATCATAAAGTATGATGTTTTGGACACCTAACAAAAAACAGCCCCCCTAGACAAGCGGCATTTATGACGTTCGTTATAGCTCAATTTGCGATAGCGAATGTCAAATCCCATACTTTCAACACGTGACTTTTCCATGGCATCTGTCAAATCCATACAATTTGGACTTAGCGAAATTCGCCAGCTATGAAGCGATGTCATCTTGTCTAAGCCCCCTGTATAGTTAAGCTCCGCATTCCTTTTGAAGTCAGCTAGCACATATATTTAAAACTTAGTTGCCGCTGTCAAATAATGTTGGTAATTTATCTGTCAAATAAATATATTTTTTTCTGTCAAAAGATAGACAGATTTTGTTTAAGTGGGTTTCACATAGGTACATCAAACAATACAACGTGTTAAGTTAAATGGGCAATACCTGAAATTAGTTTGATGAGAATGACGAGTAGAATCACTTAAAACACTTTTTAAATAGGTCACATTTTTAAAAAATATGTCTATTTATTAATAGGTCAAGCCATTATGTGCGCATACCAAGCCTACTGACTCGTCCCTCGACAACGCGTTCGTCGCAGACGCAAGAAACGATTTGGATTGCCAGTGAAACTAAAACAGCTCATAAAACCTTTGATTTTTTTTTAAATAATGTTTTCTTCACAATTAGGTCAATTGAATTAAAAATCATTTGGGGTGTCTGAGGTTTTGCGCATTTAACATAACACGTTGTATTAATTAATGTTTTTGAACTCAGGTGTTCTAGCGTGAAATTAATGTAGAATGAGCGTCATTGTTATTTGACAGTTAGTTTTTAAAAACTCATAAATATATGTTATAACTAGCGGGCGCCCGCGGTTTCACCCGCGTGGTTCCCGTTCCCGTGGGAATATCGAGATATCCTTTCTTAGCGGATGCCTACGTCATAACATCTACCTGCATGCCAAATTTCAGCCCGATCCGTCCAGTGGTTTGGGCTGTGCGTTGATAGATATCTATGTCAGTCAGTCAGTCAGTCAGTCACCTTTGAGTTTTATATATATAGATATGATAATATTCCGTAGACAGGAGCTAGTATTTATAACACTCCTGCACTACAGTGAAGCTCCGTTACGGCCTGGCTCGGGTTGTGAGACAATATATTCGCCAGTTTCCCTCATCCCCATATTTCCTTGACGACTTTGCATTTGCTGGGACTGTATTCACGAGTGTACCGGATTTTGTCGATATGTTGCAGACAAATTGTGTTATTTGACAGATAACAGAAAATCTGGTTTGTTCAAGTCTCACTTTTTCACAATTATTATAGTATTGCCCAAAATAAGAAAAATTTGTATTATGGTAACTACTTAGATAATACATCCATATTACAAAATGTTTTGAAGGCGAATTTGGTACCGCACGTTAAACATATATTTTGTCCATGAACATGTCTGAATCGGTCTGGATGTTTTTTCTTTGTAGGTATAATTTGTTAACAAAAAAAGTACAACGACTATTTTTTTTCTTTTACTATGATACTATCTTAACGAATCTAGTAAACGTTAAACCTAATGGTGTGTGTTTACCATCGCCCATGGATATAAGCAACACCAGACGCCCTTATAACAACAATTTCTTAAAACATCAGAAATGTTACGAGAAATACGGCCGCCTCCGTGGAACAGTGGCTAAGCCGTTCGGGTATAAAACACGGAGGTCGTGGGTTCGATTCCAACCTTAGGTCTAGTTGGTGGTAGGGCTTTTTCAGAGTCCGACTGGCCAGCTACCACAGGTGAAATCTGCTGCCATAACAGCTCTGGCTATATTCCGGCAATATTATTGTGGGACCCAGTACACTTGAAATCAGAGCTCGAAGATCAGATGAGTTTTCAGTCTAGCAGCACATTAGGAGACGTTTCCAGGTGAAGCGTCCCTCAATGGAATAGGCCGCAGTGACCACTTACCATCGGGTCCCCCCATCAGGTAGGCTGCGGACTGTCTGCCAACTGACCTAGTATAAAAAAAAAATAACAAAACAGATACAAAGCTCGGCATATAAATAAAAGTATTGGCGTTTATCTCTAACAACGATCTCTTTCAGACAGCATGAATAGTGAAAATATGCAAAGATTTAATCTTTGAAAATATGTAGATCATTGATTAGATCAGTTTGGATAATTACAATATTAACATTATTATTTTATTCCCAGCAGTTCAATATCTTTTCTTTTCATAACTGACTTCAGCAGTCTACCACACAATCAAAATTTATCACATGTTTATAGTACTGACAATACAAAAAAAAACACGTTTAGACGTTTCATAAAGTGCCGGATCAAACAGTTTGCAAGCGGCATATATCTTTCTTTGTAACACGAATCGATACAGGTGTTATAATAAATGTTTCGAGTTGATGGAGTTTCACTGAAGGCACTGTTATCGACTTCCGTGATTCGATTCTGGGCAGATTCGATTTTGTAAATGGGGATACATTTTTTTTATCGAGAGGGAAATGCGCCCTTATGTTTAACCCCAACGGGTAAGCGGGGCTATGTGGATTAAAAGTAGTAGGAACACCCAGACCGATATGTGTTCAAACTTCAATATTCACGTACACAAAATTAAATTTTCTAACTGAACGGGGATTGAATCTGCGACCTCTTGTGTAATTGCCGACCTATCAACAATTACACCAAATATCCTTATTCTAAGTATTAATTGAGTCTTAAAAATGTAACCATTAAATGCATTTACACCTATAAAAACCAAACATAGACAATTAATGTTAAACATACACAAACATATTGACGTGACATATAAAAAATTGGGATTCGAACCTTAGACCTTGCGTTTTGAACAGGGTAACTACCAAATGCGCCATTAAGCGAGTTAAAATCTCATGTATATTTAAACTAAAGTAGCGCTTGCTATTAGTTGGCTTGCTAACACCACAAAACGCAGTATAAAGCATTAAGAATATGTTAATGACAGTATTTGCATTCACTTGTAGTTTCTTCCACGTGCATTATGAGGTAAATTCACTAATTCCCATTTTAAATGCATAAGCTGGATGCAAATGCACCCCTTTCCCTAAGAAATTGCACAGCTTATGATACTCATTTGACAAAATCCACTACAGCATTAATATCAGTCCTCTTGGTGTTAAATTTCGATTTTTCACCGCCAAGAAAAACAAACGAAAATGGACCTTACAACCATCTAATATGACACTAATTCACCCAACTGAATTCCTAAGCACACTACCAGCTTATGAACTGTGGAAAGCAAGCAGTATATCCAGAAAACTTGAAGGTGTTACACTAAAAAACGACTTTATAGTTCCATGAATAAGAACGATAGTTAAAGAACAGGACATAACAATTATAACGTAATCGAATTCGGACATTCGAACACGCACACTTTCAAACGGCTTTTTAGTCACCTCTCTCAAAAGGTTTGAAATAAAAATAATTCTTATTAGAACACAATTAAGTCGATATTCCTGTATAATGAATTGGAATTGTACAACCTATTGACTCGTGGGACGGTGTGTATTCGCTTTTCGTAACACACAATCTTAGCGGTGGAAAATCATTTTTTGCTTCGTTTGAAAGTACGCCTTATTTTGATGACGGTTGAGTTGAAATTTGAATATTGAAGGTGATGAATGTGGGACGTTGTCGTAGTGAGGTAGTAGCCACGGCCGAGGGCTGAAAGGGGTGTAAGGGGAAGCGGGGGGAGGTGTAGGGGCAGCTAAAGCCTTTCCAGGTCTTTACTACGTTAGTATGATCGCGTCGGTCGCACCAGACGCACGGATGGCGCGCACGAAAACGCGCGTGCGCTTTTCAATTTTTTTTAAAGCGTAACTCGAATTCCTTCGCTTGGATTTTTTCATTTTCTCATTCTTATACATATCGTTTTTGTTATGTGCCAGTGGTGTGTGAGTTTAACGAATGGTGTTGGAAACGGTGAATGTATGACCTACTTGTGTTCATGATAACCTGCCCTAATAAACCTGTAAACAGCATTCATACTTTTTTCTCAGTCGAAAGTGCTGGCCGTGTTCGATATTTTTTAACGAAAAAAAAAGAATAAACTGTCTAGTTGGAAAGCGCGGGAAACCACACACGCCGTTATGGCGGGAAGTGAGTACGTTCGTTCCCACTTATTAAATTTTCAAATAGAATTTAAAATGGAAATTGTACTGTTATCCTGCTCTTGAACATCGTTCGCAAGATTGGGCATTAAAATATTAAACCGCTTGCTTATAAACTTCATGAAGTACAAGATTTGGAATTATGTTTAGAGTTGAAGATTTTATTAGCGGTAACTTGGTATTATACCGGAATGAGTAGGCTTAATATAAAAGTCACAAATTAAGTATAAATGTACGTTTATATCATTATTTCACTTATTTACCAACAAAAACATAACACAACAGTTATGAAATGCAACTTCACACTTATGGTAAGGATATTTTCCCAGACAGGCCGGGCTTGGCCGAGTAGAACAAACAGAACTATTGTTATTGTTACAGTTTTTGGTATAAGTTCTTCTATTATATTTTGTAGGAAATGAACTGACTTATCCTCATATACTTTACTACACGGGCGCTCGTGGCGGAGCTGTGACAGTAGTTCGGCTGCGATAACGAAAGTCAAGCTACCCACGCCGGGGTCGGTTAATGGATGGGTGACCATTCTGACCACATTTAGTGACATTTATTTCGAGCGTCTCCGTGCTTCGGAAGGCACGTTAAGCTGTTGGTCACGGCTGATATTTACTATAATGTAGATATTAGTCGTCAAGCCTAGTCAGAGGCCATTTGGCGGCTTGATAACATCTGACATTAAGGTTGGTCACTTGCCTTACGCACCCCTCCACCAATCTGCACTAGGCCCGTGTGGTGGAGTATGGCCCACACTATCTCACACTTGAGATAAGGCCTGTGTCCCAGCAGTGGGAACGTATATAGGCTGATGATGATGATAATAATACATTTATAACTACGACTAATAGGTTTTATTTTTTATACGGAAATCGATGATCATTTGAAAACGTGTAGCAATTAGACATAATTACTGTCAATATCCATATTTTATTGGAGTTGATTGTATCGCGGTACAAACCGTTTAAATAAATTATTAAAATTGATGTTTGACTATGCTTCAAATGGTCAAGAGTCTCAAGAGTATATCAGATAATAGGGATATTTGAAAAGTTGATAAGGGTATGAATTCAAAGACTTTTTGTTGGTTGAATAAGTGAATTATGGTCAAAGGGCAAGTCTTCATGTTTGGAAGACAGGCAAATATAAGAAAAGTAACTTTTTTAATTTTACTAGTTCTGCTGGGGACCTAGACAAAATAACATTTTGATAGCGAAAGTCGCTAACTACAAATTGTATGGATTTGACAGGTGCCTTAGAAAAGTCACGTGGTCAACCGATATTGAAAGTACGGGGTTTGATATTCGCTATCGCAAATTGAGCGATAACGAACGTCATAAGTGCCGCTTTTCTAGGGCCTCTGAAAGCTTACACTGCCTGCAAGTCTAAAAAAAATGTGATTAGGATTTTTGTTGAAAAACTTAAACACATATTTTCGGTACGCCCCAGCATTCGAACTCAGGACATCAAGAGCCACTGCGCCATGTAGTTAGTCAGATATTTATTATGTTGTATGACATAGGTATGTATTACGAGTAGTCATGGTCAGATTCGAAACTACGACCTGTAGCATACAGGTCAGGGTTGCTACCAAAGCACAATTAAGCCCACTACAATCGGTTAAATAAGTATGCCTTCTTCTATGTAAGTATGTAACAAAAAAGTCCCACGACCCACCTAATCCTGACCTTTAAAAACAGTCTATTTTTATTTTCGTGAAGATAACTTTCAGACATTTCAAATTATCAAAGCGTTTTGCCAAGTAAAAACTGTTTATTTATACTTACGTAAGCCTAAGTGGGCGAATTTACAACGTAGGTTCTCGTACTTACTTTAAAAAAATAGAATAACAAGTAAACTTTCCTTAGGTCGTAGGTTGAATTCCCGGCTTAGATCTGTTATATAACAGAATCGTTGGAGAATGTTGTAACAGTTGGCGTGACGGGAGGCATATACTCACGAGTGGGTGTATACAGGCTAAATAGTAGAAGTATTAATAACTAGCCTTCCGCCCGCGGTTTCACCCGCGCCGTAATCTCTTTTTTCAAATATCCCCCCTTCCCCCCACATTTCCAGGATCAAAAGTATCCTATGTTCATCGGGGACAGTGTAGCTTTCCAACAGTGAAAGAATTATTCAAATCGGTTCAGTAGTTTCACCTGAATTGTTATTTCCGCGGGAATGAGACGTTTCCCGTAGGAATTTTATAGCCTATGTCCTATTCCGGGTTATAAACTATACGTGTGCCAAATTTCATCTAAATCCGTTCAGCCGTTTAGGCGTGATTGAGGAACAAACATCCAAACATCTAAACATCCAAACATCCAGACTTTCGCATTTATAATATTAGTAAGAAGTAAGATAAGATAAGATAAAAAATTGTCGCCACTACAGATAAAAACTATATTTTAAATTATTTTTTAAATTTGTCAATATCTACATCATAGTAAATATCAGCCGGGATCATCAACTTAACGTGCCTTCCGAAGCACGGAGACGGCTCGAGTAATTTTTTAATTTGTTAAAATCTAAAACTGTACCTAGGTGAGTATTAAATTGAAGCCGTGTTATTTCAGAGGCTTGAACCTACGTCCTTGTGGCATAGGGCAAGGTCGCTACGAAATAAAACATCGAGGCTATCGAGCCAACTAGCCGATTGCTTTACATTCCTTGCAATATATACTTAAGTATGAATTGTTTCATATACAAGTACATTACTAGTATGTATGAAGGCACTAAAACTAGGGCTTGAGTGCAAAGCTTTTTGTGTAAAATTTACTACCTGAGTACCTATAATATAAATCTAGTACAATAGGATATTAAAGAAAAGAAAATAAAATAATTCAATGGTAAACTGTAAAGCAACATATTATGTTTTTCTATTCTTAAAATTTAAGTTATTTTATTATAAAAAAGCAACATATTTTATATGTTTTTCTATTCTTAAAATATCAGTTATTTTATCATAAAAATATGGGTCCGGCCGTTATGCCCCCATTCCGGTTTGCCCCCGGCCGGTATGCCCCCACAATTTTAAGTAAATTTGTTCCAGTTTGCCGTTAAACCGGCCGGGGGCAACCCGGAATGGGGGCATAACGGCCGGACCCAAAAATATGCCGGTCAATGAACTGGTATAATTTTCATGATGATAAAAGTAAAGTGTATAAGTGTACATTTCACATGTTTCAACGACATGTGAATATACACTGGACGAGCGGTCTTCGAATTACTAAATCGCACCTTTTCTCTGATGTAATACATATTGTATTTACTATTTTGTTTATTTTTGTGACTTCGAATCCCACCTAGGAACAACCTTCATGTGATGACCGTTTGTGTCTGTGCTGAGTCTGGTTGTTTATTTGTATTTACGTAAAATATTTATGTATTTACAAAAAAAAGTATATAAGTAATGTTTATCCGTTGTCTGGCACCCATAGCACAAGCTAATGCTTAGTTTGGGGCTAGATGACGCTGTGTGAATAATGTCCAGAGATATTTTTAACCGACTTCAAAAAAGGAGGAGGTTCTATGTTCGACTGTATGTATTTTTTTTTTTTTTTTTTTTTTTTTTTATGTATGTCCGTCGATTTCTCCGTCAATTGTGGACCGATTTAAATAATTTTTTTTTTATTTGAAAGTGCATAGTTCCGAGGTGGTCCCATTGTCACTATGTCAGGATCTGATGATGGGATCCCGGGAAAATCAAGGGCAAACCTCAAATTTTATAGGCGCACACTACGCGTTACTTGTTTTTTCTGAAGCCATTTAAGTTTTTGCGTCCTATAGACATCACTTTATGTTGATGAGCTGATGATGGAAGGTACAACTCCTTAACGGTTAGGAGTTAGGGGATAATTCTTTCAGTATTGTAAGAATATGTGGACCGTTATTTGTATTTCATGTACTTTTGCAGCTAAGCTGATGATGGAAGGTACAACTCCTTAACGGTTAGGAGTTAGGGGATAATTATTTCAGTGCTGTAGAAATATGTGGACCGTTAGTTGTATTTCATGTACTTTTGCAGCTAAGCTGATGATGGAAGGTACAACTCCTTAACGGTTAGGAGTTAGGGGATAATTATTTCAGTGTTGTAGGAATATGTGGACCGTTAGTTGTAGGTATTTCATGTACTTTTGGAGCTAAGCTGATGATGGAAGGTACAACTATGATGATGGAAGCTAAAGGGTACGACTTCTTAATTCTTATGTCCCTCTTGCGGGCTGCATCTTTAGTTGGTCTACTGAATGGTGCTGAACACTTAATGAATACCTAATATTGTCAAATAATACAATTCTACTATTTTACTCGTATTTTCGTTATCAATATTATGAGAGAGTTTTACTCACTCCTACGTATTATTCACACTAAAAATAGAAAAATAAACAAACTTTTTAAAAAAAAAATTAAACCGACTTCAAAAAAAAACAAAAAAAAAAACTACCTAAAAACACTGAAAAGCAAAAAATAATTTTAATAAGACATTCATCAAATGCGCTTATTGTCTAAGCCTATTAATAACATTAAATTGTATTTACGTGCTAGGTAGGTACCTACTAATCTGTTTGAAGTCGGTGCCAAGCCAAAAGTAATGAAAAATGATACATACCTAATAATTTATGTATTATACAGGGTTACAAATAATCCGCGGACGTAGGTACGTAGTCTGGGTACCTACTATTTGGCTTGGCACCGACTTCAAACAGATTAGTAGGTACCTACCTAGCACGTAAATACAATTTAATGTTATTAATAGGCTTAGACAATAAGCGCATTTGATGAATGTCTTATTAAAATTATTTTTTGCTTTTCAGTGTTTTTAGGTAGTTTTTTTTTTGTTTTTTTTTGAAGTCGGTTTTTATTTTGTTCATTTAATAATATTTTTGGTACTTTCGTTATTTCTGGAACGCATAACACAAGTGCTTGTGCTACTTACTTTGAAAATCAATGTAAGTATTTGATGTTTTAAAATTAAAAGAAAATTTAAAGTAAAGATAATATATCACTGTGAACGCCTTGTCTACGTACGAGTAATGTAATTTCGTAGTAGTGTACTACGTCGTAGGCAGCTACGAGAGTGCTACGAACTACGAATCTTTTACGTTATTGTCATACTAAAAGGATTGGATTTGCGGATTAGATTGAATTCGAAAGTATGATTAAATTTTAAATCGATTAAAATTGTCTATTTTATATGTATTGTATAAGTTTTGATAATAGTTTTGTGTATTTAATTTAAGTTAGTAAATTTTAACGAAGAAAATGTTAACGAAATAGTTTGAATACATTTTGTGAATTAATCGAATTTATTTGACCACATTGTACGATAAGTCTTTGCCCTTTAGTGGGACAAGAAGAAAAGTGATAATATATATTTTTCTGCATATCAAGATCAATCATTAGAAATCCAATATATTCACATAATTGTTTGTGGAAACGGAGTAACTATAGCAAACAGATTACTTCTTGAAAAGTTCTTAAAAAGTTACTAAGAGTACTGCGTGGTTACGTACACCTACAAAATAAAAAGTTATCTCACAAAATTCATCAAAATTACTTTAGTGGAGTAGGTGTAAAAGCGTAAAAGTTGTTTTCGCAATTGTAATATTAGTATGGAAAGTATACCGCGTGTTTTTTGGTCAGTCGTTGTTTTTTCGCAGCAGAATGCACCTTTAATAGTACTATCGATTTACGAAATTAATTTTTATTTAACTTTTTTAATTTTATTAAATTGAAGGGAAAATGTTAATCAAATATTAGTTAATAGTGAGTTATCATCTTTTTAATAAGCGCGAAGGGAAATGATCACTGCCGGTGACCGTCCGCGACGCAGCTATTACAATTGGTTTGAGATTCGTCTATCACAATAGTAAAACTTTTGATTTGACTAAAAAAAACTACATTTATCTATTGTATTTCTAAGATAGAATAATTTTACTTTGGGAAAACAACGAGTAAGAAGTCACGCAGTATACTGGTGTTTTTACAAATGATAAATATGTCTAGTCTCTCAAAGTAACGTTTTTATGAATCTCTTAGTTCATCTGAGAAAAGCCTTGTGTGCTTATGCCAATTGAGCAAAAAAGCATCGCGAAATCACATGGGCGTTACGAATCTTTTGTTTTCTCGGAGTCCCGTGCATGTTACATTTTCTGAGTTTTATTGTTCCTGTCAAAGCAGCCTTATTTGTTCCATTTCTTACATTCTTTGTGCCTTCTCTAACTACAAAGCTAAGACTGCATGCGCTTAGTTAGCATATTTTCTATACATTAATAATTTTCTGAGTGCTTTCTAAATTGTGTTTTTTTTACACTAGGTCAGTTGGCAGACAGGCACGCAGCCCACCTGATGGTAAGCAGTGACTGCGGCCTATTCCATTGAGGGACGCTTCACCTGAAAGCGTCGCTCAATGTGCTGCCAGAATGTAGGCTCATCTGATCTTCGAGCCTCTGATTTTAAGTGTACTGGCTCCCACATTAATTTTGCCGGAACACAGCTCCCACATTAACACAGCCAGAGCTGTTATGGTGGCAGATTTCACCTGTGGAAATATTAACAGTCATATGTGTGATTGTGCGGAAAAGGTCTGTCTGTTAATACGAATGGCTAGCTACACAGACAGACGAAATCTGCCATCATAATAAGAAACATAAATTTTCATCGCATAAAATTGTAACTCCTGGATGGGACTCAAGCCCGGCAGTATTAATGCGGGAGCCAGTACACTTGAAATCAAAGGCTCAAAGATCAGATGAGCCTACAGTCTGGCAGCACATTGAGCGACGCTTTCTGGTGAAGTGTTCCTCAATGGAAAAGGTAGCAGTGACCGCTTACCATCAGGTGGACTGCGTGCCTGCCTGCCAACTGAAGAACTGACTTTTGAAGTACCACCCTCTCACATAACACCAGCGTGAAATAAGAGTGCTATTGTGTCTCGTCTGGTTTGTGAGAGTGCCGGAGGCCAACACCTCTCATACTCCCATACCCATATAGGCCGGCAACGCATCAGCGATCCCTCTGGTGTTGCAGATGTCCATGGGCGGCGGTGATTACTTACCATAAACCCGCTGACTCGTTTGCCGCCTAAAAAAGTAGGATAATAAAAAAATTTATTACGGCGCTGTGTGTGCGGTGAAACTGTTTTTAATTATGTATCCCTAATTTATCTTTCTCTTTACGTCCAAATGTCTTGTCGGGACTCAGTCGAAGCATAGCTTTATTGTCCCTCTATTCCCAACATGTCGCAGTAAAAGTTGTGACTGAAACAAATGGCCACCGTTTCGTCTGATGATGACAGATTACAAGTTGTCAAAGAAAAGCAATTTCAGTGTCTGTTCTGTGCAAAGTCGCTATTTCTGTTTGAGTTTATTTTTATCGTTGAACTTGTATTATATCGATTCATTTGTCACGTTTGGTCAGATTGGCTGTGATCTCATACTAAATTGAAGAAATGAGTTTGTTGAATTGTATTTACGTTATTCAATACTTAGATAGATAGATAGGTATTCTTTATTGCACAAAATATTATACTAAGACATGTAACATAATTTAATGACACAATACAGGCGGAGTTATCCCCAAAAGCGATCTCTTACAGTCATACTGGAAGAGATTGCTATAAGTCGCCAAAACGTCTACAACTTGGGTAATACTTGCTTTAGTTTATAAAGTTGGTTAAACAGGTTTTTCCTTCACATAGAATTAGAGTTTCCATTAATATGATTTTTTGTAAATTCTTGCCAGTTTCAACGTTGTCAGATAAGTTTATGTCAATATATCTGTCAGATAAATCGACTGTTTAATCATCTCACAGAAATAATATATATTTATATATATATATACATATAACTCGACCCGTGAATAGAACCCAAAACCTCAGATCTCGTCAGATCTCGGCCCGGTACTTCGACTTAAAGTGCTCACATATTGCAGGGCAAAGGCCTCCATCATATTATGAAATCAAGACACCGCTACAAAGATGGGTAAAGTTAAAGTGCTCACTTAAAAAAACTAAATTGTCCAGACGTCTATATCGGTGGAGTCGATTCAACTCGATGCAAGGGCAATCGATATCAGACGGACTCATTAATATCTGCAATGGACAGAGCGGGGTTGATATGAAAGCCTTTCATTTGTTACCGGTCGATCGTAACGTTCGTGGTTTGCTGGTTAATTAGTTTCTTTCATTCTTCTTTTGAAAGCTTTTATTAACTTGCTCTATAGTACGATTACTCTATAATAGTTTGAGTATATTCGTGAACTCCTCTAATAGATACACATATACTTACACATACCTATTATACATAATATAATATCTATAATAATATTATAAAGAGATTTGATTGTTTGTTTGTATTAAATAGGCTCCGAAACTACTGAACTGATTTGAATAATTATTTCACTGTTGGAAAGCTACACTATCCCCGGTTAACAAAAGGTACTTTTGATCTCGGAAATGTGGGGGGAAGAGGGGGATATTTGAAAAAAGAAATGCGGGCGGAAGGCTAGTATATAAATAAAAAGATAGGCCAGTAGAATGTTTATGTACGAGAGTATTTTCCATCCATCCATTCAAAATCAATAAACGTAAAAGTTGTTCTGGGCTGTTTTTACCAGTTAGCTAGCTCGCGTAAATAAAATATACCTACCGGTGTTGGTCAAGGCGGCCCTACCTAGTCTCTAGGGGGTTATTTTGCAAATAAATAGATGATTATACAGACGGATACATTTGAACAAATGTTGCCTGCAACAGGTTTGAATTGAGTTGATTGTTTGTTTGTTTTAAAAGTTGCATAATGTGACTGGTACGGTTCGTATTTTTATGCGCCAAGAGTCGTGGGTTTAAATCCCACCTAGGCAATGTTAAGTTATGATCACTTGTGTTTGTTCTTTATCTTATGATTATTATAATAACACAAGTGCTTAAGCTTTTTATGATATTTTTTGATGTTGGCCAATATTTATTTTACTTTAACGGCCAATGTATGAAAAAACATCACACACTTTTTCGCTGTGACTTAAAAAGGTTTGATTTGTATTTTATCAATACTCTACGACTTAGGCATCACATTAAATATTTACTTTCATTTCAAACTAAAGTACAGATTAAATCAAAGTCTATAGTGGTGCCATAAAAGCCATTAGTTACTTTACTGACTTTCAAAGCCGACCTTCACACAATCTTTCGAAGATTGTAAATAAAAAATAGCCTTAGTAATAGGAGACATTAACATTGGCAAAGTCAAAAGTGAGGTTTTTGAACTAGACTTTTCACTTAGGCTAGTGTTACCATTTTGTTTCTGTCCAAAACGGGACATTGGTAAAAGTTGCATTTTTATAAATAATAAAATAATAATTTATGATAAGTTCTAACAGTGGCTTGTAAATTATCCTTAAATTAACATGAATGCTGTCTGTTATGTTATGTACCGCGCCCTAGGTATGCCTATGCGAGTACGGCTACCCGGGGATGGGCTGGTCAAAAGCCACAAGGCTGGCACCGGCTCGTCCCAATCGAATGTAAAGGGGAAACAGGGGGACTCTAGTGGGTAGTGGACGCTTCAATCTCGAGTCCTACACACCGCCTCCAGGTCTAGCGGTATTTATAGCGGTGTTCGTCAAGCTATAACAAAATCAGTCCGGCAGTTTCTTTCTAAAAATATATAACTAGAATAAACTAGTAAAAGAAAATAAAAGTATTCTTTGTTTAATTTTTATAAAATCGCTACCTTTATAAATTTATTATACCTGACTTTTTGAATTTAGACTATGTAAATAAACATTAAGATCTTATTTACTTATAAAGAAAAAAATAATAACGCGATGTTATGTAGGTAACACAATTGGCCATATGGCAATAAAGGACATTGTTTTTTTTTAAACTATGAAAATGTGTTAAGACAAAGTTCTGTAAAATAAGACAGTCCCGTTAAAAGCAAAACGTGTAGTCACTTTAACGTAGGCAGACCTATCAATTCTACGTCTTATAACTTGATTACCTTTTAATAAGCAGTTAAGAAGCAAAAGTTTGTACATTTTGCTTGTCGTAATAGTTTAGAAATCAAGTTTTGATGGCTTGAGTGATTTGCCATCTTTTTGAGCTAAATATAGAAATTAAGATAGGATTCGCGTGAGCTAAGTTCTCAAGTTATAATTACTTTGAGTCATGATTTAGAATAGCGATTTTATTAAGTAACAATTAATTTTCCTACCGCGGCTTATCTTGCAGAAGTGTGATATTTTTGGGGTAAAAAGTAGTTTATGTCTTTTTGCAGGCTTCGAACTATCTTTATACCAAAACTAGCCTTCCGCCCGCGGTTTCGCCCTCGTGATTTCTTTTGTCAATTATCCCCACTTTCCTCCATATTTCAGGAATCAAAAGTACCCTTTGTCACCCGGGGATAGTGTAGCTTTCCAACAGTGAAACAATTTTCCAAATCGGTTCAGTAGTTTCAGAGCCAATTCAATACATACAAACAGACAAACAATCAAATCTTTCCTCTTTATAAAATTAGTATAGATTAACGTCTATACATCAGATGCGACGTGAAAGAAGGACATACAAAACAATTCTATGACTAATATAATGTATACCAATTATTATTAAAAATATTTTCAAGGGGTATCAACCCCTTGAAAATATATTTTTTCGTATATTGTGTAACCTACAAAGACTGGGACCGATTTAGGACAGATTCGGAATAATCTTTAGAAAATGTTAGTTATTTTCATCCAAAAATATTTTGAGTTTTTTGAGGAAAGCTTCCGTATTAATACAAAATATATAAGCTATTTTCCACCTGAAACATCTACGATTCGCCATGAAGATTTTTTTGTAAAGTCTTTTATAGTGAATGCCCAACGCGCGGAGCTCTACTTTCTTATAAAGGAACAGACGCCCGTCTGATTCTTATCTACAAAGCTACTGATAAAATAAGTAATGTGCAGATTAAACATGAAATAGTTCTCCACGGAGCCCTTACACTGACGACTTAAAAAAAGAAATGACATTTTTCGTTCGACATCACAATTAAAATATATTATCGCATCTCCAAAGACTTTGTTCCTTTGAAATAAAGGCGACATAATAGTCTGAAGAAATTCGGGGCATTTAATGAAATTTCGCTTAAATAGGGCAACTTTAGAAGAAAAGTAATATGCGTGGGGATTTTCTGAAAAAAGTTAAATAGCATATTAGGAATTCAATTTGTTTAATGCCCCCTCGACTTTAGGCCGTGGGTCCACTGGCTAACGTTTCGAATGAATTAAAAACCATCCTTATGGTAATTTTCGGGATTTGAAATGAGTTTTACGAATTCGATGAATTTCTATAGTCCTGACTGTAAATAATTTTTGTAAGCATACATTCAAAACTTTTACTTTTTGTCTAGTTTATCCATCTATTAGTACATAAGGATTTAAGGAACTTACAGATGGCTGAAATATTGGTATTTAAATAAAGCTAAGGTACAGTCAACAGCACATCAGACTACCCTAACATGTCAAATTTCTACAACCAATTTTCAGCTTTATTCACATCACATAGAGTTCTCTTTTAATTGAGATTTTTTGACAGATTAGGGTAGGTTAAGGTTGATCTTCTGCCGTTAAAGTACGGCAGAAGAACAGAACTTTTTTTTAAATCTTAGATATCTCTGAGTGTGGCAAACAATCTTACGGATCGCCTAATGCTAAGGTCACCATCGTTGCCGACCCTGTAATTTAAAGGCAAAACATGATGTTAGCAGCAAAAAAGGTGCTTCCTAATACCAACACCATAACCTTCTTAATTGAGCTCTGAAGACCTTTCTCTCCAACAGAAACATAATAAATAAATAAATAAATATATTTGAACATTATTCCACAGCGCCATCTAGCCCCAAACTAAGCATTAGTAGACAACCGATAAATATTACTTATACACACATATATATATACGTACATAATTTTAAAACAAAAGACGATGTGTATGTACTAGCAATAAGCCTTTAGTTTAAGTACTAACCCAACATTTTGTCTCTGCGCGGAGCAACATGTAACTTAACACTAACCCAAAATTTCAACTCAACAAAGGCACGGACCCAAGAGTCTGTGGAAAAAACTATTAAATAAAAAAAAAAAAAATTACTTATATACTTTTTTTGTAACTACTGTTAGACGAATAATTGGTTGAGTCGAGTTACACAACACTATGGTCACCGCGTACGGTGCTCCGCACTAGCCGAGAGATGACAGATAGATTTACCGCGCTTGCAATTGCAATGCCGACTAATTAATTCTATTGTAAAAGTATAATAAATTGTAATTAACAAGAGAAATGCATTTATATCTAAAACTACATACATATTATACATAGAAACACCCAGACCGATACAAACAGACATGTTCATGCACACAAATGTTTGTACCGTGCGGGGATCGAACCCGCGACCTTTGGTTAGGGATGGCGATCTGAGATCGATTAATCGAAGAATCGATTTTTTGAGCCAAAAAGATCGATTTTTTAAATCGATATGTAGTACTGAATCGATTCAGTGAAT
Source organism: Mecyna flavalis (assembly GCA_949319885.1). Lineage (NCBI taxonomy): Eukaryota > Metazoa > Arthropoda > Insecta > Lepidoptera > Crambidae > Mecyna > Mecyna flavalis. The sequence continues at coordinate 6,378,149 of OX439419.1, read as the reverse complement.
CGATATTTCACCCTTGAAAATCGACATTCGATTTTATTTTATGTTTTGGTATAAACCAAAAAAGTATTTACAATTAATTTGTAAGTACGCGTATTATAAGAGTGCTGCCGGCTGCCGGTTAAAGGATTATTCGAAAACTCGCGAAATGGCTGAATGTTTGGATTCCTGCGCCTTTCTTTAAGTAACGTTTGTAATCTTTGACTTTTGTCTGTATCTGTGACTGACATTTCTTGTTGCGTCATCATTAGAGGTCGGATATTCGGATGCATAATTATTTACCTAAAGTTCATTTTTGCTACAATATTATGGAAGCGCCTTCTTAAAAATATTTTTTCCTTATTAATCCCGCGATTCCGGGAAATTAGTACATGCGAATCTAGTCGATATCACGGTGGGAATTGACCACAGACTAGTTAGAAGATAAATGAATTGACGTCTTTAGCATGTGGCATTTTTTTTTACCGACTTCAAAATAGGAGGAGGTAATATATGTATATATCCGATTGGATGTATTTTTTTTATATATGCCCGGCCATTTCTCCGTCATCTGTAAATTCGTATGATAAAAATCTTTTGAAAATTAAAGAAAAAATATAAGGCAATCTTTATTTCTGTTATAAAAAATTTAATTTGTCAAATCCAAAACCCCCAAATTTTTTTGATACAAAAGTGCACTCCATATTAACACCTTAAAATAAGTAAATATAGCTACACACGGCACACCCGATTTGATTCAATAATAAAAAACTAAATTTTTCGATCGAGTCGATTTTATCGATACAAAAGTGCTTTCCATGTTATGACAATACCTCAATTTGAGGTAAATATGCATCCGAATATCCGATCTTTATTTATAATACATTATAAATCAACTTGAAAAAAAGATCGATTTTTCAGAAATCGATCTTTTTGGCCTCGATTTTTTGTGGATCGATTCATTGGGTCACGATTCGAATCGATTCAAAAAATCGATTTTTTTCGGAAAGAATCGCCATCCCTACCTTTGGTGTAATAGCCAACTTCTCGACCATTACACCAAATGGCTCGTCAGTGGTAATTATAGTATTTTGGCTTCAGACCACGTTATACGTGTATAATACAATAGACAAGTGTAGCATTGGGAAAGGCCTAAATCAATCACATAATAGTTGAAAGTCTCATTTCAATACTAATTATAACATGAATTATGATGTTTTACCTTAAATTAATGACATTTAATTATTGACCGATTGTTCAATCATTATAATTAATGGTAGCAATTAGGTTATCATTAAAGATACGCAACAGTTGATGATTCGTAATAATCTGTTCAGTCACCTGATTTAATCAAATTTAATATGAGCCTGGAAAAGTTTGTTTGTTGGACAAAAAATTGGGCATTATTAAAAGTTTATCATGAAAACGAGGGACGGTGATACATTACAGATAATAATTGGATGCCGAGTGTGTGTGACAAGCATTATAATTTAAATGTCATTTTTTTCGTTCCATCTTCCTTTTTATTTATTCATCTAACATAATTTCGTATTTGTTAAACGTAATCAAATTTCCTTTTCAGATATAAACAAACACAAATATTTACATATACATAAAAAAATATCTCGCGGAAATACAAGTCAATTATGTACTAATAAGTATTGACAAAAATACATATCATTTTAAGTAGAAAAGATTAATGAAACTGTTGTGAAGTAAGTGTAATGTGAAATACGTCGTCCGATGAGAATTAAGGACAGCATACAAAATGAAAGCCGCAAAGCGAGGAGCAAGAAAGAGAAGGAAATACGACTGCAGGCACAAATGGGGCTAGTTTCGAGTGACGCAAAATCGAGTTCGTTAAGAAAAGTTCGATCAAACCAGAATTCGATAAACACGCGCGTCAGGCGTTCAACAAAAAATTCGTGCGTAAAAGTTCGATCGAGTATCCGCTCGGTAACAGGGTGTTTTGCAATTCCGAGTTCGTACCTAAGTTTTGCAATATTGGGTTCTATCGACCGTTTTGCAATTCCGGGTGCGTTTGCAAAGACGAGTGCGTACTGTGGCGGGAAGTTTGTGTCGATGTTACGCCGCGTTCGGTTGGACGGAGTGTGGACGGTTGTGGGAGTGTTGGTGTTCTTAGTGGCTTGGGCGGGGGGAAGTGAGTTCCCGGAGCGAGAATGCTGCGATCCCGTATACCCGCCGAACACGGCGACCACTGCGGCGGCGCCGGTCACGCCACCTATCAGCAAAGTTGCAGGTGAGTTTTAGTGCTTAAGAGTTCTAATGTATGTGCTTAAGAGTTCATATGTAGTTATACTCGGATCACAGTTTTTAAATTTAATTATAACTATCTTTGATAGCCCACACTTTCTCACTGTTGGGCAAAAGGCTTCCTTATAATCTTTCTATGGTTTACGGTCAGGTGCTCCACTCCTTAACAAAGGTGTCCAGTTTTAATTGACTTCCAAAATCAAATAAAACAAAAAACGAAGAGATCTTCCTCCTTTTGTGAAGTCTGTTAAAAAAGTAGAAGGTTATCAATTCAACTGTATGTTTTTTGAACTAATGTTAATGCTCGAAATATTAATATTCGAAAATTGGTCCATGTAAAGTCCATTTTAAATTAATCGAAATAAGGCGAGTACTTTTAACATCTACATTGAAATTAATAAGATTTAATTGAGTTGTGTAGAGTATCTTCATTATACTTTTTAACAAAATTAAACCGACACAGTCCATCAAAATTTGTGAGACGTATCACACCCTCCCACTTCACAAATGGACTTGCATTAAAAGTGTCAGAGTCGGTTACCGGCCGTCGCAATTTGTCTCCCGCTCCATCAGTCATCGGCCGACACGCGCCGAACAACGCAATTCCCACGTACAGTCAACGACAGACGACGGATGGGAATCAAAATATCAGGTCATAGAAAAAACAAAAGATTTTTTGTTGTATCAAAAACACGCAAGGACAAACATTCAAATAATAAGTAAGAAAGAAAGAAAGAAAGAAACATTTATTAGCCATCATACATCGGCTGTTACACAAATGGCTACAATTAAAACATTACACAAAAAAAATACAGGTAACTTATACATTAGGTAGGTGTGTAATCAATACAATATAAAAATAATGGCAGATGACCAATTGGATCCGCCTCAGCTTGAGCTGCCACGTCATTGGTTACAATGTCGCTACAGCGCTGGTATTCTGGCGGAGCCAGAGTGACTTTTTATAAAATTTAAATTAGGTCAAATACAATCACAAAACAAAATTCAAATTACAAAACATAACATACATACTACAAAAACTAAAACCAAAAGAAAATAAAAGTACCTAAACGTGAACCTAAAAACACAAAAAAAAAAGAAGAAATACAGAAAAACCTACGAGAAAAACAAAAACAAACAAATGTCAGAAGTCCATTATTGTTATTGTTAACAAAACGGGAACATAGCACCATAGACTTAATATTAACTCCATGCATAGCACAAATCGTGCAGAGCCAAGAAAAAAGAAAAACAAAAAAATTAAAATAACAACATGACATTGACACTTGACAAGTAAGTAGTAGTAGTAAGTAAGTAGGTCCCATATAAAGGGCACAGCCAAAGCTATTATGCCATCAGATTTCACCTGCGGGTATGGCCAAGTTTAGCCAGTTGGGTCACACCCTAGTCTATCTTTCTAGTTAAACATTTGGACTCCGAAAAAGTCCTGCCACCTACAATAAGTTTAGTAGTGGTAGAGCCATGCTGTTTTACAGCACGAATGGCCGGCTCGTCCGGGGAAGTACCACCCTCTAACATAACACCAGCGTGAAACAATTGTGAGAGTGCCGGAGGTCCACACCTCTCATAGGCCTACAACGCATCAGCGATCCTGTGTCTGGTGTTGCCGATGTCTATGGGCGGCGGCTTACCATCAGGCGACCCGCTGGCTCATTTGCCGACTCTGACATAAAAAAAAAAAACAAAAATCAATGCGGAAATCGAACCCATAAACCCCGGATTTTGGACCTGAAAAATGTAACCACTGTTCAACGGATGCGGTCAAAATAATGTATTGACTTTTTGCTGACACATATTATTACGATCCACTTGCTCTGACGACTGTACGTTCTTCGTGACATTGCTAATTGTCAACCGTACGATGACTGGGCACTATTTTTCTATTTATCTTTTTTTCCTGTTTCTTTTGTACGAGTACTAATGAAAAGTTTCGCGTGTACTGTGGTTTCACTACGTAGTCTGATCGGGTTGGCAACGGCGCATTTTTGATCATTTGTCATTCCTTTACTTTAAGTTTCAATTTTAATTGATGTCGTATTTTTGTTTATGTATAAACATTTTAACAGCATATTCTTTCCTAAAAATATTCACGGTCTGTGTGTTTCTTTGTATAATATTGTATGTATTTACAAAAAAAAATGGCACCCATAGCACAAGCTAATGCTTAGTTTGGGGCTAGATGGCGCTGTGTAAATAATATCCAACATTAATTAATTTATTAATTTATTTTATTTATTTCGAAGCCGGTGGTAAAATTATTGTGTAACATTGGTACTTGAAGTTACATAAATGCATCAAAAGTTTGAAGCTTAGGTGCTGCTGGACATGACATAGGCCTTTTCAAACGGTCGCTCACTTTGCTCGACCCTCGGCTACTCGTTAATCGTCAGTCGACATCACACATGGTACAGGTGCCGGCAAACTTCTTGAATATCGGTCGGCGGAGTGGGGGAAAGTTTGCGCATGTGCACTTGCGAATAACCAATAGCGCGCGCGAATCTCCCGGTCGCCCGCGCGCGCTATATTGGTCAGAGGTTTGCTTCTGACCAATAGCGCGCAAGCATCTCAAAATTCGCGTTTTGCGCAATCCCCACCCAATTTCAAGATGTTTGTCGGGACCTGTACACAAATATTTTTAATATGATTTTAAAAATGTCAAGGGATATTTAGGGATACTTAACCCGGCGGAACACAGGTTACTAAGTCGAACACGAGAACACAGGTTGGGTCATATTGACCCGTTTTTGAAATTGGGCACAATCTTTTGTTTTGGAGTTAAAAATGTAGGATTAAGGGGTTTTTGGAATAAATCAAACGTGTAGTTTGTATTTAAAAATAAAAAAAAAAACAGTATTAACCAATGAGTAATGTGGAATGGTGTTTCTTCAATACACCCTAAAATGTTTAACAAAATCAGTGTTTGATAGTTTTTTCACATTAACAAATTAGTAAATGACATAATTTTGAAAAAATACACACGAATCAAAAATATACAGTTAGGACAATTATTTATTAATTACGTTAAGTAATCAATAAATAATTGTCTACCAATTTCTTAACGTTATAAATTTATTACGTTAAGACATAGGTGGGTCATATTTACCCGTTGTCAACTTTGAACGCGTGTATATCTCGCCAGTATTAAACGTCGACTGAGGGCTGGTTCAAAACGAATGTTATTTCACACTACCTCCAGCTACTGAAAAAGTTGGCACTATAACTATTCCAAAAAATAATATAGAGGGTATTATACATTTGAATGGGTCATTTTGACCCAACCTGTGTCCCGCCGGGTTAAAATGTATCAAGGTAAAATCTTTCGGTCGTAAAGTCGGTTGTGTAAAGACTCAATGAGAGTGATGTTCTCTGTAAGCCGAAAATATCTCAAGAGGAACCTCTTGCTTGAAGGAAGTCCCCTTTTATAATCCTATACAATATACCGCCGAATACCCGCCTCCGTGGATATAGCCGCTCGGGTATAAAAACACGGAGGTCGTGGGTTCGATTCCCGCCTTGGGTCTGGTTGGTGGAAGGGCTTTTTCAGAGTCCGACTGGCTAGCTACCACCCCCACAGGTGAAATCTGCCGCCATAACAGCTCTGGCTGTGTTCCTGCAATATTAATGTGGGAACATTTTTCCATAAAAATTTATGTACAGCGATAACGTTTGGAAAGATGGAAAAATTAAACCTAAATAGAGCTACAGAGCGAAAAAATAAAAGATATTTGCTTCAAAGACGCTTCAACCGTGTGGTCCGTAATCGTTCCAATTTTCGATGAGATAAAATTAACTTTGGCCGACGTAGCGTTTAATCTACTTACCTTTGGATGTCATTTAGTTGTATATTTTGTCGAGTCGTGTTTTATTTACAAAAAAACTCTCAATAAAATTGGTAAGTAGGTCGCATAGTGACGCGACGTTCGAGCCCTTTATGTTATTCAAATAAATATTCTTGGCCATAATTTACACATTGCGTTTTAGATCTAAAGCATAGCTTGTTCTGTTGGTGCTAGACAACAGTTACACATTACGTATTTCTTTTTTTTTGTAAACTTACAAAATATATCTATAAGATTTTGTTTGTTTGTATTGAATAGGCTCTGAAACTACTGATTCGATTTGGAAAATTCTTTCACCGTTGGAAAGCTGCACCATCTCCGTGTGAGGGTACTTTTTATCCCGGAAATGATCCCTGGGGGGAAACGGGCGATATTTGACAAAATAAATTACGCACGGGTAAAACCGAGAAGATGGCCGCTAGTTAAGTAGAAACACCCAGAACGATACAACCATTTTCCATACACACAAATGTTTGTACCCTGGGGGGATCCAACCCGCGTTCGGTGTAATAGCAGCCTCCTTTTAAAGCATAACACCAAAACGGTAATTAATTCCTTTATTTGACAGACAGATACGCAGCCCACTTAATAGTAAGTGCCTCTGTGGCCTATACCATTGAGAGACACTTCACCAGTAATTGTCCCTTAAAGTCCTGCCACAATTTAGACTTTTCTGATCTATTTTTTTTTATTCTACATCCAGTTGGCAGACAGACACGCAGCCTACCTGATAAGCGGCCACTGCAGCCTATTCCATTGAAGGACACTTCATCAGGAAGCATCGCTCAATGTGCTGCCAGACTGAAGGCTCATCTGATCTTCGAGCATTTGATTTCAAGTGTACTGGCTCCCACATTAATATTGCCGGAACACAGCCAGAGCTGTTATGGCGGCAGATTTCACCTGTGGTAGCTAGCCAGTCGGACTGTGAAAAAGTGTGCTATCACCAACCAGACCCAAGGCGGTAATCGAACCCACGACCTCCGGGTTTTTATACCCGAGCGGCTTAGCCACTGTTCCACGGAGGCGGTCTTAGAGCCTTTGCATTCGACTGTGCACTTGTGCAGGTTTTTTAAAGAAGTTTTTTGTTATCGCTGAGTTAGTGGCTATTAGGCACATAGAAAAATACAATTCGTTTATTATTATCAATTACTATAAGTGAAATCCACACCTATAACTGAAATCTGCCGTCATAATAGCTGTGTTTCGGCAATAATAATGTGGGCTGTTTCTCACATTAATATTTGAGTACCCAGCCAAAGCTCTTACGGGGGCAGATTTATACACTTGAAATAAAAGGTTTCAAAAACGGAAAGGTCTAAAGTATAGCAGCATATTAAGTGAAGTTTGCTAGTGAATTACCCATAGTGGAATAGGCCATCTCATCGTAGTACATTGAGCAATGCTTTCTTTTTTTTTTCTCAGTGGAATAAGTCATGATGGCGGCTCATCCATCCTATAGTAGCGTATGTACCGTCAAAAGCACATCAGACGTAACACTTTTAACTTTGTACCACTCTTACGTCGGGGGCATAAGTGCTATTATCGAACTGCAATTGTTAACCGGGGTGTGCTGTTGACCGTACCTACAGTATCGTATCGTAGCACATTGATCGATTCTTCATAACAATCGTTTTTCAGTGGAAAATGCTTCTTGACTATTATTTTTTAATCTTATTTCAATTGGCAGGTAGCCTACCTGATGGTAAGCGGTCACTGGTTCTATTCTATTAAAAAAATCTTATTAGTAACCCAGTAAGTATCGCAAAATGTGCTAGCACATTGTAGGCCCTCTGGTCTTAGAGCCTTCGATTTCAAGTATACTCGTAGGTACTTGCTCCCATATAAATGTTTCTAGATCATAGCCAGAGTTATTATGGCGGTAGATTTCTCCTGTGGGAGTGGAGACATTGGCGTGGTGGGCAGGAAAATGGTTTGTCTGATATATCAGACATTAGCGTTGAAAGGGTTAAAGCGGCCTAGCCGATGTTATATTAATATTTACATTGATCGAAATACTTTCAACATGTTTTTCAATTCTCCCCTCAATAAAAAGGACATTATCAATTTGATTTGAAGTTTAACAAAAGGTCGGCGTAAAGAATTTCAACCATCAAAAAGTGCCTTTATCGTTGCTAAAAATCTGCCAAGCATTGTTCCTTATTTCTTTGAAAATTCATAAAGAAATCTTGGACTAAGCGCGGAATTGAACCAACGCAATTATGTTCTTTTTTAATAAGATTGTGAAAGAAAGAGCTAATAAAGTTAGTACCATTGTTTTTGTAAATAAATGTCTTTTTATTCATAGAGAATTTCGTAATGGATTTGAGTTGAGTTGGTTAGACTGGTCTGGGGAGTCTGGAGATCACATATTTTCTTGGGTGGTTCTCCCTAAGAGGTTCATTCCCGTTCGTCCCACCAAGTTAAGTACTACCCCTGCCTTTTGAGGTTAAGTACCCTTACAGGGGGTGGGCTGGTAAATCGTACCTTCCCGGGTGAAAAGTGTACAGCGGCGGAGTTAAGTGGGTCTTTTTAATTTTTTTATACCACTTCCGGCAGTTCGGGCAGTATTAATGTGGGAGCCAGTGCACTTGAAATCCAAGGAGCATATTGAAGGCCTTGAAGGTCAGTCTGGCAGCACATTAAACGACGCTTCCTGGTGAAGTATCTATCAATGGAATAGGCCGCAGTGTCCACTTACCATCAGGTGGGCGGTGGGCAAAAATTGTGTGCAGAATGGACCGACTTTAGAAAAATAATTTAAAAATAATAGGTATTGTAAAACATCAGGAAACATTTATTTATTGTCTTCTAAAGTTCAGGGTAAACGTATGCTAGCCATGTTAGAGGATTCGCTGAGACATACATATTTTATTTATTTACAACGGGATAGCTTTTGTCTGTGTTCAGAACAAGGTCACTATGGAGTGGACGATTCTATTAACCCTTTTTTTACGAGGGGTTATCCTCGTCGTTAAACGTGTCCGCTAAGGGGAGTGACCGGGTTATTTGGGACTCCCCTTTTTAGGTGTTTTTTATACTATTGTTCTTGGTAGACATGCACTTAGTTTACATGATAGTAAAACTTTCTAAAAAACTTTGACTTTTTTTGACGAGCCATTTGCTGTAATGGTCGAGAAGTTGGCTATTACACCAGAGATCGCGGGTTCGATCCCCGCACGGTACAAACATTTGTGTGCATGAACATACATATCTGTTTGTATCGGTCTGGGTGTTTCTATGTATAATATCTATGGATTTACAAAAAAAACGATATAAGTAATGTTTATTCGTTGTCTGGCACCCATAGCACAAGCTAATGCTTAGTTTGGAGCTAGATATGTCCGTTACAGAGAGTCCCATTTAGTCGACCACCGTGGAACAGTGGTTAAGCCACTCGGGTGATAAAACTAACATTTGTGGTTTCGATTCCCGCTTTGGGTCTATTTGGTTGTAGGACCTTTTTAGTGCCTGTCTGTTAACTGAAATAATCAAAAGGAAATAATATTTTTTAGTAATGACAAGTATAAAAAAATCCATGTTTATGGAAAAGAAGTGTGTAGTGAAGCGGGAGTGGAATTCTCTGCCAAGATCTGTCTTTCCTACACAATACAACTTGGAGCTCTTCAAGGCCAGAATTAACGGGCTTTTCCTAAGCAAGCGCGCTCCATCGTAGACCGCATAGTTGTTTAACATCAGGCAACTTTGTGGTCAAGTGCTAGCTTAGTCCAAATATAAAAAAAAGAGCTAAACACTTCTAACCTTTTCTCTAATAGGTTCAAACATTTATAACTTTTGGTGGCCAGGTTCACCTTTCCCTTTTCTAATCAACCAACATCAACCGTAAATCCACATAATAACATGTCGCTTTTGAACTTCTTAGGTCAAACCTACCCTTTGAAATTACCCTCAAATTTTCTCGCCCTAAACCCTCTTAGACCAAGTTTAAGTTTAATTTACCCTTGCAAGGAAGGGCCCAATTAATTTTAAAATCACATCCAGAACTGGTTGGCGGCGATATGTTGCCGGTTCCTAAATTGCTGGGTTCATTCGTATTCATAAACGTTGCCGATGCCGGGCCGAATAGCCCGTAGGCTGTGGTCCTTGTGTAAGCGGGTTTATAAGCTTAGCGTTTTATAATTAGACTTTGTTTGAATGGACGAGACATTCTTGTGATGATTATTAGTTAATAAATAAATAAGTAAATATAAGTTAATATTGGACATCATCACATACTTTGATTTGACCCCAAAGTAAGTAGCTAAAGCACTTGTGTTATCTATGGGTGTCAGAAAACAAGAAAGGTACAACAAATAAGACTGAAATACAATCAAACAGCTAGACTCAGAACAAACACAAATGTTCATTACATAAGTGTTTGTCCTGGGTAGGATTCGAACCCACGACCCCTGCCCTATGCGCCGAGGGTCGATAGTTCCAATCCCATGATCAGAATCAGATGTGTCTGGATGTTTATCTGTATTAAAGTATAATTTATTTGTTGTAACTTTGTTGTATCTTATAACACAAGTGCTTAAGCTTTGGTGTCTGACCAATGTGTGTGATATTATCCAATATTAATTTATTTAATATTCTTTGCTTTTGTTTAATTTTGAAGATTATTTCGGGCAGCAGTGATCCATTAGTGTTTCTGTTGAGACGTAAAACATAATCAACAGCTATGAGCAGTCAAAAAAAGATCTGTTTATTTTATTGCAAGCTACAGCACCACAGGAAAGCTTGACTTTTATGTTTTTCAAGCTCTTAACTTCAAATGAATTTTTTCTAATATATTTGTATTAATATCGCCATTAAGCAGGCAATATGCTTAAAAATTATAAAAAAAATAATAATCTTAACTTCAAGTTAGTATTATCATTTTGTGAAAGAAACGCTTACAGTGAGACTACAACTCACTGCGGCCCACAGTGGATACTCTGCTTTAATGTTGAACTGATTTGTTCGCGAAATAACCTCTAATGATCTGGCCATTTCTCCGCTGCATAGCCGTGAATAGTGCTTCGAACTGCCAAATAGATCAAAGAGATTTCATCGGAAAGGCATTATACTGAAACATAATATAGTAGATACATAGTTCGACAAGAAATATTACGTAAAATTCTATTAAAGTGCAAATGAAGGCCTTCTTTATTAAACTCTAGGCATCGTTACAATTCATATTTACAATTCATCGCACTTCCCGATCTTCAAGCCTTTTTTTAAGTGTACTGGCTCTCACATTAATGATACTCCCACATAATTTTTTCTATGTTTGGCTATGTTTGAATCAATCTGAAACCTGTATAAACCTGTATAAATGCCTTCTATATCTTACAATCTTAGGCAAAGGACATTGACCATCTATAATAATAATAATAATAATTTATTGAAATAAGTACAGTTTACACTTTTAATTAGGTTTTATAGCTAGGTTGTACATAAATAATCGTGGAGTAAACAATATTATGGACTTTTGCTTTCTAAACTAGGATTAATCCTGTGTCTTAGTCAGCAATAATTCCTCCTTTGCAATCCAGTAGTTACTTAGAATACAAACAGCAATATAACTGTAGACTTTTTTATTTTTTATTTTTTATTGAGCGTTTGTGTAGATAAAGTAAAGAATATTATGTATATTTGATATTATGCGTGCGCGTGTGTGTGTGTGCGTGTAAGTGTGTGTGTATCTCTGTGTGGGAGTATATTTATGTGGTTGTGTCTGTGTGCTTATGTACATACATGTTTTATTTTTATAATTGAATTATATTTTAACATGCTCTACTTAATCATTTCCTCAGTCTCATAATATGTTAGTGTACGAAGAAACTTATCAGTGGATTTCTTTAGTTCATATTTTGTCAATAATGAGATAACAAGTAATCTATACTAATATTATAAAGATGAAAGATTTGTTTGTTTGTATTGAATAGGCTCCGAACTACTGAACCGATTTGAAAAATTCTTTCACTGTTGGAAAGCTACACTACCCCCGGATGACAAAGGGTACTTTTGCTCCCGGAAATGTGGAAAGAAAGGGGGATATTTGAAAAATCTTTTTACGCGAGTGTAACTGCGGGGGCGACCGCTATTTTGTATTTTTGTATAATTTTGTTTAAGGATTGGTAAAAAAGCTTATATTAATAAACATCATCTGTGAAAACCGCGGCAAAAACCCTCCACGCAAAAAAAAACCAGACTTACTTAAGTGCTTTATTTAACAATTACCTTAAAAAACGTGATAAGAAACTCGAAGATAAAATCTGAACAGATTTAAACGAATTAAAGTTAGTTTGTCTCTGTGTAAGTCCTCATTATTACATGCAAATATTATAGGGGAACGAACGCCCCAATGGGAGTGTTTTAAAGAACTCGAAATTACGTGTTTTATATTCATAAGAAAGTAACTTCAAAGTGGGAGTTTTAAGTAAATTTTTTGGTTGATCCTTTAAATTGTCGGCTGTGTTTGTTTATGAGGTTCGAAGAGGAATTGAATTTGTGACAGGGAATAACGTTAAGCGCTAGATGTTGTTAGGTTCTGTTCTCGTTTGAGCTAATGTTGATTTTATTGCTGTTCTCTTAAGTACTAGCTGCGTCGCGGACGGTCACCGGCCGGGATCGTTGTCTTTCGCGCTTATCAAAAAGATGATAACTTCAAAAAATTAAAAAATTACTTTCAAAAAATCGATAGTACTTATTACTAAAGGTGAAGCGTTCTGCTGCCGGAAAAAAACGACTAAAAAAACACGCGGTATAAACAACAACAATTGCACTGGTTTACATTCCAAATATTATTACAGCCCAGTCATTTCCTTTACAGTGAAATAGAAATTAACGCCAATAAACAAAGAAACATGATAATGATATCAAAAGATCTCAATCGAAATATTTAAATCAGATCCAAGATACCATCGAATTGCTTACCAAAACACATTGTTGAATTTTCCCAAATAAAAACGTTAGACTGCTACTTGTAATTCAGTTATTAGCATAAAATTGTATAATTTTGTACGTTATTAGACATAATTATGGCACTCGAGTAAGCTGGCTATACGATTTGATATAATGGGATATGTCCCGGTTTGAAACGTGTGGTTATCAAATCTAGGTTATTTCTTTTTTCTTTGCAAACATTTTCTTACTTTCTTCTTGTCGGTGGTGTTATAGTTCTACTCGTACTACCTATGCTTTATATCAAATGAATATATAATCATTATAGTAATACATAGTACAAGCTATGCTACAAAACCCTGGATTTTTACAATAATCATCAAACTGTCGAGCCTTTGCAATTGCGTAGAGATATTGCGTCACTCAGCATCATTTACCATTTGCTCTGAGCATACGAGCAAACGATCATAGCGAGTGCTCTGAAGAACTGTTTGCCCTCATCCTTCTTCTCCCTTAGGAGTACGCGCGCTGCTCGCCGGAGTCACCAATTTATAGTCTCCAATATTCCATCACGCACAAAAAAATTCGGGAACTCATTTTTCCAATTCACCATGGAATAGTCTACCAGTGCAAATATTCCCTCATTCCTATGGATATATTCTCGCGTCTGGACTTCTCTTCCACTTAACATCAGGTAGTCTGTGGCGTCATTTGCCGGGCTAAGTATAAAAAAATATTTAACTTACATAGGTTTCTATATGTATGTTGATGAGCTCTATGTAGAATTTTAACAGCTTAGACCCGAACTCACTTCACATTTCCTCTTCCCTATCAATATCCCCATTACCTTTGTCCGCCCTCCATAGTGGCCATGATCTTGGGGTCCAGGGTTCAAGTATTGGAAACATTTTGTGTTGGATTTGAACACAACTCGGGTTTGTGATCACAAATCGTCATTTGGCAAGCGTGGTTAAACACCAAATCAGCCAGTACCATTATGATGACTTTGTTTTCAACGTTGGAGGTCTTCGCCCCGCAGTAGGGCATTAAACAGGCTGATACTTACCAACGTTTAGTACAAAAAATGTTTTTGCCGAAACACGGCAACATTTGTGTGTAGGGATCGCGTGACTGCGTATTAGAGTTGGGCTTGTTAAAACTTTGTAGATATGCTTTGTCACCGCGCTTTCTACGTTTTTAATCTTAATTAGATAATGACACGTCGAATTTGTTCACTGGATTATGTTTCGTGCGTTTGAATATTTAATTTGGAGCTTTTTTCGGGTCGTTTTTTCTGGAGTGTCGTAGGAGATGGAATGAGTTTTAAAACTTCTGTAACTTTTTCTTTCTTTTTATGCGTTTTAAAAAAAATCTGCTGGTTGAGCGACTTAAGTAGAAGGTAGCCGAGTGGTTCCAAGCACCACTACGCATAGCACACCACCCCAGGCACGTTTCACCACGGGATCCAGCACGGGAAAGTACCACCATAACACCAGCGTGAAATAATAGTGACTACTATTGTGTTTCGTCTGGTTTGTGAGAGTGCCGGAGGCCCACACACCCCCCGCCCCCTTAAAGGCCAGCAACGCATCAGCGATCCCTTTGGTGCTGCAAATGTCCATGGGCAGCTGTGATTGCTGAAAAGAAAAACTAGAATCAGTTGCTACAAACAGATAAAAATATTTATTCTTCATAGATATCGTTATCCGATGGCAAAAAAACATTTTTCTATCATCGAATCTGCCATGTACATTTATGATTATGGATGCAAAACCGATGGATGTTATCGTAAATCTTGTTCCCTTGATTTCATGCAAGGCGTACTATAGGATCATCGATCTTACCAACATCTATTGAATCGAATGAATGTTTTGGATTCGTGAGGAAAAATTTCCTTTTATGTTGTTTAGGGATTTTTTATACTGCGTGACTTTTTGGTCGGTTTCCCGCAGTAAAATGATAATATCTTGGTAGTACAATAGCTGAATGAACTTTTTTTTAGTCAAATCAAAAGTTTTACGTTTGTGATAGACGAAACTCGAACCGGATCATTGCCCTTCGCGCTTATCAAAAAAAGGAAGATTAACTATTTACTAACATATATTACGACTAGCGGGCGCCCGCGGTTTCACCCGCGTGGTTCCCGTTTGAATTGATCCCGTTGGAATTGATCAAAATCCTTTCTTAGCGGATGCCTACGTCATAACATCTACCTGCATGCCAAATTTCAGCCCGATCCGTCCAGTGGTTTGGGCTGTGTCACAGAATATATACTAAAGTATGTGTGTTGATATCTATCTATGTCAGTCAGTCAGTCAGTCAGTCACCTTTGAGTTTTATATATACAGATTTCCATTTTTCTTTTGAAAACTACACTACCCACGACCTCCGGATTTTATACCCGTGCGGCTTAGCCACTATTCCACTAAAGCGGTTACTTACTTACTTTTACATTTATAATATTCATATGGATTATATCAGAAATACGAGATCAAAGATATAATTTCCAAAGTTAATTCAAAACCATTAAAAGAAACCATACAAAATAAAGAGAAACATGAGGTCCGCCAAGTATAATATCCATTTCACTGATTTCCGTCTTATGAATTTAAATAATATAATAATAAAAGCCAAAGAGCTGTTGTAGCCGAGTGGACTTAAGCGACGCTTTGCAAAGGTAATAAATAAAAAAATGTCTCCAGACATTTTTCACACAGCGCCATCTAGCCCCAAACTAAGATTTATCATCTTCTAGCCAGAAGACCAACATAGTGTAAATAGTAGTCGTTTTGAATTTGTTTGGAGAGTAAGTGTCTGGCGCTCGGACCCCTCCTTTCTCTCCTTTCTTTCTATCCCTTTCATCCTATAGCCCTTCTCTTTCCTCCGTCTATTATTTTGCCAAATGTGTGCAAATCTGCTCCGTGCCTCCGTGCTTCGGAAGGCACGTTAAGCTGTTGGTCCCGGCTGATATTTACTCTATGTAGATATTAGTCGTCAATCCTAGTCAGGGGCCATTTGGCAGCTTGATAACATCTGACATTAAGGTTGGTCACTTGCCTTACACACCACTCCACCAACCCGCACTGGGCCCGCGTGGTGGAGTATGGCCCAGACTATCTCATAATTGAGTTAAGGCATGTGTCCCGTGTGGGTTGTGTTAGTGGGAACGTATATAGGCTGATGATGATGTGCAGGAGGTGTCCATGGGCGGCAATGACCACTTACCATCAGGTGTCTCTATTTTTCGTTTGCTCTTTCAAAAAAGTATTCTAGTCAGATGCATCATGTTACAATTAAGACAAAACATGAGATTAATTTATATTTTCAGTAATTTAATCCAAAATATTGCTCAGTAGTTAACGAATCATGCTACGTGCGGAATATTATTTTTATATCTGAGTTTACGTTTGATCTGAGTCCCAGCCAAGTCTAGGTTAGGTTAGGTTAGGTTTTCAATTTGCTTCTAATCGAGTCCATTTTCTGTTTATCGTAGCAATTACGTAGTGATGTGAAACTACGAGTTTCTCGTAGTAGGTATCGACTACGGCGTAGCACTAACCGTAGTCATATTAAAATCAACAACAGGTTGACTTGATTGGTAAAATCATGTACTCTTTACAACGATTGCAAAAGTAAAGCAACTTTATGAGCGGTCAGGACCGGATGGGTGACGGAAATATAGAAACTGAGTTTTCTCCACTCTTCCGAAGAAATTAGAAGCTATTTGGTTATGGGTCTATAGTATTGTATTAACAGCCAAAACCGTATACGTCGTCTATGGTAGGCTGGTTATATTAGAGACAAGGCTGTAACGAGCTCGTTCCAATCGGGTGGAAAGGCTAAACCAGGTGAGTTTAGTGGGTAGCACGGAATCCTCATTCTTTTCCTAACCAAACTGGAAACTATCCCACAAAGTGATGCTCCCCGCGGGATTCGAACCCACGACCTCCGGGTTTTAGAGCCCAATGCTCTACCTACTGTACCACGGAGGCAGTGGTTATTATATTGCATTATTCTTGAATATTACACACAGCCGTACGGATAACTAGCCTGTAGGTTTAGTGCCTAAACGATAAAAACAGATTTTAGGTATGGTAGTTAGCCAGTTAGACTGTAAAAAGTGCTACCAAAGCAGAAATCGAACCCACTACCTATAACTGCTATATTCGAACGGCCTAGCATCTGTTCCATGGAGGTGTTCTAACATCATAGCATGTCTGGCATGGCATAAATCTCTGGTCAGATAATCCATAACGCCGTTTGCAAAGGCAAATATCAAGTAAAATTATGCATATGCGACCATGCAGGAGCATGTCTGGACGCTATCCGCCGTCGCATCGAGTGCATTCGACCCGAGACGTTGTAAGTTATGCTAATCAGACATGTTCAATGCAAAGATCATTTCGTAAGGTGAACGTACTGGTTAGATCGAGATAAGAATGCACGTTTGTGTTATGATTTTTGATATTGTTTGATTTGTTGGTTTAGATAAAACGACTTTTAAAGGTAAGTATAGACTACAACATTTACTTGTATTAGAACATCGAGCATTCGCCATTTTGTTACAGCATTTTTAAAAACCAACGCGAGCATATTGGTGTAACATTTCGTCGAGCCTTTGCACTAGCGCGGGCGATGCGCGGGTGCGGGGTGACGCGGAGGAAGAGGGACGAATATTTCAAAGAAGAATGAACGCAGGTACAACGAAATGTTACGGGTAAATGCACACTCGCTGTAAGCATTTACCCGTAACACAACGCCGAGCATTCGCACGAACGTTACATTACACCAAAACGCTCGAGGAAATGTTGTAGTCTATACTCACCTTAAGAATGAACTTGCTAAGGAATGTCTGAGTTGCATTAAAAGATTGTACATTTTAGCTTTTATCAAGCAACAAAATGTTATGTTCGTTGTACATGATTTTTTTATTTGTTTACTTGTTGCTAAACTTACTTGTTACTTGTCACATAAATTGTATAATTATGTTAAGTCTGCTACTGTTGACACTGGAGAAAGCTGGACTGGTTCCCATGTAAAGGGTTACGGAGGGCCAATGGCAGTTGCTCCAATAATATCACTGGACTTGCGAAATCCTCTGGACTGGAGCATAGCGCAAACGTTTCCCTAACGCGAAGTAATAAAGACATTAGAAATAAAAAATGACTATTAGATAAAACTTACGTTTTGCAAAAAAAAAAAAATTTTAACTTGTACTATGTATTTTATACACGTTTGATATTAAATTTATTTTTTATAAAAAAAAGTCATTTCTAACTTTTCGCATCTACGATTACGCTCAAAGGAAATTCACATGTAGAAAACTTTACTTAAAATAAAACAAAAATCAACGTCTCCACTAGAAAAGAGACGAGAATTCTTTTATTTGTAACAGTAATGAACTGACATACTGAAACAACATAGGGGGTAGAAGTTACTACGCAATTACCCCACCGCGCAACTCTCCGCGAGAACCCGAGCGAAACGGAAAATTTCCAAGTCGCCTGTCGTTTGAGAAAAAACCGTATGAAGTATCGTCGAACAAAACAAACAGGTGTACGGAGGTAACAGCCGTAGAAACTTCTGCAACTGTCTTACATAAGGAGTTTGCACAAGAAACTTGATAGGACTTATCTTCTAGACTTGGGTGAAGGCTTTTGCCAGTTATCGATTGATCGGCTTTATGATAATAAATTGTGAACTACGCTTACTAGCGAGTGGGTAGATTTTTTTTGTTTGTAATTTGGATTAATACTTTTTTTCATTGCCTCTCTCAACTCATTGAAGTGGCACTTGACCTGATTAAAAAAACTTGTGTTGGCCCTAAATATCGTATTTGTATTTGCAGTTGGGTGACACGCAGGACATAGTGCACTTCCAAGCAAGGTGCACTCCCTATTCCCTTATAGCATAGTGGGACACCACTGCTCAGTCTGATACGACTGGAGATCAGGCCAAGGACCAACCGTTTTTAACGGCTTTACCTTTTTCTCTATGGCACATTAATTCCTTTACACATTTTACACCCCCAAACTCCAGACTATAGACTGCAACTGAGTTCCTAACAGAAAAACCCAATCCTAATCTTTAAATCTAGGTCCTAGTCAAATCCAAGATTGAAACCTTGGTGTGGCTGTCGCTTTAAACGCACACACACTTTACTACACAGATGACAGCTTTGTGGTACCCTTTAGCTAAAAGATAAATACCTACACTTAATCGTAGAAACTTTAACAACTGTCTGACTCAGATAAACCCCATTTATCTGCCTATACTTGGGCAAAGCTTCGTACAAGCATCGATCGGCTTAATGTTATAGAATGCCGAATTACGCTGCCAACTGAGTTGGTAAATCTTTTACATTTAGCCTTTTCGAACTGTTCTTTTTTTCTGTGCGTACATTGGTTTTGTGTGGTAGTTTTTTGGGTTGTTTTTAAATGGCTATGGTTAATGTACCGTTCTTTTTTTGTATAGTACATTCATAATATAAAAATAAAAAGAATTTTAATGAGTACCTGGTAGTGAACTTGGGGCCCTGGGATCAATTCCCGAGTCAAGCATTTTGTGTCGGTTTTTTGAAAATCGCTCTGGTTTGGGAACACCAGCTCGCATTTAGCAAGCGTTGTGACCATGGTTTGGTTAGGTTAGGACGATAGTACGATACCTATGATTATAGCGATGGCTTGATTTTAATGATGCTTCCATCATCGCATCGCCTTTGCAATCCCTCGTAATAATAGTAAGTAACAGCTTTAACAAGAGTTAAAACTCTTTTTAAACTATTATTATTGAACAAGTCGCTTATATAACAGTAAGTTAGTGAACTAGTTTGTAAAGCGTGTATAAAATATGTTAACTTACGAGTACAACGTTCCATTTTAATTTCACTTTGTAACGAAATCATAAACCGATAGCAACGGTAAAGAAAAGCAGTCCATTATTTTCACCTTGACACACTTCGGTACTGTGCCGCCAGGAGCACATAAAATACCAGATATGCAAGGTTCTCCGAACATCAGGTATCGTGCCAGTTAATTTTAATACAATTTGTTAATGATAAGGTTCGAATGCTACTAAGTTACTTGTGATATAGTCTTGAGTTCTTATCGCCTCAAAGTTTCTCTTAAGGACGAGTGAACAATTTGAAATCGATTTGAGGTTAGATTTTTCACCTATTCTTTTCTCTTGGAGTATTTCAGTTATCTTTGGACGACAACGTTTAAGCTAATGGCATCTATAATTTTAAAGGTTGTACGTTCAATTACCGTTATGGAATTTTTTGGTTGGTGTTTTTTTTATAAATATCTCTGGACGTTATTCACACAGCGCCATCTGGCCCCAAACTAAGCATTAGCTTGTGCCAGACAACGGATAAACATTACTTATATACTTTTTTTTTGTAAATACATACATAATATACATAGAAACACCCAGACCGATACAAACAGACATGTTCATGCACACAAATGTTTGTACCGTGCGGGGATCGAACCCGCGACCACTGGTGTAATAGCCGACTTCTCGACCATTACACCAAATGGCTCGTCAGTCAGTGGTTGGCTTCCACAGGGAAAATCTGAGAGAGAGTAAGAGCATATTGGACTGTCCACTCTAATAAGGTGCTCATATGGAGAAGAACCTCTATCTTACAGAAGAGGACCACTGTGAATAAGCACCTCACAACTATTGTCATGTTTCTGTAGTTATTTAGGTCTTCATAACTCAATTGGAAAAGGAATGGTATTATTATTGGTGCCAAAGTTGTTTTTCTTCAACTTACATGGTGGGTAATCATTGGGCGGGACGTCAGTGACCCTGGACCTTCTGCGGATCTTACCATTTCTGATGTAACCACGCAAGGAGATCCCAATCATAGCCCTCTCCATTGCTCTTTGAGCGATATTTCCTATGCGGCACATTGTTAACAGCCAAGTTTTCGATACAATTTGTTAATGATAAGCCTCGAATGTTAAGTTACTTGTGCTATGGTCACAAGTTCTTATCGCCTCCAAGTTTCTCTTAAGAACTTCGACTCGATATCGATTTAAGGTGGGATTTTTCAAGCGTAGTATTTCTCCCTTGTAGAGAATTGTTTGAATGTAATTTATCGCAGGTTCCTTAAACTTTTCTCGGAGAATCCGAGTTTTCTTGGATCGAATAACACGGTTGAGAATTTGTAGATAGTATGTGAGGTAATTTGAAAGATAATATATTGGGTTACTACATAATCGCCTCCGTGGAACAGTGGCTAAGCCGCTTGGGTATAGGGTTCGATTCCCGCCTTGGGTCTGGTTGGTGGTAGAGGTGGTAGAGGTGGACTGGCTAGCTACCACCCTCACAGGTAAAATCTTCCGCTATAACAGCTCTGTCTGTGTTCCAGCAATATTTATGTGGGAGCCAGTATATTTGAAATTGAAGGCTCGAAGCTTAGAGGAGTCTACATTCATTCTGTTAGCGCATTGAGCGACGCTTCCTGATGAAGTGGAATATGGAATAGTAATCAATGGAATAGGCCGCAGTGACCGCTTACCATCAGGTGGGCTGCGAGTGTGTCTGCCAACTGATGTGGAATAAAAAAAAAACAAGAATTTGACGACTTGCTTGGGAAGTCGGGTGTGACAACTGATATTGGATTGCTGGTTCGATCTCCAAACGTTACAAACATTTCTGTCACTCTTTCTCGTTTGCCTGAAACATAATATAAGTACAGCGGCGGATCGGTCGTCAAATATTTGCAATCGTTAACCATGTCGACTTTTCTTTTCAACGTTTCTTTTACTTACAACTTAACTCATTTATTATCCCATTCCCCTCCCAAAAGGATTGCATTCTTAAAGCCTTCACCATGTAAAAGGAATCCGTCGATAAAAAGCCTTTTATGCTTCTCAGGTCTCAGTCTGCTATAGACTGATTATTGACGACCAAGTTGGTGTAATGGTTGCGAAGGTGGCTATTACTACAGATGTCGCGGGTTCGATCCCCGCACGGCACTAATACAGGAAAACAAGGGGCGCTTTCTAGCCCCAAACCCAAACTAAGCATTAGCTTGTAATGTGGGTGTCAGAAAACGGATAAACATTACTTATATACTTTTTTTGTAAATACATACTTATTATACATAGGAACACCCAGACCGATACAAACAGATAATGTTCATGCACACAAATGTTTGTACCGTGCGGGTATCGAACCCGCGACCTCTGGTGTGAAAGCCGACTTCTCGACCAATTCACCAAATGGCTCGTCAATTTAGTTAAAATAATATTTGAGTATTAACAGAAAAAACACATTACTTTTATTTATAGGGTTAGCTATGCGGGTTAGACGGTTATTAAACTTAGCATTCACCGCTAAGTAAAACTAAGCGCGGTAGAGCATAATGGATCTTCCACTCGAATGGGCCGCTTACATGGGGAAGTACCTCCACCTTACTGCTTGTACAGGTACCGGCAAACTTTTTGAACATCGGTCAACGAAGAGAGGGAAAGTTCGTGCGTGTGCATTTGCGCGTGACCAATAGCGCGCGCGAATCTCCCGAACGCCCGCGGGCGCTATTGGTCAGAGTTATGCTTCTGACCAATAGCGCGCTGGCGTGTCAAAATTTGTGTTCTGCGCAATCCCCACCTGATATTCAAGTAGTTTGCCGGTACATGTACTATTATGTATTCTGTGACCTTACAGAAGACCACAGTGCAGTTGCACTTCAATAAATGTAGTGTTATGTTTTTGTCCGTAAAGGTCTTCAGAGCGTTGAGAGAGAGAGAGAGAGAGACGAATCATTTGGTGTAATGGTCGAGAAGTCAGCTATTACACCAGAGAGTTCGCGGGTTCGATCCCCGCACGGTACAAACACTTGTGTGCATGAACATGTCTGTTTGTATCGGTCTGGGTGTTTCTATGTATAATATGTATGTATTTACAAAAAAAGTATATAAGTAATGTTTATCCGTTGTCTGGCATCCAAAGCACAAGCTAATGCTTCGTTTGGGGCTAGATAACGCTGTGTGAATAATGTTCAGCGATATTTATTTATTTATTTATTCGGGGACAGCATGGTGTTGGCAACGAGAAGAGAACATTTTTCTTTCTCCCAACGTTATATTTACCCATCAAATTACACGATCGGCGACGCGAGAGTGATGCCTCATGTGTTGCAAGCGTCTATAGACAATGGTCTATGGACTGAGCGTTAGCCTCGCGGTATAAAAAACTGTTTTATGTTAGAAAAATTACTATGGTAAAAATAATTGCGCGGTAACAAAGAAACCTGAGGTAAATTAAAGTAAACCGTTACCGCTGCCTTGTATCGTAATGCCGGCGGTAAACTAAACAAATTGCAACAATAAAAGTAAGTTGGTGTCACAAAGCGGGGATACTTCAGTAGGTTTTTTAGGGACTTTTTAGTATAAACTTGTAAAAAGATTTCACAATTAATTTTTGTTTAAATTTTATTTAAGATAAATCAAAATTTTACTTAAATGTTCTTTGGTAAGCATAAATGAAATACATTATAACAATGACAATAGGGTCATTCGCGAATCCTATTGGTGTATTTTTATAAATCATTATTTACCTACATTTGTTGGAAAATTGTGATTAACAAAAATACAAACACTAAGCATAGATTATCACTTATTCTTACCCATTTCATAAATGACACGCGATTATCCATTTTATATCTATCTATCACTTTTGTGTAAAGTTTTAAGTAATATTTTAAAACGTAGGTTTAAAATAAATAAAATCTGATAAGACATCTTTTAATCGCAAAACCTGTCATTTAAATATGAAACGAACTAAAAGTTATTTTAATTTCTAACCAAAACCCCTTTAAAGCCACTTGTAAAAGGCGAGTTACTAAATCTCCCCGTGCTGTGGCTGTGTCCATTGCGTGGCATGATTACCGGCATAAACATACTATTTGGGTCACGCGTGCTATCGATCTTAGCTAATATTTTCACTGGTAAAGCTTTTGTTGAAACGGATGCCGATTTCCACTGTGACTTTCTTGGTTAAAACCCAATTTGGGGACATAATTTGTGGACCGATTTAGCGAGTTGTGTAACATAATATAAGGTTTGGGTAAAGGATGTATTACTAGAAGGTATATCAGTAGTATCATAAGCATAACTTATAAGCGGATTCGACTGTAGGTATGTTTTTTTTCTTATGTGTGTTCCTCATACATATTTACTGGGTGAACCAATTTGATGATATTTTTTTTTAATCTTAGTGGTTTTTGTGTTATCCCTAATAAAATATATACTTGCTTTATCTATTTTGATTATGTTCTTCCTCATTTGGAGTCGGTTTTTATTTAAAACAATAAAATTAAAAAAAGTATCACTCTCGTGGGAGAACGACGCATCCACGTGGTTAAAGCTGTGAACCGAAGGCTAGCATCATAAGCGAGTTCACAAGAATAGCCATGAATATTTATTAGTAATAAATAATTAAGTTAGTTGATTAATAGTATGAACTAATATTAAAAGTTATGCTATCGCATTAGGTCATTATGGCCTGTAAAAATAGTGTAAGAGATTACAGTGTCATATCACTGTACAACCCACAAATATATCTTCTTTTCCAACCTATCTTCTCAATCGCTAGTTATTTATAACCGGTGATCGGTAAGTAACGTTATTTTGGTGAATTTAGTCACGTCATCGATTCCGCGACGCAAGCGAAAGCCAGTTAGTGAATCGCTTCCTACGATTTTATATTCAGTTGTCGAACACAATTTCAGACGTAGTGGTGCAAAAGCGATATAGCAATGACAACCAATGATATAAAATCATTATTAAGCGTCCAAAGCAATTTGGAATGTTAGAACTTTTGCAGATTTTATTTTATATACTAGATCAGTTGGCAGACAGGCACGCAGCCCACCTGATGGTAAGCGGTCACTGCGGCCTATTCCATTGAGGGACACTTTACCAGAAAGCGTCGCTCAATAGGCTCATCTGATCTTCAAGCCTTAGACTTCAAGTGTACTGGCTCCCACATTAATATTGCCGGAACACAGCCAGAGCTGTTATGGCGGCAGATTTCAACTGAGGGGGAAAAGTTAATCTAGAAGAACATGTGAAGGTCAAATTTTCAAATTAGCTCCACAAAAATAACCCTCAATATAACCGTCACAGGATAAAACCAGGTACAGAGGTAGTTATATCTAGTTTTGGCATGTGATTACACGCGTAAGTGCGTCGGGAAGACACGGGTTGACGTGGAAAATCTCTCCCGACTACTGCGAACTAGAACAGGACTGTGGAGGTCGTACACTAGAAAATTTATTTCTAACTGAGTTCCAAAAGGTCCTTCAAAAAGGCGAGCATATTCTTTTGTTAAGGCATATCGGTATATCTGCCCTAGAAGCGTTTATTTACCTCTAGTTGGTTAGTGCAGAAAAACATGGGGAGAAAACTTCCGCAGACAAATGGCTGTGTATAGCCATGATCCAATTGGTCTGGCTCACCTGTTAAGGGTTACAGAGGTCAGATGACAGTCGTTCTAATGTACTCGTACTGACTAGCCTCGCGAAATTCTTGATCATAGTGCAAGATTACCCTGACTAACTAGTTCGGGACAGAACGCTCGAAGAAAAAAAGAATTAAAATGTTCTAATGATCTTCGAAGATTACAAGAACACTAGCGGCAGCCCGCGGTTTCACCCGCGTGGTTCCCGTTCCCGTGGGAATTGATCGAAATCCTATCTTAGCGGATGCCTACGTCATAACATCCACCTGCATGCCAAATTTTAGCCCGATCTGTCCAGTGGTTTGGGCTGTGCGTTGATAGATATCTATGTCAGTCAGTCAGTCACCTTTGAGTTTTATATATATAGATTTTGATATTATGAATCGTTAAGTTTCAATTTTAGAATCAGTGGCTTTAGCTTTTCGAGCCACAAGGGTGTTTTACACCGCCAACTTCTAGACTGTGGACTGCGACCGAGTATTTTCGTAACAGAAAACCCCAATCCTATATTGTTTGGTCCAGCCTGGGACCTCTTGCGTGATACATGACTTTGAAGTGCGATCTACTATAGTAGGCGAAAAGTCTCGCTGCACGCGGGGCAATAAAACTGTAGGCTGAAGGCATTTATTTCAAGGTTAGACGTGAGTTACACTGCTGGTATAATGTATATTCTGTGACTACGCATTGCCATAAGGCCCATGAGTGAAAGTGAGCGCGGTATATGCTTCGCTATGCTCGCACGTTTATTGGCCCGCGTGCAGCGAGATACGTTTACTATAGACACTGCAACACGGAAAAAGTCTTAATTGAATCAATGCCGTATTTATAAAGAGTACGTCTTATTCTCTTTAGAAAGTCGCGTAATTTCCATTCTTAATACATTTAACACGTTCGCAAGCCTGTGTAAAGTTTCATAGCTTAGTTCAAATATGCCTAAGCCTATGATTTTGTCGAGTGGTGGGTCTTTATTTCTGTACGTGGCATTAATTTGATGTCGTTAATTCCGTTCCGTGTAATTTTCGGTTTGTGTCTGATAATGTGTTTGTAGAACAACTTTGTCCTATTTAGATAAATGTTTCACCAATTTTACACACAAATTCAACTGGTTGTGTTTTAGAAAATTATGATAGCCTAATTTATTTGTTGGTGAAGGCTTCCTTACATTTCTTCTACCGTCAAGGTATTGCTTGATTTATACAGTTTACTTACTATGGTAGTGCGGTGACCCCAAAATGCGTCTTAAATTGTTACGATATAACGGTATAGAATTTACAAATCCTCAATCCTTGGCTAGGGTGTTAAAGAGGCCAGCATTGTGACAATAACTTGTTTTCAATTATTATTTTTTAATGTCAGAGGCGGCAAACGAGCCAGCGGGTCGTCTAATGGTAAGCAATCACCGCCGCATATTATGGACATCTGCAAAACCAGGGGGATCGCTGATGCGTTGCCGGCCTTTTAAGGGTGTGGGCCTTCGGCACTCTCACAAACTAGACAAAACACAATAGTAGTCACTATTATTTCACGCTGGTCTTATGTGAGAGAGTGGTACTTCCCCGGACGAGCCGCATCTACAGCAGTACATAAAGTAGGCTGACACTTTAATTTTTTTATTACTGGAGTTGTATCCATAACCTCACTTTATTATCACTGAGCTATAAGGGTTAGGAATTGAACTTATTATTACGTCGAAATAACGATATTCGACGCCTATATATACAACAACAACAAAGCTGCTTAATCCGAAGCCGTAATCAGAAAATACTCTGATTTCAAAGTTCTCTCAAAGTGTTAACACAACTGATTGCATAATCAATACATTTCCATTCGAATATAGACCTTATTCTACCGTCTTAAGGCTTTAGAAATCTTGAGACTTCTATAAAGTTAACGTTTGTATTAGGCATAAGCATTGACGCTCTTGAGACGGGTCGAAGTCCATCGATTGTCTGCATTATTTATGCCATCACGTCATTCCTTTGTCATTGGTACAGTCAGCATCAAAAGTTTAACTTGTCCTCAACAGTCATACCCTATTACTTATAATCTTTATTTGGCAGCACTACCTACTATTCCTTTCTGCTTAGCCCTAGCATTGACTGGTAGAGAATGCCATGTGGCATTAAGTCCGGTTTTTTACTGTTGCAGTCTTAAATAAATAAAAATAATACGACAATTATAATAAGGCATTTTGGAAATCATTATAAATAACATAGAAGACTGAATAAAATAGAAGTAAATAAATCTTTCGTGCTGACCGTACCACGAAAATTATCTTTTTAGGTCGCTTTTCTTTGTGAAAATTGAAGTTACATAAAAAAATAATGGCAGATTATATGACTAGGCTTCCCACATCCTCCCAAATTATTTTAGGCCATGACAATCAAAACAAAGTCAAAATATTATAATTTTTCTATTTATTTTTGGCTGTAAGCCAAATGCTTTATAATTATGTATAAGTACTAGCGGGCGCCCGCGGTTTCACCCGCGTGGTTCGCGTTCTCGGCCTACGTCATAATATCTACCTGCATGCCAAATTTCAGCCCGATCCGTCCAGTGGTTTGGGCTGTGCGTTGATAGATATCTATGTCAGTCAATCAGTCAGTCAGTCAGTCACCTTTGACTTTTATATATATAGATTTTAGGTGAACTCCCTATTCAGTTACTCTCATATCTCCGTGGAAGAGCATAATATAATAGTTAACATAACCAAAGATACTCCAGGTCATGAAAGCAAGAAAGGATTCTAACCACCAGATGTCACGATATTATTCTTACTAAAGCAGCACAAAAAAGATTCTATTAAAACGGCCAATGTCTATTTGATTTACCCTGCCGTCAAGTCGAACACCGATTAAGGCACTCGTCCCGAAAGCAAATAATCATTACGGCATGTCCACCTGCCCATACGTCCAGATTCTACTGATAATGGTTGAGCAATTTGTCAGGGTCTGTCCCGTCACTATTGACTGTCGCGTGATCCGAAACAGTTACTACCCGCGGGCTAGTGATGTGCCGAGTCGTCTATTTTCGGTATTCTAATAAATAAATATTTGACAACATCACATACATTGATCTGACCCCAAAGTAAGTAGCGTAAGCACTCATGTCATGGGTGTCAGAAACAACGAAGGTACCACAAATATATACTTAAATACAAATAAACATCCAGACACAGAACAAACCACCAATATTCATCACATGTGTTTATCCTGGGTGGGATTCGAACCCACGGCCCCTGGCGCATAGGGCAGGGTCATTACCAAATGCGCCATTGGGCCAGTCAAATTAATTATAATAAGGTAATTGAACCCAAGACCCGATTAGTACTTACCAGTAGTGTTGCCCAAATGCAAGAACAAGACGAGACTTAGCCAGTCTTGGTCTTGGTCTTGCGCCAATACACCTGGTCTTGGTCATGGTCTTGGTCTTGCGCCAATACACCTGGTCTTGGTCTTGGTCTTGGTCTTGCGCTCCCAGTCTTGGTCTTGGTCTTGGTCTTGCAGCAAGAGTCTTGCAAGTCTTGCAATTACCTATTAGTCTATTACTATTTGTTAAAGTTTACTTTAAATCTTAGAAAAACGTATTAGAATTGGAACATTGTGAGCTTGAATTAACATAGCCATAGTAAAGATCAAGCAGATTAATAAATAACTGAAGATTTGATAAGAAATTCGAAAAATCAACTGACCTATATGTCGTTTTCCATGGAAGTAACTGTTTCTTAATAAACACGTGCGCGTGTATCATAACCATGTACTTCCGAAAAGCGGCAAATTTCTTTGAGAAGTAAGTACAAAACCTTTGATGCCGCATTATCAAAGTGCCGATGGTTAAAACATAACTATGCATGCACTCAGTTTGATTTTAATAGATATTTTTTTATTCGCTATGTTTATGGTATTAGTCGTAATGCGCATAGGTCCAGTTTTTCATATTCTTTGATACAGTTTTTTGCGTCTCATAGAATTCCTAAGCGTACCTACCTATACACCGAACTGTTACACCTAACTACTCAGTGAAATAGCGCTAAGTCCTAGCTGCAAGACGCAAGAGTCTTGCAGGCTATGTCTTGTTCTTGCTCAAGTCTTGCACGGTCAGTCTTGGTCTTGGTCTTGCTAAAAATACGCGGTCTTGTTCTTGGTCTTGGTCTTGCAAAAACGCAAGAACAAGACCAAGACTGCAAGACCAAGACTGAATTTGGGCAACACTACTTACCAGGTTCGGCCCGGTACGTTCCACGTCATCTCGGCCCGGTATTTACCACTAGACCATTCAGGCGTCGAGTACGGGAGTACTTGCTAGGTATTCGAGTCAATACTCGAGTCAGTCGGCACATCCCTACCGGGCCAATTCATTCGTGACCATGACTTTTCGCGGAGTACTCAAGATACGGCAAGAGTTTGATTGAGGTCAGGTCTGGGGGTGACTCAAGATTCGGATTTTTACCGATCGCTCTAATTTTAGTTGTTGGAGTTGGCGTGTTTCGAATAGTTCGGGAATGTGTTTTTGTTGGGTTGGAATTGTCGGCTTGGAATGGTATGCGAAGTTTTTTCATTTCAACGCGTTGCTGTTTTGTCAACAGATTTTTTGTTGTACCCTTGCACTTGCAGTAGGTTATTTGTAATATAAAATGATTTATTAATAAAAAAGTGTAATATAAAGTATCAACCACTATTATTGAAATTAAATTTTTAACCAGTACACTTGAAATCAAAGGCTCGAAGATCAGATGAGCCTACAGTCTGGCAGCACGTTGAGCGAGACGCTTCTCGTTGAAGTACCCCTCAATTGAATAGGCCGCAGTGGCCGCTTACCATCAGGTGGGCTGCGTGCCTGTCTGCCAACTGATGTAGAATAAAAAAAATACTTAAAAATATTATCACTAGTAAGTCTGCAAT
Source organism: Mecyna flavalis (assembly GCA_949319885.1). Taxonomy (NCBI): domain Eukaryota; kingdom Metazoa; phylum Arthropoda; class Insecta; order Lepidoptera; family Crambidae; genus Mecyna; species Mecyna flavalis. The sequence goes on along the minus strand of OX439419.1, from coordinate 6,347,773 downwards.
GATTTTAAATTACATAATTTCGTTAAGAATTTTTTTCAGAATCCCGCTCAACGTTGCAATCTGTCATCGAGATTTAATTATTCCTATGTATTGACTTTACCAGAAAGTAACAATATTAATAATTAAGTCTTGTTCCTAAGACTTTGACTTCCTAATTGTCTCGAGGCAGTTAGGATTACTCGATCGAACTCGATTGTATTCCACCGTATCGACGTGTAATCGATTAGCGGGATGAGAAAGACTTTATCTACTTGTGGAATTTATATACGAGGTAATAAATTTCTTTCTATCTCTTCCCACTTTCTAAAGTTTACTGAGGAATTTTCCCAACATTTTTCCTCAAGTCACTTATGGAAATCCTGCTCTGGAATCACTCTGGGAATTGTATCATTATCGTTTTGATAAGCAGTTGATGTTCTTAATGGATCTGTGGTGTGATTACCGGAATGTGCTTGGGGTAGTGGGTTCAATTTGTAATTATACTCTCCTGGTATTTTCCTTAATTTAACGAAGTGATGATGATACATTCACAAACTTTAACGTCTTCCTTTGCTTAACTTTTGGCAGCAGAATATGTTGACAAAAGTTTAGCAAAGGAAGTCTGAAGATATCATTAGTTCTCTTTGTCCAATATTTAGGTAGGTCAGATCACTCTCTTGTTGCGGTTAGAACAGTTACCAAAAAGCGGTCACTGGCTTGTCCTTCTTGGATGTCAAGGGGAAACCAGAGGAGTTAAGTAGGTAGTGGACACGGAGTCTTTTGTCCTGAGTCCTATACATGCCCTCTTAAAAATAGAGCTATGATGTAAAGTGCCTCTCACTAGATTACTAATTGCAGTTTTACAAAAATTAGGTCAGGAAGACATTCAAGCTAGCAAACGAAGCATCAGGCACTCGAATTATAAGCAAATATAATCAAGGCTAAACGGAATTTACGTATAAAAACAACAATTAGCCGACATTCATTTACGCGTTGAAAAGGGGTATTGTGCGGTTCACCCGGAAGGCGGTTAGATAACGGCTCGCCGTCAGTCTGACCTATTTCGACCTCGTCAGCTAGTCAGCTTGCCTGACGGTGTATATGTTAGGATGATACCTTTGTGTTTAGCGGGCATTATCCGAATATTTTTGTATTTGTTTTTATTTTTATTTGTGTGTATGTAGATGACCTTTTGATTGCAATATGGGCAAGAAACATTCATAGCAGCCACGTGATCACTTCTTTTTCCCTGTGGGCTTGTTTTCCATAGGTATTTGATTTCTGCATATTATAATATATACTATACCACCCTATTAGGGCTATTTTCTCCCATCCTAGCTCACAATTTTGGCTTCTTTTATGTAAGTATGTATGTATAATTGCATAATACTATAACATTATAAATAGAATGTAACTCAGTCTGTCTGTGCGTTACACTTTCACGCCTAAATCGTCGAATCTATTTTGATAATATTAAGAACACATTGGGAAAGTAATACTGTTATACTTATATTAAGAAGGACTTGAAGTAAAAACTTACGTAACTTTTTGACTCTAGAATGAGACGAAACTTTGTAGTTATAAAGGTAATACTATCACCAAATCCATGTTCCTTCACTAAAGTGAATCTTTTAAACTTATTACGGAAGTCTAATTGATACGATTACATAAAACAAGTTTTCAAATCAGTCATTTGTGTAACAGAAAAAATAAGAATTTTAAAAGTCCACAATGCTGGTAATAGCCACTCTGTACATTTCGTAATGAGGAAATAAATCAACCAAGTAGAAAAGTGGCAGGCAATCGCGTTCCTTCCAGGCGACGTCAGTTTGGGTATCCGAAGCCAGCGTTGTTAGACCTTCGGAGCTTCGTCAGAAGACGCTTCTTCAGTACAAAGTTTAGTTGGGCAAAGGATAGGGTTGGTAGTAATAAAAAACAACAATGAACTGTTCAAAATATTAAGTGTGACCCGAGATATTCCATCACCAAAGATAAAACCGACTCATGAGTAAATTTTTTCCTATTGCGCTTCGTTTGGTGAGTGAGAGTACAAGAGAACCGATTACCTTTTCCTCCTCTTTTCCTTATGTGCCCATCTCCGGTTCCGCCAGTTATTTGTGAAAACCGCTTAGCGATCTTAGTGCATAGTGGGACCAAGTAGTCTCGAGCCCACACACAGCCGCAGATCTCGCTAGACTGTACGGTGCCTCAACGCGTTCTCATCTGCAAAAAAACCCCAGTCCTTCCTCTTCACTGTCCTTCAATATTATTTTTCGCAAATGAAGATCTTTCAAACGCATTAGAGATCGTAGGTACAGTTGTCCATGAACGCTTATCCAGTTACAGTTTCTCTTTTGCATACCTCTTAAAAAATTACAAACAGACTCAATTTTATATCAACACGCACAAATACTGTCAGCCCTAACCCAAAGGCCAACTTACACTGGTATTTATTTGTTCCCTATCTCTTACAGCTTGCGTCCGAAGCGTTCGCGCGTTCTGTGAATCCACTCCTTTATTCGTGTTTTAGTGACGTCATTTTTCAGGAGGGTTAAATTATTTCGTGTTGTCGTATAGGTGTAGCGAAGGTTACGGAACGCGTTTGTCAAGGAAGGGAATTGGTTTGGGGGGAGGGTTCAGGGTTTCTGGGTATTGATTGTTCCAAGGATTGGGAGCTGGTAGATGTTGCGTTTGGAAGAGATCGTTTGTCATTTATTGTTGTGGTAAGGTTGACAACAGATTGAACACCTAGTTTGATTATGCTACAAAATGTATTACAGTGGGTTTAGAGAACAATAAAATTTCATATTTTGACGTTGAATCTCTATGTGCTTTTAAAAAATTGATTCTATTTGATGAAACGGTGAGGAGTTAGTTCTGCGAAACCGTGCAAACCCTATTATTTTTTTATGTAAAAAATCTTCTCAATTATTAATTTGACATTGTTGATGTTACTCATTGGCCACAAATCATCACTTTTTTAAAGATCTTTAAGGCTAAAATTCTAAGCACTGGTCACCATATTAGTATTGTCAGAGGGCATCCAGAGAAACTTCAATGGCGGCAGAATTCACTCTGTCGGGTTATCCAGTCAGACAATTACAATCCAGCCATCATTTAGGACATAGACACAATAATCTTCTTAGAGTATAGTCAGTATCTTTCACGGATAAAAAAAATAATAAAATTACCTAATTTATGATCTCTGGAAGCCAAGCTTGAGATCTTTAGTTTTAATCGCAAAACGTTCTATGTATTTTTATATGTACGTATTTATCACCTCGTGAGAAAACACTAGTTGTGTGTTGTTGAGAAAACACTGTTCCTTCACTAGTTTGGGACAAAATGTTCGAAAGAAGTGAATAAATATAAATAAAATCTATCACAGATCCTTACATGTATCTTTTACCATAATTAGAGTGTGGGAAAACCACAAGTTAGCTATTTCTGTTTTAATCAAAGTCGGTAATGCGGAACTGTTTCTATACATAGTCAAAAACTTATAAAGTTATTCCTTTACCTTTGAGGAAGATTTGTCTTTGAAGTGAAGGATCCCGAACGCACGACCGCACAAGCACTGACATTTCTTCACCGAGATTGTTTGCAAAGGTTAAACTAATACATAGAGTAATGATTTAGTATTGGAAAGCATCTTTCGAGTTTCGAGTCCTTGATTGAAAGTGTTGATAAAAAAAATCTTAATTTTATTATTGTACTATCGCCTCCGTGAAACAGTGGCTAAGCCGCTCGGGTATAAAACTCGAACCTACCACAGGTGAAATCTGCTGCCATAATAGCTTTGGCTGTGTTCCGGCAATTTTAAGGCCGGGAGCCAGTACACCTGAATTTGAAGACTCGAAGATCAGAGGAGTCTGGCAGCACATTGAGCGACGCTTCCTGATGAAGTGTCCTTCAATGGAATAGGCCGCAGTGGCCGCTTACTATCAGGTGAGCTGCGATTCAGTCTGCCAACTGATGTGGTATAAAAAAACACTAGTACTACTAGTACTAGTAGTAGTAGTAGGTACTAGCTCCACTCTCAGGTCAGGGTAAGCATGCACCATGATCCAGGACTAAATGTGCGGCTTACAAATAACTTCAGATTTTTTTTATATAGGGTCAGTCAGGATGACCTCACTCCACCTGATGGTAAGCGGAAGTGAGGTCCAAATATGAGGTTGACTGACTCAATAGATCATAGTACCGATTGCGCCAGTCACCCTCACCCTGAAGGCCTGCATAGATGCCGCTTCACGCCCCGCCTGAAAAGCCCAGGATTATAGGAGGAAGGAAACAAACAGATTCTTTGTCTCATAAGACTATTGTTTTATATCTTGGTAACTCTAGTTTGATAGATACTTATTATCTTAGTACATTTGTGTCTTATGATTATGTATTGTATGGAAGTGTGTACTTAGATATTAACAGCAAAACACCAATGGTTTTCAATTATCATTAATATATTATTATTAAAGCCTCGACGGTCTAGTGGTTTAAGTACCGGGCCGAGATCTCGGGGTCCTTGGTTCAATTCCCGGGTCGAGCTAACTTTGTGTCGGTTTTTTCGGACACTGCTCGGGTTTGTGATCACCAATCCGCATTTGGCAAGCGTGGTGATTAAGCCAGTACCCATCATTGTAGCCATAACTTGATTTCAAGGATGGAGGCCTTTGCCCTGCAGTGGGACATTAATAGGCTGATACGTACGTATTATTATTAAACTGTGTGTTTGAAAAATATTTCTTCTGAAGGGACTGGAACGCATGGTTTTTCACTATTACGTTCCGAATAGCAACCCTTATAAAACAATCGGTTCACTGCGAGTGGTAATATCAACTCTATGTTACTTCCAAGCAATAAATCAACTTAGTGGAATTACTTGCTCAAGCCCTTGATAAACCCAAATATATAGTCTATGTAATAGCGAGCCCAATGGGAAACTAATTTCAGACCGCGGCTTCGCTTACTTAGAATTTCGTTTAACTTCCTTCTGTAAGAGACTCGCGGGAGCAATTGAGTATTGTAGAAAACCTGGATTATAACACAATTTTCTACAAGCTTTGTTCTCTTAGAAAATTTATATAAATATATTATTGAGCGTCTTCGTTGGTCTAGTTGTTTAAGTAGGTACCTGGATGTGGTCTTGAAGTCTTGGGTTCAATTCCCGGATCGAGCAAAATAAGTGTTATGTAGTTTTTTTCGAACTCAGCTTCGGTGCGTACAAATCCGCATTTGCCAAGTGTGGTTTTAAATTATAGCAATAACATGGTTGTCTTTGCCCTGCAGTGGGATAATAATAGGCCGATACTTTTACATAATGTTTCTTGTGTTTTTAACGATTATAAATAACAAAATGTGTTATAATTATTTATTATTCATTTTGTTACAGGTAATGTTTGATCATTGGCCATATACGAGTATTTAACGTAAGTGTTACTATGTTTACAGTCGAGACAGTAGACTGTACTTTTCACTAAAGTGTGGATAGTAACAAAATTAGAGTAAGGTTCACAAATTTCACAATGAGTTAGCTTTAGCCTTCAACAATTAGAAAAAATTTCCATTAAAAAATTCTTCTTAATAATATCTTATAAATCGCAATACTTGACTAAAACTAAAATAACCAAAATGAGTCTTGAATTCCGACAATAAAAGATAAATCCCATTACAAAACTGCTAATAAAATATAATCCCAATTTGTCATTAAAAAGATTCCTTCAGATATTTACTACATAACCAATCTTATGAAATTCGAGTTTGGACATTCAGAGTTACAGTCATGGTAATATCAACTCTTTGTCATTATATTAAGGGCGGTTACACAATGTCTCTGTTAAAAGGTTTATCGGTAGTACGAGGGTGTATCCCGCAAATCACAGTCGGAATTTGAAGGAAAACCAATATTGGCACTGCCAATATAATATTTCGCTAAATAACCCTTACTATTAAGGGTAGTTGAGGTACCTAATTGGAATCGCTTTTAGATATTTTTGTAATCTTTCGTTACTTAAGTTGAACATTTCATGGGAAAAATCTTGGTATAATTATTACCTCGTGTGAAGATGACGTAGGTCATATAAAAAAATAAATAAACAAATCTCATTTAATATTATAAAGAGGAAAGATTTGATTGTTTGTTTGTTTGTATTGAATAGGCTCCGAAACTACTGAACCGATTTGAATAATTCTTTCACTGTTGGAAAGATAAACTATCCCTGGGTAACATAGGGTACTTTTGATCCCGTAGATGTGTGGGGAAGGGGGCGATATTTGAAAAAAGAAATTACGCGCGGGTGAAACCGCGGGCGGAAGGCTAGTAATAAATATATAAACTACTTAATATTGAAAGCATAAAAAACATTTATCTGACCCTAAAGTAGCTTATGCTTTTTTAATAAGTTATTGGTGAGAGATCAGAAACAACTATAGATACACAAAAAGATACCTAGACCAAATAATCATAAATAAATGTTTTTCAGAGTGGACATTATTTTCAGGCTTGTATAAGAATATATTATCCTAAATTTTCATTGGTGGAGAGCCAGTATGATATAAAAGAAAATCTCCATTATTAGTATTTGAACGCATCAAATATGGCCATCAAACACATAATAGACCAAATAATCGAACCAATAGAAAAAATAATAGTCGAACAAAATAGCAACGCAATGAATTATAGTCATCTCTTTCCCTCGTATAGGGATTTCTAAGGATAGCGAGATTCGTTATCACAATGTCCCCTTAAGGGCTCTCGTGGACCCTTTTCAGTAGGTAGTGGACCATTGTTGTATGAGGAGTTGTGATTTTCCCCACTTAACTAGATTTTTCCATAGTTTGTTTTTGTTTGCAGAATAGTTCCATTCGATTTCGGATCCGAACTAATATTATTTCACTGACTCGATGTCGTTGTGTGATTTATCGTGGCGCAGCGAGGCGCTCGTGGCGCAGCTGTGACAGTGGTTCGTTAGAGATAACGAGAGTCAAGCTACCCACGCCGCGGTCGGTTAATGGATGGGGGACCATTCTGATTACATTTAGTGACATTAACTTTGAGCGTCTCCGTGCTTCGGAAGGCACGTTAAGCTGTCGGTCCCTGCTGATAATTACTATGATATTAGTCTTCAAGCCTAATCAGAGGCCTAACATCTGACATTAAGGTTGGCCACTTTCCTTACGCACCCCTCCACTAACCCGCACTAGGCCAGCGTGGTGGAGTATGGCCCACACTATCTCACAATTGAGATAAGGCCTGTGTCGCAGCAGTGGGAACGTATATACTATATAGGCTGATGACGATATCGTATTTGACCCAGAGTGTTTGTTCGAATCCCGTACGAATGCTAGAGGAGTCACCTGATGGTAAGTGATTGCTCATGGACACCTGCATGCAGTTGCATTACCGGCCTTTAAGAAAAGTTATCCCCCCCCCCCTTGCCTTTTTTTTCGGAGGAGAATGCGTTTATGCACCTTAACCGCAGCCTAGGTACACCTGCGCCCGTGTGTGGGACTCGAGACTAAAGCGTCCACTACCCACTAAACTTCCCCGGTTCCCCTTCACACCCGATTGGGACGAGCCGGTTCCAGCGTTGACCAGCCCTCCCCCCCCCCCCCATTTGCCCTGTCAGTTTTCTCTGGACTAAGGAAAGATCTTAGAATTGACTTTAAAGTAGAGAAAGGTTAAGTTTGTGCTTAGTATAAATTACATGCGTGTTATGTTATGAGTAAGTACCCATATTAAAAAAAAAATATGTTGAAAATTCTTTATTGGCCACAATCACCCAAAATAATAAAAACGGCGAAATTATCCGGAGGTCGCTTGAAAATTGATATTTTATTAGCCATTCGTAGCAATGAACTACATTTTATTATTAATAGGGTTCCATTGGTCAATTAAAAAACATAAAATAAGTATAAGTATTAGTATTAGCACAGAGATGTCTCTGGTCTGTGAGTATTAGCCTATTTAATGTAATGCAGGGTAAAATTAAATGCTTCCATCACTGAAATTATGTGGTAGAGCGCATGACTCTATGCCAGAGGCAGCAAACGAGCCAGCTGGTCGCCTGATGGTAAGCAATCACCGCCGCCCATGGACATCTGCAACACCAGAGGGATCGCTGATGCGTTGCCGGCCTTTTAAGATAGAGTACTGTCGTTTCTTGAAGGTCTTTAAGCCGTTACCGTCAGAAAATACTGCTGCAGTGAGATTGTTCCACAAAACTGTAGTTCGGATGTATTGATACGTCAATGGCAACAATGGTCACTGACCATCATGTAGGCTGCGTGCCTGTCTGGCAATTGAACTAACATAAAAAATGGGTAAGCTAATATTATTTATATACGGAACCATACAAACTTTGTACTCATATTTCAATACGCACTTTGCCACTTTTTACGTCGTTTTGTTAGAGGGCAGTTCGTTTTTATGACACTAGAATTAGGTTAAAGTCCACCTCTTTGGCGAATTCTCCTTAGGCTGTATAATTGAGCCCTAATTATTTAGTTCAGTGCTTGAGGACATAAAACTGATTTGATAAATGAAGTTTAATTTTCTTAATAACCAGGAGGTTTTATCTGAAGTGCAAAAGTCGACAAATGTACTATTCATCCTACTAATTGTTATGCAAAAAGGTGATGTCCAAAAAAAAACCCAGAGTCGACAGGAATGAAATGTGTACTAATGGATTGGCATTAAAATATAATATAATGTTGCCAAAACGGCAACCCTGAAATCGTTATAGTATAGGAGCTAGGAGCAAAATAAAATAAGTAAGAAATTCGTATAAAACAATAATTAAAATAAGTTTACATCATGTTGTTGCTTAATATAACGTTGTTTTAATGTTGTATCACGTGTGTTAAACATGATAGTTATCATTAACACATTTCACAAGCAACAGCAACATAATAACAACAGCATATTAAATCACAACATAAAAAAGACTGTTTTTTGTATATATTTTTTCTTTTGGCCCATGGATACTACAATCGTTATAGTACTGTGTGTATTATTGGTAATTCTGTGGCTAAAGATTGCAAATAAAATAATAATTGGTATAGTAGAGGAGCTAAAAGCCAAAAAAACTAAGTTAAAAATCGTTTAAAAATAATAAAAATACGTTATGTTGTGGGTGTGAATATCGTTGTTATTAAAATTATGCATATCATTTAAACTTATCAAAATAAGACTTACATTATAGAAATAAATGATTTAACAACAACTGCTGATACAACCTCATTACATATTATCACCCCATTCAGTGTAAATATAAAAACGTTGTGTCAAAGTGTCATTCTTGTGTACATTCATGTGTAACACAAATTGTTGTGGATAAGAATGTCGTTGTTATTACGATTTAAATCTTTGGTTATTATAGGTAATTGTAATATTATTAAAACTTATCACAATAAGACTTACATTATGAAAATAAATGTTTAACAACGATATTCTCACCCACAACATGGCTCTTAGCTCCTATACTATACCAATTATTTTTATATTTGCAATCTTTAGCCACAGAATTACCAATAATACACACAGTACTATAACGATTGTAGTGTGTATGGGCCAAAAACAGAGTCTTTGTTATGTTGTGATTTAATATGATGTTGTTATTATGTTGCTGTTGCTTGTGAAATGTGTTGATGATAATTATCATGTACAACAAAAGTGATACAACATTAAAACAACGACAAACTTATTTTTATTACTGTTTTATACGAATATTTTACATATTTTGTTTTGCTCCTAGCTCCTATACTATAACGATTTCCGGGTTGCCCCCTTGGTAACATTATATTGTATTTCAATGTCAATCCATTGATATACATTTCATTCCTGTCGATTCTGGGTTTTTGTTCCATACATTTTTGGACATCTCCTTTGTGACATCTTTGGACATTATTCACACTTCTAGCCCCAAACTAAGCATAGCTTGTACTATGGTTGCTAGAGAACGGATAAACATTACAAATATACTTTTTCTTGTAAATACATTCATATTATAACTACATAGAAATACCCAGACCGATACAAACGAACATGTTCATGCAAACAAATGTTTGTACCGTGCAGGGATCGAACCCGTGACCCTTGGTGTAATAGCTGACTACTCAATCAATACACAAAACGGTTCAAATAAAAATAAAATAAAACTCTTTACCATTTATTAAAGCAGAATAGTTTAGCGTCCGTAAAATAATGATTCTGTATGTAGTTGGCTTGATTCCCAAGGAAGGCCTGTTTAGTGTTATACTGTACTTAAGATGCGTTAAACCTACAAGAGGAAGAACAATACGGAATACCTTAGCACCGGTGCAAATACTCATAAATACCCCCTGGAATATTCATTGTAGTTTAAGACCGTTAATATCATACGCCAGTGTTTGCAGTATGCGCAAAAATACGTTGTTTCGTCCATTTCACTAATACTAGCATGCACGCAGTTCGGCCTAAATAGAGGCGGCCACGCTATGCGGTTTAGGCAGACTGTCCTTTTCGATATATTTTTAACCCCTGACGCAAAAGAAAAGTGTCATAAGTTTGACTTGTCAGTCTGTGGCACCGTACCTTCTGAATGAATTTATCGATTTAGATGCCGTTTTTAATCTAAAGCCTAGCCCTGAAATACATCTAGAAAAATATATTATTTTAGGTACTTAATGGGGGAGGACAAAGTTTTGGCAGTGGAAAGAAACTCTTTTGTGTTGCCAACGTATTGTTTTCGCTTTATATTACAGGGTCGGCGAAGCTTCTGATTAATATTGTTCTGTGCTGATGATAAAACGAAGCCGCTTATCATCAGCCTGGACCGTAGGCAAACTCGTGGCATAAAAAAGACACACTTGGTATTTATAGTATGTATTCATAAAAATATAAAATTTTATGTCACCAAATACACGAAATATTTAAAAGACTAAAACAACGCAACAATATTTTATAATCCATGCTAAAAGTACCGCTATCACAAAATCTCCTAATCTGATCATTCAACCCCAAACCGACACGGAATTTCAAGGCTACAATGTATTTATTTCACCTCATCAGGAAATTATGGTGACCCTACTTTACAGTGGACCACGCAACTCTCCACCTTAGAGCTTAAGGAATAGAGTATTATTTTATTTGGTGGAGTTGTTTAATAAACCTCAGGTGGACTGGACGGCGCCGTGAAAGCGATCGATCATGCACCATAATTACCTACTTGTCCTTAGTAGTTTTATGTTATTTGCGACAAACCCCATTATGTGGTAACGTGGGTCGATTTAACTCCCTTGAAATATAAATTTGATTGGGCTTTGTGAATGAGTGAGCGAGTGTTTTTGGGTTAATTAGTACTGGGGTTTCTGACTGCCGAACTGTGGCGCTGTAAATATGAAGAACTAGAAATATGTTTTGTAATTCTGTTTTCTATTATACGTTATGGCTTTACTTAAAGGTATCAGGAAAATTATGTTTTTTAAAGCAGCTTTTGTGACTGAAAGCCAATACGGCTTATTCCATTGAGGGACACTTAACCTAGAAGCATCGCTCAATGTGCTGTCACATGAATACATATTATGTTCATCTACATGACTGGTTATATATCTACATGGTGCAGTGGCCATTAGTAAGTCATATTTTATAGCGACTGCCACGCCAGGGGTCTTGTGTTAAAATTACTAGTCGTACCTACCAAAAAAAAAAAACAATTTACTTATTCTGCTCAAAAAATACTCAATCACAGGTTGGAGTCTGGAAGTCGGCAAGGTCGGGTACACGTCGACTAACCGCGCGACTTATAACGTTAATCCTGCTCCTGATCTCTCTTCGGTGTTGTTAGACTGCAAAGTGCAGTCCTATCGTGTCAAAATGAGAGAGAGGACATAGGACAAAGAGACTACACCTGTGCTTGCGCACTCACTTGTGCCTATATCCTACGTAGTTGGTAGATCGTAAAGATTGGTAGCCCTAGCTGAAAACTCGACTCGGAGGACATAATACCATCATCAATGTAATTTTTATTTTAATCAATGTAATAATTATTTCATAAGTGGGTGGACGTAGAGATGATAAGACGATTGAAAAGCGAGTTTACATAAATATGTTTTCTCCTTGAGACTAAATAAGGGCAAGAGACAAACTAGAGTAATTTCTTAATACAAAATGGTCAAGTTCGAGCCGGGCAAAAGCATCCAGGGTTCCATTCAAAAATATTTTTTCTGTGATTCTTTGTATAACCATATTTTTATACTTTTTTCATTTGTTGTTGGTATGAGGACCTGGTGATCTATCACACAAATTTTCATCAACCTATTTGGAAACCTGTTTTGCACAAGTTATATGATCGGTTTTTTAATTACCTTTCTGATGAGTCCTTTTTTTAAGGCAACTTTATTTGTACTGTGAGTCTAAATTTTATGCTTAAAATGATTCTAATTCACTTAAGTATTAATTGCTTTGAGGGTGTCAAAACATGCAGCATCAACCGCCGTAGCTTTTGATGGCACTGACATTTAATTTATTTTACGCTCCAAGGGATTTCAGATACAAGCATCTGATATTTAGTCGCGTTTCCCGCAGCCTAGAAGACTGCGGCCGTGTGTGGGAAATGGGACTTACAACTTAAGAAGTTTATCCCACTTCCAAAATATTACCTTAAGATTTCTTTCAGTTTAAACGCATGAAAATTCGCGGTTTATTTTCTACTTTTTTTTTATAAAACTCGACGTTTCGACTGCTTTGGAGCAATAGTGCGGAAATAACACGAATATTACTCACACCCGAAAAGAGACGAGCTGAAATATCCGTCTAGTGGCGACGGATGGACAACAAATTGTGATGATAAGTAGGTATTACATTTGTTCTTTTTGGGCACGGAACCCTAAACATAACTAAGAATTTCAAGGTACTAAATAATGTCTTGCAAAATACCTAGTTTTAATCTAGAATTTATAAAACACAGTTACATAAAATGAGTCCTTTGCGTGTCATTCGATTGTACGAAACATCTTGTGAAAATATTTACCGAATAACTGAATCATTTTCATTTACTTAGAGGACAACACAAAGGCGTTTGTAAAAATATTTAAATAATAACGGTTTGATCTCACGATTTTGAATATCGTTATTTTAATAGGGCTGTCTGGACACGTAGGGCCGATGAACCGAAGTCTCATATATATTATACATTATATTATTATAAAGAGGAAAGATTTGATTGTTTGTCAAGTATTGAATAGGTTCCAAAACTACTGAACCGATTTGAATAATTATTTCACTGTTGAAAAGCTACACTATCCCCCAGTGAACATAGGGTACATTTGATCCCAGAAATGGAGGGGGAAGGGGGGGATATTTCAAAAAAGGAATTACGCGCGGGTGAAACCGCGGGCGGAAGGCTATTGTTTACTAAAGGTTGATTACTAGATTAGGTACCGAGAATTCAATTGCTAATAATTACATTAAAAGCATAGGGATGTAACGACCGCATCGCCCGCTGGAGAGGGTTAAGGCTCTTCATATCGACTGAATTGATGACCTAGTTAATAGGGGGATGACTGAAGGGGGGAATGCTATGTGTAGTGGACTGTAGGGTTGGCAAGAATAGAATGTTAAAAGTAAGGAACAGATTAATGCAATAAAAAGTGAAACTTTCTTGTGGGTAAATCCTAATCTTACTAATATTATAAATGCGAATGTCTGGATTTTTGGATGTTTGTTACTCAATCACGCTTAAACGGCTGACGGATTTAGATGAAATTTGGCACACGTATTTTTTATAACCCGGATTAGGACATATGCTATAACATTCCAACGGGAAACGTCTCATTCCCGCGGGATATTTGAAAAAAAGAAATTACGCGCGGTTGAAACCGCGGGCGTAAAGCTAGTTATGTATAAAGTTGGCTGGCAGATGTTCTTGATAATGTATCTATCAGTAAACGAGATTCTGTCCCTGTTTGTATAGCCCGACCATTCAAATAAAAACCTCGCCATATTGCGGAAAAATATTGGAACTAATTTCTTGAAGTGGCAACAATCAAATAAAAAAACAATAAGATGTCATTCATTATTGCTGTCTGACAAAGTGTGATGTCAATTATTGTCAACCGTGCGTTGTTATTATTGGATATTGTTCGTTATTTGTGAGTATAACCATAATAACTTAGTGTTGCTATAACCATGGCTAATGTGGCGCCTCCAGAGCAGGTTTTTTATTTTCTTGGTCAGGCTATAAGCATGTTTATCCTTTGTCAGGTTCCATGTGTCTCACTAGCGCAAGTTTTGCTTGGTTTGGGGTTTATATAGATAGCTAGGCTGTTTAAGGAATGTCTATAATATTTTTTACTAAATTAACATTTCAACGGAACCCTTAAAATATAAAATAACATACACAAAAAAACATTTCGAAATAGTAACGGCAGTGGCTTTTTCAATGATCCCTATTTAAAACAGAACCGGCCTGTTGGCTTTTCCTGAATAAGTAATCGACTACGCTACAACGCAATTCAGACTCCATCACTCTTCTCAAAAGGTCGAATATTGCACAGCGGTAAAAACACTCGAATGCACTCTTTTGACGATATTGTTTGATGTTCACCTGTTTTGTGCAGTGAAAATTAAAAGTGATACATTTTTCATGATTTTTAAACGGTAATTGGTGCGATGGTTATTTTTAATGGCCTTTTGTTTTGTTATAACGTGTTTTGTAGGTATATTTTATAGTGACCATACTTATCTTGCTTTGTGGTCCGTTGACTGATACCTGTGGTTGTGTTTGGGATTCGAGACAAGAAGCGGAACACTACCCACTAAACTCCCCCATTTTCCCTTTTCCACCCGATTGGGACGAGGTGGATCCAGCGGCGGATTTGCGGTGAAGTAAAATTGGGGTTTAGTAGTGGTAGAGCCATGCTGTTTTACAGTACGAATGGGCCGGCTCGTCCGGGGAAGTACCACTCTTATAACACCAGCGTGAAATAGTAGTGACTCCTATAGCGTTTGGTATGTAAGAGTGCCGGAGGCCTACACGCCCCCTTAAAAGGCCGGCAACGCATCAGCGATCCCTCTGGTATTGCAGATGTCCACGGGCGGCGGTGATTGCGATTCGCTGGCTCGTTGGCCGCCTCTGACATAAAAAAAACGCGCGATCCCCAGTATCGACGCTAAAGGAAGAAAGAAGTTGTTCTTTCGAGATGGGTTGTTGCTAAAATATAATGCTTTGATAGTAGTCTATCGAAGCATTATATTTTGTAGCTTCTTTATGTAAATGTACTAAGTAAGTTCTCAATCTTCGCGGAACAAGGTTCGATAACTGAAATCTCGAGTTCAAAGCCTGGCTTGCGTGGTAGATTGTGGCTTGATCTTCCGAAGTTCTTGGTGGTAAAACTTTTACAATCCGACTGGCAATTTATCATAATAAAACAATAACTTTTGCTGTATTCAAACAACTTCGTGTAGGTATAGATGCCCTTATGTGAGTAACTACTTAAAGCGTGTAAAATAACTCGGTTACAATTTTTTTTGACACATGTATAATTTATTTTAGCTAGCACTCTGCTATGCTATTTTATGCTGAGTAGCAGTTACTTGAAAGAAAAGGCACCAAAGATCATAAAACCTTATACCATAGTAGCGATGCTTCCTAGCGAAATTATAGTTAACATTATCATTTTTTTTTGAAGGAGAATGCATTTATGCACCATAACCGCAGGCTAGCTACACCTGCAGCCATGTGTGGGACTCGAGACAAAAGCGTCCACTACCTACTAAACTCCCCCGGTTTCTCCTTCACACCCGATTGGGACGAGCCGGTGCCAGCCTTGTGGCTATTGACCAGCCTATAGTTATCATTATCATGGCGAAGTGTCCCTTAACAATTTTAATTTTTTATTATCATTTTTATTCTTGTTGCTATGTTCAACAACTCCAAACATATTTTGCTTCACCTGAGAATCAAACCCAGTATCACGTGATATCGAAGCCACTAGACTAACTAGACTTCATAATCTATAAAAACCTCACTTACAAAAAAATCCATTTACTCTTTAGTAAATTACTTTGACCGAGCCATGTTTTTATTTCTCCCTTTCAATTGTCACGAAAAGGACAGTAATAGAGTCGAATCAGTCAGGCAAAAAACAAATGAACCCCGCCGGGTCACATAATGTGACAAAAGTGACACACTGCTGGATGACGCGCGGGGCGTGTCGCCGGCTAATGTGTGAGCAGAGCAAGCGGTGGGCGACGAGCGATCGCACGAGCGAGCGATTTGAAAAGCAAACATTGGGTGCCAAAAAAATGTTTTTGCTATTGTACGCTTAGTTAACACTTAACACATTGAGTGAACTTCCTGGCTAAGTTTCCCTCAATGGAATAGGCCGCAGTGATCGTTTACCATCAGGTGGGTTGCGTGTCATTCTGCCAATTGGTGCTGCATAATAGAAAACTAAAAATAATTTATTTTTTCATTTATGGACACAACATAAAAATTTATTAAAAAAAATATACAATTATTATTGATGCTAGTACTGACTTCGAGCCGAGCTCGACCCGCTTGTCATCCACTACTAGACATAAGACATTTCCATAGGCCAAACTTTTAATTTCTTTTTCTTTTCAATTGCCATCAAATGGAAGCCACTCAGGCAAAAACTAATGAATAGCGGGTTACATAATGTGACAAAATGGGCGTGACACCTACTAATGTAAGTTGGTCTATACATGTAGGTGAACTTAGTCGTAAAGTCATTTCCACTTTTCGAGCTCTTTACAGGTTTAAAAATTTTCTTCCAATTCCCACTAAAATCACTCTTGTTCAAGCCCTTATCCTTCCCTTAATTGATTACGCGGATGTGTGTACTACTGATTTGAATAAAGATCTTCTCAACAAATTGAATCGTTTAGTTAACAATGGTATACGTTTCATTTTCAACCTTCGTAAATTTGATCACGTTTCTTCCTTTCGCACTAAGCTTAATTGGTTACCTATCCCACTTCGACGTAATGTCCGAATTCTCACTACTCTCTTTTCTATCCTAAACGATCCACACGCTCCAGTTCAAGCTTCTTAGCTCGACACATTCTCGTCAGCTACGCTCCTCAAATAAAACAGTTCTAGCTACTCCCTCTCACCGGTCCGGTTTTGTCTCCAACTCTTTTTGTGTAACGTCTATTAGGCTTTGGAATGCTCTCCCCGAGAACATCAGAGTACGGGCACCGAGTCGGATGTCTTTTAAGTTCCTTCTCCGAAAACATTATCTCCAGACTTCCCTAGCATCGTCATTCACCTGTCCCAATCATTAACCAGCGTCATTTCTCTCTCTTTTGTTTTACTCTTTATTATTATTATTATATATACATATATATTATATATATATATATATATTTATCCCGCAAACAATGTGACGTCCCCCTATGGTAAAAGTGCATTCAAAGTGGCGTCCACCGTCATTTGGCGTCCGCATACCGGACGCCACTTTGTTGGAGAGCAGCACTTAGGTCCTTTCGGTCCTAGCTAAGCGTAGTACAATAATCGATGGAAGCCAAAAATCGTGTAAATGGCTGCAAATAAATATTAAAAAGTTCCAGAAAAAATCTCAGCGCACCTGTGGCGCTGCTGTCGCGCGTATATTCAAAAAATGTATATCCAGAAAATTTCCTGACCACGGACTCGCCTTTTTGGCGTCCACCAATGCGACGTTGCCACCCCGATCTGGCCTCTTCGACAAGAGGTCAAAAGTAATATTTAAGCAATTTAAACAATATACATCGTATTTGGTCACGTACGCGATGCGTAATATTTGGCGTCCGCTATTTCGCAAAATATATAAATCTTTAAAGAATTAAAAATTCAACTCGAATGTTATTAAGTATGGTAAAAAGATAGCAATGTCCGTTGGTCTGTTACATTTTGACACTTAAACTGAACCGATTAGAATAAATTTAGTGAAGGACATATTTGTCTGTTTGTACACGCTAATTTCCGGAACTACATGATGGATTTGAATGAAACTTTTTTTATATATAAAGCTATACTAAGCCTGGGCAACATGCTTCTGGGAACTAACACCTGGTGTAGAACCACAGGACACCAGCTAAACTACCTCTAATTTATGAGTTATAAAAATTGCACCCTAGTAAAAATGGTGTCTGATGAGCTGCCGGAATAATAAAATCGAAGAATAAGAACATATATTCTGATGTGGAACTCTAAGTACCTAGCTTTACTATACCATAATATAGGAATGATTTATCTAAGCAAAATTTGTTCAAATTGAAGACCTTTTTTTCTAAGAAAATTTAATTTGAAATCCTCCATCTACTTTGGTATGATTAAAACTCCACGCGAACGAAGTCGCGGGCACTAGCTATCATATTTAGACGCCTAATGGCTATAAACGGACGCCGAATAACTGTATATGTGACGTTGAATAGCCTAGCGATCTTGAGGACGATTTTTTTTTCATTTTATAATAAACTAGCATTAGCCCGCGGCTTCACTCGCGTAGACCCTCTAAAGCACTATGAAACACCCCTGGGAAGTGAACTTCCAAAAACCATTTCTTAATGGGAATTTGCACATTATGAAGCACCGCTGTACAAATTTTCAAGTTTAGTCCTAACCCCCTTTTAACCCCTTGGGGGTAAATTTCCAAAATCCCGTTCTTAGTGGGATCTTATGCATTATAAAAAATCTCTGTACAAAATTTCAAGTTCCTAGGTCTTGTGGTTCGGGCTGTGTGTGTTGATTGTCAGTCAGTCAGTCGGTTTCCTCTTCTATAGATATTATAATATAGACTATCATGTCGTTATAAATATGAAAGGTAGGTACACAATCTACAAAATAGAATTAAATATTGTGTGAAAGACGGACATACATTTACCATTCAATCTATTCATATGCTCATTCCAACACAACAGACTTTTTACTTGTCGATACAATAAATAAAATTATAACATTGTGGCGTCCGTATATTTAAACAATTTACAAATATTGGAATAAATGAAATGTTGAACGGTGCACTACAGAAAAGCAATAGGAAAAGAAAGAGATAAAACACCCAAAGATGGCAACGTCGCACTTCCAAGTACCGTCCATCCTGTGAGGACGTCAAATAATCGATACAATAGTTAAAATACGATCAATATATAGAGGACGCCAAAAATGTATCACCATGGTTCGGAGGCCAAAAATGTTCGGGCATGACTGCAAGAAGAATATCGTGAAAGATAAACTTATCGAAAAATGACGTACCTCACGGTGCTAGAAATCAATAAACTAAGCAGTATTCATTGAGACATGTCAAAAAAAGTACGGGGAACCGGGGGACGTCGAAATGATGCAGAACGTGCCGGACGCCAAAATGCTTCTAGGATGTATATATATATATATATATATATATATATATATATTATTATATTTTATTTATGTTATTTTAATTTGTTTTAGACTTAATTATTTTATTTCATTTTTTTTTCTCTCTCTTTAGCCCGTTAGCACTACCCACCATTTTTTTTTTCTGCTTGGCCCAAAGGTTGACTGGCAGAGAATGCCATTAGTCATTAGGTCCGCCTTATGTACTCTTGATTGTGCATTAAAGTTTGAATAAATGAATAAATAAATAAATAAATAAATAATGTGTGAGCGGAGCGAGCGATAAGCAACGAGAGATCGCACGAGCGAGCGATTTAATGAAAGGAATGAAAAAATACTTACATAGTGTGGAATAAGTTTAGTAAATAATCTTCCATGCTGTGATAAACTTTTTCTCCACCTAAAGCTTAAGGCTTAAAGTGCCTTCAAAATTTTAAAGGGGAAAAATGTTTTTACCAAAATCGAAACCAAGTGCCGCGTTATGCAAGAAAAGCCGTTGTTTCTGCGCCTGATTTCTCTTCGCTCGTATCAGATTTCTGTCCCACTGTAAGTTATGAGAGTGAGGGAATAGAGAGTGCACTTGTGGTACTTGCGTAAGTACTTGCGCAAGAACTTATCTACTTGGTTAATCGTAAAGATTGGCCGCCTTAGCCGAAAACGCGGCAAGAAGGGGATAATGTTGCTTAGGAACCTCCGCAAATAAGGTTTCCTATCAAAAATCGCCGTCTCCTATGCCTTAAGACAGTCCTAATGTCCGCTCGTTTGTCTGCAGCTATCAAATTAGCGGCAGATTGCCCCTTTGGCCGCTAACCAGGTATAATGATGCGGCCAGCTCGTCGTTTACGACGCCGTTAAAGTTTTTCGGCCGTCGTTTAGATTGGTAAGTGATTACATCTGCCCGAGGTGAAGATAAAATAGTAATGAGAGTAGTTTAGTATGTTATATTGGACAGTCATCATTGTTTTTCGATGCTTCCTTAGAACAGTATTGTAAGTTAAGGAAAACTATTTTCAGATACTATATTTTTTGTTTTTTGACTGTTCGTCTATCTGGGTCGCGTTTTTGATAGTGACTCGTAGTTAAGCTCCAATGCACTCATGTAAAACTAAATATATTCCTGACGATTCCACAAATTTCAAGAATTTTAAAGTATTTAAAACTGCTTCTAAGAAACTAAGTTGTTACAGTTCTTGTAATATCATATTGATTTCCCTGAACAAATTAATGAACTGTCCGTGTAGCTGCTACTTGCTACACTGTAGCAAGACTTTTATCTAAATACTGTCAAGGATTTAGGAGCTCATAACTAGGCCCAACGCTGGGATTAGCTAATAGCCCACTATTATGACGAGCATTACGGACGCGTGATATTTTAACTTAATAACACTACGGAATAATGTGCCCTATAATAAGTACAAGCTGGGGTTTTCATGCGAGCGTATATTATTTTATTTTTCACAATGTTTTCTGTATTATTTTTTTTATTTTGTTACGTTATTTCAGTTTGACAGACAGGCACACTGGCCACCGGGTTTTGTTCGACCGAATTTCATATCTCTTTTCTTTTACGATGCTTTACTCAAAACCCTTACATATATTCTTGTTTGTAACTAATTACCCGCTCCGGCTTTGCACGGGTGGTGCAAAATAACGATACACAGTCCTTACAACAACAAATACGACAAAAAATGATATACCTAATTGATAAAGTCATTCTGAAGCTAAGCGCGCTTTAAAAACATAATGGATTTTTTTAAATACTGGTAAAATAGTGTAATAGAGTTTGATTGATCAAAATTCTGGCAAAAGTCTGAACATTGAGCGCTCAATCAACTCGACAGAAAACGCTCTGCTATCAGTGACACCACTGCCTTCCGCCTAAATTGCACTCATAGTTTCCTCTTTACCGCTGGGGTAATAAGCCAGGGCATGAATTACGCGGTCGTCGTGAAGGGCGCCGGGCAGCCAGGGCCACGCCGCGCTCACGTGTTAATGTGGCGTTAAGTGCCGGGAATCTCGCACGGACACATCTCGAAATGGTGTCAAATAGTTCTTGCTGCTATTAAGACGGGATTTTCTAGAACTTTTGTAGTAGTAGTATTTAAGTCAAAAGTGTAGTAGTAACATTCAGGTCAAAAGTGACACCAAATGTTTCGTGTAAATATACAGTTGGCGCTGGCTAGCCCGTTCCTTTGCTTGAACTTGGCTTGACACGCTGCCCGTGGTTAGATACGCGTAGCCGAAGGCTGAGTGCCGCTCAAACTATAGCCGTCACCCAAATTGCACTGGTGGTTTTCTCTTTAGCGTCGGTGTAATAAGACAGGGCATGAATTACGCGGTCGTCGTGAAGGGTCATGTGTTAATGTGCCGTTAAGTGCCGGGAATCTCGCCCGGACACATCTCGAAATGGTGTCAAAGACTTGCTGTTACGACGGGATTTCGCGAGTTAGGACTTGCCTTTTAGTAGTTATGTGTGATAGTGGGTATGTGGATAGACCATTTAGAACAACACGGTCTATAAAATAAATAAAAATACAGGGTGTCCAGGAAATAGTACGACATACTGCGGAGGTTGATAGCTGCCCAATACCTACCAAAATATCTTAATATTATGTTCAGCGAAATTTGACGGTTTTTTTTTTTTATAAATAGGCAGTCAGGATGACCTCACTCCACCTGATGGTAAGCGGAAGTGAGGTCCAAATGTAAGGTTGACTGGCTCAATAGATCATACCAATTGAGCCAGTCATCCTCACCCCGAAGGCCTGCATAGATGCCGCTTCACGCCCCGCCTGAAAAGCCCAGGATTATAGGAGGAAGGAAACACGTGAGCAGGAAGGGCATTCCATGCCCTAATGGCACGGGGCAAAAAAGAGGAACTATACCTCTTGGTACGGGCCACCAGTGTCTGGATGGTATGGGGATGGCAACGCAGTCCGGCGCGTGTTGTTCGGGAGTGGAAAGGGGAGGACGGGATGAGTTGGAATAACTCTTCAGAGCATTCCCCTATATAGAGACGGTAGAGAACACTAAGACTGGCAACGTCTCTACGTAACTGAAGAGGTTCTAGGGTCTTAGTCACCTCTTGATCACCAATAATACGGATAGCACGTCGCTGCAACCTGTCGAGAGCCTCCAATAAGTACTTTGCGGAACCATCCCAGTTGTGCTCAAGATTATATCGATATATCTTGACCGCAACCCTCGTAGCATGAAAAATAACAAACATAAAAGTGGAAATTGTTAGTAATCTAGAAAGTGTCTAGAACCAGACTCTCAATAAATGTGCGCAATCTTTGAATGGTAGATAAATATTCTTTCTACACCGATTCACGAATACTCCATCTGTCAAAGTAATGTCGGAGTAAAAAAATGTGTTTTGTGTTCGGTTTAGACAATACATCACAGGACGCGGTGACGTGTCGATTTTTTGCTATATATACCATATGTTGATAGATTACTGAACCAGATTGAGTCGGTGGTCTAGTGGTTAAAGTACTGGGCTATGATCCCAATTAAATTAAAGGGCTGGTTCAATTCTCAGTTCGGGCAAAGCCGGTGTCAGATTTATCGAACAAAGCTTCACTTCCTGGTGAAGTGTCCCTCAATGGAATAGGCAGCAGTGACCGCTTACCATCAGGTGGGCTGCATGTCTGTATGCCAACTGATATAGTATAAAAAAAAGAATTGGTGATCACAAATCTGAGCTGTGTTTGTAAAATTTAACATGAATTTTACACGACCGGACAATTTAAAATATTCTGACCCACCTACCTATCCGTATTCATATTTAAAACAGCTTGATAAATTAGGTCTCGACATTATTCTAATCGCAAGTATAAAAATAAACCTAGGGTTAGGCTTTCCTTTTTATTACTGCAGCGTAATTAAATCATAAATATTCGTCATTTTAAACACATTAAAAGATTAGTCGTGCTTGTAAACGATTATGAAACGTAAACCCATTGAAACAAGACAGGTTTTTACTTGAAGCAAAATTTCATCAATGTACAGTTAGATCAAAAATATTGTATAATATTATGATAATTAAAAAAAAACCTAACCTAACGCCTGGGTTCAATTCCCGGGTCGAGCTTACTTTGTGTCAGTTTTTTCGGACACTGCTCGGGTTTGTGATCACCAATTCGGACAATTCGGATTTTACAAGCGTATATTAAGCTAGAGTACCTTTCAATGATGGTAACGATAACTTGATTTCAAGGATGGAGGCCTTTGGTCCTAGTGGGTGGGACATTAATATGCAGATATACTTTACTTTTTTATACCTGTTTTTTTTTTAATTATCATTTATAATATTTTCCTAGCTATAGGTTTCTAATCAGTTTATTTATATCAGTCAACGTCAATATATGCTAGTCAACAAGTTTGAAGGCTAGTTTCACAAACGTCGACGTTTCTAATAATTCATTTGTCAGTTAACAATAAAGTAAAACTTTTTTCAACGGTCAAAACGGATAGCATCTAAGATACATATATTCAAAATGATTTATCAGAAACTTATCTTTCAGTTATGAAACTGGGCCTCGAAACTCGAAAACTTCAGAAAATATTGACGTTGACTGTATGTGTTTTAATTATGCATGCATGTGACTAATGGGAGGAGAAAATTATGAAATGTATTTTTAAAGGAAACACTATTTATATCTTTTCAATTCTGGTAAATGGTTGTTTCAATTTTTTATAAGCAAATTTAAAGTGCAAAAATGTGTGCGTGAGAGTAAGTGCTATCTTAAAGTAAATTGTTTTCGTCTTATAACTCAGTAGGAAATTAACTCTTAAAAGGCCGGCAACGCATCAGCGATCCCTCTGGTGTTGCAGATGTCCATGGGTGGCGATGATTGCTTACGATCAGTAGACCCGCTGACTCGTTTGCCACCTCTGACATAAAAAAAAACTGTTGTACTAGTCTAAATCGGGAATTTAACCCACGACTTCCAGTTTAATACCCGAGCTGCTTAGCCTCTATTTCACGGAGGTGATCATAAGTAGTTCACCGGCACAGAAGGGTTAAAATCGATCCGGAGTTCCGGGTAAAGGGAACTAATTACCCGGAGACCGGGTATCCCTGGGCGCCGGTAATTTGGCAAGAATGACAGTAACGACTTTAGACTCTTTATTGAAATAATAAACTCCGAACCCGAAGCGAATAAAAAGGCAGAATTAACTCCGTCCTTGAGTTGTTTTATATTTTTTTCATGATAGATTTAATGGTACAATGTTTTGAGCAGTCAGGTCAGGGTTCATAGTTTTGGAAAAACTCTTTTTACTGTCGAACCATTTTGAAATGCAACTCGCTGAAACTGTGTTTTCCCCACAGAACAAGAAATTTTTCTTTTTCTTTTCTATGGTTTTCCCCTTTACAGCACATATGAATATAATTCGTGCTTGTAAATAAATACGAACTTAAGCCCATTGGAAAAAGACAAGTTTTCCATGAATCTTTAACTCAACAATTTACAGTAAATAATGAAATAATAATATAATAAATATTTACGTTATCTTACCTTAAAGTAAGGCGGTTACCACACTTCACCGCGCTCCGCACGCGGGCGCGTTTTCAGTGTGTTGTGCCGCGCGTGTTTTCTATACAAACTGAGGTACTTGCATAGAATGATTAAATCTGTCGTCCCGCGTACCGCGGCGGAGCGCGGTGCAGTGTGGTAACCGCCTAAGTAGCGTAAGAATATATGTCACAGGTGTCAAAAATAACGAAGGTGCAACAAATAACATACCGAACATCGTATGAATGTAGCGACTAACTGAGAGTTACTACCAAATGGACCATCGAGCCAATTGAGATTTTATATGATTTGCGAATTTTTTTTAGGCTCTTTTATGTAGTGTGGTAGAGCCATGCTGTTTTACGGTACGAATGCCCCATAATACCATCGTGAAATAATAGTGACTACTATTGTGTATCGTCTGGTTTGTGAGAGTACCGAAGGCCCACACCCCCATACCCCCATAGGCCGGCAACGTATCAACGATCCCTCTGGTGTTGCAGATGTCCATGGGCGGCGGTGATTGCTTACCAGGCGAACCACTGGCTTGTTTGCCGCCTTTGACATAACAAAAAACTAACAGGTGAGCTGATCAAAACCAAAAGGTGTAAGCATACGGGACGGAATTAAACAAATCCAGTGATATCATCCCGCGCCCCGCAAACATGAGGGTTGATTTTTTCGCTGGGCCGTGAGGGCCTATGTTGTGCCCCTGGGAAATTCCGCGCCTAGTCTAATAGGAGTTTGGCGGGGGTTAAGTGGTGAGAGGAAGCGGTGGTGTGTAAGTAATAGCACTGGCTGTGTTCCGGGAATATTAATGTGGGAGCCAGTACACTGGAAATCATAGGCTCGAAGATCAGATGAGCCTATAGTCCGGCAGCACATTTAGCGACGCCTTCTGGTGAAGTGTCCCAATTGAATAGACCGCAATGGCCGTATACCATCAGGTGGGCTGCGTAGGCACGCCGACAGACGCCTGCCAACTGATCTAGCAATTAAAAAAAAACGCGTTCGTGGCTAAACCACCTGAGTATAAAACCGTGGGTCGTGGGTTCGATTCACGCCTTGGGGCTGATTAGTGGTAGGACTTTTGCAGAGTCCAACACAACCAGAGTATTATGGAGGCAGGTTTTACCTATTTGGGGTTATAGCTCTTCCTACTGCCAAACAAAGGCGAGAATCGAACCTGGATAATTTAAGTAAGTAACCAAAATCACTAGTTTTATGTTATACAAGTAAATACTATATCTACCGCTTCGCTGATAATTTAGACCACCAAATAGAAAGCTATTTGGCATAAACAGATAATGAACCACAAAAATCTTTGAGCTTCTAACGTTTTGCGTATTCCCACTTCACGTTGCCATCGCAATTATCATACTCTAGAATTTACATACGGTAATGGAAGTAGATATGAGATCGTCGTAGCGTTTATACGAGTACGTACGATGTGTCGCTGTGAAACCGATTCGGTGAATTTCGTAAATCGTTTTCGAATTCAAAGTTACGGATATTTTTTACGACATCAGTTTGTAGACCGTGACTTCCTTATTCATCATCCCAGCGTATTCCCGATTGCATCCAGTATGGAGCTAAGGGTCCGCTTCGACTATGATCCTAGATTTGACAAACCTGGTTATTACGTGTTCCTGGTACGTACGTATATACGTGACTTCCTTATTTGTGAGAAAAAAAAATTAGTAACCTATTTAGTGACACAAAATATTTTACTCGAAAACAGCCCTTTCACACGGCATCCAGTTTTGCAGGACCGGCTTTTAACTGTATCCTGCAAAACTGGACGGTGTGTTCACATGGCAGTACAGTTTTGCGGGATCCAGTAAAAAGCCGGTCCTGCAAAACTGGACTGCCGTGTGAAAACGGACGCGGGCCGGGGGCTGCCACCACTTCACTATCCCGCAAAAAACAGTGTCCCGCTAAAAACTGCACGCGGGAAGCCGTGTGAACACTGCTATATAAATATTTGTGCGACTAAACGGGATCCCGCTTTTTACTGGACGACGGATCCAGTTTCTAGTGACAAAACCGAATGCCGGATCGGGTTTTTGCAGTATCCCGCATGCGGGATGCTCGTGTGAACGCTAGCATATAAACACATTCGCCATCAAACGGGATCCTGCAAAAAACTGGACTGCCCGTGTGAAAGCGCTGTAAGTAAGTACCTACAGTGTTTCTCCATCGTAGTTTTGTTTTTGTTTCTGGAGCCTGGATTTGCAAGTCCAGTTGTTACATTGGAGCAACTGCCAAATCAACAAACATAATAATATGGGCTTCAGAGATGCACTTATGAATCGTCAGTCATTAATCCTATAGAGTAACTCTACCGCCGGATACGCAATGTTGCATAGAAATATCAAGAAGAACCGACAAGAAACTCCATCGTAACTTTAAGGCCTCGGCCTCGAATTTCGCGGCAGGCAGCGGGACACTCAGGCACGCAGGCGCACTGCGGTCACCGCTTGACACGGGCCGTCAAGAGAGCGGTACGATGCTGTCAAGCGGTGAACCGAGAACGGGTCTATGGGATTCCATACAAAACATCTTACCGCTGCCGCTGCCGCCCCGCTGCCCGCAGGCCTAACAAGAGAACACCACTTGGATCACGGGTATACTGCTAATTGCCTGTGAATTTTCCGTTACCGCCTAACTAGTGGTAAATACGCACATGGAAATATTGACCGGCGCAAAAACATAAAAGCTGGTGAATGGAACGTTTTTCCACATAATTTATTAGTTATTGTGAAACTTAAAGCTACTTCAGAACTTGGCACTTCAACCAAGTCTAACTTCAGCAATATTAGTAATTAATAGACTCTAATTTTACTCTGCGTACCTATCACTTTGCACTCAGATGTCTAAATTAGATTTATTCATACGTTGATTACCTTTAAATATTTTAGTGTTCAATTATGTAATAATTTGATTTTAATTTAAATAATTTTATATCATTTTAAATTATTCAAAAAAATTCAGTTTCTTTAATAATTTTTTTTTTATAATTTATTTAATAGCTTTGGTTTGCGATTTTCCTATATTTTTACATTAGATTGGATATACCTACTTAGTTTATGTTGTTTCCGTTTAGGCGTGAAAACATTACAGACAGACAGACAAACAAAGTCACTCTCGCGTTTTTTTATGCTAGGTCAGTTGGCAGGCAGGCACGCAGTTCACCTGATGGTAAGCGGCCACTGCTCTCCAGTTTTACCCGAGCGGCTTAGCCTCTATTCCACGGAGGCGTTAAAATTATTAATATTATTAAGTAGGGATTAAACAAACGACACAAAAAAGGTGTTAAAGTCTGTCTGTCAGGTTTTTTTAAAAATCGAAACAGTTTGAGAGCTACGTAGCATTCCGCCAAGACGAGATCGATGGTGTTATTTTTCTAGCTCCCATTGCATTTAAAACGCTTTGACCTTCCTAACAAGCATTACACGTGTATAAATGCCAGTTAATTTTACCACACTATAGGTTAAAAAGTTTAAAAGTTCTCATTGTAGGCGCAGGGCAGAAACATCTATTAATAACTAGCCCTTTCAGAATAAGGTCACTGTGCAATGCAGTATACGAAGGTACTGTAAATAATCAGTTTTATGGTAACGAGTTAAGGTTCATAATCGAACGGGGTCGGCTAATCAGGCACATAAATCACTTTTCGACGGATATTCGAGTCATGGTAAACGATTTGCGAGTTATTGGATTGTGGCTTGGAGGTTTTTTGTTGTTCAAAGGAGTCATTTTACGAAAGTATCAAGTAAACATTTACTTACCAAAAGTCATCATCATCATCCCAGCGTATTCCCGATTGCATTCAGTATAGAGCTCAGGGTCCACTTCGACTATGACATTCGACAAGCCTGGTTATTGCAATGGAGCGATTGCCCTCTGACCTCCGTAACAGTTACAAGGAAAACCGGACCTACTTGGAACTAATATTTACTTACCAAAAGTACCGACTTTAAAACAATACATGTACTCACGAGTAAACAATGACGCAGCAGCTTACCTTATGGTTAACAGCCATTGCGGCTTATTACATAGAGGAGTACTTGACCAGGAAACACCATCCAATGTGCTGCTACACTGTAGCACATCTCTGATCTTCAAGCCTTTGATTTTTTAGGTGTAGGTACTAGCTGGAGCTAGACTGTAAAAGAGTGGACTCTTTTACAGTCAGGATAAGCATGCACCACCATGATCCAGGACTTGGCAAATAGAGTTGTGACATCTGAAGATGACAATCACTCCAATGTATGTAATTCCGTAACTCTTATAGGTCTCAGCCTTGAATTTCGCGGCAGCGGGGCGGTGGCGGGGCGGTTGCGGGGCGGCTGCGGGGCGGCAGCGGGAGCGGCGACTCACGCAGGCGCACTGCGGTCACCGCTTGACGTGGGCCGTCAAGAGTGGCACAAGCGGTGAACCGCAGTGCGCCTGCGTGCGCGCCGCTCCCGCTCCCGCCCCGCTGTGATCGAGAACGGGTCTATGATATTCTATACAAAACATCTCGCCGCCGCCACTCCTGCCCCGCTGCCGCGAAATTCGAGGCGGAGGTCTTAAAAATATTACAAAATAATAAACCAAAACAAGAATAAGGGCCATAATTTATCTGATCTTTAGGCTTTTTATTTAAAGATTCGCTTATCAATTTTGTCGTTTTCCCATCCAACATTAACGTAACTTAAAGTATCTTATTTCTCAAGTCATTAGGCTTGGAATAGAGGAAATTCCTTATTAAATCATTTTCAAATAACAAAGTCAATTTACATAATTCGCGTTTCTTCGGGGATAAAGGAGGAGATAAATGTCGGTTGAGGTATTTTGTTTCTTTGCGATTTAGGGACGTTATTTCGCCTCGTTTTTAGGGTTCCCAAGGGGTTTATGTCGGACTTTTAATAATAATAATACAAAGGGTTCCCAAGGGGTTTATGTCGAACTTTTGATAATAATAATAAGGATATAAATATTAATATATTAAATTTAGAAAAAAAATCAATTTGTCAAGGTATCAGGCAGGACTCTAACCCGCGCCCCTCGCTGTCCGGGCGAGTGCACTACCAACTATGCTACCGAGACCTTAGCCGAACCTTTGAATTTCTTCTAGTATTTATTTACGCTACGTCAGCGCTATCTCTTTAATGTTGCAGTACTTATTAGCCTATTAATGTCCCACTGCAGGGTAAAGGCACAGTATTACAATAATATTGTTTGTAAAACTGTGGTAAAGTACCGGGGAAATGAACCCAGGACCACGAGATTTCGGCTCGGTACTAAAACCACTAGATCATCATCAATAAATAAATAAATATCTCTGGAAGACGGAATGATTTGGTCTCTGCCTACCCCTGTGGGAAAAAGGCGTGACTGTATGTATGTAAATATCTCTAGACATTATTCACACAGCGCCATCTAGCCCCAAACTAAGCATTAGCTAGTGCTATGGGTGCCAGACAACGGATAAACATTAAACATACATATTATACATAGAAACACCCAGACCAATGCAAACAGACATGTTCATGCACACATAATGTTTGTAGCGTGCGGGGATCGAACCCGCGACCTCTGGGGTAATAGCCGACTTCACGACCATTACACCAAATGGCTCGTCATTTAAGGGACTCTTATAATTATTATACATAACAAGAGTAGCAGCACACCCTTGACAGTTTTTTTGATATTTTGATGGCACGCCGCATAACATTTACGGAATCACATTAAATCACAATGCTTTTATTAAAATAGGCTTTTCGCCCTCAAAAGCGTGTATTGTGTACAAAGAATGTTTCGTATGAACTGGTTTTTGCAAATCCCAGTAATATTGTTAATGGTCATGTTTACTAATAATTTGGTGGATTGGCTGTTTCGTTTATAAGTTATTAAATAAATACACAATTAAATGGATGAATTCGTGGTTTGTAAACAATATTTTAGACATGATCCTTTCGAATATTAAATGTTAGAACGTATAAGCGGAGGTCTTGGTATCTATTTCCGCCTTGGGTCTGGTTAGTGGCAGGACTTTTTTGCAGAGTCCGACGGGTTAGCTACCACCACCACAGGTGAAATGTGCCGCCATAACAGCTCTGGCTGTGTTCCGGCAACATAAATGTGGAAGCCAGGACTCATGAAATCAAAAGCTCAAAAATCAGATGAGCCAGCAAATTGAGCGACGCTTCCTGGTGAAGTATCCCTCAATGGAATAGGCTGCAGTGCAAATAGTATAAAAAATAATGTTCCTTACGGACGTTTGGATTTAGGTGACGGGGAGTTAAAATATTGAGGGTTATTTTTAGATTCCTCTATCTAGAATTCGTTGAAAAAATATTCCCTATCGATCGCTACACAGAGCGTCAGTGTTTATTCTATAAAAAAAAAAAAAAAAAGTACTGGGACATCGCAAAAATAAGATACGTTCTAACTGTGAGTTTCATCTAAACAATTTTTTCTTGTTATTAGAGTGTGTTGTCCCGATCTGATATCTGGCCTCCGCAACCTTTTACCAATCGGATCATAGCCACAGCTGAGCTATTTGTAACAGAAAAATCCATTAGCGCGGTAAGATTTGAACCATCGACCATCCGAATGTCCACGCTGTCATAGATCTCTCCATCATTATAAAAAAATCCGTCAACGCCACTGACCTGCTGTGTCAAGCTGTTTGTGAAACAACATGAGCGTAAATCTCAACTCGCTTACTTAGTAACATGTCGGCGCTCTGGATGTCGGTGTGGCCGCGTAGTTTGTTTCCCATAAAGCCACTAGCCAGCCTTTTTTTCCGGAGGAGAATGCGTTTATGCATCATAACCGCAGGCCAGCTGAACCTGCGGCCGTGTGTGGGACTCGAGACCCACTAAACTCCTCCGGTTTCTCCTTCTCATCCGATTGGGACGAGCCGGTGCCAGCCTTGTGGCTATTGACCAGCCTATCCCCGGGTACAATCAACAGCAAAAGTATCTACTTTTGCTGTTGATGATCAATGTCAGAAGTTCAATACTAATGAACGCAGTTCAGTTCAGAACTGTGTAGCGTCAAGATGATTTTAACTATATTTTTTAAAGATGATTTTTTTTTTACATTCTGCATAAGGAAAGCTAATTAAAATATCTAGCCTGTCACCCTAGACAGGAAACACAATACGCGGCCCGGCCTAGGTAGGCGCGGGCAGACAATTCAGCTAGACGCTGAGACAAATGAAACGTACATAGGCGGCCTCGCTCGAGCGCTCTCAGCCCACTGACTAGTGCTGGGGTCACTATCGATAAAATTATATCGATATTTTTTTATTTTAAAATTATTACCTATATCGTTTTTTTTTATTTCTGCTTAATTGGCAAACAGGCACGCCAACAATCTGATGGTTAGCAGCCATTACGGCTTATTACATTGAGTGATACTTTAATAGGAAGCATCGCTCAATGTGCTGCCACACTGTAGGCTCCACTGATCTTCGAGCTTTTGATTAAAGTGTAGAATAGAATAGAATAACGTTTATTTGGTATTTAAATATAGGTATTACAACACAATTTACATGAAAACAATTAAAACTTAATATTAAAAGTACTGGGCCACACATTTTATACTGCCGGTACACAGCCAGATATAAATCATTTGATAGATCTACAGTCTTTTTAACCACCATTTTTTCAATCAAATATATCAAGAATAATAAGAACAAAAGTTCTATTGTTCGCCTATAACACAAGTGCTTAAGCTACTTACTTTTGGATCAATTTATGGGATTTTGTCCGATTTAAATATTTTTATATACATATTAAAAGATTATTATTATATTATCTAGGTAAAGTTTACGTCATAAAAGGTGTAACTAGGTGAAGTAAGCAACTATTTTCATAATGAAAAATTGGCACTCAGAGAAACTTTCGAAACGTCTTTCGAAAATAGATACTTAAGTTAAATACGATCGATTTACCATATTTAAGTATTTTCGACTTATTTAATAACTAGCGTTCACCCGCGTGGTTTCCGTTCCCGTGGGAATTGATCAAAATCCTTTCTTTTTTAAGATGTATTCTGCTATTCGGGACGGAAACAAATCCAACAAATCAAAAACCATGGCAAACCGTCCAGCCGTTCTCGAGTTATAAGTGTTGTAACAAACACGACTTTCTTTTAAATATATAAGATAGTCATTCGTTTCATGTGAAACCATTAGGATACACCTAACTGTATTTTTATATAGTCTCATAACGGCGCCTGTAGAATAATTTCCCAATCAATATACTGGTCACGTCGAGAAAATTTAAGACTGCATAAAAACATCGACAACACCCCGTCCCATCACTACAAGAAACACAATTGCATAGCGTGCCCCTACATAGCTGCGCTGACACAATGCGATGTACAGAAACACACGAGTGCACCCTCTAATCTTATTTCACATCACAGGTGGGCCGCGAGAGGGGAAAAATTTATCGATATAATTTTTAATGTCGATGTGTACCGTCCCACTGGGCTATGAGAGTAAGGGGGAGGGTACTGTGAAATATAGTACAGTGTGTAGCAAGTTTGTTTATGTCACTTGGGTTTTATGTGATTTCAGTTTGACAAACAGGAATGTAGTGAACCTTTTTTTTTGGAGGAGAATGCGTTTATACACCATAACCACAGGCTAGCTAGAACTGCGGCCGTGTGTGGGACTCGAGACTAAAGCGTCCACTACCCACTAAACAGTCCCAGTTTTCCCTTCTCACCCGGTTGGGACGAGCCGGTTCCAGCCTTTTGGCTTTTGACCAGCCCATCCCATGAACCTGATGTACACAGCCACTGTGGTTTATTACACTGCGAAATATTTGACCTTCTTTCTCCAAGCGTTTTGCCTCAATCTTGTCTGGGTAGGCATTTACCAACAAGTATTATTTAGTTATTGATGTGGCTATCGGAATTCGCTACATAATACAGACTGAATACACCAAAGGAAGATTGAAAGTAAATGAAAAGCCTCGCCACGCGCATGTCACTGAGGCAGCCAATCAATTATTCGATACTGATTCGTGTTAACAAAGTAATTGTCAGCGCAAGCATGTTGTATGCAACACACCAAAACGAACCGTCTTGGTGTGTTGGTAGGCGTAGGATGATTTTCCCTTTTAGCTGACACGACTAGTAACTTATACATACATTACGTGCAGCTGCCAGATTACAGACACCAGAGGAACCGCTGATGCGTTGCCGGCCTTTTAAGGGGGTGGGCCTCCGGCACTCTCACAAACCAGACGAAACACAATAGTAGTCATTATTTCACGCTGGTGTTATGTGAGAGGGTGGTACTTCCTCGGACGAGCCGGCCCATTCGTACTGGCTCTACCACTAACAAAACAATGTGGATTTCACCACATGTGCTATCGAGCTCGCTGCAAAATTATAATATGTCCTGGGTAGTTTAGTTAAGCCGCCAAAATTGGGCTAGGACCCATTATATAAGATGGATGGAAAAAGGAAAATTAACACTTATGTCTAAGCCGATTACGTACTTTAGTAGGTACACGAAACTAATAAAACAAACTTAAACTTCTAACGCCACAGTCCAGAGTTTGTTAGGCATATATGGAGTCAAGATGCCTAGTGATATTGAAGTTCAAAGTTTCTTTATTTTAACAAGAGATGGCGTTCTTTGCGATTTTTATTTGTTTTAAGTAATTCATTATCGTCTCGATTAGTCGTTAGGGAATTAGAGCAAACACTAAAGTATGTATTTTAAAAAATATATGAGGATAAGTCAGTTGAATTACCAACTTAATTCATTTCCCACAAATCAAAGAAGACCTTGAACGAAAACTGTTACAATAACAGTAGTTCTGTTTGTTCTACTTGGTCTTTACGCCGGCTTGACCTCTTTTAGGAAAATAAATCATTTTAGTTTCCCTAAAAGTAAAAGTAAATATCGTTTCTGAAAATATTAGTTCATGTTCTAGTTATAAATTAGTTTTGTGAACGGCGGAATTAATATAATATAATTTCAGTCTCAATTTGAGTCGGTTTCACGCAGTAAGTTTTAATATAATTATGTATGTATGGTGGAAAATTTTCCACACAGTGATTTCTAGCCTAAAATAAAAATAGTTTGTGCTATAGAAACAAGACAATAAATAAACATTCTTAGGTAAAAGTATCAACCTATTTATTTATTTATTTATTACAAACATCTTATTAGCTTATTTAATGTCTCACTGCAGGGAAAATAGCTTTTTTTTTTATTACACCACATTAGTTGGCAGACAGACACGCAGCCCACCTGATGGTAAGCGATCACTGCGGCTTATTCCATTGAGGTACACTTCATCAGGAAGCGTCGCTCAATGCTGCCAGACTGTAGGCTCATCTGATCTTCGAGCCTTTAATTTCAAGTGTACAGGTTCCCACATTAATATTACCGGAACACCGACAGCTGTTATGGCGGCAGATACCACCTGTGGGGGTGGTAGCTAGCCAGTCGGACCCTGAAAAAGTCCTAACACCAACCACACCCAAGGCGGAAAACGAATCCACGACCGCTGGGTTTTATACCCGAGCGGCTCTGTTCCACGGAGGCGGTCTAAATGTCTAATAATACCTTTATCATTTCAAATCAATCCATTATCGCAATGATTACTTCTAGCTTAATCCAATGCGCGGGGCTGTGTTAAAAAAATTGGTTCATTCCCGTTCGTCCCACCAGTGGGACGACACAAAATATGCTTGTACATACTGAGCCATATTTTTTAAAAACCTACATTATTCTGAGTAAAAAAATTCCATGTCTCTTAAGAAGCACTTAGAAAACAAAAAACGTTTTCGACAACTTAACATTACTCTCGGAAAATCTTGGATTTTCACCAATTTGTTTATACTTATATCTGCAAATAAGAAACAGCTTTGGCTCACTAACTGAATTAGGCAGATCTCAGCTAAATCTCCGAGAGATTTAGGCACGAAGTTTCAAGTTTATAAAGGAGAAAATGCTTTAACGTTTAATCAAGATTGATAAATGGAATAACGTTGTAGCAAAAATTCGTTTTATCAAACTTTCACAGAATCGTTTAAGTTGAAAATAAACAAAAATGCAGTGAATTCTCACCCGTATTCTATCTTTGAATCGCTCGAGAAAAGCTTTTCGTGTTACTTTTAATATGATTTCGAATTTTTTAAGTATTTTTATCTAAGTGGTCTTTCGACGGTCTTTGTAAAACAAAAAAATCTGTTTGAGGTTAAATCTAAGATTGAACGTCAGATTCAACCTCAAACAGTTATATCTGTTCTACAATTTTTGTCTGGTGTAAGAAGATCACTCATAAAGGACCATAGGCAAAAATTTATAAGCTTTGATCCAATACCTCAACAGTGTTGAAACCTATGTCAAATGAAATCAAAGCATTTTAGTGTATTTTCATTATATGGCAGCTAAGCTGAATTCGAGCGCGAACATTGTGTTTTGTACTATTTTTGTTAAAATATTAGATCGAAGTTTCTCCTGGTAATAAGTAGCGACATTGTTGAGTTCGCCTGTTAAGTCATTTTTTGTTTTATTGGGCCGTGTGTTGTGCGTAAAGCTTTGTAATTTTGGTAACAGATTACTGAGAATACTGGTAATAGGATTGCAGTTTATTTGTCAAGCAAGTAATCCTTGTTTAGCAGTTCGCGGTAACTATTAATAGTTTGCCTTCATTTCCAAACATGTCAGTGGTTTCGAGGGCATTGTTTCGATAATATGTTTTCCGTGTCCTTTGTTACTGTAATCGACGTTAGGGCTGTCCAAAGAGGATTTAATGCTGGATCCATACATTTCTTTATTTTAATAAATATTTTAATAAATAAATGTTGGACAACGTCATACCTATACAGTTGGTAGGATCCCAGTGTAAGGCTGCCTGTCCACCGATGCGGAGCGAGGCAGCGGAGCGGAGAAACGGTGAAATATTAACCAATCATCATCATCATCATCAGCCTGTGACAGTCCACTGCTGGACATAGGCCTCTACATATGCTCGCCACGCTGATCGATCCTCGGCCACTCGCATCCAGCTCCTGCCAGCCATCCTGCGCAGATCATCGCTCCACCTGGCCTGAGGGCGTCCTACACTACGTTTACCGAGACGCGGTCTCCACTCTAGAACCCGTTTACCCCAACGGTTATCGGTTCTACGGCTGATATGGCCAGCCCACTGCCACTTCAGCTGGCTAATCCGGCGAGCTATGTCGGGCTATGAGCTATGAACCAATACGATTGCACAATATCTCCGTTCAGACATGAATTTGCAATCGTATTGGTTAATATTTCTCCGGTTCTCCGCTCTGCTGCCTCACTCCGCTTCGGTGGACAGGCAGCCGGAGCCTAAGTAGCCTCAACACTTGCACATTTTATTTATTTATTTATTTATTGCATGTCACATTGCGATATAAAGGTCTTAAATATTAGATAGGTGTACATGTGACGCCCTGCAAGGGCATTAGCAAAAGAGGGCTTTAGTTGACTTCACACTTATTAATATACCTAAGTGTTAAGGCAACCAAAGTTCAAATTATTGTCTCAAATTATTGACTTAAGTTCAACTTATTGTTTTAAATTATTAATATCACAAATTAAATTAAACTATATTAAATCGAACTATCATTAAAACAATGTTCTTCGTTATGGGTATCAAAGACAACAAAAAGGTACCATAAATATATGTACTTTCATAAAAATATTCTTGCCTAATACTAGCACAAATAATAATAATAAATTTTTACAACAATCAAGTAAATTATTAAAGAATTTATGTATGAAGTTTTATCATAATTTTCTCAAAGAAGGGAATTTTCAAATTCAGACAAATTCTCGAGCGATACCAAAATAGCACAAGCCAACAATTTCGTGTGATAGTGAATAGTAGTTGCCACCACTATTTAGGCTACGGCACCGTTTTAAATTAGTTACGTTGCAGTTAAAAATACCAAGTTAGAACAACGTGCTTACAAAGCTTAAATCTGTTAACGAGCTTTGAAGCCTTCTAAGTTAAGGTGAAAAGGGATACGTTTAATTTGTTAATTTTATGAGTGTTTTCACCAAAGTTAACCTATCAGCATTAAAGTTCAACTTCAGGGAGGTTACTTTCATAGATCTGAAATATCGACTTATACATATTCTAATGATTTTTTTTATAAATAAAATTGACAGTTCTCCATTCTCAAGTAAAGCTTGTCTGGTAGAGATCGCTCATAGCAATAAGACCGCATATATTGTGCATTTCTGTTATGTTTTAATGTATTTTTTATAATTTTTATGTGCATTTAAGAATATGATAAGATGTATCTTTTACAATAAAGACGTCTTATTTTAAAATTGAAGACTGTTGAAAGAAAACAACCAGAGTTATGACAACAGTTTTCAAGTGTGAGTTGGTAGGAATTATTATTGTACCGGAAGTTTGACATATTATTCGTTACCAAAAAAACATCAACATATTTGTTTCGAATGTTATTTAAATCCAAATATAATTTGTACACGAAAGCAGCCACTACAGTTCACTCGATAACTCAAAGCATTGACAACAAAGATCAACACTTAACATGCAAATAACTAGATTCTCATTCTCTCCCCGACTTAATTAAGAAAAGCCTATCTATGTAATGTCAGTATGATGTAACCGATTCGATTTAGCCCGGGGTGGGGGGAGGTAATCTCGTAGAGGACAAATCCGCAGTAAAATCGACGCGATATGCGAGTGAGGACGAGGACGGAATTAGGATAGGGCGCCACACCCGGCTCGAGTTGTCTGGAGATGACGGGCTTATGTAACGCAGGGGTGCCTCCTCAGTGAAACAGTAATTATCATTGTTTCTTTAGAGCCCGTTTCATTGATGCTAGATCGACCAATGATACTGTTTTCTTTTTTCAAAATTACCGAAAAATTGCTAAATGCAGTGACAGATACTATTTGAATCTCTACGCTTGGCAAATTCTAAATAGTAACACAGGACGGGGCTTTAAATTACTAATTAACAACGCACTTAACTTTAAATATGAAAGATGAACCATTGTCAATGTCTAATAGGCTGAGACTACTTCTTCCTTGAAATGTAACATTCGCAGTATATTTCTAAGTTTTTGTTACCGTTTATTTATCTGATCTTTTGCCTACGATAGATGATGTTTTATTGTTACTCCTACCGCATTTTACTGTTATACAAATAATTTAAGTTTGTTTTGAAATAAATTTATTCTTATTTTTATTTGATTTGTATTGGTGTAGGGGCAGCCCTGACGCGTTCGGATATCCGCGTTAAAAGGGGCGCAGTAAAAACGCACGGACGGTGCCGCGGCTAATTTCAACGAGCCTATTCCACGTCCCGCGCCCAGGATACAATATGAGCTGGATGTGCTACAAAGTTACAATATTATAAATAAATATCTCTGGACGTTATTCACACAGCGCCATCTAGCCCCAAACTAAGCATTAGCTTGTGCTATGGGTTCCAGACAACGGATAAACATTACTTATATACCTTTTTTGTATACATATTATACATAGAAATTAGAAATACCCAGGTCGACACAAACAGACATGAATATTATTATTATTATTTTTTATAAAGAGGCAGTCAGGATGACCTCACTCCACCTGATGGTAAGCGGAAGTGAGGTCCAAATATAAGGTTGACTGGCTCAATAGATCATAGTACCCATTGAGCCAGTCACCCTCACCCTGAAGGCCTGCATAGATGCCGCTTCACGCCCCGCCTGAAAAGCCCAGGATTATAGGAGGAAGAAAACACGTGAGCCGGAAGGGCATTCCATGCCCTAATGGCACGGGGCAAAAAAGAGGAACTATACCTCTTGGTACGGGCCACTAGTGTCTGGATGGTATGAGGATGGCAACGCAGTCCGGCGCGTGTTGTTCGGGAGTGGAAAGGGGAGGACGGGATGAGTTGGAATAACTCTTCAGAGCATTCCCCATTATAGAGACGGTATAGAACACTAAGACTGGAAACGTCTCTACGTAACTAAAGAGGTTCTAGGGTCTTAGAACTAAGACCCTAGAACCTCTTCTACTACTAACTAATTAAGAACTAGATCTTTTAATCGATCGCAAAAGTTGCTACGGATTTGACATTATCAAAAAGCCTTGTTGCCTCGGTAATAACAGCTGCAGACCACTGGTCGTGTTTCGGCTATTAATTATAATTTCCTTCGTGGAAAAAAAGCTACCACCCCCACAGGTGAACTCTGCCGCCATAACAGCTCTGGCTGTGTTCCGGCAGTATTAATGTGAGAGCCAGTACACTTGAAATCAAAGGCTCGAAGATCAGATGTGCCTATAGCCTGGCAGCACATAAAGGGACGCTTCCTGGTGAAGTGTCCCTCAATGGAATAGGCCGCGGAGATCTAGTTTAAAAAAAAATATTTATGTGGGAGGCAGTATACTTGAAATCAAAGAATCGACGATCAGACAAGCCTACAGTGTAGAAGTACTATCGAGGACACCCGCGCGTGATCACCCTTAAGGCTAAAATCCTGTGCAGTATTTTCACGTTTACAAGCGCCGCTCCTAAGAAGTCACGATGCGCGTGCACGGTATATTTTTGTTGAAATAATTTTGCAAATCGGTTCTGTAGTTTCGGAGCCTATTCAATACAAACAAACAATTAAATCTTTCCTCTTTATAATATTAGTATAGATTAGTAAAGATTCCATTTTCATTATTTTTTATTATAATTTTTAAAGCCTATTGCCTGCTTAATGGCGATAATATATTTGTATTATGTAATATATTCCATTTTCAACCAAAATTTACTTAAACATTAATAATTCCGTCCACGAATATTAATTACAGTTTAATTTAATAATTGGTTAATTGATTCTATAATTACTCGTAATCAAACATTGCGTAGCTATGGGCGGTCCCAAAGCTTAACAATGACGTTAGTAATACAAGAATAAGAGACTGCCCATACAAATTGTTTTTTTCTTATAAGTAGTATTTTATCGCTTTTCTATACATTTGACGAGCCGTGTGGTGTAATGGTCAAGAAGTCAGCTATTACACTAAAGGTCGCGGGTTTGAATCCCGCACGGTAAACATTTGTGTGCATGAACATGTCTGTTTGTATCGGTTTGGGTGTTTCTTTGTATAATATGTATGTATTTACAAAAAAAAGTATAGGTATAGGTAAATAATGTTTATCCGTTGTCTCGCACCCATAGCACCAGTTAATGCTTAGTTTGGGGCTAGATAGCGTCGTGTGAATAATATCCAGATTTTTTTGGGCTATTGTGGGATCGTTTTCCATTTTGGGTCTTTTTTTTTTTATGTAATAGGGGGGCAAACGAGCATGTGGGTCACCTGATGGTAAGTGATCACCGCCGCCCATAAGCACCCGGGACCCCCTTAGGGTCACAGGCGCGTTGCCCGCCTTTAAGGGTGGAATATGCTCGCTTTTTGAAGGTATTTATGTCGTATTGGCTTGGAAATACCGCTGCGGGAAGCTGGTTCCATAGAGCAGTCGTGCGCGGCAGAAAATGTCTGCAGAAACGTACGGTAGTTGAACGCCACTCGTCCAAGTGGTTTGGATGAAACTGCATTTTGTGGCGGGTTGTACGGTGGTGGAATTTAGCAGCAGGAATCAAACCAAATAATTCCTCGGAACACTCCCCATGATATAGGCGGTAGAAGATGCACAGGGACGCAATGTCTCTACGCAATGCCAGAGGATCTAAGCAACCGGCAAGACTCTCGGCACCGACAATCCGGGTTGCTCGACGTTGGATACGGTCAAAAGGCAGAAGTTGGTATTGTGGTGCTCCGGCCCAGAGATGACAACAGTACTCCATGTGAGGCCGAACTTGGGCTTTATAGAGTTGGAGACGATGAGTCGGAGTAAAATACCACCTTGCTTTACATAGGACACCTAATTTCTTTGAGGCAAGCTTAGCTTTTTCCTCCAGATGACCGCGAAATTGAACGTCGCTCGAGATATCGACGCCAAGAATCCCAATGCTCGGTTGTTTATCAAGAGGAGTGCTCTCAAAATCGAGGGAAACGACAAATTCGGTTTTTTTTGCGGTAAACGCACAGACTTGTGTCTTTTTCGGGTTAAATTGGACCAGGTTAAGACGTCCCCAAGAGGAGACATCTTTTAGGAAGGTCACCATCTGAGACACAAGTCCGTTCCGACTTTCTAACACATGTGCGTTGGAAACATTTGCACGACCGGTGTAAGAAGTATCACCCGTACTGTCATCTGCATAGCAATGAATGTTACTGGTTTGTAACAGGTCATTGATATGCAGGAGAAACAGTGTTGGGGATAGCACACAGCCTTGCGGGACACCAGCATTCACCGGTTTTAAGTCAGAGCAGAAGCCGTCAACTACAACCTTGATGCTACGCTCCGCTAGGAAGCTGGCGACCCATTTGCATAGTTTCGGTGGCAGACCATATGAGGGAAGCTTCGACAACAATGCCTTATGCCACACCCGATCAAAAGCTTTAGCTATGTCCAAACTGACCGCCAGCGCTTCACCTTTGCTTTCAATAGTCTGGTAAGTGGTCTGGTAAGTGGTAAGTGGTCTGGTAAGTGGTAGAAGCTTTTTAAAGTCTGACTGGTTAGCTACTACCCCTAATCATGTGAAATCTACTGCGCTAATATTAGCTATAAGAGTTTTTGCGTGTCTGAATCCCAAGTAAAGTGACATAGCCTTCCGCCCGCGATTTCACCCACGCGT
The DNA here is from genome assembly GCA_949319885.1 of Mecyna flavalis. Classification (NCBI taxonomy): domain Eukaryota; kingdom Metazoa; phylum Arthropoda; class Insecta; order Lepidoptera; family Crambidae; genus Mecyna; species Mecyna flavalis. The sequence continues at coordinate 6,305,192 of OX439419.1, read as the reverse complement.
AATTTCTTTTTTCAAATATTCCCTTCCCCCACATTTCCGGGATCAAGTACCCTATGTCACCCAGGGATAGTGTAGCTTTCCAACAATGAAAGAATCATTCAAATCGGTTCAGTAGTTTCGGAGCCTATTCAATACAAACAAACAAAATTTTTCCTCTTTCTAATATTAGTATAGATTTGTCAGGAGCAATAAATGCCACATCCATAAACACTTACATCGTTGCGTATGTGCGATCCGCATGAAAATATTCATACGGCTCGCAACACCGTATTGTGCTCTTCAGAGTTATGTTCCCACTTTTATAACATCTGACAGACTTCTTGAGGAGAAAAGTGATATTTTACAAAGAATCTTTGGCTCAAATTTCGGGTCAAGAAACCTGGCCGGCCTGTTACTGTTGTCACAGTAGAGAAAAGAATGCTAGATGATTTAAATCAGTTACTCTCAAAATCTCATAGAAGTGTGTCAAGCACTTCTGTGTTTTGGGGAAAGAGCACTGAAGCTAGTGAAATTACTGGTTTTAGGAGACCTAATAACTGTCGTCTCGGTGTAGCGGGCGCAGGGCAGTGCCAGACAGTAAATGCTTAGTTACTGTTTGGCACTGAGCTGTCTAAGGGCAGACGTGGCGCTTACCATCAGGTGAATGATCTGCTCGTCTTGTTACACCTTGCAAAAAAAAAATTCAGCCCACCTGATGGTAAGCAGTCACTGCGGCCTATTATATTGAGGGAAGCTTCACCAGAAAACGTCCTACTTAACCGATTTAAATAATTCTTGCTCTTTGCTGTTTGAAAGCCACACTATCCTCGGGTGACAAAGGTTACTTTTGATTACAGAAATGTGGGGGGAAAGGGGGGATATTTTTTTTTTTATAAAAGTCTTGATCACAACTTTACACAAAATAAATCACACTATTCTAACGTTATTTCTTCATCACTTCTTCAAACAAAATATTGTTTTACTAATCTAATCAACTTATAACCTTGCATGCATGACCAAATCAGCATGGGATCACAATCACAGTAAAATAACATCAATTTCCTATTCCGTGCCAGCTATCACGGAGTCATACAAGTCTATGACCTAGATTTCTATCAGATCCAGAACCTAGCGTTGGCTGCGAACTTTCTATCTAGGCCACTCAGAACCACTACGGAAAGTTTAATACTCAAATTATATGCGCTAGTTTTTCTATGGGGAAATTGTAGGGATCTATTTATATTTTATAGTCAACTGTGGATTATGAAATCTTCTTTTGGTGACAGATTTTTTCAATTTGTGACATTTTTATCTTTCAAATGTCGTAAAATTCAATAAAAAAAACATATATTTGCAATTTATATTAGCGAATTATTTATACCTTTATTTTATTGCGGCAATTGTTTTTTAGGCAACCTATTCCTAATCCATTGCATACTTCCTTAACATTCATTTAAAATTAGTTGTATCTAAAAAACAGATATCTGCAGAATCGAGCAGTGGGATCTTTGACTATACTAATTTTTTGAATTGATTGCCACTTTCAATGGCTTTCATGAAAACCTATCATAACTTTACATCAAAGAATAGAAATTCCCTTGTGAAATATTAATAGTATACTATCTATTCTACAAGAAGTTACTTCAACTTCTTAAAATACTTTTGGATCAATACACAAACAAACACTCGATTGGAGACTGACTCACTGACTTTCCAATAAGTTTGCTTAATTAAATTAAAGATTCAAAACCACTTCGGCGGCGTTTCCTTTGTAAATTTCTTTCCTTGAAGATAAAAACTTGTAACTCCTTGTCGCAAGTCACGTTGAAGTTTTCCTGTAAACTTGGACACTTCTATAGGTAGGGCGTGTCTTCAACACCAAACAATAGGATTTTTGAGACTAGTAAGCAGTATAGTGAAGTGAAGTATCAACCTGTATTTCATTACAGGTCAATCTCCTTTATTTAGTAGTGTTAGAGTCATGTGCGAATGGGCCGGCTCGTCCGGGAAAGTAGTTACTCTCACATAAGACTAGCGTGAAATAATAGCGCATCAGCGATCCCACTGGTGTTGCAGATGTCCATGGGCGGCGGTGATTGCTTACCATCAGGCGAACCGCTGGCTCGTTTGCCGCCTCTGACATAAAAAAAAAACAATTATGACATTTACCATTTAGCAATAGAGATCTTACTGACAGAATCAGCACAGTTATGAAGTCTGAAGAAGAGTCCAGACTGTGACTTAAGGCCGTTCCCAGACCAAACATTAAAAAAGACTTGTTTTTAACGGCTATCTACTCCTTATTTAATGCATATATTATAACTATTTAAAAAATATGTAAATAATCTTTGTAGTTTTATCTTTAAATTCCTCGTTTTAAATTTGTGTTTATCGTTATTTATAACTACGATAACTGACTTTGAAAATACGTCTAAAATAATAGATTTCATGCATCTCCTTCAAAAGTATTTTTTTTTAATTTGGTTAATCGATAATCGATAGACAATGAAAAAAACTATAAATTGGCCGCAAAAAATTGTCAATTAACCTATTATTGATTTTTAAGGATTATTATTCATAATTTTGATCAAAGTTCGGACCGCCATTTGCCCTTGCTGTTTGTATGGTCATGGTCATTTGCTCGGGGAACAGCCTTAATAGATCAGATAATAAAAAATCTTCTCGATAGATAATAACATTCCGAGTCTGGTAGTAGAAGTCACTTTAAAGATTAAGGTCTCACGATGCATAAGTGCATCTTTAAAGCATAGGCTTCATAATTATGTAGATGAATAACCATATTTTGATTGAAACCCGCGTAGTTGATTGCTCGGAAAGATGGATTATTCCCGACTGCCCCGTGGGCAAAATTCGGCTAGGAGAAAATTATTATAAATAGACTCTTTAATGGCTTAAAACTTTTGTTGTCAACCGTACAAGCTGTAATGCCGACCATGTAACGATGACAGAGTGCGAATTGTCTTGTAGTACGATGATGGAGTGAGGAAAAGTTAGCGAAGTTAAGTTGAATTAATTTCGTTGCTGTCGTTGTTTGTGTTGTGTTGTTGTATTTGTTGTTTTTGTGTCGCAAACTCTTCGAGTAGCATTTGATAAAATTAAATTTATCCAGACAGCCTAAAGTCTTCCGTTATCTTTATTGCAATGAACTAGTTTGATTAATGTGGGATGGGATCGTGAATAGTGAAACCCAATTATCGTCTATTACCGTTACTATTAGTACCGGTAATAGCACCTGATAGTCCTGCCTTGGGTCTGGTAGGTGGTAGGGCTTTTTCAGAGTCCGACTGGCTAGCTACCACCCCCACAGATGAAATCTGCCGCCATAACAGCTCTGGCTGTGTTCCGGCAATATTAATGTGGGAGCCAGTACACTTGAAATCAAAGGTTCGAAGATCAGATGAGCCTTCAGTCTGGCAGCACATTGAGCGAAGCTTCCTGGTGAAGTGTCGCTTAATGGAATAGGTCGCAGTGACCGCTTACCATCAGGTGGGCTGTGTGCCTGTCTGCCAACTGATGTTGTAAAAAAAATAATTCGTCCGCCAGGCAGAAGCATGCCTCTCTTCTCATCAGAGTCATCCTGTCTTATTGGGTTAGGGGGCTTAACAATGTATTTTTCAAACATCTGTTTTCTTTCTTCATTTAAAATAAAGCGTCTGAGTTTGGCAGATAAATTATTGACAGATAACTACGCCTTTGTAGTAAATATTAGATAGTTGGAAAAATTTCAAAAACAAAAATGGTCTTTGATTTTTATCTACCTACCTCAGGTTTAAGCCCCGATTACGGTCACGATGTTTCGGCACCACAATTTGGGTTGAATATGGTGTTGTCTGAAATTAATATTATTTCCCCTCTAAAAGGGTCAACCTGGAACCCCTATCGGCAGTATAATAAGTGTAAAGTTGGCGAGTTACGATCGGGCGCAGCTGAACGCGGCAACAACTGAATCTGAAATTCTGAGGACAAACTGACAAAATATGGGCAAAATGTAAGGACGGAATCCTTTATATTTCACTAGCTTCTGCTCGCAACTTTGCCTGCGATAAATTGATCTTCTTTCTCACTCGCACTATGAGTTTAGTTTTCTGGACGGCGCTGTGTGAATAGTATAAATCTCTGGACATTATTCACACAGTGCCATCTAGCCCCAAACTAAGCATTAGCTTGTGCTATGGGTGCTAGGCTAGACAACGGATAAACATTACTAATATACTTTTTTTTTGTAAATACATACATAATATACTGTTAGACGAATAATTGGTAGAATCGAATTACACATCACTTTGGTCACCGCGTACGGTGCTCCGCACTAGCCGGGGGATGACAGATAGATTTTACCGCGCTTGCAATGTATAACGCCAATTACTTAATTCCTAATATTGTAAAAGTATATTAAATTGTAATAGATTGTAATTAACAAGAGAAATGCATTTATATCTAAAAGTACATAGAAACACCTAGACCGATACAAACAGATATATTCAATGATTGTTCATGCACACAAATGATTGTACCGTGCGGGGATTGAACCCGCGATAATGGCTCGTCGTATATGGACAATGTATAGTACTTATATGTGCGTCTCCAATAATTTAGAAACGTCTGTGTCTCATAAGAGAGACGGAGATGCCAAGAAACGAGAGTAAATAAAATAACAAGATCTATAACAAAAACTTTCTCATTTGTCCAATAATATCTGTATTGATTAACAGTTCGGCACCTCAGTTGGACGTTGTGGAAAGTTAGCAACAACAACAAATCTTACAAATCTCGTGAGTCAACAACTGTTGTCGATTTGTCGCGACAAATTTCTGCGGGGATTAGACGAGCGGTTTCGTCAACTTTCCCACAAATAGTTTTGTATTTTCTGATATTGTTGTGTATTAAAATGCTTACACGTCTGGTAACATACTTTTCTTGATATTTACTTATTTTTCCGTCCATTAATCTTTAAGTCTTTCAATAAAAACAAAATCCAAAAATCTCCCTCAGATGGAGACGTTCTATTACTTTTCTTAAATGGTCTTTTATGTGATCTATAACGTGACCATACTATCGTAGAGGCTTTTTAACTGTTTTGTCGTGTATATTAGCCAATTTACAAGTTCCTCGGAAGTATTCCTTATGGATTTTATTATTAGAGTGACTCTCCTTTGCCACTTAAGCATTCTTATTCCAATACTTTAGAAAACTTTTTACCTCGAACTGCAGTTTTGTTGAACAATCTCACTGCAACAGTATTTCCTGACAGTTACGACTTAAAGACCTTCAAGAAACGAGCGTACTCTCTCTTTAAAGACCGGCAACGCATCAGCGATCCCTCTGGTGTTGCAGATGTCCATGGTCAGCGGTGATTGCTTACCATCCAGGCGACCTTCTGGCTCGTTTTCCGCCACTGGCATAAGAAAACCTAAGGTTGTAGTTGTAGGTCGCAGAAAAACCGCTAAATGATAATGTATATCACGGTACCACCTCTACCATTTGATAAGGTAGACCAGATACGTAAGGTAACATATTAAACGCGCCGCCGTAATAGATTACGTTTCCTAATGCCAATCTTTAGCTAACTTAAACATCAAAGTTTCAAACAAGTTACAAAATTCATGGCTTCAACCGATGTTAATTATGTACGCATCGAAGTTCCAAGTTAAAGATACAGGCCCTAATGGAGATGTGTTTTGATATCAAACACGGAAACATTCATTTAACTATGTACAGTTGTACAGTCAAAAGCACGTCAGACGTTACACTTTGGACTTTGCACCGCTATAAGCGCTATTATCGAACTGCAAGTGTATACCGTGATGTGCTGTTGACCGAACAATACGCAGATTAAATCGGTTTAATAGATTCATTAATATTATTAATCCTCGCCTCGATGGTCTAGTGGTATAAGTATCGGGCCGCGATCTCAGGGTCCTGGGTTTGATTCCCGGGTCAAGCAACTTTGTGTTGGTTTTTCTGGACACTGCTCGGGTTTGTGATCACCCATTTGGCAAGCGTGGTGATTAAGCCAATCCCCATATTTGTACCGATGACTTGATTTCAAGGATGGAGGCATTTGCCCTGCAGTGGGACATTCATGACAACTTACTTAACAGCTTCTTTTACCCAAAGCTCTTCGTGGCAACTCGTTTGTAAATGTGATTTAGCTGTACTATCATTAAATTACTCTTTTAGTTCGTCCCAAAAGACCATTGGGGTCACACACGGCACGGGCCCCATGCCATAAGCACTACTACCTGAAGCTACTCGCTGCCCGCTCTCGTTCCCGCTTGCGCCTTACACTAACTCCCGATAAAACGATCCGTGGACCCACGCGACGTGAATTAGTGGAACAACGCGTTAACTGTGTCACTCGCGACTCAGGGCTGGCAGATGGAGACATTTGTTTTACTTATTTCTTATTCTGTATAAGTTGGCAGATAAGCACGCAGCCAACCTGATGGTAAGTAGCAGCTACGGTATATTATATTGCAGCACTCTTAGCCAGGAAGAGTAGCTCAATGTGCTGTCATATGGGCTTCTTTAATCCTCTGGGCTGATCTTAGAGCTTTTGATTTCAAGTGTACTGGCTCCCACATGTATATAGCCGAAACACAGCCAGAGCCCTTTTGGCAATGACGTTCAATTAAAAAACTAGACTCACAATCACGCTCAAATATTGTCCGAAGCAAAAGTCTGCCCACCCGACTATTGGGCAGAGTTTTCGTTTAGTTGTATACAATTGACATTAAACACTAACTGCCACGAGATAAGGTGTTAATTTGAACGAATGTGTTATTGTCATCAGTGTCAAAGCCACTCGGACGTTTTTTGAGGAATTTTTCTTAGAGATTGAGTGTCTAGTTGTATATTGAACGTCATTGCCTTTTGGCGACAGATTTCACCAGTGTTAGATAAGCATTCGGACTCCCTAGGTACTATTACATAGAGCCGCCCAGAACTAAGCAGAGCTAGTTATAGTTTACGCCTTCGACTTTGCCCGCCTTATAAATTACATTTGTCTTTATTTTTAGCCTGTGTCATTCTCATGAATTTGCTACATCATTGTAATGTTTCATCCTTCTGTGTTTTTTCTTGATTGTAACTCATGACTGCTGGCACTCAAGGCATTTTCGAGATCCAAACAAACATATTATAGCCGTTGTAGACGAAATTAAAATAGAAATCATTATTATTATTACTTCCAACTTTGCCTAACAGGTGCCATCCCTAATTTTAACCTAAATATGTCAAAGTGGACGTCAAAACAACGATTACGCGGTCAAAGTTCACACTCTGATTAATTTAACACTAAACTACCCTCAGTTCGGATTACTTTAAGCCTTAATAATTCATTCACTGTTATCCGAAAAAGCTAAACCCAATTTCATCCAGCCTTTTGTGACCAATGTATGTATTCCAGTGGTCATTTGTTAAATATCTATACTAATATTTTAAAGATGAAAGATTTGATTGTTTGTGTTGAATAGGCTGAGAATCTACTGAACCGATTTCAATAATTCTTTCACTGTTGGTTGGAAAGCTACACTATCTTCGGGTGACATAGGGTTCTTTTGATCCCGGAAATGTGGAGAGGAAAAAATGAATTACGCGTGGGTGAAACCGCGAGCGGGAGGCTAGTATAATAATATGCTTTGTCTGGGGATCACCTGACATAGCTTACTTTTTCAAGTGGTCTTCCTTAAGTGCTACTTCAATCTACTGCATCAGGAAGAGGTATCTGGAGATGGAATGGTCAATGACCACAAGGCGGGTAACAGCTCGTCCTCCTCGAGTATAAAGGGAGGGGGAGTTGATTGAGAAGTCGGACGTACTATGTAATTCTAAGTCTCACTGCCACTGATTTCGTAGTTATTTATGTATTTAACACTTGTTAAGTCTTTGTAGGAAAGCAAAACCTTATAATTTTTTGATTTAAATTGCAAGACAATTTTTTTATGAGAATATTTCTTTGTTGCAGGTACTTCACCGTGTTCCATGATTAAATATCAATGTGTACATCAATAAATTGTTGAATAATCTACTCAGGTAAATGTAGTAATATTAGTTAAATTGTAAAATCTCGAATTTTACTTTGCTCAAATCAAACACTCATCATAAAACGTAACCCAGAAATTATAACAAAAAAATATATATTTCTGGAATCAAGGAGGTTCTAACGCGTTTCATTAAATTTAATCTTAATAGCAATAAAGATAAGGTTCATAATAGGTTGGCATTAAAGTTTAGTTGTATCCTTACTTAGCGTGACTCAAGCCGTTAATTTTAAACCTCTTGAGCTTTGATAAACGGAGGTTTATTAAAAACGATTGCAATTATAGCTATTTAATACTTAAAGTCAAGTTGTATTTTTTATAACTTGCTTATAATTGCTTAGGATCTAAATTGAATTTGTTGATTCTAGTGTGATGCAAGAATAACAATTAATTTTTGCCTGCACAGTAATATAAACGCGGTATTAATTTATTTATACCTTATGAAAGATTTACAAGTACATTCATGCTCACTTTTACCATTGTTATTAATATAAGTTGAATTTCGAACTGTAACGGCTCGACGGTTTAAGTACGGGGCCGAGATGTCGCGATCCTGGGTTAAATTCCCGGTTCGAGCTAACTTTGTGTCGGTTTTTTCGGACACAGCTCGGGTTTGTGATCACCAATCAGCATTTAGCAAACGTGGTGATTAAGCCAGTAGCACCCATCATTGTAACGATAACTTCATTTCAAGGATGGAGGCCTTTGCCCTGCAGTGGGACATTATTAGGCTAATACTTTACTTTTTTTCAAACTAGTGCCGCCATTTTGAATAAATAATTTTGACGTTTCAAAAAGAGAACTGATGACGTTTCTGACCCAATTCAAAGACCCTATTGGCCATCATGTTTACCCACCGAAACGTGGGCTGCGTAGGACGCCAAATTGCTAATCAAAACGGGATGGACTCGGAATCTGAAACGATCTTATTCCCTGATGCGTAGAGTTCAATTTCGAACTAGAGTAACCAGTTGACAGAATGCGTTACCATAATTCGGTATGTATTATACAGGGGTGTTTGGAATTTGCAAATTTAGGTGTGCCAATGCAGGTTCCCTTCGCTGAGCAAAATGTTGGAGGTTTAAGGAAATGTTTTGTTAGTGAAGCGTAATACTTATTTGGTTTTTGAATTTTGTTATGAATGTGAACCCTATTTACAGCAAATAAATATTTTGATGTTTTGATTTTGATTTTTTGACTATCGTTTTATTAAAATGGTTGAATGCCTCTGTGGTGCGCACCGTTCCTACTTTATATGGGACAAGTTATCAAGGGATTCATCTTTGAAGGGCTACACCCACTATTCTTATCGGTTCACCTTAAATACCTCACGTGAAACGTCACGGGATGGCGTCAGCAGGGAGGAATAAGATGAGCGAAACTTCGTCTGGTGCGTCTTTTCGTGGCGATTAAGCCAGTACCCAGAGAACAAAAGATAATCATGAACGCCTGTGGACAGCAATGGATGGGTGCAAGCAGACAAAGGAAGTCTTCCCGTCCCTAGACAGACGACTGACGCGTTGTCTACTGAAACTGTCCAAGGTGAACCTACGACACGCAGTGGGCATTATAACAGGCCACTGCATGCTTAATAAGCACATATTCAACATCGGCATGACGGACAGCCCGCTATGCAGAGGCTGCTTGGACGCTGAAGAAACCCCGGCCCACGTACCACTGCAGTGCAAGAGTGTGGACCATCATCGAGCGCGCCTGCTTCCCAACAGCGGCACCCTGCGGGAGGTGCTCCGGAACATCACAGCAGTGCTGGAACTCTGGACCGAGCTCAGATGGTTTGAGTGACGGTGGTGGTAATGTATTTTTCACGTACAATGGCCCATTTTAGAGGCCAAGTGCGGTAAATAGGCTTACCTAAACCTAGGCCAGTAGGTACCCACTAATAATTAATTTTAACGATGGAGGCCTTTGTCCTGCAATGGGACATTAAATAGACTGGAACCCTTTTTATGTCAGAGGCGGCAAACGAGCCAGCGGGTCGCCTGATGGTAACAATCACCGCCGCCCGACATCTGCAACTCCTGAGAGGGATCGGATCGGGGTCTCCGGCACTCTCACAAACTAGACGAAACACAACAGTCACTATTATTTCATCTGTCAGTTGTGAAAGTGGTCTTTATCTTATCTTTAAATTAGAATGAGGGGTAAAAGTGCACCACAAAAGTGTTAAAAATATCGTTCTTGTTACCAACTGGTAAGTAATCGAAAATTTTAAAAATATTCCTGTAACTTCCACTTTAAATTAAACTTTCGCATTGTTTCCTCGAAAGTTTTATCGGCAAACTCGGGTAGTTTTACAACTTTTTGATCAAGTTTTATTTCTGAATATGTTATCAGCCTCAATGGGCTAGTGGCTTAAGTACCGGGCCGAGACTCGGGGTCCTGGGTTTAATTCCCGGGTCGAGCTTACTTTGTGTCGGTTTTTTCGGACACTGCTCGGGTTTGTGATCACCAATCCGCATTTGGCAAGCGTGATAATTAAGCTAGTACCAATCATTGTAACAATAACTTGATTTCAAGGATGGAGGCCTTTGCCCTGCAGTAGGACACTAATAGGCTGATACTTTACCCCCACTTAATAGGCTGATATTTATCACCACGCTTGCCAAATGCGGGTTGGTGATCACAAACTCGAGCTGTGTCCGAAAAAACCGACACAAAGTTAGCTCGACCCGGGAATTGAACCCACGGCCCCGAGATCTCGACCTGGTACTTAAACCACTAGACCACCGAGGCGACAATTATTAAACAATATTTTAATAAAATATGCATTAGTCATTAAGTTTAAGATCCTCCACGCAATTAAAATCCAAGCGCGTTAAGTCACTGAGACATTTGATAATATGATTTAAAGATTAATTATTTGAATAAACGCTTTAGTCTCAAAATCTTTTGTCTTTATCTGAAAACAAATGCTAATGCTCACATTTTCTAGCAGAAGGCTATCATTTGTGCCTTTGTCTAGACAGACTTTTATCCCCCCTTCCCCCCACTGCATTTGTATTTGTCTCGTGTTTCGGTTTAAAACGAAAGACAATCGAAAACCGTAGGCAGCGTTGACTAGGCTGTATCTAAAGTCGGTGATCCACTGGGAATGATAAGCGATAGATATTTATGTATAGCTAGACAACTTTGAAATGTCTGTACGTAATATCGATGGATGGATTTATATTAATGGACTAGCCTTCCGCCCGCAGTTTCACCTGCGCTTAATATCTTTTTTAAATAATCCCCCTTTCCCCCACATTTCCGGAATCAAAAGTACCTTATGTCACCTGGGGTTAGTGTAGCTTTCCAACAGTGAAAGAATTATTCAAATCGGTTCAGTAGTTTCTTAGCCTATTCAATACAAACAAACAAAATATCTCTTTATGTTATTAATAAAATAGATAAGTATTCAGTTTATTTCCGCATACGTCTACGTTGACTGATTGCTCGTATAAAAAGCTTTGTGTAGATAGTAGCTAAGTACCTAGAATAACTTTTAAAATGTTTACTCGCTTCAGCTTTTTTAGTTCAGTTTACACGAGAACATTGTTAAATATAATTTTAAAATATTATTTAATGAAATAACAAACTGGTATGGCCATGATGCATATTTTCTCACGGCAATCGATGTTTATGTTAGCTATCTTCAAAAGCCCATTATTAACGGCGTGGGAATAAAATGAATGGTTTTCCACATAAACACTGTCCACTCTTGCAATTGCACTGTCACTACAATATCATTTTTCAATACTTGTGAGTATATTGTCATGAATTTAGTATCAGCTTGTATTACGGGACTCAGACAGTAAATGAACATTATCATATACTTAGGGCCAGGTTTATTTATTGACCACAAAATTAGAGTACAAAAGGCGGATTTAACTTAAAAGCATTCTCTCTCAGATTTTTTGATAATTTGATTTATTACCCACTCATCCGGGTGGATTTCAATAAATATTGAAATACCTACAGCAATCACCGCCGCCCATGGACATCTGCTACACTAGAGGGATCGCTGATGCGTTGCCGGCCTATGGGGGTATGGGGGGTGTGGGCCTGCGGCACTCTCACAAACCAGATGAAACACAATAGTAGGTACTATTATTCCACGCTGGTGTTATGTGAGAGGGTGGTACTTCCCCGAACGAGCCGGCCCATTCGTACTGTAAAACCGCATGGCTCTACCATTATACAACTGTTTTGTCGAATTAAATTTTGTTTTCTATGTAAATGCTTTAAAACACCGTACACTCGTAAGGTACAATTTGGACCAGGAGTTTGGACTGGTCTGGGAGGGGATATCACCATAATTACGTATAAACTAAGTGTGCTTAAGATAACCATCTTATAGTGGTTAGTTCTGAACCAAACCAATTATCAAGAATACTAGTATCTCGCAAGTCGCCCGCTGCTCACTGGTCGCATCACTCACACGGTTTGATGAAATTGTTCAGGACTTGAATAAGACACTAAAGGTCGCTCTTTTAGTGAACTATTCAAAGTGAAAACCAAGTGCGGTTAAAAAAAAACATATTTTGCAGCACGCTTCAAAAGCGAACCTGTAACACCTCGGTGTGACTTTCTTTGAATAAATTAATTACCAAAAAACCCTCTAGTTTTTCCAACTCCATAATAAAATCACACTAAACTGAACATTCAGAATACAATAAAAATAATATAGTGTCTCGCAAATCGCCTAAGCATCACTCAACCGCGGAGCACAGGCCTAACTCGCGCGCGCCGCCATGTTTACTAAGCAGCCGCGCTTGTGCCGCGTCGTCAACTGCGCTGTAATCAGCAGCGCGCGGGTTAATCAAGCCTCCTGCCGGGGACCGCGCTTACAGGGTTGATCTTGTTCGATTACGATACATTGGGTGCGTTTGGCAGAAAAAAGCGCTTGTGAGCGCTTACTAGCGCTGAAAACAGTTTTCGGCCAGGACACAATCCGCAATTTCGCTTATTTATTTTATTTGTTTTGAAGTAGATATGCTATTTTGATTACAAGCGCTCACAAGCGATTTTTTCTGCCAAATGCAACCATTATAGAGCCGCTGGCTCAAACCTGTAACTGTATTTAAACAGTATTTTCTGAACAGAAAACCCAATCACAAATCGGTGTGAGATAGCATTAGAAATTATGTAAACAAAGAAGCAGTGGCCTTTCGTTACTACAATAAATATTGTAAAACAGAAAAGTAATGAAATGTACATCTTAAGGCATGTGAATCAAGTCAAGTCAAGTCAAGTCAAAAATATCTTTATTCATATTAGGCATTCTTAGAAGCACTTACGAATCGTCAAAAACTAAAATATTCAAGTACATAAAAATACATATATATTTCGATACATACAATTGATTCAATATACTAATAAATATACATAGATGTACTATTATGAGATTCTACTCGGAATGCTGTCATCTGGTCGAGAAGTCACCAGCAAGAAACTCGCTAGTTACTCTTTTTCATCGCCATGTTTGTTTACAATTTATTGGTTACAATGTAGCGAAATGACCTAGCCACATTTATTTTGACTAGGGTATAGAGTTTGTGAAGTTAGGCCTTGTAGAGTTAGGGCGTGTTGAGTTGGAAGCTTGGCTCTATACGAGATCTGTTAACTTTTTGACAGTACAAGTCTCTAGGTCTCGTCTTGGCAACATTTTACATGAACATTTTTTGGTGAGATATTATGTTCTCGCTTGACACACATTGGTGCCTATAATAAAAAAACTAAATAAAACGAAGTATAGAATTTGTACCCGTGTTAGTACAGTTGTTGCTTTGAAGTACGACTACATACTACCTACTATATAGCCACTTTCCCCACGTAGACAGTCTCTAAAAGTACAAAACATGACTATATACTCTTACAAAAGTATATAAATTCATTAGTCCAGTCCCTTAAGGCTTCATAGGACATAGAAGGGCGTTAAGGCAAGTATTTCATTAAGCCTCTATTTTAGACGGATTTTGGCGCGTAATTTGACCCGCCATCTTGTCTCCGGCCGGTCGTAAAAGAAACTATACCTACGGTTATAACTTATAATATAATTTAATCACGGATTAAGAAATTAGCAGAGTAGTGGGAAGAATGTATGAATTAAGTTTTTGGGCATGCACGAGTATTTCTGAGTATGTAGTTTAGAGTATTTTAGTATGAGTATTTGTCGTAGCGATAGTTTTTTTTTTGTAGTCGGGATACAGATAGCAAAAACAAGCCATTAACTCTATAAAAGTAACAAAAAAATCATCATTATATCAAAAACTTTCGCATTTATAATATTAGGATACTAATAACTTAAGTGATTTTTTTGTTTGAATTTTTTTGTTTTTTTGGGAATTGCGGTTTAATAACAAAATTTTTGTGTATAAGGATACATTTAAATTGCAGCTCATAAAATGAACATGACATTCCTTTTACATCGACGAAAAAAAATGGCAATACTTATCAGAATATATCATGCAATTAAATGACATGACAACAACCAGCTTTCAAACTCGTGAAAGTCATCAAAATGAGCACCAACAGAAAAATTAATAAGTAACACACCACACATAAAAATACAGTGTGATAAAATAAACTACATACTCTTTCATGACAATTTTATGTAAACAAAGTTTTATAGGTATAAGCATAGGCAAGAAAATGATGGAGCCGATGACTGAAAGAAAAAGGCCCGTATAATGCTTGTAACCAAGTTTATAAAAATTTATAGACCTCCAGGATTTCTCGTAAGCGCTCGGTTATAAGGTCCCCCTACACATAATTTTCACACTAAGTGACATGCTATCAACAGAAGAATATTAATAAATAAAGTGGGATCTCAAGAGTCTTTCTTGAACTATTGTGTTGAAGTAATTTTTTTTATACTAGGTCAGTTGGCAGACAGTCACGCAGTCCACCTGATGGTAAGCGGGGCGCTTCACCTGGAAGCGGCCCTCAATGTGCTGACTGCTGCCAGATGGTGTTCCCCACTTCTGAAGTTTACTGGCTCCCACATTAATTTTGCCGGAACACGGCCAGAGCTGTAATGGCGGCAGATTTCACCTGTGGGGGTGGTAGCTAGCCAGTCGGACTCTGAAAAAACCCTACCACCAACCAGAACCAAGGTGGGAATCGAACCCACGACCTAATTTTGCCGGAACACGGCCAGAGCTGCAATGGCGGCAGATTTCACATGTGGGGGTGGTAGCTAGCCAGTCGGACTCTGAACAATCCTACCACCAACTAGACCCAAGGTGGGAATCGAACCCACGACCTCCATGTTTTTTGTACCTGAGCTGCTTAGCCACTGTTCCACGGAGGCGGTCAAATGTGAGCGGCTACGGCGATGCGTCACAACAAGCGCGGGATAGAGTCCATTTATATATAAAAAAAGAGATTTTTTTTACCAACTGCAAAAAGATACGGTTCTATATTCGCCACTTAAATATTTTTAATAGTAATAAAAAACTAACTTCAGTTCTATTTATTAGCATAGATACACAAACACAGTCATTTCAAAGCCAAGAAGTTCACTAGTACCAAACTTCTCACATTTTAATTTACCCTACCTTTTGTCAGCTCTGGCTGTAAAGTTCGTGTTCCCAACTTTACCTCAAGATCCGTCCCAAAATTAGTACCCTGACGTCATACATCAATTATAAAGATCGTACACGTTATGGAGGTGGCGTATCTGCCTCGTAAATCTACGTACGTCTCGTACAGGGTGGGTTAATTCCATGGAATATAAAGTTGCAGATAAACCATAGAACTAAAAAGGGGAATAGAAGGGGCTTTTTTTATGTCAGAGGCGGCATACGATCCAGCCGGACGCCTAAGCATTGCGGGTAAGCAATCACCGCCGCCCATGGACATCTGCAACACCATAATTCAAAATAATAATTAACGCTCTACTACTAATACTGCTAATTACTAAACAATCATAATATTTTATAAAGACATACTTCCGCTTTTAATAATCATAATTCATTATTAATCATATAATAAATTCTACCTACCTATAATAATAATCACTCTAGCTCAAGCCATTACTGTATTCAAATCAGATCACCCTTTACGCAATGAAGGGACGCCCAGAATACATAGGTATACGTATACGTCAGGTAACCATCATTCGGATAAATATATATCTTATAATTAAAAATCTATAACTTTAAATTAACAATCATACCAATTTAACTCTTCTTATTATAATAATGAGTATTAATAATCATAATAATTTTAAATAATACTAATTTACTCTACTTCTAATAATTACTAATTATACTTAGTTAATCACGCTTACTCAAGCATAAAGCCACCGTATTAAAATCAGATCACCCTTTACGCAGAAGGGACGCCCAGTATACATAGGTATACGTATACGTCAGGTATCCGTCACTCGGATAAATATCTCAAGAGTGCCGCCCTGCGCGGTACGTGCCTACCCGCTGCAGATGTAGGGAGCTGTCCACAGGGACACTGTTTGAAAATAGAATTTGTCGTTTTTAATTATTTATAAATTTGACAGAGATGGTTTTTGTTTTTTTTCGTGGCCAGTAAGTAGATTGGGTTATTGTAAGGATGTCAA
This sequence comes from Mecyna flavalis, assembly GCA_949319885.1. Taxonomy (NCBI): domain Eukaryota; kingdom Metazoa; phylum Arthropoda; class Insecta; order Lepidoptera; family Crambidae; genus Mecyna; species Mecyna flavalis. The sequence continues at coordinate 6,288,572 of OX439419.1, read as the reverse complement.
TTTAATTTATCTTTTTTTTGCTACGTTAAATTGGCGAATTTGTTTTTCAATTTTTATTAAAAATATTAATTCTTATTTCACAATACATAACTGGATACTTCATTGCATAATACCATTTCATCGCGTTTTTTTTTTGTAATAATATGGTATGGTCTAAGCATTTTATTAATAAAAAAACATCAATGAGAAAAAGAATGTGTAAAAAGCCTGTTTTGCGTGAATGTCATCACGATGCATTTTTATTTACAAAGTATTTTCAATCCTTAACTATTTGTCACTATTTCTTTAAGATAACTGTAGGTACTTTAAATATACTATCCTGATAGCGCATTTGGTAGTGACCCTGCTCTATGCGCCAGAGTCGAAGTTCGAATTCCATCCAGAACAAACATTTATTCGAACATTTGTGTTTGTTCGGTGTCGTGTCTGACTCGGAGCTGAACTTCTTTAATTCTGATACCCATAATACAAATGCTTACCTACTAAATATTGTTTATTAGAGATTTTTATAAGTAATCATGGTACGTAACTTTAATACACAAGCCAAACGAAAATCCTAACGGTCAGCAATATACTGACTGCTTTTAATATCAATAACGCATTTAATAGACATAAAAAAGGTTTTAAAACCAGAAATGATGAACCTTTTATCAGCTAAACAAACAGACGGTAAATACGAGTTCCGTTACGACTCGCTATAAAACGTTTAAAGCTTACTGCTGAAATATTATCTACCTCTGGATGTCTGTGATAATTTTATTTTGATGTAAAAGTATTTTATTTTTACTAGACAGGTGCACGCCAAAACAATTTTGAATGTAAGCGCAATTTTTATAAAATATTATGTCGAAAAGTTTTACAAACGCATTAATGAATTTTTTTGTTATTTTAAGTTATAGTATTTTTTTAAATTGGTTTGAATATTGAATACAATATAATTTATTTAATTTTTTATCACTTCATATCCAGTCTATTTAAATAATTTAATGTATTTTTATGCATTCGCTCTCTCTCTCAATCAATTAATCTCTTGTAGACAATCTTTATTAGAATTGAGTAGAAAATAATTATCCCAAATGATTGATAATTATGTACAAAAAAATAAACTATGACAATAAAAATCTTTGTTATTATGTTCATTGTTTTTAGCCAAATAATTGTTAATGAACACATTCGTTACGGCATTTAAACGATCACAAACTCTGGCAATAAATATAAAAATATTTACAATAATGTTCCCGAAAAATATTTTATTTATTTTGATAAAAATTGCAAGCGTCGAAGTTCAGTAACCGCGGCTTAACAATGTACGCATACGGCAGTGCCTACTGCGCATGCTCGGGGCTCACTCATTCCGGACTATTTGTTTTGTCGTTACACTATCAAAAAGCTTCGGATTGCTCGCAAAGTAGGATCTTCCTTACTAATTGTCGGCTTTCCGAACGCACCTTGAGTGTCTACGAGTGTTATCCAACAATTCGCTCGCGCGCGAAGCGATTCGGAATCAATCAGTGATCTGTCAAGTGTTCGCGCCAATAGTTGACGTTTGACCGCGCGATTCGAAACTCTAAAGTGCGGAAACTTGACCGGTGATCTGTGATAGTGCGAAGGTGCTTATCGAGGAGCACATTTTATCTGCAATACGGTAAAGTACTCCGCCCGTTCCTCGGGCCGCGTGTGTGGACATAGTAAAGACGCTAAAGTTATCGGGACATTTGAATTTGAAATTTTGAATATCGAACTTGAGTACGTCATTAGTGTGTAAAGAGGTCGGCGCAAGGAGTCTCCAAGCTCGTCAGGATGAATATAACATCTACAACAGATGGTGAGTGTTAAGATAATAGATTAAAACATCTGCAGTGAAAAACGGCCTAATTGCTTGCATTCCCTAGATGCGCAGTGCTGTGTTTTGCCGACACCAACAAAATTGAACTTTAGGCCTACAACCTTTGGAATGAAATTTCGTTAACAAGACCATTCATCTGTGCGGTTAGAGCGTTCCGACTTTATTTCGTGGCACTTAAGGTGGCAATTCGCAGATCATATTTCTTTACCTGTTTGTATAAGTGACGTAGTATCTTTAGCGGTATCTTTTCACAGCCTAAACGAATGTTAGCGTGTGTGGAACATCTTTTTTTTCGGTTCTGAACACACATTAAGTTCTGCTATTGGGGTTAAGTCAGAAATTAGTTTTGTCAGGCAAATATCATTTTATTGTTGGAAGTTTCGGGTTTTCTCGGTTAAAAGTTTGCTTTCTTTGCCTTCGGGAATGACTTGGATAAACACAGTACCGTGGAAGTTAAATATCTTTTTTAATTTCACGGAAGAGTTTTTTCCAAGGTTTTGTACGCCAGAAAAGGGAGTGAATTAATACAAGTTTTAAAAAGTCGGGACACTGGGGGAGTTTAGCAGGTAGTGAGACTAATTAGAAAAAAAGCAAAGGCTCTGTTCTGTCTTTGAAAGCAATTTATCGTCACAATGATATAAGGTATTTCCAAATTCCATCTTTAATTTAAATAGGTAACTTGACCTTGACCTTATATTCTTAAATAGAAACCACGTGGCCTCCACAGGTAATTAGAACTTTTTTTCGGAGGAAACTGCGTTTAAGCACCATAACCGCAGGCTAGCTAGACCTGCGCCCGTGTGTGGGACTCAAGACTATTTTTTTGCAGCGTCCACTACCCACTTATCTACCCCGGTTTCTCCTACACACCCGATTGGAGACGAGCTGGTGCCAGCCTTGTGGCTATTGTCCAGCCCATAGTTAATTAGACCTACTCGATAGTGCATTTAGTATGCGTCAGGAGTAGCGGGTTTGAATACCACCCAGGCTAAACGTTTTAATTTTGTCGAAGCTATTGTTTATATATTATGTCTTTTAGGAAAATATTAAGGAATCTATATTTTGGTTTATTTAAAATACGATACAGTATATCGGCCTTATTTTAATGCAACAAAGTTAAAAATTGCACCTACTTTTGCGTGTCTACAAGCACTTCGAAGCTCATTTGTACATACATTGTTTGTTACACATAATACGCTTCCTCTAGTTTCAAAAAATCATGTTTTATATGAACAAGCGATAAAGATCTTATCTCAAGGTGTCAAAGTTCAAAGTGAAATAGATTTTATCCAAGGTCCCAAAGGCGGTAATGCGTAGCTCTCCCGTAGTTTGGTCGTAGTCTTCGTAGCGCATGCGTAGCACTTGTAGCGTCCGTAGCCAAAAACAAGCGTGATATGCAAAAAACTTACCTTTATAGTATGTACCTCAGATCAGAGCTCTGATCTGAGGTATGTACGGTCAACAGCACATCACGGTAAACACTTGCAGTTAGATAATAGCACTTATGCCTCCGACATAAGAGTGGTACAAGTCCAAAGTGTATAGTCTGACGTGCTTTTGACTGTACGCTAATGTACAAAGAGTAAAGAATCTACGAATTCCTGATAAATAAGTTAACCTAAACTACATAGTTTAGAAGTTACATTACCTACATTCATCTTCCTTCCCAGCTTCTAGCTTATTTCGGGTTAGCGCAATATATTTCTCTCTACCATTTATCACTGTCAGATATTTACATGTGTGTATTAAATCTTTAATATGTGAAATATAAATAAAAATGTTATTTATTTTATTATTATAAAGGGATTTTTGTGGGGATGACTTTTTCACACAAGAGCTGCTGGACTCGTATGGAAAAGGGCAATTAAGAATTTGGCCATCCTAACAGGTCCGTCCGTCATTTTAATGTATTCCCCTCACATTTCCGGGATCAAAAGTGCCCTATGTCACCAAGGGATAGTGTAGCTTTCCAACAGTGAAAGAATTATCCAAATCGGTTCAGCAGTTTTAGAGCCTATTCAATACAAACAAACAAACAATCAAATCTTTCCTCTTTATAGTTTAGTAGAGTAGAAATAATGCAATCCGAAACTTCTAGCGTAGCATTCTCACACATTATATCAGTCGTTAAATTGATTAATTTGACTCTAACTAAAAACAAATGAAAGAAAAAATGCAAAACCAAATATAAGTAGGTAACAGAAAAGAATACTCCTAATATTTCTGACATGTGTCATACTGTCACCTCTAATTTCTATGACAAGGATACGAAATCGTGAAAAGGTATACAAACCGTACTATTTTCTATTTCTCAAACCAAATAATATCAGAGGAACTAAAATCAAGTCTTTGTTATATTTACTTATTAAGGCGATTTTATAGACGAATACAAAGATAAAGGAGTCCTATGTTGCGTTTGTAAAAAGAGTGTAAGGTATTACGTTTACACAATAACACTTCAAATGTGTTACTTTTGTTTTGACGAGCCATTTGGTGTAATGGTCGAGAAGTCGGCTATTACACCAGAGGTCGCGGGTTCGATCCCCGCATGGTACAAACATTTGTGTGCATGAACATGTTTGTTTGTATCGGTCTAGGTGTTTCTATGTATAATAAGTATGTATTTACAAAAAAAAAGTATATAAGTAATGTTTATCCGTTGTCTAGCACTCATAGCACAAGCTAATGCTTAGTTTGGGGCTAGATGGCGCTGTGTGAATAATGTCCAGAGATATTTATTTATTTGTAGTTTTCAAAAGTACCTAAAACGGCAGTTATTGACATTGATTCTAAAACGAGCCGATTGGTAGTTTTGTATTAGCGTTTGTGTTCAGTTAAGATTTGACCAATTCTTAAAATTGAAGCATTCTTATGTTCTAGTTATGTGTTTGCCAACTGTGTGTAGCTTTAACTTTAAAACGGCTTTGACACAATTACACCACATATTTTTATTACCCAATGAACTTCGTTTCACTTAATTTAGTATCTTCCTCGCAATTTTTCCACATTTTTTCATCGTTGAAACCTTCCCTGGACTTCCACGAATATTTCAAGACTAAAATTAGTCAAATCGGTTCAGCCGTTCTCCAGTTTTAGCGAGACTAACGAACAGCAATTCATTTTTATTTATATAGATAGATAGATTTGATATTGCTGTTAGTTTATCATTATATTAGAATAACTAGCGGCCGCCCGCGGTTTCATCCGCGTGGTTTCCGTTCCTGTGGGAATATCGAGATATCATTTCTTAGCGGATGCCTCCCAACAAACACGCAAGCTGCTTAAATTGCTTCTGTACCACCTGAAGGTTGTATAACAGCCGTTCAAAGGGTTTATTATACTTCTTAAGTTGTACAGTAGCGTATTTAAAAGCGCTTTAACAGACGTGCGGTACAATGGTCGTAGAGCGGTAAAATAATCCCCAAAGGAGATACAAAGTCATATTATAGAGTTATTGTACAGGCATTAGATGTAAAGAGGAGGTATAAGTAACTTTTGTAGCGCTCTGAGATCTTGTAGAATGTTTTTGTAGTTAAAGGCGATAGAGCAGAGTTATTAACTTCTTTTGAAACGCCTTAAGTTGTATGTTGTATACTTGTACAGGCTTAAGCTGTTGAGTACAGTTAATGACATCCTTTGTAATGCTGTATCTACAGCAGATACATAATACTCTATAGTAGCGCCTAAGTCGCTACAATTAAGAATTGTACAGCAACTTTATGGCAAATAGCTGGATAAGGCATGGCAAACACTCCTTACACAGGTAAAAGTGTATAAATTCCACTACTATGGCCATTAAAACGGCTGAAGCCGGACTAGAGAGGGGGACTAAATAAAACATTTAATATAATTAAAAGATGTTTCATATATTTTGCAGTTCTGAAATTGGTTCCGATTCTGTCGGCACTTGAGCTCCGGCGTTGTCTGAAAGTATTATATACGTAGGTTCAGATGCTTTCCCGTAGCCCATTGCAGCTGTTGAAATATTTCCACAGTTTTCTTGTAGGACCTGAAAAACACGAATTTGATGCAAAAGTCTCCAGATAATAAGTCAAGTGTAGAAGGGTTTTAAGATTCTGACCACGGACTCCTAAATAAAACGACCTCTATTATAGGGTATCAATTATCCATTGTACAGTTTTGGGTTCTTAAAAGAAGTATTAATTGCTGCTGTACACCTCATAACGTTTAATAGCACGTTAATACCACAATTGTAGAACCCAAAGGTCTAGAACGGCAAATACAAGCGCCATGAATCGGTAGAAAGGTTCTAGTAAACTCTGAAGGCTGTTGTAGCTGAGACGCCATTTAGCTTTTATAAAATTGATTTTCAGAATACTAATTTATGATTTTTAAATCATAAATATGTACAAAAAACCGAACTCACGTAACTATTTTTCATCCATGACACTACAAAAACTACAAACAAAGCCTAAACATCTTTTACAAGCTAAATTCAGAATTCACAATCTATAATTAAATGTATTTTTTATCAAAAAACTGCATATATAGAAGGGCGCGTGAAAATATAAGCTAAAACATATGTATATATTTACAATAAACTGTTACTCGCACTTGTATTTCATACGAATAAAAGGAAAAAACAACACTTGACTTACCTGTTTATTATTTTTAATTTACTTACTGCAATTCACTGTCATATACTTTCCAAATGGCTAATCTTATTAAAATTATAGGTTAATTTTTATAAATTCCTCTGTATCGCCACTGTATATTCAATAAAGAACCGTAAACTTTAAATCGGAGATACAGACGCGGTATAATAAGGTGCGAGCGCTACAGTCGTGCTATAATAAGGTGCGAGCGCTACAGTCGTGCTATTACAACTTATTTTAGATACTTAAGCGTATACTATCGCTCGCATACGCCACTGTAGACCCTATAGCCGTACAAAATGAGCCCTTTTGGGGGTACAGCGGTGCTTTAAGCGCTTGTACATATACTGTAGATCTTACTTATGGAACCCATGCCTTTATTAGTAACTTCTAACCGGCCATTGTACGGCTTGTTATAGAGCTTGTGTGCTAGTTGGGAGCTACGTCATAACATCTACCTGCATGCCCGCTGCACCCAATTTCAGCCCGATCCGTCCAGTAGTTTGGGCTGTGCGTTGATAGCTATCTATGTCAGTCAGTCAGTCAGTCAGTCACCTTTGAGTTTTATATATATAGATTAGAATAATTATTTATTCTAAGATCATTGTTGTTAATTTATCGAAAAAATTACCATCACAGGAAGTACAAAAGAAAATGTTCTAGCAACTGAAATGTGTAACACTGCCACCTTCAATTTCCATGACAAAGATACGAAATCCTAAAAAGGTGTACAAAACCCTTCTCCTTTCAGTTTCTCAAGACGACAAATGTCAGAAGAACTGCTCAAACGAGCCCTCACGATTCAATGAGATACGTCTTTTATAGCTCGTAAATATAATATTTGTCCAAGTCGACAATTTTGACCCATGTCAAAATGACGTAAGCGTATTTACGACGGGACTTACGGATATAAAAATTGGTTAACGTATTAAGAAATGTATGAGACTGGATTTTGGGATGTTTCCTTCTTTTCTTGGGCTGTTATTGGAACGGAATGTCATTTTGTATTATTCTTTACATACTAAGAAAATTCAAATGATAAAAAAATATATTTCGCGTTATAGAAGATCTGAATAAGTGCCAGTTTTTAGTTATTTAGAGTAATTTTTAGTTCTGAATGTATCTGTAAGGTAACTATGATGCTAAATATTTAGTCAATTTAAAAAAGTAATTAGACGGTCGATAATTATTAATGTTGTACGAAAAATGAATTATCAGAAACTTATATTAGAGTGATAAAAAAAGGCCTTTAAAAGAACAAACTTACAAACTTAATTAATAAAAAAATATATTGGACAACATCACATTCATTGATCTGACACCAAAGTACCTAAGTAGCGTAAGCAATTGTGTTATGGGTATCAGAAACAACGAAGGTACCACAAATATATACCTACTTAAATGCAAATAAACATCCAGACATAGAACAAACACGAATGTTCATCATATAAGTAGTTTTTCTGGGTGAGATTTGAACCCACGACCCCTGGCACATAGGGCAGGGTCACTTGCAAATGCGCCATCGGGTCAGTCAAAATTGACTGCACTATTTTCAAATTAGAACGCTAAAGTCCATCTAAGAGCTTTGATTAACATTGGAATGGATCTTCATTAGTCTTAGATGCTGCCTATAATGTAACACTAACTACCATATCAAAACCAACAGACTCTTTAGAAGCAACGTAACCAAGTGTATATTAAAGAGCTCCATCGAGCTCGCGCACGTAGGCGCTAGTTGCGAACATTGTTACGCAGAGCGCTTCGTCATTGAGTGTAATTTCCTAGGACGTGACCCTTGGAATACTTTAACTCGATGCAGTCGTGTTTGCGGGAACTTTGTTCTTGGGATAGTTTTCTCTAATTTTTTGTTACTTTTCGTGAGGGAATTTCTTTTGTGAATAGTTGACTGTGTTTTTGTTTGTCCGCCTGATGAATGGTTCAGCAGAAATTGTAACGATAAAATTTTACACAGCAGGTTGCCCTGTTGAGTAATATCATTAATACACTACATTTTCACATAATTACATTACTGGATTATTAAAAAGAACATTATTGTTAAGTATGGCTTACTTAACAAAAATATTTATTAAATAAAAATTACATAGTCAAACTTATTCCATTCTTTTTGGACAAATTACCATTATTCCGCATCAAACAAAAAAAACATACCATCTGAATGAATAACCTTCTTCAATTTTGAATTCTGCCGTTAAATTGCATTCCCTCCAAATTTTTTTATACTACGTTTTTTATTCAACAGTATTTCCTATATAAAAAAAGTACTCTATGATTCAAATTAATTTCAACACATCAAGTACATACAACTCTTAACTGTAATCAATCAGCGATTTGTAATAGTATGATCTCGTTTTTTAATTGTCAAAATAAATAGTTTTATTAACATTCTGTTTGTTTCATTAGATTTATTTTATAATAAAAGCTGGCGAATAAATATTTACCTTTACCTTTTTTATTTGCTTTTTAATTGGTAAGGAGTTGCTGTAGCATATAGACGTGACATCATAAATATCACTCGCGCTACCTTATTAATAAGGTATCTACTCACTAAAGGATCCGTCGAATCTACAACTTACTTGTGTACTTGACCGTACAAGGAGATAAACACCACATTTATTTAGTTAAACCGACTATTCCATTCACTAATTCTCTTACCAGGTCCTAAGGGAATAATTAGTCTGTTTCAATCATTGTATACGTATCTTTACGATGTTTTCCTTAACTGTAATACGTTATGTAGGCAGTACTTAAGGAGACTTATTGGTGTGAACTAGTGTTGGGGAACTAATTAAATATCGCATTATCGATGTTGTAGGAGAAAACGAGCCAGTTTCACCAGTGATATGATAATTTCGTGTTATTTTTTTGACCGCCTCCATAGAACAGTGGCTAAGCCGTTTGGGTATAAAAACACGGAGGTCGTGGGTTCGATTCCCGCCTTGGGTCTGGTTGGTGGTAGGGCTTTTTTAGAGTCCAACTGGCTAGCTACCACCCACACAAGTGAAATCTGCCGCCATAACAGCTCTGGCTGTTATGGCGGCAGATTTGGCCTTTTGATTTGTCTGGCCAGTACACTTGAAATCAGAGACTCTAAGATCAGATGAGACCACAGTCTGGCAGCACATTGACGGACCGAAGTTTCCATTAATATATGTTTTTGATGAGTAATTCTCCTTCCTTAAAAGTCCTTCGATTCAGAGAATCAAAAGAAGATTGCATTTTCTAATGTCAAATATTCAGCTCAAAACTCTACACCTGTCTCTAGTAACGTATCGATGCACATTACGTGCGGGACATCACTAACACGGCCTGTTCCTGAGACAAGGTCACACATGTGAACTGCCATCGATCACGGGAAAGCCGCGGACTCGGCGTACATACGTAATACACGTTACCTATAGGTACGACTATTTGTACGTATGTATATCGGTAAAGGGTAGAACCGAAACTTAGAGCCAATTTTCGTACTGTCATATAAGTTTGTGTTAATTTGACTATCAGATAACATCGCAACTGAGAGCTTTATGATAATAATTTATTTGTCCGACTAGCCTCATTTCTTTTTTCAAATATACCCGCCTTCCCCCACATTTCTGGGATCAAAAGTACCCTATGTTCATCGGGGATAGTGTAGCTTTCCAACCGTGAAAGAATTATTCAAATGGGTTCAGTAGTTTCTGAGCCTATTCAATACAAACAAACAATCAAATCTTTACTCTTTACAATATTAGTATTGATTAGTATAGATTTGTTATAGTTATGCTTCGGACCAGACCTTTCGTATAAATATTTGATTTTGTCTTGACAAGTTTGACGTTGCTGGTACATCTCTAAGGGATTTATAGTCGAGATGCGCCGGTCAGTATAAGATACCGGTTTATAGCTTACATAATGCAATGAATGTTACGAACAAATCATAGAACATTACTTCGTTTGAATGGCAAGATGGTTCATTTTGGTAGTGTCCCTGCTCTATGCGTATGGGGCCGTGGGTTTGAATCCTACATAGGAAAAACGTTTATATAGAATTAAGGTTATGTAACTGCCTCCGTGGTACAGTGGTAAGAACGTTGGCTCTAAAACCCGGATGTTGTGGGTTCGAATCCCGCGGTGAGCATCACTTTGTGTGATTGTTTCCAGTTTGGTTAGGACATTGCAGGCTTGAATCACCTGAATGTCTGAAAAGAATGATGATTCCGTGCTTCGGAAGGCACGATAAGCCGTTGGTCCCGACTATGTCCCAAGTAGGTCTGGTTTCCCTAGTAAGGGTTACGGAGGTCAGATGGCAATCGCTCCATAGTAATAACCAGGCTTGTCAAATCTAGGATCATAGTCGAAGCGGACCCTGAGCTCCACACTGAATGCAATCGGGAATACGCTGAGATGATGATGATGATGAGAATAATAATTAAGGTTATGTCTTGATGTAAATGTAACTATTTGTTTTATCATCAGAGACAACGAAGGTAAGGCACCACACATATAATTTAAATACTAATAAACAGCAGACTCAAGACAAACACAAATGTTCATCACTTGGACGAGATTCAAACCCACGACTCTTGACACATTAGGGTCAATACCAAACGCGCCATCGGACCAGTAAAAAAGCTAAGGAGTGAACAAGTACTCGTACATTGTAAAGGCGACAAAAAAGCGTTGCCCATTAATATTTAATATACATACAACAAGCAGTGTTTGCGTGACCCTGCTACGATTGTTGTGTCAACTTGGTCGATGTTTGACCAAACATGACGCAAGGGACAAACAGACAAACACTCGGAATGAACTGTCGTGTGCGGTATTACGCAGTGATTGCGTTTGTAATTTAAATATCTTTGTTTTGGTTACACGCTTGCAAATAATTGTGTATATTTTTTAGGGTTCCGTAGCCAAATGGCAGAAAACGGAACCCTTATGGATTCGTCATGTCTGTCTGTCTGTCTGTCCGTCCATCCGTATGTTTTAACCGAAAAGCCACCGAGCTTACCGAAACTATAAATAAATAAATATCTCCGGACACTTTGGGGGCTCCCCATACTTAGAACTGAAACTCAAAAAAAATGGGGTATTAATGGATAAGTCTTCTAATATCATTTTTCTAAACTGAATAGTTTGCGCGTGAGACACTTCCAAAGTGGTAAAATGTGTGTCCCCCCCCCCCCCTGTAACTTCTAAAATAAGAGAATGATAAAACTTAAAAAATATCATGACCATGCAAACTACAATTGAAAATTGGTTTGAACGAGATCAAGAAATTAGTTTTTTTTAAATACGTCATTCATAAATCGTAAAATTTTAAAAAATACGCTAGTTATTATTAAAACATTGATCAAACTTACAAAGAACTACAAGAACTTTTGTATTATGATGATACTTGCTGCTACGGAACCCTTCATGGGCGAGTTCGACTCGCACTTGGCCGCTTTTTGTGAAAGGACCACGGATGGCCCAGTCAATCGCCACAATGCAGGCACCGATTTGTCCTATCTGAATGTGAAGGGGAAACTGGGGGAGTTTAAAGGGTAGGGTGATAAATGTCTTAGGTGCCGATTCAAAGTGCCAGCGGCAGCGGCGAGATGTTTTGTATGGAATCCCAAAGACCCGTTCTCTAACACAGCGGGGCGGGAGCGGGAGCGGCAGAGCACGCTGGCGAACTGAAGATCACCGCTTGACAGCATTGTACTGCTCTTGACGGCCCGCGTCAAACGATGACCGCAGTGCGCCTGCGTGCTCCGCCACTCTTGCTGCCGCGAAATTCAAGGCCAACGCCTAAGGCCGTTTGTCCACTGCCACCGTCACCGGGCCGTCACCGAGAAAGAGATGTTGGCGCCGAGATAGCGGTAATACATTTACTACAGTCGTTTGTCCACCGCACGCCCGTCACCCGAGCGCCGTCATCTTGAAATTGGTCAGAAATAAAATCGGTTCTCGGTGACGGCCCGGTGACGGCGGCGGTGGACAAACGCTCTATGGGGGAAAATAGAAATGGCTGTGAGCACCGTACCATATCCATTCGACTGTGACTTTGTGGACATTCGTGCAATGTAGGTGGTAGTGCCCCCGCACCTCTAACCTGCTGAAACTAGTCTGGAAGGGCCAAGTCAGCCTGAGGGTGCCACTTTTTTGTTATTGTGGGAAACCCGTTACGCAAACCCTTGGCAGGGTGGTGCGCCGGCGAACCACCTAACCGAGGGTTATGTAGTACTCCCCCATCCAGAGAGTCGATATATCCATTAAACCCCATAGTACAGTCCGCGTCAACTTAATTGGCTTGTCTGAAGTTAGCTGCGAGCGTCGTCTGCGCAGGTGCGGGGCTGCACCCCTCTGACACCTCTGTTCTTGCACGTTGTTCAGACAAGCCAATCAAGTTGACGCGTATTATACCCATAAAACGCCTTAACACTACCAGGGTTTCAAGAATCTGCATAGCCTACATTTCTGACACTACCAGTGATCCTTTGAAACCTTGATTGGGAGGAAGAGAGTTGCACCTAGCTACTACCGCCCGACACGGGGACCCTGAGGCCTTCGCCACACTTGACGGAAATTCCGTCGTGGATCTTCGGCAACGAAACGCCGATACATGTAATTGCATATAAATTACAAATAGCGGGCACACTACGCGGAAGATCAGTCGCTCCGTCGCGGACAACATTTATATGAAACTACACGCATTGGCGTTCCGTCACGGACGATCCGCGACGGAATTTCCACCAAGTGTGCCGAAGGCCTGAGGGCGTAAGGATAAGTTTAACTTCTTAACACTAATACTACTATTTATGGCAACCAAATAACATAACCGACTCCTAGACTTAATCCCAGGCATTACACAGATTAAGCGCGTAACCCAAGCCGCCATATTAAATAATTACTAGACGGTATCAAAACAGAATTATCTTCGATTTTCTCGGCTCCTAAGAGACGGGATTAATTAGATCCGACAGGATATGCCTAGGGATTGGTTATGGAGGAGTAGCTTCGGTTAAATATAACTTTGGTAGGTACTTTCCAATCGAAATACACCAATCAATAATCGATAAAACCACTTTTCTCTCCCTTCTGTTGCTATAAAGAAAGATAAAGATAACTACCTATAGATGTCCTTTTGTGCTGTCTACCCATTTCGGCTAACTATTTTTATGTACTATTCCAAACATTGTAAAAACACAGCTAGGTATAGCGCTAGCATAAATGTAAGGTACCTTTATAGTGAGACTTTGTACATACTAACAGTGCAAAAACAACTCCAAAGAAAACGAGAAAAAAGTAATACATCGCAGCTATCTCACTCGCGTTACGCTCGTAGTTTATCTCAAACCTAAACCTAGTTTACACAATACGATTGCGGTAAGTAGCAAAAAACGTTATCCCCGCGCATTGTATAAATCCCTCCTTAAGATGTTGTGAATAATTCACATCACCGCTTTATTCGTGATGTTCTAATCTCTTTTCCCCGTCCTTGTTCGAAAAATAAAAACATTAGAGTTGCACCGAGTAACGTGTTCCTAGTTTTACTCGGTTTGATTTTCATCTAACCGAGTATTCGGCCGAGTAAATAGCCTCTATCAAAATTTCTACTCCGGCCGATTACTTTTGGAGGCTGGTAGGTAACGTCTACGAAAAAAAAGGAATGGGTCGTCGATTTTTTTCTTTAATGTTTTCCTAGTTTTGTTTCATTACTATTCATTAATTATCATAATTGAGATTTTCAACGATTTCCCAAATGAATAATAAATGTTATTTTATAAACACAGTTTTTTTAATTCTACCAAAATATATATATTACTTTATAATGAAAATAATTTAACTGAGTGTACTCGGCATTAAAACTGAGTTATTCGGCCGAGTATGAGTATTAAGAGACCCGTCGAGTACCGAGTATTAAACGAGTAGTCCGCCCATCTCTAAAGAAAATATTTAACGTCCTTTTACGTAACGCTTCCTAATGAATATTGCGAAACTGACTAAATAAAACAAATCTTTTAAGGGTCGCTTCTGATTTTTACGACGGGAATTCGCGCTTTGAAATGTAAATCTTGTCGCCGAGAGAAAAATGGAAGTCGGACCAAAGGTTTCAGCTGACCTTGTGATCAAACAAAGAAAATATCGTGATTCAGATTAAAAGATGTAGTTAAGAGTGTGCTTGAATTAAAAGGTCCTGGGGAACCAAGACACAGGGTCTTTCCTAGTTTGGCTCATAAGCCCCAAGTGCCGGCCACTGGACGATTGAGGCCATTCGACCGCCTCCGTGGAACAGTGGCTAAGCCGCTCGGGTATAAAACCCGGAGGTCGTGGGTTCGATTCCCACCTAGGGTCTGGTTGGTGGGAGGGCTTTTTCAGAGTCCGACTGGCTAGCTACCACCCCCACAGGTGAAATCTGGTGCCATAATAGCTCTGGCTGTGTTCCGGCAGTATTAATGTGGGAGCCAGTACACTTGAAATCAAAGGCTCGAATATCAGATGAGTCTACAGTCTGGCATCACATTGAGCGACGCTTCCTGGTGAAGTGTCCCTCAATGGAATAGGCCGCAGTGGCCGCTTACCATCAGGTGGGCTGCGTGTCTGTGCCAACTGACTTAGTATAAAAAAAAATCGTCCGGTGTTGAGGGAGTGGGGGGAACGGCTTGGAACGGCACGGCTGCCTCACCTACCGCCTGTCGCAGGTTTTCGCAGGTGGCATCACTGTGCGACGCTCCCGACAACACTGCCGAACACACACTCGTCGAGTGCCCGGCCTGGCGACACGAGCGCCGCAATCGTCATCGCATCGACTTCGGGAAAAAAAAGTTTCGATTTGTTATATGGAGCATAGAAGACGCAAGTATTACAGGATTTACCGAGACAATTGGTGGATCACAGTGAACTTCAGCGTGCTATTCAATCCATTGGTGGATCGAGATAGTGGATCCTAATAGACTGGGGATAAAAATGATCTATGTACACTGTACAAGGAGCAAAATTTTCCGTCCTCTCTCATCGCGGCGGTAAAATATTCACCGGTGGATTGTCAACTTCGCAATTAGGCGGATGTGTTAATGCGGCGGCCGGCAGTTTGCGAGTTAGAGAACCTACTTAGCCGGGATTAAGGCAACCGCCGGGTGAGGTGTGGTGGGCACCATTTTCATACTGGTAATCTTCATTGTTAGTATACGTTATTGTTTTTGACTGCCTCCGTAGTGCTGTGGCTAGTTGGTCGCACTTTAAAGCGATGGCCAATTGGCCACTTCAGGGGCCCTGGGGTATAAAATTACTTTTTTTTTACCACGTCAGTTGGCAGACAGACACGCAGCCCACCTGATGGTAAGCGGTCACTGCGGCCTATGCCATTGAGAGACGCTTTATCAGAAAGCGTCGCTCAATGTGCTGCAAGACTGTAGGCTCATCTGATCTTCGAGCCTTGGCTAGGATGCTATTATTTCCGAATCTAAATATATCTTCAAACCTTTAATAATCTTATTACCATATAATCTATTTTAAGTATACCCTCAATAATTTGACTACAATATAATCTACTTTAAGACGTTCATATTCCCACAGGGCAAGTCCCGCCTAATTGTAAAGTTGACATCCACCTACTGAATATTATAGAAGCTGTACCTTTCTTTCACTTGGAATCTTTAATTGAAAGGAAAAAGCACCTTTACGGTCAGAACGACGATGGGCCGGTCAATATTTTATTCAAATTTTTATTCCCGCGGGAATGAGACGTTTCCCGTAGGAATTTTATAGCTTAATGTCCTAATCCGGGTTATAAACTATACGTGTGCCAAATTTCAACTAAATCCGTTCAGCCGTTTAGGCGTGATTGAGGAACAAACAAACATCCAAACATCTAAACATCCAAACATCCAGACTTTCGCATTTACGAGTATAATATTAGTAGGATTACAATATAGTCTATAGAAAGTAACTCTTATTTGGCACAGAGAGTCCGCCGGCCACACCGCGGACTGCATTCAAATTCGCTTCTAATTGCAAAGTTGACAGTCACTCGCTGAATATTGCAATGGCCGGAGACTGGGGCGTTCAATAATAACCAGATTGGTTCAATAATAAGTCAAGTTGGAGGGCGTCTAAATATAACAATAGTCGTATCCTTCTTCTTACTAATGTTATAAGTTTGTGAGAGTGGATGAATGTTTGTTACTCCCTTAATGAACTCAGATGGAATTACAGACATGCCTACAGCTTCTTACCTAAGATTTAAAATAGGAGGAAGTGTTATCCAACTTTATTTATTTCAAATTCAGTTTTGATGATTATTTTTTTATTTGAAAGCTAGTCCATGTGATGTGCTCTCATATTGAATGTTGTAGATGTTGTCATCGAATACTTGTAGATGTGAAAATAATATCTCAAATATTTACAAAATTAAAAAAACAATCATTGTAACCAAAAGATTGACACAACGGCTGCAAAGTATTATTACTTGTGCTTTAAAATACACACGAAAAGCATTTTTTCTTAACATTGTTTATCAATACACCACGTGGCCAGAATTTATATAGAGCGACTTAACAATGCATCATATTCACAATCCATTATCACCCAATAACCAAACCCATCGGAACGTAGAGTCCACAATTCGATTTCGCAATTAACATTTATTGGCCAACATCGTCGGCATACGGAACCGTCATGCGTAATTCATCGCACATCCTGTATATCCGGTTTTTGTTTTATTACGCGACCCTTCGACCTTTCGAGGGATCAGTCATCTATCGCGCTATCAAATCTAGGGATAGAACTATGGGCCCTTTTGATTGTGTTTTAGGGTTGGCACGTGGTGAAAAAGAAAAGGCTCGAAGACCAATAGAGCTTACAGTTTTTTTTATACAACATCAGTGGCAGCCAGGCACGCAGCCCACTTAATGAGTGTGGAATGTAAGGTAGTGAACCATCATTCTTTCATTTCAACCTCTCCGGCCCACAGTGTTTCCTGCCGAATAGTGAACGAGGCTCTGACTACCGACTGATGGCGGTTTAACTATCCAAACTCAAAGACATAATGCAACAGGCCAGTGACGAGCAGCGTCCTTCAATCGCCAACCTGCTTGCATAGCGTGGCGATTATGGGCATTTTTTTATTTTATTTTTATTGCAATGTGTAACAAGACGAGCAGATCGTATACCTGATGGTAAGCGCCACGTCTGCCTTTAGACAGTTCAGTGCCAACAGTAACTAAGCAGTTACTGTCTGGCACCGCCCTGCGCCCGCTGCACCAAGACGACAGTTATTAGGTCTCATATACCCAGTAATTTCACTAGCTTCAGTGCCCTTTCCCCGAAACACAGAAGTTCTTGACACACTTTTATTTCACGGGAAATATCTGGCACTGCGGTGGTACCCACCTAGACGGCCCAGTAAAGGAACCTACCACATGGTAAATCCTCATAACGCGAGCGTTTGGAGAGGCCTATGTCACGTATGTAAAGTTTCTTGCTGGTTTCTTTGACTGGTTTGGTTGGTTTGACTGGCCCGATGGCGCATTTGGTAGTGACCCTGCCCTATGCGCCAGGGGTCGTGGGTTCGAGTCCCACCCACGACAAACACTTATGCGATGAACATTTGTGTTTGTTCTGTGTCTGGATGTTTATTTGTATTTAAATATATATTTGCGGTACCCTCGTTGTTTCTGACACCCTTATCACAAGTGCATACGCTTCTTACTTTGGAGTCAGGTAAATGTAGTGATGTGGTCCAATATTTATTTATTTTATAGATAGAAATAGCTAAACGGCGCTGGCGATAGAATTTTTTTTAAATCTCTAAAAGTAAAGATCTAAAATCAAAATCACTCGTGAGAAAGCGACAACCCTGAAGGCAATATCTAACTTTATGGGGTTAGGTAGCGCAGACTGAAATAATTGGATTAGATAAAAATATTGATTGGTCCACTTTAATGTCCGACGTGGCTAGTTCCACCTGCGTATGGACAAATTGAACGTTTTTATACCACATGAGACGGCACGTAGACTATGCTCTTTTTAGAGATACCTACTTCACTAAGGAATCGTCGCAAAAGGACTATGCAAAGGAGCGTCCCCACCCACCAACAGATTTCAAACGTATCTCTATTTATACCCCTTGCCATACTGATCTTTTTTTTGTATGGCGACATTCGCCGTAGGAATGGGGATTTCACGCAAATCGAATTTGAATGTTGTATTTTTCAAGTATTTTTTTTTGACACAGTTAATTGTGAAAATAATGTGCAGGCGATCAAGAGTAACCCCCCTGGCCTAAATAAAAGTGTTAAATCAAAATATAATCTTAAAAAATATTTTACAGTCGAGTCTACTTGAAGCTAGACACTTACAGCGCAATTCTGAATCTTAGGCGTACGGCATAAGCACGGTTTTATTGTTTTTGAATACCCCGTCATTTTTTGGATTAAAAATGGTTGTTTGTCTTTAAATGGAATGTCATAATAATATTGAAACTAGTGCCAAGTCTGTTGGTGGGTGGGGACAGAGCCCATACAACTCTTGCGTTGTCCTTTGGTTTATTTATTTATTTATAAAAACTTTATTGACCACACAAGTTGGGTACAAAAGGCGGACTTAACGCTAAAAGCATTCTCTACCAGTCAACCTTTGGGAAAAACGAAATGCTTAAATGCGGCAAAGAGCTAACTTAAAAAAAAAACCTAAAAGATACACAATTTTACCAAAACAAGATTATTAAATATAATTAACATACACAAATACTAACTTATATTATTAATAATTATATATATACATATATACATACAAGTTCGCTGATACATACATATTGATGATGATGTCCTAAATAATGATTCAAATTATGGAAAGTGAAAACCTAGATGAAAATAAATACCACGTCAGGCTTTTAACAGGAAATCACGAACCTGCCTTTTAAACGCAAACTTATTTGGAGCTTTCCTAATACTGACAGGGAGACTATTCCAGAGACGTGTAGCATTAAGAGTAAAGGAGTCGGACATGAAGCCCGTATGATAAAGGGGAGTAGTGAGCGCCAATGAGCTAGCTGATCGAAGTTGACGGTCATGGGAATCACAAAGAAATTTAAACTTACTATTACTACTTAATATTACTTATTTGGTTTGATTGCGAAAACTATGTCCACTACTAATACATTTTATAAAGTGTTTGTTTTCCTGTTAAAATAAAGTAAAACATGTTTAACTCTTCTGATCTTTATCATAGTTTTTTGTTTCGAACTAAAGACAAATTTTAATATTTTTGGACATTATTCACCTTAAAGCATTACATTAAAATGCTATAAGTAATTCACACAGCGCCCTCTGGCCTTGAATGAGGCGCTTCTTTTGTCATTTTTTTTTATCTAACTGTACTGGAAGCTTTAACAATTTGATGGTAAAGTCAGTAAAAAATATAAAAACTAAAAAGTGTTGTTTTTAAGCTATTGCATTGCTTTTATCGCGGGTTATGAAAATATTAAACTACAATAAAAAAGTGTTGTTAAAATCTCACGAATATAATTTCATGTGATGAATTTAATTTAATATCTGAATATTTATATTGACGACTGCTTTGCAATTTTATATTCACCCGCGCGTAATCTCTTTTTTCAAATATCCCCCCTTCCTCCCATATTTCCAGGATCAAAAGTACCCTATGTTCACCGGGGATAGTGTAGCTTTTCAACAGTGAAAGAATTATTCAAATCGGTTCAGTAGTTTCAAAATTGATATTCCCGCGGGAATGAGACGTTTCCCGTAGGAATTTTATAGCCTATGTCCTATTCCGGGTTATAAACTATACGTGTGCCAAATTTCATCTCAATCCTTTCAGCCGTTTAGGCGTGATTGGGAACAAACATCCAAACATCCAAACATCTAAACATCCAAACATCCAGACATTCGCATTTATAATATTAAGTAGGATTCATTTCCTTTTTCAGGTACGTATCAAGGCTTGTATATTCATCGGTTGGTGCTTTGACCTATACCACGGAAGGTAAGTACCCATACTTTACTTTATAGACAACCAGCCACCTGTGGCTTTGCTCGTATGGATTATTCGAAATTTTCCTCCAGAAATGTGATATTTTTCCAGGCTAAAAAGCGTGGGCTGGTCAATAGCCACAAGGCTGGCACCGGCTCATCCCAATCGGGTGTGAAGGGGAAACTGGGGGAGTTTAGTGGATAGTGGACGCTTTAGTCTCGAGTCCCACACACGGCCGCAGGTCTAGCTAGACTGCCGTTATGTGCATAAACGCATTCTCCTCCGAATAAAAAATGCTAAAAAGCGTACGCCACTTTACAGCTCCAAAACCATCCCCATACAAAACCGACGACTCGCCACTCTCTTTCTCGTTCTAGTAAATGAATGTTTTAATCTGTGGTTTTAATCGTTAGAAAATAATACATTTAAAAATTCAGGATATTTGACCTTTGAAACCTATAAAACTATAACAGTAACGACCCCTAAACAGGTGGTCTCGAAATGTGATTCTTTATGACACGTCAAAATCTATTTAAATAATATTTAAATAGACCACACACCCGGTAAAAAACTGTCATAACACAAAAACAGGCAAATCTCACCCCTTGCAGTAAAATATTATTTTACTGCAAAAAGTGAGATTATAAAAATATTTTTTACTGAAAAAAGTGAGATCAACCTTGCCTCTACGTTATGACAGTTTTTTAGCGGGTGTCAGATTATGTCGTCAATTATTACTAAGTAACAAAATGACTCTACCAGATTTGCCTGTTTTTATGTTATGACAGTTTTTTACCGGGTGTGCGATATATATAAAACTCAAAGGTGACTGACTGACTGACTGACATAGATAGATATCAACGCACAGCCCACACCACTGGACGGATCGGGCTGAAATTTGGCATGCAGGTAGATGTTATGACGTAGGCATCCGCTAAAAAAGGATTTTGGTCAATTCCTACAGGAACGGGAACCACGCGGGTAAAACTGCGGGCGCCCGCTAGTTTGTCATATAAATCTACATTAATCATAGCACATGAAATAAATTAGACTAGAATTAAATAAAAATTGTCCCTGAATATTATTCACACAGCGTCATCTAGACCCAGAATTAGCATAGCACCTATGTATCAAAGTTGCCAGACAACAAAAAAACATCACTTATATACTTTTTAGTAAATACATATTAAATCTATATATATAAAACTCAAAGGTGACTGACTGACATAGATAGATATCAACGCACAGCCCAAACCACTGGACGGATCGGGCTGAAATTTGGCATGCAGGTAGATGTTATGATGTAGGCATTCGCTAAGAAAGGATATCTCGATATTCCCACGGGAACGGGAACCACGCGGGTGAAACCGCGGGCGCCCGCTAGTCTTTCATAAATAGTAACACTCAGACTGATACAAACAGATATTCATGACCACAAATGTTTGTACCGTGCAGGGACCAAAACCGCGAACTCTGATGTAAAAGCGGACAATCAACCACTACAACATAGTGCCATGCTCATTATACATTATCAGTTGTGGTAGAGCCATGCTGTTTTACAGTACGAATGAGCCGGTTCTTCCGAGAAGTACCACCCTCTCACATAACACCAGCGTGAAATAATAGTGACTACTATTGTGTTTCGTCTGGTTTGTGAGAGTGCTGCAGGCCCACACCCCCCTTACCCCCATAGGCCGGCAACGCATCAGCGATCCCTCTTGTGTTGCAGATGTCCATGGGCGGTGGTCATTGCTTACCATCAGGCGACCCGCTGGCTCGTTTGCCCCCTCTGACATAAAAAAAGTAGTATAAACTAATAATAAAAGAGGAAAGATTATGTTTGTTTGTTTGTATTGAATAGGCTCCGAAATTACTGAACCGATTTGAATGATTCTTTCACTGTTGGAAAGCTACACTATCCCCGGGTGACATAGGGTACTTTTGATCCCGGAAATGTGGGGGGAAGGGGTAATATTTGAAAAAAGAAATAACACGCGGGTGAAACCGCGGGTGTAATGCTATCGTAAATAAAACAATAAAAATATGTATTTGAAAATTAATTTCTAACTATAAAATATAACCCTTTCATTTAATACGAACAATGAAGTATTTCCATGAAATCGTGAAACGCAATAGCAATGATATAAAAACACGAATAGTGCAGTCATTGAAGCATTATAGCTCCGAATTTTTTTACTGTGAACCGAATTGCATACAATTTTGGAATTAGGTTCATCTTACCCTTAACTTCAAAAGTGAAAATGATTTGAACTCCGCAACCACCATGGGGGTGGTTGCCACCCCTTCTCGGGGGTGAATTATTTTTTTATTAAAATAACCTCGGATATCGATAGAAGGCCTAATTTTAAGCAAAAAATCATCTATACAGTTTTTAAAAAAATTCAATACTTTTCAAGTTATTGGCAATTGAAAATTCGCAATTTTTTCACGTTTTTCATCGGTTTTTTGCAAATATCTCCAAAAATATACGTTTTATCGAAAATTTTATTAAAACCAAAATTGTAGCAGGTAAAACAATGAACAATTTGAATTTTTATAAAGTATTCTAAGTGCAATATTAAGCTAGATATTAAAGATCAAAGCCGTTTTTATTTTGTCTGAAATTTAATCGATGTGGTCAATGCCATCTAGCGGCGAGCAGATGCATTTTATGCATTCTAATACAAAAGGGTTTTGTAGTGCTTGAAATAAGCTTTAAAATAAGCACTATTAAAAGTCTTTTGCACGTAAAATAAGTGAGCTGTATTGCAAATAAGGGGAGCATCTAATGTTTTTTCTTTAAAATCAATGGGTTTCATAAGTGCCATTTCCACCAAAATTAAAATTAATCGTATTCCGCCTAGAAATAACTTTATTATGAAGAGTTTGATAGATAGTATCAGTTTGGCTGCTTCAGGACACATATTTTTCAAAAAAGTCACGATTTAATAAAAAAATCCAAATTTCAAATTTTTTAAAAACCCACTTTCTTTTCATAATATCTCAAAAATGACGACAGATACGTATAAAATTGTATGGATTAAAAATTTAGATATTTTTCTGACAAACAATTTGGTTTTTTTGTTTTTTCATTCAAACAAAAATTGACGGAGATATAATTGTTTAAAGAGCGCGTGGCAGCGCAATCACAGCCTCTCTTAAGCCCTTTAACCCTTCACCGTTTTAGAAAAAGGTTTTTTTACTATATATTGCAATATAGATGTTGTAGCTCTCTTAATTACCTTTACAATGGTATTTTATAAATTGTGATAGCATGAAAATTGAAGTAGTTATGGTCCAAAAACTTATCATTTTCTAGCGATAAAATGGCTCAATGTAAATTTTTCCATTAAGGGGTTGTTTACACTTCTTAAAAATAATAGGCGGAGTTCAGATCATTTTCACTTTTGAAGTTAAGGGTAAGATGAGCCTAATTTCTAAATTTCATGCAAATCGGTTCACAGTAAAAAAATTCGGAGGTAAGACCGTATTTTTCGCTTCAATGACTGCACTAGAATGCATATCAAATAAGCAATACATTTATATAAGTTGGATATTACTTTACGATTGTTCGTGGACTTTTACATCGAATATAATATTGCTTTTGTGAATTGGAAAATGTTCTGATGTTACGATACTGTTTGTGCTAGATTAGTTTGTAGACAGACACAAATCCATTCTGATGGTAAGCGGTAGGCTACGTACGGTAACCGCTTACCATCAGGTGGGCCGTATGCTTGATTGCCAACTTTATGGCATAAAAAAAGCGATCACTTCGGCTTATTCTCTTAACTCTTTATCAGGAAGCTACAAAGTGCTGTCCCACTGTAGGCATTTCTGATCTTAGAACCTCTCTTTTCAAGTGTACTAGCTTTCTCATTAATATTTCCGAAACAGTGGTAATGTCAAGTCAATATAATAGGTCACATTTGACAGTTCATTTATGCAAAGAAAAATATTCCATACGCTAAAGGAATAAAACTCAAGAAAACAACGTCAGTTCTTTTCATACAATTATTCATTTAGAAAATTAGACTCTACTCCTGACGACATAAGAAGCACTTTTCTTTGCATAAATTAACTGTCAAATGTGGCCTATTAAAATGACTCGAGTGTAGTTAGCCAGTCGGTTACCAACCCGCCACGCCAAAATCGGAGTTTAGGCGTGAATGCGTTAGTAACAAAATAGACAGACAGGCAGAGCTACTTTCTTATTTATAATTATAATTATAAATAATCATAATTATAAGAATTTAAAGAACTCTGATTAGCAAGTACATACATACTATTTTATGAACAAAGTACCTCGTCTAATTCTAGTAGTATTCCTTCAATAACATTCCAATACAGTAGAACAGTGTCATCGTCATAAAATAGATTGCACTATTCCGCTTAATAGCGACCCTCTCTGGCCGTACACTTAGGGCCGTGGCACAGGGAACAAATAGAAATTCTAACGAATATAAAAACGTTCATGTTCCTTTGTGTTATAAGTTCTCATTGTCCACTAGTAGCGGCAAATGGGAAGATTTTAGTAACGATGGATTTGACTGTCCTGATGAACCCTACGTACCGAAGGTCGTGGGTTCGAATCCCATTTGGGGAAAACATTTATGTGCTGAAAAGTTGGCTCTATGTCTGGATGTTTTTGTATTGATGTTTATTTGTGGTAACTTCGATGTTTAGAAACTGTACCTATATTGAAACTTTTTTTCTAAATTTACTCTAGTGGAGACACCTAAATAGGAACTTTTAACATATTATGTGTTTGTTAAAAGTTCCCATTTAGCTACCCCCACTACAGTAAATTAAGAAAAATGTTTCAATATACTATTTCTTACCATATACATCAATAGTATACAGTGGGATAGTATAGTGACACGACCGGAGAGAGAGAAAAGAGATCTTTACTCGCTTTCAGAGATACAGTGGTGTTTCACGCCACCAACTTCCAGACTCTGGACTGTACTCTATCACAAACCTCAATTTGAATTTTTTTTGAACTCAAAATCACAGGCGCAGCCAATACTTTTTTTTACTGACCTTACTCCACCTGATGGTAAGCGGATGTAAGGTCCAAATATAAGGTTGACTGGCTCAACAGAACATAGTACCCATTGAGCCAGTCACCCTCACCCTGAAGGCCTGTGGAGATACTTTCGGATCCTCAACAATTACACAAAAATCAGTCATAAAACCATAAAATATTCACCAAAAAAACATAGGTCTAATAACAGACTACTGATTGAGTCCATTCGTAGGGAGCTATTATCAAATGTAGGCGATATTACATTTTGATTAATAGCTTCGAAGAGATGACTATTGATTTCCAGTAAGTGCAATCGTGTTTTCGAACGAGCCCGATTATTTTTACCAGGATTTTACATTATGCTCCTATAAAGAGGAGTCTAGTGGTTTGGATAATAGGAACAGGAAATCTAATGTTCCTTTACAAATATGTTCAGGTACAAATTATTACTATGTTTTGCATTTGGTATGCGTACAAATATTATAAATGCGAAAGTCTGGATGTTTGGATGTTTAGATGTTTGGATGTTTGTTTGTTCCTCAATCACGCATATACGGCTAAACGGATTTAGATGAAATTTGGCACACGTATAGTTTATAACCCGGATTAGGACATAGGCTATAAAATTCCCACGGGAAACGTCTTATTCCCGCGGGAATAGCAATTATGAAACTACTGAACCGATTTGAATAATTCTTTCGCTGTTGGAAAGCTACACTATCCCCGGTAAACATAGGGTACTTTTGATCCCGGAAATGGGGGGAAGGGGGGATATTTGAAAAAAGAGATTACGCGCGGGTGAAACCGCGGGCGGAAGGCTAGTATTAAATATCGGGTTGTAGCGGAAGATCAGCAGTTTGCTTACTGACAGTAAACGATCGCTGAGCTATGGCCCTTTTGCATAACTGCGACACACACACACAATCTTAATTCGTTGCCTAATTTAGGGTCAGTTTCTTAGAGATGGTTCTCGTAGTTGATCAGCCAGATATTAATGACGATGTTATAGTTTTTTGTAAATTTGAAAAAAGAGACGATATTATATTCCAGAGAAAAATTACTACAATTCATCAGACAAGAACTCTGTGAAGCTTTACGTTAGCGGAATGATCATCATGATAGTGCCCGCTGCCTACACCATGCTGTCCTCAATTGGACTCTGGTGACCTTACTTACTTACAGAAACCTTAAGATAACAGTTATGAAGCGCTACTTCGCTGTGATCTTTCGTGAGGAGGCATTAACTCCCTAGACGAGCGGTTCATTCGAGTAAAAGAATCACAACCCTGTCGCTGTAACTTTTATAACAAAGTCTTAACACAGAGACCTAAGCCTTATGGACGTAAGGTATTTCATATGATCGATTTATACCTACAGCATTGCGATTGCATCGGCACTTGTTACGTCATCTCTAAGAGCTTTTCACGCCATTATTCGGAACCGGGCGTTAGTCATATGAGTTCAACATCTATTTGCATTCAAGGACTTTGGGGTTGGAGTTCAAATAAAGCCTTCAATAGACCTTTAAAAATAGCAAAGGTCGCATTAGCCCAGTAGAACGTGGAATCGATTTTACAATTGAGATAACATCGGACCAATGTTAGTTTTACGTGACAATAGAAATGATTTTAACAAGAATCGATTAGTAAGTTTCTGCGAAGTCGTTGTAGTAAAAATGTAGTTTTGCGAAGGGTTAATTAGCGGGCCGACCTTAGGAAGTTCTGACGGGGGAGTTCTAGTAATTCTGTGTGGTTTTAATGTTTGCACTAGGCTTTATGTGTAAGCTAATTTCATATTTCTTAAGTACTTTGTGCGGTCTAATCTACTTACATTTCAATACTGGCCTCACGCTTGCGACTTCGCCTAATGTGATATTTTTCCGATATAAAAAACATTGAGTTACAAGTACTACGTAAAAATAGCCAATATCATTCTCCTGCTCCCATACCAAAAACCATGTAGATCCGTTGCTCTGTTGAGACGTGAAAGAATGACAAAGAAAAACACTTCCATTTTAGTTATCTAATAGGAACTGAGCATTATTCCTTTTCCAAAGTCTATGTCTGTAGCAAACGTTGATGACATCGGTTCAGTGGTTTTGAAGTATTTGCGTTACAAATCGTTTACAGACAGATTACGATAGTTACTTTGTAGGTATGTTTGACAATATTTAAGTATGTTTTGACAAGATTTTGACGACATAATTATGATATAAAGCACTCAATATTCCAATATTTTGGTTTTTGATTTTGAATATCATGTAAAAATCGCCAAACCCCGTTCGCCCACTTAAGCAATTCTCGTCGTTTTTATTTCATTCGTCTTCGCTTTAAGTTTTTTAAAGCGAATTCTGAATGCCAATTTATTGCCAGGGCGAGCGTGATCGATACTCGGTTAGGCCGGCGATCGGGGGAAGATTTTGACGGCAGAAAAATATCGCAAAGATAGATTTCAACTTTACGATGAGATGAGAAGTGAAATTCGTGAGTTGGAGAAGTGTCGGGTTACAAATACCGTAGTCGTTGGTACCGTTTTACTCGCGTGTGACGTTGATGCTGTATAAAAGTCACAAACTTCGATTTTATTTTTCCTTTTTTTCTTAAGCAACTTCATTTTTTTCAGTTGACAGATAAATTATCAGAAACTTACAAAATGTGTTCTTTTGATGTTTAGAAAGACATGGCAAAGCTGCAAGTCTGAATTGTGGTTTAGCGAATATTTTCAAACGTCGTTTCACATGCGTGTGTTTGACATTGAGCTACTACAGTACATAATATTTATATGGTGTTTGATACTTAGAATCTTACGCGCACACCTATGGACTTTTCTGTGCGTTCCTCTAGCTCAGAGGTGACGAAAAATGTCGTGAGAAAACCTGCAAATTCGAATATAATATGTGTAGCCATAATAAAATTTGTCTAGTTCCCATGTTACAGGTTAAAGATGTCAGATAGCAGTTATTTCAATGTTTTAACTGGACTTGCTACTATCCTAAAGAAAGAGAAAATACATAAAAAATTTATTGCGAAATTAAGGCATGTCCTTATTCATTAAGTTTACTTTCTAGAATATCAAATCGACGCAAAGAAAATCATAAAAAACTGGGAATAAAATGGCTACGATAACAGAAAAAAAGTCGCACAATGTCATGCGACAAAGTCGCGCACGTCCCTGTGGCTTGTCGCGCTCATTAACATGCTACATGGCAAGAAGTCACGTAGACCGAACAAGTAGATATTTAAAATTAAACCATATAGGTAGATCTTTTTCTTTATAATAACTAGTAAGTTCGTTGACGTGATAATATTCATAATGTGGTAAGACTTACTAGTCTTACCACATTATGAATATTATCACGTCAACGAACAAAAATTACAAAAAACTGCGACTAAATTCCTGTGAGAGCAGAAAAAAGTCGCACAAAATCTTATGCGACAAAGTCGCAAGCGTCCCTGCGGCTTGTCGCGGTCATTAGCATGCTCCACGGCAAGGAGCCACGTAGACGAACGAGTAGATATTTTGAAAGTGATTATATCGTTTTCTTTATGATAACTTAATACATTATCACGTCAACGATCAAAAATCACAAAAAACTTCGACTAAATTCCTGTGAGAGCAGAAAAAAAGTCGCACAAAATCTCATGCGACAAAGGAGAGCAGAAAAAAGTCGCACAAAATCTCCTGCGACAAAGTCGCTCGCGTCCCTGCGGCTTGTCGCGCTCATTAGCATGCTCCACGGCAAGGAGCCACGTAGACGAACGAGTAGATATTTTGCGGATAGCTTGATTTATTGCCTCCTAACACCTTGCTAATGGAGAAGAATCTGCAGCTGACGGCGTGGATAATTTGAGATGGTTTGTGTACTTAGAACGAGAATAAGTGGCGTACTTCGTCGTAGAATCTAGAATGTTTTAAACTAAAATTAAATTTACATAATTTTTGGTTTGAAATGTATACTCTTAATCAGATGTTTTGATTATTTCACAGCAATTTACAATTTTAAAATTTTGCATATAACACATACATTTAGTATGAATCTCGCAAAGAATCTCTTTTTCAATGTACTGATAATAATATTGTTGGTGATCTAATAAATAAATAAATAATGATACCAGGTAATATTGGTTTAGGTTTTTTGAACTTTCAAATCCAATAAAAGTCGGATTACATAACAATACTCGTACAAGTATTGCAATAATGCACTGACCAATATATTGACTTGATTTGTACCAGATTACTTTACTGAATATAACACAAGCAAATCCGCGAGCGAAAAGCTAGCTGATTATGTAACTCTTCACTCGATCTATCCATCGAATATTTTATGTCCTGTGTAAGTTAAATGTAGCTGAAAGAAATGGGCCAAGATAAACGTTAATCCCGACTTTGTTTAACCCGTAATACTTTCACTTTTCTCTCAACAAATTCACTAGAGAAGAATCTGTTCAAAGGTTCAGTTTTACTGCTATCTATCTATATATATATAAAACTCAAAGGTGACTGACTGACTGACTGACTGACATAGATAGATATCAACGCACAGCCCAAACCACTGAACGGATCGGGCTGAAATTTGGCATGCAGGTAGATATTGTGACGTAGGCATCCGCTAAGAAAGGATATCTCGATATTCCCACGGAAACGGAAACCACGCGGGTGAAACCGCGGGCGCCCGCTAGTCGTATAATAATGTTACTGCCTCTGTGGTACAGTGCTTAAAGAGCGTTGGGCTCTAATTAACTGCCGTCGTACCAAGAAAGGGCACAACTAACATTTTTTGAAAATATGAGTTATACACATATTCGGAATCAGAAAAAAAAGGCACATCTGCTCAATTTTTTTCAAATTTTTATCTTCAAGGAATTCAAAGATACAGTAGGCTCGAAAGGCACAAGTGACACTAAAATTCATGTTTTTTAGAATAAAAAGGCACATTTGCTTATTATTAAATTGAAAAGTCACAAATACGTAGATGTGACTATTACTTCACGTATATTTTTACCAAAAACTAGGATGAAAAGGCACACCTACAACATTAAAGAAAGAAAAGGCACAAATGGCAAATGTGCCCTTTTACTCAATCATAGTTCATAGTATTTATTGTCTTGATTATTTTCGAAGAAAAGTCACAAGTAACCAGTTGTGCCTTTTCTTCCTTGTATTTACGCTTAAAGGTGTGGAAAGGGGGGCAGGATTTAAGTGAAACGCGCCAGATTTGCAAAATAGTAAAATCGAAGTGTCTATACGTGGTATTTCCAGGCTCCCACATTAACAGGGTAGGTAATTTAGTTAGGTGAAAATAAGTTATTGTAAAGATATATTGCTCTTCCTTTGCTTTACAGCCTTTGTAGATAACATGCCATAAAATTAAATATTGTACCCTATTAAACCCAGTACCCAGAAAAAGCCTGCAAGACCAAAGAACAAAAGTAATGATGATGAGGATGGTAAACATTACAATCGAACTAAGAGCGTTTCGTATTTCTTAATCGATGAAAATGGTGAGAAAGTTGCGGTATGCAAAACGTTTTTCCTGACTACCCTGGGTTACAAACAAAGTAACTGTAAGGCTGTAAGGAACATCATTGACAGTTACTATAAAAAACAATATGCAGGGCCTATCGCTGATGGCCGAGGTCTTAATCCAAACCCAAGAAAAATTGATACTACGAAGGTCAAAGAACATATTATGTCTTTTCGTCCAGCTGTCTCACACTATAGGAGAGTTCATGCACCAAACCGGAAATATTTACCTTCTGACATCAATATTCGTATGATGTACGACGATTACTGTGCGAAAGAGCCTGAAATAAAAGTGTCCTATGGGTTCTATAGGAATTTCGTACATGAGCTTAAAATCTCATTCGCAAAACTTGGACACGAGGAATGTGAATTGTGCGAAAAATTTTCCATTCATAACCCTGTGTCTGAAATAAGGCACAGAAATTGCGAAGAATGCAAGGAATATGAAGATCATCACAGTAGGTACATTTCAGCGAGAAAGAAGTATGAAGAGGACGTTGAAAGCCAGACGAAGCAAAAAAGTACTGACAGCATAATATTTGCAGTGGATTTGGAAAAGGTAATTATGTTACCTCGCATGGAAGAGTTCAAAACGGTAATGTTTTGTCCAAGACTTATCGTTTTCAATTAGAGTTTTGTTCCTGTAGGTGACAAAAAGTTACACAAAATTGGCAAAACACTGGCAGTCTTATGGCACGAAGCTATTGCAGGAAGAAAAAAGGAGGACATTATAAGCTGCTTTCAAGCATTTTTTTTTTTGAAAACCGGGACTTAAAACATGTAATTTTGTGGCTGGATAACTGCGCAGCCCAAAATAAAAATTGGTGTCTTTTTTCCTACTTAGTGTATTTAGTTAATTCCTCTGAAATAAATATTGAAAGTGTTGTGCTGCGTTATTTGGAAGTT
Source organism: Mecyna flavalis (assembly GCA_949319885.1). Classification (NCBI taxonomy): domain Eukaryota; kingdom Metazoa; phylum Arthropoda; class Insecta; order Lepidoptera; family Crambidae; genus Mecyna; species Mecyna flavalis. The sequence goes on along the minus strand of OX439419.1, from coordinate 6,256,678 downwards.
GGTCATACATTTATGGCCGCAGATGAATTTCATCATAGAGTGGAGCAATCATTAAAGAAGAAAAAGCGAGTGTATGACTTTGAAGACTTTTGCGAAGCTGTGTCCGATACCAGTTCAAATACCGCGGTGAAAAAAATGACATTTCACGATTTTTACGATTTCGATGATTGCTCTTCGACGCATAAATTACAAAATTCTAAACCGCGAGCGTATTTGAGAAACATGTCTGAAATCACTTTTCGGCGAGGGAGTAAATCGTTGTTCTACAAGAACAGCCATGACACTGAAGAGCAAATAGAATTAGATTTCTTTAAAAATCTTAAAAATGGTGTTCCAGCGCCACGGCCGAAAGGTTCTCCAAGAGGTATAACATCTGAGAGAAAATCAACTATACTTTCCAGACTTGGGCCACTCATACCTGCCAACAGAAGATTTTTTTGGGAAACTCTACCCGTTAACGACAGTACAGCTGATCTCTTTGAAACTTATGAAGACTGAATCTTTTAACCACTCAACGCCGAACCGGCACTCGGGTGCCGCATAACAATAGATTTTCTATTGTGTCTAGTAATCCGGGGCTAGAAGGATTAAACCAAATAATTATAACGATTAAACATAAGTATAACTGATTAATTTTGTTAAAACTATTTTTAGGTATCCAAAAATCGCATTGTGATAATTCATAAAAAGTGCCATATCATAATTGTAGAAGCAATATTTAATTAAACTTGTTCAACATTATGATTGTGTTTTTTTCCTGGTTTAACACATTAGTTACATTATAAAGGCATAACTAGACAAATGTGCCCTTTCATTGTGATTCTGTAAACAAATTGCTCAAAATATTAAAAAGAAAGGTCACATTTGGTTGCTTATGCCTTTTATACGTAGTAAATAGTATTTTTTTCAATTTTTTTTTTTAAGTTGAAAGGAATAATCTGAATTTATTTATTTATTCAATACATATGAAAAGTATAAAATAAATAATATAATAGTACTAACCTTTACGCAACTATTACCATTATTATATTTTCTTTAAATCAATGGGATACGACTCTAGGGGACAGAATAGAGTGAAAAATTCTATCTTAATTTTCTCGATTTGACCAAAATGTTAGATGTGCCCTTTCTTGGTACGACGGCAGTAATACCTGGAGGTCGTGGGTTCGAATCCCGCGGGGAGCATCACTTTGTGTAAAAGTTTCCAGTTTGGTTAGGACATTGCAAGCTTGAATCACCTGAATGTCTGAAAGTAATGATGATTCCGTACTTCGGAAGGCACATTAGGCTGTTGGTCCTGCGCCTGATCTCTCTTCGATCGTGTCAGACTGCTGTCCCACTGTATTATGAGAGTGAGGGAATAGAGAGTGCACCTGTGCTTGCGCACTCACTGCAGCACTATAATTATCCCGCGTAGTTGGCTGATCGTAAAAGATTGGCCGCCGTAGCCGAAGCCGGCTAGGAGGACATTATTTTTATTATATGTTACTGATATGTCTGCCTGATATCTTAGAAACTACATCTATTGTCAGTTTTCAAAAAAAAAACTTTTTTTTCACTCATTCGAGTGAAAGACCTACTATGTTCTACCTCATATGGGTCATTCAACGCAAATGGCGAAAGAACTGTTTCACAACCAAAACCTTGAGTGATTCGAGATCGAAAAGAGAACATGTAGTACCCCCTATCCCCGGTACGTGTTATTTATTGAAAGTCATGAATACAAAGCAGAGCCGACTTGTACTTTTTACTTTCCTACCCCTGTTTTATTGTTTGTTTGCTTAACTTTAGCATTGGACTCAATATCATTGATTGGACTAGATGTTCGGTGACATAGTGATCTTGACTTATTCAGGAACTGAGATCGTTTTAATGATCGTAGTTGACTATCTTTCAAAATCTCTCTCTCTCTGGACATTATTTACACAGCGCCATCTAGCCCCAAGCGTGTGCTATGGGTGCAACGGATAAACATTACTTATATTCTTTTTGAAGTGAAAACTTCTTTAGCGGCGTTGTACACTTTTTTGTAATGTGTAAAAACCATGGAATTAATATTATCTATATTAAGTTTATGGTAAAAACAGCGAACTTTAAAAAAAAATGTTAAACTCGCGTCAGGTGTCACGTGAGTGATCAAAAATTCGTAAGATGGACGCGTGTTTTTTGTTCAAGCGCCATCTATGAATTTGTAAAGTTCCCGCACAAATTCATAGATGGGGCTTGAACAAAAAGTACCAATTCGCGAAATTTTCCTAGGAGGCGCTAGCATGGCGAATACCAAAATATTCAAGTTTTCACTTCTGCCGGCACTCCCGGAGTGCAACTCGTCGTTTTTTTTTTTGTAAATACTTACATATAGAAACACCCAGACCGATAAAAACAGACATGTTCACGCACACAAATGTTCGTACCGTGCGGGGAACCCGCGTCCTTTGGTGTAATAGCCGACTTCTCGACCATTACACCAAATGGCTCGTCAAAAAAAAGACTCTTGTAAATATAAAAGTAATACCTAAAAACAATCTAATTGATTAACTTCCACCTGTTTTATATTCATTTCCGATGTCTGGTACATTTATTAATATCTCAATAAAATTTACTACCCACCTTATTGTTTACGAAACATTCCTAATTTCCACAATGGACTTTTCATATTCCCAGACGGTCGAATAAAGCGTAAAAATATAAAAGAAAATTTATATTTTATCGTAACCCCGTTAGATTTAAGAAATAGTATTGACTCTTACAAAAAATGTACCACGCCGTTCTCGAGAAAAAATCGAGATAACAGTATAACACCTCGACAGAGACGGACTAAGGGGAAAATGAGGGCGCGGTTTATAGGGGTAAACGTGTAGGCACTTTGATATTTTGATGTGCCATTTATAAGACGGATTATCTCTTCATCTCCGTCTAACAATAAGGTTCAATGTACAAAGACATATTGTCTTTAAAGGATTTCGTTTTTGCGGAGATTTCGTTATAAAAAAATAAACAATTCGAAGAATCGGGAGTGGGTATGAGGAAATATGGAAAGCACTTAGCTTAAGCCGTTAAAGTAAAATGGTAAACAACTCTTTAACCAAGAGATATAAGGAGAAAAAGACGTGTTTACAATATTCTATCTTAAATTTACAGGCAGAATAGTCTTAGGTGTTTCTATTCGTGTTGTCGAAGTGGCCCGATGTTATATTTGGTGACCCTGCCGTAAGTTCGAATCTCATCCAGAACATACATTAAACTGATCATTTGATCTGTTGATCATTCAGTGTATGGATGTTTTCTTTGATACCCCTAACAGGGGTCAGATCAATGTACAGTTAGCAACAGATCGACCTACCTCAATCTGTCGAATTCCTGCAACCAATTTTTGGGCTTAGTGTCCATCGCATAGAGTTCTATTTCAAGTAAGATTATTTTACAGATATGGGTTGGTTGATCCGTCGGATCCGTGGCTCACCGTACATAATGTGAATATGCACGATATTTATTTATTTAATTTATACTTCGCTAAAAGGTTTGTAAAAAGAAGCAGAAAAATTATGATTAATAAGTTTTCTAAGGGCCCCACAGACCCCTTAGTCCGTCCATGCCGTACCCGTCCGCCCCGGCCCATTGCCGCTGATTTATTTCGCTCCTCTCTTATTGGCTCCAATAAACAGGTTCCCAGTTCTTTTTATCGCAACTACCTCAAATCTTGGGAACAACGTAACGAACCAAGCCTTAGAAATCGGTTGCGTCATACATGTTTAACCCTTTCCTCCTTCTCTGGTTGTATGGAATGGGGGGAAATCGTTTTAACATAATTACTACATTACAACACTGCCTTCGTGGTTTAGTGGTAAGAGCGTTGGAATCTAAAACCAGGAGGTCGTGGGTTCGAATCCAACGGGGAGCATCACTTTGTGTGATTATTTCCAGTTTGGTAAGCATTGCAGGTTTGAATCACCGGAATGTCTGAAAAGCCTATGGGCTATAGAATTCTTACGGGAAACGTCTCATTCCCGCGGAATATTTAAAAAAAGAGATTACGCGCGGGTGAAACCGCGGGCAAAAAGCTAGTTTTTAATATGTTCAATATTAAATGGTTCTTCGTTATTTATCTAGGGTTTCCATATTCTTACGTTATCCTAATATCTATATACCATACTAACCTCCTCTCATACAAACCGACATAATGGACGCTTTTACTGTAATGAATTTTTCTATTTCTATACGTTTCGGGAATTCGGGATAATGGGATGTTTTTGGTTGTAAAATTTTATTCCGCCATCAATTCATTCTGAAACTACAATGGCCTATAAAAGAGGTTCTTAGTTCGGTTCTTCGTTCAAACCAATTTGGGAATTACAGTTTCATTACTTGGGTGTAGGTGTGTTATATTCAATTCCCATTCGTCCCGTTGGTAGGACGAAGCTTGATGGGACGAACGGGAATAAACCGTTGACTCAACAGTGAGAAACTATGGTGAGATTGCATCACGATTAATTAAGCTAAGCAGATAAGTGTAGGTACTGACGCTTATAATTTCAATTAATTTATACAATCCCTTCTAATACTCCGCTGGCTCAGCGACCCGAAGTGGATCTTGGCCTCCAACACGAGATTACGCCACTGCTCCCTGTCTTGAGCAACCTCTTGCAAATTGACAGGCCCCAGCAACTCGAACAGGTCCCTCATGACCATATCTCTCCAGCGGTACTTTGGACGCCCGACCGGCCTTCGAACACTTGGCACCCCCATGTACGCACGCTTCACCGCGCGATCCTCCTCCATGCGTTCTACGTGGCCCAGCCAGCGGAGTCCGTGGGCTTTGGTTTCTCCCATAATGTTAGGCTGCATTATGAGTTCCTCAACTTCACAGTTCTTGCGTATTCTCCAGCTGCCATCCTCGTTTCTCGTCGGTCCCAAAATCTTCCGCCATATCTTCCTTTCGGCTACCAGAAGCTTGTTTTCTTCCCTCAATGTGAGCGTCCAGGTTTCACAGCCATGCATTAAGATTGGACATATAATCGTCTTGTAAATTCTAATCTTAGTAGTTCTGCTTAGAAGCCTAGACGTCAGCACGCAGTGAAGAGCAGCGGTGCATCGCAAGGCATTGTGTACACGGATGTCGATATCCTGCTCTCTTGTATGAGTATCGGTGACCGTGCATCCAAGGTATTTGAATGCGGCGATGCCCTTGTAGGTCACATCTCCCACGCGGAGATGCTCTCGGGGACGTCTGGTATTCCTGTATCTCTTCATGTGAAGGTACTCAGTTTTTCCGCGGTTGATCTTGAGACCCACTTTGGCCGCCTCCTCTTCCAGCACTCTTGCCATCGTTCGCACCTGATCCTCCGTCTCGCCCAGTAAGGCTAAGTCGTCTGCGTAACCAATCACTCTATGCTGTCCATTCAGTCGTACCCCTGCATCGGTCATTATAACTTTGCGGACCACGTACTCCAGTACTAAATTGAACAGCATAGGGGAAAGCGCATCTCCCTGTTTAAGGCCAGTCTTCACCGCGAATTCTTCGGTTAAATCACCCTCTACTCTGATCTTCATCTTGCTTTCGACCGTGGCTACCTGGATCATCGTGATCAGCTTCTTGGGTATCTTAAACTCACGGAGAATACCATACAGTGTTTCCCTATCTACGCTGTCGTATGCCTTGGTAAAATCTACGAACAACGAGTGCACGTCCAGCGCATAATCCCATCTCTTTTCCATTATTTGTTTGAGCAAGAAGATCTGGTCTATAGTGCTGCGGTTTTTACGGAACCCACATTGGTAGTCTCCCAGGATGTTCTCTGCATACGCCTCTAGTCTAGCTAACAAGATATACGAAAAAAAATTGTACGCAGTTGGTAATAGCGCTATACCCCTATAGTTGGAACAATTCTTTTTACAGCCTTTTTTGTGAATAAGGCAAATAACTCCAACGTTCCATTCAGATGGCTGTCGCTCTGTTTCCCATATCTTTACTATAAGATTGTAAACTCGTTCCTGGGTATCCTTTCCACTCACTTTCCAAACCTCGCCAGGTATTCCATCCACACCAGGTGATTTATTATTCTTAAGCCTCATTATAGCTACTTGTACCTCGCGTTCGCTGGGAGGTGGAATTTCTTCGCTGTCTGACTCTTCGGTATTCAGATCTACTCGCTGTTCTGGCGGGGGGCAATTGAGTAGGTTTTGAAAGTATTCTTTCCATAAACGTTTCCGCTCCGTTACATCTGTCACCAGATTTCCTTCGTCATCTTCCAGAAATTGTGTTGTGGGCTGGTAACCTCTCTTGACCGACCTCACCTCTTGGTAGAACTTACGGGTATTGTTTGATTGAATCAATGTTTCCATTGATTCGATAATCCCTTCTATGTAGGTCTTCTTGGCGTGTCTTATTGCACTTCTCGCTAGACATCTCTGGGCTTCATATTGGGCCCTCCAACTATCATCTTGCTCTGCTAATATCTTGTATTTCCGCTTTTCTTCGATAGCCTTGTCACACTCATCAGTCCACCATTTTCTGCGTGGCCTTTTCTTTCTCTTACCGAAAACCTCTAGAGCCGTTTTCTTTACAGTGTTCATCACTCGCTCCCATTCCTCGTCTACCCCTTCTTCTATCTCGAGTCCATTAAAACGATTATGCAGAGTGATCTTAAACTTTTCACAGAGCTCTGTGTTCTTTAGTGCCTCTGTATTTATTAAATCTTCTCTGATAACATGTTTTCTTCGTTCGGCCTTAATTCTCGCTTTCGTTACATTTCGTACATACATATTATAAATTCGAAAAGTGAAACTGTGTATCTGTTAGGTACGCTTACACGCCTAAGACGATATTAATAAAATTTTGTTCAGACTTAGTTTGAACCTTGGAAAAGGACATAGACTTCCTTTTATCCCAGGATAAGCTCCATTAAATAACAGAATAAGAAGTGTTTTTGTTCGTCCTTCTCTAACGTCATCATCATCACCATCAGCCCGTAGCAGTCCACTGCTGGACATAGGCCTCCCCTAATGCTCGCCACGCTGATCGATCCTCGGCCACTCGCATCCAGCTCCTGCCAGCCATCTTGCGCAGATCATCGCTCCACCTGGCCTGAGGGCGTCTACACTACGTTTACCGAGCCGCGGTCTCCACACTAGATCCCGTTTACCCCAACGGTTATCGGTTCTACGACTGATATGGCCAGCCCATTGCCACTTCAGCTGGCTAATCCGGCGAGCTATGTCAGTGACTTTGGTTCTCTGCCGGATCACCACTTAATTTTTAGCAAAAACTTTCAATTTCAATGAATATAACTAAAATCCACTCAGTAGAGCAAACTAAAATATTACCACTGCACTCATAGCACAATAAACTACAGACTACACGAGACATCAAGTATTAAAAACTAACAGTCCGTGTGTTACAGAGATATCCGTTTTATTACGTTACAAGTAAGACTGCCGTTACTCTGAGCTGCAGGTAGTGTCGGGAAAGAAAATATCTTCCCAACTATACTGAGTTAAAACTAGAGTGGCCACAATTTCTTCTCGCTCAAGATAACGCTCCGCCTTTTCCTCCTTTTCTTTCCGCCTTTTCGCCTCCGCTTTTGACCGCCTCCGTGGAACAGTGGCTAAGCTGGGTATAAAACTCGGAGGTTGTGGGTTCGATTCCTACCATGGGTCTGGTTGGTGGTAGCTACCACCGCCACGGGTGGTAGCTAGCCAGTCGGACTCTGAAAAGCCCTACCACCAACCAGACCCAAGGCGGGAATCGAACCACGACTTTCGTCTTTTCGTACCCGAGCGGTTTAGCCACTGTTCCACGGAGGCGGTCAAAATGATGATAATGTATTTATCTTACTTTACAGTTTTATTTAAACGTTCAGTACGTTTTGCATGACAAAGTTACAAATTATATGTATATCCATCCATACTAACTTTCGAATTTAAAATATTAGTGATACCTATATCAATTTAGTATAATTACTAGCATTCCTCCTACGGTTTCACCTGCGGGTAATTTTTATTTTCAATTACCCCCCCCCCCTTCCCCCGACATTTCCGGGATCAAAATAAAAGTACCCGGGGATAGTGTAGCTTTCCAACAGTGAGAGAATTATTCAAATCGGTTCAGTAGTTTTGGAGCCTATTTGATACAAACAAACAATCAAATCTTTCTTCTTTATAATATTAGTATAGCTATAGATGATGATATCCCAGAAAATCTCAAAGTTATGTGGAGCTCCTTATCTGGACGAGAAACTAGAGCAAATAAGTAAGAATAAACGGCAGGAAAACTGCTACGAGTATGATTTCAAAAACTTTCAGCAATGAAATTCTCTTAGTATCCAAGAGTTTATAAGTTAAACATTATTTCTTTCTTTGCTAATAAGTCTTCTATCGGGATGTTTTTTACTCGGAAATCAAGAAACATCTTGAAATTCTTATGAAGTGAATTCAACGAATCCTACGGTAGAGATAATATTTTCTTTGAAAGTATGAACACCTTGGAAATTTTATTTCTTGCTTCGATAAGTTTTCTTTTATAAGACGTTTTACAAAGTCGTGACTTTTCTTCATGATTGCAGGTTCTAATTAGTGGAAACATACTTAAAGATATTTTACATCTATTGACTACGATAAGTCGGGATGGTTGTGAAGACAGCTCCTTTACGGTTCAATCTACAGTCTAGCAGCACATTGAGCGACGCTTCCTGATGAAGTGTCCCTCAATTAAATAGGCCGCAGTTACTGCTTACCATCAGGTGGGCTGCGTGTCTGTCTGCCAGCCAACTGATGTGGTATAAAAAAAAAGTCATAAAAAACATCTTCGTATTTATTAGTTCTTACTTTATCCGTAGACTGGAAAGCATAGTACAGTCTTTGCCTGATTGGGAGCTAGATGGCGTAGTCTGACAAATGTCTAAGGCCTCGGCCTCGAATTTTGCGGGCAGCGGGGCGGCAGCGCACGCAGACGCACTTTGGTTCACCGCTTGACAGCATCGTACTGCTCTTGACGAGCCCGCGTCAAGCGGTGACCGCAGTGCGCACGATGGAGCGCCGCCGCTACCGCTGCCGCGAAATTATAATAATAATAATGAATTATCATTATCTCTATATATAAAACTCAAAGGTGACTGACTGACTGACTGACATAGATATCTATCAACGCACAGCCCAAACCACTGGACGGATCGGGCTGAAATTTGGAATGCAGGTGGATGTTATGACGTAGGCATCCGTTAAGAAAGGATTTTGATCAATTCCCACGGGAACGGGAACCACGCGGGTGAAACCGCGGACGCCCGCTAGTAATCTTATATAATTTAAGAGCATCGCTCTTATCGGTAAAGCAAGTGGAATTATCATTAGTCATTAAATATACATATTAATTAATTTATTTCACAATCTATGTTGCTTATGCGTAAAGATGGATTCAGAGTTATGAGAGGCACTTTTCCTACAAAACGCCATTATAAGCTATAATCACGCAGCACGCGCAGTGCTCCACTGGGTCGTGCTGCGTGATTAGCGATCGCTGCGATACCGGAGGGATCGGGCCATCTAAGAGGCTATTCGCGTGAGCACGAACAACGAGTCACGGAAACAGATTAACACAACCACTTTTATTGTAGAGAGGGCGACAATATTTTGTATACTTTTTGAAATAAATAGAATTGTTTTTGCATTTATTTATTATTAAGACAATATTTTGTACTTATTTGAGGGGTACCATATTTGAGGGTGATAATATCTATCTCAGGATGAATATTTGACATCCAATTTACCAATATATTGTGTGTAAAAATTATGTATTTGAAGGTTTTATAAGCAATAATTATAATTATTAATTAAATTCTCCGGCTAACTCCATGAAACTCATTTAAATAATATGTAAATGTAAGTCCGGATTGTTATTGTTACTCCTGAAAGGTGGTGAGATGCCGTACAATAACAAAGGTATCAAGTTACGGCCAATTTAACTAAACTGTTTGTATAGTTCGAGTTCCAGTGAAGTTAGTGATGTGGAAATTCATATCTTGTACTAGATGTGGAGGAATTCACCCGCGCTTAATTTCTTTTTTCAAATATCCCCTTTCCCCACATTTCCGGGATCAAAAGTACTTACCGATTTCATAATTTTTATAGACACGATCTAAAAGTTATCAAGAGCAGGGGGCTTAGACAAGATGACATCGCTTCATAGCTGGCGAAATTCGCTAACTTTAAATTGTATGGATTTGACAGATGCCATAGAAAAGTCACATGGTGAAAGTATGGGTTTTGACATTCGCTATCGCAAATTGAGCTATAACGAACGTCATAAATGCCGCTTGTCTAGGGGGGCTAGTCTGTTATAGAGTTTTTTTTTATACCACGTTAGTTGGCAGACAGACACGCAGCCCACCTGATGGTAAGGGGTCACTGCAGCCTATTCCACTGAGGGACACTTCATCAGGAAGCGTCGCTCAATGTGCTGCTAGCAGTAGGCTCATCTAATCTTCGAGCCTTTAATTTCAAGTGTACAGGCTCCCACATTAATACCGCTGGAACACAGCCTAAGCTGTTATGGCAGCAGATTTAACCTGTGGGGGTGGAAGCTAGCCAGTCAGACTCTGAAAAAGTCCTACCACCAACCAGACCCAAGGAAAGAATCGAACCCACGACCTCCGGGTTTTATACCCGAGTGGCTTAGCCACTGTTCCACGGAGGCGGTTAAAACAGAAAAACCCGATTTAATTTTTTTTTTTGGTCCGGCCCGTATGTTTTGCCTAGGACCGTCACTTTAAAGCGACTTACAAGCCTGCACTTTGAAGGCAAATTCTTCAAAACAAGGCATTCAATATAAAAATTAGCATTATTCAAATTGCGAAAACTTTTGTTAGAAAAGATTGTCAAAAGAAAATGTCTGCAATCAAATTATTTGTAATTACTAAGGTTTTTCACCAGCCCACTGATGTTGTTTGCATATTTTAATAAATTGAGAGAGATCACAAATGGAGTTTTTATTTGCTAGATACTTACGTTTTTTGCCAGCTCTTAGAATTCTCTGTGAGCTTCATAATAAGGTTTTATTGTTGTTGTTTTTTCGTCATAATACCAAATAATAAGGTTAAATCAATGTTATTTGCATACGCATTGCTAGCCTAGTGGCCCTGATCTCGAGATTCTGGATTCAGATTTCGGGGTCCTCGGTTCGATTCCCTAGTCGAACTTAAATTGATTCAGTTATTTTAAGAGAATCAACAAGATAGTAGATAGATAGATTCAGTTTTTTTGAGAGAATCAACAAGATAGTTTTTTTTTAATCAAATATATCTTTAATTATATAAAGCAATTGGAATGCTAATAAAGTTTGTTCTTCACTCAGATCATCGTTTGTCTATGCGCCATTTGGTTGGAGTTCAAATCTATCACCATGGCATGAACACTACCAAATATACTAAACTTAAAAAAAAATATAAACTGCAATTTAATTTTCCAAGTTTATTAATTACTAGCGGTCACCTCCGCGGTTTCACCGGAGCGTCATTTCTTTTGTCAATTTTCCCCTCCTTCCCCCACATTTCCGGGAACAAACATACCCTATGTCACTCGGGGATAGTGTAGCTTTCCAACAGTGAAACAATTTTCCAAATTGATTCAGAAGTTTCGGAGCCTATTCAATACAAAAAAAAATCTTTCCTCTTTATATTACATATTAGTAAGTATAGACGAATAACAATTAGTACTAATTCAACAAAGAGGTCTGAACTAAATGATTCGTAGTTCATTAATAAGACAGAGTTGTCCGGACTGAAAATTAGATTTTCTAAGATAAATAAGGATTATTGTCATTGGGGTGAAACAAGATTAGGGCGCAACTCTCGTATAATATACTCAACTTGCGCTAGAGGGCTACTTTCTATTTTTTTTTTTGTTATGGTCTCAATCCCGTATTTATGAGCAACACGGTGATTCCGCCAATGTCAAGTGTTAAGAGAGACACGTTACTTTGTACTTTGTATGTTACTTTGTACAGTCAACAGCAAAAGTAGATGATCAAAGTCAGAAGTTCAATACTAATGAACGTAGTCCGCGTCAGAACTGTAATGTCCACCGCCGTCACCGGGCCGTCACCGGGCCGTCACCGAGAACCGAGTTTATTTCTGACCAATTTCAAAATGACGGCGCTCGGGTGACGGACGTTCGGTGGACAAACGGCTGTTGTAAATGTATGTACCGCTACCTCGGCGCCGTCATCTCGATCCCGGTGGACGGCCCGGTGCCGGTGGCGGTGGACAAACGCTCTAAGTTGTCAAGTCAAGTAAAAACTCAGTCATCGCAGCACCAACGTCTGTACATAAAAGCGTCACTACCTAAATCTATCAACTCATACAGAAACAGCACCATCTTCTCTTTTGACGATCTCTGTAAATACATAGTTAACGCACTTAAAGAATATAATAGCTCACATCCCTAGGAGAACAATCCCCCAATCCACATTTATCATCTTATAATTAATCCCACCAACTAAACTTAATCTACATTCCACAGCCTCATTAGAATTTGCACATCATACAAACTTCAACGCGAACTGCTAAACACTAAACAAAAAAAAAACACAAACGCATCTTTTAAAATACATACTTACACAATCTTAAAATTCTCTGGAAATACATTACCAGAGTTAAAAAAAATTATATTGATATGTCATTTGGGCCCAAAAGTCAAGTATGATACGAATAACTTTTTAATCTCCTAAAAACCCCAACACTAAAAGTACTTCCACAGGGCATTGTAGTGAGCATTCTTACACATTTGTTGTACAGTTTTGCAAGGAACGATATTTTATGTGGAATGGGACCATAAAAATAGTCCGGAGCTCCTCTCGGTCGGACGCAACTCCGATGCTTGGAGCAAGTTGGAATTTACGAGTATTGAGCTCCGAGATCCGGGAATGTCGTGCCAACACAGCCAAATTGTAGTATTTTTTTTCAATTTCATTGACTTTATTCAGACTACGCCGTCCAGCCCCAAACAAAGCATATATGTAGCTCGTACTATGGGTGCCAGATAATGGATAAACATTGCTTAAACACTTTTTTGTAAATACATTATATTATTATACAAAGAAACACCCAGACCGAAATAATCAGAGCTGTTCATGCACACTTCTCAATATTATGTATGTACAAAAAAAAAGTATACATGTGTAATTGTTTATCCCTTGTCTTGCTTTATTTGTGGCAACGTGATTTGTGGGACTATTATAGATGAGTATGATTTCCAAAGAGATGTATTTATTTTACACATTTTTTTTTATTTATTTAACTGACTTTATGCCTCATGGTATTCTCTCCCAGTCAAACTTATTATTATATTTTGTTTTGTGCCGGGATCAAACGCCATTCAAATTCTGCCTTTACACCAAGCGGTCGTCAATATAAAAATATATTCAGATATTGTACATCTCTCAATCCCCTCAATATATTCCTCTCTCAACAAACACAAACTAAAGTAGACTTTAATCTTTCTGCAAAGTAGTGGGTCCGCGAAATACGCTATTTGCGGCCATTATGCGGCTGAGACTTGTTTCATTCGTCCTACGTGACTTAGGCTAAATCTCTTTAGCTGTATCCAACGGTTGCGATTTACGCGAACCGCGGAACAAGATGGTAAGGCTGGGGCTGCATGGGAAAAGGAGGTAATCTTTGAATGGGAAAGAACAAAGGCGGAACTCTATATAAGGTTTTACTACTACATGTATAAATGTTTTCTTTCTTTCTTACTACTAAGAAAATGCTTTCTTACAGTACGATAATGCAAAAAAAATTTACTTTATATCCCATTTCATTATGTTGTCTAATTTTATTAGCTGAAACATGCTAAATATAATAAAGAAACCTTAAAAAAAACCTATAAAGAGTTTTCTGTAATTTTTTTAATTTATTTATTTATAAAAAAAAAGTCTGCCAACAGTTTTAGTACCGAAACAATATAAAAAAAAGATTAACAAAAACATTACCAAATACGTAAACCATCTAAAGGTAGACACCACAGGATATAAAAAAACAGAGTTAAAAACATTAAGTGACTACCGCTGCCCATAGACATCTGCAACATAGGAGGATTCACAAATGCATTAGTTCTGTTAACATGAGAAGTATTCGCACAAATAAAATTGAAATTAATTTTGACGAGCCATTTGGTATAATGGTCGATAAGTCGGCTATTACACCAGAGGTCGCGGGTTCGATCCCCGCACGGTACAATACAAACATTTGTGTGCATGAACATGTCTGTTTGTATCGGTCTGGGTGTTTCTATGTATAATATGTATGTATTTAGAAAAAAAGTATAAAAGTAATGTTTATCCGTTGTCTGGCACCCATAGCACAAGCTAATGCTTAGTTTTGGGCTAGATGGCGCTGTGTGAATAATGTCCAGAGAAATTTATTCATTTATTTAATAAAGTTCCGAGCACATTGTGTCCTCTGCCTTACAAGGCGACGATAAAGGCTTTGTCCGGGATGAGCGACGCCGCTAATGTCCGCAGCTCGCGGGTTCGCTCTAACCATACTAGGATATTCCGTCCCAATCCGTCATATAATTGCCGACAATACTTCCCTGTTTAACGGCCTCCGTGGTACAGTGGTTAGAGCAATGGGCTCTAAAACCCGGAGGTCGTGGGCTCGAATCCCGCGGGGAGCATCACTTTGTGTGATTGTTTCCAATTTGGTTTGCAATGGCACAAATTACCATGACAACGGACGCAACACCGTGGCGTTCTATCCGTTGGCATCGCAGTACTGGCTCGCAAGGTGCTTCTTCACGCTTCGTTTAAAGGAACCTGAGCCGGCAGAGAGTTCCACATCTTTATGGTTCGACAAAGAAAGGATGCTTCGTGGTAAACCAAACGTCCCCCTTACACGTATTACGACAGTTTAAAACCTGCACAGAAACCACCAATACCGCGTAACAGCATTTGCGTAACACACGCGACCTGGTAACACAAATAGCGAGCACGCAAACCTTTTAATTGGCATGCCTATGATACCTGGCGCAGGCCCAACTAGACCTGACCAGGCCATGCGGCAGCCATCTTGGATTTATTCCAAACACCAACGGTTATTGTTGCGAGATAGAGCTTAGATGGGCGGGCTCAATTTTTATGACAGGTGCACTGGATTTTCTAAATAAAAAAAAACGCACGTCAGACGTAACACTTTGGACTTTGTACCGCTCTTATGTCGGGGACATAAGTGCTATTATCGAACTGCAAGTGTTTACCGTGATGTGCTGTTGACCGTACTATGTAGTTGTAGTTGTTTTAATAAGGGGATATGCAAATAATTACGTGTAACACCTGATTATCTGATGATCTCTACCGCCAATAGACACTTTATGACTAGAGTCTCAGATACGTAGTCAGAGATAATGCCTTTAAAATAACAACAGAGTGGGGGGAAAAGCTATGAGCTAGGAGCTAGTAAGAGGAGGGAGTCTGAGCAAACAAATCACAATTACAAAGCTATTTTTACATTCGATCTTCTAATAGGGTGGTACTAGCACGATCGAACCGGCCCATTCCCACTGACTAACAGAACCTGCTTAGAGCACGTTTCTATATATTCAAAAACACAAATAATGGAGTAAGAATAGGCAGCAGTGGCTGTTTATACTATGAGGTGGGCTGTATGCCTGTCCACCCACTGAAATGTGTAACATCTTGTAAAAAAAGATTCCCAAGTCTGAAAATAGATTTATTTTTATGTACCTACAACAAAATACACCCACACAAGACTATATAGTAAACTTGAAACATAAAGTAGACTTAAAGGATCCATAAAGTGTTTAGTTTTATTAGCCACAAAACTAAGCATTCTTAAAAAAAACAGAAAGATAGTTAGTTATTTAGGAAGTAAAGGCTATAATAATAAGCCGTAATGTAAGTCTCTTCAAACAATACAAACAGCTTTGAAGTCAGTATGTAGGCCTAACTTAAAGCAAACTGTACAATTCAAGTACTCTAAGCGAACTTATTCCAACAACAGAGCACTGAAGATCTCTTAGTGTCTAAACGCTATGTTAGTTGTGCTGTTGTTCTTCAACATGCCCAACAACTAGTTTTGGAAGATTCGCCGCACTTAGAATCGCATCTTGAGTTAGGGAACTTGGATGTTAATTTGGATTGAAATGTTTAAAGCTGGCTAGCGGATTCTCGTATCTGACTAACACGTGGTGGTAAATGTAATAGAATAAAATTTGGGTGATTTCTCGTAGAGATAAGAAAAAGTTTAGAAGAGGCATGTCAATTGCATTACTGATTAATTGCATTTGTCACTCATTATTTCACTTGAGTGTAGTCTCTCACTCATGGTACTACTTGTAAACCTTTTTTTTGGAAGGAGAATGCGTTTATGCACCATAACCGCAGGCTAGCTAGACCTGCGGCCATGTTAATGTAGGCCGGTCTTTTTGGGAGGCGAACGTGGTTCCCCACGATCTGTATCCACAGATCCATCACGAAGATTTTTATTATTATTTTATATCGTGAGAGATCAACAACATTTCGTCACAACCCGCAAACTTTCACATCTTTATGTCAATTCTATGTTGATAAAAAGAAACAAAAATCACTCACACACTAGTAGGTAACCCGCTCAATGGCGCCACTCGTGTCGACCGAACACTCGGCACGCGCGGAGAGCTCACGGCCCAGTTCGAGCTGCAGGCCAGTGGCTGCGATACACTTGAGCTGGGCTATTCGAATGTACAGTCAACAGCACATCACGGTATACACTTGCAGTTCGATAATAGCGCTTATGCCCCCGACATAAGAGCGGTACAAAGTCCAAAGTGTTACGTCTGACGTGCTTTTGACTGTACTACGGTTGAAAAGTATAAAATACAATGGGCTGCGGCGATTAGCACAGATCTAGCACGAAGAAGATTCCATTCTTCCACTGTTTTGTGTAGTCATTTTCACCTTCATTTTTGTTAAATTATTAACACATGCAATAGGGGGAAGTGTTTTCTAGGAAGGAATCAGATTCTAATCACAAATAAAGTTTTCAAATGAAGTCTCGCATTGTGTTCAGCCGCGCCATCAGCGGCGTCTTATTACGTTAGTCGCGATTGTAAAATGAAACTTGTTCCAGTATTCGTTGTGAGTTCGCCTCGAGTTTTGTTAACGTCAGAACACAGTAGGAGCTACGCTAGTAAGAAGCGATAGTACGCTATGAAACAATAAGTGCATGCACTGCAATATAGGTATTACATTCTGTTTCTAAACGAACTTTAATATGTACTAGCCTTCCGCCCGCGGTTTCATCATCATCATCATCAGCCTATATACGTTCCCACTGCTGGGACACAGGCCTTATCTCAATTGTGAGATAGTGTGGGCCATACTCCACCACGCTGGCCTAGTGCGGGTTGGTGGAGGGGTGCGTAAGGCAAGTGACCAACCTTAATGTCAGATGTTATCAAGCCGCCAAATAGCCTCTGACTAGGCTTGACGACTAATATTTACATTATAGTAAATATCAGCCGGGACCAACAGCTTAACGTGCCTTCCGAAGCACGGAGACGCTCGAAATTAATGTCACTAAATATGGTCAGAATGGTCACCCATCCATTAACCGACCGCGGCGTAGGTAGCTTGACTTTCGTTATCGCTAACGAACCACTGTCACAGCTGCGCCACGAGCGCCCGCGGTTTCACCCGTGCGTAATTTTTTTTGTCAATTATCACCCTTCCCCCCACATTTCCGGGATCAAAAGTACCCTAGTCACCCAGGCATAGTGTAGTCTTCCAACAGTGAAAGAATTTTAAGAATCAATTCAGTAGTTTTGGAGCTTATTTAATACAAAGAAACAAATCATTGTCCTTTACAATACAATAGTATAGACTATTTAAAAATTAATAATATGTACTATTTTTGTTTCAGGTGATTACTATAAAAAACAAGATACAACCTTTACCATGGGGAGCATAAGGTATTGGGAAAAGATTGAAAAAAACTTCGCCACAATGAAGACTTCTTTATTTTCCTGTATTTCATCTAATTCAAAATCAAAAGAAATCACCAAAATCGTCATCATCACCTCAGCGTATACCCGATTGCATCCAGTTTGGAGCTCAGGGTCCGCTTCGACTATGATCCTAGATTTGACAATAGCTCTACCCAGCACTTAAACCACTTGACCGTCGAGGCGTCGTACTAACTAAAGTAAAGTTAAAATTAAAAACATTTTCTTCACTTCCTGTCAAAATCAAATTTGTGTAAGCGTAGCTTTATCTGTGCAAAATCATTCAACTAATGCTCGATAGAGTTGTATGTAGGTAACTACTGCCAACTAGTAAGAGCAGAAATTCCAAAGAGACTTTAATAGTTATAGGCAAACCTGAAATGTCCTATTTGCAGTTACTAGGTAATGAACTTATTACCTACGAAGTTGCATGGTGACCTCAACACTGGTCAAACTCTTGAATGGTTGACAAAAATGGAATCCTTATTCTCTATTCTATAATTAACGGTATGAGTGAGTACTAACCAGACCAACCAGCGTTGGTTTAAAAAAATGGACAACATTAGTTACTTATTTCCAAACTTTTATAGCTAGATAATGCTTACACTATTGTAGACTCCCACATGGCCTTCTTCAACCTTATGCAGAGAGAAATTAACCGTAACCCCTACCGCCAGTATTACCAGGGCCAACACCGACGACTGGTCTGCCATGGTTGGCCTATTTAGACAAAAGTTGAAATTAAATACACTGACACTTGGCAAATAGATACTCAAAGTCAGTAAACCAATAAATGTAAATATAGTGTCTTACCTCCCCAAATCAAATTGTACATTCAGTAAAACCGGTATGATGAAAAGTTGTAATTTGTCACCACCGCTGATTATTAGTTGTAGTGTGTATCTTCATAGCAGATTACAAATGCTCTCCCTGCGTTAACTGTACATTAACCCCAAAGTAAGTAACTTGAGAACTTGTATAATGGGTATCAAAAACAACGAAGGTACCACAAAAATACTTAAATAATATTAGTATTTAACACGCAGACACAGAACAAACACAAATATCCATCACATAAATGATGGTCCTGGGTAGAATTGGAACCCAGGACCCCCGGAGCATAGGGCTGGGTCAATACCAAATGCACCATAGAGTCTTTAAATTCAGTATAAATATATATGAAAATATAATAAGAATCCAAAAGGATTCTTACTATCCTACTTCCTACTAATATTATAAATGCGAAAGTCTGGATGTTTAGATGTTTGGATGTTTGGATGTTTAGATGTTTGGATGTTTAGATGTTTGGATGTTTAGATGTTTGGATGTTTAGATGTTTGAATGTTTGGATGTTTGTTACTCAATCACGCCTAACGGCTGAACGGATTTACACGGATTTTGGCACACGTATAGTTTATAACCCGGAATAGGACATAGGCTATAAAATTCCTACGGGAAACGTCTCATTCCCGCGGGAATAACAAATTTGAAACTACTGAACCGATTTGAATAATTCTTTCACTGTTGGAATGCTACACTATCCCCGGTGAACATAGGGTACTTTTGATCCTGGAAATGTGGGGGAAGGGGGATATTTAAAAAAAGAGATTAAGCGCGGGTGAAACCGCGGGCGGAAGGCTAGTATTTTCATATAAAAATACGAGTAGCCTTAACTTAACCCACGGCTTCTTGCAGTGTTGCAACTTATGCATGTGAAAAGCAAATTACCGGTAACTTTGGCAACTCGAGATTTGTAAGATGATGTTCCAACCCCTAGAACATGAACCTTGTTTTATAATTGGATGATTGTAGATACTTTTTCAGTAAATTGCATACGGGTACTTCCATAGAACAACGTCTATATTATCTGAGACTTTTTTTTTGATATTTACTGCTGATATTTACTATATTATGTAGATATTGGTCGTTAAGCCTAGTCAGAGGCCTTTTTGCGGCTTGATAACCCAACCCGCACTAGGCCAGCGTGGTGGAATATGGCCCACACTATCTCACAATTGAGATAAGGCCTGTGTCCCAGCAGTGGGAACGTATATAGGCTGATGATGATGATGATGAGTCTTGGCAACATTTTACATGAAAATGTTTTTGGTGGGATGTTATTGTTCAAAAACAGCAAAAAAATCATTGAGAAGAGTACACT
Organism: Mecyna flavalis; assembly: GCA_949319885.1. Taxonomy (NCBI): domain Eukaryota; kingdom Metazoa; phylum Arthropoda; class Insecta; order Lepidoptera; family Crambidae; genus Mecyna; species Mecyna flavalis. The sequence goes on along the minus strand of OX439419.1, from coordinate 6,236,526 downwards.
TAACGCTCTTTCTTGTTGATATAGTCCAGAGAACCACACACGGCCGCCGGTCTTGCTAGCCTGCAGAAAGTGTAAACAAATAAACCTTAGAATAAACATTCAAATTACGTTCATTCAACCCTTACAAATTTTCTTACAAACGAATCAAACGAACACGGTTCCCTGAACCGAGATTTGGGGTCAGATATGGTATCAATAAATCATTTAGTCACCTCATAAATAATAATAGGGTCTTTGGTCACGATAAAAAAACCATTACTAGTGAGGTTAATGATCGAGCTTTTGTCTGGGTCAGCGGTTGTCAAACTGTGTGACATCAGACCACAGAAATGAAATGTCAAGTGGACTTAATGTCAGTGTAATAAGGTCCATTTTAAAATGAGCTTGTACAATCTATATATATATAACTCAAAGGTGACTGACTGACTGACTGACTGACTGACTGACTGACTGACTGACTGACATAGATATCTATCAACGCACAGCCCAAACCACTGGACGGATCGGGCTGAAATTTGGCATGCAGGTAGATGTTATGACGTAGGCATCCGTTAAGAAAGGATATCTCGATATTCCCACGGGAACGGGAACCACGCGGGTGAAACCGAGTGTACATTATATTTAAATGCAGGTGACTGTCCTTTAGTGGAGTTGATAGTCGTAATTAAAAATGTACTAACTAAAATGGTGTTACAAGTTTGGAACGGTTATGTTATAATGATAGTAGAAGTAGATTAGTTATTTCTATGTATTTTTAAGGTGATTATCAAAAAGTTTAAGCCTGCCTTAAGCATACTTAACGCCCTTCTCCTCCTTCTTTAATAAGACTTGTTTGGTTTGAGTTCTTTTTTTTAACTATGTCAAAATCGATGGTCTAGTTATTTAACTAGCGGGGCGAGAACTTGAGGTCCTGAGTTCAAATTCCGGGTCGAGCTAACTTTGTGTCATTTTTTTCGGACAAAGCTAGGGTTTGCGATCACTACCTATCATTGTAACGACAACATGGTTTCTAGGATGAAGATCTTTATGTCAAAATCAATCAACATCAAAGCTTTTCTATAATTATTATTACAGCTTGAGCTCCGCCCACGCAAGCCCACTTATAAGTAAGTTTTAGAACCGACTGCTCAATTCAAAAGTGATGAGAAATCGTGGTCTCTCCCCAATGGGACCCCATACACTAGTCTTTGACGCGGGGTGTGCCGTCAAGAGGCTATTACCTACTGCGTGTGTTCAAATTGCCCTGTCCATGTTATGGAGTAGCGTCATGACAATTTCGTTCGATATAACATTTTGACGAGCCATTTGGTGTGATGGTCGAAAAGTCGGCTATTTCACTAAAGGTCGCGGATTCGATCCCCGCACGGTACAAACATTTGTGTGCATGAACATGTCTGTTTGTATCGGTCTGGGAGTTTCTATGTATAATATGTATGTATTTACAAAAAAAGTATTAAGTAATGTTTATCATGCTTAGCTTGGGGCTATGTGGCGCTGTGTGAATAATGTCCCGAGATATTTATTTATTTTGAAATTAATTTTGCCCGACCCGGGAACCAAACCAAAGACACCGAAATCTTGAATAGTTTTTTGAACCACACATCGAGGCGTTACTTCGTTACAAATGTATCAAAAAATATTAATTAAATAGTTTGTCCTAATAATGACAATAGCCCAATCAGAAAACTTTTCAACCTTATCAAACAACAACAACTTCATATCGTTTTACATCCTGTTAAACTCAAATTGACTTGAAAACGTCATAATTTTCCAAACAGTAAAAGGCCAAGTAGGATGTACAGTCAACAGCACATCACGGTATACACTTGCAGTTCGATAATAGCGCTTATGCCCCCGACATAAGAGCGGTACAAAGTCCAAAGTGTTACGTCTGACGTGCTTTTGACTGTACATATTTTAAACAGCCGAAAGCCACGACTGGACAGTAAATAATGTAATAATAACTAAGTTACAAATACGGCTTTCGTTACACTGGCGGCCAAAGTTAGTTGGGTAGTTAAACAAATAAACGAGAATACAAGGAGAGTTTTTTTCCGGAAATTTGAGAACGTGATGTCTACAACGTTGCAACAGCATTGGGGTCTAACAAATAAATGATCACAAACTTATCTGTCTATGGTGAGACTGGCCCTTCATGTAGACATAACGTTAGTTCTCTGAATTTCCGGAAAAAAACTTTCCTCTGTCTTCATTCAAAAAAATTTTAACTTAAAAACTCTATATAACTTAAATTATAAATTAATAGCCTTCTGCCCGCGGTTACACCCGCGCGTAATTTGTTTTTTCAAATGTCCACCCCCCCCCCTTTCTCCCACATTTTTGCGATAAAAAGTACCCTATGTCACACGGGGATAGTGTAGCTTTCCAACAGTGAAGGAATTATTTAAATCGGTTCAGTAGTATCGGAGCCTATTCTTTACAAAGAAACAAACATACAATCAATTTTTTCTTCTATAATATAGAGTATAGATGATATTTTATTAAAATGGTCGTCTATAACCGACATAATTTATGTCAAGAGTTACGAAACCTAATTATTAACTTTTTGCGTTTTATAGTGGTTTCTGATGTTTACGCGGTTACTACTCATTAAATAAAACAACTTAAACGGATAAAAACTCGCGAGTTTTTATTCGTTTAAGTTGTTTTATTTAATTTTTGCGTTTTACTTTAAAAGGAGCAATGTTTATTCTAAGAGCAATGTTTATTTCTCCAAGCTTTTTATCCTATTTCCGATGTAGTTAGATGGCAAGTCCAGTTGCCACTGCCATCTGACCTCCGTAACCTTTAACAGAGAAACTTGATTTTATCGCACATATAGCAACGTTCGAAACCATTCAGTCAGTCGGTAGCGTAGCGATGAGGGGGCGGGGGGGCGGTCCGCCCCGGGCGGCACTTTATAGGGGGCAGCAAAATTTAAAAAAGGAAATAGGGGCGGCAGAATCGTCTTCCGCCTCGTGGGCTGCTTTGTCAACTGGAGGAGCAAAAAAAAAAGGGCGGCAGAATTTTCTTCCGCCCCGGGCGGCTGACACCCACGCTACGCCACTGCAGTCAGTACAGCTTTAAGCAATGTTATTGGACAAAAAAATTAATTTAATAAAAAAATCAAGAAACATAATTTATTTGATAAGACAGTTAAACAGGGCCTACATTACACTGCCGGCCAAAGTTAATTGTGGCCTATTTAAAAATGCATGGAACCACAAATTGGTGCGCCGAGTCGGGCGTCGTTAAAACTTTGTTAGCGACGATTCGATATTCCGATTGATTTAGGATCGGTTTTGTGATCGAACCATTAAAATTCGCAAATCGAGTTTTGGAAACTTTATTACAATAAAGCAGTCGGCGGTGAAAGTGTGTTCCCGTCCCGTTAGATTGTAATGCATGATATGAAATGATGCTGGAAATATATTATTTTAATAAGTTACTCCGACTTATTAAAATAATCTATTTAGTTTAGTAAGAATTGATCGTCTCAGTAAAAGTCGTGGAACAGTGACTAAGCTTAGGTCAAAAAACCTCCGTTACATCCCTGCATTCTATGTACATGTTACACCCTGAGTACTTTCTTAATTTTTACGTTAGCTTTAAACATTAAAGCAATACTTCATACCGCGAAGTAAATAGGTACCGCATTGCGGTTTCATTGCACATAAAATCATACGATTATGGACTCTAATGCCTAACTAATACAGTCTACGTGGACGGTATTGAGTGGCTTTTTGTTTTCAAAAATAAAAAAGGGCAAGTCACGCACGATATCGTGACATGGTCTCAATACTTAGGGCACTATGTACTATGTCGATTGTTATTGCTGGCTGTACAAAAGGTAAGGCGGAGTTGTAGACGTTTTTTAAACGCATGCCTACTTATTTTTTTAAATACTGCTTTTGTTAGAACCTTTTTTTATAATATAGGGGGGCAAACGAGCAAGTGGGTCACCTGATGGTAAGTGATCACCGCCATCCATAAGCACCCGAGACCCCCGTGGGGTCGCAGGCGCGTTATGCTCGCTTCTTGACGTCTTCATTTCGTATTGATTTGGAAACACTACTGTAAATAAATGTTCCAAAGAAGTAATTTACATTTTGGTTTGTAGCATTGATTCTCCGGCGGGATAACGAACCCTGGTCTCTTGCGTCACAGGCGGAGATAGTGATCACTATACTGCTGAAAAAACGTAAAAGGTGATAAACGTAAATCTGTATTATAAATTAATATAATTATTGTAAAACTATGGAGATTGAAAAGTAACTACAATTGAGTTTCTTGCCGATTCTTCTCGATAGATATCAAAATTCCGAAACCAATCTAATGAAAACTATTAACTGATAGTTGGCTTAGTTATTATTGAGATAATATCTAACTGTATTTAGGCTATCTATAATATGGGAATTTAAATAAAAGACGGAGCAGTGGAACGGACGACGCGTGTATTCGGCAAGCAAAAAGGCAAATCACAGGCGAGCGGAACAGGAAGTATATCAACTGTCAGAATGGATGCGTTCATGTTGTGGGGCTGTGTTCATAATTCTACACGATCCCGAGTACATCTGATTCTCTGATGCCTATAAACTACATAACCTACCTAATGAATATTTTGATTTTTATGTTGTTTCTAGTGTAACCATTCAGTTAGTACAGCCTTAAGCAATGTTATTGTGCAAAATAATTAATCCGTGTTAATTTAGTAAAAAAAAAACAAATACAACTATATTTTTTTGATAAGACAGTTAAACAGGGCCTACATTACACTGCCGGCCAAAGTTAATTGTGGCCTATTTAAAAATGCATGGAATTGGAACCACAAAGTGTAGGGACTAAATGTTTCACTTAACGTATTGGATTACATGTGGTGTCTCGGATGTTTAAGCTTTCTTAAACGTCAGAGATACCTTATTGGATCCTTTTCAAATGTCTGGGTATCTAATCTTATTCCGTTTTTGCCACACCCAAAACTCAAAATCGGTCGCGTTTATTATAATGTACTTTCCATTATTCCCAGGATAGAAAGAGACAATGAAATAAAAACAGGTAAAAGAACAAAATTTGCCGTTCGCTAAAAACATCAAAACAAAAAACATTGACCTATTTCCTTTTAAATAAGATTACGGTCCATGGTCATAACTAAACAGAATAACGAGTAAAACCGGGGGGCGAGACTAAATTAAATTACCGAAACCCAAACAGATGGTTAATAAAATTGATTCTGGGCATAATTCCACGTTAAAGGTACATTGTGTTAGTATTACTAGATGGGGTCTTTTATATTGACGACTTGGTGTAATGGTTTCTATTTCTAAATATTGGACAACATCATTTATTTTTTGTTCTGACCCCAAAGTAAGTAGCGTACGCACTGGTGTTCTTTTTTATGTCACAGGCGACTAACGCGCCAGCGGGTCGCCTGATGGTAAGCAATCTCCGCCGCCCATGGACATCTGCAACACCAGAGGGATCGCCGATGCGTTGCCGGCCTTTAAAGAGAGCTTTTTATCAAAATGTTACGAAACAAACTATATCTTTTAGTAGTTCCTAATTTTCTAGTAGCGCTTGACAGCGTCGTACCGTGGCTCTTGACGCCCCAAGTCAAGCGGTAACCGCAGTGCGCCTGCGTGTGCCGCCGCTCCCGCTGCCGCGAAATTCGAGGCCGAGTCCTTACAGATTAATACCAGTAAATAAACCACCTTCCGATATTCCTCCACATACAAAGTATCACGTAAACTGACCGTAAATGAACAATGTTGTATCCCTTCCATCTCATTTCTCTAAGTCGTTGTTATCGGCTACTCCCCGGCAAGGGTCAATTATTTGTAGGGTCCATTTTGTAAACGGCTATGGGAATTTTTATAGCCAATTCCGGAGTCTGAGCCTTTAGGAAGGTGATAATGGACATTTTTAATTAATTTTTGATACCTCTTTTATAGACGCCTGGAGTGGTATTGAACTGGTCGGTGCAAAAGTGAAATGGAAGTTTTAGGATACAGTAAAAACTAATAGTACTAATGGATTAGATATTATCAATAAGACTACCCTTTTGACCGTGGCTTTGCTACGACTACACAATGATATCTCAAAGGAATATTACTATTTTTTGGGTAAAAATACTGCGTATACTCTGCAGCCTGCACCCCAACTATTCCCATAGGGGCCGTCCAGTAATCACGTAAGGCTCGAAAGAGGATGGAGGGGACTAACTACATGTAATATATTTATTTAAATAAATAAATAAATATATTACGTGTAGTTTTTTTAAAAGGGGCGTTAACACGTTTTAATTTTTTTCGTCAAGCGCGCTGATACCTGTTTTATTAAAATATAATATTTTTTTTAGATTTTCTGTAGATTCTAAAAAATACACGTGTTAAAGGGGGGGTGAGGCGGAGTGTTAGTCTTAAACCTCACCATGTATCACCGAGGGGGGAGGGTTAAAAATCATCGCCCATGGACATCTGCGACATCAGAGGGATCGCTGATGCGTTGCCGGCCTTTTAAGAGAGCTTTTCATCAAAATGTTACGAAGCAAACTATAGTATATATTTTCGTAGTTCCTCATCTTCTAGTAGTGTTTCGCATAATAATCTACCTTATTAACTTGATGCTGGTGATATAACTATGTTACGTCACGTATTTCGTATACCAAAGCATTTTGAACCTCATTCCGTGAGCTTAAAAGTTGAGATTACCTTACAACCTGCAGAGTGCAAGGTAATGTTTACCTTATTGAAGTTTTTGATCCCTTATCAACTTGAGACTGTTTAACTAAACATCTCTCTTAGTTTGAACATCTTTTTGTCTTCCAAATATCTGTAGTGAAGATAGTCATTGGTGTTAGTGGTGATGAAACTGTATCGACTCATCCGTAAAATGAAGTCCGAGTCTGGAGTACAGTCTTAAGTGTAATTTTTACCTTCACCTAAGCTTACATCTATAATAAAGGCATTTTATGCTACTGTATGACCGCTCCGCTCCGTGGAACAGAGGCTAAGCCGCTCAGATATAAAACCCGCGCACGGAGGTCGTAGGTTCGATTCCTATCTTGGGTCTGGTTGGTGATAGGGCTTTTTCAGAGTCCGACTGACTAGCTACCACCCCCGCATTTGAAATCTGCTGCCATAACAGCTCTGGCTGTGTTCCGGCAAAATTAATGTGGGAGCCAGTACACTTGAAATCAGAGGCTCAAAGGTTAAGTGGATTCCCGAGAGATGTTCACGGTGAACACCATCATCAAATTTATAAGGAGTATTTTGTCTTTAAAAGAACGAAGTCGTGGACACACTTAAAAGTATTGTATTGTTGCACAGTTTTGATGCTCGTATCGTCGTTAAAAACAGTTCACATTGACCGGCGAGCCGCAACCACCGGCGTCCCTTTGACAATGCATAAACAAAACTCTGCCTAATGAACCGTCAAAACTGCGCCTTCCCTTTACGCGCTGTTTACATATGCATGGGATTGAAATTGGAATCCAATTGAGTCAGCACACACGAGCGGCCATTTTGCTCTCAATGCCTGCTTCTGTGGACGCTTTGGCATTTTTAAAGCATAATTTCAGATCGGCTTGACACAGGTTTGACTTACTTGGGTGTAATTGTGTGTCCAGAGGCCCTGGACAAGCGGCATTTATGACTTTCGCTATCGCTCAATTTGCGATAGTAAATGTCAAATGTTTATCACATAAGTGTTTGTCCTGTCTGGGATTCGAACCCACGACCCCTGACGCATAGGGCAGTGTACCAAATCGGGCCAGTCAAAACGCAAATGTAAATATGAATCCGATTTTTTTATCAGATGAATATTTATTTCCAATTCGAATAGAGCAAAAAAATCAGAGATCGGCTAAACTAGGCAAAGGTCAAAGTATAAATGCAAAACGATTATTTAAAGCTCTCGGCTAGCGAATATCGATTTCCAATACAGCACTTTGGAGCTAAAACAAAGAACACAGATTTTAATCCGTCTGGGACTAGGCTTGGGCTAGTAAAAATAGTGGTCAGACCATTTCTGTGAAGATTTAATCCGATGGATTAATCCTATAATAATAATATGATTTTGAAGACATGCAGGATCGTAAGAAAGTTTTTACAAACAGTATACCATCACCACACTCACACATACAGACAACTACACAACCTACTCGTAATGATTTATAGCAAGAACTAAGTCTACTGAAATACACTTGGCTTAGGCCCGTGTACTTCAAGCATCCCAGTGCTACGGTACAGAGCTCAAAAATTTGAAACCAAAAAATAATAATATTGCGTCAAAAAAAAGGCATATAAATGCCTTTTTTCTCTGACCTCGGCTTAGGCCTCGGTATCGAATTCGCGGGCAGCAGGGCGGCAGCGGCCGCGGCGAGATGTTTTGTATGGAATCCCATAGACCCGGTTTTGAACACAGCGTCTGTCATCCGACCTTCTTAAACCTTTGACAGGGGATCTAGACCAATTGAATAATGGCTATACAGCCATTCCACTGTGCTGATTTTCTCATGATGTTTTCCGTCACCACCGTGCTAGTTTGGATGTTTGGATGTTTAGATGTTTGGATGTTTGTTACTCAATCACGCCTAAACGGCTGAACGGATTTAGATGAAATTTGGCACACGTATAGTTTATAACCCGGAATAGGACATAAGCTATAAAATTCCTACGGAAAACGTCTCATTCCCGCGGGAATAACAATTTTGAAACTACTGAACCGATTTGAATAATTCTTTCATTGTTGGAATGCTACACTATCCCCGGTGAACATAGGGTACTTTTGATCCTGGAAATGTGGGGGGAAGGGGGGATATTTGTAAAAAGATATTAAGCGCGGGTGAAACCGCGGGCGGAAGGCTAGTTTAAAATATGCAAAAGTAGTAGTCAAGATTCGAACTGTGTTGAACGCACGCATGTGAAGCAACATTTGAAACCACTAAAGCACAGTCGCAAAGCAGGAAGAATTTCGTACGATGACCCTTTATACCTGTCTCTGTCGTTTTCGAGCAATTATTTCCCGTCTCGCTCACACGCGCGCTCCAGTGTGCTTCGCAACCGTGCTTTAGGCTGGTTTTAGACTCTAAAGCGTGACTCTAAAATTTAGAGTCACGCTGACAAGCATGCGAACAGCGCGTATCAGCAAGTATCGCTGTTCTTGTAAGATAGCGACGATTTGAACTGCAAAGAAAACCGGCAGTGTATAACGCTACGCGCGTGCCGCCAGCGTTACTCTGAAACCAGCCTTAGGCTACCACATCTCTACAAATCACTATTCATATCCATTTGGAGACTCCATTTGCAATTGACTTACACACATGATTCGTATAGGTTCCCGCCTGTCAATACTAATGATTACCGAACTATTCAGTCGACGCTGTGTATTAGAACACTGAACTAGAACACACGTTGCAAGGCGAACTATTGAGTTAATAGTTTACCGCTCCCGCTCTTGAGTTCGAAATAACTACATCAGTACATTAAGTGCAGCTATAGGAGAACTGGTGGATTTGTTCTAAGCAGTGGGGTACTAACTGTGGGTTGTGAATTCGATTTCTGCTTTTGTTTCCATTGGTGATAAGATAAGACCTTTTTTACATGTATTTGTATAAAATCATATATGTACATTCATTCGACCTCAAAGTGACCCCTAAATAAGTAGCTTAAGCACCAATATTGTAGCTTTTAGATACAACTCTTTTATCATATTATTATAGGCTTCAGTTATAGTAATTTTTTTATTAATATAGACTAAAAAAAGAGCATTTATAAGTAGCCAAGCAATACTACGCTTCGGAATGCTGTTTCTACGAGAAGAATAAGAACAAAAGATGCACTCAAGAATAGACAATAAATGAATTTGTTATGTATGCATGTTGTATGTATCGGAGGCCAAGACACATTTTGGGTCGCTGAGCCATCGGAGTAGTAGTAGTAGTATGTGTTTTCTCCTTTATTAAACATAATCATAATCAAAGTAATTTATTGCAAAAACGTCGGTCGTGCGAAGAAGATCAAGTTGCTATTATGTTAATAGAACTCCAATCAAGTTGTCGACAAACTATGTAATATCTTGTAAGTGATATAAAGGGCTAAGTGCATTGTCCAAATATGCAGGACAATGGGTTATATCTTGGCACCAATCGATATTTATTTTATTCGCCCGGGGTGGAAGGTTTAAAAAAAATGCCACAGATTTAATATTCCATTAAAGGTGTATCTTTTATCGAGCTAAATTGATTGTATGTCCTACAGGTACCGGCAAACTTGTTGAACATCGCAATCTTGACCCGATATTCAAGAATTTTGCCGGTACCTGAACCATCTTTGGAGTGTCGTAGGTATTATGTGCTAACGGGTGACAATTACTCTGCTTGCGCGTTGTAGGGTAACATTAAAATGTACACTATTTTTCAACATTACAAATTGTCAAAACAGATACCCATTATTAGCTTTACTTAGTTTGGGGCCAGGTGACGAAGTGTATTTAATACCCCAGGATATACTCGTACATTATAATCGAGTGGATTTGTCGAACGTTTCAGTAATAACGTCACGATGTTCGCCGACAGACACACCCCTTGGGGTAAGTGAGAGTTGATGATTAGTAAATTTGGAAACTGGGAATTCATGTTTCCACTACCATTCTCTACATACCTTCAGTGATACAACCACTTATAGTTCTCTCTTACAGAGTTACTTTACCAATCTTGATTTTATTTTTGGTTTGGTTGGTGGTAGGACTTTTTCAGAGTCCGACTGGCTAGCTACCATCCCCACAGGTAAAATCTGCCGCCATAACAGCTTGGCTGTGTTCCGGCAGTATTAATGTGGGAGCCAGTACACTTGAAATCAAAGGCTCGAAGATCAGATGAGCCTTTAGTCTGGCAGCACATTGAGCGACGCTTCTTGGTGAAGCGTCCCTCAATGGAATAGGCCGCAGTGATCGCTTACCATCAGGTGGGCTGCGTGTCTGTCTGCCAACTGAAGTAGTATAAAAAAAGTTGGTATGACGGGCCCGCAGTCTACGATGCTTACCATCAAGAAGACTGCGACATCACGTTGATAGGAAGGCTCAGAGAAAAACCCGGAGGTGGTAGGAGTTGAACTGAGTCCGACTGGCTAGCTATAGTAGTAGGGGTGCCCTACAGGTAAAATCTGCCGCTGCAACAGGTGTAACTATATTCCGCCAAATTATTCTAAGAGCCAGAGTACTTGAATTTAAAGGCCTAATTTTGTCCATAATTGGAACCCACGACGCATAGCGCAGGACCATTACCAAATTCGCAACTCTACTCTAGTAGCAAAATATCTACTCAAGTTTTGTAGTGATAGAGCCATGCTGTTTTACAGTACGAATGGGCCGGCTCGTCCGGGCAAGTACCACCCTCTCACATAACACCAGCGTGAAATAATAGTAACCACTATAGTGGTTTGTCTGGTTTGTAAGAGTGCCGGAAGCCCACGCCCCACCTTAAGAAGCCGGTAACGCATCAGCGATCCCTCTGGTTTTGACGATGTCCATGGGCGGCGGTGATTGCTTACCGTCAGGCGACCCGCTGGCTCGTTTGCCGACTCTGGCATAAAAAAAAATTCAAATAAGATACTGCGTCTACAACTCAAAATGTTAAATACACATTGACGTATTTAACACGTCACGCGACACGTACCTTTCCCACGGGTGTACTACATAATTACATATTTGTACGTAATATCAAATATAACTTTTAACTTCATATTTACTGAGCATTGGCACTTATGTACATTGTCCCGTGATTGTGGACTGTTTGCGGACCTTCGTGGTTCGCTGGGTTCGTCTGATTCACCCCCTATTTCCTCCCTCCCCATCCCTACGCCGTTCAAAGTAATAATGGAAGGTCTACATAATTTATCGGATAGTAGTTGGACATTGTTATAGGAGTTTTGGGGGATTTTAAATTAAAAGTCAAGCTAGCAAATAAACTTTACCAGATTAGCTGAAGTGTATATGGGCTGGCTGACAACAGTTGGGGTAAACGGGTTTTAAATGACCAGCAGTGCTGCGACAGGCAGAAAGGCAGGGATGAAGCTATACCCAGCACAGAGATACCCAGTGCAGAATGCGAGCGATTGTAAATACGAGTATGATCAGATCGATACCTCCAATGAACACTACGCTAACTCAAAATTTGCCATTTTTCGTTTTTTATAGAAATCGACCCACTTTTTTACTAATATTATGCCCCCAAATTTTCATGACAATATCTTTAAAAACAAAAAAGTTTTGAGATTTACATAACGCCAAGTAAAGGTACTTTCTTCAATTACGGGGTGGACAAGCCGCTGTCTTAGTATAGCGGTGTGTATTCGGCTAGCGCGACTGCCGGCCCGCGGGAGATACGCCGCCAACTAGGAGTTGGCGGGGTGTTGCGCGGGAAAGTATTTGTTCATGTGACAGTTAGCGGTGTGTGTCGCCCGTTGAATGCACTTTTGAACAAATAATTATATAACGTAGTGTAAATCAGAGTTAAACATTACTAAGTTTAATAATTTTCACTAACTTGTAGTAAATTAAAATCGAAATTAGCTGCATGAAATGCTACAATTATAATACAAGAGATTTGTTTTCTAGTATAAAACGAACCGCTTAGCCCTTCGTCCATATTGGTAACTAAGCTTATGTAACTAGTTACAAAATATTTTTTTTTGCTGTTTGGTAACTACCTAGTTGTGGAAAAAGAATATTTTTTCCATTTTTGTAACTTTTTGCTATCTATTATGAACGTTAAATGTTTGTGACTGGCCACTTCTATCGGAAAATAATTATTAGTATAATGAGTTACAGTCATTTATAATGATAGTTTATTACTACTATGTGTTATACTATGTGTTGGGTGTCAAGGAAACCAAATATTAATAATTGTGAATTTTATTAGTTATGGAGGAAACGATTGTTTTTCATATTTTTATTGGCTGATTAAAATGACGTTAGAATTTTGACGAAAAAGTTGTTACTTGCACTTTTGATTTTTTTACTTTACCATTCACAGCTAGATTGTTATTACCCAAAAATAGTACCATTGTTTTTTTCCATCCTCCAAAACCAAGACAAGAAAAAAAAATCCTTTACAAATAATTAAAACTAAATTTCCTCTCTGGAAACCACGTAAAATGCTTGTTGCTTTTGAAGATTTGCTTTTAATGGCATTCAGAAACCATATCCTCAAACAGATGTAAAAGATTGTTTTAACCACTTTAGTCAAAGTCTTTTTAAAAAAGCGGAACAGCTAAGTATCACGCCAGCTCAGAGGCGGCATGTTGCAAGATGTGCAGGTTTGGCCCAATTGCTTATAAAATATATTAGCTGATCTAATAGCACAATTTAAATGTTTACTTCGATCGTAACTGGCTACAAGATTCATTAAAATCTGGTGTTGTGAAGGGGAACAGTTAAACAGTATTAAGGATGGCAGCCATTTGGAAGGATGGCATGCTAGAATTAATCGTTTTGTGGAAAATAATAACCCATCCATCGCATAAGTGTTGGGCATTCTAATGAAGGAAACAAAAATTTAATAAATAAATTCAGCAGTTAAAAACGACAAAATACCAAATAATTATCATGATATTGACACAGAAATAAGTGCAACTATTCAGCAATTAAAATTTAAGATATTACAGTAGGCCACTGCCTAAAATTTTTCTAAGTATTAATAAATGATTTAAAAGTGTTTTGCATAGTACGTTTTAATTCAAATCAACTACACCTGACCAGTTGTATATCACAACAATCCCACATCATATCGGGATTTTTTGCACAATGTTTCGGGTTACTTTAATGGAAATAATTTAATCTACGAAGTGGAAAAATAATTCTTCCCTCACAACTACTTAAAACACCAACGAAAAAATAATATTTTTTGGAACTGGTTACATAAGCTTAGTTACCAATATGGACGAAAGGCCGCTAAGTAATGACACAGTTAAGATACTCTACGCTATTTATTTGTTAGCGGCTTGTATAACGGCTCAACGATTTTCGGCTTATCCTACTACAAAACGCTAACTTTTTTTTTTCATAAATTACGATCTTATTATAATAAAAACATTGTTCAAAATACTCTAAATTGGTAATGAAGTCGATTTTAGATGTAATTATTAATTTTATTTTATGTAGTATACATTTAATTTATTATTTTGTAGCCTGTAATATTCCCGAATATATTCCGCTAACTTAGGATTGGCGGAGTGTATCCCGATCTTAAATTAGAGCTTTCTGCGTTACATCCCGCTAAGTGAGGCTAATTAAAAAACCCATAAGTTTTTTTAAATGTTACTATGCGGATCTTAAGCATCAGTAAATTAGTTACTCACACAAAAAATATCAAGAAAATAACTACAAAAATAAAGATTTTATCAACTTTTTTCTTTCAAGAGCTCCTCCTGTAAACCTGCACTTTTGAAGTTAGCGTAGTGTTCATTGGAGGTATCGAGATGTACTCTCTCTGATTAGTTTTTACAATCGCTCGCTTTATACCCTTGGACATCATTCAGTCCCAAAGGAAGCTGTATACTTCCCCTTAAAAGTTACTCTTTTTAGAAAAAGCAAAGCTTGGGGCGGAACTATTAGGATGGGCTGGTCAATAGCTAACGCTGGCACCGGCTCGTCCCAATCGGGTGTGAAGGGGAACCGGGGGAGTTTAGTGGGTAGTGGACGCTTTAGTCTCGAGTCCCACACACGGCCGCAGGTCTAGCTACCCTGCGGTTATGGTGCATAAACGCATTCTCCTCCGAAAAAAAAGGGGCGGAACTATTAACAAAGGTGGCAATTGCAAAATATCAGTAAGCGTTGCAGTGATAGTGACAGAGGGAACACAAAACTGTTATTTTAGAGATAGGATGGTTCATTGGAGGATGATCCCCGAGCACAGTCAATCTAGCTCGGAGGAAGATCTTCCACTTTTGATTGGACTTAAGATCTCCCAAATTTCTTCTCTCACAAATGTCCAAACTCCAGGGATCAAAAATATCGAATCATCGCAAGTAAACATGTTAATAATAGCACAAGTTCCTGACGGCAAACTCCCGTTTTCCTAGTTAGATAAATTTAGGTGAATTTTATAGTTTGCAGAATATAACCGAGAATAGAATTTCAACCGCAGCGAAGCTATGTGGCGCAAGGCATGAGCTATAAATGGTTTAACTTTTGATATATCTTAAGAGAGCGAGGCATACGAGTGTTTTATGTAAGGTGACTCGAGTCTCGCTTGGTTTTGAGATGGAGGAAGGAAATGAGAACTAAATTCTCATTTCTTGAAGCATTAAGTATTATTACATTTTAGTTTTATATAAGTAACTCTGACTTTAATATATCTTTATTTATTTAATAAGGTACACCAACAGCATAGTATACACAACACATAAAAGTCTTTAAATTCTAGTACATATGCCCATTATAGGCGAACACAGCATTCAAGGTGACAAGTAACAACATTATATTAGAGAGTATAATTATTTAATCTAACAAACTTTAAATTAAAATAAAAAATAAGAAGTTAAAGAAAACTAAGCCGATTCCCTGATTATGAGCCAAGGAATCCGCCATAATCCTTCTGAATTTGGGTAGAGAATGATGGAAAATGTCTGCAAAATATCTTATGAATACCTATGTATAAGTTTAGTGAAATGAAAGGGCCTCTTCAATTGCTCGCCACTAGTATTAGGATGATTTGCCCATAATCGCCAAGCTGGGAAAACGAGCTGGCAATTGCAGGATGTAAGATCGCCTTGGGTGACGCTGCAACTCGTCACCTGTCTTTTGCAGTTAGCTAGGCCCATAGACGTAAATATTAATTCCATGGCTAGGCCTTTTGAGGCCTTCTGGATGGTTACAATACTTATAATGCCATCTATCGGTTGGTTGCCAAAGCCTCGTTCGCTTTTTGGCAAGATGCACCGCGGGCAGGAGAGGTTGGTTTGAAATCTCTGTTCCGTGGTTTGAAACACATCCCAATTTTACCACCTTACATCCCAATTTATGCACGCTACAAAATCTATTCTGCTCGATATATTTATATTTAAGGATTACTCAATTTTGTTACTCATTATTTATTATCCGACTAAAGTAAGCCGTTAGCATTAATTACTCATTAAGAAGCTAAAATATTAATGAGTCTTTGAATGGCTTTCTCTTTCCCATAATCTTCATCTTTACTGCAGATAATATCGAAAACTAATTACGATTGAGGGAATTGATAGTGCGGTTAATACCATGATCGTTAATGCTATTACAATGATCTCTAAAAATAAAAGTTAATCTACTTTGATGAGGTTGCTGCGAGTATATATATAGATTTATTATCATTGTTGTACAAATTTCT
Source organism: Mecyna flavalis (assembly GCA_949319885.1). Lineage (NCBI taxonomy): Eukaryota > Metazoa > Arthropoda > Insecta > Lepidoptera > Crambidae > Mecyna > Mecyna flavalis. Next base: position 6,220,166 of record OX439419.1, on the reverse strand, counting down.
TTGGCGATTAAAAAGAGTAACTGTCGAGTTTCTTGCCGGTTCTTCTCGGCAGATGACTGCATTCCGATACCGGTGGTAGAGTCGCTCTGTAATTGACGATTCATAAATACTTGATACAAGTTTACATGAATAAAGAATATTTTGATTTAGATTGATTTTGAGTATAAGGTTTATTCCCGTTTGTCCCACTGAACTTGGTGATGGGACGAACGGGAATAAACATTAAATATTTTATTCACTTCCCGTTCGTCCCACTGCAGTACTGGTAGGACGAAGCTTGGCGTTGTAGTAAGTAGTATTTTAGATTTAGTTTAATGTTCTGTGTAGTTCTGAGTTTGATTTTACGGGTAAACTGTAAATATAATTATATTTTTGAGTGTGTAATTTTCACATATTTAAAGGGGCCGTTTCATCTTTGTTTTCACCTACACTTAACTTTTGCACCAATTGGTAGCGTGAAGTTTATAACCTCTTTAATACTTATCCTAGTAATCCTTGGCCCTAAATCCTCAAAATTCCTAACAAGGAAAGATTACTAAAATTATTTCAATAATTGGTAGACATTAGAAAATTTTAAAACATTTATCAACAGGTCATTCACGTTATGGTAGCAGAAAAAAAAATTCGACGTGAAATATACGAGGAATTTGTAAGTTGCAAATCAAGTCGCAAAACACTTTTTTCCATGTCATAGTCGGCAAACGAGCCAGCGCGTCGCCTGATAGTAAGCAATCACCGCCGCCCATGGACATCTGCAACACCAGAGGGATCGCTGATGCGTTGCCGGGCTTTTAAGAGGGGGTGCGGGCCACTCGCACAAACCAGACGGAACACAATAGTAGTCACTATTATTTCACGCTGGTGGTATGTGAGAGGGTGGTACTTCCCCGGACGAGCCAGCTCATTTGTACTGTAAAAAAGCATGGCTCCACCACTACAAAATACCTTTTTACTTTGACTTAATGACAGTAAGTCGCAATCGCTTGTAGATTACACCCGTCCTTTCGGTCCAGCTTCCAAACCGGGTTTCGCAGCCAAATTGTAGCATCCATATATCTAGTAACAGTCCGGATTCGACCTACTTGCAGGTATTCAGTGCAGTGGGTCGGACTGAGGGTAGTGTGGGGCCCTTTGTGGATTTTTACTGGTAAGTACTATGACATTTTTTCTATACATATAAATAAAATACCAGTGTATTTTTGTTGATCATTGTATACGATAATTTAGTTCTATAAACTGAATCTTTGTCTCATCACTGAAATACCTGAATTCAATGATAATTATTACATTGCCTGAATTAATTTACAAATCAATGTTGTAAATCAGGAATAGAAATAATAAAATTTTACCTCAAACAAAAAGGCACAGTGAAATCTAATGTGATGAAACATCCCACCTTTTTTTTGTGGATATAATTTGGTACCTTATCCTGCCTCGGATAGGCGAGTCGTGTGTGCAACCCGTGCAATTTCATATCCCAATCTTATAAAGACTGGTTGGTGATGCACTCTTGCATCATCGTCCGCAGCATACTATTACCTGAGCTACGCATGATCTTAAGTACAGTCAGCGCCAAAATGATCTGAGCGTTCAAACCTACAAAAAATATCTGAACATTTGACAAAAATCAACCTTACCTTAAGACGTAAAGGGGAATGCCAGACAGCCATAGTAACTTAGGCCCAGAGTGCACAACATATTCAATCACATGAATGAAATCTAAATATTCGTACTTGATTTGTCGCCTTCTTCTTTTTTCAGTATAAGTTGGGAAAAACATTTATAAATAATTAAGTATTTCAACGAATTTTTCCTTTACATGATGTTTACATGTCACTTCTGATGTTTGATAATAAATAAGAAATTGGTCCGAAACAGTTTATTTTTAATTACGTTTTTCGATATAGCGGTAAATATTTTATAAAGTGTTAAATAATATTATTAAAGACCAATGAATAAATGTATTATTTATGAATAATGATAAATTGTTTTAAAACTACCTTTTATAATATTAATAATTATTAAATAACACTATAAAATATTTACCGCTTTAACGAAAAACGAAAATTAATTTCGGACCAATACTTTTTTTTCTTTTTTCTTGGCACTGCACGGTTTGTGCATCGGCCACTGACATTGATCATTTATTTTTATTTTTCTTGTTGGTTGGTCCGAAATTAATTACGTTTTTCGATATAGCTGTAAACATTTTATAGTGTGAAATAATAATAATTATAAAAAGTAGTTTTATACTAATATATCATTAATAATAAAATACATTTATTAATTGGTCTTTAATAATATTATTTAACAATTTATAAAATATTTTCCGCTATATCGATTAACGCAATATAAAAACGTAAGTTTCGGACCGGTATAAACAACGTCAGTAGTGAAATGTAAAGGATATACTCGTTGAAATATTAAATAATTTATAAATGTTTTTCCCGACTTCTACTGAAAAAAGAAAAACGCGAAAATTCAAGTACGAATATTTAGATTTCATTCATGAAATTGAATATTTTGTGCACTCTGGGCCTATTTTCGGCGTTTCCCTTTGCATTTCATTAGTTGTTTGAGAACAAATGACAACAAACGATATTTACTCCTAAAAGTATTGTGTTAAAAGTGATTTTTGTCAAATGTTCAGATATTTTGGTAGGCTTGAACTCTCAGATCATTTTGGCGCTGACTGTACCACGGACATCGCAGGTCGGCTTGCCTCACCCGGGGGAGGGGCTCCTAGCCTACCTCTGTCCACCCCTGCCCATGTCCTAGGCAGTCCACGGAAGCGTTTTAGATGAACATAGCATTGATCTTGTGGATGTTAATCGGGCAACGATTTAGATTAGGCGAATCTATTTTGTTGGCCAACCGAAATGGTCTGAGCTGTAGTGATTACTTGATCGGCGAGCCCATTTGCTAGGCAATCTGTTAGGTTTAGTTGGATTAGTTAGGGCATCTGAATCTATGTAATTGATTTTAGGCTTGTATCGAGAGTAAATAGATATTACTACTAATTTATTTATTTATTTATTTAATTGGTACATAATACAGAATAACACCATTATAACAATTGCTTTACAATTTTCATAGTTTTGATCTAGATATTATCCCAATAACACTTATGTACACAACATGATCTAGAAACATAGGAATACATGCAAAAATAAAAATACAGAGACACTCAAAGAAAAGACCAGTTTAGCTATATTATTTCCCAGTTTGTTGAACATTGAAAGTTCAACAAACTGGAAAATGCTAGATTTTTGAAATAATATTGATTGCTGCCCTTTTAAAACTGGGCAGCTTGTTGTTAAAAATATCAATTGAATCGTAACCATTTACTAGGAGTTCATTGTATAGGCGACACATTCTAATTATAGGATTATAGTAGGACGTATTGTTTTTATAAGTCTGAAGCGAGAAAGTGTATAGGAATGGGTACCGCGGTCTGGGTTTGGTATTAAAATTGATTAGGGAAAGGAGACTGGGGGAATCTATGTGGGAATGGATGATTTTGAAAAGATTGACCAAGTCATGGTATGATCGACGAGATTCTAGCGACAACATATTAAATTTTTTGAGTTTGTCCTTATATTTAGGAATACTTCTATTCAGTCCATATCTGTAACAGAGGACAGATAAGAGTCTTCTTTGAACACTTTCAATTCTATTGCTGTGAACGGCGTAGTATGGAGACCAAACTGATGTATTGTATTCTAAGGTACTTCGTACAAGAGAATAGTATAGGTAGAGCAAGCTACGGGGGTTCTTGAAATCTTTTGTCACTCTATATAAAAAACCAAGAAGTTTCGAGCACTTAGATATTATATCGTCGTAGTGAGCCCGGAAAGTAAGTTTTTCGTCAAAAATTACCCCAAGATCACGAGCCATAGATTCCCTCCGAAGCACATGGCCGTCAAGACAATAATCGTGTAAGATTTTCAGCTTTTTGTTGCCAAAAGTCAATATAAAGCATTTGCCAACATTTAAGTGCATATGGTTGGAATGGCACCAGCTCTGAATTGCATTTAAGTCGGATTGTAGAACCAAAGCATCAGAAAGACTGTTTATGGTGGAGTACACCTTAAGGTCGTCTGCATATAAAAGACATGGACATTTGATTTTGTCTACAAGATCGTTAATGAAAGTAATAAAAAACAGGGGACCAAGGTGCGAGCCCTGTGGCACTCCTGAGCTTATAGGAGCTGGAGTAGATGTAAAGCCCTTAATTGCAACCAATTGACTCCTGTTATGTAGGTATGATTCGATCCACCTCAACAAGTTACCGTGTATCCCGTAAGAAGCTAGTTTGGCACACAAAATACGATGGTCTACTTTGTCGAAGGCTTTGGAAAAATCTGTGTAGATGCTGTCAACTTGTGTCGTCTTAGCAAAGGCATGGCAAATGTAGTTCTTGTATTCAAGCAAATTCGACGCTGTAGATCTATTCCTGACAAAACCATGCTGCTTCGGAGAAAGGTATGGGTGAATGTGGTGATACAGAAAGTCATAGACCACTGATTCGAATAATTTACCAAAACAAGATAAAATGCTTATAGGGCGATAGTTTTCACATTTCGATTTGTCACCAGATTTGTGGATGGGAGTGATGTGAGCCAGTTTCCATTTTGATGGAAAAGCACCCATTTGGAGAGAAGCATTAAAAATTTTGCACAGTGGAACACTCAATTCCTTATTACATTTCCTTATTAGCAAGGGAGGAAGTTCATCGGGTCCAGCACCTTTATTTGGATCAAGACACGCTATCTTTCTTTGAATAGTTTCGGGAGTAATCACAATATTTTCCAATATAGTGCTACTGCGACTTGGTTGAGATTCGAGGTTAAGAAATGTGTCTGATTCGAAGACGGATCCAAAATAACTCGAAAAGAGCTCGCATGTTTCTCTTTGATCTGATGAGATTTGATTGCCGTATTGCATAGTGTGAGGAATAGCGCATGAGTTTTTCTTTTTATTGTTGACAAAACGCCAGAAGCTCTTAATATTTGTATTCAACGTAGATTCCACCGAAGATGTAAAGGCACAATAGTCCGCTTCCATGAGCTTCTTGCAGCGGGCACGAAGCAGAGAGAAAGTATCATAGTCTCTAGGGTTTCTGAATTTCTTGAAACGACGGTGGTATTTCAGTTTTTCCTTTAAGCAGCGTTTCAAGGCTGGAGTAAACCAGGTGGGATACTTATGAGTATCGACACTTTTTAGAGGAGTGTGAGCTCTTATAATACTGTTAAGTTCTGCGTAAAAAACGTTGGTCATATCGTCTATGCTTTGCAATGACAAAATGCTGTCCCAGTCTTTTGATGAAAGATCGGAACAGATCTCTGAGAAGTTACTTTTAAAAAAATTAAGACGCTTTTGCTTTTTGCTTTTAAAACTATGAACTCTAGGTTTGTTTTTTAAATTAATGTTTATTGCTATGGCAGGGTGATGTCTGTCTTCTTTACTCAATGGCTCCGTTCCAAACACTTGAATATAATCGGCACTAAAAATAATTAAATCCAGGAATCTACCATTTCTATTAGGGATGCTGTTAAATTGGTTAAGGTTACAAAAGGTGAGGGTATCAAAAAGAAGTTTGGCTTTATGTCCCCGAGGTTCAAAAGGAGTCATGGAATTCAACTCTGGCGATTTGACCCATTGGATATCTGGAGTGTTAAAGTCGCCTATACACAAAAACTCTGTTCTGTCATCGAAACGCGTAACTACATTTTGCAGATTAATATAAAAATTTTGAACAGATTCATGTGGTAGATCTGGTGGAAGATAACAAAGACAGATGCTAATCGCGAGGGCATCTAGAGAATCTGGAAAGACAGTTATCCACAAGTCTTCAATCTCGCTATTCCAAGAGTCCTGTCGGGTAAAACATATTTTCTTTTTAAGAGCTATAGCGACACCGCCACCATCAGATTTGTGCACAGACGAGTCGCATCTGTCTCGTCTTACCACGTTATACCTAGAATCAATAAATTCCCCATCAAATACGCTATTGTTAAAGTTTGTTTCGGTAAGACAAATAATGTCATAGTTATTATTTAGAACGTTTTGGTAGAAATCTTTTGTTTTTGATCTAATACGGTTAACATTCTGATAGTAAATTAACATAAAGAAGGCAAAAAGTTTAAAATAATAGCAGCCACTAATGTACGAGACACAATATACCGGAAAAAAAAAAGTTACTTTAACTTATTCAAAAAGTCCATATTCCTAATATGTATACACGCCGCATCGTCCGATTTACGCATATACACTCGCCCGTATTTGACCCAGATGTATTTGTAGCTTTTCTCTCGGGCCACTTTTCGAGCTGCTGCATGAAGAGCCTTACAATCAGGAGAGAGATGTTCAACTACATATATTCTTTGTCTTTCTTTAGTCAGTCCTAGGTGTGTTGTATCCAAAGGCTCGTTCTTGTGCGTTCTGTTATAGCGGTGACACGCCGAAAGTACTTGATCCCTTACACGAGGATTGATCAAGGATACAAGGATGTTTCGAGGACGTTCAGAAGAAGGATTTAGTTTGGCGACCCTGCGGCAAGAGTGAATATTGTCGTCGCAAATCTGGAGGTTGATAGTTTTGCATAAGTTTTGAAAAATAGCTAAAGGGTTATCGTTACGACCTTCAGGTACCGCCTGGATCTCTAAGTTTTGGTTTCGTGTCATTTTCTCTATTGAAGCAAGACGATTGTTCAAGGAATTGAGTTCAGTTTGCAGCCGCGAGTTTTCAGCCTCCAAATCTTTGATTAGTTGCGATTGATTGTCAATGTTACGTTTGATAGTCAGCTGTTCTTCGCAGATGAAGTCGGTTGTGGTAGAAAAGTCGTCCTTTAGCTGCTTAACCGTTGTAGCCATCTCCCCCTGAACCAAGTTATGGACATCAACTTTTAATGCCTTTCTGAAATTTTCTGTGAACACTGATAGATAATGACTGAGATGAATGAGATGAAGACTAATAGATTCTAGAGCTCTGAATGCCTTTAGATTCCCCTCTCATGGTTGAGGAACTTCATCACTCGTAATAGAATTTGCTTTGGAGGATGAGTACTATGAGTAGGCTTGTTTATCCTTGGACATTACTTAGACACACACTTCGTGGCCTGCATTGTATGTCTGTCTGCCAAACGAAGTGACATAAAAAAAAAAATATTAAGTTTACTGGCTCTCACATGAATACTAATAATAGGTACGTAAGTACTCCAGTGGATCTCGAATCAATGCGAGATTTTCAATCGAATTATGGAGCGAAACGTATAGAAATATCTCAACAATAGCCTTCCGCCCGTGGTTTCACCCGCGCGTAATTTCTTTTTTCAAATATTCCCCCCTTCCCCTCACATTTCCGGGATCAAAAGTACCCTATGTCACCCGGGGATAGTGTAACTTATCAACACTGGAAGAATTATTCAAATCGGTTCAGTAGTTTCGGAGCCTATTCAATACAAACAAACAAACTAACAATCTAATCTTTCCTCTTTATAAAATTAGCATAGATTCTAAGTCCCTTATGCAAGGCACAGACAAGACATGTCATGTCTCCAATGTCCAGTGTCCGCAAATAAACAGATTGGTAATTGTTTTCAACCGAGACCGGTGTGCGGGATAGGATTAGATTGAATAACAAGCCTATCTCTTGGTAAGATACGACGGTATATTCCATTCAGTGACATTTCATCAGGAAGCATCACTCAATACCAAAAGCTTCTCAGGTGGTAGAGCATAATAATATAATATCATTTGTTAAATATGTGAAGAGAGTCGAGTATCAAACGTATCTTAAGCTTGCATCCGATGGTTTTAGGTTCATTTGTTTCATTGACACATCACACACTGACATTCAATTGTTTCCCGACATTAACTTGTCTTCCGACATTTACTTGTTTTTCCGACATTCATTTGTTTCTCTGACATTTATTTGTTTCCCGACATTCACTGGTTTTTCCGACATTCATTTGTTTCTCTGTCATTCATTTGTCTTCCTGATATTCATTTGTGTTTCCCACATTCACATGCTGACCACACCGTTAGAAATCTCGCCGGGTGGATGACACTTAATCAGTGCTATCTACCCCGTTAACGTTACGGCTGTTGTACCGTGGTCGATGAAACAATTTTATCCCAACGCCCCGCTAACGGGGCGGGGCACCGGGGTGGTTGGTACCGACTCCTGCGTGGCGATCTACCAACCGATCTAGCGAACAGCCATCCAATTAAATCTCGAAATACAACACTCAAATTGCATCTCTTTTAAAATTAATGTTATATGACATTGTCTGGAAACAATCACCAAAGTTTTAACTCTACTAAGATTACATAACAGTTTCCTAGAATCTTAACATAATTTGATGAGAACTGACAACTCCCACGAATATGGAGGAGATTATTTCCTTTTCTACGAAAAGAACCGCTATTGATTTGTTAAGACAAAATTATTTGTGTCAATCTCCAGCGTAAATACTTTTAGGGTTGTCTATGGACCTCGGGAGGAAACCAGGGGAGTTTATTGGGTACCTAGTGGGGCGAATATATTCGGTGCCAAGTCACCTCGCTAGACTGCAGGTATAACCAAACTTGTTTCCCAAAATTCACGACCCACGAACTGCGCCCTAACCTAATGCTTATACAACAAAAAAAAAGAATTATTTATAAAAGAACATTTATTGAATATATTTTCTGCCACTCACACTAAGACCATGCTTTTGTCATTATAAATTCGTATGACGTCTACACGGGGAAAAAAATTACGACCGGTTTATCCTATAATTTAAGTGTAGTTTTGACTGCTTCTGTGGTGCAATAGCTAATAGGATTTAATTCCTAGTCGGACATAATTATGTTGATTGGTTTTTACTGTTCGGAAAATACTCACAGTCCTGAGCCTGAAATTAGCAGTACAAAATACTCCACCCGCTTGTCTGGATGTTTCTGTGTATAATATGTATTTACACTAAATAAAATGTAAAAATTATGTTTTTTTTTTATTGCAATGTACTATCGGGGTCACCCGCGCGTGATCACCCTTAAGGCTAAAATCCTGTGCAGTATTTTCACGTTTACAAGCGCCGCTCCTAAGAAGTCACGATGCACGTGCACGGTATATTTTTCCAAAAGTGATCACGCGCGGGTGTCCTCGATCGTACAAGACGAGCAGATCGTACACCTGATGGTAAGCGCCACGTCTGCCCTTAGGCAGTTCAGTGCCAAACAGTAACTAAGCATCTACTGTCTGGCACTGCCCTGCGCCCGCTACACCGAGACGACGGTTATTTATTAGGTCTCATCACGGTCTCATACCCAGTAATTTTACTGGCTTCAGTGCCCTTTCCCCGAAACACAGAAGTGATTGACACACTTCTATTTCATATGATGTTTATCCGTTGTCTGGAACCCATAGTGTTCTATAGCAGTTGCTAGAGTGCAGATGCACAGTTTGTTACTAGACGGCGCCGTGTAAATCTTGCCCAGGGATATTTATTTATTTATTTATAATTATTATAATCTCATATTTTTTCCGCAGCCCTACTCCCAGCTTTGTTAAGTGCACGGCTGTTATTGATTTCATATATTATTCACACGCAGGCCAGTTACTTGACATTGATTGCCCTCGAAACGTCGAGCCACCGCCGACTTTATTAAGATTTAAGGCCTTATGTCCATTATTATTTTATGTATTTTTATATAATACTGTGTGGTTACTTTTGACGAGAAATACAGGAGAGAAATAGCATACAACTTTTAAAAAAATGGTCAAGATGAAAACTGTTGTGGTGGCGTATTGACTCATGGCTTCAAAATTAAGAGACTTGCCGCTTTGTGTGGGACTCAGGACTAAACATGTTTTTGTCACTCACTACCCACTAAACGCATCCGGAAGGGACGAGCCGGTGCTCGCCTTGTTGCAATTGGCCAGTTTGTAACTTTATATTTAATAAATGCTATTAGGCGCTGCGCCGACGTAGACTCTTATGTCCACTCACTCACATAATTGGTTCAATGGTGTGCCAAGTCGGTAACAAAAGTGTCTTAGAGTGGTTCCACACGGGGGCGTGGCGGCTGCGCTGGGTCTTCGCAACCAGGGCCTGATTTACCCATAGGCTAATTAGGCTGCAGCCTAGGGCGCGAGGATCGAGGGGGGCGCTGAAATCGTGTCTTCGTCTAGCATCATTGCATGTACCCTATTTATTTCAACTAGACAAAACATTAAAACTAAATGTGTGCTTGAGAGTCCCTGATTTTAACATTAAATTTTAAAATTCCCATACAAAATAATCTTCACGTAAAAGCGCGTTTCTGTGAGGCGAATTCAACAAAAATCGCACCGCACACTACAATAGGCACTCCTCAGCGCGGCAACAGCTCCTTTTAACGGAGAAAGAGACAAATGTACTGAAATACGCCTGAGTGTAAGCGAGTAAAGTATATTCAGCTCAATTTGCGGGTCGGGAGGCTTTTGGGACCGGGACCGCGGTCCCGAAAGCCCCTTTTTGATTTTAATATATTTTTGCAGGGTCATTCGGGACCGCGACAGTGGTCCCGAAAGCCACCTTATATTTAATAATTATTTTGAGTGGTAAGTTGGGACCACAAACATTGGCCATAGTTCGAAAGCCAACGCCTCCGTGGAACAGTGGCTAAACTGGCTAAGCCGCTCGGGTATAAAACCCGGAGTTTGTTCGATTCCCACCTAGAGTCTGGTTGGTGGTAGGGCCTTTTCAGAGTCCGACTGGCTAGCTACCACTCCCACAGGTGAAATCTGCCGCCATAATAGTTCTGGCTGTGTTCCGGCAGTATTAATGTGGGAGCCAGTACACTTGAAATCAAGGCTCGAAGATCAGATGAGTCTACAGTCTGGCAGCACATTGAGCGACGCTTCCTGGTGAAGTGTCCTTCAACGGAATAGGCCGCAGTGGCCGCTTACCGTCAGGTGGGCTGCGTGTCTGTCTGCCAACTGACTTAGTATAAAAAAAAGTTTCTTTTATTTATTTTCTATCAGGATAATACAAACAAAGAAAAAAACAGCTGTACTTAGTAATTTAAAAATATCACTTTTATTTCAATAATCACAGCTTTTAATTAAAGTTAAACCTTATTAAGAAAACATCATGATTTACATTATTATAATGATTTACATAAATGATTAAAGAACCAAAATAAAAAAATAAGTTTTTATGATTTTTACAAATTAAAACACAAATGTATAATTATTGCACACAAAATATTTTTTCATCCCACCATCTCGGAAAGAGTATTTTTAATCTTCAATATCTGAGTGGAAAAGCCGTTTTTATTCTCTAGAGGATAAAGTAAATTTGAATTTAGAACATCGTGTGCACTAAGTTTGTGAATTAAAAAAAACATTAAACCTATTTACTGCTACCTCTATGGTGCCGCATATATCATACAACTTTTTTTTAATTTGTTAAAAACTCAGACTCGTAACCTTCTTGGTGTTCTTTTTTCAATTTGCTTTTTTTTGCATTTAGTCATTTCCTCGCTGAGGTGGAATGAAAAGTTACGTGTTGCACTCGAGTGCAAAGATTTTTCACCTCGTGCTCTTTTGATTCCCTCGCTAACGCTCAGGATTCTAATTTTGAATCACTCGCTGCGCTCGTGATTCAATTTTAGAATCCTACGCTAGCTCGGTCATCAAAATTGAACACGCGGTTAAAAAGCAACTTTGCACTCTTGTATAACAAATAACTATTTTTAATCTAAAAAGTACAGCATTTAGTTAAACCTAATCAATAAAGTATTTCTTTTCCTTTCATAACTTCAGTTTTGTAGGAATAAGTTATGAAAAGAAATACTTTATTGATTAGGTTTAACTAAATGCTGTACTTTTAGATTAAAAAAAATATTTTGTGTGCAATAATTATACATTTGTGTTTTAATTTGTAAAAATCATAAAAACTTATTTTTTTATTTCGGTTCTTTAATCATTTATGTAAATCATTATAATAATGTAAATCATGATGTTTTCTTAATAAGGTTTAACTTTAATTAAAAGCTGTGATTATTCAAATAAAAGTGATATTTTTAAATTACTACAGCTGTTTTTTTCTTTGTTTGTACTATCCTGATAGAAAATAAATAAAAGAAACTTTTTTATACTAAGTCAGTTGGCAGACAGACACGCAGCCCACCTGACGGTAAGCGGCCACTGCGGCCTATTCCATTGAGGGACACTTCACCAGGAAGCGTCGCTCAATGTGCTGCCAGACTGTATACTCATCTGATCTTCGAGCCTTGATTTCAAGTGTACTGGCTCCCACATTAATACTGCCGGAACACAGCCAGAACTATTATGGCGGCAGATTTCACCTGTGGGAGTGGTAGCTAGCCAGTCGGACTCTGAAAAGGCCCTACCACCAACCAGACCCTAGGTGGGAATCGAACAAACTCCGGGTTTTATACCCGAGCGGCTTAGCCACTGTTCCACGGAGGCTTTGGCTTTCGAACTATGGCCAATGTTTGTGGTCCCAACTTACCACTCAAAATAATTATTAAATATAAGGTGGCTTTCGGGACCACTGTCGCGGTCCCGAATGACCCTGCAAAAATATATTAAAATCAAAAAGGGGCTTTCGGGACCGCGGTCCCGGTCCCAAAAGCCTCCCGACCCCAATTTGCGACCGAGCGACGCGGCACACACACGTCCGACGTCACTTATTTTACCCCTATACGATCTTAAACGATTCAAAATTATATGGCCAAATCTGACGTTTACTGTGTTGTCAGCTTTTCATAAAATATAATTAGTGCTGTGATAAGTGAATGAACCAAAAAAATCTATTATCGTAGCAACCATCGATTATCGACGATAAATTATTCGTATTTTTGTACTTTTTATAAATAGTTGATTTTTATTGACAACCTTCACTTTTATTTGGTTCTAATGAAATAATTATTACACAATTATTATCCCTACAACATAAAAGCACGAAAAGGGCTTTTGTATAATCTAATAATAATTACTTAATTACTATAATTTTCAAATAAATTATTAATTAGTTGCAAAAATGTTTCACTGTTTCAAATGTTTTCTCTAGAGTAAATATTTAAAAAACTCAAGTCGATTCAATGGCAATGAAAACTAAGTTGTCTATCTATAGCCCTTAGGCCGCGTGGTCCGACCGGCTTGTCCGATCAATCGGACCACTATGTTTTTTATTTCCTGCTGGTTCGATTGATCGGACCATCAGGATTTTTCTAATCCTTGTAGTCCTACTATCGGACTAACGACATTTTAAAAGTTCATCTTGTCCGATCGCTCGAACCACGAGACTTTTAAAAATCCTCTTAGTCCGACCACACTTCTTCTATCTTTCCTACTGGTCCGATCGATTTCAAATTGTGAGACCATAGCGAATTTGTGAGTACAAACAACTTCAACAACAATAAAGCAAACAAGAGTTGAGTTTGTGCTTTGTTTTCATTAGGTACGCTGGATTAGTACGACAATATGGGCCGGTTTCACCGCCTCCTGTTAAGCAGATAGTTTATCTGACAGATTTTTGACATGATATTTTTGTGAAAAACTTGTTACAATATCTGACGGATCGGCTATTTGCCACTTATCAGAAGGTAGTGAAAATGGCCCTACCGTATTTTGGTTCTGAATAATCATTACAATTTTTTATGTTACGTAAATAAATAACAAGACGTAACTAACAAACTTACACGATTTTCAAATAAAAAAAATTGCAACTTCCTATGGATTTTATGATCTTCCTTTGTTATTAAAAAAATCCCAAAAAAAAAATGATTTTAAGAATTTTCCAGACGCATTTGTAATTGTTATTAGTAGGATTATGTACTTTCTTTCTTATGTTTTTATAATATTAATTTTGACTAAAAAAGTACTTTTTACTTTCTTTTGTCCTTATAATATTAATTTTAAATAAAAGAACAAATTTTTACTACTTGCTTTCTTTTGTTTTTACAATCTTCTGTTATTTCACGATCTTAAAATGAATTTTAAAAAAATAACGAAGACAAATATCGTTGCCCGATCAATCGATTTTAAACAGGAAAAAAAAAACGACCTAATTGTTCGATCAATCGGTGTAGAAGGAAATGAATAGTCCCAGTAATTCGATAATCGGACCACGAGAACTTTAGAGTTTGATTAATCGAACCAACAGGAAAATAAATAAAAAACATGGTGGTCCGTACGATCGGACAAGCCGATCGGACCACGCGGCCTAAGGGGTCTATAGAAACTAAGCCAATACAAGTCATGCCGCCAAACACGAGATGGATTTGGTTTACTACTTGGTAGCCTGCAGTCACTTGTCATGGTTTTGGTCTTATAATGCGTGAGGTTGCAGATCGATTTGAAAACTTTTATAGGTAGTATGAACCATGTTAACATTTTCATAATACTACTCTACTCAGTTCCTACTTTTAGACCCGTCCGTAACACACCTGGAGGGGGCGCGTCCTCATAATTAGCCTAGGGCGGTCAGAACTCTTAATCAGGGCCTGTTCGCAACGCAATTATTTCAACGCAGTGAATGCCACACGAGCGCTGCGTCGGCGCTGCATCAACGCAGCTATAATATTATGCAAAATACTGCGCTGCCGCTCCGTCGTTTCAACGCAGCTCCCTTCCCCACCTCGTCTCTCTCCTCTCCTTTGCGTTGCGCGTGCGTTGCGTTGCCGTCCGTCATTTCAACGCATCGTGTGGCATGTGGCATGTCGATCAGATTATATGAAAAACAACGAAACGTCACCGCTCAGTCGACGCAACGCACAGACAACAACGCCCGTGTGGCACCACTCTATGTCTGCGCAGCACCTACATATATTATTATTATTTGACTCAAGTATTTGTAATGGGTAAACAGTACTAGATAGTTTCATAAAATGAAAATAGTGTGTAATAATATCTAATATCTCATTGAAGCGCTCGCCCTCGAAAACATATCCCGTCTCTTATAAGCAGAGATCGATAAAATAATTATCGGTAACGGCAAGAGAGGCTTCGGTTTTCTCCATGTTAATTAATTTCTGATAGTGAATACCATCTTGTCGGGTTTCCTGCCTCGTATGGCGATAATATCTTTGACTACAAACACATAATTAATGTCTTTTATTATGCCCTTATAGCACAGAACATAATGCTTATAGGCTGCTAAATTAGAGACCGCCCCATTGATCACGTGATGTTTTTTTTTTGGCATTTTCAATCCCCCCTCCCCCTTTGTGATACATGGTGAGGTTTAAGACTACCCTAAGATCGTATAAATCTTCTGACGTATAACTAATGAAAAAATTCACAGATCTCGTGCCTTTCACGACCTTCTGGTACATTGGAAATGCACTTAGATAGAATAGAATAGAATTTTATAGAATAGAATAGAATAGAATAGAATAGAATAGAATAGAATAGAATAGAATAGAATAGAATAGAATAGAATAGAATAGAATAGAATAGAATAGAATAGAATAGAATAGAATAGAATAGAATAGAATAGAATAGAATAGAATAGAATAGAATAGAATAGAATAGAATAGAATAGAATAGAATAGAATAGAATAGAATAGAATAGAATAGAATAGAATAGAATAGAATAGAATAGAATAGAATAGAATAGAATAGAATAGAATAGAATAGAATAGAATAGAATAGAATAGAATAGAATAGAATAGAATAGAATAGAATAGAATAGAATAGAATAGAATAGAATAGAATAGAATAGAATAGAATAGAATAGAATAGAATAGAATAGAATAGAATAGAATAGAATAGAATAGAATAGAATAGAATAACATTTATTGACCATAATATAGACACAGTAATTAACAGACATTATAAACACATAGATAGGGCAAACTATAATGAAAACAACTCTTTGCGCAAGAGATACACAAGGGTTAGTAGCAGGTACCGTCGAGTAACGTTATTTTTTATAAGCGGACGCCCTTTAACAATGCTAAGTTTTTTTCGCCTTTTGCACACACGCTTTCGTCCGCCAGATGTGGAATTAACAGCATTACCCAAGCCACGCTCGGCTGCCCAAATTCAAACCCAATTTTATATGTAATTTTAAAGATTTTGTTTAGCAAGTCTAAGCAATTTGTTATGACGATGAAAATTTCCCTGAAGTACAAATTTTAAACATAGTATGTTTGAATACAAGGTCGTCTCGATGTGTTTTATGCCGATAGTGCCATTAACGATGCGATCGCAGGTGTCCGAGTTCTGCGTGACCAACCCGAGACATTGACGCCTCGGAAGATAGCCGGTAGCCGTATTCTCCATCTTGTGCAATTTCTGCAACCTACTCGTGCGCTGATGAATATTAGCGCAACCGATGATCATAATATTATCCTCCGCCAAGACGTAGCCAGGCAAACGTCGTCCCTTACACACATTTTACTAGCACATGTGCTTCATTTGGTGACCTACTATTGAGTTATTTTCACAACGTTACGTTATTGTTGATCACAACTGAAAAAATATAACGAATATTTTATTAATAATATTAACTTCATTTTGCCTTATTCCTATTAAAAAAATCAAACTTATACATACACATAATAGTCATTAATATTAATCTTCCAACCGTTATCAACACTTTACGTGACTTATCAGTCCACGCGCCGGACAACTCCGATAGAAAGGGCGCTACTACCACCTAAGCGGTTATAGATAGCGAGGTCTCGTTTTTTGTAAACTGTAGCCCAACTAATTATCCCGATACCTTTTTTTTATTTTGTCTCTATCTTTTTTCGTTTTTGAGAAATCGTTGATTCAAGTTGAGAAAACCGTAAAAAATCACAACATTTTTCGACATTTTTGCACTTTTTCGAAAAAGTTTTTGAATTTTTCAAAAAAAAAATTCACCATCTTATAGACCTTGTCAAGACGCGTCTTTTGACACCTTGTTTACCCACGTAACCCCAGAATTGACGACACCAGAGCGATGTCGCACTTTCGCTGAAATTGGCCCCCTACCAACGCGATCGAAAAAACATTTCCAATGTTAAAATACATTTCCCACGCGCTCTCAACATACCATAGCATTTTTTATACTACTTCAGTGGCAGACAGACACGCAGCCCACCTGATGGTGAGCGGTCACTGTGGCCTATTCTTTAGACGGACATTTCACCAATAAGCGTCGCTCAGTATGCTACCAGACTGTAGACTCATCTGATCTTCGAGCCTTTGATTTCAACCCCGAACACAGCCAAAGCTGTTATGGCGGCAGATTTCACCTGTGGTAGCTACCCAGTCGGACTCTAAAAAAGTCCTACCATCAACCTGACCCAAGGCGGGAATCGAACCCACGACCTCCGGGTTTTATACCCGAGCGGCTTAGCCACTGTTCCACTGAGGCGGTGAACTTAGCTCAGCAGGGATAGCTTAGACCTACCACCAAGCCCAAATTGACGAAGACACTTGTACGATAAGCTAACCATCCATATACTTCCTATTACGTTACAACGTACAGTCAAAAGCACGTCAGACGTAACACTTTGGACTTTGTACCGCTCTTATGTCGGGGGCATAAGCGCTATTTTCGAACTGCAAGTGTATACCGTGATGTGCTGTTGACCGTACATACTAATAGTCGGACCGTCCGTCAGTCACAATTATTTGTGTAAGCCCGGTCCCACACGCCACCGCGGCATTACGCTATCGGCCGCATCGAGTAGCTATAAATAACAATTATTGTTATCCGTCACATCTACTCGCGTTTATGATTTATTCATACTTTTTAATCTGCAGTTTTTTGGGGTTCGACTTACAATTTGTTCTTATTAACAAAAAAAAACTTGTAATAATGTCAATTTATTTATAAATAAATCAGAAATTACCCAGTTTAGGAATTAAGAAAATACAAATATAGGAGGATTACTAAATAGTTTGGTCAACATGTTTGCCAACTGAGGGTTGGTTTCGAGAGAAAAAAAAAACTTGGCAAAAAATTAATCTGACAAATAGGTACATAATATTTTGGAGGCAGTTTGGATACAAAGAAAAATAAATAAATACCTACCTAAATGCATTTTGGCCATCACTAACCTAAGCTTTTTTTGTGTAATGATGAAAATGAATGGTTTTATATACAATCACTTACTTTAAAATCATCTTGACACCGCACAGTTCCAACGCGAACAACGTTCATTAGTTTTGAACTTCTGACATTTTGATGTTGACTGTACATACATATGTACAGTAGACATATGTATGTAGGTATGGTTGGCATAACAGCGAACACATTCATTTTAATGAGTGACCGCGGTTCAAAACTTCGTCAGACAGATTGGATGATTCCTTATCAGATTAATCAAACTAAGTGCGTGGTGCCGCACGGGGCTCGAACCCTCCGACCCTACCAAATACATGTACAGTGTATTTACAAAGGACATTTTAAATGTACGCGTTATTTGTACAAAAGCTTTTACATAAACAGTGAAAGCAGGTCGAAACCTCTGTGGCGACCTCTTACTGCATATGCATACAACTAGTAACATTAGTAAAAAGTTCTGCAATCTGATAACAGATGGCGCTAAACAATGGTTTTGAATTTGTATGGAATCCTGCATCGCGAAAGGAAAGTTATTTTAGCTTTTTATAAATATAAGTATCTGCCTGTCCAAAAGTGCGCGCTGAGACTCAGACTATCCACTTTCCACGCATAATAAGCAATACTAGAAACCAGTCTTATTGCAGAATAAAATAATTTCATCTTTTTACACTATTAGTACCTTCTTAGAACAAGGTCGAAAACTTAGTCAATCTAACTCAGAGGAAGATGTTCCTGTTTTAATATCTCTAGACATAAATATCTCTGGTCATTATTCACACAGCGCCATCTAGCCCCAAACTAAGCATTAGCTTGAGCTATGGATGCCAGACAACGGATAAACATTACTTATACACTTTTTTATAAATACATACATGTTATACATAATTATATTATGTAGAAACACCCAGACGATACAAACAGACATGTTCTTGCACACAAATGTTTGTACCGTGCGGGGTTTGTAACTTGCGACCTCTGGTGTAATAGCCAACTTCTCGATCATTTTACACCAAATGGCCCGGCCATGTTTCAGTAGAAGATTAGGTTTTCTTCACCAATGCTTAGGTATATCACATTCAACTAAGTACCAGAATGAATATTAATTATAACCTTCCGCCCGCGGTTGCATCAGCGCGTAATTTCTTTTTTTAAATATACCCCCCTTCCCTCCAATTACCGGGATAAAAATTATCCTATGTCACCCGGGGATAGTGTAGCTTTCCTACAGTGAAAGAATTATTCAAATCGGTTCAGTAGTTTCGGAGCCTATTCAATACAAACAAACAATTAAACATATAGCCTAAAGAGCAGGATCAATCTATAAATATTAGTATAGATTGATCCTGCTCTTTACGCTATGGAGTATCGGTTCCAATTCTACGAAACGTTCCTTTACCGAAGCCCAAGTCTCTAGCGGTTCGCAAGCCAATTAATCATTTAGCTCTTATTTGATGAGAGCAACTTGTATTTAATTAAGTTGAATAGGTATTTACTTATGGAGCTTGAAAGTCAAACGAGCAAACTAACAAAACAAGGAAAAGATGAGCACATAGCAGTTAAAAACGTATAGTGCCAACACAACGTCTACAGTTAGTACCAACATCTACACTAATATTATAAAGAAGAAAGATTAGATTGTTTGTTTGTTTATATTGAATAGGCTCCGAAATTACTGGACCGATTTAAAAAATTCTTTTACCATTAGAAGCGGACATTATCCCTAATGAACATTAGGCTACTTTTTACCGCGGGAAAATACTTCATTCCCTACAGGAATACAGGGAACACAGGTAGTAAGTTTTTCATAATAATGACGTGCCTGTGACAGGTTGCCATTGCAACGCATTGTTGATTATGAAATAAATCTAAGTATACAATTATTTTTGGGAGCTGGCGAATAAATCCTAAAAAAATATAACATTCTTACGGGATAACGTATAACAAAGCCGCAGAGGGAAGGCTAGTTACCAATAAGACCAAGTTCTTTGAACTCAAAACAACCGGCTTCTTTGGCGCCATCATAAAGATAACTTAGACTATGGAATAGGACATACGTTACTTTTAATCTATATATATAAAACTCAAAGGTGACTGACTGACTGACTGACATAGATAGATATCAACGCACAGCCCAAACCACTGGACGGATCGGGCTGAAATTTGGCATGCAGGTAGATGTTATGACGTAGGCATCCGCTAAGAAAGGATATCTCAATATTCCCACGGGAACGGGAACCACGCGGGTGAAACCGCGGGCCCCGCTAGTCGTGGGATAAATGTAGAACAACTTACGTTTGTGATTTTAGGTATGGAGTTAGTTTGGGAACTGGTAAATGAGTAAATGACTTAGGCTTTTAATCTCAGAGAGTTAGAGAACCTATATTCCAATAGGGTATAGTCTGCCAAAGCCAGTTTAAAGCCTATTAATTCAAGCATAGCATTCTATGACGCCATTATAGTCAGAAACACCATGTTCATGACTATAATGGCGTCATTAAAAAAATTTAATCATCGCCCGATTTTTAAATTGAACCCCATCGACTTTAAGGGCATCCAAGCCATAGTCGAAACATCAAAGAGCCATAAGTCATAGTCGAAACATCAAAGAGCGTATTATAAAAATCCAATCAAAGTACTATCACCAGCAAAGTTGCTACATCAATTTATCAAATCAAACAGAACGCGGCACAAATTAAACGGCGTACCCGGAAAGTTGGGAGAAAAGTTATTAAAAGTCGCCCTAGAGTCGAACTAAGGCCCTTCTCCCATTACGATACGCCCGCGCGACTCTAGTCTCGGAGACTAGTCGCCGCGAAGTATCTCACATACATTTATATGGAGACTTACCAATATCGTAGTGTGCGAGTCTCCATATAAATGTATGTGAGATACTTCGCGGCGACTAGTCTCCGAGACTAGAGTCGCGCGGGCGTATCGTAATGGGAGAAGGGCCTAAGGGGTCTACTTCCGTAGGGATGGGGCAGTGGGACAGTTTAAAACATGATCTTGGTATGGGATTTATCGTCGGGAAATTTTTGAGGAAGGAAATTTGAGTTACTGTCGTTAATGTCCTTTTAGCGAAGTTTTGGTTACGATGGTCAATCTTCATCAACTTGACTTAATGTCCTATGGCCGCCAGGTGGGGCAGAGGGCTTCTAAGTGCTTCGCCATCGCGTTCTGTCTTGGGCAGTTCGCTTCGCCTCGGACCACGTCAGCCCGATCGCCTTTAGCTCCGCTGCTACTGAACGTCTCCAAGTGTGTTTAGGACGGCCGCGTTTCAATCTTCATCAACTTAGCAGGATATATTGTAATATAATATGTATAATAATAATGTCCTCCTAGCCGAGTTTTTGGTTACGGCGTCCAATCTTTTACGATCAGCCAACTACGCAGGACATGTGCTTGCGCACTCACCTGTGCACTAATAATAGTGCACAAGTGAGTTCGCAAGCACAGGTGCACTCCCTATTCCCTCACCCTCATTAGCCCTCTCAACACAGTGGGACAGCACTATGACACGACCGAAGAGAGATCAGGCGCAGGACCAACGGCTTAACGTGCCTTCCGAAGCACGGAATCATCATGATTTTCAGACATTCAGGTGATTCAAGCCTGATATGTACCTAGTAGGCCACGTAATCACTGAAAGGCGAGGCGCGCAAACGGTTTTGGGACGGTTTAAACATCAATACAATACAAATAATACAATTTGCGTTAGATAACTGGCAGGAAATGTGAGTAGCCGAGGATCGAGCAAAATGACGAACAGACCGCCTCCGTGGAACAGTGGCTAAGCCGCTCGGGTATAAAAACACGGAGGTCGTGGGTTCGATTCCCACCTTGGGTCTGGTTGGTGGTAGGGCTTTTTCAGAGTCCGACTGGGTAGCTACCACAGGTGAAATCTGCCGCCATAACAGCTTTAGCTGTATTCTGGCAAAATTAATGTGGGAGCCAGTACACTTGAAATCAGAGGCTCGAAGATCAGATGAGCCTACAGTCTGGCAGCACAATGAGCGACGCTTCCATGTGAAGCGTCCCTCAGTAGAATAGGCCGCAGTGACCGTTTACTATCAGGTGAGCTGCGTGCCTGTCTGCCAACTGACCTAGTAGTATAAAAAAAAACATTTGGAGAGGCCGATGTCCAGCAGTGGATTACGACAGACTGATGATGATGATAATACAAATTCTCACTACTCACTAAAACAAGTGCCATCGGGCTGGTCAAAATCAAGAATAGCCCCACCCCTATACCCTAATTCATTATAATAAGTAAGTCACCGACGGAAAAGGTCACGGAAAATCCGCGCACCAATACGCGAGGGAAGTAGTTTTATCTTTGTCGCTCTAGGTACGTGTGAAAGAGTAGTAAACAGCGATTGTTTTTTAAACTATGCTTTTAGAAAATAAACGTTCGTACGCATTTATGGAGCAAAACTACATAATAATATTGTTCATATTTTCCCCTTTTTCGCCGGACCAGAGGAACAAGACAATAATTTATTAATGAATAGTCTTGCAGTGCCGTGTATGCACAGGGTCATACGTCTTCATGACACCACCATCTGGCTAGAAGGAACGTGAACCAGGGTTAGTGACTAATCTCGACCCTTTCTAGGGCGTGGGAGTGTAAACGCCTCCTATTACCCCCGACGAAGTTCGTATTTGACCGCCTCCGTGGAACACTGGCTAAGCCGCTCGGGTATAAAACCCGGAGGTCGTGGGTTCGATTCCCGCCTTGGGTCTGGTTGGTGGTAGGACTTTTTCAGAGTCTGACTGGCTAACTACCACCACAAGTGAAATTTGCCGCCATAATAGCCCTGGTTGTGTTCCGGCAATATTTATGTCGGAGCCAGTACACTTGAAATAAATGGCTCGAAGATCAGATGAGCTTTCAGTCTGGCAGCACATTGAGCGACGCTTCCTGATGAAGTGTCCCTCAATGGAATAGGCCGCAGTCACTGTGTACCATCAGGTGGGCTGCGTGTCTGTCTACCAACTGTTGTGGTATAAAAAAAAGTACCAAGTAAAAAAAAGGTTATGACTAATCGATACGTCATGAAGGTCACATATCGGTTTCGGTTTAAAGATCCTTTATTCTCAAAAGAACATAAAAGTTCACTACATGAGAATCTTAAATATAAAATTGGTATACAATAATAAATCGCCTTGTGACGGAGCATGCATTACTTAAAAACAAATAAAAAAGAGCAACACAACAATATTTTATAACTAAGCAGATGGGGTTTCATTATGAAAACACTAAAAGAGTGATAATTTAGGTACAGAAAAACTCGATAGCAAGATTCCACTAGAAAATAACATAGTTTTTACTGCTTACCTAAGGATGCGTGAATGTGTTGACGTGTAGCTGCAGTAGCGTTAATTGTTTATGATTGAAGATGAGACATAAAAAATAAAATGTACATAATACTAAACCATTCATTAAAATTAAAAACGAAGTACAGAAACAGGGGGTATTCGTAAACAATTTACACACTGTGCCGGTCACTGATAAATAAACGGAGCACTGAGCTCGTATTGGGTGCTATTTTGCATGCGCGTAATATAGTCCAAGAGACCGAAGTATTTACTTTATGGATTAGGTGTATGTAAAAAATTAAGATGTATCAATTTAATATGTAAATAAATATGTAAATATGTTGGGACCCTACACACAAGCACACAGATAAGAGGAAAAAAAAAAAAAATGTACTTATAAGTATAATGTGTTTTTAATTTTTAAGTTTTCACTTGCAAAATGATGATTTTTTATTATAATTATATGTCATTCTGTTTGGTATATAAATTCTTTCAGTTTTTGTTTGAAAGCTGGTACACTAGCACATTCTTTTATGGCGTTAGGAAGGTCATTGTATAGTTTTGCGCCTTCACAAAGAATGTTCTGTTTTCCATATTTGCCGGTTCTTGGAGGGCGTAGAAGTAGTTTATTTTTATTACGTAAGTTGTGAGTATAATTTTTTTTTGTGAAAGATATATTTGTTTGAACGGTGTTCTCTAGGATGTTTTTTATTAATAGGCAAA
Organism: Mecyna flavalis; assembly: GCA_949319885.1. NCBI lineage: Eukaryota > Metazoa > Arthropoda > Insecta > Lepidoptera > Crambidae > Mecyna > Mecyna flavalis. The sequence goes on along the minus strand of OX439419.1, from coordinate 6,196,060 downwards.
TTTTGTATTTGTATAATTGCGTTACGTTTAATAATTTTGTTTTTGCGTACAGTAAAGTTGTAGGTGTAAGGAAGTCGTAATTAAACAGTCTTTTTATTATTTTGTTCTGAGATTTCTGTATTTCCTTAATATTTGATTTTGCTGCTGATCCCCAGACTTCGATGAGATACTCAAGGTGGGGTTTTACCATTGTATTATAGATAGTATGTTTTATCTGCTTTGGTACAAAATGTCCTATTTTTCGGATGGCTCCAGACAGGGATGTTAATTTTGATTTTAGGTGTTCAATGTGGGGCCTCCATGTAAGTTGATCGTCCAGTATTATTCCTAGATATTTCTCACTACTAGATTGTCTTAATATGTAGTTATCCACTTTAAGCGGTGCGAAAGGCGGTATTCTTTTATTTTTAGCAGTAAGGATCATGAACGATGTTTTCGATGTGTTTATTGTTAATAAATTATGTAGGAACCATTCGTTTATCAGGTTTAAGTCAACTTGCGCGTCATTAATAATTGTGTGTATAGATTTTCCGAAATAGAATAAACATGTGTCATCCGCATATAGGGTTAAATATCCCGTCAGTCCAATTTGATTTATATTGTTTACGTATATGAGAAACAATAGTGGTCCCAATATTGAGCCCTGCGGGACGCCACAAGTTAATTTCTGTGTGTTGCTTTTGAAACTACCCATTCTAACCTGCTGATTTCTGTTTGTGAGATAAGATTCCAACAAATTATAGGCAGATCCAGTGATACCCAAGTTACTCAATTTTTGTAATAATTTAGGATGGCTTACGGTGTCGAATGCTTTTTTCAAGTCTATAAAGATTCCGAGGCATATATTTCTTTCATCAATGTTGGTTTTAATATTTGTAACTAAGTCCATTGTTGCTGATAACGTATTAGATTTTTGTCGGAATCCATATTGTTGGTTGATTAAGAATTTTTTCTCAACTAAATAATCATTAAGACGATTGTAGATCACTTTTTCAAAAATTTTGGATATCACCGGAAGTACCGAGATGGGTCGGTAATTACCGGGGTCAGTTTTAGAGCCTGATTTATAAATTGGTGATACTTTGGCTTGCTTTAAACTGTCAGGAAATAAGCCACGGGCAAGGTAGTTATTTATACAGTTTACCAAAGGTACAATTATAACATCTTTAATGCATTTTAGTGATTTTGTGTTAATGCCATCTAATCCAGTACTAGTGTTAGTGTCTAGGTTGTCTATTATCCGCAGCACTTCCTCAGCGGAACAGGGTGTAAAAGTAGCAAGAGTAGTATTGTGTTGGTGTCCTGATTCGTACATCAATGTGTTACCTGCCTCCTGATGATAGTTGAGTGGAATCCTGCTTGCGAGTTCAGCACCGATAGTAGAAAAGAACTCATTAAAAGTATCACATATCCTAGCACCATCTGTTACAATTTCTGAATTAAAGATCAATTTTGTAGGAACATAGTAAGATTTCGACTTGTTTGTAGCCAGAGAGTTAATTAAATCCCACATTTTCTTCGGGCTTTTCGTACACTGTTGAAATTGTTTGTAATAATAAAACTTCTTGTCTCTACGAATCTGCTTCTGAACCTTGTTTCTTTTCACAATAAATTCTTTTCTCAACTTTTCATCATCTTTAGAGCTTTTTAATTTCCTCCATAGAAGATTCCGGTTGTTTATCATATTTATAAGGTCTTTATTGATCCAATCATCCCTTGGCGAATTAATTATTTTAGTTTTTACCGTTTTGCTTCGTGACAAATGTGACAGTATAAAGTCTTCCAAATTGTTGTAGTCATTATTTTCATTCGTGTACTTTGCTTGTTTTACACTTTCATAAAGTTTATCATAATTTATTGCCTCATATTTAATCTTTTGCTTAGCCTGTACTTTACATTTACCCATTTCTAAATAGATTTGTCTATGATCTGACATTGCGGAATCCAACAGGGCGAAGTAATAAGAGCTCTTACTTATATCTGTTATGACATGATCAAGTATAGTGTTCGTTGTTTCGGTTTGCCGGGTTGCATATTCTTTATCTATGTTGTTTAGAACATTATATCCTGTTTCTTCCATTGTCGACGTGTATTGTGTAATAGTAGCATCACTGTTGAGCAGGTCCAGATTAAAATCACCAAAGACAATAGATCTCTTTCTGGTTTCAAGTTGTATACTAAATATTTCAAGGAACTCTTTGACATTTGTATCGCCTGGTTTGTAGACGCCTCCAATATGTAGGGCAAATTTAGGTAAATATAGCCATAGATAATGGTTGCTGTCCCTATATTTGTCCTCAGTGATCTCGTAACTAATGCTTTTATCCAAGAAAATAGACACGCCTCCCCCTCTACAGTCGTGTCTGTAATTATAGATATGGGTATAACCGGGAATGTTGTATAGCCTTGCATCTTCTTCAGATTGAATCCAAGTCTCCGTCAGAATAATTACATTCACTTTGGAGGGGATAGCTTTCAATATGCACTGTAGTTCTTCGATCTTTCCCGCTTTGCGGATGCTCCTAACATTTGCATAGAAAAATTTAAGGTTTGATGTATTTGTAGGTAAGTGTCCATAATCCCTTATTATCTCATATTTTATGCCCGGGTCGTTAGACTCTGGGTCATTTTCAGAGTTTAGTTTTTTGAATTTGATGAAATAATAGTAGGTATGCCCTTAATATATTTAATTCTTAAATTAGTTTCTCCGCTTTTTTCGCGTTGTGCTAGTTCTGCTTGAAGGCTCTGCATAAATTTTCTCTGAGTAGGTGTCTGATCACTATATATTTTGATAAGAGCAGGGTGTTTGAAACGGTTTTTAAGTATATGTCTCGGGATGTCTGAGTTTTCAAAACATATTTTTAAGTGGCGTGGTCTATTTTCATTCGGCTTGCCTAGTCTTATGGTTTTCAGTGGCTTAGGGCAGTCCTGTACAATTGATTTAAGGATATTATATGCCTCTTGTAGGTCTTTTTCGTATCGCAGTCGGGGGTCTATATCTTTGTTTTCAGCTAAGCCTACCATAATGATATTTTTCTCACGTTTTAATCTATCTTGTATTTCATGGATAATTTCGTGTTGCGTTTCTGTTTCGTTTGGGCTACTTTTCAACTCATGTAAATCACTTTCGATGGTATCTATTTTATTCTGCATAGTTTTGTGTTCAGAAATTATGTTTACAACGGTTTCACTTAGATTTTTGTATTCCATCGCTAGATTTTCCGTCGTTACTTTCAAATCTTTAATCTCTTTCATCATGTCTTCTCTCGTTTGTATAATATTTTCAAGCTGGGTTTTTGTAGATGCCCTTAGGAGGTTTCTCATCTCATTACGAAATTCGTCAAAGTCCTTTTTGAAGTCGTATTCAAGAGTGTGCGGTTTTCTTTTTCTTGGATTGTTTTTAACATGTTCCTCTTCGTAATTATAAGGATTGGGAACGGATCCTCCACCACTCCCATCGAGTGATGAATGTGGCGGTGTACGCTCCAAACTCATTTTGGTAACACGTAGAAATTTATTATGCTATCTCCTGTACTACACGAGTAGGACCGGTTTCGACCACTATTTTTTAGTTGTGCCACTATCACAGTGCTGTGGTTTTCGACAGGTATCTTTGCTCACTGAATTGAACACTTCGTAATAACTTGCAAAAGACTTATTTTGGAATGACAGCTTGATATTATGTTTACGGAAATTTAAAGAAGACACTCAACACGCGTCCGCTCGCTCCGACACCCGACGACGAGAATCATATCCTAACATCAGTATAAAGGGAAGATCTTCCTCTGAGCTAGGTGTCTGTGCTTGGGTTCGCAGCCCAAAATACAGTCTTGTTTGTTGTATATACGAAAGCGAAGGCAATTACTGTGGTATATACATAGAGCGAATGGGATATTTGATTGGCTGTCTCAGTGAAGTGCGCGTGTTGAATCTTGAAGCGAATTGATGTTTACACGTGCACTTTTCGCTGTCTTGCCTTTAGTCTGTCGCATGTAGCTCATTTCGATGGCCGCTACATCACACCCTCTCCTCTTTTAAAACGTATTTCAATGTTGCTACATGTAGCACGGTGTCATTAAAAAGCTACAAGTCTACTCATGTTAAAATTCGTGTATTATAAGACCTAATTACCATGTAAAGCAGTGGTTATGTCAAATACTCAGCTACATTTGTACTGTACCTAATTACTCTTACATTTTCATACGAAATGTACAAAAATCTTACAGGTCTTACTATTTTAACATGGTTTTATGTAAATGCTCATTATTTTAAACACGTCTTGAATACATAAGTCGGCCTGTAAGTACAAGTCTGTTACGAAGTCTGAAATCCCTACCAACTTTAAACAACAGTAGAGAGGCTGTGCCGACAATACTAATGTGGGGGGAGCTAGTACACGTAATCAAAGACTCAAAGATTACCTCGAATCTTCGAACATTTGATTACAAGTGAAATGGTAGTGTTAAAGGTAACATATGTCAAATGGTATTTTTTTGAAGTGAAAACTTCTTTAGCGGCGTTGTGCACTTTTTTTGTATGGGGAAAAAATGTTAAACTCGCGTCAGGATTTATGTGTCACGTGACCTGATCGAAAATCCATATAAAATTTGAAGTCCGGACACGTGTTTTCTACAAACTTATCTGTTCCGGTGGCCAAAATTGGAACTACGTGAAATGCAATGCAAAAACGATATTTAATGACAGTTTTAAATAGACAGTAGCGACGCCGCCACCGGAACAGATAGTTTGTCGGTCTATAGACAATAATGGTTTTTTGTTCAATTTGACAGCTCATTTATGCAAAGAAAAGTGATTCTTATGTACATCAGGAGTAGAGTAAATAATTGTATTAATAAGAACTGATGTTGTTTTCTTGAGTTTTATTCCTTTAGCGTAAGGTATATTTTTCTTTGCATAAATGAACTGTCAAGTGTGACCTACTATTATAGCCGCAGTGCGGTCGCTTCCTATATGCTTCCTATGCTCTAATCCTATGCTACAAAGTGACCACAAAGACCTTAATTTGATATCCTGCAAAATTCAAAATTTAATTGCCGTAATAAAACATTTAAAAAGTTTGGAATATCTTTATTCGCCGGAATTATATAACAGTATTTTGTGGAAATTAACACCACTTCTCCGCAGTCTTTGGATCCGCTATGCTGCCGAGCATGCATCAGGTCGTATGAAGTTGGAAATGCTGTCCGATTTCCTGCGACAAGAGGCTCGTTCTCACACACAGTTTGGCTGGGTCCCCTATATGAGTGCGAAAGTTGATAGTTCGATTTTCATCTTGTTACCCCAAATTCCCAGTGAACATCCTCGAAAGCGACATGTTGATTACTGTTACACCACTCGTGTTATTAACGATTCGGGAGTCTGCGGATTCTGTAAAGGGAATCATTTTTTGGCCGATTGCTCCAAATTCAAAAGTTTATCCGCAGATTCCAGTATGCAATTAGTTTTAAATTCCAAACTTTGTTTTCGTTGTTTAGAAAATAAATAGTTGTCAATCAAAAAAGTATGACATTGACGGTTGTCAATCATTTTATCATCGTTTATTAAATTATTACATGGCGTTTCAGTGTCACAGCAAGGAGTTTCTGATAAGTCTGAAAAAGTTTCTGATTACATTTGAGAGATAAACTTTTTAATGTAATATAAATTGTCATGTACGATAGCGCAATAAATAAATATTGTATTTTACCACATAAATCATAGTACTTTTATACCTCTACCAATCAATTAAACCCCTAACCATTCCAAAATACATATCAAAAATGCACAACGTTAATATTCAGGTTTTCACTTCTGCCGGCACTCCCGGAGTGCAACCCGTCGTTTTTTTTTTTTAATGGACTCTGTCCCGCGCCTGTTTGCGGCGATTCTGCCAGTGTCGAGTGAATGAGGGAGTATCTTCTTACGTTAAAACATTGGTGTTAGGTGTTTTAACGCTTCTTGGAAACACTGGAGGATACTCTCAAGGCCACGGGGGAATAGACGCCATTGAGGTAAAAGCGTCTCATCTACCGATGAGACACACTACACGCAATACCCGTCTGTTCAGTCAATTTGTTTCAATCTTCTTATTTATGACACTTTGTTACACTTTACTGAATGAAAAACACACCACTTTTCAACACCAAACTTGACCAAACTGCACTAGATCACAAATAAAAAGATTTAAAACTAAAAGACACGTGGACCCATCGCATACCCTCCAGTGAATCTCGCTCCAGTGTTCTAGACTTACCAAATTCTTAATCACAGTGCAAACGTTCTATTCTATTCTATTCTATAACGTTACCTAGTTAGACCAATTTTCAATTACATTATCTTCGTCAAATGTCTTCAGTTTTCAGTCGCAGTTCAGTCTTTTCGTCACGCTTAAGCTAATGGTCAATACGCTCATAGCAATAATGTAGTTCACTTGTGGTCAATAAGTTCTTTATTCACAACCCAAGTACTCATTAAAAACTGTTTAGTTAAAACTAAACTTCTAATTACGCGCACGTTTGGCGCATCATTCACACATCACCGGGGCGGGCTTGCGGCTGACTTTCACCCGGGTGAAATGACCACTCCAGTGATTGAGGAATTGTATAGAGCTTACACACTTCACCAATTAGTAACGTTAGCTTTAGGTACTAATTATGAAGCTGGTGGTTTAGTTTTAACTCTAAAAAGGGACACTTTAGAATACTATGCAGAGGGCTGATTTTTACCCGGGTGAAATGTCCACTACACTAATTGAGGAATGATATAGAGTTGACTTTAATAAAATATTATTCAAATGCATATTATTTAGACAGTCATAATCATAATCATTTATTCTGCAAACATGGGTCATACAATATAGGTAGAAAATAGCAGTATGTCGCTTAGCCATATTTTGCCTTGCAGCGTGCAAAATTACAGAAAGTACAGTTTTTATTTTTTAATTACTACAATTCTAAGTAAACAGCTGGTAGCCAATCGGATTCAAACTTCGCTTCACATTTGTGCAAAGTTGATGGTATAAATCTTGAATCAGCGTTTACCTAGTGTGAGTTTTTATATTATCATAATAATAATAATCATAATTCTTTATTGCGTAATGTGGTTACAATAATTGGTCTTAAATATAAAATAGCACTCACATTTACCCTGCAAGGGCGCAGCAACAACTTAAAACTAATAATGTTAAACATTAAAAAATATTCAATTAAAACAAGTTAAAAAGCCTCGCATTACATAATATTACGTATCATAAAATTCTTTTAAATAAAAAAAATAAAAATAAAAAATATCCCTGGACACTATTCACACAGCGCCATCTAGCCCCAAACTAAGCATTAGCTTGTGCTATGGCTGCTAGACAACGGATAAACATTACTTATATACTTTTTTTTTTTTTGTAAATACATACATATTATACATAGAAACACCCAGACCGATACAAACAGACATGTTCATGCACACAAATGTTTGTACCGTACGGGAATCGAACCCGCGACCTTTGGTGTATTAGCCGACTTCTCGACCATTACACCAAATGGCTCGTCTTGTTATGTAGCTATGTTCCCAATGGTCTAATTTCTCTGTTATGGGCTTAGGAGGTCAAATGCCAAGTAATAACTTGCACCTTGCACCGTAATCTCGGATTTTGCACCGTAAACTCCAGTTATTGAGCACTAGATTGAAGCTAGTGTGAAGCTACAAACCTTGAAAAGAGCGAATGTCGTTTAACCTTCATAAACCTTAACAAGGGATCCAGAGCATTCGGTCATGGTTTCGACGAAATACATTACACGTTAATCTTACGATGTATAAAATCTCTACTCCATAAAACGTAACATGATTAGAATGACAGCTGTCAAAGTGTTGTGGCTCTCTCGCTCGCTCTCAATAAACCTCTATCGATGTGTCTCATCTCTAAGTTTTTTTTTTTTGTAGAGTGATACACATCGATAGAGGTTTATTGAGAGCGAGCGAGAGAGCCACAACACTTTGACAGCTGTCATTCTAATCATGTTACGTTTTATGGAGTATAACATCTATACTTTATGCTGTTCTCAGATCTATATAATTACTATTTTATGAGGCGGCAAGCTCAAAGCTTCCGCGAGCCTACAGTCCTCATTCAAAATTCAAAAGCATCTCCGTACACTCGGACGACTAATTCACTGCAAAATGTCTGTTTATAACAGCAAAAAGAACTGGAAAACTATTTACTGCGACGCCTTTTGTGCCCGACTGTACAAAGCAGCCTTTGTTCGGGAGGCCAATTATTATGACAATGATATGAGGTGCAATTTCGGAACCTTTTCACTACGTTCTGTTGGAACTAGATATTTTTGACCTAAACTACGAGAGGACTGACCGAGATAATGGTTTTTGTTGTGTAACTTTTTACTTTTCGTAGACTGGATTTTTACACGTATTTCTGAATGGCTCATACACATTCACACATAATAGTCCAGTCAAGTTAGGTCTTAAAATAGAAGTAAGGTTACAAAAATTCCCATAGAGCTAAAAATTGGTATGAATGTTCAGAATACTATTATAAATGAATTGTGAAAAGTCCTCATCAATCCTCCTTGTGCATTTTTTTTTTATTGATGTTGAAAGTTTGCAAAAAATGGTTTTTCGCGTTTTTCAGCTAAACGGTGAGTTTTAGAGGAAAAATAGTTTAGACAAAATTGTAGATCATCCGATTCTCTACAAAAAATGTATTCACACTTTTTTCATAAGTATTGCCATTTCCGTGATATAGCGATTGAAAAAATTAAAAAAAAAATTATTCGTAATATGCACGTTAATATACCTACTTAAATTCATTTTTGAACCGTTTTACGAGTAAAAATATGAGTCCCTATGTCTTATACATACAAATTATAAAATTCTTAGAATTTAAATGAACGTCAAAAACTCTGCCCCTATTTTCATTTAACAGAGATTGTGCATTTTACTGTTTTTAAAAAAAAATTCGCAATTCTGCTTTATTTGTAGTCAACCTTTGACTGAAAGTGGAGTTGTTACTGTTGATCGCGACATAAAAGCATTAATTGTTGCAAGTAGGTACTTATTGAAAGAGATGATGGGTTTTCTGAGTACCTGAAAGACCAGACATCTGTAAAAAATCATGTGCAGTGTCGAAAAAAGTATACTCGAAAAAGTAGCATTGATGCTGTGAAAAGATGGCACCAAAAAGAAGAAGCTGGTTCATCGAAAATAAGTCCTCCTCGTACTAGAGCAAGAGTAAGTGAACATTTTGCTTCAATCAGTGATGTTTATTTTGCTGCAATGAATTAATTGAAGAGTTGGAGAAGAAAAAAGTACTGCAGTACCATCGTAAGATTATTAAAGTGACTACACAAAGACAGTATTCTAACTATAGCTAAAACTCGTTATGATGATGTAGCAAAAGCTGTTGCTGCTCGAATTGAATTTGAATATGATTTAGTCGCTGCATACTAATTGTAAATCTTCTAAATTGAAGCGTTTATTTTTTAAATAACCTTTTTCAAGAAATAAGTCAGTGACTTTGGAATGTCTGTGTATCAATATCTTCAAACATACGACCTGGTGGAGGATAATTAGAATTATCTATCACTGCACATTGAATATACTTTCGAATAATTGCTGCTGCAGCTTCTAAGATGCGAAATCGCTCTTCTTTTTTATCTGTTTTTCCGTACCAAGCTTGATTTAAAATATCATGGTGACTATCAATAAAACATACGAATGTTAATGATCCTGATTTTTCTGTAATAATAATTTTATCACCATACTCCAACTTCAATCGCATTTTAATGGTTCTGTTATCTATTGTTGAGTTTTTACAAATACTTTTTAATTCGTTTAATGTGAATTGACAATCATCGGTATTTTCAATATACTTAAATATTTTTCTCATCGAAATATTTGTAGCTTCATCTTGAGGACAACCCACCTTACCCCCAGTGGTCGGTTTCAAAAAAGAATTGTAGCAATCGTTATGATACTTAGCCTCGGCAGCAACTTAATCATATTCAAATTCAATTCGAGCAGAAACAGCTTTGGCTACATCATCACAACGAGTTTAAGCTATAGTTAGAATACTGTCTTTGAACGAAAGTGTAGTCACTTTAAAAATCTTACGACAGTACTGCAGTGCTTTTTTCTTCTCCAACTCTTCATTTAATTCATTGCCGCAAAATAAACATCACTGATTGAGGCAAAATGTAGTTCAATCAGTGATGTTTATTTTGCGCCTAGTTCACTTGCTCTAGTTTGAGGAGGACTTATTTTTGATGAACCAGCATCTTCTTGTCTTTTTTCGGCATCAATGCTACTTTTTCGAGTATACTTTTTTCGACGCTGCACATGAATTTTTACAGATGTCTGGTCTTTCAGGTACTCCGAAAACCATCTCTTTCAATACTTGCATCAATTAATGCTTTCATGCCGCGATAACAGTAACAACTCCACTTTCAGTCAAAGATTGACTACAAACAAAGCAGAATTGCGCATTTTTTTTTAAAAACAGTAAAATGCACAAACTTTGTTAAATGAAGATAGGGGCAGAGTTTTTGACGTTCATTTATATTCTAAGAATTTTATAAGAAGTATGTATAAGACATATGGACACATATTTTTACTCGTATAACGGTTCAAAAATGTATATAAAAGTACATTAACGTGCATATTACGAATAATTTTTTTTTTTCAATTCTTTCAACCGCTATATCTCGGAAATGGCAATACTTATGAATAAAAGTGTAGAAACATTTTTTGTAGGAAATCGGATGATCTACAATTTTGTCTAAACTATTTTCCCTGTAAAACTCACCGTTTAGCTGGAAAACGCGAAAAACCCATTTTTTCACACTTTCAACATCAATAAAAAAAAATGCACAAGGAGGATTGATGAGGACTTTTCACAATTCATTTATAATAGTATTCTGAAAATTCATACCAATTTTCAGCTCTATGGGAATTTTTGTAACCTTCAAAGTCTTATTTGACTGGACTATAATATAGACACACGCACTCACACACCTTGTCTGCATCCAAAAGTAATATAACTCTTTATATTACTTTAGGATATAAGTAACTATGTATACCAATCTGTCTGTCGGTCTGTTTGGCTCTGTATGTTACGCTTTCATGCCTAAAACCACTTAACTGATTTTGATAAAATTTGGTACAGACATAGACTAGACTAATTTTTATCCCAATTTAATATTATATAGATTTCCATGGTTAAAGATATAGAAATTTTCTTGTTTATTCGTTGGATAATTTTGTTGAAAGTTGGATTTGACAGTTAGATAATGCTGTTTCTCTCTGAATCGAAATTACTCATGGTAACAACCATAATTATATGAGGTAAATATCATGAAAGTCACGAGTGTAATGTTGTCATAAAAGAGCAACAATCATTAATTCCTTATAAACGACTACGACATTAACGGGATTAGTAGGAATTATTCCGTTAACATTTGAAATTTTGAAACTCAACAAGTGTATTAAATTTAACATACGTATCAAACAAAAACTAGCAAAATAAAGCAGTATTTTAGACGCCGAAATTCAACAATATACAGTCGACGCCATAAATTTAAAATTAAGCTCGGATTAACCAGTACTCGTTCAAAATTAATCTTTCGCCAACAGGCGGTTAAAATTTAACTGCCATGTTTTAAATTTAAAGTTTTACGCGTTTTAAAGTTGATCGGGGAGTTTGGTCAAAGTGGGTGTATAAAATTCTGTTTCATCAATGGCTGTTGTAATATTTAGGGTGATTTAAAAAGTTTTATGGAGTCCTTTAATTTTTAACTGCCTAATATGGAAGACTGCGTCGATGTATATGTCGTAGTAAGATAGTTAGGGCCGTAATATAGTTATATCCCTAGCGTTATAATTATATAACGTAAGATGGTTATAAGGAAGCGATTTAAAACTATCTTACGGCCACAATCTAGTAATATGGTTATCTGACTAAACTAATCTAGTAATATAGTTATAAATCTATCAAACAATAAAATAAAACAATATATTGGTCTTTATTTTTATAATAATCAACTTTTTGTAACCTACAATTAGTTACATTACAATACTTTTTAGTAATTCTTAGCTATTTCGAGTTAATATTACTTAATATCGTGTGCCATAAGTTTAATCTTATGCTATTTCGAGTTAAAATTACTTAATATCGTGTGCCATATTTTATAATAAATTTTTATTTCTAACTTCGCAAATTAAAACACAACCCTAAAGCTAAACACAAATGTACAAAACTTGTGCCCACAAGCGTAGGAGCTCGCAAGACCGCGGTTTGACAGAGAGTTTACATTTAGCCTTTGACCGCGCTACCCTACTTCACAAATTGAAACTATACGGGCTTATAAGGATTAATTAGAATGGGTTACGACTACTTTAATGTTAAGGAAATGTCTCATTTGGACCGCCTTCGCGGACCCGTGGTTTAGCTGTTCGTGTCATTAAACGCGAAGGTCGTGGGTTCGATTTCTGTCTTGGCCTTGGGTCTGGTTTTTGGAAGGACTTTGAGTCCGACTGACTAGCTACCTCTCCCATACCCAGAACTAACTTTTGGCTGTGGTCCAGCAATACTCAAAATCAAAATCAAAAATCAAAATCAAAATATTCTTTATTCATGTAAACTTGTATCAAGTATTTATGAATCGTCAATTACAGAGTGACTCTACCACCGGCTTCGGAATGCAGTCATCTGTCGAGAAGAACCGGCAAGAAACTCGACAGTTACTCTTTTTAATCGCCAAAGAAATTTATACAACAATGATAATAAATCTATCTATACTAAGCCATACAGTTTTTCGTGTGAATGTATATATAATAATAATAATAAAGAAAAAATTATAACTGTAGGACGTAGTGTAGATATAACAACAATGACAACAGATTAAAATACAGTTTGCGCTGACAGGGAGCGAAGCATTCCTACTACCAGTATCTACAGATCTCCATCATTAAGAAAATCTTCAATTTTATAGTAACCTTTTTTCATCAGACGGGTCTTGATCCACGACTTAAATTGATTTATGGGTAAGCTAACAACATCCATTGGCAATTTATTATACATTGTAATACTTAATCCTTTAAAAGAATTTCCAATCATTTGAAGTCTAATATTTGGAATAGCAAGCCTTTGTTTATTTCTTGTGTTAAATTGATGATGATCTGATTTCTTTGAAAAATTTTGTATGTTCTTTTGTACATACATAACACAATCCAGTATATATTGTGATGGCACAGTTAATATATTTATTTCCCGGAATAATTCTCTTAACGAGTTACGGGTTTTGAGGCCATATATAGCGCGGATGGCTCTCTTTTGCAAAATAAATATATTGTTTATGTCAGCGGCAGATCCCCATAAGAGCAGCCCATATGACATAATACTGTGGAAGTAACTGAAATAAACTAGTCTCGCCGTTTCCACATCAGTCAGATTTCTTATTTTTCTGACAGCATATGCGGCTGAGCTAAGTCTTTTGGCAAGAGCGGTTACATGAGGCCCCCACTGCAATTTAGAGTCGAGGGTTATCCCCAGAAAAACTGTTGAATTGACAATTTCAATGAGTTCTCCATTTTCAGTGATCTCAGGAACCACCTGTCGCACATTCGGCATTGTGAATTTAACACATTTCGTTTTATTGGTGTTCAATAACAAATTGTTAACAGTAAACCAGTGTAAAGTTTGTGAGACAGCATTACTCACATCGTCAAATGATTGTTTTCGTCTGTCAACTTTAAATATAAGGGAGGTATCATCAGCGAATAACACTGTGTCACACAGGTTTTCTGTATAATATGGAAGATCATTAATATAAATTAAAAAGAACAAAGGTCCTAGTATTGAGCCTTGAGGGACCCCCAACAGTAAAGGGGCTCCTTTGGAATCAATACCATTCACGTTTACCTTCTGGATTCTGTCAGATAGGTACGACCTTATAAGACTTAACGCGTTGGCAGAGATGCCATAATGCCGCAACTTCATCAACAATGTCTCGTGATCAACACAGTCGAAAGCTTTAGACAGATCGCAGAATATGCCTATAGCATCTTGCTTATTATCCCAGGCATCAAAAATATGTTCGATGAGTGCTATACCTGCATCTGTAGTAGACTTGCCTCTAGTGAACCCAAACTGATTACTATGTAATAAATTATTTACTTTAAAATGAGAAAGCAATTGAGAATAAATAAGCTTTTCAAATATTTTACTTAATGTTGGGAGAATCGATATTGGTCTAAAATTGGATGGGTCACTTTTTTCGCCTGATTACTTTAACAAAGTCTCCAATATCTGAGAAGCCTACAGACACAGTGTGGTAGCACATTGAGAGATCCTTTGTGGTTAATTATATCAGGTGGACTGTGGTGCCAACCAAGGGCGTCGCCAGCTTATGATTAAGGGGGGGGGCAATCGGGCAATATTATTTAGAAAAAAAAATATGAACGCCGAGAGCATGAAGCGTTACCACTTTGCGGCTAGCTACATTTGATCTCTAGGGGGGCGGCAGCTGCCCCCCCCCCCCCCTGCCCCCCCTTGGCGACGCCGTTTGTATAGTCTCGCTAAAACACGAGAACGGCTGAACCGAATTGACTAATTTTAGTCTTGAAACATTCGTGGAAATCTAAGGAAGGTTTAAACAATGGGAAAAAATTGCGAGGAAAATACTAAAAACGACAATTTTATTTTCCCATACAAACTGTTCTTTCCTGTCAAACATTTTGATGTTCGCCCCGTCGTTTAACATTAAATAAGTAAGTGATACGAAGTTCACCGGGTCAGCTAGTAGTATAATAAATATTCGTTCAATGAGAACAATAAGATAATATAGTAATAAAGAAACCTTTTATGGCTTCGTGCAACTTAACCCTTAACGGCTTAAGTTGCAAGTGTTGCAACTTCTACGAGAGAAACGCAACTTTACGGTAACTTTGAATAGTCTCTTATAAGTAAGTTAAGTTTGTAGCTGTGATGTTCCCACATCTAGAAGGCGCTGTTATTAATACAAACAAGCAAGGTCTGGTCAAGCGAAATAAAGGAGAATTTCCGATAAGATACATATACACATTACGACCTATCGAACTTCTAGGAAAAACCTATTCTTTCCTTAATGGCAATACATATGTAGCTCTTGTGTACAATTGTATCCCAACGTTTCCATTTCTCCACAACAATATAAAATACGTAGCTCAACTGCAATCGTGGTAACACAGTAATTCAAAGACTTCAATGGACAAAAGGATCTTCAAAATAGTTATATACTTAAACGAAAAAAAATAATTTTTCACATAAATGTAAGTCCTGAGTGGGATGCGAACTCACGTCCCCTGACAGCCACTACAAAATGCGCCACTGAGTAAGTCATTTTACCAAACACTTGCTAGAGCGACTGTATGGTTCAGATCTAAGGAAAACTTTGGCTCTCAAACTTTCATTAAACTTTGTAGTCCAATGCTCATACACACCAGTTGCTTTTGACAAATTTAAAGCATACAGTCTTCGTATAGAACTTCGAATTAAAGGAATTGAAGTAAGAATGTAATTTAGACGCAAGATAGCGAGATATTAACGCCATACCTAATTTCAGACCCAAGTGTTTCATGCTATTTTTTTTATACTAAAGCAGTTGGCAGACAGGCACGCAGCCCACCTGATGGTTAGCGGTCATTGCGGCCTATTTCATTGCGGGACACTTCACCAGGAAGCGTCGCTCAATGTGCTGCCAGACTGTAGGCTCATCTGATCTTCGAGCCTTTGTTTTCAAGTGAACTGGCTCCCACATTAATACTGCCGGAACACTAGCCAGTCGGACTCTGAAAAAGCCCTACCACCAACCAGACCCAAGGCGGGAATCGAACCCACGACCTCCGGGTTTTATACCCGGGCGGCTTAGCCACTGTTCCACGGAGGCGGTCAAGTGCTAGCTAAACAGATTTAGCGAAAATCCTACCACGAGCCAGGCCCAAGGCGGGAATCGAAGCCATTACCTCAGTTTCTCAGTAAGGCCCTTCTCCCATTACGATACGCCCGCGTGACTCTAGTCTCGGAGACTAGTCGCCGCGAAGTATCTCACATACATTTGGAGACACGCACACTACGATACTGGTAAGTCTCCAAATAAATGTATGTGAGATACTTCGCGGCGACTAGTCTCCGAGACTAGAGTCGCGCCGGCGTATCGTAATGGGAGAAGGGCCTAACTGTTTCACGCCTACTATGTGTGCCTGTCATCGTGTGAGCATGAGTGGGTGAATGAATACATTTCTAAAGTCAATATATTCGGCATTGCCCTTTAATTAAAACAATATTCCCTACTCCCGAATACTCCCACTATTCGTATTATGCATGATATTCAATAGCTTAATTAATTTTCTCAAAATACTCGAATATATTAATTAATCTGTCGGATAATTATCTGCCTTCAATTAAACTTATGAGGATTCTGAACAAAGCTTAAGTGGGTTTCCGTGGGCTTTAAGTTCTGTAAAGCAATATTAACAGTTTAAGCCATCTTTTAAACGAACACAATCAATAAATCTACATACGGTAAAATATTAGCTTACCACCTGTCACATTTTTTCGGATAAAAAGTAGCAAAAAAAAAACAGAGAAACAGACAGATAATGTCAATAACAAAAATTGTTTATGCATGGTTAAAATATGCACTTCCGAATCGTCAGAAATTAATGTTAGGCCTCGGCCTCGAAATTAGCGGCAGCGGGGCGGCAGCGGGAGCGGCGGCGCACGCAGGCGCACTGCGGTCACCGCTTGACGCGAAACGTCAAGATCAGTACGATGCTGTCAAGCGGTGATCCGCAGTGCGCCTGCGTGCGCCGCCGCTCCCGCTCCCGCCCCGCTGTGCTTGAGAACGGGTTTATGGGATTCCATATAAAACATCTCGCCGCTTCCGCTGCCGTCCAGATGCCTGCGAAATTCAAGGCCGAGGCCTTACATGGTGACTCTACCACCGAATTTGAAATGTTTCTATCTTTCGATTAACTATTTAATAATCTGTGCTATCGAGTAGACAGACAAACAGCCTTATTTTTTATATTCGTCTACAAAATTAAATAACATTTTCCGAAGAAAAACATACAACTTTCCTTTGGCAAAAGTACCAGTATTAATTCATGAACTAATTAACACCTAATTAAAAATTGCCAATTTGAATTCGTAGTCTGATTACTCCTTTGATAGCGATTATCATGCACACTACGATCCTAGGAATACTCAAGTCATACCTACAAGGCTCTTTTTTATACAGTTTCTCTTACTTTCCGAGCAAGTTGCAAATCTGGCCAACTTCTAGAAGTCACGAACTGGGAGTTAGGGTTGACACAACGGACTAAACAAATCTTTAATCAGGTGTCATAATATATGACAGAACAGTTTATATAAAAAAAATCTATTTAAATAAAAACTATAATAAAATAAATTGCTGTTCGTTAGTCTGTAAAACTCGAGAACGGCTAAACTGATTCGACTAATTTTAGTCTTGAAATATTTTTGGACGTCCAGGGAAGATTTAAACGATGAGAAAATATGGAAAAATTGCGAGAAAAATACTAAAAACGACAATTTTATTTTCCCATACAAACTGTTCTTACCTGTCAAACGAAGTGATACGAAGTTCACGGCGTCAGCTAGTGTATAAATATTATCCTGGGATATGTTGGTCACGTTCCTCACAGCCCCAAACAAAGATACTTAAAATCCAAATTATTATTGGCCCTAAACGAATTTTGTTTTATTTTCAGTAAGTACAAGTTAAAGTCTTTATACATAGAGCATAATCGCATTCTTCTCCACAAAAAAGTATTTTATACTAGCCTTCCGCCCGCGGTTTCACTCGCGCGTAATCTCTTTTTTTCAAATATCCCCCCCTTCCCCCCACATTTCCGGAATCAAAAGTACCCTATGTTCACCGGGGATAGTGTAGCTTTCCACCAGTAAAAATATTATTCAAATCGGTTCAGTAGTTTCAAAATTGTTATTTTACGCGGGAATCAGACGTTTCCCGTAGGAATTTTATAGCCTATGTCCTAATCCGGGTTATAAACTATACGTGTGCCAAATTTCATCTAAATCTGTTCAGCCGTTTAGGCGTGATTGAGTAACAAACATCCAAACATCTAGACATTCAAACATTCAAACATCCAAACATTCAAACATCCAAATATCCAAACATCCAGACTTTTACATTTATAATATTAGTAGGAAGTAGGACAAGACAAATACAGGGAGACTTTAGTGGATAATTAACACATTACCGAGAGTAATTCTGTGAGACTGGCACATTATGGTGCTAAACCCACTTTCTTACTTCGCAAAAAAATGTGTGTGTCAGAAAGAGACAGAGCGACAGCCCTCTACCATCAGCATTATCCCGGTACAGGCAAGCTCGCAATAAGTGGCTTGACAAAAAAAATATGGTGTCAGAATGAGACAGAGCGACAGCCCTACCATCAGCATTAGCCCGGTACAGGCAAGCTCGCAATAAGTGGCTTGATTTCGCGAGCGAGGACGAGCTCTGAATAATTTAGCCGTATGCTATTTGCGACTGTACCGGAGCTGATGCTTCATATCCTTTTAGACCACTGTGAGGACAAGAGGGTACTAAGAACATTGTAGACAACATTACAAGCTACGTGACGTTTACTTGCACTCATATTGAAGGGGAGTGAAGGGGAGTAAATCAATGGGAAGTTATATCAATCACCTCCGTTATGAATATACTGCTAGTGAAATTACTGGATATATGAGACCTAATAACTGTCGTCTCGGGGCGGTGCCATACAGTAAGTTACTGTTTGGCACTGAACTGTCTAAGGGCAGACGTGGCGCTTACCATCAGGTTTACGATCTGCTCGTCTTGTTACACATTGCAATTTTAAAAAATGTACTTGTGCAATAGCAATGAAAACTTATAATCAATACCCATGACCAACGGGACTTTAGACCAACTAAAAATCCGTTGGTCATGGGTTTAATGATAGATAATTCGTTTTCTCTTTTTGAAGTTCTGCCACAAAGTGAATCACAACGTCTAATTTATTACATTATATTAATTAAAGTAATTTCCATTTTTAAATAATAGAAAGTGAGCGCCATTATAATAAAAAAATACGAAATGGCCGACCAGTAGAAAGGCCAAAATCTTCGTAGCCCTTTACTAGTTACGTAAGTCTTAAATGTATCTTTAGTAATTTCTATTCCAGCATGTGCACCATGCTTTACAAAACGTTCATCAAAAATAAAACCTCTAAGCTCCACTGACAAAATACAAGCCGCAAAGAAAAATATAATTTTGAATTTGAAATAAAAAATAAAATCTTGTAAATGGAACGTTGTTTGACTGCCATCATTTGTTTTAAGTCGATTGGTCTAGCGGGTCGTGAAAGCGATCAGTGAGTTGAGGATTCGAAATAGTATTTATTTAGTGAAGCTTAGAAATGAGGGAAATAGTGCATATACAGGCTGGACAGTGCGGGAACCAGATTGGTGCTAAGGTAACTAGAATTTTCTTATCTTAGTAGAGTAGTTGCTAAGCCCGAAGGCGCTTTTGGTAGTGATCCTGCCGTATGGGCCCCAGGGGTCGTGGGTTCGAATCCCAGCACAACATATATATTTTTGTATACTACATGTGTACGTTAAATCACTTTAGGATCAGCGTAACGTGATGTTTCAATTTTTGAGCTAGAGCGTACATACTTCCTGATACTAAACGTAATAATGGTGATAAGGGCCATTTTTCCACTGAAATAATTAATAAGAAAATTTGTGATAAGTTTAAAAAAAACATCATCATTGTTTTCTGACAGATATCATGAAACAAGTCAGTAAAATTTATCATGATCAAATTCACACTAAAAATTGCTATCTTAGTCTTAAATACCTCTGGAGTTAGACAAGCAATAAGCATTCACCTTCATCGATATCTCACAAAGAAATAAGTCCAGCTTGATTCGATACCTTACAAAAGTGAGAAGCCCATCATTTTATAATCAATTTTTCCTTTCAGTTCTGGGAAGTAATATCAGACGAACACGGCATCGACCCCACGGGGACCTACCACGGCGACTCCGACCTTCAACTGGAGCGAATCAACGTGTACTACAATGAGGCGACGGGCGGGAAGTACGTGCCTCGAGCCATCCTGGTGGACCTCGAGCCAGGCACCATGGACTCCGTCCGCTCCGGCCCTTTCGGACAGATCTTCCGCCCGGACAACTTCGTCTTCGGACAATCCGGCGCTGGAAACAATTGGGCGAAGGGACACTACACGGAAGGAGCTGAACTCGTCGATTCCGTTCTAGACGTGGTAAGGAAAGAAGCAGAAGGCTGCGACTGTCTCCAAGGCTTCCAACTCACGCATTCTCTTGGAGGAGGGACCGGCGCAGGCTTGGGCACGCTCCTCATCTCGAAGATTCGAGAAGAATACCCCGACCGCATCATGAACACGTTCAGCGTCGTACCATCACCAAAAGTATCAGATACAGTGGTGGAACCATACAATGCGACGCTCTCTGTGCATCAACTTGTGGAGAACACTGACGAATCCTACTGCATCGACAATGAGGCGCTGTACGATATCTGCTTCCGAACCTTGAAGCTGACCACACCGACCTACGGCGACTTGAACCATCTCGTCTCCGCTACTATGTCTGGCGTCACCACCTGCCTCAGATTCCCTGGCCAGCTGAACGCGGATCTAAGGAAGCTGGCTGTAAACATGGTGCCATTCCCTCGCCTGCATTTCTTCATCCCCGGCTTTGCGCCGTTGACGTCTCGTGGAAGCCAGCAGTACAGAGCACTGACTGTACCCGAGTTGACTCAGCAAATGTTTGATGCCAAAAACATGATGGCGGCATGCGATCCGCGCCACGGAAGATACTTGACAGTAGCCGCTGTCTTCAGAGGCCGTATGTCTATGAAGGAGGTGGACGAGCAGATGATGAATATTCAGAACAAGAACTCTTCGTACTTTGTGGAGTGGATTCCCAACAATGTGAAGACTGCTGTGTGCGACATTCCGCCGAGGGGTTTGAAGATGTCTGCCACCTTCATTGGCAATTCGACGGCTATCCAGGAGTTGTTCAAACGCATATCCGAGCAGTTCACTGCTATGTTTAGACGTAAGGCGTTCTTGCACTGGTATACTGGAGAGGGAATGGACGAGATGGAGTTTACTGAGGCAGAGAGCAACATGAACGATCTGGTGTCTGAGTACCAGCAGTACCAGGATGCTACCGCCGAGGAGGAAGGAGAGTTCGACGAAGAGGAAGAGGGCGGTGACGAAGGAGACTAGACTATTTTTTGTTAAGGTTTTCATTATATTATATTGTATATTTTTATATTTGTTCGTTTTATTACATTTTATGCATAGCATAGCTGGAGTTTTTATGGCATCAAGTAGGCTAAGATAGATTCCCGTCCAAGAGTTGATTAGTCAGGCAAGCTCATTGTTTCTAACGATCCATGACTGAAAGACGTTGACACCATCGGACTCATATTAGTGAATGTTTGTGATGGATGGTTGTAGCCAGTCACCACTCGCATTCAGTATACTTTTCAGTCCAGAATGTCAAATCCTCAAAATGTCAAGTTCCTAGAATGTCAAATTCCCAAAATGTCAAGCTGTGTCAAGTTCCCAGAATGTCAAATTCCCAAAACGTCAAGTCCCAAAAAGTCATTCCTAAAATGACATGTTCCCAAAGTCAAGTTCCCGATCGAACTTCATTCAATTCCTTCACATTCCTAGTGGTGATGACCACAGAGCTCAGAAGAAGAACTAAAGCATAGAAACCACGCTAAAATAGCAAGCAAAGACATATACTCATCCTTTTAATTCATATAAATGACAATAATGCGTTAGAAAGGGATGTATAATATTTTGTCATGAGTCAGTTTCTGTAGGTTGTCCATAGTTTTTTCTACAGTAGTGACGTTCCTTGTCGGCACTTTAAGTCGATAAAAATAAACCTAACAGATAAAGTTACGACTTAGGTTTAATATTTATTTTTCATAATCAGATCATTTATTTCGCTCTAAATATTTGTTGTCTTTCTTCTATGTTTACGAAGTTTCTGTAGGGCTAAGTATTTAAAATATGAATTTTCTAGTAATAACGCAGTATATTTGCCCATGGTTAAAACACTACTGCCGTGTTTGTCGCGCACGGACATAGGACACACGCACACGTCGCGTGAAGTATTGGTCGCATTACATCGCATTGCGTCGCGTCGCGTCGCCCACCTAGAACAACGGGTTAGACTAGGGAGAAAGGTAATAAAACATAGGTTATTAATATATTAAAGATTTTATTAATTCAATCATTTCAATGTCGCAAAATCACTGTACTTTAAATAAAATTGTTTTATTTAAAAACTTGTGTAAAGTGTTTGGAACAAATATGACTACGTTTATTCCATGTCCAATTTGCTCTTCTTACACAGTCATTGTATACATATATTTTTCATGTCTTCATTCTTTGGAAACCTGTAACCAAAAAGTAGAAATGTTGAGTTATAAAACAAGTTATAAAATAAATAAATAGCAGAATAATCAACTAAAATAAAAATAAGTAATATCAAGAATAATATAGCCTCTATGTAAAAAACTATGACCATGATCTCTTAAAAAAGTAAATATTATATTGTTTGAAAGATACATAAATGATCCAATCAAGTCCTAAAATGATATTGTTTTTACCAATGAAACATTAATATTCATTTATCGATATAGAAATGCACATCACTATGCGAAATAATATAACCTCTAAGATCTGAACAAAATTTCTTTGATTCAAGCAATAATCGATACTAAATTAGACAAAAACAAATATTATCACAAACTTTAAGCATATTTTAACAGTTAGGACACTATTTTCTTAACTGAAATAATCGAAAACAATCTAAACTTACCGATGAAAGGTTACGTTTCTTGGATATTTTCTTTTCTTCCAGTGTGGGATTTACAGCCCTCAATCACACAAGACATTTTTACACAGGCACCGAGTATCTATCACAAAACAAGATTTATCTTGTTTTCAAGCATTGCACTGAATAATACCACTAAATTAAATTAATTTAGCTGAGAGGAGTCTCAAATTTTGTGCGAAAGTATTTGTCAATATGATGTAACTAAGTTAAGTTGTCACTTTTTCCCCAGCAAGAGGAAACAACCTATGCATTTTTAATTTGGTGGAGTTAAAAGACATCCAAAGGCATCCGTTTGACATTTGACTAGCGACGACCCTCGGAAAACAGAAAGGAATTCGGATCATGTTGTTTCACTCGCTCCTATGGCCGAATTAATGAAGTTAAATGAGTAAGATAGCAGGTTTTCAATTCTTATTTTAGCGTGGTTTCTATGCTTTAGTTCTTCTTCTGAGCCACAGAGTACATGTAGTGATGACTGGGAATCTCTGGGAATAGACGTTCCGTGTTCCACGGTTACTTTTTTGTACCCGTGGAACACCAACACCTAGGTGATCCACGGGTACAAAAAAGTCACCGTGGAACACCTAGGTGAACCACTTAGGTGTTCCACGGGTCATAAACCCCTATTTCAATGTAACAGCGATAGATGTAACGTGAAATGAGGAAACATTAATTACTGCACAGCAAAACGGTTATTATTCTTGATTTTCCAACGACGCAGTTGACCCGTCGGGAACACTGACCGCTAACCGCGAATATTATAATGAAACCATTTTGTATTTTAAATTGGGTCAAATTGCCCGACCTTCCGTAATAAATAAACAGATCGACTTAGCTGTTTAAGTTTCAATTTTATTATAATATTAGGTCGCGTTGTAGTTTCTGAGTTCGTATAAGTAATTTTTTTCATGCCAGTAGTGTCATAAAAGCGGTTCATTCCCGTTCGTCCCACCAAGTTTGTCCCACCAATGGCTATACTGCTTCTTCTATCACTGCCAATAATGCATATGAGTGCCCCTCAAATTAAAGGGAGGAGTCTCACCATAGGCATTCACTCGCAGAGACAAAGCGTGAAGCAACTCCTACAAAAAAAAACATAAGTGCGGTAGAGTCAGCTATGGCCTTGCTTAAAATGGGTCGTCCCGAACGAGGAAGTACGAGTATTTTAATGGCTCGTCCGGGGAAGTACCACCCTCTCACATACCAAGTGAAATAAAGTGAGTGCTATTGTGTTTCGTCTGGTTAGTGAGAGTGCTGGAGGCCCACACCCCTGCCTTAAAAGGCCGGCAACGCGTCAGCGATCCCTCTGGTGTTGCAGATGTCCATGGGCGGCGTTGATTGCTTACCATCAGGCGACCTGCTTGATCGTTTGCCGCCTCTGACATAAAAAAATACCCTTACAGAAGCTTGACGAGCGAGTAGCTTTGCTATAACAGCTCTTCGTTTAATGAGTAAACGCTGGAGGTTCAAAAACTTCCTCATCTATCCCAAGACCATTTAAGACTATTAATAAAAATTAACTTATTTATTTATTATGAGAAAATATTCAAATTAAATTCGCATCAAATATTTATTTTAGTTTTCGCCCTAAACACCACCAGTAGTGCCAGATTTGATTAGGGGTGGGATGGTTAGTGGGGGTCGTTAGAAATAATCCAACCAACCCAAGATTTGAACATGTTAGAGGGAGGCAACGAGCAAGCGAGTCACCTGATGGTAAGCAATCACGGCCGCCCATAAATACCCGCAACACTAGAGGAGTCACAAGTACCTACAATCGAGGTCTCCCGCGCGTGATCACTTTTGAAAAAATATACCGTGCACGCGCATCGTGACTTGTTAGGAGCGGCGCTTGTAAACGTGTAAATGCACAGGATTTTAGCCTTAGGGGGTGATCACGCGCGGGTGACCTCGATAGTACGTTGCCGGCTTTACCTTGC
This sequence comes from Mecyna flavalis, assembly GCA_949319885.1. NCBI lineage: Eukaryota > Metazoa > Arthropoda > Insecta > Lepidoptera > Crambidae > Mecyna > Mecyna flavalis. The sequence continues at coordinate 6,171,158 of OX439419.1, read as the reverse complement.
TGCCGCCGTCGCATTATAGTGTGACCTACAGCTATGCCACGGATGCAGACTGCCTCGGATAAATAGAAGTTTCTAAAACCCTCATAATTGGAAGCATCGTACCCGAGCACACAAATAGCAATATCGATTGCCTGCGCTCCAGATTGCACTGGAATATTCTGGACTTTGGTTAATGGTTACTTAAATAACTTACTGGCTGCATTGCTTTATAAAAGTTTATCCGGGCGTTTTGATGTGGTCGAAGGGAATATGCTGGGGTTTTATTTTCTACTGAATTCCTCACAGCTTCGCTCTTATTTACGTTTGCGATTGCATAGAGTCGCTAAATGACATCATAGAATAATAAATCACATCATTATTAGGTTATTTTAGGCGATTGTCGCCTTTTTTTAGAAGTAGAATGCGTTGATGCACTGTTACTGCATGTTAGCGAGTCTTGTAACCGTATGTGGGACTCAAGACTAAAGACGTTCACCCTACCACCAGCTAAACTCACACAAACCAAAGTACGAATGGGCCGGTACCTTAGTAGTGGTAGATCCATGCAGTTTTACAGTACGAATGGGCCGGCTCGCCGAGGAAGTACCACCCACTCACATAACACTAGCGTGAAATAATAGTGACTACTATTGTGACTTGAGCTTTATATGGAACAGCGAGTTTGTATGAAAATATTCAAGTGTTTGAAATGGGTTATTACGAAAACGTATCAAAAATGGTCTTCTACTTTTACTTCACTCAATGTTAGTCTCTAAAGCCCAGAGGTCGTGGGTTCGAATCCCACGGGCAGCATAACTCTGTGTGAGGTTAGGTTATGTTAGAACTGCGACCACAAACGCACGAGCCGAGCGAGCAAAGCGAGCGTGCCGCGGCAGCGGCTGGCGAGTGCCAGAACCGAATTCTACCCATTTTACTTGGTCAGGACAGAGAGAAAGTATTTTGTATATTTACTATCAATCATCAATCGCCGCGTAGGGCTAAGTCAGGAGCGGCCTTGAACGGAGCCCTAGGACGTAGTTTATGTATCTTTAGGCGTTTAAAAAGGAATAAGGACACTGCTAAGTACGGTAAATAAACGTCAATTATGTAACTTTGCGAGGCCGCAGGCCGAGCTGCGTTAGCGAGGCCGAAGGCCGAGCGCCGCGGAGGGCTAAGCCCGACAGCGGCCTTGTACGAAGCACTAGGACTCCGCTGATGCCCCGCACAGTCACAAGTCTGATTACTAGTTTGTGAAAGTGCCGGAGGCCCACACCCCCATACTCCCATAGGCCGGCAACACATCAGCGATTTCTCTGGTGTTGCAGATGTCCATGGGTGGCGGTGATTGCTAACCATCAGGCGAGCCGCTGGCTCGTTTGCCGCCTCTGACATAAAAAAAGATGTGGTTTGTGGTATATTAAGATGCAGGTCGTAGGCTTAAGCGCGACTATTGAAGAATAAAAGAAACTACAAATCCTATATGATTTTCTTCTGTTTGTCCGCAGGGCCGGGGTTGAAGGCCATGGCGATCCTCAACTGCCTCCTGGCTCGCCAGCTGTGCTTCGAGGACGCCTCGTGCTCCGCCATCCTCGAGATCATTCCCCGCGTCTGTGGCTCTGAACTTGGTGAGTATCCTACTTCCTACTAATATTATAAATGCGAAAGTTTCTGGATGTTTGGATGTTTCGATGTTTGGATGTTTGGATGTTTGTTACTCAATCACGCCTAAACGGCTAGACGGACTTAGATGAAATTTGGCACACGTATAGTTTATAACCCGGAATAGGACATAGGCTATACAATTTCTACGGGAAACGTCTCATTCCCGCGGGAATAACAATTTTGAAACTACTGAACCAATTTGAATATTTCTTCCACTGTTGGAAAGCTACACTATCCCCGGTGAAGATAAGGTACTTTTGATCCAAGAAATGTGGGGGAAGAGGGGATATTTGAAAAAAGAGATCACGCGCGGGTGAAACCGCGGGCGGAAGGCTAGTAGTATAATAAATATTGGACAACATTGCATATATTGAACTGACCCCAAAGTAAGTAGTAAACTTATGTTATGGGTGTCAGAAACAACGAAGGTACCACAAATAAATACTTAAATACAAATAAACATCCAGACACAGAAAAAACACAAATGTTCATCACATAAGTGTTTGTCCTGGGTGGGATTCGAACCCACGACCCCTGGCGCATAGGGCAGGCTCGCTACCAAATGCGCCATCGGACCAGTCAAAAATAATGACCTAGTCAAGACTCTGCTAGGCCTGGAAAGATACGTCTTATACGATTGACCGCATCCGTGGAACAGTGGCTAAGCCTTTCGGGTATAAAAACACGGAGGTCGTGGGTTCGATTCCCGCCTTGGGTCTAGTTGGTGGTAAGGCTTTTTCACCTCAAATCTACTTCTAATTCTCACAAATCTACCACCCCCGCAGGTGCAATCCGCCATAACAACTCTGGCTGTGTTCCGGCAATATTTATGTAGGAGCCAGTACATTTGAAATGAATCAGATGCATCTACAGTCTAGCAGCACATTGAAGGACGCTTCCAGGTGAAGCGTCCTTGTGTGTGGGTGTGAAGGAGAAACCGGGGGAGTTAAGTGGGTAGTGGACGCTTTAGTCTCGAGTCCCACACACAACCGCAGGTGTAGCTAGCCGGCGGTTATGGTGCATAAACGCATTCTACTCCGACAAAAAAAAAGGTTTTTTCTATTCAGAAAATACTGAGTTACGGCAAGAAGTCTGCAAGTCGGTGTAATACACCCCGTGCTCGGTAACACGCACAGTCTTTGTCAAGAAGCCGCCATTATGCATGAGTACATGGGGAGCTGACCGCGCGGTCCCTGCGAACACTTGTAGACTACACTCACACCGAACTGCACACTTTAAACACTTTTATGCACTCCACGAATTCGTCCGCGTAACATGAATGTTCAAAAATTTTACCTTTATTTTACCTTTCTTTATGACAAAAATATGTACTTATATCAATACTAGCGGCCGCCTTAAAAATTTTACCTTTACGGGGGCTTCGTCGTTTGAACCCCGGTCCCGAATATACCGCGGTTTCAAACGCACAAGGACTCTTTTTGAATTGGCCGATTGACACCGTTAATAATATCGCGGTGTCAAGCGGGAATAACGTTTTTCGACTTCGTCAGTTGACACCGCCAATAAAAATTAACCTATTCCTATGGCAAAAATACTTATATCAATATAGCGGTTGCCTCCGCGGTTTCACCCGTGCGTCGTTTCGTTTTTAAATATTCCTCCCTTCCCCCCACATTTCCGGGATAAAAAGTACCCTATGTCCCCAGGGGATAGTGTAGCTTTCCAACAATGAAGGAATTTTTCAAATCTATTTTCTATTCAATACAAACAAACATTCAAATCTTTCCTCTTTATAATTTAGTATAGACAAACTATCAACCCCAAAAACATAATACTCCCATAGCTTGGAAACATGTTAGTTCTTTGTCAAGAAGCCGCCATTATAGAGTACATGCGGGAAGCTGACCGCGCGTTCCATGCGAACACTTCTGCACCGACACTCACACCGAATTGCAAATAATAAGTTAATGATATAGGCCAGGGAAGATAGAAACGGTTTAGCGTCGTAGGCGATTTCACAACAAATGCATCGATTTAAAAAAAAATTAGGAATCTCAAGTTGTTTTACCTTTATCCTGTGGGTACTCCTTAAATAAACACATTGCGTGCTGTTTTGTCGATATTAGAGCGGTAACATCCGCATCCAAAAAATCCGCTGTTAAATAATTAACGATTGACTGAATCCCCTTTTTTCAATTTTAAATACATTGTTTACATAACAAGTTATATAATTTACTACAAAATAACATACAATAGATGAACTACATCTTCGGACCAGCATCACTGGACATTTCAACACCCAAATTGAAGTCCGCAGCAAACCGCCTTTACGTATTCACAAACACTCGCGTCGGTGTGAGCGGCGGCCTCAGTCTGACCTTTACACGAAGGGAGAGGGAATAAAACATCAGAGGAGCTCCGCTAAGTGAAAACGTCATCAAATAATCAGCGGGTGACGTATGCCCGGGCTTGTGACAGACCTCATTATGTAGTAAATATGTATGAGCGAGAGAGTGCGGTTTAATGCGAGAAAAAGTCAGGTGAAACGTACTCAAGTGTTAACGAGGTGTAAGATTTATGTGGTGGAGTCATGTAGACGTTTCTTGTATGTCAGCCGAAATAAGTCCGCTTGACTGGCGAAGTAACACCCACTCGTAGAGAATTGACGATCTTAACCGCATGTAGGTATTTTGTATTATGGTAACGTATTTGCCTAAGAAAATTCGACATTGGAATTACAATCTAGCCAGAAATGGCTAATGAGTAATTTAACTAAAAATTGCTAAAATTAATAGGACTGTGTCCACTAATACTTTTCTTATTGTCCCTTGAAGACACTTTCTTTTCGTGTTCTTGATGAATTCCACTCACTACTTATCGTATAACGCCTCGATGGTCTAGTGGTTCAAGTACCGGGCCAAGGTCTCGGGGTCCTGGGTTCAATTCCCGGGTCGAACTAACTTTGTGTCAGTTTTTTCGAACACAGCTCGGGTTTGCAACCGCTGCGGGCGCTATTAAAAACCGCGCCGCGTGAGTTCTTAGCATAAGCCGTTTAAAACAATAAAAAGAATATTTATGTCAATTAGTCCACACTGCGATGAGATGAGAATAATTCCCGTACACTAATGGATGCTGAGGTGACCGAAACCCGTCAAATAACCATTAGTAATTATACACAACTGAATAAATAAAAGTTTCATCATAAAAAGTACCTTCCATCCCGAGAGATCGTGCGTTAAACTCGTATGGACGAAGTGTAATTTATCAAAAACAAAAGAGTCAAACAATATTTTCGAATAAGAGGTATATTTTTAAGTTTTATCTCAATAGTGGGTCCCATGTTAGTTGTCTCGACATGAGTTATTTGTCACTACATTTAAGTAATTATTACTCATGGGACTTCAATGTGTTATTTCGTATATTTTATTGGCTTGAAAAATATGTATTTTTAACCGACTTCAAAAAAGGAGGAGGTTATATGTTCGACTGTATGTTTTTTTTTTTTATGTATGTCCGTCGATTTCTCCGTCAATTGTGGACCGATTTAAATAATTCTTTTTTTATTTGAAAGTGCATAGTTCCGAGGTGTTCCCATTGTCACCATGTCAGGATCTGATGATGGAATCCCGGAAAAATCAAGGGAAAACCTCAAATTTTATAGGCTGCGCCTACGCGTTACTTGTTTTTTCTGAAGCCATTCAAGTTTTTGCGTCCGATAGACATCATTTTATGTTGATGAGCTGATGATGGAAGGTACAACTCCTTAACGGTTAGGAGTTAGGGGATAATTCTTTTAGTATTGTAGGAATATGTGGACGGTTAGTTGTATTTCATGTACTTTTGCAGTTAAGGTGATGATGGAAAGTACAACTCCTTAACGGTTAGGAGTTAGGGGATAATTTTTTCAGTGTTGTAGGAATATGTGGAACGTTAGTTGTATTTCATGTACTTTTGCAGCTAAGCTGATGATTACCCGGGGATGGGCTGGTCACTAGCCAATAAGGTTAGCACCGGCTCGTCCTAATCGGGTGTGAAGGAGAAACCGGGGGAGTGTAGTGGGTAGCGGACGCTTCGGTCTCGAGTCCCACACACGGCCGCGGGTCTAGCTAGCCTGCGGTTATGGTGCATAAACGCATTCTCCTCCTACCCATGGTGCTGAACACTTAATGAATACCTAATATTATTATCAAATAATACAATTCTACTCGTATTTTCGCTATCATTATTATGAAAGAGTTTTACTCACTACCTACGTGTTATTCACACTAAAAATAGAAAAATAAACAAACTTTTTTTAAAAAAAATTAAACCGACTTCAAAAAAAAAGAAACAAAAAAAACTACCTAAAAAACTGAAAAGCAAAAAATAATTTTAATAAGACATTCATCAAATGCGCTTATTGTCTAAGCCTATTAATTAAATTGTATTTATCTACATCCATACCATAATATGTCTATTTTATATTCAGGAGCGATGAGCAAACGCCCTACATTTAGATATAAGTATCTGTGGCTGCATTGAAATGTTTACATTTTAGTGTAAACATTTCAATGCAGTAAAAGTAAAAATTAATAGGTTTTTTCGATTATCGAATTAGTCGATTAGTAATTTTATGTTCCATTCCTATACATTTAATTCGATGCTGAAATTATAACAATCGATTTGAGAATCGAAATCAACTCGAGTCTAGATTGTTTATGGATTTTAAAAACTACAAACGTCAGTCATTAATTATGACAGTACTAAACTAACTTTTACATACAGATTATGTTGGTAACTAGGGCGTTTGCTCATCAATCCTGACTATAAAATAGACATATTATCGTATGAATGAAGATAAAGTTATGTATGTGACTGTACATAATTAGTCATTAAAATACTCATGTGATTCTTTTATGAAACTCACTTCGTTCGTTTCATAAAACCACATTCGTATTTTAATGACCCTCATTATGCAGCAGTCACATAAATAACTATTTACGTGCTAGGTAGGTACCTACTAATCTGTTTGAAGTCGGTGCCAAGCCAAAGGTAATAAAAAATGATATATAATAATATTATGTATTATAAAGGGTTACTTATTAATCCGCGGACGTAGGTACGTAATCTGGGTACCTACTATTTGGCTTGGCACCGACTTCAAACAGATTAGTAGGTACCTACCTAGCACGTAAAATACAATTTAATTAATAGGCTTAGACAATAAGCGCATTTGATGAATGTCTTATTAAAATTATTTTTTGCTTTTCAGTTTTTCATAACTACTATTAGGATTATTCATAACCCTAATCAAAATCAAAATCAAAATCAAAATATTCTTTATTTATGTAAACTTGTATCAAGTATTTATGAATCGTCAATTACAGAGTGACTCTACCACCGGATTCGGAATGCAGTCATCTAATATTTAGTACTCGTAGTTATGAAAACTTTATTCAATTCTAAGTTTTCTTTTATACAACTTTTTATGTCAGAAGCGGCAAACGAGCCAGCGGGTCGCCTGATGGTAAGCAATCACCGCCGCCCATGGACATCTGCAACACCAGAGGGATTGCTGATGCGTTGCCGGCCTTTTAAGGGGGGGTGTGGGCATCCGGCACTCACAAACCAGACGAAACACAATTGTAGTCACAATTATTTCACGCTGGTGACTCATGTGAGAGGGTGGTACTTCCCCGGACGAGCCGGCCCATTCTTACTATAAAACACTAGGTACTCCAGTTGGCAGGATATAGGTGCTACACTATCTGGCAAATATTAAAATACTAGCGGCCGCCCGCGGTTTTACCCGCGTGGTTCCCGTTCCCGTGGGAATTAATCAAAATCCTTTCTTAGCGGATGCCTGCGTCATGACATCTACCTGCATGCCAAATTTCAGCCCGATCCGTCCAGTGGTTTGGCCTGTGCGTTGATAGATATCTATGTCTGTCAGTCAGTCAGTCACCTATGAGTTTTATATATATAGATGTGTAGCCCATCTGATGGTAAGCGGTCAAAGTCTATTCCATTAAGGGACACTTCACTTGAAAGCGTCAATCAATGAGCTTATCTGATCTTCTAGCTTTATATTTCAAGGCACTGAATCAAATAAATATTAAATTGACTGGCCTAATAGTGCATTTTTGGTAGTAACTCTGTCCTTTGCGACAGGGGTCTTTAATTCGAATCCCACTTAGTACAATTTATGTTTTTTTCTTTGTGTCCAGATTTTAATTTGAATTTAAATTTATTAATTAGATATAGGATATAGTAATTAACGCAATATATAAATAAATAGGTATCTCAAGAAATTATACACGGCACATTTGAATAGCTTGTACTGCCAGGCAACGGATAAACATTTATTATATACCTTGTTATTTGTAATTACAGAAATTTATAGAAACACCCAGAATAATACAAACCGACCATATTCATGCACACAAATGTTTGTACCGTGCGGGGATCGAACCTGCGACCTCTTAGTGACATAACTAATTTCTACCATTACACCAAATTGGTGTAAATACAAAAAATCAAATCACCCATGATAAATAAATAAATATCTCAGGACATTATTCACACAGCGCCATCCAGCCCCAAAATAAGCATTATCTTGTGCTATGGGTGCCAGACAACGGAGAAACATTACTTATGTACTTTTTTTGTAAATACATACATATTATACATAAACACCCAGACCGATACAAACAGACATTTTCATGCACACAAATGTTTGAACCGTGCGGGGATCGAACCCGCGATCTCTGGTGTAACAGCCGACTTCTCGACCATTACACCATGGCTCTTCAAATATGTCACGCCTAATGCCTTACCTACTTACCCTTTCAAAACACCCTTCAGCCTTCACATATTACAAGAAAGAATACCGCATTTTTCCAAAGAACAATATATCAAAATATTAATAACCCGAGTGTATACGTCACAAAGACAACAATAGCTGTAGGCCGGTAGGCCTCTACTTATGGGTATAGGCGTGTGGGAACCAACAATGGAAGCGGGTCACTGGGCTATCGATCTCAGAGTTGGGGGACTATCGGTATTAAAAATACAGATTAGTATACTGTTATTAAGTTTTTTTAAGATTTGCCTCGATGGTTTAGTGGTTTAAGTAATAGAACATGATCTCGAGGTGCTGGGTTCGATTCCCGGTTAGGGCAAAATTAATGTCGGATTTTATGAACACTGTCGAGGGTTGTGATCACCAATCTACATGAATTAGTAAAGTAGTGATGAAGTTACAGTATCCATTATTTTATATATATATATAAAATAATGGATACTGTAACTTGATTGCAATGATGAAGGGCTTTGCTCTTAAATAAGCTGGTTCTTTCTTACCAGTATAAGGTGTAGAGTACATGTATCAATTTGTGAGGATAGATGGATAACAAAAATCTTTGTACGAGGTTCATACAATGCCTTCTAGCCTTAACTTAAACACAGCTCTTGCTTTTAGTGTCAGACAACGGCTTTTAACTATGGGGGTGATGTCTAGCCATTTGAACTCTAAAATATCAACTGTGTGGTAGCTAGCCAGTCTGAAAAAGTCCTTCCACTAACCAGACTTAAGGCAAAAATCGAACCCACGACCTTCACGATATATGACCCGAACAACTAAATCAATTCTGGAGAGGCGGTCAAAAACGGCGGACATATTCAAAACAAATTCATTCCTCGCATCAGCGTCTAGTTTCCCACAATCTCGCTTAAATTAATATTCAGAGTGTACTCAAGAAAAATCTTGAAGTGGCCTTCAACACGAGAGCCTCGGAATTATCCATGAAATCTTGAGCCGCGGAACGATGGCTCCATGTTAACCTTGACTTGTGTGACGAGGTTGGAGACGAGAATACGTAATATCCGTGAACATTCGTATATGGACATTATGAATATTCATACTTGGACATTGGACATTATTCACACAGCGCAGTCTAGCCCCAAATTAAGCATAAATTGTACTTTGGTTGCCAGATGGAGGATATTATTAGGGACCGTCAATAATAATATAATAATAATCCTCCGAGAGTCGGTCAGGCCCTCCGTCTCCGGCTTGCCTTCACTGGCTGTCCGGAGTGGACCCCAAGGGGGGCCGCAGGACTCTCACCTCTGGCTTGCCTTAATTGGCCGTCCAGAGTGGGGCGTTAGAGCTATATGCTCGCAGGGTGGAAGTGAAAGATGCATAAGTCGCGAGTTGGTGAGGTGGGAAACCCCCTCGCAGAAAGCGGTGTACACCTCTCGACACCCTGAGCCGACCACGCCGATGTTGCGCCCGTGCTGCCTGCGACCCTGGTGGCCGCTTAGAGTGGTAGCTGTTTTCGGGGGCCCATCCAGTGGGAGGCAAGTCACCGTCTGCCAGTGGTAAATTTTTGAGACATTTTTCTTGGCAGACGTCCGTAGTCTCAAGCAATAGCCCAGTAACCGGTCCATCAAAATACACACACATAAACCTGGCTTTTTTACTTTTTATTTATGCAATAGTTCTTGCATCTGCCAGGGGTTGTCCTTGGATAGATTTTATATCTATGCAGAGATAAAACCTGGCAGATGTACCCATCACAAATTAGATAAAATGGTACCAAAAAGCCTCTGCGTGTTGGCTTTGGCCCCACGCATGCTTCAAAGGACCGGGTCCCCATGGACCCGAGATCTTACAATGTACCAACATAATAATAATAATAATGTTTATTGCACAAGAGAAATACATACAGAGGAGTTATAAAAATAGACGGTACAATATAGTTGTGCTTATTATGAGTTGTATAGATAGGTAATTAAACAGGGGTTCCCAAACTAGGCAATGCCTGTATCTTGGGCAACCAACGAGTTACACTTAAAGTTAATCTTAATTTTACAATCACAGTGAGGACACTATTCAAAACACTGCCCAAACCCATGACACCAGAGCATCAATTCAACAGGTTTTCGGTACACGAGTAATCTAGAGAAAGTAAGTCAATGAATCACGTGATGATTCTTTTGGCATTTTAACCCCCCTTTCCCTCACCAGATACATGTCGGATTATCACCAGATACATGTCGGATTAGCTGCTTACCATCAGATAACGTAAAAAAAATATGTTTTTTAAATCCTTATTTCTAGCTGTTAATTAATATTTATGCACGTATCCTCGTGGAGATTACGAATCAATCTACTGAATATTTTCGATCTTTAGAATATCTTGCCCATCATTCTATTCCATTTGAGTTTCTATTGTGGTTATCAAGTGCAAGTATTTATTTCAAAGGTACAATAGCCATATCAAAACCTAGGTACATTCTGGTAAGCTCAGCGCTAAGCCAGTTGAGTAAGCACACAAGGCGACCTACTTTTAAAACAGAGCGATGTCTAAATTGTAGCTCTAAAATTCAGCTTTTTATTTTTACGCAATCAAAAACGTGAAGTCAGCGGCATGGTAATTTAACATTTAGCTTGCATGTATGACATTTCCATAAACAACACGAATAGACCGCACGAACGTTTTATACATTCATTTGAATATTTTTCAAGGGAAACATCTTACCCTTTAATTCAGGGGTTTTTAACTTGAAGGCTACGTGCTTTTTAAACCCCTTAAATTCAACTATTGAAAACGGTGACGCATAGGGTATGTACTGTTACATGCTATTCCTCTTTTTATTCTTCACAGAGCAAATATTAGGTAGAGCTGCCGAATCGTGTTTTCTATACCTACATTGGGATTGGGAAGCATATCAAACCAGCTGGAAGAGTGAACACGTTGCTAATTTTTAAACTAATTACGAAGTCAAACGGATGACATAAAAACTGGGATAACACATTCCTTTGGGATAAAGCAGACAAAACTGCTATTTTAAATAAGCATATTACATACAAAGATTACTTCAGACTATTTTAATATTCTTACTAAATAATGTCTTCATCATAGAAAAGAAAGAAAATTTTCTTTGTTCTGTGGTCTTCATCGATCCCTCAGGTGTTTGGGCAACCGGCTAAACACGCTCTGTAAAAAGGGTGTTTTTCAGTCAACCATACAAGCTACCAAAACGCCAAAGCGCTTTACTTATACCACCATTTCATAATGCCATCCTTTAATCTACAATCCTCCACCCAAAAAATCTTCAAATTCAAATTAAACTCGCTGTTCTAAAACTAGGTAGGACAATAACAAACGAAATTGGATGGAAGTAAATATCCTCCAAAACCATTCTAGATTTAGAACAAAGAACTTCGAACACTATTTAACCTATTTTCACCTCCACGGACCCCCCAACATCCCCAGACGTTGATAAGTCGCTTTTAAAAAGGGATAATTAAGATAGATCGCTTAGAACTCGGCATTGTTTCCATTCGGACCTTTTCCGATAAAAGAGGCGGCCATCTTGTTGGGCTAGCGTTGACAAAATGGCGCTGTGTCAAAGGTCGGCGCCTTTTTCGAGTGACGCGTTTTGTTGGAGTCTTGACGTTTCTTTCTTTGTGAAGTAACTTTTCGATTTCGATCTTTAGCGTTGCCTTTTGAATGTGTAAGTCAATGCTTTAGTGCCTTACAGAATATTACCCAAAAACTCAATATACGCGACACACTTAAACTGTAAGACTGCTCTGATTTCGAAGCTAGAAAAACTAGAAGCTTTTACTTTTAAGCGGTCTGGGTGTTTCCGTGTATAATATGTATATATTTGTATTTACAAAGAAAAAGAATATATTTAATGTTTATCCAGGTTTATCCGTTGTCTGGCACCCATAGCACAAGCTAATACTTAGTTTGGGGCTAGATGGCGCTGTGTGAATATTGTCCAGAGATATTTATTTATTTAATACTACTTGGTGAATTCAAGAACCCAAAATGAATCGTACCCAATGTATTCCTCATCCAACAAACATTGATGGGTAAACAAACGATATTGAATATTTAATGTTACTCCATCATAGTTTCACGGCACACCTCTGAATCAATAGTCATTCTGTTCTAAAATTCATGTCACTTTTACCAGAAATAACGAAGCGTGCCTATTACTCATTCATTACATTTCAGTTTAGGTACATAAGGCTGTTATTGCAGAGACGGAAAACGTTTAATCCTACTTCCTACTAATATTATAAATGCGAAAGTCTGGATGTTTGGATGTTTAGATGTTTGGATGTTAAGATGTTTGGATGTTTGTTCCTCAATCACGGCTGAACGGATTTGGATGAAATTTGGCACACGTATAGTTTATAACCCGGAATAGGACATAGGCTATAAAATTCCTACGGGAAACGTCTCATTCCCGCGGGAATATCAATTTTGAAACTACTGAACCGATTTGAATAATTCTTTCACTGTTGGAAAGCTACACTATCCCCGGTGAACATAGGGTACTTTTGATCCTGGAAATGTGGGGGAAGGGGGGATATTTGAAAAAAGAGATTACGCGCGATTCTTTAATGAAGGTTGTCAAAATCAATGAAAGCACCAAAATCTTACTAATACTCGTAAAATAAATGAGACAGTTTTTGGATGGATAGGTATAAGTTACTATTTCATCCAAAAACTATTAAAAGGATTTGAATCTTCCTAATGCATAATGTTACAATAATTTAAGTTTTACTGTTACACAGAAAATTGTTTTTCTTAGTAGTAATATGGATACTTTATTGATAAATCCTTTAAATATTATAGTGATTGAACTATCCAGTTTCTGAACAGTTGTTCTCAATAGACAACAACATTCACAAGCCAGTGGTCGAGGCACTCACTCTAAGTGTCGATTCATAAGTGTATTTTTAAAGCCTATATAAATAAATAAAATGTTGATTAGATTAGATGTCTAACCTGAAGTAATACGAGTAGTTATAGCTTATTAAGTACATCAGAATAACAAAAAAACGAAGGAGACAATACTTTTCATTAAATAAGACATGGAATTTATGATTTATTGAAGTGTAAATAATTTTGTAACTACAACGTAATCACTGTATTTTTTTTAGTATTCAATGTAACGCTCTATTGGTAACGAAAAACTAAATAACAGTTTTTTACCTTTAGCCTTGAGGTCATCTCTCGCCGCTAGTTCACAACCCCTGGCACCATGCTGCTTTGTTTTACATGAATGTTAGAATGGATTCATAAATGTTTTTTAAACATAGTAATTACAGCAAAGTTACAGTAACTAACTTACATCTAACCCATTTATTGATAAAATAATAGTTATTAAATATCAATGTAGGTATTTGCCAGTTTGGAACCTTTAAGGTCTTTGCCCTACAGTGGGACATAAAAGGGCTTTATACTTTATTAGTAAAAAAAAGATGACGTAAACGACGAAATTAATTATTTAAAAAAAATATCAGTGACCCAAAAATAGGGTACAATTGGGAGACTTAGCTAAAAGCATTCTCCATTAGTCAACATTTCGTTTCATTTTCCGCTCCCACATTAACAGCCCGTTCACACTAGTCGTAAGTCGCATAAGACTAAAAGTCGAATGCTCTGGTCACCATACACTTTATATGGAGCTGTTCACATTGGATGAGACGCGATTTTTAGTCTAAGTGTATGGTGACCAGAGCATTCGCCTTTTAGTCTTATGCGACTCACGACTAGTGTGAAAGGGCTGTTACAGTTATTTCCGGAACACAGCCAAAGCTGTTATGGCGGCAGATTTCACCTGTGGGTGGTAGCTAGCCATTCGGACTCTCAAAGCCCTACCACCAACCAGACCCCAGGTGGGAATCGAACCCACGACCTCCGGGTTTATACCCGAGCGGCTTAGCCAATGTTCCACAGAGGCGATCAAAACATACTTACATATATATTATTTTAAATCTTCTACCACTTTCCATGGGAAAACAAGCGAACTATCCCATTAAACACCGCTGTAAGGGTAGGGTCACATGCGCACAAAAGATCCTCGAGTCATGACACGATAATGGCCATTGTCTCCTTATCCTTTGAAGGTGGAGTAAAACGAAAAGACAAGGGGGGAGCATTTGAATCCGAACAATGAATGCTTAGCTCCACTGTTTATGGCGAATTAATGTTTCATTATAACGCGGAATCGACTTACTGAAGTTGTAATCATGCTGTATGTGTGGGAATAACGATTTAAGGCGCTTTGGAATTGCCTTGTTCTATACGGTGCCCAGGATGTGAAGAATCATTTTTGTATGTTAAAATAAGGTAATGTTACTTTCTGAATTTTTTAAAGGTAAAATGCTTTAAATGGATAAAAGAAACACTTAAAAGGATCAAGTTGATGTTCATCTGCCTGTAAAAATGTGTGTAATTTATAAACATATATTCTAATAGAGAAATTAAAACGAAATACTAAGGTTTGCGATTTCTATAAGTTCATCAGATCCAAAAGAAAAGGTGTCAAAATGATATCAAACCACAATTCGACAAAACCCAAAAAAAAACCTATTTTCATAAAACAAAGTAAACAAAGCTTAAACTCCTCATTAACACAAAACATGATTTATTATCGCAACGAATTGATATTCCAAATATTTAACTATCGCAATTACACTCCATTTGTCTACTCGACAGTTCGCAATCAGTCACTCTGAATTGTTTTGATCGTTACTAATATCATCACTTTATCCTCAAGGGGATGACGTAAACAAAAAATTATAAGAAGAGAATTATCGGAAAATGAGAAATGGGCTAATATTTCAGGCTCAAAAGGGCAAGTGGTAAATTAGAGGGGTGTTCGGTGGAATTTTTAAATATTAGCGTCGATGCGAACAACCCTCGTCATTGGCTGTCTCGGTAATGAGGCCGAGCTTGTGTACTAAGCCTTACTTTTCTGCTTTAATGAAAGGATTCTGTTTCCCGGTTAAATGGTATTACATTATGTTATTTCCAGTTGGCAGATTAGGTGTTTCACCTCTTTCGCGAATGCCCTTGATTCTTACGACAGGGCATGAAACATAAACAGCTGCCCACACATCGTCGATTTATACCAAATAGGAAACGGCAACACCAGTTTTGGTCTTATAAACTTTATATTTTACAAACATATACCTACAAACTTTTCCATTATTGTTTTTTAATCTAACTGGCAAAAAACAAGAGTGACCGACCAGTTAGGTATACCAGCAGCAAATAAAATATCAGCTTTTAACTAAATAAACGTGAGAGTGTATACGAAACATGTATGTTGTAAAAACTTTATCATTCACGTTTTAATTCTTAATTTTTATTGTATAAACCTATAAACTCGTAATTTAAGCGACCTAGACAAAGTAACATTTTGACAGCGATAGCTAAATTCGCTACTTCAAATTGTATGGATTTGTCAATTGTGTCAATCGATATTGAAAGTACGGGTTATGACATTCGCTATTGCAAATTGAGAGATAGCGAACGTCATAAGTGCCACTTGTCTAGGGCCTCAGCGAAACGATCACAATTCCTATAGATTTTATAACTCTAACACCATAAGATCTCCATAATCAATTAACCTTCCTCCCACTGTAGTTAAACATAGACAGTGACACCGGGTCACTCCCTAATGTCCTCCGGGAAAGAATCGTATAATTCCTGAGACAATCCGCGGTTTTTGCGCCGGCTTGTTAGGACCAGCCCGAATCGTTGATGGCAGTTTTTGCGGACTCCCGGCCGTTATAATAAATATGATTGAAGCAGAAGAAATATTTATTAGATTTCCCATTTTAGATATTGTAGTTAGTCCCGAAATTAAAGTAGAGGATTAGCCCAACACTACACTTGCCAAAAAATCACGAATTCGGTGTGTGATCGAAAAATCCAAAAATAATATTGACTTTTTTTATGCCACGAGTGTGGCGCTTTAGCCTACGGTCCTCCTGATCGTACGCATTTACCGTCGGATGACCATAAAACCAGCATCACTCGCGCATCACCGATGTAATTCGAAGGGAATATAACGTTGGCAGCCAAAAACCAATACAAGAAGACATTCAATACGTCTGTTAAGGTCTCGGCAGCATAGTTGAAACTGCATAACTCATTTTTTTCTCGTATCATCATTCATTCTGCACCGTTTTTGGTGACGGTGAATTCATTTGGTTAATGCTCGTGGTATGGTAGACTCTTAAAATAATGTTTCTCGTATAGGTAATAAAGTTCTATTTGTTTTGTTTCAGTTGCCTGCTCTACCGTGACCGTGACGAAATGCCAAGCCGCTCTGAAGACTCTGCAAGCGTTCCCGTTCTTTAAACCGACCTGCCTCTGTCGCGAGCCGAACGTCGATCCTGAGTGCAACTCCTTCCGCGACTTCCTCTTTGACCATCCTTGCGTCTTCGTCATGAAGAAGGGTACGTAGAGATGATTTGTTTCTTTAAACCACCTTTAAACCGACTTGCCTATGTCGCGAGCTAAACGTTGATATAAATATCTTATAAACACTTGAGGGATATTTCCGAAAGAAAACAACATTACGAGTAACTAATGTACTAATTCGCTTACACTCATGGTCCTAATAAAATCCATCTTTGCAGAGAAAGACCCGTACCCAGTTGAGACTCTGCCGACCTGCACCTACGCTCTGAGCGTCTGCCACAACGAGAAAGCCTGTTCCGTACTCTTCGACCGATTCAAGAACGCCTGCAAGGCCCGCGATGGAGAGTGCCGCATGGATGATCGGTAAGTCATTTCACAAAGTCATCTCTTTTCTGGAAGACAATCACAGACCAGTAAGCATGAAAGTCATCTCTTTTTATACAAATTACACTTGAAATCAGAGGTTCGAAGATCAAATGAGCCATGATGATGACAGTCTGGCAGCACATTGAGCGACGCTTCCAGGCGAAGTGTCCCTCAATGGAATAGGCCGCAGTAGCCGCTTACCATCAGGTGGGCTGCGTGTCTGTCTGCCAACTGATGTAGTATAAAAAAACTATTGGAAGACAGCCGCTAGTCCTTCTGGACTTGATATTATTTTCTTCTACAACTAGTAGGACAAGAGAAGACCCAATGAGACGCTAGAGTTGTGGATTTGATTCTTTCCGAGTAAGTATGTTAGGAAGCACATTTACAAAGTCCGCCTGAAGTCAGTGTCTTTAAATAGGAGGTTTGAAGATGGGTCAATATGCTGCCACAAATTGAGCAACACTTCCTAATTGAGTGTCTCTCAATGTATAAAATTACGTATACTTATATAGGTACTAGAAGCTTCCACCACGCGAGACGCATATACGCTGAATTATAAGTAATGTTTTCACTTCCAAATTAAGTTCCCTACTTATTACTTAAAGGTTTAAGTTCACGTACGCAGATTTAGCTACGCAAGGTATCCCATGGGTATAATCATGGATTAAATGATGCTACGCTAACGGAGTGTTATACTTTCACATGTACCTATGTAAGCCAAATTACTTGAGCTACTCATTCGCCAACCATGAGGAGAGCGACTTAGATGTTGTGTGAATTAAATACTTTTATGTTTATGTGTTAACATCACTAGTTACTACGTGAGTAAACAAAGAATATGTGTGCCGCAAAAGTTCTGCTAACTCATAACAGATGGCGCTGTACAACAGCAAAGTACTTTAAAATCCTGCATCGTGATTGCAAATTGCAAAATCATTGTGTTTGCTCCATTAAGAGTGGCTTCGTAACACCAAAATTATTAGGGAATAGTTGTTTAGCATACATCCAAAAAAAAACTAAATTGAGGAATAATGTTTCAACCTTAATAAAAAAACATGCGAAGTAACGAAGGAGGAAATATGACATTTGACATTTGTCCAAGGAAACCCAACCTTCTCAAAAAAAATAAAAGACCCAAATAAAATTAACGAGTTGAACTAAAGCTTCGGATGAGTCGGCGAAAACAGTAGATTATGAAAATCCCGAAAACCCGTCCAAATGCGGCAGATGAATTATTTTGGGACATCGATCCAACTGCTATAAACCTTATTTTAACACGAAAGGTCACTGTCCTCCCAACGTTTGAATCTTTAAATAAACACAGCGTAGTTTTAAAATTCATTCGCCAACTCATGTGGAAGTTCGTAACAACCGGAGATTAATACAGTTCAGTTATTAATTTTACATTTGACAAGGCCTGAATCCAAGGTAAAAATACCAAGGCATTTCCACATATTTTTTTATAAATGAAAGTAGCAAACGAGCAAGTAAGACACCGGGTGGTAAGTGGTCACTACCACCCACTAACCTTGCTGGAAATGGGAAATGGACATTGGAAAGCCTCTTCGTCTTCCCTTCCCTCCCAAAAGGGGTCTCAGGCTTTTTATTTGCTCACCAAACAAAGAACAATAATTTAATGTACGATGGTAGTAGATAGTATTTCTCTTGCTAAGCAGGCCAATTTCGACTGACAAAAAACATGACTCTGCCACACCTCAAATTGCTTGTTGTTGACATAAAGGCCCACCTTTTGTATTATCTACTCAAGCTACATAATATTATCATTTGGGAAATATTTATGTGTATATCCAAAAAAGGCTGAAACGTGCACCAATATAAATCATTAGCAATTCAATTTTTTTGGTGTACGCTTAAATACTTAGCCTTATCATTTTTATGATGTGACCTGAAACTCCCATAAGGTAACTATTTTAAGACCTGATAAATTGATGACTTTGTCCTACAACGAAGCAAGACCGAACGTGCTGTTACTTTAATTTTTTATCTCAAAATGGCTGTAGCAAGAGTTTATTCCGCGGTTTTTTGCACAGAAGCCAATATTTCGTTTTTAAGATAATGTCACGCCGAAAATATAGACAACGATAAAACGTCGAACAAAAATGTCACGACAATTTCGTTTCCCATTCGTACGGCTACGTGTAAACTGGTTATGTGAAGTGACTATTGACTGCCTAGGTGAAACAGTGTTCTAGCCATACGGGTCAAAACCCAGAGGTTGTAAGTTCAATTTATGCATTTAGTCTAGATCTAGTAGGACGTAGAACGTTTTTTATACTAGGTCAGTTGGTAGACAGCACAGAAAAGATTTCTGTGGTAGACAGGCACGCAGCCCACCTGATGGTAAGCGGCCACTGCGGCCTATTCCACTGAGGGACACTTCGCTTGGAAGCGCCGCTTAATGTGCTGCCAGACTGTAGGCTCATCCGATCTTCGAGCCTCTGATTTCAAGTGTGCTGGCTCCCACATTAATATTGCCGGAACACAGCCAGAAAAATGAAATGATTTTAAGATCTAATCATACTGTACAAATGCTTACACATCTCTTTGTTATCCAGTGAGGCGTGCCGCGAAGCCTGGGCCGGACTCCGCCTCTCCCCTCTCTTCGGATGCATCTGCCCCAACACGCACATGAAGAAGCGATGCGACCGCATCTTCTCCGTGGTCAACCACAACCCGTGCGTCGGTGAGTACGCACCTTTATAGCAAGCCCAGCGCAGGTTCTGATTGAGGAAATTATAGGGGGGAACAAATCTAATAATAGGTGTTCTGGGGTATTGGGAAGTGATAATGCAAATGTTGTGTCCTAGGATACTGAGAAGCGAAAATACGAGTTTTGTGTTCTGGGGTACTGGCATAGTATAATCATGAGTACTGCGTGTACTGGGTACCACAAATTGTGTTGTGGGGTAATAGGTGCCTTTTGGAGTAACCGGTTAAATTTTCTATAAAAAGATATTATAAAAAATTTTTTTTTCAGGAAAATAACAGTTTGAAAAACTTTTTGATTGCGTAATACGTATAAATTAAATTAAAAAATATTTACCACCCCAAAAAAAATTACAATACTCTCAAAATATTTAATTAATTAAATTCCGTATCTCTAACTACAAACATAAAATTTAGGTGTACCTACTCGTATATGTGCCAATGTTTGCATCAATGTTTGCATCAAAAGAGAGTATGTTATATTGAATATAAATAAAGCCTTTATGGATATGGAATATGGGCAATATTTGCTTTTCAAACACAAGTTTACTATTTACATTTCTACCGAGAACTCGCACACAAAAAGGTTTTTTTTTTTATTTATTGTTAGTAAAATCGTGATTAAAAGATGTGGTTTCTTCAAATGCCGCTTCAAATACATTATTTGATGTGCAAGGGTCGTGGTTGCCTGTCGCTCGAATAACCATGTATAATGTGCAGATCCGGCTTAAAGGACCATTTACAACGTGCAAGGGATGACGAAACACGATTGCATCCAGTATGGAGCTCAGGGTCCGCTTCGTTCGACTATGATCCTAGATTCAACATGCCTGGTTATACAATGAAGCGATTGCCATCTGACCTCCGTAACCCTTACAAGGGAAGCCAGACCTACTTAGAACATAGTCGGGACCAACGGCTTAACGTGCCTTCCAAAGCAAGGAATCATCATTCTTTTCAGACATTCAGGTGATTCAAGCCTGCAATGTCCTAACCAAACTGGAAACAATCACACAAAGTGATGCTCCTCGCGGGATTCGAACCCACGACCTCCGTGTTTTAGGGCCCAACGCTCTAAGCACTGTGCCAGTGTAAGTGCATCGATCTTTCCACGCCGAAGGCAGAATTAGAAATTAAAAAAAAAACCAAAAAAAACACTGCCTCGGAGGCAGTTAATACAACCTATTTTAAGTATAGGATATTACTCGTACGATCAATTTAATTATTTTTTATAATAAAAAAATATATGATTACATGCGTCTATAACTCTAAATATTTAGGAATCTGACTTTTTTAGTGATGTAAATAAATGATACACATGACAGTCCAGTACGGCGGGTCCAACATTAATTTACCCCAAATTGAAAGCGAGTGCTCCCTAATTAATTTACCCCAGAAACTTTCCTCGATTTTTCCTGGTGCCCCCACTCTCTTCAAATTACTACGAACTTCCAACGATTAGAGGATGAGTTTGAAAGACACTGAGAAATGGTTGGTAAGATAAATATTATTTATGATTTGTTGACTTTTTTTTATATTACTTCAGTTGCCAGACAGACACGCAGCCCACCTGATGGTATGCGGTCACTGCGGCCTATTCCATTGAGGGTCACTTCACCAGCGTCGCTCAATGTGCTGCCAGACTGTACACTCATCTGATCTTCGAGCCTCAGATTTCAAGTGTACTGGCTCCCACATTAATATTGCCGGAACACAGCCAGAGCTGTTATAGCGGCAGATTTCACCTGTGGGGGTGGTAGCTAGCCAGTCGGGCTCTGAAAAAGCCCTACCACCAACCAGCCCCAAGGCGGGAATCGAACCCACGACCTCCGTGTTTTTATACCCGAGCGGCCTAGCCGCTGTTCCACGGAGGCGGTCTTTACTTTCTTTAGATTTCAGTTCATGGTTTAATTTTTATATTTACCTCATTATACAAAGCTATAACGACGAGCTAACATTTCGGACAAACCAAATCAAACATAATATAAGATTCCTCACATAACAGCCCTTCAGAGGGAACTATTTTCATTAGGCGAGTGTATTCGTTCGCGACCACTGTGCCCGGTACCCGGCTTGATATAATGGACCCGGTACTGACTGCATGTATCCGGAATTTGTGGGACAAGTTCACTATTCATTTGTGGGACAAGTTTAATTAACACTCGACATAGAAATCAAAATGTTTATTATTAAAACAATGCAAGTATTAAATTGTTCTTACGTAAAAGAAAACGTTCTACCCAAAAAAAATACATGTATTGCTAACTAAGCTATGTGATAGATTTTGATAAACAACAAGAAGGTCCACTTTGATAGCTTCTTCTTCTCAATCGTTCCCCCATTACTGAGGATCGTGACTCCTTAGACGGTTCATGGTCTGCCTCCAACCGATACGGTCCGTCGCCCGGTGAAGGGCGGCGCTGACTGGTATCTCCAGCTGTTCGGAAATCTGGTCCGACCATCTCTTCGGGCTGCGGCCTCTGGGTCTTTTGCCTACGACTTTTCCTGTCACCATCAGCTTTTCCAGATTGTTGGTCTCTCTTCGCGCGATATGACCAAAATAGCTCACAACACGGTGAAGGCAAATCGAGGATAGACGTTGAGCGTTTTCTATTTTCAGTTCCTTGAGGATCGAGACGTTTACGAAAACGACTTTAAAAAATCGATCTCGATCAAATAGCGAGAATGCTTCATTTTTTTTCTGTAAAGCTTATTAAATACTAAAATATGCGTCTATACGCAAGTCATAAATATAAATAACTATAATACTTGATCAGAAAGCATTGCTCGTAAAATGTTGGATTTAGTAACTGATTCTAAAAACTTAAAGGAATAAAGACACTAGCATAAGGCTGGAAGCAGTACCTCAAAACGCTAGTACCTATCATTATACCGATGACTTGATTTCAGTCATGAAATGTCTGCCCTGCAGTGGGACATGAGAAAGCTGATACTTTACTTTTTAAACTTAAATAAAAACTGTCCGATTCTAACCAACAACCCATGGCCACCGCACTCATAACGAAGTATACTGAAGCAATGGAGCCGAACTCTCAGATTCAATATAACGCTCACGTTTGATTCATTTCTTATAATCCCCGCTGAGTTCTTATTGCGAGGCGAATCCCGCGTCCCGTCCCTAATCCCGGCCCGGGATTGTAATCCCGCGGTGATCCCGCCGTCAGGGCGCGTCAACTTTCAATCTCGTGTAAGCTCTTTTAATTCTATGAATTGATCGCAACTTTTTCTTTGGGTTTTCCTCTTCGATTGTTTGAGGTTTAGGGGTCTTTTAGTGTTGTATCGTCTATACAGCGAAATTATTAATGAGTAGTGAGTAGTGTAATGACCAGAAGGTACAGTTTGTTGATTAAGTAATATGCTTTAGTCCCGAGTCTCACATACGGCCGCAGGTCTTCCTAGCCTGCGGTTATGGTGCTTAAATGCATTTTTCTCCACAAAAAATAAGATATCGTGGGTATAAACCACAAAAAATATTTTTTTTCGTTTTTGGGAACTACAACTGGCCTACCTGATGGTAAGTGGCCACTGCGGCCTATTCTGTTGAGGGGTGGTTAACCAGGAAGCGCCGCCTAATGTGTTAGCACCCTGTAGGCTCATCTGATCTTGAAGCCTTTCAAGTGCCTTTCAACTTTCCATTTCAAGTGGCTCCCAGATAAATACTGCCGGAACACAGCGAATGCTGTTATGCCAGATTTTACCCGTGGGCACAGAATATAGTATAATAGTACGGTCAACGGCACTTCACGGTAAACACTTGCAGTTCGATAATAGCACTTATGCCCCCGACATAAGAGTGGTACAAAGTCCAAAGTGTATAAGTCTGACGTGCTTTTGACTGTACCTACTAACCGTGGGTGATAGCTAGTCAAACTCTGAAAAAGTCTGTAGGTACCTTCGTTGTTTCCGATACTACTACTTCTACGCTACTTACTTTCGGATCGGACCATTGTATGTGATGTTGTCCAATATATTTTTTTACGCTAGGTCAGTTGACAGAAAGGCACGCAGCTAACCTAATGGTGAGCGGCCACTGCGGCCTATTCCATTGAGGGGATTATTTATTTACTTTCATCATATTTTAAAAGAAATTGTACGTATCTTTCTCGGTTTTTTATCGGGAACCCTTGGGACGCACGCAGTCAGACGACCCCTCAAAGCGTGTTCGTTTGTCATTGTCTGATCCAAGGTTAAGAGTTCCGTGTCATGTGAATGTTGGCATAGTCGGAAGAGTGCACAGTAAGTCGTCTTCTTCCCGTGGCTAAGCCGCTCGGGTATAAAACCCGCAGGTCGTGGGTTCGATTCCCGCCTTGGGTCTGGTTAGTGGTAGGACTTTTTCAGAGCCCGACTAGCTAGCTACCACCCCACTATTAATGTGGGAGCCAGTGCATTTGCAATATAATGTTCGAAGATCAGATGAGCCTACAGTCTGGCAGCTCATTGAGCGACGCTTCCTGATGAAGTGTCCCTCAATGGAATAGGCCGCAGTGACCGCTTACCATCAGGTGGGCTGCGTGTCTGTCTGCCAACTGATGTGGCATAAAAAAAACTGAGAAACGGGTCGAGACTTTGTTTGAGCGTGCGTGCCACGCAACGATTTAAATCTTTGGCCACGCATAGATACTATGGTGCACATATACCTATGAGCCGCGCGCGGTGCGGTGTATTAAATTAACGTACTGTGTACTATTTTTACTATGATGGTAGAATCTATATCGATTTCCGTCGTTCTCTTTATAAAACGGTAATGTGGTACTTAGGGCAGTCCCCGAGTTCATTGTAGGTTTTGATAACGCTAAAAGCTGAATAACCTCGGAGTAAAAGATTGATTATATCAATTTTTATGATAGTTTAGTTTACTTTCTAAAGCAAAATTAGAATCTTTAGGAAATTAAACCGTTCGTGCAAAGGAAGGCTAGTTGACAAATAAAATTATTTACAAATCAATGTCAAAATTATGATTGGTCTAAATAAACTCCCAGACAATGTTAGTCGTCAGCTTAAGTTAAGAATTCTAAGAAGAATTTCGTGTTGCTGCCAACCATAATATAAAAATCTATTTTGGAAATAGAAGCGGTCTGCTAGATTGCATGAAAAACTGAAATGTCTGAATCCTCTGTCGTGGTACAAGTTATGAGCGAAGATCTTATCTTATTTGTTTGTTTGTATTGAATAGGCTCCGAAACTACTAAACCGATTTGAAAAATTCTTTCACTGTTGGAAAGCTAAACTATCCCCGGGTGACATAGGATACTTTTGATACCGGAAATGTGGAGGGAAGGGGAGACCCTTTAAAAAAGATTTTGCGCGCTGGTGAAACCGCAGGCGGAAGGCATTTCCTAATAATTTAACTGTCAGATAAAAATAAAGCTATCTTTAAAATCCTACTTATAAATGTGAAAGTAGCTTTGCCTGTGTTGAGCATACATTTAACCACATATAAAACCAAATGAAGTAAATACAACTGGTCTTTTGTGAGAAGGTACTGCCTCGGTTTAGCCGTCTACCGACTTGGGATTCTATACTGAAGATGGCCATTTGGTGTAATGGTCGAGTAGTCGGCTATTACACCAGAGGTCGGGGGTTCGATCCCCGCACGGTACAAACATTTATGTGCATGAACATGTCTGTTTGTATCGGTCTGGGTGTTTCTATGTATAATATGTATGTATTTACAAAAAAAAGTATTGAAGTAATGTTTATCCGTTGTTTAGCACTCATAGCACAAGCTATAGCTTAGTTTGGGGCTAGATGGCGCTGTGTGAATAATGTCCAGAGATATTTAATTGACGCCAACATCTCGTAACTTGGACCACACCCAAGGAGTTCGGATTGTAACGAGAAACGACGGATTAGGGATTAGCAGGATCCAACAAACAAATATAAATAGAAGACGCAACTCAAATATTCCATTGCGGAAATACGAACGTTCGCCAAATTAAAACTCCTTCGCGCCTTCTCATTTATTAAAGGATCTTTGGTTTGCATTTTGCTTTGTGGAATTAAAGACGATCTCGGATGGTAGGGTAAAAATAAATTGGTTGATTTCAAGTGTCCAAACACCAAATAATTGTAGGTAATTATTGATAACCTTTTTTGAGTACCAAACCTTTTTGGACATATATTCGTAGATGACATATAAGCATAAAAAAGAAAGAGAAGAAAAAATGTAATTGGATTTTGTTTCTTGTGTTGTAAAATATATATACCTAGTATCTGATCGATTTTCGTCTGTAGTTTTATTATTTAATACTAAATGAAAAGTTGGCGTATATTTATACATCAAGAATTATCTCTTTGTCTGAACGGTTAATCTAGATCTAGTCAACCCTGACTAGCACCAAGATCCAAGATTTGACAAGGCCAGTTTTTACATTGCAATTTGCAGCGACTACCATTTGACCTACCCAACATGGAAACCAGACCAATTGGATCCTTTTTTTATGCTACTAACCACCTGATAGTAAGCGACCACTGAATTCTATTCCATTCAGGGACACTTAAACAGGAAGAATCGCTCAATTTGTTTTAGCCGTCAATGGAATAGGCCGCAGTGGCCGCTTACAATCAGGTGGGCTTCGTGCCGGTCAGCCCACAGAAGTGTAGCCTGACCAGGAAAATAAAAAACATGCTCTGGAGGCGCCGCATTAGCTATAGTTATAGCAACACTTGGTTGCTATGGTTATACTCACAAATAACTCACAATATCAATAGTAACAAGGCACGGTTGACAATTGACATCACACTTTGACAGAATAATAAATGAATGACATTTTATTGTTTTTAAATGTGATTGTTGCCACTTGAAGAAATTAGTTCAAATGGCGAGGTTTTTTATTTTATTGGTCGGGCTATACTAAACATTAAGCGATGTTTCTGATATTATAATGTCACTTAATATAAAAACTACGTTTATTTGTTTCTCATTTACACAGCTTTTTTACGACAAATTTTAAAAAAGGGACATCAATCACTTAAATTATTTCATGATGTCACACGGAAGTCGAAAATAATTTCAGTCTTTTATTACTCAGCTGATTATATACCATATAATCCCTTTTGGACAATTATGTTTAATGATCGCATACGTCGCTCATAAAATAATCATACCTACCCAAATTGAGTAAGCGTTTATTATTTTGAAAGAAAGGAAAATGTACCCAGAACTATTTCAGGGAAAATGTTCAACGGTGTTGTGGAGTAAAATCGTATTAAGTTTCCTGTAAATAAGTTTTTTAAGTTATACGATAACTTGTCAGGTGCCGACAGGTTATTATGATATAATTTCGGTGAAATGTTTGAGATGTCGGCTATTTCCCCAAAACGTTACGCATTTGATTCCCCTCACAGTACAATTGTGTACACGACTTTTTGTATCGGACTGGTGTGGACCTAGTTTATGTATGTTTTTACAACAAAAGGTAAATAAATATTGTTTAGCCGTTGTCTAGCACCCATAACGATAGTAAAGATTTTGTATAGTTTGGACCAAGATGGCGCTAAGTGGATAACGACCAAGGTAACATTAAAATAGGACTCAAAATATTTTCTAATCGATTAAATAACCAATAAAAAGTGTCAATAACAGGGGCTTAGGCTCTACAATAAAAAAAGATGAATATTTTAATCGAATTAGCAGCCTTACACATTGTTAAATTAAGTTGATAATTTACTTTAACCCCATAATTATTTATATAGAAGCCAAACAGTGCCTTTGCCTTACCAAAGTATAAATTTCATAATGAAAGCGTCTTCTAAGATGGCCGACATGGCTGGCCACAAGCGTCTTGGAGCGCTTGGCAAACTTACCGAACCGATCCAATCAACGTGAGCGCAAGTGAAGCCAGTACACAAACATATACTTTGGAAAACTTCCCCATCGCAAGTCGGTAGTCTTGAAACAAGTGCATTCACCTAGCTATGTGTCGGCCTGAAAAGATTTTAAATTTGATTTATCATTTTAGTTAAAATTAGTTTAACTGAAGCCACGTTGGTTTAGTGTTTTAATTCCTGGCTGCTGATCTCGTGGTTCTGGGTTCGATTCCCGGGTCGACCAAAATTTTGTGCCGGTTTTTCGGACGCAACTCGGGCACAGATTACTAAATAGTTACTACGTAACTACGTACTCTACGTAATAGTTAATACTCACTCGAGTTAGAGATCACCAATCAATTAAAGCACAACCAACCCGTAACCGTTCTGCCGACTTCGTATAGCGCCATCGCGTGTTTCAAACGCGATAGCACGACCAACGGCTGAGGTTCAGTTTGTGGTTTGGTTGAGATTATAGGCTCAGATACACTAGGGAACATTTTGTACCGCAACATGACGCGCAACACTCAATCTACGTGACGCTGCGACGTTGCATTGAGGCCCGCAACATGTCCCTCAATATTTCAAGGAGGATTTACGTGAAATTTTTGTCCCCGAGATTCTTAACGTTGTTGACGATCGACATGTTCCGAAACATGTTGCTTTATTTGTCCCCTAGTGTATCTGTACCTTATTTAGCGCGATCGCCCCTCTGTAAAGGTTGAGGTCAGATGGCAGTCGCACCAATGTAATAACTGGATCTGGCAAATGCTTGTTCATGTTTTACAGACCGGCCTCTGTGCCGTGATATCCCGCAGGAGAGATACAATAATAATAATAATAATAAAAAATAATAAAACCTGGCAGATGTACCCATCACAAATTAGATAAAATGGTACCAAAAAGCCTCTGCGTGTTGGCTTTGGCCCCACGCATGCTTCAAAGGACCGGGTCCCCATGGGCCCGAGATCTTCCAATGTACCAACATAATAATAATAAATATCTTTATTTTAGTGACGACTATTTTTTTTTTTTTCTCTGAGGAGAATGCGTTTATGCACCATAACCGCAGGCTAGCTAGACCCGCGGCCGTGTGTGGGACTCGAGACTGGAGCGTCCACTACCCACTAAACTCCCCCGGTTTCTCCTTCACACCCAAATAGGACGAGCCGGTGCTAGCCTTATGGCTATTGACCAGCCCATCCCCGGGTACCCCGACTCGAGAGGCCTCAAGTCAGGGTGGCGCCTACGGAGGGCCACCCGAGAAACTAGGTGACCCTCAGACTTGGCTCGAGCTACCTGTGCAATGCGGGCGTTGGGGGGCTACCCCCGCCCGCAGGTCAACCCATAGTGACTACTACTTTGTTTCGTCTGGTTTATGAGAGTGCCGGAGGCCCACACCCTCCTCCTCCACACTTTTAAAGGCCGGCAGCGCATCAGCGATCTCTCTGGTGTTGCCGATGTCCATAGGCGGCGGTGATTGCTTACCATCAGGCGACCCGCAAGATCGTTTGACGCCTCTGACATAAAAAAAAATTGGTCTGAAACCTCACGTGCCAAAGATTACTATATTCTCTTAGCAAAACCATTCACATTTCGACGACCATTTATTTACCTTTGAAAAGCAAATAACTTACGGCGCCCGTTCCAATCTATTAACATAATCACGGGTGGAGGAAGGGAAACTCCTTGTCAAAGGGAGAAAAAAAGAAATCTTCAAAAAGGTTTACTTTTTCCACAAAAATGGCCGACACAAAGAGATGAATGGAGCTGCCGTCCTTTGTTTTGTCGGTGCTTCGGCCAAAATTAATATTCGATTGATGTTATTGTATTAAGGGAATAAAGGTTAAGAGTCCTGGATAGAAAATGGAGGGGAGTGTAGTGCCGCCGCGCGGGAGGCGATTAGATCGGGTTTGTGCGCTTTTTACGGGAGATTTCTGTAGAATTATGTTCCAAAGCGGATTTTTAAGCTAGATCAGGTTAAAGGCAGGACCAAAGTTATCTGAAATATAACTTCATCATCATCATCATCAGCCTATCTACGTTTTCATTGCTGGGACACTGGCCTTATCTCAATTATGAGATACTGTGGGCCATACTCTACCACGCTGGCCTAGTGCGGGTTAGTGGAGGGGTGCGTAAGGCGAGTGACCAACTTTAATGTCAGACTTTATCAAGGCACCAAATGACCCTTGACTAGGCTTGACGACTAATATCTAAATTATAGTAAATATCAGCCGGGACCCACGGCTTTACGTGCCATCCGAAGCACGGAGACGCTTGAAATAAATGTCACTAAATGTGGTCAGAATGGTCACCCATCTATCATCTATTAACCGATCGCGGCGTGGGTAGCTTGACTTTCATTATCGCTAACGAACCACTGTCACAGCTGCGCCTCGAGCGCCTAATATAACTCATCACATCACGAACTTATTTGTCAGTGATGACACTGAACCTTATCTGTAGTTTTTAGTTTATTAGAGATATTAACATCAACACAGACTTTATCTTGGATAAGATTCGAACGTCCGACCCTAGGCGCAAGAGTTATAATATAATAACGCTATCTCCCACTCTGTAGTATTTTCAATAGTTTCTCATACAGTTTTCCTTCCGATTGTCAGTTTGTTTTCGGCGTCGACTCGCCAAATATTTGCCGCGACGTAATTGAAGTGCAGAATAACTCCCCCCAGTGCTGTCACTATGATTTCTGACTTTAAAGGGACAAAAAGATTGTATTTTCAACCTCTATTTTCTTTGATGCTTATTTATGTCGAATTCTTAATGATTTTTTTGTGAATCTGATTATACAACATAAATCACATTTTTTAACCGACTTCAAAAAAGGAGGAGGTTCTATGTTCGACTGTATGTATTTTTTTTTTTTTTTTTTTTATGTATGTCCGTCGATTTCTCCGTCAATTGTGGACCGATTTAAATAATTCTTTTTTTATTTGAAAGAGCATAGTTCCGAGGTGGTCCCATTGTCACCATGTCAGGATCTGATGATGGGATCCCGGGAAAATCAAGGGCAAACCTCAAATTTTATAGGCGCACACTACGCGTTACTTGTTTTTTCTGAAGCCATTTAAGTGTTTGCGTCCTATAGACATCACTTTATGTTGATGAGCTGATGATGGAAGGTACAACTTCTTAACGGTTAGGAGTTAGGGGATAATTCTTTCAGTATTGTAAGAATATGTGGACCGTTATTTGTATTTCATGTACTTTTGCAGCTAAGCTGATGATGGAAGGTACAACTCCTTAACGGTTAGGAGTTAGGGGATAATTATTTCAGTGTTGTAGGAATATGTGGACCGTTAGTTGTATTTCATGTACTTTTGCAGCTAAGCTGATGATGGAAGGTACAACTATGATGATGGAAGCTAAAGGGTACGACTTCTTAATTCTTATGTCCCTCTTGCGGGCTGCATCTTTAGTTGGTCTACTGAATGGTGCTGAACACTTAATGAATACCTAATATTGTCAAATAATACAATTCTACTATTTTACTCGTATTTTCGTTATCAATATTATGAGAGAGTTTTACTCACTCCTACGTATTATTCACACTAAAAATAGAAAAATAAACAAACTTTTAAAAAAAAAAATTAAACCGACTTCAAAAAAAAACAAAAAAAAAATCCTAAAAACACTGAAAAGCAAAAAATAATTTTAATAAGACATTCATCAAATGCGCTTATTGTCTAAGCCTATTAATAACATTAAATTGTATTTACGTGCTAGGTAGGTACCTACTAATCTGTTTGAAGTCGGTGCCAAGCCAAAGGTAATGAAAAATGATACATACCTAATAATTTATGTATTATACAGGGTTACAAATAATCCGCGGACGTAGGTACGTAGTCTGGGTACCTACTATTTGGCTTGGCACCGATTTCAAACAGATTAGTAGGTACCTACCTAGCACGTAAATACAATTTAATGTTATTAATAGGCTTAGACAATAAGCGCATTTGATGAATGTCTTATTAAAATTATTTTTTGCTTTTCAGTGTTTTTAGGAATTTTTTTTTTGTTTTTTTAAATTTGCGATCAAATTATCATCTCCAATCATTTTACATAGAGACAATTACGCTTTTTAGAATAGAAATTAGAAACAACTAATTCCAAAGTAATTCTACCCTGAATAGTTGTATTATATAGAATAATACATAATAGGTATATTGATATACTGCTGACTGTACATTTGTTCCAAATAGCCAAATTCATACTTGTTATAACCAAGTTAGTTTATACATAGGTTTGAAATACACACATAGTGCCATCCAGGCTCAAACTAAGCTTATGGCTTGTACTATTAATGGGTGCCTGACAACAAGAAATTCCTTCCTACCTTCGAAAATCTGGTCATAATAAAAACCAAAATCACAACAAATTGATTTGCATTCGAATACCATACACCCCTATGCTCTAGATTAATCACCTTCATCTAATAAATAGACCTTACTACCTTAACTTACAGTCCAAGAATCAAAATCTCTGGTTTGCCTGCACAATGGTAGCATCCAGATCAGTCCGCACATTAGCAGGACAAAGCAAACAGGATCGGACAAGCTTGTCGTCGGAAACACGACATGCGACATGCCCGCAGTGTTCCAGGCCAAGTATTGTTGTTCTGTTTACCGCCATAAGGCATTGTTGAAGTATTTCATTTAAACAGATTATCGATGGATAATGAAAGGGCTATGAAGGAGTTTTGTGGAAGGATGGAAGCTGGCTTACCTACTGGTCCACTATAATTTTTTTTCAAAATATGGCGGACTACCACGAATATTTTAATGCTAAAATTAGTCAAATCAATTCAGCCGTTCTCGAGTTTTAGCGAGACTAACGAACAGCAATTTATTTTTATTTATATACATAGATTTATAAAAACTTTATTGACTACATAAAATGGGTACAAAAGGCGGACTTAACGCTAAAAGCATTCTCTGCCAATCAACCTTTCGGAAAATCGAAATGCTTGAATGCGGCAAAGAGCAAACTAAAAAGAAATAACTTTTTAAAGATATACAATCTTACAAAAACACCAACCAAGATTGCATTATCATAAGTCTCATTTGTATGTTTTATTACATGGCAAATGTCCCATCCCACTTAATAATATATGAGATTGTGTAAATGCCTACGTGTGACGTCACAGAAAATGTTTTATCTCTTCCATCTCAGATTTAATTGAGCATTTGCGACATTATATGAGTCGTATAATAATAATAAAATGCTTTGCCTACATCCTGTTGTTCCGGCACTCATAACTTAATATATTTGAGCTTGAATATCTAATAAAATATAATACTTGTTATTAAATACGTTGGTTTAGTGGTTTAAGTACCTTGCCGTGAACTCGAGGTCCTGGGTTCAATTCCTGGTTCGAGCAAAATGTGTGTCGATTTTCAAACACAACACGTGTTTGTTATTACTAATCTGCATTTTGCAAGCTTGATAATTAAGTGAGTCATTGTAGTGATAACTTGATTTAAAGAAAGGCCTTTGCCCTGCAGTGAAATATTAATAAAGCTCATTCGGTCCGATTCCGACTTTGGTGGTGGGTGGTATTTTTTGCAAAGTCCTGGCAAGCTGGCTACCCCCATAGGTGAAATCTGCCGCTCCAACATAAATAAGTACACTTGAAATAAAAAGGTTTAAAGAAAAGAGGAGCCTACACTCTGGCAGGACAAGCAGTTTCTTATTTAATGTCCATCAATAGAATAATCCACAGTAGCTTACCATGAGGAGAGCTTACGTGACTGTCTACCAACTGAAGTGACACAAAAAAGAATCTTAACTTGTTTGTCAAAGGTTGAATACCCAATTAATATTAGGCACATATTATTTTATAAAACTTTTCCTCATTTATCCTGTCTATATTATCGTGTTGTTACCCTAGCTCGGCATACAAAGAAAATCATTTTCCCTCAACTGAAATTTGTTGTGTGAAAATGTTAGAATACGATGCGAACTACGCAAGAAAGAGGGCCTCTTGTTTCGAGACTAATCTATGTAAATACTTACGCTGTTTGAGCGACTAAAGATGTACTTATACAGGCCAAAAACACTGAGTTAATTATTACAAACAAAGATATAAAAGAAAAGAGTATACAAGAGAGATACGACTTTTGGTAAAATCTGCCGCCATTGATTACACACTCTTTACACAGCTCTGGCTGTGTTCTAGCCATATTAATGTGGAAGCCAGAAGCCAGTACACTTAAGTCAAAGGCTCGAAGATCAGAGGAGCCTACTGTGTGAAAGCACATTGAGCCTCTCTTTCTAACTAGCTGTCCTCCAATGGATTAGGCTTAGGCCGCAATGGCTTACCATCAGGTGGGTAGCGCGTCTTTCTGCTAAATGATTTAGCTTAAAAAATAAGAGACAATGAGCTCAATGATATAAGATCTCCCATTAATATAAAATAGAAAAGAAAAAAATTAATCGGACAACAAAAAACATGAAAGATTTTCACATGATTCTCTAAACAAAACACGATACGGCAACTCTGCATAGTATTTACTCTGTGGTCTCGACAGTATACTACACGACAGGTGAGAACGAGTCACTGGTCGCCGGGACATTAGTTTTTAACAAAGCTTCGTCGAACGACTCCACACAATGTTTCTGATAGGGTTGTCACGTACGAGTATGTGAGGTTTTGCTCGGGCTCTTTAAATGACTTTGTTTAGACCGTCTGCGTGGAACAGAGCCGCTCAGGTATAAAGCTCGATCGTGGGTTCTATCCATGACTGGGTCTGGTTAGTGGTAGAACTTTTTCAGGAACAAACTGGCTAGCTACACCCACAGGTGAAACCTGTAGTAGCCAAAGTAGCATAGGTTGTGTCACGAATATTACTTGCTATTGCAAAACTCGTACGATGTCAACGAGCTGACCCTCCGCTGAGACTTTAAAACTGATGATAGTGAAATGTCCCGCCATAAAAGCTCTGGATTTTTGTAAGAGCTTGTACACTTGAAATTAACGACTGGAAGATCGGCTACTTCCCATTTGGCTTAGGAGCCTACAGTATGGCAGCAGATTGAATAAGCATCCTGATTAAATGTCCCTCAATGCTTGGCATCATGTAGGTCGCCGCCTTTCTACCAACCTACTAAAATACTTTTAAGAAGACTCAACTGGGATCGACAACCCTACAGTTCGGTTTGACATCACGCGGGAGTCGACACACCTGGTCCAATTGCCCCGTAAGTTACCGCTCAACAACCCCCGCCCTGAAATACTCGACACCTCTCTTTGTTGCCCCTCTATTCCCTCCTAGCGTACCCTCTTTTTTATCGTAACTTGTACCGGTTTTTGGTTTTTTTAACTATTATTTTTCATCGAAGGACTCCTTTGAAACAAAGTTCTTTGTAAGATGAAAACTTTAAGGCGCTGTGCGGACGTAGACAATGTTTTTTTGGATACTAGCCACAATTTATACACTTTTTGTGTCCAATTGTATGACACGTGAGCAACAAAACGTAAGACGCTACGCCTAATGCAAATAAAAAAAACTACTCAAATTAAAAGAAAATGTATTAGTCAAGTGACTCCTGTCGCAATGGAGATCATTAGGGAAGGCCACAATCTTCATCAGCGGAAAATCATGATGAAAATGTTGATCTAAAGTATGACGCAATATTGAGCGATGCATACTGCAATATTATAATGTTCAATACGATTGATACTATTGAAGTATATTGAATGGAATCGACTGCAAAGGGTATCATCAAGTAGGCTGCGTATCTGGCTACTGAGGTTACATAAAGCAAAAAGCAAAAGATTAAATTAAGGTTTTAATTATAAGCAAACGTGTGGAGCATGGGACTTGATCTGTAAAAGCTTCTGTAAAACATGCTGCTATAAATTATTTTATGTATTTATGTATGTATATACTTCAAGGGAGAAGAATGTATGCTTGCTATAATTGTGTTTATTGTACAGATATTTCCTCAATCAGAACCTGTAAAACCGATGTTACATAAAAGACATCCTATATAGTAATAGCTTTAAGTGTTTAAAAGCAATGCATAGGTACACGCGTTATGAAAGTTACACCTTACGTCATATCAATATAATGTATATTTATATATAAGGAAAACATTGAGGCCCAACATCGAGCCTTGTAGGACACCATTATTATAATCGCCTAATTTTAACGTTATATTAATTTAACCATCGTACTTAAGATTACCTACAACCAATGACAAAATCACATTGTAAAAAAACAGTAATAACAACAGTCAATAAATAACAAAACCAACGCAACAGTAACACTACACTATAAAACGCTTTAAGGAGTACTAGACTCACTTCCAACTAGCCGTCAACGTGTTTACTTAGTTGTTTTACGTATTTATTTTAGTTTTTCTATTCTTTTCTTATTCGTGCCTTTTTATTTTCAACACTGATTAGATGCCTAGGCCTTAGGATTGACTTAGATCACTACTTTACCACACCAGGCTGTTACCTTTATGTTTCACGGACACTGAGCTTCTTTTTAGTGTACTCCTGACCTCACACACCGTACAAATGCCCGCAGTTACCTCAACTCTTGGCTTCCAACACCTTCGGCCTCAATGGTCATGACGATAGATTCTCGATGGGGCGGCGAACTATCCTCGAAGGCACTACTCTTAAGGGATGGTTTAGATCCCTTAAGGGTAGTGTATGCGGCTCGCGAGCTCGGTTGGTGGGTTGTTGGTGACGTTGTTGTGGGGCAGCGGCGACGTGGGGCGAATGCCCGCCGGACGTGCGGGCGCTCTTCGAGGTTCCCAGACGTGCGCCCGTGCGCGCCCCGGCGCTCACCCGGTACGCCGCGCCCGACGGTACGATCCTGTTGCTCACCGAGAATGGGACCAGACTGATGACGCGCGCCGCCGCCGCCAGCCTCCTGCGCGCCGCCCTCCTCTCCCCGCGCCCCCCTCGGCCCCGCCACGGTGAGCCGCCGCCGCACCCTCTCTTCTCTTCTAAATCTCTGTGTCTCTGTCGGATTCCGTCGCCTCTTGCACTGCACGCTTCGCACTGCTTCGTAAGGTAGGAGCACTTCACCATCGATGACAGGATCTGATGGTCACATTAGACCACGAAGATTTACGAGCAACTTTTACATTCTAACTTTAACTTTATCATCCGTAACTTAATATACACCGTCTGAAATGGGCTTACTGAAATGAAAGGCGAACCTGACTTCACTAACGACTTCGACGCTAGGTTTAAATTTAGCTACCACAGATTTAGCTTTTCGTACATTCGCTCCTACTTTATGCCTGCATGCTTTTAGATTACTGTTATTTCCCCTTTTTTCCTTATTTTTAACCACTCTAGACTTTCATTAGAGACTTAATTATATACAGCGAGTATTATCCGCGTTAAATTGAAAGTCTACAATGGGAGTTACTCTTTAAAATGAGCATGATTGCATGTTTTCTTTCTGCATCTTCTATTTTCTACGATCTCTATGGTTACTGCGCGGCATAGACTTGGCTTTGATAAATAGTTCGATCGGAACTGCAAATTCGAGGAGGCTTTGCTATTTTTTGATCGGGATAAAAAGTTTTATATCAATTTGTAAAATCGAAATTTTGTAATTTGCCCGAATGAGTGTCGTAAGTTTGCCGATCTCGTTGTTGTTTGGATTGTCGTTTTTATCGTCATTAGGGTATTTTTATCGATGTTTTGGGACGATCGACCGGCGCGACCTTCGGCCGGGAGTCCCGCGCCTGGCTCGGTCGTCGTGCTACCCGAAGCTAAGAGATTCGATGGATGGTATTGCAGTAAAGCTGATGACGGACGGCCGCGCCGCGAATCATACCGGTACCGCGGTGACTTCATGGATCGGCGGTATGTCCATAACGCAGGACGGGAACCTGATCGCACCGGACAAAATTTTGACCCACATCCACCGATACTCGAGCCCTCACTACAACCCCCACGGCCACCATTACCACCGCTGGAACCATGAGCCGGGGGGCAGCGAAGACCCCCTCTACGCGACCAAGACTGTCTACGGACCTGGATACATTGATGAAAACCGTACGTATGGTTCATAATGTAACGGACGTTGACTAATCTCTCGACTGCGGACTATATCATTAGTATATTCCTTCACTCTTTTTTAAATCTTATATTTATTAGTCTTATTGTAGCTACACCTGTATTCATCTTAGGCATATATTTTCGGCAAAGTTATAGTTTCTAGCAGCAATTTTATTCGATCAGAATTTTAAAGGATCTTTCAAAATTATTTTTGTAATGAATAGAGATATTAGTTAACGTCATAGCAGAAATAGGTCATAATAAAATGTTACACCTAAAACAGACAGTACAACCATAGATATCGTAATTTAACACTCACCTGAGCTTCCAACTGTACAGCTCTTTGGGACCATTCGTTGAAACGAAACACGGGTGCTTTGATACTGAAAGCACTTTACAGTAATCATTTTAAGTATTCAAGTGCTCATTTGCCCCTTTTTTATTTGAACCCCCAGTTTGGAGCACTTTAGACTAGATTTTCCACTATTAATTATTAGAAAGGTTTAGGTTTGAAACAATAAGGAGTTTTTGAGGAACAAAGTAAAGCTTTGCGTAGTCGAACGATTTAGAAGGGATCCTCCTAGTAAACGCTTTAGAACCCTTCAGACTTGCTTCCTTTTCCTTGTGGTTCACAGTAAACCGTAGACGATTTAGTGTAAACAAAGGATTTAGTAAAATGCTTAGATACAGAATAAAGGGAGGCTTTCGCAGATTTGAAATTTAAACATCCAAACATTATTGAAATATTCTGAGATTGTTTAATGGAAACAAATGCAAAGATAAATCAAGTTCGAGACACTTTGCTTTGTTCTGTTAAATAATTTCTTTTAATTTATTATAAACCAGTTATTTTAAAGTTGGAGAGTTGAGCATGATCGATCCAGTTTTACTGCTTGGATATTTCTAAATCGTACATTTTGTTTTGAACAACCATTGGCAAATCATCGTGTTTATCACATAACGCAATTTTTTAAAGATCTCTTCACATGTGTCATATTTATCAACTTTACCACTATTTGTAAATTATATTGGTCATGGCATGAGCATAATGTAATTAACTGTATGTATAATATCACTTTCGAATATTATACTTAATATGTTCTTTATTTATGTTTCCTGATATTTGAATTTAGTTTTGTTATTATTTTATCTATATAAGTATTTGTTTTATGGAGTTGGATAAATATTTTCCTTAATCTATGTATTTATTACTGCTTCATATTTGTTATTTTTTATTAGGGAACCAATGACGAAATTTACCTTTAAGATGAATTAAGATATCTTTCACAGAATTAACACATATAATACAGTTTACAGATTCGTGAATATTTTATGGTGTATTGCGTAATATTGTTTTATTACAGAGTATCAAATTCGCATTGCAATTCAAACTATCGGGTGAAATAACATAATAATTTTGAAACGAAGTTATAAAACAGGGTCACGTAAATTTATGTCTGTTTTGACAGTATCCGGACCACATTACAATATAAATAGTCTGCATTGATGTTATTGTCGTATTTACACATGCTTTCTGTGTGAACACATTTCCGAAATGCAAAATTTTAATTTACTGCGGTTTTGATTATTCGATTGTGCATCTGGGCTTTATATTTTACACGACCAGCTAAAAAGTACAGGTCAACAATATTAATTTGGGTAACAGATATGGGCGCGGTGGGGCAGGGTGGGGTGCTTGCCCCACACTGGCTCTGACCTGTAAGGTAAAAACACGGGTATAGTTTGCTAGTTACATATTCTTTTAGACTGCTGCCCCACATTTTGCCCATAGCTGCCCCACCCTGAGACCATTGTTGCCCCACCCTGAGCCCATGGCTGGCTACGCCCATGGTAACAGAATATAATATTCTACTTCAAAAGAAAAAAAATAAACCAACACGAAATAATCTTTCACGTCTATATTATTTCCAATAAAACAAGTCTAATCTCGTCATCTACTCAATCTATTCGTATTAAATAGCAAATATTAATAACATGAAAAACAACATTTCCAAAGGAATTCTCTCTGTAAGCATAATTCCTATTCTTACTCTCAAAGACAAAATCAAGCTTTATTGAAAAATCAAATCCTTATCTCTGGGATTAATTAAAATGATCCTTTTTAAGAAATTAGGGCAATTATTCACGCTGTCGTCAAGAGAGTCCAATCAACCGGTAAAATTTTTCTTCTCTTAATAACTTAATGATTTACAAACATTTCACCAATTGTACTTCTTAATACTGCAAAGCATAATTCTGAAATTCTCCACTTTAAGGAATCTAAATAGATCTTCGAAAATCGTATTCGGTAGAATAGATTTGAAACTTTCCGTTTGGTAGGATTTTATACTTTCCGTGTTTTAACCACAACCATATTACTGAATCCGATACAACTTGCAATTTCTAAACAGGTGCTCAAGTTATTTTCCCACTGAATTACTACACATAAAATAGAGCTTAATATGAAGATTGCCCCAAGTAGAAAGTTTCTTATGCGCAAGGCAGTATTTTGTCGCATATCAAAAAGTTAGGTAACTACCATATTTTTGTAACATAACAGTGTTAACAATGTTTTAACATTCTTATAGTTAACACGTTCCGGCGCGGTGGTCTACTCCAGAATGACAGTAAAATCTTCATACATTTTTTTGGTTCCTTAAAAATCGTCACTGACTCGCCCGTCCTAGTAACGTTCATACAAAACCAACGGCCACCACCGTACTGTCAATTTATATGATAGTACGGTGGTGGCCGTAATAATGCTTAAACGCTCTACTGTACACGTATTTTTGACACTAGAAACATAAGCCTCCTTTACAAAATGACAGTAAGACTGCTTTCTATGAAACTCTAATGTAAATTGGACGGCGGTCACCGTAGTGGTTTTTAGATTGATTTTTGTGAAAACGGCGGTACCCGTACTGTCATTTTGTGAATTCTACTTTTACGGCTTATGCCGCTACCGCGCCGGAACGTGTTAAGGGGGTTTTTCTGAAATACATAAATATTTAATAATGCAAACACTATACGGGAAGGAATATCTTCCGTGTTCGAAAGAAAACAAAACAAAGTTTATCAAAAATGAAGCAATGTAATATGAATCTCTGTATTTATATTCGTTCAGATTAATTTAACTGGAGCAGATTATTATAATAATAAAAAGTTTCGGAAACTATAGACTAGTACTGAATTTTAATGCTCGAAACAAAATATTTGTAATACCACGTGCACTACACCAAGAAAAAGCCGTCAATGCGATGTTTTCTTGGTTTCATTCTTAAGTAGGTATTTTTAATTTAAACTATGTACTTCACACCGTATTCTTTTTTTACGAGTCTTCCAACTGTGGGTGATAAATCTCGTTTCACTACCAAACACTTGTCTAACTCATAATTATTTGAAACTTACAACCATTTTCTATCAAACTAGGAAACTTGTCAATTAATAGATACAAAAAAAATGCTACAAAGCATAAATAATGTGTCAACGAAAAACGGTCCTTATCTATATTAAACTTTGTTCATACCGGATTCCACCACTTCTCATACCTACAACAACAGATTTTAAAATATCATCAACAGTCATAAAAATATCATTAGAAACTATTATAACTGCACATAACATACTAGGCCACCACCACAAACTCACTAACACACTCACTTAACAAAAACCAACAGAGAGGATTGGCAAAGAGAACGGTAAATCAGGTGATGAGAAGGTGGCCCTGCAATCGACCTGCCACGTGGCGCTCGACGCGTGCATCAAGAACGCGGAGTGCATGACGTCACTGACGCCGGTGCTGCAGAAGTGCCATGCGATGGAGTGCGACAGAGAGGGCTGCATGGCTGCGTTGAGAGGATTCTACAGGAAACCGGGCGTGCACTGGAATACGGAGATCGCGTTCTGCCTTTGCAAGTAAGTTTTTTGTGACGTAAGTATGTTTTTTGACCCTAATGTCTGAAATTTCATATCTACCGAAATAGTAACTATTAACCGTGACTAACACTCGTTTCTATGGACGAGTCAAGTAATTACTTAGATGAACCCATGATTCAAGTTATCGCTTTTATACAAAAAACGATGCTTTTGAATGAAGTAAGAACTATCAAAAGTAAGAACATAATTTTTGACTACTTGGACAATAATTATGTTCTTGCTTTTGACAGCCCGTTTATTGAACAAATATAGGAAATGTCTTAACCACTCAACGCCGAACCGGCACTCGGGTGCCGCATAACAATAGATTTTCTATTGTGTCTAGTAATCCGGGGCTAGAAGGATTAAACACAAGTAGGTACTTTGATTCGTCTATAAATACGATGGTAAGTAATGCTTTCTAATGATCGCAAAGAAAAAACAAGTTTCGGAACGGACTGTACCGTCTGTACCTAAAATTCGTGCTTCAAAAGAGGTTAACTTTAAGCCGTGGGTTGCCGATGCTATTAATTGTCCAAAATAAAAAGGAAAAGTAAACGCGATGAATTTGAAATGTAAAAAAAAAACTGATATAATCAAGCTTATAGACAAAATTGGTGAGACTTGTGATCACGTCTCACAACCAATTTTAGCTATAGCGACTCTTTATAATATCAAGTACATTGTCCCCATGGGTGTTTTTCAGCCAGAGCGCCTGACTTGATTGGATAATTTTAGCAGTTATGTCATGTCCTATTTTGATTCCCATTCCTATAAGAAATAGGGATGGTTAACGTCAAACGATTTATAAGGAATCTAAAAAATATACATAGCTTCTTGAGACAGCAATTTAACAAGACCATATTGCTAATAAAATCGTGTTTGGAATAATTTCAGCAATTATTGCTATTCGTATTAGAAAGAATATGATATATTGCTATGATATATGAATATAGAATGATAGAATATGATATATGAATAAGGATATATTGCAAAAATATTTAATAGCATAAATAAAATGTAACTTATAATTTTTTCCTTATTTATACCTCCTATTAGGAGTCTCTTTCAAAGACTGAATCCACTTTTTATCATTAAAAAGTGGGTTCAGTCTTTGAAAGAGACAAAACAATCCGATGTTGTTGGATTGTTTTTTTAATACTTTTTTTCCAGCTTCTAGACAAGCCGAATATGTATTTAATCCTCTGTCCCATTTTGATTCTGCTGTATCCAGTTTTCTAAAGAAATAGATAACTTTACGCCGGATCAAAACATTTTTAGCATTCTATTCGTTATGTACTCAACAGTAAACGTCAATCCTTACAAACCAACAACTTTTAATACCTTCTACTACTAATGTTACCATGCTAATCTTGCAGGAAGACGGACAACCGCGAAGACTCGTGCATGAATGCGCAGGAGCGCCTCCACCCGTCGTGTGCACAGCGGCCGCCCGTGGGCTCCCCTCTGCCCGCCTGCCACACCCTGGCCCATGCGTGCCGTGAGGAACCTGAGTGCAGGTCAGTACGAGTTTTACTGAGAAGAGTCCCAGTTTTGCTGATGAGTGTCCGAGTAAGGTCCGAGTTTTACTAAGAAGTGTCCGAGTTTTGCTGGGAAGCGTACGAGATTTACTGAGAATTGTACAAGTTATATTATCTTGCCTTGTCTTTTTTTCGGAGGGGTATGCGTTTAAGCATCTTACCTTTAGACTAGCGAGATCTAAAGCCGTGTGTGGGCTCTCCCCTGGTTTCCCCTTCACACCCGAAAAGGACGAGACGGTGCCCCTTGTCTGACTGCCCTGATGCAGCGGCTACAATATGTCTCAAAGAGCCAGTTTGCCAGTTTAACTGTTTCATCTAAAATTGGACATCACTTCAATAAAACAACTAAAAGTCAAATTTTTTAAAGGCGCTGTAGTATGCACTGTATGCATAAATATAGTAGTATAGATTGGCTGTAGCCAAAGTTCGGCTAAGAGGACCATAATACTTTTACATAAAAGCTTAAAGTAAAAGTGAATACATACGTATGATAACAGTATTCGAAGCCCAACGAATATTTGAAATTGAGTTTGAAACAGATATTGTTAAATTTTGTGTGCTGTTTATAATCGAATACTCTGGTATCGACAATGAAATTATCATGAACCAATTTCATTTGTTTCGATGACCCAGTTTAACATGTTTAGTATAAAATGTTAAATTAGGGTGGGAGCTAATAGTTTAAAACAAAAAACTGGCCAGGTTTACGGTTACGGAGCTTACAGAGTGGCAGCCATTGAGCGACTACCAAGTATTCCATTGAGGGACACTTAACTGGCAAACTGGCGCAGTGTCCACTTACCATCCGCTGTAGTTGTTATTTGGCGGTAGTGATCACTTACCATCAGGTATTATAATTGCCCGTTTGCCTCATTCTTTCATAAAAAAAACACTAGACATTATTTATTTTTACTTCCAGAAATTACAAATTCCGATTTTACTCGATTTCTGTTTCCACCTCCACCTCTCTCGACACATACATAAAAATATCTAAACCTAGAAATTCCATAACCATATTCAGTTGAAAACTGTATAAAAGCCATTCGTAGCGCAATAGGCAATATGCGATCATTTCGCTCCGATATCGTCACCGACTCACTGACCCAGATCATACGTGGCTTATGCGGAGTTTAGTTCATTGTTTAATGGGCTTATAGGTGGAATTCAAATGGTTAACACCTACATTTTTGAGACTAAGGAAATTCTTACCTTTGACTAATTAAGTAAAGTTAATACTTTAGGCTTAGGTATTAATATACTGCAGGGCAAAGGCCATCCTTGAAATAAATTTATAGTTACAATGATGGGTCAGTACCCATCAGTAAAGTATTATGAGT
The DNA here is from genome assembly GCA_949319885.1 of Mecyna flavalis. Lineage (NCBI taxonomy): Eukaryota > Metazoa > Arthropoda > Insecta > Lepidoptera > Crambidae > Mecyna > Mecyna flavalis. The sequence goes on along the minus strand of OX439419.1, from coordinate 6,126,553 downwards.
AATATCCGTAGGCCAGTCTAATCACCACGCTTGCCAAATGTGGATTGGTGATCACAAACCCGAGCTGTGTCCGAAAAAATCAAAACAAAGTTTGCTCGACCCGGGATTGGAACCCAGGACCCCGACATTTCGGCCTGGTACTTAAACCAAACAAAATCTCTTTGTATAGGTACTGAGAAAAGGGTTAAGAATTTGTTTGAGTGTGTGCGGCGACGCGTAGATACAGGTACCGGCAAACTTCTTAAATATCGGGTGGCAATTGCGCAGAACACGAATTTTGACACGCCTACGCGCTATTGGTCAGAAGCATACCTCTGTTCGGGAGATTCGCGCGCGCTATTGGTCACGCGCATTTTCACATAGGTAAGCGAACTTTCCCCCTCTCCGTCAACCGATGTTCAACAAGTTTGCCTGTACCTGTACTCGTTCAATTATTCCAGAACCTTTCACACCCACCTTATTAGTTGTTTATAAATTATATTGCAAACTAAACTATTATCACAAATTAACGTATATTCTAAACGGTTCGTGTGAAGTGAGGTGAGTAACATACGTCTATATCAATTCATTACTGCAACGCGTGAATTCAATTGTGCATTTGGGAAACTGCAGAGCTATGCTGTGTCCGTCGGTAGCCGTTGGTAGGGTGACCATGGCTTTATTTTTAGTATAGATAGCGGACACTTTCTTAAAAATGTTCAAAGGCAATCTCTAATCGGTGATACGTTCCCTTTTTGCCCCCTTTAATAATAAAATAGACTGATTTTATTTAAATGACCCAATGGATGGCAAAGGCCTCTATCATTAAAATGAAATTATCGTCATAATAATGGGTGCTAGAGTTGCTTGGTTTAGGGCTCGATAGAACTGTGTAGAAATGTCCAACTTGTCCAAGGACATCATTGTCATAATTTTAGCCGAAAGACTTCCGCTGCTTTGTTTATACCACATCAGTTGGCAGACAGACTCACAGCCCACCTAGTGGTAAGCGGTCACTGCTGCCTATTCTATTGAGGGACACTTCATCAGGAAGCGTCGCTTAATGTGCTGCCAGACTGTAGACTCCTCGGATCTTCGAGCATTCAATTTCAGTCCTCCCACATTTATATTGCCGGAACACAGCCAGAGCTGTTAGGGCGGCAGATTTCACCTGTGGAGGTGGTAGCTAGCCAGTCGGACTCTGAAAAAGTTCTACCACCAACCAAACTGCTGGACTATATATGTCCTTTTTTTAGTTTCTTTTAATGCTTCGAATAGTTTTTCGAACATAAAATAATAAAAAAGCAGCAGTGTGGTCACCCCAGGCATAAACAGTTCACGAGCGCGCTACAAACGAGTATCTGAATTTATTTGACTGGAAGCTTGAATGGAGCCGAGAATATTCCTCGCCCCAGCTCGTCTGAACATGTCGGAGAACCGTGACGACTATATACAAAAATACTGTATTTCAATGTTAAAATATGTATGTGACAAATTGACGATCAATTTGGTTAAAATTTGACAGATCAGCAGTTTTTTTTAGTTATACCGAATGTGAAAGGAATGACAAATCTCACTAATAATCACTAAATTCTTCTTTGTATATATTTTTAATGTTGTAAAAAGTGAATATTGTAAATTAATATTAAATGCCTAATATCAAGAAAGAAAACAAAAATTGGACCAAAAAAAAACTGGCTTCAAAGAAAGACTGCACATAAAAGTAAAAAAATATTATGTCATCTGATGAGCCAGCAGGCTCTTTTCTGTTCCACATAAGAAGTCCTCTAGCCGCTATATTGGTAGGTACTACTGTTTTTCAATACTTTCAATCTGTTTTTTGACAGATTTACAAAGCGTAGGCAATGCTGCCAATATAGCGGCTAAAGGACAATTACTTATGTGGAACAGAGTGTAATCATAAACCGGAACTGTGTCCAAAAAATTCAAAGTTTGCTCGATCCGGGAATTGAACTCAGGACCCCGAGATCAGGACCTCGGTACTTGAACCAGTAGAAATTGAATGAAATAATTTAAAATGAAATGATTTATTTCTGCTATGGATTTATAAAAAATAAAATTTTTTTTAGCCTACCAGCCAGACATAGATCATGGAATGGATGTGCTTTTTTTGTTAAATTTTTGTTTAATTGATCCAGCTGCACTAACCGCATTGCTACATTTAGAAATTACTCTTTCATTGTTCAAGCTTAGGCTAACAATAAAACTATTATACAACATTCGGGTCGTACAAAGCCTGTTTAAGCAGCTTTTGTTAGTAGAGGGTTCAACGATGAAGCTTAAAAAAGTGATTATGTAGATTTAGTTCATATAGCTGTTTTATAACTACTTCTAATTTTATTTGGTGTAATTCAATTGAACGTCATTTGGTGTAATCGCAAAAGTATAACCTAAACTATAATAGTGGTTTAAAAATCGGCTATTATGTAAGAGACTGCGGGTTTGATCCTTCCACGGTAGAAACATTTGTGTGCAGAAACATGTCTGTTTGTATGGGTGTTTCTATCCTACTAATCCTACTAATATTATAAATGCGGATGTTTGGGTGCTTGTTACTCAATCACGCCTAAACGGCTGAACGGTTTAGATGAAATTTGACACACGTATAGTTTATAACCCGGATTAGGACATGGGCTTTAAAATTCCTACGGGAAACGTCTCCCTACCGCGGGATATTCAAAAAAGAAACGCGTGTAAAACCACGGGCGGAAAGCTAGTGTATAATATATTTGTACATTTGTGTAATGTATGTTTGTACAAAATGATTTAAGTAATGTTTATCCGCTCGACGGCTAATTATTTATTCATGTAGATTTTGGGCATACACTTACAACGTTGTGAAAAATGTTGGCGACTGAAAAGGGTTCTTCTCAAGAGATAACGACATTCCAAAGCCGGTGGAAGAGTAACTTTGTAACATTGATAGTTGACGATTCATAAAAGCATCAGATCAGGGTCTGGTTTCATGAGGATCGGTAGGATTCGTTCCACACAAAAGATCAAAATCCTGACACTGAGGGACTTAGCTAATTCTCAGAGAAACCAATCAGTCTACCAGTGACCGCAGCTAGGGTTGGGTCTTTCCAGTATTGTAACGATGGATGTAATTGGTCTTCGCATTTTGCTGTTACTACTTTAATTGACCGAAAAGTTTCAAAAACCAGAAGGGGATTTCAACTCCCGACCTCTGTGTTGTAAGTTATATAATCTTAATGCTCATTCTTTCTTTGCATATAACATGGTATAATGGGTTTACAATGGGAAATATTTACTTAAGTGCCTATATCCAAAAAAATACTGAAATGTACTTCAAAATAACTCATTGCACAGCAAAAGTTAGGTTAGGTAGGTTAACAACTTGTGCCTTTCGGTTGGGAGCCTAAGAATACCACCGGGGTATCCCCTGCCTGCCGTAAGAGGCAACTGAAATGTGCCTTCGAACCCGGGGGCGGCGCGGGAAGTTCCGCGTGCCGCCCCGGCAACGGGTTCGGAGAAGACGGCCACACCATGGCCCGTGTGGTTCGTAATGCGGCGCACATCGGCTGCGCAGGGCGCAAGACGTGCCCGAGGCGGGCCGCAGCGAGTCGCGCGAGAGGGGGTTCCGTGGCGTTATCTCCGTATGGGGGTTCTCGGTTCCCCCTCACTACGCTGAGAGGGTCATCGTCAGGTTTTAGTCGGTAGGGCCGATGTGCGAGTCCGACACAACGCTCAGGACGAACTTCCGTCTCCTGAGTGACCCCTGGCTTTAGCCGGGGGGGTCCGGCGTCCGTTCAAAAGCATTTCCTGACGCAAAAAAAAAGGTAGGTTAACAACTCACTTTTTTTTATGTACATTTCAGTATTTTTTGATGTGCAGTTAAATACCATCCGTTTATAATTAATTGAAATTTGATCAGTCATGTTGAGTTAATATAAAAAGACATACAAATATATTATTTTTATCCTTCTGTCAACAAAGTAAATTATAAACTAATTATTTTATCACAAAAAAAAACTGATTATTTAAACCGAACTGGGAACGTTTTGCATAGTTTTAGTTGAAAACAACCGATTTGACGACCGATGTAAAAGTGTAAAATTTCAATTCATGAAGACATTTACATATTCATGTAAGTGAATTATGCATCCCGTTGAAATTCATATGCGGAATTAGAAAAAGCAGTACTGAGATATTCAGTAAAATAAATTGTGAACACATGCCATTTTCCTCATACTCTGTTGCATTAATAAGTATGTAAAATCATCTTGATCTTCAAGGATAAAAGAAAGAAAACGCAGACTAGGTACTTCATGTTTATTCAATTAAGAAAGAGATAATATTTGGATTTGTCTACATCATTTACATTTCCCAGTATATTCAACAATATTGAATATACTGGGTTGATCTGGCTTGGACGAAACACAGGCCGTGATATTAAGAAAGCCCCACTACTATGTCATAATAGGAGACCTATTATTACTTTGATTCTCATCCTTAAAGAGAAATAATATAATTTTGGGCAAGTTTCACTAACTTCTCTTCTTCTTGTCTCACACTTTTATAATTTTTCCAAAAATAAGAGAACATCGTTGATAACTGGCTTATTAATTCTCAGGAACTAACCAGAATGTGTGTAAACCACAAAATATTGTCTCAAATCAACACATCCTAAGAATAAATATCGACATAATAAATATTCATCGATATATCGAACAAGTAACAACTCTAGCAAATTAGTGAGACTAATTGATTTTGGTCCCATCGTCCTGACAGCCACAAACCCAGGCAATCCATTGGGATGTTGAACTGTGCAAAGATATATCTGGAAACAGTTACATACTCAATTAATGTTACACTTTCAGCATACCGACATTACCGACATTGATATTGGTTTAAATAGTTAAAGGTCTGTAATGCCTCCGTGGTACAGTGGTTAGAGCGTTGGACTCTAAAACCCGGAGGTCGTGGGTTCGAATCCCGCAGGGAGCATCACTTTTGTGTGTTTGTTTCCAGTTTGGTTAGGAGATTGCAGGCTTGAATCACCTGAATGTCTGAAAAGAATGATGATTCCGTGCTTCGGAAGGCACGTTAAGCCGTTGGTCCCGACTATGTTCCAAGTAGGTCTGGTTTCCCTTGTAAGGAGGTCAGATGGCAATCGCTCCATTGTAATAACCAGGCTTGTCAAATCTAGGATCATAGTCGAAGCGGACCCTGAGCTCCATACTGGATGCAATCGGGAATACGCTGGGATGATGATGACGAGTTAAAGGTCTTTAATGGGAAGGTAGGTATTTAAATATAGGTCCTTTTTTTCAAATAAAATCTTGGACATCCTACAGAGTAACGTGGGTTACGCAATGCAATGCCAATTATTTTTCATTATGTGGATTTTTTTTATTTTCTGTCCATTTAGGTACATTATTTCTGTCATCTGATTAGCTTTTACAGTTTATACATTAGAAAATCTATATAAATAAAAATGAATTGCTTTTCGTTAGTCTCGCTAAAACGGGCTATTCCACTTATCCCACCTAGCCATCCCACATGGGTGGGAAACTCGAAAACGGCTGAACCGATTTAACTAATTTTAGTCTTGAAATATTCTTGGAATGGAAGTCCAGGAAAGGCTTAAACGATGAGAAAATATGGAAAAAATAGGGTTTAAATTAATATGGTTTTTATTAAGAGGTTCACCGGGTGCTTAATAAAAACTATCCGAAATGACATCGGGACCCAACCGGGACCATATTAATGGAAGTAGACTACATTGCATAAGTATTTTGTTTGTGGATTATCCTATATTTTAACTAAGTTACTCTTATTAGTAGATAGTTAAGTAAATCATCATACAATATTTTTAGCTTATAAAGAATGTCAAATGCAAAGGTTTTCCCCGTACGTTTTATATTTGGTAATAAATTAATGTGGAATATTATGGACAACCCTACGCAGACGTCAGCTTAAAGCCCTAATTTAGGGCCATTCCTTCATTACGCTAACAAAGCTGAAACGCAGTGCATTTTACCACACAGCCACATGCGAATTTAGCTCCTAATACGTGGTAATAAGGCGTTTATACGCCGACATACCAGTTTTGATATATGGGTTTAATCCTACAGTAGTTAATTCGGTAATCGCATTTGGTGCGGTAATTATTAGCGTGAAATAGTAAACTAATCCATTATAAGAGCGTAGGGATGTGGCGATGATTTCGATAGTTTCTATTGAATTAGGTTCATAGTATCAAAATTGAAAAGTTCGTAACTAAAAGAATTTGACAATTTGCTAATTTGGCAATTTGCGAATTTGACGATTTGCGAATTTGACCGATTGCGACCGCTTGACAAAATGCGAATTTGACAATTTGCGCCTGAACCATCGCTTCTTTGGAAAAGTGGTTACACAGGTGGAAATCGAATTAATTTACATCTGGGTCTGTTTGCTGAGTCCGACTGGTTAGCATTGGAGCCATTACCTATCATTGATACCATGATTTCAATGATGGACGCCTTTGCCCTACTGTAGAAAGTACATCATCGTACATTTTTTATCTATCTAATTACCTATCAATTTTCCTCATCTATTCTTTACTGCTTTCAATAAGCACCTCTCCTTAATCTTCACAATCCTTCGCATTTGTTTCGTTTTCTTTATTATTCGTAAGATAATAATTATGAACTAAAATAACACCCGTACGATCGAGGCCTGCTCCTATATCTACTACTAGGGCAGACAGAAGTTGTTGACAACTTGACACACGATCCTATAACTACTACTACTATGACAAAAGTTGTTGACACACTTGATGTGACACGCATACTTCAATGCACAATGAAGCGTATATTCAACACAACTGTCCCACATCCTATATCTACGGCGGTAATAACCCTTAAATCCTGCTCGTAAAAAAGTTTATACAAATATATTATCCTGTTGGGGAGCAGGGACGGAGAGAGGGAAGACAAATAACGCCCTATAAGCTTGATATCTTAACTTATGAGAGTTGTTGAGTAAGACAAGCGAGTCGTATGTAATTCATGGTGTATGTTGTATACCTGTAGTGCTTTGGTAAAGGCACATTTCTTTGAGAATAGAAGGGAGGAAAAGGTCCTAGAGTAGCGGGGAACGTAGCCGTTGTAGACCCACTGCCGGTGGCACAAGACCGACCAGTTTGGTTTAGGGACTAGTTTTCTTCGAGAAGGTCTATGTCCAGCACTGGACTTCTAATGGTTGCTCATGGTGATGATGATAATAATATGATGTTCTCTTAATAATCTTAGGCACTCGACTTGAAACCTTGTAGTGAGTTCAGTCCCGTCTTGGGTCACTCAGGACCTTCCAGAACTACGCTTATTGTAATGTAGCTAGCTAGGTACCAGCCCTGGTAAAATTTATACCTTTGCTGTGTCACACTTGAAATCAAGGGCTCAAAGATTTATTATATATTTTTTATACCACATCAGTTGGCAAACAGACACCCAGCCCACCTGATGGTAAGCGGTTACTGCGGCGTATTCTATTGAGGGACACTTCAACAGGAAGCATCGCTCACTTCTGTACTTCACTCCATGCATCACCCTTAAACGCTATAAAGGCCGTCCATTTAAAACTGTCTTATAATAAAGAACACAAAAGCGCCCTTAGTTCGTCCACGTGTAAACACAGCGGCCGAGTTCACTCGGATTGACTCGCTCGCATCGCACAGCTCTCTCCAAGGTAACGCCGCGGCTTACGTAAACGGATGCTGAATTATTCCGCGACGAGATTTCTCATATTCTCGCTCGCTTCACAAATTCGAACAGCATCTATTTATTCTGTCGCTGTACGGAATTATTCAATAACAACGTGTTTTGTTATGATTGATATTGTGTGACTTGTCTGGTCGGATTTTGGGTGATGTCAACGGTTTGGGCAAGGGCAGTGTTAGCCGGTTGGAGTTGACTGATTTGACAGCGCGTTCGATAGTGATCGTGCTGAATGTCGATAAACATTACCTACTTCATTCCGAACCAGGATAGTCAGGAGAGCTTTTGTTGTTCTCCTTTAATAGCAATAAGCGTACTTCATGATTATTTTATACTTGTACAAACACTATAACTTGAAGGTATAATTTACATCTTTCATGGAATCCGAAAAAGGACTTGTGGTAGGTACAGTCAAAAGGCACGTCAGACGTAACACTTTGGACTTTGTACCGCTCTTATGTCGGGGGCATAAGTGCTATTATTGAACTGCAAGTGTTTACCGTGATGTGCTGTTGACCGTACGTTATGTGAATAATCCAGTAAATTATACCTTTGTGAACAACGATCTGGACAAAGTATTTATTTATACACACTGGATTAACAAATTTATCTGTTGACAGAATCCGCTTGGAGAACTACGAGCAATGGTGCGCAGTAGACGCCGTGACCCAAGGTTGTGCCGGCTCCCCCGCCGCCTGCCGCGCTGCCGTGGTAGCTGTCCTGGGGACTCAGCTACGCGCTGCCTGCGCCTGCAGAGGCACTGACTTCGCTCAGCTGTACGACTGTCTTGGCTGGCAGCGGCTGTTGTGGCTCAACCCTTGTGTTGGTGAGTTTGGACCTTACAATACGATGAGCAAGCGTTGAATAGGCATGTGGTACTGCCGTGGTGGCTGTTCTTGGCTCCCAGCTACATGCTGCCTGCGCCTGCAGAGGCACTGACTTCGCTCAGCTGTACGACTGCCTTGGCTGGCAGCGGCTGTTGTGGCTCAACCCTTGTGTTGGTGAGTTTGGACCTTCCATTACAGGGTTGCCAGATGTGATTTTCTATTTCTCCCCAAATTTAAAATAATTTTTCTCCAAAACGATACTATTTTCTTTAGTTTTACCCAAAAGCCAAAACCAAAAAAAAAACACCAATTTCTTTTTTTTTGCCCGTGGTTCTATGTCGTATTTCTACTTATAATAACCAAACTACTAACAATAAGGTCGAAAACTCAAATTCAGTTGGATACGGCATTTTAAATATGACATTTTCCCCTCGCCTCACCTAGATTCGCGAGATTCTGGATGGGGAATAGTCAAAAATTTTAATAGACGCGTTCGTAAATTTTTTCTCCAAACATTTCTCCAAAGTTTCTTTTTCTCCAAAATTTCTCCAGCAGCCAAATTTTTACCCAAAATTGCGAGAAAAATACCCAATCTGGCAACCGTGTTCCATTATGATGAGCAAAAGCTGCATAGATAGGCCATGAATTTCCGTACGATTTCGGTCATGGCCGAAGGATCGGTCACCTCCTAAGTCAAACAACTATAGGTCATAAAGTCCGTAGTAAAATTGGCAGGAATTTTAACATAAACATTTGCAGTTTTAACTATCTGCCACAATGACCTGACTCTTTTCTAACGATCTTCATTGTTTGATCCTACTTTCATCGTACGAACATTTTATTTTGATGGCGCAAGCTCGCGACGCTTTACTCAAAGTGCTAAAGATTTTACACAGAATTGAGTGGGAATCCCTCGATCCTTAAAAGTATCCATGACTCAAAAGGTGACAGTTTAAGTAGTGTAGTGAACCTATCCTTATATCCTAGAGGAAAGGTAGATTTTTGTATTCTGTAGAAACAACGCAGCGTGCTCTTTTAGAATTTTTGTCCAAATGACCTTACTTACTTCACCATCTCTCTACTTTCAGTGGAATCCCAAAGCGACTACCACGTGAAGACCTACGGCTCGCTGCTGACCACCACTCCAGAGACTGGCATCAACTACATGACCGTGCCCCCCGAGACTGCTCTGGTCCACCGCACCACCTTGCACCATAATAGGCATACCACCCATCGTGGTAGCTCCAGGGTTGAGGATAAGCAGGTGATTTTATGTCCTATGACTTACTTTAGTTTGCAAAAGGAAATTACTGTTTTTTTTTTTCATTAAAAATAAGTACTTACTGGATGATTTTTTTACTGTCAGGAAATTTTTAGGAAAGTGATTGTTTTTTTTTTAAATCAAAAGTGCTGGGGATTCGGTGTAAAGAGTATAAACAGTTATTGGTAACATGAACAAGTGCTTGAATCGTATCATTACGTATGTTTTTCCAGAAGGCCAATTTTGAGCATATAATTCCTTATTCAATTGGTCAACGGTTCAATCTCAGTCTCAGTCATCAACATGTGTAATTTTAGGAAATACTGTATTTATGTATTTCTGTATTTCTTCATGTTTTTAAATATTTTTATTTACACACATAAAACAAACTTTGATTTAGATTTTTGGGGCTAGACGGCGCTCTGTGAATAATTTCTAAGAATATTTTTTATTAGGCAGATATTAAAAAGTCATCATTAAAACACGACTGAGTAATAAAATTACTCGTTACTCATCCGTGTTCAGGGGACACAATTATGGTCTTTGTTTTGCATTCGTCACAAAATTCTTTACTATAACAATGAAATGACAAATTCATCTATCCTAATTCAGGACAACCGCGAACCACCCAGCACGACGCAATCAGAACAGACAGTCGAGCCGAAGATCCAGCAGATCTCCGAGCCCATCGCGGAAACTACCACCGAAACTACAACAGTGACCACAACCACGCCTTCTACAACAACGACGACGACCACTACAACTACAACGACGACTACACCGCGCCCGACGACGACGCTCGAGCCCGCTAAGTACTGCATCGTGAAGAAGCCGGATAGTGACGACTTGGCGCAGTATATCAAGATGGGGGAGACTCGACGGGTAACTAATCAGGTTTCGACTTAAAAGCTTCAGGGATTTGCTCATTTAATGTGGCGTTAATTTGAAATACATCAATACTTCCATGGATACCATTAACCAAATGATGAATAATTATATTTTTGTGCGAACATTCCTTAAGCTAGACGACAATGAAGTTACTTTATGAGAGATCCTGCACCTTAGACAACACTGGATGTAAAATTTTCAGGCAATTGATTTTAAATTTATCATTCTTATCCACTATAATCCCGTTAGCCTGTCACAACAACTTCTCCAATAGGACGCTACTGAGCTCCATCTTCAGTTTTATCTTCTATTAATAGTACTACCAATTTGAACATATCGACCTTAAATTACTAGGCTACTTAACGTCAAAGAAACTACGTATGTATTCCAACGAATTCTTCATTTCTCTTGCAGCTATACCGCTCTGCAGAACTCGCAGAGTGCACCGACCTCTGTGTCTGCGAGGCGTCCCTTCAGGTGTCATGCAAGGTGGCCTGCGTGCCCCGCGCCCCTTGCTCCTCTAGGCTGGCGCACTACTCGCACGCCGCGCCGGCCTACCAGGCCTATAGGGGACGGTGCTACTGCTACTCCGGGTCTTTTATATGCATGAGACCGAACCCTGGTAAGTGTGAATACTGAATAGTAATGCTTTATCTGCGAGGCTTTGCTGCAGGTGTCATGCAAGGTGGAGTGCGTGTCCCGCGCCCCTTGCTCCTCTAGGCTGGCGCACTACTCTCTCGCCGCGCCGGCATACCAGGCCTATAGAGGACTGTACTACTGCTAATTTACTGCTAATCCGGGTTTTTTATATGCATGAGACCGAACCCTGGAGAGTAGGGTGATTTAATGCTTTAAGACTGATTTGTTTTTATTAATCAACTACATCAACAAAGGTTGTATGTACTCGTACGTGAAAATCAACAATTACTGAGTAAACACTGTTTTTTATGATAACATTTTTAATGTAGGGCTCATAAAAATGTCCCAATACGTATTAATAAATTACTAAAGTACTTTTTTGTTTATGTGACAAACTTTACACATATGTACGTCCGTTCTCCGTCGTAAAACCTGACATTTATAGTTTATTATCAAATTAATTCTCTTCCATGTAGTAACTTGTAGATCTTTAAATGTTATTTGTAAATATTTTTAAGTGTTTTTTAGTATTAGAAAAGCCAAATGAATTCCTCTGCTGGACATATGCTTTAAACCAAGGTCTTATCTTGAAATTTAACTCTACTTTTATAAATTCCAGGAGAATACAAGCTTCCCGAGGGGGTTTACCTTCTGCTCGGCTTCAGCGCAGTCGACGAAGCGCTGCTTCGCCCGCACACAGGCCTGGGCGCTGAAGACGCTGTCCGCCTACTCCAGCAGTATCTCTACACTGTGCACAATGATGGGGTGAGTGAGAGAATGTTGAGTGCAGTATGGTATAGCATAGGAATGTGGTAGCTGAAGGATTTTGAACTGCATGAGGTCGATGGTTCGAATCTCGACGTATATTAGCTTTGTAACCATAATCCAATAGATCTGGTTCATTTATTACGGAAATCGTTTTTCTAGTTCTGGATTATTGATCACACACACATAGATGTCGTTATGTATTTATTCATGTTCAATCGGTAGCTTACAGAAATTAACACCGTTTCATGATATAAGTACTTGCGAGCACAAATGAACCAGAATCTCGATCAAACAATCTGTTGTGTATATTACGCGATGTCTTCTAGCGAAATGTCTTTCGGTGAAATAGATTTCTAAACCTCCACAACTGCCAAAAGAAGTTGGTCTTAATGTCACTTTTCAATTGTTTCCAGACGAATTGCACGCTGACTCTGTTCAACATCAGCAACGAGAACGTGATCATATCCGCGAGCGTGCCGCAGAAAGAGCAGGAGATCCTGCGGGAGGCTGGGGAAGCACTACTGGATCGTGAAAAGGTAATACTTAGATAACTTCTTTAATTTACATTATTCACATAATTTTCCCCTACGCATGAAAGGGGAAATTATGTGAATGAAGTTTGAATGAAGTCTTAGAGTAAACAAAGTCTGAGAGAGAAATTGTACGAATCAAGACACGCAAGGTTGCGCTTTCTTAATAAAATCCAGGTCTGCAAAAGGGGTTGCACTATGTTGAACTTCCTCACATAAATGACATTAACGATAACTGAAATAATTAAAACATTCACAATCTATTTTGTAGTCAAGACAATTATTTGCATATTGTAATATTTCACAATAAAGGAGAACCGATTTATTAGCCGGTTTAACCTGTTTAATCACACAATTTCAGGAGGAATGCATCGATGTCCTCAAAGAAGTCAAGTCGAGGATTAACAGCCAACACGAAGATATATCCTCGCACCTTCTCTTATCTATCTTCAAGATCGCCGAAGTTGACGTGGTCTACCCCGCGCCTCCCAGCTCTGCCATCACCAGCCACAGGCCTTACGCCATCCTGCACATCATCATCATCTTCATCACCATCCTCTACAATATCGAGACTGTCTTCTCCACCAAAGTTATGGTCAATTTTGTAACGAATTTATTCGACACTATCACTCACCTTTCATTTTCTTTGAACGTCGTTCCTTATTTTAACGAGAGATATATTTTGAATTTTCTAAAAATTTTGAACGAAGAATTTACTAATAACATCGTAGAGTTAGCACCGCACGACGCACCGGCTTCAACACAAGCACGAATCGAACTCACAGATGTTAAAGTAGGTATAAGTGAAATAGATGTAATTATAGATAATTTTAAGGAAATGATACATATCGTAAAAGCTGTGAATATTACAATATCTGATAATTTTAATAAACTTGTTGCTGATGCAATTATACCTAAATATTTTTCTAGAGACGTGTATTATGAAATTGAATGTACTACTATTACTGATTCGATGCTTTTTGATTTTGATATGGCGTCCTCTTCTTATGGGATGGAGTCCGTTAGCCTAGTGTGACTTTAGCAGTAGTATCAAGACTGAGATTGACTAAACATATCATAGTTGTATTTCGTTTATTTCCGAGTTAGGATTGGTGCTTGTAGGTCGATCTTAAAGGCTAGGTTTTGTAAATAAGTGTGTTACGCCTTTAACCTGTAGGTTTCCGTTATTTTTGTTTCATTCTGCAATAGACATGGTCAATTATTCCTTTATTATTTTTTAGATCTAAGAACCAGGGTTTGATTTTAGAACATAATTTAGCACCATCGTAAAGTTAATGAACTTTGTTTTTTAATAACAAAAAAATAAACTTTTTAATGATAAAGGTGATGTCTAAATGTCTGCCTATATCATGTATAAATATATCTTACTAGTTCGTAACATTAAAATAATAATTAATAATTAATCACATGTTTATTTTTATTCTAGAACTTTAGCAAAATAAATAATTATTTAAAAGTTATTCATGTAACATCCGGTGACCTTTGACTGTTCGGCGCGCGTACAGATGTCATATTATGTCGATTATACTCGATTTCGTTTGAACTGGCCGGGAAAAAGAGTCGATATCTTCGAAATGCAACATTGTTTAATCTATTCAAATTAATTAATATCAACTAACGTTAAATGATCAAATATAAAAACATCAACAAACAAGTATTTATTTATTCAGTCGTCTTTGGGCTCATTTCTTAAAAATCAAATATTATCACTCGGATACATATCAGAGTTTTAATATTTAATTTTTAAGAGGTGCATACCTACAGCAGCAGCATAATAACGACAACATACAAAATGCCATTAATCTATGCTCTTTTCTGAAGAAATTCGATTATGAAATCTTATTTTTAGTCGTATTGTTCTTTATCGATCAGTTAAAACATAACTGATGATTGAAAAATCAGCTCTTATTTAATTAGCGATTCTACTGCAGCACTATTTACGTAACAATCCATCTCTACCTGTATATAATAGCCAAATGTCTTACAAAGGGTTTTTAACTCTCTATGCCGATTGTGTTTAGTCCGGCTCGTCGGCATGACTGGCGCGCTCATGTGAGGAAAATCTATGAAGCTGTTTAGCTGTCATTTGGCCCCACAGGCCCCAATTATCTCTTATTTGTACTCCGTGCACAAACGCCTGTCAAAAGTTATCAGCAAAAATCTATTGTAGATGTTTTGCTTAGCTAATGGCGTAGGAATTTTAATAAATATATTTATCAATATTATTACAAAATGAAAAGTTCCTGAAACTTTTTTCACGCAATAGAGTAACATTTAGCCTCCCAGTATTGCATATAACTAGGTAAAGTATTTATACATTGCTGAGGCAGAGGCCCTAACTGTATTTAGCCAAGTCCTTTAAACGATAAACTATTATTTATTTATACAGAGCAAAAAGTGCAATTTACATTAAGAAAAACAAGAATTGCAACTTTTTTTACCCAAAAGAATTTGAAGATTTAAAAAAAAAAATTTTTTTGCAATTCAAAACAAAAAGTTTTTTACAAAACAATGACTTCTGTTATATTTAATTTTAAACTAACCAAATGCTGACTAACTTAGATTTTTTAATTTATCAAAATCTTTTTACTTTTCTTGAAGGAATATTCCATGTCTATAGCAGATACAAATCTTTCGTTTACTCTACAGATAGTAGTGGTCTGACGTAAATCGCGTTTCTGTTAGACTGTACGTAGTAATGTATATCCATCAATGTGAACGCACCTTTACACTGTGCAGTGGCGGACAGAGAAACGAGTAAAGCATTAAATTGACATCGAAAAATATTCATAAAGAACAAAGTTCATATTTTAAATTACTTACTACAAAATGAAACGCACATTCGACAAGAACGGCAAAAATCTATACTTTTATAAATTATGGTATATTTATTTATAAATTATGATTGCGTGAAGTTAAAAATATCTATGAAAAAGTTAAGAAAAAATCAAAACATTTAAAACATACTAATTTTTTATGTTTATAACTTGTGTCATTATTAAGGTGAACGCAATGTTAACGCACCAAACGTGCTGAAAAATCGAACAAAACTAGTTTTAAAATTATTTTTGTGAAATTCTATTAAACCTTAAATACAAAACTTAGCGTAACTAACAAACAAGCGTACTTGACCAACCAAATCGTCAGAAGAGTCCGGATAACGATTCTTGTAGCGAAGCAAATACATTTATTAAGAGTATTGTGATTGCAATTATTAAATCCATTCCAACGGATGGACAGCCTCTGTCGAATTATTAAACCATCTAACGTCTCATATGTTTTTGGCCGCCACTGCACCAAATTATGTTAAGTAGGAGACACTTAGATAAATGTATTTCTGGGACATTACACGATTTAGCCGTAATGTAACGTGTTGTTGGTAAAGCAAGAAGCTTTAATTTGAAGTAGATCTAGATTCTTGTGTTCTAAAAGAGTTTTAAATCCTAGTGAAGTTAGGTAACTGACGCTACTATAGGACTCTATGTACAAAGTGACTGTATTGCCTTTATATTCTTTATTTTCTATTTATTTTTTATAAAAAAATTTGCTTATTTTTTTTTCTTATTTATAAATAGGTACAAGTTTTTTAGACTCTTTTTTATATAAATGTAACGTAACACAATTCTCTCACTATGTTGCGCAAAGTTGTTCACTTTTTATGCCGTATAGTCAATAATTTGACTATATAAAAAATAAATATACCTTCCATATAACATATCACTCAACTTGTGTTGATTTAAACATACATATCACGTTATTGTTATAAATAATAAAACTAGTAAAATATATTCTGTGATAAATCTCTATTATTGAATATACTTCGTTGTACGAGATTTTTGATTATGAACACTGACACTTTTCATAAATAATTTACACGCTTCATAAAACATTTATGAACATATTCATTAAAATTGTTTCTTTAAAAACAAAACAAAAAAATATTTAAAGAAACGCTTTTGTATTTGAAATATGACGAAACAAAAATATTTAATAAAATAAAAACATTGAAAAGTATGAAAATTCTACATTTAAACAAATAAAATAATATAATTTATTCAAATAAAGAACTTTTATAGTTTTTGATGGTTACTTGTGCCGACAGTTATTTTATAATTATCAAAACTTTCCTCGTGAAGAGAGAGGCAAGAAGTAAAAAAACGACTGATAAAATCACCTATGATTGTTTTCAAAGATTAAAAGCTGTTTCAAAATCGTGATAATGGCACTTGCTAATACATAATATTGCGTTAAAAAAAATATTCATTATTAAAAAAAAGTCGTCAGATTATGTGTTTGTAGTATATTTAAGGTAAAGAATACCTTAAACTAAAAGAATCCATTGATTATGAGTGACTTGAGTCACTGACGAATATTGGGGTTCAACCCTCAAATTACTTATATGTGTTCCATTAAAATGAAATATTTTGTTGAATGAATGGTTCGTTAAGTAAAAATAAAGACTTTCTAAATAGCAGAATCATATTAGATGGAACTACAAACAAATAAAAACTCCGAAAGGCGAGCATTTAAATTGTAAAATCTAAATGTGTCATAAAAAACACATTTTTTCCAGAAAATTTGTCACGATTGTTAACCTTAATTGTTTTTGTATATTTATTTTTATAATTTCTCTAAAAGTCGATAATGTACAAAATTTATTAACCCGATATCGTCGCCGTAGAGTGAAAACCTCTTAAGTGTTTTTAAGCAAACTTTTCAAAAGGTGAAAAAAACCGCCTAGTGAAAAAATTTTGTACTACTTAGATTTTTGTTTTAATTGTTATTGTTTACGAGCTTTAGTTTTACTTACAATAACAATTAAAACAAAAATCTACATAGTACAATTTTCATTCTACGGCGACGATATGCGTTTAAAAAAATATACTTACCTACAATTTTAATAAAAACTTTTTTTAGGTAAAAATTTATCCTACCAGATTAAATGAAAGTAGAAAAAATTCTAATTATTAATTACTCAAATGAATACCATGTCAGAAAAATGTAAGAAAAGAAACGTTATTTTAATATGTCTTTATTTATAGAAAATTTTCTGCTAGCTTGGCAATTTTTTTTTTAAATTACATGTGTAAAAATATTTGTGAAAGCCTTTACACTCTGTATAATAAATTAAATTTGCACCGAGCGAGATTTGCTTTAAAAATCACTATGTAAACGAAAACTTCGCAAAGTGATTCTAACGATACATATCAATAAAGCTCAATTTTGTACCTATCGTATTTCTAGCATTAGATGTTGCAAAGCAGAAATTGGCGTACGTCTTTTATGTAGCATAGATTTTAGGAAATACGTAGATATATTTAAAAATAAATTTATAAATGAAAATAGGAAGAAAATATTTCTAAATTGTTTCTGTTGTAGATGTGAAGGAGGATTCGTATTTTTTTTATATATAATTGCTAAAATTTTATATAAAAGTTTAAATAAATGTGTATGTACATTCTGTTCTTCATTTTTACGATGTTAAATTTTTAAATTATAGAATAGAAAACTGAATGGTTCATTGAGAAGGACGTCCTTTTACTCGGTACATTAAAATAATAAATATTAAAAAAATAAAAAATATATATTCGTGCACTTGCCACATGCCTTCCATGTATATAAGTTAAAGAGAAATAGTTATAACGTCATACATGCAGAGAAAGTGTTAAATGAAATAATTCGAAAGTGTATAGAATACTGCACTTTGATCAACTAATAAGATTATTGTAATTATTGATGTATTAATAACGTTGTTACTTTTTCTAGCGAATGACTAAAAGTGGGAAAATTTACAAAATAAGATGATGAAATGGAAAAAAAAAACGTTTTGGTTGGACGACCAACCTTGAAATAAATTATTAGTACTTACATACCTACCAAGAATAAATATTGGTACATTTATTAGCTAGACAGAATGAGGTTTATTAAATGTACCAGAATTTATCTGCGACTAAAGGCTGTTTTTTTTTTAAATTTTAATAAATCAACCAGTGCTTTAAAATATTATTTTAAATTTTAAATCACTGTTTCTCTTGGTCTCTATTGCAACTTTCCTATCAAAAGTTATGCATATAATTATATAACTTATTTTTTAATATAATTAGGAATATTAAAAGTTTAAAAGTAAAACAAATCTTGTTTGTTAAACAAAAACTTTAACATATTATGATGCATAGAATTTGTGACAGAATAATCTACCTTCCCATTAAATTTCAATAAGAAGGAATTATCCTATTCCACTTTTCGTCATTCACTAATTATTATTTTTAATTTCAGCATAGATGTGTTAAAATTGTTTATAATATTATGCTCTCACAATATTCGTCATTGGTCATTTGATTGTTAATCATTTTATACAACACGGTTTCTCACCAAATGCCATTACTTAATATTATTGTTAATATCACGAATTTGCATTTTTTTAATTATTTGTATTATATTTTTTAATTATTTAAATTAACTGAGAAATTATTATTGCTGTGGCCAGCATCCATTGTATTGGTTTAGTATGACTTAAAAAATATTCCTTCCAAAAACACATTTTTTTATTAAAAAACAGAATGTGTTACCAAAATGTTTACCAATTTTTTTTATTACTTTTCGCCTTTTTTGGACTTTTAGAATTCGTGATATTAATACATTTACAACATTTTGTTATAAGGTAAATATTAACAGTTGTTCGACTGTCGCTTTTATGAATTAAAACTAAATTGTTGTGTGTTAGTGAAATATCTGTGGCGACAGATTTTAGTAGTATCAATGTATAGCAATACTATAAATAGTTGATTTTAAATATCGGTTTGGGGAGATACTCTACAAACAAATCCATACTAAGTTTCACAGCATTTATTCTTGTTTCTAAGATCGACTATCTTATGATATTTTTTAATATCTTTTACAAACGGAAAAGTAGATAAAATTATCTCGTGCTACAGCAATCAGATAATGCTTTAAAAATCTAGTTTGAAAAATATAACTTTAATATTATTCAATCCTACTCTTAGCCAATCTTTAAAACGTAAAACTAAACAGGTCCAAAAATACGTTACGCAGGTGTTTTTTTTCTTCAAATCGTATTATTCGTATCTTTTTCTTGTGGATTAGGAAGTAAATCTAGCTCAGTAGAGGTCAAATTCAAGAATTTTTATAACATTGTTTGTTATTACTTTAACAAACAATGTTATAAAAATTAAAATCGATTCTAATTTAAAGACTAAGTCTTGGATTCTGAATAGAAAGATGCATATAAGTATATTTTTTTCTTTAAGACTTTTTTAGGCACAATGTTTTGAAATGCGTTGAGGGGTCCATAAAAGTTGTCAACTTTGTTATGGCTATATACCTATAAGCATAAAAAGTATCTGTTTTTTAAATCCTAGAAATGAGTTACATACCCTCACCCTCAGTCGGGGTCAGAGGTGGTGTGTGGGAAATGGCAGAGTTTACCCAATAAATAAACACTAAACACCAGGGTTTTGAATTTTAATTCTAGCCTTAAAGGAAACGGGTGAATTAAAAGTACCCCTTCAACAAATCCCATTAAACTTTGATTAAACTAGCTATATAGTACAACGTGTTAAGTTAAATGCGCAAAACTTTAGACACCCCAAATGATTTTTAATTCAATTTTATTAACCTTATTGTGAAGGAAAAACAACATAAAAAATTCAAAGGTTGTATGAGCTGTTTTAGTTTCACTGGCAATTTTAATAAATAGACAGGGCAACATATTTTTTGAAAAATGTGATTATATTTAAAAAAAAATAATAGATTCTACTCTCATTCTGATCAAACTAATTTCAGGTTTTGCGCATTTAACTTAACATATTGTATAGCCAGATATACATAGACTTGAAAATAAGAGATTGTTTTTCGATTTTAAGTTCTTCAGAAAATATTCTTTAATTTAATACTAATAATGTAAATAACACTTTTCATAAGCTTTTAAAACTTGTCGTACACTTCCCAAACCGATACTGAAAATGTAATAAAGTAAAAAACATATATTGTGAATACACAGCACTGTAGTGATATGCGTAACTGAGCTTCTAAAAGATTAAATTGTTTTATACACCATTACTTATGATAGCATAAATATATGGTATTATTTACTCCTGCTCTCGAGGGCGGGTCTTCATTTTGTTGTAGCTAAATAAAGAGGTTCGTATAAAATTGTGTTTTTTTACCTTTAAAAAAAATCTCCTTTGTTGTGTAGGTATTTGAAGCTCCTATGGTCTCAAACTTTTGATATTAAGTGTACTGACCAAAGGCGGAAATCGAACCCACAACCTCCGAGTTTAAAAAATTGATTAAAAGTACGGTCAACAGCACATCACGGTTAAGGCTAAGTTCAGATGGTCGCGCGTTGACGCGCGTACGTCCTTACGCGCGTAAAGAATTCCTTAGTAAATATACCAGACTGTTCACATGAACGCGCGTCTACGCGCAGCTACGCGCGATCGTCGCTGCACCATCGCCGGTATCTTGAAGCGCGCGTGTACGCGCGTTTGCGCGCGTATTGAGTTCCTTTGTTTATGTATCAACGTGTTCAATTGACTCGCGCGACTTCTAGCGTGCAGACGTACGGAGCAGCAAAAAATGGAGGAGGATTTCGATGTCGATTTATTCATTGATGAAATAGAAAAAAGACCAGCTATTTGGGACTTAAATTGTCAAATGTCGCTATCGACATCCTGAAGTAATTAAAAAACTTTTCATCATGTCTTCTGAGTTTTGGATAAAGAGTAAAATATAAGCTTAAAGTAGTTCTATCTCTTAAAATCGGATGTACCCAGTATCTTCTTTGTCTTCGTCGTTTTTTGAGCCTCCGATACAAAATCCACAACCGGATTGCCTCGTCCACTTCCATTCTCGATGAATGATCGCGCCCGACTGCCGTGAGCTTACGCTTGTCATGTGAACTCCTTGTCGCGTGTACACGCGCGTCAACGCGCGACCATCTGAACTTAGCCTAACACTTGTGACTTGCAGTTGCAGTTCGATAATAGCACTTATGCCCCCGACAAAAGAGTGTCACAAAGTCCAAAGTGTTACGTCTGACGTGCTTATGATTATGACTACAATAGAAGTTAGTTTCTTATTGTAATTTCAAAGGGTTTTTTTAATTTTTGTTTGAATATTTACTTCGCCCAACTTCGCCTTTTATTAAAAAATTGAATCGATGGTTTCTAGATTCATTAACTGCTCAAACTGTGTGAAAACATCCTATTATATATAGTATATCCTATTATATACATATATTATATATAGTATATACGAGAGCAGAAATTTATTCTAAGGATTCTAAAATAGGTAGTAAAAATTAAAATCCATAGATACAAAATTACATAATTTATTTAACAAATTACATAAAAACAAATCAGTCTCAAACTGGCACTGCCATAACATTAGAAAGTATCCTTATACCTACCTAACTTACATTTAATATCACCAAGATAGCACGCACATTTGGTAAAAAGAGGTAACTAACTGAACACTGCCTGTTCGAAATCTTTCAAACCGAAAATGCCATTTTGAAATGAGAGTAACCGGCGGCACAGGTGTTACTTGTTAGTGTTTGAAGAGTCTGTGGTTAGGGCTGGTGGTGAGTCTACTTCTTGTCGTCGTCCTTCTTCTTGTCGGCAGCAGACTCGGACTCATCCTTGACCTCCTTGCGCACGGGCCCGGTGTGCGCGATGGGCACGGCGCGCTCGCCCTTGGCCTCGAGCGCGCGCCGCGGCGCCGTGATGGTCAGCACGCCGTCCGACGACAGCCGCGACTCCACCGCCTCGGGCGCCGCGCCCTCCGGCAGCGCGTACCGCCGCGTGAACTGCCGCGAGATGTACCCGTGCTCGTCGCGCTTCTCCTCGTGCTTGCCCTCCACTACGATGTACCCGTCCGCCGTCTTCACCGAGATCTCCTCCGGCGCGAAGTGCTGCACGTCCAGGTTGATTTGCAGCTTGTCCTTGTCCGCCTTTATGCTGGAACCAATATCCCGAGCCGCAGCTGCTAATTGTCTCCATGGCCTATAGTAGTGTTCCCTGTTCAGTGGTAAGGCGACGACGCTGAGAACATCGTCCGGTGTTAAAGCCAAACCGAAGTGCTGGTCGAGAAGGCGACGGGGACGCCTGAAGCCGAAGTCGTCAAAGAAATACGGTAGAAGAGACATCTTGATGAGATTTGGTTGTAGTCGCTCCGAAACTTCGCAAAAATCGCTTGGAAAGTTCGTAGGAATCGCTTCCTTACTTGATCGCTTGTTTCAATTTCAACTGCCGCGCTCAGTCTTCGCCGTACATAATATTTCTATGGTCTTCGCCCGCTATTTATATGCCGAAAAGCGCCATCTAGTATCGAATGGAAAACTCTAGAACGCTCGCGTACTGTGTGCTCAGCTCAAAACAAGTAAATGCATTGCCAGGGGCAATCAAATGTAGAGGCCGCAACCTTAATATTAAATTATTTATGCAAAACTATTATAATATTTTAAGCCATACACTGATGGTAAATACTACATATATTTACGATATCAAATGAAATGAAAATAAAAATTCACCAAGCAGTTGCAAGGTACCAAAGCAATATTAAAATTAATAATTGTATGTGTTACTTTGATAAACTTCCTATATATTTTACATATTCACGATATTTAATTTAACATGTTTATTCTTTTGGACTTAGTATATTTGTATTTTCTCGAAAAAAGTATTTCCGTGCTATCCTTATATTATAATATAATGTTTATAGTAAAATGGAATCTCATTACCAATATTTGTGCCAAATTTCCCGGAAATTCATCGTACCATAAGCGCGCTCTACACTTAGCCCGCGGATCGCGCGCGATGGCTGCGAAAGGGCGCGAACGCTAAGTGTGGAGCCGTTTCGCATATTCTTCGCGGTTTCGCGCTTCGTTCCCCAATTTTGTCGGTTTTTTGTTCCGCGTCAAAGGGAGCGCGAAACGCGAACGCGACGCGAACGTGCATGACTCCACACTCGCAGTCCGCGACGGTCAGTATTGTTCATAGAGCGCCATCACGTGAAACCGGAAGAAATTTCATTTTTCTATATCTCTTAATTAAGGGACGAAAATCATATTGTTAGGGACGCAGCAACAGCTACTTCGACGTCCATTTCATTCAACGTTGCGAACTTTAACAGTGAAAATACCGCAAACCATTGCGAGTGTAGAGTCATTGTTGAATTCGCGGCAAGTAAGAGGCGCGAAATCGCGCCGTGATCCGCGGGCTAAGTGTAGAGCGCGCTATAGAGTGCGCTCGCTGCCGCCAGGAGCGCTGTGTTACTTCAAATAATGACAACGGTTGACCAGTGAAGTTGAACAATCAACATTTTGTCTTTAATCCTATAAGGACTACTTTGAAACAGGATCAAATTAATCTATACCTCGACAAATTATCCTCTCAATGTCAGAAAGTGCAATTAGTTTCACGGCCCGTGAATCACTTTTGGTGCTGAAGCTGGTCAACGAGGTGGTGGTGAGTACCCAAAAGTACTTTTTGTGGAGAAATTGTAAAAGTAATTGGTGTGTAAGTGTTAATTAATTATTATAATTGCACTCATTTTAATTTTAAACGAATTATGTTACACGAAAATTCGTAATGGTAATATATATAGGTGCTCCTAATTTTCACAATTTAATTAAATATAATTGACTTTTTTTTATATTGCTTATAAATAAAATTTTAAAAGGAATCATGCATTTTCAGTAGAGTTTTATCATCTTGTGTCAGAAATACTCACTGTCAATTGTCATTAATTATTTCGGCATAGAAGTAGTTTTTTTTTATTTTCATTTGTAGCGTAGCAGAAAATAACATGACTAAGGGAAGCAATATAATAACGACATAAAAAAGCGATATTTAAGAAAAACTGATTTAAGTATTATTATGTATTCAAACAATATTTTTAACTATTTTTCTAAGTAAAATGCACGTATTATCCAATTATTTAAAAACAATTTTTATTTGTTTATACAAAATGCAAAATTATTTCTATTCTTCTATTTTTATTTACCTACATCAGCTCCGGGCCGTATCGCAACATTACCTTTATAGAAACCAATATTGAAAGTAAAAGTGAATGCGGCCCGCAGTTTAAGAACCCCTGGTAAACAATAGCGAGCGATAAGGGTCGATGTCAATAATGCCCCGCCAGGCTCCATTCTGGAACGTCATAGATTTTTCGGGTAGGTCATTAGTTTCAAGGTCAATTGTTGCAATTTGGATTGGGTCCCCTATTTGAGTGCGAAAGTTCCTAGTTCGATTATATTAGGGTTATACATGGGTTATACATAGACGTATAAAAAAAGAACGTTTTTTACGTCTGTGGGGTTATATAATATATTATATTATTTTAGTTTTTAAGTAAATTTTTTGGCCAGATAGTAATAAAGGTAAATAAACATCTAAGTACTCTACCTAGATGTTGCCCTTTTTAAATAAATAAGTTTTTTTATTAGAAATAAAAAAAGTAAAAACATACATAATACCTACTTAAATAATGTCATTTCATTTCAATACCTATGTTTTGTTAACAATATCTTTTTGTTTTGTTAATTGTCATTAGATAGATTAGATACGTCTTTGAAGCATTTTTGATGTTTGTAAATTAAAAAACAAACAGACATAAAAAAAATTATGTAGGTAGACCTACTTTATTAAGTTGGTAATTAATTAGGTAAGGTTTTTTTAACTTCCTTCGTTATTATTTCATTTCATTTAGAATTGTCGAATTAATTTCACTAAACATTATTTATAATCTGTTTACTTTAATACCTAACTGCTTAGTTTGTAACATACCTGGGTACTGTAAACTCGGACCAAATATTTCTTTTTATTTGGTCGAGCTGTTATACCTACTGACCTACTAGAAGTTTAAGAAGTAAGACATTGGTAGGTAGGTCCTTGTCAGCAAATAGCATTAAAATTATTGCAAAAACAAAACAAAAACCTCTTTAAAATCAAATTTAAAGAAATGTGTAATAAATAAAGTTTCTATTGGCCTTATCAAGCTATCAATGTTAGTATGTTTTGTAATTGTTTAAAAAGGCAATAAACTATTTTTCTTTCTTTCTTAGTTTCTTAAAAATGATGGCAGTCATTAGGTAAACCTACTCAGTTCATTTCGCAATGGTCTATAAAATATTTTCTAAGCAACATTCCACCAGTTTCTACCAAAGTCCAAACGATGAAAAAGTATGCATGCGTAAAATGCCTATTTTCATCTTGTACGGTCAACAGCACATCACGGTAAACACTTGCAGTTCGATAATAGCACTTATGCCCCCGACATAAGAGAGCGGTACAAAGTCCAAAGTGTTACGTCTGACGTGCTTTTGACTGTACATTGACATGCATGCATTATTTAATATTTTTTTTAATTGACTTAGTTTTTCCTACCGTCATTTAACTACGAAAATCATTATCCATCCATCATCAAATTATAAAAACAAACCAATAACCTTAATTATTTTAAGACCGATAATTAGGCTCAGGCCAAATGTTTTTTAATTAGGTATCATCAATTAATCAATACGATTCTTAGATTCGTAATATCACTCGTATCTACCCACCAACATAGTTTTTCATTCACTAATTCGGTCTAATGCATTACGATGTTTACAAATAACTCGTGAAAATTTTCTTTATCTGAGAATTTTCACGAATGTTCAGTCGCATGACGTAAACGTGGACGTAATTCGTAAATTATTTATTTATTCCAGCCAGGCTCATCTTTTTCACACACACATACAAACAATCAGCTGTGTCGCATGCACACATTCATAGAATTTACGCGAAACACGGTCATCAAAGCACACTTTTCTGGTGTTTTCGAGAATTTTCTACTCGACGCTAGATGGCGCTAACCGTCGAGTATAAATACGAGCGGCGTTCGCCGGCCGGCATGCAATTCACAAACAAGTACTCGAAGCGCAAAACAAGCGAAGAAGGCGATCTTTTCTCAGCGATTTTTCTCTGCAAGTACCAACGCTACTAAAACTAAATCGAGAATAATGTCGTTGCTACCATTCGTTTTGGGATACGAGCAGCCTCGCTCCCGCTACTGGCCCAGCCGTCTGTTGGATCAAGATTTCGGATTGGCGATCACTCCGGATGATTTGCTGACAGCTGTCGTCGCGCCGTCACTCTCCCCAGATTACTTCAGGCCGTGGAGACAACTGGCTGCGGCGGCTCGCGACGTCGGATCCAGCATAAAGGCGGACAAGGACAAGCTGCAGATCAACCTGGACGTGCAGCACTTCGCGCCGGAGGAGATCTCGGTGAAGACGGCGGACGGGTACATCGTGGTGGAGGGCAAGCACGAGGAGAAGCGCGACGAGCACGGGTACATCTCGCGGCAGTTCACGCGGCGGTACGCGCTGCCGGAGGGCGCGGCGCCCGAGGCGGTGGAGTCGCGGCTGTCGTCGGACGGCGTGCTGACCATCACGGCGCCGCGGCGCGCGCTCGAGGCCAAGGGCGAGCGCGCCGTGCCCATCGCGCACACCGGGCCCGTGCGCAAGGAGGTCAAGGATGAGTCCGAGTCTGCTGCAGACAAGAAGAAAGACGACGACAAGAAGTAGACTCACCGCCAGCCCTAACCACAGACTCTTCAAACATTAACATCTAACAAACTAACAACTGACTGTTCCGCCGGTTACTCTCATTCCAAAATGGCGTCTTCAATCTCCAAGTTTTGGAACTTGGAAAGTGTTAAGTTCTAGACATAGGTACTAAATGTGCGAAATATCTATCTCTGTGATTTAAATTAGGCTTCAGTTCATAATTGATGGAGGAGGAAGAAAAGTTGTTTGTTTCTAGTGCCATTTTCATTTACTTAATTTCATTGTGATGCAGAGCATTCTCAATAATTCCCAATTTTAGTCATGCTAAAGTGAGACTGATTTAATTTTGTAAGTATTTATTGTGTATTATTAAGTTTTCATACAATAAACGCTAAGTATTTTTAAATTAATTGTTTTACTTTCCCAAGAAACATCGGTTCTAATACTTACCAATAGATTTGGTAGTTCGGGAACGAGACGGCCAATGCCCTATTCCAGGATTTCCAGGTTATAAAGTGTACGTGTGCCAAAACCATATTATTAACCCTTTCAACGCCAATGTCTGATATATCAGACAAACCATTTTCGTGCCCACCACGCCAATGTCTGATATATCAGACAAAAAAAACATGATCAAGAAACGTTGTATTTTTACTTGCCTGAATGAGTTGAGTTTAACCTAATATTTTTTTGGATTTTTTTTTAATGGTCGTGGCGTGTGGGGCACCATTTTCGGAAAAAAGCGTGGCGGGGAAAGGGTTAAATTTATTTTATTTATTTATTTAATTGACCAACCAACATCTGTTTACACTAATACATGATTAAGATACATTAACATAATTACAATTTCCAAATGCAACAGACAATTACAGGTTAGCTCCACATGCATTATAATCTAACTTTACATTTTACATTTGCTTTGAAATTAATACAGAAGTGGGAAGATTTCAATTTAATTATATTTTTGTTTTAAAAAATTTATAGCAGCCTTGTAAAACTTGCCATAAGAGTCAAAATGCAAATCAACCAGATCGCTACACGAATTTAGAGATTTACATAACCTAGAAACAGGGGAATTCGAACCTAACACTGTTCTTCGCAAAGGTGGACATAAAGGAGTTATACTATTACGAGGCATTCTAGATGGTACCCTAAACCAGAAGCATCGCACCAGCCCGGAGCAATCTATTTTTCCTCTTAACAACTTATAAAGTAAGAGCATGTCCCTCAGTTCTCTCACCAGGGCCAATGGTAGCATCTTGAAGTGTTGCAACCTGGATCTATACGATTTAAGTATCTTAGCTTGTCCAGTAGAGAAAGAGAGATGCCACAAGAAACGTTTTTGTACACGCTCCAGGCACAAGGTGTGTGTAGCATAGTGCGGTCTCCACACCACACTACAGTACTCTAGAATACTGCGCACTAAACTGTTGTAAATTAAAATTTTAGTTTCTGGTTTGCGGAAATCCTTGACACTCCTTATTACAAATCCTAGGGTTCTAGACGCTTTGCTAACAACATGCTCTATGTGTGGTATAAACGTAACTTTTCTATCAAAAACCACACCCAAATCGCGAACAGTTTCCACCTCTTCCAATAATTCATCATTAATATAGTAATTTGTGTTAATTTGTTGGAGATTTCTTGAGAATTTGAGATGATAACATTTTTTAGGATTTAAATGCATATCGTTGAGACTACACCATTTTATTAATTCATCTAAGTCAGACTGGAGGAGCTCCTCATCATTCTTATCATTAATTGCACGCGCAAACTTTAAATCATCGGCATACATATAGACCTCGGAGAACCGAAAATTGCGAGGAACATCATTTATAAACAGGCTAAATAGGATAGGACCCAGATGTGAGCCCTGGGGGACACCTGATGTAATTACACGACTACCGGATTGAGACCCATTGACTACAACACAGAAAGAACGATCATTCAAGTAAGAGGCAAACCAAGAAAGCAGGGGACCATGAATACCGTATGTTGATAGTTTGTGTATTAATATCTTGTGAGAAACTTTGTCGAAGGCCTTAGAGAAGTCAGTGTAAATTACGTCATACTGTTTTCCGGAATCTATTACCCGTACCAAGGACTCAGTAAAGGACAGTAGATTGGTAGTTGTAGACCTCGACTCAACAAAACCGTGTTGTTCCTCGGAAAGATAGAGCCTGAGGTGCTGCCTTATATATGGACAAAGCAATGATTCAAAAACTTTTGCAAAAGTGCTGAGAATTGAGATGGGTCTATAATTAGATATGAGTTCATCTTTCCCTGATTTGTAAATCGGGACTACTCTAGCTTTCTTCCAAATTGTTGGGAAGACACCAGATAACAGTGATGTGTTGAAAATAATCATCAGTGGATGTGAAAGAACAGATGCGCATGACACAATGAAAATGGGGGGTATACCATCAGGTCCAGAGCCTTTTCTGGGATCTATATTCTTGAGTCTAGCTGCTACAGTGTCTCGGTCGAAAACAGGCGACGTAAGGTGTAAACTATTTATGTGAAGGCTCTTCAAAAAACTGTTTGAAGGTTCATAGTTTCTTTGGCTATCAGGTGAGTACATAGAGGAAAAATAGTCTGCGAAAAGATCAGAAATTTCCTGGCTATCCCTTGTTGCTGTCAGTCCGTCAGTCATACAGAGTGGATATGCACTGGTTCCACCACGTTTGTTTTTAATGTGTGTCCAGAGCAATTTAGGATTCCGCTTAATGTTTTCCTCCATCAGTAACATGTGTTTATTGTATAATTCCGTAGCCAGCCTCTTGCACCGTTTATCTAAGAGTTTCAACTGTAGTTCATCCATCGGATTTCTATATATTTTAAAACGACGCCTCAAATTATTTTTTTCTTTTAATGCCTTAATTAATTTATTATTGAACCAGGGTGGGTATCTTGTAGATTTTGGCCTGCGTAGGGGAACATATTGTTCGATAGCATTTTGGAGAGTGTCATAAAATACTCTAATCATATCATCAACATCCCGTTTACTAAGCAGTGAGTCCCAATCTTGCGCACCCAGATATTCACGTATTCGTTCATAATCAGCTTTGTAGAAGTTAGCCCTCAAGTTTTCAGTACAATACGGCAATTTCGCTTCCTTCTTAAAATTAATGTCTATATCTAGAGGTGGGTGTAACTTATCGACCCTGGATAGCGCGCTAATAGACTCGCTTACATTACATGATGGTATAGATGATAATACAAGGTCCAATATACGTCCCGACTTATTTTTAATAGTATTTTGCTGGAACAATCTCTCAACTTCAACAAAATCTAGTAGACTCTGACAGGTTGCTGGCAGATTGCCCCTGGCAGCGTCCATCACACACCAATTTATTTTACTTAAATTAAAATCTCCCATAATAAGTATTTCTGCACCATTACAATTTTCTATTACTAAATTACAATTATTTATAAAATGTTCCAAATTAATAAGGTTTACAGGTGGAGGTATATAGGTGGCACACAGAACTATTCGATGTAAGGTCTGTACATTCCCGAGATCAATTTCAATCCAAATATCCTCACATTTGCTCTCCCAGACATTTAAACGTTTTGACTGAATACTTTTAGTGACCGCTATTAATACCCCTCCTCCCTCCTTTCCATTTACAAATCCCGAAGACTCTCTATCTCTACGATATACAACATACCTGTCATCAAAAAGCTCGCCACTCAACACAGAACTATTTAACCACGTTTCGGTCAATACTATCACATCATAATTACTACAGCAAAGGTTTTTATAAAATACTTCAGTCTTAGTTCTTAAACCTCTAACGTTTTGGTAATAAATTTTTAAACTATTATACATATTTAAATATTTTAAATTACTAGAGCGTGCAAATAAAATAGAAAAAGAAGAAAATAATTAAATTATTTTGTTCCGGGATTCCGTATTTTTGATGAGAATGTATTCAGTGGATTCATCTTTTCTGACAAATATTCTTCCACTCCTTATCCAAACATATTTATATCCCTTCTCCTTAGCTTTGATCCTAGTAGTGGCGTGAAGAGCCTTGTTTGATGGCGATAAGTGCTCCACAATATACACCGGTACCTTGGGACCAGATATCCCCAGATGGCAACTATTTAATCTTTCTTGATGATTTGCTTTATTAAACTTTATGACGGAGGCGAGCAGTCGGTCTCGAACCATCTGTGATGAAAGTTGTATAATAATGGAACGCGGACGTGTGTTTGATGGGTTAACCTTCGCTGTCCGGGTGCAGTGAAGAATCTCTGTTGCTTTTAGTTCACAGTTTACAGTCGTTCCAAGCTGCATGACAAGTTTATATAAATCCTCTTGTTTATTTTCAGGCACACACTGCATTTCTAAGTTACAGGTACGCGATTGTTGCTCTAAGTAGTTAATACGTGCGTTTAGATCTCCTATAGATTCCTTCATTGTTTGGTTTTCAGTCTGTAATTCCTTTAGGGTTTTATTGGCAGCCTCCTGTTGTTTGCTAATGTCTTCAAATTTGTCGTTAAAAAAAGACATCGATTCTTTAATATCTTTCATTTCCTCTCTTATTGGCATCAGCTCTTTATTGATTGCAAACTTCAGACTTTCGTTAAACTGTTTCAGCATATTGTTAAATTCAGCCCTTACGACCTCTTGTATGGTAGTCCTGATGTCCTTTTCATTACTTGAGATTTCTGGAGGAGAAGGAGAACCAAGAGCCTGTCTTTTACTACCTCTGCTGATAGAAACGTTACGCAAAGGTGTGCAGTCTTCTTTTGATGTACGCGGAGCCCGACTCAAACAGTTTGGACAGTTCCAGTTCGATGCAGCCTCCAGATCACCGGCAGCAATTGATACGCATGCGCAGTGGTATGCCAAGCGGCATTCCTCACACTCGACATAATCCTCGGTTGCATCGCCACCCGAACAACAACCCCATTTATGAGATTGTGCCATGATTCGTAGTACTCGTAGTAGTAGAAATCGATTTCGTAGCACTGTTCCGGTCGTAGTACACCCGTAGCGTATTCTTCGTAGCACTATAGGATTGCGTTAGTCAATTTCGTTGCGACCGCTCACTGACCTCCTGGTGTATTGCGTACAGGCTCACGATCAAACGAAGCGTGCGCAGTAGAGGGCGCCGGTTCGAATCCGATGAGTCCACCAAAACAAAAAATATTTCTTACTCGGTATCGCGCGACGCAAAGGTGCTCCGAAGGCCAGCACCGGCACAGGGCGAAGACTCGAGGGCAAAGTCTCCAAAAAATTAAAAATTTATAAATTGCGCCGCAACACGTCCACTCTGTATGAAAGCCGAAGCCAAAAAATCACGTTTCAAAATAGGTACTTCGACGAGCCTCCAGTTTATCTTTTTGGAAAAAAAGTCCAAACAGTTCGACAATCGAACTTCTAGTCTGACTGGACATTTGGGATTTTGGACAATAAATAAAACAAACCCTCAACCCCCGAGATCACGGCCCGATACTTTCTAGACCATCAAGGCGTTAGTTAGGTGCTTAGGCACTGTCTAGGTACCTACTAGGGCTCAATACATTACATCCATGATGAAAGCTACGCGCGTTTCGCGGCGCTAATCGCCTTTCTGGACAAGGCCTACTTGGTAAAAATCCATCTTTTGATATATTTTATCGCCGATGCGACTTGAGCAATGACGTTTGGACTTGAGTTGTGTTTTGTATGAGCGTTGAATAACGTACGTTTTATTGGATTATTCCACTATGTCCACCTGGGTGTATTCACCTGGTTTGTACTTGAAATTGTAATAGATACTTAGTCCATCATTTAGTTTTCTCGAAAAGTCCATCCACTCTCAACATATTGTACAAATACGATCGATATAAAAGTCGTGGTAGACTTAATAGCTTCTCCCCCTGTCGCCCACCCTAGGTCATCGAACTTCGGGATTAAAGTTGAACAAGGCAAAATAATACTTATACGTACTATTGATGTGAGTACCGTAGTGTGCTACCGTAGCACATTAGGATGCAACCTCATCGAAGGTAGCTGCTACGTGATTTTGAAGAACGACCAACGTTGCCGGCTACGTATCCAAGCAGTTAATAATGCAATGTAGGTTGCCAAAGTTAGAAATTAGATATATTAAGGCTAATAACTGTCCACGGAAGCGTCATATTTTAACGAATGCATGCGACCACTGATGCACTTCGATAGGTTGACGTGACTTTGCCGCATAGTTTTAAAGGTTTCTATGCAAAATGCAAGCGTTCGACTTGCAATCGTCAACTGACGAAAGAGAATGTCGTTCGGTTTTCGTGTACAGTTATTTTAACTGCAAGATACTGTTGATACATTGCTGGAGATGTCGCCATCGCGTCATAATAAAAGCAGAGCTCTTTATTACAAAAAGTTAAATGACGCATCCTCTCCCTTGCGCTGCGCAAGTTGCGCGGTACCTTAATGGTTCTTAAATAAGGCGGTGGTCAAATAGTTACCACCATAATTTATGTAGTTGTGTTGTGATACCGGCGAAAACCAATGAAAAATTTCATCTACCCGAGCCCTATTAAGGGTTAGAAAAAAAACTTTACATGATACGACGGTAATAGGGGACCAATATCCCCACGATACATACATGATTTTTTCATAGACTCGATACCTAACCCCGGTCGATCGTTCCGCCCAGTTGAGGAGCTATCACTACATTTTTATCGGTCATACATAATAGTTAAAAAATTCAAATTGAACCCTTCCAGGCATGGAATTAATATTATCCATTATGCTTCCAGGTAAAATAAAACTCTACGGGTAAAATAAAAAATGTCTTTCGTTTCTTAATCTATGGTAGGTATCCAAAACCTCAGAATAAGGACTATTCCAAAACTTTGTGTCAATCTGACAAACCACGGTCAAGGAGATTGCATTCTGTTGCATTCAAATCTAACCATGTTCCCACGTTTATTTATCAAAACAATACCAAATTAACATTATAAATGAATGAATACCAGAATGTTTCTGAGCCATCCATTGCGGATTGCACTTCGTTCGAAACTCTGCAACTGGATCCAACAACAAAGAAGTGTAAGACCAACTATAAAAATAGGGAAGGAGAAGTTCGAACTCACTCTTAACGTGAAGCATTTCAATAAAGAAGACTTGAGAGTGAAAGCACGGAGGGAGTACGTGATTGTGGAAGGGAAGCAGGAGAAGAAGACGAAGAAAGGATACGTTTTGAGGCAGTTTGTGAGGAAGTTCAAACTTCCGTACGGCTGTAATCCGGATACGATACACGTAAGATAGTGTTGTTTGTTCTTAATACTAATAAAATTGTATGGTCGGGTCAATGAATAGATATAATGTCCTCCTAGACGAGTTTCGGCTATGGCGACCAATCTTTACGGTCAACTAACTACGCAGGATATATTTTTATGCAAAAGTGAGTGTACAAGCACAGGTGTGCTCTTGTGGGCAATAGGAAGATCTCCCTATTCTCCCACTCTCATAACACGGTGAAACAACTGTCTAACCCGACCAAAGAGCGAATACTAACCTGGACCCACAATAAAAGACCAGCACGGCAGCGAGAGAGGAAGAAGTGGAAGTTTTTAGGGGGTAGTCCCCCTTCCCGTTTCCGGCTTGAGCGGGATACCATCAACGGACGGGATATGCGTAATACATTTCCTCCCACTATAAAGAAATGGGACAGAACCAACAGCTTTGCGTGAAAAATAGAAACTACTACTGTAGTAGTACTGTAGTGAACTTTGGTGTACCAAACGTTTTTTTTTTCTAGGTAAACCTATCTAGAGAAGGTGTGCTGACAGTCACAGCTCCAAGGAAGACTTGTGATAAGAATCTGCCCTGTGAGGCTGTGATCCCTATAAAACCAGCTGAAATGGGGGAGAAGCATCAAACCTTGGCGGCAGTACAGCATCCTGCTGATGAGAAACCGAAGGATGATAAAACTTGAATGCTTTTGGTTTTTGAATAAAGGAATTGACTTTTTGCTTAAGGTTTTATTAAGGGAG
This sequence comes from Mecyna flavalis, assembly GCA_949319885.1. NCBI lineage: Eukaryota > Metazoa > Arthropoda > Insecta > Lepidoptera > Crambidae > Mecyna > Mecyna flavalis. Next base: position 6,091,331 of record OX439419.1, on the reverse strand, counting down.
AAAATTGTCAAAAACATCTCCTTTTCGATTCTGAAATCTTAATACGAGTGCTTTTAAATGTCATTTAATTAGGTTCTAGTAAAACTATCGACTCCGTTTTTATGGCGACTACGCCTTAAGCGTCGCAGAATGAATATTCATCCCAAACAACATTTGGTCTGATAAACCTGTTGCTTACCAGGGTAACCAGGATTCAATTGGTCCCCTCGTGACCCGGTCAGGCGGTCACCCACTGGCTTGTTAAAGCCAGTGGGTGAACGGATCACGAGGGAATTGATCTGGTGCTCTTTAGTAGGTACCTAAGTCAGCTTTTTTTTAAAAGTTGAAAAAATATACGTTTTTTACTCTGGAAAACTTCTTACGATCTTTTTGGTTTTTGTTTGTTTTGATTTATTATATAAATATAGCTAGAGCGGCGAGACATTTTAATAGTCTAATTTTATATTTATTCATTGAATGTTTGGAACATAGGTACACGCTTTTTCTCGAAGATATAAATTCATGTTTTCCGTCTATTTCGTAGGCGGCGAATGTATTTTGGTTCTAAATATAACTTTTACGAATACAACTAATAAAACGACTGTTTCTGTTATCTCATGGGAACAAAGCATTATCCCGGGATAAAACATAGTATGTAAATTATGTCCTTTTTTATGGACTAAATCTGTGCCAAACATTTCAAAATCGGTTCAATGTTTTAATCATCATCATCATTAATCATTTCAGCCAAACGACGTCCACTGCTGGACATAGGCCTCCCCCAAGGATCTCCAAACCGATCGGTCCTGCGCCACCCGCATCCAGTGGATTCCGGCTATCTTTTTGAGATCATCGGTCCACCTTGTGGGAGGCCTACCACGGCTGCGTTTCCCGGTAAGTGGCCACCACTCGAGGACCTTTCCGCCCCAACGGCCGTCAGTCCTCCTAGCAATGTGTCCTGCCCACTGCCACTTAAGGCTCGCAATTCTTTGGGCAATGTCGGTGACCTTGGTCCTTCTGCGGATCTCATAATTTCTGATGCGATCACGCAGGGAGACTCCAAGCATCGCCCTCTCCATTGCAATGTTTTAATGTTGACATTTAATTAAATCAAGGTCATCTTCTGACATATAAACTGGTAGGTAACTGAAAGTGTTGATAACACTTGCCAATTACTAGTTTATGATCACAAATCTGAGCAGTATTCGAAAAGTCGAAATAATATTATACATAGGGTACTAATAAATAGGGTACGAATCTAGAACGACACATTACCTATCTATATTGTATTATAAAGAGGAAAGATTTGATTGTTCGTTTGTTTGTATTGAATAGGCTCCGAAACTACTGAAACGATTTAAATCATTCTTTCACTGTTGGAAAGCTACACTATCCCCGGGTGACACAGGGTAATTTTGATCCCGGGAAAGTAGGGGGAAGGGTGGATATTAAAAAAAAGAAATTACGCGTGGGTGAAAACGCGGCGGAAGGCTGGCTAGTAGCTAGTAATATCATAACTTAGCCTTTATTTTAACAACTGATGCGATTACCAGGCGGGAGCTTAGTGATCCTGCAAAGTGAATGTGTGTGTAACCTTTTGTTATTGAAACATCAGAGGAAGTGATATTTATTGCGGGCATAAAACATGCGTAACATTTTTCTGTGCCACTAAATATAATCTGTGATAATGTCATTTCACTGAACTTACGAAATGTCGTGGACGCCGAAATTCCCTATGCATCGAGAAAGTTCCCGTCCGATCTAAATACGAGAAGCGGCCGTGCCAGTTGCTCGTACGCATATAAACACGGAACGATGACACATTCCCACAGTCTGATCCCGGCTACATACAACAAAGTTGTTCTAACAAACAGAGCGAAGCCTGACATTTCGACGAATTACGATCAAGTTTCTCTATCAAGATGGCGTTGACCCCTCTCATCTTCGACTACAACTTCCCCCAGTGGCCCCAACGCCTGTTAGACCAGAACTTCGGCCTGACGCTAACTCCGGACGACGTTATGGCTGCAGTCACCAGCCCAGTCTACCCTCGACTGAGACCGTGGTGGCCAACTCAAGACGTCGGATCTTCCATCAAAGCTGACAAAGACAAGTGGCAAGTCAATGTCGATGTTCAGCACTTCTCCCCAGATGAAATCACAGTGAAAACAACTGACGTTTACATCATAGTCGAAGGTAAACACGAAGAGAAGAAGGACGAACACGGATTCATATCAAGACAGTTTGTGAGAAGGTTTAAACTGCCTGAAGATAGTAATCCTGATGCTGTGGAGTCGAGGCTTTCGTCTGATGGTGTGCTGACTGTCGTAGCTCCGAGGAAAGCGGATGCTGTGAAGGGAGAGAGAGCAGTCCCCATCACTCACACAGGCCCGATCAGGAAGGCTGTTGATGACGTAAAAACTGAACAAAAGTGATTTAGAGTAGAACTTAGTGAATTATTTAGTGCGGAATCGTGGCGTTTTGGGGGTTATCTATCACCGATTGGGGCTAAATAAAATCTTGGGTAATTTACCACACAGCATGCAGCTCCAAATTAATTAAAACTTGAACTATTGGTGCCAGACAATAGACAAGGATCTACATACTATTGTGCCCTCAAGCAAATAGGTGGTGATAAAAATCGGCCGTGCAACTTAATTAAGAATTAGAGTGAAATTATAAGAAGTATGTATATTATTTCTAAGTTACTATGATTTCCTCGTATTGTAAATTGTATTAAATATTTAATTGTGTATTTACTCAATAGAGACTGTTTACATTAAGATTATTAAATTTTTATAAATGTTTTCTTTTAACGATTTGTAAATGTACCAATTGCTTTTATAATTTGTTTCTATTATTATGTCTGTATGTACTGCAGTTAAGTTAAAAATATAAAAAATATAACAAATGTTTTGATTTTTCTTTATCTTAACATTTTTATAATTATGTAAGCACAAAATACTTTCTAGCCTACTTAATAATTGTATTTTAAAACAAACATACATAAATATTTATTTAATAACTAAAGTTGCGTAAGTAATTCCAAATATTACCACTTTTAAGAATTAAGATTATAGCTATTATAATAATAACGGTAAATTTAATCAAGGAACCAACCATATTAAAAATAAAATATACTATAAATGGCAGAATTGCAATAAACAGGTTAACACCGTAATTCCTGGTCAAATAATACATGAAGTTCAATTTTATTAATTTATCGAGAACTCGAGACATTATTATTGATCAGTCTTTAATAATAAGATTAATAAGATATACACATTAATGAATAATTAATAAATATCGTTGATAATTTTTCACCAAGCGTGATGGATGAACAACGAATAAAACTAATTATATAAAATAAGATTTTTTTTCAACTAATTATATAAAATAAGATCATTTGACTTTGCTCATTATCTATTATAACTATTTTCGATTTCTTGCAAAGTTTTACCATCAGTTTCTGGTAGTAAAAATAAAAGTACTATCAAAGATATCAACGTGACTCCTGCAAAAGTGGAATAAACACCAATCACTCCGAAATTTTCCATGATTCCCGGAGTCAATTTAACGCAAACAAATAATAATAAATACGATGTTGTCGCACACGTACCCAATCCAATCCCACGTATTTCATTTGGGAATATCTCAGATACAAAATTCCACGATAAACTTATTACTATTCCACCTATCAACATGAATATGACTAGAAACGTTAACAGTAACCAGATCAATCCCACGGGTTTTACAATCAGAAATATGATGATTCCTGTCAATATGATTATGACTAAAGATGTAACAATAAAGAAAGTTTTTCTTTTGGGACAGTACTTTATCACAGGAATAAAGATTACGTTACCTACAAGTCTGAGTGAGTCAATAATGATCATTAGTAAGTAAGCATCGATTTCTCCAGAGAATGTCGGTTGTAGTAAATCTTGAGCGTAGAATATCAGATTGTTGAGTCCACAGAACTGTACGATTGCAAACAGAAAGAAACCCGTACAATATGCTTTTAAGAATATTTTGCTGAAAATGATTTTAACTGTATCTTTAAGAGATAAATCGTCAACTTTATTCTTTTGATTTTCTAGAACATCTACGAGTTCTTTCTCTGACGCATCGCTTTTGCATCTGTACCATTTGAAAGACTCGATACCTTCTTCAAGTTTGCCTTTAGAAATAAGCCAGAGTGGACTTTCTTTCATAAAAATAATTAAAATAAAGGCGATAAATATAGGTATAGAGAAGATAAGACAGCTAATTCTAGGAGGTAGGTATTTGCCAATTATGTGACTTATCAAGACGCCTGTGGTCGCGCTTAATGACAGAATATATTGGAAGAGAGGTCTGTGTATAGGATCAGAAACTTCGACCATGTAAATCGATCCTGAGGCTCTGTAAACTCCAGTGGACATCCCGGTGAGGAAACGCCCGAATAAGAGATATGTGACGTTCTTGGTGAAAGCTAATAATAGGTAACCGATCAGGAAAGGCCATAGCATAAGGATGTTGGTGTATTTTCTTCCTAATTTGTCGAGCAGGATGCCGGCGATTAGACAACCAAACGCCATTGAGAGTGGGGCGCTTGAAGCTGAAATAAATAAAAATTTAAGTTAGTTATCAAATTACAATTACAGGTACAGGCAAACTTGTTGAACATCGGTCGACGGAGAGGGGGAAAGTTCGCGCATGTGCACTTGCGCGCGACCAAACCAATAGCGCGCGCGAATCTCCCGAACGCCAGCGCGCGCTATTGGTCAGAGGTATGCTTCTGACCAATAGCGCGCTGGGCGTGTCAAAATTCGTGTTATGAGCAATCCCCACCTGATATTCAAGAAGTTTGCCGATACCTGTAGCAGGTTTAAGAAGCTACTCGTAGATGATAGTGGACCTTCCACTCAAACAAGCGTTTTGTCTGATAAAGTACCTCGCACGTTACAGAAGGTCACAGTGAAGTAGCACCTGTTGTCCTGTTTCTGTTGGTGAGTACCTAATGTCTGCAGCGTTCCATTGGAGGGTATGTTAGCAGGGGGGAAACCTTTTTTCTTGATGCCAATGTTTTTTTTATTGCAAATCGTACACCTGATGGTAAGCGCCACGTCTGCCCTTAAACAGTTCAGTGCCAAACAGTAACTAAGCAGTTACTGTATGGCACCACCGTTCGCCTGCTACACCGAGACGACAGTTATTAGGTCTTATATACCCAGTAATTTCACTAGCTTCAGTGCCCTTTCCCTGAACAGAAGTGCTCTACACTCTTCTATTTCACGGGAAAATATCTGGCACTGCGGTGGTACCCACCTAGACCGCCCAGTACAGGAACCTACCATCTGGTGAAATGTTATGTTTTCCCTTCTAATTATAGGGTCCGCGATTCGCAAGTGTTTCCTCTGGTGTTACGAGTGTCCACAGGCGACGGTGAGTACGGTGACCGTTTACCATCAGACGGGCAGTAACCATAGCCGTGGCCCTCATGATATAAAAGAAAGACCTAAAGAACTTACCAATCCAAGAGTCGTAATAGTCATTATACTCGAAGTCTGGGTCATCTTTAACTTTTGGGATCACCACGGCGCTGTATCCGAAGGTGAAGCCTCCGCACATGCACAGAAGACCTGTCGTGATGGACACCAGAACCTGGAATGTGATACGATAGAGGGGAAATAAAACTAATGTTTTGGTTTTACAGAAGTCCAGAAGACACTGTTTTTCAGAATGACGCGTATTTGGAAGATTACTGCTACTTTGGCAGATTTCTCCCCTAATTTTCAGCAGAAACTTTAGACGATGCAGACGTCAGACGATTTCAAAAACCGGCACATTTTTTTTGCTCTGCTCTGCGGTGTAAGACTCTCAACTGGAGAAAAGAACTTATGGTATCAAATTACCTTTCAAAGAATGAAACTGGTTTGGAGATTTTTTGATGGTAAATAATTTAGCAAACAGGCAAGTAGTCTACCTTTAGTGGTTACTACGGCCAATAACTATTTCATTGAGGGACACATTTCAGTCTCCTCTCATTTTCGAGCCTTAGTACAGGCAGACATAATGACCATGCCATACGTAATAGCCGCCGTAGGTCATATTTTTTATAAATTAATAAATAATAATTATTAATGCAAATTGTAAAGCGGCAAAAGACGTTGACCGTAAAATGTGGTTAGCAATAGACGTGGTTGGATTATAAAACAATAGAGAATATCGGCATAAAGTATTAGTTTTAACATAAGTATTTCATGTGTTGATGTTATTGTAGTTTGTAAATGGTTGGTGGTGTGACTTTTACACAGTCCAACTTGTACATAGCTAACTAGCTACCACACCCAATGGTGAAATCTGCCGCCATAATTTGGCGCTGTGTGAATAGTGTCCAAGGATACCTAATAGTTTTGGCTGTGTTTAGCTAGATTAAAGTAATCTTTAAAATCAAAGTCGAAGATCAGGTACCTATCCCTATATTCTTTCTCCGGCCTGAGGGTTGACCTGCGGGCTGGGGCCTGGGGTAGCTCCCTAACGTTCGCATTGCACAAGTCGCCCGCCCGAGCCAAGTCTGGGGATTACCTAAGTCTCTCAAGTCTTTAAATTCTTTTGATAGTAATTTTAGAATTTAATCCATAGAGCATGTCCTGATTGAAAACTGTAAATGTACCTAAGTACCTTATTAAATACAAATGAATAAATAAATAAAATTGGAATACCATTGACTGATTAATCACGAAATTTTTGAAACTATAATACCTAGGAGTATTCAGGCGACTGGGACCACTACATAGCTGGGACCGCGGTCCCAATTGCCTGATTAGTTTTTATTTATTTATTTCGTCAGGCGAGTGGGACCACTCGTAATTTTTTACCACAAATCCATTGTTGAAATACAAGATTTAGTACAGTTTGCAGAAAAGGTGGCATAAATAAAACAAAGTTATGGTCCCAGTCGACCGATTCAAAAATGTTATCAGGTAACTGGGACCGCGGTTCCAGTTTCATATGGTCCCAGTCGCCTGAATCCTCCACCTAGAAACTTTGGCAAGTAGGTAAGTACCTTAAAGGGTGTGAATAACTAAGCCATCGTGGTTATTTTTTTTAACACCTATTCCCCAAATTAACGATTTACTATTCGTCACTGTGCAAAATAGTTAAGTAAACTGTAAAGTGTAATTTTTGCTAACTTTTCATGGTAAGTTTTTTTCTTTTAATAAACAAAAACACCGTTCACCTATTTTATTACTTGGCCCAAGATAAGGGTGGGCATTATTCATAATGGCCGCGAAAAGTGATTAACCATGCTGTTAAATTTAATCACATTGCCCAATTGAGTCGGGCATTATAAATACAGACCGGCCATTATAAATAGTGCCCGCACTTATCAAATTGCCCATAACATAGACATCCGCTTACAACGGATATTACGAAACTCCAGTCTCTAATGGGATAAGAGGTTCACGGCACCCGTATGAAGTCGCCAAGAAGTCGCAGGCGGCCGCTAGTAATTTATATAAAAAATAAACACCTTACAAGAAATATAATAAAAATTTACTGACCTGTTTAGACAAATTAGAGTCGTAAACATTTGTAGCTAGAGATGTCACTTGCTGCAACTCGACAATCATTTTAACAAAATATTTTTTTTATTATTTAACGAAGTTAACAAGTGCTCTTGCTAATAATTCGAAGACAACACATTTGCTACACATTATACACAGACATGACAAACTTACGCAAATGGCGCAAAACATCTGTTTAGGACAATTTTTATTGACATTATGTTAATAAGTCTTCTATTATTCAATTAATGAATTCAAAAATGTGGTACGCTAACTACACTGAATTAAAGAAACTATAGATTAGTTACAGTGCCATGATTTTGGTTCTTATGTTTGTTGGAATACGGTCACCGATGTTGTCGTTACATATATAAAATCATACTTAATAATTAAATACACATCCTTGGACTTTTACTACCTATTCTTTATCTTTACCACAGTAGTTACATAATTATTAATTACACTGCGTTACACGATTTTGGTACCTGTAAAAGTGATAGCTGGAATGAATAGGTAATGAGTCATAGATAAAATATTCCAAATATATGTTGTATCCATCACGTCCAGTTTTCGAGGTACATTATGTCAATCATTATTTGTACTATCCTCACTTTAGGCGGATAAGAAAGTTGCAGTATTTTCATGTATGGTTGGGGGTGCGGGGGCACCACCGCCTGCATTGAACGGATCCCTGCCACATTCGGATGGAAATGGCTCGGTGCTCCCGGCTATTTCCATCCCCCTCCCGCAAGGGAGGGACTTGTAGGGCGCTGCTAAGCGCTTGCCGGTGGTGTTGTGGACGTAAAGGCTCGTCTATTCCCAGGACACCACCATCAGGCAAGGAGGAGCACCCCGGGGTTTAGTGGGTAAACTCCGCCCTTTTCAGGGCGCGGTAGTAGAATGCACAGGATTTTAGCCTTACCCTTTCAACGCCAATGACTGATATATCAGACAAACCATTTCCGTGCCCACCACGCCAATGACTGATATATCAGACAAACCATTTTCGTGCCCACCACGCCAATGACTGATATATCAGACAAAAAAACAGGATCAAGAAACGTTGTATTTTTTCTTGCCTGAATGAGTTGAGTATAATTTAATAATGTTTTGGTATAAAAAAAAAATATGGGTTTAGGCGCATTTGGTCCAATTCGCAGTTGGCCAAACGTTAAAAAAAAAGACCAATTCGCACTTGGTCCAATTCGCGGTTGGGCCAATTCGCAGTTGGTCCAATTCGCAGTTGGCCCAATTCGCAGTTGGGCCAAAATAGGTAATGTTTTCTAGTTTGCAAGGTGTTTATGAAAATCGACTCGGATGGATATAGGTTAGAAGGCTAAGGCGGGAGCGAAGCGAAGCGGAGCTCCCGCCTTAGCCTTCGTGGTTATTTTTTTTTTAAACCCTGAAAACCTTTTATAATAATATTCTATGTTGTCTTAAATTAGTTAAGCCTAGGCAAAACTAGTTTGTCCTGAAATCGGGTTTGGCCGTTAACACAAACATTACAATATGTGCTCAGATTATTTGTAATATGATGATGAATATATATAGTACATTATATACAAAAAAAAAATATTTTGTTTAATTTTGGAAATACACTTTTTATTGGACCAACCGCGAATTGGCCCAATCGCGAATTGGACCAACCGAGAATTGGACTAACTGCGAATTGGACCAACCGCGAATAACATGAATTGGCCCAACCGCGAATTGGACCAAATGCGCTTAAAGGAGAAAGTTATCGAAGTGCTTGAAAAGGTGGTAGGCGGTTGACGTGAGGTGATTTGTGAAATATGTAATATGCGGACGGGCGTTGTCGTGAAGCAGGGTCAGAATTCAGTTGGGTTGGGCAGCGTTTGGAAAACTACGTCGAGTGTTCTCATCGCCGATTCCACAATGCCTAAAGACGAAAGTCTTCAATCAGTCCGTCCTACCCGTCATGACATACGGAGTCGAAAAGTGGACTCTTATGGCACGGCTGGTCCAAAAGTTTAAAGTCGCTTAGCGGGCTATGAAAAGAGCTATGCTCGGCGTTTCTCTGTGGGATCGTATCTGAAATGAGTTGATCTAGCAGAGAACCAAAGTCACCGACATAGCTCCACGGATTAGCCAGCTGAAGTGGCAGTGGGCTGGCCATATCAGCCGTAGAACCGATAACCGCCGGGGTAACCGGGTTCTAGAGTGGAGACCGTGTCTCGGTAAACGTAGTGTAGGCCCCCCTTTAGGCCAGGTGGAGCGATGATCTGCGCAAGGCTGTCAGGAACTGGATGCGAGTGGCCGAGGATCGATCAGCGTGGCGAGCTTTTGGACTGTTACGAGCTGTTAATGATGATGATGAGGATCAGATCTCTTCTATTGACCAGTGCCGGCTGCTTTTTATGTAAGTTGCGGTGATTGCCTGACCAAAGTCGTTTTTTGGTGGGTTTTTGCCTTTGGAAAGTGTCCGAGAGGCTCGTCGTCGTTCCACTGTCGTGAACGTTTCCGGTTATCGTAAATAATCCATTTTTCATCGAACGTTATGATTCGATCCAAAAAATTCAAAAAAGGTCGTTTTGGTTTTACTGAATCAAAGAAGAACACACCTCAACCACATTTTGAGGTTTTTCACCTTTTCTCTGCGTTTTAAATCATCTAAGACCGTAGGTGACTGACTCATTGTTCTTGCGCAATTCCTCGAGCCGTTTGCGATGGGTTAGCTTCCACCAGGGTCCTCAATTCGTCGTCCTGAAGTACTCTAGCTAGGTCTACCACTACGAAGTGCAATTTCAACGCTGATACCTCCGAAACAAAATTACATTGTTGAACGGTGCTTTCTTCAACTAGGGTTACCAGATGAAAAAATCAAAAGTCCGGAGAGAAGGCCTGATTTCCATGGAAAAGTCCTGAGATTTTCTACAGATGAGAATTTTCTCTCAAAAACGTATTATTATCGTTGTATACACTGCGGATCTTGCGCATCTTTTAAGTTTGTTTGATTTTGATTGTTTGCTTGATCTTTTAAGTTTGTTTTAAATTAATACGTAAGTATTGATTTTAACTGCAATTGTTACCAAAAGAAGATTATTTTAAGTTTGTTTTAAATTAATACATAAGTATTGATTTTAACTGCAATTGTTACCAAAAGAAGATTATTTTAAGTTTGTTTTAAATTAATACATAAGTATTGATTTTAACTGCAATTGTTACCAAAAGAAGATTTTTTTTAGTAGTAGGAGAGATCTTTAAAATGTAACCTGCTTTTTATTAAAAATCCTGAGTTATCACTAGATTTGCTAAATCCGGCCGGAATCCTGAGAAGAGTCGAATAATCCTGAAATCTCAGGACAAATCCTGAGATATGGTAACCCTATCTTCAACGCTTTTATCGCCCCACACTTGGTTTATAATGCGAGCTGTCTTGGCAGCGGATTGTCCCAATTTTAAGTTAAATAAATAAAAATCGTACGAAAGTTTTCCTAGACATGCTGAATTAAGGCCTCCAAAGTTAGGATATTGTATCAGATAGAGTAAAAAATATTTGTTAGAAAAGATGTCAAAACGTGAAAACGCTGAATGTTTTACTTACAAATAAATGATTAAAAAACAGAAACTATAAACCCTAGGAACTGACCTAATAAATAAAAATAAATTAATCTATGCATGCATTTTAATTTTATTTAAATCGCTTGTGTAAATCAAAGGTAATTTTCGAGGATCTTCTGCAAAACGGTTGATATGGTCGTCCGTGAAAGAATCGCCCATACTGTTCACAAGTTCAGTTTTTATTTATTGTACACTGTGCAAACAAAATTTAAAAGATGGAGCGTAAGGCCCCGTTTACACTTTGATTAGTAGTAATTAGGCGAGTTCATACATGTACTGCGAGATTTCCAGGGGGGGGCAGCTGCCCCCCCCTGCCCCCCCCTCGGTACGCCCATGGTAGTTGTTTAGATTGCAAGTCGCTTCTCGCCAGCACCACCTGGCCGAGGGTATGCGTAACGCATTCCCCACAATAAAAAAAAAAAAAAAAAAAGATTGCAATAATAGGTACCTAATCGGGTTCCATTCTGCATCTGCACAACCAGTTGGTCAGTGGAAGGACAGTCCAATAAGGTTATGTAGGTTAGGCACAGATATTGTCTGTGAGGTTAGGGGATTCAGGATTCTAGTGAACTCACACGTTAGGTATGTAGCCCTCCCTACATATTTTGTAAATTATGCTAGGCAAGCAAGGGGTGAAAAACGGAATTCGAAGGGTAGGTAAGATACCACAGAAATCTAAATATTTATTTAGATTTCTGTGGTAGATACCCTAGGCCTACGTATGACCCCTAGTGCCCCTACCTCCCTAGGTACTTTTTATCTTATATTTGGGATTTTGTAGAAAATGAAAATGCCATACTACAATTTAAATAAGGTATTTATTCAAACTTAAAACAAATCAGTCTTAGAGCCATAGGAATAGTAACAATTAAAAGAAAATACTGTAACCGAGTATCTATCTAAGCCTTGTCGCCGTTGGCCTGGTCTTTCACTTCCTTGCGCACCGGTCCCGTCTGAGCGATGGGCACCTTGCGTTCGCCTTGCACTGCAGGTGGAACCTTCCTTGGCGCAGTTACAGTCAGCACACCATCAGACGACAGTCGAGACTCCACAGTTTCAGGCGTACAACCCTCCGGCAGAGCATACCGACGCGTAAACTGCCGCGAGATGTACCCGTGCTGGTCTTTCTTCTCTTCATGTTTGCCTTCAACCACGATGAACCCGTCCGCGGTCTTCACAGAAATCTCCTCCGGCGAGAAATGCTGAACGTCGAGATTCACTTGGAACTTGTCTTTGTCAGACTTGATGCTGGAGCCCAGGTCGCGTGCGGCAGCCGCGAGGTGACGCCATGGCCGGTAGTACTCCCTGTTCACCAACGGGCCTGATGCAATGGACAGGAGGTCGTCCGGAGTGATCCCCAAGCCGAAATGCTGGTCCATCAAGCGGCGGGGGCGGTCGATCTCGTAGTCGAACAACAATGGCAGCAACGACATTTTGCAGTATTCAATATTCTTCAAAACTTCTCAAAATTGCAGAGCAATCCGTAACGTAAACGCAGCGAAAATCTTTTCGAAACTCGCGCTTAGCTTGCACTCGTAGCGATTCTGTTTCAACTGATGACGATCGGGCCGCGCTTAGGGATGATCGATATTCATCGATGTTGAACAAACATCGATGTTTAGCTGGAAAACATCGATGTTTTGACATCGATGTTTTGACTTCGATATCATCGATACATCGATGTTAGAAGAATGAAATATCGAAAGGTCAATTATACTTTATTCCCAGTATTTTTGTTTCTTATTCAACTTAATTCAACCCTTTTTTTTTTTTTGGCTTTGATTCAACTTTTGTTATTTAAAGAATATTAAATAAACACATTTCATAAAATACAGGGTGGAATTTTGTAATGCCACCTGAAGGGAAAGTACTCTTAATACTGAAGATAGAAAGTTTAACTCAAAGAAAACATTCCTTTATTTTTGAAAAGAAAAAAACCTGCAATCAAAGATTTTTAAAAATTTGCTTGCCGCAACTTTGTAATACCACCTGAAGGGGAAGTACTCTTAATACTGTAGATAGAAAATTTTACTCAAAGAAAACATTCCTTTGTTTTTGAAAAGAAAGATAACTGCATTCAAAGATTTTTAAAAATTCGCTTGCCGCTCCCGGTAATCGAACCGACTAAAATCTGTAAAAGTTGCACCTTGTACTTTTATTGCATCGATCGTTAGGGACAATTATAAGGATAAAATCTCTCCAACAAAGTTCATAAATTAAATGAAAGGAAAACAATGAAAAAAGTGCTTTAACTTGATCCATTGAATCAATAATTTAGGATTTCATTGTTTTCCTTTCATTTAATTTATGAAGTTTGTTAGAGAGATTTCATCCTTATTATTGACCCTAACGATCGATGCAATAAAAGTACAGGGTGCAACTTTTACAGATTTTAGTCGGTTCGATTACCGGGTGCAGCAAGCGAATTTTTAAAAATCTTTGAATGCAGTTTTCTTTCTTTTAAAAAATAAAGGAATGTTTTCTTTAAGTAAAATTTTCTATCTACAGTATTAAGAGTACTTCCCTTTCAGGTGGCATTACAAAATTCCACCCTGTATAATAGACAGTTTTATTTGTTACCAAAAACATCGATGTTTTTAAACATCGATGTTTTGTAAACGATATTTATCGTATATCGATACTTTTAGTTCGATGTTAACATCGATGTCAACATCGATGTTTTTCAAATATCGATCATCCCTAGCCGCGCTTCACGTATTTATGTGTCACAACGCCATCTAGAGGCAAGTAGAATAGTGTAGAATTTTCGCGACGTTCAGGGCTTCTATGAAGCGGGTCGCATTGGAATATTTTATTGCCACGCTTATTGTTTTTTTTTTATGTAGTATCGGAATTATTAATTATTGCTCTTTCCATGACAGAGTAATGCTATAAATGTCTATTGGTTTTATAATTATTACGCTGGCTGCTAAATGATAGATATTCAAGATAAAAAAAAATATAGATAGGACATCAATTACAGTCAGTAATAGGTAAGGTAGTAAAAAAATAATAAAAACATTGAACAAAGAAAAAATATTATAAAAAAATAATAAAATTCCTATGGGGATTTTAGCCAATTTCTTTTATTAATAAGTGTGTACAGCTTTTTTTTATTAATTTTATTAAGGTAAAGCGACGAGACGGACGGACGGACGAGCCATTTGGTGTAATGGTCGAGAAGTCGGCTATTACACCAGAGGTCGCGGGTTCGATCCCCGCACGGTACAAACATTTGTGTGCATAAACATGTCTGTTTGTATCGGTCTGGGTGTTTCTATGTATAATATGTATGTATTTACAAAAAAAAGTATATAAGTAATATTTATCCGTTGTCTGGCACCCATAGCACAAGCTAATGCTTAGTTTGGGGCTAGATGGCGCTGTCAAAATCAAAATCAAAAAATCAAAATATTCTTTATTCATGTAAACTTGTATCAAGTATTTATGAATCGTCAATTACAGAGTGACTCTACCACCGGCTTCGGAATGCAGTCATCTGCTGAGAAGAACCGGCAAGAAACTCGACAGTTACTCTTTTTCATCGCCATGTTTGTTTACAATTTGTTTGTTACAATTACTGATTAGTTTTAGAATACCAAGCCATACAGTATAAAGTATAAGAATGAGACTATAATCGAGAAAAATCCGTGAGCCCTGGAAGACCAGTGCCCAAAGGTGGCACCTGCAGCACAAGTATGACGTATGTGCCAGCCATAATTTCACTCAACCATATTAGAGGGAATGTAACCACCCGACACATAACGCCACGCTGTGTGAATAATGTCCAGAGATATATTTATTTAAAGCTTCTTCTTCGTTTTTATCTTTAACAATAATAATTCTTTATTTGCCAACAATGCCTTCTTTTCATCTTTAAAGAATGAAGATAATTTTAAATCATAAATAAATCAAAAACAGTATGAAGATAAGAAGCTACGTGAGTGTCAATTTAAACATAACATACGATTGGGGTATATGCCCTGCTATCTATTTAATTATAATGCTGCCTCTGCTGAAAGTATTTACTTTTTATGTTTTCAAAGATAAATCATGCAATTAAAAAAATAAAACAATTGCAGAAAATGAGGTTATTTTATTTTATGTTACATCATACGTAACATTCATTTGTATGTAACTAAATCGAATCATAAAAAAATAAAATGTAAGAAATAATAAAATCAAGCGGCCCTTGCATTGACTACCTCGGAAAATGAATGGAATTATGGAATTAACTAGTCTTAAATTTCTAGAATAATCCAGAATTTTACTTACTTATAGCGCCATCTTGTGATGAGTAGCAGTACTATTTAGTTAGATTAGCAGCGCCACCTAGTATTTTATGTGAGTAATAACTTCTTGAATACAATTAGCGACATCTAGTAAAATATTTCTGAACTATGTTATGAAAACTCTAGTATTGCCATATTAATAATTATATTTAGTTAATAAAATATAAAGTATGGTAGTTTTTACAGATTTCAATACTTCACTCTTTTTTATTGAAAAAAGCAAAAAGATCCCATAAGTGTTTAAGAAAATCATTTCAGCTAACCTTGAGAATCTGTTAAACTTACGTTGTTTAAATTTTGTAATTTATATAGACCCAGTAGTAGAAAACATGAAAAGATTGTAACAACACTGAAAGTTGCGACCGCGGCTTGAGATTTTGACTTTTTTGTAGTAGTTTATTTTTATTACCGTTCATTGGTCGGCTTTCGTACGTAGTATTTCGCGTTGTTGGATTGGAATTGTTTTTTCAGTGTCTTTTCGATAGAATTACTGTGCTGTGATTTTTTAAATTCCTTATTATTTTTGATACAAAGATTATTAGTGTTTAAGTGGATAGTGAAATAAAACAAGCATTTCATCAAAACACTTTGTATTTGCCGTTTTATCGTCGATGTTGTGATCGTTGTTTTTGTGATTTTACCTGTGTGACGATGGCAGATAATTCAAAATTGACTGACGAGGAGAGAACTGAGATCAGGGAGCAGTTTGCACAGGTAATTTTGTCGTACATTTTATATAGCACCGGTGTCTGTCGGAAAATTGATCGATGAATGTATGGAATGGACAGGTGTTTCTATTTCGATTATAATTTTATTGAATTCTTTGTCGTTTTGTAAGGAAGTCCGTATTTTCGGCGTGACATAGAAAGTTTGAGTTGAGACCGCGTGTGGTCGCCTGCCTTGGGGGCACAGAATAACCTATGCCTACGCAAATTCGGCAATTTAATCTCGTTTTAATTCTTCAAATTAAAAAGCTTTTCGTTTATAAGTACATGTAATCTTTAAATCGCTATCTAGAGATAAGACATGTATTACGGGTACTTATCAACACGTCAATATTTTTATTTAGAGCAGATAGGCAGACACTCTTAACTCATTATTAATCAATAGATAACTATATAAACTACATGAATTCAATTAGGTATGCACTTTTTTATAGATCCTTCTTGAGAGGGACCATGAATTATTTATTTACATAATAATAACACTTAAAGTTACTATCTGAAATTCTATTTTATTCAAATTAATAATATTTTTATGCATGAAAGTGGGTAAAACACAGGTTTGAAACAAACAACATTGGTATGTTTACTTAAGTGTCTTGAAAGTGACATCATTCTCAGAGTTGTGAAATTTTTACAGGTGTGATTGTAATTAAACTTATAAGTACAATTTAACCATGGAATTAAAAATATAAGAGTTCATTTTACAACTTGTAAAAAACTTAATCCTTCTAGCCCCTGATTACTAGACACAATAGAAAATCTATTGTTATGCGGCACCCGAGTGCCGGTTCGGCGTTGAGTGGTTAAAATCTATTAGAGTGGGTACCTAAATATAAAAAAAAATATTTTTTATTATCAGTTAGAATATTTACACATCGAATTGCTGTTACATATCATCGCCTAGCTAACAATACAGTACAAGTTGAAAATTGGTCATGTAACATTTTTTACTTCATTGAATAGATTCTTTAAGTATAAAACATTACATGGCCAATTTTCGACTTTGGATGTATTTTTATCTAAGCGAGGATATATAGAAAAATAAAAGTAAGATATCCTGTAAAACACAACTTATCAAATTAAAATCACTCCAGTACAGACCTCAGTAAATAATTGTTTTTATTGTCTATTCGATATGGTGAAATAAACATATTTATTTAAGTCTCTTTTCAACTGATTATAGGAACACTTTGTTTACTAAAGGATATTATTTGAATGACAGCACAAAGGAACAACTACTTTAGCTAACTAGCATTAATTACTGCATAAGTATTTGGTATCAGAAATATTGCTACATGATTTATTTACCTATAAATTATTTATAACATAGGACTTCACGATCCCCCAAATTTTGCAAATATTGTAGGCATAGCCTACAATATTTTGTAATTTTAAATTAGGTATAGTCATTGTGCAAGTAAATTGCTCATCATGATAATTTCTAAAATAAATAAATATACTTGCTGTTTTATCATTTTAGTTGGTGGCAGCCAGTTCTGATAAAAGATATGTTTCTGAAATTTTCTAAATAAAAAATGATGATCTCTTGGATGAATTAATATGGAGTCTTTTTATGTAGTTCAATTTGATTTTACCTCAAGATGAAGTGGATAACGCTATAATTTTTAAACAATAAAACAATTTTACTTAAAAACAATAGTTTCTAGTAATTTCTTTCATAAATGTTTAAATATTCACATCACAAATATTGTACAAGTCCCATGTGTCACCGTTGGGTCCAGTCATTTCGCAAGCAAGCGTTTAGTATTCACAGCGAGCCCCATATTGGTTGCCTTGACATGGCTAAAGTGTAGTAACAGAATAACCAATTTGTTCAAACATGAATCTTACAAAATGTCTTAAACGTTAGTCATCATACTTATTGAACTAGCTGTGAAACAAAGGCGTACCTATATATAATATAATATTCAATAAATTTTTATGAAAAATTCATTCACATCATTAAAATACTCTTAATTTTAAAATTTTCATACTCATTTTCCTTATATGATATGTTATATCCTACATTAAAACTTTTACCTGAATGAACTAATATTTTCTTCCAAAAAATAGTCCTAAAAGCATTTACCAAATGAGAAGTATCTTTTTACCCTTATTATTAGACAGTAATTTAAAATGTGTCATTATAAAATAGGTTTTTAACCTAAACTCATGATAATAAAATAATTAATTCCTCTTCTGGAAAAAATGTTTTAATTGCATAATGTTATCAGTTCCACTTATGAGAATACTATTTTTAGCTTCTGTTATTGATTATAATTGCGTAGCTAGCCATTTTATAATTGTACAGAGAATTCAAAGAATTCGCACAACTCAATACCTACATTGTTAATTGTTTCTAACATCATTTTAATAATTTTATACAAATGTTCTATTGTCAGTTAGGTTGTAGGTAATTGTAATTAGTGTCCGGTGGTAGATTTGGTTGCACTTGCGGTCCATTTAGGCTAAAAAAAATATAGGCAGGGCTCACCCATCTTCGAGTGAGACGGGGACACCGGTGAGCTTAAGTGGCTAAGGATACCTAGGATTTAGTTTCTAAAAAAAAATTGGATTCGTACCTAACCATCAGAGATTAAATATCACGATAATTTGGTTGGTTTCGTTCAAAACTTCGATGGTATTGAAGTTCTGCGTTTGTGACTTGGCTTTTGATTTTCTGTTTATAGGTGCAAATAAAGAACAACGCAAGAAATTGTATGGGCTCTGTCCCCACCCACCAACAGACTTGGCACTAGTTTTAATATAATTATGACATTCCCTAAAAAGACAAATAACCATTTTTAATCCAAAAAATGATGGGGTATTCGAAAGAAATAAAACCGTCCTTATGCCGCACGCCTAAGATTCAGAATTGCGCTGTAAGTGTCTAGCTTCAAGTAGACTCGACTGTACAAAATTTTTTAAGATTACATTTTGATTGGACACTTTTATTTAGATCAGGGGGCTTACTCTTGATCGCCTGCACATTATTTTCACAATTAACTGTGTCAAAAAAATACTTGAAAAATACAACATTCAAATTCGATTTGCGTGAAATCCCCATTCCTACGGCGGAAGTCGTCATACAAAAAAAAGATCAGTACGGCAAGAGGTATCGACAGAGATACGTTTGAAATCTGTTGGTGGGTGGGGACGCTGTTTTGCATGGTCCTTTGTATAAAATAAAATACAACCGGGTATCCTTAAAACCAACGATAGAATCTTTGAGACGAGTACCTCTCTACCAAACCATAAAAAATGGTTAACTGCAAGTAAAACCACAGTAAAGAAAATACCTATTTCTTTCTTGTCGCGGAAAATGCATTACTCACAGCTCCTCCCTTATGGGGGGACAGATAGGCAAGGGGCGTATGCAGCTCACGCACTAGACTCCGCGGTACAACTCCAAAGCCTTATATGGTAAAAAAGTCTGAGAATGAAAAAAAATTAAAGACGCTACTTATGTTCGATGTTTTTATTTTCGATAAAAAGTTTGAACAAAACAGATGATGAGCTGAATGAAACATGACGTCCAGGAAAGGTCAGATGAGACTAAACTGACGGGCATTAACGAATAGAGTAATCAATGTTGAATGGTCTCTGCCTACCCCTACTGATAAAAAGGCAGGTACATACTAGGGAATGGTCCCGGGAAATCCCGGTCCCGAAATTCCCGGGAAACCCCGGGATTTGGCGACGACTAAAATACCCGGGACTCATTACCTCGTCCCGGGACTTTCGGGACTTTCGGGACTAAGTAAAGAGCTCTATTTTAAGTGAGATTTTTGGCAGATTTGCAAAGGTTGATCCGTGGCTCACCGTTCAAATTAAATTGCAATTAAAATACTGAAAATAATAAACGTTAGATACTATTTTTTAGATTATCTCGCGATTATTCTTCAATTTTGTAAAATATACAATGTACTATGTGCAGGAAGTTATCGGTTAATTTCGAATTAATGTTATTGTTTGCATCATGTTGCGGCTCCATTTATTGAGAGAGGAATTTTAAGGGCAGTAGTAATGCTCCAAGCTGGGGCTGCCCAACAGAGTATTGTTGAGGAGATTGACACAAGACAAAAGTTATGGTTACGTTATCGTGTTACTGGTGAAGTGGTTGAAAGACACCCAGGCGGAAAGCGCATAACCACTCAACGAAAAGATCGATTTTTGCTAGTTGCTGCGAGAAGACAACCAAATGTTACGGCCATGCAATTGGTTCAGAGGCTCCAGCCAGAGCACCAGTTGCTTGTGAGTGACCAAACTGTGAGGAAGAGGTTGCATGAAGCTAGCCTTCATGCCCGCAGACCGTTTCGTACTCCAGCACGACGCAGAAGAAATCGTAGACGGCTAGAGTGGGCTCGTGAACATTTGCTCTGGGAAGATAACTAGTGGTCTGTGGTGCTGTTTACCGATGAGTCCTAGTTCGGTCTCCATCCCGATACACATAGAGTACGTGTTGGCGAATTCCTGGACGTGAGAGCCGCTCCCACCACCCTCAGGAAGTCCATCCACATTACGACGGGACAATTATGGTTTGGGCAGGAATTCATGTTGATGGAAGAACAGACTACGTTCGGATCAGAAACACTATGACGGGTGAAAAATGCCGTAACGAGGTGCTAGTACCAATAATCTACCCCCATCGACTACAAATGGGCCAAGAATACACGCTCATGGACGATAACGCCCGTCCGTACACAGTAAGAGTGGTGACGAGCTGGGTGCAGGAGCACGACGAATTGGTCTTAGGTAGGCCCACGCGTGGGACATGCTCCAAAGAAGGGCTTTGAGGAATTTCCCTGCAAACATTGCGGCGGAAGAGCAACTTTTTATGCATCTTAGCCAGACCGGAAAAAAATGAAAAACACTTGCAGGACCGTTATTAACGTCATGGGTGGTTTTACTTACTACTGATTTTTCACACTACTGTTAAAAACAGAATATTTTTTTTCTTATTTTTCACTTTTCTTTGAGAACCACATTCATTGTTAGTTTACCATTATTTCAATTTTTTTCTTTATTTGAAGAATATTTTTTATGCCAAATAAAACAGTTTACTTTTATTCTGAAGTGTATTCTAATGGGCTTTATAAAAATATTGTTGTATGTTATTTTTAATAAATTTTTAGTTAAGTAATTGAGTTTATACAAAATATTTCTAGACAGTGTTGATGTGTGTATTAAATTGAAATAAATAATTGTGTAGCGAAAGCGTGTAGAAATCCAGCGTTTTATTGCCTAGAAAACGAATAAATATCACATTCTGGTAAAAATCCCGAAAGTCCCGGGAATCCCGGTTCCTTTATCAGGTCGTCCCGAAATTCCCGGGACTCAAATATGGCACCGGTTCTTCATTCCCTAGTACATACACCTATGTATGATTTTTTTTTCTCCAAACGCCGAAGTATCATATTGTTTTTGCTTTTACTTAAAAAATACCAAGAAATAAGCATCTTGTTTAACTAACTCGCTTACAAGACGTGAGTAAATGTAGTCAGGTAATGTAAACATTGAAAGTATCGCAATATAAGTGTCAGCAGTTACCTTAGTTAGTTTACGATACCTCCTTTGATGTTTGGGTTTAAAGTTCTCCGTAGTTAATATTTACATGAAGATGTTTTGCTGTGGTCTTCGAAGTATTTTGGGAAACGTAAAGGAAAGTTATCTCACGCAAAGATGTGTAGAGGAGTCTAAACGATCGATTTGATTATGATGCTCGGCCACGAGAAGTCTGCTATTAATCCAGAGGTCGCATAGAAATCCAGACATTCACATTGTATGCATCAATCAATATTGAACGTGTCTGTTTGTGTTAGAGAAAGAAGAGTCTGAAGAAGCCCTCCCAACCAAACCCAACCCAAATTAAACTTAACAACTGTTCTACGAAGTTATCACAAAGTATACCAAGCAGTACATCTGTCTAAAACTAAGGTCGAAAACTTAATTAAATTTGAAATCTGTGCGAAAAGAAATTAAGCTAAAAATTTGTTATGAGATGCCGCCGCATGAACTTATATTATATTCCACTTATCCCACCTGGGTAGAAAGAGTGGAAAAATATTCCACTTTTCTCACCCAGGTGGGGTATGTGGAATAGCCGGATTTGTCAGATTAAAGTCGGTTGATATGCTGCTTGCTGTACAATGACACTCAACATAACAAAATACAGTTAATGATTATCGCATCATTGAAATACTCGAAGCTGTTTAAATGGATTCCACTGTGACAGCCGGCCGAAATACTTGCATGAAATTAGGGCAAAGGGAAGTACCGAGGTCTTAAGTGCAAGATAATGATATTTAGTCGAGTGTGCACCGCTAAAGAATGCGGCCGGAGAGGTATGAAGTTACTGACCTTCGTAGGTCGTAAGCCCAGTCTTCCGGACTGTTGAGTCACCACAGCTCCTTGAAAAATTTCATGTACCTATGTGTTTATGAACACGTTTTTGACTCATTGGTCATATACAGTGAAACCAGAATGTACCTATTTTATACCATTTTATTATGACTTCATCAGACATTTACTAAAGTTGTAGATATTGTTGTAACATAATGTTTTTATATTTAAATTTTTTGGTCTAATGTTTTAGGTTATTCTTTCGTACCTATTTTTTTTAGATTTTGTTTTGTGATCACCACCCGTATTTCGGTAGCGGAGCTATTAAGATATAGGCACACGTTATTGTAACTGTAACGGTCACTTAGTTTCAACTATGG
Source organism: Mecyna flavalis (assembly GCA_949319885.1). Taxonomy (NCBI): domain Eukaryota; kingdom Metazoa; phylum Arthropoda; class Insecta; order Lepidoptera; family Crambidae; genus Mecyna; species Mecyna flavalis. Next base: position 6,068,478 of record OX439419.1, on the reverse strand, counting down.
GGACCTTTATCCTGCAGTGGAAACATTAAACATTATATGCTCCTGTAAAGTAGGTCCTTGTAAAGCTTCATCGAATGTCTAAGAATCTCTATTGGGTAAATGATGAATGTAAGTTCGTCGAGCAAGCAAATAAAAACGGCCTAATTGCATTTTTTAATTGCACTCATTATAAATTAACTCTATTTATTTGCACAGACTCGTCATTCAAGCGTAGGTCGATGTGCATCAACCTTGAGGAAAGAATGTGGTCTCAAGAATACTCCTTGGCGCAGCCTTATTCCGTGCGTAATACAGTCTTATATGGCGAAGGATGATCACGATTCTTTTAGTGCGCAGTTATACTATCTTTTATATGTATAGTATCTAGTCTGGATGTTTATGTCGTTAAAATTATCAACGTTCTCATTAAACCTCAGTCTAGATAGGTCCGTTATTCATTCCGGATGACGTTACGACTGCTTGCCAACGCAATGTCTTGATGTGCATAAGTACTAGCATTTACGTTAATGCTGTGTTAAGCCATTTACGCCTCGAGTATTTAAGAATTATTTATGTCACCTCACGTAATTATCTGCATCTAAAGGACATCATCCATTTTGGGATAAATTTTTTTTTTAGCGGCCATCAATTTTAATTACAAAAGTGTATAGTACACATAAACCTCATTATTTTTTACTATGGCGTCAAAGTCGAAATCTATTTGGTTTCGGAGATATGATACCAAGTAAGACATAAGGGCTGAAACTGCGTAAAGCGGGCACCCGCGCGGTTTCATTTCATACAAAAGTGACCCGTGCCGCGACCGCGCGGGAGACTTTTGTATGAACCGCGCGCGGGTCCCGCTTCACACAGTTTCCGCCCTTAGACCGAAAACAATTTGTTTTCAGGGCTACTTCCCATTTGGTAAACTTCCCATTTGATAAACCTCAATCAGTGCCTACTCAAAAGTTGCGTTTGGTAAACATTTATTTACTACGTACGTTTTTCATACATTTAGTCCCATTTGGTAAACAATCGAAATGGGACTAAATGTATGAAGTAAATAAAATGTTTACCAAACGCAACTTTTGAGTAGGCACAGATTGAGGTTTAACAAATGGGAAGTTTACAAAATAGGAAGTAGCCGTTTTCAGGATTTTAGTTGTACAATACGCGGTTCACTCAAGTAAAAACTTGTCTTAATATAGCAGTCACCTCCGCCCTCCGCCCCCTCCCCCCGCCCCCTCCCCCCGCCCCCTTTTTCCCTGTGCTCGTCATGTCAATTCCTTAATCTTAATAGGTATCATCTTTGTTTTATAAGATTCAGTACTATACTAAGTCAGTTGACAGACACACACGCAGCCCACCTGATGGTTAGCGGCCACTGCGGCCTATTCCATTGAGGGACACTTTACCACGAAGCGTCGCTCAATGTGCTGCCAGACTGTAGACTCATCTGATCTTCGAGCCTTTGATTTCAAGTGTACTTTTTTTTGAGAAGGAGAACGCATTTGCGCACCATAGCCGCAGGCTAGCGATCGTGTGTGGGACTCGAGACTAAGTCCCACTACCCACTAAACTCCCCCGTTTTCCCCTTCACACCCAATTGGTGTGAAGGGGACAAGCCGGTGCCAGTCTTGTGGCTATTGACGAGCCCTTGATTTCAAGTGTACTGGCTCCCACATTAATACTGCCGGAACACAGCCAGAGCTATTATGGCGGCAGATTTCGCCTGTGGTAGCTAGCCAGTCGGACTCTGAAAAAGCCCTACCACCAACCAGACCTTAGGTGGGAATCGAACCCACTACCTCCGGGTTTTATACCCGAGCGGCTTAGCCACTTAGCGGCTTTGCGGAGGCGATCAAAATAGTAGTAGTTCAGGTAAAAATTGTATAGTAATAATCATACCAGATCTTACATAAAATGGTAAGACGATGTTATTTATTTCACTTATAGATCGTTATCTAAGGTATATAGTGTATTGTCGCCATACAAAAAAATTATTCTACACCTGTCCCCATTCCAACAAAACATAATTTATTTCTGGCCGCTAACTTTTTTTTTTATCACAATCCCCATACAAAGTGGATGATGTCCTTTACAGATAAATGAAATTGAGGAGTCGGTTTCTAGTCTAGAAACGGTTACATTCATTTGTTCACAACAAAAACGCAGTCACAATACTTTTTGAATGTTTGATCCGGTATTATTATCTGATCTACTGGTTAATAAAATAGCTTGTTATTCGTAGCACTTTCTCTGCACCATCCCCCCTCAAATTAAATTGCGACCTCCTTACAAGAGATGTTATACAAAATCGCATAATAGAAATGCGACTAGCTTATCAAGACCTCTCATCTTCGAGGCAAGCAGAATTACGTACGTGGCGATTTGAACTCTGCCAGGTCGAATTTAATTGGTCGACTTAGTTTTTGAATGGCAATGACCGCCAACTCTGTAAGGAGTTACTAACGTTACATTGGTAAAAGCCTGGGCCGTTGTTTTTATACGAATATCATTAGCATTAGTGGTTTTGTATAAATTATTATCATTAACGTCAATGGTGCCTAAGATTACGCCTACATTCGCGTCTAATGTTTCAACGATTTTATCGTTATTATTTGTGTAAAATGTTTACTTGACTTTTGAATATCATTACTTCTTGCTGGTATAATTTATTCTTTTAATCCCATAATTACTAACTGTATATTATTTTAATACAAGTTGACATTTTATTTTGCAATCAAAGCATTTACATAACGCAAAGTTAACTATGTTTTTGCTTTAAAAGATTTTCTTCAAATTCAAATTGTATTGGTAAACCGCTAAGTAAAATAGTCACTTTTACCTTGCGGTTCGAAATAAGAATGAATCATTCATTTTGAAATACCTATGCACATTGTATCGATGTTGGTGGTTTAACTTGCGTAACCAAAACAAAATTTTGTACGCCTCTTAGATTTTGTAAACACATGAATCAGCTTTTACTTTCCATAACCACTTATACCATTACTAAAAACCAGTTAAATCTGAAGACAGTAATTTTTTTTTCGAAGGTTTGGGAGTGTTTAAAAATAATTGTATTGCCTATATACCTACATACATATTGTAACACATATTTTATCTTTTAATTTGAGTTTAGACGTTTGTTTTAGCATAGTTTCAAGAGGTTATTCTTGAAGTACTACTACTTATACCTCTCAATCAAAGTGTGTGCTCAAGTGAAAATTATTTTCCTCTGTTGCGATTTGTGATATCGAAGCTAAAAGCAACCACGTCTTTTTTTTCTTCTTGAAGTTAGGTGTTTTTTCCTTTTACTATAATTTAAAGTTTAAAATGAATTTAGTAAACAGTCACCCTTAATCGGAACTTATGAAGTTATCTTTTACGTCACGAAACAGTGACTAAGTGGATGTGTTACATTTATTTCTTAAAATATATTACTCAATATGAAACGTTATACTCATTCTTTAGATTAAAGTAATCCCCGTTTTAGCGGGAAATTATATAGATAGTTTTCAAAGGAAAAATGTTTATATTAATACTGAAACCACAATTTGTAATAGTGTTAATGTTATACTCAAGTGCTACCTACATGAGGGATGGTGTTACTAGTGTGTTGGATGGATACCTACTTTGACACTGTTACTCATTAGCAAAAAACGAATCAAATTATTTTTTTTATCCTAAGTTAAAAATTTAATGCTAGTGACTATGACTATTACCTATGTATTTTCATTAGGGAATATACATGTATTTTTTTTATATTTTTAATTTACTTTTTATATCATTATAAAATAGTAAAAAATATAAATACTGTAGGAAATGCTCAAACTATTTTTTAAAATAATATTTAAAACATCGCTTTAATTTGATCTGTTTGAACGCCGCCATCTTTCGCGGGCCTTGATTTGACGTCACAAACCACTACCAGTGTTTGTTTACTATGATACTTTTGGTTCTTTTATAGAAATTTTCAGTTTTAAAAGCTATTTAAGCCATGGAAAAAGCTAAAAGACCATTTTATAGATATTGTCTTGTACCCATGTGCAAAAACACTCAAAAAATAAAAAAATCAAAATTCCTGTTCCAAAAGCTGCGAATACACGAAAACAATGGTGTAAGGTTAAGAGAAGATGAAAAACACCACAGAAACACAAATAATATTAATTTTTCTTTTAGACACTGTAGTGTATGCGCGGGCGCAGAGCGCGGCATTCACACACGGACAGCCGCCGAGTGCGGACGTGCTCTGTGTCTGGCATACCCTATACCTACCTAAATACTAAAAGTGTTTTACTTTACTACCTGACTACGTCATGGACATTACAAGTGGCGACGAGGACAAAAGTGAGTACGAATAATTACCAAAAAAAAAAGGAGGGTGAAGAATAAGAAATTATTTATTGCATACCGGTGGTTTACGAGTTGCGTGGTCAAACTAATTACATAGTGTTGATATTATAAAAATAGAACATAAAGACTAGTTTAAGTTAATAGTGAGCTATATAAGTCAAAATATCTTAGGTGCCGAGTCAATACGTAAATCACTGTGGATTTCCTGTTTATTATTATTATTATGGCCATGCATCGTATCAGATATAAGGCCACGCAAACGCAAATAAATTACGGGTTCTATTCTATGACTATTACAAAAATAATGTAGTATTGTGCTCGCACGAAACCTAACGGTACCTATCTACGAATTATTATTTAAAATATTGGGGCTATTAATTGCGATTGACAATGAAAAATACTTAACCTGAACATTTACAAATAAAATAAAACTACAAAAAAATATTTGTAACTTGTCCCCAGAGAAAAAAAATAAGAGGTGGGTAGTTAGGTACTAGTATTCTCATGACTACATAAATTAAAAGACGATGGAATATAAAATATTTAAATTACCACAAGGTATTTTACATTACGGTACGGCATTTGAAACTTACAGAGGTACATTTACTATGTGGTGAAATTGTTAGCACTGTTTTATGTTAACAATTATTTTGTAAAAAGAGTAAACACAAGTCGTAAACATAATTAAGTTAGTTAAATTCCATTTAAACATCTTGTCATCCACTAAAATTGACTATATTTATTTCCTAAAAGTATTTTTATAAGTCGATTTGACATTATCATAAGTTTTATTGTTAGACTCAGTTTGAATTAATAATACTAAACTAATTATTTGAAGAATGTTAGTATCAACGAAACAGGCTATATTGTAAACGTGCTACGAATAGCCGGGTATTAGTACATGGGGTTTTAAACAATATTAATGAAGACCTATTTGCGCAGTGATTCACAGTGCCGTACTGGTTGAGACACAAGGGAGGCGAGTTCAATTCCCGCACAAGACGTTTGTTAATGAAACTATCCTCCTTGTTAGTTTTGCGTGAACAAAAAAACAAAGCCAACTTGAACAAAAAAATAAATAAATAAAATTCAATGTGCTGTTGGACAAAGTTTTGTCAATTTATTTATTATTTATGTTTTAAATATTGTCTTGGATCTTAAAAAAAAACTGTCTATTTTACCTACCTCTTAACAAAAAATTACAAACCTACCTCCTAGTCAAATTAGAAATAAACACCGATTATAATATTCGGTATCAACCGCCGCGCGTATTATAATTGACCTCAGTGGTATCAACCCAATTAGTGATAAAGAGATTTCACTACATAAAACAAATATTTATAAACGGCAGTTGGTCTTTTGCACATACTTATTGTTATGTACACATGAAGAATGCAACTGATAACCACTCAGTAGCAGGGGTGCGATAATTACTGGTGTGCACAAATTGATAATTATCGACCGGTGCTAAAATCAACGTTATTACTTTCCTTTCTCAGTAAAACAAATAGTTATTACTTAAAATAATTACTTAATAATATTTTAGAGAATTAAGAAAGGGCTATAATTTAAATAAATAAATAAATCAAGTTGTTATCAATATAAGGATTTAGGTTGGTACCTACTTAGCTAATGCCTGCACAGTTTTACATCTATTTAAAGGCCATGCAATGTGTATATAACTAAGGGCCACGCAGTTTAATCAGGAACTTATTTTAGGGGCCATTTATACATGACAAAAAATATATTGGTCCATGCGAAAAAAAAAAAAAGAAAAAAAAAGACTTGCAAAAATCTAATAGGGCTACGCAGTTATAATACTGTTACTGAGTTTCAGTAAAAAGCCATGCAAAATCTAATAGGGCTACGCAGTTGTAATACTGTTACTGATTTTCAGTAAAGAGCCATGCAATAAAAGTCAATATTTGGGCTACGCAGTTGTTATACTGTTACTGATTTTCAGTAAAGAGCCATGCAATAAAAGTCAATATTTGGGCTACGCAGTTGTTATACTGTTACTGTTTCAGTAAAAAGCCAAGCAATAAAAGTCAATATTTAGGGCTACGCAGTTGTTATACTGTTACTGATTTTCAGTAAAGAGCCATGCAATAAAAGTCAATATTTGGGCTACGCAGTTGTTATACTGTTACTGTTTCAGTAAAAAGCCATGCAATAACAGTAAATATTTAGGGCTACGCAGTTGTTAAAATGTTACTGATTTTTAGTTAAAGCCATACAATAAGAGTCAATATTTAGGGCTACGCAGTTGTTATACTGTTGCTGTTTTTCAGTAAAAAGCCATGCAATAAGAGTCAATATTTAAATGCAGGTCGCCCCGAAATAACTCATCGCTTGCGAAGGTGATCCGACATCTCTCGGCACTCGCTGGGAGAAATGGAAAAGGGCACTTGCTGAGAGAAGGTTACTGATCAAAAAAAATAATTGTGAATTGTAAAAGTAAGTTTGTAGTATAATTAAAAAATGAATAAGGTTTAAAGATAATTTCATATTTACAAAACAAGTTAACAGTTGATTGTAATAAATAAGTGCAAACTCGCCCTTCTAGGGTTCCGAACAAGTTTGCAGGTAAATAATAGTTATTTTTCATGGAAAAAATATATATTATAATAAAATTGTTTATTTTAGATAAAAGTATCCATATGGTTAGTAACAATGACTCTTAATATCTACGGTTGGTAGTCTCATCTAAAAGATAAAAAATAAAATAACGTCCTCGCAGTAGACCCAAAAGGCGATGGTGAGATGAGCTTGATCATTCGATGCCAACAGGCACACAATTGCTTAGGATCGCAAAAGATGGAAATACAGGCTCATACTTCATATCATTATCCTACAGCACTACAGGTCTTCTGCATATAATTCATGTAATTCTGTTTCCTGAAATAAAGGATATATTATTATATTATATTATTACATGTCTTTAAATAAATACACTTATTTCAAGTATATAAATACACTATATGGTGTAATAAATGCAATACATAGTGTACCTATTTATGTATGTAAATTACGTTGGAGTTGGACTGTTTTATTCCTAAATTAAGTGTATACGCTGTTAGTGGGTTGTTATTATGTAAATAATAAAACCTAAAACGTGCTTGTTGCGGGTTCGATTCCCGTTTCAAGATGAATATAATTATGGCCAACAATTAATAATAATATACCTATCTACTTACATGTACCTACAACAAAATTCTGACTTGATAGCCTTATGTAATTACCGAACGGTACCAAAGGGTACGATTATATTCAGCCAAGGAGCACAAAGGTGCCAAGGGGCACAAAGGTGCCAAGGGGCACAAAGGTGCCAAGGGGCACAAAGGTGCCAAGGGGCACAAAGGTGCCAAGGGGCACAAAGGTGCCAAGGGGCACAAAGTTGCCAAGGGGCACAAAGGTGCCAAGGAGCACAAAGGTGCCAAGGAGCACAAAGGTGCCAAGGAGCACAAAGGTGCCAAGGAGCACAAAGGTGCCAAGGAGCACAAAGGTGCCAAGGAGCACAAAGGTACCAAGGAGCACAAAGGTGCCAAGGAGCACAAAGATCACAAAAGTTAATTTTCCAAGGTGAATTGAGATGCCAAGGAGCATGTATGAATCTTGCCATGGGCAGGTATAATTTGAGATTGTTTAAAATACTTGTTGCATTATATTTGGGTCTAATTAATAGTTTTAGTAAGGGATAAAACTAAATTTGGATATTCAAATCACAATCAATTAAAACTTGGTACTTTCTCAAATTATAATTATCTTAATTCGTTATTTACAGATATTCTTTTAATATAGGTAAGTTCTAAACGAATTTATAACAATAAATATCACAATCACAAGTTTGTGATACGTATAAAATATAGTTAATTCAATTAGATCCTAATTTAAATTAATGAAATATAAATAAATTCATTCATTTCATAATTAAGATAGTGGAATACTTGTATTAGTGCCCAGTGTTTTTATTAGGAACAATCTATTGAAATTTGAAATAAATTACTTCAATAATAATCTCCTGTGTTACTTACACACATTAATACTATTCCTATTTGTTTTGGGTAGATTAGTGGTCCTCTAGACGCAAATACCCGTAAATAAATATATTTTATGTTGGAAAAATATTTATCAATAAAATGTTAAAGGATCTACACAAATAAATAAATGTATACCAGTACAATCTATATTTATATGAATTTAAATAACAAACGTATACAATACTTACATGAACATGTACTTACTGGTAATTAATTTATATTTGCTTGATTGTAGATGATAAAATTTTAACATTATAACGTATGTAAATCTAAAATATAACTAAGGCGTAGCATGGGCTACAACATTGCTTTTGTGCACAATTTGCCAAGGAGCATTATTATTTACAAGGTGCCTGGGTGCACAAAACACATTTAATGTGTAAATATGAACGTGCCAAGGTGCACATTTGCCAAGGTGCATTCTAATGTGTCACTCCATAATGTGGATAAACGAATAATTCTTGTGTTTGTTTTGTTATGTTTTTAGGAAAGAAAGGAAGAAAGAAAGAAACATTTATGTGTTGAATGGTACCTTTTTATCAAATTCGTAATCTTTCATACTAAATTATTCATTTATTGACCATAACCTGTAGTGCTATATAGACTTCTAGACTATTATAATGTCAGCAGTTGGCAGACGCATTGACCATCAAGCCATTACCTGCGATAACATTCCAAGAAATGAGAAGTGGAATGGGTTTAGCTTAAATTGCATTATTGATTATTGCTTTTTATATAAGCAGTGAAATAGTCTGATTAGGTTTTTCCTGGGTTTTCCCTAATCCTGAGCAACGAATGTTGGACTATTCAATAATTGTATTTTCCCCAGGAGACACTTGGAAGTTACATGACGCTCTGTTCGGCACTTATTGTTATTTGTTTATTATAGTGTGAATTGTATTGTATTATGTTGATTTTATAAATCGATTTTGAGGGAGCGTGTTGGATGTATAGATTTAAAAATACAAAAATTGATACAATCATTTAAAACTTAGCTGTCAGGTGTCATGGCTTCTCTGTGTCGAACAATTGAAATATAAAATAGGTAAACATTGCTTTAATCCGAAAACTAAATAGTCGGTTATTTTATCCCGTAACCCAATTTCCAATAACATCGCTTGAGAAAAGTATTACGTGTAACAAAATGATTAACTGTCTTTCATGCGTTGTATAATTTTGGGAGTGAATCATTGTAGATCCCAGCAGCACCTGACATAGAATATTAAACAATAGATGAAGAAGTGCGAGACAGAGATCTGCAAATGAAAGAAAGAGGGAAAGTATACGCATATCTCAAGAGGAAAGCTACAGACAGCAACCTGGAAATAAAGTTAAAACATTGTTGCAACTGTACTGTTATTATTATGTGATGTAATTATTACACAAATCTAAAATTAAAGAATATTAAAGATGTTACGACTTGCGGGAAATCCGTAGTAATAATATTTAGTTAAGCTGTCATGTTATCAAATGATTAAGTTCGAATAATTAAATACCTCAATAATAAAATGTTAGAATAATTAAATAACTGAATAATTAAATAATTGAATAATGAAATAATTTATTGAACAATTGAATAATTAAATAATAAAACAATGATACAATAAAACAATAAATTAATTCGATTTCATTAAATAATAATAACGATAATAATAATAAATAATTTGTAAGATAAACTTTAATTATGATTTTGAAACATATTAAATTAATTGAAATAAAGAAGGGATGTAGTGTATGCGCGGGCGCAGAGCGCGGCATTCACACACGGACAGCCGCCGAGTGCGGACGTGCTCTGTGTCTGGCATACCCTATACCTACCTAAATACTAAAAGTGTTTTACTTTACTACCTGACTACGTCATGGACATTACAGACACCATATAAACAGCAACGCCAACATGGTAGGTATGACTGTTATTTCATGTCAATAAAATTATTTAATAAATTACCAAATTATGTACAAGAATTACCATTAACACAATTTAAATACAAATTATATAATATTTTAAGTGAAAAATGTTTTTATAGTGTTGAGGAATTTATTAATTGCAAATTTTAAATTTTATAATACAATTCATCACACATCATTCTCGCTTATTTATTAATTCATTAATTTTATTTTAATTCATTGTATTTTTTATTTGATTTGTAATTGATTCATTGTACGTACCTATTATTTATGTATAAATATTAAACTTGTATCCCTCTCCAATGTTGCATGCCAATTGTTTGGTTAAGTGTGAGAAACCAAAATTTTCATTATTTACTCTTGTCAACCACATTTAATGCAATAAAGGTATTCTATTCTATTCTATTCTATTCTATTCTATGTGACGTCACGTTTCGGTTCGACCAATGGTGATGCGTTTCGAAAATTCGAATTTCACTCGCTTATTTTGCACTTTTAATTAATTTTTTTATGCAATTTAAAACAAACTAATTAAGGAAATAAAGGTTCAAATACGATTTCAGGACGATATGGATTTAGGGGAAAAAAAATCAATTCAATTTAATCCAAATGCATATTCCCTTCACTACCATCGCAACTCGCAAGGTAGCGTCTCGTGGATGCAATTCCATAATAAAGTTGTCACTTCTTTCTTAGCTTACTTACTTCCTTTCCTTTATATTATAAACATCAGTGGTTTTGTTTGACTGTGACCTGAATTCTGTCGTCAAAATTATTGCTGTTGTAATCGTAATAGCAACTCATTTAATAAATTCTTTGATTCTAATTAACTCATTATGTTACAATACAATCTTATAATTTGCGTGCTTGCATCGTAAAGTATTATTAAGATTTTAAATTAGCTGACAGACACCTCGGCGAATAGTGAAACTTCTGCGATGTCCATCGGCGTAAAGATTTGATGCAAATTGCAAATTTTCTTAAAGAATTTAGACGTTAGGGTATTGCGGTTTGCAATGTTACCAAAATTGGCATTTCATTGATTAGAATTTTTGGTTTCATCGACACTTTTCATTATTCATTCTTATTTACGTAATTATGCTCTTTGCACGTCCAGGCAATTCCTAGTTATTTCCGGGAATTCAATTAGCAATAACACTAGAATGTTCAATGTTTGCATGTGACTCATTACTGACTTGCGTCCATGCTTCCATAGAACATGACGTCACTAGGAACCGGTTTGGTTGTCATTTTTGCTCACCAACGGGCATTTCGACTAGAAGGGGTTGAAAAATCAATACTTTTAATTTAAACCCCGTTGTATCTGCGAGGAGGGACATTGGTTTGTAAAGGTTATGCTTATCCAACTCGCTGGAAGCATGTTTATGTAAAGCCTTGGCAAGCAAACGTTGGTAGTTAAGTATGCAAAGTACGTATTTGAATTTCGTCATTTCACAAAGCATTCTGTGTCTGTATTTACAGTTTGTATGTACAAAATATACTGTTGTAATATAAACCTTAGTTGCAGAAACAGAACAATATTGATCCTTCAGCTGAGTCAAATGTACCAGGCATGCATGAGATCCGAAGAGTTCGTTCCGAATCACGCACACAAAGACTTTAGTAACGTAATGTTAGTACAGCCGGCGAATACATCTTGGCACGGTCATTCGAGATTGTTTCATCCCAAATTGGACTCTGTATAACTGTGATAAAGCTTTATTAGGATAGACGGTGATTCGTATAGGTCAAGTCTTGGTGAGTCATTGCGCATTAAAATGAAAGGTAAGGGGAACTTGAACCGAGGAGTTTATGAGATAATAATGTGTACATGTAAATGACTTCTTGTTTTGTCCACGTATTAGTTCATGATTTATTACTTCTTCTTCCGTCTATGTATGTACAGTTATCTTTTTGAAACATATCGCACACCCGGTAAAAAACTGTCATAACACAAAAACAGGCAAATCTCACCCCTTGCAGTAAAATATTATTTTACTGCAAAAAGTGAGAATATTATTTTACTGAAAAAAGTGAGACCTGGCTTGCCTCTACGTTATGACAGCTTTTTAGCGGGTGTGCGATTATGTCGTCAATTATTATTAAGTAACAAAATGACTCTACCAGATTTGCCTGTTTTTATGTTATGACAGTTTTTTACCGGGTGTGCGATATCATTAGAAGTCTGGATAAGATAAAGGATCATTAGGTGTAATTTAAGCTGCGATTTCTTATAAAGTGAACAACGCAACTAGTTTTTGTCACTTTTCATCATAACTTCCAGACTACCTAGGTATAATCTTAATAATATCTATAATCCTAATATCTGTACCTTCCTATTATTCCTTATGCTCAAGAAGGTTTTGTTTGAAACTCGATAAAAAAGTTGGTGACTTATCTCACGCCAACGCTTCTTGGCACACCGTATTTGGTAGGGTCTCCTGCACCAATTGGGGTATGCTTATGCACTGATTGCATGCAGATATTGAAGGTCAAAATGTAAGGATTTTGATGGATTTCACAAGCAGAGAATTAAACTTTATTTAGGTACATTATAACTGACAGACTAAGGAACATAGTGGCAATTATTAAGAAAAAAATTTGCCGTATCTATTTCCAAGTAAAGTTACTGACATATCTCACAAACATCGCCCGTTGAAATGCACAACTCGAACTATCCCTGGAACCAGAATGCCTAGTCCGTACAAGGAAATATATCTCGTCGACAAACTCTGTTTATTTACCTTAAACCAACTTCGAAAGTTGCAAGCCATTATCATCCTTGTTGTATGCAAAAGAAATTCCATATTAGTTTGGCGGCGTCCCTTTTAAGGCCCTTGCGATTCCGTCATGGCGGAAATGGAGCGCGTGCGCCGATCATGTTTGGCGCACAAATAGCTAATCGTGGCTGATTTAGCTAACCATGTTGGTTTATGTCGCACGTTCTGGTATGTAACGGTGAATTCGTTTTATGTTGCCGCATATGGATCTACGGCCATAATATGATCTTTGGACGGGTGGCATCGTGTCATATTCGTTTAATACTGATGAAGGCAGGGGCATAAAGTCAGGCGACCCTCGTAACTGAGATGTTACAGAAATGTATTTAATGTTAGCCAGTTTTGTAACATATACAAAATTAATAAGCTGTAGTCGGCAGCTCATAAATGTAGCCTAAGCCTTGGTGGCAAGTAGCAACGCTTTAGAATTCTTTAGAAGACGTGGAGGAAGTTAGCGTCCTAGTAACATTTGTCAGTGTGAGAATTCGGATTTTATTATGTTAATCGAATTAAATCCTGGTTTTTTTCGAACGAAACGAACGAAAGTTTTTATGTCAGCCATGCATGGAGAATTCTTAAAATAAATATTAAAAACAAACACGCATGAATCCACATCGATGTTTAGCATCCACCACTCTCTACACACGAATGCAAATGTCATAAATAACTTTCGTATCTGTTGTTCTGTTCGTTCGTCCGTGTCGCTCTCGTTCTCATATGTGCTGTTATTAAGTGGACGTGTGTAGATTTCAACGGGTTTGTAATTAAGGAGTGATTAGACGAAGTAAGTAATCTGACAGATTGGATGTGACCAATTAAGGAGATGTTCGATAAACGAGATTGCGATTAGAGCTGGAATCTCTGCTAATATTAATTAATACACGTTGGAATCCAGTGTTGGTACATTTATTTATTTTAATTACACGGTTAGTGAAAAATTTTTCAGATGCTATTTATCAGGCAATGCAAATTTTTTATGGCTATACATATAAGCATTTATGAATTTTATTTATTAATTTTGGTGTAGTGGTTATAGTCGGCTAGTATGTACAACCTAGGAGCATTGGAATCCCTGTCACAATCACATGGTAATGGCCTGGCGTTCCCAGGCATTTTCTGTTTCCATGTCTTGAAAGGATATTTTCTGGGAACATAATATTTTGGCCTGGCGTTCCCAGACATTTTTTGTTTCCATGTCTTGAAAGGATATTTTCTGGGAACATAATATTTTGGCCTGGCGTTCCCAGACATTTTTTGTTTCCATGTCTTGAAAGGATATTTTCTGGGAACATAATATTTTGTATAATGTGTCTACTCACATATTCAGAAAAAAATAATGTGTAAAAGAATATGAATTGCATTAATTTGTAAATACTCTTAAATTTTGCCTATATTCGGCTATCCTCTCTGGTAAGTAATCGTTAATTTTAATTAAAAGTTAGTACCGTATATACCGCCATAATATTCGTTAATTATTTTCTGCCTAGTTAATTTATGTTACCGTGCCGTGAGCTATTGTATACCTAATTAACTTGTTAATTGTATGAACTATTAATTAGTAAAACGTTTTGTTGTAATTATATTATAAGACTGTTTTTATACTGTAATGAATTAATGTATTTTTATCAATGACGTTCAATTAATTGAACGTCATTGATTTTTATGTATGTATTAACTTACGTAATGATAAAAAATTGCAAATACAGAATAGACATACTGCTGATATTTTCAATGTATTACTGTGCACATATTCTAAAAAGGGTAATTTAATGAACTGCGTTTAACTGTTATTTAATTCATATGGTAACTATACTTTTTAGTTCGGAGACTAGAAGGTGTTGTAAATGTCCAATGATATTTATTTGTTTCAATAAAACGTCAGTATTTTCATCTCGTATTAATCACTATTTCCGAAATGGTGGTTAATTTAATGCATTTATTCATTTATTATGACATCCGCATTAGTCATTCCTATCAATTTCCTTTACCCGTTGGTGATGACGGCAGATGACTAAGTCATTACCAGTGGTTAACCTTAGTGCAGTGGCATTGTTTTGTGGTAAACATTTTATAGATTGTCTTGGGTATTGTTTGAATAGGTCAGAAATAGGGGCAAATGGGGCTTTTTTATGCAGTGTTTTTTTTTTCGAACTATAAATTGCAGTGTTTCTCAAACTCATGTTTACCTACCTAACGGGGCCTTCCTTTGGCTCTATTTTAATTTAATATAATGTTTCATTACTGATACGAAAAGAAAATCTATTATAATTTAGAGCTAAATAGTGTTTATCATCCCACAATGATAAGACGTGATATGCTTCTTGTTTGTAGCGCAAAAACCTATAGGTACCTACTCCTTCGTCCTACTTTAATAAGTCAACAAAAATGTGCCTTTCTTTTACCATATTTCTATGCCGCCGACGAGTATGAATGAATGGTCCAAACTTTCACTGTCATATTATCATTACAACATCCTGTGTCCGCCCAGTATTTAACTCGTAGTCGATAACAATTAATATGAATTCAAATACATATTATGTTTCTGGATGACTTACACCGAATACGGGCTCAGAAAATGGTAGGCATTTTGCGGCATCTTAATATTTTTTTAATTACAAATATGTAACAAAGTTTATGGCCTGATGGTGTAGGTGTAATCGATTTTATTTATAGACTCTTTAAAAATTTCTTACGCAACACTTAATTTGACACTTTTCACCTCATGGTTCCCTGTGAACAAGCCCCATGGGTTTAACCACGGGTATCGGCAGAAGCCTTGGTTCCGCGAGTTACCTAGCGACAACCCGCCTACAACTTAAACACTATTGTTTGCTAAAAACGTTTAAATAAGTTACATACTATTCACATAATATCTACAAGGTTATCCTACCTGTCCAGTAAAGGATTATGATTATCATAATCGTAATTCTCTGACGTGTATCTTTAATCGATTACCTATTCCTGTAAAACACGTGAATATTCAGCTCATTAGCTCCTATAATCGATTACTTATCTATTGCAATGATAGTAGATTATGAATTTATATACAGCCTAATACTCGTAGTTCATAGATAACTGTTATATGGTTGCGCGAGATAAGAACGAGTCCGAAATATCTATTTTTTTCTCTGTTTGCTATTGTTTAATTATTTTTTTTTGGCTAATTGGTAAAAATACCAATTTTTTACATATGGCAGTCGTGGCATCGAATTTTTTTTGAGATAAACATTTGTGTTTGATTTGAGATTGTCTTAATTTTGATGAGGTGTTATGATTATTGTCACCTGTCATTGCATAATATTTGAAATTGTGGGCCTATATAAATATTTTTTAAGTAAGTTCCCCAATGTGTAAATGTATTACGTAACTTTATTTTTGACAATGGTTTCAATGTTCTGTGACCCAAATTCGATGGGCTGTCAATCAAAACTGGCCCGTAAAAGGTTTAGAACCGGTGATCCGTTAGGATCAGACTCGGAAAGCTTGCTTTCAATGGCTCAGACGGCCTGATCCAATTAGCTGCTTCCATTTGTGGCCAGATTTTGTTCGACATTTTACTACTGCTATGGCGTGGATTAAATAAAGCCGGTATAAGAGGAACATCACGACAAACTTACGAAGGGCTCGTCAAGGGTCGAGAGTCATTGTTTCAAAGATATTTAATTTTGTGAGTTTTGTGAGGGTTCAGGCGACTGGGACCACTATATAACTGGGACCGCGGTCCCAGTTGCCTGATTAGTTTTTATTTGTTTATTTCGTCAGGCGAGTGGGACCACCCGTAATTTTAACCACAAATCCATTGTTGAAATACAAGATTTAGTACAGTTAGCAGAAAAGGTGTCACAAATAAAACAAAGTTAATTTTTGCAAAGGTAAGTTAGTTTTTGTATTACCTACTTAAACAGTAACATCATAACACCTCATAACAGTCTTAATTATGTTTTAAAAATCACGTTGGCTCATATGCCTACTTAACTAGTAATTCTAAGTAAACATTCAACAGAAATCTCCTCAAAACAATAATATAAAAATCAGTCTTAATGTCTCTTAACTTTATACACCATAAAGTAAGTACTCATTACTCCTATTATATATTTATAATAAAGTCAGAAGATGCACATATCGTGGTGTAATATTTATTTGCAATGACAATCATCTCCTCATAACAATGTTACTTAGCAACCGAATGTCACTTTTATGACAAATCCATACTGACACAACGCCGCACCGCCTGTCTACTCTCCATCCGTCTTACGAATTTTCGATCTACTCTTTGGTGTTTATGGGCGCCTGGTACTTCAAATAGAAGTTTTGCATCACTTCGCTTTTATTTTACATGAATTTTATTCACCACGCTGCCATTTTAGGATGAAAAATTCCGTGTGATTACTCTGTGGTACTTATGGGCGCCTGGTACTTCAAATAGAAGTTTTGCATCACTCGCTTTTATTTCCATGAAATTCTACTCCGCCATTAGATATTCCGTGTGACTTCTTTTTGGTGTTTCTGGGCGCCTATAACTTCGACGAGCATGGCGAATCAATCTTACTAATCTGTCGCGAGTTTAACATTTTTTCCCCATAAAAAAAGTGTAGTCAGAAGTTTTCACTTCAAAAATACTTGACCGTAATACTAAATAAAATAAAATCCTGAGTTATAACTTGATTTTTCTGTTAACTGTACATTAAAGGAAATTAGGTATATGGTCCCAGTCGACCGATTCAAAAATGTTATCAGGTAACTGGGACCGCGGTCCCAGTTTTATTTGGTCCCAGTCGCCTGAATCCTCAGTTTTGTGACCATGACAGTGAGTAGGTAATTTTGAATCTATGCAGGAGCTTGGGCTTGACTTCTGTAGAAGGAATAATCGTATTACAAATGAATAAAAAAAATAATCCCTGTTCTATAGGAGTATTATTGCAGACTAAAATTTTACTCCTAAGCAAGGGATCGCGACTTTGTGTACATTATGTAGGTATTTGGTTCTTGGATAAAAAATAATTATTTATTTAGGTAGGTACTTATTGGTTCTTGGAATTAATACCTTCTAGTAGATCTACAGCGATTAGAGTAATAAACATGATGAATAAGTATAAAAGACGATTGTATTGTTGACGATTCTCACAATCATGTATTAAATCGTCAATGCCAATTGTAATATTAATTTATAATAATGACGATACATCTATTCTGCATTGATCAATTGCTGTTCAATAATATTTTGTACCTATGTGTAGCTTATTGTGATTCATACAAACAGGAACAAATAAAGGCATCATACTTCATCTAAAAATGTATTTACTATTTAGGTATGTAATTTTCCTAGCAAGAAAGCATGAAATAGGTATAAACAAAGTTTAGTGTCTGACAAATTGACAATGAACAGTGCCAGCATTGATTAAAAGAAATTAAAAGTTGGACAGCGAAACAACACGTATTACGACAACACGCAACAGTGCAAGTAAATGCGAAAATTTGAAATCGACACGTTAGCTAAAGCCTCGGATACACAAAAGGAGAAAGGCCAGTTGCACAATTAATTGGCTTCTGATCTAGATCTTCGGGGCTTGTGCAACTGGTTCCTGCATTGTTTCATACCTTGACTTTTAGATTTCTTGGGCTGCGTTCCACTTAGCTTGTCTAGACAAAGGCTGTGGCCCTTTGTTGATGAAGTCATCGTCATTAATAATGTATCGTATAGATGTTTGATAAACTACGTTACGTATGTGTTTATTCTACTTAGAACGAGTTTTCCTTTGCCATCAATAATAAAGAAGACTAAACATTCCACAGACCATAAAGATTACTCTGCACTCGGCAGTTCTTACGTTGACGAACGTATTAAAGGCATGCGAAACTAACTAGTGCCTGCGGCTTTGTCCGCATGCATTTTGGTTCCTTTTAATTTTTTTTAAACTGTCCTTGCCGTTACTATTTCATTTTTCATTACACACAGATTATATTTCAGTAGGTATATTTAATAAAAAATATGTTCTTTTAAACAAAATGTCCAGTAAGTACTTAAGTAGCACATCAACTTACCGTAATCTGTCAACTTAATAGGTACATTAAAATTTTAAGCTTAATGTCCATTGCATTAATGACAAAATGAATTTGCGACTTAACAGTTTGAGGGTCTTAGGTTGATACAGTTGTGCGTTGATCTTCATTTTGGGGAATTAAAATGTGTAATTGCGAATTTAAAATTGATAATACCTTAATGTAATAGCCTGTAGGACTAACTTCAATATAAAGAAGCTTGTTCCTGCTGTACCTGCTAACAGTACATACCACCCACAGTCCATTATATCAGCCTTTCCGATATTCACACAATATGCACGCCCAACAACATAACTTAAACATTTTATAACACTAATGGTCTCGTTCGCGTAAAAAAACCGCTAACAGTAGTTAATTAGCTTGTGCAGGGGTCGGCAACCTGTTGTTAGCGAGCCACATCCCTTTGGTAGTCAACTCTTTATAAAAACATTTTATCTAAGCAAGTACTATTTATTATTGGCAATTTTTTATGACACCTTAAAAGTTTGTTATTATGTAAACTTTAATTTTTAATTTCTTTAGATACGAAAGGTTGCCGACCCCTGCTAGTGGTCTATTCCGTGCGCAGGCGCATCGCAGAGGCACCGCTAGGTTCTCATGGCACGGTTCGCAGGCCATTGTCGGTGACCTGACCTTAGCAGGTGATCGTGGAAACCAGGAACTTGGGGGCGATGACAGTAGAACATAGGTGTTGACGTGATGGGGTAATTATTGTGGATCTTCATGGTTAACTAAATTATTAAGTTGTCCCTCCACTGTACTTAATGATAAAAATAAACTTTGTTTTTAACACGATATTATTAGCTTCACTTGTAACTATATATGTAAGAAAATCTTGGAATCTTAATTTAACCCACTTCCCGGTCTTCGATTAGGATGAAATTTTGCACACGCTCTGAGTTCTGATGCCAATACATGACTAGCTAAGAAACGACATTATTAATATAATTATGATTTAACGCCTCGATGGTCTAGTGGTTTTAAAAACGGGCCGAGATCTTGGGGTCGTAGGTTTTATTTCCAGGCCAAGCTAATTTTGTGTCAGTTTTTTTCGAACACAGCTCAAGTTTGGGTTCACCAATCTGCATTTGGCTAGCGTGGTGATTAAACCAGTACAGTACCCATCATTGTTACGATAACTTAATTTCTAAGGAGGCCTTTGCCCTGAAGTGGGTAAAAAAAACCATTAAAAAAAATATACATATTTACTTATAAACCCTTGTATCTTTAAATATTAACTTCTCACTTGATAACATGCCTATAGCTTATCGATAGGCACTAGAAAAACGGACGTAATGTGTTTACTCCATAATATTTTCCTAGTAAAATGTACCTAGTTAAACATTAAATATTTGCCATCAATGTCAATGATGGTCTGTAAACTTCATTATCTGATTTTATTGCTCTTTAAACTATTTCCCAACACAAATATGGCGTTTCTCCTCTAGATATTACAGAAAGAAGTTATATCCTATAAATTTCATTCGACAGGCCAGTGCGTTCGTATATTTTTTGTTACTTGCCAAAAAAAACTTTTGCGCGGTTGATAAACAAAAAAATGTACATAACTACGATCTTAAGGCAAGTTGAGACAAAAGGCAGCTTGGATGATTAAAATTAGATTACCTAGTGGCAAATCACACAACAAATTGTAAGTGATAAAAGACGCATAATTCCATCAGACACTATGTTATATCGTATGTCCGGCGGCCACAACGCGATAATAATGCCCCAATCATATCTCCGGACTTGCTTTCGGTCTGATTATATTATACTAACATTTACGAGCGGCTTTATTGACTAAACTGCCTAGCACAAACTGTAATAGGCCAAGACGATGCCCCTTTTCGCCGTGCCCTCTTTTGTGCATCCGTTATATGAATCATACTACCTGTTAGCATAGATAAGATAGTATAAGATGAAGAGGTTAGACTATTCTTGAGATTAGAAGATCCGATAGTTTGCATTTTCACCACTGACAAGTAAGAAGATATTTGGATAACTTAGTTGCTGTCCTTTTTGTCAAGTTTCAAAAGAGAAAACACTTTCAACTTTATCTGACTGATAAATTCTATCACGAAAATTATCAGTGATGATTTTGCCTACAAATCCATTGGTTAATGACGCGATAATCTCTTGCGCTAAAAATCCTCAGTTATCTGTTTTGTAAGCCTAACGTAAGCTGCATCAATACCGATTATTTGACATGATAGTAATAGGTATGGCTCTTTTATTTGCGCCAGAGAATAATTGCATTCTCTTAACAGTACCATAGTTAGCGAGTGGGGCCGCATGTTGAACTCGAAACTAAAAGGCGTTCGTCCCATTTACCACAAAACTCCCAGTTACCCTTTCACACCCGGAAAGGGTCGCGAGTCGCGTGGAGTCGTGAAGATTAACGGGCTCATCTCCGGAGTGATAGGTAAGGATTGAATGCTGGGGGCCAAAACCCCAGGCACGAAATTATCCGCTTACCTCGGATGAAGCTTAATAGTTATTTATGTGACTGCTGCATAATGAGGGTCATTAAAATACGAATGTGGTTTTATGAAACGAACGAAGTGAGTTTCATAATCACATGAGTACTTTAATGCCTAATTATGTACAGTCACACATAACGTTATCTTCATTCATACGATAATATGTCTAATTTATAGTCAGGATTGATGAGCAAACGCCCTAGTTACCAACTTAATCTGTATGTAAAAGTTATTACTGACATAATGACTGACGTTTGTAGTTTTTAAAATCCATAAACAATCTAGACTCGAGTTGATTTCGATTCTCAAATCGATTGTTATAATTTCAGCATCGAATTAAATGTATAGAAATGGAACATAAAATTACTAATCGACTAATTCGATAATCGAAAAAACCTATTAATTTTTACTTTTAAAGAAGACGTTCGAAATTTGAACGAAATTAAGTATCGGTTACCGACACTAAAATGTAAACATTTCAATGCAGCCACAGATACTTATAACTAAATGTAGGGCGTTTGCTCATCGCTCCTGAATATAAAATAGACATATTATGGTATGGATGTAGATAAATATTATTTTTACACCCTGTCATTTTATTTTTGCTATGACGCTACAGTACTGATGTTAGACGTCTATGTAATGCCTCCTTAGTGCTGTCCTAAGCGAAGCATAATAAAATAAAATAGGTAGGTAGCAGCAACTTAAATGCAGGTTAGATACCTAGTTAAATCTAGGGTCAAAAGTCAGATACCAATAATAAAGCGTTCAGATTAAACTTTATGCTGTCTGCAATCCATTTATTACCATTTATCTCATTCCTTTAAAATACTTCAATAGCAATACAATTCGTGATATAGAATCGTAAATCCACTTGTTCCATTGAAGCCGTTTTATTCGATGATGTGTTTATTTTCACGCGATCAAGATAGCGTCCGAGTTGATCTATTTTGATGCGTATTTAAGTAGTAATGAATGGTTCTGGCTCTTAAGAAATGCATTTGTAGAATGTCGAGTGGCTTTGAAGCAATGTTAACGGGAAGATGCATTAGCAGTCTGGATTAAGCGTTATATTTATATCCTTTTATGTATCGTTACTCACTGAATACCATGCAATAACGTTAATTCTGTATGCAACTGTGTATTAAATACAGTATTCATCCAAATGACTGATGTTTGACGATTTTTCACGCAAATAACGAAACAAGTGCAGTAATATTGTAATTGAATCTTTTTTTTTTCTAAGGAGAATGCGTTGATGCTCTAAACCTCAGGCAAGACGTTCGGCTGTGTGGGCCTCGATACTAAAGACCTACCCACCCACTAAACTCCCTTGATTTCACTTTCACACCAGGAAGGGACGAGTGGTGCTCATCTTGTGGCGACTGACCGGTGGTGACCATCCCCGGGTACCCCTAAAGAGGACCACCCGAGAAACAAAGTGACCCTAGACATGACTTGGGTGACCTTGCGCGATGCATATTTCGGGGTGCTACCCCTGGCCCTGAATCAAATCAAATCAATTTATTAAAATTCTTAGAACTATTCTATCAGCTAGTACAAACATTTTCTTAAGATCTATAATTAACTTTATGAACCTGAACTAGTAAATCCTGTGTTTCAGGCGAAAATATAAATTATATTCTAATGGTCTACAAATAATTATATCACTTAGTACATAAAATAGGCAGGTGAAAATTGAAAATAAATACTAAATGTTAAATAATATGGAACTATACCTATTTTATAAAATAACAATACTCGTATATCTTTCTACTTTAATACGGTTAATAAGTTCTCTGTATCCTCGTAGGACATACATTGGAGGGCATCTTGGAGTTTATTTTTACATTTACTGTAGCACAGGGGATATATGTTACATAATGCATTTAGTCTATTGTACAGAAGTGGACCTAGAAACATGTAAAATTTAGATGTAAATGCATGTTTGAATATTGTTTTTGATATGCAAACAATATCCTTTCGCCTTTTGTTAATGAGTGTAGGAATGTAAGGGAGATCAAGGTGCTGTTTTAATACTATATTCATTATAAACAACTGACATGACATGACAATAGATTTGTATTTACGCGCTTGCTCGTGCACTGCACTTCACTTCACTTGTACAGCTTATACTGTCTGATTCAAATGCTATTAGGATAATACCTTTAGGAATTGAGCGAAAATTACGTTAACTGCCTGATGATGATGACTTACACATACACAGATATTATTTTGCGTTGCTAACACTACGGACAAAAGATATTATCCTAATAGCATCTGAACCGGATAGTAATTGGTTAACCGTTTGAGAATAACTGTTTATCAAGGATTCGGCTGTTGCACTGAAATTTATAGAATGCACTATCAAAAAGCGCTAAAAGGAATGAAACACCGGCGTTTTTTGTCGCCATTGTGTTGATTAGCGTGACTATAGCTTGTTGAATCGTAACTAGGAATGTTACTTCACGATTAAATAACTGTTCCACTTCATAACTGACTTTCTTGTTATTAAAGATGTTTTTCAAAACAAGGGGAGCTTTGTAGTTTTCCCTAAAAATCAGAATTTATATTTATTATTTTAACTAAATAAAATGTTGGATAATACTTTTGCATTTAACTATGAAAGTTTATCCCGGAAAATGTTTCTTTATTAAAAAAGATGGCATTGTAATGTATACCGAGTATCACATCACTACATCACTTTAATATAGTATAAAGCAAAGTCGCTTCCCGTTGTCTGGTCTCTATGTATGCTTAGATCTTTAAAACTACGCAACGGATTTTGATTCGTTTTTTTTTAAGAGATAGAGTGATTCAAGAGGAAGGTTTATTTATATGTATAATAATGCATAATATACTAACTGCCTCCGTGGTACAGTGGTTAGAGCGTTGGGCTCTAAAACCCGGAGGTCGTGGGTTCGAATCCCGCGGGGAACATCACTTTGTGTGATTGTTTCCAGTTTGGTTAGGACATTGCAGGCTTGAATCACCTGAATGTCTGAAAAGAGTGATGATTCCGTGCTTCGGAAGGCACGTTAAGCAGTTGGTCCCGACTATGTTCCAAGTAGGTCTGGTTTCCCTTGTAGGGTTACGGAGGTCAGATGGCAATCGCTCCATTGTAATAACCAGGCTTGTCAAATCTAGGATCATAGTCGAAGCGGACCCTGAGCTCCATACTGGATGCAATCGGGAATACGCTGGGATGATGATGATGAATAATGCATAATATAGTAGAGAAACACCATTGCATCCGTGCGATGCCGGGGCGGGTCGCTAGTATCTAATAAAGTTGAACATTCATTTAATTTGCATATTACGTTCGTCCGCCAAGTATGCAACGAGAAATGCTTTAAAGTTCATTATTAACTTCCTATATACGAGTATGTATTATAAAAGCTAATACAGACAGACTTGTAGATACCATTGCGTCGCATATTGCGTAATAAATCGTGTAAGTCTGAACCTAGACAGAACTCTTTGTTGGGTTTTCTAGACGACTGCGGGCTGGTTATACAATGCCTATGCCTAATAGCATTGATATTAGATCGATGCCGGCAAGGCATTTTGTCAAGGTGCCAATGCTAATACTAACTTAAATCTAAGTAGGTTTGTTAGTAAAACAGTGGTTATATAAGCTGCTCGGGTATAACACCTGCAAACTACCCCCAAAGGTGAAATCTGCCGCCGTAACGGACCTGGCTGTGTACCAGAGTATAATATTTAAGAGCTAGTTACGTAACGCAATTTGGGGGGAGGGGGGGGTCTCGTAAAACGTTACGATGCGTTACAGGGGCGGGAGGGGGTCTTTCTAACAACACGTTACGTAACATTGTTTTTTTTTAATAAAAAATTTGGGAATAAATACTCCCAAATCGGCAACCCTTTTCATTTACGTTTTACGGGGAAAACATCGATTGTATAGTCTGGTCGTCATTTTTAATATTTTGTTCTTAAAAGTACACCAAGGATAAAAACTATAACATAACTTTTTGCGACTTTAGGGTAAAAATGGTCACTTGAGTGTTACGTAATTTTTAGGGATGGGGGGGGGGGGTACAGAAAAACGTTACGGTGCGTTACAAGGGGGGGGGGTCAAAAATCTTCAAAAATTGCGTTACGTAATACTTGAACGCTCCCTAACACAAAAAATAAGTTCTCGAAAATAAAAAAGAAGAAAGAACAATCTGTTCCGTACTTTGTCTGTCCGTCTTCCTGTCGGGTCAATGGTCCTCTAATCGCATAAGCATCACCATCGGCTATTCGGTTCGGGGGTCGACGGCCTCGGTCTAAGCACAATAAGATCGTATTTGGCCAGTACTTCGATGGAATACTAACCTAAGAGGATTCAGGCGACTGGGACCATATGAAACTGGGACCGCGGTCCCAGTTACCTGTTAACATTTTTGAATCGGTCGACTGGGACCATAACTTTGTTTTATTTATGACACCTTTTGTGCTAACTGTACTAAATCTTGTATTTTAACAATGGGTGGTCCCACTCGCCTGACGAAATAAATAAATAAAAACCAATCAGGCAACTGGGACCGCGGTCCCAGCTATGTAGTGGTCCCAGTCGCCTGAATCCTCCTAAGTAGGTACACTAAAAAAATAATTGATTGGTGGGTGATATATTTCGCAGCCAAATATTTTGTTACTGTATGTTTATTTGGATTCGAAATTCAAATTATGCAAGCGCCCATTTATCATGTTCGATATTCTTCGATTGGTGTTCGATTTGATATTTGATGGAGTTGGCCAAATTTTAGTAAAAAATTAACAATGCGTTATCAAATACTCTAATCTAATTTCTTTTCTCATGCAACAAGTATCAACGGGAATTTTTAACCAAAAGCTTGACTGATTAATAAGAACCGCGGAACTTAATTGATTAGTAAATAACTAATACCAACAGATATTGATCTATTTTTTTTTTTGTTAGCCCGTAATATCGCACTGCTGAGCAAAGGCCTCCCTCAACTTCCTCCAATTTTTTCTCTGCATGGCTACACTTTGCCATTCCCCCCTACAGTGGCGGTCTAAATCTTCCCGCCACCGTTTTCTGGGCCTGCCTCGCAATCGTCGCCCATCCACTGGCTGCCATTTGGTAATTTTCTTAGCCCATCTTTCCGGGTGCATCCGGCAAACGTGTCCAGCCCAATCCCACTTGAGCTTTGCGGCTTTTTCGCCTACGTCCACGATGCCAGTTTTTGATCTATAATTAGCGAAATATTATTACCTAAATAACCACTTATAAGACTAGAAGAAATGTATGCAAAAAGTAAGTGAACGATTTGTTTTATTGCCGCTTATTAGCTTGCTATTCTTAATGTAGGATTATGCAGTGCGTGTCGTTGTAAAGCAATAAATCTAATTAGTACAAATATAACAAATATGTACTATAACTGTAAAAAAGTTTCGTGTGAATTGGCGTCGTAGTTTCGTACAATTTTAAGTTTACTAGCGTGAAATTTATTCCAACCATCTGTTATTGGTTGATTTATTGGGCCCATATCTCTAACATAATGTTCTACTACGGGCGACAATATTACATAATGGCGACATGTGTAAAATCGATTGAATAGAATCAATTAAAAATATCATTGAATAGAATTAAATTATTTGATGAATGATTTTTCTATGATAATATTTAGTAATAACATTAATTTAAATGACTATGTGCAGGGGTTAAATAATTGTTTGAGTGGTAGTAATGACTTACGATCAGGTGTCATTACTTGCTCGTTTGCCAACCACATTTTATAAAAAAGTTTATTCATTTTTATAAATTAAAATATTGTTTTAATACTGTTGAAAAATAGGGAACATGCACTATTTTTATTTTTGTCTTCATTTTAAAGAATTCCATGTAGAATAAACCACAGTTAAATTAAAAAATTAATACATTGTAATTTATCGGAAAAAATGCGGTTTTAAATTGACCGTTTTAATTTTCGCGCGAAAACGGACCTATGGTTCCGATGACATGAATGACGTCACTCAAGTCTTGTCACTGCCTCACTAGTCGAGTGGTCGTACTTCACTGTACTTGTTCGTCGCTGGCTTTCATACTTTTGCATATTTTTTCGAGTTTTGAAATATTTTTTTGTAAAAAATTTAAAATGGACTATCTATCAACATCAGGTGATCATAACAATACCACTAATATTCCGAAAAAAACCGTGTTTTATGCCAATGTGGACATTGGCATAAAACACGAGTCAACACGGTCAACACACATCTATTTCAACAAAGTTTCCAAATTAATTGTTTTTGACAGGACCTTCTGACCCAAAACTGAGAAAAAAGTGGTTTCAAGCTGCGAAAATACAAAGTTTAACAACTATGATTTATACATACCGTAGTAATTTAGTCCCTTTCATTTCTACCCTTGAAAACTCTGCACTTTCGACAAATAAAGTTAGAACCATGTCAACACTAACTCTTGGTAAATTCCTGGAGTCTGCTTTGATGAACCCAACTTCCATATTTATTACAAAAACGCAATTAATATTCCGATAAAATAATATTTACTTTTTCAACCTTAAAGACCGACAAACTTATGTGTTCCGGTGGCCAAAATTGGAACTACGTGAAATGCAATGCAAAAGCGATATTTATTGACAGTTCTATACTGACAATAGCGACGCCGCCATCAGAACAAATAAGTTTGTCGGTCTAACGTCAAATAAGTTGATTGCTGTTTTAAAATACGTTTCGTTTCAGTTATTTTTAATTCGTAATTACAGTTAAATAACAACATTATGTAAAATAAAAATGTTGCAGTGACCTTTCTTTTATATTATTTTAACATTTTAGTCATAAAATTTTCATAATTATTATATATGCATCTTCCCTATTAATTACGTGTGTAATTGTATATGTATATTTTGTTACTTTATTTGCTATATAAGTGGCATTTCGTTTTTCCAATCCCATGAGTACATAACTTGTCACTTAATAGTTGGCTCTTGTATCTATTTTAAAAACCACGGTTAATGTTTTTAATCTGTCTATTTTATCTTAGACCACCTCGTGGTCGGGCATACGCCACATGCCGTTAACCTACTTCGCACAAGCATCGTTTATTAAAAATAATTCGCCCATTATAAAGTTTACAAGCGTGAATGTTTAAGTTCGCGAAAGGAAAATCGCCGAAGATTACTGTAATTTGTGCACAATCTTGCCGGTAATCACCCTCAGTGGTAAAGTGGCACAGTGCGAAAGAAGACACTATACCTACTCGTATACAAAATACAACATATACAAAATACTCACCCTGTGTAGTTACAATATGTTTTCTTAATTCCATTGTTTTTTCGGCTCCGATGCAAACATCTCGTGAAGATTTTCAACATTTAGTAGGTATTATATACTACACTATCAATGACCATTGACCAAGTTGACCAATAGGGAAGATGCAATTATAATATTAATGAAAGATTGATGATTAAAATGATACAAAAATATAAAAGAAAGGCCACTGCAACATTTTTATTTTACATAATGTTGTTTTTTTAACAATAATTACGAATGAAAATTACTTGAAACGAAACGTATTTTAAAACACCAATCAGCGTTTAGTGACGTCACTCGCGTGATGACAACATAGATAATGCTAAGGTTTTCTATGTGAATAATATTTTAACCTCTCAAGTGGCGGCGCAGGGACTAAATTACTACGGTATGTAGGATAAATCATAGTTGTTAAACTTTGTATTTTATTCAGCGGCTTCTAAACATCTAGCAGTTATTTAAGCTCAACAAGAGAATCTTACGGCGATAATGCTATCGGCTATGTCCAAATTAAAAGAGATAGAGATTTATCTACAATAAAAAGTCGAGTTACTCCGGAGCATAACGTACGTAAAGAAGGCTAGGTATCGTGTGAAGTTTCATATTGTGAAGTAAGAAACAACTTTTTCTCTGTTTTGGGTCAGAAGGTCCAGTCAAAAATAATTTGTTCGGAAACTTTGTTAAAGTAGAAGGACACAATGGCACAAAACATGAGTCAACACGGCTTTTTTTGGAATATTAGTGGTATTGTAATGATCACCTGATGTTGATGGATAGTCCATTTTAAATTTTTACTAAAAAATATTTCGAAACTCGTTAAAATATGCAAAAGTATGAAAGCCAGCGACAAACAAGTACGGTGAAGTACAGACCTACAAACTTATCTGTTCCGGTGGACAAAATTGGAACTACGTGAAATGCAATGCAAAAACGATATTTATAATGACAGTTCTAAATAGACAGTAGCGACGCCGCCACCGGAACAGATAAGTTTGTCGGTCTACCAGTGAGGCAGTGACATGACGGGAGTGACGTCATCCGAACCATAGGTCCGTTTTCGCGCGAACATCTATACTATCAATTTAAAACCGCATTTTTTCCGATAAATTACAATGTATTAATTTTTTAATTTAACAGTGGTTTATTCTACATGGAATTCTTTAAAATGAACACAAAAATAAAAATAATGCATGTTCCCTATAGTCCATCTCCTTTTATTCTTCTAGTCCTTATCCTTTTATTTTATAATTATTTCAATAACCTCGCAATAAATAATAAAATTTAAACACCTGCACAATATTATTGTTACGTTTGATGTGTTACGATTGACGACTTTTAATAAACCGATAAGATTTTTATAGCCAGTGTTAATTTAATGCCATATTAAATCCATTAGTTCCATTACACGACCTACAAATACAGTCTCATGGGTGGTCTGACTATCATTTCAATTAATTATGAATTTAGATAATGATAATAATAAATGACTAAAGTTATGATTAATATGACTTGTGAGAGGAGATTAACTGAATTAAATTTTAATATAATCTTATATATACAACTTAAGTTGGCTTGCGAGCATTTGAAAAGTCTAAAATTCACTTCTCCTGCGGCCATCTGTAGGTTTCAAGACCTTTTCATAATTGTACTGTTACCAAGATTATTTGTTTATCAAAAAGTTTAACTGAATGAATCAAAATGAGTCACAGTGCAAAAATATTTGAAATGAGTCATGTTTGTTTATGGCGCACCTCAATGTCATTTATGTGTCTGTCAACTAATAGATCTAGCATGATACTACTTAATTACCATACGGGTTATACGTAACAGAGGGTTTTACGTAATTATTCTGAGTCACTGTAACCAATAACAGTAGTCATCAGGCAGTAGAGTTTAAACCGGGGGAGTTTAGAGGGTAGTGGACGATTTAGTCTCGAGACCCACACATGTCATGGCCGCAGGTGTAGCTAGGCTGCGGTTATGGTGCATAAATGCATTCTCCTCCGAAAGGTCTTCTTCGATCGCCACGAGGCGGGCACCCACTTCTTCCCTTAGGGGTTAGAAGTTTGTGCCTTTTCTAAAGCATGTTAAAGTTGTTGAATACGTCAGTGACATAATAACGTAGAGGTGAAGAAAGTAAAGTGAATCAAGATGAAGACATAAAAATTACAACTTCAGAGTTCAGACCCTCGGCAGTCGCTGAAATTATGGTGAGAATTATTGGCAGACAGGCACGCAGCCCACGTGTTGTAAGCGGTCACTGCGTCCATTGAGGGAAACTTCACCAGGAAGCGTCGCTCAATGTGCTGCCAGACTGTAGGCTCATCTGATCTTCGAGCCTTAGATTTCAATTGTACTGGCTCCCATATTAATATTGCGGGACCACAGCCAGAGCTGTTATGGCGGCAGATTTCTGACTTTAAAAAAGCCCTACACCAACCAGACCCAAGGCGGGAATCGAACCCACGACTTCCGGGTTTTGTACCCGAGCGGCTTAGCCACTCTACCGACCCCTGACATTTGCCGTATCGGCTGTGGTATCGGTGCCTTTCGCAGACCTACTTAATAACTTTCTCCCAGCAATGATTTATGCCAAAAAACCGTCCCGGTAGCGGCCATAATAAGGAAATGCCTTTAAAAGTTTACAATAATTGCTCTTACATTGTGGACAATGTTGTGCTTAACAGGAGTTAAGCTATAAAGCTTATTCGTGGCTAACACGAGGTCAGAACAAAAAAATGGACTGACTCACAACGACTGTACGTGTCGTGTGGAATCACGTTTGTCACTACGCCTCAGGGCTCCGGATCTTCGCCCAATGGCTATGTGACACTGAGATACGGCGAAAGAAACACATTGTCTCCCATTTTTTGCGACTCGACCAGTTTAACTTGTAAAAAAGTTTATTTATATGCGACCTCGTTGGGACAATTGACTTGCTTATTTTATGGAAGGTCTTAACTTTAATTCTGAATCACGTAACTTTTGTATCGAAGTCTGAGCCTATGTGTGAGCTGTCTGTATGTCTGTAAATCACATAGTTTCCCGGCAAAAGACAGATTGATGTAGGTTTAACCAGAATACCTACGAAAGGTAAGGCCAATGACCTACATCGAAACCTGGCGGAATGCCCGACGTACTTATGTTACGGTAGGTAGGTACCTAAGGGTCGATCAACTTTTAAATGTACGACGGCAACATTACCCTGTCCCTGGCCTATTTTAAAATATCTATATAAAATATTTGTTGCAAATGTGTATTTTCCATTAATATTGACATTAACAAACCTATTATTAAAATAGCTATTAATTTTTTTGTAATTTATCCGTTGATATTTGGTTGTCCAAATGACAAAAAGGGTATAAAAACGGTATTACTGAGTGTCCCCGACTAACAGTGCATCACAAAACTTTGTCTAACGAAAAAAAACACTATTAGGCAATTCATATAAATTATTCAAAATTATTTATATGAATCTAAATTAACAAGAAAACAATTGGAGTACTTATTTAATTTACTTAAAATACGATTTTTGTACATTTAATTTTGGTCCCCTACAATCTTGAAGTCACCCGGACAACCGAGAATTACCTGAAAATTCAAAACATGATGGCGTTGATGCGTCCAAGGTGACAAGCTGAACATAATCCGATCATCGCCGATCGACACGACCTACCGCCATCTTGATTTCACCAACCATCGCGGCGTCAGCCGGCCGAGTTTTGTGTGAGGGAGTGCGTGTGTTTATTGTCAGTCCACCGGACCACCGTCGGATTTACGTAAGTAATTGAAATGTTGTATTAAATTATTATGCAGCAAATTCTATTATATCTTTATTTAAATCTTACGATAAGGCAAATCACAAAAACGCATTAGTATTTAGTAGGCAGCTCAAAATTGCGTAAATGTCCCTCGGACAACCAGTCACTTGGACAACGAAATTGGTTGTCCCTAGGACAGTTTGGTTGTCTAGGAGACAAATATAATGCAAAAGGATTCCTAAAAGATTTTAAACAAGGAAATTTAAGTGTTTTTCATGGTTTTTGTTAATATTTTTAAGCGCTGGTGGCTTGGAACTCTCAATTCGAGGATCCCTGATTCGATTCCGGGCAGTACCAATGTAAAGACGTGCGTGTCAGATCCACCAACCCGCATTGGGCCAGCGCGTGTGGATTAAGGTTTAGAGTTTAGACCCTCTCAGCTCTGTAGATAGCAGAGGGAGACCCGTGCACCGCAGTGGGGCATTTATGGGTAGCTTTAACTAACTAACTGTTTTTATTTTTAGAGTATGGGATTGTCGGAAAAAGAAAAGTCAAGACGGTATAGGGAGAGATTTAAAGCGAACCCAGAAAAGTTGGCTGAACGGAAGAGACAGAAAAGGGAAAGCTATCATTTTTTATTATTATGGATTACCTCACTCCACCTGATGGTAAGTGGATGTGAGGTCCAAATATAAGGTTGACTGGCTCAATAGAACATAGTACCCATTGAGCCAGTCACCCCTCACCTTAAAGGCCTGCTAAGATGCCGCTTCACGCCCCGCTTTAAAAGCCCAGGATTATAGGAGGAAGGAAACACGTAAGCCGGAAGGGCATTCCATGACCTAATGGCACGAGGTAAAAAAGAGGAACTATACCTCTTGGTACGGGCCACCAGTGTCTGGATGGTATGCGGATGGCCACGCAGTCCGGCGCGTGTTGTTCGGGAGTGGAAAGGAGAGGACGGAATGAGTTGGAATAACTCTTCAGAAATTCCCCATTATAGAGACGGTAGAGAACACTCAGACTGGCAACGTCACTACGTAGCTGAAGAGGTTCTAGGGTCTTAGTCACCTTTTGATCACCGACAATACAGATAGCACGTCGCTGCAACTTGTCGAGGGCCTCCAATAAGTACTTGGCGGAACCATCCCAGAGATGAGAGCAATATTCCACACACGGGCGAACCTGTGGCTTCTTTAAGAGACAAAGCTGAAAGAGTGAAAAATCGTCTCACTCTTTTCAGGTCATAAAAACAAAACATTGACACGAAGGTCGGCACAGTCTTAAGTTACCAAAAGGTTAGCCTATTGTGATCCACATAAAGATGTGATGCATAGTATTATTTTGTCATAATGAGACTTTTATTGAAGACTGCGATATTAAGTTAATAAATGTAAGGAAAGTTAACTATGTAATTGATTAAAAAGACTGCTATAATTTGTAAGGATGTTGATTACGTTTGAAATTTATTAGCGTTATTGAGAATCCTAATGCTTTAGGAATAACCTTTAATACCTAAATATAATACTTTTGATACTTTCTTTAAGAAACCTGTTTCATTAATAATCCCTTCCTATAAAGTTCAACGCTTTGTCATATATTTTTCCTTTGGACAACCAAATGTGTCAATTGGACAACTAAATTGTCCCTATGATGAAAAACACTTAGTCATATCGTTTTACTTTATAAAATATACTTTGTTCATGGAGCTTTTACAGATCAATGACTACAATTCAAAATAAATTGATACATATTATTGTGTTGCTTAGTTATCATTATTTCCTGTTTTATTGAAAAGTTGATTTGCGTATGAGACAATAGTTGTCTTGGGGACAAATTAAACAATAATATTTCATAGGTTATGCGTTATTTGATTTTTTTATACATGTAAACTTATAATACATCATATAATTTTTATAACCAAACTGGTTATTTTATTCTTAAATAATATTTGCATTGTTTAAAAACCATTTTAGGTTAGTGGTCCAGGAGACAGATTTCACGTGGTTCGTTAGAATTTTTAGTTAAAAGTGCTCTATTTAAATCAACTGTGCGCTGCTCTATGTCAAATTGTAATAAATAATATTTTTTCTGTATACTAAAATAAAAAAAAGTGGAAAACGAAATTATAAAATAAAATGGCAAATTTTCTACCTGACGACATTTAAAAGTTGATTGACCCCTAAATGCCTGAAAAGTTTGTTAAGTTTTATGATATTTGTACGTTGCATACGAGAACTCGTAAAAAATACTTAAACAACGTTTGTTAAACCTTACTATACATACATTTTTCAATACGATTTGTATATTATCAAATTTCGAAACTGTAGGTATTGCCCGTTTCTGAATTCTTGATATTGAATCCAAGACCCTTAATCACAGTCTGGTGCTTAAATCTCTAGAATAACGAGGCACGACAGTACTCTCAGGATTGTTAGTTGTCACTAATGTAATTTGCAAGCTTAGTGATTGAATCGGTTACACAACAGTACCTATAACGATAACTTGTTTTCAAACTTTTACCATGCCTTAGTGGGATATGAAAAAGGTTGATGCTTTGTTTACTTAAACAAAACATCAACCTTTTTGGGAGCAAGCATCGACATTGGGGAGGACGCGGACAGGGTCCTTCCTGTCCCAAGATTCGTCCAACGACCTTGCATATGACCGGTAACCACAGTTCCTCCCAAGTTGAATGGTCTGTGGAAAGAAAAAACTAGGTCAGAACACAACACATGTCCGGTTAATGTAAATGACACACTCATTAAAACTAATTCTGTACAAGGTCGCCGAATCCATTAGTTTTTATTAAAATTTATAATAAAATAGGTCTAATGCATAAATACAGGCTATTTAAAACAGTGCACTTAAAATGTATTTATTATTACATTATGTTGTATTGAATTTGGTAAACAAGGAAAATGATAAAGAATTTGTGTTAACTGTTATGTTATTAATTACTTATCAAATTAGTAAGTAGGTACTAGTATTGCACGATAAAAATAGAGTGCGGCCATTATAACCCAAATATTCTCCTCAAAGAGTTTTACCCATAACCCAATGCGACAAAATACCTTCATATATTGAATAATATACATAATTGTAGTTTTGACCAACTTCGTGCAATAAAGTTCTAGTATAGTTTTGCGGCTGTGTGTGGACTGTATAGGACTAAGGACGAAAGCGTCATACTACGCACTAAACTACCCCGGTTCCCCTTCATATCGAAGATGAGACTATATAGTCGGTAGCCGCATTGTGGCTATTGACTGGCGTGATACAATTGTCACTCTAAAAAGTGTATACAACTCAATGACGTTCTTGAACGTCATTGATACAACCCAATTGTCTTAAGTTAGGCATTTGTTTTAGCTGCTGTAAATACTATGTAGGTATCCGTCTTATCTTTCTGTTCCAATGAGTAATGTGGTTTATAGATACTCGATAAAATATAAGCGTAAAGATATCTTCCTTATTGATAATGATAATGTATATAAAAAAGTAATTGTTTTGCTTTCATATACTTTCTAATGTGAATTTCTTTGAAATATGTTTAAGTAAGCAGCACATCAGATAAAGTCACAATAAATAGTGACATAGTAATATTTATATCATAAGATTCATGAGATATAAATAGTCATCGATGCAATGGACATTTAGCAGAACCGTTTCATTCCTAATTAAAAAAATAATGTTTCTGTTCTCGCAAACTCCCTCCCTCCCTATTTTATAGTTAATTGTTGAAATTAGACAAGCAAGAGTAAGATAACATCAAGAGAGGGAAATGAATAAATGTTCTTCTAGTTTTGTTCACTCATCATCATCTCATCCATATTACATTCCATAAACACATGTAGTAGAAAAAGCTTTTTTAACTATTATGTAATATCACAAACCAAATATTGTATTAGGCAAGTTACTACCCTACGTGGGACCCGAAGAAAATTATTATGAAATTCCACAGAATCCAATTAGATCGTAGGAGGAGCGTCTTCAAACCATTGATGTCATTAATATTAAATCACACTCAATAAAAACATGACACGTGGACCGAATGGAAGGATGACCTTGTGTCCATATTAAACGGAGACGGAATAAAAACATTATCAATTATGCTAATCAGAACAATTGATTGTTGTTCAATCGTTATTTAATATTGATCATCGCTTATTGACGAAATATTTGGGATGAAGAATAGTAATAAACATGTAGTTTCTAACTATTCTTCATCCTAAAGAATCAAGCGGTAAGAATAATGCTATAGTGTAGTAGGTACAGACCTACAAACTTATCTGTTCCGGTGGCCAAAATTGGAACTACGTGAATGCAATGCAAAAACGATATTTAATGACAGTTCTAAATAGACAGTAGCGACGCCGCCACCGGAACAGATAAGGAAGTCTGTCTGTATAATGAACATTTCTGCCACAGAAAAGTTTCTGAATGGACTTTTTTTGCTCTGGGAAATGCTTTTAATCACTACATCCGCAGGCTAGCGAGAAGACCTGCGTCCTAATGACCACTAGGGACTAAACAAACTCCCTCGTTTCCCCTCCATAGTCAAAAGGGAGACGAGCTCTGTATTTATTGCATGTTAGTGGAAAAAATTAACTAGAAAATCTGAAACTGTAATGTTTAGATGAAACAGAGTTTCGGTCTTGAACTAGCGTAAAGATTGTTTGCAAGTTGTTTTTTATTTAGCTTTTCCGAGGCTACTTTTTGTTTCTTGACTTAAAGTTCATCGGTCATAGGGCAAATTTAGCAATGCCATTCTGACACAAGAGTAGCTGACGATACATAAAAACCGAAATGTGGACTTAAAAGAAAACAAACGACCTTGACTCCACATTACGCCAGCAAACAGAGCGTGTCGCCATTAGCATTTTAGGTGCTAACTAATGCTTTACACTAAAATTTACTAAGTTTTTTAACGCCTCGGTGGTCTAGGTTTTAGCGGTTTTGTTGGATCGAGTCCCTTGTCGGACAAAATTCGCTTCAAAGTTTTTAAACATTGCTCATCAATTTAATATGATTATTTTGAACACCAAGCCGCTTAGTGGTGATGCACACAAACACACAGTCTGGCAGCACATTGAGTGATGCTTCTTGGTGAAGTGTCCTTCAATGCCATAGGCCGCACCATCGTATGACCGTTTACCATCAGGTGGGCTGCGTGTCTGTGTGCCAACTGAAGTATTTATTATAAAAAGATATGCAGCTAGTAAAGTACTTCAAGGTAATAAGGAGCATGGACTAATTTCGTACTTGCGAAGATGAAATAAAATTCTTAAATGACATTAAAATTTATTTATTTGACTTTAAAATGTCATTCAAGAGTGGAACTAAGTACTTACTAAAATCAATGGAAGAACACTTGGAACTTTACAATTTTTCACACATGAGTCATCGATAGACGATATAACTGTTATACTTATTGACTTTTTAAAGACAAGTTTTAAGTGCCTGTCTCGATCGATGGTCGTTAAAAATCTATTATTTATACATAGCAAGCATATTTTAAGTCACGGCATCTTTGTAGTGTTTTATGATCGAAATATACTCGTATAAAATATCTCCGAATGAAATAAGATGATATACACTATGCATTGCAGCCCCTTGAAGAAAATGGTAGTAATTGTGTTTATTCTGTGATTTTGTTCTAAGGTGTTTCTCAAAACACGGGACACTAAAGTTTTTATTTATTAGTGTCTCAAGACAGCATGTAAGAAAACACACAATTTTCCGTATTCAATCAACAACTTGATGACTTAACTATTTACCCTAATTATTATAATCGCGTCATCGATGAGTAATGCTCGCATAAGCTGATATAACGTTAGGTAAACATTCGCAGTTGATTGTTCGATTGTCGAAACGATATCAATCGATAGTTGTTCTTTGCCACGAGCGTGTTTGCTAATATAATCCATGTCAGTTCGCTTCCGATTTTTAATAACACGTCGTGTGCCATTTATTATGAAAGATTTCTGCTCTACCTCATTTGGGTTGGGTACGCTCAATGATAACTAGTAATTAACATGTTTCATATTGTTATAAAATATGTCTTAATATGATGGAGGAATGTTTAGATCGTTTAGTTTAATTATGTACACAAATGATTACATAAAATGAAGTACATTACACTATTATTCATCAAAGCCTAAGATATTCACAACAAGAGTACAAAAAAAAAATACAAACATGAGGACTATCTAACTTAATGCTAACACTGAACACTTTAAAAAACGTGAAAATGTAGAAAAAGTTTAAATTGGCAATATCTTGAAAACCGAGCAACTTTTACTGAGATCATGTCAGGCTTGTTCGATGCCTCTTGTGCTGGCCTACCTCCAGTGTCACTGTAACGTGTTACTTTTGGGACACCCTGTATATTGATTTACACAGAAACCAGTAAAACTGGCCCTTATTTTGTTATATTTTGTATGCCTAACTCTTTAACGTCTGTAACTGTGTTTAAAGCTGTTGTAAAAATTGTCTGACTAATTAGTTTTGCCATAATATAGTTAAATATATCGATGGGAGAAAACGTAATTGCTGTAAGTAGCAAAAATGGCGTAAGTAGACTAAATACACAGTTAAAATCACAAAAAAATACTGCGTCGAATGGTCCGGGTCTCGTGTCTCTACAATGACAAAAAATTCACTCTGAGGGACTGTTTTTGAAAAATTTCTATGCAAATTTTGTCGTAAGTAATAATGTTTTTGATACTTATTTACTTACAGCAAAATGCAGACAGGTGATTGGAATTCATTATTACTTACACGGTTCGTATATGTGCATATTCACTTGCTTACAACAATCTTATGGGAGTTAAAATTAAACTTAGACTACTTACGCCATTCTCTAGGGCGGATATTGAACGCCAGTTTACTTACACGACATTCTTTAAGGTTTGTAAATTTACAGGCCGGCAAAGTAAATCATTCTTATTCCTGTCCCTTAAAAATATTATTTTAGTTACTTTTCATATTTGTATTGGACTAAGCTAGCACTTGACCACAAAGTTGCCTGATGTTAAACAACAATGCGGTCTGCGAGTTGCTTCTGACCAAGTCTAGTAGTTCGATGATGGAACGGAACTTTCACCAAAGTGGAGTCTGTAAAATACGGAGAGTTAAGCAATCTTCCTACGATGATCGAGGCTCTGCAAGCTCTCGTACCAACACCAAAGTATCGTCACCGGTAAGCCTCTTCGTACGCCGCTCAATAGTGTCTAAAGCAGCCAGCTGATTTCGAGCAGAACCATCCCTAAGATGGCAGCAATACTCCATGCAGGAACGAACTTGAGCTCTGTCTCTACAGTTTAGGAGCAGTTCCGCAGTGAAGTAGTGCCTGACTCTGGTAAGGATTCTGACTTTTTTAGAGGCAGATGCTGGTACAAACTCTATGTAGCTCCCAAAGTTTAGGTTGGAAGATAATTTCATCTGTAGTCGGTCAGATAGAGGGACAGATACGCCACAAAAAGAGGGAGTCATTTAAATGCGATCTTTTTGGTGCAAAATAGACACGCCTGCGTTTTGGTGGGGTTGGAGCTATCAAAATTGGCATCTCCCCGGTCTGGGACAATTTGGAGAGACTGATTTAACTTGTCCACCATGTCTGATCTTAAGGTTTCAGTTTTAATGCTACCTGTACAATCATTGGACAAGACGTATCTCTCGACTACCGCGCTATCGTCAGCATACCCCATAATTCCGAGAGTAGCCAACAGAAAATTAATGTGCGGCAGAAATGGTATAGCACCGCGACCTTTTTCGGGAACAGGCTGCACGTTAGAAAGTTTCCAGGATTTCAGAAATGAACCCTTCCTCAGAGAGAGAGGCGGTACAGGCGTGTCAAAATTTGAGACAGTTTGTGTGCACAACTCCGCAACACTGTCGCTGATATCCCATCAGGACCACTCGCCTTGTTCACATCAAGACTGCGCAGAACCTTAAGCACCTCTCGTTGACGAATCTTCTTGGCAAAC
Source organism: Mecyna flavalis (assembly GCA_949319885.1). Lineage (NCBI taxonomy): Eukaryota > Metazoa > Arthropoda > Insecta > Lepidoptera > Crambidae > Mecyna > Mecyna flavalis. Next base: position 6,027,827 of record OX439419.1, on the reverse strand, counting down.
ACAAAAGTTGATTCACAACGAGGAAGATTCGGTGGCACATGGTTAGCAGCAGCCAAATGCGAATTGCTGGGGCAAATAGATTAGCCTTTTCAGCGTAGCAAATGCGGAAGTGATGTCCTGCAGAAATTCGCCTCAACCGATTTGCCTAGTGACCAAAATAACTTACTACCTGAAGGGTACGAAGCTAACTTGGCCCCAATCCGGCCAAAATGGTTGAAGCGAGCACGTCGTAATACCCTCTTGCAGGACTTGGCAGCTTTGTTGAATTTTCTCTTCAAAGTATGCACCCCCAGTTAGCAGGAGGTCCAGAGAGTTAGCTGTGTGGCTATCAACATCAGGAACCCTAGTAGCACGTTCCACTAACTGGATTAGGCCAAGTGACAGAGCCAAAACTCGCGCCTCTCTTCCAGCAAGGTCAGTCTTCTGGAACGGGAACAACCACCCTTTATGCTGGGCATTAAAATCCCCCAGAAGGACGAGCTGTGCTGACTGACGGGTATCAATGTTGGGCAATTTCAGCTGCGTTGTTGAGGTATTTGAAAATCTGGTTGTCTCCTCATCTGTCTAGTGTGGGAACGAAACAGACAGGAAAAAATAATGATTATTGTGACCTGTATCCACCAGCAACATTTTAGCACCAATTTAAAACAAAAAATAACCTGGTTGCACCATGAAATGTCAGTCTATGGCAGAAACTAAAATGAATCTCTTAAGTTGCAGTATCGTTTCAGTTGCGTTTCAGCGTGTGTTCAGGGCCTTAGCTATACTTAGTTAAATAAGTTTAATATGATAATTACACTTGATCTACTATTCTTTGGTACAAACATTAACATTAATGCAAAAAAATCAACAAAATCATTGTAATAACAGCATTTTTTTCAAAAAAATCAACAAAATCATTGTAATAACAGCATTTTTATTTCATCACCCTCAGAAATTTCTTAACTTAATCTATTATGTTGGTATCAATATTATTCTTAAGTTAGTCACACCTCTCTTTTATGTTACCTATTTAATAAAATAATTTAAATACATCATTTTATACTTCCGGAAATTTATACAAGAAGAACTGCTCAATACAAAACCTGAAACTACTTACAGCATTGTTGAGGTCAGTAAATTAAAAGTCAATTGCTGTAAGTAGAGCAAAACCCTATTTCCCGTAACTTTAGGACTAAAACAATAATTGCTATAAATGCGCACTATATTAACAAAAGCTTGTACAAAAAATTATCTTTTTATTACGCATGATTTAAAAGTTATGATCTTTTTTTCAATTTTTTATCAGTTTTTTGGCTCTGGTGTAAAGTTGTGTTTTTGCTACTTACAGCAATTACGTTTTCTCCCGTCGATATACTGTTATATTGTACGAGAGATTTTAAACAGCTTCGATTCCACCTCCGAATGAATTTCTTAACTACAAAAAATTCTTTTTTTCTCTCCAAATAATACTGTCAGGTAGATAAACCGAATCCTAACTATCGGAATAAACTCGCTTGCTCAATCCTACATGTAATCGGTACAGTCGATTACAGAGACGAGTGAATAGTAATGTCACCTTTTCCACATTTTACGTGCATTGCGATTCACTCATTAACATAAACATACGTGCAGAAGCATCTAAAGCGACGTAAAAGGCGACCCAAGGTCGACACTTCCTCGTGTCCTTTATTTTGCACGACTGTTTTAATAAATGTATTTTTTTTTAAAAGAAATTGAGTTATGTCACCGTTTTGAACAAAAATAAGCTGTTCTGTTTCAGTACACGGTCAACGGTGGTGACAAGGATATAAATAAGGAAACGTACGGTTAAGAGCAGTAGCCAAGTATTTGGAATTAACAAAAGTAGTAATAAGGACTTATGTTGTTTTAGTATTGGCACAGAATATATACTAGCAGATCTTATTGCTGACGGTACAAAAAGACGGTCTGCAAAAGTAGGTAAACGTTTAACGTTATCAAAATGCCTTATTGTCATAATAATAAGGCCGTATAGTACCAGAAAATGAGCTGCTACTTTTCCGGCTGACTATTACAGAAAACGGCAATTTGGTCTTGAATTATTGTTGTGGCTATGTGTTGTTTTTAAAAGAATGATATGCTCATTACATTACATGCTTAGAATAATGTAAAAAGTCAGCACTAAATTGTTAACACGCTCGTTGCATGCCGGCATGCCACATAATTCATTCCAAGAATCATACCTACTTTAATATGAATATACCCACCCAATTTTACGGCCGCTAGTGTAAAGATCAAGAGTTGAATTTTTAATTTCCCTTTCGACTCAATTAACGTTTTGCCCCTCGTTTTAATTTTATTTAACGCCAATTTACTTATGGTTTTGTCAAAATGTAGGATTTCCTTGAAATTGAAAGTGGAATATCTTGTATTCCGGGTATTTTAACGTTTTCGCGTTATTAGCCCAGTTTTTAACAAATTCCGTTTAAAATATTTTTTTGAGTGTACTTAAGTATAAAGTTTTTATTAGTGTGCGAATGCCACTGAATATAATTTTAGATGTTTAATCTTTTTGGTAATAATATAATGTTTATGTAGAGTTATGAAGTATTTTATTTCATTTCATTTTGAAAGTGTCCTAAAAAACTACAGATAATAATTATTTATTATTATTACGTCAAGAGTTTATACTCTTGACGTAATGCCAGGTGTAAATCGTTTAGAAGTTTTTATAATAAGACTTCGAACGAAACGTATACCTTTGAAACATTACTCTTTTAATTAACTTTAACTGGTTTTCATGAATTTCTCTATTGTTCCAGATCGACACCAGTGGGAATGGCTACATCGACCTCAAGGAACTCAAAGATGCTCTCGACAGTGTTGGCTACAAAATTCCACAATGGAAGGTAATTTAAACATTAATTATAATTAATTTAATAACTTAAGTCTTAATTAAGCTTAGTTTAAAGGTCCTTTCCTTCCCGCACCCCCTCCGGATAGGGACGATTCATAATGCATTTTACAAAACCAAGCAACATTATGTAAAATATGCTTATATACTTACGTAACAAGTATGTCTAAGAATCCAAAGTTCAGCAGTGCTTCAGTTGAATATTTTTACAGAATAGTATTTGAGTAAAGTCAGATTGTTTATGTTCGTTCACAAGCCTGGCCGTTCACAAACCTGGTGGTAGCGAAGGGGTATCCATCGTTATGGTAAAGACTTGATTTAAGTGATGGAGGCCTTTGCCCTGTAGTTGGACATTAGGCTGATATTACAATACTATAAACGGCTAGGCTAACAGACAACGATGACTCACTATTTTCATTACACGATTGGGCTAAAGTATCGTACATCCAACTACCAGTCTAAATTATTACCAGTTTATCATACACATTACCAGGAATTGCGCAGTAGCACAATTGAATCAAATAAGACCACTTCCAGTCTCCTTTCTCGTTGTTGTGATAATATCTTCAAATTGTACTGCGCGAGAGATTCAATTATTGTTAGTGGTAAAAAAGAAAGTCGAAGACAATTCTTATACCTTAAAAATACTTCGTCACAGATACAAACTTTTATTAGGGATTTTATTATCTACTGTTAACACAGGTGTTAAAACAATATATTATGTTTATTTATAAAGTGTGTAGGTGTAGATGTGTGTGCTGAAGATTTTATTGGTTGCGTTCGGTCTGTTTTGATTTGGCACTTGAGAAGAATCCAGGTGAATATCTTCTTCAGAGCTCTGAATATAATCCTAATGTTTTTATTGCGTGGAGCAATCAGAAAGGAAACAATAGCTCTGGTTGTATTTCAGCAAAAATAAGTAGATTGGGAGCCGTGAATAGGTACCTTCTACACTATAAAAGTTCGATGCGAAGAGGCTTAAAAGTGTGGTAGCACAATGAGCTCGGCTTTAATGACAATGTCTCACATTAAAAAAATACTCCGGATATTATAAATTATAACAGAAAAGTGTCAACCAATTAATTAAACTCTCAGAAGAAGAACTAAAGCATAGAAACCACGCTAAAATAGCAAGCAAAGACATATACTCATCCTTTTAATTCATATGAATGACAATAATGCGTTAGAAAGGGATGTATAATATTTTGTCATGAGTCAGTTTCTGTAGGTTGTCCATAGTTTTTTCTACAGTAGTGACGTTCCTTGTCGGCACTTTAAGTCGATAAAAATAAACCTAACAGATAAAGTTACGACTTAGGTTTAATATCTATTTCTCATAATCAGATCATTTATTTCGCTCTAAATATTTGTTGTCTTTCTTCTATGTTTACGAAGTTTCTGTAGGGCTAAGTATTTAAAATATGAATTTTCTAGTAATAACGCAGTATATTTGCCCATGGTTAAAACACTACTGCCGTGTTTGTCGCGCACGGACATAGGACACACGTCGCGTAAAGTATTGGTCGCATTACATCGCATTGCGTCGCGTCGCGTCGTGTCGCCCACCTAGAACAACGGGTTAGACTAGGGAGAAAGGTAATAAAACATAGGTTATTAATATATTAAAGATTTTATTAATTCAATCATTTCAATGTCGCAAAATCTCTGTACTTTAAATAAAATTGTTTTATTTAAAAAACTTGTGTAAAGTGTTTGGAACATATTATATGACTACGTTTATTCCATGTCCAATTTGCTCTTCTTACACAGTCATTGTATACATATATTTTTCATGTCTTCATTCTTTGGAAACCTGTAACCAAAAAGTAGAAATGTTGAAACAAGTTGTAAAATAAATAAATAGCAGAATAATCAACTAAAATAAAAATAAGTAATATCAAGAATAATATAGCCTCTATGTAAAAAACTATGACCATGATCTCTTAAAAAAGTAAATATTATATTGTTTGAAAGATACATAAATGATCCAATCAAGTCCTAAAATGATTTTGTTTTTACCAATGAAACATTAATATTCATTTATCGATATAGAAATGCACATCACTATGCGAAATAATATAACCTCTAAGATCTGAACAAAATTTTTTTGATTCAAGCAATAATCGATACTAAATTGGACAAAAACAAATATTATCACAAACTTTAAGCATATTTTAACAGTTAGGACACTATTTTCTTAACTGAAATAATCGAAAACAATCTAAACTTACCGATGAAAGGTTACGTTTCTTGGATATTTTCTTTTCTTCCAGTGTGGGATTTACAGCCCTCAATCACACAAGACATTTTTACACAGGCAACGAGTATCTATCACAAAACAAGATTTATCTTGTTTTCAAGCATTGCACTGAATAATACCACTAAATTAAATTAATTTACCTGAGAGGAGTCTCAAATTTTGTGCGAAAGTATTTGTCAATATGATGTAACTAAGTTAAGTTGTCACTTTTTCCCCAGCAAGAGGAAACAACCTATGCATTTTTAATTTGGTGGAGTTAAAAGACATCCAAAGGCATCCATTTGACATTTGACTAGCGACGACCCTCGGAAAACAGAAACGAATTCGGATCATGTTGTTTCACTCGCTCCTATGGCCGAATTAATGAAGTTAAATGAGTAAGATAGCAGGTTTTCAATTCTTATTTTAGCGTGGTTTCTATGCTTTAGTTCTTCTTCTGAGATTAAACTAGCCAATATCAAAACATCCTTGACACACTATCAATACCTAATTCACCTACATTATCAAATTATCGTTAAATTGTTATGCTATAATTTAATACCAGTAACAGACATACTTTATTAGTACACTTTACATTCTCTTACGTTACGGATATATTCACTGTCTGTCTAATACGCCGGTAAATTCATAGACACGAGACACAAGCTAATTAGCAAATAGATGCCACTTAGCCTAATTAGGCGACACGTCTCTAATCATTAGTGATATATTCAATCCCGAGTAATGTATGCAAATCTATTGGGGGGAACCAATGGCGTTCAATATACAACTAGACACCCAATCTCTAAGAAAAATTCCTCAAAAAACGTCCGAGTGGCGTTGACACAGATGACATTAACACATTCGTTCAAATTAACACCTTATCTCGTGGCAGTTAGTGTTTAATGTCAATTGTATACAACTAAACGAAAACTCTGCCCAATAGTCGGGTGCGCAGACTTTTGCTTCGGACAATATTTGAGCGTGATTGGGAGTCTAGTTTTTTAATTGAACGTCATTGGGGGGAACCTATGAGAGCTGTGAGCCAAGTAGTTTTAAACATCGTTTCATGTTCCTCCGGTATGTTCTAGTAGCCGCTTATTGGTTATCAGACTACTTAAAGATTTGCCTACCTATCTGAGAGTCATCATTCTAAAACCTTCATGTTACCATTTCTCAGTTCTTTGAGGAATATGCCCCGTCCTTGCCAGAGCAAAAAAAGACAGATCTTTTTTGGCTTGTATTTAACCGTAGACCAAAAAAGGCAGAACGTACACCAAAAAAGGCTGAAACGTGCACCAAAAATATTTAATTGCTAACCTAACCTAACCTTTGGTGTGCCTTTGGTTTATTTTGGTGCACGTTTCAGCCTTTTTTGGATATACACTTAAATATTTCCCCTTTTTTTTGTGCTGTGGAAGCTTCTTAACTGATGTCTTTCTTTTGGGACCAAAAACCACTTACCCTCTAAAGGGTTTTTGTTCTGGTTATTATTTTCGTTGTCAGCATTCAAAGGGTTACCATAATTATAAGGTAACCCAACCCTTTCAATGGGGTAACCCGATCAATATAGGCTTCACTTTAAAATGTGGTTTTCCGGTCCCTGTGTGTTCTGTAGGGCAATGTAACAAAACATTTCTAACTCGCCGATCTAATGCAGAGAAGTAATTTGGACGCCTCGTATTTATTATTTAGGCTTTGGCGTAGTATTGTTTTGTAAGTACCAACCAAATTGGATTGGGTTTACTGTAAATAATTCAGGAGTCTGCTGCCCTCGGTTCTATTTGACCCTGCGGCTATGGTCTGATTTTTATTGACGTTGGCGTAAATTTTAGTAACGGGCTGGCTGGAAGCTTGCTTAATGAGCTGTTCTGTTGTTTCCAGGTGCGGTGTATGATCGAAGAGTACTACGATAATGGCAGCAGCAAACATGGCCGCGGCGTCAATGGAAACGTCAATGGGGATGCCCGGAAGAATGGCATCTCCCTCTCAGAGTTCGAAGAGCTATGCGCCAACCTTAAAGCGCAGCAGGTAAGGCAATCTTATTTATACTGCGAATAAGAAAGTTATACATAAACAGCCACCTTGATGAATGATGAAAGAAAGAGTAACAGAATGTTCATCTCTTGATTGTTGTGGGATTCCCACTCACTATTCCTGGCGCATAGGGTAGAGATACTACAATAGTCAAATGTGGGAATCCATGGAAAGCTATGGCCTCCTTCTGCAAACAAGTAATGTTACAGAAGACGGCTTCGTAGCTTTATTTTGGGTTTCGTTACAAGGGCGACAGAGCTCTTAGGCCCGTCCGGTAGGCCTAAGAAGTACGCTCGGAAACGGTCCTGTTGCACTAGACTGCCAGTGCACCAAGTGACATCTGAATTGTGTTTCTGCTATATGCAGAACATAGTCGCTGGTGAGACAAGTTGTGATTTCATTTAGGACGATGCTCAGAAGAAAATGTAGAAGACATTTTTCTATGAATGTATGTCGTCAATATTCCTTGTTAACGTTCCTTAATCGAGTTATTAACCCTTTTATCAGCGTTTAACGCGGGTCGAACGACCTATTTACTCCAGATTAAGCTTGTCAAGAGTCAATAAGTAATAAACCAATAAACTCGGGGTCAAATAGATGACGGCCGCTAAGTTATTCATGTTCCTCATTGATAGTGTATTTAAAAAAGAGGTAGATATGCCATCCTTTGACGCACGGCGATTAGAATTTGATCCGTCGAGATATACTAAATCTATGTGCTTCACCAAGCGTTGACATTATGCGTCTAAAATGATTTGTGTCAATTAACACAATATGAGCGGAGCATTTTTCGAGCGCTAGTGCCGTATCTACCTCTTTTTTAAATACACTATCAATGATGTTCCTGACATGTTGGGAAATTAGCCCTTTTAAACACTTTCTAAACAGATTTATTAATTTACGTATACCTACTGATAGAGAGCGTTAAAACATCATTGATAGCTTATATTGCTCAGCAAAGTTTGTCAGTAACTTTATTTGGTTACCTAAGAATCCGTAAAAAGACAAACAAGTATTTTTGTAGAACATAATATATTTAACTAATACTGTACTATGGACAGACGACCTGCTAGTTGTATGTGCCCTATTACATGTCAAAAATTAGTAGAGCTAGTAAAGTAGAAGCATTTGACATGACATTAATGCTTTATTGTTATCTTAATGAGGTCTGATGACTACTAAATGCAAAGATTTAAATCGTAATAATTTCGTTCCTTTTCCTTAACGTTCCTTTTCCATAACTATACTTTCTAGTTGTTTTGTACAATACCTCGTTATGCATTCTCTCGTCTACATAAAGATTGCTTTCGTGTAAAAAACAATGTTAATTGATATACATATTTATTATTCTGAGCGTTCGGTCAATGAACTTAGCAATATGAATTATGTTTTTTGACGTGTTGACGTGGGTGTTTCGCTAACAAGGCTACAAGTAGGTGTTAACAAACATTAGTCAATTTTTACTATAGATATTGACCGTAAAAGGCTATTGTTGAATCAACTCACATAAGGATCAGATCAATGTTTGTCACGTTACACGATGGCGCATTTTGTAGTGATCTTGCCCGATGCGCCTAGAGGTGTAGGTTTGAATCCCACTCAGTACACATATATATATGTGATGATCATTTTGTGTCTGTTATATCGGTGTTTATTTATATTTGTGTTACCTTCGTTTATTCTGATACTTATATATAATTATATTTATTTTCCAGGTGTCCAGCACATTCAAGCAAGCTGTTAGTAAAAAGGAGAATCTGGAACACTTAGGCGGCATGAGCGAAGCGTCCAGTGATGGTAAGATAGAATACATCCTTGTCGTACCACGAATCCACGATCCAGCTTTTATTTAATAAAATTTTATTGTCAATTAAGGGAATATGTGGTTTTCCATATGGATATGGTGAATTTAGGACCATGGTCCAAATGAGCCCACATGACATCAGATCGAGACCAATCGCATGGAACACAAATCACTATTGTTTATGGAACTTTAAATTTCAATTAAAATTACATGGCTAACGCCCTGTTGCAGAAAGCTCCATTAAAGTTAATGCTTTATTAAATCTAATGCTGTCACTTTTCGTTGTCATGAAATAAAAAGTGACAGCAATAGCTTTAATGAAACATTAACTTTAATGGACGTTTCTGCAACTGAGTGTAAAAGTTGTAAGATAGAAGACTGAGTTAAAAAACTGTTGGTATGAAACAACAAATTCCGTGCTCATTTAGATAACATCGTAGTCATTTACCACCTCGTTGATCAAGTGGTTTAGGAACCTGAACGTGACCCGGTTCAGTTCCCGGGTAGAACATATTTTTTTCTTTCTAATCTCACCTCGGGATTGCAATCCACACTTGACAAGCGTGGTGATTTACTATCATATGTTAATGACGAGCCATTCGGTGTAATGGTCGAGAAATCGACTATTACACCAGAGGTCGCGGGTTCGATTTCCGCACGGTACAAACATTTGTGTGCATGAACATGTCTGTTTGTATTGGTCTGGGTGTTTCTATGTATAATATGTATGTATTTACAAAAAATGTCAATGTCTATCCGTTGTCTGGCACCCATAGCACAAGCTAATGCTTAGTTTGGGGCTAGATGGCGCTGTGTGAATAATGTTTAGAGATATTTATTATTTTATTTATTATATGTTTTCAGGCACAACTCATTCAGTAAGACTGGAGGAACAGATGGCTTTCTCCGGCTGGATTAACAGTAACCTGGAGCATGATCCCGACCTAAAGCACTTGCTGCCCATCGACCCTGAGGGCAAGCAGCTGTATGAGAAGCTCAAGGATGGGCTTATACTCTGGTGAGTCTTTCGTTGACTTGAGATCTGATACTCTGGTTGAGTCTCCCTTGTTGGAGTCAAATTGTATGTGCTAGATGCGGTTGTTAGTTGTTTTACTTTTAATCGCTTCTCTTTCGTCAGGTCGATTTTTCTGTTCGTTTTTAATACTTGCTCGGATGTTAAGGAAAACATCGTGAGGAAACCTTCATACTCGAATGGCTTTGCAGCCGTGACCCAATTGGTGTAGTTCCCCTGTTAAAAGTTCCGAAGGTCAGAATGGCCCTCATATTATCATTGCTGGAACACAGCCACAGCTGTTATGGCAGCAGGCAGCAGATTTCACTTGTTAGGGTGGTAGCTAGTCAGTCGGACTTTGAAAATATCCTACCACCAGTGCTCAAAAACTTTGTAGCCAAAACTCAATTATGTTAGGCGCTGCGCAGACGTACATTTTATTTTTACTGACTAGGCACACCATTGTAATATTCTATGTAAGTGGACACAAAAAGTATCTTCGTCTGCGCGGGGAGGTTTGATTAAATGATTTCATATTCATTGTTGGATACTAGATCTGACACAAGACATAAAAATGTCTATGTCTGCGAAGCGACTTATTGAATCTACAAATATTAAATATGTTTACGTTTGTATTTCAGCAAAGTGATAAATCACTCGTGTCCGGACACGATAGATGAGCGCGCCATCAACAAGAAGAACTTGACTCTATACACCAAGCACGAGAATCTGACGTTGGCGCTCGTCTCCTCCCAGGCTATCGGCTGCAATATAGTCAACATTGATGCGCACGACCTCGCTAAAGGTACTATTCATCTTTGCCTATTGGCCCTTGGCTTCTACCTTTACTCAGAAAATTGTACGACCTTGTATTAATATGGACTTATTGATAAATGTAAAAAATACTTTCAAGTTATTTGCTGGTTCTTCTTGGTACGGTCAATCTGGGTAACTTTGAATTTCAGGGTAACTTTGACAGAAAAATCACAAAGAATTTTATTATATTTACGATGTTGCTGTTGATGCATAACATTAAATTTATTATTTTCCTGTAGTTAACAAACTTCGTAAATGAACTCTTAGAAAAAATAAGAAGCTGTCAAACAAATTAAATGTCAAAAACTTGTCTAAAAATACCGCGCCAAACTGTCGTTTTTTGTTAAAAATTAATTTGAATTTGAATTTGAATTTGAAAGCCTTTATTGCCAAAGTTACAATACATGGTTACAAAATACATATTATATTACTTATTCCTAACTAAATATTGAAATAATTAAATGTTTTTTTTTTCTTCACTACATTACACATTACTTGGCGTGTCATTTGACACAAAGGCCTCCTCCAAGCATGGAATTAATATTATCTATGTAACCGGAATGATATCTTCAAAAAATTGCATTTTAGAAAATGAACACTATCCTAACGCATTAAAGTATATATTTGCTTGTGCCTTACGCGAGGCAAATCCGAGACGAGAAAGATATCAATACGGGGTAGCTTGTCTCTTTCTTTCACATTGCCAACACGCAATGACAGTTCATTCATAGTTAGAGTGACCATGAATTCCAGGTCTATGGCAAGGACGGAGGCGTACCTCGTTCTTTCATATTGTCAGTAATGTTTTTGGGCAACAATTTTGCCTGACCAAAAACTTAATTTAACGCTTGTATTTTAATGTAATTTTTACAATTTATTAATCTACAATTATTTAATTGGTTTTTTTTTCGTTCAATGTACGTATTCTTAAATTTGAAAAAAGCATAAATTTATATATTGTCTTTTTTTTTATATTTTAAATTTAAATGTCAATAAGGTTGGAAATCGCTTGCACTTGTTTTTTTACTTCAAACCAATAGGCAAACAAACAACAGACGGAACCTAAATTAGTTTCGAAACTAAAAAGTTTCGACTGGGGTAGATTTGGTAGGGGCAGTCGGGAATAATCCACTTGTCCCACATATTTAAATTATTTATTTTATGATTCACCCTTACCCCCAAAAATTGACAATTTCTCTATCACAATGGTAAAAAACATATTAGCATAATATTAGCTTTACGTTATTACATATTAGCTTGACGTTAGAGGGCTTATTTCTTGAAACACAATATAATGTTTATTTTACGTGTGTGTAAATAAGTGGAGACACGCAGAAACTCGAAATATAATACCCATTCTCAGAAGTTGGAAAATTTTAACCACAAATATTTTAGCATGAATTACTTAAAAATACTATTATTAGGCAGATCCGCAGATTGCATGTTTGAATTTGTCTCACTTATTCAAATCTTATTGTCACCCTATTAGAAAGGGACAAGCTGCTCTGTCTGACGGTTTCGCTCGGCTCGTTTTTTAGCCACGAGAGCACAGTCTAGTTATATATATTAAGTTTATGCCTCCAAGTCGTGCCATTTTTTTCCTGTCTCTGGCCAGCCTTTGCCAAAGCGGTCCTGCAGTCAGTCGTATGTCATCGGCCCATCTTTTTAACTGCCTGCCTCTTTTTCTTTTGGCGTTGTATCTCGGTGTCCATACTGTTGCTAACTGGGTCCACTTTGGCTTTGGCTCTCTTATCATGTGCCCAGTCCACCTCCATTTCAAAGTTTTGCATTTGCTAAGGACATCCACCCACTGGGTAGTTTGTCTCAGGTCTGCTGCACGCATTCTGTCTCGTCTTGTGTAACCCAGGCTGCTGCGCTCCATGCTTCTCTGGCAGGTTCGTAACTTTAGCATATTTCGTTGAGTGTTTGTCCAGGTGGGACTACCATATGTCATTATGGGTAGTATGCATGTGTTAAACACTTTTCGCTTTAGGGCAATAGGATATACCTGACTCTTCATAACTTCTTTTAGGGACCAAAACCTCTTCCATGCATTTGTGATTCTTCTATCAATCTCTTGTAGCATCTGGTCCCTAAATGAGATAATTTGACCCAGATATATATACTGTGATACATTTTCTATGGGTTCTCCTTCCAATTCGATGTCAGTTCCCCTTCTATTTGTCATAACTTTTGTTTTCGTCCTGTTCATTTCCAAGCCAATTTCTCTGCTTTTGTTCGCTAGGTCTTGAATCATAACTTTTAAATCTGCCGGATTATCTGACAAGAGTACCACATCATCAGCAAATCGCAAATGGTTAAGTCTTTTTCCGTCTAACTTGATTCCATAATCATCCCATTTTAGGCTTCTAAAGACTTCTTCTAGTACGGAGTTAAAGATTGTTGGCGAGAGCGGGTCTCCTTGCCTGACCCCTCTTTTAATGGGGAATTCGGTGCCAATTGTTTCAAGTTTGACTTGCGCTGTGCTGCTGTTGTATACATTTCTTATTATTCTTATGTATTTTCCTTCGATCCCTTGGTTTTTAAGGGCTTTCCATATATGGTAGTGGTAAAGGGAGTCAAAAGCTTTGTTATAATCGATAAAAGCTAGATATAATGCTTGCCCGTATTCTTGACATTTTTCTATGATTTGTTTGAGAGTATGGATATGATCCAATGTAGAAAAGCCAGATCTGAAGCCAGCTTGTTCCATTGGTTGCTGGTCATTGAGGTTTTTTGTAATGCGATTAAGAATTATTTTGGAAAAGACTTTATAAACGTTTGACATTAAGCTTAAAAATTAATTTAATGTTACCCAAATGTATAAATGTTAAGATTCCTATGAAAAATTTAATCTGGTTCAAAGTTACCCATATAGGGGGTATAACTTTGACACACAACAAATTGCCAGTTTTTGATTAATTTTATGATTATTTTAAGCGTTAGATAACTTGACAGCATGAAAATCAACCTGTGAACACATATTATGTAAACTCTTCTGTCTCATACTTTACATAGTAAAAGTTAGCTAAAAAGATATAGTGATGATCGTTCAAAGTTACCCAGATTGACTGTATGTAGCAAAATTCCGAAGTGATAATCACTCTGTATTTTGACGATTCATAAGTCCAAGATGCACAGATAAAGCATATATGAATAAAGAATATTTTGGTTTTGGCTACGACTGACTACTGTTTTGTCCATTATTTCAACATTTGTCAACCTTATTCTGGTAGTAGTAAGCTTGTTACCTAATTAACCAATAAAAAGTTATGGTTGTTCCTTCTTTGCAGGCAAACCGCACTTGGTGCTGGGTCTTCTCTGGCAGATTATCCGTATTGGTTTGTTCAACCAAATAACCCTCGAGCACTGCCCAGGCCTCACTGAGTTACTCAATGACCAGGTGAGCTTTTAAAGCATATAGTTATTTTTTTATATTTTAGTATGTGTATGCCCTATTTGAAAAAAAATAAATTTCACCAACACTGTCAATTTTATCGCACCACTAGCACTCAAGTGTTGCACCTTAGTAATCATAATTATTTATTGCGTAATCGCTAATCAAACTACTACAAAATCGAAACTCTTAAAATGAGTTATTGAAATTAAACACTTTTTAGTCCTTTTGAATAGTGCGCGTTTGCTGCAAGTTATATCTAACGTGTAACATCGATCGTTCAACCCTCTATAGGGCAGTGGCAAAATAGTACCCACTGTAATTTGGACCTTATGCTCTTGTAATACGGCTAAAACTAATAAAACATTGTTTTGATTCTAGGAACGTATCGAAGACCTCCTCGCTCTATCCCCAGAGGCGATCCTCCTCCGCTGGGTGAACCACCAGCTACAGAGCGCAGGCGTCACCCGACGATGCACCAACTTCCAACAAGACGTCTCCGACTCGGAGATATACTCATATCTGCTCAAGCAGATCGCGCCCGATGACGCTGGCGTCACCTTGGATGCTCTCAGGGTGAGTCATTTTACCTGAATACTGGTCTGTCAATCTCTAGAGGCGATCCCTTCTCCTATGGGTGAACTAAAGGGTTTTTCATTAAGGACGGGTAGATTTTGGCGGCCCCTGGCGGCCATCCTGTCCCAGTGACATTAGTCAAATCTTCTGTCTATCATTCAGCCACCCATGCCAAATCACCATAGCAAGTTTACACGACTGAACAGCGCGTGCAAGTGGTAAAACTTTGTTATCAAAATGAGTGCTCGCTAACTCAAACATTGCATATTTTTTCGAAAACGAGGTTAGCGAAGCGGTCACCGTCGACGGCGAGCGCTACAGAACGATGAAAATCAATTTCTTATGGCTCAAATTGAACCATATGGACCTAGACGACATGTGGTTCCAGCAGGATGGCGCCACGTGCCACACTGCCACACAGCGGATGCCACATAGGCGCAATGCACGCAATGTTTGCACCAACGAACACTCATTTTGATAACAAAGTTTTACCACTTGCACGTGCTGTTCAGTCGTGTAACTTGCCATGGTGATTTGGCATGGGTGGCTGAACGATGGACGGAAGATTTGACAAATGTCACCGCGACAGGATGGCTGCCACGGGCCGCCAAAATCTACCCGTCCTTATTGAAAAACCCTTTACTTCCAATGTCGACTACTCGGAGATATACTTTTGCTAACTCTAGCAGATTACGACGTATAGTCCGCGTCAACTTAATTGGCTTGTCTGAAGTCAGCTGGTCGCGTCGTCTGCGCAGGTGCGGGGCGCGGTTGCACGCCTCTGATACCTACATTTGTGTTCTGCGCAGGTTTCTGCACGAAGTTCAGACAATCCAATTAAGTTGACGCGTATTATACCAACGTAGACCTTTGTTAAGTTTCACCACCATCGGGAATTGGAGAAGTAAGCGTTGAAAAAAACGTGGCAGTTGCTTACGAAACGAATTCTTTAACGTTTTGTATCTAGTGTATCTTAAAGTTTCTGTATGTAGGGTAGTAGGAATTTTAAATATTTATGAATATTTGACGAGTCATTTGGTGTAATGGTCGAGAAGTCGGCTATTACACCAAAGGTCGCGGGTTCGATCCCCGCACGGTACAAACATTTGTGTGCATGAACATGTCTGTTTGTATCGGTCTGGGTGTTTCTATGTATAATATGTATGTATTTACAAAAAAAAGTATATAAGTAATGTTTATCCGTTGTCTGGCACCCATAGCACAAGCTAATGCTTAGTTTGGTGCTAGATGGCGCTGTGTGAATAATGTCCCAAGATATTTATTTATTCATGTGGACTGTTGTGATCAGGAACAAGACCTCCTCCGTCGTGCCGAGCTGATGCTCCAACAAGCGGCCAAGCTCCGTTGCCGCGCGTTCGTCTCCCCGGCCGACGTGGTGGGCGGCGTGTACAAGCTCAACCTGGCCTTCGTGGCCAACCTGTTCAACCAGCACCCTGGCCTGCAGCGCACGCAGGGCACCGAGGAGTACCACCAGCTGGACGAGACCCGCGAGGAGAAGAGTGAGTGTCTCAGACGCAGGTCAACCAGTGTTGCCAGGGAGGTCTTGTCAAAAGTCACCTGAGATGTACAAAAAAGTAACCTTTTTGTAGGAAAAATAACCTGTCACCAATTTTTATTAGATAAGCAAAAAAAAAAAACGACGACGTGACGGTTCAATTAGGCATTGGTGGGAAAGAGAAAATATTTTGTTACTTGAAAAATGCTTTCCGCACGGAAATTCAAAAAAATCATCTAAATCTAACCTTTTGTGTCGTGTAACCTAAAAGTAACCTGAAGGAATCAAAAATCACCTAAAAGGTTACAAAAGTAATCTTCTGGCAACTGAGGTCAACTCACACTGGTGATAGAATATAATAATGATAGGCCGAGCGTTTGGCTACGGCGGCCAGTCGTTACGTTTAACCAACTACGCAGGATACAGTGCACCAGTAAGTACGCAGGTGCACTCCCCAATCAATCTCATAACACGGTGCGACAGCAGTCTGACAGCCCGTTCACACTAGTCGTAAGTCACATATGACTAAAAGTCGAATGCTCTGGTCACCATACACTTTATATGGAGCTGTTCACATTGGATGAGACGCGATTTTTAGTCTAATACGACTCAAAAAACCATCCGACGGGCCAGCGCCCGTTGTAAGACTAAAAATCGCGTCGAATCGTGCTCGCATAGGTGCCTGCTTGTTGCTGTTCACACTAGTCGTGCATCTAATCGACTCGAGCGCGTTGTTACCTCTCTCCCCGCCCCGCTTCCTTCGCCCGGCGCGAAACTACGACCTATACGACTCGCGACGCAGTGTGAACAGGTACATCAGACTTTCGACTTTTAGTAATATGCGACTTACGACTAGTGTGAACGGGCTCTGAGACGACCTAAGAGAGGCGCATGACCAATGGCGTGTTTTACACCGCCAACTTCCAGAGTCCGGACCATAGAATATTTTCTGAACAGAAAAAACCAATCAAAAACTTTTGACCGACCCAGAATTGGAACCCAGGACATCTGGCGTTCGTTGATTATAATTAACTAGCGGCCGCCCGCGGTTTTACCCGCGTGGTTCCCGTTCCCGTGGGAATTGATCAAAGTCCTTTCTTAGCGGATGCCTACGTCATAACATCTACCTGCATGCCAAATTTCAGCCCGATCCGTCCAGTGGTTTGGGCTGTGCAATGATATCTATCTATGTCAGTAAGTCAGTCAGTCAGTCAGTCAGTCACCATTGAGTTTTATATATATAGATAATCTACTAGCCACTGTTTTACAGAGGCAATCTTTCTCTTTTTTATTATTATTAATATTTTATGTTATTTCGTGTGTTGTTAGCGTACCGCAACTGGATGAATTCGATGGGCGTGGCGCCGCACGTGAACTGGCTGTACTCCGACCTCACGGACGGACTCGTCATCTTCCAGCTCTACGACATCATCAAGCCCGGCATCGTCGACTGGAAGAAGGTACACACACATACGCTCGCACACTAACACACACACACACGCAGGCGACCGCGCGCGCACGCACACAAAAACATAAAACACACACACAAAGACACACAAACACATACCTATACATAAGAATGTTATGTAACTGATCATTAAGAACAGGTACTAGCAGTTATAATTGACTAATTATAATTGATAAATTATTTGACGACCCATTTGGTGTAATGGTCGAGAAGTCGGCTATTACACCAAAGGTCGCGGGTTCGATCCCCGCACGGTACAAAGATTTGTGTACATAGCACAAGCTAATGCTAAGTTTGGAGCTAGATGGCGCTGTGTGAATAATGTCCCAAGATATTTATTATTTATTTATAATTTTTTTATACTAGTTGGCAGACAGGCACACAGCCCACCTGATGATAAGCGGTTACTTCGGCCTATTCCATTGAGGAACACTTCACCTGGAAGCGTCCGCTCAATATGCTGCCAGACTGTAGGCTCATCTGATCTTCGAGCTTTGATTTCAAGTATACTGGCTCCCACATTAATATTGCCGGAACACAGCCAGAGCTGTTATGGCGGCAGATTTCATCTGTAGTGGGTGGTAGCTAGCCAGTCGGACTCAGAAAAAGCCCTACAACCAACCTCGTTGAAAAAATATTTTTTTACAGAAAGTTTAAGGCACATTTTCGTCTGTCCCCTTACCCTTAAAAATCTGAATTCATATTAACCTGTTTATTCTATCCTTATTATAAGGCAATCAGTGCCAGGTTTACCAAGATTCATTATCTTGAATATCCAAAGATGTGCGCTGTGAGTTGAACCATCGACCTTATGCTGGTCACACACCATCAAGCCTATCGTCAAATCGGCTCGAGTTATCAAGACAATCCACGCCCACACACGGTCAAATTGGCTTGATCCAATCGATTGGATCAAGCCGATTTGACGATAGGCTTGATGGTGTATGACCAGCAGAGTTGCCCAACTATCGATAGTTTCGCTATCGATAGTTGACCTTGAAAAATAGTAACAATATCGATAGTGCTATCGATAGTATCGATAATATCGATAGCATCGATACTATCGATAGCCCAATCCAGGCAATACTATCGCGGGTAAGCAATACTATCGATACTATCGATAGTATTGTTGATCGATACTATCGATAGTATCGATACTTTCGATAGTATCGATAGTTAAAAAACTATCGATACTATCGATAGTATTGTTGCTCGATAGTATCGATACTATCGATAGTATTGCCTGGATTTGGGCTATCGATAGTATCGATAGACTATCGATACTATTGATATGACGTCAACTATCGATAGACTATCGATAGACTATCGATAGTGGACTATCGATGGGCAACTCTAATGACCAGCATTACTCACTCATGTCCAGGGACGATTGCAACAACTGACACAGTTCTTAGTTTTTCCGTGCACTATTATTCATTTAGACATTGTTCGTCCGCAGGTCCACCGGCAATTCTCAAAGCTGCGCAAGTTCATGGAGCGGCTCGAGAACTGCAACTACGCGGTGGAGCTCGGCCGGAGACTCGGCTTCTCGCTCGTCGGCATCGCCGGCGCCGATATTAACGAGGGCAACGCCACCCTCACCCTCGGTATGAATACACACTATATGTATTTGAATATGTGTACAGTTTCGTTCAAATATGAACTTTACCGCAATCGCATAAGACCTCATGTGTATCGCTTCATCCTAGCGTATTCTCGATTGCATCCAGTATGGAGCTCAGGGTCCGCTTCGACTATGATCCTAGATTTGACAAGCCTGGTTATTACAATGGAGCGATTGCCATCTGATCTCCGTAACCCTTACAAGGGAAACCAGACCAACTTGGAACATAGTCGGGACCAACGGCTTAACGTGCCTTCCGAAGCATGGAATCAACATTCTTTTTTGACGAGCCATTTGGTGCAATGGTCGAGAAGTCGGCTATTACACCAAAGGTTGCGGGTTCGATCCCCGCGCGATACAAACATTTGTGTGCATGAACATGTCTGTTTGTATCGGTCTGGGTGTTTCTATGTATAATATGTATGTATTTACAAAAAAAAAAACATATATATAATTTTTATCCGTTGTCTGGCACTCATAGCACAAGCTGATGCTTAGTTTGGGGCTAGATGGCGCTATGTAAATAATGTCCAGGGATATTTATTATTTATTTGTCCAGGGATATTTTCAGAAATTCAGGTGATTCAAGCCTGCAATGTTCTAACCAAACTGGAAACAATCACTCCTAATACAAACCTAGTTTACCTCACTTATCTCCTTCTGTCCGTAGCTCTAATCTGGCAGCTGATGCGAGCATACACGCTGTCGGTCCTCACGCGACTGGCCAACACGGGCAACCCCATCATCGAGAAGGAGATTGTACAGTGGGTCAACAACAAACTGGCTTCCGCTGGCAAGAACTCTTCTATTAGGAGCTTCCAGGTATGTAGTAGTAGAGAATATCTTCTCAGTGGAACAGTGGTTATGTTGGGTCTAAACACCCAGAGTGATTTTGAAGTCCTCCTTGTTTGATTGGTAGTAGGGCTTTTCAGTCTGACTGGTTAGCTACCAACACTACAGACGGTCAAAAACTGTTTGCAGCATGGCTCTATAAAAAAAAATTACGAGATACAAAATTTGTGATAATATATGTTTTGTTGTGAAGAAGAGTATAAAATATACCCATAGCTGTTATTATATCGTACTGCGATAGGTAATTATCGAATCGATAACAACAATATTAATAATTTGTCAGATTTTTAATGGGAATGACAAAATTATAACCTACATATTTATATTCATTTGGCTTCAGCTTGTGCTCTTAAATCAACCTTTTAGGAAAGAGTAAACTTAATTCATCATAATAATTGCAGTAGAACATTAGAAACGAACTAATGAATATTGTGTTTCAGGATGAAGTGCTCGCAGACGGGAAGGTGGTGATCGACCTGATCGATGCTATCAAGCCTGGTTCAATCAACTATGACCTGGTCTTGCCTGGAGGCAATGAGGAGGTATGTTATTTAATTAATATAATATAAATTACTAAAAATCATAAAATTATTGGGTGCAAGTAAAATAAAAAGTTACTACACCACGTCTACTAACGTGGTAGAAAGATGACTGATTGTTTTAACACAATCAAAAAATCAATCTTACTGATTCTGAAACCGATAATTTATATGTCAGGTGTCTTGTCAGTCACTGGCCTTACACATCCTTATTGACCGTCTGCACTGATGGACTACGGTCTACAACCCAGTTACTAAGCCCCTCCCCCCTCACTTCTATTGGGGGGGGGGGACACCTTGCCTAAATCAGCTAAGAAATTTTACTCACTATTGACGTTTGCTTTCCCAGGAGAATCTAGCAAACGCAAAATACGCCATATCAATGGCCCGTCGTTGCGGCGCGCGCGTGTACGCCCTCCCCGAGGACATCACCGAGCGCAAGCCGAAGCTCATCATGACGGTGTTCGCCTGCCTCATGGCGCTCGACTACATCCCCGCCATGGACGCGCCCGTCGTCGCTAACGCGTGAGTACCACACATCCAGCCAAACATCCAAACAATAATCTAAACATCCAAACTCATCCGACCACGCGGACGAAAGAAAATGGCGGCGGAACGGAACGAACGATAGGATTGTATGAACTGTAGAACGATCGCATTTTTAAATTTGTTTCTTAACTTGATTAAAATGATGGAGACCCTGATTATACTAATTGTTTTATAGTACAATTACTATTTGTTTCTGTCAGTGAGTCTTCCCAAAACCCGATTGAGGAGTGCATGGTCTTGGCAGCAGGAAAACAATTTTAACTGTCGATGTTATGTTTTCTTTTTAAAGTACGCGAGTGATGCGGGTGTTACAAGCAACCATAAGCAATGGTAACCTCTTATTATTTGGCGTGCCGTAGATTTTTAACGTTAGCCAGTTGGTATTAAAAAAAAATACGTTATCAAATCGATAACTTAATATAAAAAGTGCGTTTGTTTTGACGTGTATCTTATCGACGTTTCTTTTCGCTGCCATTATGGAATGCACTTAGCTCGAATAAGGTGAATAGGGCTTTGTAAAGAGACATATAATATCAAAAACGTAATAAGCTCCTTTGACTTTTTCTCATAACAGTATTTTACAAAAACTTAAAGAGAACCTTTAACCTCAGCCCTTTTCACCTCAGTTTGAGCTAAATGCAAAATGAATAAAATTTTGATGTTTGAAAAAAATCATTAACAGCCCACCTACTGGTACAAGAAAGTAATATAATTCCATTTTTAAAACATTGTCATTATATTTTGACAGAATTATAATACTGTCAGCAAAAATGATTTTGATATTTGCGATATTTTAAAAAATTAATTTTATTTTTTTGGTTTTTATTAGTTTTTTGCTGGCAGTAGTTTGACTGATCTGTTGGTACATTCCAATCAGTTGTCGATACATGTCATGGTTAGCTTCAAACAGATTGTACATTACGCACCTTACGCTTTGTATTGTATATGCAAAATAGTGAGGTTCTTGTCTCTAAATATGTCTATATTGAAGCGCGTTTAGGTATCGCGAGGTGATTTCATATCAAAAAAGACTCGAATATATGAAAATGGTAAATTAAAAGTTTGCAAGACTTGAATGTATTTTTTTAAGTTTGATAAATTACTCAATTGCCTAATTGAAATAGGGTAACTTAAGACTCGAATTTTGATAGTTTATTTTCCTTAAATTACCATTACCAAATTACTTAAATATTTGACTTCTGTCAAATTTTAATGACTCGAATATCTAACGTTCGAGTTTTGTCGAATGACTCGAACATTCGACATTCGAAATATGACATGAATACACCTCGCGAGGTCTACTAGCTTCCTGTGTACACTGGTGAAGGTGTCTGGTACCGCGGGCAGTGTCGGCAGGTGTGGCGATGTTGTATGTACGTAACGGTTTTGTAATTAATATAAGAGTAACTTATTAATAATGTCGTAGATAGGGTAGACCTATGGACGTTCGTAGTGGGTGTTTTGCGAAGGTATTATGACGTCAGCGAAAAGAGAAGATTCTCCGGGTTAGGTGTCGGGGATCTCGGCCCAATGTACCGTGTTGGTGTATTGTATTACCGGGTTGTTGTATTGGCTGTCTCAGTGACGCGATGTCGGGATGAGCCATTAAAATATTCAAAACTGATTTTTTTTGGGTTTGTTCCCGCCTTTGACTTTCAAAATAATCAATATTGAACCATCAATATTGAGTATTTTGAAGTGAATGATTCGTTCGTGACGTTGTGGCGTTATAATCTAATCTAGGACAATATGAGTGTCACTTAGTATTATCAGGGGTAGAATTTCAGCCATCTTTAAATAATGGGGATCAATATTTCAGACTTTTTCTAGCTGTAGTAGTACCTATAATGAATGAGTGTTGATCTAATCTAAATCAATTTAAAACAACATTATTTTTATTATATAAAACACGTAGGAAAGTTAAAAGTGTGAACGTCTCGTTAGACCAGTAGTTGAAGACTGATCGTAATGTCGGGGTGTTAAGTTCGATTCTCGGATTGAGCAGAATGTTTCGGATCGAACATAGCTCAAGTTTGTGATCAATAATTGGCATTTGGCAAGCGTGATGATCAGTCAAATATTCAATATTTTGGCAATGTTTTTATTTCAATGATTAGGGCCTTTGCCGTACAGTGGGACATTAATAGGCTGATACTCTTAAACGCAAGAAACCCACTACGAATGATATTTGTAGTAAATCTGGTCTGAAGTAATAATAAAAGTTAACAGTCGTATTATGAATAATATCTAACGGCTTAAATACAACTTTAGTACTTATGATGGTAGTATTACGAACGTGTCAATGTTTTTTATACATTTTTACAACGAATTAAGTTTTTGAACGGCAGTATAAGTAATATTTTAACCAATATTAGGAACTATCTTTCATTATGATTTTCCAAAAAAGTTATTAAAGAAAATATATAATAAAATATCCAAACGACGTGATTTTAAATAAAATGTGTTATGTTTTTTTTAAAAATCCAAATGTAAATAAAGAAATGACCAGACTTATTTTAATTTGAATAAGACTTACTTTTTTGGAATATTATTTTGAAAGATTTTTAAGTAGATTTTTAAGTAAACTTGTACTATGGAAGTACTCAGCTTATATTATAATATAATATTATGATTATAAAAATATACTAATAGGTGTCTGTCTGTCTCATATAGTGTCTATTGTCTATAAGCCTAAATTGCAGTTACATTTTTGTATATTATTTCGTTTTTGGCTTCCAATTATTTCAAAGTTGACATTCTTTAGAAGGGTGTATATTGTTTTTTTGTGATTTGTGATTTTTGTATTGCGTTGTACTCGAGTTTAAAACTAAAAAATGGCTGAGACATTTGAAAAGATGATTATGAAGAGTAACTTTTTTTTGGTAACTGAATTTTCATTTAAATAACGGTGATGGGGTTACCAAATGAATGACACATGAATGATAACATTGAACACAACTTGTGTATAGAATCGAAGGAAAAAAACAGTGCTAATTGAAGCAAGGTGTTATTTTTTTACTCGAGTTTGACGCTATACAAAAAGAGGCATTGGCATATTGCGAGTTTTTTTTGGAAACAAACACATAAAATTACCAAGGTTTGTTTTCTCTTTGTTTGAAAACTTCAAAAGTTGTACTAAAAAGGTAAATTAAATTGCAATATGCGATTGTCTGATATAATTAGGTTGATGTTTGTGTCGTCTATTGCTTTTGTGTGGGAATCGGCAATAATGAATGTGGAATTGTATATGTGATAAGTAATGACCGCCATACACCGATATATAAAACTGACATATTATACCTATCTAAGCTATACATATATAGCTACATTCCCCTGTATTTCGGCATTCCCTTAACTGCATTTTCCCCTATTACCTTTCGAATACTTGTTTAGATAATCAAATTGTATATTATTTTGTATTAAGTTTAATGTGAAATATTTTTGTAGATCATTTTATTGTAACATTCCTCGGGAATACAACGATTTATTTTTTAAAATCATATTTTTAATTGTAAATTTTAATTTTGTTAGACTTTTTAAGGTTTTATCGAAATATTTTTTAATAATTTTAAGGTATATTTTTCACGTGAATTACGTTCGTTTAATCACTTTCACTTAACGGTATTCAGTTTAAATGTCAAATTGATTTGATAACACTAATTTACCTACTGCATACTATTTAGAGCTGTACGCTAGAATCGTGTAATGTTAAAGTAACTACAAAAGTGTAAGGCCTATAAATAAAAAGGAATTGGTAAAACAGTAAATTTTTATCTTATTTCTCTCCCTTCCAATTATAAATAAACACACCAATCTCATTGCTAGTTAGGCACTGTTGCAACACAAGATATTAATATAAAAAATCGCATGTACCGACTAGAGTAAAATATCGATATCATAACTAATTCTTAAACTGTTATCTAAAATAAATCCTATTTTACAAAATGTTTTCAGTCTCACTACTTTCATTCGAAATGGTCTTGTTGTACCAAATATAATTTATATTGCATAATCTATTCAATACAACTTTGACTTTGATCTACAAATACACTAAATCGAATATCGTCTTCTGTATAATTGGTTGGATCTATAGTATCATTGATAGTCGATTCTATTGACTTTGAGATTATTTGGGCTGTCAATAATCGATAAATTGGCAACACTATAATATAGGGTCTGTGAATAACCCGTCACAAACTATAATTATAGCTATAGTAAAATGTGCTCTACGTTCTCAAATATGCATTGGTTTCCCAAGAAGAATTGCTTCATCTGTCTCTGGGTTTCATGTGATAGCACAATCCGTAGGTCTAGTTTGGACGGCTATCGAAAAGTGAAAAGTAATTTGCATCGAGTACTTTGTATGGGGGTTCTATTAGTTCCACTTTTTGCCGCAGAGGCAGTCCTAACATTCTATTAGTTCCTCTATCCGCCATAGTGGCGCTAGTAACATCTTATTAGTTTTGTTACTCGCCGCTGTGGCGCTACTAAAATACTTTGCTATTTCTCGATTCAAATTACTTTTTACTTTTCGATTTTGTCTGTGCTAGCCCTATATGTTGCACGGGACGCTGCCTTCGTGGACAATGTAAGTACTATTTGCTTTATATTTCTTCCTTCATGTTGTATGTGCTATTGGAAGCATGGGTTATGGTGCAGGAGACTATTTTTTTTATGTTATACCTATGTGTTGTACTCAGTGGCGTATGTATAATGTATATGGCGGTGGGGCTGGCATATTGTCACAGGCCCATGCACGACTGAAAGTGCCCAGGCTGCGAGTTTAGAAACTATCTAATATTTTTAACAAAATGTTGTATTTTACAAAGTCTTGTGTAAAACAAACTATTTTCTCATCTAATTTTCACCTACCTTTTCGTTTTGTTCCTACTTGTTTTTCCTTATTTATTTATAACTACTTTCAGCCTTGAGCTAAGATAAATTCGTAAACTATTAATGTTAAATTATTAATTTTATTGAATACTATAAATTTCCATTTGTATCCAAATAAATTAATTAATACGATGAAATTCGGAAGTTAAAAGTTGTATTTTAAAAATTGACTCAAGCTTCTTTTCTGTTAGTAACTAGGTACTGGTAAAGTATACCATTTTTTGAAATTAACGAATACAATACACTCAATTTCAGGCCAATAGAACCTACGCCGGTTAAGTTCGCCGATAGCGCTGACAATAGCTCTGCACAATTCGTAGACCAAGCTAATGATTCTGCACAGTTTGCAGACCAACCCAATGGTGACACTGCACAGTTCGCAGACCAAGCGGATGATAGTTCTGCACAGTTCGCAGACCAAGCGGATGATTCTGCACAATTTGCAGACCAACCTGATGATAATTCTGCACAATTCGCAGACCAATCTAATGATTCTGCACAATTTGCAGACCAAGCTGATGATTCGGCACAATTCGCAGAACAGGCTGATAACAAAGACTTGAATGATTCAGGGTTTGTCTCGGAAAAACCCACGTTGCCACCAAAACCAAATTTGTCCACGCTAAAACGACAAAACGAAGCCGTAGAGGAATAAATATTCTATTTAGTTCCAACATCTCTTGTTTACAAGAAGAAGATATGAAATGGATGCTAGCATAATGCTTTACTGTTAGAGTGGTGCCACACGGGCGTTGTGGCTGCGCTGCGTCGTCGCAACGCAATTATCTCAACGCAGTGAATGCCACATGAGCGCTGCATCAACGCAGCTATTATGCTATTGAATACTGCGCTGCCGCTCCGTCGTTTCAACGCAGCTCCCTTCCCCACCTCGTCTCTCTCCTTTCCTTTGCGTTGCGCGTGCGTTGCGTTGCCGTCCGTCATTTCAACGCATTCGTGTGGCAAGTCTTCTACATTTATATTTCTTTAAGACAAGGATAGAACTTATGTAGATTACTTAGAATCGAGAGGTGTTGGAAGTCAAGGATTAGATGTAAGAAATTATAGTCAGTTATTTTAAAGGCCATTCGTTTTAGAACATGTTCATTTATTTTTGTATAGAAAGTAAGATTTTATAAAGAAACAATAAAATTATAATTCTTCGTGAACATCTGAAAAATAAAACATCTACAAAATACATATTATGATATAAAGTGTATAGGGAAATGTAAATTAGTTATAAGAAGTAATTCTTTTATTAAATATTTTTATATAAATTATTTTTTAACTTATTATCTATGGGCTTTTGTCCATTTATTTTTACCTCGTTACATAATTATTGTTTTATCGGTTAACTTATTTTTGTATGTTTTTAATAAATATTGGTATATTTTAATATTTTGTTCATATTTTGATTATGTTCATCCACAAAAACGGGAATGTATCCTTTTCAGGTTTCCAGCAGCGGAGATTACTTACCATCAGTACCACTGAACCACTTGCTGGTTTGCTTCAATAGTATAAAAACATATATTTTCATTTAACTCTATAGTTAACAGTATACTTTTATAGATTTAAGGCCAAATTACCAGATACATTCGTGATAATTTATCTGTTGACACCAGTGTATATCTGGCCATCCAACTTAAGGTTTGGAAATAAAATAAAAAACATGTATAAAATTGTGATGATTTAATTCAATTCATAGCCGGCAACAGAAAAGAAACACTTCACAAAAATTTCGATGGGAGAGCTTGAACACAGGAAATAATACAATATACAATTGTATTAACCGATAACCAATGAATCTACACCTCGTGAGTTTCACACAGTATACTGGAATAACTTAAACCAAATAAGCCCATATTTCATATGAATTACAATACAATAAACATTTTCACTTGTACTCATTAGCATTACAATAACATAACATCGACATAACCCAAGATATGTATGCATGTACAATATAAATTAATTAAAAGATATTATCAATCATAGTTACTCCAGTAAAACGGATAAAAAAATAAAATTCCGATGCATGCGACACATTTTGTCCAATGACATAAAATAATAACATTTTAATTAGTTGCAATTTGAATGAAAATTATACAATCCACACAAAGAAAAAATAAATATCTGAGTATAGAAATATCCAAAATAAGGTTTTTACGAACATTGAGCTAATATTACTACGTCGTACAGTACATAATATTTCTATGTTTACGAAATGAAAATTACAGAAAATAACAGATAGAATAATATGTAAAATTATTTGTTTTAAAATCCTTCTAAGTATGTCAATCTTTTAATTGCGTCACAAATAAGTTAGCGGTGACACGGTTTTTTATCAAATCAAATACGTATCTACACACAAAATCTTTTACAATATTCTTAACTATCGACCCGAAAATAAAGGTTGTGTGGACTGTACCTTTTTCACTAATTACAATAATAATAATAAGGCGCTGTGTAAAAAAAATATTTACATAATATACACACAACATGAATAATACACAAAAGAAGCGTCTATTTTGTACATCAACGTTTCAACTGGGTGTTCTACTCTATACGTCGGCTATAAGGTACTACCTTCAGTAAGAAATTTTGGAATGTTCACTTTAAAAATATCAATATTATGTATAGATTCGTTATTAGAAAAATGATTTCACTAGATAGTTCACCCGTGAGGTCGGTCTTTCGATCATACGATACACTAAAATAAATATTGAGCATTATCACATCACTTATAATAAATTACATACAAGATGAAAAAAAATTCAATACTAAGAACCAGTTCCGTCACTGTCTCATAAATTCTTTATAATTTATCAATCAGTTATGTTAAGAATGAGGCTGTCATCTTATTTTGACAATTAGCAGTCGCCTCCGCGGTTTTACCCGCGCGTCATTTCTTTTGGTAATATCCTCCCCTACCCCCCACATTTTCGGGATCAAAAGTACCCTTTGTCACCCCGAGATAGTGTAGCTTTCTAACAGTGAAAGAATTTTCTAATTAGGTTCAGTAGTTTTGGAACCTATTCAATACAAACAAACAATCAAATCTTTTCTCTTTATTATATTAGTATGGATTAACAAAAAAAGTATCTAAAAATCTGATGGATAAAATAATAGGAACTTATTAGACGGTGGTAAATCTGGCCCATAATCTCCTTAAGGAATATAAATGAATATTAAAAATTCTTAAAATTTCTCGCTACAAAAGTGAATGTTTAACATTCAAAACGATGAGATGACCTATTTTAAGAATTAATCTAACGATTTTATCTCACCTTTTAGAAACTAGCAGGCTAAAATGCCAAAAATCTCAGAGTAAATAGCCTCAATTTTGAAATAATTTTACAAAAAAACTTAAATTATTGTTTGTATTACATAAATTCTTTACAAATTGTCTTTATAAATGTCCAATTGTCTACGTTACACTACGAAAGTACAGTTAGAAATAAAAGTAGCCCACTACTTAAGATTATCACTATAAATATTAAGACGCACAGAAATGTGAACCACCTTTGTTCCTGCCTGTACCGTGTATTTAAAGCATAACATTTATTGTTTACTTAATCTTAACTAATTCTTAGTTAAATTGTAATTTAACACAAAGCTACTTATTATAAAAGTACAGGGTGTTGCTTTAAACAGCGAACAAACTAGTTTTAGATCAGAAATGAAAAATAGCAGTTTTTATGAGTACTTTGCGAAATTACTATTTAAAATTACAAAGAAATGAATTCTTATGTTATGTTCCATATAATTAATTGTCATGAAATAAATCGGTCGATTCACGAGTAAAAATGAAAGAATAAGACCGTATAATTACCTACTATGTATAGTAAAAATATTGCCTAGCAATTAATTCAATACCAATATATCATTTGTAATTTTAAGTAATATTAAATACCAGTTTAAAAGTTAGACTCATTGTCCTACTGTTTAAAATGACACCTGTGAAATATTAAGTTGTATGATCGAAAAACCGTCCCCACAAAGGTTAAATTAGCTAATAATAAACGTTAAGAATTTGTATACGGCTCGTTAAATTTAAATATAAATTGACAACTCCGGCGTTGCTTATCCATAGACGAGTCAAAAATATTAAAATACAATAAATAAACTTTTAATAGAAGCGATCCTTGCGGACCCGATAACATCACTATTCGAATAAAGCCATTTGCGGTATAACGTATATTTTAATTACATTTCTTATAACTCACGAGCGCGAGTGTTACAAAACGTGGAATAAGGAATTGAGCCAAGATTCAATAATTTTCTGGTTAGAACCAATTGAAGATTACTGTAAACTGTTTGATAATTGCTTCAAATGATCTCCAGTCATCAAATACGAAGTCACTAGCACTAATTTCATCTCAGTTATATACCATTAACACAAAAATATATTATAAAAACATGAATACTTTACATTTTCAATTTTTATGTTTCTGTCGTGGCCATATCGTTGAATTGATCACTTCATGAAATGCTCGACCATTTCGTGAAATGGTTGCATTTCATGATGTGGCCAACTCAATTTGGCCAGATCGTTAAATCGTTTACGTTTCACGATTTTGTCATCCACGTTTGGCCGGATCGTGAAAAAACAAAGTTGTCGCAAATATTTCAGAATGAAAAAAAACCTATCGGAGGCGGAAATCGACTCGGATGGATATAGGTTAGAAGGCTAAGGCGGGAGCTCTGCTCCCGCCTTAGCCTTCGTGGTTATTTTTTTTTATAAACCCGAAAGAAATTTTTAATTTGACTTCGTTTTTAATATAAATGTCCGTCCGCGGCACAGAACATATGGTCCGCGGCCGCCATCTTTTACACATAAACAAAGCGCTTGCAGCGCCTCTACCGGCACTTAATGTAACTATTTTACGATATTATCAAAATAATCCTTGACCACATCATGAAGTTGTCGCCTGTATAGCTGCCCAAATCGAGAAACGATTTTCAATCATCGATCTGACCAAACCACATCATGATGTGGCCAATAGACAGTTGACTATTTCATGAAATGCAACCATTTCACGAAATTATCAATTCTACGATATGGCTACGACATTTCCACCGTTTATATAATAAAGAAATAAAATAAAGTAAACATTCTTGTGCAAGATATTAAAAGATCTACCGCGCTCTAGAATTACAATAAATGTATTTGACGTTTTAATAATATTCAATTGATTTCTAGGTGAAATTGGAAATATGAGTACGAGCAATTTTTAATTTAATGCTACAATCTGAAGATCCGCAGAGCTGCAATTTGAATTTATTTATTTTCAACTTTATATCATTCAGATAAAGATCATATTTGAGCTCGCTCTATTCGGTTTATGATGTTTAAAAAATGCTACGTATAAACATTTCCTAATAATTCAAAAATTGCTTTTAATTATTGCATACCACGACAAGAGAAGTAATACTTTGTAACAAACATGTTTGGACACCGATACCGACATTATACATACAAGCCCGAACTGTACACAAAATCAACAATGAGGCAATACATAATCCAATCTTTAAAAATTAACTATGTACAACATGTGCATCATATACCAACGTAACAGTAACATAAAGGATGTGTCCACATTAGAATCAAATTGAGCGACTGACTGTTTGAAAATTATCAAGTTCAGAAAAAAAAAATTAGGTTAGGTTTTTTTCTGAACTTGTTCGCGTATAAACGTATTTAGCCTCCTCCATATTTATGGACACTTGCAAACCGCGCGTACTATACGCAGTTTGAGGAGTTTCGCTTGCCGACACATTCAGTGAGCGGCTGGAGTCAGTCGCTCACTATGAGCCTAATGGGGACACGGCCTAAACACAACACATCTTCATAACTTTCCTAGTACGGTCAACAGCACATCACGGTTAACACTTGCAGTTCGATAATAGCTCTTATGCACCCGACACAAGAGCGGTACAAAGTCCAAAGTGTTACGTCTGACGTGCTTTTGACTGTACAATGTTGGAAGTACATAATACTTTAACAGTTACTTGAAAAGTAAAGCACTTCCAACAAAGTTCGCTTTGCTTATCGTTGATAATTCGAGATTTTTTACTTTTTTCGTGTAAAATTTCAACTAACTGAGCATTTGATCAAACGCAAGATAATAGGGAATATGCATGTATTTTTTTTATATTTTTAATTCACTTCTTACATCGTAATAAAATAGTAAAAAATATAAATACTGTTGGAAATGCTCAAATTATTTTATAAAATAATATTGAAAACATCGCTTCAATTTGATCTGTTTGAACGCCGCCATCTTTCGCGGGCCTTGATTGACGTCACAAACCACTACCAGTGTTTGTTGACTATGATACTTTTGGTTCTTTTATAGACATTTTCAGTTTTAAAAGCTATTGACGCCATGGAGAAAGCTAAAAGACCATTTTATAGATATTGTCTTGGACCCATGTGCAAAAACACTCAAAAAATAAAAAAATCAAAATTCCTGTTCCAAAAGATGCGAATAAACGAAAACAATGGTGTAAGGTTATAAGAAGATGAAAAACACCACAGAAACACAAATAAAATCAATTTTTCTTTCAGATACCATATAAACAGCAACGCCAACATGGTATGTGACGTCATGTTTCAGTTCGACCAATGGTGATGCGTTTCGAAAATTCGAATTTCACTCACATATTTTGCATTTTTCAATTAATTTTTTATGCAATTTAAAACAAACTAAATAAGGAAATAATGGTTCAGATACGATATCAGGACGATATGGACTCAGGGGAAAAAAAATCTATTCAATTTAATCCAGATGCATATTCCCTATTCAACATAATCTTTAACATTACATTATACGTGGTTTTGGAGGAAAGTTTCGATCCCTTTTAGTTTTTTTTTTCTGTATCAAAGCAAGATACGTATTTTTAACAGATTCAATCAAATGCTGCAGTTAGCTTTGAAACAAAACACGCCTACAAAGCATGTTTAATTAATTCGTTATTACAAATACAATTGTGATGTCGACGATAAAATTACTGTCCCAATCATTTATTGCTTTTATACTTGATACAGAAATTATAATAATTCAATGTCTATCTAAAATGAGTTATACTGAATCGTTTGACATAAAACAGCTAAAACAGGACCCAGCCCGACAATAATCACAATAATTGTTCATGTAAGTAATACCTACAAATTATAATATACAAAGTCTGATATTCTGACACGTTATAGTATTTTCATAGCCAATTGATGGTATGCGGCCACTATAAATCAGTGATATAATTCATGTCAAATAACTTATAATTATGCTGTCTCCTTTGTCACATACTTTGACAGATAAATTAAGACCATCCAGACACTGGTGGCCCGTACCAAGAGGTATAGTTCCTCTTTTTCGTGCCATTAGGTCATGGAATGCCCTTCCGGCTCACGTGTTTCCTACCTCCTATAATCCTGGGCTTTTTAGGCGGGGCGTGAAGCGGCATCTAAGCAGGCCTTCAAGGTGAGGCTGACTATCTCAATGGGTACTATGTTCTATTGAGCCAGTTAACCTTATATTTGGACCTCACTTCCGCTTACCATCAGGTCGAGTGAGGTAATCCTGACTGCTTCCATATAAAAAAAAAACCAAAAAAAAGACGATCTTATCTGTCAGTGCAGCAATTGACATAAGCATCCTCCTGTTTATTGAGTATTTAAAAAAACAATAAAATATGATCACAGATCACGTCTTAGATTATATTTTTTAAACTTTCTTCTTCTAATAAATAATAGAGAGATATTAACATCTTATATTGGAAATAATTAAATAATAATAATAGCATATCTCGATAGATTTTATTTTTTTATGTCATAAGTAATTTTTGTAATGGGAATACATTAACTTCCAGAATAAAATTAAATATATGTCGGAAAATATTACACTTACATAATATATCGAATCGATCAAAAATTTAATGTTGTCATTGACATAAGATCATGCGCATTTTTGTGTATCTGTCTTACATAACTAGAAATTAAAAAGTATTTAAAAACACTACACCCGTGCCAAAACATCAGAACATCTTAAACAAATAGGAATATCACTCTACGCTCACTCGGTCCTGAGTGGGGCCAATGACACCCGCGGCGTTCCGATGCCCCCACGGACAGAATTGCAATATCACCTAGTATTCCACTAATCGAAGATTCGTACAATCAACCACACAACGACCTGCATTCATACCTGAAGTAGAAACAAAAACAAAAGGAAGAAATTAAAAATAAAACAAAATGAAAAAGAACAAAAAAAAAGACGATAGCAGAATCAGTTTAGTCATAAATACATTTTGATGACTATTTTTGATCCATAGAAGTCGAGAATAAGTTGTGAGAAGGTCCAATATAAACCAATAGTTTTGAAAGAAATGTTCATCAAACTAATGTTTGTCTTTAGTAAAAATAAACACCGTGGAACAGTGGCTAAGCTGCTCGGGTATAAAAGCACGGAGGTCGTGGGTTCGATTCCTATCTTGGGTCTGGTCGGTGGTAGGTCTTTTTCAGTCCGACTGGCTAGCTACCACAGGTGAAATCTGCCGCCATAACAGTTTTGGATGTGTTCCAGCAATATTAATGTGGGAGCCAGTACACTTGAAATCAGAGGCTCGAAGATCAGATGAGCCTACAGTCTGGCTAACGTCCCTCAGTGGTATAGGCCGCAGTAGCCGCTTACCATCAGGTGGGCTGCGTGCCTGTCTGCCAACTGAACTAGTGTACCTGTCTGCCAACTGAACTAGTATAGAAATAAATGGAAAAATGCCCTATTTGGCCAGTCATATTAAAAGTCATACAATATTACATAGTAAACTAATCTTGTAAGTAGCGCAAGCATTTGTATTTTAAGCGTCAGAACCCAATAAAAGCCAATGATATAAAACAAAACAAGGAACAAACACAGATGTTTATATATTATCACATAGTTGTTTGTTCTATGTTGAAAAGCATATTAAGATTAGTAGCTTTACAAAGTCATAGATAATAAATGTATTTGAATACTTTTATTAATTGTCAATAAAAATCATCAAATTGTATTAACAACAACACTAATTACCGCAGTCAAAAATAATAAAATAATTTAAATATTTATTTATTGCAATTATGTACGTCCAGTAATATACGTATAACAATATTTCATTGTTTTGAATCTTATGCTTTTAAAACATTATATAAAATTATCTTTTCCAACAGCTTATCAACATACATTATCCGTGATATGATTCACCGCTATACATACATATACAATATTATACATAACAAAGCTTTTTCTATACATAATGAGACTAACTTACAGTAGGAGTGAAGGTAACAGAAAGTTTTTCGATATAAACCATTAGAACATTCGATATTCAAAAACCTTGATGTTGTGCCTCTTATTAAAAAATATTTTATCGCGGGTGATATTAGAGTATTGGATTTGTTTAATATGTTTTAAAATTATTATTGAACAGAGAGATTATACAGATACAAACAAAGTCGTGTAAATATGGGCTCAGACAACTGATAAACGTTACCAACTTTTATTTTGTTAATACATACATATTATTATTTC
The DNA here is from genome assembly GCA_949319885.1 of Mecyna flavalis. Lineage (NCBI taxonomy): Eukaryota > Metazoa > Arthropoda > Insecta > Lepidoptera > Crambidae > Mecyna > Mecyna flavalis. The sequence continues at coordinate 5,992,061 of OX439419.1, read as the reverse complement.
ATGCACACAAAATATTTTATTGGCATGCGGAGATGGAATCTCTCTAGTGAAGTATCCCCCTTCAAAACTATTACACCAAACCGTGTACAATTGATGTATTTATATCCCGACCATTATAATAAAAAACCTCACCATATTGCGAAAAAATATTGGAACTAATATTCTTTAAGTGGCAACAATCAAATACAAAAACAATAAGATGTCATTTATTATTGCTGTCTGTTAAAATGTCAATTGTCAACTGTGCCTTGTTACAATTGGATATTGTAAGTTATTTGTGAGTGTAACCAAAGCAACCAAGTGTTGCTATAACCATAGCTATTTTTTATTTTCTTGGTCAGGCTAGAATTGAATATCGAATGCATCCGAATACCGAAGGTATTTTAAACAATTGACGTCATATAAATTGATCATAAACAAATCCAATCCTCTACTTTCGCACACAAGTAATTTAAAAAGCGAAAACAATATAAAATTTCCAGTTTAGTTCAAGGCTCGTGGTCTCTGCCCAACACCATTGTCAATCGAAACTAAATCTAGCTTATCTGTTAGTCAAACAATTTCCTACTCTGGACCAGTTAGTTGCGCCATAGTGCAAACGAATCGATATTATGCTGCACATTTCCATTATTTACGTGATAAACGGACGGACATTTCGATTTAAAATATATTAATTAATTCAACTATGTAAATGGTTTGGCTTGCTATAAAGGAAAATATTTAGAAGTAATGGCGTGATATTACCACCATTGAACTACAATTCTTGTAACTCAATGATTACCACAGATTATAGACTTCATGGGGCAATAATATTTATTCTGTGGTAATGTTTTTGTGTTTTCACAGGTGGCGCTGCTGTACCTATAAGAATGCTCTTTTGTTTTTAGTGTAGGAACCAATAAATTTTATATTATTGCTTATTGTCAATCTCGTCTTTTCGTAAATTTTTTCCAAAAGTACATTCACAAAACTTTGTTTTTGTAACATGTTTTTGTATACACGTAAAAATTCTAATACTGACAAAAACTACTAAAGTAAAAGATTTACCACAGCGCCACCAATATAAAACAACTCAAAAAGTTTATCAACATTTTTATGTTTGAACGATACTTAAAAACCAATTTATATCTACATAACGTATATGATAAAACACATATACTATGTAATCTAATAATATGTACGTTCGTATATCATTTAAAAGCAAGCGATACAAAACGCGGGCCTTATAAAAGATAACCATAAATTCTAAACTTTGCAGCATAAGTCCGATTCGCCTTCACAATTCGAAACCTCACGCCCTGATATTAATTCCTATGCTCCCTTAAAACGAAATACTATTATTAATGCCCGTAGTCTGAAATATTACTGCAATATCCAGTTTTAAATGTGAATAAAAATGAGAGACGTAAAATAGGGTTCCTTGTGAAAATCTTTCACTAGCGTATATTGAAATACGGTATTTTACACCATGCAAGAAAAAATATAAAAGTGAATGTTTATTATAGATTTCGTATAATATAAACGAGAAACGTTGATATTAATTCATAAAAATGCATTATTAGTTTTATATTTCCAATTTTAAAATCGATTTTTTTAATCTGTTTTTGAAATGTCAAAAACGCCGTTCGCCATAATGGGTTCCGACGTGACGTCACTCCGTTAGTAAACACAGTCGTGCTTTGAGAAGATTTGTAGAAATTGTCAAGTTATTATGTTTGTGAACGTTTATCTATTGCATCCAGGCACAAGACACCAATGATAAGGGTTTTAACTCATTATTTTCGAAAATACTTTCACTTGGTCTCTAACAACATCGTATTGTTTACTAACGGACTGACGTCAAAAGTCGAAGCAGCATGGCGGCTACTGTTTCCGCGCGCAATTTCAAAATCATAAATAAAAAGTAGATTTTATGGCATTTTTCGGTAATTTAAAATAAAAATAAAAATTCTACTGGTTCAGTACAACTTCAAGATTGATTTAAACCAGTTTTCAAAAAAGTGTGTAATAGCCTATTAAACTTACCTTTATGTTTCAATATACTGGATGACTTTTTTTACCGTCAGGAAAATTTGCGTGTGAGATAGGTAAAAGACGTCAATAACATGATTACTTTAAAAAAATATGTGTGATATATAAAAAGTCTCATCTTTAAAATTGCAAATTTTCATTACATTATAGCTGTTATTGTATTAAAGCAAGAATAAAAAGAATAATAAACTAATGATTATCTTCAAAGTTTACAATTTGATTTACCATGAAATTCTTGAAAATTTCAAGAAAGGAGAACCCCGCATTACTTTTACGCATCCCATCTTTTACCACCTAATCCAAACTATGGGCTTAAACAGTACTTCGTCAAAAGGAGTACAGAGATAAATAAATAAATATCTCTGGAGAGATACTCGCCTCTTCGCTTTAAAAGTGTGACAATTTCAACATTTTGTCACGTCAGCGAAGCGAACCGGCGTAACGGGTAATTCTCACTTCTTTGTAATTCCGGTCTCATTTCTTTGACCTTTTTCTTTGGCAATCTATGCATATGTAACGCATCTCGAAACACATTTATTAAGCTGTTTTGGTATCTCAGATTTCGCTTGAGAGGGTCACTGTGGTTTTAGTCACTATTTTCCAATAGGTAAGTCTGACAAATTACCAGTTTCTTCCCTAAAAGGCTTTTTTTAAAAGAATGATTTTTAAATTAGAATGTCTGACCACTAATGTGTTCCCTATGTATTTCTCGACATGCATTAGATTTTCAAAGAATAAAAACATGCTATTAATGTCCCAGTAAGCCAACACCTCCATCATTGAAGCCGCCAAAATTACGTCACATCCATGAATTCTAAGGCCAAAGAAATGACGGTTACCGTTTTCGCTTATCAGGTAGCGCTGAAGAGTAAAGTCCATGTAACTCACTCATTGACCGCTTACATTTTTATTTTATGTATTAAAAAATTGTCACAATTCTTAAGGTGCTCTCTCACCGTCTGTAATCTGTAACGTTACATTACACGCGAATAATCCCGGTGAGATAGGTATTTTTAGCTTTGCACCCAGTTTCCAAAACTTCCTCAATCGGGTCAATAAACAGTGGTTACTAGACCGCTCTCAGCGCCTCAAGCGGCGGTTTTTTTGACGTGACAACGTCTTATAATTCGATGGAGCCGGTTGCACGCACGAAAAAGCATGACTCATGCGGCGTTACCTGGCTCTGAGGCGTTCCATTTAAGATGGCCGCCAAATAAGGCCCGCAACGCGCGTTACGTTTGTCGTTGCGTTTGCCGTGAATATTGGATATCATGTGCAAATTGGTTTTTATATGAGGTAATGCCAATGATAACCAAATGTTTACATATAATTAAATTTTATTTATATAATATAAATTTTCTTTTGAAAAATGCAACCATTCCATCAGTATTTTCTTATGACGTTGTCACGTTCAACTATCGTCAGTAAACCGACTCTACAGACAACCGATTTTTTGTGACCAGTATTACAGAGAAGTGGTGATCACCGCTGTGGCAAGCGTGGTCATTACCTGTCGTGCGAGTGGGCGGAGTGGTCGGGGTGCAGTTGTTCGCGCAGACGCCGCAGTAACGCCGCTCCTAGGGCCGCCACGTCGGGCCATTGCTTCAGTACTACCACTCCGACTAATACTGCTACGCTTGTCGTGAGAACGCGTACCCTGTTAAAATATGATAATTTTAGAAGCTATTTTAAAGTACGTACGGCAGCAGATCAATCTACCCTAATCTGTCAAAAATTCTCAATTGAAAGAGAACTCTACGTGAAGTGAATAAAGCTGAAAATTGGTTGTAGAAAATTTACAGATTAGGCTGATGTGCTGTGGACTGTACATTGTATTGTTAGAATCGAACAAACATGATTTTAATGGATTAAATTTAAGAAAAATGGGTACTAAACGTATGGTGAATTAGGGTTGTAATATGTCCTCCTAGGCGAGTTACGATCACAATAACGCAGGATATATTATATTATTTTCTCACTCTCACGGTGGAACAGCAGTCTGACACGACCAAAGAGATGACCGGACCGGCGCAGGATCAACGGCTTTACGTGCTTTCTGAGCCTTGGGGGCTTCACTGCCAACTAACTAAATATTTTCCAGAAGACAAAAGAAAAACTTAATCACAAGTTCCATACATTTAGGTTTGTTTTGTCTATTGTTAAACTTGGAAAACTTTTTTTTGTATTTGTGAAGACATTACAAGGTTGAAACTTGGTGCGTAATTGCAGGTTAGTCAAAGTCATATTAAGGCATCGCTACCACCGCAAGTTTTTTTTTTTTTGTCTTAATTTTTGCGATCAGTCTGCCAGACTATGAGCAAAAGTGTTGGGCTAATTTTCGTGTAGAGGAAGCTCCTCAGCAGGAGCAATCGCTCGTTAATTAATGTGGAAATCTGGTATCCAACTTTTGTATGTCATGCCTTTTTAGTCTCTTGCTATAGCTTATGTCAGTCAACCGGTTTGCTAGTTCATTCGGGTGATTTTCTAGCCGGGTTTTGTATCTCTCTGCCAGGAGACTTATCTCTTTCCTAACGGTGTGGTCATGTTCAGTGCTTCATGGATTTCTGCGTTTGTTACAAACCATGGCATGTTGGCGATGTTGCGTAGTATGCCATTCTGTAGCCGCTGTATGATGTTTATGCTGGAGTTACAGGCGCTACCCCAGAGCTGCAGGCCATATGTCCAGACCGGTTTTAGGACTGTCTTATATATCAGCAGCTTGTTGTCAGTAGACAGTGCAGAGTTGCGAGCCATCAGCCAGTACATGTTTTTATACCGCAGGTTCAGTTCGTCTCTTTTAGTTTTGATGTGCTTCTGCCAAGTTAGTCTCCTATCAAGGTGGATACCGAGATATCTAACGCAGTCGCTCTGTGGTAGAATATTACTCCCCAGTGTAACCGGTGGACATACCCTTTCGCCACCGCAAGTGATGCCTAAATCGAAGCGCTGGTTTCGGTCAGAATCTTTTGGTTGGCCTAGATATCTGTGAAGAGATTTTTATAATACCTGGTGCGTAGGAAGGGCATAGCGACTGTCGCCATGAGCAACAACGCCAGCTGTAGCAGCGTCAGAGTTACATTGAGCAGCTTGACGCGCAGTAGTCGAGTTACCGCCACCAACGAAAGTGACGAATAAACCGGTCTTAACTCCGGTCCAACACTAGATATCTCGCCGCTTCTCTAGAAGACTATACAAAGTCAAAAAAATTGCGAAATCAAGTTAAATATACAGAAAAACTAAGGAGGTGCATTTTAGTTTTTCTGTATATTTAACTTGATTTCGCAAATTTTTCGACTTTGTATAGTCTTATAGAGAAGCGGCCATCTGTATTTGTGTTGTTACCTGGTGCGTAGGAAGGGCATGGCCACGCCGGCAACTGTCGCCACGAGCAACAACGCCAGCTGTAGCAACGTCAGAGCTACATTGAGCAGCTTGACGAGCAGCAGGCGCGGCGGCAACGCGACCACGCCCCCTACTTTCCCGCAACCGAAGGTGACACCGAAGCTTCGACTTTGAATTGGACCAATATCTCAGTTTTGGTCGGACACTAGATATTTGTATTTGAAGACATGAGGAGGTTAGTACCCGGTAAGTTTTAGTCAGTCAAAGCCACGTTGACCAATAGGTGTAGCAGTAGTGCGCGCCCTCCACCGCCACCATCAAAGGTCGTTTTTCGGCAAAATCATTCATTCAGAAATTAGATATTTGTATTTGTGGCAGGATAGCTCAGGTGCTGGATGCGAGTAGCCAATTATCGAACTAAGTGGCGAGCATTGGGAGAGGCCCATAGGCCTCAGTCCACTGCTGGACATATTAAGCAGTGGACCGAGACATGCCAATGATGATGATGACGATTTGTGAAGAGATTTGTCTTACCTGGTGCGTAGGAAGGGCATAGCGACACCGGCGACTGTCGCCACGAGCAACAACGCCAGCTGCAGCAGCGTCAGAGCCACATTGAGCAGCTTGACGAGCAGCAACCTCGGCGGCAGCGCGGCCGCGCCGCCCGCGTCGCCGCCGCCGCCCGCGCCGCCGCCCGCGCCGCCCCCGCCCGCCATCCACTGCTCCAGTTTACTGATCTGGACATACAGTACAACTTGTACTGATCCACATTCACAAAGTAAATAAATACACGTACGGTAAAGTATGAAATAACGGTAAGAAACGCCTCGATGGTCTAGTGGTTTAAGTACCGGGCCAAGATCTCGGGGTCCTGGGTTCAATTCCCGGTTCGAGCTAACTATGTGTCGGTTTTTTCTAGTGTTGCCCAAATTCAGTCTTGGTCTTGCAGTCTTGGTCTTGTTCTTGCGTTTTTGCAAGACCAAGACCAAGAACAAGACCGCGTATTTTTAGCAAGACCAAGACCAAGACTGACCGTGCAAGACTTGAGCAAGAACAAGACATAGCCTGCAAGACTCTTGCGTCTTGCAGCTAGGACTTAGCGCTATTTCACTGAGTAGTTAGGTGTAACAGTTCGGTGTATAGGTAGGTACGCTTAGGAATTCTATGAGACGCAAAAAACTGTATCAAAGAATATGAAAAACTGGACCTATGCGCATTACGACTAATACCATAAACATAGCGAATAAAAAAATATCTATTAAAATCAAACTGAGTGCATGCATAGTTATGTTTTAACCATCGGCACTTTGATAATGCGGCATCAAAGGTTTTGTACTTACTTCTCAAAGAAATTTGCCGCTTTTCGGAAGTACATGGTTATGATACACGCGCACGTGTTTATTAAGAAACAGTTACTTCCATGGAAAACGACATATAGGTCAGTTGATTTTTCGAATTTCTCATCAAATCTTCAGTTATTTATTAATCTGCTTGATCTTTACTATGGCTATGTTAATTCAAGCTCACAATGTTCCAATTCTAATACGTTTTTCTAAGATTTAAAGTAAACTTTAATAAATAGTAATAGACTAATAGGTAATTGCAAGACTTGCAAGACTCTTGCTGCAAGACCAAGACCAAGACCAAGACTGGGAGCGCAAGACCAAGACCAAGACCAAGACCAGGTGTATTGGCGCAAGACCAAGACCAAGACCAAGACCAGGTGTCTTGGCGCAAGACCAAGACCAAGACTGGCTAAGTCTCGTCTTGTTCTTGCATTTGGGCAACACTAGTTTTTTCGGACACAGCTCGGGCCAATCCGCATTTGGCAAGCGTGGTGATTAAGCCAATACCCATCATTGTACCGATAACTTGATTTCAAGGATGAAGGCCTTTGCCCTGCAGCGGGACATTAATAGGCTGATACTTTACTTTTTTTTACACGTACGGTACGGGCAAAATAAAACTATTACAATATTCACAATTAAAAACTCATAACGACTTCGACTCGGCTCGGAGGGCACAAAGAATACAAAAAAATTATACATACACATACATATAATAAATATATACAAGAAAAGAGTACTAGACAATAAGTACTAGCTCAGCATTTCGTCGCTGCGCGTGCCAAATTCCATATGTGCATTTTTTGGATTTTTATGTTCTGCGCTTAAAATAGTCTCCGTTTAATTCTCCATGTGTCCATAAAATCAGTTTTGTGATATTTGAAATAGAAATCAATCAAACAAAGTCATATGTGTTTTGACCGTTAGAAAAATGTCATATTGTGCCGAAATATACACGTTTTTTGTTGGTGTCTGAAACCTAACAAAAAACACATATGGAACTTGTCAGGCGCAGCGAAATGCTGTTGAGATTCAGACGTATGTTCAGACCACAAAGCGCTGGAACTATGTTTTTTTTTTTTGAGAAGGATACTTTTAAGCACCGTTATCTCAGGCTAGAGAGACCTATGGCTATGTTTGGGATACGGGACGAAAGACTTTCGTCCCACTATCTACTGATATGTCGCCGGTCAAGCACTCGAGTCACACCATTTTGACTGAACGATAAAACTGTCTGCAGTATGACGTTTGTCCGCCGCCGTCACCGGGTCGTCACCGAGAACCGATTTTATTTCTGACCAATTTCAAGATGACGGCGCTCGGGTGACGGACGTGCGGTGGACAAACGACTGTGTAGTATATGTATGTACCGCTACCTCGGCGCCGACATCTCTTTCTCGATGACGGCCCGGTGACGGCGGCGGTGGACAAACGGCCTATGGCTATACCCCATAAATTACTTTGTTATACGTAACCGAAAAGCAGTTATGAGGATAATGTTATTATTAAGTTAAGATATTGTGTTCTAAATACTCACTTTTGTTTGACATAGATCTAACGCTTCGTGTATATCCCGTATTCGCTCTTCGCTCTGATACTGGACTTTTTCTTCTACATCTGTCAGTGCTTGTTTTAAATTTTCCACCTGAAATTATAAAACGAATTAAAATCTTTCCATTCTCTTTCAAAGATTTTGTATGGTATCGTAAAGACGATCGTTTGAATGTAATAGTTCAAACCTAGGATAAAACAGTCTTTTCGCAAAGAGACTGTGTATCGAACTTAGATAAAAAAAAATTATACTACATCTGTTGGCAGACAGACACATAGCCTACCTGATGGTAAGCGGCTACTGCGGCCTATTCCACTGAGAGACACTTCGCCTGGAAGCATCGCTTAATGTGCTGCCAGACTGTAGGCTCATCTGATCTTCGAGCCTCTGATTTCAAGTGTACTGGCTCCCACATTAATATTGCCGGAACACAGCCAGAGCTGTTATGGCGGCAGATTTCACCTGTGGGGGTGGTAGCTAGCCAGTCGGACTCTGAAAAAGCCTTACCACCAACCAGACCCAAGGCGGGAATCGAACCCACGATCTCCGTGTTTTTATACCCGAGCGGCTTAGCCACTGTTCCACGGAGGCGGTGATTATACCATACAATGTACTATATCCTATATTAAATAGTAAATACCTCGTTTTGGTGCAGTTCAGTGAGATCATTGATTTGTTCCTCCAGACGCTCCGTTTTGAACCGTTCCTCTTGCAACGCGACCGACAGGAACGATACTTCTTGTGATAAATTCTGCAAATAACATTTATTTTTTCACCTAGTGTTATTTTCGTAATAAAAGATAAGTAAACAAATGAAGATATTGCATCGACCAAAAAATGGTTTGGAAATCTTAAACAATATAATGTAATCTTATCAACATAAATGCTCTAGTTACACCATGTTCCAAGAATCAATCAAGAATCAAGAATCAAATTCATTTATTTAATTTTGTCAATCAAATGTCAAAAGACTTGGTAAGTCTGGTTATTATTACATTAGAACGACTGACCATCTGATCTCGGTATCCCTTTACAGGGGAACACTCTACTCTTCTACAGGTGCTTGGCAACAAAATAGATAGCCCATTTCTTCGACACTGGGTATCCATGCATATCGGGTCCAATGACTACTTTTAACTCAACTAACATAAAGGTGCTCCCTCACCGGGAGCATTCGCGTGTAATGTAAAATTACAGATTCGTCTTCCGAGCATTACATTACAACTACCTACCTGACTGGCGAGCGTTCGCGTGTAATGTAAACATTATAGATTGTGCTGAGTGATTGATTACACATTGTATCATTACAAGTTGCGCATTGTAATGCTCGATTCTCCTTCTTCATTGTTGTAATGCTGGAGTCTGTAACGTTACATTACACGCGAATGCTCCCGGTGAGGGAGCACCTTTAGGTATTAAGCGCTACTAACATTTCTATGGATCCATTATTTCTTATCCGAAATAAACAATTGCATTCATTCATTCATTCAAAACTATCTAAGGGTCAGTTTCCCCATTGCTAGGTCCGTTCCTGTTGACTTTTCTATCAGATATATTTGAAAAGTTCCCATCTCGGTTTAACCCTTCATAGGACATAGGGAAAATAGTTACTACTTTAATTTGAACCGTATGCTACAAGTGCAATTAAGTGCATACCGGCGAAAACAAATGAAAATGTTTAACTAATCCACAATTAAAACCATGTCATCTAACCTTGAGCGCGTCAATCTTCTCCGCGAGCCGCTCGTAGTCCTCCCTGCGCTCGCGCAGCTCGTTGAGTATGGGCTTGATCGAGAACGCCGACTCTGCGATGTTGTTCGAACCGGGTTGAGGAGGGTATCTGCAATGATTGCAATATTTATGTTAGATAAAATTAATCATTCGTCAGCAATGACGTTCAATATACAACTAGACACCCAATCTGTAAGAAAAATTCCTCAAAAAACGTCCGAGTGGCTTTGACACTGATGACATTAACACATTCGTTCAAATTAACACCATAACTCGTGGCATTTAGTGTTTAATGTCAATTGTATACAACTAAACGAAAACTCTGCCCAATAGTCGGGTGGGCAGACTTTTGCTTCGGACAATATTTGAGCGTGATTGTGAGTCTAGTTTTTTAATTGAACGTCATTGTTCGTCAGCCATTTTTCTGACCTGCTGCCGCGTGTGGGACACATGACTAAAGCGACACACTAGTACACTGCCCATTAAACTCCCCCGGTTTACTACACAACTGAGTCAGGCACTGCTATCAAATCGCACTTTCGATGAATTGAAAGGCTCGGCGGTCAGAGAAGCTTTACTATGTACCATAACATTGAGCGATGCGTCGTGGTTTTCGTGTTCCTCAATGGAATAGGCCACAGTGTCTGGTAATCTGCGGTATATAATATAGCGACTTTAAGTTTGTGGACCTGCTGGCGCGAAGTGTCCACGTTTTGACTCCGTATTGCATATGCCGAGCAAAGCTTCCGTAGCCCGCTGAGCGTCTTTTAGCTTGTGGGCCAATCGTGCGTTAAATGTCCACATTTCAGCTCCCATGTCTGCGTAGGGTGTATAAGACTACTTCCTCAAATTCCGCGGAAGCGGAAGCGGGAGCGGGCTACGCTCCTACGCAGGCGCACGCGGGCGGTTACCGCTTGACGTGGGATATAACCAGCAGTGCGCTAATGTCCGCGAAATTCGACGGAGAGGCCTTAGGCTAGGTAGATTAGTGTGTATACTCACGGCGCGCCTTCACTAGTGACAGAAGAACTCGGTGACGCATCGGGCGAGTACTTCGGCGCGGGAGAGGTCGCGGCGCGCGGTAGCGTAGAACCGCGCGGCGCTGCTTCGCCTGCTTCGGACGCGCGCGACCCTTCCGACGACGCGTTCGCTAAACGTTGTAGCACCACTCAATATATGCATAGACACGGTTAACAGGTATAGAGCCCGGCAAACATCTTGAACTCGGGTGTGGAATGCGCAGAGAACGAATTTCAAGATTCGCGCGCGCTATTGGTCATGCACAAGTGCACATGCCGAGCCGAGCGTCAAGGAGTTTGCCGGCAGTTATACAGAGTCCGGCAAACATCTTGACACTCGTTCGACGGAGTGGGGGAAAGTACGCGCGTGTGCACTTGCGCATGACCAATAGTGCGCGCACATCTCCCGTCGCGCGCATACCTCCCGCCACGCATACCCAAAATTTGCGTTCTGCGCGATCCTGAGCCAATTTCAACTGTGGCACTGTACCGTGTGATAGTGTACGCAGTGACCGATAGTAAAATGAAGAGTTTGACGCCATATCAATAATATCGATAGTATTTCTTAAAAACTATCAATACTATCGATAAAATCAATACTATTGGATATGACGTCAAACTATCAATAGACTATTGATAGTCAACTTTAGTAAAATGTCCCAAAAACTGAGGAAGGAAAAAGGTCATTTACTAATATGTACTTTCTTTAGCTGTTTAGACGTTAAACGACGACGAAAAACTTTTTCGTTTCATAGAAGACTATCGGACAGAAAACCCCATACATGGGACTTTTGCCCCACACAACGGAGCACGATAACATTCTTAAGCTCACTACCGCGTTTTTAAGTTTTTGTTGTCTCACTTGTAAATTATACATTTGAAAAAACAATTTAAAAAAAGCACAGCGTGAGATAAGCAAACGCATGTTGGAAGCTATCAAACTTCACAAAAACACACCACATTGCGTGTAAGAATCAGGATATCAAATAATCTTTCAGAAAACAAATATATGACTTATCAAAATATTGCAAGAATGATAAATAAGCACACAAGTTGGTTATGAAATATTATAAACATGTGTGCCATTTACCTGCAAAAGCCCCCACTATTTTATATACGGTCAATTCAATGTAGATTACAGGAGGCAAAAAAAGCACTACTATTTTCATATAATAAATCATGACTAAAATGTTATGTTATTAAGTATTAAAAAAGTGTAATACAGACTAAAAACTAATTTATGTGGCGCCTATTTACCTCTCAGTTCCGCGTGTTGTGGGGCTAGCGTGCAAGAAGGAGACGGCATGATAAGCAACACTTCACATTAATTGCAGTTCACGTTACACACACTATTGCCATTGTGTAATATGATTAACTTCACGCCAAGCAGACATTTAGGCGAATAGTAACTTTATTATAAAGGATTATGTGTTATTTTCAAATGGTCCAGAAATGTCTGCTTGGTAGAAAGTTACCAATGGACTATTTTCTCTCATAGACGATGCATAAAAATCTCACATTTATCATTTAGCGATTGTACTTGAAAATGTAAATTACAGTTTTCAAACGTCTATTTGGAAATAGTAGTATTTAAGCAGTCCATGTAAAAATACTTATAATCAATGAATGTAAAAGATATATTTATAGCTTAGATAAATTTGCAGTACGATGGGAAGAAAGCGTTTAAGACGGCACGAATAAGACAAAGAAATGCACCAAAATAAAATGTATGTTATAATAATATTAATAATAAAGAGTAGAACCAAAGAAATAAAAATATAGTATTACATTATATTTTGTATTAATAATTTAATATTAACAGATCATCAGCTGAATTTACTGCTAAATTAAATTTAAAAACAATTCCAAAAGAATACATAGGATGCAGAGAAATATGCTTCTTATAACAGAGACAAATCACATTCCCACGGGATCAAGTCGTATAGTTAATGTATATCCCTGGAATAAATATATCAAGCTAATTCTAGCGATATATATATATTACATTATAATTGTGTAACTTTTAGTTGATCATTAGTTTACTATAATCAATGTTTAGTAATAAAATAAAAATAATCAAAACATTGGGTTAAATAGTTATTTATGTGACTGCTGCATAATGAGGGGAGGGTATTAGTCCAAATTCAACCAAAAGAGGTATTTTTAAACGCTTACGTGTGGGAATATAAAACATATTTATGAACTATAAAAAATATGGTAGGTAGAGAACAGTCTGTTGCAGTGGAGTATCGGAGCATAATTTGAAAAAACCATCTGGTTTCTTTCAAAAAAAATATTACAAAATGACGAATAAAAAAACTGCGTAAATTCAATTACTCTGAATTTTCAGCGACGACCCCAATTTTTTTTTACAAAATAAATAGCCAAGCGAATCCTCTAAAGAAGTATCGGATTAGATTTTTTATTTCATAATTATATTATAAGTAATTAAATGAAAACCCGCAAAAAATATAATCTTCGAACTCAAAGCCGCCATTTTCATTATGTGTGATATGCGATTTTCAACTCAAAACCCAAAGCGGTAGAATAAAAATAGACCGCGGTAACCCGTTTAGTTGTCGAGCAGCGCTCGAGGTGAAAGGTCGGCTCCGGACGCTCTGTGTCGCATGACAGCTGCTTTTTTGACAAGTTCACTAGAGATGCGGTGCTGTCGATTCCCGAACGAACACCGATTTTAGATCTAAAAATATTGTTTTTTACCTATGTCAATCAAATTTATGATTCAATAGTTTGTAAAATCAAGGATTAATACCTGCGGCGACATGTGTCACAGTGAAATAATATTTATCTAGAGACGTCGATTTATCTTAAACTAATAGTTAAAAATCGATTCGTAAGTATCGATTTTTTAACGACCAATACTGCAAGATTGAGTAACTACGAGGAAGTATTCTTATTTTCGAATCTGATTCACATTTAGATTTTTTATCCAAGGCGTTATACTTTTAATCAATTTGATTATTATTTTTATTATACGATTTTACGTATGAAGTTATTAACAAAACAATTTTTTTTTCGAAATTTAACTCGGCTACAATCGATAATAATTGTAAGCGAAAGATGACCACAATGAACATCTCTAAGTTGGCGGCGCCGGCAATCATGAACGCTTTTTCTCTGCATACATTTTGACAGTAAAAAATTGTGAAACGTTAATCATGTCAATCTGATGGCATTTTGACACAGAATATAGTAATAGTACTAACGTAATTTTGAGATGATTATAGGGTAGGTGGGTACTATTAAGAGTTTACTATTCTAAAATACATAGACTTTTTTTTGAAGGGAGTTGTAAAGTATCTGTACATAGAAAGAGAAAATAAGTTTTGGAAATCAAAAATGAAAAAAAAACCGTTGACTTTTATATGCACAGCATTTTCCCAGAAATAGTAGACCCGAGGAATACACGCGGGATGACCCTCGAGATAATATCATATCATCAATTGATTGACAGCAGGAAACTGCAAAGCAATTTGTTTGACAGTCTATTTTTTATAGGTTTTGGCTTTGTACGGTTTGTACTTTAGCCACTGACGATATTTAAAAGGTCCAGTATTTTCAATAAATGTTTTCTTCTTCTTCTTTGTCGTCACACTCTTGGCAGAGTGATCGTGGTCGTCACCTCAGGGGTGGTAGCAACCTTTACAATCCGCCGCCACTCATCTCGTACTGTAGCTCTTCTTGTGCATTCATGGAGTGGACCATTGAGTTGTCACGTTACGGAAGGTAACGGAGCAAATTTCGAAATTAAAGATGATATAATTGAAAGCCAGAAGTTTAATACCAAATGCCACGTCCTAAATCTTGCAGACTAAGATTATAAGACTAAGTAGGGCTAAGATTAATAAATACGAAAGCAATAGGTAGTAATAATGTAGGATCAGGTAGGGCGTAGGGCGTAGGCAGGCACGCAGGGACGTCCAGGCAGCAAGAGAAGGGCACGCGCCCCAAGCGGAGCAGGTGACGGCGCAGATGCCGGCGTAGGTAGCGGCGCAGATGTCGGCGTAGGTGGCGGCGCACGGATGGCTCGTAGCTATGCGCCCCGGCGATAAGTAGAGGCGTCGGAGAAGCAGGACGCACCGATGAGCACGTGGTACGCGCCGGCGGCGGAGTCAAGAGGTTCAAGGGGTCTCGCGGTAGTGCCGAAGCCTCGGGAGAAGTTCCTTCTGGGAGAGCAGCCGCACGACGTCCGAGGGGTTTGTGGCGGATAGATGGATCCTGAGGACCGTGTCTCGCGTATGCGGTATTAGACTGTTCCTTCTTCATAAAGCTTCCTAAGAAGACCACCAGATGTTTAGGTGTTCCCATAGCCAGGAGAGTTTCCCAAAGTACTGGCCACTTCACTGAGTCGAACGCCTTTGAGAAGTCAACAAAGCAAATATAGGTCGGTTTGTTGAACTCTCTGGCTTTTTCAGTGATCTGGCGCGCATTCAGAATCTGCTCACGAGTAACCCTCCCCTTCACAAAACCAGCCTGTTCAGGAGAAATTTCCT
This sequence comes from Mecyna flavalis, assembly GCA_949319885.1. Lineage (NCBI taxonomy): Eukaryota > Metazoa > Arthropoda > Insecta > Lepidoptera > Crambidae > Mecyna > Mecyna flavalis. The sequence continues at coordinate 5,976,526 of OX439419.1, read as the reverse complement.
TAGATAAGTAAGACTTTAATCTCTCATAAATGTTTTAGTAGACTGTTTATTGTTACCCTGACTGCTTCTAAGATGACTATTATTAAAACATATTTTAATAATTACTGAAAGATGAAAATAAACAAGGATTTGTTTCATTACCAAAATAACCTCAAAGTACAAAAATACTTATAACTTGTTTTTGCAATCACCGTTTGTTAAAATTCTTTTTGGAAATGTTTATGTAATACAATTGCTAGTGTATAAATAAGCATTTTTTAAATCATAGCCGCCCCAATTTTTATTCAGGTAAAACGTAGTATGGGACTTTGCCATTGTTCTTTAAAAAAGTTCCCACTAACTACATTTTGTATGATGGTGCCACAGAACATAATATACTAAAGTAAAGAAGCGACACTCAAGCATGGTGTGCTCGTAAAATCGCTCGGGGCTATGTGTGCGTGTCCTAGACGCGGGCGGGGGTGCTCGCGGCGCGCGGTGTGTGCAGCCGGCCGTCCTGGAATGCCTCGGCCAAGGGTTCGTACCAGATCTCTGTGGTTCGTACATATAACATATCTACTTTCGCTCGCCGCTCGTCGGATTGATTGCACGGATTGACTACGCGTAGCAAAATCATGCCGGGCGGGCGTTATTGTTGTGTTTATGGCTGTTTGAATTTAAAATAAAATATAAATTTATCAACTACATATTTCAAAATTTAAAATAAACGAAATTTTAATTATAATTAAAAGCTCTGAAAACAAGGATTTCAGACGATTAAACTCGTAAACTCGCAAGTAGGTAAAATTGACAATAAATAAAAAAAATATTATACCTAAATCAAACCTTTTTAAACCCGTTTTTTTAATCTTTAAATTTACATGTTAAAGATTAAAAAAACTAATTATAAATAACAGTAAATATAGTTTATGAGTTGCAATTTATGATGTACCTACCTAATATAAGTAATTTAGAGATTACAAAAACTTATTATAAATAAAACCCATGTCCTTGCACAAGTTTAATATTTCCTAGCATACTATGTAATCTCCTTTGCCACAAGTCTAAATTCCATTTCGGCTTAGATTATTGTAGGCATTTCGGTATCATCAACCCTAGCGTAACACGCTCTGGCTCAAGGTCGCTGGCGCTCGAACTCTCACGTACAGAGAGTGTCACGGCTGTGATGGTGCGGAACCCTTCACGTTCGAGTTCAACTCACACTTGGCTGGGTTTTTTTTTAATACTCCGTCTAGTTATTTATGCAATATTATGTATGTGTGAGGTTATGTTTATTGCACGTTGATGTATTTGGTGTTGATCTATACATATAATAAATTTGTAGAAAAGTGGTGTCTGTACAATGGAAATATATTTAAAAAAAGTAGCAGGGGTTGTTATTATATCGATACCGAACCCGAAATTGTAATGAAAATTTTTTTTGTCTGTTTGTCTGTTTGTCTGTGTGTTTGTGCACGCTAATATCAGAAACGGCTTATTCGATTGAGATGCGGTTTTCACTAATATATTGTGGTAAGCTTCACTTAACATTTAGTGTTTATTTCATGTCAATCGGTTCATAAATAAAAAAGTTATGTCAATATAAAGGTACACGCCTCGCGCCTGAGCTGCGCGTCCGTATATAAAGCGCGCTGAGAGTATGGCGAATAGGTAGTTGCATTCGATTATTGCGATTTACTTGAATACTGACAGTTTGGATATTTCATTTATTTATATTTAAGGGTGTAGGTTAGGTTGTCTTTCTTAATTTTCTTTAAAAATTTGTAAATAAATATTGTAAGCATTTGTTATAGGTTAGGCATTTCTTTCCTTTATTTTTGGTATACTTATCTTAATTTTTTTATTTAGGGTTTGTATATATGAATAATTTATAAGTATTTGGTTTAGGTTAGGCAATTCTTTTCTTGATTTTCTTTATTTAAGTACAAGTTTATAAGCTCAGGTTATTAATTAATTTTTCTAGCAATTCTTTTGTTTCATAAAATTTGTACGTTTAGTTTACACATCTTAACACTTTTTGCAGTCAGCCTATGTTTTGCGATGACAATTAATAAAGCCCAAGGTCAGACGATGAAAGTTGTGGGTGTAGATCTAAGTATCAGCTGTTTCTGTATGTGGCTCTGACACGGGTTAGCAATCCTAGGAGCCTGTATGCTTTCATTCCCGATGGCCATACGTCACATATCGTATTACCTACAGAGAAGCATACTGTAAAGTTTTGTGTTTAACTGTTTTTATTTTCTATCGATAAAATCATAAGACCGGAAAGCAATCCCTGATGCAATGGGACCACGGGGAATGAAAATTACCCGTGGACCCGTTAATGGGTCGACCCAACGGGACCACGGGTAAACACTCAAATTTTTAGCTACCCAAAGGACGGTATTTGTTATTTAAAATATGCTGCCCGAAAAGTCACTATTCCACGCGGACGAAGTCGCGGGCACAGCTAGTGTATAATAAATGTATAATATCCACGGACGCGCGGGTTCGAATCCAGCCTAAAAGCTGCATATAGGGCTCGTGGTTTTTTACTATCACATGTTTTATGTATTATCCTTTTTTCAATTATTTTAGCTATTTTGCCAACGAAATTTAAGTTTCTCTAGAATTTATGAGTTAGCCTGCAAAGTAACCTAATTAACCTGCTTAAATCATACAAAAATAAAAATAAAATAAAAACTGCCTTAAAACAAATATTGATATTTAAAATTTAGTATGATGTCCAGATCTCGTAAACAGTAGTAAAAGTTTTGATATTAGTGAGTAGGTACCTACTCAAAATATTAAAACTACCAGTTTTTGTTTGGAGGTGAATTGTCTGCTTGTTTTGCTTATACTGTGTTCACGCTGCGCTCTCTGATTGGCGGTTGCGCTCCGCCTACAACGAGACGCGCGGGTGAAAAACGAATTTGGAATCGTGCTACGTCCTCGTCTTAATGACTAATTATGTACAGTCACATACATAACTTTATCTTCATTCATACGATAATATGTCTATTTTATAGTCAGGATTGATGAGCAAACGCCCTAGTTACCAACTTAATCTGTATGTAAAAGTTAGTACTGACATAATGACTGACGTTTGTAGTTTTTAAAATCCATAAACAATCTAGACTCGAGTTGATTTCGATTCTCAAATCGATTGTTATAATTTCAGCATCGAATAAATGTATAGGAATGGAACATAAAATTACTAATCGACTAATTCGATAATCGAAAAAACCTATTAATTTTTACTTTTAAAGAAGACGTTCGAAATTTGAACGAAATTACGTATCGGTTACCGACACTAAAATGTAAACATTTCAATGCAGCCACAGATACTTATATCTAAATGTAGGGCGTTTGCTCATCGCTCCTGAATATAAAATAGACATATTATGGTATGGATGTAGATAAAAGAATTAAGAATTCTATAAGCTGCATACTCATTAACAGTAAAAACAGCTGATTTTACTATTATTAAAGCACAATCCGATATTGATGAGTTCTTTCACCTTCATCGGTCGTTACACCATTTTCCCTCACACATACAGTGACGCACATAAAACAAAGTGGCAGCTCGTAAAAACGTGATAAAACGTTTATTTACATTTAGTACGGCACTTCCTGCACTTTTTGAACAACATTTTATGACATTGCACTCATTTTACACAACCGCACTGGCCGGTGCTTGTAAATAATCTGAGTCACAGTATTACGTAAAGTGCGGGGTTATTCTTCAAGATTTATCTCAACTTAGATAAGATTATTAGATGACAAATATTATATTATCTGAAACTAGGTACATGCTGTTTTCTTATTAATATTTGTCTTGTTAATAAATTAGTTCCTACGCCAGTAGGTCAAAAAAAATGTATAAAACTTTGCCGGCGTTTCCTGCTAATTTTTAGATTTATTTTACACAGATTGTTATTTAAAAAAAGGTTTACTTGAGTTTCTTGTATAATTTCTTTTCAACAGGCCATTCCCGTCGAAGTGGTAAAATATGTGACTTGCAATTTTGTTATACCTCTATAATCTAAAGCTAAGATGGTCTTAATGTTATTCAATTTTCCAAAAAAAAAGTAGCCTTAAACAGCAGCTAAAGTGTGCTTCAGCTGCTGAATTATCATAACATATCAATATTAACTTCAGGTTTTCAACTTAGTTGATTTTGTTAAGAAAATCTGAAAATATGTTGAAACAAACAGGGCTGATTAAATGTTTCATTCCCGTAAATATAAATTATAAGTATTTTTTAATAAATTTACATTTCTAAGCTAGCACAAGAATAGCCCACTAGTTAAGACATAGACAATGACTTCTTTACCTTGTCACTTGACATTGAGTGACGTTATCGTGCAGTTATCATTATCTCGAACAAAAATTACGTCCTAAGTATAGGTGGTGTGGGACACGTGAAGACATCACGCTATTTGATGAGTTTTAATTTCAGATTGTGTGTAATTGACTATAGTCAGACTGTATAATTTTGTGTGGATTACCCTTGATATAGTAATTAAGAGACTTAAGTACAAGTAACAATTAGTTGGAATAGGTATGTGACTCGCTTTAAACAAGGCTGAAATAAGTACAAGAAACACTTCTGAACATAAATATGGAAAGTTTTTGTTTAGAAGTGTATATTTTAGCGTTATACCGCATTAATGTAAGACCAATATCTTTTAATTAAAAAAAATACGAGACTTTCAATAATAAAACGAAAGTAATTATGTGTTTAGGAAGAAATAGTTTGTGTTTTTTGGTTAAGTTATTTCGTGTTGATATTTTAAATATTAATTGTTAAAAAGCAGTGAAAAATGTTAAATAAGAATAATACTTGGTTTCACAAAATAACTCAGTCTAAGTAAATTGTGCTTTATGAATTTGTTAAAGATAAAAACATGATAAAAAAAATTACCCGAGAACTATTAAAGGGTGTGGGTGTTTATGAAAATATAAAATAGATAATAGGTAAAAAATCGACCGGAAATAACCTTCTATGTTTTCCATTCTTTTTCTAATTGGGTCGATCAACTTTTAAATGTACGACGGCAACATTACCCTGTCCCTGGCCTATTTTAAAATATCTATATTAAATATTTGTTGCAAATGTGTATTTTCCATTAATATTGACATTAACAAACCTATTATTAAAATAGCTACTAATTTTTTTGTAATTTATCCGTCGATATTTGGTTGTCCAAATGACAAAAAGGGTATAAAAACGGTATTACTGAGTGTCCCCGACTAACAGTGCATCACAAAACTTTGTCTAACGAAAAAAAACACTATTAGGCAATTCATATAAATTATTCAAAATTATTTATATGAATCTTAATTAACAAGAAAACAATTGGAGTACTTATTTAATTTACTTAAAATACGATTTTTGTACATTTAATTTTGGTCCCCTACAATTTTGAAGTCACCCGGACAACCGAGAATTACCTGAAAATTCAAAACATGATGGCGTTGATGCGTCCAAGGTGACAAGCTGAACATAATCCGATCATCGCCGATCGACACGACCTACCGCCATCTTGATTTCACCAACCATCGCGGCGTCAGCCGGCCAAGTTTTGTGTGAGGGAGTGCGTGTGTTTATTGTCAGTCCATCGGACCACCGTCGGATTTACGTAAGTAATTGAAATGTTGTATTAAATTATTATGCAGCAAATTCTATTATATCTTTATTTAAATCTTACGATGAGGCAAATCACAAAAACGCATTAGTATTTAGTAGGCAGCTCAAAATTGCGTAAATGTCCCTCGGACAACCAGTCACTTGGACAACGAAATTGGTTGTCCCTAGGACAGTTTGGTTGTCTAGGAGACAAATATAATGCAAAAGGATTCCTAAAAGATTTAAAACAAGGAAATTTAAGTGTTTTTCATGGTTTTTGTTAACATTTTTAAGCGCTGGTGGCTTAGAACTCTCAATTCGAGGATCCCTGATTCGATTCCGGGCAGTACCAATGTATAGACGTGCGTGTCAGATCCACCAACCCGCATTGGCTCAGCGCGTGTGGATTAAGGTTTAGACCCTCTCAGCTCTGTAGATAGCAGAGGGAGACCCGTGCACCGCAGTGGGGCATTTATTGGTTGCTTTAACTAACTAACTGTTTTTATTTTTAGAGTATGGGATTGTCGGAAAAAGAAAAGTCAAGACGGTATAGGGAGAGACTTAAAGCGAACCCAGAAAAGTTGGCTGAACGGAAGAGACAGAAAAGGGAAAGCTATCATTTTTTATTATTATGGATTACCTCACTCCACCTGATGGTAAGTGGATGTGAGGTCCAAATATAAGGTTGACTGGCTCAATAGAACATAGTACCCATTGAGCCAGTCACCCTCACCTTGAAGGCCTGCTAAGATGCCGCTTCACGCCCCGCTTTAAAAGCCCAGGATTATAGGAGGAAGGAAACACGTAAGCCGGAAGGGCATTCCATGACCTAATGGCACGAGGTAAAAAAGAGGAACTATGTACCTCTTGGTACGGGCCACCAGTGTCTGGATGGTATGCGGATGGCAACGCAGTCCGGCGCGTGTTGTTCGGGAGTGGAAAGGAGAGGACGGAATGAGTTGGAATAACTCTTCAGAACATTCCCCATTATAGAGACGGTAGAGAACACTCAGACTGGCAACGTCTCTACGTAGCTGAAGAGGTTCTAGGGTCTTAGGGGCCGTTCAAATATTACGTAAGCAGATTTATTGCAAATTTTTACCCCCCCACCCCCCTTGTCAGCAAAAGTAAGCAAAGCTCTTACCCCCTCCCCCTATGCTTACGTAAACATTTTTCAATTATAATTTTTTTATACAGGGCGTCCCACGGCCATGCCACACGGAGGGAAAGTATATTAAAAATTGAAGGTAGGATATTTTACTGAAAGAAGACATCATTTTATTTTTAATAATAAATAGAACTGCATTCACAGATTTTTTAAAAATCGCCTGCTTTTACCGGGAATCGAACTCGCGTAATGTGAAAATAAACACACCATGTATTTTATGATAACTGTCGAAAGGGTTACTCATAAGGATTATTTTTTCCTAAGGAACATGGCATCTGTAATGAAAGGAAGATCATGAAAATTAATATTTTATTTAAAATAATTAAACACGAACTACAACATAATGTTAGAGGAAACACGACAAAGTCAGACGAAATTTTACTGACCAAAATTTAAATAAAATATTAAATTTTATGATCTTCCTTTTATTACAGATGCTATGTTCCCTAGGAAAAAATTATCCTTATGATTCACCCTTTCGACTGTTATCATAAAAAACATGGTGTTTTTTTTTTCACATTTCGCGATTTCGATTCCCGGAAGAAGCAGGCGATTTTTAAAAAATCTGTGAATGCAGTTTTATTAATTATTAAAAATAAAATGATGTCTTCTTTCAGTAAATATCCTACCTTCAATGTTTAATATACTTTCCCTCCGTGTGGCATGGCCGTGGGACGCCCTGTATACTATAATTATAATGTTATAATTATAACTTTATAAAAAAGAAAATAGATTTAGGATAAAGATAAGATTTAACTTATACAGTATTCAACATAGAGTAAGGGGCAAAAATATTATAATCTTACGAACATAACAAACTTATTTTAAAGTTTTAGTACACATCATCATCAGCCTGTGATAGTCCACTGCTGGACATAGGCCTCTCCAAATGCTCGCCACGCTGATCGATCCTCGGCCACTCGCATCCAGCTCCTGCCAGCCATCTTGCGCAGATCATCGCTCCACCTGGCCTGAGGGCGTCCTACACTACGTTTACCGAGACGTGGTCTCCACTCTAGAACCCGTTTACCCCAACGGCTATCGGTTCTGCGGCTGATATGGCCAGCCCACTGTCACTTCTATAGACGTGGCTTAGGAAATGGTTCGATAGTTCTTCAACAGGCTTTTGTTACTCTTTTTAAAGAACAGGACGACCACACTCCTACTCCACGCCTTTGGAGTTCCCTCCAGCCTTTAGCAGCTCAGTAGTAACGCCGTCCTCTCCAGGGGCTTTTCCATTTTTAAGCTGCCCAAGAGCAATCTCGATTTCGCCTATTTCGAGTGTAATAGGGATTTAACGTGGCTCTAGAGTCCTCATTTTCGGGATCAGGTCGACATGCATGCGAAGCGTATAACCGGCCATAAAAGTCCTCTACCTCCGAACGGACTGCCGGCTTTGAGGCAACAACTTCTCCACTTGCTGTGGTCAGCTTCGTCAGGTGGCTTCTTCCGAGAGATTGTACGAACACCTTAGACCCCCGATTTTGCTCTATAGCTCTTTCGATCGAAAGAGTATTAAAGCACCGGACACATATTAAACATTGGTACACATATTAAATAAAAATTAACAGTCTTCAGTCCATGAAACCCGAATCCATGATTCTAAGTTTTCGCTGACATTGGATTGCTTAGATTGCTGCTCAGTGTTGTGAGTCTGCTAATTTTCATCCGATTTTGGAATGTCTACGTCTTCTCACATCATGGTGCTCTAACTAAGATGTAATCTTGCTTTGGTATACTTACAATACGTCTACTCGCTATAGTATCCAAACGAAACAATACACTGACAGAGGAAATTTAGACAACTGAGTAGCGCACGGTAATTCCCCTAATCGGTTCTAAAGCGAGTGCCTAACTAAACGTATGCATTATTTGCGGGAATCCCCGAAAATGGGTTTCGTTTTCAAGCATAGGCAATGTGAGGGTTGCCATTGGTGTAAAAAAGTAAATAACTACCGATGACGTAATCATCATCTAGACCCCCCTACCCCCCATGTCATCCAAAATAAGCAAAACAAAGACCCCCCCACCCCCCCATAGTGCTTACGTAATACTTGAACGGCCCCTTAGTCACCTTTTGATCACCGACAATACAGATAGCACGTCGCTGCAACTTGTCGAGGGCCTCCAATAAGTACTTGGCGGAACCATCCCAGAGATGAGAGCAATATTCCACACACGGGCGAACCTGTGGCTTGTATAAGAGACAAAGCTGAAAGAGTGAAAAATCGTCTCACTCTTTTCAGGTCATAAAAACAAAACATTGATACGAATAATGAAAACGCTACTGGAAGTTACCAAAAGGTTAGCCTATTGTGATCCACATAAAGATGTGATGCATAGTATTATTTTGTCATAATGAGACTTTTATTGAAGACTGCGATATTAAGTTAATAAATGTAAGGAAAGTTAACTATGTAATTGATTAAAAAGACTGCTATAATTTGTAAGGATGTTGATTACGTTTGAAATTTATTAGCGTTATTGAGAATCCTAATGCTTTAGGAATAACCTTTAATACCTAAATATAATACTTTTGATACTTTCTTTAAGAAACCTGTTTCATTAATAATCCCTTCCTATAAAGTTCAACGCTTTGTCATATATTTTTCCTTTGGACAACCAAATGTGTCAATTGGACAACTAAATTGTCCCTATGATGAAAAACACTTAGTCATATCGTTTTACTTTATAAAATATACTTTGTTCATGGAGCTTTTACAGATCAATGACTACAATTCAAAATAAATTGATACATATTATTGTGTTGCTTAGTTATCATTATTTCCTGTTTTATTGAAAAGTTGATTTGCGTATGAGACAATAGTTGTCTTGGGGACAAATTAAACAATAATATTTCATAGGTTATGCGTTTTTTGATTTTTTTATACATGTAAACTTATAATACATCATATAAATTTTATAACCAAACTGGTTATTTTATTCTTAAATAATATTTGCATTGTTTAAAAAACATTTTAGGTTAGTGGTCCAGGAGACAGATTTCACGTGGTTCGTTAGAATTTTTAGTTAAAAGTGCTCTATTTAAATCAACTGTGCGCTGCTCTATGTCAAATTGTAATAAATAATATTTTTTCTGTATACTAAAATAAAAAAAAGTGGAAAACGAAATTATAAAATAAAATGGCAAATTTTCTACCTGACGACATTTAAAAGTTGATTGACCCAATTACACTCTACTGTTTACCCACTGTGTTATTTAGGTGTATACAAAGTATTAAAAAATGTATCTACAGTAAACTTATTAAGATTACTATCATTCTTACAGTTTAAGTGATTATAGATGATACAATCTAACCAGGCACTAACTAAAACTAATAATTTCCGGTCGACAAAAAAATGTTTAGTCCAAATTAGTATTTAGCGAAATTCTACACAGTATACTCACAAGGACCCGTGTTTTCTGTGACAAAATAAATATAGTTATTGAATATATTTGTATGTGTAACATACAGTAAATACATACATATTAAAACAAATTATCTAATAAAATTAGAACATTGATATAATACCATATATTATATTTATTTAAAAAAAATATATATTAAATACATGTAACATTTTATTAACCATGTAGATATAGATATTATATTAATATGTTGATGTAATGATGAGGTAGTATAACAGCATGTATTGTATGTATATTACGTAATAGCAAAAGCCGAGTTTGTAAGCTAGTTAGCACATAGCCGGAACAACAGAAATGTAACATTACATAGCAATAAAATATAATAATACCACTACGAATACATATATTACGAATACACTATTTATTGATACGGTATAGAAGTAGGCATATAAAAAAAACTTAATTTGCCGCATGTATCATTTTTTTTTTTGTTTTTGGATAATAGGTTCGTAAAGTAGTCAGGAAGAATTATTAGTGTGGATTTTTTGTAGTAAAAAGTTGATAATCTTGCACATAACAGAATCGAGTGGTAAAATTCAAGATTATATAATTTTTGTTTTATATAAAAAGTCAGTCAACATCAAGTTTACAGTTAAGTTTTTCAGGTAAATGTCAGTGCGTTTTTGTCCGTTTATTAATTGATTATCGCACTAAATTATATGTTATTGTTTTTGTTGTGTGAATAATGTTGGTAGACCAAAAAATTTAAATATCGCCCGATTCTGTTCTACTTTGTTAACGTCAAGGTAGTTTAGTAATTTCGCAAGGGATTTTCGCGCTTAGCCTCAAAGGTGGTGAGCCATTATGGATCATACTGAAATAAGATGGGTTATAATGGATCATGATGGGTTATAATGGACCATGATGGGTTATAATGGACCATGGTGGGCTATAATCGATCATGATGGGTCGAAATGGGCGAGTGTAGGATATCATCAGTGGTATACAGACCGGCGAGCTGCGCGATGTTGTCGGCCGAGCCGAAGCGGTTGGAGCGCGAGAAGAGGTGGGCGAACTCCCGTGGGGCGGCCATCACGCCCACTCCAATGCCGGTGATGCCGTCTCTTATGTTTCCGCCTACGTTTCTGCGCATACGTAACTTATAAGATTTCCACAGGTGTAAAGAAATAATCGAAATGTTGATCAGTAGTGAAATTGTACTCGTAGAAGTAATAGTCTAATTTAGTATAATTTTTTTTAATTTACTCTACAGGGACATAAATATTAATAAAATTAATAATTTATTATGTTCTATCACTTTAAAATAAATGGTAGCAAATGGTGATCTTACTTGAGTCCTTGTCCCATGTCTCGTAACACTTCTCTAGGTTGTCTATGCGCCTGCCCACTCGTCCCATGTTGCTGAAACAAAAATAGTTAATATTAATACCAGCTATGCTTCTTAGTTCAGAGCACTATGGCGATGTGTGTAAATGTCCAAGACTAATTGATTATTTTATTATTTATTAAATTATTCATAGTGTGGTAGACGACGCTGCAGACTAGGCGTAGCTAAATGTAACAGGCCAGTGAGGTGCTGCAGCGTCACCGGTGAGAAAACTACACATCGTTCACGATAAGAAGTCCCCTAGTCGCTATATTGGTACTCCTGTTTGTCAAAATGTCAATTTATTGTTGTCAGATTGACAATGTGAAGTGCTCCGTTCGTTTTAGTAATATTATTTAATATTTTTTGAATGAACCATGCCAAAGCCATTTAAAAACAGAGTAAGTGATTGTGCTGAAGGTTTTGTGAAAGAGAAAAGGCAAACCGAGCCACTCAATCGAGTGCAATCACGCGTCCCGCTATAACAGGAGGGATACCAACTTCTGACACAATGCTTTTGAAGAATTTACTGAAGTGGATTTATCTCGTTATAACATTTTTCTTATTGCTTTTTTAATAAATATCTAATTTTATTAAGGATACAAATTTTACTTGTCTATTTCAGGCATGCATGTCAGAAAAAGCGTAGAATATCAAGAAGGTAAAGTTTCTGTCTCTAAAAACTGAAATCTTATGGTCTTCTCAAGAGGCTATTGATTGACGGGAAAACAGATTGACGTGCAAAAGTATTTTAAAAGAATATATTTGTAAAATAAATTATTTTATTTCATTAGTCAATAAATAAATTTAAATTGTGTTATCATTAACCGCCGTATGTGCCGCTAGATTGCGCTATGTAGCCATAACGTAATAAGGTTTATTTTGACGGACATGATAAATGTCAAAATGAACCATTCACGTAGCTCCAGGCTCGGTCAACTTCGTATTAGCGAAGTTGGATTTGACATCGGGTTACATTATGTGACTCACGCCCTGTTGCAGAAAGCTCCATTAAAGTTAATGCTTCATTAAATCTAATGCTGTCACTTTTCGTTGTCATGAAATAAAAAGTGACAGCAATAGCTTTAATGAAACATTAACTTTAATGGACGTTTCTGCAACTGAGTGTAAGACAGCGATATAATTATAAAGCTGTCCCGGTCTCACTGCGATGCTTCAATGTTGCCCGGTTAAGACGATATAAATTTTATGTTATGATAAAATTAGTTCATAAAAAAAGCTTTGTTTTACTTGGAGTAAAATTAGAATTATTTATAATTGTTCACAACTAAATTAAAATTTATACATGTTATTTAAGTTATCATCATTTATTTCTTGCAATTGCAACACCACAAGATAAATGTCAGTCAATGTCAGTCGCTGAGTTCGTCGGTCATTTTTTTTCTTGTGCTCGAAAATTTAAATTATTTGTGAGATAGTGACTTTCTGCTTTTGTAATTGTGAAAATTGTTGTTTTACGATGTCGGAAAACATTCGGAAGTGCATCAAGTGCGGGTCTTCACCTGCAAGTGAAGCTGACATTTCCCTACACCGTTTTCCAAAACCAGGAAAAACAAATAGTCTTCGGTAGGTTTATGTTACTTGGTGCTCTGCCCCCTATAATATATTTACCTACGAATCTCGTGAGAATAATCAGATTGTGTAAAGTATCATATTTTAATGTTTTATACAGAAATAAACTAAAATTATTCATCAAAATTGTTTTATTTTACCAGCTTAGTTTTAGCTTGGGTTGCAACAAAATTTAACAGCAGTTACTTGTGTCGAATCAGCTATTAATTTAATAATGCATTTTACAGCTTATTTGACACCTGTAACAACTGTTAAAATTTGTTGTGATCAAAAATTTTGCCTGAGTATAAAGGAACGATTTTAAAATTTCCCGCATAAAGTTTTATGTGGAACACCACTAGATGGCGTATTTTTTTTCTCATTTTTAATGTACGTAGTTGATATTCTTCTCCTATCAAGTACACGTTACCTCCCAGTTGCTGATGCGTTTGTTGTACCCCTCGAGCTTCTTCTGCAGTTGCGCGATGCAGAGTGCGCTCTTCTGGTTCTTCTTCTCAAAGACTGCTTTGATTCGCTGCAGTTGTTGCTTGTCGGCGTTCGCCGCCAGTTTCAGGTACTCGTTTACGTTGTCTGATAAGAAAGAAATAATTGTAATTTACTATTTACTAACGTATTTTATATAATTGACAACTACACAAACAACGTATGTTTGAGGAATAAAGGGACTCAGACACTTCGACCGGTTGCACAGATAAGCCTTCACAGAGCAGTACACTTAATTTCTTTTAGTTGTTTTAGAACGCACAGTTGAATCTCATTTGTAAATTTACAAAAAAATATATTTTGTTGTATGAAAGTTAAAGTATCACAAACTTATCTAACAATGGGGAAACTGGACGTTATTTTAAATTGTTGCAAAAAAGTAGAGATGTCATTATGTATTCAAAAGGTACAGATTTATTGAGATCAATAGAAACACCGTGTATGAAGTTTTTGATCCTTGATTCTTCAAGTCCTAAACGCTCTTATACTTGTACAACGACGTTTCGTCGTCTACTCATCTTTAATCAATGGATTAAGTAGCTACATCTTACTCACCATCTCTTATAGTCTGTTCTAGCCTTATCAGGTCCTTGGTGCGTTCTATCTTCGAGTTGAGGTGCGCGATCGCTGCCAGCGCTTTCGATGACGTCACGTTGGAGCCGCCATCGTTTTCATCTGTCAAACGTGAACAAATATTTGTAAAATTAAACAAACTTTGGAGCAACTAGTTTGGAATCCTATAGAGTAACAATGAAACCAAATGTTGGTGCTATATAATTAACTAAACACATGGTTAAATTTTGACGAAAGAAAAAGTTTCTTTAATTTATTTTGACTCATTTTATTTTTATCATTTTGACTTATTTTATTTTAATTCTTATTGATTAATTTTATGTACATATTAAAGTGTGACTGAATTTTGTTTGTTTTCAATATGGATTTAATCTGAAACAAATGAAATTATTATTATTATATTTAATCTATTGAAATAATAAGATTGTTGGTTGCAATCCGCCGTCTCCTTAACGCCAATATTTTTGGGAACGTTTCTTTTCCTTTTGGATCACTGGCGAGTTTTAATTGTGATGTGCTAAAATGGTGCACAAACAACTAGATTTTTAAAATGGCATAGAAGGAGTCTGAAGTAGAATCAGAAGACCAATGAGTGGACTTTAGGGTCTGTAAGTTGAATCAGGGTTTTTAAAATGTAGCTATGGAATGCCTCCACTATTTCTTACCACTATCCGGGCGTGACCGGCAGTAGCCGTTGTTACAGGCCTCAGCAAATTACTTGACTATCGGGTGGAGATTGCGCAGAACACGAATTTTGACATACCTGCGCGCTATTGGTCAGAAGCATACCTCTGACCAATAGCGTGCGCGGGCGTCGAGAAATTCGCGCGCGCTATTGGTCATGCGTAAGTGCACATGCGTGAAATTTCCCCCACTCCGTCGACCGATGGTCAAGAACTTTGCCGGTAACAATACCTTGGTTGGAATAGTCGCCATCTTGCCCCCTGTAGGCAGGCGAGCCATACTCGTCGGCAGAGGATAAAGCGTAGGACACGTTGGGGCTGTATACTGCACTGGTGTAGTCGCCAGGTGTGATCAGGCTCGTCAGCATTTTCTTCTGCGGCGAGTCTTCCAAGCTGCAACAGTTGTTTATCATCATTAAAAAGTCAATAACACCAGCTCTAATATGCTTTTGGAGCACAGAAACCGAGATTGGGATAGATCTCAAACAAGATTACGGTTGGGCCCAGATCCAAGATTTGGCAAGATGGTTGTCCATAAGGTATTTAAGAAACTACTAAAAAGAATCTAAGAAGACATCATGATTTGTTTCCAATAATTAACTTGACCAAACATTTGCGCGACGTTTCATCGATAAGATATATTATGTTGGCACTGTAATATAATTAAGGAACTTGTAAGACCATATTCTTGCAAATAAATGATTGATTGATTGATTGACTGTTGATTGACTTTTTTCTCTTATAACTTCTGTTGCGGCACAATGATGTAGCCAGTGTCATATTAAGAGACCACAACTGCTTATTTCAAACATCCCCTTCATCAAAATATGCTCAATATGCTGCCAAACTTCTCTGATCTTCGAACTTGTCAAATTGTACGTCACGTCAATACTGGATCTTGACAGCAACATCGATTTGATCTTTGCGAAGTACTCCTGGACTTATCCTAGATACTTTTAAAAAGTCTTTGAAAAAAGTCTGACACTGACCAGACCCAATCAGAAAGACAAGAGCTCCAGCACTGCCGTTGTCCGGGCGCGAAGACCGATATACCTATGGACTTAAAATCCGGGTAATGAAGGAGGCGGTGGGTTATAATAATACTCAACAGAGTACTTACTCTCTAGAACTGTTCCCTGTCGTGTTCGCTGACAGCGGACTGTTGCCCAGGTCCCTGGAGTGAGACTTGACATGGTGTGACCGCTCACCATGCCGCGATGACGACGATGACGACGGCTCCTGGAAGATAAACAAGAGCCTGATATGAATGATGGCATATTGAATGTTCACTTTCAGTCTAATATGAGCCGAGTTGACCGGGGACGTATCACCCTCTTAGGCCTCTGCCTCGAATTTCGTGGAAGCGGGAGCGGGCCAGCCGCACCGCTTGACAGGATCGCACCGCTCGTAACAGCCCGCGTCAAGCGGTGACCGCTAGCGCGCCTGCGTGCTGGCCCGCTCCCGCTTCCACGAAATTCGAGGCAGAGGCCTCACAGAAGACAGTCGTGTAAGTACCTAGTAACTAATTGCGTTTCTTCTGGTGAGAGAGCGTGCCGGGGGTCTGCCCTCAGGTACTGTTCTAAAAGTTGGGTAACGCATCTAGGACCCCAGTAAAAAAGGTGTTTCAATTTATGGGCAGTTGTGATGATCACTTACCATATGCTCCTCTTGCCAACCGTTTCATTTTTTTAAAGTAAGCAGATCCTTCGCATTTCTATGGAATATCCTAGTATAGGTACCTTAGTGCCTACAAAAATTCGTTCTCAAAGGAGTATTTATGAATTCAGTTTAGGCCTTATTTAGCGGCCACTTTTACCTGTGACTGATATGATAAGTATTTACCAAAAAAAAAACACACTTTAAAAAGTTAATACTGCTAAAAATACCGTGACAGAATAACTGAAACTTTTATCCCAGCACTTCTAATTCAGCTTCTGGAAGTTATGACTACGACATTACACAAATAAGATGAAATCGCATAGCAGAATTCAGAATTCATTTCGCAAACGCCTCGTTATTTAGGACGAATGTTGAAACAATGTTAGCCCTTAAACTGTTTGCACAAACACACCTGTTTATAAACGGACTATACGAAATCGCGCTTGTTTTCATTTGTTTGATGTTTGATTTATATCTTTGATGAATCCTTGCTTTTGTGCAATGAATCATGAACGCTAATCCAATTCACGATTGAAGTTTTGGATGTTTTGGGACTACGCATAACCAACATGATGGCATAACTAAACGCGCAATTGTGGTTTCCTTGTGCTCATGAGCTAAATACTCGTAAATTATTACGCAGTTTAAAGCAATAAATGAATCTGATTCACTACTTAATATCGCCACAACATAATATTTAACGCATATGAAATTATGATTGCGCGTTATGATGATACCTCATCTATTTTTCGTATAGAATGGCTCTGCCCATTTTGTGAACGCCACAGCTACATCCACAAACTTTACCACCTGAAGCTATGCAGCTTGTAGCGGCCACCA
Source organism: Mecyna flavalis (assembly GCA_949319885.1). Taxonomy (NCBI): domain Eukaryota; kingdom Metazoa; phylum Arthropoda; class Insecta; order Lepidoptera; family Crambidae; genus Mecyna; species Mecyna flavalis. The sequence goes on along the minus strand of OX439419.1, from coordinate 5,959,159 downwards.
GCGTCAACCAAGTGCGGCGAGTCCATTTAATTTTTATACATAAGATAGCATTGTATGCTACGGCAATTTAGTAGGTATGCAAAATAAGATAGACATTTCTAGAGTATAGGATCCAGCCTAAGAAGTAAGCCTCAATCAAATTAAGTGAAAGGAAGACGGGTAGGGTTGCCATCCGTCCGGGTTTCCCCGGATTTGTCCTAGTTTAGAGGGCATCCGGGGAGCGTCCGGGGAAGGTTTCATTTGTAGACCGAGTTTTAAAAAATAAATAAATAAAAAAAATTTGGGCCGCCCGCGAGACACGCACACCACGATGTTTTTTATTACATTGAATATGTTTAAAAGATCTTGTTGACATGTCCGGCTTCCGGACTCTAAAATCCGGGGTTTTCACGCGTCTTGTCCTGTTTTCCAAATTTTAGAGATGGCAACCCTAGGCGGGAGTCATCTGCCATGGGATGCAGCATTGATTAAGTTTAAGACGTTAAGTAGTTACTTCCGTTCTGGACCACTTGCTATACTTAATGTCAATTATAAAGCATGTATAGATGGATTTTTAGGGGTCATTGACTGCTTCTATAAAATCACCTAAAAACATTATGATTATGATCTTTTAAATATTATTGTTTATTTTTAAAATAAAAGACTACATGTTTTATGACTGTAGTTAAAGTAATAATATGTGATCGCATAGTTGTAAGGTTTACAATAAAATTGATAAAAAATTATTTATGGACCAAAAGTGATGACAGTACTTTTATCAGTTTTATTTATCCATTTAATTGTTCATTAATTCTGCGCTTTGTTTTCTTTTTCCTTCCTTACAGTTGCCTCCTAATTTAGTAAACCGAAAACAAAACTTTACTAAAAGAAATGTTTGTTTAAAAAAAAATTAGAGTAAAGCTGAACTTACAACCCTTTTACCTAAATTAGCCATTCCAGACCATGCAGCGATATTCCAACCAGCTGTACAAAGGGTATGCTAATTAATTCCATTGTATTACGAACACTACAGAATGCCCTAGGTACAAGTGTTTTCACCCCTACAAGCAAGCCTCTTCAAGGCTACAGTGAACAAGCACTTTAGGCATACATGCGATGGGAATTATAGTACAGTCGACAGCACATCAGACTACCCTAATCTGTCAAATTTTTACAATCAATTTTCAACTTTATTAATTTCACATAGAGTCGTCTTTCAATTGAGAATTTTTGACAGATTAGGGTAGGTTGATCTGCTGCCGTCCGTACATTCGATAGATCAGGTGGATATAAAAAAAAATATTACGAGGATGGCGCCTATGGGGCCTATTGCAACACAAGAGCCATCACTCGCGTCGAGCCGACCTTGTAGCTTGAAGGGAAAACGTAACGTTGGCAGCAAAAAATCATGCACTACCCAATAATTTTGCTGTAGAGACCATATTCATTGACAGAAAAATAGCACAAATGTTATGAAGTGCTACTACACTGTGATCTTTTGTAAGGTAGAGGTATTTCTCAAGACGAATTGGTCATATTTTTTTATGAAACAGCGGGCAGACGAGTCTATGGCACAACTGATGGTAAGAGATTACCACAGCCCATAGAGATCTGCAACACCAGAGGATTAAGAAATGCGCTGCGAGCTTTTTTTTAGGAAAAATGCTACTTTTTCCATAAGATTTGCAAGTCGTCTTGTGCAGGAATACTACTTAAATAATTTTTCTAAGAATCTATTTGCAAAACGAACAATAACATAGTACACCACAGACTCAAGTATCAGATCCTATCGAACTAGTATTAATAAACTGTATCAACAACAACAAAGTTACACAAATATATCCACTCAACACATCTCTATGCATTAAATCTAATATCTCATTGGATAATAGTTTTGGCGCCAACAATGGCAGCTAGAATTCTTCATATAAATTAAAACGGCGCGCCAAATCGTGCCAAGACTATAAACACTTACTGTCAATATGTATGAGGATATGATAATAAGAACATTATCATGTACTGTGTCACTGGATTCATTTTCTGAACCTTTGACCCCGATTTGATCAAAGTACGTTTGAATGCCTCGGGTTGAAGTCAGTTTCGTCGTTGACAGACAGGCACTCACTGATAGTAAGCAACCATTTTCCTAGAAGGACGCTTCCACGAGGAAGCGTCGCTAAAATGCTTTGTAGTGTGGCAGCATATTGAGCGACGCTTCCTGCAGGCTAGGCTCCTCTGGTCTTCCAATCTTTCATTTCAAGTCCCACATTAATATTGCCGAAACGCATCGAGAGCTGCTACGGCGGTACGTTTTACCTGTGGTAACTAGCCAGTTGGAGTCAGGAAAAAGTCTTACCACCTACCAGAGGCGGGAATTGAACATACGAATACGATCCTTCAAATTTCAAACTTGGGACCTACTGTTCCACGAAGGCGGTACACATCTCGGGCTTGTGAACACCAATGCGCATTTGAAAAGCGTGGTGAATTGGTGATAAGCCATCGATCACTAGTTCTTTATTAGTGATCAATGTGATAAGCCAATCAATACCCATATACTTCATAAAACGTAACATGATTAGAATGACAGCTGTCAAAGTGTTGTGGCTCTCTCGCTCGCTCTCAATAAACTTCTATCGATGTGTCTCACTCTACAAAAAAAATAAAATCTTAGAGATGAGACACATCGATAGAGGTTTATTGAGAGCGAGCGAGAGAGCCACAACACTTTGACAGCTGTCATTCTAATCATGTTACGTTTTATGGAGTATAGTTGTGACGATGACTTGTTTTCAAAGATGGAGGCCCTTGCCTTGTAGTGGGACATCAAGCTAACCTAATTCAGGTCGGTGATAATCACAACTTGGACAATATTTAACGTATCCAAAACCACAATAACCCCAAAGTTTGCCCAATATTGAACCCGAGACTTCGAGATTACGGTCAGATACATAGCTCACTAGACCACGGACCCGTTATCAAGTGTCATTTAAATCTCATTAGTGTCACGAAGGGTTAACAGCATAACATTAGGCTTAAGAAGCAAATTAGTTTTTGTAATCTTGCTATGCGTGTGGTAAAAGTAACTATGAAACAACATTCTTAACGCCACGCGCCAGTGTAATCGCCAAGTAGCGCTCTTAAACAAAAAATCATATAGCATACATAATAATACTATAAACGAAAAAGTAAGTCAATCTGTTAAGCTTTCACGTCTGAAACGTAACACAGATTTTAATGAAATCCGGTTTAGTCTAAACCATTTTCTTTGTGCTGAGAAGAATGAGTATAAGCACCATAACCGCAGGCTAGAGAGACCTGCGGCCTATGTGGGACTCGGGACCAAATATGATCGTCTTACCACACAACTTCCCCGGTTTCCCCTACACACTAGAAAGGGACGAGCCGGTGCCCTCTTTGGGGAGATACACTAGACCTTGACAATAGACATAGGCTACTTTTTATCCTGGGATGATGCTCAGTTCCTTAGAGATAATAGAAATAAGAGTGTTTTTTTTTTATGTCTGAGGCGGCAAACGAGCCAGCGGGTCGCCCGATGGCAAGCAACCACCGCTGGACATCTGCAACACCAGAGGAATCGCTGATGCGTTGCCGGCCATTTAAGGGTGTGGCCCATTCGTACTGGAAAACAGCATGGTTCTACCACTTCAAGTGTTTTGTTTATCCTTCTTTTACGTCGCAAAGGTGATCGATGTGATTGTATGATGATAGTTTGGGAGTTGGAGATCTCATCCTTTAAAAATATAACATTCCTGCAGGGTAACGTCGTAAATCATATATCGTTGGAAGGCTACTATACGAGCAACATAAAGTTCAGAGTAACCTACGTTGCGTTTGTCATAAATCCCCTTCTGTTTTACTTAGTTTGTTCATAAGTTGGAGCGGGATTTACCCGACTCAACTTTGCAATCCTCTTAGTTATTTTATACCTAAAATGATGTATTTCTGATAAGATTAGTAAAAAGCACATTAGTACGTTTTCATCTTTGACAGTTTACCTTTCGTCGCTTCAAAAACGAATTGATAAATTCTCTTTTAAAAGTTGGTATTAAAGATATATCTTTAGAATCAGCCTATTATGTTCCACTGCAGAGAAAAGGCTTCCATCACTGAATCAAGTCATCGTCATAAAGATGAGTACTAATACACTTTAATCAACACTCTTGCCAAAAGCCGAACTATGTACGGAAAATTCGATGTGAATTTTCCCGATCCGAATTGAACCCAGCACCCGGAGATCAAAGCTTGGTAACTTCACCTCTATAGTCTAGACCGTAGAGGCGATGACTTTATCTGTCATATACGAAAAAAAACAGTGAATATTATCACTTTAACTTCTAGTCAATCAATCTTCTCATCTGCTTTCACTAGCTTCCAGTTCATTCACTACCATGCCACTTCAATCAATAAAGTCAATAAAACTGTTTGTTTAGTAACATCATACCCATGCGGGCTGCCAACACTTTCACTATGTCCGGATAACAAAGAAAAATGTGGATTCAGCTACACGAACGTCGGTCTAGTTAAACAACCGGCAGTTATATCGGAGAGAAAAATCGGAAATTACAGATATGGCTCAGATTGTCAGCCTGAATTTGGCAAGCGTGACGATTAAGTAAGAATTTGTGATCTCCAGTAGAACATATTTTTTATGTTATTTGGGCTGGTAAACGAAGCGAGACCCACCATAAGGCTACTTCGGCTTTTTCCATTATGATACTACCCTGAAAATTAATCACAAAAGTAGATACTTCTAATTAAAATAAGAGAGGTTAAGTTTAGTGGATCTTCCACGAATGAGACGATCGTCTGTGGAAGTAACTCTACCTTACAAAAGATCAGAGTAAAGTACCATTAAAGTTACGTTTCTGTCGGTTAATAACGTCTTCAAAGCTCCATTGGAGAGCATAGTGCAGACAGCGGGAAAAATGGTGCTGCCAAAGTTGTTTTCCTTTCAAATTATAGGGTCAGTGACGTCAGTACATAATATTTCTATGGGACAGTGACGCGCGAGTGATAACTCTGGTGTGACAAGCGTCTATAGGAGATGGCAACCGCTTACCATCAGGCCGGCCGTAGTCTTGAGTGCTACACACTAGTACACACGTGGTATAAAAAAAAACACCGGTTTCTTTTGAGCCTAGGTGGCGATCAAACAAAACTTTTAGCTACAATGCGTCAGTTAAATTGGTATGTAATTTTTCCTATGCAACGAAATTTTTTGGCTCGAATCCTAGTCGTTTCATAGTCTGATGACGCAGATCGCGTGGAAACCAGACGACTCAAGAAAGTGAAACGCTGCAGTTGTCTAGAAACAGACTAATAAATATTATGCACGGAAATAAATCGTCTGTAAGAATGGGAATCTGGCTGTCTCATTTCTTTCGTCTATTACAACATTAATATAACTGCGACTTTGTGTGGATGTGTCGGAAGAGATTGTAGAATAAGTTCAATGCACTGCATTTGTCCAGGCTTGTGACCAGCTGGTAAAGATGCTCCAGGGTTGTGCTGTCTAAATATTTATTATTGACTTGATATTTGATACCTAGTAACGCCGTAATTCTACCTGTTCACTTGCTCACCGATTTCCACCCTTTGACTAACAATCGCGACACTGGCGGCATCATTTAATTTACCAATCTCAGGCGATAATTTGTCACAGATAATATATTATAATACCATTTTGTCCTAGACTTTAAGGTAACCTTTTGGTGGATGGAATACCCGTACCGTCACGTGCATAAATAATACAAGAATCATTTTAATATGGACCCTATCACATCGTCACACACAGTACTGTACACTCCATATGGACAGCAAGATACGGTAAGGATTTTGTTTAATTTTTCTTTTTTTTTCAATTGCTCAATTTTTCTCCCGCCTCCTAAGGCCCCGATTCTCCGGAGTTCGCACGCAAAATATGATTAATAAGATTCAAATACTATTAGGATAATACCTTTTGGAATTGAGCGTAAAATCACATCCACTGCGTGATGAGATGACTTACACATACACAGATATTATTTTGCGTTGCTATAACGCGCTACGGCCAAGCGCAGTTGACGTCATATTTCGCTCCATTCCAAAAGGTATTATCCTAATCCTAATCGCATCTGAACCGGATAGTGCTAAGAATATCAAAAACCACTACTCACGCTGACGACATGATGCACACTGGAAGGCGACTGCACCCTGGACCTGATGACGGCGTCGTCCGTCACCACGGCGGGATCCCGCACCAGGTCAGCGGCTGGTGACTGGCTCCTGCTACTACCCTTACTGTGCCCGTGGGCCACATGCAATGTGTCCATCTTAAGCTAAACCCGGATCACAGACATAACAAGGAACTGGCGTCAATTCATAATGTTTCCGTAAGCGGCACTGGCGGCTCCATTACTTCGGTTTACCTGGAAAGAGAGGAGAAACGTTTAAATATTGAGAGCATTTTAGGCTGGAACTACGGAATGGGATTGTAACTGTCCTACTGCGAAAAGTGTTAATGGGATTTTTAGGTTTGTATCTGATCCCGAACAACGAGATGGGACAGTAGTTGTCCCACATAATTGAATTTGATGACAAAATTATCTGGTGTAACGGTCGGCTATTACACTATAGATGGCAAGTTTAATCCCCGCACGGTACAAACATTTAAGGGCATGCATGAAGTAATTTGAAGCTCCAGATTCGAACTTAAGAGCTGAAAATATAATTATTTCATCATCATCATTAGCAAAAAGACGTCCATTACAGGCCACTGTCAGGATCATATCCAGTGGATTTCCGCAATATTTACCAGGTCATCGGCCAGCCTTGTGGACCAAACAAATAATAAAACACATTGAAGTGATGCTCGCAATTATCCTCAGGAAACCTCGCACTTTCAAATATGTATATCGGGATAAGAAAAATCCGCACTTTTTCCTAGCAAACAGCAAGCCCATTGTTGTTTCTATCTAGAACTCTTAGCACACTTATAGGAACGGTGTTCTAGGCCTACAGAGCCGAAGTTCAACGACCTTTGACCTCCCAAAGGCAGCTTTCGAACAAAAAATCGAGAACTTAAGACCATTGACTTACTTGGCCATACTATATAACTTGGTCTAGCCAAGATTATTTGTTATGTCTTAACTTAATTCATAAAAGTACTTCTTTATTATTATAAATAATTGTATCAAACTCAGCTTATTATGAAAATTGCCGAAGTATGTATTAATTTGTTATTTAATTTATTCTAGTGACAGATATTATTTATGTCAGCGTATTTTTTTAGCTACCCCTTGCTTGTTAAGTAGGCAAAGACAATAGCAATTAGAAATTTTTATAGTGATGTTCTTATACATATGCATTGGTAAATCGGCAATCTAATTACTGTTTTTATACCATAGTATAATAATAAGTACTGCGGTTTATACAGGCTGTAACCGTGATAATAAAAGTGAATTACCGGCCTATTTAAATACCCACAGATAAACGCCTCCATCCATTCCAAAAGAGACCCAGCCGGCTTAGTTACATAGATATTAATTCCATGAATAAATATGACCGGAAAAGTTTGACAGATGTTACACAAGCTCCGGATTTGTTTCTAGAATGTCCATCCTATGTTTGAACTCATCCGACCTAGATTTTCCCTTTGAAGAGGTCATTAAAAATGTCAATAAAAGCAAAAAACGCCTTCTAATTTTAGAGCGCCGTAAACGAGCGAATGGCCATTATCACCGAACAAAGTACGATATTGAGATACTAAAGCATTTTCTGGAATGCAAAAAAAAGGCAAATAATCCTGTAGAGTTGGTCTTTGCCATAGACTATCTTCCTTCAGAGTGGTCCCGATGTCAATTATAAGATTATATTATCCTCCTCCTTCCTCTTCCTCACATAAACTCCCATTTGAAAAACAAAGCAAGAGTTGCTAGGTTTTTTAGATGGCGACTATTTATTATGTATACGTATTTTATTCTGTGAGAACGCATCTCAGTCAGTCTCTCTAGTTGGTCTAAGAAAACAACAAAATTGCTATCTGACACTACAATGAGTGCTAGGCAGAGGGGTGTAGTACCTCGAACTTACAGAATATAATGAAGCACTTCAAACATAGTAACTGGCATTTCATTTCAACCCTGGCCACCTCGCGCAACCTCTTGCTTTAAAGAGTTTTTTTTTATATTAGATCAGTTTGCAGACAGGTCCGCAGCCCACCTGATGGTAAGCGGCCATTGCGGTCTATTCCATTGAGCGACTCTTCAACAAGCAGCGTCGCTAAATGTGCTGCCACATTGTAAACTCATCTGATCTTCAAGCCTTTATTTTTAAGTGATCTAATGTTATCATATTATTTGCTTACGAAAAGAATAGTACACTGAGAAAAAATATAGCCCACAACGTACAAAATAAGCGTTGTCGATTGTTTGTTGTTTGTGAGTCAATATTTACATAGTTATAGTGTCAATTCTAATGTTGTCAGACTAATGTTGTGCTACACTCAATTTGAATGTTGTCAATTTCAAGAGAACTTTACCATATTGCCGTTCAAGCAAAAAACATTGTTAATTCGTTAATGTTTAACGTTGTGTCGAAAAAAAAAACAAGTTAACAAAGTAAACATATAGAAATTGACAGAAGAAGAAATTGTACTTGTACAACAAACTTAATAAATTGACAAAGTTTACTACTGAATATTAATAGAGGCACAATACGCGGGGTATGAGGCGTGAGGGGGGATGACGACTGTCTATCCCGCGCGGGGCGCGGGGGCAGGGAGCCCACGCGCCGCGCCGAGCGCTCGCATCGCCCGCCCTCTTCCCCATCCGACCACCGGACGAACTGCACGCACGCGCCGCGGGCCCGCGGCTCCGTCCCATTGGACATTGCCTTTCTTTGTAATACCATACCAGTAAACCTATTAACAGTATCGCGACAAGTGAACGTATGCGCACTGCGCAGTGTGATATTAAATAGAGGAATTTCTGGCTAAGGCGAGGTTGGCCCACCTCATAGACAATATGTCGGGTAAGTTCACCTCTTTATACCTACTAGATTAACGAGGTAAATCTGTGTTGTTTCGTATAAAGTTTTACTTCTGTTGTTTTATGTGTGTGCATGTAAGTATAGTTTCCCATTATTATTTCTATTCTATTTGCCTTAAAGTAGGTTCAATAAAGAGAGGGCATCCTTAGTTGTGTATGTAGCCAGGAATTTCATATATCTACGTAGATCGTTACTCTAGGCCAACAAGTTAGGGCCAGTTGCCTAGGTACCTACATCTAATGACAGTTGTTGGCCAGCGGTGGTGTTAAGTTTAAATTACGTATTAAGTATTTGCTATGATATGATATGTATGACCAATGTAGTGATAGACGTATGTGTGATGCATGCCTGATCTTAGGCGCAGGCCAGACAGAAAAGGCGTCCCTCCCAAACATTTTATAAGAAGAGGCAGCGAGACACATTCGGCACGCCACGGCTTTAATGCTATTCGGGTCTATCTATCGCTATAAATTAGTACTGTTTGTGTGTCTTTATAGAAAATACCTAACGGTTGTCGATTGCGCGCTGCGGCGGCGTGGCCTTCTGTCTGGCAGACCCTCACTATCACAATGTTACTTGGTACTACCAACAAAGTTCTTTAGTCTCAGTAGATATGTTGTAGGTTTCTTGTGTTGCCAAGCGCGCCAACTTGACAATGTTTTTTTAAAAATAGTAATTTCATGAAATAATTTCATCCGTTTCGAGCGGGCCTGCCCAGATATCTCCTTTGCTGACTTTACAATCAGGGTCGCTACCTATCGTACCAATCGACTAGCCAAATCAATATAGTCTATGTGTTTGTTATACAGTTGGCGAAGAACAAGCAAACGTAGCCGCGTTGCTGGGGATCGTTGCCCTACTCCGACAGATGCCCATCATAGCTGTACCGAAAAAGAAAGTATGACTAGGTTGTCAAGGGATGACAAGTGCCAAGGCAAGAAGGCAACCATTTTTTTTTCTCTGTGTTAATACTTAGTTCTTTATTATATGATGTGTAATAATAAATCAAGTGTTTTATTTAATATTTAAAACCCCTCAACTGCTAACAGTATTAATCAAACCTCCAATGTTGTTAAACGGACAACTCTCTAAAAGAGCAAATTTCTTTTTAATGATATTTGCGAAATTATTGTTGTTGTCAGAAAATTTAAACAACAACAACTACACTGTTGTTTAAATTTTCTGACAAAAACAATAATTTAGCAAATATCATTAAAAAGAAATTTGCTCTTTTAGAGTTGTTCGTTTAACAACATTGGAGGAACATTGCTCCAGAGACAAAGCTCAGTCGTCAAAATGACAATAAAAGAGTTGTTAGATTGCCCACATTAAATAGTTGGATAGGCAAGGTTACATTGCTACAGAGACAACGCACAATTGTCAATGGGACAATATTAGAGTTTTCAGATTAACAACGTTTAAGAGAAGGTTTCGTTAAGTTATATTGCTACAGAGACAAAGCTCAGTCGTCAAAAGGACAAAATAAGAGTTGTTAGATAGGTAAGGTTACATTGCTACAGAGACAACGCACAATTGTCAATGGGACAATATTAAAGTTTTCAGATTAACAACGTTACGCTGTGACTTTATGACAACGTTAAACATTGTTTGTAAACTATGTACTTCTGACCAAGTATAACGTTGTCGATGAATGTTGTTAATTCGGCAACAAAAATCTGACAATAAAAACGTTGACTTATTGAATAAGTTATTTAAAGGGTTGTGTGTGGTTAATGTTTTCTTGTCTAATTGACAATAATTTTTTCTCAGTGTAACCTCCTAATATTTGTTCTGTGTACACACAAGGGTTATCGCGACGACCTTATGATCAGAAGCCGACCCGGAACAGATCTATTTCGCTCGTCCTAAATTCGCCCTTGACACGCGTGATGCGTCAATTCAGTGACCCCGCGAATTATTATACCGTTTCTATCTGCTGCTGAAATAACGGAACTGAAAGCTAGAGCTAGAGGTAAAATAGAGGGAATTGCAGTGAGTAACTCTACTAATATTATAAATGCGAAAGTCTGGATGTTTGTTACTCAATCACGCCTAAGCAGCTAAACGGATTTAGATTAAAGGCACACGTATAGTTTATAACCCGGATTAGGACATAGGCTGTAAAATCCCTACGGGAAACGTCTCATTCCCACGGGATATTTAAAAACAGAAATTACGCGCGGGTGAAACCGTAGGCGAAAAGCTAGTATTTTTAAAAAATTTAAACTTCAGCTGTTGCCAGTGGCAATAAAATGTCATTTAATGAAGTGTGTCCAAGATAGCTCCTATTGGGAGACGGAAATGATTTACATATTTTTTCAATGCGTCAATTTACAACAAAAATTTTAATGAAACTTGAGACTGGCATCACTAATTCTCATGAAGAGTTGCCAACAATAACGATGACGGAAAATGATGTAGCTGAAATAAAAGGGGCACTATCACAAATAACTGATATAAAAATTTCTCTACCAGTAACTCCAAGGACGAAGTATAAAGAAAATATTTGTAGTTCTATAGGTATCACACTTTAACTTTAAAAAGGATAAAGATTCCAGTTAAACGAGTAAACCTCCTTGTTTATTATTTTAAACGGAAAGTAACAATGATTGTAAAGGTCTTTATGCCCTGAAGCTATGTATATTGTAAACCTAAAGGCATTACAATAAAGAGCATTTTACAAGCAAACCTTTATGTATAGTAATTGTACGCACAATACTAACCGCGATATTAGCGTGGGATGTAAGATATTTAAGTAGGTTTTTACTGTACTGTTATTATCCTTAACTATGCTAACGGTAAGTCCTTTGTTGAGGCGACTGGGCTCGAGAACAATACTAATATACCTACTATACATCCGGGAATAACATCGGCTCCTGTCATCCTGTGGGTTGGCGTCACGTATTTTTCTATCAAAAATTGCAAGCGAGGAAGAATATTTAGACGATATTTTTACCTTAGATGAGAGTTGAGACATTAATGCCTCCTTTTAGTAGGCATAAAGGTCATAATAAATAAATTTGTATTTGCATAACAATGGTCTTGTTTTTCTAATATAAGGATAAACTACAATTTTGGGTTCAATTTTCGAGTGGGGTAAAATTTGTTCTTACACAGCTCGTGCTTGTGATCATCAATCCTCATTTGAAAAGTGTGTTTTAGCCAGTACTTTAAGTACCATTATTCACCACGCTTGTCTTTCATCAAAATCGTTTCAGTAGCTTATATACGTTTCAGTATCTTGTATACGTTAAAGCATAACAGATAGTTATTTACGTATTTATAATATTAGTATCGATCATTTTAAAGGACTTATCCCGGAATTAACAGCAATGCAACGAATATTCACGAATGAATTTTAATAGCTTTGGGGGTATTTAATATCGTTGAGCTTTGGTCATAATAACAAAATTGTACTACCTAGTTATTTACGTTATAAATAGTCTTCCGGTTGACAAACGAATCAAAACAAATTATTTTGGTATAATTTCCTCATACTAGTCATGTTCACATAACAGTATAATTTGAGTATATACTACCTTTTAAAGGAAAACTACAATGGTACATGAAAAATAGATTTTACTTATTTATAATAAGTTCTGGATCCCTTTAACAATTATGACCTACTCTTTGCTAATTTTGGTGCTAGATGGCGCTGTATAAAAAAATATATTCAAAGATTTAAATATTTATTTGCACAACACATGAAGTACAAAAGACGAACAATGGCATTCTCAAGTTTATAAGTGGTTTGTCTATTTCTTTTGGTAATTTAATTGTGTGTGTGTGTGTGTTGTGTCTGAACGTTATCCTTTTGTAAATAAATAGTATTCTAAAGAATCATTTCTATCTTCATCAAGTCATTAATAGGTGTCAAGGCATCCAAAAAGAGACAGAGATATCATTGTTTTTACGGTCATTTCACATAGCTTCCCGCTCCAGTTGGCGCTTTCACCGCCTTTGTTTTCACTCTCTTCCGCAAATAAATGCATTATAATATACATTACCTACTCACGTTTGTTTAAATTGTCAGTTTAGATAATGCACCGGGCTTTATTCTGGCGCACAAGTGAAATCGCGGTCTTATTTGAAACGTATCTCTCGCGCTTTTTAACCGACTTCAAAAAAGGAGGAGGTTATATGTTCGACTGTATGTATTTTTTTTTTTTTTTTTTTTTTTTTTTATGTATGTCCGTCGATTTCTCCGTCAATTGTGGACCGATTTAAATAATTCTTTTTTTATTTGAAAGTGCATAGTTCCGAGGTGGTCCCATTGTCACCATGTCAGGATCTGATGATGGGATCCCGGAAAAATCAAGGGAAAACCTCAAATTTTATAGGCTGCGCCTACGCGTTACTTGTTTTTTCTGAAGCCATTCAAGTTTTTGCGTCCGATAGACATCATTTTATGTTGATGAGCTGATGATGGAAGGTACAACTCCTTAACGGTTAGGAGTTAGGGGATAATTCTTTCAGTATTGTAGGAATATGTGGACCGTTAGTTGTATTTCATGTACTTTTGCAGCTAAGGTGATGATGGAAAGTACAACTCCTTAACGGTTAGGAGTTAGGGGATAATTCTTTCAGTGTTGTAGGAATATGTGGAACGTTAGTTGTATTTCATTTACTTTTGCAGCTAAGCTGATGATTACCCGGGGATGGGCTGGTCACTAGCCAATAAGGTTAGCACCGGCTCGTCCTAATCGGGTGTGAAGGAGAAACCGGGGGAGTGTAGTGGGTAGCGGACGCTTCGGTCTCGAGTCCCACACACGGCCGCGGGTCTAGCTAGCCTGCGGTTATGGTGCATAAACGCATTCTCCTCCTACCCATGGTGCTGAACACTTAATGAATACCTAATATTATTATCAAATAATACAATTCTACTCGTATTTTCGCTATCATTATTATGAAAGAGTTTTACTCACTACCTACGTGTTATTCACACTAAAAATAGAAAAATAAACAAACTTTTTTTAAAAAAAATTAAACCGACTTCAAAAAAAAAAGAAACAAAAAAAAACCACCTAAAAAACTGAAAAGCAAAAAATAATTTTAATAAGACATTCATCATTGTCTAAGCCTATTAATTTAATTGTATTTTACGTGCTAGGTAGGTACCTACTAATCTGTTTGAAGTCGGTGCCAAGCCAAAGGTAATAAAAAATTATATATAATATTATTATGTATTATAAAGGGTTACTTATTAATCCGCGGACGTAGATACGTAATCTGGGTACCTACTATTTGGCTTGGCACCGACTTCAAACAGATTAGTAGGTACCTACCTAGCACGTAAAATACAATTAAATTAATAGGCTTAGACAATGATGAATGTCTTATTAAAATTATTTTTTGCTTTTCAGTTTTTTAGGTGGTTTTTTTTTGTTTCTTTTTTTTTTGAAGTCGGTTTAATTTTAATTAAATAAATACACATTATTTTTATATTAAAATATTGTGTAGAATCTACAAAATTTGTGTTATTATGAGGTATTCCGTAAAGCACACCCAATTGAAGCACACCAAGACGAAGCACACCTAAAGTATTCCACTTAGCACAAGCTGTAGGTGGGCTTTGAAATGTTATAAAAAGCATCTACCTTGTAGGTATATGTGATTATTACATTGAATTTTTTAACGACTGTCCAATTGGTCAGGTTCCCCTGGTGAGGGTTTCGGAGGTTAGATTGCAGTCGCTGTAATCTAATAACTGGACTTTGCCAAATCCTAGATCGTGGTGTTCGGAACAATAATTATTAGATTAAAAATTATATACTTTAAAGATATAATTTGAGACTAAACGTTCGATTAAAAGTTATATTATTTATTAAACATCTGCCATCGTTTGTTTTTTTGTTGCATTAAAAAGGCCTCAGTCAAACCTTTGGTTTAACATTTTGGAATGAGGAAACCCATCAGTTTGTAAGTTCAACGAGCCAGTGTACATTACATTAGGGTTATAAATCAAACTCCACGAATGACGAAAACGTTTATCGTTCCAAACCCAAGGAACGATAACCCCGATGCATAAATTATTGATGTAACAAATCGTAATAATATGGGTACATCAGGGCACACTGTGCGTGTGATTGTGTTGCAACACTAATAAAAAAGTCGGTTATTTTTTGAAGTTACTGGGTTTTGTTTATTCTTTATGGGTTCGAAGATCAGATGAGCCTTCAGTGTGCCAAATTGCCAATACAAAGCTCCTACTCTATCCCCGTACCTGAAATCACGTCAGTCAGTTGCGTCGTGCGTCGTCCGAAGGTCTAGCTTGCACATTGCTTAAACGCATTCCCTTCAGACAAAAAAATCATATACTCAAGGTGATGCATTAATTAAATTGGTCTAAGTCCCCTGTTAGAGATAATGGGTCGGCAGTAGTTTTCAAGTAATAATTAGACTTGCCAAATGCTGGAAAATAATCTGACTAGTTCGGGACAAAACGCTCAGAGAAAGAAGACTCAAGATGATGCGTAATGTTTCCCTATTATCCCGCGTTAGGTTCCGAGAGATGACTAAGGACGTAACACATCCACGGTTCAAAATATCATAAGGGCAAATGACCATAATATTGCAACTAGTCTCGTACTGAAAGCTATGTATCCAGGCATTTCGTTAACTAGTTGAATCCCCAATCTTGCCGCAGCGTCGTAATTGTGCCTTTATACCCGCCGAGACAATGTTTGACCCATATTGCCCGCGTGACCCCTAACGTCTCTTGTAATTTTTTTATCCTTATCTGAGCGACAATACATTACAAATGTTACATTGTCATTTGCTTTATCTTTTATTGAGTTTCTTTAGTTGAGTATGTTAGATAAACTTTTTTTTTCTTTTTTTTTTTGCTATATTTGTCAGCACACAGGCTAGCAGCCCACCTGATGGAAATCGGTCATTGACTCAGTGCGGCCTATTTCATTGAGGGGCAATGCACCAAGAAGCGTCGCTCAAAGTGTAGGTTCCTCTGATCTTCGAGCCTTTCATTTTAAGCGTATTTACTGGTTCCGCAGTGTCGGAACGGAACACAGCCAGATTATTTAAGTGCCTAATCAATGGTCTATATAAAAGAAGACATTTTTTATTCAGGCATGGGTCGTGATCCACCTGCTAAGTTCACCTGGGTGGACCACGGGCACTTTTATTTTTGATTACATTTACTAGTGTTTCCTTTCAATTGGCTGCGTTAAAGTGCAGTGAAATGCCTCTTAATAAATAAAAGTTAAAACAAGCCTGATGCGAGACTGAGACAGTTATCAAATGAGTCAGCTGAAGCACGAGTTTCCTGCAGTTAACGGTGCAAGATAATGACCCGTCAGATGATTAATAGCCCGTTATTAGAGCGCAGATTGTGTTATAAATCGGGATGGGTCTTGCGTGCAGGCTGTAACAGACGACTTTACTTAGTGTTGCCAGGTTTTTATTAATCGTTACCCGATCGGTGTAACTAGTTGGAACTTGGGCTGGGATTGAAGATTTCTGTCTGAAATAATTGTTGTCTATTTAAGCTTTTTTTATCAAGTAAAAGAAAGAAAGAAAAATGAATTATGTAACTAACTACTTGTGAATGAAATGTCATAATGATAGGATCCAAGAGGCGAAAAAAATTATTTTTGGATCCCATGGGATCCAAGCATGGGAGCCAAGTGGACGGAGGCCACAGATATGTGCCTATAACTTGCTATAACTATTATTTATCTTTCTTTGTTTTGAAACAGAGCTAAAATCAGACAGCAATTACTTAAGGCCATTTAGGTAAATTGGATCCACCTCTACTTAAGTCACGTCATCAAGTGTTTTTGATCATTCAGCAAAATCCAAGAGGAACAGGGGTCATTATCGCAGACCTTCTTCTTTTGATTAACAATTATAAATAAATATTTCTGGACATTATTCACACAGCGCCATCTAGCCCCAAACTAAGTGCTATGGGTGCCAGACAACGGATAAACATTACTTATATACTTTTTTTTTTGTAAATACATACATATTATACATACAAACACCCAGACCGATACAAACAGACATGTTCATGCACACAAATGTTTGTACCGTGCGGGGATCGAACCCGCGACCTCTGGTGTAATAGCCGACTTCTCGACCATTACACCAAATGGCTCGTCAAAAGATAACCTAGTAATTAAAAATTAAAGTTGCCAAAAGTGAAGACAGAATCGCCCAATGCCCTTTGCAATGGGGAAGATTGTTGGTTACCAACTGAAAATAACTTGTATGTTCTTCGCGATTATCAAAAGTATTGACAATTTTTCAGAACCTTTTGCTACTTTACAAACTATCTTCCGAAACTTATTTGTGTCAACATCCCGCTTACCCAAGCTATGACGTAGCACTCCCGTGACCTAATGACGTTATTATCAACATAACTAATAACTGTTACAAAGTACATTGTAAAACGTTTGCATACCGTTGCAGCGAAAGTGTGGGCGAGACGTGCCTACGTGACCGGGTTACACGAGTTATTATATCAATCCGATATTAATGGCGGACTGTAATGCATCACGACCTTCATGCCGCCATTGTCCTATTATACGTTGAAATTTTAAACGTCAATCATAGGTAATCATATGGACTTTAAATCCTACAGCACAGAATATTTAATAGTACTAGTATAAATAGTGTTCCCGAGGCCTATAGGCTTTTAGGCTTTTTTTTAGGGCTAGCCTATGAATTAGGGGCTACAGCGGGATAAAAGCCTAAAAAGTCTTTTAGGCCTTTAGGCTAGGCCTTTTTCATAGCCTTTTTTATGTCCACCCGATGACTATAGGCTTTTAGCCTTTTTGTAGGCTAGGCGCATATTTAAAAAGCTTGAAAGGCTAAAAACCTATGAAGATTTTTCGTCCTTTAGGCTAGGTCTATTTTATTTATTGTTGAGTATAATAATCGTTAATCATCATTATGACAAGTATGTAACTACTTATTATTTCCAATTTTTGAATATTATTCGTTTTCATTTAATTTAAAAATAAATACAATACAAAAATTTTGTTTAATTTAATTCATACTAACCCATCATCTGAATAATGGCTATAGCCTTATAATAGGCCTACTACTCGAAAAAGACTTAAGTCGGAAATAAAGCCTAAAAGGCTATTAAGGCCTATAGGTTTTTCTTAACCTTTAGGCCTTTTTAAAATGAGTAGCCTTTTAAAAGCCTAGTAGTCTATCATGGCCATAAAAAAGAACTAATAGGCTTAATTTTAGGCCTAAAAGCCTATAGGCCTCGGGAACACTAAGTATAAACCATGACAGTGATACCTATTAGGCTGACTTTAGAGCAGCATATGGCGCGCGGCATAAGCTACAGGTTTTATTTGCAGTTCAGATCACAAATGTTGTAAATTCAAAAATACTTCAGGTCTGTATGGTTAGTCTGTTCGCTCAAATCACTGTACTAATTTCCAAGAAATTAGGTACAGATAAAAGCTAAAGCTTGGAATAGGAAATAGGCTACTTTTTATCCCAGGATAATGTATAGTTGCTATAGGGAAAGACTATAATAAAAGTGTTTTTGTTGGTCCTCACTTCACGTTGCGCGTCGTATACAACGGAGATTGACGGGAATTTTGTTTATTATTTTGTACCTATATTGTACAACGTGGGCAAAGCCGCGGACAGAAGGTTGGCTTTTGTGTGATTGCAATTAGCGGACATGCACACAGCCTTGAATAAATAAAACGGATTCTTGATTCTTAAGCTCACACAAGATGCTACACTGATGGTTATTAGACTGTGGGCGGAATATAATAATGATAGATTTACGGTTCGAACTGTCATAGTTATAAAAGTAAGTATGGTCATCTTCATCTCCGAAATCTAATTGGTTAAAGTACTTTCATTGATTCAGTGAAATTAATAAGCATGAGTGCTTATTATCAATTCCGTATGAGATATAAGTACATTTTGCTCGTGAGACTTTTTTGTCCCACTAATGGTGCCATCTCGTCAACGTATCGTGGCCTCCTTGTTAAGTGAGTCAGTTGCAGCCCATTTCTTTTTAACAGTATCCGAGTGGGCGTTCACTGTAGCATTTGGTTTGTAATACTTTAGAGAAGTGTGACTATTCAACTTTATGAATTGACATTTGGAAGTTAAGTGCAATATGGATAGTAAAGTAATATGTAGGTAATCACAATGAATAATAAAATCAATCAAAATATTCTATATTCATGTAGGCTTCAGCGATTTTATTTTATTTATTCATCATTTATGCAGATACACTTATTTATGAATCGTCTTATCATCCATTATATTGACGTAGTCCGTTTAGTTCTACGCTCAGTCCTACTAGTAGGAATAAACGGAGAAAATAATCCTTTTTATCAATGTTACAGAGTGACTCTACCGCCGGATTCAGAATGTTATTATTGAGATGAGGACCCAGGACCATAATAATTATGGCGACACATTGATCCACGCTTCCTGGCTCTAGTCCATAAATGGGTTTAAAGTCGAAAAGTCTGCCAGTCGTGGGTTCAATTTAGGCTTTGAGTGTGGTTGAAATTTTCCAGAGTATAACCGGCTATTTCTAGACATTTGAAATTAAAGGCTGGACATTTAAAATTGAAGGCTGTAACATTGGAGTTTTCTTATCTGCAGCACGTTAAGCTATTCTCTTCGATTAACTAACTGTACTTCAATAGGCCGCAGTGGCCGCTTGTAATCGGTTGGGTGTCAAAACATAATTAAAAAAACCAAAGCATCGAAGGTCAGACTCAGTGCTTGTCCATCAACAGAAGTATAAAAATAATTAGCTGTGGAAACTATAAGGCTGTGTGACCTGGTCATTTATAAATAGCAACACGGTTAAATATGATTATGGGGTGTGTATGAGGTTAATGATTTCGGTCTCAACATGCACCTATGGATTTTTATACGAGTATATGCTCGGGCGATTATCAGAAAATAGCTCAAAAAGGTCTTTGACGTATTTTTTAAATTATAATAAAAGATACTGGCACATTGTAGACACTGTCAAAGCCCACATGAACTTGAACTTTTCTATGCTTTTTGAGGTATTTCCTGAATCACCCACTTTGTTTTTCACTCTTTGCAGAGAGGAAAAAATTTGTTAGGAAACCTGTTTTTTTTTAACCCAGTGAATACGTTACGTACCGTCACCCTCTTTTTGCGGTAGAGGGTGGTGTGTGGGACTTCCCACGAACTTTTTTATTCAACGCTACTTGGTGACAATACGGGTCCATTTGTCCGAATAGTTTAAAAAAAACAGAGAACGCCCGCGACAGATTGCAATTGTTCTTAATTAAAATCTTCACGTCCAATACCTTTGTTCTACTCTTATGTACGATTGACAGATTAAACTTCACCGGGAATTCCGTGTTTATTGACACCTGTTTTAGGTATTTTCAGTACACCGCAGCGAACCGCTCAATTCGCCAGCCCGCTTCAAAAACAAACCCGCTCTACTCAGCAAACTATGTAAATGAAAATTTTACACCCCATTTTCCAAGAATGGGGCGTCATTTTTCATTGGGGTAAGTTCGAGGGCTGTGGTAAGTCAGGTCAGAATGGACTCTCAAAGCAATATAACAGTATGAGTGTGTAAGTTAAATAAATTCATTACAGTAAAAGCTAATAACATAAATA
The DNA here is from genome assembly GCA_949319885.1 of Mecyna flavalis. Classification (NCBI taxonomy): domain Eukaryota; kingdom Metazoa; phylum Arthropoda; class Insecta; order Lepidoptera; family Crambidae; genus Mecyna; species Mecyna flavalis. The sequence goes on along the minus strand of OX439419.1, from coordinate 5,938,507 downwards.
AATTACAACACAGGCTCGCATTTGGTAGTAACATGCGGTATAATGGTTCGGTAAAGGAGGATCCAGAAACCCGTTTTCTCGGAGCAGAAATCCTTAAAGCATCATAACCAAGAGAAATTGTTTGAGTACGCTGTGGTGGTAGCCGATTGGTTTTAAAAATTGATTCATTTGCGTGAAGTCAATTCTTCGAACCTTTTCCTAAAGATTTTTTTTATACACCAACTAGTAGATCTACGATGACCGAAAACATCTTGAGGAAACTTGCACCACAGTCGAATGACAGTGTTGTCATGATACAGTTGTCTTATTCAGTAGTCACTCCAAATGTTATTACTGGACTTGCCAAATTCCGGATCTTAGTGCTAGCGTAAGTGAAGGAGACAGACATACAATTTGTATAATATGCTGGCTCTCGAACTTGTAGTACTGTCAAACTTTCTGTACTGTGCGAATAGGAACCCTAATAATAACTTTAAACATTCGGAGATACGCGCCCCTTCTACTAATGGTTTTAGGGAAATTGCATATCTGTAGGATGTAGTCACGCTGGGCGAATTACCACGAAAAGTTTGAAATTCGGTAGAAACTGTGGTAAAAACCAAAGATGTTTTAAAAAATAGATGTCCTTCTATAATAATAACGTAAGTCTAAGTAAAACATTTCGGACGGTACAACATACATTGGTCTAATATTGGATAAGAGAATCCCAAAGTAAATCATAACCCTATTCGTGGAAAGTTTCAATTTCTAAATGAAAATGTAAGCATGCCCCATACGTCTAAGGAAAAATTCCACACTTTATAAAAATAATATACCTAACCCTTATGGTTTGTTTTAGAGTTATTTATTTCACTGGAAAAATAAATAATTAAAAATATCTGAGAAGGCTTAGTCCATTAGACTCTTCATTTTGTTTCGCTTTCGAAAGTTCGTTAAAAGAAGGAATTAGGGAACACACCGAGTAATAAACAGACATGTTCATGCCAACAAAATGTTGTACGGTACGGAAATCATACACAACCTTTGGGGTAGTAGCTGACTTTACAGCACCAATCAATCTGTTCTCTATTTTAGTTCTGTGTTGTCAGATGTAGGTACTCTAGCCGAATGAGCTCACAGCGGAAGTTTGGAATTCGGACTAGAAACTATAGAACGAAGCACGAATACGTAACATTATTAATTGTTTTTGATTGGCAGAATTTCAGAAGCACCACTTTTGATCTTTGTTTGAAGTATTGACTTATTGTGTTAATTTTGGAATATTTTTAAGTGTACATCAAAAAAATATTGAAATGTTCATCAAAATAACTGATTACACACTAAAGGTTAGGTTAGGTTAGCAATTCAGTATATTTTTTTTAGTGATCACAATCAGTATTTTTTGATGTGCAGTTAAATACAACCGGTTAATTTTTTCGAGAAGTAATTGTTTTTTGTGTTTCTAAAATGTTGTAAAAAACCGAACAAGGTCAATTAATACAATCAGCGTCTCATCAGCTTACCCAAAAGTACTATTATAATATATTCTGTGCCCAAAATCTAAAGATATTGAAATCGATGGAATTGATATTAAGCAGGTGATAAGGCATGCAAAATGGTTGTGGTATGATGAGTTTCCCTGATAAGGGTGTTTTGATCTGATGCAAACAGTATGTCCAAATGAAATGAGCGCACTGCGGAAGCTTGAAATTCAGAAACTATAGGAAACATGAACACGCTACATTTCGAATGTGTTCGATACGGCATTTGCAGAGCACAACTTTTGATTGAATTTTTGAAACAACTTAATTGGAAGTATGTTGCGTTTGTTTCCATAAAATATGGATTTTGTTTGTTGCATTCGAAATCGCGGGTGCGATGCAAAGTAGATACATTTGTGTGCGTAAAAGTTAAAGTTCTAAAAAACCTGCATACAATGCTTTTATGTTTTCTTTTATAATAATGTTTTTAAACATGAATTACGCAGTCTAGCGAGCCCTGCGGCCGGATATGGGATTCAGGCGGGACTAGATGTTCCTGCCATTAAACTGTCCTGGTTACCCTTTACACCTGAAAGGGACCAGCCAGTGCCCACCTTGTAGTGATTGACCAGCCTACATTATAAACCTACCGAATAATGAATAGAGCCTATCGTAAGGTACCTTGTTTGCCTACAAACTTTTATTACTCGATTCTTCGAAAGGGGGAGATATCGATTTGTCATTATGCATTTCTGAGTCGTTCCTAGGCAAGGGCAAAATACTTACAAAATATTTAGTCATAGCTAATTAACTAATTAACATAACTTAGAGTGTTAGGTAAGTTAGTAACGTTTATTTATTTTTTATTAACATTCATAGCGATTATAAGCATGAATGAATATTATATTATGCGAAAAGCATCACTATAAAGTGATGCAACTATAAGCGAAGCGATGAATAGCTTAAAATGAAAGGAACATTTTAAATTACTGCATTCATGGTAAAAGCTTTTAAATCGGTGCCAACCAAACCATGATTAATCAAAATGTAAGCAAACCCAAATGCCTAAAGTAACTCGACAATAACAGATTATTAGCATCACTAGCACCCACAATGTGTTGTTGTTATACACACAGTTCAATTATTTAAACTTATACAAAACCTGATGGAAATGACTGTTTTTGACATGACATTGGTAAGTATGTAAGAGTTATTCCGGTTGGATCCCCTGATCTGATCCCCTGGCGATTATTATTATGTTTTAATTCCCGATTGATCCACCGCAAACTGGGTCATTCCGGTATGATCCCCTTAGTCTTTTTTGCAGGCAAGTACAGTCAATAGAAAAACAGTTGTTAATGTAAATAATATTTTGTTTTATTTGTTTAAGTGTTTAAAATCATCACAGATAATTAGACTAATCGACTTTCTACTTGGACAAACCTTAATAATAATAAAATAACAAAAGATTTGACCATCTTAACTACATAACAAAAATATTACTTAAAATTACGATTGAAAATCATCACAGACAATTAGACAACTGGTGTTTTTATTTCAAAAAACCTTAATAATAATAATAAAAGATTTTGACTATCTTAATAAAATTACCTAAAAAACAGAACTTAAAATTACGATATAAAATTATCACAGAGAATCAGACAATCGGTCTTTTTATTTCAAAAAACCTTAATAATAATGAAAGATTTTTAGTTAGTTCTCAATACCTAGATGGCGCCGTTTTACCTATGCACTTACAAGCAACGGAACGTAATAGTTTACTTCGATATGACTTGTTTCATAAAAGGAACGTATTGTGTATGTCAGATTTCATTGTCATTCCTGAAAAAAATTACATAATTACATGGTATTTATATGACATTGGCCGAAATTTTAATAAAAAACCCAAAACAAGCACATAAATATGAAGAAGAAGAAGAATGAGTAAAGATTTTGGCTCCATAGACAATGATATTTATATTATTATTGTCCTTATACTCGTAGATGAACATACTTCGTTCAAAGCCATCTTGAGAAGCTTTTGGAAGACTTTTTTTTCTTAAATGGCCTGTCAGAAAATCGCCCATTGCCCCGCGTGCAGCGAGACACCATTGCATTTACTAACATTTTTAAACCGGTTGCGGTGACTTGGCCAAAACGTTTCCGTTATATTTATTTATTTGAAACTTTATAAAATAATATTCAGTTACAACAATATGTTTTGTTAATGACTGTTCCAAAAATATATTAATAGATAACTGGGGTATCCAACCGGAATATAAAATTATAATTTATTTGTGATACCCTGCACGGTGGATCAAAGTGGAATAGAAAATATTATAAAACAAAATTGATCCCCCAGGGTATCAAATACGGGGTATCCAACCGGAATAACTCGTATGTAACAGTCATAACATTCCTTATCAAAATTTAGCCGGTGCGCATTTATAAGCGCTATAAATATAATTTATTTGACTACTATAACTGTAATGATGACCTCGGGAAGTTGATAAATACAGACAGGAATAAATAGGTTAGTTTATCATCAGTAATAAACATTACCGGTACTGGCGATGCTATTAGTAACTTGATTAGGTTAGGTATACCCATTCATTACCCATACCATAGACGACGTTACAGCCCATAATATAATGGTAATTACTTAAGAGTCTGCATTAATCTAGGCGGCTTGAGAGGACCAACTCTTCTTCTATGCTCAAAAAGAACAACTATGATTTGAGGTCAACTCTTCTTTTAAACTTTTCTCTATCTTATGCTGTTCCAGCATGTATATTGGTTTCCTTTCTGAGCCAGATCGTTTTCTGCGACGCCGCATCATCTTGGCTACATGTAGTTACCATGTGACCTTCATGGCAGTGAAATTAATAATTAAACTTATCAAGCCGCGTAACACATTGTTGTGAATGTTGTCCCATCTGTTTATGCAAATTCGGTTGGCAGATGCACATGACGTAGTCCATCTGATACTATACACCACGTTCTATTCCATATTTTGACCTTTCAATGCGTCGCTCAATGCGCTGCTTTTTCTGGTCACCTTTGATCTAGGAGCAGTTATTATTTCAAGTGTACGGCCCACATAAACATTCCCAAAACCAAACAAAAATACACCTTACTGGTCAAGATTGTTCCGGTAGTTTGCTCTCAAAAATTCAAACTTACACCTTCGAAAACCTTACTGACAGATACCAGTAATGACTCAACAGGTTAATGGTGTATTAAATACCTCAGTAGAAGTTTTGCAAAATGTCCACTCATCCACTCACTCTGGTCAAGTCTGATTGATAGTTCCAAAGACAAGCCTGCCTCTAATCAGACAATCTAGATTCAACACGACCCAACCATATCAACCGCGCTATCATTGATGACTTTCTCCGAAGTGAAAAAATCAATTCCATGACAACATAAATAGCTCATAATAACAAACTAGAACAGCAGAAGATTGCTGCCAGCGCTTATTACGGGGGCATAGAGGTCATATCGTAATGAGCCAGTCGCTGGATGAAATATTCACGGCCTGTTGGCCGCAACAATCTGTTAGCCCTTGTCGTTGGAGTGATTTGCCCCCAGACTGTGCCTATTGTCCGTTGTTATCTGTGGAAGGTGAAAATGGGAATAAGAATGCTTGAAATGTAACGGGAATAAAGAAAATGCGAGGCTAGAAATGTAGAAATGTAGGAAGGTAAATGATGAATGGTTTTATGCCACATAACTAGCTCTATTTATACATCAATCGATGTTATTAACCCTTTCCCCGCCACACTTTTTTCCGAAAATGGTGCCCCACACGCCACGACCATTAAAAAAAAAATTCCAAAAAATTATTAGGTTATACTCAACTCATTCAGGCAAGTAAAAATACAACGTTTCTTGATCATGTTTTTTTGTCTGATATATCAGACATTGGCGTGGTGGGCACGAAAATGGTTTGTCTGATATATCAGACATTGGCGTGGAAAAGGTTAAAGGTGTGTATTTAAAAAAATATTTACTATAAGTCCGACTAATGGCATAGATTAGTAGTTGCAAATCCTGTGCCACTAAAATTGGATGATTTTAATTCGAGCTAGGCTGTTAGTGGACTCAGGCAGGAGTCTCAGGACTAATGCATATCACGTGATTTTGGTATGGGTATAGTTTAGAAGCTGGAAAGTGACATTACATTTTTATCACGGAAATATAATATCACATTCCTTCGGGATAAAGTCTACGCGACCATAGCCGCAAGCGAAAAGCTAGTGCTCTTTATATCTACCTATAAAACACAGGACTAATTAGTATAATTCTAGAATTATGACGTGTAACTAACCAGATAGCAGACAATGCGCATATAGATCCCGGAACTAGATGCGCGAGCGCAGGAAAAGCATAATTAATGTCAGACTCCAATGGATATTAGTATGATAACTGCGTTCATGTCTAAATGGTGGTGACACCAAAATTGTAGCGTTGTGCAGGATATTAGGTTTAATTGTTGGTTTTTAAGCTTAAAGGATAATTAGAACAAATAAATATATAAAAGGAGGGACATGATGCAGGTTTAGGTTTACCCTAAGAAAGTAGCTAAATATTAGATTTTTTTACATTTTAATGGCATTCGTAAGCAATCTCTATAATAGCAAAAATTCAGTCTCGACTAGAACACATGTTGCCAAAACATATTCATGACTAACAGGAAAAATTAAAAACAACAACTTAGAACAACAAAGAGTTTGAAACATTGTCAATTGTCAATTAAAATCCATAATAATATATGAAAAACAAATCGTTTTGAGTACATGTACAATGGCAACTTTAGTGAGTCAGACAAGTTTAGGCTATTGTTTTCAAGTTTTCAATGATGGCAGGACAGGTTTTGTAATGTTTTTACATTTTGTGCTTATGACTAATATTGCCATATGTTTATATTTAATAAACAAAGGTAACAGAGATTGATACTCATTAACGTGCCTTTTATTCTTATACGTTATATTTTTGCATTTTGTTATATATTCGTACGTGCACCGAAGAAATTGCAAAAGTTGATGTTTTTGCTAACACAGATTGCGGGGACTGCGCTGAATCATTTACACGTGCAAAAAACACAGGTGGTCTGATAAGATTCTGTCACATGCAGCACGTTTCTGTTTAGGAATAATTAATAAGAGAAGATATGCCTTTAATTAAACTTGTTACAAAAGGTGGGTATGCATTAATTATATAAGTTATTACTATGCGGTATCTAATAACAAAGAAAAATCAACCGACAAGAAATTGAAAGTATTCTTTTCAATCTCTAAAATTTTTAAAACATTGGCAACAAATCTCCATCCACCACCATCTCAACAACTGAGAAAATACAAATATGAAAAAAAGCAACCGGTTTTTACAATATCAAAGATTTCTCACGCATGTCGCATCCTTACAAAATCATGTCAAGTCTCACAGACATCTAAATGCGTGGTCATAATGGCAGCACAGTGGTTCAGCCCGCAAATATTTGCGGAACAATGCCTCAGAGATAAGATTTTATCGCAATTCAAAGACCTGGCACTGACACTATTCAAATAGGCAACTTTTGACTCCTAGATTCGAAAGATAGCAAGGATAATTGAGGGTAAAGGAACAGGATTTAAATGTAAGTCTTTGTACCAAAAATAGTTTTCGTTTCAACAGTGTTGAACACAATCGTTCAGCAATAGATTGAATCTTGAATGAATAGTTTGGCTCTCAAGGAAAACATGATGAGGAAACCAACAGTTACATGTGATTAGCTTATCAAAGATTATGGAAAGGCTTTTGCCGGATACCCAATACACTTCTTACACAGAAGAAACACTAAGATTTTACTTTGTTCCACGTTTGTTGAGTGAGAAGGCAAAAGAAAAAATGAACATGAATAATATTCCACTTCCAATATTTAAAGCAATCACGAAGTTCAATGTGAAAACATCACCTATGTAGCTTTTACAGTGAATATCTGTCATGGTCTCCAGCCTTGTGGCTATTGAGTATTGACCACCTTCAGTGGATATACTGGTAAATAAAAGTTCTCCGAAATGACGTCGGGACCACACTGCGTGCAAAAACTCTACCTTGACCTGATTAAAATTTGCATTGTGGGTCTTATATGCAATCCAGTTGTAACCAATTGGAACTGAGTCGAAATCATGCGTCGAACACGATAATAGTTTTTATTCCTGGAACGATAAGAAGTACATTCATCATAATTGATTGTTTGAATGTAATCTTAAAGAGATAAAACATTATGCAGCGATTGTTGTTTTCAGTAGGTAAGATAATCGAGGCTTTTAGGACAGAGTTAGCTTAAAAAACTTCGCACATTTTTTTGTGTTGGATACATTTTCTTTTAGTATCTCGGTACAATGACTTCACTTAGCCTGACCACATTACAATATTACATCTTGTACAATGGAAAAAAAGAGAATTTCTTATCCTGCGCTAAGGACGTTTTTTTTATAAATACTTATTGTAAAAATAGATGGGCGAAATTTGGGAGCGCGCATAATATTAGGTCCTTACCTATGAAATTGGCGTTTACCGTACTGACAACTTTAATCCCAAATATCTCCTCTTTGGTTAGGAATTACAAATTCAAATTTATACAGCTATTCACACATGTATTTGTGTTTCGATAACCGACATTCATTTGTTTTTTTTTTATTTTTTTTTCTGTTTGCATCACTTTGTTTACAAAATGGGAAACTTGAAATATCACGTTATTTACGAGAACGAGTTCCACCGTGGCACCAGTGCTGCCGATATGGTTCGAAGGGGTTATTAAGGGTAAGGCGGGGGTGTCGCAAAAGAAAACAGGGTGCATTTTTGGTTGCAACGTTTTCGTTCTGGAAATTTTGACTTGTAGAACAAGCTCCGTGGACGGCCGGAGACCCAAGCTAATAATGAAGAATTGAAGGCTATTGTGGAAGCGGATCTATCGAAAACCACGCGTATGTTAGCTGCAGGCTGCGGTGTTAGTGATAAAACTGTTTTAATCCACTTGAAGCAAATAGGGAAGCTTAAAAAGCTTGAAAGGTGGGTACCTCACGAATTGTGTTAAGCAAACCGGCAAATGCGCGTCGACTGCTGCGTTACATTACGGCTACCAAATTAGGAAAGCTTCAATTGGAATGTCTAAGACATCCACCGTACTCCCGGGATCTTCCTCCAATAGATTACCACTTTTTTTCTAATTTTGAATAACTTTTTGTAAGTGAAAAAATTCAACTCCAATGGGCCGTCAAAACCGCCTTCAAAGATTTCATTGACTCCCGTCCAAAGGGTTTTTTTTTGTATAAGGATCAATTAACAACCCATGAGATGACCAAAGTGCATAGATTACAATGGTTCATACTTTAAATAAATAAATATTTTATAATAAAAAATATTTGACTTTTTGTTGCTCCCATACCAAACGCCAATTTCATATGTAAGGACCTAATATATCTTCTATATCTTCAGAAAGATTGGACTAAATAAGTTTTTTTGTTGTGGTTTCATTGTCCGGACAAGGTATGTATCTCTTTTAATTCGGGTTATAAACTATACGTGTGCAAATTTTATCTAAATCTGTTCAGCCGTTTAGGCGTGATTAAGTAACAAACATCCAAACATCCAGACTTTTGCATTTATAATATTAGGAGGATGCCGTAGCTGCTAGGTACAGTAGTCGGCTTCATGCTTCCATCAACTGAATGTATAAAAAACAGGATGTCATCTATCAACTTCGACAAATATTTATTTCTTTAAATGCTATTATTCTCTAGCAATTTCCATAACACTACAACCTTTGACGTCAACAAACGCTCAGGTAGATTGACTTAACAATTATTTCCTCTAGACATCTTACTTTGATGCCAATTAGGTTTTCAACTTCATGCTCGAAGTTTATCCAGTTTTAAATGAATTGGCCGCCTCTGTAAAACAATGGCAGGAACTGGATGCGAGTGGCCGAAGATCAATTAGTGTGGCGAGCGCTTGGAGAGGTCTATGTCCAGCAGTGAACTGTGATAGGCTGATGATATGGAACAATAGCTAAGCCACTTCAGCTATTTTTCCATATCATCAAAAGAAATAAATCCGATTCCCACATTGGAGGGGTAGTTGGTGGTAGGACTTTATAAGAGTACCTACTCTTATAAAGTCCCAGCTACCAACCCCAGAGGTGAATCCTTTTTTTTTTTTTCGGAGGAGAATGCGTTTATGCACCATAACCGCAGGCTAGCTAGACCTGCGGCCGTGTGTGGGACTCGAGACTAAAGCGTCCACTACCCACTAAACTCCCCCGGTTCCCCTTCACACCCGTTTGGGACGAGCCGGTGCCAGCGTTAGCTATTGACCAGCCCACCCCAGAGGTGAATCCTGCCGCCACAACTACTATGTTCCATCAATATCAATGTGGGAGCCAGTATACTTGAAATAAAAGCTTGTAGATTCGAGGAACCTACATAACAGTGTACCAACCAGATTTCAAGATGTTTACCGAAAACCTGAGAGACTTTTGATGACTTGATACTTGGTGTCCTTTGAAGATTTCATATTCGTCTGTTATCTACATGAATATAGATATTATTTTTATTTTTTGACAAGAAAGATGGATGGAATTGACATTTGTTAAGTATAAACTGTAGCGCGTGTATTGTGATAAGCGCTACGTTCATACATATTGATACGGAATCAATACAATAATAAATAAATAAAATGCATTTTAATGACGGCATGAAAGTGAAACTCCAGGTGTTTAATTAAGTTTATTGCTTGCTTAGCACATGCCGTATCCCTAATGACAGGAAAATGCGTGTTAGCCACGAACACACTATAGGTACACTTAGCATCTACTGAGTATACCTGGATTGAACTCCGCTAATGACTAAGTTACTTACTATAGTCCTAATTTACCCTAAGTATAAATTGTTTACTAAGGGTAAATTAGGACTATAGTAAACCTACTAGCGTTTTAGAAATACACTTTTGGTATCCAAGTCGTAGAACCCCTTTTTACTCGAACCACGCTTGTGAATCTTGTGATAGGCATGAGTAGGGCTGCCATCCGTCCGGATTTCCCCGGAAAAATACTTTTTCAGGGGTGTCCGGGGAAAAAAGCATATTTCGCCCAAATGTCTGGGATTTTTGCTGTGTTTATCCAGCGTCAATTTAAGTGATGGCAGCCCTAGGCACGAGAAACCCCAGGTGTTCAGTTGAGCAATACCCAACTGATACGATTAATCGCACCGCCACAATTGCGTTATAGGATTTGCCGCGCTAACTGATTTTATAATCCATATAATTGGGTTACAAATCTCTTGCATTTCGAACAAGCCCTGTGTATATTTGCTTAGTTTCACTAAACTAAGCAAATATACACAGGGCTTGTTCGAAATGCAAGAGATTTGTAACCATACTCAACCTTTTTTTTAATGGGGCCACAAACACGTTTCGATCTTGAAGCGCGGGCCGCAAAAATATTTAGGGCTGAAACCGGGGGGGGGGGGGGGGGGGCGCCCCGCGCGGGTTCATGCGGAAGTCACTTTTGTGTGAGCCCGCGCGGGTGCCCGCTTAACACAGTTTCAGCTCTTAGGTGTGAAAAAAAAACATAATTCAAAATTGGCGATGTGTTTATTGAAAAAAATAAAGTTGGTCACAATAAAGCCAACTATAAAATACATGATTTTGTAACCTTTATAATTTAGGTTATGATGAATGAAATGCAATGTAGACCAAATTTTGAAAGAGCTAACTTTGAAAGATCTAACAATGACTTCAGGTTTTAACAAAGCTGTTGCGTATGAAACCATCTTGTTTTAATGAGATTTTTGATACTGTGAACACTTTTTCAAACCTTTGTCAAGATCTGGCTTGTTGCTGCAAACTAACCTTATTACATCATCCAGCTTGTTTCTGTACACAGTTTTTGTGTATTTCATTTTCGAAAAAGACGATTCACACACAAATGTAGACCCAAAGAATGTTAATAAGATTTGGGCAATTCTTTGGACGCTTTTATATTTTTGGGGAACAATGCTCCAAAATAAGTCTTATTTTGGAGCAACTTTTACTTTTGAATTTGAAACGTTTGGACGATTTTAGTGCTGCCAAATATATATTTTTTTTGTATTCGTCTTGTGTTAGCAATAAATTGAATTCTCTCACTTAGTACACACATATTTTTTTACTTTTGCACGAAAAATGGCTAAACAAGCTTTTGTTCTGTAAAGATAAGATCTGTCTGCGGGATGGTAATAAAAATTCAAATAATTTTGTTGGCCGTTTTGATAACTGGTAATTTCAGTAGGTAAAATATTTTTAACGTATGCCAAAACTAGTATTACTGGCTATCTGATATAATCTCGACAAACAAACAGTCAATAGTATAGAGATAATCTGACTGGCACTTTTGGTAGTGACTCTACCCTGTGCGCCAGGAGTTGTGGGTTCGACTCAGGAATTACACCCAAAGGACCCCTAGTTTTCGGCCAGATACTTAAACCTCTAGACAAACGAAGCCTTATAAGAAAAAGACCCATGTGTAAGATTTTTTTCTTTGGAAGCTCCACTTAGCAAAAAGGGAGCCCAAATTACCCATGGCAACGGATGCAACACCGAGGCATTCTCTACATTTTGGCACCACAGTACTGGCCCGCAAGGAGCTTCTTCACGCTTCGTTTAAAGGTCACATATTATAGAAGGTGGAAACACATGAGCCGCCAAAGAGTTCCACTTTTCACTTCTTTTAAGAACTATTCAGTATCAAATTCTAGGCCTATTTACCAAAGCAAAGTTAATTTCGATCCGATGCCTATCAAACAGGCTCGTAGCCTATTTAAAGCCTATTTCATTGACCTAGATGCTAGCTAGGCCATTGATTAGTGTAATGTACCAGCGTCATAGAACCAGACAGGCTAAACGTGTCACCCGCTAATAAAGGTGCCACTAATAATATTAAATTAATACTGTATTAGGTGAATTAAATGGTTATTCAAGGTTAAAATGTAGCTGGAATGTTCGTCTAGAGCGGACATAGTGATACAATTTTGACAGGTATTATGCAAAAAATATCAAATAATAATTATAGACCGACAAACTTATCTGTTCCGGTGGCGGCGTCGCTACTGTCGTTTTAGTACTGTCATTAAATATCGTTTTTGCATTGCAGAAACTGACATTTTACGTAGTTTTAATTTTGGCCACCGGAACAGATAAGTTTGTCGGTCTTTAAGGCAACATAGTGTCGACTATCATTTAGCTTGATGGGGCGAGTATTTTATTGCGGGGAATGCGCTGATGCACCATAACAGGCTAGCGAGACTGGTGTTTAACACCCGACTAAACTTCTCACTATGCACTCAACTCCCCCGATATCCCCTTCACATCCGAAGAGGATCGAGTCGGTGCCCGCCTTGTAATGACCGGCTTTAGATTGGGTGACAAGCCAAAATTGCTGGAAGTCTCAACTGGAAACTAGTCTAAGTGTTTTCATTTAGAGACAGTGTATCAATTAAAAATATGATTGAGTCCAATTGAAATAATAATGATGTTTCTAAAAACCTTTTAAGACACGAAACTAAATTAACCTCGGTTCTTCCAGGTGGTCAAAAATATAACCTTGTTTTACAATTTCAGCTTTCTAGATTCAGTAGGTTAGTGCATTCATAGTCAAACAATTTAGTAAGTCACTTAAGTAATTAACGGCCAAAATTATTTGCGGTCTATGTTGTGGTCCTTCGTGCCGGATAAAATCTTCTTCTTAAGAGATTGTAACTTCGTAAGTAAGCATTGATATGTATGAGTTTGTTTCCGTATTATTAGTAATTTGTTAGAAAGCCTTCCTTTAGGAATATGAAATCAACGCGTTCGTAATAACGACCATTTCCTAGCACTATACAAAACGAAGAACAATCTATTTGTGCGTTAAACAAATCAGATGTTAGATATTACTGGTAATACTTATATTAAATTTTCTCATGGTCGTGACGCTTCGTAAGCGTATGAAAACAATATTAACTTTATAATAATCGTTCGCAATTAAAAGAACGTGAGAAAATTATTAAAATGAAAAATAATGCGCAGTAGGGACATGTAGTTAGTGCGGAACGTGACATGAGAAGAATACTGATGAAGGGAACTAATGGAGGTTATGTCCATAATAGTCTGTATTAGATATTTTTATTAAGTTGTTTAATAAATAATATTCTGCTTATTAAACAATGCCTCGATGTAATGTTTTAAGTACCGAGCCATGATCTCGGGGTCATGGGTTCAATTCCCGGGTCAGGCAATTTTTTTATCAGGCTTTCGAACACAGCAAGGATTCTGATTACCTGGCATTTTGGCAATGGTGATGAAGATATAGCCATTATTGTGACGATGTCTTGGTTTCAATGATCAAGACATTTGCAATGCAGAAGGACACTAAATGAATGAATAGCATATTATAAATAAAAAAAAAGTCAACGACACTACCTACATCTGATATCTAATCTTATAAACATTACATAATCATAATATTTATAATGGTAAATAAACAAAAAGTTATTTATACGGTTACCATCAAATATATTACATTAAACAAAACAAAAAAGGAAGTAGTGAAATATGTCAACAGATATTTTTTTAGTTTAATCATAACCGTAGTAAAATACCAACGATAACGATAAACTATGCGATAAAATTGTTTAGGTTTAATGATACTATCAAAAATATACATGGGTTCCATTTTGATGACACACCGTTTGCCCTTTACTCTTGTCAAGGCAACATGTTCAATGTTCATGAATCGGTCAATCGCTATAAGGCTGGCACCGGATCGTCCTGAAACCGGGGGAGTTTAGTGGGTAGTGAGAGGATCATATTTAGTCTTGAGTCCCACACACGTCCGCAGGTCTTGCTACTCTGCGGCCGGCCGTATGTGCCCTCCTCCTTGCCACTTGTGCACATCTTCTACACCACGTATACCGAGACGCGGTCTCAATTCTAAAAGCCGTAGGTATAGCCCAACAATTATCGGTTCTACGGCTGATAGGTATGGTCAGATTAGCCAGCCCACTCCGACTTCAGCTTGCTAATCCAGCAAGCTGTGTCGAAGACTTTGGTTCTCTGACGGAGAGTGCAGTTCGATAAATTATTTCATTTCTGTGATTATGGATAAACTTACTAACACCTAAACAACACATCATCGAAAAAAAAATCTCTTTTTGACGCCTCGGTTAAAAATACATACGAGTTGTAAACCTAAGTGCAAACGGATTCATGATCAATGATGCGGGTCATATAATAATGTCCTAATTGTAAAGGTCAGATGTAATAATGTCCTGTCAAAGATTGGCCGCCATAGCAGACAGAGTTTTGGTTGCATCCATTTTTTACAATGATGGTGTACAACGAGTGCACAAACACGTGCACTCTCTATTCCTTCACTCTCATAGCACGGTGGGACACCAGTCTGATACGACCGAAGAGAGATCAGACGCTGGACCTACAGCTTTACGTACTTTCCGAGACACGGTATTGCTTTTTTTTCTCTATTGGACTCATTATTATTAAGCTAATTTTTTAGACGTGAAAACGGAACTAAATTTAATCACCTACAAATATTACAAATGACTGCATTTATTAGTAAGTACCTATGTTTCTTAACTTTGAAGTTTTATACTCATTTCTGTAACAAAATAAAATAAAATTTCCATAACATTGACATAGGCCGCCCCAAAAGCAAATTTATTGATAACGAATAAAGCATCAGTATCTAATCTCAAAAAGTGTTTCCAATAGTATTTAGTCAACAGTCTAATCGGTACAGGAAAACACGAGTAGATATGCATAATACTCTACTTTTAAGTTTGTATGAAAACATATGACTATTTCCAAGATATAGTTTGAATAAAAAATATTTTGACGCATAAAGTCTTCTGCCGTCGGCGGCGTCTCTGGGCTGGGTGGGACAAACCCTGACAATTCAGTTGCTCTAACCAAATGCTCTATTAAAAATAAGAGTAATTATTATCGAAGAAATAACGTCGATGTTAATAAGATTAAAATGAATCATGTCTGTAAATCAATTATTCTAATTTATTTATTTACTCTAGAAACGATGTCAATACATTATTCAAATTTGATCAAATTGGCACATTAGTGTCATATCAGTATTCTTTATGTATCCTGATCATCATTTTTTTAAACTTACTAGACTACCTTTAAATAATTATGAGTGTGTTTTATGTGGATTTTTTTTTTATTTCACATCAGTTGGCAGACAGACACGCAGCCCACCTGATGGTAAGCGGTAACTGCGGCCTATTCCATTGGGAAGCTTCATCTGGAAGCATCGCCAGACTGTAGGCTCATCTGATCTTCAAGCCTTTAATTTCAAGTGTACTGGCCCCCACATTATTATTGCCGGAGCACAGCCAGAGCACAGCCAGAGCTTTTATGGCGGCAGATTTCACTTGTGGGGGTAGCTAGCCAGTCGGACTCTGAAAAAGTCCTACCACCAACCAGACCCAAGGCGGCAATCGAATCCACGACCTCCGGTTTTTATACCCGAGGGGCTTAGCTACTGTTCCAAGGAGGCGGTCATTTTCGGTAATTTTGAGTTTATGAGCATGTATTTACTTTATCTTTAGATATAGCCCAAAGATTGCAGATAAACTAGAAGTAGCAATGGGCAGGCACATTGAGGACCACAAGTAGGTATATTTTTTATAATTCCATTAGTATTCGCGTAAATATACTTATAATAACCTGGGAACCAAGCAGGCAATTATAATATGCTATAGTTGACCTTAAACAGACTGCTTATTAATTTAAAAATATTAGGTGTATTCACTATAATGTTAAAATCTGAAAAAAAGCGTAAAAACCACGTACGAATCGACTACTAACCTGTAATTATAGCTCTACTGTTGTACCTAAACTATTGCTGCTTATATGAAACTGTCATTAAATAACAATGGAGTATCATTACTAATTCATAGCCGTTGACCTAAAGTGCTTATTAACCTCTACACAGACAACTTATTTTTAACCTTGCTTCAGTAATACGAATAAAGGATTATTTCGTAAAATACGTCTAGACTGTGGATAAAGGAAAAGTAACATTAAATCAGGTATTTTCAGACCTTTGTCTAAAGACATGGAGAGCAGTAGCGTAGCGATGGGGGGGGCGAGGGGGGCGGTCCGGCCCGGGCGGCAATTTTTAGGGGGCGGGAAAATTTCCTAGAGGAGCAAAAATAAGAAAAAAAAGGGCGGCAGAATTGTAAAAAAGGGCGGCAGAATCGTCTTCCGCCCCGTGGGCTGCTTTGCCAACTGGAGGAGCAAAAAAAAGGGCGGCAGAATTATTGTCTTCCGCCCCGGGCGGCTGACACCCACGCTACGCCACTGATGGAGAGTAATATATTTTTTTATGTTTGGTCAGTTGGCATGCATCACCTGATAGTAAGCAACCACTATTGCCTATTCCAAATTTCCAATGCGAGGCACTACACCAGAAAGCTATGACAAAATTGTTTATTGTACCTAACTATGACATTTTCTTTGGCAAGTTCACTTAGGGGTCAGACAATTCTAAACGATGTTGTAGTGTTCATAAATTTAATGAGATAAATCTATTGAAAAGGTGGAATCTATATTTTCAATCAGCTGTTAAATAAAATGAATTATAACTGAGGATTGTAAGGCAATTTTTTCATAATTAATATCAGAAAACACTGTACGGATTATTATTCTATTTGTGATAAAAGTTAGTTTAATTATCAGCTTGTTGATGCTATTATAACAACGCCACCATTAATTTTTATTTGTTTATTTCTGTTATAAATATACACACAAAAACAATTACTAATTTAAAAATAAACCAATTTATTATATTATTTTTATTATTCTTTTCTTTCCATTTACAATCAGCCATTTAGCTTTAATTTTTGTTTAATTTATTCAAATATATCACGGCAAATAATAACAATATGTGATTAATTTATGTGTATTATAATTTTATATATTCGTTACTGGTAATGTGTACAAACTGGTATTCTATAAAATAACAAGGCAATGTATAGAATACCCAAAACGTGTAAGTGATTTATTTTATGCTTTGCCTAGGTATTCAACACAATGCCTTCTATGCAGCTGGAAGTGTATGTTAGAGATGAGAATAAAGTAGGGTGCATGTGCTCACAGGGTCACTTAGTTAAGTGAGGAGCGAGTGAGATCTCTTCCTCCGAGAAAGTGTGGGATGAAATAGACATAGTTTATTAGGACATAAATCATATAACCATGAGAGACATTGTGTGTATTATGAGGTAGGAAGTTTTCAAAATCTTTGCGATATGCTCGGTTCAGTCTCGTAGTTATTTGGGGTTTTAACGCTCAATTTAAGCTCAAAGGTTTGCTTCTCATTTCAAAGAGAAGATTAGTTGTAATCAAAACATACTGTCTAGAAACATAAATAGAACAACTCATAAAAGTATCATTACAATCCAATCTAAGTGTAGAAACAAACTTAACATATTTAATTTTATTTATAACTTTACCACATGCACCAAATTATCCTCAACAAATTGAGTACATTGTATAAAATAATTATATGTACCTAGGCAAATCTTCCTTCTAAAATATATTATTATGAAAATATAATTCAAACATGGTTGACATAAATCATGGAAAACAAAGAAAGGACAATGCAAAACTTGCTAAGAACAATAGGCCCAAAAAATTTTAGTTAATGTGCAGAGATGAGATGCATTCTATGTGAAAGACCACACACACACCATCAACTTGATGACATCATAATCGGTCCCAGGGGGAAAAAGTTATCGTCCATAATAATTTATTATTTTTATATGAGCATAAATAATAAACATTTTTTTTTCACTAGGACCAATTTTGTCGACGCCATAATAAAAGTTGTAGGTGTTCATTGGATCTACTTTGTAGGCCATGTCCCAAATCTGCACAACATTTTTTTTTGGGGCCCAGTCTTTTGCATTATCCTTTACTGAATAATTTACATACTGAATAAGTATCACTTGAATGTATCCTAGAAAGGTATTTTCACTTAAGTTTCATTTGTAATATTAGAATGCTCTAAAAATTATCTATTTTGATTTATTTCAAATGGTCACCATCAGTTGTTTATTTCTGCTATACACTGTTGTAAGTTGTTGTAACTTTTTATTGCCAGTCAGTTTCATGTAAAATGTTTACTTTTTTACTCATAATACGGACCAGCCATGTTTTTATCTTACAATAACATAACATTACTACTGTTTACTGTACAAAGGTTAAGGTTATACACACAGTATCATGAGTCAGACAGTTAAAAGCTCTAAGTGGATCAGTAAGTGACTCACCAAGCGGGGATAAAAAAACTAAACAAAGGTTGAAAAGTAGCTTTATCTCGGTTTGTCATACATAACTGCATTTGCACTGGCAGTCGGCCAGACAATCACGCAAATCACACATAACCAGCTTTTGAACAAGGAAGTGGCTGCTCAAACATTACAATGCCCAGTCCATAGTTGCCCCCCCATTACCTTTGGTGGATTGTGTATTGCAAATTGTGACGTACGCTATTGTGATACATACTATCACGTATCCATGATAATGAAATTAATAACATCGTACTACTAACAGAAACAATGGAATATTCTTCACCGAATCGGCATTCATTCCGATTCGAATTTCGAACTTCAAATTGACATACCGCTCGTATTGAAGGAATCTCGATGATTCTAAATATAAACAGCAGTGCTGGCTAGATAAACCACAGTAACACTAAAATTATATGCACATTTAAAAATAAATTAATGAAAAAAGAAATCTCAACAAACGAATCAAATAAAGAACTTTACTTACGTTCACTTATCACTGTTTTTCTTAGTTATGTAAGGACGTTTATATATTACACAACAGTCTTTTTAAACATTATTTTTCCGAAACTAATACATACACCACAGAATTATTTAATCCCGAGATTACGAATGTAATAAATGACAGAAAACAACGGAATAGAAAAAGACGTGTGGGATGGACGATGATTACAAAACGTTTTAATAATTCGCGACAGATGGCGCCGCGCAGCTGAACATGCCATAGACAACTAAAAGCATTATGTAGGACCTAAAGTGGTAAAATATTTAACTGATTACGAACATTAGCGAAGTATTGTCTTGTTGTTCTTGGGGCAGAAATGGATAACTTGCGAACAAAGCATTTATAAATAGTTATTTATGTGGCTGTTGCATAATGAGGGTCATTAAAATACGAATGTGGTTTTATGAAACGAACGAAGTGAGTTTCATAAAAGGATCACATGAGTATTTTAATGCCTAATTATGTACAGTCACATACATAACTTTATCTTCATTCATACGATAATATGTCTATTTTAAAGTCAGGATCGATATGAAACCGCGTGGAATATAATCCGTAGTACCAGGAGAGCAGAGTTACAAGAAGCTGGCCCGTTACTAATTAGTGTGGACCGGCGCAGTCGCTTGTTAACCTAGTTAGAGGCCCTGCCGGCTGCGGCTAGCTCGCGTCTTTCAAACTCTTTGATTTAATGAATAGTTACGCTGCGGTTGCATAACCGCAGCGTAACTATGCAGGAGAGCATTCTCCTGGTACCTTTGAAAATACATCAAGATGTTTTGCTTACATATGTTAGCTTCAAATCCATTAATTTTTACTTTTTAAGAAGACGTTCGAAATTTCAACGTAATTAAGGTATCGGTTACCGATACTAAAATGTAAACATTATGATGCAGCCACAGATACTCATATCTAAATATAGGGCGTTTGCTCATCTATCCTGACTATAAAATAGACATATTAGGATATGGATGTAGATAAAATTATTTTGGTCATCTGTTTGTTGTTTCAGCAGTTGCTTAATGTTTGTTAAAGGATTTACAAAGTTTCAAAAATCGTAACTACAAAATTAATTTAGATTTCGAAA
Organism: Mecyna flavalis; assembly: GCA_949319885.1. Classification (NCBI taxonomy): domain Eukaryota; kingdom Metazoa; phylum Arthropoda; class Insecta; order Lepidoptera; family Crambidae; genus Mecyna; species Mecyna flavalis. Next base: position 5,918,077 of record OX439419.1, on the reverse strand, counting down.
TCATCCTTTTTCCTTTCTATTCAGCGATGATTTTGTTGTAAAACTAAGTACTGCGTATTTTGTGAATTCAGGTAAATCAATGATTAAGAATTTCAATGTCATTTGATGATATCTTAAGTTTGTTTCAAATGTAACTTTCAATTCTAATTTGTTGTTGGGAAATACATCTTAATAAAAGTCTGGTATTGTATATGAGATACAATACTATTCTTTCAGTAAGATTACAATTTGAAGTGGTTTTGTTTCCTTCATTTTCATCGACTTCGGTCTTCTGCAACTGCAACATAAATAGTAAAAGGCTCGATTTCACGCGGGTTCGAAAAATCGTGTTTTTTAAAAACTGTCGTGTTTTTACTGACTGATGGCCTAAAACGGTTTCTTTTGTGAAATTATACACCCCTAATGATAAATTCCGGAGGGGTTAGTGCTCAAAGTAGGAAAAAAACAACATTGGTGTTACACGAATGAGTTGGGTGATTACACTAATGAAAATCTATTAAACACAAATGTTGTTAAAATTACTCTAATTATGTCTTGATAAAATTATAAAAAATGTGTAACATTTAAATCTAATCTAATTTAAGAGCATCGCTCTTGTCGTTCGGTCGGGACATTTGAATGAGTAATTAAAATAAGAAGACCCGGATCTAAGCAGTAGTATTTATACTTAAACTATTTTTTAACACAAAAACACATTCTTTAATTCTCAATAATGTGAAAATATCCTCAAATTACTGACCAAATAGCCATCAACTCAATTCTCTGTATGATAATGGAGCGCATAATTAATAACCGCTTGCTTGCTTATTAAGGTAACGATCTCCTAGTGATTCTCAATTCGTGTTGGATAAGTAGGTCTACAAGGGACCTTCTTGTTTTCGCAACGCATTTATGAAGCGAGACCACGGTAAGGCCATTGCTGTCCTTAGACATATCAAAGGCGTTAAATAAGGTCTGGCACTGAGTCCTTATTAACAAACTTCCTTCCTATGTAATCCCCGCTCCAGTTTATGTTTAAATCAAAGATTTTCTGACTGGACGTCGCATCAGAATAGTTGTTGAGTTCACCTCCGATTTAAGTACTTGAAATAAATGCTGGCTCCTACCAGAATTTTGGGGTATGCCAACTATAGCACGGTAGTCGAGAGGTACTAGTCCAGTGCATGTACAAGAAGTGGTGAAACTGAGACCTTTAGAGCTGGCATGGTGGACAAACTAAATCATTCTCTTCAAATTGTCTCAGGCTTGGTAGATGTCAATTAGGTCAGCTTTAACCATCAAAACACAGACATTATTTTCATCATTTCACAGAAGATATTTTCCACCAAAAGGAGTACTTTTGAGCTAACTACCACTTTTCGTGGTATATTTGTCCCTCTGGCTGGCTTCAGGTCCTTGGTATGAAAGTATCGAGAGCCTCTTTATAGAATCTGTAACAACACACATGCTTCTAAAAGCTCGGCAAACTGTTCAGGGTTCTCAACCTTTCAGAACTTAAGTCCGTTAGTGCTTAGAGTATTGCTGCAATCTTTGAGGTGGTTTTCTCGACGCAAGCTGGCTGCCTGGGACTCTATTAAGCAGAGTGTAAAGAGGCTTATCGGCGAAGATGCTTTGTTTAAGAGCTTGCAGTCTCGATCATCGTGGAAATATTGCTTGCCCCTCCATCTTTTACAGTCTCCTCTTTGATGAATGTGCTTCTCAGCTGCATGATATAATTCTACCAGCTACAATACATTACAGAACGACTAGCCCCGGATAGAGACCACATCTTTGAGACTTCGGTGCTCTGTCGAATCACCTCATTTCAGATTCGATCCCTCAGAAAAACGCCAAGCCTAGCGCTCTCCATAGCCCGCTGAGCGACTTTAAACTAGTGGACCAGCCGTGCCGTAACGTAAGTGTCCACGTTTCTGCTCCGAATGTCATGAGACGCAGGTGTTATGCATCGTTTTCATGTCAAATGAAAGTACCCACGAGAAACAATTTCATTCGTGTAAATTTGTATTTCATTAGTGTTACTTAAAAAATCGACACGAATGAAGCGACACAAATGATATTTTGACCGAAATCCTAAAGTTTTGTTTGGGGAATTGTTTCAAACGCGAACAGAAAGTATATCGAAACATGCGTGTTTATGTGGCTAACCATCAGGCAATGAATTGAATATTTAGCTAAAATACTTTTAATATAGTAATAATAAACACGAATGAATTTTTTTTTGTCTAAACACTGAAATCAAAACTAATGTTGATATCCTAGCAAAATGAAGCGCGTGGCGCGTACCGTCACCTAGGTGTCTTCGAGTGCGACTGATGCTGTACTAGGTTGCATGGAAGGTTCCACAGAAAACCAACAGGATGTTTGTAAATGGACAGTTATGTATGGTCTACACTAATGAGTGAAAAAAACGGGGTCGCACATTCAAGCCCCGGGAAATTATATTTCTAGATTGTGCTTAATAAAACTACAGATGCTGTCTGACTATACGTTTATCAAAGTGTTAGGGGAAAACAAAAAACTAAGATTTCCCTGAGGAATTAATTTAAAAAAAAAATGTTCTGATGAACATCCGGAAATGGAACCACGTACCACAAATGAAAATATGGACATTTTTGCAATATTGTCTGAAATGTTTAACAGATAATGTAATGTTACTGCTTGCGTCATATAAATAATTAGCCTAAGTACATAATGAAACAAAAACATGGCAATTCAATGGCATATTTTTGAAGTTATTTCACGGAACATGTTTTTCGAACCCGCGTGAAAACGAGCCAAAACAAGTTTCAGAACGTTTGGGTCTCTCATAATGAACACAGCTCAACTGCGCGACAACACGCCATCTAGCGGAGCAATGAAGCGATCGCTTAACTAGTTCTCTCTCACTCCCACTCGTGCGCTCCGTGCGGACGAACGGTTCAATGACTTAGGCGACCGTTTCTATTTTCTCTCTGGTCCTGTCGTCGGGTCGGTCCGCAAGGAAGGGGGTCTTTGTTTGCGTTTCACGTTCGCGTTGCACGGTATCATCCGCGGTCGCGCTCTGTATCGTCGAGACGGAATGTGCCCGCATAAGTGGAAGCGTGGGTCTCGCTCCTCCCGGTCGATGTGAAATGTGCAGTGTGCCAGGGTGGCGCCTTCTTCGAGTGCGAGTGCAGTGAGGTGCAGTGGTGTGTGCGAGCGAGCGTGGGTCGGTACGGCCACGGCGAGCGAGGTGCGCGGAGGTGGCGGCGGCCGCGCGGCCATGACCGGCGACATGCCTCTCGGGAGCGCGCACGCGTTCGGGCGCGCGTTGCTCAGGGACGGAGCCCTGCCGCCGCTGGAGCCCGGCCCGCCGGCGCCGCCGCCGCAGGCCGCGCAGCCCCCGGACAAGCGCCCGCCCGCCGCCGCCGCAAGCCCCGAGCAGGTCATGAAGCTCTACATGAACAAACTCACCCCCTACGAACATCGCGAGATATACGACTACCCCCAAGTGTACTTCATAGGCGCGAACGCCAAGAAACGGCCCGGGCTCGTCGGCTTCCCGAACAATTGCGAATATGACAACGAGCAGGGCTCGTACATCCACATACCGCACGACCACATAGCTTATAGATACGAGGTGCTCAAAGTTATCGGCAAAGGTAGCTTCGGGCAGGTCGTGAAGGCGTACGACCACAAGAAGCGCGAGAACGTCGCGCTCAAGATGGTGCGGAACGAGAAGCGATTCCACCGTCAGGCGCAGGAGGAGATCCGCATACTGGAGCACCTCCGCGAGCAAGACAAGGACAACACGATGAACGTGATCCACATGTTCGACTCGTTTACGTTCAGGAATCACACTTGCATCACATTCGAGCTACTCTCGATCAACCTGTACGAGTTGATAAAGAAGAACAAGTTCCAAGGGTTCTCTTTGCAGCTAGTGCGCAAGTTCTCGCACAGCCTGCTGCAGTGCCTCCACGCCCTCAACAAGAATAGGATCATTCACTGCGATATGAAGCCGGAGAACGTGTTGCTCAAGCAACAGGGACGCTCTGGAATCAAGGTCAGTATTTTTTAATGAAATATTACAAATATCCTACACTTTTAATTCAAGATATTTGTTTTATTACACAGAAATGAAGTGCGCCTTCTGCCGGATGACCCACCGTTCCAAATTCAAAAGTACATTAAATTGAAAAAACACCGAAAGAAACGAACGGAAGATCTGGCTCGCTGATGTTGTTAAAATAAACGTCTAGTTGTCTTTGCCTTTCTCATTCACGCTAAAAAAGAAAACAAGTGCATTCTTCACCGCACTCACTAGTTCACTAATGAGGATTGCGTTTTAGAACGTTTCAAAACAATCAGTTTATCTGACACCTGTTCGCGATCGCGATAGTTCGCTCTGTCCGGTTAAAAATCAATAGCGATGTAATTTTTCGTAAACAGGCTCAGCTGTGTGCGTGGAGCGCCGATCAGCTGGCCACACCCGCGCCCTACCTGCGGCCACCCTTGCCCGAAAACCCCTCTCGTGTTACGAACATTACGAACAGACTGGATAACGTTGCAAGTTTTCGAGGAATTTTATCCGTGGAACGATTTTAAATTCTCTAATTCGAGTTTTGTAACTTGCCAGGGAAGGGTTGCATGCACTGTAGTGACTCACCCACCACACGAAAAATGTACTTGTAAAATCTATTATTGAAACAGCCCGCAGAATATTTACTTTCGTTGCACGGAAAGTAGGTAAATAGGGTAATTTAGCTGGTTTCCCGTCCAGCTCCGGTTTCCGTCCATTACCAGGCGCACTGTACAACATTTACGTAGAATAGCATCATATTAATAGTCAACCACGCAAGTTTAGACTTGTTACGGCCTTTGACGTCATATCTGCACGTCTACCAACATTAAAAAAAAATTGCCAATTCACAACTCGAATAAAAGCTACGTCAGTCTGAGGCGTGCTTCCGAGCTGTGCACACGCCATCTTGAATGTAAAAAAAATTGTGTCGAGAGGTAGCTGCACGGTAAGTTATTTTTGTTAATTTTCGCATGTATTTATTTGTTTTGGTCATTTATAACTAAGTAAAAACACAAAGTTGGCATTAGGAGGTGTTTTTCGTACTTATTTAATAAATTACTTATAAAATCTAAGTGGACGGAAATGGAATTACCTATTTCTCAAAATATTCTGTTCTCGTCCACGTGGACGAAAACACAAAAATATAAGTGAAATTTGATAAATCAGTTAAAGTAAGGAATGTGAAGAAATTCATTCAATTTTTTAATGGCTGGATCTTTGTTAGTTATTCGATCTAGAATTTAATTTTCGTCCACGAATTTATCAGTGTTGCAAGCATAAATTTATATAAATACCTTGGACGGAAACCAAAAATATCGATAAAAACTACTCTAGTTTTCGTCCAAGTACTTTAATATGAGCGGACGAAAACTAAGACTTGACTTCTACTTTCCGTCCATTAACTTTAATATGAGTGGACGACAAGTAGAAACACCAGTTATTTAGTTTTCGTCCATTACAAACAGCGATTACTATCTTGGTTTGGTTTTAGGTATGACTTTTTTTTTTGTTTTTCGATCACTGCTGGTATTATATTATATTTATCGCCTATATCATTTGCTGTTTAGTATATCTGGTTATTAAATGCATTGTTTTAGATGACATCATTGGAGCCGAAAAAAATAAGAAAAAAAACAAATCCTTACACAGAAGATGACTTAAAAAAGGCTCTATCAGAAATTCGGGACAAAAAAGCATCCGTAAGACAAATTTGTACTCAATACGGCATTCCCAAAACAACAATTCTCGACAGAATCCATGGCAAAACGAGCGACAAGCTAAAAAAACGAGGGCCGGCTCCAGTTTTAGGAATAGACGGGGAAAAAAAAATTGCTGATTGGGTCTTGAAAATTGCAAAATGCGGTTTTCCAATTAAAAAGCAAGAACTGCTGGACTCTGTACAGAAAATCTTAAATGATACTTCTCAGGTAACACAATTGAAAGACAACAGGCCTGGACAAACTTGGTACGCAAATTTTTTAAAGAGGCACCCTGAAATAACGAGCCGCTCTGCCGAAAGCATTAATAAAGCACGAGCACAGGTCACGGAGGCTGCTATAAGACATTGGTTTGACGGGCTGAAAACATATTTAGAAGAAATTAACCAAACAGACATTCTAAATAGACCCGAAAGCATTTTTAATGGCGATGAAAGTGGATTTGCTCTGTGTCCTAAAACAGGCAAGGTCTTGGGTCCTAGAGGTTATCGAAACCTCTATGACGTCAAACATGGCAACGAAAAAGATAACCTAACTGTATTGATTACATTCAACGCTAACGGCGATTTGTGTCCACCGTGTGTAGTATTCCCGTACATACGACCTCCAAGGGCAGTAGTCGAAAGTATGCCATCAGATTGGTGCCTAGGGCGATCGGAGTCAGGATGGATGAGGGGCGATGTGTTCTTCGAATACGTGACAAATGATTTTAATAACTGGGTAGAGCGTAACAATATTCAAAAACCAGTACTGCTGTTGGTAGATGGGCACAAATCACATATGTCTCTTTTGCTGAGCACAATGTGCGAAGAACTGGGAGTAATATTGTACGCTCTTCCACCAAACACGACTCACATCTTACAGCCTGCTGATGTTAGCGTATTCGCTCCGCTAAAGGCAAATTGGAAAAATACAGTGCGTGCATTTTTGGCAAGGCCAGAAAACTTAAATACCTCGGTTACCAAAACAAATTTCTGCAAACTATTTGCAGAAACCTTGCAAAGTACGAGTCTTTCTACGTGTATCAAAAATGGGTTCCGGCGGTGTGGACTGTATCCCTTTGATCCAAACGCCCCAGATTACTCGAAATGTGTCCTGGACACGATACGAAATATACAGCCAAGTCAGGGCGAGTCAAACAAAGATGTAAGCAGAACAGACATTTCAATAACAAAAAAAGTTTTAAAACGAATTAAAGCCGAACTGAAAGATAAAAATGTAAATTTGCGTATAATAATGAAAGAACTGAATAATTTAAAGAAAACAATACCAGTTGAGATTAACTGCTCGGAATTGACCATTGATACGGAATCTGACTGCACAAATGTTGACACCTCGCACCCCAATGTTTCATATTCTGTAGATACACCTGCCAACGTTCAGCAGCCTCCACCTGATTTTTGCTCCAACGAGGTAAACATAATTGAAACATCACAGAACACATGTGAAGACCTGAACTCCATATCGTCGTTACATTTAACAGGGAGTTACCTAGATGTTGGTTCTGTAGTCTCACTAGATAATCTACTAATATTGCCATTAAATGTAACAGAAAAGGACCTCACGTCCTCAAATGCTAATAAGTCCGAGGATTTAATCCAAATGAACATACCAAAACTATTGTCTTCAACTCCTGAATCTTCAACTCTTGTGGCTTTGCCCGAAATACATAGCCAGCATAATACAGCAGAAACCTCAGCTAAAACGTCTGGACCTCTAAATCCTGTGAGTTTATCAGAAACACTTGTCCAGGCTAATACAACAGAATTCTCGGCTTCAACATTTGAAGCAATAAGACCTCTTACCAAAAATGTGATCCCAATTTCATCACCCAAAATGCAAAATGTAACGGATATAGGCGAAACGCTTTCACGGCTAACTACAGGTGAAGTCGTAAATTTTACATTGGAATCTTCAGCAATCATATCTCAAACGAATTCTCAGCCAAATGCGGCAGAAATAGCAACTCCAACATCCGATCTTTCAAATCCACCGATTGCATCTAAAATACCTGATCGACTAAGAGCAGATGACAATTCAAGGATTGTATCCGAGAAAATTATCGAATCTTATGCTGAGCCTTCAACATCTCAATCATTTCCGCTTCATCTTAGTCTCACGTCAACACACGTCGAGTCATCGTCATCAAATGATCCGTTTAGTCGCCACTTGTACTTGCCTACTCAACCTGAAAAAACAGCAAAGACGACTAAATACAAATCTCCCGCAGCTATTTCTTCTGCAGCTTGGAGAGAATATTACGAAGTCCGAGAACGCGCAAAAAATTTAAAACAAGAAGAAACAAGAAAACGAAAATTAGAACGAAGTGAAAAACAAAAGATGGTCCAAGTATTAAAAGAGAGTAACCGCAGGCAAAAGCTCGAGTCAAAAATACAATCTAGACGTAGGAACTCAAAGGATGTAGATTACCGACCCCAAACCCGTAAAGCTCGTAAAGAAAATAATCGTGTTCCATCTGCTGCAGTCAGTAAAATATCATGCTCAGAATGTGAAGCTGATTTAATGTCAGATGTAGAAGAAGACGAAGATAAAAATATTGGATGTGACTTATGCCCTAGATGGTACCATTTAAAATGTACTTTATTCGTGGGACAACAATACCTTGATGTGAAAGACAAACCATTTAAATGTAACCAATGTGATTAGTAACACCAAATATTAAAATATCAACATAATTTATCTTATTTTTTAACTTATTGAAAGTGTTCTATTTGAGACTGTTAGAATAAAAACATTGTTATTAATATATAGGTAGAACATTGAATGTTTTACATAGTTGTATAGTTATTACTACTATAGTTTTGTTAATTAATGCTATATCGTTAAATGAAAACAAATTAAGATGAGACTTAAAAAATCCTGTTAAATATAATTAAGGGCCAACTTGTACCTGATTAAGCCTGTTGTATCTTTTAACAATGAAGAACTATTTGCAGTCAAAGCTGTGATAAAAAATAGCTTTTCAATCACTTAAGAAATTTTATTTTTGAGTTATATTTTTTTTTCATAAACAAAGATTGTAAGGATAATTATTGTTAGTTTATGGTCAATCTTAAGTCAGAAATATTTTTTCTAGTTGTACTGTTATTATAAATTATCAATACTTAAATGCTGTTGTGAAATAAAAACAATCAAAGTTTAAGACTTCTTAAAATTACTTACAATTACAGGTTTTAAAGATAATTAATGTTTTTATCATCCAAATACTGTTAAAAAAAAAATTTTGTATGTTATTATAAAAACGCATTATAGTTTCATTTTATTAAGTTGATTAAAAACACAATTATGACACTGAGTTTTAATTCATTGCATTATAATACTCTTCATAAACGGTGGACGAAAAGTAACCTAACATATGTCGAAAACTAATATTTTTGGACGAAAACTGACGAAAATGGTACTTTTCACTAAAATATTTTTTATAAAAAAAACGATGACTATGATTAATTGTCCCTTGGTGTAAACATAAAATAAACTATATTAGCGTTAAATAAAAATATAGTTTGTTAGATTTGGCCCAGTGGAACTTTTTTTTTTTAATGTATAACCTGGCAACTCCACTAATTGGACGAAAACCGGCTAAACTACCCTATTATGACGAATTATTATCTTTGTAGGTTAGTTAGGACAATTATAATATGGAACTACCGAAGATAACAGTAAGTTATATAAATGTACGCAAATGTGGAGTTTTATATCAACACTGCTACGTACCGTACGTATTGTATTGGAAAATGAAACAATGAGTGACTAGCCTAGGTCTATTGTGTAATATTGAGGTTTAACCTTACTGTTATTAAAACTACGCAAGGCTTGTTAGGCCTTAGAATAGCTAATTTTTTTGGCGTCATTTGAAATTAATCTTTGCATACTTTTAGACTTGAAACTTAAATATTTTTACCATTACTTAATTTGACATTTTTAATTCCCTACGTCCAGATTCAATAGCATTTTAGTTTTAAGACTTGTGCCTACATTTTACTAATTTCCATTAAAACGAGGACTTCCGGTCCGTTGTCTATGGTCAATCGAAGCCTATTTTATTTAATTTTTTTTTCTCTCGCCATTTTATCGACCTGCTGATAATCCGAAAAAATCCCTAGAATCATTAAAATTAAGTTTAAGCCATGGAGTCATTAGCATTCTTTTATGCAATTAAGTAAAACTGATGGTATATTTTTCTCTCCGAGGATAGGATTTATCCCAACGTTTTGCATCATTACAACCACACAATAACCGCACCGTGTTATAGATTACACAAGCAAGCATCCCACCTCTCAATGACACCCAAATGAAAAATCCGTGTCTAAGACCAAGATTGAATGAACTCTCCCTCTTTTCAGCTCTTGTTAATCATATTTTAAGTTTGTCCATAGTATCTTTCTGGTATTTATAAGCTCTTTTTTGTCCGATTACATCCTTTTTAAGCGTATCGTCGGCCATTCCGTGATCACGATTACTTCTTAGTAATAAAAAGGTCAGATAAAAAAACGATTTCTAAATCACGAGCTGTTTTTGTTTAAAGTTTTATTTCAATTAATTTTATCTATTGCACATTATTAAGCTGGCTAGTAACAAAAATATTTTTAAGCTAAATAGGTAAGTTTACTTTAAAATAAGTTTTTAAAAATTGTTGTTAATATCATGGCAACGTTTATATCTCCTAACACCACCCGTGTCAAGCCGAGGCGAGCGGTTATATGTAATTCAGCAGACATTTATACCTTAAAATGCTTCCAATACTTTACGTAGGAGGCATTCAATATATATAATTATAAAATTTACCGAAAGTTGATCTTGAAAACCGGCGTCGCAGCTTTAAAAATCGTGCAAATGTACCGTTCTCGATGTCGAATTAATTTTACAACGCTTATTGTTCAGGCTTGGGGCCAAATCAACGCTTGTAGGTCAAGACTTGCCCGCTCACCGCGAAGCCTCGTTTTCGACGCAAATCTTTGTTGTAATGACATTGGTTTCGATGTTTGTGAAGCAATTTGACAATACGATGCTTGGAACTTAGAGATCCAGTTTTAATTTAGCTTTTTTGGTATAAATTATTGTATTGATGCGAGTTGACCGGTTAAAAATTAAACGGAGGAAAGGATAAATATTAATAAAATTACAGTATACATAACAAGAACAATTTCTTCTTTTTTACAACTTCATCCTGCCAATTCAAGAAGAAAGACATTTAAACGAAGCCTTGAAAACAAAAGACATGGCCAGTTTTAGATTTACTAAAAGCCTGAGTAAGTTTGTAGGTATAATTTATCTGAGAATGAATAATAAATAATTATATAATTTGTTATCAAATAAGCAAACAAAAATACTGACCCTTAGGCATCCCTAAGGTATGTACGCGCAGTTAGTAAAATTTAACTCACAAAAATCGTAAAAACTGCTCAAACAGATTACACACTCATCCGTCACCATTAATATGAATTTTACAATATTTTTTTTACTCATATTTTTTGTGTATTGACCCATTGCAAGAAATCTGCCAACGTAAAAAGTTTTACATGTCGGGTGCTGTTTAAAATGTTCCTTTGAAAACGTCGGGAAACACGTCTCAATGACATTGGCGTTGTGGAGTAGCGGTGACGTAAATAAACGCAGACGAGTATCGGGATTCGGGAAGTTTTAAATAGCCACGGGTTTCTGGTTGGCGGTTCCCGGTCCACAGATAACACTATCACGAGTTCTACTACGTATTACGCATCATACTGCTGTTGATATTGTGTAAAATATTATTTATGATTATATTATAATTATTTATATTTAATTGTTTAACAACTGGCTGACATTTGAGGTAAGTAGAAAAAGAATTATTGCTCAAAACAGATAAAATAAATTGGTGAACTTCGCTTCTCTACATTTTTAATCTAGCGTTTCCACTGCCTGATTTCGACATCTGTAAGAAATATCAATGAATGAATAAATAAATAATTAACTTCTTCATGCACCCATTTGGAGTCAAGAAACGTATACTTTTAGTTAACGATTGAAAGAAACATAGGTACATGTTACAGATCGTCACAAATCAAAACCGAATGTCCATTTGTATATTAAGATAACAACAATGTTATCGTCGTGCAAATCTATTTAATTAAGCACCAATAAAGACTATCAATTTTGTGTAGGTTCTTTCAAGCAAAACGTGAAGAAGCATTTTGGTAGCAGAATGCGACTCGAGCGACCGAGGTGTTGTATTGCGAACCCTGTCTACTTATTATCATGTGAAGTTGAGTCACTAGACTAAACTACAATAGAAAAAGAACGCACTTACGCAACATCTCAGTGACCTTTTTATTGTCCTAAGGCGTCAAATTGCTAAGTAAGCGAGTTTCTGCGAAAGGTCGGGTTACAAAGATAAGTGAAATTGAAGTAGGCGCGTTATGCCGTCGGTAAAGTGAAATAAGATAGTGGTTAGTGCATCTAGAAAACGTGGATGGCATTTTAGTGCGCTGTTACAGAGTTGTAACTTCGGATTTCATACCTCGCTTTAAATGGTTTGGAGTTCTTGGTATGAAAGAGTTAATGCAAGTGAGCTATGTCAGGAATTCAGGATTGTAGTAAATGGACATTCGTGATCTCTGAGACCTAATACTAGTCAAGACTAGAAGTACAGCTTTGGAAAAATTTGATATTAAAAACCAATATTACACCACAGGTTGCGGTCGATATCCGCACGGATGGTACGGTCAACAGCACATCACGGTTAACATTTGCAGTTCGATAATAGCTCTTATGCCCCCGACATAAGAGTGGTACAAAGTCCAAAGTGTTACGTCTGACGTGCTTTTGTCTGTACAAACATTTGTGTTCATGAACTACCTATTTAACACGTCTGTTTGTATCGGACTGAGTGTTTCTGTGTATGTATTTACGAAATAAGCATGTTTATAATTTGTTTTGATCCATACTACAAGCTATGATACGCTGCAATTTATTGCCTTGTGTCGGCAAATTAACAAAACTTTTTGGTTAACGACCCAAATAGGTCTTTCTTCAATCCTCATTTTATTTTTTTATTAAGTCTGGCCACATAGAAAAAAATTATACAACAGGTTCTAATTTTAAATTTGATCGACTTATCAAGATCTGCTCCGAGCTCCACAGACACAAATTAAAATGGACGTTATATGATTGTAATAAAAACGGCGGGAGGCTTGTACCAGCCAGACGGAATACGCAGCAATTTCCACAGTATAAATTGTTCACATCCTTCAATTAATTGAGTGCAATCGTAGTTCGTAATTATGACAACTTTGTTGCTATGTTCATAGCAACCTTTTTCAAATTGGATCCGATACAATAAAAGATGAAGACGTAAAGGTTTACATCTCTTGGAAAGTGTCCATTGGCGACGAAAATTTTTAATATCAGGTTGACCACAGCCTCGTGATAAGAAATTTCTTTTCCGATCCGGGAATTGAACTCGGAACTCGAGAAAAGTTCCATCCAGGTCTCAAACCATGATGATGAACTGTGGATGTGCCTGAAAAGCTACAAGTTGACGATTCGCTACTATATTTAAAAACCAAAAACTGTAATAATTGTACCTATTAAGTTCACAGAACATCTGAAATCATTTGGAAGCAGATAAGGAGAGACGATAAACCTATTAATATGTTTACCCAAAAACACCATCTGTTTGTTTAATACCTTAGTATAGTTAAAGTTCATAGCTCTTTTATTAACAGGATCAAAATACGAAAAATTACAAAAATTTTGGAACGTCGACTAATCTCTAATTGATTACCGTCTAGGGCGGTAGCCCGTAGGCTCGTGTTCATTGCCATGAAATGTATTGTTGTTGTACCCGATAAAAGGGTATTCAACTGAATATTTAACACGCTCTATTATAAGTAAGTATATTTCGCTTTTAGACTGTAAGTTAATTGACAATAGACTTGTAATTATTCTATTGTAGTCTACATATTACTAATGATGAGTGCTGGAAAACAAAAGACTGCCAATAGGAAAAAAGGAGATATGTATTATGCATATCGGGCATCCGGCTCGAAGGACCATCGAATTTGCACCCAGAAAAACTACTGGCTAGAAGTCTTAAAGCATTGCATGAATGCATCATATAATAAAGTAAACAAAATGTGTACATAATATCCATACCCTTGATTATCGTGAGGCAAAAACAGCGATCTCCGATTTGTTTCTGAACATGACCTACCAGCATTCAGAGGACCTGTTGCAAACTCTTAGCTGATGTTTTTATAAAATCATTAATATTTTTTATTTGTTTGTTTCTTTTCTTCTTTTAAATTAATGATAAGAATATGCGAGTGTCAAATTAATATGAAGTGAGTCTAGTTCTGCTTAATTATTCATTAGCTTGCATAGTTAAGCAGAACTATTCAGTTGATCTATTCACAGTGCTGCGACAATCCACTAGATAAACCTGTTTTCAAGATTTTCACAGGACAGGCTATCATAGCCTAGTGTGAAAATTTTTTAAAAACCTTCACAAGCACAACTTAGAACAAAAGTCAGAAAATTGTAATTTGTAAATTGTAATTGTAATCAACTAAAACCTTTGTAACAAATAAAATAAATAAAAAACACTTCATTATCTTCAAAAGTCAATTGCGATCGTACGAAGCAGATCGCAAGCTTAACCTACATTCAGACACACCTACTTCAAAATTTGTAAACAAACCAAATATTATTATAATCCACGAAATCCTACAGTCTAGTTTACGTAAGTTGCCTTCGTCAAAAATAACTCTCCACATTTATGACGCAGAAGACATATTCTCGACCTACGTCAAAATGTCGGATTGTCATGACAATGTAACTGCGTGCCGGCCATATTTGTAGCAATTTTATTTATTCAGCTGAGACACAGGTCATGTAAGATTGCGACGGATAAGGAAATGTAACTTCACTATGTGACCCATTTTTTTACCATTTTACTCCCTTCGGTGGCCAAGGGAAGTCTTATTTTGAGGCCCCCCTTTTAATAATAAATATATTTGGTAATACAATGATGGTATTTCTAATAGAAAGTCAATCAAAAAATTATTGGGTTAAACCCATTCGTTACAAGGATATAGATTAGAGAAAACTTGCCTATGAAGTAAGTCCGAAAAGTTGATAAATCAGTTGCCAAATGAACGTAACACAAATCTCATAAAATTTTATTCGAACAGCAAAAATTTAGATGTATTTCCTTATGTTTATCAAATACGAAAACCTGCGCTCCTACCCCCGTCCATCTGACCAAACCAGACATTTTTGAAGACTCCATTGTGACACATTAAATGCATTGTATTTATTCAGCTGAGACCAGATCACGCAAGATATGCGCCGGATAAGATAGCACGCTCCATCGGAGACTGTTACCACGCATGCGCGAACTAACGGGAACGTGTTGCCGTTTACCGAACATTTTCTCTCATTGTTTATCAGACTGGTGATTGCAAAAATCTAATCTATCGACTAGTGAGGATAGGTTATGTTTTTTTTTTGGCATGGCAATATACCTACAACATGTATTTATATTATCTGGCATCATAGGTATACAACCGCCAGGTTATGTGTCAAAATAAGAACACTGATATTAAACTATAGACTATTTTCAAACTGTCCACAACGGTAAACGAAAAAAACATTCACCAGTCTACATAGACTTGTAGCGTAGTACGTTTTCAATGTTACACGTCATGTAGAGTAGATAAAAATATAAATAAAATTTTATCGATTGTTTTACACATCTGCTACAATAAACATTTTCTCGTTGTTTTTTTTTATCTGCTTCTGTTGCAAATTAATTTTTATTCAATGTATTGCAATAGACTAACATCTATTTGACACTCGGAAAACACAGTTTCTAATGATTTTTCTTAAAATCTTCAAAAAACAATAATTTTGCATTGGAATGTCACTGAAATTGAGTCGATTTTGTAACTGGCTTGCGTTAAAATCAAACATCAATGTCAATTTTCTTTGTCAACTTAGTCAAAGTACTCTTAACGACGCAACACTAATTTCATTATTTGCGTGCAGTTTTACCTGTAAAATACCGAAGTTAACAGTCTTGAACGCGTTTCTCGAGATTCATCGGTTACCGGGCGCTTAAGGCGCATAGCGGTACCAAAAACCGGTTCCATCCAACTTAGAGATTGCCGTAAAAGTCTTAATTGTATTTTTAACGCGCGAACCGTGTTCCATTCCGTACCATGCATTTTGGTTTTATGCAAAAATGTTAATTACTGTTATTCATCATTGTCTAAAATTGTTTTCTCGTAAAACGGAGTCAAGGAGGATTACGAATTTACCACTATTTATTGCGAAACGTTTTGCCACAAAGAGAAATTCTTTTTTAAGATTCTGTAAACTGTTATAAAATGAAAACATTGTATCATTAATAAATAATGGTAAAATATTGGACAAAACATAGATTGAGTAGCGTAAACACTTGTGTTATGGGTATCAGAATCAATGGAGGTACAAATGCGAGCTTAAAAAATATGCATTTAGATACAAAACAAACATACTCGTAAATGGTTATCATAATAAGTGTTTATTCTGGGTGGGATTCGAACCCACAACGCCCATAAGTATAGGACAAGGTCACTTCTAAATGCGCTACCGGGCCAGACAATATTAACAGCAGTTTAACAAGCCGATGCCGCGATGGGCTCATTGGTAGTAATTAGTAATCATACTGATTTCCAGACCATCCCATGAATTCTCTTCCATTTAAAAAAAAGGACCTTAGTGGTTGGTAAGCGACCACGCTTGGCTATCTGTTGGCTGCAAAAATTCGCCTGAAAAAAATGGCATAACCGGAATTTTCCGAAATTTTAGATTGTTCTGATTTCATAGTCTATTTTACTAGTAAATTGCTAGAACCATCATAATATGCATGTCAGTAGGAAACTGAGTATATCTAGTGACTTGGTGTAATTGTGGAGAAGTTAGCCGCGAGTTTGTTTACAAACATTGCATGGACTGGACTGGTCTGGGTGTTTCCATGTATGAAATTATATGTCTCCAAAAAAAGGACGGCAGCAGATCAACCTACCCTAATCTGTCAAAAATGCTCAATTAAAAAAAACTATGTACCTTTAAGAAGTGAATATGGCTAAAAATTGGTTGTAGAAAGACAGTATGTAGGGAAGTCTTATGTGCTGTCGACTGTACTATCTTTTTTTTTTTTATTTGGAGTTGGCGCTGTGTTTTATGATGAGCCAGGATATTATACAAAAAATAAAGCATTTTGATTTTCCTAACTTTTTATTGCTGATGAAAAACGGCCCGAAGTAAAAAAAAAACGCTTAAGACATATTGTATCTTCGAAGGTCAATATTGAAAATATTTTGCTCCTCTGAATATAAATCGAGTTTAAGTTGTATTAATCCAAAAACAATTATCTTGCCATTTAAGCACCTCCATTGCCTGCTACCACAATCTCTGTAACACAATTGAAACGTCTAGTAAGTAGTATATTTATACTGCATAGTAAATATTGCATTCCTCTCGTATCTATTAGTCAGTGTTGTAATACGAGTTTGTGATCACAGAAACGCGTTTGGCAAGCGTGGTAATTGAACTATCCCCATAATTGCAACGATAACTTGATTTTAATGATGGATGCCTTAGCTCTACTCCTGTACCGCGATGCAAAGCTGCTCGACGCTGTAGAACTGATATTTTTACTTTAATTTTATTTAATAAGAGCCAGTTTTACCCACAGACAAAATACAAAAGGTTTTACCACTACTAGATACGTTCGTGATATTTTTTTAGTATCAATGACGTTTCACAAAAGAATCGTCATATAAGATATCTGAAAGATAAATTTTCGGGAACTCATTTGGCAGTAGTGTATAAAGTTATTATTCATTGATACTATATTCATATAAGTCAAGTTAATTTAAAAAAAACTTGACAAGTGCTTATTGTTGTTTACATTCTAAAACTGGTTAGAAAACTTCACTTAAATTGTTTGACTTTATTTTACTCAAAATTAAAAGATAATGCTTAAACAAAAAACGCAGTAAAAGCGAGAGAAACAAAAGAATACTCTAGCTAATATCTTTAACATTGAGCTCAAACTGAGACAATCAGAAAAGTTCGCATAACCCAAAAACCCAGATGATAACATACATTTTAGCTGAATACATACTCTGTGAACGTTTCCCTCTCACTGATTACCAAGTGAAGCCTAGCATTGAAATGTGTTCAACAAAACTGTGTGGGAAGCTGTTAATTAAGTATTTAAGATCAGAAAGTGTGATCGACAGTGCGACTCGTTAGTGTAATCTTCTACTTTTTTTTTAATGTACGTACTAAGGCCCGTCCGACTGTGGTGTGTACTTGTTCTGTGGTGTGTACCGTCAACTATAAAGTTTCAGTCACAGACGTATTCCAATTTAAAAAAAAATTGTTTATGAAGTTTTTCTTAAGACTGCGTTTGACGCACTGAGCTCTATGATAATACGCTCAGAGTGGTTTGACGTATTCCAATTTTAAAATCGAATTTTCTTATAATCTATTCAAAAAGTTTTTTTGACAGTTAAGAAAAAAGTTTATATTTAACCGTAGTTTGAAATATTTGGTCGTGAAGACGGGCCAATGCTAAAAGCTAAGCTATTTCTGCCACAGCTGCAATCGTGCGGTTTGGCTGTCACGCAAGCGTGGAACGGATCCTTTGAGCGGAGTGTTGCGTTTAACTTGCAATAGGGCTGCCAGATTGCATTTAATTGAATAGTTATTTAAACTTCATGGCACAATGAAAATAACAGCTGAACTAATTTTTTTTAGTCTGTGACTAAATTCTATGGGGTTAATAGTAGAGAATCTGATAATGTCTGTGTTTTGACTAGGGATGTAACGGAGGTAAATTTATCGGAACCGAAGTCGGAATCTGAGTTTTTTAATTAATTTTTATCGGAATCGAAACCGAAAAAAAAAATCAACATGTTTCTAACTAAACAACAAATTAAATCAAATGCTTTGACTCCAAAAGTGTATTGCTATGCTTCGACTTCCGATTAAAACCTCTGATTTAAAAGTTTCGGAGCCGAAATCGAAATCGAAGCTCCGTAACATCCCTGGTTTTGACCATCATTTTTCATTTTTTGAAACAGTCCTTAGCAGCCAGAATCAGAGTACTAAGCTTCTTTAGCTTCCTAGGCTAACAACATAGTTATAACTTGACTGTGAACGTTATCGCCGCGTCGATTTCAGTTGCGAAGTGACGTCATCTGATTGTGGCTGCATAATCTTCGGTGAGTCCTCGTAAATTGACGTGCGCTTATCAATGACCCAGTATCGAGCGCTTTGTTTCTGCTCCACATACATTCATCAAAATCTAGTCGCACTTAAGTACCTACATGTGAGATTACTTTATTTAGATCGACTTGTCTGCTTTCTTTGCCATTTTTACCTACCTGTCTTACTTTGAAATTACTTATTTTATTCATACTTTCCAATGATTATGATTACGGTTCTTAAGTTTAGTGGTTTAAGTGCCTAGTCATGATCTTCGATTCTTGGGTCCAATTCCTGTGTCGATCAAAATATGGAGCCTGAGTGGATAAGGAGAAGAAAAGTCTTTCATTAAATTAATAATTTTCTTAAACTGCGAATCAGTAGTATACCCGTTATGTGCGGATTTGCAAATTAGGCGTTACAAATACACAGAAGTAATCCAACATTAATCTTTTAAGAATTAGTTCACTAGCCTGAAGCAATTAGTATCTATCATATTTCTCAACACATCTTAAGCCTTAAACAGGCGCTTTCCCAGTGTAATAAATCAATGGATTTGTAATAAGCCGATGGAAGCAGAATATAGAACAATCGTTCTACGCCTCGGGCAATCTGTAAGGAGATTCATTTTAATTAAGGCTTATTCCATCGGAAATTAATGTTGTATTGGTTAAGGTTGCAGCAGACTTGGTCACGATTGGTATTACCAAGCTTGGCAAAGAAATGTTACGCTTAAGGCATTAAAAGGGTTCTTCCATCATCGACAAATTATCTGACTTGTGTAGGACTGGTCACGTAAAGCATGGCTTTAAGGAGGGGTTTAGCTACCCTAACAAATATTACGTCAATTTCTATATGCTCTGTAATACGCTAGAAAACGCGGGTAAACATGTTTTTGTTTGTTAATGCAAACATTATTGTTACGTAATAAACGACTTCAATGCAAAGAAACATGTTTATACACGACGTGTTTGCATTATGCAGGTCTCGAACCTGCTACACTTTACAGTGCATGCCCAGGAATATTTCCGTGGCTGGCGTGAATACATTGATAAGTCGACTTGCATGATTTTTTTTTATTGGCTCAATGGCTTCATATGGCCATGACACACCCCTGAAAAAAATTCAGGTCAAAATGCTGAAAAAAGGCTGTAAAATTGCCGTCGTTCACAACTGAATAACTACATTTTTGCTGAACACCATCAGACATATTGACTTTTCAAATAATATTTTTACATAACACTATGAATAAAGATTCACAACTCGATTTATCAATGTATGGTCAATTCATATCACAATGCACAAAAATATACAATTAGACTTACTCATTTACGAATTTCATGCACAAATTAACATAAATTGACATGTTCAGGTATTAAGTTAGGACCGGTTAAAATAGGTTCAATCAAAGGTTGTTAGGTAGAGTTGTCAAGTTATACCCGCGTAATGCCAGCAACTTCAAACGTGATATGTTTAATTGTTAAAATTCAAACCACAATTTATGTACATTCATGATTCAAATGTACATACTTAAAACTTTCAAAATCAAAATAAAACGTTCAAAATCAAAATAAAAAATTTTGATTTACGGCGAAAATATGAATAATAACTAATGAAGATACTTTAGTTATCAATTCGTGTTTTTTAAAAAGAAAAGCCTTGTAATAAAAATTTTTTTTCTTAAATTTTTAACATATTATATATTTTTTACTTTCAACTGAGAAAAGAGATGGAAAATTCCCCAATCGAATTTTTATGTGGGTTTTTTCTTTTTATGAAAGCAATTGAATTAGTTGCTGCATGGAACGAATTTGTTGAATCAAATAATAAAAATAAAATTATAGTAATGGTGAACGGTAGTACGTTACGTTCAATAACTCTGGTAAGTAATGGGACGTATGGAAAGATGATTTGTAGCCGTGGACGTATATAGACGAATGGAGTAAATGCCCAGTAAATGTTTTCAATTTACACCCAACGTAGACCCAAAACAGCATTTATTTTACTTGCAAATATAACAATAATATATATCTCTCTATCTACATATATTCCGATTCGACGAGTCATTTGGTGTAATGGCCAGAAGTCGGCTATTTCACCAAAGCCAAGCCCAAACTTCAAGACCATAGAACTTAGTACATGAATTCTTTATAATGCGTAAGTTTCCACTAAGAGGGGGTTTCACCCCTTAAGGGAGTAAAAAAAGGATTCATAGTTTGTATGAAACTTCATCCCTTTTTTTTTAATTCTAAGTCAGTTAGCAGTCAGACACGCAGCCCACCTGATGGTAAGTGGCCACTGTGGCCTATTTCATTGAGGGACACTTCAGCAGGAAGCATCGTTCAATGTTTTAGTTTTATAGATTTTTATTACTTTGGTGTCAGTTTAAAATAAAAAGGGATTTTTGATAATCCAGCCCCAAGGCAGATAAAGAGGGGTTTAAAAATATAATTTGAAACTTTACCAAATTCTTTAAAATGTGTGAGTTTCCACTAAAAAAGGATATTTGAATATTTCACCCCCCGAGAAAATTAAAAAGGGGGTGAAGACTTTGAACTTTAAATTTTGTACAGGGGTGCTTCATTATGTGTAAGTTCCACTAATGGGGGTTATGGAAGTTACCTCCCAGGGTCAGTTTCATCTTTATTTGTATAGAGTAAACTTCCACCCGCCCTATAAAACAGTATGAAACCCATAGACTGACTGACCAATTGACTGTCAATCATTGCCCAGCCCAAACTACAAGACATAGGCACTTGAAATTTTGTACTGGGATTCTTTATAATGCGTAAGTTCCCCCTTAGGAGGGTAATTTTTGGAAATCCACCTCCTAAGTAGGTAAAAAGGGGTTAGGAAGTTTGTATAAAACTCTGTAATTTTAAAAATAAGTCTTGTTTACATGTATATTTTTGTTTCGGTGTCAGATTCAAATACAAGAGGATTTTAGGAAAATACACCCCCCAAGGGAGGTTGCAGAGTCAAATTGAAATGAAAATTTGAAATTTCGTGCAGGGGTTACATAAAATGTGTAAGTTCCTACTAAGAGAGGGTTTTTAAATATTTCAGTTCTTTGGCAACCTCCAAAAAATCCCTCTTATACCTTGTAAAATCTAGCATGATTCCTTCGACAGCTGTCATCGGTTTGACAGGCGTATTCCAAAGATCCTGATTTAATTGACGTATCTTTTTATGAATTTTACATAAACCTAAAAAATACTGATTGTAAGAGCATTTACCCAGACATCGATGAAGTGAATCCTGATCTAGAAAAAGAAAACTAAATACTTTTTAATATGGAAAAGCAAAAGAATCTGAGGTAAAGATGAAGAAGAAGATCATAAAATTAAGAAAAGAAGAACAAAACATAAATATACTGACTTTTTAAGAGAAAATAAATTTCCAAGCTAAATGCCTATCTTAAAGATGTTATTTTGTCAAAAATTGGATAAAATGTTAATAAAACAGGTTCTGAAAAATAATCTTATGTCTTAAAAGTGTAACTGAAAAAGTGTTAAAACTGAAAAAGAAACTGAAAAAACTGAAAATTGTGATTAAATTTAATGTAACTTGAAGGAAATTATCCTTAATATATGGTGAATAACTTGATAAGTCGTTGGTGAATGAATTGACAAGTCTTTTTCAAAGAAAACTACACTGAATTATGCAATGAGGCTTACACCGTTCGAAAGATCAGAAAAAAATACCTATATTCAAAGGCACAGCCATTTTATAATATAATATCCTGATTTACCAGGCGACGCCAAACTTTAAAACTGCCGCCCTGTAAAATTGCAATTTTAGACTTGTCAACAAATTCACGCCAGCCACGGATTTATCACCACAATTAAAAAGTTTATGACGTGCAAAAGAATTTCATGGTAAATCAAATTGCAAAATAAATACTTTGACTTGGACCAAAACAAAAATCGACAAAAGTCTGATTTTTGTCAAAAAGTTTGTTTTTTTAAAACCAAAATTGGTGAGTGAATGGTGGGTGGTCTTTTGTGCCTTTTAGCCTGCTGACGAGCAAAAACTAGTATATTTTTCTAATAAGCAAAAAAAGGCGTGGGAACCGTTTTATCACGTAGAAGAACCCACTATTCTATAATTTTTGTCATCTGTCGATCAACTGAGTTCCGATACTGTGCAAAGTTTAGAATTTTTTTTCACTTGATAAAATACAAAGAACTTACACGTTAGTCGCAATTCTATCTGAGGCTGAGATTCCGTAAGTTTTTCTTGACAACTGCCATCGGAATCGGAACTACGAGTGTACTAAGGAGCGGAATGTCGTCCAAGTGTCTTAGTTCCAAAGATAATGATTCCTACGTCGTCCTTCTTAGAAGTTGTACGACTGTTTAATAAACCCGTGCTATCGTCTAACCAAGTCATACCGCTTCTGTGAAAGAGTGATTCCGCCAACTGGCTATCACCTTTCCTCTTCTTTCTCCAAGCGTTTTGTCTTGATTTGGTAAGGGTAACCTTGCACCATTTTTTTTTGTCAGAGGCGGCAAACGAGACAGCGGGTCGCCTGATGGTAAGCAATCACATTTTAAGTCTCAACAGCAAAAGTGCAGTGAAGTTTATGCCTCATAAATTGCATGTATTCCTTCATGAATTTCGCTTCGAAATACATGTATACTGTTGTACGTCTTACTTTGACCCAGGTGATATATTAGTTACCCGTCCCATCAATATTTAAGTAAGGTTGTATTGAATGACCGTCAGACGAATTCTCACAACACCTACACGTCATCCCAAGGACGAAAACCTTTAAAAAAATTAAAAATATTGTCTCTGAGTTATAAAACCTTGAGAGGTTTATATGCCTTTCTATTCGTTGGTAGGGGATAGGGTTGCTATAATATCGATGTTAATATCCGATTTTTTTTAAACTTTATCGATCTTGACACATAGTAAAGATGAATACGTAAGGGGGCGTTCAAGTATTACGTAACGCAATTTGGGGGGAGGGGGGGTCTCGTAAAACGTTACGATGCGTTACAGGGGCGGGAGGGGTCTTTCTTACAAAATGTTACGTAACGTTGTTATTTTTTTAAAATACAAAATTAGGGAATAAAGACTCCCAAAATGGCAACCCTTTTCATTTACGTTTTACGGGGAATACCTCGATTGTATAGTCTGGTCGCCAAAAATACGCAAGTTTTGCGGATTAAAAATCTCTTGTTTTGTTTTATATAGTACTAGCCTTCCGCCCGCGGCTTCGCCCGCGTGAACTATAGGACGTTATCCCGCGGGAATGTCTTGTAAATTGTAGCCTATGAGTTATTCTGATGTATAAGCTATATTATTGTAAAGTTTCATTAAAATCAATTCAGTAGTTTTTACGTGAAAAAGTAACAAACGTTCATCCATCATCCATGCGCCCCCCGGCCGGTTGGTACCGCCGCAACCACTATGTCCCTGCATTTTAAATCTGTATTATCTTCAAAAATATTCATTTAAATTGCATGCTGTAAAGGGCCATATTGATCTATATTACATGCACAATTTATTTAAGGTACTTAATTGGATAAGGATTAATACTGTATTGCTCAAAATCGCTTTTTCGTAAATATGCCCTTATTTTCTCATTAGTAAAGGATAAAAATGGTTATTGTGGGTTATCCCTAATAGATAGACATATACCATCCGCGGACTTTTTTGTAAACCTTTTTAAGGTGAACAATACCGTAGTACATTATTTTGATCTATCTCGTAGGGTTCAGCCAGCGTTTGCAATGTAAGCGCAAAAAAATGTGTTTATTTACGACCTTAAATTAAAAACCTATAAAATTATCAGTGTTTCTCTACTATATTATGCATGTATTATACATATAAACCTTCCTCTTGAATCAGTCTATCTAATAAAAAAAACCGCATCAAAATCCGTTGCGTAGTTTCAAAGATTTAAGCATACAAAGGGACATAGGGACAGAGAAAGCGACTTTGTTTTATACTATGTAGTGATTATTACCGCAAAGGCAATTAAAAGTATACCAATGATAAAAACTATAACATAACTTTTTGCGACTAGGGTAAAAATGGTCACTTGACTTGAGTGTTACGTAACGTTTAGAGAGGGGGAGGGGGGGAGGGGGGGTACAGAAAAACGTTACGGTGCGTTACAAGGGGGGAGGGGGGGGGGGTCAAAATCTTCAATAATTGCGTTACGTAATACTTGAACGCTCCCTAACACAATTTGCTATTTTCACTGTCAATTTACAATAACTATTTTGAAATTTAGTTTCACCTTAATTATTTTTTTGTTTTGCTTGAATGAGTTCCTTTTTTGTAGTACCGTTTTATAATTGATCACCTTTCTGAAATGTCAGAATTACGTCGACTTACTGTGTTTTCTCGAAAATGACCGACATGATAAATATATGTATGTATATTCTTTATGAGATAAAAACCGGATGATATAGAAATGAACTTACATTTATACTTGTTTTAATCAATTCTTATTGCTTTTTCTTTATATTTCCCGTTGGTCATTATTTATCTTTGAAGGACGGTCAACAGCACATCAAGTTAAACACCTGCAGTTCGATAATAGCACTTATGCCCCCGACACAAGAGTGGTACAAACTCCAAAGTGTATAGTCTGACGTGCTTTTGACTGTACTGTGGCAGCACATTGTGCTACCGTATCCGTCTAAATGTCCCTCTATGAAATAGGCCGCATGCACTGGCCACATACAATAAGATGACTTGCGTGCATGTCTGCCAACTGATCTTACATAACAAAAAACTGTATTTGCTTTGTGATTTGGTCTCAGGTATATTGTTACAACCCTATAAGGGAATATCCCCAAGGTTTGTGGGCCACGCTCCACTTCGGGTTTTATTTATAAATCTACCTGAACAGGTGGGCTTGTGTCCTGTCAACAACGTTTTTTTTACCGCCGCCCTGGGACAACGTGTTTTTGGCATGTTTTACAAACGCGCTACTTTCGTATAAAGGTTGTGACGCCTTAAAATACGAGTATAGCAAATACAAACATACATAATGACTTGAAGATTGTGTTGTATCCCAAATTATCCCTACGATAGGTATATAAAAATTTAAAAATGACTGTTCGTCCGTTACGCTCTCCCACTCAACCGATTTAGATAAAATTTAGTTAATTAGTATTCGTAGTTTACCCCATTTCAAAAGTAGGCTGTATCTTGTGGCTAACCATTTGTTAGCTGTAACTATAGTTTAGCTGTAAATATTGTTATCAATGCGTAATTTGTTGATTATTTGGGTTATGTATAAAAAAATGTTTAATATTCTAAGAAATTCTACCTTTTTGACCATTTGAATTAGTTTTCTAACGAGAAGTCATCGTAAGTAAACTTCACAAATCACTTAAATTGTCTTAACTTTGTCACCAGGAATGCTAAATTGTTATAATGACGCCATTAAGCTATAATTACAATTAACCAGTTCTGCAGAACGGTGGATTCAATTATGTAAATCGGTTTAATCGCAAATTTTAGATGCAAATTAACTGTTTCTGCGTGTGGACGTGCCGAATTGTAGAATAAGTGGTTACGGAAAGATCCTTGTTGATGAATTCCGTCTTACGCTGTAACATGTAAAATGGATTAATGCATGTTTATTTGTACCAAATATCTGAAGTCAAAAGATTGGAAAGTCATTTAATTTTGTAAATGTCATGACTGAAAAATCTCTATTACTAATATCATAAAGAGGAAAGATTTGTTAGTTTGTTTGTTTGCATTGAATAGGCTCCGAAACTACTAAACCGATTTGCGTAATTCTTTCACTGTTGGAAAGCTACACTATCCCCGGGTGACATAGGGTACTTTTGATCCCGGAAATGAGGGGAGAAGGGGGGGATAAGTAATAAAAGAAATTACGCGCCGCTGAAACCGCTGGCGGATGGCTAGTTATTTATAAAACTGAAAGAGAAAAATAATGACGAAAACGAGTTAATCAAGTTGTTGTTAAAAATGTTAGGTACAAATTAAGATTGAAAAAACTCAGTATAAGATTAGAAATAGACTCATTGAGTTACAATACGCTAGTAATTGTAGTTCAATGAATAGACTCGGCAATTTCTGGATCACAGTGAAGCATACCCTTATTAGACAAATACACTCATAGAATGAATTATATTTTCTAAACTATGCTCGATTTTGTTTCACCGTTGTATAAATGTTACATCTCTGAAGCAAGATATGTACATCGTTTGCCATTTACAAAGCAAAAATAAAATAAACAAACCATTAAATGCCAGCAATAAATGTTCTCAATCAGTTACTACAATCAACAATGGACGAAATACAAAAGAAGTTCATCAGTAATAAGTAGGTATTACTTATCAGTAAGATTTACGCTCACTTATTATATTGTAAAAATGCTTCGGGTCTTGCATTCGATAACTGTAATTACCTATACATATAAACATTTTATACAATGTCGAATACAATGATCTGATTCCACTGCAGGTGTAGGGCAAAGACCTCCATCATTTAAATACATAAGTCATCGTCAGCTTAATGCTGTAATATTGATATTATAGTGACTGCTATTGTGTTTCGTCTGGTTTTTGAGAGTGCCAGCCGGCAACGCATCAGCGATCCCTCTGGTGTTGCAGATGTCCATGGGCGGCGGTGATTGCTTGCCATCAGGCGACCCGCAAGCTCGTTTGCCGCCTCTTACATAAAATAAATTAATTAAATTAATTAAGTGGTACCTATACCTAGTGGTACACTTGCAAAATCCTTTTTTTTTTTTTTTTTTTTTTTTTTTCCGGAGGAGAATGCGTTTATGCACCATAACCGCAGGCTAGCTAGACCCACGGCCGTGTGTGGGACTCGAGACTAAAAAAGCGTCCACTACCCACTAAACTCCCCCGGTTTCCCCTTCACACCCGATTGGGACGAGCCGGTGTTAAGGGAAAATCGAAGGAGTTTAACAGAGCGGTTACTATTTCTTATCTCTTTCTTACAAACATTAAATTTTTTAAATTGATGTTAACTATTTTTTTTTTGTTTCAGGTATGTCAAATGCTTCGTATTGCGGCGCATTATAAGAACTTTAGGTATTGTACTATGACTTTTCAATTATTTGTAAAAATGCAACTACCAAACTCTCAAAGAGAGATTAGAATTCTATCTTGGGCTTTAAAGCGCAAAAGACGAGCTAGGTACTTACTCTAGGCCTCAGCCTCGAATTTCGCGGCAGCGGGAGCTACGACGCACGCGGGCGCACTGCGGTCATCGCTTGACGCGGGCCGTCAAGGGAGCGGTACGATGCTGTCAAGCGGTGATCCGCAGTGCGCCCGCGTGCGCTACCGCTCCCGCTCCCGCCCCGCTTTATTCTAGGATGGGTCTATGGGATTTTATACTAAACATCGCCGCTGCCGTCGCCGCGCAATTCTAGGCCGAGGCCATACGAGTATGTCGGTATTTTGTAAGAGAGGGGTTCACTATTCCATTTCGACAATCATCTCTTCGAATTACAATTCGTCGATGACAACTAGTCGATTATTTGTTTAAACGATGCGTTATTTACCCGAAAGTTGTTACGTCGATGGTTCATTTGAGGATTCAGGCGACTGGGACCACTATATAACTGGGACCGCGGTCCCAGTTGCCTGATTAGTTTTTATTTGTTTATTTTGTCAGGCGAGTGGGACCACCCGTAATTTTAACCACAAATCCATTGTTGAAATACAAGATTTAGTACAGTTAGCAGAAAAGGTGTCACAAATAAAACAAAGTTAATTTTTGCAAAGGTAAGTTAGATTTTGTATTACCTACATAAACAGTATAACAGTCTTAATTATGTATTAAAAATCACGTTGGCTCATATGCCTACTTAACTAGTAATTCTAAGTAAACATTCAACAGAAATCTCCTCAAAACAATAATATAAAAATCAGTATTAATGTCTCTTAACTTTATACACCATAAAGTAAGTACTCATTACTCATATTATATATTTATAATAAAGTCAGAAGATCCACATATCGTGGTGTAATATTTATTTGCAATGACAATCATCTCCTCATAACAATGTTACTTAGCAACCGAATGTCACTTTTATGAAAATCCATACTGACACATCGCCGTACCGGCTGTCTACTCTCCATCCGTCTTACGAATTTTCGATCTACTCTTTGGTGTTTATGGGCGCCTGGTACTTCAAATAGAAGTTTTGCATCACTTCGCTTTTATTTTACATGAATTTTATTCACCACGCTGCCATTTTAGGATGAAATATTCCGTGTGATTACTCTTCGGTACTTATGGGCGCCTGGTACTTCAAATAGAAGTTTTGCATCACTCGCTTTTATTTCCATGAAATTCTACTCCGTCATTAGATATTCCGTGTGACTTAAACTCTTTGGTGTTTTTGGGCGCCTATAACTTCGACGAGCATGGCGAATCAATCTTACTAATCTGTCGCGAGTTTAACATTTTTTCCCCATAAAAAAGTGTACAACGCCGCTAAAGAAGTTTTCACTTCAAAAATACTTGACCGTAATACTAAATAAAATAAAATCCTGAATTATAACTTGATTTTTCTGTTAACTGTACATTAAAGGAAATTAGGTATATGGTCCCAGTCGACCGATTCAAAAATGTTATCAGGTAACTGGGACCGCGGTCCCAGTTTTATTTGGTCCCAGTCGCCTGAATCCTCTTCATTTCATCGAATGTCTTTTAGTCGACGGTTTAAAAAGTGGTACTTGCACATTTCGACAGACAGACATGGGCCCTCTGCAGCATGGATATACCATACTAAAAGCTTGAATTGAAATGACATTAAGAGCACCTACTTTATTCTCAGTGTACGCTTTACTTTGTAAGCAATTAACTCCTTAATTCCAAACATCTGATGTTGTATACTGTAAACATCTTCTTACGTAAATATTCATGTTTCAAGTCATTAATTTTTCATACATATTCAGATTTAATCATCGCATATAAGTTCTGTCATGTTATCAGAAACATCCATATATAAGCATTATTTAATTACAGGCGCCCGTCATTGGATAAGTTGAGAATATAACACGAATGCATTACTTATTGTTGCAACACTGCAATTTTCAACAAGAAACTTAATAAACTTCATAATACCGGTTTTAAAGTTGAACATCGTTTGCTAGTCGGTGAAAGTTCTACTTCAAATATTAATATTGTTTAATTTATGGGGAAACATTGGTGTTCTCTCTACTTCATTTTATTTAGCATTAGAAAGAACGAACATTAGGTTTTTGCGTACGTGACTTTTTTAACCAAATATACCTATTTATAATTCAAAAACTGTAATTGACAATGTTTTTTAATTTATATTATTACTGTAAAATATTCCAATCAACAAGTAGACAAGTTAAACGAGAAAGGTTTTCCTAATTAATTAGTTAGATTAATTTGTATTTGAGGTAATAATAAAATTGTCACCTTGGTTTTTATCAAATTAATTTGTAACTGAATCATTTACAGCTATTGGTTTTCTTGCAAAATGGTTCTTATGAACTAGGTACTTAACTGATTTGTAAACTGAGTAACACAATAGGTGACTTTCTATCAAAATAAAACTATGGGCGTATGTTATTTTAAGAGTTTCCTATAGGAAATACTAATTCAATACTAGTTTATTATAAACACGAATTATATTTTATTTTTGCACTTTTATTATAATACTAGCGGCCCGGTACGTGATTCGCTACTTATAAAGTGAAATAACAAAAAATGTGATAAATCAAGAACCGCTCGACCGATTTTGTGCAGTCCGAACAAAGCCTAAACATTTGGTTTGGATCGGTGTGCACGTTCTTGAATTATAAAATTACAAAGAAAAGTGGCATTAATTTTTATATTTAGAGATATGTATGTATGTCACGTGAACTAAAACGCCGATCACCATTTTTCTTGCCAATTTACTGGTATAAAATTATTTTAAATTGTTCTCACGAAAAGCTTGAATGACCAACACGGAAGATATTCTCAAGTTCTCAATCAATATAAAATGCTAGAGCATGCAAGTGTCAAACAAAATCGAATTTTATCAAAACCTAAGATCCGATCAGTCTTATTATTCATCAGAGGACTGAACTCGCCTGACGCCTGACCCAGGTAGAATCTGGCAAACATTTGCCGAGAGATCCGTATAATTTATAAGGTTTAATTTTGGCGACGAGGAAGTTGGAACTAAATCGATTAGAGTCTTGAATAATGCATAAGTATTACTAGTTCGTGTTCGGAACTCATTTCGGAGCATGTAAATATTATCTTTGAAACGGTAAATAAATAGGAGAGGACGTTACATAATGAATAGTGTCGTAGTTCAGAATTAACAGATAGCTCGAAGATCAGAAGGGCATGTGTGGCAGCACATTAAGTAAAATGCCTCTTTTCTTAGTAAAATATTCTCAATAGTTACACCCTTGTGGTGAACCTCTCTGTTTACTATATCTATAGATCTACATTAATAAATACGAATCGACCATATTACATAAACGTGTTTTTAAACAATCTTTAAAAAAGCGGAGATATTATTTTTAATGCTTCTAAGATACGTCTATTATATAGACGGCTTGCCATCAGGCATCCTAAAGCTCGATTGCTGTTTTCGTTATGAAAAAAATAAGAAAAAAGTGACTATCATGTAATAAAATAAGTTGTTAAACTTCTCAGTACAGACGGCGACGCGGCGTAGACGCGTGTCACCCGAGAGCCCGTCTCGGCGGGATAAAATTAGGTCATACGGTCGCGACTGTCATATCGATTTTGCCATCTTACGCAAACCATTCACGATTCGTCCGTTTGTAGTTTAGATCTGGCGGGCTTTCGTAGCTTTGTTTATTAATGTTATGACTACCCCTACCCTCTGTTTTTCCCCCTGTGTTCTCCCTGTATCACGTGTATTTTTTGGTACATACAAAAATCTTATTTTTTTTTAAATATTTATAGAATACAGACATAAGAATCGTCAAATTTGGTTAAAAAAAATAAAGACTACAACAATAACGTTTATGTACGCCGCTTTTCGGTAGAGAATCGCGCGTTTGGCGAAAAAATAAATACGCGTGATATATTACTACACCCCTCCCCCCTTGTGATATTTCGCGATTTCTTATGGACCCCTCCCTCCCCCCTTTAGAGCCTGATGTGATTGATGGACGGCCCCTTATTGGAGAAAGTTTAGTTACGACGAATTATTTTTTCATTATTAATTAGATAAGTTAAAAATCATGTCAATTATACGTATCTATTTTTATGATCATTTTCTGCCGTCTCGTCTACTGTAGAGGCCTATGTATATTTTGCTAACATTATTATACCAGTGAATATTTATTAATCAGAATTAAAAACAAGAAATCATTTCTTTGAACAACGCTGTGTAGGTACAATTGGATTAGAATTAGTAAGACAATGATTGGAGGTTAGCAATCCAATTACTATTGCAGTCCATGCAACAAGCATTGTGTGTATGCATCTTACACACAGTGTTTTAATTATTGCGTTTCTCGTAATTGCTTGGTACAATCGATTGCCTAGTAAATACTAATACTAATATTATAAAAATACGAAACTAGCTCTGTATGTCAGTTAAGCTTTTACGCCTATACTTCTGAATCGGTTTCAATGTTGAAACAGACAAAAACTAGAGCTTGGAAAAAGACATAGCCTACATACTATTTCTGTCATAATGACAGGAATAGAAGTATTATTTTTTGTCTTTTGAGTTTTAACGAATAGTAGGATCGACGTGATTTTTGCTTTGATTGCAAAATAAATATTTTGACTTTGACTTTTTGGTATGAGGATAGTTTGGGGGCTGGAGAGTGTCATAGGCTAATAATATTTCATAATGCTATATGTAAAAAAATTAAACATTTTCCTATATAGGACCCAGTATCCCATTTCATAATGATTTCATAATTCAATTCAATGGGTGCATAAGATGCTGGGTCGTAATACAGGTTCGTACCCTTTGTCCCCTTTGCTTGCTTTGCTTTTACGCACCGGCCCGGCGTCCCTGACAAAACGGACGCCGGACCCTCCCGGCTGAAGCCAGGGGTCACTCAGGAGACGGAAGTTTGGCCTGAGCGGTTTGTCGGACTCGTACATCGGCCCTACCCTACCGACTAAACCCTGACGATGACCCTCTCAGCGCAGTGAGGGGGAAACGAGAACCCCCATACGGAGATAACGCCAAGGAACCCCCTCTCGCGCGAGCCGCTGCGGCCCGCCTCGGGCACGTCCTTGCGCCCTGCGCCGCCGATGTGCGGCGCATTACGAACCACACGGGCCATGGTGTGGCCGTCTTCTCTGAACCCGTTGCCGGGGCGGCACGCGGAACTTCCCGCGCCGCCCCCGGGTTCGAAGGCCCCTTTCAGTCGCCTCTTACGACAGGCAGGGGATACCTCGGCGGTATTCTTAGGCCCCCAACCGAAGGGCACGTCCCCACTAGGCTTGGCCCAACCAGTGGCGACAGGGAATTTAGTACGCAGCCTCAAAATTTATACTTACGAGTGGTACTTTGCTTTCTTAGGAATTGAACCCTTAAGCAAGGTCATTATTTGTTTCCATTTAACCTACGATGCGTGGTTTCAAACTAACTTGGCAAATGTTTAACTGCAGCTATTATATTTGATAACTAGTTAAATTGTATTTGTATTTCTCAAGGTAACATTTAATTGGTACATGTTATGGGCTATAATTGTTGTTTCGTAAGTGTAAAACATATTGAAAACCTTTAAAAACGTAGGAGATAAATGGTATGGTGTGATTGTTTGGATATTTGGCTCGGGTCAATGATCACCGTTAATCAAGCAAGCTTAAGCCAAAAGGACCCATCATTTTTATTTTTTGCGGAGGAGAATTCGTTTATGGCTAGACCTGCGACCGTGAGTGGGACTCGGGACTATACCCTACTACCCACTAAACCCCCCCGATTGGCCTTTTCACCTGATTGGGGCGGGCCATCAATAAAAAAAGACCCATTTTGGTGACGAGGACTTGATTTCCATTTTTTTGTACGCCAAAGGCGGCGAACGAGCCAGCGGGTCGCCTGATGGTAAGCAATCACCGCCGCCCATGGACATCTGCAACAACAGAGGGATCGCTGATGCGTGGGGGGGTGTGGGCCTCCGGCACTCTCACAAACCAGACGAAACACAATAGTAGTCACCATTATTTCACGCTGGTGTTATGTGAGAGGGTGGTACTCGTACTTCCCCAGACGAGCCGGCCAATTCGTACTGTAAAACAGCAGGCTCTACCACTACTATACCATGATTGCAGCTTTGCCTTGCATTGGTACTTTAAACAGGATGATACTTTTAGATATCAATATCGGAAAGAGAAACTCGCAAATCCACTAAGATTTTATGTGTTACGAGCGCAATTATATTATTACTTACTGACCGGGTTACGTCCTTAGTAACTTTCTAACTGTTGCGAGATCCGAAACGACTGAATGATGCAATGTAGTATTTTGGAACATAACACCTGTTAAAAGTAACTGCGCTAAATACTAGATATTCCGTGGGTCGAACTGTTATGACAATGTTCTGGTTTGCTAATAATAATATACTTTGGGAATTTGATAGTTATCAAGTAAAGATTTACTACATTATTTATCGATTTAGACAGATGTCTAAGGATAATGCAGAGGCGTGTAGTGCTTAAGTAGGTCTTATGATTTGTAGTGTTCTGCACTAGCTTTTTAACACATTTTCTCACGTGCAAGAGTAGACATAATTGTACGTAAGTTAGTTCAATTATATCCCAATTCATCGTCTATTTTACTCCAAATTCAATTTGGGCTGATTTTATTCCGAGGCCTTCAGAGATTTTATATGCTAATTAAATAGACATCACAGAAAGGTACGCAGCCCACCTGATGGTAGGCCACCAATGCAGCTAATCTATTGATCTCAAATATCTCGATATGCGGCATTGCACCAAAATCGGGTCTGTGATTAAGGCGGGAAACCGTAACAGACAGTGACCCAACGACCCATGGCCAATTGGCCATACCAACCTCTCGGCCGAATCTTGAGAGATGCGCGCGGATATTGCGTGTGCTAGGCACTCTGCACTCAACCGCGCCGCAATTCTTAACTCTCTACAAGTTATTTACTCTTCGTCCGTTGTCCCTAGTGAGCATCATTCTCCCCCTTCTGGGGCTGCACTTGCTGGCGCCGGGCAGCTCGAGCGGTTCCGGATCTTGTGCCAGCCGTGCGCGAATTCCCGCAGCGTAACAGACAGACAGGCAGTAACTCTGACGTCTATCGCATTTATAATATTAGGTAGTATGGTCTTTTCTTATACATATTATAAAATGTGAAATATTATCTGACTACGCCAATCAAGAATCATCAAATGATAATGTATCTAAGAGAACTAAACAAAAAAATAAACCGCAGCAATAAAGTAAAATTTAATTTGACCTATAGTTATTATAAATGATCTCGCCTCCATTGCCTAACGCGCAATATTATTGATTGCATATTGAATATCGAGTGATCTGTGCCCTGGGTAGCTTTCTAGCTTTGAGACTTGAATCAGTATTTCGCAATCGAGACGTAACGTGATATTTTAAATGCTCTCTGTTCGCGTGCTATGAGTTTTCACTAGATGTTGCGATATTCAAGTGATTGTGCTAATTATGTCATTGGTACTTGTGCTCTAGTTATTTAGTCAGAAAGCTAACTAGTTAGGTGTGCCGCTAATGTCGTCTAAAATCGTCGAGTAAATACGTATTTTAAGTTTTAAATCTAGTTTTCCGTAGGCCATGACGGTTCAATAACCGAGTTTCAATGAACTCGAATACTCGACGTAGTAACGTCCGAAGAATTTTATTTATTCAAATTTCGTTTATTATTTCTAAAAATAAAACATTTTCTGTGACTGATAATAATAGAAAGTTAATCCTATCTGAAATATGTAAAAGTAACATAAAAGTATGCACTGCGTGACATAACATCCCCGTAATTCTTGGTTTCATGTAAAAGAAAAATTAAAATCAAACATAATCAAGTACCCAATTAATTGTCTTACACTCTTAACAAAAAGTTTCTAAACACTTTTCACTGTAAGTTCTAATTTCTTCGCCTCATTTCTTGCACATTTTCTCTCAGCAAATCGATTAATTGCCACACTTGCATGTCGCAAAGCGATATTTTGGCGGAGAGGAGCGCACCTCCGCTCCGTACGTGTTAAAAGTAACTGCGCTAAATACGCGCGTCACGTAACTAGGGTTGGAACTTTTTAATGGAATAATAGTCTGGACTCATGTACAATTACGAGGTTTAACGTTGTTATCATGGTGTCAAGAGTTTTCTGAACAGCTTTTTCCTGAGTAATTTAGCGAATGCCTTGATGACCATTTTTTTAGTGACTCTGATGATTATGGATGCTGGGTCCATCCTACACAAGAATTATTTTGAGGTGTTTGAATTTAATAATTTGATTTAATCTTTTAGTTAACTAATAACCCGATGTACTGACAACTAAAAGCTAAAAAGCACTGAACTTTAATTAAAGAGCCCCATTTTTCATTTTGATGTAATGTATGGTCAAGGGCACATCACGGTAAACACTTGCAGTTCCATACTAGCACTTAAGCCCCCAACACAAGAGTGGTACGGTCAACAGCACGTCACGGTAAACACTTGCAGTTCGATAATAGCACTTATGTATGCCCCCGACATAAGAGCGGTACAAAGTCCTGTTACGTCTGACGTGCTTTTGACTGGACAAAAAACAGACTTTCTGACCCACTTTTTTGAAAAAGAAATTAGGCGAACACATTCTACAAGACTAAAGTAAGTTCAATTATTAATAGCCGATTCTGTCAGTATGAATCCAAACCGTAATGCAAACATCCTCCATGTTTTTTATTAGAAAAACATAATATGTTGACAACCTTGCGGGACGGCGCTTGAAATCGCAGTAATTGGGTCACAGCGGGTAGCAACGTAGGTCGTCGGGTGGAACGCCCGTAGCCAGGTTCAAGCTTATTATAGACTGACCGGCCGAAACTAGTAATGATCTACTTACTAATCGATAATCATGAATCATGTGTATTTGACCGCCTCCGTGGAAGAGTGGCTAAGCCGCTTGGGTGTAAAACCTGGAGGTCGTGGGTTCGATTCCCACGTTGAGTTTGGTTAGGATTAGGACTTTTTCAGAGTCCGACTGGCTAGCTACCATCCCCGCAGGTTAAATTTGTCGTCATAACAGTTAGGGCTGTTTTCCGGCAGTGTCAATGTGGGAGCCGGTACACTTAAAATAAAAGGCCTGAAAAACAGATGAAAAACATCACTTTCCATCACCAGTCCATCCATTCCATCCAGCGTGAAATAATAGTGACTACTATTGTGTTTCGTCTGGTTTGTGAGAGTGCCGGAGACCCACACCCCCATACCCCCATAGGCTGGCAACGCATCAGCGATCCCTCTGGTGTTGCAGGCAGAGATCAGGCGACGTCGGCTTGTTTGCCGCCTCTGACATAAAAAAAAAATGGTGAAACAAGTTCGTTTGACTCATTTATTATAAACATAAAACAACGTACTTCGGATCAGCTTTAAGTAATTGTCTGCTGATATTAAATTATTTCTAAAACATTTTGTTAGTAAAACCGGCTTATTTATTTATTGTGGCGGAAATGTTATTTTATGTTATTGATCAACTGTTATAAACAAATAATTATCTCTTACCGTTTATTTACTTTTCCATTACGGCTGGCTTTGGATTTTAATATTATTGTTTTTTCCTTGTTGATTACTGTGTTGACTCTGGTTAATTGAATAGCAAATAATACGCAACTTATAGAAGTAATTGTTGACTTATTGTTGATTTTTTAATTTTTATTAACTCTAAACCAAACGTAACAAATAATTTTCTGCTGTTTAAATCTAATATTAGTTATTAGATTTAACATAATAACATACACAATTGGTTTGGTTGTTTTTAAAACTTAAAAAAAGGTTCGTTGGTTTGCCACTTACAA
Source organism: Mecyna flavalis (assembly GCA_949319885.1). Classification (NCBI taxonomy): domain Eukaryota; kingdom Metazoa; phylum Arthropoda; class Insecta; order Lepidoptera; family Crambidae; genus Mecyna; species Mecyna flavalis. The sequence goes on along the minus strand of OX439419.1, from coordinate 5,880,066 downwards.
GTCTTACAACGTTATTATAGAAAAATATAGATAAAACCACGTCATGTCGTGTTCAGAATGTTGTTTACTAAAACCGGTGAACAATAATTAATAAACTAGGTTCCATATAAGGAACACAATAGTTCCAATTCGTGACCATACCTTACGGAGGCTATGTAAAATTAAAGTGTAACAGTCTTTAATGCGATCGAATCGTAAGTTCATGGTATACACCTTGACCTTATGTTGTGAACTTCACGCAGTGTAAAAAGACAGCGGTTAAGTGGGAGTACTGTAGATTGTTGATTTTTTGTTTTTACTGTGTCTTACTTTACAATCGAGACAATGCATTTTATTTAATATCCTACTGCAGGGCATAGGCCTACATCGTTGAAATCAAGGCACTGTTATTAAACAAGGCGTTCTTTTAGGTATTTAAATATGATTATTTGTATATTATGTACTAGCCTTCCGCCCGCGGTTTCACCCTCGCGTAATTTCTTTTTTCAAATATCCCCCCCTTTCCCCCACGTTCCCGGGATCAAAAGTACCCTATGTTCCGGGGATAGTGTAGTTTCCAGCAGTCAAAAAATTATTCTAATCGGTTCAGTAGTTTCTGAGCCTATTCAATACAAACAAACAAACAATCAAATCTTTCCTCTTTATAATATTACTTCTAGTATAGATATACCATTGTGTATTATTTATGAAAATTGTTATTCTTAACCCTATGATTTAAGACAAAATTTAAATAAACTAATAACCTCATTTTGTTCAAAGACCATAAAAGTTATTACGTAAGTAAGGCGTTTTACAAGCCATGACCTAATATTCTGTTAAATTTCATTGTCCAATTTTTTTACAGTTTGTGTTGGTAGCTAAAACTGGCCATGGATTAAGCAAAAAGTAAATCAAACGAAGTTACAAAAAACTTAAGTTTAAGTTGGCTAGACGGCGCTGTGTGAATAAATGTTGGGATTTATCTACTAGTGGATATCACAGCACAGAGGCTGGTCCTTTTGGAAGGCGTACGTGGGGATACAGATCCAACACGCAGAGGCCCCTTTTAGACACAATTATCTAAAGTGGGATACGTACACCCAGCGGGTACTGTCTCTGACTTGTACCATGGAAAAGATACAGCCAAAGACAGCACCGGCTAAGTGCAGGGACTATTGCAGAGAGTAGGGAAACTAATGCAGGTCTATGGTGAGGTAAGTTGCTGGACTGGTTGCCGGGATATATATTATAAATGTTTGTCTTGAGCTGGATTTGAACCTACGTCTTATAGCACTTAGTGTAGGGTCACTAAAGTCGCCATCAAGCCAGTCAATGATGATGGAAAGATCAAAGCAAGAACTGAGTGTAGTTAAACTTTTATTTCAACATACATCGTTTAAAACGTCCATATTTTTGCCAAAGCACTAAAACAATGACTCAGGGTTGGTACAGTCTGCAAGATATATACGCAATTACTGTCTTGACTCACTGCCATAAGGTTTATAGTTGGATAACATCGTGAAACGTCGCTTTAGACTTTTGCCAAGTATAGCGCTTTTAAATCATACTCTGTAAATTGTAATTTTATTGTCAATACACTTTACTGTTTATGATATAAGGGTCTTTAAAAATAATGGTCTGATCGGGAAAACTGTCAGCCATATTATTGGAAACTAGCTTGTGCCCACGACATCGCCATCGTAAAGAGCATTTTACAGAAAGTCTTTATTATGGCCCAAGATGTGAAAATATTTATGGGTGTATATTAAATATTTCGAAGCACATAATACTTACTTACTTACCGATGGCTCAGCGACCCGAAGTGTGTTTTGGCGCGCCAGTCACCAACATGCAATCCTTTCTAGATTATAAATGTTTTTATTCTTAAGAAAGAAGAAAGAAGCATCACCAATACGGACCAATACAGAGCGATTTTAGTCGATTGACAATTTTAAAACATTATTTATACTAACGAAACAAGAAAAACCTTGGCGACTGGAAACCTAGTTGCATCTGTTCTCATAGTATGTGGGGCTTCCCCTTTGCTTACCACCAGGCATATTACAGAAAATAAGTCCTGTAAAAAGCCTAATAACCATTTCTAATTAGATTTTTTATATACTCTTTCATTTTAACGTTGATATTGTGCGTTTTAGTTTTGTTTCATTTTTATTTCTAGGACTTGCCTATTTATTTCGTGTCTGACTGTACGCCTCCAGACAGCGAGCGTGGAGAGGTCTCCAACTCTCCAGCCTTTGAAAGTTGTGAAGAGAGCCAATTGCAGCGGCTAACCGCGCTAGATGACTCTACTTATGTTGTAGCGTTTGGCAACAAACATTCTTAGTGCTCAACTTGCCCCATACCCTTGCTCAACTTACCTCGCCTATAGGGTACATTGAGCATACTTGACTTTCTGCATTTAAACAGCTGTAGCACTTAAATTCGACTTAATACAAAAAATATTACTATGGACACTTTTGCTAAGGGATAAATTACTAATCCATCAAGCCGCATAACAACTCATTGGGACTTATTATCGAGAAGCTATATCCGCTCAAGTGAAAAATTGCTCAACTAGCCCCGCCCTACCCTACAAATCCTGAAACTAGAATATCTTATTACGGAAAGCACATGAGATTAAATTATTAAAAATCTCATTTGCTCATTGTCTTGCATGAGGCAAGAGCACCTTGCATTTTGCATCTTGCGTGTCGAACAATAACCGTGTCACACCGTACGCTTCAGACAGCGAGTGTGGAGAGGTCTCCAACTCCAGCCTTTGAAAGTTGTGAAGTGAGCCAATTGCAGCGGCTAACCGCGCTTGATGACTCTACTTATGTTTGGCAACAAACATTCTTAGTGCTCAACTTGCCCCATACCCTTGCTCAACTTACCTCGCCTATAGGGTACATTGAGCATACTTGACTTTCTGCATTTAAACAGCTGTAGCACTTAAATTCGACTTAATACAAAAAATATTACTATGGACACTTACTAAGGGACAAATTTCTAATCCATCAAGCCGCATAACAACTCATTGAGACCTATTATTGAGGAGCTATATCCGCTCAAGTGAAAAATTGCTCAACTAGCCCCGCCCTACCTTACAAATCCTGAAACTAGAAGATCTTATAACGGAAAGCACATGCGATTAAATTTTATTAAACTGAGTATACAAGAACCTTGCATTATTCGTGTCTTGCATGAGGCAAGAGCACCTTGCATTTTGCATCTTGCGTGTCGAACAATAACCGTGTCACACCGTACGCTTCAGACAGCGAGCGTGGAGTCTCCAGTTCTCCAGCCTTTGAAAGTCGTGAAGAGAGCCAATTGCAGCGGCTAACCGCGGTCGATGCCTCTACTTATGTTGTAGCGTTTGACATCAAAGGAATAATAGATCTCGAACTAGAAGAACTTATAACGAATAGCACATGAGATCGAGCACTCAGTTCATTGATCTCAGCGTACATGAACCTTGCTTCTTTCGTATTTTGCATGAGATAGTAATAATAAATAAATAAATATCTCTGGACATTATTCGCACATCGCCATCTAGCCCCAAACTAAGCATTAGCTGGTGCTATGGGCGCCAGACAAACACAGAAACAAACACAAAACAGATAGTTATTATTATGCATTTCTTTTGGAGAGCAAACTTTGTCTTTATTTCCCTATACTAGCGGTCGCCTCCCTGGTTTTACCCGCGCTCAATTATCGGCCTATAGGGGTTTGGGGGTGATGAGCCTCAGCCACTCACAAACCAGACGAAACACAGTAGTAGTCACTATTATTTCACGCTGGTGTTATGTGAAAGGGTATTACTTCCCCGGACAAGCCAGCCCATTCGTACTAATACAGCATGGCTCTACCACTAAACTCTCAAACTCTCTAAAACTACTACTGCATTATTACAAAGGTCTATAACTTACGACTTAGACAATATAGGTCTAGGTAGTTTAAACCGCAGGCTAATGAGAGTAATGGAGGCAGGATATATTGTTTAATATCGAGGCAGCCGCGGGATGACCTAATTCAGGGATTAAAACGGAAAATTGTGGAGGTAACCCGATTGTGGTAACTTTGTTACCGAACTTGGGGGAACTAAACTTATTAGGTACTTAGTGTTTGTTGGGCTGCGAGGGAACTCTAGACTGTCAGGTGTTAGGTAACAGTTTTGTATACATCGAATTGTTGCTACCTACTAAGGCCTCGGCCTCGAATATCGCGGCAGCGGGAGCAGCGAGATGTGTATGGAATCCGATAGACCCGTTCTCGAACACAGCGGGACTGCAGCGGGAGCAGCGGCGCATGCAGGCGCACTGCGGATCACCGCTTGACAGCATCGTACCGCTCTTGACGGCCCGCGTCAAGCGGTGACCGCAGTGCGCCACCGCTCCCGCTGCCGCGAAATTCGAGGCCGAGGCAAAAGTCTGAGGGGAAAAGCAAGTTAAGTGGCAACATGGGTTATAGAATGTAAAAAGACGAATACCTAACTATCTGAGCTTACAGTCGATCGCAAAAGTAGCTGTTCTGCTACTAAGGCATTTTAATAACGTCAACAACCGCGGCAGCTCAATTTGCGTCTGCGAGACATAACAAATTCCTCATATTTCAATTGGCTTATTCCACAAATCCCCTTAGAAGATCCCCTTCGCAGGGGATTTGTAGACTTTTTGTCCAGAAATCCCCTTCGTATTGGTCTAAGGGGATTTCGAGACTAAAAGTCTACAAATCCCCTTAAACAATATTGAAACTTAGTTTTTTTTAAAATTAAATACAGTTTGTTTCATAATCACATTCTTTATTATTTTGGAACATAATGTACGAGTAATAAATCAAAACAGAATAAACACCTTCAATAATTTTCATCATTATTAAGAAGTTTCATATAACTTAAATTTCTTATAATAATATTCCTACTTGCAATAATTAAAGCATGACACAGATAATCATATTTTCACATTAATCACAGAATGTTTGTACAATAATGATATACCTAGCTCCTTAATACTCGCAATAATTAAAACATCACAGATAATCATATTTTCACATTAATCACGATTGTTTATTTACTTTAGAATTAGTTATGTACCTATAATCGCCATAAGGCCCATGAGTGAGAGGGAGCGCGGTATATGCTTCGCTATGCTCGCACGTTTTATTGGCCTGCGTGCAGCGAGACATTGCGTTTACTATAGTGGCACCACGAATGGATACAGAAATATCCACCTAAAGGCTATAATAATAAGATCCATACTCCTGTACAATACACATTTTGTCGGCTTATCTGGTTCTCGAAGGGTTTTTGTCCATTCTTCTATGATTCCTGGAACTAGCTGGGGAAGAGTTTACAAATACAATTTGCAATTTTTATCAGTTAGTTCAGTTAGTTGTAACATGTCAGTGAGTCAAGTGCGCTGCGATTTTTAATCTTTAATATGGCTGGTAGTTCAAGTGGTGCTGGTGGTGAACTGGAGTACATTAAGAAAAATAAATCTACGGTACTTTTACACGCTGGACATCAGTACTGTGTAAAAACCAGGAACAAAAATAATTCTATTCTTTGGGAATGCACACACCGAAAGAAATCTAAATGCACTGGATCCATAACTATTCAAGTAAGTCAAAAAATTGTTTTTTAAATATTACAGGTAAATGACTGAAAGCTAATGAGATGAACATAAAATACACGGTGAGATTGTGTAGTGTTTGTGAAAGTCATAGCACACTATGTGTATCTTATGATTCTTTAAAACAACTTTCTTCTTTTTTGAAAATGCCACTAATGCATTACACTGGTTTACAAAATTCAACGTTTTGTCTGTTGCCGTGGATTTAATGGTTGAAAACATTCACTTAGGTTTAGTTTATGTTAAATCAAGCGTAAAATATTTTTTTGCAGGTCCAGTTTTTCTGTTATTGATTTTTAATATTTCTATGCATATATTAGTCGATAACGTGCGTATTTGACTGTTTTTATCTAAATATTATGTTGTTTCTGAGATACAAGTAACAAATATGATTAACTTTAAACATTCTCAATCTGTTTTGTTACTTTGACGGACAATTTTTTTAAAAGTTGTATCAATATTATGTTTCAAAATACCAATTTTAAATATTTTGGAATGCGCTTGGAAAATAACAAATTTTGGGCATCTGATTGCGTTTGTAAATCGTGGATTAAATATTTAGGGTTAAAGGAAAGTAGAAATAAAGGTTCTTTTATATTTAAAACACCAGATATTTGGAATGAACAAAAAAATCATCTTGACTGCTGTTACCTTGGTAGCGCTACGTTCATGCTACGACTGTGACGGCTTAAATCACTAGAAATCGAGGTAAATGCCAGAACCCAAGTACGACATGACGTGTAAATGATGACGTGCCCAAAAATATAGCTGGACTCTTAGAACAAAGTCAGTAAAGGACTAAGCACATCCCCCATTGATTCTGATTTCTAAAGTCTGTCAGGTGAGCCAAAATGCTTTACACAAAATAATTTGAATGGTTTTTAAGAACATTTGAATATTTCTAAACAAGCTTCAGAATTATTGGCATCGATTACAAAGAAAAAATTAGTTTTCTCCAAGAACTAGAATAACGTTTTATCGCGCGAGTAAAAAATAATTTCGTAGTTATTTTTCGAACCATCTTTACATTTAAAAGACATGGGATGCAAATGAGCCTAGAATTTCAATTCCTCTATGGTCACCTGGACAGAATTCCGAAAAATTGAGGAAATATGAGCGACGAGCAGGGAGAGCATATGCGTCAGGATTTACGTGTCATGAGGAACGTTATCTGGGCTATAAATACGATGTCTGACTATTGCTGGTCTCTGATACGCCTTGTTCAAAGTCTTCACAATTAAAGAAGACATTTAAAGCCAAATTTTTGTTGAACTTAACGAATAACAAAGTTTAGAAAAAAAATTATTTGGCAGATACACGCTTTTTTCTGCTGGGAACGCATGTAGCTGAATCTCAAAAACTAGACCTGATAAAAAAAAACCACTAATAGTTTTGAATATAGTATAACACCAGTAGTCAACAACAGCTTAAAAAATTCCGGCAACAAATGTACTGTAAACTAGTGTTATCAAAAAAGAAGAAAGTTGTTTTTTTAATAACTTACTGTATCTATAAACTGTATGAGAAGGAATTATTTAAAAGAAAAGAGTGAATTGAATTACAAAAAACAAGATTTTTAACGTGTTCATATAATGACGCGCCCATTCGGAGCAGAATATAAGTATACGATAATTATCATCGCTGCATTCCCAAAGAATAGAATTATTTTTGTTCCTTGTTTTTACACAGTACTGATGTCCAGCGTGTAAAAGTACCGTAGATTTATTTTTCTTAATGTACTCCAGTTCACCACCAGCACCACTTGAACTACCAGCCATATTAAAGATTAAAAATCGCAGCGCACTTGACTCACTGACATGTTACAACTAACTGAACTAACTGATAAAAATTGCAAATTGTATTTGTAAACTCTTCCCCAGCTAATTCCAGGAATCATAGAAGAATGGACAAAAACCCTTCGAGAACCAGATAAGCCGACAAAATGTGTATTGTACAGGAGTATGGATCTTATTATTATAGCCTTTAGGTGGATATTTCTGTATCCATTCGTGGTGCCACTATAGTAAACGCAATGTCTCGCTGCACGCAGGCCAATAAAACGTGCGAGCATAGCGAAGCATATACCGCGCTCCCTCTCACTCATGGGCCTTATGGCGATTATAGGTACATAACCAATTCTAAAGTAAATAAACAATCGTGATTAATGTGAAAATATGATTATCTGTGATGTTTTAATTATTACAAGTATTAAGGAGCTAGGTATATCATTATTGTACAAACATTCTGTGATTAATGTGAAAATATGATTATCTGTGTCATGCTTTAATTATTGCAAGTAGGAATATTATTATAAGAAATTTAAGTTATATGAAACTTCTTAATAATGATGAAAATTATTGAAGGTGTTTATTCTGTTTTGATTTATTACTCGTACATTATGTTCCAAAATAATAAAGAATGTGATTATGAAACAAACTGTATTTAATTAAAAAAAAAACTAAGTTTCAATATTGTTTAAGGGGATTTGTAGACTTTTAGTCTCGAAATCCCCTTAGACCAATACGAAGGGGATTTCTGGACAAAAAGTCTACAAATCCCCTGCGAAGGGGATCTTCTAAGGGGATTTGTGGAATAAGCCTTTCAATTAACAGTTAACAAAGTTTGACAATGTTTTGTCAATTGGAATTAGCGTCTAGTTTTGACTGATTCTTAGTACTCGATCTGGGTCAATTAGGCTAAAGCGGCACGGCATAGTTATTGACTGGACTACTTACGGTTAATTGCTAGCGACCACACTATATGGGCCAATGTGACGACAATTACGCTTAGGAAAATGGAGTTCATACATAAACATTTACGTTACAGTAGAATAGTGTTTATTGCTCTCTTTATAGATTATTGAGAGAAAGTAGTAGTAATTAATCCATCAATAATAAACACCAAATTGTCTAAAAAATATTATTTTAGTTAATAATATCAATAACATCTTCGAATTTGGTCGAAGAAAGTTATAAACGATGAAATAGCTGAACGTTACCTAATGATAAGATATATCAGATTACGCCGATAACATTTTAGTGTAAATGAACAAATCATAAATATTATGAAAAATAGTTCGTCTGTCCTTTTCTCAATAAACAATATTAAGAGGGAAATACCTACAACCAAAAAAATATATTTATATAGTGAGTCCATCACGATCTTTTCGTTCATAAACTACAATTGAATCACTTGAAACCAAATGCTCTTATGAACCTTTGAACCGAAAATAAAAGAAGTTGAACTGCAATAAAGGCGTGTGCACACGAAGTTTCGCCTGAGTAAAGCCAGTTACGCACGAGCATCGCACTTGTCAAAGTGCGTCATAGCGAGTCTCGTAAGTAGGGCACAGACTGGTCGGGAGCTAGGGACCGATCGATTGCGACACGCAATCGAGATATCGAGAGGTTGTTGCACTCCCCGTGTTTGCTTTTAACTTTTTTTTAACAAACTGGCCACCGGAAATTTCTAAACAGGTCCCGGTTTTAATAATTTAAATGCTTCCGATACGCACGAATATTTATCAGATTTTTTCTCGAATCGATTTGTTTGAGAACAGATTAGATGAAAATAGTGTACTAAGTATAGTCCAGACTTTTCAAGTTGATTGTAAGTTCTTGGGAAGGCATCTAGTTTTTTCGTGTCATATTATTGTCGCAAGCGCAGGAGTGCAATTATGTGCACTTGTGAATGCACCATGTTATATCCTTCTTTTGGAGGAGAATGTTTGGCACTAAGCGAGGTTTGCTGCTGTGTGTGGGACTCGAGCGAGACTAAAGCGACCCGCTACCCAATAGACTCCCCGGTTTTCCCTTCACACCCGAAGAAGACAAGCTAGTGCCTGCTTTGTGGCGATTGACCCACCAATCCCTAGGACAATAATAAAACATGCGTAATTGATTAAAGTTGGTCACTTGCCTTACGCACCCCTGCACCAACCCGCACTAAGCCAGCGTGGTGGAGTAGGTATCGCCCACACTATCTCACAATTGAGGCCTGCGTCCCAGCAGTGGGAACGTATATAGGCTGATGATGATGATGGCTTGATGAATAACCACCAGAATTGGCCACTTTTAACCCTCAGCTACCTACCCCTTATTTCGGTCACGTAACTACCTACCTAGAGTACCTCAGACTCCAATATTTAATGGCTCTCAAAAATATAAATGTGGCATTGAAGAGTTAATGAATGTAAAATATATTATTTTTATAGTCTTTTATTTATGAAAATAATCATAACATACTAAGAAAACCAATATATTTAACAAAAAAGCTTAAATCTTTCATAGACTTGAAAAAACACTTAAAAATATCTTCTTAGGATATGAGATCCATTATAAAAAAATAAACATGCAATAGTGACTTTTCTTCATTAATTTATAAAAATCTATTAATCTACTAACAAGTCTGAACATAAATAATAATTAAAAAACCAAAAATTAAACAAAATTGCAAGCCCAAGACTTTACCAATTATCACGGCAGAAACCACATATATTTTGTGAGCGTTCTAGGCAAATAGGCTATTTTCAAATGCAACAAAAGTATTAGGTTTTGCGTTTCTTTAAAGGTTTACAAAGAGAGCAGTATTTGCGAATTGCCAGCCTTTATTGCTGTTCAGAACTACTTCCCGCAGCACCAGGAAGTGTCTCTGAGTCCAGTTGTAGCACTCGGCGAAGAGAAAGTTTTATGTCCCGCGAATTTGTCATCAATTTTTACATCCACATCACTATATTTCGCATTTTGTATGTCATCTTCACAAAGAAGTTCTTCCTCCAACCAGCGCTCAATAATTTCATCATTAGATGCCATTTTTCGCTAAACCATATTGTTACAAAAAATCACATAAGTACCTACCCGGAGTCTCACAGACTCCAAAAAAAGTTTAATACTTACCAGGGAGCAAGCGCGCGCACGTATTTACGTCGACGAGCGCAGACGCGGCTCTGCGGGGTGAGGGCAGAAGGTACAGGGACACTTGACAACTAAGGACGCGTATGCGACTAGTTATGACCAAAAACAATTTCATCAGAGTCTGAGAGACTCCGGGTAGGTGGTTAAGGGTTAAACTCGGTTTAAGAAAAAATATTATTTAGTTAATAATATCAATAATATCTTCGAATTTGGTCGAAGAAAGTTTTAAACGTTGAAACAGCTCAACGTTGACTAATGATAAGATATATCAGATTACGCCGATAACATTTTTATTGATAACTACCTCGGTTTTAGAAAGTACACAAATTCTGTGTCTGAGTTTTAAATACCGGTATTTCATTTCTCATATTTTTTTTGGATTAACTGGATTTAATGTCATTACTTTTATCATAATTTTATTTCATGAAGAATTTCTTTTCTTCCAGGTAATTTGACTAAACTTTCTACTTCAAATTGCCGCATCAATTCTTAATTTTGGTAAGTCTTTTTATTTAATAATGTGCCATTATCCTCTTTTTTTATTCTAATATCATTGGCCATTTTAATGATTTTTGACTATTGGTCAGAAGACTAGGTTTGTTTATGACCAAAAAGGTGCACGCTTTTTCAAAATTAGCGAACTGCGCAATCCCCACCTGATATTCAAGAAGTTGGCCGGGGCCTGTACCACGGGCCGGGAGCTTTGGAAGTTAAGTAACAGCCTATTAATGTCCCACTGCACAATATTCATTATAGAAACCAGATCATCGTATATAGGCAAAGACATGGAAATCACGACAAGTCACCACGCTTGCCAAATGTGGGTTGCGTTAGATAAAGAAATAATAATTGATAGTGCAGATAAAACAACCAGTACAAAGCGTAATCTAATCTGTCTGTCCGAATCTTTTAACTAGACTTTATTTCGGGACCATTTTGTTGGCACCAACGCTACGGTAACCATTATATCGCTAGTCAGTCGAAAAGTGTTTCTAGACGCAACAAGACGTAGTGTAATCCAGCCTTTATCTTCCTGAAAACTAGGGAAATGGAACGGGGATGGGCTGGTCAATAGCCACAAGGCTGGCTCCGGCTCGTCCCAATCGGATGTGAAGGGGAAACTGGGAGAGTTAAGTTGGTAGTGGACGCTTTAGTCTCGAGTCCCACACACGGCCGCAGGTTTAGCTAGCCTGCGGTTATGATGCATAAAAGCATTCTCCTCTGAAAAAAAAAGTATAATTAGCAACGATGCAGAAATGGCCGCTTATCAACAGGTAGGCAGCATGACTGCCTGCCAACTGCCTGAAATAACGTAGAAAAAAAAATCTGACACACATACAAAAATAGGCGGTTAACAAGAAAAAAAGGCTACATGGAATGTAAACCTACCATTTAATAATAAATTGTTAGTCTTATTTTGCAAACAAGACGATGCACAAAAAACAAGTGCCTACTACAAACCATGAAAGCAAACAGTAACGGTATCTTGAAGACAAATTGATAACCCACTTCTCAGCTGTTCCGACTTCGGAGATTGCGCGGTATGTTTGCAAACCAATCGCCTAAGTGGGCAGGTGTCGGCTGTCATGGGCGCGGGCGGGAAAAGAATTTTTAATATAGAATGTTCGGAATTTTGGTCATTTTTATTCGAATTTTAGAATTCTGAAAACTAATGACGTAGAATTTATCAACAAATCCGATCCTTTGAAAAATAAGGAAAAATAATATTTTTTTAGAAATTTGTAATTCTAATCCTGAAGTTTTTAAGGTGCTCCCTCACCGGGAGCATTCGCATGAAATGTAACATTATAGATTCGTCTTCCGAGCATTACATTACAATACTACCTCCCTTACCGACAAACGTTCGCGTGTAATTGATTGATTACACATTGTATCATTACAAGGTGCGCATTGTAATGCTCGGTTCTCCTCCTTCACTGATGTAATGCTCGAGTCTGCAACGTTACATTACCTACACGCGACTGCTCCCGGTGAGGGAGCACCTTTAATTACATTTTTTTTAAACTTACTAATACTTTGTTTTATTTTATTCTGCTCTCTAGTTGTTTTTTGGTCTTAATTTTAAATAACATCCTGGCACATAATAACCCGACTTGTCGAATCTAGGATTTAGTCGAAGCGGACCCTGAGCTCCATACTGGATGCAATCGGGAATACGCTGGGATAATGATGATGACACTGGCACATGCTACAGAATTGAAGGCAAGAGAAACAAAATTTGGATATTTAAATTATAAAAAAACTCGGTATCTCAATCACAAATGATTAACGTTTCGTTTCTTAATTTCATAACAATGTTTTCATTATTCGTTGCGGCCAGAATATCGGTCTGCAGCAAAAATAACCCGAAGGTTATCAAAAGTAAATCTCACTGTAATCCGGATCGAGGCAAAACGCAGTACGGAATTACTTGTTTGTTTGTGTGTCCATCATTAATATGCAAGTATGCAATCTGTTTGAAATCATTTTACTTTTTTTTATACTACATCAGTTGGCAGACAGATACGCAGCCCACCTGGTGGTAAGCGGCCACGCACGGCCTACTCCATTGAGGGACACTTCACCAGGAAGCGTCGCTCAATGTGCTGCCAGTGAGGTTCATCTGATTTTCGAGCCTTTATATCTATGTTATATCTTTCTCCGACCACTTTGTGTCGCTTTAGTCAGGGCACGCTTTTACCGTGATCCAGAATTTGACAAGTCCAGTTGACATTGGAAGACATTGGAGCGACTGTCATCTGACCTCCGTAACCCTACAGGGGAACTAGACCAATTGGGTCACGGCTACAAAGAGTACAAAGCTTTACGACGTTTCCTCACGATGTTTTTCGTCACCGCCGAGTTAAGACCGCAGACCTTAACCCCTCAAAAGAAGCGACGTGAGTGTTAGTATCCTTCACTGAAGACTTTCTCAGTGGTATATGGGTCCCCGTCCTTCGCAATAGCAACCCCAGGTCCCCATTTAGGGGCTTACACCAATATGGTCCAATTGGTATTGTTCACCTGTCAAGGGTCACGCACGTGGTCAAATGAAATGAAATGAAATAATTTATTCTGCAAATAGTTTTTTTTTTAAAATACTTTTGCACATCAATATTTTTTTTCCTACCAGCATTTCGACGTCAATGGCCTGTTGAGGAAAGAAGTGCTGCAAGAAACTCAAGAGTTTTGCCATTTAAAAAAATATTACAAATTCATAAAAAATTAAATTACAAAATGAATTTTTGTGATAGTAAATAATAATGCCAATACAAAGGAACAAGGCAGTCAGATGGCAGTCGCTCCAATGTAATAAACTGGACTTGCCAAATCTTGGGTCATAGTACGGTCAACAGCACATCACGGTAAACACTTGCAGTTCGATAATAGCACTTATGCCTCCGACATAAGAGCGGTACAAAGTCCAAAGTGTTACGTCTGACGTGCTTTTGACTGTACGTAAACGTACTCTGAGTTCGGGTCACAACCCTTGGAGAAAGAGGAAAGCGCGGTAGTATTTAAACGTCCTCTGCAGACTTCAAGACGAAAGTCACGTGGATGTAATCGCTAAACGTATTCAACCTGTCAATAACTCACAACCAGCTCCGAATATATTTGTACTTAAAACGAGAATTATGAAGATAAGAAAATGCTTTTTGGCATTATCCGTTGGTGCGAGGTCCTTCTGGAGTGGTGCCAAATAAGCGGTCATAGTAGGAAGACGTACACAGTACGATACCTTCATACAAACGCAGCGCACCGGCTTGTATGTGTGTGTGTGTGCCATGGTATATACGCGTCGCAGCATGCACACTCAAAAATAAAATTACTTTCTTTGCACCGAGAAACGGGTCGAATTTTCACTGGTATCTTTAGACGAGTCAAAATATTACTTGAGTATAAGACATTACTTAAGTAACTGTTTTTATCTTTACTAATATTATAAAGAGGTAAGATTTGATTGTGTTTGTATTGAATAGGCTCCGAAACTTCTAAACCGATTTGAAAAATTCTTTCACTATAGGAGTGCTACACTATCCCCGGGCACAGATTATTAAATAGTTTACTACCCCGGGTGACATAGGGTAATTTAATTCCTGGGAATGTGGGGGAAGGGGGGTATATTACGCGCAGGTGAAACTGCGGATGCGACCGCTATACAATAATAAATAGCTTTTGACAGTTCTTGCTTCATTCGAAAACATCGTTTACTGTATAATAACGATAACTTTAGTCATGCTATGTCTTATACTCAAAAAATTACTTTGACTCGTCTATAGATACGTTTCGTTTCGTGTTTGTGTGTGCGTAGCTCACACATACAAGCCGCGCCATGCGGTGTATGAAAATAACATACTGTGTTCTATTTGCACTATGAAGCGGTGCACGGCATCGGGAAATATAGCCCCGACTCGACGCGGAGACGCTTTTGTTGGGGGTAGTCGCGTCTGATCCCGGTATCCGTCCTTAGTCGCAACGGATACCGATCGATAGTCGCTTCGAATACCGGGATCGGTTGCACCCCAAAAAATAATTAAAATTTTGTGCAACCGATACCGGGATCAGACGCGACTACAAAAATAAATATATTTAAGTTCTATCTGATCCCACAGGGTGTTTGCATTTGGGACCTTGTTAATTATGAATGAATATTTTGACGTTTCTTACTTCTAGATGTATCTGGGGGCACGGCAGTGCCCCCGCCAAGTCGAGCGCGAAGCAAACACTGCCGTACCATCCTTTACTGGAACCATTTCGCCGCATTTTCAGGCCCAACCAAACTATTAGAGATCGACATATACCGCCTTTACAAAAAATACTCAACTTAGTGAGCCGCTTCATTTGGTGGTGGTGGGGGGATGGGAGGGAAAGGGGGATGGTAGGGGTAGGGGGAGGGGGGAAGGGGAGGGTGAAGGGAGATGGAAGGGGGGACGGGAGGGGTAACTGGGGGGGTGGGGATAGTATATGGGAGGGGGAGTAGGGGGGATGGGAGGGGGAAGGGGGATGGGAGGGGCGATGGGAGGGGGAAGAGAGATGGGAGGTCACACAACATTAACTATAATAATAAAGAAATCGCAGTAAGGAACCTTAGACTTGGCACGACTATGTCTAGATTTCATTACTTTTTAGAGATAAACAAGCAGCTCCATCGAGACTTGGCTAGTTTTTTTACAGAATGTTTTTGGTGGGATTTCACTTCTTTTTGTAGGAACGTGGGCATATTGATTTATTTTGTATCTATTTGGAATGAGACGTTTCCCGTGAGATTTTTTTAGCCTATGTCCTGTTCCACGTTATAAACTATACCTGTGCCAAATTTCATGTGGATTGGATTGATAATGTACTATCCCATCCCCCCACCTCCCCCTCCCATTAATATCCCCATCCCCCTCCCACCCCCCCTCTCATCTCCTTTCCCCCCTCCCATCTCTCTTCCCCCTCCCATCGCCCCTCCCATCCCCCTTCCCCCTCCCATCCCCCCTACTCCCCCTCCCATATACTATCCCCACCCCCCCAGCTACCCCTCCCGTCCCCCCTTCCATCTCCCTTCACCCTCCCCTTCCCCCCTCCCCCTACCCCTACCATCCCCCTTTCCCTCCCATCCCCCCACCACCACCAAATGAAGCGGCTCACTAAGTTGAGTATTTTTTGTAAAGGCGGTATATGTCGATCTCTAATAGTTTGGTTGGGCCTGAAAATGCGGCGAAATGGTTCCAGTAAAGGATGGTACGGCAGTGTTTGCTTCGCGCTCGACTTGGCGGGGGCACTGCCGTGCCCCCAGATACATCTAGAAGAAAGAAACGTCAAAATATTCATTCATAATTAACAAGGTCCCAAATGCAAACACCCTGTGGGATCAGATAGAACTTAAATATATTTATTTTTGTAGTCGCGTCTGATCCCGGTATCCGTTGCACAAAATTTTAATTATTTTTTGGGTTGCAACCGATCCCGGTATTCGAAGCGACTATCGATCGGTATCCGTTGCGACTCAGGACGGATACCGGGATCAGACGCGACTACCCCTTTTGTTGAGATATTACAACAATGTTGAGGTTATTAACTTAGGGCGTTGTACGTTTTATTTACTAGTGCCTGCGTAATATATACTGAAAAGTGTATTTTGGAGTCGTGAGACTTTTTTTTGTTGAGGAAATCTGCCGCCAAAATGTCTTGGGTCGTCTTCCGGCAATGATAGTGTGGGAGCCAGTATACTTAAAATGCGGTGCTTCCTGGTTAAATATTCCTTAATGGAATAGGCTGCAGTGTTAGAATCAGGCAGGCTGCATGCTGGTCTGTTGACAGAAGTTCCATAAAAAAATATTTTGGTAACCAGACCCACCACCAATGTCATAGATTCTGAGTTATGATCTAATAATATGTCACTGGTACGATTACACTAATTTTAATGAAACTTCATAAGTTTTACTAGTCTCTAAGTTAGCCTAATCATCATGACTATGTATATTTATTTAAATCATGAATATAATAAAATTCTGACTTTGACAAAAAGATAGTTCTGAAAGTCAGCATGATGAGCATTCTTTGAGATTAGTAGACGGACTAGACGGTACCCCGACTCAAATGTCCTTTTTTTTATTAACCTTGTACTTAATTCACGTAAAAACCAACTCTTGATTGAATTCCGTTATATATTATATGAAGCCAGTGAAGAGA
Source organism: Mecyna flavalis (assembly GCA_949319885.1). Classification (NCBI taxonomy): domain Eukaryota; kingdom Metazoa; phylum Arthropoda; class Insecta; order Lepidoptera; family Crambidae; genus Mecyna; species Mecyna flavalis. Next base: position 5,862,866 of record OX439419.1, on the reverse strand, counting down.
GAAAATCTTTCCCCAAGAGAAAGAGAAAAACATTTCTAACACGAAACAACATTCAAGATTTCGCTAGAAACTTCTAGTAATTTCTTCAAGCAAAAGATTTTGTTAGGATGTCGCAACTTCGTCAAAGTTTCCCAGGTACATTTGATGAAAAACTTTGTCAGTGCTGTCAAACCTTTTGGCTAGATTTTTCCGAGATCAAACGCCAATAAAAAGTTTCTTTCGCTTCGCTTAAGTCACTTAAGTAAGTTAGGAAGTTTAGGAACATCAACTCTTTATTGCCCAACGACTTCATTAGTCATTGGTAGTTGCGAGCTAGACTTTCAATGTCGAACTTTAGTTTATTCTTGACAAGGGCTGTCAAGACGCGTTAAATATAATATCTAGGACACATAATGCGGAATAAAAAATTCAATCTTCTGCAGTCAATCCTGGGGAAAATATCCTATCTTGTAAATCGCCACAAATCTGGTAAACTCACACGCCAAAATTCTCTTTTTCCTTAAGGTTTTATCTACCCTAAAGACTAGATAAGATAATGTTTATCAATATAATTGTCTTTATTACATCACGCACTTTTTAGTTTATTTAAATGTTTATACAATTACTTGTGCTCTTATCTATCGACTACTCTTATTTGTACGAGTACGAAGGTCGCTATGTAAATAATAATAATAAAATAAAAAAAATAAAATGTATTTTATTTCTGTAAATCATTTACAATAAATTGCCGGGGCTTCCCAGAAAGTAATCAGATGATACTTGTGTTGGGAAAGCCTCGCTCCTCCGAAGTAGTTTTAACAATTAGGATTTACGATAGATTATATATTATTATATTTCAATTACATTTTTTTTTTTAATTTACAATAAAGAAGAATTGGATGAAAATTGCAAATGTAAATGATGAATCTAAACTGCCTAGCTAGCCTAAACTGAAACAAACAATGTGAAACAATGATGTGTGTACTCCGTTAAAAATATACATTACACTAAAATGTACAGACACAACTACCTACCCTAATATTTACATTATGATGAGAAATTAATTTCCTAATTTACTAAAGTGTCAGCCCTAGCTAAAACCGTTGCGGTAAGATTGCGTACGCGCAACGCGAACTGTTGGCGGTTTTTTCTTCTTAATTTTAGAACGACCTCCCACGGGCTTTTGAAGTGGGTTAATGCTAAGCCCACGCGTGGGCCGCGGTGACTGACACCTCTGTAACCCTAGGCGACATTAAACAGTGAAGCGACCTGGCCTTGACAGTAATCCTTGTAATCCACTTAATCAGCGATCAGCAACCTTTTTATTCGAAAAAGTGAAAGATAACTTTTTACTAAATTACAAATTTTTAAAAAGCTACAAAAAATTTTTCCTACCAATACTAGCATAAACAAAGTGTTTTGATAAAGAGCCGCAGCTTCCCATCCAAAGAGCGGCAGGTTGCCGACCCCTGTTTTGGGCGACAGTAAAACAAAATAGTGAAGCGCCGACCTGGCCTTAACAGTAATCCTTTAATCTACTAAATATATTATGACACATGTAGCTTGGATTTTCCATGCTTAACTTTAAGTGGGCAATAACGGCCTTTGTGCACAACTTTATTCAGTAACCAAGTAGCTTGTAGCCCGGGAATGTCAATCGCCACAAGACACTAGCTTATCCCCTTCTGGTATGAAGGGGGAACCGGGAGAATTTGATAGGGTGTGGGAAGACGGCATCAAAAGTACCCTATGTCACCCGGGAATAATGTAGCTTTCCAACAGTGAGGAGAATTTTTAAAATCGGTTTAGTAGTTTCAGAGCCTATTCAATACAAACAAACAAACAATCAATCAAATCTTGCCTCTTTATAATATTAGTATAGATTAGTATAGACAAACATCGAAGAACTTCTTATATAAGCAATCACAGAAATGCAGCATTCATCTTTGTTTAAACGTCGGTTCGAAACAGTGGTCTTAAATAGAAAGCGTTGGCCCGTTCCCGAGGTCACGATGATGTCACCGGAAGACCAGAATCAGGTCAATGGCAACAGCTGATTGGTCGAATATCTGCAATCATCATATCCAGAGCTCATTCAGGCAAGGATAATTGGAAGTTATGATAGAATTATTCAATTTCTGCTTTCTGACAACGTACAGTGTAATTTAATTTGGCCTCCGTGTAGCAATTTATTTATTTACTCTAACTTATTGAATAACGTAGGGTACAAGAGGACTTAATGCATCAGGGCGTTCTCTGCCAGTCAACCTTTGTCCACCAATATACACGAAACCTGAATTAAGGGTCTGCCATCGATCTGGTGGTACTTATTCAAAAACCGCCTGACTAGCAGCTAGGGGGAAATGACTTTCCAGGGGGAGGGAGTACCCCTAGAAGTTTAAATCTGCCGCCATAGGCTGGCTGTATGTGGAGGCAGTACGATTGCCAAATGACTTGGAGATCGAGTAGCCACCAATCAAGCACTTGGCAAGCGCGGTGGTTAGCAAGTACCTACCCATTATTGTGACAATAACTTGCTTTCAATTCTGCAGGTAGACCTTTGTCCCGCAGTAGAACTTTTTTTTATACTAGGTATATCAGCTGGCAGACAGATAGGCCGCCCACCTGATGGTAAGCGGTCACTGCGGCCTATTCCATTGAGGGAAGCTTCATCTGGAACCGTCGCTCAATGTGCTGCCAGACTGTAGGCTCATCTGATCTTCGAGCCTTTGATTTAAAGTTTAAATCAAAGTACCACTGGTACTGCGCAAAAAATAATTTACATAGCAATTTCAGTATTGCTTAGCGCATTATCTGTCATGTGATAATTATCATCATCCCAGCGCATTCCCGATTGCATCCAGTATGGAGCTCAGGGTCCGCTTCGACTATGATCCTAGATTTGACAAGCCTGGTTATTACAATGGAGCGATTGCCATCTGACCTCCGTAACCCTTACAAGGGAAACCAGACCTACTTGGAACATAGTCGGGACCAACTGCTTAACGTGCCTTCCGAAGCACGGAATCATCATTCTTTTCAGACATTCAGGTGATTCAAGCCTGCAATGTCCTAACCAAACTGGAAACAATCACACAAAGTGATGTTCCCCGGGATGTGACCTCCGGGTATTAGAGCCGAACGCTCTAACCACTGTACCACGGAGGCAGTTAATATATATTATTGAAGCGGGAGGGAGACATTTCGAGAACTTATTGTGAAATAAATTAAATTGTTAAATTTTTAGTTTTGTTTTATTTATTGTCAATAATTAATGATCCTTGAAATAACCAAAATAACTATTAACAAATTATATCGATATTACCACTGTGTAATAACATAATTTTAAATATTTTTTTAATTCTTTATTCAATAAACGGTATCATTGTAATGTTTATTTTGGTCAGAATAATCTTGCGGTTGACAAAATAGTCAATAAAAAAACTTAGAAATTTCCACCTTTGTACATTTAAAAGCAGATTTCTGCTAAAAATGGCCTATTCAGCACCACTTATTTTTTATTATAATTAAAGCTTAGGGTCTTGCGAAGTTTTTAACATCACTTAGAAGTCATGAAACTTTTTTAATTTATTTTTAATTTAAAGTTGAAAATTTAACTGTAATTTGCTTTCACCTTAATTTTTTAGTTTCGGTCGATAGTTTTGTAACTTACATTAATGGTAGGAAGCTCGGTATTTTATGTGTGAATGTGCAAGTCATGAGGACTATGTTGCAAAAAAAAAAATTAAAAAAAAGATGCATAATTTCTAAGAAAAAAAAATTCAAGTAGGTCAAGTCTAAAATTCTCAAAATTAAAAGATTATATCAGAACTCGAAAACTACTAAAAATCGCGGAACATACATGGGGTATTTCCAAGTACACCTAGATGTCAGGAATCCAAAAAAAAATTTTTAGTGTCACCTTTTGGGCCACCCTGTATAATTGAATTAAACCACAAAGAAATCATACAAACAAAGCATTTCAAGAAACATTATTTTCTCGCGTTTCTCAACCAAACAAGATGTTATGTTCCAGTATTTTAAACAGCATCTAATTACGCATTCGCTTTCAGTTTCTTCATTAATGCAACATCCACATTCACAGCCAATATTTTTACATTGGATACATATTCATAGTGTCTGGTTAATATAAATATTCAACTGTGTAGTTTTTCTTAAGGTTACCATTATGACGGAGCGGTCTATTTGCTTTATGGAACTTTGTTTATGCGCATTTGTTGGTAAATGGGGCGATTGATGATGTAAGAAGACGCCAGGCTTGATATTTTTATTTCTTTGTTTAAGATTTTACACGATACCTATTAGCATTTTTTTTATACCACGAGTGTGGCTTGCCTGATGGTAAGTGGTTACCGTTCGTCTATTTACATTTGTATTGTAAGGTGGAGGTCCCACTTCCTTTGATGAGCGGCTCATTCAAGTACAAGATCTACTATGCTACCTCTCTTAAATCTATGAAGTAGGCCTCGGCCTCGAATTTCGCGGCAGCGGGAGCGGCGCACTGCTGTCTCCGCTTGTCGCGGGCCGTCAAGAGCGGTACAGTCAAAAGCACGTCAGACTATTATACACTTAGGACTTTGTACCACTCTTATGTCGGGGGCATAAGTGCTATTATCGAACTTCAAGTGTTTACCGTGATGTGCTGTTGACCGTACCATGCTGTCAAGCGTGAACCGCAGTGCGCCTGCCTGCGCCGCCGCTCCCGCTCCCGTCTCGCTTTTTCGAGAACGGGTCTATGGGATTCCATATAAAACATCGCACTGCTGCCGCTGTCGCAAAATTCGAGACCGAGGCTTTTAAAGACTTAAATCATGAATGACTTTATTTATGAAGGAAGTCAACACCAAATATGCCAAAACAAGTAAGCAATTTTATTATCAATAAATACTTACGTTCAATAGCTAGTATTTAATGGTAGCGACAAGTTTGAAGAAAGCCAATTTCTCTTTTAGTCAATTTAACATCAATTATAAAGATATAAATGACTACCGTTAATTAAAACTCAGAGAAAGTAACGCGGGCCGGTGTAAATGACAATGTCTTGCCATTTTCTTTTGCACAATTTAACGCTGCATAATTTTATAGTCGTACATTACATATAATGTGGCGATGTAAATAATTTCCATTGATTTATTTACTTTATTTTATAATTAAACTGTAGAGGAAAGTATAAAATACTTCCTACAAATCACAAAAGCTAGTCCTACTAATTATTATAAAAACGCGAAAGTTTGTAAGTATGGATGGATGTTTTGTTTATTACTCTTTTACGTAAAAGCTACTGAATGGATTTTAATGAAACTTTACAATAACATAGCTGGTACACCAGAATAACACATAGGCTACAATTAAGATATATTCACGGATGCTCGATAAAGTAGGTTAAATTCCTTTTTCTTACCTTGTTGTTGGTAGGACTTTAAAGTTCCCGAAAAATTAAGCTGCCCGATACCTTAGATGCCCTTAGTAAATAAACTAATCAGTTAAGGGTCAGTTTTACCTTACAGTGGAAAAGTTCCTGATAATGAAACTCTTTGATTTTAGAGACTTAAAAATTAATTTATGAGCTGCATTTTTGAAATCTGATATCGGAAACTTATTTGATAATGGTGAAACTAGACTTTTATGTCCTTCAATGGAATAGGCCACGGTGTTTATTTACCGCTTCATTTCCTATATTCACGAGTCAAACATTCGACAATCATACTCGAACTAAGCTAAGCTAACTAAGCTGAGGCGTATCCGCATTAAGCAATAAAACAGTTATTACTTGCAAGTGGCCTGTCAACGGTTCTCGGACAATTAATCAACATTAACGGCAGAGAAACCGAGGGTTACAATCTTATTCCGAGTAATGTAAAAGTTACCGAGAAGCTTAACCGAGGCACCCTCAAGTATAAGGACGACTACTTTAAAATGCATTAGTGAAATTATAAATTGATAGTCATTAAGAGGAAAGAGTAGGGCCGTTTTTCCATACAAACGTATTCCCCTGTTTCCTCCCTGGATAATGCCAGTAGAGAAATAGTTTTTTTCCCAAAAATCTATGACCACTATTTGAATGTCCCTATGTTTTCCTTTTTTTCATAAATTAATAATTAAAAGAGTTATGAACCTTCAAAAACCTAAAAAAATGACCAGATTTTCCGTTGTGTTCAAACATCCAGAAAACAAAAACTAGATTAAATACATAGGAAAACATAGGAACACGGCCAAAGCCTTTCTTTAATTTTTGATAAAAAAAGTAGTTAAATCGGTCAAGTTTTGGAAAAGAAATCAGGGGACTACGAAACGTTGATTTTAAAGGTATTTTCGCTCCAAGCTGCAGTTGTCTCTATCGCGCTCTGCGTGGGATGTTCGGACACTGCGCGACAGCAAAGTCAGCAATAGATTTTACAAATACCTATTTTTCAATTCTCTCGCCCTTACTATTTCCTCTTAATGGGGTTTTCTGTGGTAAATTAGGGTATGATGTCAGACTATGTTTCCCAAATACTATGTTACAAGACAACCCAAAGGAGTTGTTTTGTAATATCATCAATATCATTATTAATTTTTATTACCATATAGGGTAGGATCACCGGTTTGCGACCACTTAAGCGACTTGTTGACTTCAGAGTTGATTTCTATCATGATGCTGCACGTCAAGATTTTTCAAAAAATTAACACTTGATCTTACAATAGTCTAGTTTTATAAAACCTAACGTTTATAAACGTAGCAGTGATACATAATTTTTAAAAATGTATTATTCGTAAAAATAGCAAAAACACCGGTTATCGGCCGTTTGGCCCAGTTATCGACCACCTGTGCACCGGTTATCGACCACCTAATTTACGGTAGAAAAATGAGTCTTATTCAATAGCCATAGGGTATATTTTAGTATGAAAGTGAAACAGTTAATGAAATAAAAAAACCGGTATATTTTTACTCTCTTTTGCGACCTAAAAATACAATTGAGTAACCAAAAGTTTAATTAAATCAAAAGAAATCACAAATATGACCTTTTTATATTTGTGATTTCTTTTGATTTGGAACACGATCGAAAAGCCCATCCTATAATATAGTGGATCTTGGAACTCCGTTCTGCCGGCATGCTTCTCTGTAGGGCAAAGGCCTCCATCCTTGAAATCAAGTTATCGTTACAATGATGGGTACTGGTTTAATCACCACGCTTGCCAAATGCGGATTGGTGATCACAAACCCGAGCAGTGTCCGAAAAAACCGACAAAAAGTTAGCTCGACCCGGGAATTGAACCCAGTACCTACCCCGCGATCTCGGCTCGGTACTTAAACCACTAGACCATCGAGGCGCGAAAAAACAAAAACAAACAAAAAATGTAACAAACAGAAATAAATGAAATGTTTAGTATTTATCGGGTGCGTTTAATTTCCTAGTTCAAAATAAAGTTTTATTTATTACTAATTACGTTTCTCTCTTCTATCTTTTTTATATTATCTTACTAGCCTTCCGCCTGCGGTTTCACACGCACGTAATCCCCTTTTTCAAATATCCCCCCCCTCCTTCCCCCCACATTTCCGGGATCAATTATAGTACCCTATGTTGACCGGGGATAGTGTAGCTTTCCAACAGTGATAGAATTATTCAAATCGGTTCAGTAGTTTCAAAATTGTTATTCCCGCAGGAATAAGACGTTTCCCGTAGGAATTTTATAGCCTATGTCCTATTCCGGGTTATAAACTATACGTGTGCCAAATTTCATCTTAATCCGTTCAGCCGTTTAGGCGTGATTGAGTAACAAACATCCAAACATCTAAACATCCAAACATCCAGACTTTCGCATTTATAATATTAGTAGGAAGTAGGATATACATACATATACATAATACATACATATTATATTATATAGTAGGAAGTAGGATTAGTAGGAAGTAGGATTTTTCTGAACAGCCGGAAACAGGTACAATTTTACCAGTTATCGACCGCCTGTTAAAGACGGCCGTTAACAGGGTTTGTTTTCACCGGTTGTCGGCCGCTAAACTTTTGGTATTTTTAAAGGTCATTATCTTTGAAACTATGAGGTATACTGGCGGTCGGAAACTGGTTGTCAAGTCACAAATTCCTAGCTGTTCACAAATGTAAATGAATCTATGTTGGTGCATTTAAGGTTTCCGCAATGTAGGCAAAGAAAAATGATGTAAATAAACCGGTTTTCCGACCACCCGGTCGGAAACTAGATTTTGATATGAATCGATAACCTATTGCCCGACCACCAAAAATATTACAAATTATGAAATGTTTGGTGAGTTTGGGCACTTGAATATTGAAATTAAACATCTTATCCTACACACAAACCAAATCAAACCCCTTTAAAATAAAAGTAACACTCAAAATCTTACATTTGAAAATCGATCCACCGGCAATTATTTTTGCTAAATTTGTCTCGTGTCAACACACCAAATTTTGAAATGGCGACTGAGGGCTCAGTTCGCAAATTATAAAAGTCACGCTGTTGGATTATGAACCGTGGAGTTTGTCCAGGTCGACTGGCGCGAAATTAGAAATGAGCTGTCTATAGACTATCTATTATTCAAAAAAACGTGTGAAGTGGTCGCAAACTGGTGCTGGCCGGCAAACCGGTGTCACTACCCTACATATTATGTTATAGCAATTTTATAATTTGTAGGTCTATTCTAAATATATAAATTCATGATAATTTTATATGTTTGTAGGTATAAGCAAAAAAAATATATAGCATTATTTTTCTGGCGAAGTTGTTTCTTATTTTTTCGCCATGAAAATTACATGCATTGACGTTACTACAAGTACTTGTGTTGTACTTGTGGGTTTAGTAATCATCCAAGGAAGAGTGTGATCTCATTTGCCTTTCTCAACATGTTATAAGTTCTTCCTTGCAACTTCGTATCCATTCGCAAATTTCAATTAAAAATCAGTATCCCTCCATATGCACTTCAAATTCTTAATTTGTCTTACTGTCATGTCAGTGTTTTAAAAAAATGTTTCCAATTAGAAAACATCCTTTCATGAACCTGTTAACTCTACACCGAGGATACAGCGTGGGCGCTTTTGAAAACTTTAACGTTATTACTTGCAACCGCAAGTAATTATACAGACTAAATATATTAAAAGAAAACCGTTAATTGGCCTACTCCCATTCCTCGATACGAGTCATTGGCTTTCAATTTGTTCAAAACACTTAAACTTGACTTTCATTGAAGATTGAGTAGTTACTGTCTTGTTATGTTAAAGGTGACGTCACACTAACTCAAAGTATTTTTTTGAGTCAGACATGACTTAAGTTTTCGTTTTTATACAATGAACGATGTTTTTGAATGAAGTTATAATTGTAAGAAGTAAGAATACTTGTGGGCAAGAACTATGTTCTTTTGACAGCTCGTTTATTGTATGACTAGCCTTCCGCCCGGGGGTATCATTCACGCGTTATTTCTTTTTTTAAATATCACCCCCCTTCCTGGGGGAATAGGGTACTTTTTATCCCGGAAATGTGGGCATTTCCGGGATAAAAAGTACCCTATGGCACTCGGGGATAGTGTAGCTTTCCAAAGAAAGAAATCCTTTGAAAGAATTTTACAAACAAATAATCAAATCTTTCCTCTTTACAATATTAGTATGGAAACGGTTATTTAAGTAATGTCTTATACTCAAGTAATACTTTGACTTGTCTATAGATACGAGTGTGTGTCGGCGCCGCTAGACAAGTGCCAAATATGTAAGCCTCCGCTTTGATCGATTATGAAGATGTAGAGAAAGGATACGAGATCCTAATAAGTTTGTATTGGAGTATAATAACAACATCTGAGCATCCAGCAAAATTCCGGATAAAGCAACAACATAGTCATGGGGGATATATACAGAAAACGCAAAATCATAAGTGCAGGTCTTTTTACTTACTGATAGGGGAGAACTGTTTTTCTGAGAAAAATGTGGATAAAAACTACATAAATCTTTTGACTACCTACTGTATTCTATGAAGAGAAGAAAAGATCGCCTACACTGCGTACTTTAGTATATATATTCTGTGACTGCGACGATGACGAAATACTTTATTCGAATGCGATTTTTTATATTTTTGTTTGTTGAGGACTTAAAATTCACATTTTAAGTCGTGTTACATAAAAGTATCGAGATAAAAGGTGCAATGTGACAAAAGTTTACATTCTAGCAACGCTAATAGAGGGAGTACACATGGGCACACTCACTTGTGCACTTTGATATGTTCAGCAGCGTAGTAAAGTTTGTTAATCGCAATTCTTCTGTAGCCGGAACTCGGCTTAAAGGACGGCTAGGTATGCGGCGGTTCTATGGAAGCCTCCGTCCACTTGGATCCCATGCTTCGCTCCCATGGGATCCAAAATTAATTTTTTTCGCCTCTTGGCTCCTTTAAAGCAATAAGAACTGTTTACTTGGAATTGTTAACAATACTTCTACGAAACACGTGTTTTGTAAAACAGTACTATAATAATTAGGTCAGTTTTATTAAGCTAATGAAAAGACAACACCAGACGTCGGTTTCGTTGTAATCTTACGTGTTGTAAGTACGAGTAAATGGTGGTGTTAGTCTTCGTTCGTTGCTTTGAGTATTAATCTGGTTGTCTGTTAAAACTAGTCTTATTGTTAGTTTTATCTAGATACAAAACCGGAACCTGATTCAAATGATATATCTATAAAACGCCCATTGCTAGAAATAGACCTTATCTTGCGTATTTCGCAATACTGATAATAATAACATAAATTTTCTGAGCCCTTTGTCTCGATCTGGTCAGGGTAAGCTTTAAGAAAGATTTAGTATTTGTTAAGTTTATTATGTTACTAGCGGGCGCCCGCGGTTTCACCCGCGTGGTTCCCGTTCCCGTGGGAATATCGAGATATCCTTTCTTACCGGATGCCTACGTCATAATATCTACCTGCATGCCAAATTTCAGCCCGATCCGTCCAGTGGTTTGGGCTGTGCGTTGATATCTATCTATGTCAGTCAGTCAGTCAGTCACCTTTGAGTTTTATATACATATATAGAAGATTACATTGCAGCAAATGCCTTTATTTTTTTTTTATAGTAGCTCAGAAAATGGCTCTACTTAGTCTGATGGTAAGCAAAAGGGACGTCCAAATTGCCATGCGACGGACGCAACACCGAGGCGTTCTATCTGTTGGCACCCGCAGTACTGGGGGCTTAGACAAGATGACATCGCTTCATAGCTGGCGAATTTCGCTAAGTCCAATTTGTATGGATTTGACAGATGCCATAGAAAAGTCACGTGTTGAAAGTATGAGATTTGACATTCGCTATCGCAAACTGAGCTATAACGAACGTTATAAATGCCGCTTGTCTAGGGGGGCTGGCCCGCAAGTGTTTCTTCATGCTTCGTTTGAAGGAACCTATGTTAAAACATTCACTTTTCTTAACAAGGGTATCCGACCGTTTGGAATTTTGGATCATGGGTACACTGCCATTGTAATTTGGCAGAATTTTTCACTATATTTTCCTTTACCTTCGGGCTATTTGTAAAATAAATAAATATCTCTGGACATTATTCACACAGCGCCATCTAGCCCCAAACTAAGCATTAGCTTGTGCTATGGGTGCCAGACAACGGATAAAACATTTCTTATATACTTTTTTTTTGTAAATACATACATATTATACATAGAAACACCCAGACCGATACAAACAGACATGTTCATGCACACGAATGTTTGTACCGTGTGGGGATCGAACCCGCGACCTCTGGTGTAATAGCCGACTTCTCGACCATTACACCAAATGACTCGTCAAATGCAAAAGCCAAGATTCTTATCATCCCTTTTTTTGAAAATTTTCTGGGAGAACATTTAAACATTCTTCTATAGTCTGCTTGTCCCATCCAGTCGCCAACTCGCGGGCGCAAAACTCGCGGACGCCCGCAAGTTGGCACTTTTCGATTTTACCTATTTTTTTTGTCGTCAACTCGCGCGATCATGAAATCTGACTACATCCAGCTCACAATACTAATAATTATAATAATACCATTGTCATAAATATTATATTTTTCCTTGTCCAAATGAGAATAATAGATATGGTCTTGGTTAGTCGATAATTGAAAACCACAGTTAAATCCAGCGATTGCTTATAGCGCCTTCGTCACGATCCGAGCCCAAGGTCCTTGCTAAATGTAATTACAGCTTGAAGAAATAATCTCGGTGGTTTAGTACTGTTCGTAGAAATACAGTTTTTATGCAACTTCTGTTAGTAAGGCACGTTGCCTATCTAATGGTGTATGGCCTTATCTATATGAATGAGGGACATATTTAATCTTCTAATACTAATAATAAAAATTTATTTGTTTGTTTGTATTGAATAGGCTCCGAAACTTCTGAACCGATTTGGAATTTTTTTTCGAAAATTGTTTTGAAAAGCTACACTATCTCCGGGTGACATTAGAGTACCTACTTTTGATCCCGGAAATGTGGAGGGAAAGGGGGAAAATTCACAAAAGAATCACGGAGGCGACCGCTAGTCATCTATAAAATATTCACCATTTTCCAAGTGGTTACTTTTGCAGTATGGTAATTGCGATTTGAGTCCACTGACGTCATTCCCTGGTAAATTGATTAACCATCCCATAAAATAAACCAGGTTATTATGTATAATGGTCGGGAGTTGATTTATTTCATTGCTGTCTTGATATTAATGGTTATAAGTCTCAGGGTTAATTCTAAAACTGTGTTATGAAGTATGAAGGTCGATCTTTGTATGTTTGCTCATGAAACAAAATATCATGATCGTCGTCTTCCTATCTTTAATGGTTTAGTGGTTTAATTATCGGGCCATGATCTCGGGGTCCAGGGTTCAATTCCCATGTCGGGAAAAATTTGGGTCGGATTTTTCGAACAAAAATTCCAAGTGTGTATTTGCATGTACTAAAACGGGCTGATTTAAATTGAAAGAGATGAACTATAATTATGGAATTTGTCACGCACAATTTTTCTATTAAGCAGGGATCTAATCTGCAGCTTATTAGTCCAAGAAGTCTCAATACCATAAGTTCTTAAAATAATTATAAACCCACTAACGGTTTAACCCGCGCGTAATTACTTTTTTCAAATAACCCCTGTTCCCACCACATTTCCGGGATAAAAAGTACCCTATGTCACCGAGGGATAGTGTAGCTTTCCAACAGTGAAAGAATTTTTCAAATCAGTAGGTTCGGAGTCTATTCAATACAAACAAACAAATAAATCTTTCCTTTTTATATTAAGATGATGAGTATAGATTTGTACGCACAGAGTAACAAGCATAACTATATTACAGCGGTCGTGCGAAACCAGATCAGTGTGTGAAATAGATCTTCAATCTCAATTGAATCTATATTGATTCTGATGCTGTGTCCAATTCAGCCAGTGGCTCGACTATAACTCATACGGTCAGATGCGTTCGTTCAATCACAATAGTTTTATTCACATCTCAATTGAGCGCACTTGCTGTCTGCAATCAAAGATTGTACAGTCGCTTACGTTATTCTTAGGACGTGTCATTTTTGAAGCGGTTTTTTTTATGTCAGAAGCGGCAAACGAGTCAGCGGGTCGCCTGATGGTAAGCAATCACTGCCATGGAAATCTGCAACACCAGGAGGGATAGCTGATGCTTTGCCGGCCTATGGGGGTATTGGGGGTGTGGGCTTCAGTCACTCTCACAAACCAGACGAAACACAATAGTAGACACTATTATTTCAAGCTAGTGTTATGTAAAACAGAATGGCTCTACCACTACAAAGTTTTTAAAGTTTTCCCTTACGCCTCGAGGAATTAAGTTTAGTCACAGAATATATGTTTAGTTGCAGGAGAAAAATCTTTTTTTTTATATTATTAATTACACGTTGACAAAATTTTAGCCTTATAATGATTGACCCTGCTGTTTTACTATTTCAGTAGATATTTCCGTAGCGGCACTTAGCTTTTGTTCAGAATTATTTGTGGATTACTATCATTTACTAAGAATTTAACTAAAATCACGAACGGTTTGGTTTAAAAGTGTTACTTCCTTACTTTTTGTCTGTTCTAGCCTTGAGAAAAGATCTTGTTAGAACGTTTTGAGAAAAAATCGACCATTACGGGTAACAGACTTAATCACCTTGTCGCAAATTCCTTTTAATAAACCCGAGCACTGATTGAATAATAAGTACTTTACCCAAACGGGGAACAAACAGATAAAATTATTATTTTCCAGATAGATGTTGAAAACATAAAACTTGGTGGATTATTATTATTCAAAAAAGGGTTGCTCCAAAATACATCACCGTAATCGGAATAAAATCCTAAAATGAAACCGCGACCTCGTCGTCTAAAAATAAAGAAGGTAAAATATTATGTTTACCCTTTTTGACGTAACGGCCACACATTTGAGTTACGACGTAACAAATTTGTTCCACATGTAATATCTGTACGCAACTGTACTCAACACATGATCCCTTCAATGACGAGCGTTCGATTGTGAATCTTACTCCTTTAGCTTAAGAGTCGAGCATTTTCTTGATCGTCGAGTTATAAATCGTCCACGTGACGGAACATTTGACCGCAATATTGGGACAGAGTCATGACCCTAGAAGGCTGGTTTTCCGTCAGAGATATGAATAAGTACTACGAAAAACCTACAAACTGTACGAACAGATATTATTTTCAAACAAAACTGTATATGTTACCGGCCAAACCCGATTTCAGGACAAACTAGTATAGTTTGGCCTAGGCCAAACTGATTTAAGTCAACATAGAATATATTTATTATAGTGAAAACAAAAAAGGGTTTTCAGGATTTCAAAAAAATAATTTACTGTATTGACATTTAATGTATAAGTTTTATTGGGTACACCACATTCGTGTACTAAATAAATATCACAGCAGTCCTATTCTAATCTTAGCATGGCTTGTCCTTTAGGTCCCAGACAACGGGTAAACAATATTTTAATACTTCTTGGAAAATACATTTATACATAGAAGCACCTAGACCAATACAACAGACATGATCATGAGTATTGTTACCGGCAAAGTTCTTGACCATCGGTGGACGGAGTGGGGGAAATTTAGCGCATAACCAATCGCGCGCGCAAATTTCCTAACGCCGGCGCGCTTTTGGTCAGATGTATGCTTCTGACCAATAACGCGCAGGCATGTCAAAATTCGTGTACTGTGCAATCCCCACCCGATACTCAAGAAGTTTGCCGGGGCCTGTACAAATGTTTGTGCTCTACGGGGTTCAAACCCGCGACCTCTGGTGTAATAGCGGACTTCCCAGCCATCACATTAAAACGATCTTCGAATGTCTAGTA
The DNA here is from genome assembly GCA_949319885.1 of Mecyna flavalis. Taxonomy (NCBI): domain Eukaryota; kingdom Metazoa; phylum Arthropoda; class Insecta; order Lepidoptera; family Crambidae; genus Mecyna; species Mecyna flavalis. The sequence continues at coordinate 5,847,565 of OX439419.1, read as the reverse complement.
AATAATCAGCCTATTCAGTAATTTCAATGGTCACCATTATGAAAAGTGATATTGAAGACAAGCTGAGTTTGCAAATCATTGCGGAATAGATGCTTGGAAAATTTTGACTGTCATTTGAAATATCTTAATGGCGTATTCAAGTTGATAGAATTGACTTGTTTCGAAAGGTATCAAAGTATTTGTTGCCATGACTCAACATTTTAAAGGAAAGTTGACTGGTGACGTGAATGTTAAATCATGATTGGACTGCACGAACATTTTGGACATTTTTCGTATAGACTAATCTAGCATCAATAAATGCAATTTTTTTCAGCCAGGAACAAAAATAGCTGAACATTTGTAATTGTCTAATGTCGAATCATTTTAATAGGCCACATTTGACAGTTCATTTATGCAAAGAAAAATATCCCTTACGCTTAAGGAATAAAACTCAAGAAAACAACATCAGATCTTATTAATACAAATTATTTATTTAGAAAATTAGACTCTACTCCTGATGTACATGTCGTGGCCATATCGTAGAATTGATAATTTCATGAAATAATCGAGCATTTCGTGAAATGGTTGCATTTCATGAAATGCTCGACTGTCTATTGGCCACATCATGATGTGGTTTGGACTTTGGTCAGATCGATGATTGAAAATCGTTTCTCGATTTGGGCAGATATACGGGCGACTACTTCATGATGTGGTCAAGATTATTTTGATAATATCGTAAAATAGTTACATTAAGTGCCGGTAGAGGCGCTGCAAGCGCTTTGTTTATGTGTAAAAGATGGCGGCCGCGGACCATATGTTCTGAGCCGCGGACGTAATACTAAAAACGACTAAAAATAAATGGTAACTTGACATATTTGATTGAAGATTCGGACACGTTATAATCGGACACAGTGGCTGAACTGACACTTTTTATTTTTAATGTTTTCACTGTAAATTTGGACATCATCAATTTTTGAGTCAAATTAAAAATTTCTTTCAGGTTTATAAAAAAAAATAACCACGAAGGCTAAGGCGGGAGCAGAGCTCCCGCCTTAGCCTTCTAACCTATATCCATCCGAGTCGATTTCCGCCTCCGATAGGTTTTTTCATTCTGCAATATTTGCGATAACTTTGTTTTTTCACGATCCGGCCAAACGTGGATGACAAAATCGTGAAACGTAGACGATTTAACGATCTGGCCAAATTGAGTTGGCCACATCATGAAATGCAACCATTTCACGAAATGGTCGAGCATTTCATGAAGTGAGCAATTCAACGATATGGCCACGACATACATAAGTAGCACATTTCTTTGCATAAATGAAATGTCAAATATGGCCTATTAAAACATATTAAAATGACTCGACTTTTAAATGTCTTATTGTTATAGTGATTGGGTCTATTTTATTGTTTAAGAAAGCATACAGTACCTTAACAAGATTAAAAAAACTCTGTTTTTGTTAAATGAAAATACAGATTTTATAATCATCTACCGAAGTACTAGAAATTATTTTTGTAAGAATGTGTTAATAATATTTATTTTTTTATTGTTTCAGGTAAACACGAATTATGGTGCACGTAAAGAACTCCAATAAAAATTATTAAGTATAAAAAAAAATTGTTCATAAAACTATCCTTTTTTCAAGATTGCCCTTTTCTTACAATTACTAGGATTAAAACGCACTAAATTATAGTTAAGACCAGATTCCGGAAAAAAAACTTTGTCATTGTGAACAATACCTACCCAAAACTCCGCTACGTAATGCGTACTTCTTTGGAATGTAAAACGACTAACTGTCGTTTCGGACACATTTTATTCGGACACAGTGTCCGAATTGACACTTTTTAACCGACTTCAAAAAAGGAGGAGGTTATATGTTCGACTGTATGTATTTTTTTTTTTTTTTTTTTTTTTATGTATGTCCGTCGATTTCTCCGTCAATTGTGGACCGATTTAAATAATTCTTTTTTTATTTGAAAGTGCATAGTTCCGAGGTGGTCCCATTGTCACCATGTCAGGATCTGATGATGGGATCCCGGGAAAATCAAGGGCAAACCTCAAATTTTATAGGCGCACACTACGCGTTACTTGTTTTTTCTGAAGCCATTCAAGTTTTTGCGTCCGATAGACATAATTTTATGTTGATGAGCTGATGATGGAAAGTACAACTCCTTAACAGTTAGGAGTTAGGGGATAATTCTTTCAGTATTGTAGGAATATGTGGACCGTTAGTTGTATTTCATGTACTTTTGCAGCTAAGCTGATGATGGAAGGTACAACTCCTTAACGGTTAGGAGTTAGGGGATAATTATTTCAGTATTGTAGGAATATGTGGACCGTTAGTTGTATTTCATGAACTTTTGCAGCTAAGCTGATGATGGAAGGTACAACTCCTTAATGGTTAGGAGTTGGGGGATAATTCTTTCAGTGTTGTAGGAATATGAGGACCGTTAGTTTTATTTCATGTACTTTTGCAGCTAAGCTGATGATGGAAGGTACAACTATAATGATGGAAGCTACAGGGTACGACTTCTTAATTCTTATGTCTCTCTTACGGGCTGCGTCTTTAGTTGGTCTACCCATGGTGCTGAACACTTAATGAAGAATACCTAAATTGTCAAATAATACAATTCTACTATTTTACTCGTATTTTCGCTATCATTATTATGAAAGAGTTTTACTCACTGCGTGTTATTCACACTAAAAATAGAAAAATAAACAAACTTTTTTTAAAAAAAATTACACCGACTTCAAAAAAAAAAACAAAAAAAAATAGGTACCTAAAAACACTGAAAAGCAAAAAATAATTTTAAAAAGACATTCATCAAATGCGCTTATTGTATAAGCCTATTAACTAAATTAAATTGTATTTTACGTGCTAGGTAGGTACCTACTAATCTGTTTGAAGTCGGTGCCAATCCAAAGAAAATAAAAAATGATACATAATAATAATGTATTTTACAGGGTAACTAATTAATCCGCGGACGGTACGTAGTCTGGGTACCTACTATTTGGCTTGGCACCGACTTCAAACAGATTAGTAGGTACCTACCTAGCACGTAAAATACAATTTAATTTAGTTAATAGGCTTAGACAATAAGCGCATTTGATGAATGTCTTTTTAAAATTATTTTTTTAATTTTAACATTTTTTCACTGTCGATTCGGACACCGCGATATAAATAGCTGTTTTGTACAGTCAGATAAAAAATCTTCCTAAGATTTCTTTACGTTATAAAAATAAAGTCTCAACGAAGCCTTCTATACGAAGCTATCGGTAGTGTTTCTAAAGATGACTGGGTCAAATGTGTGATGCATGCAGAGGAATTACAGGATCAGGATTTAGCCAAGGCAATTTTAAAAGATCAGAGAATACAGCCTCTGGTAATAAATTTACTCGAAGATGACAGCGCTCCTCACCCGTGGTACAACTGCGATGTCCAACTAGTTGTACCACGGGGAAGTAAAGTTACCCATGGTTCAACTGGTTGTTCTATGGGGAAAAATCTTTACCAATAGTTCAACTCGAGTGAGTTGTTCTTTCCTTGGTCCAACTAGTTGTACCTACTACTGGGAATCGCTCCCGACCCGTGGTCCAACTGCTGAAATAAAGTGACCCATGGTTCAACTGGTTGTTCTATGATTGTTGTGGTTGTCCCCCTTTAATCCTTGATTCAGAATACTCAGCAAAGGGTACCAGGACAACATGACCTTAGTGGAGTTATAAAATGCGCTCCCGACCCGTGGTCCAACTGCGATGTTCAACTGGTTGTACTACGGGGAAGTAAAGTTACCCATGGTTAAACTGTTTGTTCTATGATTGTTGTGGTTGTCCCCCTTTAATCCTTGATTTAGAATTCTCCGCAAAGGGTAACATGACCTTAGTGGAGTTATTTAAAAAGTTTACGTTATCCAGAAAAGTTATGTTTGATGAAAGAAGATTGCATTTGTCCGCCATTCCTTAATAGATTTTCAGACACGCATTAGTTCAAAAAAATCCACTTTGCTGAGAATTCTGAATCAAGGGTGAGTTGTTTTTTCCTTGGTCCAACTTCCTGTAATACATATCATGTATATCAGGGAGATGGATCATGGGGACGCACAACAATCATAGAACAACCAGTTGAACCATGGGTAACTTTACTTCCCCGTGGTACAACCAATTGAACATCGCAGTTGTATCACGGGTCGGGAGCGGGTCCCCGTGGTCCAACCAGTTGGACATAATTCAACCGTTTTACCACGGGTCATAATCATAAATATCAATAAAAAGGGGTGAACCATGGGTAACTTTACTTCCCCGTGGTACAACCAGTTGGACATCGCAGTTGTACCACGGGTCAGGAGCGCTGTCATCTTCGTGTAAATTTATTACCAGAGACTGTATTCTCTTATCTTTTAAAATTGCCTTTGCTAGATCCTGATCCTGTAATTCCTCTGCATGCCTCACACATTTGACCCAGTCATCTTTAGAAACATTACCGATAGCTTCGTGTAGAAGGCTTCGTTGAGACTTTATTTTTATAATGAAAAGAAATCGTAGGAAGATTTTTTATCTGACTGTACAAAACAGCTATTTATATCGCGGTGTCCGAATCGACAGTAAAAAAATATTAAAATTAAAAAGTGTCAATTCGGACACTGTGTCCGAATAAAATGTGTCCGAAACGACAGTTAGTCTGTAAAACAAGCATGTTTCGTACGATTGAACATGCCTAATGGCGGACATGTTTCATCCATCAGTGTCCTGTCCGAACGTGGAAGAAAAGAACATAAATCCGTTTCCGGTGCCATCGCCATGTACATCATATCTTTTTTAAATCTAGTCCGATTTTAGACTAACACTCATATTTACAGGCGATTGAAAGTATTACTTGAGTTTATGATTTTATTAAATATCCGTTTTTATACATTAAATGAGCTGTCAATAGTAAAAAATCTTGCCTGGGTGTTTCTTCAGTCTATAGATACGAGAGTGTGAGAATTCAAGTAGGTACTGGGCCGCGGCTGTGGTTCTGGGTTAAAATCTTATCTTAAAAATTCGTTGGATGGGTCACTTGTACCATTGACTAGTACCAAAATCTTAAGTTTGGCATTTGTATCGGATTTTTGAAGACAGTTCGGGTTTGTGATGACCAATCCACAAGCAAGCGTGGTGATTATCCCAATATGTATCTGTAATTATTACGATGACTTGATGTATTAACATCATTAGATGAGGAGTCATTAAATAGGCTGATGCTAATACACTATTAATGTTTATTCGCTGTTTTCTTAGTAGTAATATTATTCCTTTTATTTAAATAAGTGTTTAATAAAATTATAATATAATGTCGTAGTCAATTCCGGTCATTGTTGTCCCGTGTGTCACAATCACCGGAAGATCTGTTCTGCCTTTAAAATCACTGTGTCTTTTAGTTCGGAGTTCTGGCCTTAATTCTAATATGATTCTTTATTGATAATAATATGATAGCAGTATGCTTGGATATTATCCACACCATAATATACTTTTTTATACTACATCTGTTGCCAGGCAGGCACGCAGCTCACCTGATGGTAAGCGGCTACGGTGGCCTATTCCATACTTTCCGACATAACTTTTTTCACTTCTGGTAATTTTAATAGTTGGCTATTTTAACTTATTTTCATTCACACGCTTTGCTTTAATGAGGGCTAGATGGCGCTGTATAAAAGTACTTCACTATACAACGATTGATTGATGCAGACAGACAAGTTACGTATCCACCCCGATGTGTCCCCGTGCGGAACGGACGAAACGGAACAACTGTTTAAAAGAAACAGCTTATTATACCCTTCTTACTCTACTTGTGATGAAGCAACAAGATTAGGTGTAAGTAGAAAAAACTGGTCTAACTTATTGGCTGTTAAATTGCTGCTATCGGTTGGCTGTCATTTTGTACACAACGAACCGTTTATAATTGACAATATACCAAATCTCGTCAAATTATTCAGTAAACGTAAGAGAAAGGATATCATATCAATGGTCCTGATAAAATTTATCTGACAGATAACGGTCTCTGCGTTATCTCTTTGCTATGCTATCATCTTGTCAATAAAAAAAAAAGGAAGAAGCATCATATTTTCCTTACATTAAAATTTGGCATTACCCAAGTAGCATTCGGGGTTCTATATAAGATGTCTAATTGTCACATATACCCCACAAGCTGTGTAAGTCAGCTGCTTAAGAGCATTTTATCTAGATATAATGCTCTTGTAGAACCAGTTTGGGCACAAATTAGACAGCCTTAAGTTCACTATGGCTGTACATTAGCAGTAAAATAGCATTATAATAGCAGTTTAAGTAGTAACATCGGACTTAAGGCTGACTTGCGGCACTATATGGGACGCACATCCAACGCACACGAGTGTAATAAAGAGTAACAAGTGGCTAAATACACAGCCTTTACAGTTATAAAATCCGACAAAAGTACTCCAGTGTTACCTAAAATTCACGTGTGCCCTAAATTATTTCTTTATTTTTAAATTTACTCTTAGGTTGGTTTTGTGTGTGCCATCAGAACTTTAACTCCGGCGGACATATTATAATATGGTTAAAAATTTAGATAACACTCTGTAATTACCTGTTTTAAATACTTAATAATGTTAATGCCATGGGAATGCAACTTTATCGTGAAATGTATACATATTTATAGCTAAAATATTCACGCGCCTCTGTAAAAACGCGATATTCATTTTAAAATATTAAAAACTGGCTAAGGGGATATCTATAATTTTCCGTTTTTGATATTATATTGGCATTATAATTATACTACGGTGATTAATTATAACATGAAACCAAAACTCAATCGCTCTAACTGCGTATTTTGTGTTAAATCTGCATGATAATTTTGGAGATTTATTTGGTAAAATTTTAGGTTAAGTAGAACAAAATGGTGGAAATGAAATACGGCTATGTGAACTGTTATAACTCCTATTTAATGCGGTGAGCGTATATAGGTTCACGTGTGTTCTGTTAGAATGTTGTTTTCTATATGAAGTCCCACATTTGCAGCACTACAGAGCCAATGTCTGTAAATTTATTCTAATGTGAACTTATGTACAGCTTTAAGATGTAGTTCAGATCAATTGTGTATCATCGTTTAATTCTTTCAAATACTCAAATTTTAGAGATCCGCAATAATAATTATATTGTCCGTTAAATCGCCTAGCCCAGGTACCTACTAAGTCAAGTATGAATACCGTACTTGTGGACAAATAAACTGCTATTGATGTTGGACTGGTTGGTTGAATGGACAACACATATAGTATACCTTTAACAGCCTTCAGTGCACATGCGAACCATTTAAACACTTCTGTACAGATAGTAAAAAAAAGGTTATTTTAATGATCACAAACAAGTCCTACTACAGCTACTAGCTGTATAACAGTCTAAAACAAGTAAACGTAACAGCCCTTGGATTTATAAATGACCACTTGTGTTCTATTAAAATGTTAGCTCCATAACATCGTACAAGTGGGCCGTTAAACAGCGGTTGCCGTATCTCTACCCTCCTATAATGCTCTTATTCAGACAGCTGACTAAAGGATAGTTGTAAGAGTATTATAACACCAACAATCATATAAAAGTATAACTCTACACTCCTATAAGTACCTTAGACAGGTATAGGTGTTATTAATCGCAATAATGCAGCTTATACATCACGAGTGAACTAGAATAATGCTTCAAGTACGCCAGTGAACTGAATGTGTACTCTTAAATGGAGTAAAATGCTACTTGGGTATAACAGGGTACCGACTTGTTCACCCGAAAATGGGGAAACCAGGGGAGTTGAGTGGAAATAGGAATAGAAATCTATTAGCTCAAAACTCAGGGCAATGTTCCTAAAAGGCGGCAAGTAATTTAACCTTTATTTAACGCCATTTTGCGGGATGATCGGATATTTTCAGCTCCGTTTGTAATGACCTCAAAGGGTGTTCGGTCGGGCGTGGTATGTGCCGCTGTCCTTGTATGGCTTGGGACCCTGACGCGTGTCAGAAATTCAGTTTCTATAATATTATAACTTAACATTTTGGACGCAAAAGTCGTCTATACTTGACAAACACCTGCGGGCCCTGTGCGCCAACGACGTTTATACTTGACTAAGACCCTGACTGTAAAAATATGAAATAACTATTATGACGTTAACAACGATTACTGGTATTTTTCTTACATTCGACAATAAAGAATAACCCAGCTCTGGCGTACTGGTGATTGCTTACCATCAGGCGACCGGTTGGCTCGTTTGCCGCATCTGACATAAAAAAAAACGAGGACGAAACCGATATCTAAATACCTAACAAAGCACATTTTTTAAATATCGCGAATATTGAAGATATAAATTGAATAATTTTAGAGGCTAAAACATCTAATTTAGACCAAGTTAGTTCCCAAGGCTTCATTAAACACGACAATTTATAAAGTCGTAAAACATTTAGCGAAAGAACTTTCTCATTTGATTGCCTATTCTTAATCAACTTCCAATTTAAAACTTCCATCTTTTAAGTTGTTTTTCTCGAAAGGATCAAAGATTAAGTTTTTAATTTATTTATTTGGATCAACCGAAATCTGTTTATTCTTAGAATTAAATAATTGTAACGGATACATGCTATTTCCGCATGCAAAAAAAGACCTTAAGTAGGCACGTTCACAGTTTCCTGGTAGTTAGCTCATGCCCAGCCCAGGGACACTGCTGACGACGATGCGAGAGCGCGGAGAGGTTTAGTGGGTATCCTCTTTGCACCAGTCTTTATAAAGACTGGGGCATGCAATTGCACGAGTCCCACACACGGCTCGCCTACCTCAGGCGAGTTATGGTGCCTAATTCCCCTCCATAAAAAAAGGCACGTTCACAGCCCCCATGCAATAGTACACTAACAAACATGAGTCCGGACCGTGGCTTAGGACTTCATAAAGCTTAATGGAGAATGTTACTAGGTATGCGAAATAGCTTGTAACTTTGTCACAGTAAAGCCTATGTGAATATAAACACATTATTTTTTGTTCCATGCCAAAATATCAATTAGTTTAGATTTTATAGACATTTAAAAAATCCCGTTCGCCGCGCGTCGGCCATGCTGGCGCTGCAGTACAATGACGTCACAGGTCCTAGTACGTTGCGCGCTCCGGTAAGGTTCACTACGAAATAACCGTACCGGAGCGCGCAACGTACTGCGTGAGAGGGTGTAAAGTGACGTCACCGCAACGAGCTCCGGCCGGCCAACACTCGCGCCGTTTAAAATTCAATATCTCGGGAACTAAGTGACATATCGAAATAATTTTTATACACACTTTTTTTATTTCATATGGACTATAAGAAAAGTTAAAAATCAAAACTAGCTAACATTCTCCATTGGTCTTGTGTATCACATAGTGAACACGGACTCCATGTACCGCATATGGTACACTGGACTGTTAAGGAAGCCTCGATGATTATGTCTAATTACAGATCAGTGATCTGTGGGTCTTGGGTTCTAATTCGTTTCGATTAGATTGATTCAAACTAGACCAACGAGGTTCCAAACTAAAAGGGTGTATAAAGAACATGTTATATACATATTGCGGTACCCAACTTACAAACATTGTATTTGTTAACCTTCAGTTTGCGGAACCACTTCGTGTCGCACGTGCCGCCTTGAACGGAACTACATTACTACTACTACATCTAGTCGTAACTTTAAATGAGCTTGCACTGTTCCACCGTATAGCCAGGGACTGTTTACCGGTATGAATAACGGTATAGTTTTTTTCTGTATGACGTCATTTAAATATATTTTGATACTGTTAAATTCCAGTACAGAATTTTTTTTTGGTACTGAAAAATTGTTGTAGTATAAACATTTTTGTACAACAATTTTTTAACTGTTATTTATATTAAAATACTGAAATTTTGTAATGGTTTAAATGGAGGGACACGGGGGTACTTCTAGCTTAGTTAGCTAGTTAGTTGATTTCAGTCCTCTCACGCGTCCGCTCGCACCGGTCTGTATATTGAACAATGGATCACAAGAACAGAGGCTGAAGCAAAGCATTTGTCGCGCTTTTCAACGTAAGTTTTAATTTATCTATTTGACATTAAACTTAGGTACCTATCTAAAGGTAAGTATATCTTTCAATGGCGGTTACACTCGATAGATATTGAACTACCTACTAGCTGCTTAGTGCTTACTTAACGACGATAAGTGCTAGATAGGGAATAAGATCATAAAGCAAGCATTGGTGTAAGTACTGGTAAGTAAAGTCAGATATTCAGTTCGTGCTATGATGTAGGGTGGAGGCTCCTTATATCGGCGCCCTCCTAATATCGGCCGTCTAGAGAAAATGCGCCATAACTTAAAAGAATGTCCTAAAATCATAATTGTTTTTATGCAAATAGCAGATGTATACCCTTACGCTTAACCTCCCTTAATTTTTTATGAATATCTCAAAATTTGAACGAATGATAGGCAAAAAAGTGCAGGAGGTACGGACGTGCGTCGTTTTGCGGCATTTTCAGGTCAAATTCGTGAATCGAATCATTGCGTTGAGAAGTATTTAAATTGTAATAAACATACCAAAGTTATTTTTTTTTTTTTCTTCTTAAAGATAAAGAGTCAAGGTACCGTTTAGGTAGTATATTTTAAAATTTGTTTATTTTTTTTATTTAATAATTGCGTGGCCGAGATTAGGGATCAGTATGATCGACAAATCTCAATATCGGCAGAGTGGTCGATATTGAGATTTGTCTATCGCAATTAGAAATCCTAATGTCGGCTGCCTGATATTCTTTGTGCGCCAGCTATGCGAAAGAGTTGATGAGTGATGTCGAAGAAGAAGATAAAAATATTGGATGTGACGTATGCCCCGAATGGTTTCATGTATACACTTAAAAATATATTGCCATCACTGTCTGAAGATAACTTTACCTATTATGTAATGTTTTTGGTAAATTTCCCTCCTATGGGATCCCCTCTGCAGTTTGTGCCTGAATCATGGATTTCCTGACTGAACGTCGCATCAGAGTAATTCATGATGGGTACTATCGAGGTCACCCGCGCGTGATCACCCTTAAGGCTAAAATCCTGTGCAGTATTTTCACGTTTACAAGCGCCGCTCCTAAGAAGTCACGATGCGCGTGCACGGTATATTTTTCCAAAAGTGATCACGCGCGGGAGACCTCGATCGTACACCTCCGACTCACTTGCAATAAATGCTGGCTTCCCTCAGTGATCTGTGCTTTTTTCTACTGCACATCGATTATATTGTTAGCTACGTCCGAGATTCTGGGGTATGCCGATGATAGTACGATAGTCGAGGGATACTTGTCGTACACGTGCAAGTAGAGGTGAAACTGATGCTTTAGGATCTAACATGGTGGACAAATTGAATCAGACCCTTCAAATTGTCTCAGACTCAACCCCACCAAAACGCTGGCTTGTATATTTTCCACAAAAAAGAGTGGTTTTGGGCTGGCTACCACTTTTCGTGGCGTATCCGTTCTTCTATCTGACCGACTACAGCTCTTAGGTATGGAATTATCTTCCAACCTTAACTTCGGGAGCTATATAGAGTCCGTAGCAGTAACTGCTTATTAAAAGATTGGCATCCTTTCAAGAACCATACGCTACTTGATTGCGAAAAAGCTCCTTACCCTTTATAGAGCTCAAGTCCGTTCCTGCATGGAATATGCTACCATATTTGGGATAGTTCTGTTTAATGCCAGCTGGCTGCCTTGAACTCTATTGAGCGGCATGCAAAGTGGCTTTTCGGCGATGATGCTTTGGTCGAGAACTTGCAAAGCCTCGATCATCGTAGGAAGATTGATTGCCTACCCGTCTGTTACAGGCTCTGCTTTGGTGATTGTGCTGCTCGGCTGTACGATTTGGTTCTACCAGCTCCGTTCCATCACCGAACGACTTGACTCGGTCAGAGACTCCAATCCTTATACTGCGAAAATGCCGCGCTTACGAACTAAATGATCTGCTTCATCTTTTTTGATACGGACTGCGCAAGTTTCTCTCTTTACCTGGGTCTGCCTTTCCTGACCATTATAATCTTGGTGCTCTTCAAGGCAAGAATTTACAGGCCTTTCCTAAGCAAGCGTGCTCCAACGTAGACCGCATAGATGTTTAACATCAGGCTACTTTGTGATCAAGTCTTAGTGATGGCATAGTAAATATATTTAAAGAAAAAAATCGTAAATTATTTTTAAAAGACTTATTTATAATAGAGTTAAATAAAATATGGTTTGAAAATAAATCAATGTTATAATACTTTGATTTTATACTTTTTGAGCAAATTTTTTCCCTTTGAAAAGGTATTCCGATATTATGGTTATAGGCGGCGGATATTTGGGTGCTAAAGGCCGATATTAGGGGAAATCGGCAAGTTCGGAAACAAACATCTATATATTCAAATCTAACAAAGAATTCGTTATTTCGCGAATGTAATAATGGAGTTTCATTATCCCTTTACCTAAAAAAGTAGTTGAAAGAAAGCAAAAGTTATTAATGTAAAAATTATAAGCACTGAAAGGTCAAAAAATGTTGGGCCGATATTTGGTGCCTCCACCCTATGTTGATACGTATATGTAAAAGTATGTATGTATGTATGTAGGTAGGTAATGTAAGTATGTTTAAAGAAATAATAATTATAAACTTTTAAATAAAAGTAAAACGTTATAATTTGGGTATTACTCGTCCGCCGGATGAAAGAAAAACAATCGCGCTCGCCAACCTGTCGGCGCGAGTTCCGTAAATCCTAATCCTTTCCCGCCCGCCGCGGCCCCTCGCGCGAGCGGCACCGCGGGGCGCGGGCGCGCGCACTCATCATTTCAGTATCAGCAATAAAATTATTTTTAAATAACTGTATAAACGCCTGAAATCTGTACCGAAATTCAATGGGTATAGAATTTTAGTACTGATATTTTTACTGGTACTATAACGATATTTTATACCGGTAAGCAGTCCCTGCCGTATACTAAACTAATAACAAAATGATAGGATATTTGAAGTATCTTATCTTGCGTTGGGGTCCTATGCCTAACGTAAGTACGTCTAACCTTCGGGTTATTTTTTACTTACCCCCTGCCTTAATCACCCCTGTGATTCTCAAGAATCCTTTAGAACATCAACCGATGAGGAAATAAAAAGTATAAGTAAAGTTGATATGTACTTACTAAGCTGATGCTTACTAATGTCCCACAGCAGGGCAAAGGCGCTTGTTTAAATCAAGTCATAACTACAATGACAGGTACTGGCTTAGTCACGACACCTTCCAATTTCGGATCGCTAAAAATAGAAAGCATACTACGTTATTTGACAGATGACTTATCACGAAATAACCCTTGAAATATTAATTCTTGAAATATTACTTTACCAATAAAAACGTTAACATTGAAGTTGACCTAAACTCACTGTTTTCTAAACGAGAATGGACTATAGGTCTCTGAACACAGACATAGAAAAGATACAAACACTACACCGAGTTCCGTACACGTGCTTGCAGACTCTCCAGCGCGCTGTACTCGGAAATGTTTGCTCTACCTCTAGTGTAGTTGAGTACTTCGTAACAAAAAGCAAACTCGAATGGGATTTCATCAAGCGAATGAAAAAGTTAAACTGTGGAAACATTTTTCTGTACGATCAATTTTAGGCCAATACGAAACGTATTCGTATAATTTACATCGTTTTTACAAGATAAAAAATTAATTACATTCCGAATGAAACAGAAAACAAGCTACATACATACATAGTATGCAACTGGGAGTTCCACAAGGTAGTATACTAGGACCTTTGTTTTTTATTATCTACTAGCGGGCGCCCGCGGTTTCACCCGCGTGGTTCCCGTTCCCGTGGGAATTGATCAATCAATCAATTCAATTTTTCTCGCCGTAAAAACCATCCTTGAACTCCAACGAACATTAAAAAAAAATTTTGGCCGAATTGGTCCAGGCGTTGTTGAGTTATGCGCTTACCAACACATTTTGCGATTCATTTTTATATTATAGATAGCAATGATATAATAACCCCTATTTAAATATTGCCAGAATGCTTGATTTAATTTCCCATGTGGGGATATTAGTTAGGTCGCTTTCTTCTATAAAATAAGAACTGTAGCGAGAATTCCTTCATTCGTTCTTAAGTCAATGCATTAAGGTCCAAGGGATATTTTGACAGACTTGTGACTGTTTTTAGCCCACACAATACATAATTATGATTGGTTAATTCTTCATGACACTCGCAATTACAGTTTAGATGTTATCAGTTTGAAACCACATCACACACACATAAAAAACGTTTAAGTCGGTCGAGCCATCGTAACACTTATTGCGTTTTTGAGTGCGATTAATTTGTCTGCCACTGACCTAAAACAGTTGTAGAATGATGCATACCAGTTTGAATTACGGAATGTGATAGAATGAATTATTGTAACTGTAGCTACTTGTACGGACACTATATGATTACGATACATGTGTAGTCTTTGCAAAGCAATTTGCCTTCTTGTATAAGAACTTGAATGGATGACCAGACCTTATTGATTTTTGTTAATGTTTTAAGTTTGCAAGTTAGAGCCATACATACTATAATATAGATAGTATCTGTTAATTATCTGATATTTGCGTGTGCAACTGAAGAAAGTATTTCCCTCACACAGAAGATCAGGGTACGAAGTATCTTTGTTTTTTGAGAATGAGAACGAGTGCCAGAATCAAAATTAACGATGCTTTCTAGTTAAGCGAATTTATTTTTATGGGGAGAATGCTTTAAGGCTTCATAACTACAGGCCTACGAGATCTACGACCGTGTGTGGGACTAGGGGATCCACTGATCTTCACCGGTTACCCTTTCACTCCCAAGAGAAACAAGCTGGTATTTTCCATGTGGCAATTAACAAGACCATTCCTAATGAAATGTCTGTCTACCTAAATAGTAACCGCATAACATGCTCGACGTACTGACGTACTCTTAATAAAACCAGTGAACTTAATTGTGAGGCTTCTATTTCTTAAAACAAATGTACATTGTCATCCCTAGATTCTGATAAGACTTCAGCAAACTGTTCAGTTATTGACATACCTTATCTTACTGGGTTAAGCGTACTATGACTTAACTGAACCAGTAAGAAGTTACGCAATTGAGTTGTTACTCTTGTTAACTAATCTTACATTGTTTGTTTCAGGTAAATATGCTTAAGACGCTGCCTAAGGAAATATTAGAAAGGTATTTTAAGAGACTCTAAATAAATGGTTGAATGTAAGTAAACATTTTGATTGACTGGAGGGCGTATCTGGTAGTGAACTCTGTATAACAGGGTTCACATCCTACAAAGGACAAACTTAATGTGACATAAGGTACCAAAAATTTAGTTGCTACTAATTATTCAGAGAATTTCGTAACAAGCATCCCCATTGTTATGAAATTTCATCAAAATATTATCTTTTTTGAAAGTCTAATTACGCTCAGTCAGAGCAGCAACATCTACCTTTACCCTAATCAGGAAAATTCCTACAAACTTAGTGTTCATTTCATTGATTCCAATTTTAGAACGAGACTTTCTGACACATAGGTGTATGTTGATGAGCTGCCTCTGTACATGTTCATATTTTACATTTTGATAAGGCTACATTCTACTAACCCGTGGATGGGCTGGTCAATAGCCACAAGGCTGGCACCGGCTCGTCGGTCGTCCCAATCGGGTGTGAAGGGGAAACCGGGGAAGTTTAGTGGGTAGTGGACGCTTTAGTCTCGAGTCCCACACACGGCCGCGGGTCTAGCTAGCCTGCGGTTATGGTGCATAAACGCATTCTCCTCCGAAAAAAAAGACTACATTCTATTAACATTTAAAACCATACCATAAATACTTGATAAGCTCCTTCCTTTCTTGAACTGGGTTCACGCACCGAACAATGACATGACATCTTCAAATGACATCGCGATATTCGCATTCCTTTTAATTAAAACATCTCGTGCAATGTGCACACTGATTAAGATCCCTGTTATGTAGGCCGTAGGGCCTATTTCTGTTCGTCAAAATGTCACGCACTGTTACGAAAGCAAAATGGTTACGTCCGTCGAAAATAAGGTCGTTTATTTACGACTACATAAATCACGGTAACATTACACTTCAAAATTAAGATGTAACAGGATATTCTACAAGTTTTTGCACAACTGTCTGTTGGAAGTACGTTTTGAATACGATTGAAGGATAGAATGGAATTGGACAACATGAATTACCAACATTGATCTAATCTCAAAAAATTAGCTTAAGCATTTGTATTGCGGGTGTGAGAAACGACGGTATTATAATCATTTTTATTTTTAACCCTGTAAGAGTTGGACCCAATAAGTTAAGTTCATTACCAAGTTCCCGCTTTGGGTCTGGTTGGTAGTAGGGCTTTTTCAGGGTCCGACTAGCTAGCTACCACCCCCACAAGTGAAATCTGTCGCCATAGCAGCTCTGGCTGTGTTCCGGCAATATTAATGTGGGAGCCAGTACACTTGAAATCTAAGGCTCGATGATCAGATGAGCCTACAGTCTGGCAGCACATTGAGCGACGCTTCCTGGTAAAGTGTCCTGGAACTGGTAAAGTGACCGCTTACCATCAGGTGGGCTGCGTGCATGTCTGCCAACTGATCTAGTAAAAAAAATATGCTGTTGATTATAAAGCCAGGTAATTCTTCCCAACTCTTATTATATTTTGCCAGTTTGATTTTCATTGAAATATCACTTGTTGAAATAAAATAAGTGAATTCAATCTCCTTATTTAAAGTGGTTCATGTGAAGACTGCGTAATAGGCTTGTGTCCATGTAGAGTAAATATAATGGATAGCGGTTTATAATGATGAATTATGTTATGGGGGAAATAAAAAACAATTTTAATTATTAAAAGCGATAAAGATTAATAATATTTTTAGAAATTAAATTTCGTAAAATGAAGCCATTTGTCACGTGACAGTGAACACCAATCAGAAAGTGTGACGTCACGCCGTGCAAAACAAACTCCCTCAAACCAATCTTGTCAAGGATCGTGTATGGACTTTCGAGTATCGCTACCGGTTTTTGATAAAATTTTGGTTTGTTACATCTAATAACAAGTTGATACAGTTTTTGCTAGTTATAATTTGCAAGAATTAACCATGGAATCTGGATTCAGCAAAGCAGACAGTAATAATTTGCCTAGAATCGATGCCGTTATGCTTGGAAACTTTTTCGCGTCGAACAGTGACTTCTGCTCATCTGAATTTCGCAATGTTAAAACTTCCTTGTAAGTATAAAATAGGTATTTAATATGAGCTTAAATGCTATGTGACATTTCAGTTCGGTACCTAAGAACTTAATGTTTTGACGTACATATTACAAAAATTACATTGATATCTAGAGTACCTACTGATGTTGAGGTTGGATTTACGAAGTATGAAAAAATACAAAGTAGTAACAAACTTGTATAATTTCAGGTCTTCACGAGCCTCATATGGAGATGACGCCATAAGCTATGTCCAGCTTAAGCGGGACGGAAAAATTTGTATTGTAAAGTGCAAAATATGTCCTGAACACAAAGTTCACGCAAAATTATATGGATGCACACTGATTGTTGATGAAGAAGACAATATCATAAACTCAGTTCAATGTCAAGACTGCGTAGCTTCACAGGGGGGATGTAAACACGCAATAGCATTTCTCATGTGGGTTCATCGCAGAAGTGAGGAACCATCATGCACGTCGGTGGAATGTTATTGGAGAAAATCAAAACTGTCAAGAGTTGGTAGTAGCCTAAAGTATATGACAGCAAAAGACTTGTCCGAGGGCAAGCCCATGTTGCCAGCAAATTCATCTGTTTTGATGAAGTTTTTGGAAGAGGGACGTAAAAGAAAAATTAACAACTGTGAACTTTTAAAATATCGTACCACTTCTTGTCAAAACGAAGAACAAGCTCTCTCCATGCATCAACTTGTATGTAATTTTAAAGAGAAATGTGTTGATGCATTTTTAAAAAAAGTTCATATATCACCTTCATTAATAAAGAGAGTTGAACAAAAAACAAGAGAACAATCTAAGAGCAACCTATGGTTTGAACTAAGGTATGGTCGAATTACGGCTTCAAAAGCCTTTGAAGTTAGTAGATGTAAAACTACTGATGGCACACTTTTATCGCTTATATTAGGTGGTAAAATTCCAGACACTTCTTCTATGAAACGTGGCCGTCTTCTAGAAGATGAGGTAAGAAAAACAGTGGAAAAAATACTGAAGAAAAAGATAAATAAGTGTGGCCTGATATTAAATTCCAAATATCCAATGATTGCTGGTTCCCCAGATGGAATATGTGAAGATAGCATAATCGAGATTAAAAGTCCTATTAATGCCAACACATTTAAAAATTATTTACAAAATGGAAAAGCTGCAGAAAAATATTTTGCCCAAATGCAGCTTCAAATGTATTTGACAGAAAAGAAAAATTGTTTCTTCTGTATAGCGGACCCAGATTATAGTGAAAATCAAAAAGTGGAGATTTTAAGTGTGCCATTTAATATTGAGTATGTTGAGAATTTGATTAATAATAAACTTTTAAACTTTTGGAAAATTAATGTATACCCATTGTTATATCAAAGTGTGGAACTATAACATATTTGAAATAAAAAACAATCTTAAAGTTTTCCATAGTTTTATTTTATTAAAGAATCTTGCAAATTAATTAATGCACATGCTATGATTATTGTCTCGTCAAGAATTTTTACAAATTTGAAAGGAATACATGCATGTGGTTTAAGTATATAAAATTCACGTAAGCGCCTAATAACTCTCTCTATATGTATCCTCAAGCTGGCAATCTGTTTAGTTACCTTCGCTTCAGTTTTACTCATTTTCACTCCTTTTTCAACACTTGGAGGTCTTACTAGTGTAATACCAGATTTATTAAAATATTTTTCTACATGTTTAAAGCCCCTATCTGCCATAACACACATACCACTTTTTAAGGTGTTTATAAATTCACATGATTCAACTAAACATGTGTCAGTGATTCTGCCTCCAAATCCTGGAGAAATATAGTTCACTAGACCGTTTGGTGTACAGGATATTAAATACTTTATAGTATTTGCTTTCTTGTACTCTGACCATGTCAGAGCTTGATTTACTGCCTTAGATGGCTTTTGCACCTCAATTTCAAGGCAATCTATAATGCAACTAACATTATAATATTTATGCCTGAATGACATAGGTAAGGTCCTTTTAATCATTGCACTGTCTAATTCCACAATAAAGGGACGCATGACACTGGCTATCCTTGGTATATTCTTTAAAAAAATCTTGCTTAAACTTGATGGAGTCATTCCATAATCGATTTACTATCTAATCTTATTTTATTTAAACAGAGGAATAAATGGTGTTTGGGAATATTTATACAATCTATTATTAAATCAATTAAGTAGTAACAACTAATTGGAACACCTATGTATAGTCTTGGCTTTTTCTCAATTTTTTTAATTGTATTTAACAAGGCCTTCTTTGCTTCTATTTTTTTGTCTTCTTCGATTAATTCACTACAGTTGGAGGATGATTTAACTTGTAGTGAAGTCATTGATAGTGAAGGACTATTGGCAGCGACAGATGGTTTATATAAAGAAATATCACTGTCTGAATGTTCTTCTTCAATAAACATTTTTTTTGCAATTTTGCTTAGACCGGATACAGAAGGACTTTATTTTGTAACAGTTACAGTTTGGAATGGGGATGTGGACCTGGATGTTACAGAATGTTTCCAAGGTGATAATGCCTGATCCATCAATTTCACATTGGTCTGCACAGCCTTGCTTCTGTATTTGTAGGTTATAAATGCTTGAACAGATTTATCTGTTGACTGTTGACATAACATTTCTGGCATGTTTCTTCCAACTGTTTCAATATCTGAAAAAGATATACAACAAAATAGCTTTATAATGGTAATAACTAGGTATTTGCCATTTCAAACTTTAAATCATTTAGGTAGTTAGGTAAGTAGCATGATGTTATACATACTTAAACTTGTATCAGAAGTATCTTGAGAAGAACTTTGAGTACAACTTTCTTTTGATTTATTCAGACACTCTGCTATTATCATCTTTCTTTGTTTATTTTGGATATATGGCCGTTCTATACTGCTGCATGTTCGTTTTCTTCTGTCTTCTTGACATCCAAATTTACTTGGCATACAACCCGGTTTCATGCGCACTTGTGATACTGTTCCCTTTATATGATACTCCATATAATTAATCATATCATTTGGCAACTAGAATAATAAAAAGAGTATGTTTGTAACATTAATTAGAAAACTAAAATAAAACGTCAACTCCTAAAAATAAATACCAGGATAACTTATTTCAACATAACCTGAACTCATGTATTATTGGAAAATAGGGATTCTACAAAACACATCCAGTTTGCTCGAAGTCTATTAGACTATATTATGTGAAATACTTACATCAAAATGATCTTCACAAAAATACATTCTTGAACCTGTTGATAAAGTATGAGCATCATCTCTTCTTGCAAGTTTTAGCCACTTTTTCCGTATTTCTCCATTGTTTGGAACATAAATAAATAACTTATTTGGCGTTTTTATAGTCGTGCTATCACACTGGGGCACTATACAGTACTTATAATATGAGAAATTCATTTTTAAACGATAAAAACTAACTTTAACCTACGAAATGCGACCGCTCTTTGGTTTGTTTTGCACGGCGTGACGTCATTCAAGACGCCATGATAGATTTGTGCGTTTTGGAACCAAATTGAAATTGGGTTTTTTAAACGCGAAATTTATAATGTAAACGCTAAAATAAAAATAAAATAAACATTTTTTTCGTTATAATGTCCAACAAGCTAAAGTATTAAGCAGTTATTGAAATTTTGTCAACTAGCCTATTATCGGGAACTATTGATATAGTATAATTGCATTGGCAGGATTCCGTTCCCTGGGCGAAGGCATGCATCGCGAATGGATGCAAATCAGTTGGCGCATCCAGTTGAATATTGACTCGTGAAGACTGATCTTGTGCGATGTAGACGTGTGAGTAGGTATTTTGCGAGCAGTGAACGTGCGAATATTTGGTGGCCACCAACATAGAATCTATAAACGAAGACAAATATTAAGATATATGTTTGTAACGTTAAAGTTATAGTTATTTAGTCAAACATAACCATAGGCTTACCAGACCTGCGGCTGTGTGCGGGACTCGGGACTATTTGGTCCCACTACATACTTTTTTTAAGCTCTGGCTCAATAGCCAATCCGCCCAGAGTACGACAGGATTAGTTTTTTATTTATAATGCGTTCTGCTTATATTAAGACTAACTGGGGATAGCCGTTCGCTAATGGATACGAACTAAACACTAAACTACATACTAAACTCCCACGGTTTCCCTTCACACCCGAAGATAGATGAGCTGGTGCCCACCTTGTGACGATTGACTGTCCTATACGCGGTATTGCTATAAAACGTATGGTTTATAGCTTGGTTATTACCCTTTCTGACAGAGGATGGTACTCCCCGGTCGAGCCGGCCCATTTCGTTAGACAGAATAGAACTATCTGCAGCACGGCTCTTCCGCCATCAAAACTACATTTCTACTTAAAACAACTGAATAATCACGTTCGTACTATACAGTGTTAGTAAATAGGACCATGCAAAGAAAGCATTAACTCAAAGACGTGACCAAACGAGCGTCTCCTAGCAACTATTTGCCAAGGCCAACCAACTTATATCATAATAAATTGACTAAAATAGCGAGTGTAGGCAGGTCACTGTCATATATTATGTAAGATCTAATTTGCAATTATTCGATCCGCATGCCATATGTAAATATGTGATTCAAATTATGTATATTTGATTTGTTTCATTTGTGTTTTAGTATTCTTAAGATGAGTTCGTTATAGGAAAGAATAATCTGGAAGTTATATTAGTTGATGGTAATAATGGTTTTAGAAGTACTAGTACCTACGTTTCTGGTTATGTACAAGCTGTGTTCTTATAATGTGGAGGATATATTGTTTGATATTGTTAAAAGCTAAAATAAAAGTGGCCTAAATTTCACTTCATAATGCTACTAGCCTTATGGAGGGGATACCTCGTTGACAAGTGACAGGGATGAATGGAAGAGAAGAACATATTGCGCAGACCCCAAATAAATTGGGAACAGGGCAGGAGGAAAGAAAGAATGTTACTCTTACTAGCCTTAAGCCCGTAGATTTGCCCGCGTAGGTCGATGTTATCCCACGTAAAATTAAATATTTCTCTCTACTAGCTTCCAAAATATACCCAAAAAAATGTCCTTTGTCGTCACAAAAGCAATGATTGTCATGATTTTAGTCCATACCAAAAATTCACTCTCTAGCTCCGAAATTATCCCCATGGATATTTTGGGAGCTAGAGAGTGACAAAGACTACACACACACTACACACACTACATACACGTTATCCCGGAAAAACCTCTCATTCTTGTGGGATAACGACGTAGGTATATTCCACGCGAAATAATCCGGGGGCAGAAGACTACTAAATAATATTATTGCAGTTTGTATGTTCGCGTATTGATCTCAGATTGAAACGATAATCCCTTACAATAGTATAATATTTCCCGATGCGTGCATGCGTCAATACAATAAAGCGACAGATTATCACATGACATTTGAAGAGAACCAAAGGTCCCTGAAATGCCAGCGTACGTCTATAAATACTGCATAGTGCATCTGACAAGCCTCATTAGGCATGCAAAAGAATGCATCGCTGTTCAATAATGCAGTTGCCGTGCCACTGATTAAATAACTTACTTAAGCAGAGTGAGGTAGCGTTTAGTTTTATAAATAAACTAGCGGCCCGCCCGCGGCTTCGCCCGCGTGAACTATAGGACGTTATCCCGCGGGAATTGAACTATAGGACGTTATCCCATGGGAATATCTTGTAAATTGTAGCCTATGTGTTATCCTTATGTATAAGCTATATTATTGTAAAGTTTCATTAAAATCAATTCAGTAGTTTTTACGTGAAAGAATAACAAAAGTTCATCCATCCGCTCCCCGGCCGGTACCGCCGCAACCGCTATGTCCCTGCATTTTAAATCTGTAATATCTTCGAAACTATTCATTTAAATTACATGATGTAAAGGGCCATATTGATCTATATTACATGCACAATTTATTTATGGTACTTTATTGGATAAGGATTAATACTGTATTGCTTAAAATCACTTTTTCGTAAATAAGCCATTATTTTATCGTAATAAGTAAAGGAAAATGGTTATTGTGGGTTATCCCTAAGAGATAGACATATACCATCGCGGACTTTTTTGTAAAACTTTTTAAGGTGTACAATAGTGTAGTACATTATTTTGATCTATCTCGTAGGGTTCAGCCAGCGTTTGCAATGTAAGCGCAAAAAATGCGATTATTTACGACCTTAAATTAAAAACCTCTAAAGTGATCAGTGTTTCTCTACTATATTATGCATGTATTATACATATAAACCTTCCTCTTGAATCAGTCTGTCTAATGAAAAAAACCGCATCAAAATCCGTTGAGTAGTTTCAAAGATTTAAGCATACAAAGGGACATAGGGACAGAAAAAGCGCCTTTGTTTTATACTATGTAGTGATTAATACGCTTGGAAAATTTTCTCACACCACCATCTAGCTTTTAACTAAGCAAGGCAAGTATTATAGGTGCCAGACAACTGATAAACATAATAAGATACTTTAAAAACATATTAATACATAAAAGTATAAATTAATAGCAGTATTATTCTTGGAAAAACTTAACGCAGCGCTGATCAGCTGATCATTCTTGCCGTCTAGATCCTTTGGCTTAACGTAGAGATATATAACTTCATCCTGCAGTCTCCATACATAGTTTATGTAATATAAAGAACACTACAATATAAGAAGAGATCTCTCCTGAGGTTCTCTGTTGTTTGGACTTATTCCTGCTTCGTACGTAGGCAGACCACCCACATAAACTCGGCACTTGATTGTCAACAACTGCATGCTTTCGCGACATTTTTATCGTGCAATACCAAGCTTTATAATAAAATACCTTCAGCAGTGTTACCGATAAGATATAAATAAATAAATCGACGCGCCATTTGGTGTAATGGTCGAGAAGTCGGCTATTACACCAGAGGTCGCGGGTTCGATTCCCGCACGGTACAAACATTTGTGTGCATGAACATGTCTGTTTGTATCGGTCTGGGTGTTTATATGTATATTATGTATGTATTTACAAAAAAAAAAGTATATAAGTAATATTTATCCGTTGTCTAGCACCCATAGCACAAGCTAATTGACACGAGAAAACCAGACCAGTACATTCATGCATTTTAATTTGTTGTTAAATTCCACTTTTGTACCATGAAATATATACATTGTCAAAACGTTCAAAGCGTATTTCTGATATTCGTTTTTATGCGCCGATAACTGAAAGTCATAGAAAAAGACTATGTTTTTGCGAACAAGTTGGTTTTTGTAGTGTCTACTAGATAAAGAACTAGTTATGCTATCGCGCTATAGTAATAGCTTTGGATGCCGTGCTAAACACTGCTTCAGTGTTTCTGCCGCCCAATTAATTCGTTTGACAAGCGAATGGAAAATTTTATCTTCGGATCTCGTTGCGTGCTGTCGGACAGGGTTGTCAAATCTAGATATCTAACCAGTGTTAATTTTGTGAAAGAGGGGAATATGATTGGCAAAAGAGCTTTTGGGAAACATGATGGTAAGGGATCACTACCGCCTATGGACATCATAAGAATTAAAAAAGTTGGTCACCATTTGAATAATGTCCAAGAAGGCTTATTAATTGTTTCATTTAATGTGCCCACACACAATCAATAAAAGACTTCCCGGGGATGGGCTGGTCAATAGCCACAAGGCTGGCTCCGGCTCGTCCCAATCGGGTGCGAAGAAGAAACCGGGGAAATTTTGTGGGTAGTGGACGCTTTAGTCTCGAGTCCCACACACGGCCGCAGGTGTAGCTAGCCTGCGTTTATGGTGTATAAACGCATTCTCCTCCAAAAAAAAGGCTCGAACATTAAAAGAACTGACAGTAGAATCAGATTGAGCGATGCTTCCTACTGAAGTTTCTCTCAATAGAACGTAGCGTTTGCTTTGCCCTATGTGTGCCAGTTTTCCAACTGACATTGTGTAAAGAAAATACGGAAAGGTTTGACAGCCCTATATTATGCAAAAGTGAGACAGAGTTAATAGAAGAGGGACGACGTATATTTATGATAATTAATTCTGATTGATGACCTAGTTTTGTTTTCCAATATTTGCACAACTGTGGTAATGTAAGTTCTTGATTTGCTCAAACTTAACTGTGTCTTGCTACAGTGAGACAGTTATCATAACTGTTGTATAATTAAAACTATATTAATACAAACATATTATAAATAGTAAAACACTTAGATCGCTACATGCAGACATGTTTATTCACGCAAATGTTTATACCGTGCGGGGATCGCACCTCTGATGTAATAGCAGACTTCTCAGCAATAATTCAGTCATCAATTTTTTTTATAACGCTGTTATAATGGACTGACTGAACTTTGGATGGCCTCTGGTGGATTGGGTTGTGTGACCTATGGGTTGTGGGTTTGATTCCTATCCAGGACAAACGTTTATGTGACAAATATTTGTGTTTGTGTGTCTGCACTTTTGACTTGTATTCTCATGGGTCAATTGTTAGCTGGGGGCCTCCGCTACATTCCCTTAAGAGGATTCAGGCGACTGGGACCATATGAAACTGGGACCGCGGTCCCAGTTACCTGTTAACATTTTTGAATCGGTCGACTGGGTCCATAACTTTGTTTTATTTATGACACCTCTTCTGCTAACTGTACTAAATCTTGTATTTCAACAATGGATTTGTGGTTGAAATTACGGGTGGTCCCACTCGCCTGACGAAATAAATAAATAAAAACTAATGAGGCAACTGGGACCGCGGTCCCAGCTATTTAGTGCTCCCAGTCGCCTGATCCTCTCCCTTAAAAGGATCGGTTCACATTACCAGTCTGTATATTTGTGCTAAATTCGTTGTTTCAAATACCCAAAACACAGGTGCATAAGCTTTTTATATACTTAGGGGTCAGATCATATAAATCATGGTGTTCAATTTTAATATATTAAATAAATAATTTTTATCTCAACTTTACTTTTCCCCAACAGATGGTGTTGATACCAAAACTCGTATAACGGGCTCAATCACGAATACCCTCAAGGTTAAAACATAAATCTGTAATACAAGTACTCCATAGGATAATCTTGCTGTGGAACCGCAACAAAGTAACCAGAATGTAGAAATTTTGCGGTCGTGTGTGAAAGTTTACATGGAAAACAACCTGTCTTGTACCATACTGGTCTAGCCGACCCGGTGTATATTGCTTATGGTTATCGCAGTGTTGCCAGTTATAGTTCGTATTGTCGTAATGTTGCTAGTGACGAAAAGTAAAATGACACATGGAACCAAAAAATGTCATAAGAGCTACTAGGGGCAGAAGTCCGTGTTTATTTATCTTTTAGATAATTTAGATGCTACCTCATTGGTCAATTAATAAAAAAATCGTTTCCCTGTTATCTTTGCTACTTTCTCCAATGACAGATAAGTTTGTGTTAATTTATCTGTTAGTTAAATAAGATGCTATCTAAATAATTAATTTTTGAAAACATAGAATCATTGTTATATGGCATATAATATAATTATCACGAACTTGTGTCAGTGGTGAGACCGGTTCTTGTACGAATGGCAGCAGATCAACCTACCCTCAATTCTCAATTGAAAAAGAAGTCTATGTAAAGTTAATAAAGCTGAAAATTGGTTGTACAAATTCGACAGATTAGAGTAGTCTGATGTGCTGTTGACTGTACCTAAAATGATTTATATGATAAAACTTTGTCGATGTTTGTTTTGTTGTTGTGTTTCGTCTGCGAAGTTTTCTGGCCAGTGAAGAAGAAATTTTTCCAATTAGAATATGTTAATTCTTAGTATTTCTCGATTAACTAAGCCTTCGGAAATTCTTTATTTGAATCTCTAAGCACTAATTGAAATAAATCTGTAATTATTGTACTAAAATTATTGTTAGAAAGAATTTGGCCTTTTGCCAAAATGAAAGACCTTACTTCGACTAAACTGAACAAAGCTTACGGTATAGAATATGTATTGTTACACAGTCATTGTTGGTCATCAATTACTATAACTGTACCTTTGGTTTTTACCGTAACCATTATTTATGATAATTCCTAGAATAAGGTAAATTCTTACAAACTAATTCATATCATGCCAAGTGCTTAAATTTTAATGCTTTGTATAAAAAAAAAATATAAGTTGCCAGTGATGTCACACTCGCAAGCCTTGTTCAGTTTGTATGAGAAATGTTTTTGGTTTAAAAATATTATAAATCTTTGGAATTTTTATTCCATCTAAGTGATTTTTTTTACTATTTTTGTATTTTTTGTAAAGTCAACTTTTATATTCCGAACCATATAAAACGTTATTATTCTATGCTTCTTATTTACCTTTATGACACTTGTAGGTATATTTGTTTCGGGAAACTAAAGTAGTATAAAATACTGTTGAAATGTTTGCACATCACAGAACCGCTTGAAAAAGTCTTAAGTCAAAAGTCAAAGTTCGCCATTCAGGTCAGAGCAGTTTTTAACGACTAACTGAAGCTAAATATTCAATCTTATTATGTATAATTCTATAACCGATCTTTCTAGAAACTTTGTAGTTATAATCCTTTATAACGCAAGCGACATGTGATGCCTATGGTGTTGCAAATTCCCATGGACGACGGTGATCACTTACCATCAGACGACAAGACTACTCATGTCCTACATTATTAAAAAAATTCTACCGCTATAATAACTCTTAATTGATCTAAACAAGGTCTGTGAAGCTTATTCCACATAATAAAAAGTATCAGCCTATTACAATTTATTCCTTTACAAAAGGTCACACAACGAAAAAAGTTTGCCATTTTCAATGATAGGGCTAAATCGCCACACTTTGTAAGATAAATAGAAATAATTCAAATATATCGACCATGTCGAACATAACATTATTCACATAAATCAGCTACGCAATGGTAAACCTTAACCTATAGACATTAATTTTGAAATATGCTATACAATGTTATTTTACGACCAAATCTCTGCTTTCGAATTGGCAAGCGAAAGTGTCTTGTTGACAATGACAAAGAAATTTCCCTTTTTTGATTTGAAGACGTGTTTTTTTCCGGTTAAGACGCCTCATGTCGCCCTAAGGTCAGAAAATGAATATGGATGGCCCTTAAACAGAGACGGAACAAGGGCTCTTAAGGAGGTCCTCTTGAATAATATGATGATACGTATTCTACGATTCGGTTGTAAAGGTCAATTTTATATATAGATGTCATCTGGAAAACATATCATTCATCGTTTGCCTTGTACCAGAGCAATATTAAGATTAGTGTGTTGCCTGAAGGAAGTAGTTGAATTGCGTGTGCAATTGTTTTCAACCGCATTCATAAAATTGTTATAATAAAAAATTACTTTGTTCTGTTCTGTCATCTCTCTAGGTTAAAAGCAGTAAACAAGTTTATATGAAAACTAGCTTTCCGTCCGCGGCTTCGCCCGCGTGGACTACAAAACTTTCATCCCCAATTTTATCCCCTATACTACCCGTATTGAAAATCCTTCCTTAGCGAATGCTTACGTCATAACATCTACCTGCATGCCAAATTTCAGCCCGATCCGTCCAGTGGTTTGGGCTGTGCGTTGATAGATCACTATGTCAGTCAGTCACCTTTGAGTTATATTTATTTAGAAGAAGATGGTCGATACACCGTAAATTAGTATACATCGTGATTCGTGATATACTTATGCTAATCTTGGAATAACCATGGAAAGTTGACTGATGACGACAAAGGCGACCCCCTTAATCCGTCTCTGTCCCACGGAACACTTTCGCTTCCTCTCTTGAAAATTTCAATATGCATGGAGCCTTGATTGCTGCTTCATTAATTCTTATTCCATTAATCACCGACGAACTGACTTGTTTATTATTAAATTATAAAATAACTTTTTTAATTTCGATGGAGTGACAAATAGCTATTTATGTTCATCCCAAGCGCAAACACTTCACCGTGATTCTACCAAATGCCTAATGAAAGAGCGCTTATTGTATGTGTGTTTTGTCCCAATCTATTCAGGGAACACTTGTAATATTATCTAGGATTTGACACGTTCAGTTATTACATAAGAGTAATTGCCATCTGATGAAGTACAGGGCCGTGATCTTGGGATCTTCTGGGTTCAATTCCCGATTCGGGAAAAACTGTGTCATAGTCCCTTCCCTACCCATCATTGTGACGATAACTTAATTACGATTATGAAGGCCTTTGCCTTGCAATGAGGCAAATACTTATTTCATTTCATCTTTGTCTATAAGCACTACCTACTATTTCTTTCTGCTTAGCCCAAAGGTCAACTAGTAGAGAATGCCATGAGGCGCTAAGGCCGCCTTTCGTACCTATTTTTGCTGTGCTGTAAAGATAAACTAAAACGGATAATTTCCTAGCCGAAAAACCCAAAGTAGCATACAATACCTTGTACTCTGATGACCTAACATACGGGCTCTACTAGGTCAAAAAACTGAAAACCGCCATTACACTGGCCCATTAGCACAATATACAGTTCAATGGTTCGAGCCCCGTTACCACTCAGTATGCTAGTCGTCACCTGACCGACGTGTAAACAAACACACAGTGTTATTAGTTTCCAAGGTTTCTTGCTTTTCAAGTTCGCTCGTCACGGCCAAATTTGTGTGTACAGTTTGTATGCAGCCCTTTTTTTGTCAACGGAATTGGTGTAATGGTTGAGCAGTCGGCTTTGACTTCGATTCTTCTTCTTTTTTTTAAAATAGATTTAAAAAAAAAATTTGCACGTCAATCTTTTTTTCGATCGTCGTGGTAGACATTATGTGCATGAACATTGAATATATTATAGACTGGCATGACGTCATGACTACACATATGACTCTTGCTTATAGTATTGTAAATATGTATTGCATATTTTTTACCCGTCACAGTACTTAGTACATTCCATCCATATTACTACTACCACCTGACACGAACACGTTTGCTTACAATCTCACTGACATCTGTCATCTGTAATCAGTTCGATCATAGTAAAAATTGTGGAAAGTACGTTATCTTCATATAAACGCACCGCGCCATAGTATCTATGCGTCGCTGCGCTGTGTGCGTGCAGCTTCTATTTTCTAACAAAATCTCGTGTGATCTCGACCCGTTTCTCAGCGCGTCACGGGTTTTCAGTAAAGCTTACGCGGTACTAAATTAAAGTTTTAGTTACCATGACAACCTGGGACAGGCGAGTATAGTAGGCAATTATATCGCAGATTGGGCTGTAGAGACCATGTTCTAGGCGAAGTGATGATTTGCGCAAGATAGCTTGCATTGCAGGAGCTGGATGCGAGTGGTCAAGGGTCGATCAGTTTGGCGAGGATTTGAAGAGGTCTGTAAAAGATTTTTTATGTGCGGCCTTTTCCATTGAGAAACACTTCACCAGGAAGCGTCGCTCAATATGCTAGTAGATCGTAGGCTCATCTAATCTTCGAGCCTTTGATTTCAAGTGTACTGGCTCTCACATTAATACTGCCGGACACAGCCAGAGCTTAGTTTGTTGTTGTATTATTTGTTGGGCCAGGTTTGGCCTACTGTGTACTCTCTCTACTATGGTTCGATCCCTCGGCGAGACGACACCTGCGCTTACGCATACTAATGTACGCAGCTGTCGTCGTAACAGTACTGTATGTTACGAGTAAGTGAAGTATGGCTTTGTTTTGAACCAGTGGCTCCTCCTGCTGAATATGTTCAATCGAAAGCTTTGTTTATGTTTAATCGAATGAGTATTTAAGGTCGTTTTGATATCCAGGTGTAATGTAATCATCGTTTTAATAATAATTATATTTCCGATGTCCTTTAGGAATTTAAAAAACTGGGTAGACAATTAGATAGCCATCATATTTACTAAAATTTTCATAAAATTTTCTAGAATATCACAATTATTAAATTAAATTACTGCAAATTGTTAAGGGTCCGGCCGTCCGGGTATGCCCCCATTCCGGGTTGCCCCCGGCCGGTATGCCCCCACGTTTTAACGGCAAACTGGAACAAATTTTCTTAAAATGTGGGGGCATAGCGGCCGAGGGCAACCCAGAATGGGGGCATAACGGCCGGACCCATTGTTAAGAGCTCAATACCCATGCACACATTTCTATTTCATGAGGATTCATAGTCAAATAATGATAATGTGCTGATTACTGTACATCATTAACCAAAGTACCTATAATAAGCACTTACAATTGCTAAATTACCTTATTAACATGGATGATTAAAGAATTATAAATTACTCAAAATAGGCACTTACCAACAAGCCAACAACACTATAAGGAAAATGACAATTAAATTAACCGCAAACAAAATACGGAAATAACAATACTCGGATACTCGGGACAATTGCTAAAACAATGTCAAAACCATAAAAATTCCATCGGTCACTTACGGCGTATGCACAGGTCATTTCCTGTGACACTGCCCCTGGGCATACGCATCGTGTAAACCAGTTTCCTTAATTATATTGTCTTATTTATTTATAACAACAGATTATTTCTATTTTTGAAACGCCTTGATGGTTTAACTAAAGGTTTTAGGCTGCCCACCCAAGTCAGACTTTTTGAAGGACCGATAATCGTGCCGATTCTATCTGTCCTTCCAATCCGACCAACTAAACCGACCAACTGAAACGGATCAACTATTTTTCTTTTTATTTATTTCTTTTTCGTTATGGTATTTCTGACCTACTTTTAGTAGGACGTGTGCGTTGCTCCATTTCTATCAGTAAGTTCTATTTTTCTACTACAAAAAATCGGTCACCGATTATCAGACATGGGCAAGCAGCCTTATGGACCGGGCCATGATCTCGGTGCACAGAATATGGATTTACTATGTACGTATTTTCCAATAGCTCGGCGGTGACGGAAAACATCGTCGGAGACTGCACAGACGAATGGCTTTGTAGAGTTTGTAGTCATGATCCGATTGGTCTAGTAACCTTGTAGTACTCTTGTTGTTTGACTGGCCCGATGGCGCATTTGGTAGTGACCCTGCCCTATTCGCCAGGGATCGTGGGTTCGAATACCACCCAGGACAAACACTTATGTTATAAACATTTGTGTTTGTTCTGTGTCTGGATGTTTATTTGGATTTAAATATATATTTTGTGGTACCTTCCTTGTTTCTGATAGCACAAGTGCTTACGCTACTTACTTTGGGGTCAGATCAATGTATGTGATCTTGGCCAATATTTAAGAGGATTACCTACGGAGGTAAGATGGCAGTAACTCCAATGTTATAACTGGACATGCCAAATTCTGGATTGTGGTGTAAACGTACTCTGATAAGTTCGGTATAAAACGTGCGGAGAACGAATTATGAGAATTATTATGCATCAATAATGGTGTTAGGTTTCTCCATATTTTTATGTGCATCATATTTTACCACTCGCCGTTGGTTTTCGTTACTTCTGTTGGTAATATGTGTCATACATTCTGTGCAACTCTGTTCTATTTACATGCAGACCACAGCTAACTAGTATTGAATATATTCCACATCGGGAACAGGAACTATTGTGTCAGATTCTGTCCTCACTACTTCGTTACTGTATCGCGTGCACAGCTCTGCACCCTATGTTTCTACGAGCATATTCACTTGTGAGGGGAATGAATTTGCTTTTTAGAAGGACTGTGTTCCAGAGATGAGCAAGAGTGGGCATCGCTATATTATGAGAAATCAACTTTATTGCCACTCCCGCCTTGTGTCTCAAGATGCATAAATTTTAGATTTAGGCAATGATCTAGGTAGCCTAAACAAAGAAGTTAGCTGACACAATAACTCAATATACTATATACCAGCACTATTATTGTAGGAGCGAAAACACTTTGCTCCTAATTTGGGGAAAATGTTGCGGAGGATAATTATAAGTAGCCTGGCTTAATAGGCTAGCGAGGCCTGCGGCCGTGTGTGGGACTTGGGACTGAAGACGTTTGTCTTACTACTAACTAAACACCCCGGACTTTTCCTTCGCACCTCAATGGGACAAGTAACCGGCCCAGAGTTATAGAGACCTAGTTTTTACTTGGTTAAATCGAAATTTCTCAAGCTGCTTTTGCTGTTTATTTTTGTGTTTCGATTCGTCAAATAAAGAATAGTCATTCATCAATTTTACGAAAAGTCTACTCTAACAGAAACCTGCATTGGAAATCGAAGAACCCAACTTTACGGACGCGCTGATCCTTTTGAAGTATCCCTCAGTACAGGCTACGATGGTTGCTTACCACCAGTTCGAATATGTGTCCTAACCAAACTCGAATAAATACTTAACTATTCTTTAAATATCATCTACAAACGCCTTTAATAGCTCAGTCTAGCTTTCCCCTTCATGGAGTGCCTACTTACCCTGTTAGCCGAAGCATAACATGTAATAACGTCATTGTCTTTCACATTTAAGTGCTGCTCTCTCTGTTGCACGTACTTTCAACACGGTACATATATTAGCCGAAATGTATTGTCTTCAATTTTATGGACTCGAGTAGCTTTTGAGAATGTACGGAGGGATTTAATAGGGCAATTATATTATACTTGTAGGTTTTTAGTGCAGTAGTGTATTCGTTTTGCTTGTATGGTTGCTATTGGGGCTAGCGAACAAGGTCAGTTTTTCTCGCCATTGAATCACTAGTTTATCTTCACTTTTTCACAATTTTTTTTCTTTTGAGCGGTTTGACTCTTTTAGTAAGGCCCGTATGCTTGTACCATGATCCAGGGTTTGCCAAGTCCATAGTAAGTTATTGCATTGGAGTGACTGTCATTTGACCTCAATAACTTTTAGCAGGAGAACCAGACCAATTGACCGCCTCCATGGAACATTGACCGCCTCCGTGGAACAGTGGCTAAGCCGCTCGGGTATAAAACCCGGAGGTCGTGGGTTCGATTCCCACCTAGGGTCTGGTTGGTGGTAGGGCTTTTTCTGAGTCCGACTGGCTAGCTACCACCCCCACAGGTGAAATCTGCCGCCATAACAGCTCTGGCTGTGTTCCGGCAGTATTAATGTGGGAGCCAGTACACTTAAAATCAAAGGCTCGAAGATCAGATGAGCCTACAGTCTGGCAGCACATTGAGCGACGCTTCCTGGTGAAGTGTCCCTCAATGGAATAGGCCGCAGTGGCCGCTTACCATCAGGTGGGCTGCGTGTCTGTCTGCCAACTGATGTGGTATAAAAAAAAAATGGCTATACAGCCATTCGACTGTGCAAGT
Source organism: Mecyna flavalis (assembly GCA_949319885.1). Classification (NCBI taxonomy): domain Eukaryota; kingdom Metazoa; phylum Arthropoda; class Insecta; order Lepidoptera; family Crambidae; genus Mecyna; species Mecyna flavalis. Next base: position 5,813,197 of record OX439419.1, on the reverse strand, counting down.
TTCCTCACGATATTTTCCGTCATCGCCGAGTTATAAATACGCACAAAGAGCTTCCAACCATTTACCTCTACCATGTTAAGCGCGAGGTTTCATTAATACCATAATTTAATTATTTTTTTACAAATAATACATAAGAAAGTTCGACGATTAAAACGAAAAATACCACAAGATTTAATCCATCAACAGTGAATAAAATGTTTTTATGAAGAGGAAGTGACACAGGTCACATAGCGAGAGCGTCAAAAGTGGGACGAGTCAGGCATAGGAATTGGGACGAGCAGGGAATAAAATATTGAAAAATATGTTTTGGGATTAGGACAGGTTAGGATTTTTTTATGTGGGACGAAACTATGGGACGAGCGAGGCACAAATCAACAATAGCAATAATACCAAACATACTGCTGAATGTCCCAGAGAAGGCGACAGATTGTATTAAAACAAAAACAAAAAATAATACACAACCCTTTTTAAGTCTTAAAAACGGAACACCAATAAAAGAAGTGGTAACAGTCTTACTTAAACACAAACAGCTTTCTTATAAAATCCGCTGTACATCTCGCAGCCTTGCGCAGGAAGTGTTAATTACTTGGTTAATTAAACCAGTTCTTAAGTATGGTCTGTAGGCCTTCCGCACATGAGCAGGTGACTTGGAACAAGTTTCACAGAAAGAAAGTAAACTTTTTTTTATGTCAGAGGCGGCATACGATCCAGCGGGTCGCCTGATGGTAAGCAATCACCGCCGTTCATGGACATCTGCAACACCAGAGGGATCGCTGATGTGTTGTCGGCCTATGTATTAGGGTAGGGGTATTAGGGGTGTGGGCCTCCGGCACTCTCACAAACCAGACGAAACACGCTGGTGTTATGTAAGAGGGTGGTACTTCCCCGGACAAGCCGGCCTATTCGTACTGAAAAATAGCATGGTTCTACCACATTGGTACATGGATCTTAAAAGATCTCATGTACCAAATTTCTTACAAATATATTAAAAGCAGTTCAACATAACCTGAAAAATCGTCTTATGAGGATGCAGAACGACATACAAACATTCATGTTTTGGAATTCAAAACGAACTGAATACCCCAGAATCACTACGAAAAATAAGCCAGTCAAATTATAAATTACTATACCGCATATTATTTTCCGCCTACATACACAATAACGCCCCGGGCACACACACGGGCAGTCCAGTTTTTTGCAGGATCCCGTTTTCTGCAGGATCCCGTTTGATGGCGAATGTGTTTATATGCTAGCGTTCACACGAGCATCCCGCATGCGGGATACTGCAAAAACCCGATCCGGCATTCGGTTTTGTCACTAGAAACTGCATCCGTCGTCCAGTAAAAAGCGGGATCCCGTTTAGTCGCACAAATATTTATATAGCAGTGTTCACACGGCTTCCCGCGTGCGGTTTTTTGCGGGACACTGTTTTTTGCGGGATAGTGAAGTGGTGGCAGCCCCCGCCCCGCGCCCGTGTTCGGCGTGTTCACACGGCAGTCCAGTTTTGCAGGTCCGGCTTTTTACTGGATCCCGCAAAACTGAACTGCCATGTGAACACACCGTCCAGTTTTGCAGGATACAGTAAAAAGCCGGTCCCGCAAAACTGGATGCCGTGTGAAAGGGGCGTAAGTCGACTCACGATTCGTCTGCAAAGGCCCTTATGAACCAGAATTGACTTTTTGTGATTTTTCTCCAAGAAACGCGTCCTTATTGCTAAAGGTCAACGGACAAAAGGTTCGCCGTGAATGGCCGGGTTCAGGGAACTAGAAGCCTTTATAGGTGAATAACTAGGAAATATCGCAGGACCTTGAATATTGGACTCTTAGAAAAAAAATCGAAAGGAGCGTACACTCCGAGGAATCATAAGCAATGCACGAAATAAGCTTGAGTTGGATTTCATTGGATCCAGGCAAAGTCGAACTTTGCTAGATCCGTCTTTCGTAACCATTATAAGTTGGTCTCTTTAATAATCAAGAAAGCTTTATCTAAGCAAGCGCGCTCCATAGTACCTAGACCAAATCTTGTTTAACCTCAGCCAAATTTGTATTCAAGCGCTGACTAAATAAAAAATAAAAAAACGACGGCACTAACCTGCGCTTCCCTAGACTTTTCCAATTGGAGAGGTTATCCATATCCCACTGCTATGACAATTCACTCGCACCGAAGAGTCTTATGTGTTAGCAACTCTGCCTGCGAGATTCTTATTGATGTTTATTTTTTGAAAGAATAATAATCTCTCAAAAGAAATAATCTTCTTTGAAAGAACACACATTATGTGCCATATAAATTTCTTAACGTACCGGCTGTAAAGCAAGTTGACTTTCTTGTAACTTGTTTTCTGGATAGGCCCGTTAGTTGGGAATACACTGTCTATTGTGAAAGATTTATACCACTTGCCAGATGAAATACGTCCTTCTTCCTCTAATAATAAGCTGTCAAGTTGCCTAATGAATCATAGCTGAGAAGTGCTCGTTTCTCCCATCTTTTGATGTGTTCAATTATTCAAATATATGATGACAAGTGACACGGTATTTTCCGAAGACTGAAATCGACAGAAAGGCGCAAATCACTCGACCAGTTACGCACACTTTCTACGACACAGTTAAGAAAGTACCAGTAAGTCAAACATGTATAGTTTGAGTAGGTATTGAGTGAACATGCTACAAAATATCCGGAACATAAAAAAAAGGGGATAGGGGGAGTTTAGTGGGTAATAAGACCCATTAGCTTAAAAACGCATTTTTCTTTAAGAAACAAAATGAAAGGGTGGTAGGCTACACCTGTAGACGTGCGAGAAATACGATCTTTTTTATTTATTGAATAAATGTTAGTTAATTAGACCCAACTGTTATTCTCAGACAAGCAATAAGATAAAATATGAGTAGTAAATAAATATAGCATTATGCTTTAATTGCGTATATTTCCACTTTAAAAAATACTACTTACTAATCTGTACAAGGCCATGACAAACTTGTTTCTGTATCGCAGCAGTTGTTTCACTGTGTATAATTGTCCAATGTGGAGAGCAATACGCTCGCGCTCATCATCTCGAGTTGCGCAAGCGCGAGCCGGATATTCCGCGCGGACATCGGGACGATTCATTGATACATACGAGTACATTACATAAAGTATATGCTGCATGAGCTTGTGTCTTCCTTTTAGTACACCCGGCGCCGGGCCAGGTCACCGGGCCAGATGGGATACACTCCATTCTTATCACTTCAGGCAGACCATAATGGCATCACTCAATTTGCTGCCACTGTAGGCTCCTCTGATTACCAAAATTGGATTTAAGTGTGCTGGATTATAGGTCAAATAAAAAAAAAAACGTTTTTAAAACCGCTCTGTGTTAGCGCAGTAGGTCATACTTTAAAACGGCTGTTAGACGTTATCCCGGGTTGGAACTAAATTGGGATTAATCGAGAGTTTTCGTGAAAATACACATTTATAGTTCGGATTTTGGTCCATGTATTATGTTGTTATAAAAAAACTGTTTATACTAGACCAGAGAATCAATCCCTGTATGCCCCGCAAACATAATGTTACGTCCTGGTAGTAAGAAGATTAAATTTAACGCTCCATCTATTTCCAGGTTACCAATGTTAATTCCTATCTTTGCGAAAGATTTAGAAATCATATCTTGTAATATACAGCGTGGGACGGTTTGCAAGCGTAGGAGGACTGGTGACCTTGTTGTATCCAGGCTGCCTACATTATGCAATATTAAGAGGGAGGCTTAGGTTCAATAGTGGGTTCTAGTGATAATGCTAGGCATTGACAACTTTTAGATTCTCTGATCTGACGTTACTGTGGCCCAGGTGAGTATGCGCAGCGGTGAACGAGCTAGTGCCACACATGATGGTCAGTGATCACATATACCCATGAATCACAACGTCAGGATGCGTTGCCTTGTTTTGAGAAGATAATTTAAATTTGCGGATAGGGGATCGGCTATGGAAGATAGAGATAGGGAGGGGGAAGGAAAAAATGGTTGGGCCTGACATTTTTACACGCCAAACGAAGCGCGATAGCAAAGCTATCATTCACACGTCAGTCTTCTATGAGAGAGTCTGCTCCGGTCGAAGTGACCCATTTCAACTAACAGACAGGAAATTTAGCATGGAGATTAAAAAAAGTAATTACCTATAGAGTTTCTTGTCCGTTTTTTTTTTTCGATGGATAGCACCATGTCAAATCCGGTGGTAGAGTCACTCTGTCTGACGATTGATAAAGCCAACACGATTAAAAAATACATGTTGATGTTGATTTCGATTTCATGACTCTTTTAGGCTTAATTTTAAACGTTAAAGTTTGTGACATATTCACGCTGTACCGAATGACGTTGCCTGCATTTTGCAACATGTACAAAGCCGATACCAATAAATTGCACTTGTTTCATTGCGTTGCACAAACCATGCCGGATCACGTGGGCTTGACACGCCTGCAGTGGACTAGATATTTCTCGCAAACTCACGTTATCAGTTGATAAGTAAATCAACTCGATAACATATTGGGGACGGTATTTATTCTGTGTTTGTTTATATTGTAACCAAAACCAAATATGTATGAGTGTTCGTACGTATGTTCTGTTGAATATGTAAGTATTCAAATTCTAACCGCTAGTACTTCTGCCCACGGTTTCACCCGCGCATAATTTCTTTTTTTAAATATTCCCCCCTCCTTCCCCTCACATTGCCGGGATGAAAAGTACCCTATGTCACCCGGAGATAGTGTAGCAATTTCCAACAGTGAAAGAATTATTCAAATCGGTTCTGCTGTTTCAGTGCCTAAATTACTAAAGCCGAATACATACAATCAATCAAACCTTTCCTTTTTATAATATTATATTTTATGTATATTCAAATATGAACCTTATCGCTATCGCATGTGTATGCATTTTATTTTATTGCATTCTATTATACGTATTGAACACTAGCTGTGCCCGCGACTTCGTCCGCGTGGAATAGTGACTTTTCGGGCAGCATATTTTAAAAAACAAATACCGTCCTTTGGGTAGTATGCTTCTCTGTAGGTATACGATATGTGACGTATGGCCATCGGGAATGAAAGCATACAGGCTCCTAGGATTGCTAACCCGTGTCAGAGCCACATACAACTGACCGTGCGAGAAACAGCTGATACTTAGATCTTCACCCACAACTTTCATCGTCTGACCTTGGGCTTTATTAATTGTCATCGCAAAACATAGGCTGACTGCAAAACGTACAAATTTTATGAAACAAAAGAATTGCTAGAAAAATTAATTAATAACCTGAGCTTATAAACTTGTACTTAAATAAAGAAAATCAAGAAAAGAATTGCCTAACCTATACCAAATACTTATAAATTATTCATATATACAAACCCTAAATAAAAAATTAAGATAAGTATACCAAAAATCAAGGAAAGAAATGCCTAACCTATAACAAATGCTTACAATATTTATTTACAAATTTTTAAAGAAAATTAAGAAAGAAAACTTAACCTACAAACCCTTAAATATAAATAAATGAAATATCCAAACTGTCAGTATTCAAGTAAATCGCAATAATCGAATGCAACTACCTATTCGCCATACTCTCAGCGCGCTTTATATACGGACGCGCAGCTCAGGCGCGAGGCGTGTACCTTTATATTGACATAACTTTTTTATTTATGAACCGATTGACATGAAATAAACACTAAATGTTAAGTGAAGCTTACCACAATATATTAGTGAAAACCGCATCTCAATCGAATAAGCCGTTTCTGATATTAGCGTGCACAAACACACAGACAAACAGACAAACAGACAAACAGACAAACAGACAAACAGACAAACAGACAAACAGACAAAAAAATTTTTAATTACAATTTCGGGTTCGGTATCGATATAATAACAACCCCTGCTACTTTTTTTAAATATATTTCCATTGTACAGACACCACTTTTCTACAAATTTATTATATGTATAGATTAAAAAACTATACATTCGTGGTCAATTTATAGAATTAAACGCAGGAAAGAGTTATTTTGGGTCAATCAGTGGCCACAAGGCTAACACCGGCTCTTCCCTCTTGGGTGTGAAAGGAAACCGGGGGATTTCGTTGGGTAGCACCACAGTAACCTCCAGTGGGTAGCACACACGGCCACAGGGCGACAGCGGTCACATTTGGTGAAGTTACTTCTTTACTTTTCTAAAAAATAAGATTAACCTTAAGAAAGCCGATGGTGTTGAATTTTTTAAAATAAATTTCTATGATTTTAGTTCTCTCTACATGTACCCAATTCTTAAGTTTTTTTTATTCATAAAACAATGACGTGCATAAAACGAAGATAAACTTAATCATGCGTGTAAATTGTACATGAATTTCTTAATTTTTTAAAATACGTTTATAAATTATTTAATTTTATGAATTTTTTTATACGTAATGTAAGTTGCCGGCCAATTTTAAAGCGATACCTTTAAGGCGAAATCGATGTAAAATACCACATTTTAACATTAAAAAATACCGTGTTTGGTCTATTTAAGTTCGCTGCGAACCTGTTTAAAATAAAGAGCACAAAATAACTTACCGCTGAAACTGGGTCGACCCTTACAACGCACTTGCCCGGTTTTTATGCATTACAGAATATCATTTTACTCGAGAAAGCAAGCAGGTATGGCTTCGTGAAATATGCCGTATTGTTAGGGAAATGGGAGCTTATTTAAATCTAATCTGGGCAAGGATACAGTGGAAGGCACGCAGCGAAAAATATGGTAAAGTCCACTGAATAGCAAGAGTTGATTTATATTGAATTTACTTCAAAAAGCGTTAATTATAGTATGAAAGATTTATATTGTAAACATACTGGACGACCGGACCGATTTGGTGAATTTTACCAAGAGGTTGCGGGTGCGATTCCCGCACGGTTTTTTACAAACATTTGTGCATAAACATGTCTGTTTGTATTAGTTTGGATGTATGGATGTTTGGATGTTATCCGTTGTCTTGCATTCATAGATTTAAGCTTAGTTTGGGGGCTGGATGGCGCTGTGTGAATAGTGTCCTGGAATATACATATATAATTTTTTTACTTATTTATACTGGCTTTCAAAAGTGTTGCCAATATAGTTTCGCAATATACTATTAAGAGAGCTAGACAAAATACCGTTGGCAGCAAAGAAAAATTGAATACCCAGACATATCTAGTATAACGTTTATTATTAGCAAAAGGTAACAGTTAAAAACGTGGAGGGCAATAACCTATTAAAAATTATGTTAATTAGGTTGAATTTTTATGGCCTAATTACGAGTAATGTTGTGAAAAATACATTTGTTCTAGTTGATGAACCATACGGTGAATGCTCGCTCGGGTTTTGGGGTGTTTGGCACAATAATTGGAGGTGTTCGACACAAAAATCCATACTAATATTTTTAAATGCGAAAGTAGAGTTACTTTACAGACAGGGTTGTCTGTCTGTCTGTTACGGTTTTATGCTTAAACCACAATACCGAATTTGATGAAATTTTGTACCGGAATAGACTAGACCTTGGAAAAAGACAAAGGCTAATTTTGGCAAATCTTATACCTATTACAGTACTAGGTAAACGAAAGCGTATTTTTTTATAAATAATGTATCCATGGGCGGTAATTTTAGTAGTAGTATGACTTACCATCTAGTATCCATATGCATGTTTGTCTCCATCTTTCATTAAAAAAAGACAAATCAATAAGTCGTACATCTAAGTGACCTAGACTTTAATAAATTAATCTCGCTATTTTTGTTTCAGGTAAGTGATAATAAAAGAAGTTCACGAATTATGAAGAATTATGGAGAGGTATGGTGTGCTGTCGAGCTTAGAGAATTAGCCATTGCAGTATTCGCAACCGTAATGAAATCGAGTTCTCTTTTCAAAGATTCTCAACTGAAATAATTTAGAGAAAATGGCTACTATGGGGATTGAGTGGAAGGCGATTCGAACCCACGACACTTTAACTCACCAAACGTAGCGCAATAGCACAGTTACTACTCATACTTCGATCTTTTATGAAAGGGTGGTACTTCCCCACAACACCGGACAAACTGAAACTATCTGCAACATGGCTTTTAGTAGTGGGTAATATCGGATTTTTACAATATCGAATCGAAACTATATATTGATATCTGATATCGGATTCTGAAACTATATATTGGTGTATCGGAGTATCGGACTGTGAAACTATATATTGGTGTATCGGAGTATCGGACTGTATTTGGTTACACTAAACCTATAAAACGATGTGTTCTGAAACTAGATACTGTATCATGACACGATATTTTCATTGTGATTTATTTCTTAAAACTGACTCGATTAGTTACTTTAGGTGTATTAAGGATGCTTTAATAGTGTTTACTTAGTTATTTGTGTTTCAGTAAGTACTGCATTAATAAAGATCGTATTTAGAACTTCTAAATACGATGTTTATTAATGCAGAACTCATTAGTAGTAACTAAAAGCATGAAATACATAAACTTAATAATACCAACCATCGAATCTATTAATAGAATAACAAAAGTTAGAAATGGATCACCAATGCTATGAGTTCAAGGACGAAGGTCCGTGAGAGTTACGTAAAATTGCAAATCGAAAATGCATCTTATTGCTGACAAAATAAGGTCTAATAAAAATGTGTCAAAATACACAAGAAAGTATTGAAACATCTTAATCTTATACAAATAAGGTTTAGAATTGTACGAAAACACGACTAATGCTATGTCACTCACTCACAAATCCTTTCTTTAGCTCGTATCGCAACGCGATACGGTTTAATATCCTTTATCGATAGGTCTTGGATATCGAGCTAGATATCAAATCGAGACGCATCGCATCGATCCAGCAATATCGTGTATCACCAAATATATAGTTTGGATACGCAGCGATATCGGATTTTACGATATTGGCCTGATATACGATTTAATATCTATATACGATTTGTATCGGCCATTCCTAATGGCTTTACTACACATAAAATGAATCGCTTAATAAAATGAGACCAACTGTAAGTAATTAAAACGAGGTTTCCCAAATCTAAATCCCTCGTAACTCGCAACTGTCCCTGAGCAAATTCAATAGTATTAAAACAAACACGTTGATCAATGATAGCCTGTTCATAGAATAGCGAAATACAGAAGGATCTATATACCTGCGTTATACTTAATTGCCTTCAGCCCCAATAGATGTGTTTTTTTTTGTATAATATTTCACTTAGGTGGGACCGGAAGTAAAAGAGGAGCCCATACTGTCATGACAAGAGGTATACTAAACTTGATCATGGTATCAAGGTTCTAGGTTTAAATCGGGATCTAGAAGAATTGTTAAGTCCCTCAAAGAAATAGGCCTCAGTGGCCGGTGATAATGCACTATCACTTACTGAAAGACAGAAATTAATAATATAACATTAATAAAACAATAATTATTGCCGAAATAATTTATGTTATTTATGTACAAAGGTACCTAGTGTACTGCCCTGTTGAGAACTTGATTTCAATCATGGAGGCATTTGCCCTGCACGCTTTTAAACTGTCGATATTGCGTACTCGTAAGTGCACGTTTTTTCCACTTAATTTCAAGTTTACCTTCTGTAGTTGTCATTGCGATCCTGTGCGGACGAAAATTTACATTTTTCCGTTGTGCCCGCCATTAATATTCATGGGTTTAACGTTTCCGAGTGATTTTTATTCGTTCGCCCGATGTTTAGTCGTTTGTTGGTGTTTAGACAATCGGGTTTCATGACGTCGTTGAGTTAAACTCTTTGCGACCCATTTAGCATTTCGAAAATTGTTTTTGTTGAGATTTGTCCGTGCCATTTTATCGTTGTTCCTTCTGGGTTATTAATCTTTGAGGAATCACCTTATCTTATTTGACCTATACAAACCGTACGATGTACCGGAAGAGACAAAGACTAGCTCAATTTTTTAATTACATAACTACCTATACATTTATTTCCAAAAACCTAGCCAAAATACAAATTATAACTATGATTGCCATACTAGGCTAAGCCTAATTAAATATTTACATATCCTTGAACAAGCACGTTTTTCTTCATGTATGCTGTTGATACAGACGTTATTTAATAATAGTGATAGATAACAAATGTAACACTGTCATTTGTTATCTCTATAATCCTCTTTTGACTCCATTTCGTATCGTTATTTAAATTATCGTGCGAAATCTTTTTCATGCAACGTTTGTGGGACAGTCAGGCACGTAGTCAACTTGATGTTAAATGCACATGGTTCATAACCTATGTACGCAATTGTGGGACCTCATCAGAAAAAAAAATACTGACTGACTGGCAATTAGACCACAGCCCTAATAACAAGACTTTCGGAAATTTTACCAGGTGGTAGGTTCCTGTACTGGGCCGTCTAGTTGCCTCCGTCCACTTGGCTCCCATGCTTCGCTCCCATGGGATCGAAAAATATTTTTTTCCGCCTCTTGAATCCCATAGGATCCTCAGATAATATAAATTCCTTTTGGATCCCATGGGTACCACCGCAGTGCCAGATATTTTCCCGTGAAATAGAAGTGTGTCAAGCACTTCTGTGTTTCGGGGAAAGGGCACTGAAGCTAGTGAAATAACTGGGTGGATGAGACCTAATAACTGTCGTCTCAGTGTAGCGGGCGCAGGGCGGTGCCAGACAGTCACTGCTTAGTTACTGTTTGGCACTGAACTGTCTAAGGGCAGACGTGGCGCTTACCATCAGGCGATTGTCTTGTTACACATTGCAATAAAAAAAATTAATGACATGACACTACCATCAGGCTAGAAGGAACATCCAGGTGTTTGAGGGTAAACTTCACACATTCTAGGGTAGGGAGAAGAAAGTAGGGAAATTAGGTACATGGGGGTTAAATAAGGGTTTAAAATTACATGAAATACCGGACTTTTTACTGCAAAAGATACAAAACGTACTACGTAGTACAAAGAAATACGCAAAACATATCCATCTCGCTTATCAAAGCACGTGGTGAACCGTCATCGAATTAAGCCGAAAAGAGATAACACTTTCCTAAAACAACAGCGGATGTGCCGAGATAGGTCATACTAAACGTGACGACAGACACGATGCACTTGTATTAATGAATCAGTGATGACTGAATCATTGATGATGTATTTTATTTTGATTAGGTTCGAAGTAAAAAGTAATTTCATGTCAGTCATTAAATATCTCACTGCAGGGCAAAGGCTAATACCATTAAAATCATCATAACTATTTTATAGGTACGCCAAATGCGAGTTGGACTGAAGACCAAAACTAAATTTGGATATAGAACCCTGCCTACCGACCGAGTTCGAGACCTCAGCCTCGCCTCAAACTTGACATATTAATCGTACAAAAAAAGAAAAAATAATGCTTATCCGTTTTCTAGCATTCATAGTACATAGAAAAGTGTATAAGTATCAGTTATTTTTTTTGTCAATACTTAAACATATTATCACTAACCTCCATTATACATAATAGAGGTCAGTGCATATTATACATCGACACACCCAACAGACATAGGGTACGGTAAAAATACCGTGCGAGGATCGTACCCGTGACCTTTGGCACATGTACTACGCCTCTGGTGTAATAGCTGACTTCTCAACCATCACACCAAACGTCTCATCAGCTAGATATGAGTAATAGTATCCTTGAAGCTATGGATCTTCCGGAAGAGAACGCTTCACTATTGTTGCCCGTAAATGGTGCGGCATTGGCGATAATCTCACCTTGAGGTTGTCACGATTTTTCTATCAGAAACATGCACGATAAACGATAACTTCACGACCAAAGATAACCTGTAAAGGAAGCGTAGATTTACATTTATAGATTTACAAACTGTATGTATAATAATAAATTATTATCACAATCAAAATCATAATTTTCATTATTCCTAATGATTAATTGATTTTATTATTGTGATAATAATTTATTATTATACATTACGATTCATAAGAGCATCTTTATGAATCGTCAGTTATTATTAAAGTTACAAAGTGACTCTATCACCTGCTTCGGAATGTTGTTATCAAATGTGGAACCGGCAAAAAACCCAATAGTTACTAATTTCAATCGAATTTTTCGAATACTCATATTACATGTGTCCTTTAAATTATATCAGTGCAAAGACGAGCATTGATAAAATCACAACACGACTCCAGTCTTGTTTCATTTCATTATCTGATTATACCAATACCTATGAAACAAATGACGTCTTGAGTTTATTCATGAAGATATTTATATTATGTAGTTGCGATCGCAACCTCGTCTTAAAATTGTCGTAAACGAAGCTTTTTTTTATAAAAGCGGAAGGCAAACGATACCTAATTTTGAGTGATAACTACCCAGATGTGTTTCCCGCCTTTTAAAAAATAATATGGAAGTGGAGGAGGAGATAGAGGTTTATGGGTATAGGGTGATGAAGGGGAAATTTGGTGAAGGGTTATGATGATTAGGAAGGGAAAGGCTGACAAAATGGAACTGCCTGCAGCTTGTTTCTACCATTCTTAAAGGTCCCGTAAAAGGGTCATCAAAAGTTGCGAAAAGTGTCTATGCCAACTTTGTATCCAAGCATTTTATGATGTAATTGAACTTGAACTTTTTACACCAGACTTGTAGAGTTTCTCGGCAAATTTCTTTCTCGGACAAATGACGGTCTTCAAAATGAATCCAAATGAGTAAACTTTGACTTTAGTAGCTTGACTTGGAACAAACAGAACCATAAACTGTTCTTACAATGTCGATTTTGTCCTTGATCGCTGTTTAACAGATCTCGGGGTTCAAAATAAACTGAAATCCCAAAACGTTTCGGTCTCGAGCCGAAAATTTTGAATGTTTACTTATTTAAGGCTGGTCCTCACATCTTAGACTCTTTATGTTTCGTTTGGTGAATGAGAGTGCCGGAGCGTAAGGGCCAGTTTTACCACTTAAAAAATGGTTGCAAAAGACTGGGCCCAAAAAAAAATGTTGTGCCGATTTGGGACATAGACTACGAAGTAGATCCAATAAAAATGAAAATGAAAATGAAAATTTATTTATTTGCTAGGAACAGGTTTTATGAGATGGTCAGTTATAATAACAAAGATCCTTGATCCGCTATATAAATCACAGCATGCAAACATTTTCTTAAGAATAAAATAAAATAATTATCTGACATTATTAGTACGGCCCGGTTAAATTACAAATTTAAGTAGTCACTTACACAGTAAATGTTTTTCCCTAAGAGCCAAGAATGTAAAACCTTTTTAAATTTTATTATTGGCATGAGCTTTATGTCTGTTGGCAACTTATTAAAGATTTTTATAGCCATATCATAGCAATTTTTTTGAAACAATGCCGTTTTAGGGGCCCTAGTAAAAACTAACCTATCCGGATTTCTGGTGTTTCTTGGGTAAATATCGACAGCTTTTTTAAATAGGTGTGGGTGTTGTTTTACAAAACATGACATTTCATAAATATACAGTGCTGGCAATGGTAGAATACCCAGTTCTTTAAACAATGGTTTGCAACTCTGTAATAGATGAGCCATACATATTGCCCTAATACATTTTTTTTGTGTAATAAAAACCCTGCAACAATCCACACCATGGCCCCACAGAATAACACCTTTAACTTTTAATATGGCGTCGACAAAATTAGTCCTAGTGAAAAACAATATGTTTATTATGTTAATTATGTACGTTTAGATAAAAATAATAAATTATTTTGGACGATAACTTTTTTCCCCTGGAACCGATTATGTGTCATCATAATAAAAGTTGATGGTGTGTGTGTTTCACGCAGAATGAGATGTATTCTACGCTCTATCTCTGTACATTAACTTAATTTTTTTGGGCCCAAGAACAATGGCAAGTTTTGCTTTCTACTTTGACAGATTGTGGAGTCTGATGTTCTGGCGACTGTACGTCAAAATGGGAATATTTATCCTGAAAAAGATGTTTTCTTAGAATTGCGATGACTTTCTTGAGTCCATAAAACGCGACTTAATTCAAAACAGGTTTACACATTGTCCTTCTGTCACAAAAACACACTCCATTGTGACTTGAAGCGCATTTATTCGGCTTTGTGCCAAACAGCCGGTATGTTTGGTATTTCCTGGACAAATAATGTGCTCGTAATTAACTGCCCGTTAGTTTCCACTGGTAGGATGTGGAAACAATTAAAATCCTTGGTAGGACGATTTTGTAACAATGTTAAAAAGTACAGTTAAAACTTATATATACGGTTATTCATCTTATATTGTTCTGTTACGTTTCGCATATTCTTTACTCAGTGGGGCATGTTTTGGTATCGCATCTAGACACGCGGCAGCGTGTCAAGCCAAGTTCAAGCAAAAAGGAAAGGAACGGGCTAGCCAGCGCCAAGTGTATATTTACACGAACCATTTGGTGGCACTTTTGACCCTTCTATAACTTAATACCTATTTAACGTAAACACATGAAACTACGTGAGTTTAATAAGGTCCATAAGGACACCTAGAAGCCCAAATTTTATGAAGCTAACTCAAACGGTTATAAAGATATGAAGGTCAAAAAGTCGTAAAAATTAGTATTGACTCACTGACTTATAGTAGCAAAACCTAACGTACTTCCAGATGACTTAGAAGGATGAAATTTGGAATCCAGCTTGGTTATTGTGTGTAACCGTAGGAAAAAATCTGAAAATAGAAAAAAGTTAAAAATTAGGGGGGGAAACCCCCCCTCCTCCCCCTATTTTTTTAACTTTTTTCCATTTTCCGATTTTTTCCTACGGTTACACACAATTATCGATCTGGATTCCAAATTTCATCCTTCTAGGTCATCTGGAAGTGGGTTAGGTTTTGCTACTGGTTAGGGTATCAAAACCTAACGTACTTCCAGATGACCTAGAAGGATGAAATTTGGAATCCAGCTTGGTAATTGTGTGTAACCGTAGGAAAAAATCTAAAAATAGAAAAAAGTTAAAAATTAGGGGGGAAACCCCCCCCCCCCTCCCCTATTTTTTAACTTTTTTCCATTTTCCGATTTTTTCCTACGGTCACATACAATTATCGATCTGGATTCCAAATTTCATCCTTCTAGGTCATCTGGAAGCAGTGTTGGGCATTAATCAATTAATTTGTCAATCATCTTGTCAATTGACTAAAAAAGTAATTGCAATTAAATTAATTGCAATTAAAATTAATCGCAATTAAACTTTAATTGCACCTTGCAATTAAATTAATTTGATTAACGTGTGTCAATTGCAACTCACAATTAAATTAATTGCAATTAACTTTTTTAACTTTATGTATCAAAATGAAATTAGTTACAAGGGAAACCAGACCCACTTGGAATGTCCTAACCAAACTGGAAACAATCACACAAAGTGATGCTCCCCGCGGAATTCGAACCCACGACCTCCGGGTATTAGAGCCCGACCCTCTAACCACTGTACCACAGAGGCAGTATATTATATATTTATATATGCCGATTACCGGCTTTATATTATACAGCAGTGTTTTTTAATTGTAATTTTTAATTGCAATTAAAAAAACAATTAAAAAATAATTAATTGTTAATTGCTACTAATACAGTTAACAATTGATTAATTGTTAATTGTCATTTTTCACAATTACAATTGATCAATTGTTAATTGTGGTTTTTCACAATTACAATTGATTAATTGTTAGTTGTTGTGGTCACAATTAACAATTAATTAATTGTTAATCATTAATTGTTCTTGCAATTAAAATTTGCCCAACACTGCCTTCACCTATCTGTCAAATCTTACCTACTTTAAGATCATAGAACTTGGCACTCAATTAGATCTCCATTCTTTTTGCGGCGAAGCCCACAGCCAAACATAATTTTTGTATTGAACTTGGCTCTCCTTTTTCACATTTATGTTTTTGGTGGGATATTCTTTACTCAGTGGGGCATGTTTTGGTATATCACTAAAGTTCTTCAAATAACTAATTGATAAATCAACTGGTCAGATGTAACGTATCTTAAAAAGTCTTAGTCGGTATACCTAGTTCATGTAAAGTTTGTGGTACTTATAAATGTAATAAATCAAATATGATTTTTGCCAAACGCTTCCCGACAGTTATTTACGATACTTTCTATACATACCTTAAAGTAACAGAAGTGCTTGAGGAACTTGTAAATAATTTAGAACAAAATTATTTACCTTAAATTAATTACGAAATTCTCAAAACAGTGCGTCATAAATGTCATTATTCTTGGCACTTGCTCATATTTTCACAATTAACGGGCAAAACAAGGAAACGCACATACGAAACAAAAGTCGGAAATACTTATCTGACACACGGAAACATTTTTAATAAACCTCTATATTTGATATTTGCCGAGAAATTATCTGAATCACTGATGATTAGCGTATAAATGCCAATTTGAGATGCAAAGCGAGGTAAGACCGAAGGTAAATATTAATGACGCCTTGTTTAGTGTGGATATGGCTCTTGGTAGCTCATTAAGACCTTAACATGACGCGGCCTTGGTTAAGAACAAGTTAATGTTCGCCTCATTAAAATTACACATTCGTTTCTTTCGAAAGAAATAAAAGTCAATAATTTTGTTTTGTTTTGACTAGAAGGCCCCGTGTAAATAATATTGTAGTGACAGGTGTATAGCATCAAATATGATGTTTTACTAGCTATCACTATCATCATCAGGTAAAAGACGTCCACTAATGGTCGAGAAGTCGGCTATTACACGAGAGGTCGCGGGTTCGATCCCCGCACGGTACCAACATTTGTGTGCATGAACATGTCTGTTTGTATCGGTCTGGGTGTTTCTATGTATAATATGTATGTATTTACAAAAAAAAAGTATATAAGTAATGTTTATCCGTTGTGTAGCACCCATAGCACAAGCTAATGCTTAGTTTGGGGCTAGATGGCGCTGTGTATAATGTCCAGAGATATTTATTTATTTATAATGGAAATCGGCAAACTAGCTATAACCCTTTGTTAATATTACTTCAAATGTTACTTTTACTCAGAAATCTAGGAAACTGTTATTCTTAATGTATAACGTAATAGCTAGATATCTTTTTATCGATTTAATTACACAACTTTACCTATCATTCACACTATTTATTTACCATCCTGTTCCTGATAGAGTAAGTTTTCAAAAATCTTTTCGTTACTATGGCGTTACTAAATTTTAGGTACGTACCTATTGGTAGATTGGGGTTGTGCGTTGATATTATAAGTCATTCCTTTTTATACATTTAAATAGAAAGGATGAAATTTATTATTGGGATGATATTTGTGACCAATAAAAAAGGTTGAAGCAAGTCCTAAACTAAAAAGTGTTTCAATGGAGTATATCGTATCATTCATTAAACGACGGAATGGAACGCAGGTAAAGTAATCAACACCTTCGATCCATTTATAGGGAAGTCGCAGACTTTCAAAACGTATGGCGCGTGGCGTGACCGCGCGAGGGCAAGGCCGGGGACGCCGGGTCACGTGGTGCGACAACTCACCGAACTTTGCTTTTTAGGGTTATACGGAAAACGATTGCGATTGGTGTTTTTTATTATGGGTAATTAAAAAGGGGTCACGTGGTCCGACAACTACCGTAACTTTTTATTTTAGTTACACATAACTCTTAATAAAATAATTGTTAGTATTCTCAAACAAGATTACAGGGGATCCATTTACATGAGAATATTGATAAGTATTAAAAAAACACAAAAACTTAAATCTAGGTCGCCAATTTGAGTTCACAATCACTACAAACAATTTCTCGCACACAAAACTATCAGACACTCCAGCCCCAAACCCTATTCATAATGATGTTCAAGAATGTGACTGCGCAATAGAGACTTGAATAATATAAAAAATTTAACATATTTTATTTTTAATTCTTGGAACAGATGCTCGAAGAACTGAGCACGGCAAGCCTTGGGGTTGGATTGCAGATGAACATGTCGAAAACCAAAATCATGACTAACAGCGTGGAAAGTGAGATAATGGTTGACGGAAAAATGGTGCAATACGTTGATGAGTATCAAGACTTGGGCCAGATAGTTTATTTCGGGAACAGGCTAGAAAAAGAAATTGAACGCCGAATTGATAATGCCTGGAAGAGCTACTGGTCCATGAAGGCTTTTATGAAGGGAGACCTTCCGTTGACTCTTAAGCGAAAACTCATCGACGTTTGCATCTTGCCCATTTTGTCTTACGGCGCACAGACTTGGTCATTAACTAAACATTTGCGGTTCAAGCTCAAGGTTTGCCAAAGGGCCATGGAGCGGAGTATCCTGGGCATAAAGAGGGTAGATAGGATCAGCAATAGCACCATCCGTTTTAAGACCAAACTAACGGATGTAGGCCAAAAGATCGCCAAGTTGAAGTGGAACTGGGCAGGTCATGTGTGTAGAATGGGACCTGAGCGCTGGGCCAAGGCCGCTACCACATGGAAACCGGATGATGGAAGACGGCAAAGAGGCAGGCCAAATAAACGGTGGAGGGACGAACTCGACTCTTTTTGCCGAGATTGGCAGAATCTTGCTGTGGAGAGGGTCAATTGGAAAAGTATGGGGGAGGCCTTTGCCCAGCAGTGGGACAGTCTATAGGCTATATAAAAAAAAAAAATTTTAATTCTTACTCTTTAAAGAACAGGAATTAATAACAAAACTAAAAATGCCAGTTAACAAAAATATAAATTGCGACAGTAAAATTTCCGGACAACTGACACTTGAAGCGCAAAGCTGTGCCTGTAACTGCTAAATATGTCTAGAACACTTGGGTTTGTGTAAGTTCAATCCGTCTGTGGCCACAAACTATGGAAAATATAGGGCTCTTATAGTTCTATATTTTTTTAAGTAAAACGAATTCAGAAAATTCATCCTCCATGTGGAAATAAATTATGAATGTTTATGTGAAATACATATAGACATAAAAAATTGGCTAGTAGACGTTTATTATAAATCGTACACATTATAATGCCAAACGCCTTATGCCGGTGGCATGCATGACCGAGAGAGGGCAAGGCCGGGGACGCGGGGTCACGCGGTTCACAGCGTGGCCCTGACGCACCAAAACTTAACAAAGTTTGCGTTTTCAATCACTGCAGTACACATCGACGTTTTAGGGTTAATATGGAAATGCATTCAGATTTATCGTCTGAATAATTTATAATTAAATAACAGTCTTTAATTTAAAGTGCGGTGGCACTAGCTTACTTTTGAAATCTGTTTAATAATGACAAAGAATGTGAAAAGAAAAAAAATAAAAATATGATGCTTATTTTATATTAGTCAAATTATTGACAAATTATTCCTAAAGGAAAATTTAAATCATACCTATATTTGTGGTACCTTCGTTGTTGCTAAAACGGATAACACACGTGTTTTTGAACAAAGTTCGACAAAAAACAATATTGCCCAATATTAATAATAAAATAGGTACAGGCTGCCTGTCCCGACTTCGCATGGATGATGCAAAAATACCTGCGCTGATAGTAACAAACACAACAAAAAATATAGGTAACTTATGTGGTTTATTCGTTCTGTGGTAAAGCGCGCTCATCTCATCCATATCGGTTAATAAATAATAGCTGACCCGGTGAACTTCGTATCACTTCGTTTGACAGGTAAAAACAGTTTTTATAGGAAAATAAAATTGTAGTTTTTAGTATTTTCCTCGCAATTTTGCCATATTTTCTCATCGTTTTTAAACCTTCCCTCTTAGCCTTCCCTGGACTTCCACGAATATTTCAAGACTAAAATAAATCAAATCGGTTCAGCAAAACTAACGAACAGCAATTCATGTTTTTTTTATATAGATTGTTATGATAGATTAACATGTTTACTCGACATATTTCCAGGAAACGTTTTTTTCGTCTCGACCCAAGTCTAATATGTCTGTTAATAGAACTAAAGATTCGTCATACGTCCTTAACCGGCCATTTGGGTCCACCGTAACGGCTCTTACGACCTTCGGCGGGTCGACGATCCATAGAAATTGATCGAATGTTTTACTATGACGCAATGTTGTGAATTGCTCCAATCTTGGATTGTAATTCGATAGTTCTTTGAATAATAAATGCCAACATATTTGGGCAAATATTTCTATCGTATCATCTATATTCTATTGTATTATCTTATCTTTTCGGCATCCGGAAACTCCCGTACAACTCTTTTTTACTCGTAAATGGATTTTTTTTATTTATTTCTTGAGGCCCCTCAAGTCGGGGTACTCGGGGATGGGCTGGTCAATAGCCACAAGGCTGGCACCGGCTCGTCCTAATCGGGTGTGAAGGGGGGAGGGTTTAGTGGGTAGCAGACGCTTTAGTCTCGAGTCCCACACACGGCCGCAGGTCTAGCTAGCCTGCGGTTATGGTGCATAAACGCATTCTGCTCCGCAAAAAAAGTAGTCAAAAGCGTACAATATAATGTTTTTCATTGCTTATAATCGGGATATGCCTTGACCATGATCCTAGGATTGGGATGTGTGGTCGTTACGAAGAAGTGATTGCTCCTTGACCTTCCTATTCATTTGATGTGGAAGCAAATAATTTGCTTCAGACACGTCCAGAATTATCTGGATGTACCGGACTCTTACGTATCTAGTCAAAGTCTTAATGGTTAAAATATCAAGCTTTGGTCATGGGATCCTCGGTTTGAGTCCTTGTTTGTGTAGCGCATGGAATGTGTTTTTCTAAATAAATATAAGTACATTTTTCATTATGTCTGTAGTCATCACGTTGACATTTTCCTTTACATTCTGACCAACAAAGTTTTAACAAATCTTTGACTTTTCGCCTTTAACCTGTTTTTAAACTCTAAATTTAAACAATTTTATCTTTTGCGTCGACAATAGATCAAACCTGCGAACTCTTTTTATTAATCTGTGCTCTTGCTTTTTAACTTCTGGATTGTGCCAAATAACACGTCAAATTGCACCAAGACACGAATGACGAAAATCAAAACTTCCAAAAGACAACTTGGTGCGCACTTCAAGATAAGTAGGGCAATATAAGAAAGAAAATGGGTAAATATTTGCCCTTTTCCATTCGCAATGTAACCGTACAGATCGTCTCGATAACATTTTATTAGGGCTCCAAACACGGCCGGTTACGTCGTAACCAAGGAATCTTGGAAACGTATCACCTTTATAGATATCACTTGAATTCCCTTGAGGGGAATACTCAAACCTTTTTTAAAATCGAATGAGCCGCTCTTCTGCGAAAGTACTCTCGACCTTACAGAAGACCACAGTCAAGTAGCACTTTATTATTTTGCTAGCCTTCCGCCCGCGGTTTCACTCGCGCTTAATTTCTTTTTTCAAATATCCCCCCCTTTCCCCCACATATCCAGGGTCAAATGTATCCATTGTTCACCAAGGATAGTGTAGCTTTCGAACAGTGAAAGAATTATTCTAATCGGTTCAGTAGTTTCGGAGCCTATTCAATACAAACAAAGAAACAATCAAATCTTTCCTCTTTATAATATTAGTATAGAAGACGATATTGGGAAAAGGGTACATCGGGGAAGTGGGTCGCTCCAATGCCCGCCTTTTGCGATTGACTGGCCCATTCCCAGGAACCTATAGAACGGGGCTTGCGCCTCAAATACTAAAATAGTTCTGTTCATCATCATCCCAGCATATTGCCGGTTGCATCCAGTATGGAGCTCATGGTCCGCTTCGACTATGATCCTAGATTTGAAAAGCCACCCCCCCTAGACAAGCGGCATTTATGACGTTCGTTATAGCTAAATTTGCGATAGCTAATGTCAAAACCCATACTTTCACCACGTGACTTTTCTATGGCATCTGTCAAATCCATACAATTTAAAGTTAGCGAATTTCGCCAGCTATGAAGCGATGTCATCTTGTCTAAGCCCCCTGGTTATCACAATGGAGAAACCTAAAATAGTCCTGTTATCAGATGGTAATCAAACCGAGACCTTATACCTACGGAAGCCGGCAAAATATCGCGAATGTACCTTCGGTGAAAATGTAACCAACTCCATAATCTGCGAAGTGGAACAATTGGGACAAAAAAACCATTACAACTCATCCACCAATTAATCTATGAAGGAAGCAAGTACAGCTAAGCTGAACCCGCTGACCAGGTCACAGCAATTGTGTCCAACTGGGCCGCCAACGGTCCTTTCATCCTCATCGGACCTCGAATCATTAGCCTGAACTCCCACACTCGAGCGTCCTCGTTTCACCGGCCCAATCAATTCGTCATCATAATCGTAATCAGGGTTGTCACGGTGTATGATTGTTAGATAAACAAATACAGTTTTTGATTCGTACCTTTTTTAGCACTAAGTTCTATCCCCTTTTTTTTCGGCTTGTATTCCGTACACCAAAAAAGGCTGAACGTAGGTACACCAATAAAGTCTGAAACGTGCACCAAAAAAATTTAATTGCTAACCTAACCTTTGGTATGCCTTTGGTTTATTTTGGTGCACGTTTCAGCCTTTTTTGGATATACACTTAAATGTTTCCCCTTTTTTACTGGTAAATCATATGAGTATTGCTTACAACTGCGTTTACATTGACAATGAACTGAAGCATAGAATTTTAACCATTATATGTGTTATTTCGCACTATAATTGGTATAGCTTAGTAATTTTCTTTTTGTATAGACCCAAAAAAAGTCACTAGTTCCATCACATACACAACTGTTTAGGGATATGACAACCATTTACCATTAAACCCCAAAACCAGTGATGACAACCCTAAAATGTGCGTGTTAAAAAACGACACCCACACACGTCAAATATGCCGCATAAAAAAACAATAGATCGCCATAACGGCGCGCGCGCATTGTCAAATGGGAACCTCGAATATGTGTCAGATCCCTGTCAGACAATGTCAATTTTATCTAGACTTGACAGGTCATCGACCGAGCAATTAACAGTATATTGAGACAATGGTAATTATGAGCCGTTGAAGATTTATTGCCTGCCCGATTGGACTATTGTAATTTAATTAGACTATTTTGATTCTGTGACGCCATATTTGATAGCAACATTTCAATTATTGTGGGATTAAATGCTCATGAATCTGGTGTCGAAGTTTTCCAATCCGGTTATTCAGACTTCTGTCATGACTTAAAACAATTTAATGAACGTTAATAACTAAACACAGGTGTAATCTGCCCCAATATTGACTTAGCCGGGTTCCGTTATTATTGATTTGGAAACGAGTACAAATGAGTTTCAACACTTTCAACTAAAATATTTTAAAGTGAAAATATATTTTTTGTGGGTGAAACCAATTCATTCATTCAACCACTTATCTGTTTAATTGTCCTCTTAATCATTCGTTTACTTAATCATACATTAATTAATTAATTAAATAAATAATTAATTTAACCTTTTATTCAATCATAAATGTTATTCATTCCTAGACACGTCCAGAGATATTTATTTATATATTTAATGGTATTTATTGGCTAGTTACTTAAAGGCGGTATGTGTGTCTGTCTGTATTCCAAGAAAAATAACATAAAAAGCGGCTCTTGACTGAGTGACGTAAGACAGCAATCAGACTAGACTTTAATAGGTTTTGTAATTGATTCGTCTAGTCTTGAGATTGGGGGGAATGCCCTAGCCTAGATTTGTAATGGTTCTTAACCGAATTCGGCTTCATCAGCTAATTTCAACGATTTTACCAACTGGGCTGGCCATAGTATTTAACTATATAATTTTTTGTAATACTAACAAACATCTTTTTGTTCCAGGTATGTTTTGGTATTTGCGCTATATCTGCAAGTCCTGATAAGGTAATTCATACTATTATTCTTTTTGATCTAAAACCACCGACCATCTAAGACCGATTGGTTTTTTAATAAAATAATAAAGTATAAAAGTACTTAATATTTAAAATATTTGTCAATAATTACTCCTTTCTCTCTCGTCTCGTCCTCTTGATTTGTGAGGATAATAAACGCTCTCAGAACACCACTGTTAATAAATACAGCATAAATTAGGCGCCAATATAATTGATCGTCTTACGATCTATAAAAGATCGAGTTCGGTATTATTTACTGCAATGGACTAATCGTTACGTTTTAGCGATCCGCACTAAAGTTAGTAAACTTAAATTGTCATTTGGCATTGTTATTGAAATCAAGATCTTTGTCAGATCCTTTTTTTAAAGTCTCTTTCGTTGTTCGGCAGATTGAACCGCAGGCAGAAAAGGTTGGCTCGGAAAGATAGGATGATGGTTCGCTACCTTACATTCCAAAGTGCAAAAAATATTAGAGATCAACTTGATATTATTTTTACGTTAGTACTACATATTAATCCTAGATTAAAAGTTGTCTTTGTACTTTAAGATCCTGTCTATATTTGTAACAAATTACATTAAATCGGTTTTGTGGTTTTGCCGTGAAAGCATAACAGACGTTTCTAAGTTAGAAACCTTAAACCTGACATTTTCTCAAATATCGACATTTCAAAAAAATTATTAGTCTGATGACCTAATTTTACTTGAGCTATCTAAAACCGTCCGTAAATTAAAACGTTTTATTCACCCGCACCAAAATTAGAAAACATCCAAGTGGAATTTTCATCTGAATCAATAACAGAATCGAGTAACGATCTAAAATTCTAAAAGATTGGATCGAGACAGTTAATCGATACATTTTAGGTATTCGCACCAAAATTAGACAACGCTTCGCATGGCGTGTAAAATGTAGCGGTATGTTTTATTGCTGAATTTCACACCTAAACTAACTATAGATGGTATTTCTCCTTGTAAAACATTTATAACGTTAGATGTAGAAAATTGGTTAAGCCATTTAAGGGAAAATAAGTGTCATATGGCCACACCATATTGACCAAATACATACACCAAATACGTGATAGAAAAAGTTCGAAAAAAATAAGCCATTAATTAAGTAAAACATTTATGACATTAGATGTAGAAGATTAGTTAAGCTATAAAAGGGAAAATAAGTGTCATATGATCACACCATATTGACCAAATACATACTCGAAATTGGTGATAGAAAAAGTCAGACATACTTAAGTCTTATTTGCCAAAAAAAGAGAAACAGTTATGTACCTTGTGTAAATCAATATTTACACAAGGTACATAACTGTTTCTGATATCAATATATTTGGTGCGATTTACGATGCTCGAGATTTACGGTAACGTGTTTAGCAAATCGTTAGGCCATATTCGAAAATGTGGCTTTAATTAAATTGTAAATTCGCACCATATGAAACTGTGTAAATAAGCTTTATGATAGGATGCTTTTATGATTTAGACATCGATAAAAAAAGACGTCAAAATCTAAAGGTTATAACATTTTGCCTACTTGATGATATGGGGTCACTAGATCCTGGTATAAAATGGGTATAGCCAAGCCAACCAATAGGACTTTAAAACTCTACAAGTCAGAATTAACAAAATAATAAACGATACATATTTTTCCCAATTCAAGCTTTAGGGGGTTGTAAGTAGGGATTGCAATCCGGTATCATTTTAAATCCGGCCGGATTTCATCGGATTGACACCAATATCCGACTGGATCCGTTATAAGCGTTGAAAGTTTGTTTATAACTTGTAAGTTTGTTTATAACTTGTAATTTCTAACCTTACTTGAAATCTAAGACTCGAAGATCAAAAAAGCCTAAGGTGTAGCAACACATAAGTTTTTTGCTGAGACTGTTTATTTTACGTGTTTCACTGATATGTAATAATTCTCCCTTTCAAATTGTAGGCTGAAGGAAATAAACTTGTTGTTCTATTAGGAAAACTACAACTCAAGTTTTTTTTTTTTTTTTTTTTTTTTATAAAGAGGCAGTCAGGATGACCTCACTCCACCTGATGGTAAGCGGAAGTGAGGTCCAAATGTAAGGTTGACTGGCTCAATAGATCATACCAATTGAGCCAGTCACCCTCACCCCGAAGGCCTGCATAGATGCCGCTTCACGCCCCGCCTGAAAAGCCCAGGATTATAGGAGGAAGGAAACACGTGAGCCGGAAGGGCATTCCATGCCCTAATGGCACGGGGCAAAAAAGAGGAACTATACCTCTTGGTACGGGCCACCAGTGTCTGGATGGTATGGGGATGGCAACGCAGTCCGGCGCGTGTTGTTCGGGAGTGGAAAGGGGAGGACGGGATGAGTTGGAATAACTCTTCAGAGCATTCCCCATTATAGAGACGGTAGAGAACACTAAGACTGGCAACGTCTCTACGTAACTGAAGAGGTTCTAGGGTCTTAGTCACCTCTTGATCACCGATAATACGGATAGCACGTCGCTGCAACCTGTCGAGAGCCTCCAATAAGTACTTTGCGGAACCATCCCAGAGATGAGAGCAATATTCCACACACGGGCGAACCTGTGCCTTGTATAAGAGACAAAGCTGCACCGGAGTGAAAAATCGTCTCACTCTGTTCAGGATTCCGAGTTTACGGGAAGCTGTTCTGATGACGCTCTCGATATATTCCCGTTGGTTCAAGTTGCTACGAACATCGATGCCAAGGATGCTTAGGCTATCCTGTATTGGTAAGGGCGTGCTCTGAAGAGTGGGATGGGAAAGGAAAGGAGAAGCTTTCGCAGAAAACACACACACCTGTGTTTTCTTGGCATTGGCAAGTCAAAACAGGATGAGCAGAAAACGCGGCGAGTGAATATCTGAACTCTTAACAAATCTACGGAACATTCAAGATTACAAATAGTCTTGATTGTCCGGGTCCTAAATCCTAATCTAAATCTGTTCAGCCGTTTAGGCGTGATTGAATAACAAACATCCAAACATCCAGACTTTCGCATTTGTAATATTAGTAGGATTACGTAATTTTCAAATTAAGAAGACATCGTCAATGACAGTTAGATTGTCAAGAACTTATCTGACGCTTTAACCTTTTCCACGCCACGCTTTTTTCCGAAAATGGCGCCCCACACGCCACGACCGTTTTGAGACGCATTTATAGTAGTGCGGAGACACTATGTTATCGAGGTTGATTAAAAATGTAAATATTGAAATGATTTTAAACTAATGTTTGAATTAAAATCACCCTATTGTTCAAATATAGAAAGAATAAAACAATTTTAAATAATTCAGGAGGATATTTTTTTATTTAAAGCGCAAAAATATATCTTAGAGGAATTCCCTTTCGCATCACTATTTGTCTGATATATAAGACTTTGGCGTACCAGATGAAGCGCAGCAGAAGGCATACAGGCTTTATCTAGTTTTAGTGATGTGACTACTTCCGGTTTGGGTATCATAATATCGATAAGTTTGTAAATAAATGTTATTAATAACGATAATTGCTATACTGCTACCCCATTCTCGCACCGCCCCTCGCCCGCACCCTTTAAATAAATCTAAGTCATTCCAAAATAAAAAGTTGTTAGGGCAGGTTGTCTGTGGTGTAGCAATGGCCGGGAGGGGGGGGGGGCAGTCCGCCCCGGGCGGCACTTTTTAGGGGGCGGCAAAATTTCACAATATATAATAAAAAATAATAAGAAATAATAATAATATATATCTCTGGACATTATTCACACAGCGCCATCTAGCCCCAAACTAAGCATTAGCTTGTGCTATGGGTGCCAGATAACGGATAAACATTACTTATATACTTTTTTTTGTAAATACATACATATTATACATAGAAACACCCAGGGCGATACAAACAGACATGTTCATTCACACAAATGTTTGTACCCTGCGGGGATCGAACCCGCGACCTATGGTGCAATAGCCGACTTCTCTACAACTACACCAAATGGCTCGTCAATAAAAAAAATGGAACCATTTTATATTTTTATCGCAACTATTTGTAGTATAA
Source organism: Mecyna flavalis (assembly GCA_949319885.1). Classification (NCBI taxonomy): domain Eukaryota; kingdom Metazoa; phylum Arthropoda; class Insecta; order Lepidoptera; family Crambidae; genus Mecyna; species Mecyna flavalis. The sequence goes on along the minus strand of OX439419.1, from coordinate 5,785,440 downwards.
AATTTAAAGTTGAAGTATCCCTTAATGGAATAGGCTGCAGTGACCACTTACCGTTTGACAATTGAAGAAGTAAAAAAAAAAAAGGGCGCCAAAATTGTCTTCCGCCCCGAACGGCTTACTTCTACTCTACGCCACTGCAGGTTGCTCCATTTTTGCGATTGATTGCTGACAACGATTCTAGGATATTAAAATGGCAATGCATGGAGGTAAGCATTTCTGTTTTATGCTCTAAATAAATTTTGCTTACATTAACGAACGCTTGCTTATATAAGGCCCCGAACACTGTTTGTTGTATGATTTTTTCAAATAATGACTAAAAAATTCGACATTCCATACAAAAATTAATTTCATTTTAGTTATTTTGTATGGAAAGTCATTTTTTTTGTCTTATCAAGAAAACTCACAGAACAAATATTGTTCGGGGCGTTACCTATGTATTTCAAGTGAATTTAAATTTAAATGACAATGTTAATCAATTATTTATTAAAAACTACTAACTTAGCTTATAACTGACATTTTTACTTAACGTAATTATTATTAACAAAATATGGATACCAATGGGAGATTTTCTGACAGGCCATTTAAAAAAAAATTTGTCTATGATCTATTTTTACCTCTGGCACAGATAATATAATACTCTGGTTATTTTTTAACTAGGAGCCATAATATTTACTCATTCTTCTTCTTCTTCATAATTAATAGCTTGCTTTGTGTTTTTTATTAACAATTCCGCCAATAAGAATTTTTTTTGGAAATGAAAATGACATATGACATAAACAAAACGTTTCGTTTTATCAAAAACAGTCATTGGAAAAAGTCCAAAAAAAAAAATACATAATTAATAACTTGCTTTGTGTTTTTTATTAACAATTCCGCCAATAAGTATTTTTTTCGGAAATGAAAATGACATCTGACATAAACAAAACGTTTCGTTTTATATCAAAAACAGTCATTGGAAAAAGTCCAAAAAAAAAAAAAAAACAGTCATGTCAAAGTAAACTTTATAACGTTTCGTTCCTTGTGATTGCATAGGTGGAACGGCGCCATCTATTGAGAACTAACAAAACGGGCAAAATCGCCCATTTTATTGTCCGAAATTAACGATTTTTCTATTTTTTTTTATTTTAAAGGTAATTAATAATATTATGTTTCATGAAAATTCTTTTTACACAGCAACAACTATGGGATTGTTGTTTCATTAGACAACATTATTACATAATTATATTGCAGTTACGATACGAATAACACAACTGACACAAAATATTAATTGCAACGAATGTGTCACATTTTAAAAACATATATTCAGAATACCTTCAATTCACATCACTAAATTAATTTTTCTAGAAACATCCATCGTCTCTGACGTCACATCCTGTCTTATATATCAGACTTTGGCGTACGGTGATAATGAAAAGATTCATTACGATAGTGTTGGGAAATACAACTGTCGATAAGTGTAATATAATATAAAAAGTGAGCTGGTTTTGTACGATTTCACATGAAATATTGACCATCTTAAAATAATCTCGTAATAAGGTTATGCTTATGTATCATATTAATTGAAAATATCTACGATTTGAAGTAAATACTGTAGTATTTTGTATATATATTATAGTATTGGGTACGTCACTATCTGTCGCATATATCAGACTTTGGCGCTGGGCTATTACGTTAAATGTCTCTAAGATGTTGGCCAAAAAAAGGTTTGTTTTGTAAGGGTTTTTAGGGTAAAAAGACGTGAAAATATTCTGCAATTTTACCTTAATTTTATTCTGTACACATTAAACGTTTGAAAATATTCACAAAAAAAGTATTAAACTCATTCAGGCAAGTAAAAATACAACGTTTCTTGATCCTGTTTTTTTGTCTGATATATCAGACGTTGGCGTGGTGGGCACGAAAATGGTTTGTCTGATATATCAGACATTGGCGTGGAAAGGGTTAATAAAATGGTTTGTCGTTTCAAAACTGGGCCTAATTGAATTTGTTTACGACATCATTATGGAATATGCGACTTCCCAAACATTATACCAAATCGGTCGTCGAAATAAGACGACTTAATTCCTTCAGTTCAGAAACACTTGCGTTGTTCAACTTCTCACACAAACAATAATGGGTCACAACGCAGGTCGCGTGATGGCCGTTCCTCGACCTCTGCGGATTTAGCACTTCTGTGTTACGCTCGACCCTGAAACTAGGCTGTGTTGTGGCAATGCAAGAGGGAATCATTTATTGCTTCTTTTTTATTTTTGGATTTTGAAAAAATAATGATCTAGTTTTTTTTGTGGCCAGTTTGATTTACTTTTTTTTTAATTCGAGAGCCAGGTGCAAGCTAATAGACCGACAAACTTATCTGTTCCGGTGGCCAAAATAGGAAGTACGTAAAATGGCAGTTATTGCAATGCATTTTTGTTTTTTCTATTAAGAAAATCAAAGGCGTATGTAACAAGCATTAATATTATGTTTAGTGTTTAATATTTATTAAGGGTAATAAGAATAGTTCTTGTTAGGTTTTCTTACAAAGTGGCTAGGTCATCAACAAATAACGTTTAATATAGTTTTATACGTAATCAGACAAAAATATACGAAACTTTATGCATGTATATTAAAAATTGTTATTATCCTGTTCTTATAATCTATAAGTTCAACATTCTAGTTTAGTAGACAGTAAAAAAATTAACCAGTTTCTACATCACTTTTGAATTTCGAACGACAACTTTCGAACGAAACGCACTGCCCGATGCCCGCGACCCTACTCTCCTCCTTGTGAGTAAAATTTTTCTATGCTACTCTCACTTGTCATTTATTCAATCGGTCAGCCATTACATTTTTTGCGTTTAAATTTCGAACAATACCACGTGACCAAACTCTTTTGTTTAACTTGCGTGTGTCATGGCTTCCGTTCTTGCGTCGCCATTAATAATGTTAATTACTTGACACGACTCTACTGACTCAGATTTTCCTCACGGTCTGTGACGATATGGAAAACGGTAATTTCTAAAACGATTTGCATAAATTATGACATATTCATGACAGGATATTGATGCGGATATATCTGAAATGTGTTGTTGGTTTGTTAAAGTGATGAAGTAATTATTGTTATCTAGTTAAAAAACCCGTTTAGGTGGATTTGATTAATAGATCTCTCTCTAATCCTACACACGGCCGCAAGTCTAGATAGTCTGCGGTTATTGTGCTTGAACGTATTCTCCTTCGAAAAAAGGGTCACTACCAAATACGACGTCTTAAAAACAATGTGCTGTGTGTGATTGCATTAATGGTCGGCCATGAGGATCTAATCAAGCATGCAGTTGCGCATACTGGACGCAACTTCCGTGCAAGCACCGGATCGGCGCATTGCCTTGCGATGTAAAACCATGGATTACAAATATGTAGATAGTTAATTTATTAATTAGTGTTTTAAGACTGCACCACACATGCAATAGAGTCTCTGTCATCGGGACTATGCAATTAATGGTCACCTTTGAAAAATTACAAACTGAAGAAGGCTCCAATGTAACAAGGAATCCTTTTATTTACTATACTAGAATAGTAATAATACCTGTCATTGGACATTATTCACACAGAGCTACATAGCCTTAATTAAAGTAAGCATAACTTGTAAAATTCTTATATTTGTAATTTACTTACGTTTTTCTGCACTCATAGTTTAATTAAGCAATGCTAGCCCCATACCTAGGTATTGCTGTGAATAATGTCCAAAAACAATGTGTATATTTGCAACATTTTTTTTTGCTATAAGAAAAACTAAATAGGGATTACGCCAGTTTTTTTGTCTGTTCGTCAACAATACCTATTCTAAATATCCAATGATACCGGTTGTTATATAAATATGACAGTTCAGTTGTCAGGTCGTTGAGGCTAGCTCGTCTGTCGGCGCCCATCCTCCCGTTTCCGCCCATCCACTTCGCAGTCATTAACTCGGGATATTATTAGATGTATCCGATGTCGAAATACTGGAATCACCGGATCTGTGGGAGTGTCCCATCACTATTCAACCGATTTGTGTAGTAGGAGAAATTATCAGTTTGATTGAATCCTTTAAAAACATATAAGAAAGAATATACGAATAAAACCTTTGGCAATTTTCATGTGTTTTCAAAATATATAATTTAATTAGCGTTTTCATAGAAATTATTTACTGCCTGATAAGGGAGCAAATTGCATGGCCATAACAATTAGCAACAATACTGTTGGTGAGATAAGTTTAATAGGGTTGTTCAACCGACGGGTTTTATATTTTTTACTGAAATATTCAAGATTTTTTTGCAAAATCACAAAATTCTATCGAATAACCATTACATAAATCATATTATTATAAAAGTTTATATGTATAATACATAAGTGACTAGATTTTTTGGTATGACCTTTGGCTCTCTCTGTACCTATAAATATTTTTATATATTGACATTTATTTATTGTCTTTGTGTTCTTCTGTGTCTGGATGTTTAATTATATTTAAGGGTAATGTTTGTGGTGGCTTCGATGTTTCTGACACCCATAATACAATGCTTAAGCTACTAACTTTGGGGTTAGAAATAGATCGGACTTGTGATATACATAGTATGTGATATGCGATGTTTTTTTTCGCAATATTTTACAGTATGATTCGCAACCCTATAAAGGGAGAAGTGGGGCGTTGTCCGACCTTTTAATCCCTGCCGATCACCCGCTAAACAGTTGTTTATCAATTGTTTGTGTTAATTACCACACTCACCACCTAGTTCAGCGATAGCCTATTTAGATAGATTGAAATATTCGGTCACCAGTTAATGGAATTTGCGATTGCAACTAAATGTTTAGATTTATTATTTGCACGTTGTAATTCGTCGTAGTCGTACATGATGAACTAGCGGCCGCCCGCGGTATCACCCGCGTGGTTCCCGTTCCCGTGGGAATTGATCAAAATCCTTTCTTAGCGGATGCCTACGTCATAACATCTACCTGCATGCCAAATTTCAGCCCGATCCGTCCAGTGGTTTGGGCTGTGCGTTGATATCTATCTATGTCAGTCAGTCACCATTGAGTTTTTTATATATATGTAGATTATGCATTGTTAACCACCAGTCGCCTATTTGCATTCTATGATTTTTTGCACCGTTAAAAATAACATACATTGTAAAACTCAAACAAAACCCATAACCACCTAGTAGTGGATTTTGGCACCGTTTAAAAAGTATGCTTCTTTATGATACGATATGATACTTTTTGAGCAATTGTCTGGTTACCAGCCATCTGTCTATGACAAAGCCTCTCTAATACAAAACGAATTAATCTAAAGGCTAATAACTTCTACTCGTGGGTAGTCGGGGTAATGTTCTAACGATACCACTAACAGTATTGAACTGTATGTTAATATATTTTTTTAGAAAAAAAAGTCACTCGTCACTCTGATCGTTCACTGTTCAATCATTCGCTAGGGAAATTTTCCGCCAATCAGCAGTGAGTTTGCGCGGAAAGGGGTACAGCATAGCGAGGAAACAGTAAAGTACAGTTAAAAGCACGTCAGACGTAACACTCAGGACTTTGTACCGCTCTTATGTCGGAGGCATAAGTGCTATTATCGAACCGCAAGTGTTAACCGTGATGTGCTGTTGACCGTACATATTTCTACTGATGAGACATAAGATTAATGGTGTAAGTAGCTGACCGTCATATGGAGGTCCTGGGTTTTATACATAATATTATTATGTGGAATTTAAAATAGGAACATAATATTTGGTCATACAACTTAAGGCTTGAGCTAGATTTACATTCTCAGAAGCCGTTAAAAATAACCTTTGGTATTTGAATTAATAAATATTAGACAACATCACATACATTGATCTGAACCCACAGTAAGTAGCTTGAGCATTTGTGTTGTGGGTATCAAAAACAACGAAGGTACCACAAATACTTAAGCCACAAATAAACATAGAGACACAGAACCCACAAATTATCATAAAATAGATAAACGTTTTTTTTTGTTGGACTCGAACCCACCGCCCTGAGCGTATGGAGTAGTGTGACTTCGAAATGCGCAATCATTGGGCCAGTCTCAATTAATATACTGTTAGTACATAATCGTAGTGTCATAGTCAAAACGAAAACGCCTCACCATACCTAACTTCACTGTGGCGCGTGGGCTTGCGCATACGCAAATGACGTCACGCGCGACCTAGATCCGCGCGGTCGATGTACGATCGCGAACTAGCGATCGATCATTGTACCAATGTGAGAATTTGTTTATCGATATTTAATTCGATTGGCGACAGTTTTGATTTGTGCAGCTGGGAGTTTTTGTTCTCGTCCTGACAGAGCAAAAGGCCTTCATCGAATAAAAGTCATCGACACAATGATGTGTACTTGTACTCGTACTATGAAAAATGTGGGCTGGTGGTCACGAATGCGAGCTGCATTCGGAAATGCCATACAACTTTTGCCAGTTACGCGACTTTACCCAGGAATCTGTGATCACGTCTCAAAACTGCTTCCTGTCACTGACACTGAATAGAAAAATTGCCGATCAACCCAGCGGTCGTGAGTTTGATTCGCCTTTTTATAGGTAGTAGGCAAATTTTTATCACTTCAAAGTTATTATTTGACTACTAATTTCGTGAATAGCCTGTTGAGAAGAAGTGCCGCCAGAACTCAACAGATGATCACTGTGCTTTGGCTGTGCTCCAATAATATTAATGTGAAAGCCAGAGTACTTCAAATCGAAGGCTCGAAGATCACAGGAGCCTTTTGTGTGACATTACATTGAGCGAGTCTTCCCCTGGTTAAGGTCCCTCAATGAAATAGGCCGCAGTGGCGTACCATCAGGTGGGCTGCGCGTAAGGTACACAGTACAAAAAAATCTCGCACGAATGAAAGAGAACCAAGATCAATTATTATGCATTCCCTAGCTATATCGTGCAATACTCGTCAAGTCGTCTCCACGATTAAGACTGTAAGTTCTACGAACGCGTCCAATTGGATCTAATTGGTCAATATTTTGAAAGCCAGGTCAGTGGCGTCAGTGATTCACGAGAATGTTGACCTGCTGGTCAATGGCCAGTACTAGTTCAGTCATGCGACATTGTTTTAGTGATGTGTTTAGTGTTAAATAATATGGTGACATTTCACACCTTTGAGAATTGATATTTCGTAATTCTGCGAGTATGATTTGTTTACCCGGGATACATATACGTTACGTTTCGATAATTCAGACTTAGGCTACACCGATACAGTGATTAGCTTAAGCTTTGAACCAAACCCTATAATCAATTTTGAGCTTAATGTTCAACACATAGATATTTATTTCAATTGAGATATTTATTTAAATGCCCAGAGATAGTATTAGGTTTTAAGAAGCAACGCCGTCTGCTTCTTAAAACCTAATACTATCTCTGGGCATTTAAATAAATATCTCTTTTTTTTCAAGTATTAGTCCACTTAATCGGAAAATAATCAAATACAGAAAAATACCACTTCGTTCAACTATTATAATATTATCATTCAAATTAGCATTAAGTAGAGTGACTGGCATTACATCACTATCGCGCTCATTCAAGTTACTGATAAGCGAAGGGAACCATGCTTAATGAGGTGTTAAATAAAGGGATGGACGTTTGACGGCAGAACAAAGCAATCGACATTCGACTTACCCGGAAAAAACACAAGAGGTATTCCGTAAAGGTTTGGTGACGAATTTGTTAATTAAAATTGCCCGCTTCATCGGTTTGGTTTCCTTGACGAGTGACAGTCGGAAATAAGATTTTCGTGCCTTATAGATATCTATAGTCGCCTTTGTACAGAAATTGAAAGGTTTTTGAGTTTAAATGTACCTACTTACGGCATGATAAATATTTTTTTCATCTTAGTATTTATAAATTATGTAAAACTGTCGGACAGAAACAGTCTAGCAAAAAATATACAATTATAATACAGGTTTTTTCCCATACTTAATTTTGGAATCTTCCTTGCTTTAAGTAGCACATCATAAAGCATATACATATATCCTTATATATCCTTGGACACTATTCACACAGCGCCATCTAGCCCCAAACTAAGCATTAGCTTGTGCTATGGGTGCAAGACAACGGATAAACATTACTTATATACTTTTTTTTTGTACATACATACATATCATACATAGAAACACCCAGACCGATACAAACAGACATGTTCATGCACACAAATGTTTTTACTGTACGGGAATCGAACCCGCGACGTTTGGTGTATTAGCCGACTTTTCGACCGTTACACCAAATAGCTCGTCAAAAAAAGCATATGGTATACTGGCTCTTGTGATGACTAACACTTTTTGAAAGGTTCACAAAAGTTGCACCATATGATGACATATTTATTACCGTACTTAAAGACCTCGGTAGAATTTTGTGATATGGGCTATACCTACAAATGGCGTCCATAGTACAAAATTTTACCTGTGTTGATTAAGACTCGAAATTATTCTAGGATCTATTTCAATGTAACGTTTATTTTTCTTCAAAGTGTTCTGTAATGTCATTTTCGTTGTCAAAACAGCCTTACAACTTCACATATAATGTGGATGGTACTCCGATTCAGCGAGTAACAGAATCAAAGGACCTTGGAGTGTACTTTACGACGGATCTGAATTTTCGGGGACACATAGTTAAAGTGTGTAAGAAGGCATACCGAAACTTAGGGTTTATTCTGCGTCACTCTCAGGGTTTCACAAATTTGAATGCAGTCAGAGTATTATATGAAGCCTTGGTAAAGAGCCACTTGGAGTGCAATGCATTCATCTGGTCGCCCCATGAGGCCAAATACAAGTCGATGGTAGAAAGGATACAGAATAAATTTACCCGATTTCTGTACCTTAAATTGTATGGCGTATATCCATACTATCCTCTGATGTATCCTACCTTATTTGTGCTCGGAATGGTAGGATATAATAAATTGGAAGTAAGAAGAGATTTAAGCTTGGCTTTGTACTTGCTTAAAGTATATAGGGGACAAGTGTGCAACCAGGCCGTGCTGCAAACGATGGCGCTGTGCGTGCCGGACCGATACGTGTGGCGGCGCCGGCGCCCGCCCCTGTTTGCGATTCCGAGGGCGCGAACCAATATATTAAAAGAAGCGCCAATAACCCGAACACTACACACGCTCAATGAAGTCGGCAAAGTTCTTGACGTGTTCAGTTGTTCTTTGAACGAATTCACTAAAGCCACTTTATATGTTTTATGCTATAATTAAAATCTGTCTATTAGACCATGTTCAATTAATCTACACTATCGCATTGGGATAACCTGTAATGTTAGTTGTAAGATTTACTAAATAAATAAATAAAAATAAAAAAAAAATTTTCACTAGTAATTTCGCTATTGTAAAAACGGTCTACAGTGACCTCACTGACCCACATTAATGCCAGTAAAAACACACCGTAGCGTTACCATAAGCGCAGAGTGCGTGGGCGCAAGTGATTTACGGTCAGGGTACAAACCGCGGACGATGACCCGCAAGCGACATTGTAGTTGCGGAAAAATTAGACAACGTGTTGTCAGACACACTCTCGATTACTGCTATTATTGTTTGCTTACGGGATTAATACAGTTTTTAGTGTTTTTTTATTATGTTTTGACAGAGGCAAACGAGCAAGATCACCTAAAACAAAGCGGTTTATTATAACATTTTATCAATTCCCGTTGTCCCTTCCTACTCATCCAGCCGGTGGGGGTGTTGGGAATAAATTTTAATTATGTTATTAAATCCCCGTTGTCCCCACTGCATGCACTGCACTGGTGGGGAAAAACGTCCTGATAAAGTATCCCTCATTGGAATAGGCCTCAGTGACCGCTTACCATCAGGTGGGCTGCGTGCCTGTCTGCCAACTGAACTGGTATAAAAAAAAGCAAATACATAGAATGAGTAGTCTCCAAAAATGTTATTATCTGCGTATTTTCTTAATTTTATTTATACAAGTGATAAATTGTGAGAAATCGGCGATAGTGGTTTGATTCCCGTTATGGTTATTGGTTGTAAGACTTGTTCAGAGTCAGGCGGGTTCGCTTCAAACCCCATTCCTGACCAGCTAAATCTGCCACCATAATAATAATATCATGAAAAAAAAAAACTGAAAACGAACAATATAGAAAAAAATAAACACCCCAGACATACACAAAATAAATAAAATACTACCACTTTATACAACTCGGCTAAAACACCACATAACCATTGCCAATACATTAACGCTATGCCTTGATAATAAAAAAAGCCTGTGTCTACTCGTATGGCGAGACTGAGCTATTTATCAACGCGAAATTGCCTTCATCAAATCGGATAAAAACTCTCACAGTAAATTAGAAACTGGAATAAGTTCGACGCATGTAAAGCCTAAAAGATTTTAGGGTTGAGTCGATCAAAAATGGAGTAAGTGTTTTAAAATTTGCTCGACCCGGGATTTGAAACCAGGACCTCGATATCGCGGCTCTGTACTTAAATCACTAGACCATGGAGGCGTTATTTAAATAAGATTTAATACATATAAAATTAAAAGTTCAATCCCTCATCACGAAATCTCAGAATTTACAAGTCTAGAAAGAAAAGAAATAAAGAAAGAAAACACATTTATAGCAATTAATTAATAAGATAATTTTCTCATAATTGATCTTTTAGATATTAAAGATGCTGTCTCTTTTGTCATTAATAAAAAAAAGACAGTGCAGAAATATAATTATTAATTTAAATTCAATAATGCATATGATTCTTTCTTAACTCATTAAAATGTCTTTATCAAAACACCGACAAGACTAATTCCTTTGAAACAAGTCATAAACATTATCTATCAATAGACAATTCAACAAACCCGTTTCAAACAAAAGTCGTTGCCGCGGAATTAACATAAAACCTATTACATAAATCCTGAATTTGACAGCCCTAGCAATGAGCAAGGTCGTAAATAGACGAACGAGGAAATTATAAGGTGCAAGAAGGTTACGCGGGTCTATGACCCTCTGTCTAGACTGGACTGGGACCGCGGTCCGAAAAACAACTTTTGAAGTTGATGTTAGTTTTGAGTTTTGAGTGATAGTGGGTCTATCTATACTTCTGTACGCTGCGCGTATTAATAATGGACCTCAGTGTTCTGCACTCACTTGTGCACTGTAGTATAATCTTGCGTAGTTGACTGATGTAAAGGTTGACCGCCGCAGCCGAAAACTCGGCAAGGAAGGAGGCTCATAGACATGTGCGAATGGTTTTTTTTTAACAAGCATTTTTTTCGCCGGTTTATTCAGGTATCGGTTGCAATATTCACGATTTGATAAAGAAAGTATCAACTCAAATGTGCCACTGGAGAGCAAAGGCCATTATTTAGAATTATAAAATGCGAAAATATTTGCACGGAAATAGTTTCCTAGGACCTTTCCTTTGAGCGTTCATTTCATAGATAAAGAGAAAGACCTAATAGTAATAGTAGGTTATATCAAAAGTGACCTTTAGAGTCGCAGTCCTAGGACAAAAGCCCGACTCGGAAATCATATGTTTCTAAAGGTCACGGGGTCAACGACCTTCCGTCTAGACCGGGGTGTTGACTCTTGTTGGTTGGACCTAGGGTCCGAGCAACGACACGGTTTGATTTGAAGCTTGGCTAGTTAGTGCTATCGATTTAGTGCAATTTGATTGGCTCGATCGCTTGGTAATGAGTTCTAATGTCAGTTAAAAAAAAATTGCGGAGCGGAGACTAATTTGGTTTCTGTGGGTTCCCTATTCAATTTCGAAAATATAGATTGTCACAAAAATGTCGTGAATAAATATGCGAGTTTATTTTTTACAACGAAAACAATATTGACTTTCGATATTATTTGAATTTGGAATTGTAGAAACGCTTAACATTTCTGCCGTGTTTTATTTTTTAAAAGCTTGACTGCCAGGACGCGTGATATTTTAATTTAATAATAATTTAGGCGTAAAATATTTTGCAGTTTTTTATTTTCATAAAGTTAACTGCCACGAGTCAGGAGGTTATTTTAAATGATGGACGCCTAAGATTTGTTGGGCTGTTTTTTATTTTTAAAAGGTTTTAGTCCTCGACAAATCGAGGTATTCCACGAAGCACACCCAAATGTAGCACACCCAGAGGAAGCATACCTAAAGTATTCCGCGAAGCACACCCGTAGGTGGACTGGAAATAAAACTAAAATTCAGTTTTCGTACAAAGATATTATGTCTCACATTATCATGATCTATTGCTAGACTTTAATATTGCGTTGTCGACTCGGCCGGGCGCTGAACCGACGATATATCGGTAATCCGTTGGTATTGATTCGGTTTGCGGTCGAGATAATATCGCGGGAATTGCGTTGCGAGTCGGATTATTCCCCGGTATGAGGAAGCTGGTGAATTATTTTATATGCAATCTCTGAACAAAGAAAAATGTATTTTTACCGCATCCGTGAAACAGTGGCTAAGCCGCTCAGCCCTAAAATCTCACTGGTCGTGAAATCGCCGTGGGTCTTGTCGGTGATAGGACCTTTTCACAGACTGGCAAGTTACCACCCCCACTGGTGGAATATGCCTCCATAACAGCTCTGGTTGTATTTCGGCAATATTCATGTGGGAGCCAGTACACTTGGAATCAAAGACTCGAAAATCAGATGAGCCTACAGTGTCACAGCACCTTAAGTAACTATTTATCAATTGAAATAGGCCGTGATTCTCCTTTGCATCAGGTGGACTGCGTGCCTGTCTGCCAACTGATCTAGTACTAACAAATCTGGTCATGTGTCCATAGAACAGGCCCCGGCAAACTTCTTGACTATCGATTGGGGATTGCGCAGAACACGAATTTTGACATGTCTGCGCGCTATTGGTCACAAGCATACCTCTGACCAATAGCACACGCGGGCATCGGATGACTCGCGCGCGCTATTGGTCATGCGCAAGTGAACATGCGTGAAATTTCCCCCACTCCGTCAACCGATGGTCAAGAAGATTGCCGGTAACAATACCATCAGGTGGGCTGCGTGCCTGTCTGCCTTTTGTAATATAAAAAATGTTACACTACCGACGCCAAAGTTTTATTTTTTGTACTACATGTAGTCAATATGCGATATTTAACTATAAACCATTTTTTGTTCCAGGTAATTGAACTATTTTTTGCCCGTAAGAAGCTGAACAGACGAGTGAACAAGGCCAGGTATTTTAAATACATCACTTGTTTTATTATCTGTAATTACACGGCTCGTGTAAGAAGCATTGGTTAGGAGTCCGGTCATCACAATTGTTTTTAAACACGTTTTCTAAGCAGGACTGATGTGTAATTTAATTATAGATAACTTTGCTTGAGATAATTTGTAGGGATCCTTGACGAACCAAACTGAAGCATTACATGTCTGTCAGTCAATGCAGTGGTAAGTACTGCAGGGAAAAAAAATATTGCGATCGATTTTATCCATGGGAAGAAAAACCTTTAAAAAAAGAAAAACATCATTACACATCTTCATTATAAAAAAAAAAACATTGTCACAATGATAAGTAATGGTTTTATAACCACGCTTGCTAAATGCGGATTGGTAAATTTGGTAATCAAAATCCGAGCTGGGTTCGTAAAATCCGACAAAAATTTTGTCTGTTCCGGGAATTGAACCCAGGACCCCGTATTCATGGCCCGGGTCATCATCAACACAGCTCGGGTTTGTGATCACCAATTGCATTTCGCAAACGTGGTACTTAAGCCAGTACCAATCATTGTAGTGATGTCTTCACTAATGAAGGCCTTTCGTCTGTAGTACGATAATTAATAGCTGTATTTGCTAATACTTAACTTTATTTACGAGTATTACTCGTATATACGGAACCTCCTAAACGCCAGTCTAACCCACGGAAACGCCTATTTAATCTTTTTCTCACTTAAAAGAAACAAACTGGTTATAAAGTCACCACCGACCCGTACCTAATTTGGTGTTTATAAATCGCTCATTCTCAGCGAGGGAAATTATAGTGGTGAAACAATTGCCCTATCTAGTTATATTTTAATTAATGGGCGAAGATGAGGTCAACACACTACATTTGAAAACCGGATTGACGGACTTGATATTTCCTAGACTATTTATAAGATGCTTTTTTTTTTATTTACATGATAATTGAATTTCTCTATAAAAGAGGCTGGAATTATTAAGAGATATTTGGTTTCTCAGTGTGTTGATAAAATTCTAGTGTTGAAAATGTAAATTAGTTTAAAACAGTAAAGTACAGTTTCCGGATTGTTGCTCAGTATTTTCTGAACAGAAAACTAAGGACTGCTCCACGGCTCCACACTACCTACTAACCACTCCTCCACAGAGGTAGACTCTTGATAATTTAAATGTATTGACTTCCTGCATCTTTTGGTCTCTTTTTTAAATACTACAATAAAGTGAGTTAGTGTTGTACATAGCACCATAGCGTGACGCAACGTAGAAAGTTGCCTCGCCGAACACTATTGTTGTGCGAAATTCGACAGATCTCGTTTTTTAGCTGCCAGCTGCCATTAAGCATCATTGTTGGCTATTTTGAAAGCGGCAATTTCGTCTAACACTGAGCACATTATGATGGGTATCAGATTTTTCGGTTATTTCAGATTTCTTTTTGGTTTCGGTCCCTTTAATAGTAAAGTTCAGTCCGTTGCACAACAGTAAGTGATGTTACATAAGTCGGAGTAACACTTTTAATTCATAAGTGTTGTTTTCCGGAATCAGTATTTGACATAATTTTTTTATGCCAAAGGTCCCTAAGCCCTTAAAAAAATTAGCGTTATTAAAACAACTACATATTATTGACACTTATTTACTTCATCTAATTGAGTCCTGCGGTAGAAACATTACTTACTTACTTACTCCTATGGCTCAGCGACCCGAAGTGTGTCTTGGCCTCCAGAATGAGAGCACGCCACCTTTCCCGATCTTTAGCAGTTTGGCGCCAATCCCCAGCCCGAAGTTCACGGAGATCTGACTCGACTCCGTCTATCCAACGGTATCTGGGGCGGCCAACCGGACGTCGGCCTTGTGGTTTGGCAAGGTATGCTCTGTACACACCACGATCTTCACCCATTCTCTCTAGGTGACTCAGCCATCGGAGCCTGTGCCCTTTCGTCTCTCCAATAATATCTGGGTCAGCCAGAAGTTGTTGTAATTCGGCGTTTTTCCTTACTCTCCAGCTTCCATCAGAGGATCTCATGGGACCGAACATCTTGCGCAGTATCTTTCTTTCCGCTACCAAGAGTTTTTGTTCTTCCTTAAGTGTTAGTGTCCAAGCTTCGCATCCGTACATTAGAATAGGTCTAATCACTGTCTTGTAGATGTTGATCTTAGTTTTCCTGCTCAGAAGCTTGGACACCAACACCTTATGTAAGGCAGCGCTACAACGCAGAGCATTTTGGATGCGGATGTCGATTTCCTCCTCACGTGTGTTTGTATCGGTGATCGTGCAACCCAGGTATTTGAACTTTGCGGTTCCCTTGTAGGTAATATCTCCAACATGTAGATCCTGACGCTGGGTACGGGTATCTTTATAGCGTTTCATGTGGAGATATTCCGTTTTGTCATGGCTGATCATAAGACCCACCTTTGAAGCTTCTTCGGCCAGCACCATGGCTGCTTCTTGATAAAGATAAGATAAAGATAAAGATAAAGATGTATTTATTTGTTCGAAACATGTGTACAGGGTTGATAAATGAACATTAGGTTTCAACATGTCGTACCCTTGCGGCATACGAATTAAAATTACAACAATCATCAAAATTACAATCATGAAAATGTCAAATTTAGCATTCTAAAATAGAAAAAAAAAAAGTAATGAATATAATAAACTGAGCTAAATTTGAAGATAATAAATTAATTAAATTTAACAATAAATTAGTACATGTACAATAAAAATATATCAAATAAAAATATGAAGTCAATCCGTCAATAAATATCAAAATTTGTCACTTAGGAAATCCGTCGTATCATAGTAGCATTTTTCAATTAATAAATTCTTAAATTTTATTTTAAATTCATTGAAATCTAAGTTTTTTAATGTAATAGGAATTTTATTGAAAATTTTAGGTGCCATACATAAAATGATTTTACTCTTTAGAGCTGTCTTTGATGGGGGCATACGTAATCTTGTGTCGTCGCGTCGGTTTCGACTAACAGCATCTGCCAAACGAGGGAAAAGTGACGGATTGGCTTTTACAAATAACGCTTGGACTTCGGTCTTCGAATTACCCAGCAGGGCCAAGTCATCAGCGTATCCAATCACCTTATGCCTTCCCCCGAGCTCAAGTCCTACTTCCAAAGCTAATCCTCTCCTTAGGACGTGCTCCAGAACCAAGTTGAAGAGCATAGGTGACAGGGCGTCTCCCTACTTTAGTCCCGTAACCACCGCAAATTCATCTGTCAGCTCATGCCCCACGCGAACCTTCATCCGGCTATCTCTTGTGGCGACTGCGATCATGTTCACCAGTTTTTCAGGTATGCCGAAGTTCTTCAGAATAGCGTAAAGAGCGCCTCGGTCCACGCTGTCATAGGCTTTGGTGAAGTCAACAAACAACACATGGATACCCTGAGCGTACTCCCACTTCTTCTCCATCAGCTGTTTTAGCAGAAAAATCTGGTCGACGGTGCTACGATTTGGGCGGAAACCACACTGGTAATCACTCAAGATTCTCTCCGCGTGAGGCTCCAGTCTTTTGAGCAACACAAACATTATCCAAACTAATATTATAAATGCGAATTGCGAAGGTATATCTGTCTGTCACGTTTTCACGCGTAGACTGAACACTGAACTGATTTTGATAAATTTTGATACAGACATAGGCTAGGCTTTGAGAATGGACATAGGATACTTTTTAAAAGATAACAGAAATAGGAGTGTTTTTATTTTAGCTACAACGAAATGGACATCAAAAGTACTGTCCAATTTATCTTTTTATAAAAATTATCGTATCAATACCAATGGTTTTTGTAAGTGGGACACCGCCGCGCCCCGATAAGCATGAGAGTGTATTCGGCCGTGGGACATTGGGCCACGCTCGTTATTTTGGGCCACGCTCGCTATTTCGGGACACGGGCCTTGCAGTGACAGTTCACCCGTGATGCACTGGCCTCATTGGATAATGAGTAGAAACTAACAGACCTTTAGTCTTTTGTATATGCTTTTTATAAATATCTCTTTTATAAACTAGGTTCCGTTGATCGCGTATAAATTGTAGCTTGTGTTGTTCTGATGATTCCAGACTAACATTCATATGAATGCGAAACTCGTCTGTATGTCCCTTTCACATCCTATATTCCCGCCTTGGGTCTGGTTGGTGGTAGGGCTTTTTCAGAGTCTGACTAGCTAGCTACCACCCCCACCCCACAGGTAAAATCTGCCGTCATAACAGCTCTGGGTGTGTTCCGGCAGTATTTATGTGGGAGCCAGTACACTTGAAATCAAAGGCTCGAAGATCAGATGAGCCTACAGTCTGGTAGCACATTGAGCGACGCTTCCTGGTGAAGTGTCCCTCATTGGAATAGGCCGTGGCGACCGCTTACCATCAGGTGGGCTGCGTACCTGCCTAGTATAAAAACCGGCCAAGTGCGAGTCGGACTCGCCCATGAGGGGTTCCGTAGCAGCAAGTATCATCATAATATAAAAGTTCTTGTAGTTCGTTGTAAGTTTGATCGACGTTTTTATATTTGAGTTGATTGAATGAGAGGAAAATTGCGGTTTACGATTTATGCCGTTTTTTAAAAAAAAAACTAATTATTTGATCTCGTTCAAACCAATTTTCGATGGAAGTTTGCATGGTAATGTACATCATATATATTTTTTAGTTTTATCGTTCTCTTATTTTAGAAGTTAGAGGGGGGGGGGACCAACATTTTACCACTTTGGAAGTGTCTCTCGCGCAAACTATTCCGTTTAGAAAAAAATGATATAAGAAACCTTATTATCATTTTTAAAGACCTATCTATAGATACCCCACACGTAAGGGTTTGAAGAAAAATTTTATTTTGAGTTTCAGTTCTAAGTGTGGGAAGCCCCAAAAATATATAAACTAATTACTTGATCTCGTTCAAACGTATTTTCAATGGAAGTTTGCATAATAATGTACATCATATATTTTTTTTAGATTTATCGTTCTCTTATTTTAGAAGTTACAGGGGGGGGACCAACATTTTAACCACTTTGGAAGTGTCTCTCGCGCAAACTATTCACTTTAAAAAAAAATTATATAAGAAACCTTATTATCATTTTAAAAGACCTATCCATAGATACCCCACACGTAAGGAATGAATGAAAAAAAAAATTTTGAGTTTCAGTTCTAAGTATGGAGAGCCCCCAAAATGTATTATTATTTTTCTATTTTTGTATGAAAATCTTAATGCGGTTTACAGAATACATCTACTTACTAATTTTCAACAGTATAGCTCTTATAGTTTCGGTAAAAAGTGGCTGTGACATACGGACGGACAGACAGAGTGACAGACAGACAGACAGACATGACGAATCCATAAGGGTTCCGTTTTTGGCCATTTGGCTACGGAACCCTAAAAAAGCCTAGGCTAGACCTTGGGTAAGCCCATAGGCTTCTTTTTATCCCACATTCCAGCGATAAATGGTAGTCCACGCAGGCAATATCAGCATAAAATGATAATTCACAAATTAAAAAAAAAAAATTAAATTCAATAAATCCGTCAACTGGAACCGGAACCCATGGAAGCGAAGCATGGGATCCAAAAGGAATTTATATTATCTGAGGATCCCATGGGATCCAAGATTATTCACACAGCGCCATCTAGAAAAAAATTGTCTATTGATCCCATGGGAGCGAAGCATGGGATCCAAGTGGACGGAGCGTGCTATTTTACATAACAGACACTGTCGTTATTTATTAGTACAGATAATTTTATGTGTAAACATTTAGAGATATCGGTGCCAGCAGCTGGTAAGGGCTAAATGCCTAATTACCCGTTGACCCGTAACATGGTTTTGCTTGGACAGATATGAAATGAGAAGGGGTATGACTTTACGTTCCCCCTAGTGCGCTGGTTGTAGAGAAGCAACATTTATTCTAGAAACTAGCTTTCCGCCCGTGGTTCACCCGCGCGTAATTTATTTTTTCAAATATCTCCCCCTTTCCCCCCACATTTCTGGGATCAAAAGTACCATGTCACCCGGGGATAGTGTAGCATTCCAACAGTGAAAGAATTATTCAAATCCGTTCAGCCGTTTCAAAATTATTATTCCCGCGAGAATGAGACGTTTCCCGTAGGAATTTTATACTAGCCTATGTCCTAATCCGGGTTATAAACTATACGTGTGCCAAATTTCATCTTTATCCGTTCAGCCGTTTAGGCGTGATTGAGTATGGTTGTTGGTACATCCAAACATCCAGACTTTGGCATTTATAATATTAGTAGGATAACAATAGATTTATGAATGTGATAACAGCAAAGCAGCTGTACCGAGACCTCGCCCGTGTGATAAATAAGGGTTAAGCTTAAGAGTTCGTTCCATTACCCACTTAACTCTCCTGGTTTCCCTTTCATACTTAAAAGGGCCGGTGCTCACCTTGTGGCAATCGACCAGCTAGAAGATAAGAAATATACTTACATTAAAAAAAATCTACTGCATCCCAGCTGTCCTTACCAGGTTGTCTGTTCATCTAGTAGGTTTCTCTACCTCGATTGCTAATATTATATCTATGCGATATCTAAAATTAATCACCGATCCAAACTACGCGCTTTCAGCTATGTAAATAAAACGCTGATGCGAAAATGGAATCGCGATCTTGTAAACATTTTTGAAGGTTCAATAACCCGATTACGACAGACATATGCCAATCGATTTAAAAAAAAAAAAAAAAGTATATTCAACTTGAAAGCAGAAGTATACACCTACGAGCGTCTAAATTAGATCGCCAACAATATCAACTGATTGTAGGGAAATATCCGTCACACCTTCCGTTCTGTCTAGACGATATTAATAACAGAAGTGCAACTTCCAGACAGATGAAGTGCATTTTTTCATAACTCCTTCGGGCACTCATTTACACACCGTCTTACTGAAGTATGATAATAATATTATTAGAGAAGAGATTGTTCGTTTGATTGTATTGAATAGGCTCCGAAACTACTGAAATGATTTAAAAAATTCTTTCACTGTTGGAAAGCTTTTTTTTTTTTTGGTATCGCAGGGGAAATGCCGCCGGCCCAAGGTGCAATGGGCCGACAACCTTCTGCATACCCGCCGTCGGGGGACTGTTGGAAAGCTACACTATCCCCGGGTGACATAGGGTACTTTTGATCCCAAAAATGTGGGGGGAAGGGGGTATAATTGACAAAAGAAATTGCGCGCGGGTGAAACCGCGGAGGCGACCGCTAGTTTTATATAAGTCAAGGTGCTGATCCAATTGGCTTGGTTCCCCTGTCAAGGGTTACGAAGCTCAGATGGTAGTCACTCCAATATAATAACTAGACGTGCCCAATCCTGGATCGTGGTGCAAGCGTATCCTGACTAGTTTGGGACATAACGCTCAAAGAAAATAAGATAAAGGCCAGATGATTGAGACATGTGTGTGACACATAGCAGGTGGTAGGTTCCTGTACTAGACCGTCTAGGCGGGTACCACCGCAGTGCCAGATATTTTCCCGTGAAATAGAAGTGTGTCAAGCACTTCTGTGTTTCGGGGAAAGGGCACTGAAGCTAGTGAAATCACTGGGTATATGAGCCTAACCTAATAACTGTCGTCTCGGTGTAGCGGGAGCAGGGCAGTGCCAGACACTAACTGCTTAGTTACTGTTTGGCACTGAACTGTCTAAGGGCAGACGTGGCGCTTACCATCAGGTGTACGATCTGCTCGTCTTGTTACACATGTTGGAGTTCTAATGTTCTTTTGAAAGTAAAACTTCCTCCGAGTTAGATCGACTCTGCTCGAGTACCAAGAACTGATCTTTGGTGTGTCGTTTATTTGCTATAGGGTGAGAATTATATATGCTTTGGTTGCGCGGTAGGTACAAGATTCCATACTAATTCGTAATAGTAGGTCAGCGCCTGCTGTCATCAGTTTGTAGACCTGTTTGGGGCTCCAGCCCCCACACACACATTGCCTGCGGCCATTGCAACTGTGGTGACCTCTAACATGATCCAGTATTCATACTGGATTAAGTTAGAGGTCAACACAGTCCACCTAAGAGATTACCGCCATCCAAACATTAGAAACATCGGAGAACTAAACAATGTGTAGACAGCTTTAAATAAATGAACAAGGGCTTTGCGTTTTGTTGGCCTTAAATTCTTAGATAAATCCAGAGTTTAGAACTAGCGATAGCTTACAATTAAAAATACAGATTTTAATTGTAAGCAATTATTTATTTAGAAAATTAGATTCTTATCCTGATGTACATAAGTAGCACTGTGCTTTGCACGGATGAACTGTCGGGTGTTGCCTGTTTGAGTGACTCGACTATAGTAACTTCTAAGTTGTTGTTGTTCTTCTTTCTTTAGAAAAAATATATTAATTAATCTTTAAGTATTCGCCCTCTAGAAATCAAAATACTGTTTTGTAACATGTGGATAACGTCGTTGATTTTGCAATAACTTAAGATATTAATGTGTACTATTTTTTATATAAAACAAATATGTATAATCGTTGGTTTTCCCCATTGAGCTAATATTACTACATATTTCTATGGTTTTCCCAAATAAAATAAAATAAAGCTATCGAAATTGTTAGAAACTTACAGAAGTTTCTAACAAGTTTCTTTTGTTGACAAAGCTACTACATAGTTATACAGATCTCTGTTACAAGTGTGTATACATGAAACGCGAAACATTTCGATTGCCAACAGCAATGCCAAATGATGGAGGCATCCATCAAATTCAAACGGATATTGGACTGTGTTTCTGAATCCAATAGGTCCCAGATATGCAGCAATCGACTGTGTTTTAACAAACGATGGAAATATCTTTGACTGATCCCATGGCACATTTGGTAGTTCTAATTTCGCCAAGGATAAACTTCTGTAATGAACATTTGTGTTGGTCCTGTATCTGAATGTTTATTTGTATTTAGGTATATTTTTGTAGCACCTTCTTAGTTTCTGATAATTATGACATACTAGCCTTCCGCCCGCGGTTTTACCCGCGCGTAATCTCATTTTTCAAACACACCCCCCTTCCCCTAACATTTCCGAGATCAAACGTAGCCTATGTTTACCGGGGATAGTGTAGCTTTCCAACAGTGAAAGAATTATTTAAATCGGTTCAGTAGTTTCAAAATTGTTATTCCCGCTGGAATGAGACGTTTCCCGCAGGAATTTTATAGCCTATGTCCTATTCCGGGTTATAAACTATACGTGTGCCAAATTTCATCTAAATCCGTTCAGCCGTTTAGGCGTGATTGAGGAACAAACATCTAAACATCCAAACATCTAAACATCCAGACTTTCGCATTTATAATATTAGTAGGATTAGTAGGAAGTAGGAAGTGCTCAATCTACTTTCTTGAGGGTCATTTCAAATTTGTGATGTTTGCAATATTTATTTACTGACCCGATATTGCATTTGGTAGTAACCCAGCGGCTATGTGCTAGGGCTTGCTAGTTCGTAGGTTCGAATATCCCAAAAGAAACATTTGTGTTTGTTCTGTACTAAGATGATTGTTGATGCCCATTACACAAGTGCTTAAGCTTCATACTTACTTGGGGTCAGATGTTATCTAATATTTATTTATATCTGATGTTCAGAAGTTCAAAGGTCTGTTTTGATTTAACGTTGTATGAATATTTTTGTTTATATGTAGATACGATAATGTCTAACGATTAGGTATTTCGTCACTTTCAAATGCTCAGTTTCTTTTGCTGGTAACTTGCATTGCTTGGTTTGAGCTCGTAAAGTATCGTATTAATAATACCTAATCAAATTTCGTAACTTTTTTAGACTCACGTAGAGCGTTCAGAAAAGCTTTATAAATGGCCTACATTTGGTGTCGTTTGGCAAACCATTTGCCAAATAGTACAGTTAGGTAGGAAAATATTTACCGCAACAAAAGTATACCAAACAGTAATTTAGTCACATAGCTAACATTAGTAAAACAAATAAACATTGCAGTATAATGACGTATATTTTTTGCAATTTGGGGGAAGCCTGAACATATTTTGGAATGTAATTTCTGGTCCCTAATTAAGAATACTTCTAGTTCCTAATTAAAATACTTCTAATACATGAAGTTGTGCATGTGTCTAATGTTGGCAATAACGTGTGCGTACGGCGCGAGATCTCGCCCGAGACTGACTGTAATTTTAGAACTAGTGGTGAGGTCGTGATCGATACAGGCGTATCGAAGTTTTCGCGTTATCGATAGTTTTTAATTTTTAACTTTATTTATTTATTTAGTTACTAGCTTTCCGCCCGCGGTTTCACCCGCGCGTAATTTCTTTGTTCAAATATCCTGCGGGAATGATCCGTTCCAAAGTGTGTTTGAGAGACACAATTTCTTGAAAATCCGTGTTATAAACTATACATGTTCCAAATTTCATCTAAATCCGTTCAGCCGTTTAGGCGTGATTAATAAAGATAAATTGTTAAATGTTTGTTGTTTTGAGACTGAAATCAATGTTTGATGTTTACCACGATGTTTTCGGACCATGTAAGCCATTTTGTACCGTTTAATTGATTATTGATTTTCTTCCGTTAATTAAAATATGACAACCTTTATGTAAGTTACTGAAACACTTATGGGTCTGGTCTGGATGAACGAAGGTACCAAAAATAAAGGTATTGTAGTAAACACAATTAAAAAACAAGACCTACAAAACATAAAAATATGTTCTTCTCATAAATGTTTGTCTCGTGTGAGATTTGAATCCTGGCGTATCATAACCATTCATATGCACTATCGAGCTATTCTAAAGACTAAATTTTCCTAATATACCTATTTACAAACAAAAAACTTCAACTAGTTATTATTCACGTCACTCCACTGGAAGGGGACAAACAACCGACACAACTATTCTTTCAAAAGATTACAAGAAAGCAGTGCAAAGTTATGTTTGATGTCGGAATTTGTCAAAGTTACATTTGATTTCCATCAAACATGAGCCATTCGGGAACGGACAGAGTTTGTGGGAGAAAAACATTGTACGTTTTTATCTTGTTTAACTTTCACAAGAGTAAAGGGTGAATCTGTGTGAAAGGGTTGGAAAAGGTCATCCTATAAATAGAAAATAAAAGCGACTTTGTCTCATCTGTGATATTAAATTTTTTGTACTACTTTAGGTGGCAAACACGTGTGGCATAAATAGCGTCACGAATTCACGATGTCCTATTAATAGGAGTAATGTGTTTTTGTTTTCTTTGAGTCACTAGGTTGAAGTGTACTGTCTCTTAAAATAATATTGCTGTGTTATTTGTGTCCAATAATATTTATTCATTATTTGACTGGTCCGATGACGCATTTAGTAGAGACTCTGCCCTATGCACCAGAGGTCGTGGCCGTCCCATCACCAATCCCACCCAAGCATTTATGTGATGAAAATTTGTGTTTGTTCTGTCTGGAGGTTAACTTTGAATATCGATTATTATATTTGTGGTACCTTCTTGTTTTATGATGCCCATGATGTATGTGCTTAAGCTACTTACTTTGGGGTCAGTTAAATGTATGCGATGATATCCAACTTTTAATTATTTATTTTATTAATTTTTTAAATAATGCTTCATCGATCGTGCCCTAACACTACGATACAGTTTATTTTCGCCAACGCAGCCTCGCGCCCGCAGATACGCGTTATAAATAGTGCGCGTGCTCACGTATCGCGTACTAGCCCAGTGTAGCCCAGTGTGGCCCAGCGTGGCCCAGTGCGCCACGAGACGTGATTGTAGACGGTGGCGCTTACGTCAAACACCATTCAAATAATATGACGATGTATTCAAATAGTTGATGGCCCATAGAGGGAATGTCTCACTGTAGGGCAAAGTCTCCACCATTAAAATTAAGTGATTGGCACAATAATGGGTACTGATTTAATTTTTCGATAAATTTGACACAAATGTTTTCCCACCCGGGAATTGAATCCAGGACCGCGAGATCATGGCCTGCTTCTTAAACTACTAGACGATTAGTAGCTTAAACCTTTCATATCTTTTGAAATGAACCAAATGCAAAGATCTTGTATAAATTATATTAATATCTTTGACCAAATGCTATCAAAATCCGTTTGTACACAACTAATTTATTCGTGAAAAGGTAACAAATACTTTAGTGACTTTCGCATTTATGTAGTCAAGTCATATTAGTAGAATAGTGCCACAAAAACCAAAAAGGGTCATCCATATGTTCATCTTAGTGGCATAGTTAAAATAAAGCCGCTCAAACATCCTATATCGGTCCACATAAATTCCCGATGGCTCGTAAAAGTAGCCACAGACGGGTATCGATCCGCCGACCCTCCGGCTGTCCCCAACATCTAGGGTGTTGCTAACCCCATTACGTCGTCCGTAAGGGGAGTGTGTCAATTCGTCAAATTCAAATTGGGGACTTTATACCTATTTTATGAGACCCGACGCCGTTATTGGGATCCTAAATGGGTTTTAGGTGTATGTACTAAGATGAAATGAATAAAAAATGCAATGGACTTAATTGGTTGTCGTTAATACTGATTGGAGTGGAGACTGCGTCTCGGTAAACGTTGTGTAGGACGCCCTCAGGTCAGGGGCCCCGTGACGATTTACGTAAGATGGCTGGCAGGAGCTGAATGCGAGTGCCGAGGATCAAGTAAAGTGGATAGCGTTTGGAGAGGCCTATGTCCAGAAGTGAATTGCGACATGCTGATAATTATGAATACTGATTGTCTTTTAGAGGACAAGCTTTGGTAGTCGAGTAGTATCGGGGTAATATACATAAATGATGGGCTGGTCAATGGCCACAAGGCTGGTACCGGCTTGTCCCAATCGGGTGTGAAGGGGAAACCGGGGGAGTTTAGTGGGTAGAGGACGCTTTAGTTTCGAGTCCCACACACGGTCGCAGGTCTAGCTAGCCTGCGGTTATGGTACATAAACATGTGTAATATAAATAAGAGAGTTTTTGTTTTTTTTTTTACATGGCAACGGAGCAACGGATTGACTTAATTTTTGGTATAGAGATAGTTTAGGAGTTGGAGAGTGACATAGGCTACTTCTTACCCCGGAAAAACATGGAATCCTATGGAATATCGTCGGAAGGCTATATGAAATATGTCGACGATACTCAAGAAACTCAATTTCAAAATTTGTCATTCCGATAAATTCATCACTGGGCTTATTGGATAAACTTACGCAACTGACGTCGATCAATCATTTTTATGAATTCTTCAATATTATTGTTCGAAAATTTCGTTTTGTCTTCACAGTTTGCCCGAAAAAGATTATAATAAACGCGAAGTATCGTCCTCATTGAATAAAACATTTTATCATTCATAGCATATGTATAAGATTAGAATCTTAGGTGGGTAATTACAAAATGGACAAGGTACCTATTTATTTTTTCAAACTAGGACTCAAAATATTTAGTATCTTTTCAATGTAACCTAATGTGTCAGTAACGGCTGTTTTTTGCAGTCTTGAATATGATTACGATATAAGTGTTAATAAATATATTTATACATATTATAGACTGAAACAAAAAGACATGTCTTTTTGACCATGACCATATTGCTGGGCAAGACCATGGTCTTGCCCAGCAATATTTGCACCCTGCAGGGATCGAACCGGCGACCTCTAGCAAATAGCCAACTTTTCAACAATTAAACCAAATCAATCATCATATCATATTATTTATGCTTTCTTACGTGACACAATAAATCACTTTGATCTCAGTAACTGTGATAGCCATTATTCAATTGGTCTGGTTCCTCTGCTAAGGATACGGAGGTCAGATGGCAATCTTTCGAATGTAAACTTGACAATTCCTGGATCATGGACATCATGGTGCAAGCGTATAGACCGACAAACTTATCTGTTCCGGTGGCCAAAATTTGAACTACGTGAAATGCAATACAAAAACGATATTTAATGACAGTATTAAATCGACAGTAGCGCCGCCGCCACCGGAACAGATAAGTTTGTCGGTCTATAGTAGCGTGCAAGCTAAGTAGAAAAAAAAACGGTACAAAATGCTCGGAAAGGAAGAAAAATACTAGGTAGCCATATTAATATTTTAAATGCGAAAGTGTGTTTGTTTGTTTGTACTTATGTCATGACAAAACGGAGCTTTGGATTGACGAGATTTTTAGTATGAGGTTTGTTTTGGAGTTGTAGACTGACACGGGCTACATTTTTATCCCGAAAAATATCCCATTCCTGCAACACACTGTCGAAGGCAAACGTCTAGTTAAGATATTTTCATTTGAAATTTTAGTCTCGTTTTTAAACATTTAAACAGTAAAACTACTTAAAATCCTTTGCTCCTTTTTCGCGTGGGGCATTCACCAACAAAAAACATACATTAAAATTTTGTCCACGTACCAAACCGCTTTGTCTACTAAGAAAGCCCGTATTTCGGTTAATCTCATACAAGAGATCTCTTAATTTTTTTATGTTTACATGCCAACGACCTCTCGTGAGTGCAGTGGTGTCGTCTCTTTCTTCTCTGAGGAGTTGCATGTTCTGTGTCTCACTCATTTTCGTGACTTGGTAGAATGCACTTAAATCGATTTGTCTCACCTTAACTCGTTGAGATACCATCGTTGCGATCGTAGCATCTCGTTCTACGTTTTTAGGGGTCCAAGGGAACCTTAGAAGATCCTTTAAAGGTTTTTTGGTGATGTTAGTAGAGCTAAATCGATAATATGATATGGCCATAGTTGTTAAATACATAGCTACGAGAAAAAAACCGCTTACCATCAGGCGGGCTTAAATGCTAGTCTTGTGGATTAAAAGTACTGTATCTTAAGTAGAGTAGTTTATTCCAGAGATCTTCAATATCAAAGTCATAATAATTTGCCTTTCAATTCATCTCAGAACACCATTCTTTCAATTAACATTACAACTTGGGGCTCTTCAAGACCAGAATTAACGGGCTTTTCCTAATCCGGCGCGCTCCATCGCGACCCGCTGACTCGTTTGCCGCCTCTGACATAAAAAAAGAGAGTAACAGTTCACAGTAACACTTCTACTTGAAGTTTATTAAACGTCTATTGTAATGCTTTTGTTTATACAATAAATGTTGTAATCATATTTAACAAACACTTGTGATGATAAACGCCATTGAACCAGTTAATGCAATGGATCTGAACTAGGAAGAGATAACAGTTAACTGCGGGTTATGATAACTCGTACAGTAGTTAACCTTCGGATGTATTTAAAAAATATTCTACGACGGATGTTGTAGTTATTAATATTGTATACAATACAAGGGCAAAACAATTATCAACAAAATAATTATGATACTTCAATTAAAAGCAATGTACCTACCTCCTATTTGTTGCAAAACATCGATTGCAATTAATTTTGATTATGCGAATAGTTACAGATTGTATATTAACAAAATAATCGATTCCTGATTTCTAGTGCAAAATATTTGTTACAATTTTAACTGCTATTTTAATTTTTACTTATTTTAACTGCTTTACTTTTACTACCAATAATAAATTTGCTATTATTTAACAACAGCATTCTATGCGATACCCCTGAAAATGGTTTCGGAGATTGTCCTGAACAAGCAAACGTACATTAAATATAACATAAATTAGATTTTTTAATGGTAACTAACAATAAATACATGTATTCTTATTTACTGACTTCTCTACCAGAAGCTTCCTTAAACTTCATTCAATTCAATTTCAAGTCGACTAATTCCTTCTTTTAAAATTGTACGGAACAGGAAAACAAATGCAATGGCTCGTACCTGCTCTCTTTTTAAACCTGTCTCCGAGTTGGATTTGCCTTTTTTGCGGGTAGATGTCGTGTCGGGCGGGTGAAGCCAGATTTAGAAGTACTTTATATTGCATAAGATTCAATGCAACGGCCTCTTACCCCACTGCATCGCTTCTCAAACTGGATAATAAAAAATGAACCATTGAATTACCAAGTACGTGTGTGACGATTGGTTTGTTGTGGTTTAAAATTTGACTTCTTTAATCTTGATATATTATACCTACTTTTCTAATTTAGTTTTCATGTATCCTCTTCAGTATAAAATCCAGAAGTCGGGTATAAAATCCAGAAGTCGTGTGTTCAATTCCCGTCTTGGGTCTGGTTGGTAGTAGAATTTTTTCAGTCTTTCAGCTCTGAAGATGGACCGGTTTAGGCTACGGTCGCTTACCACGGATTCGTATTTGACTAGTATAATAAAAATCTTTATTTGGATGACTTTAGAACTTATTCTAAATACTAAGTTTTTAAAGAATTGAAATTGCCCAATTTTAGCCCTATTTTCTTGTCGCGTGCTTGAAAGAAACGAGTATAATGTTGTTTTAAATCTAGAATAAGTTATTAAAAATCTTAGAACCACTTCTATTGTTTCAAAGTAATTAAACCATTATGACACTCTACTATTGTAACATTGCGCAGATTTTAAGATAAGTATTATTTCTAAATAACGTGTTTGTACAAACTAATGTGTTTTGCAGTATTTTAGTGTTATCTAACTCTTCTGGTTTATTCAAAAGTACAAAGTACAATTTTAGTAAAATATCAGTCAATAAACGTCCTACTGCACCTTGAAAATGATCAATTTCATTTCTTGATGACGATAAAATAGTTGTAAGGTACTTTTTTTGGAAGTGCCTATTGAGTTGACATATTTTTCCCTTGGCGCTATATCTGTTACGGGCCATTTGATAAGTCTGGGCATTATTCATAAGGGCCGGTCTGTATTAATAATGCCCGACTCAATTGGGCCATGTGATTAAAACAGCATGATTTATCACTTTTCCCGGCCATTATGAATAATGCCCACCCTATCTTGGGCCAAGTAATAAAATAGGTGAACAGAAGTGTTTTTGTTTATTAAAAGACAAAAAACTTACAATTTTTTCATGAAAAGTTGCCAAAAAATAAGCGGCATGTATCTATTACCGGCCAAAGCCGATTTCAGGACAAACTAGTTTAGCCTAGGCTAAACTAGTTCTTACTAAGGGGGAAATCGACTCGGATGGATATAGGTTAGAAGGCTAAGGGCGGGAGCGAAGCGAAGCGAAGCTCCCGCCTTAGCCTTCGTGGTTATTTTTTTTTTAAACCCTGAAAGCCCTTTTTGTTTTTACTATAATAATATTATATTCTATGTTGACTTAAATTAGTTTAGCCTAGGCCAAACTAGTTTCGTCGTTAAGTCGTTAAATCGTTAATTTGGGGAATAGGTGTTAAAAAAAAATAACCACTAAGGCTAAGGCAGGAGCTCCGCTACGCTCCGCTCCCGCCTTAGCCTTCTAACCCACTGAGCAAGTAATCACTACGTGTTCTAACCTATATGCATCCGAGTCGCTTTCCGCCGCAAGTAAGGCACGGCCGCGGTCCAATTTATCACATTGCCCGGCTACAAGTAGGGAATTATTAATACTGCCCGGTTCAAGTGATAAATTCAAGCTATCTTAAACACTGATTTATTACATGGACCACGGGCCGTCGGGCATTATTAATAAGGGCCGGTCAAAGTGATAAATTAATCACTTTGCCCGTCGCTCTCGGGCCTTATTAATAATGGCCGGTCCTTATTAATAATGCCCAGTTAATCACGTTGCCCGTAACATATCTACGTATAGAGCCCACTCACAGAGATAGATTTCTGTGAGCCCACTAGATTTTTTTTTTGTTTCTATTCACAGAATATCTGTACAGAATTTACTTCTTCTACAGTTTAATAGATAGGGTCATTAGCATAGGGATATGTTTTTAATAGTTTGTGAACCCTATTTTAAATATATTTAACTAATATCGGACTCCAGGGGTTTGGGATTGCTCCCGACTTTTTGAGAAACGGTGTCTAAATAGCCGGGGTGAAATAGCTCGTTACTTGAATTGTCTACCGTATTATGTTTCATGATAAATGTGTATAGTTATTAAGGGTAAGTAGGATAATATTGGAATCTTCCTAGTGTTGTGAATGGATTGTATACGGGAGATACAATGGTGTCCTGATTGCTAGACTGGGAGGCGTAAATAATTATTATTTACGTACTCTTTGTTGTTTCTGATTTATGTATGCTTAAACGAAAAGACTTGAGGATTCTTTGAGCAATAGTCGAACCCTAATTTTTGCTAGGGATTGTTTGACACCTGTAAATTGACAAAAACATACTTTTTATCTTGTAAAAATATCAAATTGTCGGTTTTTGGAGTTTCGATTAAGTACCATAACCGCTAGCTAAACCTGCGGCCGTGTTTGGGACTCGGTAGGTAATGTCACACTACCCATTAAACTTTTCCGGTTTCCCCTTCACATCTGAAAGGGACAAGTAGGTGCATTGGAAGTTATTCTCCCTAATACGACAGGGATTGTCTTCTGTCCCGCACAGGAGAAATATAAATACATATAATAACATCTGTGTGTATCGTGTGTACGATCACGTTTTCTCCTATCTATCAAGTAAGTAACAGCTTATTAATCTCCCACTGCAGGGCAAAGACCTCCATTTGAAATCAAGTTACAATGATGAGTACTGATGGTAATGATGTCCGAAAAACTAACCCTAAGTTAGCTTGACCCGGGAATTGAACCCAGGACCCAGCGATCTCGGCCCGGTATTTAAACCACTACATAGTCTTAACTATTCAGTTTCACAGTTGAAACCTAAGTGCATAAGTAACTTACAAAGATCGCTTTGACGTGATGCCGATTAAAGTACAATTTACAAATTTCGCGGTGATTAGTTTCACACATTTAACAAGCATGATTGTTATCTTCTAATCACGGAATCGAACCTTGTTCATTCCGGTTTGCACACGACTATGCAAAACGAAGTAGTCACGAAGGCACTCTTATACAACCTCTCAACGGCCGATTCATTCAAATCACCTAATTGACATGTTTTAATTACACCTAAACTCTCTGAATGTCCATAAAAAAGACTTTCGCCAATTAATATGTAAATTAAATTATATGAATAATGTATTTGCGAAAGAGATTATGACATTAGAAATTATACGGTAGATAAAGATGTAATTTGCGAGTTTTTAGTTGAATTACTAGAGAGAGATTTTAAATTAGACTTTTAGAGTTACCATACACTAACTTCGTTGTTCCTAATACCTAAGCTTTACCTTGGGGTCAGATCAATGAATGTAATATTTGTTAACTTTCCCGTAGTTTAAGGGGACAGAAGGTTACATTTTAATTATAATAAGATCGAAAGTATGTTCTAAGTTCAATTAAATCCGGTTCTCCAGCGATTTTTTTACTACCGAACATTAGCGATGGTTGTCCAAAAAGCTTTTGATTACATAATAGAAACTACTGTGGTGACGAGACAAGGAGCCGCTTGTTAAGCGGAATATCCACATGTCAACTGCAACTGATCGTAAAGTATAGATTAAAAAATGAGAGCGACATAAAATGTAACGCGTACAGTCACGCGCAATAATATTTGGACAATTGTTTTTTTTTTATTCTACAGCAATTGGCAAACAGACACGCAGCCCACCTGATGGTAAGCGGCTACTGCGGCCTATTCCACTGAGGGACACTTCGCCTGGAAGCGTCGCTCAATGTGCTGCCAGACTGTACGCTCATCTGATCTTTGAGCCTCTGATTTCAGTGTACTGGCTCCCACATTTTACTATTGCCGGAACACAGCCAGAGCTGTAATGGCGGCAGATTTCACCTGTGGTAGCTAGCCAGTCGGACTCTGAAAACCCTACCACCAACCAGACCCAACACGGAAATCGAACCCACGACCGACGAGGACGACGAATGTTTTCTTATTATTGAGTTATTTTGTGACAATGTTTCTGGCTACCTCATGTGATATTATTAAGTTCTGTCATCACTTATGGCTCAGTGTCTTAAAGTGCGTTGTGAATTTTATTGCTTTCGTAAGATTGGACATACAGTAAAAACTAGAAAACTGTTGTTTTTTTTTTTAATAAAGTTACGAAACCAGAATTTTGGTTTCGTATATGATATTAGATTAGGACAATAATTTATTCATAAATTTTTGACCCCGAAAATAAGTTTGAACTAGTGTTCTGAATGACAGAAATAATTATCAAGGAACCTTGTAACTTGTACATGAAATTGATTAGCTTTAACATCCAGGTGAAACAAACGCAAACGATCATCGACCACTTGTCGTTGGAATCGAACCCGGGACTTCCTATTGCCTAAATAGAGCCCGACCCGGGATTTGAAGCCGGGACCCGCACATAGCCACCACATTGAAGTCCAAACATCTTATTGCAAGTGACTGTACTCGCCGCTTCAATTCTTGCCAGCTATAAAAAACCACAAGACCCTTTTTAGAACATTTTATGACCTCGTATAAAATTCTCGAGAGTAATGTATTTAAAATCTTTACTGTACCCACATCATGTTTGGTTTGTGGGAATAATACCGTTTTATTTACTTATCTATCATGGCTGGAAGTTAAGTATGTTTACTAAAATGAACTTCATCAACATCTTTTTTCCACAAATCCCCATCATGAGACATCAATGGGGATTAGTGAACTAAAAGTTCAGAAATCCCCATTGATGGGGATATCCGATGGGGATTTGTGGAATAACCCGTATTATTTTTAGGTTATTACTGTTGCAGTTTCGTAATCGTAAAAGTTGCAGTGATTGACGTGAATGCTTTTTTTATACATCACAGATGAAATCTTTTGCAATAATATATCCAGCTGAATTACGATTATAGCTAAAGAAATAATATTATTATGTGGAGAGCCTGGCAACACATTGAGAGATGCTACTTATAGTCGTAGTTTTTCCAAAATAAACACTAGCTTTCTGCCTACGGTTCCGCCCGAGTAAATTATATGAGGTGATCCTGATATGTAGGGATGTGATATTCCGGAATAGCAAATGTACTATTCGTTCGAGTTTCGTCTATCGAAATCGTAAAACTTTTGATTTGATAAAAAAAAACTTTGTTAATCTATTGTACTTAGGTAGAATCATTTTTACTGTGGGAAAATTACGACTAAACTTCACGCGGTATATGTTAAATAGTAAGCAAATGCTCGTATTTACCGTTTAAAACATTTTTTTATTCCCGTCTCTACTTTAAGTTTTCACAAGAAACGTTTACAGATCGTTCACGATAAGAGGTCCTCTAGCCGCTATATTGGTACCATTGTTTTTCAATACTTTCAATCTGTTTTTGACAGATTTACAAAGCGTAGGCAATGCTACCAAGAGGATTCAGGCGACTGGGACCAAATAAAACCGGCTAGGGGACTTCTTATCGTGAACGATCTGTAGTCATTCATTTCATTTTTTACTGCTTTTAAATGAGTTCTTTGATATGGACGTGGCCTGCAACAAAATAAGCACGTGACACTTTGAAGTCGGATTAACAAACTAACCACGTCGCAAAATGATTCACTTGGATACTATGTCAAGAAATAAGATGTCTATTTGAGGTATAAATAAAAATAATAGATTTTGTGTTATAAATAACGCTTTCCACACTAACTCATCTCTGGAAATCAAATATAATATACATACATTGAAGAGCACTCTGTGTTACATTTTCAGGGCACGCTTCCTAGAGAGAGAGACAAAACACTGCAATGTAGCCAATAAGCAACTAAGCAACGGTGATTTCATGACTAACTGTCGATTCGGACACAGTTTATTCGGACACAGTGTCCGAATTGACACTTTTTAATGCGTGCTAAAATGATAATGTTATGTTACAAATAAAACTAATTTTATTTTTCTCTTTTTCCAGGTATGTTACACAAGAGTTACCCAGCACAAATAATAAGTCAGGCAAGTAACTAAACAGTGAATAAAAATAATGATAAATGTAATAAGAGATTTTTCCGATCAACCGCGCTACGTAAGGTATAATAATTATTATAGTGTGAGTGCTGCAATAAGTGTGCAAGCATCATCACTGCATCCCTCATTCTCATAACACGGTGTATGTATGTGTACGATGTATATTCATATAGAAGTATATACAATAAGCCCTATAATCTATAAAGACACAAAAATCGACGAAAAAAGTTTTTAAAAGGACTCGTGAAATCGTAGCGTTTAAAAAATAAAGTTCCAAAAAAATATTCAAAAACCAAGCGAAATTCAAGGGATGCCTGGAGTGGTGTCAATGGCGGTATGGGGTAATATGGTGTCTTCCAGAGGTGATTTGGATCTTATGATGACGGAGTAAAGTTTATATTCCGGAAACAACGTTTGGAACCTCGTTAAAACTGTACGGTATGTGCTTTTTTCATGTACCGTGTGACCCGTGTGTGTCCTGTGGTAGAGTTAGGGCTGTGTCGATAGAAAATAAATTTAATTGTTTGATATTAAAAAAATATTTAATTATTCGCTCTAAATGTTCACGAAAATACTGCTGAAACAGTTAGGTCGAAGAAATGAAATATATTAATTTTTAGTTGCAATTAATTAAATATATAAAATAGGTTAAAACTTGTTTTTTTTTTGTCTTGGGTGTTTTATTTGCGATTACTTTCGTTACAATAAGAAATAACTTTGATTTCGATCACAATTGTGATTTCGAAGCACACACACTACACTGTTATGGTACGCGAGCGATAAAAAGGTTGC
This sequence comes from Mecyna flavalis, assembly GCA_949319885.1. Taxonomy (NCBI): domain Eukaryota; kingdom Metazoa; phylum Arthropoda; class Insecta; order Lepidoptera; family Crambidae; genus Mecyna; species Mecyna flavalis. The sequence continues at coordinate 5,749,755 of OX439419.1, read as the reverse complement.
CAATAAATATACTACCATTTTTTTTTCTAAAAATTACTATCCCAACAACATAAAACTATAGTAAGTCCATGCAGACGAAGTCGCGGGCATATGCCAGTGTTGTTATCATTTGACTCAGGTGTCAGCCCTACAGCTAGGAGGCGTCATGTTGGTTCCGCTGAGCGAATTCAAGCGCATCGTCGCGTGGCGCTCTAAACACTTCCGCCAGTACGGGCACTGCACACTGCCAATTCCACATACACGATAGATGTTGGTATGCCTTTAAGTTTAACAGACGATAAATGCATGATAATCATTGGGCGACGAGGAAATGTCCCTCAATGTGGGTGTCAGTGTTTACTTATCTAGCTAGCATAAAAAAATAAATACATAGATCGCAAGTTTATAATATGTGCAAGGAAGACAAAGCTATTATATTAATAACTTTAAGGCCAGAATTAACGGGATTTTCCTAAGTAAGCGCGCTCCATCGTAAACCACAAGCTGGCAACCCTGTATCGTCACTATATTCTGTCAAGCGCAGCGTCGCGTGGCAAGCTCTAAACACTTCCGTTCCGGGTGCCATGCCAATATATCATCACTAAAACACTCAATTATTCAGTGCTAAATCGCTTTCTGTGACGCAGAAATTACGCCTTTTGTTGCTATGTACGGTTTCGCATTATGACAGTGATTTTTTTATGTAATGGCATGTTATGATGTTACAGGTCCCGGAAAACTTCTTGAAATCGGGTGGGGATTGCGAAAAACACGAATTTTGAGATGTCTGTGCGCTATTGGTCAGAATCATACCTCTGACCAATAGCGCGCGTGGGCGTCAGCAGATTCGCGCGCGCTATTGGTCATGCACATTGCACATGCGTGAACTTTCCCCCAGTCCGTCGACCGATGGTCAAGAAGTTTGCCGGCACGTACCTATACATAAAAATTCGATACGTTATGACAAGACTTACTTTCAAAAATTTTTATTCCAACTCGTTAAAAAAAAAGTTTAAAATGTTACCATTCTAAAATTAGTGGGGGCATCACACTATCACCAATATCTAATAAAATAAGTAAGTACTGTATCACAAAAAAAAAAACAATTTAACTCATGTGTCTAGCTTGCGCAAAGATTTTAAAATTAAAGTTATAATGCAATGTAGCCTTCTATTTGATAATATGCTTTTCTCATTAAATGTTAGCAATGTTCAGATCACCATTTATAGATCTTCAACGTGCGAATATTATTTTATTTCTAAAAAAAGCAAAATGACAAACGCAAACACAATTTGTCGACTTTTAAAAGAGTTAAAATCGATAATGACACGTTTGAATATTCAATTAGGACTGGATTAATAGTGCATTAATTAACGAAACCAAAAGACAACGAACATGTCATCGCGATCAATTAGGCGAGTTATAAACACTGGTTACGACCGACAGACACGCGACCCGAACTGTACGAACACGATATGCGTTTGAGTAGGTGTTGCTAGAGTTAAGGTTTTGTACAGTTTTGATGTTTTTTTTTTGTTTTTCTTCGTGATTGGATAATGAGAGAAAGAAAAAAATTAAGGTTAGATTTTAAACATCCTTGATAGTGTTGTATAGAATTGGTTTCGATATTTATTTTTTTACTCACATATGCAATGTTCAAACATTTGTTACGATCAGTGGCAGAGTTAACAAGATTTTTTATTTTTTTAATGTCAAACAAATAATTGTTATAATTAGTAATTACCTAAAAATAATTCAGACACAGAAAAAATCTGCTCGCAAAAACATTATGTACGAGTATGTTTCTGCGAATGACTTCTGGTGTTTGTTATTACAAACAAATACTACTAACACGAGTGCCCACGAGAAAATCACAATGTATAGCAGACTACATTGTTTTCAAATAACGTGTATAACCTAAATTATGGTTACACACAATTGTCAAAATGGATTTTCTTTTACTAATTGAAAGCAACTCTTTAATGTTTATTTAAAATAAAAATTCGTTAAAATTATTTCCGTAAATAGAACGTTCAGTCGAAGTTCAGCAAAACAATCAATTGGTTAAGACATCTACTTCAAGTCGATGTAATTAAAGTTTGTAGAAAAGTTTAACAAGAAATCCGTGATTTTATCATGAGAACTGCGAAGGAGGTCACTCTAGCTAGAGTTGGTGGTTTCTTATCAATATTTGTTATTGATATTAGAATCGTAGTGTAGTATAAAACATGTTGAAAGTTTGTCAACACAAATGTTTAACTACAAGTGTTTCATGGGATAAAAAAGCTAATATATATTTTTAAACATAATCTTAACTAGCCTAAGAAAACGCCTCTTCGGTCTTAAAAAAAACCAATTAATCTAGTGTCGGTACTACATGCCCACAACATGCGTGTGCGCGAGGTTTGTGATCACCGATCCGCCTGGCAAGCGTGGTGATTTATTCGTCTAACATCTCACCTTTGACCTTTCTCATCGTCACCTTTGACCTTGCATTGGGACATTGAGTAGGTTAATACTTTTCTTCACCCTGGCAACACTGTTCAGTAGTGCGTTCGCGGGCGATGACCTAATTTACCTTATTATTGTCTTGCGCACGTGAATTGCGTAAAAAGCTATTTTTACGTCGAATTTAGAAGTTTTCGTTACGTGAAGTTATTTTTGGTAACGTTGCAAAAACTTTGGAAATTTCTTAGTATACGTTATTGGAGTTTTATATCTTGCTATAGACGATAATGCTATTTATTTATTAAAGTATGTAAAGTTTTTTAAAAGAGAAATGGGTTATTAGTGCCTTTGAAGCTAATACTTTCAAAGGGGTGTTAACTGCCTCCGTGGTACAATGGTTAGAGCGGTGGGCTCTAAAACCCGGAGGTCGTGGGTTCGAATCCCACGGGAGCATCAGTTTGTGTGATTGTTTCCAGTTTGGTTAGGACATTGTCCTGAATGTCTGAAAAGAATGATGATTCCGTGCTTCGGAAGGCACGTTAAGCCGTTGGTCCCGACTATGTTCCAAGTAGGTCTGGTTTCCCTCGTAGGGTTACGGAGGTCAGATGGCAATCGCTCTATTGTAATATCCAGGCATGGCAAATAATGTGCGTGATTATCAAGAAAAATAAAACACTAAAAGATATAGATAATAAGCAATGGGGTCATTTGTCTCCGAATATCGACGGAACAGTATCGAATGTCGACGACACGGTCAATGACCTCGCTCAGCTGATTCGAACTGTAACAAACAAAACACGTAAGACTACACAGAAGGGATTTTATGCTGTAAACCTGAGGTTTTGTGGATGTATTCCTAAAAAGCGCAGAATATTTTTACAATACATTTTTTTTTAACCGGTTACTTTTGTATTATTATGTTTGTAAGGAGGTTATTAGTCTGTCAAAAATGGCGAAGATGTTAAGCGTAACCATTTAGTAATCTGTGGTTAAGCCCAAAATCGAACTAAAGAAAAAAAAATTAATTTCGCGACATTTTGAAATGGTGGTACACTCATATCATATTACTAATAGTAAGTTACTGTCTTATGCTGCTATAATTTAGAATTAGCAGGATACATTTGAAAGATAACCTCAATGCGAATTGCGAATTTATAGCTTCCTCTGGGACCAGCGTGTGAACCCACTACCGTTATGTTACATATTGTAAACTTCTTACTCGACACGGTATCACAGTGTAAAAGAGATCAGTGTGGCAACTCCATCCAGTGTTTTTGTGTTGCGTGCGACGTCTCGTAATTGGCGGTAAGAACTATCTGACGTGCAAAAGTCATCAATATGTAAATCAAATTGATGAATAATTATTTCATTCCATTTTAGTTACTCTTCTTATTGTTTAGCAGTATCAGCCTATTTTAATGTGCCACTGCTTTGTGAAAACCTGGCTAAACCACGACTGTCGTGGTTTAACCAGCGACACTGCGAAGTCGCGATCACAAACTCAAGTGAAATGTCGCATAATATTTTTTTATTTAATTCTTAAACCGGTAATAGTATTATGTTATTCCGTGCAAATTATTATTTTTATCTACATCCATACCCTAATATGACTATTTTATAGACAGGATCGATGAGCAAACGCCCTATATTTCGATATGAGTATCTGTGGCTGCATCTTAATGTTTACATTTTAGTATCGATAACGGATACCTTAATTACGTTCAAATTTCGAACGTTTTATAGTCAGGATCGATGAGCAAACGCCCTATATTTAGATATGAGTATCTGTGGCTGCAATGTTTACATTTTAATACAGGTAACCGATACTAAAATGTTTACATTCGGTAACCGATACCTTAATTACGTTCATGTATTTTATTCAAATTGACCTACAATGAATGAAGATAAAGTTATGTATGTGAATGTACATAATTAGGCATTAATCCTGGCATCATTCGTTCGTTTCATAAAACCACATTCGTATTTTAATGACCCTCATTATGCAACAGCCACATAAATAACTATTGTATGCTCATGCCTTACTGACAAGCTCATACTTTATTGTGTCACTCACTTCACGAATAAGGAAGTAACGGCTAAAATATGATGGACATTTATTATACTCACTATTAAGGTTAGTAAACCATTTACAATGTTAACTGGCGTTAAGAACTTTTGACTTTAATTAGGAGAACTTTGGAAATTAATGATGAAATTGATATGCTCAACCCATTTAGGATTAGACTGGCTATATTCGTTTTTAATTAATGTAATTTTGTAGCTGTTAGGTTTATTAATACAGCATTTTTTTTTCTAAATAATTTATATCATCCATCCATCCATTCATTCCATCTTCATGGGTCACCTTTTGTCAGCTGTTTCTTTTGTGTGAAATCCATGGTTCAATTTTATTATTTTCTATTTATTTATTTTACTATGTTGGTATGTTTTTGTATGTATAAGTATGTTTATGTCTAAGTAAGTATTATGTTTTATTTAATTGTTGTATTGTTCTTTTTTTCTCTTTCTTTTCTCAGTAGTTTGAATTGTATTCAACTCGTATTTATTTCTTGCTCTTGTAGTCTTGCACTACCTACTTACTTTTTTTCATTAATTTAGACTTTTCCTCTACCTAAAGGTCGACTGGAAGAGATCGCTATTAGCGATAAGTCCGCCTACATTGTACCATTCAATTATGTAACATATTTTCTTTGTTAATATTGTGCAATAAAGAGTATAGCTATCGTTATACATATATCTTTGGTAATCAAACCTGGAACCTAACGGCTGTCAGAAACGTCATCACGCCGCACTGCGCATATTGTTCGTTAACTGACGAAGACACGACAGTCATAAACAGGTCAAAGGAAATATTGCGTATGAAAGGAATTCGAGATTCTTTGTTCGCTAAATGTTGTCATAGAATAAATAATACGTTACAGAAGGTTCATCAACATTTTTATGCCTATTTTCTAGTAGGCATGGAATCGCTTTGTTCTGTGTATAGTGTACAATGGAGCGGTGTTCTTATCGCTAAGAGTTATACGGCAACATCCCTCCCTTTCGATCAAAGAGCATGTATGCATGAGTGGAATTGGTTACCAGTCAGATAGAAAGAAGGAAATTAAGATCATATTTTAGAATACATTGTAATTTTTTCTGCCCTACATAGATACTGTACTATACGTATTAAATGTAGAGAACGATAGTTGCCCTTTAAATTACTTTTTTTAAATAAAAAATGTCCCATTTAATGATGTTAACCCACTTATTACGGGAAAAAATATGATTCGATATCAATATGATTTTTTGATATGGCGTTTGACTTGCTTTAAATTTTAACAGAAAAATATGGAAAAAAATATATCGACGTCGGAAAAGCGAAAAATAGGTGTTCCTTTTAAGGCCCACTAGTAATATACGCTACTATCAGGTCATATTTGTGTGTAGTCTTAAAAATACTTTTATTTACAATTTAATAAATAAATAAACAATGAAACACGAGTATATGTAAGTAATTTTATTTATTTTTATTTCTCAAAGTGAAAAGACTATAAATTTTAATTATTCTCACTCCTTGCTTATTCGTATCATAATTTAGGATGCAAGCTTACTTCACATTTGACACTATCCAAGTTAGCTTATTATTTGTGACACACACAGCACACCTGTTCTATCTTGTACCTGATGATATAAATATAATTAAATATCTCTGGACATATAATATCGCGACTACTCATGATAGTTCTTCAAAACTCTACAACCTTTCCGAGGAGGTACCTTCTTTCTTGTAGGTTTCTAGTAAGCTAGTGGCAATACTTCTTCTGAAATTCAAGTGATCTTTATCCCCGCCGTCATTTTTATGTCGCCGCCATATCAATGCAGTGGCATAAAGAGAAAAGTACCTACCACTTTTTTCTATGAATTGATGTCCGATACAGACCAATGTTCTGGTCAGATCGATCTACTCCACTCATATTTTCATTGTAAGCTCTGATTGTGGCAGGTTGATCGACTAATATGTATTTCTTGTGCTGCTGTGAAAACCTTTTTATCATGTTAGTGGGCATAACTCTTACTATGTTTGATACCACTGTCACAACACTCTGTTATCATGCCATTTACAAACAACTATTTCTTTATTTTCTTCACCAGAATCCTCATCTGTGATATCAGCATTGAAATTTTCAGGTGGCGAAATTGATATGTAATCCGGGATTGCTCCATCCTCATCACATTCTAACTCTTCCAATATTTTATTTAGCTTCAAATACTTTTTCCGGACTCTAAAAAAAAACACAGTCAAACTATAAGTATATTAGTCACAGTAGGGCATTTTACTATTGGTCCTTATAAGGAACACTTGAAAAAAACATCAAATTATATAAATAATCATGTATATTTATTACTCAAAATACGAAATATAAATAGTTTAGGGTCATTCTTCCTATAATACAATTTATAAAATAACAATAACTTATAAAATTATACTGATACATACCTGTGCTCACTCATGATGAAAATACCAAAATAGTCACAGTTCAATATAATTAAACAGGATTACACGAAACAACAAATGAAGTGAATAAGTACTAACTTCAATCATTTACAACACACTAGACTCATCAAAGTGAGAAAAAAACTACCTACATAATGCATATAATTTTTTATTTACTGTGGTCCGTTAAAGGAACGCTAGTAACAAGTGGGTTGAAAATTTAAAACAAAAGGTGATGTGTTGAAATGTATTCACTTTTATGAATTGTCCCTTCTGTCCATTTTCCTTAGATTAAACGAAGAAATTGAAGAGTGTATTTGTCCCTTTGTCGTGCTCTTTACGGGACAAACAATACGCACCGACACGCACGCTCGTTTTCAATATACAATTACGTTTGAAATTATATACAAATGTTACATTTTTTGCGGAAAATATTCCTTTGGGGACTGTTATGAGATTTAATTTTGGGCCTTTAGGAAGGAATATGAAAAACTCGTGTAATTTAGAATAAAATAATGATACGTGAAAAAACAAATTGCTGTTCGTTAGTCTCGCTAAAATTTGAGAGTCTCGCTCTAGAACGGCTAAACCGATTTGACTAATTTTAGTCTTGAAATATTCTTGGAAGTCTAGGGAAGGTTTAAACTATGAGCTAATATGGAAAAATTGCGAGGAAAATACTAAAGTAAGTGTAACGAAGTTCACCGGTCAGATCGTCTATAATAATAATATCTCTGGACATTATTTGATTTGGTGTAATGGTCTATCACACCAGACGTCGCGGGTTCGATCCCCGCACGGGACAAAAACATTTGTGTGCATGAACATGTCTGATTGTATCGGTCTGGGTGTTGCTATGTATAATATGTATGTCAAAGTCAAAGTATTTATTTTGCAATTTGATTTACCAAGAAATTCTTTTGCACGTCATAAACTTTTTTTCCTACCAGCACTTCGACGTGAATGAATGGCCTGCTGTTGAGAAGAAGTGCCGCAAGAAACTCAACAGTTACATATGATAGCCTTTTTTAAATCATTTTGTGTTGTACAATAATAACTTAATAACTTAATATGTATTTACAAAAAAAAGTATATAAGTAAAGTTTATCCGTTGTCTGGCACCCATAGCACAAGCTAATGTTGGGGCTAGATGGCGCTGTGTGAATATTGTCCAGGAAGATATTTATTTATACAAAGAAAGTGCACAATACCACACAACTTTTCGTGATGACCTAGATTCTCAGTTGTAATCTTAAACTGGTGTCTAACCGCAAGCCTGTCACTTTGTAATTAGGCTATGCAACACAATACTATGTGTGCTGAGGAAATATTTGACACTAATTAGGTTTAATTAGTCACTTTGATACATCTATACTAATCTATATAAATAAAAATGAATTGCTGTTCGTTAGTCTCGCTAAAACTCGAGAACGGCTGAATCGATTTGGCTAATTTTAGTCTTGAAATATTCGTGGAAGTCCAGGGAAGGTTTAAACGGTGAGAAAATATGGAAAAAATTGCGAGGAAAATACTAAAAACAACAATTTTATTTTCCCATACAACTGTTCTTACCTGTCAAACTAAGAGGTAAGTTTTTTTTTTTACTGAAAGAAGTGATACGAAGTTCACCGGGTCAGCTAGTTCTTTATATAACTGCGTAATAAACTGTTTCTTACGCTTTAACGTCTTAATAACTGAACCGATTTTGATGTAACTTAGTAGAGACATAGAAAAGTCTACGGGTAAGGAAATAAGCCTCTTCCTATGTCAGGATCATGGCTACACAGCAGTGGCGTAGGTGGGTGTCAGCCGCCCGGGACGGAAGACAATTCTGCCGCCTTTTTTTTTTTTGCTCCTCCAATTGGCGAAGCAGCTCACGGGGCGGAAGACGATTCTGCCGCCCATTTTTACAATTCTGCCGCCCCTTTTTTTCTTTTTTTTTTGCTCCTCCAGGAAATTTTGCCGCCCTCTAAAAACTGTCGCCCGGGGCGGACCGCCCCTCCCGCCCCCCCCATCGCTACGCAACTGCTACAAAGCCATTCGACTGTGCAAGTTTCATCACGATGTTTTCTGTCACCGCGGTGCTACTGTTAAAATTGTAAGAGTAAAAAGAAAAGTAGCAAAAAAATCGAGTTTATAAAGCATAGCGGCCGCCTCCGCGGTTTCACCCGTTCCCTTCCCCCTACATATCCGGGATCAAAAGTACCTTATATCACTCTGGGATAGTGAAGCTTTCCAACAGTAAAAGAATTTTTCAAATCGGTTCAGTAGTTTCGGAGCCTACTATCATCACTACATAGTATAAAGCAAAGTCGCATACTGTCTGTCCCTATGTATACTTAGATCTTTGAAACTACGCAACGGATTTTGATGCGGTTTTTTTAATAGATAGAGTGATTCAAGAGGAAGGTTTATATGTAAAATACATCCATAATATAGTAGAGAAACACCATTGTATCCGTGCGAAGCCGGGGCGGGTCGCTAGTTCAATACAAAAAATCTATCCTCTTTATAATAAATTAGTATAGAAAAGTCACAGGAATCGCATAATAAGAATATAAATCGGTAACTTGTCTGTCCATTGACCTTTCCTAATGAGGATATCCTGAGTCCCGTCTCAGGGTCGGATAAAGCAGGAACGTTACATACTTTCTTATTCTCAAAGGAAATGTTGAGATTTACTTATTCCCTTAGAGGAATTTTGGGAAGCTTCGGTTGTTTTCTTAGTATGCATATTGGATGAACGGATTTTAAAGGTTTAGTTATGTTTTACATTGCAGATGGCGGGTTAGGTACAGGCCCCGGCATACTTCTTGAATATCGAATGGGGATTGCGCAGAACACGAATTTTGACACGCCTGCGCGCTATTGGTCAGAAACATACCTCTGACCAATAGCGCGCGCGGGCGTTCGGGAGATTCGCGCGCGCTATTGGTCACGCGCAAGTGCACATGAGCGAACTTTCCCCCTTTCCGTCGACTGATGTTCAACAAGTTTGCCGATAGCAATAGTGTTCCTGTCTTGTAAGTAGTTTGAATCCCAGGAAAAGCGTTAATGTAATAAAGATTTGTGAACCGCGTCCATGTTTTAGACTCTAGACTAAAAGCTTTCATCTTACTACCCTCTATACTACGAGTATTTACCCGGTTTCCCTTTCTGACTCGAAAAGGTCGAGCCGGTGTGGTTAACCAGCCCTCATCATCAGCCTGTGACAGTCCACTGCTGGACATAGGCCTCTCCAAATGCTCGCCACGCTGATCGATCCTCGGCCACTCGCATCCAGCTTCTGCCAGCCATCTTGCGCAGATCATCGCTCCACCTGGCCTGAGGGCGTCCTACACTACGTTTACCGAGACGCGGTCTCCACTCTAGAACCCGTTTACCCCAACGTTTATCGGTTCTACGGCTGATATGGCCAGCCCACTGCCACTTCAGCTGGCTAATCCGGCGAGCTATGTCGGGGACTTTGGTTCTCTGCCGAATCACATCATTTCGGATGCGATCCCGCAGAGAGACGCCCTGCTAGTCAATAAACTGGCATTTGTGGGAGACAGAAACAATTAACCTCAACCGGTCCAATGCCACCTTATGTCGAGACATCTCAATTTGTTCTTAACAAAGATTTAAGTCGATGAATCAAATAGCTTGAATAAGGACAGATTACTGTCTGGTCTTCATGAAGCTATATTGCTTAACGAGCGGATGGACGGTCTCACAAACAGCTTAATTGCTGTCTCCGATAACCCGCCCACGTAACGATGCCTCGAATCAGCGTTCAACCACAGATTTTTGAGTGTCTCTTGAAATTGATCGGATTGCTTTCTAGCAGTTTTCAAAAGCAAACGAGTGCAACTAGTTTCTTAGTGTCAAACTAGATGGCGCTGTTCACGGTTGAATCACGGTATTGCTGTGATTTATTGTACAAATCTGGTTTAATCTGCGTTCTTTTTTATTTTGGAAAAGTGACCAGACTTTTGTAGTACTGGAAGTGCGATTCTTAAATGGCTGTGTTATTATTATTTGTTTGTATATGTTGTATATGGTTTTTATTATTCTGTATGTATATGTATGTATCATATTAATGTGTTATACTTAGAGCTATGCATCTGTGTGTCAGTCGAAATAGGCTCGACCAGGGAAGTACCAACCCTCATAGAAGATAGACGTTTATGTAGTTGAGTAGTAAGTAGTAACTTAGCTATTAAGTTTTACGTCATACACTTCTTTGGACCTCATCTTCCCCGAATTTTTTTTTCAAATGCGGTTCACACATCTGAGGCTCTAGTCGCGGATGTCCATCGGCATAACACCCCTCTTTAAAGTGCGGATGCGGCAACGCATCAGCGATCCCTCTGGTATTGCAGATGTCTATGGGCGGCGGTGATTGCTTACCATCAGGCGACCCGCTGACTCGTTTGCCTCTGACATAAAAAAATGGGCGGTAGTTATCACTTACAATCACACACTTGGTGGTTTACTTCCCTCAGTTAAAAAAAAAAAATAAACAAACTGTTCTGAGCACTTTGCCATTAAGACAGCTTAAGTTATCAACATTAAGGGATATGAAAGGACAGATAACGCTCGTCTTCATGAAGCTATATTGGCTAACGAGTGGCGGATGTAATTGCTGTCTCCAAGGATTGCGGACGATAACCCGACCGCGAAACGATGGCTGGGTGAGGGGTCAACCACACCTTGTGGGAGTGTCTCTTCCAATCGATCGGGTTGCGAGCAATGCACTTTATTTCTAGAGATAAATATTAATTGCTTACGAGTGGAATTTGAGATCTTCAATTAGGGCGCAGATATACATGTTTTTGTGCAATAAAATTAGTCTAGGTTTTGTAGTGGTAGAGCCATGCTGTTTTACAGTACGAATGGGCCTGCTCGTCCGGGGAGGGACTACCCTCTCACATAACACCAGCGTGAAATAATAGTGACTACTATTGTGTTTCGTCTGGTTTGTGAGAGTGCCGGAGGCCCACACCCATCTTAAACGGCCGGCAACGCATCAGCGATCCCTCTGGTGTTGCAGATGTCCATGGGCGGCGTTGATTGCTTACCATCACGCGACCCGCTGGCTCGTTTGCCGCCTCTGACATAAAAAAGTGCATTATAATATATTTTAGTTTTCTTCCAGTGAAAGCCACAAGAAAAAGAGAAAAGCGTCTTAAATATGATCTTGTTTAAATGATGATGAAGGTTGCAACACATTCTTTTGGACACTGTAGTGTAGTCAATCCATTTATTCACCACGCTATAATTTTAATTATCTCATCATATTAATTCACACTCATAGGCTCATGATTCACTTATTGACGAGGGTGTGTCATTTGTATAAGTAAGCTTTGTATGCGTGCGTTTCGTTACTCACTTTGCACGTTTTATTTTGTTTCGCCATGGCGCAAATATGAGCTACTACAGTACACCGCGCTTGAGTTACTGAATAACTGCAAAGTGACGAGCCATTTGGTGTAATGTTCGAGAAGTCGGCTTAGTCTCTTTGTATCGGTCTGGTGTTTCTATATAAATATGTTTATGTATGTATGTATTTACAAAAAGAATAGTATATAAGTAATGTTTACCCGTTGTCTGGCACCCATAGCACAAGCTAATGCTTAGTTTGGGGCTAGATGGCGCTGTGTGAATAACGTCCAGCCAGAGATATTTTTTATTTAAAGCTATTCGCTGAGTTACCTGTCTAACGTGTTCACGATATGAGCTGTGTTAAATGTCGGCAGCAAACATCGTACATCTATTATAACTTGAACTTTTACGTCGGAGTCGAACTCGTGAAAAATTCAGATGCTAAAGTGCCCCGGGAGACTCGAAACTGAGTCGAACCCAGTCTGAATTCAATCTGTGTTATATAAACGAAATACACTGGTAAATTTATTTCCACGAATCCTCTTCAGAGCTTTAAAATAATATAATTAATTTAGAAACAGTAATTATTTTAATTTAATGTTGAATTATCCTCATCGGCTTATATAGACTTATCAACTATGCAGTATATAAAAGTGCACAAGTGGGTGCGCAATCAGGTGCACTCCCTATTCCCTAACTCTCATATCACGGTAGTAGGACAGCACAGCAGTCTGACACGGCCGGAGAGATCAGGCGCAGGACCAAACGGCTTTACGAGCTTTTACACCGCTGAGACACTGGGAAGGGGGGTATTTTACACCCACCAGTTCCCAGACTACGGACTTGCTGTGACTGAGTATTTTTAAAACAGAAAAACCTAATTATATACTTAAGTATCTTAATAAAGAAGAACTCTTCTAATCTCTCTCCCTCTAATTCTTCTATAAAGAAGAAACCTTTACTTTGTGGTCAAGTGCTGAAAGTTAGTACCAGATAATCACTTAAATCGCTGGACGAAGAATCCGTCCTACCGAACAAAGAAAACAGAATATTCCTCCACACAAAAGGAATCTTGCTATAATCCGTTGAATAGATGTAAATTGGCCTTTACCCGAGGTCAGTGGTCCCCGCGATTCGGTCGCGTTATACTGCCTTTGTTGTCTCGCCCTGGCATTACGGGAGGGACAAAGAGGGAATTACACGGACTTCATTTTCATACTAGATTTGGCCGGTCCGTAATAAAGTTAGTCTCGTAGACTGTTAGCGGTCCGTCATTCTGGCTCTTTGTAAGGGAAATTGAAAAAATATGTGTTCAAAATAAAGCTTTTTCTCTGTTACACTGTGTCAGTTTTCTCTTATTATTTAAACTAAGTTTTAAAGAAAGTCTAAGTTAAGCGATTTTGTGACGTTTTAGCAAATCTGCGGAATATTGCATGGGTGGTGGAGGTGGATTGCGTGGGCGAGAAACTAAGATAGAAGATTGAAATACATTTATATTTACAAATTCTTTATGAACCTTACAATGGTGGAACAGTTGGCTAAGCCGCTCGGGTATAAAAACCCGGAGGTCGTGGGTTCGATTCCCGCCATGGGTCTGGTTGGTGGTAGGACTTTTTCAAAGTCCGACTAGCTACCCCCGCAGGTAAAATCTGCCGCCATAACAGCTAACTGTGTTCCGGCAATATTAATTTGGTAGCCAGTACCTACACTTGAAATTAAAGGCTCGAAGATCAGATGAGCCTACAGTCTGGCAGTACATTGAGCGACGCTACATGATGAAGTGTCCCTCAATGGAATAAGCTGCAGTGACCTCTTACCATCTTGACTGCTTGCCTGTCTGCCAACTGATGTGGTAAAAAAAAACTGAAAACACTCAATGTTTTTTAAAGCTCTTCTTGTTTGAGCCCTACTCATTAAAAGACCCAATCAATGATTTTTAATCATAACAAACCAACCAATTACAAAGCACGTAAATAGAACCCCATGTTTTCCAACCCTGTCGTTATTGGACCTCATTTATCAACTCTTGGGGAGAGTAATCTAAACAAATGAACCACCCTGTGTATTGATTTTCACTCACTCCCCAGGATGAAAGAATCGCGTAATGAATTAATTGTGTATTTATTCAACCGCCTCGATTTTCTGGTTTAAGTATCTAGACTATCTGGGGTCCTCGATTCAGTTCGGGTCGGGAAAGTTCTGTGTCGAATTTTTCGAACACGGCTTGGATTTGTGATCGCCAATTCGCATTTGGCAAGCGTGATGATTAGGCCAATACTCATTATTGTTTTCACTCAATTTATAAACATAAACATTCACGAATGTGAAGAAGTACGAATAAAAACATTAAGAACCCTTAAAACAAACCAACCAGTCATAATCGTAATGCATTATGCATTTATAATGCGGAATATTATATGATACATTAATTTTTAATGTAGTGAATTATATATCATCATACAATGCATTAGTGCACCCGCATATTATAGTGCATTGTGCATGAGTATAGGGCTGTCATTGTATTGTAAATTATAAAGTTCATGGGCGGCGGTGATTGCTTACCATCAGGCGACCCGCTGGCTTGTTTCCCGCCTCTGACATAAAAAATTACCGAAAAAATCGATGCAATATTTACTGACCCGGGAATCGATCCCAGGACCATAAGCTCCATAACTGCAGACTAGCGAGCCCTGCGGCCGTGTGTGGGACTCGAGACTAAAGCGTCCCACTACCCACTAAACTCCCCCGGTTTCCCCTTTCAACTCGATTGGGATGAGCTGGTTACAGCTTTGCTGACGTACGGAAGGCAGCAGATCAACCTACTCTAAATGATCAAAAATTCTCAATTGAAAGAAAACTCTATGTAAAGTAAATAAAGCTGTTGACTGTAGTGTACTATCGAGGTCACCGGCGCGTGATCACCCTTAAGGCTATAAAATCCTGTGCAGTATTTTCACGTTTACAAGCGCCGCTCCTAAGAAGTCACGATGCGCGTGCACGGTATATTTTTCCAAAAGTGATCACGCGCGGGAGACCTCGATCGTACATACGTACATAAATCTACATACATACATACATAAATGTCACACTTTCAGACGTTTGTGAATGACAGCGGATAAATCGACGGAAAGTTTACGGATTTTATCGTAATCATGTTGTTCGGGTGTCACTGTGGTGTGGACACGGGTGAGTTTCAGTTATTTTCCTGTTCGCGCGTGATCTTGGTAATTTCAGTAATATCGAGATATCGGAAATACAATCAGACAATAATAAAAATATTGGCGGGTTGAATTATTGTCATATCATAAATTACACTGCGTTACACGATTTTGGTACCCGTTAAACTGATAGCTGAAATGAATAGGTAATGAGTCACAGATAAAATGTTCCAAACATATGTGGTATCCATCACGTCTAGTTTTCGAGGTACATGCCAATCATTATTTTAACTTCTCACTTTAGGCGTTTAAGAAACAGTTGAGGTTTTCGATGTAATAAACGTTTTCATTTTTTTGTTTTATTCATAAATCGTTTCTATTCGATAACCTCGATATCTCTAAACGTATTCATTTAAAAATCCAACAATAATTCTGAACTAAGTGGCTGTCGCAACTCCAAAAATGAACCAAATAAGTTTGGTTACGTTTGTGAACAGTACATTGCGAAATCACAAAAAAAAATGTTTCTGAAAAAGTGAGAAGTGCATATTTACATTCTTTTGGACGTGCTATTAATCAAGTTAAACCATGGATACCACATTTTTTTTGTGTTTCGTGCTATGCTACTCTTATATCATGGTGCTGTCATTGATTTCCATCTAATCTTGGTGCTGTCAGTGATGAGTAGGGCGAGAGGTTCTACCAAGATATAAAGAAGCTTGAAGAACGATTTCAAGGCCGTTGGAACACAACTATGCTAGGCGATTACTGTTGGCGTCTAGAACGAGAAGATCCTTCAAAACACAACAGACAAAGTTAAAATTTAAAGGTATTTTGGGTTTCAATTGTATGCATTGATTTTTCTTGTATTTTTTTATACCAAAATGATAAAAAATAAACTCGATTAATGAAAAAAATCTGGTACATTTTATATGTTTTTTTATAATATGTTTAAATCTTTCAATCTATATATAAATTATGTATATAAAACTCAGAGGTCACAGCCCAAACCACTGGACGGATCGGGCTGAAATTTGGCATGCAGATCTAGACACGCGGCAGCGTGTCAAGCCAAGTTCAAGCAAAGGAACGGGCTAGCCAGCGCCAAGGTATATTTACACGAACCATTTGGTGTCACTTTTGACCCTTCTATAACTCAAAACCTATTTAACGTAAACACATGAAACTACGCGAGTTTAATAAGATCCATGAGGACACCTAGGAGCCCAAATTTCATGAAGCTAGCTCAAACGTTTATAAAGATATGAAGGTCAAAAAGTCGTAAAAATTAGTACTGACTGACTGACTTATAGTAGCAAAACCTAACCTACTTCCAGATGACCTAGAAGAATGAAATTTGGAATCCAGCTTGGTAATTGTATGTAACCGTAGGAAAAAGTCGAAAAATAGAAAAAAGTTAAAGAATAGGGGGAAGAGGGGGGGTCACCCCCCCTATTTTGAAATTTTTTTCTATTTTTAGATTTTTTCCTACGCTTACACACGATTATCGAGCTGGATTCCAAATTTCATACTTCTAGGTCATCTGGAAGTAGGTTAGGTTTTGGTACTATAAGCCTACTAAAACCTTACCTACTTCCAGATGACCTAGAAGGATAAAATTTGGAATCCAGCTTGGTAATTGTGTGTAACCGTAGGGAAAAATCTGAAAACAGAAAAAAGTTAAAAATTAGGGGGGGAGGGGGGGCGGTTTACCCCCCATTTTTTTACTTTTTTCTATTTTTAGATTTTTCCCTACGGTTACACACAATTACCAAGCTGGATTCCAAATTTCATCTTTCTAGGTCATCTGGAAGTAGGTTAGGTTTTTCTACTTTAAGTCAGTCAATCAGTACTAAAACCTAACCTACTTCCAGATGACCTAGAAGTATGAAATTCGGAATCCAGCTCGATAATTGTGTGTAACCGTAGGAAAAAATCTAAAAATAGAAAAAAGTTAAAAAATGGGGGGAAACCGCCCCCCCTCCCCCCCTAATTTTTAACTTTTTTCTATTTTCAGATTTTTCCCTACGGTTACACACAATTACCAAGCTGGATTCCAAATTTCATCCTTCTAGGTCATCTGGAAGTAGGTTAGGTTTTGCAGCTATAAGTCAGTCGGTCAATACTGGGGGCCCCATACATTTTTTTTATTGTAGAGTTGGAATTGAAACTATTCCAATATGTTATGTATTATTATATATTCTATATAACAGAAATAAAAAAAAGTTAAGTAAAAAAATAAGTGGTGTCCCCATACAAAAAAAATTGTAATACGCGCTAAACAACCGGCCAACGCGATGGTGCGTGTCGTCGGCGGCGCGTGGCACCACATTAAATCTCAATACTTGCCTAGTTTTCTTTACAAAAAGTAATGATATCCCACCAAAAACATAAATGTAAAAAAGGAAAGCCAAGTTCAATACAAAAATTATGTTTGGCTGTGGGCTTCGCCGCAAAAAGAATGGAGATCTAAATGAGTGCCAAGTTCTATGATCTTAAAGTAGGTTAGATTTGACTTGGCCAGTTTTTATCAGAATTAATATATTATATAATATGTTGAATAACTTTATAAAATGACTGATATAATGAAAACTGGCCAAGTCAAATCTAACCTACTTTAAGATCATAGAACTTGGCACTCATTTAGATCTCCATTCTTTTTGCGGCGAAGCCCACAGCCAAACATAATTTTTGTATTGAACTTGGCTTTCCTTTTTTACATTTATGTTTTTGGTGGGATAGATGTTACGACGTAGGCATCCGCTAAGAAAGGATTTTGATCAATTCCCACGGGAACGGGAACCACGCGGGTGAAACCGCGGGCGCCCGCTAGTTTTTAGCATAATTTGTCATATCATCCCGGAAAAAAATGAGACGTCATGGAAAGAAATTATGTATGTACTCTTACTATACGATAGGAATGAATAAGAAAAAAAGACATTTCAAAGCGGGTACTTAATTTTTTTTTTCATTTGTAACGCAGTGTTATTAGATGAGTGCCACACTTTAAACATTGGTTTCTTTTGCCTAAACTCCCATTCAAACCCAACGAATAGGTGTCCTTGTTTTTGTATGTAAGGTTCTGCGATGTTTATTGCACTGATATTTTGAAATAAATTCAAAATCATACTATTCTTTATTCTTGTAAATAAATAAATAAATATCTCTAGACATTATACACACAGCGCCATCTAGCCCTAGACAACAGATAATTAAATAGTTACTAACGTAACAGACTAAGCGCATTAGCTTGTGCAATGGGTGCCAGATTGGTGCTAGACAAGGGATAAATATTATATGTATATGTACTTTTTTTGCTAAATACATACATCTAATACATAGAAACACCCAGACCGATACAAACAGATAAGTTCATACACACAAATGTTTGTACCCTGCGGGTATCGAACCCGCGACCTCTGGTGTAATACCCGACTTCTCGCCTAGTGGCTCGTCAATTTTTTGTAGACTTCAAAGATGCGTTTATGCTCAAATACTAATGCTATAGAGTGACTTTACCACCGGCTTCGTAATGTTGCTTTAATAAGTCTTTTGATTGAATATAATGTGTAATATTAATCATTTATTTGTCTGAACGCGTCAGCCCTACAAGAGAACAAAGGAACATGTGCAAAGCGTCCTTCGCGGAACCTGCGCCCGCGCAGTGAATTAGCGATTATCGCGCCGATCGATGCGATCACGTGACTAACTATCGCAAAAAATAACAATGAGGAATAAGATATCCCTCTTTAAGAGGTCGCAGGTTCGATACGCTTTAAACGTTAGTGAGCATGATCATGTCTGTTTCTATTGGTCTGGGTGTTTCTTTTTTATTCTAGATCAGTTGGCAGACAGGCACGCAGCCCCTTAAATTTAAAAAATAAAGGTGTCTGTTGATCGGCACCCATAGTACAAAGCTTTGCTTAATTTGGGGTTAGATGACTTGAAATAGACTCGGAGATCAGAGAAGCCTACAATTTAACAGCACAAGCCACTCTTCATGGTGAAGTGTCCCTCAATGGAATAGGCCGCAGTGACCGCTTACCACCAGATGAAATGCAAGCCTAATCTCTCACCTAAAATAGCTTATATAAAACCTTTACCATCGATGACGCACTTAAAGTATTACGAGTTACACTTGTAGAAACAAAAGTTGTTGATATTAGCGAAAACACATGTTACGGAACTGCATAGCCTGTATTATTAGCAATGACTTGGTTACTCAACAGCTGACCGCACTTGTTTAACCATCGATACGAGTCGCGTGCGCAGGTTAACACGTGATTCAGTACTAATGGTCGTGTACTCTTACGTCCAGTGTACGTTTTGTAATCTTAGCTTTATTTCAAATCGAATAGAAGGAGACTTAATTAACTTGCTGTCATTTAATAATAGCATGGTAGAAAGTACTATGATAATAGTTAAGTAAAAAGTAATATATTAGGGCAAAGGCGTTATCCAATGCTGATTAGTGATCAGAAACCCGAGCTATCAAAAAATCAAACTTCAGCCTTTCTTTTTTGGTGGAGAGAAAATGCTTTTAAGAGCACCATAACCGTGCCTGATAAAAATCGTCCTTTTACCCACAAAACTCTTAAAAAAGACGAGCCGATGCCAGCTATTCAGTCCAAATAAAAATTTGACCAACTTGGAATTGTACATCTTTCGACACTGTCTTGTCAGGTATACTAACTACGATTACGAATTTAATTGCAAAGTTGGAATATTGAATGGTGGGTCCCTCAATGGTATAAGATGTAATGGCTGCTTACTATCAGGTGGGTGTGTGCCTATCAACTAAAGTGACCTAAAAAAAGTTGTATCTGTACGTGCTTGTACAGACTAACGGACATGACGACAATGACGTCTGCAGCACACGTGTCGACAGGCCTGAATGTTTGTGTCTGGCGTCCTTCTAGCTATTAATGCTGCTTCTTAGAACTGCACTATTTATGAAACATGCAACTTGCTTGTTACTAATCGATATATTTATAATATATTTTCAACATAATCTAACGTGGTGGAAAAATTTACAACCATAAGTACCAAATGCATTGGCAGTAATAACTAATAAAGACTTGTGTAGATAATATTGTCCTAGGCAAGTTTTGAAATTCACGAAATGTATTTCGCTATGTTTGATGTTCGCGTTTTGTGACATCAGATAATTTAAGCCAGTACAATTTTATTATAATATCATTAAGTACAATACAATAGTGTAATAAACTTACTTTGAGATATGCATACTTATTACTCACTAATCACCTCAGTACTCACCAACATAATTACACAGTTCTCATAATAATTTGAATACGCATAGTACTCGGCCATCCATCATGGGACGCCTTCGATGACATGGTGCTCTTGGCACACTTCCAGGAGACGGTACAGTCCATCGCGTAAACGGAGAATTATATGATTCTAAGAAGAAGAATGAGAAGTTTCCCGTAGGAATTGTATATGTCCTAATTTGGGTGATAAACTATACGTGTGCCAAATTTCATCTAAATCCGTTCAGCTGTTTAGGCATGATTGAGTAACAAACATCCTAACATCCAAACATCCAGACTTTCGCATTTATAATATGAGTAGGATAGAAAATAATACTGAGTATAAACCTATTAAATGCACCACTGCAGGGCAATGACTTCAATCATATTTATAAAACAAGTCATTGTCACAAATAATAAGTACTTGCCAAATGTTCGAAAAATTCTACCCGAATTTTCCCAACCTTGGTATTGCATCGAGGACCACGAGATAATGACAAAGGCTGGTTAAGATTATGAACTAAAAATCACAAAATTGGCTTAGTACTTTAATTCATAATATCCTTGCAGTAAGAAAAGTAAATTACGAGTAACAGCCTTATAATGTCGCACTGCAGGACTAAGGACATAATTGAAACCAAGTCATTGTTACAATGATGGGTACTGGCTTAATCGCTGCACTAGCCAAATGCGGATTAGTGATTAAATAAAATATTTGATCACCAATCCGCAAGTTGGTGAAACTCGAGCTCTGTTCGGAAAATTAGACATAAATTCAACCCCGGTATTTAAACCATTTGAATTTTATTTTGTCAATGTATAGATTAAAAAATTTATAACTGAGGTGAACTTGCCTTAATCCTTTTAGCCCCGGATTACTAGACACAATAGAAAATCTATTGTTATGCGGCACCCGAGTGCCGGTTCGGCGTTGAGTGGTTAATACCTAAAGCAACATTCGTCGTTTAGTTATTCATTTCAAAGGGATTTCCACAACCGTACACTGAAGTAAATATAACCCTTTACTTGCAACTTAAATAAGATCTTTGAAGTTACATTCAAAGAGATGAAGTTTTGGACCAAAGTACTTGTAACAACTGTAACACATTAGCGCGGCGGAGTGTACAGTTAGGCCCAAACGAAACAAAATTTCAGACTTCACAGGCATTAATCTGACCCTAAAGTAAGTAGTTTGAGCACTTGTGGTTTAGGTATCAGAAACAAGGAAGGTACTTTAAATACTTTAATACAAATAAACATTTAGTATCCAAACAAACCCAAATGTTCATCACATAAATGTTTTTCCCTTTTCTTTTTTTTTAAGCTGAATGCGTTTATGCATTATTACCGCAGGCTAGCTAGACCCGCAGCCGTGTGTGGGACTCGAGACTAAAGCGTCCACTACCCACTAAACTACCCCGGTTACCCCTTCACACCCAAATTGGGACGAGCCGGTGCCAGCCTTGTGGCTATTGACCAGCCCAAACATATGTTTTTTTCCCTGGGTGGGATTTAAACTCTTGAAACATTAGGCAGGGTCACTCACAACACAACCAAATGTGCCATTGGGCCTCGAAATGAATACGAAAGTTTAAAGCATAGTTTTTTCCTGAGCCCTTGTTTTAATCTAAAGTTTCTGAAGGATATTTTCAGTTCTTGATCCAAGTTTGCATGGTAACTTGTGACAATTAAAATTCCTCAGCTAGTGGTTTATGCGTCTGACTGTACGAATATGCGTGAGCCACTCGATCCTTTGTCAGTGGTAATATGTCTGCCCCTTTGTCTGACGAGCAAGGAGCTTCCTATACCAGACGTCTTTATGTACGTAAGCATATTATATGTATGTTTAGACATTGTAGCTTATTGTTATATCGAAAGATTTCTATATTCCAGCTTCCAGCCCACCTAAGGCTACTTGCCCAAATGCCCACGTCCGATAATCGATTTTTTGTAGGAGAAAAATAGAACGTACCTACTGATAGCAACGTAGCAACGCACACGTCCTACAAAAAGTAGGTCAGAAATACCATACCTTTTTATGCACTAAAATGTAATTTATACAGAAATCAATCTCAAAATGTTACATCAACACATTATTTCCCTATTCTCGTCCCTTCATGCATGGGGCGCTCGGCCCCTATCCCGTGGGAACTGAGCCTTAATAGTTTTAGGGAACCACTTACTATTATTGCTTCGATGGTATTTATATCACTATAATGCTTTCACACATGTGAGTATATTTTATCGTAATTATTGCGCCTTATTCTGGTTCCTACTGATGCAACATAGATGTTTTGTATCTTTTATAATACTTGTTTGACAACACTGTAGGCCTCAGATTTCATGTATATTGGCTTCTTAATGTATTTATATCTTTCTCCAAGAGTTTTATCCCGAATTAGTCAGGGTACACCTGCAACTAATCCAGAATTTGGCAAGTCCAGCCCTTTCAAGTTGCAGCAACTGCCATTTTCTTTTGGAGGGGGAATGGGACCATAACTGCAGGCTAGCTAGACCTGCAGTTAAGGTGCAACACTAGACGGATCGCTGACGCGTTGCCGGCCTATGGGGGTGTGGGCCTCCGGCACTCTTACAAACCAGACGAAACACAAGAGTAGTCACTATTATCTTCCGCTGGTGTTATGTGAAAGGTTGTTACTGTCCCTGACGAGCCGGCCTATTCGTACTTTAAAACAGCATGGCTCTACCACTACAGCAATACATAGTAGATCTTTCTAGAATATATTTTCACGTCATGTTGCAGTTGTGTCTAGTATCTAAAATGGCTTGCCATTTGTCAAGCACTTCGGGTGGATTCCTCTGTAACTTGAAACGGTTTGGCAAAGACATTGTTTACTCGCAAAATAATACATTTTGTGGTTTAGACAAAAATCGCATTAGTTTTTCTATTCAGGTCACTTAGAATGAATGTATTGAAATATGTAGTTTTTACTTTTCTTCTATCCATACTCGTAATAAAAAGTCTGCTTGTAACGTCAAAAAGCAAAGACTTTCTTTACGTCACACATACGCACAAATAATACGTAGGATTCTAATTCTTCATAATGAGTAATAACGAAAAACTATGGCATAGTTCAAAGCTCAACAATACTTTTACACAGCCAGATGAGTTCCTAAAATATATCTGTCAGATAAAATGCTGTTCTATGTATTTTTTAATATTCTTTATCTACGTCCATACCATAATATGTCTATTTTATATTCAGGAGCGATGAGCAAACGCCCTACATTTAGATATAAGTATCTGTGGCTGCATTGAAATGTTTACATTTCAGTGTCGGTAACCGATACTTAATTTCGTTCAAATTTCGAACGTCTTCTTTAAAAGTAAAAATTAATAGGTTTTTTCGATTATCGAATTAGTCGATTAGTAATTTTATGTTCCATTCCTATACATTTAATTCGATGCTGAAATTATAACAATCGATTTGAGAATCGAAATCAACTCGAGTCTAGATTGTTTATGGATTTTAAAAACTACAAACGTCAGTCATTATGTCAGTACTAACTTTTACATACAGATTAAGTTGGTAACTAGGGCGTTTGCTCATCAATCCTGACTATAAAATAGACATATTATCGTATGAATGAAGATAAAGTTATGTATGTGACTGTACATAATTAGTCATTAAAATACTCATGTGATTCTTTTATGAAACTCACTTCGTTCGTTTCATAAAACCACATTCGTATTTTAATGACCCTCATTATGCAGCAGTCACATAAATAACTATTAACTAGTAAAACTGACTTTGTACGACATAGAAGATGACTCACTTTCATTTTTCAAAAAAAGAAGACATCAGCGTCATTGCCTGACAAATATATTACAGTCAATGGTTGATACTTGAGACTACAGTATTACTTACTACAGTTTGTATTACTCTTTGTCTTCGACTAATCATTATGGCAACATTTACATAGTACTGGAGCAGAGAAGACATCACGAAAGAGATAACGTTTGAACAGGGTACGTACAACGTTAATATTTTTCGATGTCCTGACCTAAGTAATAATGTAGTCTCAAGTATGATTGACTGTATCTGTCTCATCTGTCAGGCCGTAAATCCAATTACTAAGTTTTTATTCCGCTCAAAAATAAAAAACTTTTCGAACCTCAATAACATTGATCCATTTCCTACAATGGAAGTAATTGCAAACATTTGTTTAACAAGGAAAGCACCCTTGTCAGAGAGCGCATCAACAGGTGCCACAGACTCGGCTCTGCCGAGGATTAGCATCTGCATAACAAAAGCTATCAGGTTCAGGTTACCTGTTAGCCTGTTACCCGCCTTTTTGGAACCACTGGAACTTTTTTTTCTTTTATTCTTACCTCTGTGGCTTAGCGATGTAAATACTCGGACGTGTTTGGTTCATTTCAAATCAAAATATTTTTTATTCATGGCGGCCATTGATGGCGGCCCAGAATACCATATAAAGCCTATTTGTATGTATCACCAAATTAGACTTTGTGTGTCTGCCAATAGAAGTTCGTCGCCAGACATCCTAAAATAAACAATAGTAGAACATTTTAATATATTAATCACAATATTTAATTACAATAACATGTTTTCTAATTTTCAACTGAACGGTTCTTATTTCTGTCAGATCTTCATCTCACGCTAATGCTATATCGGTTAAAAATAATTTGTTAAATCTTCGTATACACGTCTATACTAACATTATAAAGAAGAAAGATTTGATTGTTTGTTTGTTTGGTTGTTTGTATTGAATAGGCTCCGAAACTTCTAAACCGATTTGAATAATTCTTTCACTGTTGGAAAGCTACACTATCCCCGGTGAACATAGGGTACTTTTAATCCGGAAAATGTGGGGGTGTTATGTGAGAAGGTGGTACTTCTCCGAACGAGCTGGCCCATTCGTATTGTAAAACAGCATGGTGCTACCACTACAAAGATTAAAAGTAATCTATGTCCTTCTTGACCTTATGTCAAGTCCAAGTCTGTACCTACCAAACATCAAAATCAGATTCAATGGCTTAGGCGTGTACTTTTGCTGAATAAAAAGTCCGCGCGGGCGAAAACTACTAGCAAATTATAATGTTTTAGGTCAATTCTCATACTCATAGTTACTCATGCAAAGATATTACAAGTCCTAAAAACATCAGACGGTCCCAACGGTGTCCCATCATTCATCCCTAAAACTCCATTTATATCCGTGCTTCCCGGAACTCCAGACTGACTGATATATCGGTCTAGTCTAGACTTGCCGCCGCATTGGAACTTGAATCTACTTAAACTGCGACCCGACGGATTACTCATTGGAAACATATTTTTGTTTAGTAAAGTTTTGAGCGAATATATGGTGGCCTTCTGTGAAACGTTTAACGGACAAAATGTTTTCTTTTTGCACGTTGACTTTGATTAATGGAATCAAAATTACTTATTGACCGCCTCCGTAGATCAGTGGCTATAAAACCCGAAGGTCGTGGGTTCGATTGCCGTTTTGGGTTTGGTTGGTAGTAGAACTTATTCACAGTGCGATTGGCTAGTTACCACCCCCCACTGGAGAACTAACAGCTCTGGCTGTGTTCCGTAAATATTAATGTGAGAGTCAGTACACTAGAAATGAAAGGCTCGAAGTTCAGAGCTCCAAGTGCAGAGTTCTAAAAGCCCCTAATGGAATAGGCCGCAGTGGTCACTTACCATCTGCCGGGCTACGTGCCTGTCTGCAAACTGATCTAGATAGATAGATAGAATATTTAGAATCACCTCTTTTTACGATCAATTTAGTGTACTGATTACTACCGATTGAGAAGTCTGCTATTACATCAGAGGCGGTTAAAAGCCATTTATTTTTAACTTCCCCTGTTTTCTTTATCATCAGTACGTAAATCAATGTTTTCCTACGTACGTAAATCGCACTGCCCTATTCGACATTGCTACGAAAGATTATGTAACCGATAAATATTTATGGTTTATCTTTTTAGTGGATGGCAGACGACGATAGGTCGCCAAGGCCGAAAAAGAGGGGGGCACGCGAGTCTCTCTAGCTTTATAGTTCTTTGGATAACATGTTTGTAAGTTGTATAGGGCGATGACTCATAAGACAGAACAGAGCACTTTTGTTACGTGAAAATTGTAGAATACCTACACTTATTTCTCAGTGAAAAATGTTATTTTCATCAGTTTTTTTACTTAGTCATATTATAAGTTCGTCTGGTTAGTCAGCTGTGGTTGTGTGTCAGGATGTTTATTTGTACATACAAATAAAGTTTATTTGATAAACATCCTTGAGACCTTGGGGCAGGCCTCCTAAGTCCAGCAGTGGACGTCTTTCGGCTGAAATGATGACGATGATGTTTCTAGCAGTTTTTTATATTATGTGATACTTTCGTTGATTTTTGACAACAAATACATACAAATAAACATCCTTACACACAACCAAAGCTGAGATAGACATATTTGCGTAAATAGGCCAAATAAAATACGCCATGGATCGACTCATATTAAAAAAGTAGCACGAGCAATGATATTAGAATAAAAAACGAGATATTAATGTGTCATTTCCTTTGTTTGCAGGTAAGTATTCGGATAACATTACCAAGGTGAACAGCCCGGAAAGCTTCTGGTAAATTATAATGCAAGTTTATGTATCGATAGTTAATCTTCAGGAAGAATTTGACCCCAGGTTAAGGCTGATTTTAATTCATGCAGAGAAAGGTTAACTTAAGGCGGTAATCCATTAATCAAGGAATGGTTTAGGCGCAATGTAACTGTTCATGAAATTGCTTAGAAGTATTAATGATGTTCGAATGTTGTTAGTATCGATATTATTGATAGTTTGATAGGTATTGTAAAATCGATTCTATTAATTTAACAGTCATAAACAGATAGACTGTTGGGAATGACTGTTCGTATAGTCAAGTTATGGATTAATACTGAATACTAAATATTTTATTGTTATAATTCCAATCCTATGCGTCCTAATATTATATTCGATGACCAATTTGGTGTAATAATTCAGAAGAAGACTATTGTCTTAAATCGATAACATGGATTTTTGTACATACTTTTAGCTGACTCGCGATTTGAACCCCCGAATGAAACTTCGTTTACGTCTACCAATTAAACGAATTAAACGAGTGTCTTTGACCCTTCAGTTAGAAGGTGCATTTTAAAGCATTTCTGCATATTTAAGTAAGGTGCGGCGCGATATGTTTAGTAGGCTAGTTGTAAATGTTTATTTCTTTCTAGTTTGTAAGTGAAATTGGCTGTGTTATTAATAAATAAATAAACAAATAAATAAGTAAATACCAAAAAATAGCATAATAATTAATTCCTACAATATGTAGATAACATCTATCACAGAGTCCTTCTATAAATAACTAATTTAAAGTGTGTTAACGACTTCTAACCTTTAACAGTTAATAGCGAATCACTGTTGCCATATACAGTGTGTTAGAATTTATGTGAAAAAATATGGCGTGTTAAATTTATACCACCTCAATATGGGCAACAACTTGTAAATCTAAAACGTTTCATTTAACTGTCGTTACGAAGGTAGTATGATACTGTTTTAGGAATAATATATTTCCGTATGCGGATTGACCAGTTCCCACACGCTATAGCGATTCTATATGTTGTATGACTTGATGTTTAGGTCGAGAATTGCATGTAAAATGTTTAATATAATTACACATTTTAATGATCGTTTTTATTCCTTTTCATTCTTTTACTGACAATGTGTCACGATCTATAATATTTTGCTTTTTCCTTTTGGCACGAACGATTTGTTTCTATTCATTTGTTGACGTGTTCGTGTAGACACATGAGTTCTATTCTTACTTATTTTTAATAGCTTACGTACAAACCTACGAAGTAAGAGTAGTAAAGTAATCAATCTAGCTTTCACTTCATCCAAATCATTTTAGAAGTTTTTGCGTTCTTTTACACCAGCATCCATCCATTGTTTTTTAAAGACTAAAGCCATTTTACTAATTTGTGATAGGAATTCAACTCATTCACAGCCGTAAGTTACTTGTAGTTTATCTTGCAAATATCAATACCTGTCTTTTTTTTAAATGATCAATTGATTGTGCTTCAGTATTCTGATTAATTAGCACAAACTTATCTGTTAGTGGTGAAACAAAATAATAATTCGCTGAAAACTGTTATGTTAGATATTAAATAGCAATCTTAGTCTCTATTATATCAAATAATGATTATTGATATTGGTAGTTCGTGCAGTAACGGTCGTGTCGACTCCAAGGTTCGAACCTTAGTCTTATTGTAATAGTGAGTTGAGTCAATGCCGCGTAACACTAGGTGAAGAGGTCGTTGGATTAAGGTGCAATTATAGACATTGTAACTTCGTTGTGCTTAATGTACTGAGTACAGTTGGTAAGGAAAAAAATCGTTTGAAAGTTGAAAGTGAAATCTGCCACCAAAACAGTAGACTTGAAATCAAAGACTCAAAGACCAGATGATCCTAGTGTCGTAACTCGTAGCACATTAAGCGACGCTTCTGGTGAAGTGTCCCTCAATGGAATAGGCGGCAGTGACCGCTTACCGTTAGGTATGCTGAGTGATTGCCTGCCAACTGAACTAGAATCAAACCGAATGTTTTTTTTTTATCACCAATCGGCATTCAGAAACAATACTCATTTTGTTGCGTTGACTTTTTAATGATGGAGGACTTTTTAATAAGTTAAGCTCGAGTTTATGACCACAAATCCGCATTTGGTAAGCGTGGTGATTAAGTCAGTACCTATCATTGTAGCGATGACTTGATTTCAATGATAGAGGCATTAGCCCTGCAGCGGGACATTAATAGACTTTACTTAACAATTATGAAGCCAACTGTACAATATTAAGTTAATTTTAAATGATTTTTTGCCTTGAATGCCATTTTTTAATGGAAGGTCAAAATCATAAATGGTGAAACTAATATTATTAGAATCACTTCTCAAATAATTACAATACTATTATATAGATTTAGTGATACGTGTTCACTAATGGATTTAATAGTATCATAACACTTATATTAATTAACCTCACTCGCTCGATTGCGCATTTGTTGTGACCCCGACTTATTCGTCAGCTGTCGTAGGTTCAAGTCCCACCCTGTAGCGGGATGCATTTAATTATATTCGTTCTGAGAACTGTGGTACAGGTCCCGGCAAACATCTTGAAATCGGGTGGGGACTACGCAGAACGCGAATTTTGAGATGCGTGCGCGCTATTGGTCAGAAGCAAACCTCTGACCAATAAATAGCGTGCGCGGGCGACGGGAGATTCGCGCGCGCTATTGGTCATTCGCAAGTGCACATGTGCGAACTTTCCCCCCACTCCGTCGAGCGATGGTGAAGAAGTTTGCTGGCACCTGTAGCCGAGTTGTAGCAAATGTCACTTTACATGCGTAACGTCGATATGGTTCGACCTGAAACCTCTTGGTGTAATAGCCGACTTCTCAACCAATACATCAAATGGCTCGTACTTCTTAGATAAACCCATTCGCAAATTCTTGAAAAAAAAATATTTTTTTATTGCAATGTGTAACGAGACGAGCAGATCGTACACCTGATGGTAAGCGCCACGTCTGCTCTTAGACAGTTCAGTGCCAAACAGTAACTAAGCAGTTACTGTCTGGCACCGCCCTGCGCCCGCTACACCGAGACGACAGTTATTAGATCTCATGTAGGTACCCAGTAATTTCACTAGCTTCAGTGTCCCGAAACACAGAAGTGCTTGACACACTTCTATTTCACGGGAAAATATCTGAATATATGAAAAAAGTAATGAAGAAACTTTCCCGACATTGGCGAAACTGGACCTTACAGTTACACTTGCAGAGACAGAATGAAAACAAAACAAAAAAGAAGCGAACCAAATTCTGGATCATTTGCTCAAAGATACAAGTCGCTCCCGTGGGTAACATGTTTCTTTGTCGAACCTTAGCAATGTTTATTTTATTTATACTGGTAAAGGAATGCTTGCAGTTGTTTTAGTTGTGCAGTCACGTGCGCCCTAGTGACCTTTGGTGGCGTTATATAAAACAAGGCTCGAAGGTCGCAAGGGGATGGCAATATTCGCTCGTCGTTTATTGTCATGTATCTTTTTAGTGTAACCTCTGTATAGTACACACATAGGTAACAAAGTGGTCCCCATTGTGGTGACCGGACACGCTGAAGTGTCTGGCCTAAAAACAAAAGTATATTTTCATTTAGACTTTACTTTTTCAGACACAATAAAGGTCAAAGTATTTATTTTGCAATTTGATTTACCATATATCAATATTATAATTAGTCTTATTTACCACATTAAAAAAACTTTTTGTCCATTATTTGTTACATTGCTGTCCTAATCCTAACACGTTAAGACGGAAATATTCTAGCAACCGTTCGGGCAAGTTCAAGGCCAAACGTGTTATGTATGTCGAAGGGCATTCAATACAACTCCTTAAAAAGCTGTTTCATTCCAAACGTATCTAATTGAACTGAATTGACATCATAACTTGTCGTGTTCTATTTTTAAAAAGTGTATTGAAAAGTACTTTAGAACGCGCACGTCATTTGATCAAACGCGTGAACGGAATGAACGGAAGTCAGGGTGTTCTCTGGGAGAATTGCTCAGATACAGATCGTCACGATAAGAAGTCCTCTAGCCGCTATATTGGTTTGGTACTACTGTTTTTCTATACTTTCAATCTGTTTTTTGACAGATTTACAAAGCGTAGGCAATGCTGCCAATATAGCGGCTAAAGGACATCTTATGGTGAACAGACTGTACGTACAAATCCTCTATTCAAATGTGACTTTCATATTAAGTACCTCGTTACTGTTTCAACAGCGTTCATTAAATATTCTTCCAAAGAATATGAAATTTTATTTACCACAATACCGTCTCAATTATAAAGTTCAAATTCCCATATTGCCGTTAAAAATGCTACTATGCAGTCTTCCAACTCCTCATTAGGGGGTTCCGATGTTTTGTTCATTCAAATATCTACCTTCGGACTTCAAGCGTATCCCCTATTCCCACAGGCGTCGTGGCTAGTGCCACCACTTTACCCTACCGTTCAACTTTGACCTTAAACGCTTAGGAAATAAAAGCCACCCGAAATATGCAATCATTGGGATCGTTACGTGTCTTGCTTTTCGATTTTGAACTCTAGGATGTAAGGAATATAAGTGTTTGGGAATTCGTTTGTTCTGCTTTTGGGAAAATTTAAGCGGAAATTGGATTAGGATCAAATAGTTTGTAGTAACACCTAAGCATGTTGTTGATAGGTGGAAATTAGGTTCTGTTTTGCTTATATTGGACCTTTTGTTTGTACCAAACTACATAGTTTAGAACACGGATTTGTTCGTCGATTTGTGTCTTATAAAAAAAATTAATATCATTTTACACTATTCACACAACATCTAGCCCCAAACTGAGCGTGCAAATCTTGTTCTTTAGGTACCGGACAAGATTAAAGTAAAAACGTACAGTCATATTCTTAACAAATAAAATAAATATAATCTCAGGACACTATTTACACGTTTTTTTTGACGTTTTTTTTTTATGTCAGAGGCGGCAAACGAGCCAGCCGCGTTTCGCCTGATGGTAAGCAATCACCGCCGCCCATGGACATCTGCGACACCAGAGGGATCGCTGATGCGTTGCCGGCCCTTTAAGGGGGGGGGGCGGGGTGGGCCTCCGGCACTCTCACAAACCAGACGAAACATAATAGTAGTCAAGTCACTATTATTTCACGCTGGTGTTATGTGAGAGGGTGGTACTCCCCCGGACGAGCCAGCCCATTCGTACTGTAAAACAGCATTGCTCTACCACTACTAGTACTACCTTTAGTCCTAAACTAAACTAGTCAGAGTAGTCAGCACTATTAGGTGCCAGACAACAGGTAAACATAAATAAATTAATTTCAGTGATTCTATGTCAAAAATAATTTAAAAAGAGTAACAAGTATATAATTTATTTTCATGCCCGACTCGTAGTCACATCAGATTGTCACACCAGTATGACAAACAAGAATTTTTTTCTTGTTTGTCACACAACCGATTTTTCCACACCCTTTAAACCACCATTGCTAGCCTAGTACCTACACAATAAAGTCGATGTTTAACCCGTAAGTATAGATGTACTTGTGTATAGCAAGCTAATGTTAAGCTTCCTTGTGAGTCATAATGAGTAAGCAGACAGTAACTTTATAAATACCCGGAAAGTGTCCTAACACATCCGTATGGAAACTGGAGCAGGGAATAAAAATATAAGCGAAAGGGGATATTTTCAGTTCTGGACAAGGGAGTGAAATCGCTGAGTTGTGTGGCTTAAAGCGAGACTGACGGTTTTTTTGGCTTTTTGAGACTATGATTTCATAACATGTTAATCTATACTTTCTTTTTTTTCGGAGTAGAATGCGATTATGCACCATAACCGCAAACTAGCTAGGCCTGGGCCGTGTGTGGGACTCGAGACTAAAGCGCCCACTAGCGTGCTTTCTACATTATCCCCGGGTGCTTTTGTTCCCAGAATTAATGTGGGGGGAAGTGGGGGATTTTTGACAAAAGAAACTAAGCGCGGGTGAAACCGTGAAGGCGACCGCTAGTAATGTTATAAACAAGAGATTTATTTACCATACAAACAAACAAACAAATATTTCCTATTAGTATAGATAATACCTTTGCCTTTTATTGTCCCTCATCATAAAAATATGCATAATTACTATAATTAGACTGTAGCCATTAAGATTTATTCCCTGGTTTCCTGAAGCGTGCGTTCGATTCCCCGTTCCTGGTACACTATGAATAAACAAAGAATTAACATGCAAACCCGAATTTTGGGTAAACATTCGAGAGGCACGCCACGGGATTGACATAGTTCAGTGACACAGTTTTGAATAGCTTGGTGGCGAATTCGTCATTCTGGTTTACTGGCCAAAAGTCGTAGGTTCGAGCCCCGCCCAGGATTTACGCGCATCTGATCTATACTAATATTTTAAAGAGGAAAGATTTGATTGTTTGTTTGTATGTATTGAATAGGCTCCGAAACCAATGAACCGATTTGAACAATTCTTTCACTGTTGGAAAGCTACACTGTCCCCGGTGAACATAGGGTACTTTTGATCCCGGGAATGTGGGGGAAAGTGGGAATTTAAAAAAAAAGATACGCGCGGGTGAAACCGCGGGCAGAAGGCTATGAATTTATAAAATAATAACTACTCTAAAGCTTGACCGTGAACAAATAAAAATTACACAATTTTGCTTAACCTGGGAATCGAACTCAGGACCCCGTGATCATGGATCACTTAAACAACTAGACCATCGAGGCGTAATTTCTATGATAATGGGACTAAATGGATGTCTTATCGTGTTATTGTCAGGGGCATTTGGAGTAAATAAGTTTACCAAGTTGAATGACCTCGTAAGTGTCGAATAATTAGTGTGACGTCAGTTCAATGACCTGTAGTCTCTGATAGTAGAAGTTTATTCCGATCTACATTTTTTTTAATGAAAGAGGGAGGTAAGGTTCGTGGAAAACATCGTGAGACTCTTTCCGATCTCCATTTACTGTGTATTGACCGCCTCCGTGGAATAGTGGTAAGCTTGGCTATAAAAATCCGGGTTCGATTCCCTCCTGGGGTCTGGTTGGTGTTAGGGCTTATTCAGAGTCCGACTGGCTAGCTACGTCCCCACAGGTACGATATCTGCCGCCATAATAGCTCTGGCTGTGTTCCGGCAGTATAAATGTGGGAGCCAGTACACTTAAAATCAAAGGCTCGAAGATCAGATGAGCCTACAGTCTGGCAGCACATTGAGCGACGCTTCCTGGTTAAGTGTCCCTCAATGGAATAGGCCGCAGTGGCCGCTTACCATCAGGTGGGCTACGTGTCTGTCTGCCAACTGACGACGTATAAAAAAAACCATGATCCAATGGAACGGTTGGTATTGGTCTGTTACCTGATAATGGTTACGGAGCACAGTGTATTATAAAACCCATTTTTGTTGCATGTGCTTTTTCTTCCAGAAATTGAAAGTTTTTATCATTTTAAGCACACTAGTAAAACTCCGGCATTGATATGACGAATAGTTTTTGAGAAAAAAAAAATCAAAGTTAGCTTATATCCGGGTCTGAAAAATCACAAAATTAAATATTGCGACAAAATTAAAATATATTTCTGAATTTTGATTGCGTCTATCAAACAGACATAAAATACCAGATATATCTGCAAAATTAGGTCCTTCTACCTGCAATGGATAACGAAATATCAAATATTTTGTCATTTTTCTTTATAATTTTTTTACTCCTCCTTAACGCAGTATTAGCAGATGACTCGTAGATAAATCGAAACCTTGGAAAGACCACTACCCATGGTATTTATTTCGTAAGCTAATTCAGCGTTATGTACAAGTAATGGGCGTTTCAATTTTTATCCGGATATTTTGGTACTAGGGTTGTCACTAGAGATTAGAATCCGGATCATGAGATAATATATTTTTATAAGTATCATTTTATTTTAAAATTGTCCTTCGGGATATTAATTTCTCCTTCCTACTTCTTTTTAATCTTGATTTTTAACCGACTTCATTTAAAGGAGGTTATTAATAATGTTTTTACACATGTATGTATGTAGTCTGTATGTACGCGTATTTGTATATTTATTTCTCTAAACCTAAAAGAGCGCTAGCGATGATTATATTTTAATTGGTTTATGTATTGTTTCACTTAGCAAATAGTGACAGTTTAATCCAAATCCATTAATATTGACTCGAATAGATTTTAATGTACTGTTTGTCGCTATTTCGATGAACTGCTATGGTGACATGGGAAGGAGTCCGCCCTCGTTAGGTGAAAGCTAAAACCCCATGTCATTACACGTAGCATGGAGAAACGGGGGCGAGGCATCATGGAGCCGTTCCAGACCGTTCTTAAGTGCCTGTAAAAGGCTAAACTCAATAAATTAATTTGATTCTTGATTTGAAAAAAATATTAATATCCGGATATAGGAAGGTGACAACCCTGGAAAAAAACTAAAATTACTGATTATTTTTACATAACGCTGAATTAGCATACGAAATAAATACCATAGGTAGTGGTCTTTCTAAGGTTTCGATTTATCTACGAATCATCTGCTAATACAGCGTTATGGAGGAGTAAAAAAATTATAAAGAAAAATGAAAAAATATTTTATATTTCGTTATGCATTGCAGGTAGAAGGACCCAATTTTGCAGATATATCTGGTATTTTATGTCTGTTTGATAGACGCAATAAAAATTTAGAAAAATATTTTAATTTTGTCGCAATATTTAATTTTGTGGTTTTCCGGACCCGGATATACGCTAACTTTGAATTTTTTTTTCTCAAAAACTATTCGTCATATCAATGCCGGAGTTTTACTAGTGTGCTTAAAATGACAAAAACTTTCAATTTCTGGAAAAAAAAGCACATGCAACAAAAATGGGGTTCATAATACACTGTGCGGAGGACATTAATTTATGGCAGTCGCCCTGATAAGCGCAACCCGACTGGTTCGGGACAAAATATAGTTATTATTATGAATATTATATCAAATTTGAGTAACGATTAGTAGTAGTTAGAAAAGAGGTCGTGGGTTCGATTCCCGTGCAATGCGACACATTATCCCGAGACCTGTCATATGTATGTGTAAATAAATAATACGTAAGTTTTTCTTATAATCATAAATCATTTATTTTATTATTTCACAATGGTTTACATTGGTATATTTTGTAGTAGTTTTATGTATAAAAAATCATTTTAAACTAGTAATAAAATAAATACATTTAAATAATCTTATTTTAATTGATAACTTATACCTTAAATTAAAATATCATCTTACACAATAGGAATGAAACCATTGAGTATAATTATAATTAAATGTCTAAATTAACAGTATTTATGTACTATAACTGAAGTTGGATAAATTACACATAATAACTTTAAAGGGCAAGCTTGCACTTTTATGCAGAATATAACAAATGATATTTATTACAAAAAACTTTTTTTAACCCAAACAAATAATTATATTGTATGGGATTTTATATCAATTAGGATTCGAACTTACGTCCTCTGTTGTAATTAATAGAGAGTTGGTAAAAAACATGACAACTTAACCGCGACAGTTTGAGCAATAAAAAAAATTAGTCGCTTTTGTGTTACTATGTTTAAGAATCGGTTTATGTTTACTATTAGAGAGTTGCTATGTGTAACTTTCCTATATCTTTTAATTCCTAATAACTATCGCTCTACAATTAGCCGGATTTATAAAATTACGATATTATAAACAATTAAAAAGCTCGATTTTGTGTGGTAAAAAGCCATCAGAATCAAGCAATATCGTAAAACGAAATGATCTTACAAACTGTAGAGGAAATACATTCTTAAATGTTTGTACAGGCCTTGGCAAACTTCTTCACTATCGGGTGGGGGTTGCGCAGAACATGAATTTTGACATGCCTGCGCGCTATTGGTCAGAAGCATACCTCTGATCAAAAGCGCGCGCGGCCGTTTTCGGGAGATTCGCGCGCGCGCGGTCACGTGCAAGTAGTGCACATGCGCGAACTTTCCCCTACTTCGTCGACAGATGGTCAACAATTTTGTCGGCATGTATAATAAGTTCTTATTTCTTAGCATGAAATATAAACAATTACCAAATACAGCTTATGTACAATTACAAGTATTGTTGAACAGTTTTGCATTGGACTTGTAATTAGCATTATTTGCATTAGACAATTTAATTACTCTCTTTGTAATCGTTATCTTCCTGTCCTGTTCCCGATTTATAAGAACTTGAAGAATAGTTAATATCTTTATTATTTTATTGAGATAAAATACAAGACTAGGTTGTCTAATGCCAGAACTAATTAAAGATTCATGAATAATACAATTATTACTTATCTCATTTATGACATCTTTTATTTATTTAACTTGTATTTACAACTTTGTCAATATAATGATTAGATAAATTACTTATTTAAAAAAAAAAACTTTATAATATAAAGTGTTTAGTGTATTATATAATTACGTATTATTTATTTATATAATGGATATATCATTGTATTATTATTCATAAAAAAATTATTGACTACATTGGTGGATTTAATGCTAAAAGCATTCATCACCACCCAACCTTTTGAGAAAATGAAATGCTTCAAATCTTACTGTGTTCAATAGATTTACCAAGAATCTTTTGACAAGTAAGATAAGTATACAACAAGAATAGCAAATAAAGATTATGATTATGATTAAAGATAAAATCATAAATCAAATAGCTTCATCTAATCAATGATCAATGCTATTTATTACCTTTAACTAACCCTTATATCAATTAATTCATATTTAATGTTAAATATAAACAATTATTATTGCATGTTTCCGTCTTTATCATAGCAATGAAAGTTGTTTCTCCATTAAACCATATACAGAAGTATGAATCAGTATAAAATGACCTCTTTGGTATTTAATTGCAGAATTAATTCATATTTCTTAAGAAATATGAACAATTTATGAGTAAACTTCATAGTTTTGTTAACTGTTCAACATTTAAATTGTACAAAGCCGTAAAAGGTTGTTCACTGAAATTGTATAAGTAAATACAATTCCGAAACTTCTATGTATCACATCACAACACACAAAAATATCACAATTACAAACTAGTAATACTTATAATAATGTCATATACATTTACTT
Source organism: Mecyna flavalis (assembly GCA_949319885.1). NCBI lineage: Eukaryota > Metazoa > Arthropoda > Insecta > Lepidoptera > Crambidae > Mecyna > Mecyna flavalis. The sequence goes on along the minus strand of OX439419.1, from coordinate 5,711,341 downwards.
ATTTATAAAATAATGATATGAAATACAATTGGTACGATTACAGTTAACCTATTTTATAGTATTATACTTGTTGAGAGTAAAAAACTTGCACTGAAAAAAAAAAATGGGTGAAAACTACATTCAAATTTTGAATCTCAAAAATATAATTTAAGTAAATTCTATAACGTGATGGTGTCAAAATGGTGTTATTAACCAAATATTAGGTTAAAATGTCTTAATATTATCCATGCTATATTTTTTCACTGCAGTTTAATTTTAGTAACAAGATGTTTTAATTTGCCTTGACTTGAAATATGGCAGTATTTTAAATTACCTAAACCAATTCAAAATATTCGTCCAATTTGTTCTTCATTGAGAACTATTAATCAATTTTGACTAGAATTCTGGCGGTTACGATTTTTAATCAAAATGTAACATATGCCAAAAATGCATACGATTGAGCAATTGATCCAAATTACCTACACAACTTATATTTAACTCTTCGATGAGAATATGTTCATGAATTTCGTCTTGATGTTCAGAAGAGTCGTGAAGGACCTCTTGACTTTCTTCTTCGGGGCCTTATCAGCTCTCAGGAAGGGTTCCGAATAGGACCTCTGCATCGGTGGTGCGAAGTTGTTCTCAACAGATTCCGGTTTTTTTGGTAACTGGTATTTATACTCCTTAACCACTTTCTCTTCATTGGGGTCATATCTGTATAGCACAGAGTACGTCCTCTTAACTTTTTTGGGAATTTTGGTACCGTTAGCTGTCCTATCGCTTTTGCATCTCTTAACCTTATTTCTTCCATAAAAGTCTTGATAATTATCAGCGTCTACGTAGATGATTCGCTTCCCCAAAGCCTGTTCTCGCTCTTTCTTCAAACTCTTCCACGAAGCTATAACTGATTCTCGTCTAAAAGTTTTGTTGGGGTTGTGGCGACTGATACAGTACGATTGCTCATCCTGGATGTTAGAAGTGTCCTTCAAGGGCGATCCTCGAGGACTGGGGCTGTAGTCGATCTCGTAATCGTCCCTCGACACCTGAAACGAGAAAAACAGCCCATTAATAACAAGACAACATCTGAAGGCAACGCATAAACTACTAGGGACGTCTCGCGATTATTTTAAGTGGCAGTAACATAAATTTCTTATAAATAGTATGAGAGTTAATGACGCCAGCAGGGCTGACGGCCGTCCCTTTCTGTTACAAGGTGCATTATAGGTTGTCTCTTTCGTCATGTGAGCCCTTCGGTGCCGAATCGTCTAATGCCACCTGTCGTGGTGGCCATATGTTCGGAGTTGGCAGGGCTATGGAGTGTACAACCGTGAAGTGTCGAGGAAGTTTATGTTAAAATGAATGATTGTAGACTGTAATTTTTTGATCAAGGCCTTCCAGGAAAGAGGTCTATTTTGTTAGAACTTGTTTGTTACACGTTCGTGTTTATTTTTTCTTTTCGATCTTTTGCGGTTCATGCAATTTGTTACGAGAAATTGTTTATGCGGATTTTGTTACAAATTACAGCTGACTGTATACTAAAAATCATGTTGCCCTTCCGTTATTTCTCAGAAGTTCATGGCTAATTTCAGTCTCCATTTTTTGGTTCAACTGTGTATATTTTCATAGTACAATATATTTCATCAGTGTTTCCCATTATGTTTCGTTGCTTCAAGCTCTCCCATGACAGTTATGGAGGTCTTTATATATTCTTTGAAACCTATATTAAAAAGCTAATATTATTCGACAACTATTATTTTTTGGTATCTAAGCTATTTTGGAAAATTACTCGCATTCGTAAGTTCTGCAAACCCATAGGAAATACTAAAAAGCGTATTGAATTACCACGACGATATTATTGTGATCACGAAAGATTATCTTGGTATAACCATTTTATTATTTATTACGATAGTATTGACATGTACGGGGAAGTGAACGAAAATTGCCTTCAGTCGTGTTTCAATTCGTCCGTAATTTATGCACTTGCAGATAACGACAGTGTCGTAAACATGCCAATGATAAACCGCATTCGATTGTCGGTAATATATTTATTTCATCTTTTGAAAACCAAGGTTTATAAGTTTGCTTATTATATTTTTTTAACAACGGTTGATTCGCTCAAGTCTATTATCAGTTCGAGGCTACTCTAAATTCATTTACTTTTTAAACCTTACAGCAGCACTTCTTTGAAATTTCCATCAATGGAATAAGCCGTACTGGCCACCTACCCATCAGGTGGGCGCGACGCCTGTTAACTAAAGAATAAAAACAAAAAAATGTTTTGTAAATAAATCTTGTTGAAGTACCAAAAGCTCTCCGCTTTAACGACTTTCGTTGTTTGAAAATTGCGCAACGGTTATACTCTCATCGTATAGTTACTGGCCCCTCAGGTTGTGCAATATTTTTATGTGTTTTTCTTGAAATTCCACAATGCGAGCGTTCACTGGTCTGATAATAGGTCACGCAGAAATAGTGCGTTATTATTGGAATTCATTAGAACATGGTGTTCGTCAAACGTTGGAAACGTGTGGAACTTCCGAACATCTAACAACTAATTGAGGTTATTAATTAATAGCGACCTAATAGCTCTTTGAGGAACTAATGATTCGTTAAGAAAATAAGGTTAGACGATAATTTAAATGGAGAAAAAAATGCTTTCATTTTCTGATGGAGCATAAACTGGTTTATTAAAGGAAAAGTAAAAAGGAGGTCGCGAACTCGAGATTCTTTCCATAAAACACACTTTCGATAAAACACAGCGTGCAAAGCGTGGTTTTTAGTTTTTACCATTTAGCAGTTCTAAATATTTTCAAAGTCTTTCTGTGTTTGAAGTGAAGGAAATAGTATAAGCCTATTATCATCCTACTACAGGGCATAGGTCTTGCCATTTACAAACATTTATGTTCGTAAAATCAACAGATTTTTCCTTACCTGGGAATCGAACCCAAGATCCCGTAGCCCTAATAAGACTAGGTGTTAAAAATGTGATATGCTTCAACATTCCGCGTATCCTTTCTATTTTTTCACACCGATATATTAATTGGAATTCTTGAAACTGTTACACCTTGAAGATACAAGATATTTCAAAGCCCGCCGGTGACACGAGAAATCTGTTCTTACTCTTGTTTTGACAGGTCACGTTGTGTAACATTATTTTTTAATGTGTTCGTTAAAAAAACGGTGCACTGCTAAATTCGGGTCGCAACTGAAAATGGGTCACCTGAAATAGTTGGTCTATTACTAGAGTTAGTTAACACGGTCTAATTAAAACGGTAAATTAAGTCGTCCGTTGTAGACGTTTCATCTCGTTGTATAATAACTGACCTTGTGTTTGTTTTTTTCAGGTAAATTAGTTTCTACGTTTGACTGCGGTGTGGTGAGTCCATGCTAATCTTTCGTTTTATGCATATGTGTTCTGTAAATGTGATGTCAGTGAGAGAACGTAGTGCAACTCTGGCATAGGTTAGTATATATTAGAGCAGAAATGAAGTTAATTTTGCTGAACCATGCATGATGTATTACTCTAAATACATTTGCCACTAAGCAAGTTCGTCGATATATAACTTTTTGTATCAGTTTGGACTATTATTTTTCTAAATAATTTAGGTAGGTATGATGTTTTGAATATGTTTATTAATCATTTAGAACTAGTTGAAGAGAAGTTTTGTTAGAAGTTAGAAGTGGGTATAGAATTTGAAGTGTTGTTCTCTTGTAACTCTTAACAAATGTCATAAAATAAATCTTAAGATATGACTGCCACGATTGTTAGGTATCGCTCTGTTTAGTTGTTAGGACCTAAAAAAAATGGTTTTATCTAAAACGTCTAATTGACCAAACTTTAGAGTCAGATCAATTAATGTACAATTGTACATATGTATGATGTTGTCAGATCTTATAGAAACGAGAAACCAAGTCGCAGACCTTTTTTCTCTTTACTAAATGTCGCATGAAGTCCTGGCCCTGGATGCCACACCGCTATCAATTCGACTGTGTCATAAACTTCACAAGTGTGCTATTTCACTAGCATCCATGTTGTAATAGACGTAAAATGCGTATAGTATTTCTGTCTCAGCATAGTTCGAGTTATTTCGAGACGTTATTATAGAACTGAAGGTGATAATAGTTAAATTTGTCCCAAGCTATTTTTGACAATAGTCTCAATGCAACTCTATTATTATCCAGATGCAATACTTTACGTAGTTTAGTTTATATCGTGGAAGTGTGTCGCGACCTACAGATACCTACAGTGAGGTCAGAAATCCGCTCATTAATTATTACTATTGATTTTTACCTGACTGTGTTGGAATTGGAGCGAATTGCACCGTTTTGCTAAAGCAGAAAGTTTGTTTTCGTGTGTTTCGTCTCGGTTACCGTTAGCTCATATGTGCGCAAGCCGTGCAAAAAACATTACCTACGTCGTGGTATACTTTTTTATCTCAAATTTACAGCTATGGGCGTCTATACATCCTCTTCAGTTTTTGCTGAATATTGTTTGTACTAGAATTTTATGTTTTAAACAGAAATGTTTAATTTCAGCGTTTCGAACTGTTCTTTTAACGGTATGGTAATTTATGCAACAGTATTAAAGTACACAAATGGACTGACAATCTTTTGACGGTAAAAGTCGATTAAAGGAATCGCAGAATCAAATGCCGAAGGTGAATCTTATCAAACTTTAAAAAAATAAGTAAAGTTTTACGAAGATAATTATTATGTGTCTGTTACTTAGCCATAGAAAACAGTTAAAGAACCACAAGATTATTTCGTTGTTGAGGAGCATTTTAAGAAATCGCAACGATTGCCATGACCCCCAGTTACGAGTATGTAAGAATACCTACACACGTCACAACAATATTGATGGATGAAATGCGTCAAACCAATAAAATCTACTTGGTGTGTTATTTATAACTGTATCGATCGATAGTCTGTAGTTTATACTGTTCTATTTTTGAATTTGAACGACATTACAGAGGTTATCAACCGTTTGATAAATGACAATTAATAGTCCGTTACGTGTTGTCTATGAATGAGATCTTGTACGAGTAGTTTGTGACTAACGAAGCCCACGCGAATTTTTGTTTTAACATTTCAATTTTTGCAGTGAGTAATCTTTTTTTTAAAGTGTTGCACCATAGCAGCGTTCGGATAATGAACTCGCATTTTATATGTTTGGATCGGATGACGATGTAACGGTAAAAAATATGTTAATGGTTACATTTTTGTTACTCATCATAACAATTGAGGTAGTATGAGAGAACATTCGTAGACATTATGCACACAGTGCAATCTAGACCAAAAAAAGCAAAGCATAGTTTGTACTAATGGGTGCCGGATAACCGATAAACGTTACTAAATAAGAACTAAAACTAAAACGTACATGTTTTACATACAAACACTCAGATTTATACAAACAGACTGTGCGGGGACCGATTCCGCGATGTTATTAATAAAATAATTAAATTAATGTGTTTTAGTATATTTTAAACAACATATAACAATTGAAATTCGTACAAACAAAAGTTTTAAATGTGTATTTAATGTTAATATTGGGGTCCATTAACTAACCTTGATGGTCTTTCAAACTAACGTTTGAAAACACACAACTTATGAAATTCCACAACATATTATTGACCTACATTTCAGAATGTAATATACGAGACGATAAAAACATCTCATTTGTTTTTTTTTTAATTTAAAACGAGCAAAGACATATCAATCGCGGCTCAACAAGCGATGATGAATAAGGTGCGATTCGGACTCAATTTTCGTAATCATTTTATTTCTTTATTTTCTAGTGTTGTGTAAGTTGACAAATTAATGTTAATGCGACCATTTCGGATATTAATGTTTTACGTTTAAATTGTTTTTTTTTTTCGTAGCGTGAATGCCGCAAAATAAAATCAATCTTATTTACGTCGAGCTAAGAAATGCAGGAGCTAGTTAGACAAGAAATATTTAAATGTCACTGTTGAAACGGTGTATTAATAAAAATAAGTTCTGCTATACATTTTTTCATTAGTTTTAATACCTTTTTAACCATTTTTCTTATTTATCAACTTAATGTAGAAAATAAGGGTATCGGGATTGATTCCCTTCTGACACCTGAACAAGTTGATTTTATTTTTAGTATTAAGTAACACCGGATCTGATTGTCTATTCCTAACTCTAATCGGATTATACTGAAACCCAGTCTCAAAATCAATTCAATTACATCCCTAGTTTAATCGGATTCGCTTTTAAAACGTCATTTGTCATACAGAGCCCGGTCCGGTGCTTTCGAAATCTTAAACCAGTGGAGCCACCAGTAGACATGTTACAACATCTGATATGGTTTGAGCGTTGAACTTGACTTGATAGACTGTGTGTATTTAATGTCGTAATAGTAAACGTTAGTGGATGCCTTTTTTATTTTATTTGTTTTAGGAATGTTTATAGTAACAACAATGAAATGTATTAAATATTATAATAACTTCAAGCCAACTAAAAACCTTCACATTATACAAGTATTCAGAAAAAGAAAAGTTAGCCTATTGAATATCACACAGCCGGGCAAAGGCTTTCTTCATTAAAATGTAAAGTCATGGTCCTCCTTTATTGGAATCAAGTCATTGTTACAAAAATGTATACTGGCTCAATTACCCTTGGCAAAAAAATTAAAAGGGATTCCATCTTTTTCCATAAAATTAGATATTCGTTCTGTATTTAATTATTATCTTATCATTAATATTCTTTTTAGTATAGATAAAGAAGTTTTATAACAATTTTTTTATTACTTTTGTACAAAATTTTGTCAAATATTAATCTAAAGACATAAATGAATTAAAATAATCGGATACATTTTAGCAGATGATGTAACAGTGAAAGTAACAATATCACTCTGAGTGATCGCGAATCTCGATCGAGCCGATCGAGACATACTGTTGTGACGACATATTGTTCTGCGATTTGAATCGAACGCTTTCTTTTTTTTTCTTTATCTAAATTTATATCGGCGTTCAGAGCGTCAGTAAGCCTGCCAGTAATAAATTGTTATATTGTATCTTGCTCATAAACTAAACTTTTTTGTACTTTGTCACTTTGTTTTGTGGTACAAACAAAGAATGTGTGCACTTGTCCAGCAATTACGTTATAAGGTTTGAATATTAAATTGATATTTCATGGGTCAAATTAATTTAAAATATTAAATGTACCCTATGTTTAGGCCTCCTTTACATGAAAAAAATATAAAACTACTTGAATAATTCAGAAAAAACAATTCGTTACTAATTAACATTTAGAGAATCCAGAAAACCAACGTGTGCTTTTAAAGTGTATAAGACGAAACTGCGCACGATTTTGACCAGTCCTGGGTGTCCAATATAATAAATCAATAATGTTTTAAACACTCATTTAAATTTGTCTCAAAACTCAATTGTTTTACTCTCTAAAGAAATCGCAATTTGTTATTATTCAAATTACTTAGACGGTATTATAGTCATCAAGGTTACACAGTACTTAGTAAGAGTAGGTCATCTAGTGGTCTTTTTTATGAACCGCATCGAATTAGTATAAGCTTGAAACGAGTTATTACACAGACTATCATACATTAAAATCAGTTACAGTCTAACCGTGCATTATAATTTGACGCCAGTCAATTAAAATCTTTTGTATATTTTATGCGTTAATTGCCAGTTTAACAAAAGTTAAAGTTCCGAAAAGAGGTTAGATCGCGGTTACCGCTCGATTGTAATTTCAAAATAATAACAGATTCTGACAGATTACTAAACTCTATGATAGCCTTTACCGTGAAACGGAACGCAATGTCAAGAACTAAAAGAACGTTCCATATTCAAACAGCGTTCGCACACGCGCAGTTCAATGACAGTGGCCGTAGAAAAGTCACTTGCCTTTTATGAGTGTATGCACTTTGCGTAACTCCGTCAAACATTCCATAAATGTGGGGTCTTGTTTAATGTAATTTTTCACACGACCGTGTTACTAATCATTGTTTTAATTATTAATTTAATAAACTTTACGCTTGATGCACAATGGAAGGTCTTGATAAATGAAGCTCGTTCGGAATTTAAATTTTTGACGGCTAAATTTTGTAAATTATTCTGATTTCGAATAACAGATAAAGTAAATAATCTAAAGTCTGAACTGATTAGAACTGTTTTCTAAAGCACGGAAGATGCTTTGATAATATAATTTTAAATTAATCGTACACTGGGTTCCGAACAAGCATGGGAAATAAAAACTTATGGAAGTTCCATTATTTTTTAAAATGAATTGATAATATTTATCTTAACAGCCAGTAACTAACTGCGGAAGTTTAGTTGAAATTCCAAATTCGAATGTAAACAGAACAAGACTCACCACGCTTTCCCAACTACCACCGAAAATGGTCTTGTCCAACATCTTGATTCAACTCACTCACAAGTCACAAACTCAAATAAATATTGTTTCAAAAATTTGTTTTCAATGTTCAATCAATCGACGCACGTTTTCACCGGCTTGCTTAGCGTTTTGGCACAGTTCTCATCCCGAACGCTCCCGAATGACTGAATGTACGATCGTTTCAGCTTTCATATTTATAGTTCGTGTAAAGAGGGCGCGAGGGAGCTTCCTCACGGCTTCCACTTAGTAGTATTTTGAGGTACGGGTAACATAGTTCGGGGAATACCAATCTAAATCTGTCTAGCGGGGTGGGACCCTTTTCGCGCAACTCAATTGGCTGAAGCGACCTTTCAAGTTTGGTTTTATACCACAATTATTCTATTATTTTTTATTTATTTTTATTTATTTGAAAAACAGACAGCTTATTATAATGCTTTTTATAATTCAAAACAACTTAAATATTTAGCCTAATAGTATCCACTACTAACTACTACATACATTTGTATTGCATTTTACAGAAGTTAAAAAAAGAAGTTTATAGGAACACGTTTTAGTAAAAGTACGATAAATACGTTTCATTTGACGATGGACTATAGGTAGCAGTCATAATTAATAATAAAATCATTTATGGCTTAAATTCCGGCTCACGTGTTTCCTTCCTCTTATAATCCTGGGCTTTTTAGGCGGGGCGTGAAGCGTGAAAGCATCTCAGCAGGCCTTCAGGGTGAGGGTGACTGGCTAAATGGGTACTATTTTCTATTGAGCCAGTCAACCTTCTATTTGGACATTACATCCGCTTACCATCAGGTGGAGTGAGGTCACCCTGACTGCTTGCTTCCCTATAAAAAAAATACCTCATAACAAATTTTGCCCGACCCGGATATCGAACCTAGGACGAAATTAATAGAGATTTAAACATACCATCCACTCGTTTATAAAAACCCCAGACAACACCAAATAACTTACAGTAATTAATTTTACACAATCTCGAAACTTTTTAAGTCTTTAATGCTGCGTACATATCAATTTCATTGGGTCGATCATCGAGTTGGATCGTGCGTCCTATAAATTTTATCATCATCATTGATGATTCATTTACCGAGTGGTTTGTCCCGAATAGTCCCGATATAATCATCGTTTGTATAAACATCATTGGATTTGGCAAGTCTGTTGGAACGTTGGCACCAGACAGTAACCAGACCAATTGGATCACATTTTGTCCACATTTGAAAAAAAAAAAAAAAAAAAAAAAAAAAAAAAATATTTTTATTGACTTTAACAAAGCTTAAGCACTAAACATACAACATTCAGTGTCTCCTTTTAGGCTTGAATTGCCTGTGCCAGGGGACACTGCTCTTCCATTGAATAGTTTTTCATTTGCTTATTACTAGAAAAGTGGATAGTAGGTATATATATATTTTTTTTTTCTTTATTCCGGTTTTTACAAAATTAATTATCAGATGGACGTGTGCGTGAGTGTGTGTGTGCGTGTGTGTGTGTGTGTGTGTGTGTGTGTGTGTGTGTATGTGTGTGTGTGTGTGTGTGTGTGTGTGTGTGTGTGCGCGTGTGTGTGCGTGTGTGTGCACGTACGGGTGTGCATGTTAGTATGCATATTCATTTTAAAAGTGTCTCTATATCGTCGTAAGTTTTCGATTCCAACCATTAAATTATTAAATATGTATTTGAGTAAAATTTATTAAATATGTACTAGCTTTTCGCACGCGGTTTCACCCGCACGTAATATTTTTTTAAATATCCCTCGGGAATAAGACGTTTCCCGTCAGAATTTTATAGCCTATGTCCTAATCCGGGTTATAAACTATACGTGTGCCAAATTTCATCTAAATACGTTTAGGCGTGATTGAGGAACAAACATCCAAACATCCAGACTTTCGCATTTATAATATTAGTAGGATTAGTAGGATCCTGCGACACTAATTTAAAAAATAAATAAAAAAGTACTGATCGTCTAAATAGTCTACTGGTTTAAGTACTGGGCCGTGATCTCAGGGTCCTGGGTTAAATTCCTGTGTCAGGCAAAACACGTGTTTGCGATCACCACGCCTTGTATTTAAGCCATTTCCATCATGGAGGATTTTTGGCACTCACATATTATTTTCTTTGCTAAATTTGGGGCTATTACGCGCTGTGTTAGTGTTAATTTCCATTACTTAAGTTTTAGGCAACATGTCCATTAATAAACATCGGTAGTCGGTAAACACAAACGAATTTATAAGTAGAGATAGTTATAGTACTCGTACCTATAGAGTCGACACGTAAATCGATTTCACTTTCTAGATCAAGATAGCTACTGACAGCTAAGACGGAATCTGTCGCCGCTTTGGCGTTGAAACGTTACGTTACAGTATATAGATCGATAGATATATTATAATCTTTAGATATTGTTACATCTGTGGTAAGGTAGCCGAGAGCTTTTAAACGTCGCTAGGATGCTTTAAGCGAGAGGTCAGTCGATTTTTCTCGATTACCAATTACCACATCATCAGCCTATATACGTTCCCACTGCTGGGACACAGGCCTTATCTCAATTGTGAGATAAGGCCTGTGTCCCAGCCATACTCCACCACGCTGGCCTAGTGCGGGTTGGTGTAGGGGTGCGTAAGGCAAGTGACCAACCTTAATGTCAGATGTTATCAAGCCGCCAAATGGCCTCTGACTAGGCTTGACGACTAATATTTACATTATAGTAAATATCAGCCGGGACCAACAGCTTAACGTGCCTTCCGAAGCACGGAGACGCTCGAAATTAATGTCACTAAATATGGTCAGAATGGTCACCCATCCATTAACCGACCGCGGCGTAGGTAGTTTGACTTTCGTTATCGCTAACGAACCACTGTCACAGCTGCGCCACGAGCGCCTCTCAATTACCACTCGTGACGAAAAACATCGTGACGAAACCTGTTACTGTGTAGCTATCATCAAAATGTTTCAGTCCTCCTGTAAAGGGTTACGGGGGTCAGATGCGTTAATCACCCGCGACCTTCAGGATTTATATCCCATCGGCTTAACCACTGTTTCACTTTTTTTATACTAGATCAGTTGGCAGACAGACATGCGTAGCCCACCTGATGTTAAACATACTGTAGACTCATCTATTCTTCGAGCTTCTAATTTCAATTGTACTGGCTCCCACAATAATATTGAAAGAAAGAAAACATTTATTGGCCCAAGACAAAATGCACAAGATTACACAAAAAAAAAAATAAAAAAAAAACATACAACAATTTCACTTAAAACTAAGTTACAAAACAGGCCAACAGGGTTCTTGCCTCAGCATAATAATATGCTGCTATGAAATTTAGAAAACAGCACAACAGCGCTGGTATTCTGGCAGAACCCTTATGAGTATATTGCCGGAACATAGCCAGAGATTGAACAACCTGTTCAGTAAAAATCATAGTTCCGTGAGGAAGCTTTGTTTATTATGTATATTCGCGTTATCTGATTCAGTGGCGTTACGCACCTTTCTGCGAGACCACTTTGATTCACGCCGCAGTCAAGTCTCGGAACTACACATAGTTTATATTTAACTTGTTACGTAAAGGTCTGTGAGTTACTGTGGGAGATGAGTTTGAACTTTCAAATCTCAGTCACATTGCACTAGCCATGAAAGGTTACGGATACACATGGATATCCATTGGTGTATAAAAAATGCAGTTAGAACATTTTCTAACTACACTTTTTTTCTGAAAAGAATTTGTATGTGCACCTTCACAGCAAGCTAGCGAGTTTTGCGGCTGTGTCTGGGACTCGAGAATAATGCGTTCCACTACCCACTAAACATACTTATGAGCATTTTTGGGTCCTATATGAATCAAGCCAAACCCCTCTTTGACATCATTGCTGTAAGTTAAATCCACAGAACTATTATGTGTGAAATGTAAAAATTACTTTCCAGTTCTTCGTACAGGCTTAAATCTAGGATAGTCTGATTCCGTACTCGCGAGAAATGTGCGTAATACTAAATGAGTTGAATCAGGCAAGGTATAATCAGAAATGGAGGCGCCACTGGGAAGTCGTAAAAAGAAGTATGGTTTTCGCATAGACAATTAAAGATCTCAAAAAGACTGCCAACTTGCGGTCGTAAAACATTTGAATTTGACGTAAAACTGATGTGGGAAATACGGCTCACGCTGAGCGTATTATCATAGAGCTCAGTGGGCTCAAGTAAGTAAGATAATATTGAAGGAATTTGTTATTAACTTCTTTTTGTTATAAACTGTCTGCAACATGGCTATATCATATTTTAAAATAATTTGATGATACTATAATCGATTTTATTTTGTTAATTAACTACACACTTGCGGAACACATTTCGTTCTAAGTCGTAATTCTTTTTCTTTTTCAATTACACGTTTTTTTTTTCTTGTGACGGTCAGATGGAATAGATTTTTTCCTTCTTCTTCTTAATGCAAGCCATAAAAATCAGTGTCAGCTAATTTGATTTGTTTCTAAACTCTGATATATCTCCACCATGCATCATCCTTGCCTTGCGTTCCAAGAACTCGTTTCGTTTAAGCGTGCTCTTTTATTTAAAAGTCCCGTTTTGACTCTTGGAAGTTTTATTTTGTTTAAACATGTTATTACTTCTTTGTATTTAACTTGGGCTGTACATTTAACTTAGCGTCTCGTACCTGGGGTATTTTATGTTTACTTTTGACGACAAATGTACGGTTTTTTTGGGAGCCGGTTTGTTTTTGATAAGATTTTGTCTTTTATGTCATTTCCTCATTAACCCTTTCAACGCCAATATCTGATATATCAGACAAACCATTTTCGTGCCCACCACGCCAATGACTGATATATCAGACAAAAAAAACAGGACCAAGAAACGTTGTATTTTTACTTTCCTGAATGAGTTGAGTATAACTTAATAATTTTTTGTTTTTTTTTAATGGTCGTGGCGGCTTTAGGGTCACCATTTCCGGAAAAAAGCGTGGCGGGGAAAGAGTTAACGTCCTAAGTTCATCCAAAAGTATCACGAATAAAAAATGCAGTTCTGCAATAAAATTGAAGTGCAGCAATTGTAGTGTTATCGATCAGATACGTCCTAGCTACTTTCAAGAAAGAAGTTCATTCCCTGCTTATAGGTAATGCTAGTATGATAAAGAATAAAAGAAACAAACATAATATTTACATAAATAACATTTTCATTCAGCTTACTTAAGGGTATATCAATACTAATTAGATTTAAGAATGAATAACGCCATCTATCGATGAAATGGTGAAAGCTAAAAGTAACCATCAAATTTACGCATGAAAGAAGTTAGCAAATCAATAAAAAGCAAACGAATTAACTTTTTGCCAGAACCTCATTTATTTAGCACGCAGATATTGTTTGAATGTTAGTGCACATTTTACAACCTCCATAATATTGTCGGTCGTTAAGTGCAGCGCGTTCAAACGGATGCACTCGACTTGCATTGACGTCATGCGCTAGCGCAGAGGATCTGCGACACACATTATGACCCTTAAAGCTTCTCCAATAAGGTTGAAATTATTCAACGCTACGTAAACCTGTGTTGATTTAACGCCCCTGTAATACTAAACTTTATTACCAAGTAACAGAATTGAAAAGGCAACGTTTCGCACGAGATGTAGCGTTGAATTCATCCGCAAATAGTTGGCGATTTAATGATAAGTCCCAAATGGTCTATTGAACTGTGTCTTTGACCGCCAAGGATTGTAAAGCGCGTAAATCTGCTTTGGTTTATTGGCCAATCGGGATTTCTATATTCTTGTACTAAGTTTAATAGGAGATTGTTGGCGCCACGGTTGTTGTTTGCAATAGAAAAGCCTCGCATCTTTCTGCAAAATAATAAATCACAAACCGAGCGTTTATGTACCTGCTTAAATCACTAGACTAACGAGTAGTAAAGTAATAAGTAGTAGTTGGTAGTGGTAGAGCCATGCTAATTTACGGTACGAATGGGCCGGCTCGTCCGGGGAAGTACCACCCTCTCACATAACACCTGAGTGAAATAATAGTGACTACTATTGTATTTCGTCTGGTTAGTGAGTGTGCCGGAGGTCGACACCCCCTCCCTAAAAGGCCGGCAACGCATCTGTGATCCCTCTGGTGTTGCGGATGTCCATAGGCGGCGGTAATTGCTTACCATCAGGCGACTCGGCGCCAGCTCGTTTGCCGCCTCTGAAATAAAAAAAATAGAAACGTTTAACCCCCATTTCCCGCCACATTTCCGGGATCAAAAGTACCCTTTGTCACCCAGGGATAATGTAGTTTTCCAACAGTGAAAGAATTTACCAAACGGTTCAATAGTTTTGGAGTTTATTCAATACAAACAAACAATCAAATCTTTCCTCTTTATAATATTATTATAGATTGATTATTTTATAGTATTATGTCGCAGAACTCGCAGATATACCATAGAGCGCTACTTGAACTAACGATATAAAGTACAAAAAGAAAGTAGGACTATCTAAATCTTAATATTGTTTGCTTATCTTTTGTATGTTGGCATCGAGCAAATTAATATTTAATGCTTCACTCTCTAAAAGCCCATTAGGCCTTGAAAGACGACTAAGGTACGGGAACATTTCCCAAATCGACTTATAGTTTCCGGATTGTCGAAGCAAAATCTTGATATTCTATGCTGAGTTAATAAATAATTACTAAATGTACGGGAACCAACGTATATAATGTATGTAACTATGTATCTGATTTTTAACACGATTAAAGACCATTACAAGCGCGAAATAATAGACAGGCAACACCATCTATGGGCGGTGATTGAAACTTTACAACGTTCAAAAGTTCGTTCCCACAGTTTACTATTTCAATTTTCTAAAATCTCTGTTCAAACCTATTATGAATTTTGGAATAGTAAGGGAATACTGGTTATCCACTAGAACCAGTGATATCTAGACACGCGGCAGCGTGTCAAGCCAAGTTCAAGCAAAAAGGAAAGGAACGGGCTAGCCAGCGCCAAGTGTATATTTACACGAACCATTTGTATATTTACACGAACCATTTGGTGGCACTTTTGACCCTTCTATAACTTAATACCTTTTTAACGTAAACACATGAAACTACGTCAGTTTAATAAGGTCCATAAGGACACCTAGAAGCCCAAATTTCATGAAGCTAACTCAAACGGTTATAAAGATATGAAGGTCAAAAAGTCGTAAAAATTAGTATTGACTCACTGACTTATAGTAGCAAAACCTAACGTACTTCCAGAAGACCTAGAAGCATGAAATTTGGAATTCAGATCGATAATTGTGTGTAACCGTAGGAAAAAATCTGAAAATAGAAAAAAGTTAAAAATTAGGGGGGGAAACCCCCCCCCTCCCCCTATTTTTTTAACTTTTTTCCATTTTCCGATTTTTTCCTACGGTTACACACAATTATCGATCTGGATTCCAAATTTCATCCTTCTAGGTCATCTGGAAGTGGGTTAGGTTTTGCTACTGGTTAGGGTAACAAAACCTAACGTACTTCCAGATGACCTAGAAGGATGAAATTTGGAATCCAGCTTGGTAATTGTGTGTAACCGTAGGAAAAAATCTGAAAATAGAAAAAAAGTTAAAAATTAGGGGGGGGAACCCCCCCCCCCCCCCTCCCCCTGTTTTTTAACTTTTTTCCATTTTCCGATTTTTTCCTACGTTTACACACAATTATCAATCTGGATTCCAAATTTCATCCTTCTAGGTCATCTGGAAGTGGGTTAGGTTTTGCTACTGGTAAGGATAACAAAACCTAACGTACTTCCAGATGACCTAGAAGGATGAAATTTGGAATCCAGCTTGGTAATTGTGTGTAACCGTAGGTAAAAATCTGAAAATAGAAAAAAGTTAAAAATTAGGGGGGAAACCCCCCCCCTCCCCCTATTTTTTTAACTTTTTTCCATTTTCCGATTTTTTCCTACGGTCACACACAATTATCGATCTGGATTCCAAATTTCATCCTTCTAGGTCATCTGGAAGTAGGTTAGGTTTTGCTACTATAAGTCAGTCAGTCCTAAACGCGCGCTAAACAACCGGCCAACGCGACGGTGTGTCTTCGGCGGCGCGCGGCACCACATTAAATCTCAATACCTGCCTAGTTTTCTTTACAAAAAGTAATGATATCCCACCAAAAACATAAATGTGAAAAAGGAGAGCCAAGTTCAATACAAAAATTATGTTTGGCTGTGGGCTTTTCCGCAAAAAGAATGGAGATCTAATTGAGTGCCAAGTTCTATGATCTTAAAGTAGGTAAGATTTGACTTGGCCAGTTTTTATCAGATTTAAAATACATAAAATTATATAATATGTTGAATAACTTTATAAAATGACTGATGTAATAAAAACTGGCCAAGTCAAATCTTACCTACTTTAAGATCATAGAACTTGGCACTCAATTAGATCTCCATTCTTTTTGCGGAAAAGCCCACAGCCAAACATAATTTTTGTATTGAACTTGGCTCTCCTTTTTCACATTTATGTTTTTGGTGGGATTAATCGTATTTCTCGAACGAACCTAAATCCAATTTGATCGGATCTCTAGTTAATTTCATCATTATCCTCTTAGATTTAATCCTCGCTTGCATTGGGATTTGCTTTCTGCCTGTATTTTACTGTAATTTGAACATAGTCTGTCGAAACGTCGCAATTGGCTTGGCATCTTTATTACGTTGTAACGAGTAGCGATTTTCCTGTAGTCGCCCCTTTAATTCTACTACCAATTTATTTATTTATTTCTTAGAAATTGTTTGCGGAGATTCATAAGATAATTTTGTATGTATAGCGGTGTAGTATTATACCTCCAGTTGGATTTCCGGGTTGGAAAATAATATATTAATATTTTGAATTTGATGACAATTTGCGAACTTGACAATTTGCGAATTTGACAATTTGAGAATTTGACCGATTGCGACCGCTTGACAATTTGACAATTTGCGCATAAACGACATCCTAAGTGACAGTTTTAGATATGGTAGCCGAATGGTTAGGTTTCAAACGTCGCTTCACTTGCGATGGTTTTCCGCTTATCTATGGATTTTTCTATGTGCCACTAACTCGACAGTACAGAAAACATCGTGAGGAAACTTGTGATCCAATAGTTCTACTTCCCCTGTCAAGGCTTACGGAAGTCAGATATCAGTCGCTCCATTGTTACAACTTGACCAAATCCTGGATCATGGTGCAAGTACCCTTACTTTGGTTAATTGCTCCATGCAATTTGTAGCAGAAATTCGGAAGAGATATTCGAAATCTTAATATATCCCTAGAAGTTTTCCTTTTCATTTCTTGGAGATTTCTTTTGTTCTGTTGAGACAAAAACCAGTTTTGCACTGTTATAATAAAATACGTGACTTCGTTTAGTACTTTTTATACGTCTAGAAACACACCAAAAACTGAACTCTCGTATCCAAACCTAACAATTCAGTGAATTCAGATAATTTGTGTTACTATCGAAAAAGTTTCGGCTTTCGAATAGTTTTTGTTTGTTTAGTCAATTAAGATTACACGGTCGGTCGGATCGCATCGAAAGTTTGCATGCAGATATTTGAGCAAGCTGTTTGAAGCAAGTGAGTTGAACTATGTGGAGTGTGTGTAATAAAAAGTTATCCTGCACCTGTCATTGCAACTTTTAAAAGATTTAATAAAGCATTTGAAGAAATCATCTCTGTTTCAAGGAAAAGCATGATTGTTTTTTTTTTTATTCTAAGAATGGCTTGGGGAATCGGCATTGAATTTTTGATGGAATAGGTATACATCTTCTTCTATGGTTCATTATAGACAGCATTAGTAATTTGAGTGGGTACTTAGTTCTTGATAACTTAATTTCTGGTAAAGACGAGACAAGCTCACAAAAGCACAGAAAAGTTGGCTGTGTAGCCATGGTTCATGGTGCAAAACCCTAATTATATCAGATCACAAAGCGCTCGAAGAAAAAAGTTGTCCTGCCCATAGTACGAGATTTACTTAGTTTGGGGCTAGACAGCTGTGTGAATAATGTACAGACATTAATTTATTTTTGTTATTTTCAGACTACATTATGTTTAAGAAAATCTTTTGTATTTTAATGCCTATTGTAAACACGGTTTTGTATAGCTTGATTACGCACTCATCAGCTTTAATAGTATGAATGCGTACGCGCAAATCTAATGTTGAGACTCGAACGTTGGCCGGTTGTCAACTGCAGTGATGTAATTGAAAACAAAAACAATGCGTTTTGTACTGGACATGCTACAGCTGTAGTAAAGAAATATTTTGTACTAGATAATGATAATGTAGTCGAAATCTTTCTTTTTGAATAGTTAGTACAGGCTTGAGATTATGGGTTCCTTCATCAATGAGAGACTGGGCTTATTTGTGTTCTGGAAATTAATTCTTAAGTTTCCAAGGTGATAGGTGTCCCCATGGTAGTTCATTTAACGATTAATGATCTTTGTCCTTTGATAGTAAATGTAGTCGTGTCCCTCAACGGATAAGGCCACAGTGGCCGCTTGTAGGCGCCTGTCTGCCAATTGAAATAGCAAAATAATCTCGATTTTATATTTACGTAGAATCGATTTTATTACGTCGTTGTGATGGTCTGTTTGTCTGTCTGTCAGTCTCGATCCAAAGATTTGTGGTCAAATTTAATCACTAGATGTAATTGGGTCATCGGGATACGTTTTAGATTCGAAGCAAGGTCATTTAAAAAGCAAGGTCTGGTAAATTGTGTTTTAAATATCTTAAATTCATCAGCTTCATATAATTAATACCAGTTTTGTGTGCATATATTTAGTTCAAGTAAGGCTGAGTTTAATTCATAGGTCGCTGGATCCGGCTCTAAGGACCATATGTTGCGGACATCTTGGTCAATAAAAAAACAATTTCTTCTGAATGCTTCTTATGCTGATGACATTTTATTAATTACATGCAAAATATGCAAACCGCTGAACGCTTAACTGAGGTAAGTAAATCTCGGTTACAAAGCTAACGTTGAGTTTCTACCAAACTAGAATGGTTATAAAGAAATCCCTTAATATGTGTTCAGAAAATAATTGATGTCATGCACGTTTACCAACGTTTGAAATTACTGCTACATCTCAAATCGACGGCCTTCGTAATAGTCTTGTTTCCAACGAATTTCTAATCTTTTAATTGCAACGTCCCATCTTTCCGTATTAAAAAGTCAATTAAACGACCGTCCATTATTGAACCCGATGCATTTATTGCAGTCGTGTCATCAGTTTTACAACTGGTGGTCTATAAAAACTGCCACAAAAACTTGGTTGGTCGCACAAAAACAATTAGTCTGGGGTGATTGGCACTGCTATTGAACGAGGGCTGGAGTTCCTTTGAACTATTATTAGTGTATGTATGTCCGCAAATGGAACAGCACTTGCAAATACCATCAGGCGGACTACGCTCTGTCTTTCTATTAAAGTTGTATAAATATAGCAAATAAATGTTTAGTGCAAAACCTCAAAATCCCAGCATTTAAGTTCAGAAGCACTAAAATAATATCCCACGTCCTCGCTTTCGCAATGGGCAAGTCGGCTCGGAATTCTTCGTCAATTAAAAATGAGAATTTACGATTCTAGCTGTAAATGTCGCATTAAACCATGATGATGAAACTTGCTCATGAAATAATCATTAAGTATTATCTAATTGTAGGCATTCCCTTCCATTGGCAAGGATTCCGCAAACATTAAAGCTTACATAAAGAACTATGATTTACATCTTTGTGAACTCATCTTTTGTTAATAACCGTTGGATTTGATCCAATCTGAGAATTTCGTAATTCCATTTACGTGTTTTAATGTAATTGGGAGGCGTTGAATTGCGTTTTAATTAATTAACAACGACTTTGTTTCGAATGCGGGTTGGGATGAAGCCACATTTAAGATGTTCTTGCGGATGAAAGGAATAACAAGTACGATTTTCCTTTGTGTTAAAATGGAGCTATGTTTTTGTTAGAGGGTAGTACACTTAAAATAAAATAGGTACGAAAATCAGAGAAGCTAATCGCACACACACAAACACACGTTGTGTTAATTAATAAGTGTAAATAATTATTAAATAACTAGCTGACCCGGTGAACTTCATATCCCTTACCTCTTAAAAGGGGTTTAACCCCTTTTTTTTCAATATTTTCTGATCGTTTAAAGCTTTCCTGGACTTCCACTAATATTTCAAGACTAAAATTAGTCAAATCGGTTCAGCCGTTCTCGAGTTTTAGCGAGACTCACGAACAACAATTCATTTTTATTTATATAGATGTTTCGCACACACCGTGAGTTTGTAATTTGGCAAGAAGGTTGACGACCAAAAAGTATGACGATGAATATATTTCAAATACAAATACAAATACGTTTATTTGCTAAGAATAGGTGTACATAAGGTCTTACATTCATCACATACATAATATGTTTATAGTTCACTATTCTGCTTAATTCTAGCATGCAAAATTTCCAGTGAGAAACTCATTGAGACTGTAGAAGCAGCAATCAATAAGCCACTCTCGAAAGCTTCTAATCCTTACATTGACCGATCCCATCTTAAACTTACATGGAACTTTGTTATAAACTTTGATACACATGTTCAAACAGGCATTTGCCCTGCAGGGGGACAAAATATAGTCTGAGTCTTTGATACTTTTTATTCTTTCTCAACTTGCGAGGGCTCAGGCGCAGACTGTCCATTTCTCAAAATGTCCACTAGTACCTACCAAAATGTCTTTTTCGCAGAATGTCGTTTTAGCAAAATGTCCTTTTCGCAGAATGTCGTTTTAGCAAAATGTCCTTTTCGCAGAATGTCGTTTTAGCAAAATGTCCTGTTCGTAGAATGTCCTTATTACAAAATGCCCTGTTCGCAGAATATCCCTTTTGCCAATCTCCCTTTCGCAGAATGTCCACTTGCTAGTGCAAATTAAGAAAAAAAGGGTTAAGAATACTAAACACCTTGCATGATGCTTCGCGAATATTTAAGTTGTAATTCTCTAGTGAATATTGTAGCATCAACCTTACATGGCTATCGTAAACCCATCGTCACAGCCAAGTTGACGTTCGCAGTGAAAACAGCTTGGCAAGTCGTTCCATTGTGTGTATTTATGTCTCTTTGTCTCTCGCGTTAACTATTGTCTTCAACACAAAGTTAAACTGAAACATGACCACTGCAGCGCAGTGCAGTTTGTGTGCACTGAGAAAGTGCGTGATTCATTTATAAATATTTCTGGACTTAAAGTCATGAATTTGACTTACAATTTAATTCTTATGCTCGTCAAAACTTTTTTATCATACTAGACCTTATTTCTAGCCCAAAAAAAACAAAACTCGTCACTTCACTGCCACTGGGGCGCCTCAGTGCACTGGAAATATACATACTTTATGTATAAAATAGCTAACGCTAACAAGGAACTTAATTGTACCTGTACAAACCGGGTATCTAATACAACTATAGATATATTATGTATTTTTTTTGGGGAACTGGGTTCCAAAAAATTATTTTTCGGGTGAAATTGCAACTGGGGGATAAAGCAACTAACTCAATCCAATAGCCACTACAGTTGTCAGTTTATTTTGTTACTTTGACAAACCATGCGATAGCCGTAGGAAGCAGCTCTTTAACGATCAGGGTCCCGAAAATATTGCTTGGGTTTCGCTGTAAAAACCCAAGTAAGTACACATGTGTATTTTATAATTCACAGTTAGGCCTCGGCCTCGACGCGGGCAGCGGGGCGGGAGCGGAAGCGGCGAGATGTTTTGTATGGAGTCCCATAGACCCGTTCTCGAACACAGCGGAAGCGGCCTTTGCCCTGCAGTGGGACAATATTATAATATTATGTCAAAAGTCACAATTATTCTGTCTATCTGTCTTTATTAATTACTGTTTAAAGGTTTCAGTTGCAATGGGATAACAGAAATAGTTTTTTTTGCTGGAGAGTGATACAGGATATTTTATCCTGGAAAAATATACTATACTTGCGGGATAACGTCGTATAATCCACTTAGCTACTAGGTATTTGGCACTGAACTGTCTAAGGGCAGACGTGGCGCTTACCATCAGGTGTACTATCTGCGTGTCTTGTTACACATTGCAATAAAAAAAGGCGAAGCCACGGACTGAAGGTTAAAGTTATATATGTTACAGCCAAAGTGATCAATCTGGATATTATATATAATGACTAGCCATTATATATAATATCTACTCAATTTGGTCAAAGTGATAAATAACACAGAATTGATCACTTTAACCAGCCATTATATATAATATCTTCATAGACTTGGTCAATGTAATAAAACAATGCCTGACTGGTAATTTTTTAAAGAAATAATATTATTAATTTAAAGGAATGGATAGATTTGTGTTAGGTTAGGTTAGAACTGCGACCCCAAATGCACGAGCCGAGCGAGCGAAGCGAGCGTGCCGCGGCAGCGGCCGGCGAGTGCCAGAACCGAATTCTACCCATGTTACTTCGTCAGGGCAGAGAGATAGTATTTTGTTTATTTACTATTAATCATCAAATGGTCTATATGTTACGCTCAAAGATCGAAAACGCTCATTGAGCGGAAAAATAGCTCACAAGGCGTTGTGGTCACAAAAGTTTTTTTCAGGTTTAAAAAAAAATAACCACGAAGGCCAAGGCGGGAGCTCCGCTTCGCTCCGCTCCCGCCTTAGCCTTCTAACCTATATCCATCAGAGTCGATTTTCGCCTCCGAAGTTGTTTTTGTTCAAAAGATAGTCTCCTCTGTGTGTCAGTTACGTTGGATGTTTTACTGTGACCGCAATGCGTTGTAAGCTATTTTTCCGCTCAATGAGCGTTTTTGATCTTTGAGCGTAACATATACATAGTTTGTACAACTATTTATACACTTTATATGTCAGGAACGTACGTATTGATCACTTTGGCTAACTAGGACCAGCTATTATAAATAATAGCTGGATAAAGTGATCAATTTATCACATTGACTGTAACATATATATAAAGATATAATAATACGTATTGTATGTTCGTTCGTATTCATGATAACAAACAGATTATTCTAGCTTTGGTTATTCGTTAGTTCGTGCGAGAATCCGCGCTGCAAGGCCGTGGATTCTCATCATAACATTAATAATTCAGATCGATCGTTTTTGCGATGGTTTCAGCTAACTGGAAACAATAGAATTATTTTTACGCAATGCTTTGTGATTTGTGAAATACGAGTTAATATGCGTTCATTACAAGGGCTTATTATTACATTATTTATATCAATCGTTACTACAGGCACAAGCGATTTTATAAAAGATGACGGAGAAATCGACGGACATACATTAAAAAAAATACATACAGTCGAACATAGAACCTCCTCCTTTTTTGAAGTCGGTTAAAAAGAAAAAGAAATAACCTGTACATACTAATCTATATAAATACAAATGAATGGCTGTTTGTTAGTCTTGCTAAAACTCGAGAACGGCTGTACCGATTTGACTAATTTTGGTCTTGAAATATTCGTGGAAGTCCAGGGAAGGTTTATTAAACGATGAGATATTATGAAAAAATTGCAAGGAAAATACTTAAGTAAGTGATACGAAGTTCACCGGGTTAGCTAGTAACTAATAAATCGATCGTCGCTTGGATGCTGCAGACTTGCGTAATTGCCTTTAACTGCAGCACCCATAGTATTGGCGACCAAAATACGACTAGAACTAATTGCAAAGACTATCAGTTCTATTCTCTAACTTCCAGTTAAGCTACGTCAGCTTCGGTCGAAACATGACGTATGGGGCCTATAAATAATGTATTTGACCCACTTACCACCGCGACACGTGCGAAGCTACAGGAGGCAACGGGTAAATATTGGAGTAAACGAGCTGTTTGCTCTTTGTATTACATAATATTATATAAGCGTCAATTATTATTATTACGAATGGGAATGGAGAATATACGCAAGAACTGTGAGGTTGAGGAACTCATAATGCAGCCTAACATTATGGAAGAAACCAAAGCCCACAGACTCCGCTGGCTGGGCCACGTAGAACGCATGGAGGAAGATCGCGCGGTGAAGCGTGCGTACATGGGGGTGCTAAGTGTTCGAAGGCCGGTCGGGCGTCCAAAGTACCGCTGGAGAGATATGGTCATGAGGCACCTGTTCGAACTGCTGGGGCCTGTCAATTTGCAAGAGGTTGCTCAAGACAGGGAGCAGTGGCGTAATCTCGTGTTGGAGGCCAAGATCCACTTCAGGTCGCTGAGCCAGCGGAGTAAGTAAGTAAGTACGAATGGGCCGGCTCGTCCGGGGAAGTACCACCCTCTCACATAACACCAGCGTATAATAATAGTGACTACTATTGTGTTTCGTCTGATTTGTGAGAGTGCCGAAGGCCCACATTACCTAGTTTTAGGGCCCCGATTACCTAGTTTTAGGGCCCTTTAGGTGCAAACACTGGCCTACAGCTAACAAGCTGGGATACTCGGTGATGGACCACCGGTTAATTGCCACACTCATCCCTTTCCCTGTGAAGGGGAAACCGGGGGAGTTCAGGAGGCAGTGGAACGAACGTCTTTGTCCCGAGTCTCACACACGGCCGTAGGTTTCGCTAGCTTGCGGTAATGGTGCTTAAGCTTTCTCTTACATAGAAAAAAAAAGGTTTTTCAGGGTAAAGGGTGACCTGGGCTGGTCAATAGCCAGAAGGCTGGCACCGGCTCGTCCCAATCGGGTGTGAAGGGGAAAACGGGGAAGTTTAGTGGGTAGTGGGACTAAGTGTCGAGCCCCAGACACGGCCGCAGGCGTCGTCGCTAGCCTGCGGTTAGGGCGCGGAAATGTGTCTGTTCCGACAAAAAAAAAGTTTAAGGTGGACCTATACTACTGAACCACATTCTTATCAGTTTCAGTACAATTTAATACTTACTTCACTGGCTCTACGACCTTTAGAGGTCAGGACCTCTTTGATGTTGGAGGTCAGGACCTCCAACATCAAAGAACGCCATTTAGGTCTGTTTTTAAAACATTATTATAAAAAATATATTTGTCTATAGTGAACTAGATGCATGTTACGAAACGTTTGAACTTCGTTAGTCGCTTCATGAGTTTCGTCACGTAGTTATATCGATTTGGTGGCATGCCAAAACCCGGAGTTGAATCCCATGACACTTAGCAGTAGTAAACAAAATCCCATTACACGCACTGGTTTATTTACAAATACGTTTCGTCATCTTAGAATTGGGTCGAGTGACACGATTTAATTGTCTTATCATCGGAATGTTTTGAAGGATTTTTTTGACGCATCTATGACCAACAATCATTGGCACGGTGACAATAATTAAGGAAGCGCATCTATTAATTCAGAATTCAATTAATACATCTATTTTTATTTAAATATGCGATAATAATGCGATATATATAACGTGATTTTCTTTATGAATCGATAATTTTCGTAAATCATTTGGCATAGACAGGCGTTAAAAAAAATGTTTGATTAAAAAAAATATAAATATCACTGTCATCACTGGGAAAACTCTCGTTATTCTCAACAATGACAGTAGTGTCCAATTACTAATTGCTAACAAAGGATAAATAATGCAATCGGATTGATCATTATTTTAATTGCAGCAACAAAAGTATTATTTTCTGCCCTCAATGCATAACAAGGCCTAATTAGGGCAAAAAACTTTAATAGAAATGGCGTGGGTACAAAAAGTGAATGACTGCGGTGACCACGTACTAATTGTGGGGGGCTAGGGGAGAGAGCGGAACGAACGACTTGTTGTGGAATCGAAAACCGTCAATCGAGACGTGATTTAGAGATGTGTTAACGATTTTGATTCGATTTAGAATCTTTGAAATCGAGATAGGTATTACTTATTTCGAAAAATGTTTGGTTCATAAAATGTTGCTGATTATTTTTTGGCTCATTTATCAATTCGAATTTTGAAGAATGTTTGGCGCATAAAATGCTGCTGAAAATGTTGTAGCTTATTGAATGTAATAAATATAATTATCGATTTATTTATGAAGACATTTTATTGGCCTTTATGTAGGTTACACACATAGAAATACTTTAATCTATGGTTACACAGTACACAGTAAGCAGCTCATCAAGCTCTCGCCCAGCTATCAATTTTCCTTGGAAGCATCGATTTTCTCGAACCTCACTGAATCGTTTATAATAAGCAAAACGAGTAGGTACCTACGCATCGAGTAAAGAGGTCTTCACCTGAAGCGTGCGTATCGCATTTCCGGGAACATGTCGACGACGTGTTGGCACACAGGTTCCATCGCTTCTAATGAACCGTACAGGAAAACTGGTGCACAAGTCACGGCCGATTTGGAAATCATCCATCACTTTTTTCTTCGCTTCGTAAACGGGGCACTCCTCAATTTCCTCGCGTTCGAAATTCGAATGACGCGGTTCCACAGAAATCCTATTTAGCTTTTCTTTGTTGGGAATATTTACTCAAATATTTTGACAGTATACGTTTTTGTATTTATTTAATTTGTTGACATTCTTTACTCGACTGGTTGAGTGGAGTGAATTATTCAGGAGGAACGAGATGAAAGGCGTGTAAGAATTATTTATTTAAATGTTTACATCTATGTTTAATACGGATTTTAATTTTGGGCTCTTTAAGATTCATTATTTACTTAACTGCATAATTTGCCAATTAGAAGAGCGTTTTTTTACCACTTCAGTTGGCAGTTTGGCAGACAGCTCATCTGATGGTAAGCGGTCTGGGTGCATGTTTGACTGGCATAAAAAAATCTTCAATTGCGCATAATTTATATATAATTTTTAAAGCAACGCAGCCAATTTTTTTACCAGATCGCACCGCAACTTACTGGATACAAGCATACACAAGTACAAGTACGAGTATATACGTGTTTTACAACTTTCTACGTGTTCGACTACTTTTTGCGAACTAACCCAGTCCCGTCTGTTTTAAATTGTAAATTAGAATACTTTATTTATTACTTGCCCTAAATAAAAACCGGCAGATACCTAGAGATGAGAGATTTATTCAGCGAAAATATTTTAACAACCTTTCAGTAATTCGTTATCAGGTTATCTGATATTTTGTTACGTAGAAATATTTAACCTTTTCCACGCCACGCTTTTTTCCGAAAATGGCGCCCCACACGCCACGACCGTTTTGAGACGCATTTATAGTAGTGCGGAGACACTATGTTATCGAGGTTGATTAAAAATGTTTATATTGTAATGATTTTAAACTAATGTTTGAATTAAAATCACCCTATTGTTCAAATATAGAAAGAATAAAACAATTTTGAAATAATTCAGGAGGATATTTTTTTATATAAAGCGCAAAAATATATCTTAGAGGAATTCCCTTTCGCATCACTATTTGTCTGATATATAAGACTTTGGCGTACCAGATGAAGCGCAGCAGAAGGCATACAGGCTTTATCTAGTTTTAGTGATGTGACTACTTCCGGTTTAGGTATCTTAATATCGATAAGTTTGTAAATAAATGTTATTAATAACGATAATTGCTATACTGCTACCCCATTCTCGCACCGCACCTCGCCCGCACCCTTTAAATAAATCTAAGTCATTCCAAAATAAAAAGTTGTTAGGGCAGGTTGTCATTGGTGTAGCAATGGCCGGGAGGGGGGGGGGCGGTCCTCCCCGCGCGGCACTTTTTAGGGGGCGGCAAAATTTCACAATAAATAATAAAAAATAATAAGAAATAATAATAATGAATATCTCTGGACATTATTCACACAGCGCCATCTAGCCCCAAACTAAGCATTAGCTTGTGCTATGGGTGCCAGATAACGGATAAACATTACTTATATACTTTTTTTGTAAATACATACATATTATACATAGAAACACCCAGACCGATACAAACAGACATGTTCTTGCACACAAATGTTTGTACCCTGCGGGGATCGAACCCGCGACCTCTGGTGTAGTAACCGACTTCTCGACCATTACACTAAATGGCTCGTCCATAATAATAATATTGAAAATATTGATAATAATATTGAATGCCATAATAAAAATATTATTTCAAGTGAATTTAAATTTAATTTTCAATCTAAATTTAAATGACAATGTTAATAAATTATTTATTAAAAACTACTAACTTAGCTTATAACTGTCATTTTTACTTAACGTAATTATTACCACAGAGTACTCTTATATACAGCGTGGAATTTTAGTCGTTGTTTTCCCGCAGTAAAATGATTCTATCTTAGTAGTAAAATAGATTAATAAAGTTTTTTTTTAGTTAAACCAAAAGTTTTACTATAATGATAGACGAAACTCGAACCAATAGTACTAGCTGCGTTGCGGAGGGTCACCGGCAGGGGTCATTGCACTTCGCGTTTATCAAAAAAATGATAATTTACTATTTACTAACATTTAGTTTCCATTTTCCTATCAAACTCAAAAAAAAATTTTGAAAAAAAAAAATAAAAAAAAAAAAAGTAAAAATAAATTACCAAAAAATATTTTTTTTTTTAAATCTTGCAAAAACCTTCAGTAGTACTAAATCAGTAGTACTACTTTTTTTTGAATTTTTTTTTCTAATCTTGCAAAAATCGATAGTACTACTGAAGGTGAAGCGTTCTGCTGCGGGAAAACAACGACTAAAAAACACGCAGTATACTGAAAATTATTACTAACAAAATATGGATCCATACCAATTTTATTGTCCGAAATAAACGATTTTTTTATTTTAAAGGTACTTAACAATATTATGTTTCATGAAAATAAATTTCTCTTTACACAGCAACAACTATAGGATTGTTGTTTCATTAAACAACATTATTACATAATTATAATAAAATTATATTGTAGTTACGATACGAATAACACAACTGACACAAAATATTAATTGCAACGAATGTGTCACATTTTAAAAACATAAATTCAGAATACCTTTAAGTCACATCACTAAATTAATTGTTCTAGAAACATCCATCGTCTCTGACGTCACATCCTGTCTTATATATCAGACTTTGGCGTACGGTGATAATGAAAAGATTCATTACGATAGTGTTGGGAAATACAACTGTCGATTAGTGTAATATAATATAAAAAGTTAGCTGGTTTTGTACGATTTTACATGAAATATTGGCCATCTTAAAATAATCTCGTAATAAGGTTATGCTTATGTATCACATTAATTGAAAATATTTACGATTTGAAGTAAATACTGTAACATTTTGTATATATATTATAGTATTGGGTACGTCACTATCTGTCGCATATATCAGACTTTGGCGCTGGGCTATTACGTTAAATGTCTCTAAGATGTTGGCCAAAAAAAGGTTTGTTTTGTAAGGGTTTTTAGGGTAAAAAGACGTGAGAATATTCTGCAATTTTAACTTAATTTTATTCTGTACACATTAAACGTTTGAAAATATTCACAAAAAAAGTATTAAACTCATTCAGGCAAGTAAAAATACAACGTTTCTTGATCCTGTTTTTTTTGTCTGATACCGTAAACCGGGGTTACTTTGAACCATGGGATTACTTTGATTGAAACTTTCTATTCACATAAAAATGCAAATTGCGTAAAACGGAACTATTATTGGTTGATTATTTCTTTCGGGTGGCAACACTGATAAAATGTCACAATCATTTTTGCGGGTGCGCTGCTGATCCCCCATTGTTTTATACAAAAAAGGTAAGTTTTGTGTTAATACCGATTTATATTAGAAAAAATGTGTTGCAAAAACTTCATGTGCAGCTTAATTCGTGTAAATATGACAACCTTTTTTTGACATTTCTGTTTAGGAGTCTACTTTCTAGAATCCAAATTAAAACTATTTGTTGTTATAACCTTAAAATTTACGTAATAACGTTGGTTTAATTCATGCGGGGTGTCATTGATAGGATACAAGGTGTTAGATTGATCAAATGGTCAAAGTTACCCCAGATTTTAGCGCGGTAAATTATGACTTTGTGTTAATGTTTCTATTTTGCTTATTTGACAGGAAAATGCCGCAAATTTATAAAAGAAACTAGGTAGTCGCGAATATAAAAACTACACTGAAGAGAGGGTCAACGAGGCTTTAAGTCAAGTAGTGGACGGGAAGTTATCCATCAGAGGTGCATCAGAGCACTATAATATACCTGATGGAACTATTTATAATAGATATAAAGGAATGCTAATATATCTATATGTTAATATCTGTCAAATGACTATTTTTAAAATAAACGTGTAGACTGATTCATTTTGAATGTTTTATTTGATCAATGTTACCCCAAGATTAAAAAAACTGCAATAACTTTTGTTCCTGTTGACCGATTTTTATTTTCTTTTGGTTTTTATAATAGTAATTGAGGTTACTTTCTAATTACATATTAAAAAAAGGGGGTATCAATGTAACCCCAAAATCATTTCAACTTTGATCACGATGTTTTTATTTTTTTTCTCAAAAACTACTCACATTTCATTTGTTCTTTTATCTTTTTTAAAGAGAACTATAAAAACCGATTACTAGGTTTTTTTAATTATTTTTTAGAACCACAGATTAAAAAGTTACAGAGAGTTTAAGTTCAAAATTGATCAAAGTAACCCCGGTTTACGGTATATCAGACGTTGGCGTGGTGGGCACGAAAATGGTTTGTCTGATATATCAGACATTGGCGTGGAAAGGGTTAATATGCTCTCTGTAAAATATTGTTGGAAAATTTGCGAGCTTTTTATATTTGAATATATTCTTTTGTGCGTTAACAATTCAAGGGGAAACTCCCGGTGCCCCCATTCCAACGAAAGGTAAACTGGGTTTACAGTTAAACTGACACTGTCAGCTTAGTTAGCATAAAATTAAGTTATCGTCATAGTTATTGGCATAATCAACACGCATACAATTGCGAATTGATGGTCATAAACCCAAACTATGCTTATCGCAGTCCACTGCTGGATATAGGCCTCTCCAAAGTCCCGCCACTTTGCTGGCATTATGAGGTTTTATCCATAATCGCCATTTTCTTGTAGTCGTAGAGCCATGCTGGCTCGTCCGGGGATTCCCCGGACGAGCCGGCCCATTCGTACTGTAAAAGGTGTAACTGTGAGAGGGTGGTACTTCCCCGGCGGGGAAGTACCACCCTCTCACATAACACCAGCGTGAAATAATAGTGAATACTATTGTGTTTCGTCTGGTTTGTGAGAGTGCCGGATTCCCACACCCTTAAAAGGCCGTCAACGCATCAGCGATCCCTCTGGTGTTGCAGATGTCATTTGGGCGGCGGTGATTGCTTACCACCAGGCGACCCGCTGGCTCGTTTGCCGCCTCAGACATAAAAAAAACACTGAGCAAGCGGGTTGACTAAACATTATTGCTATTAGATAATTCATGTGACGACAGTCCCCGTTTGAAGATAAATGCCATATTAAATCAGAACCCCTTAATTGGTTCCTTCGTGTAAAATGGCGAAGAGACGTTTTTATGACTTTACTCCAATTTCAATATAAGGCGGATTAATGAGGCAATTTCACAGCGAATTGGAATAATATCGCGTGTTCAAATTAATGATTACGATAAAATATTTTGATGTTGATTTACAATTTAATTTTTCGGCTCAGGTAATGTCGTTGTTGAAAACAGATTGTTTTGCCTTTAGTTTAATCTTAGGCACTTTAGATCTTGTTCTAATTACTACAATCATGTACTGGATGCAATCGGGGATACGCTGAGATGATGATGATGATGTCAAATACCAGAGTTTTGACTAAAATTTTAACTGCTTCATTAAATTCCCATGAACCTGCTCTAAAATCTTCCTCTACTCGTATATCGGGACAAAAATGATGCTGAAAAATAAATGAATGATTGCTCGTATTGACAAATTCAAAAAGGGAACGTTTATTTTTTCACGCTTCGGATTATGTAAACGCTTGACTTTTTTGCGGCCAGCACGAAATAAAACCCGAAAAAAATTAAACCAGCAATCTGTATGAATGGATGCCCTTAATCCTATATGGGCAGCTTAATCTGGTGAGTTGCTGTTGAGAAAGATATTTTTTATTGAAACTTTGACTATCTGTACCCAAAATTGGAATGGAGTCATGATACGGAGTCGAATCTGACACTGCTAAGCGTAGGGGTGTCAAATGTTTGATGTTTTTGCTGTGTATACTAAGTTTGGATTGTAATCGTGACTAAGGAATCGATTAGTTTTTCAAGTTGCCAAAAATAATTGTTACTTTTGGTCAGACTAGTCAATCTCATCTTTTGAATGGCATCAATCTGTTGAAGAGTTTTTTTTACATTGTCGGAGTAAAAATAAAAATGTTTTTGAAATATACTAATATTATGTTGGGTTATTGTATTTTTTTTCATTCATCATCATCATCAGCCTATATACGTTCCCACTGCTGGGACACAGGCCTTATCTCAATTGTGAGATAGTGTGGGCCATACTCCACCACGCTGGCCTAGTGCGGGTTGGTGGAGGGGTGCGTAAGGCAAGTGACCAACCTTAATGTCAGATGTTATCAAGCCGCCAAATGGCCTCTGACTAGGCTTGACGACTAATATCTACATATAGTAAATATCAGCCGGGACCAACAGCTTAACGTGCCTTCCGAAGCACGGAGACGCTCGAAATCAATGTCACTAAATGTGGTCAGAACGGTCACCCATCCATTAACCGACTGCGGCGTGGGTAGCTTGACTTTCGTTATCTCTAACGAACCACTGTCACAGCTGCGCCACGAGCGCCTCATTTTTTTCATTAGAATTAATTATTTATTTTTTAATAACTAAAAAAACTTTCGGCCGCGGATTCATCATTAATCTTAAGTAGGATTTACCAGCATTTGTGACAACCCTAGTCAGCAATGAGGTTATGCGTATTTCCTTGGAATCGACTTTTTTAAGGCAACCTGATTCCCGTCAAAAGAGGTTGTTAAAATAATAAACCCGCGTTGCAATGTCGTATCCGTCATGTTGGTACAGCTTATTGTTGAGAAACCATAGTGCTGTGGGTACCAGTAGCTTGGTATTACTTTTTTATAGTAATTAGGACCAGTTACAGCACTGCCAGTTAAGTTACTGATAGTTTATCTTAGATGTGCTGTGGATACCAATAGCTTGGTATTACTTTTTATAGTTATTAGTACCAGTTACAGCACTGCCAGTTAAGTTACTGATAGTTTATCTTAGATGGTGGCTTTCTATATGTTTAAAAAAAGAACTGCATTATCCCAGGACAAACGTGGCCAGTGACCTTGTCCAATGTATAGTCTATATATATAAAACTCAAAGGTGACTGACTGACTAACTGACTGACTGACTGACATAGATAGCTATCAATGCACAGCCCAAACTACTGGACGGATCGGGCTGAAATTTGGCATGCAGGTAGATGTTATGACGTAGGCATCCGCTAAGAAAGGATTTTGATCAATTCCCACGGGAACTGGAACCACGCGGGTGAAACCGCGGTCGGCCGCTATTTTTGGGTATAAAAGCGAAACAGACACACATAATTGTTTTTGGACAGGCGGCTTAAGTACCTGATCGGTCCTAGGTTCCATTATCGGTTTGAGGAAATTTTTCCGAACATAAATATTGTTTCCTAGACCAGAGATAGTTCGACTTCCGCAGCAAATCTCAAGAATTAATAGAAACATTGAACTAATAACTGTTTGTTTATTTTCCAGGTAATATTATAATATCCATTTCAAGGTGTTTGGTGAGTGGTCATCCATGCAGGTTATAATAATAAGTGAAATATAAAACACTAGCTACTGGCCAGCTGTGCCCACACTCAATTCTATTCTAATCTATGGGATAACTCCCATGTGGACTCAGCATTATCTCGGGATCAAAAGCATGTGTGTTTTCAGCCCACCTGATGGTAAGCGGTCACTGCGGCCTATTCCATTGAAGGACACTTCATCACGAAGCGTCGCTCAATGTGCTGCCAGACTGTAGGCTCATCTGATCTTCGAGCCTAATTTCAAGTGTACTAGCTCCCACATTAATATTGCCGGAACACAGCCTGTTATGGCGGCAGATTTCACCTGTGGCAGTGGTAGCTAGCCTGTCGGACTCTGAAAAGGTCCTACCACCAACCAGACCCATGGCGGGAATCGAACCCACGACTTCCGGGTTTTATACCCGAGCGGCTTAGCCACTGTTCGCGAAGGCGGTCAAACTTCACACTTCACTTCACTGTGCCAAACGAGCTTTCTTATGCAACAAAGTGCACATTTGATTTTCTGAAACACTTCCTCCATGTTTTCTTTCTGACGCATCGGTCGAAGTAGGCCATCATAACAAAAGTTTAGCGGTGTATCTTTATTTACAGTTTATAAAAATGCTTTTACAGATCATAAAAATGTCAAGTGACATATGTCCGTATTATTTACTGCCGCGGAAAGACACGCGAAATGTATTTACTCCAATAAGCACCTAATTTTAAGACGAGGATTGCTTTTTCTTAGTCTTTTTAGGTGAAACATGTTTTGTATAAAGCCAGCGCTCCGCCTGCTGTGATGATACAACGTTATCCTACTGGAAAGTAATATTTTTGTGGAATGAAAAATAGTCATTTTTTCTCTCCAGATCCTAATCTAGTTATACCAAATATCACGTCGGTCGATCCGTTGCTCCGTTGTTACGTGAAAGAACGACAAGTAAAAAACTTCTATTTATGTGTCCCATTGGAAATTAGCATTATACCGGGATAAAAAATAACACATATGTATAAAGGACATGACATAGCCACATATTTTGACTAAGGTGTAGAGTTTGTGAAGTTAGGCCTTTTAGAGTTAGGGCGTGTAGAGTTAGAAGCTTGGCTTGACATGAGATCTGTTAACTTTTTGACAGTGCAAGTCATAATAATGGTCTCGTCTTGGCAACATTTTACATGCAAAAGTTTTTAGTGGGATTACTTTATCATGTAACATTCAAATTACGATAAATATAATTGATGGATATGGATATTAACATTCGTTTGCATTCTGAAATGCGATGACTGCCGAGAGCAGTTATGAAAATAGACAGTGGGATAAAACACATTTATAATACAAATGGCGACCTCAATATGCTCTCGCAGTCTTTATCACCGATTCCATGTTAATATTATCCTTTCCAATGCAAATGTCATCTAGGTTTAACAGAGTACATCAAATTATTTGTTATGACTAAACTCCCCTTTGAACACAAACGCAAACCCATAAAAATGATCCTTGGAAAATTTATTATCTGTTAAAACTAAATAATAACGGTATTACGAAGCTCTTTGATCTTAATACTTTTATATGAGTATTTTTGACTATTTGCCATGCGTGTAAATATAATAATGCGGTATTAGAACATTGTAACCTAAATAAGTTACATCAAGCCAATTAGTTAACGTTTGGAGTTAATCCCGTGTTTAATATTTAGTAGAAACAACGTTAACCCATATTCCTTCAGTCGTTAATGTATTCGTATAAATGATTTTACGTCAGCGGATTAGGGTTGGCACATTTGAATGCTTTTGCTTTTTTGAAGTATCCAATTTTGAGGGCAGAATGTAAGCAGCTGTTGGCAGCGGGAAGAACCTTTTTGCTGCCAGTTTTTCCCAATAAAGTACATTCAGCGTCAAAATGACCTGTGCGTTCAAAACCACCAAAAATATCTGAACATTTGACAAAAATCAACCTTACCTTAAGACGTAAAGATGCATTTTCGTTTTTTGTTTGAGAACAAATGACATCAAAACGATATTAACGCCTAAAAGTATTATGCTAAGAGTGATTTTTGTCAAATGTTCAGATATTTTTGGTAGGTTTACACGCTCAGATCATTTTGGCTGACTCGCTGACTGTACATGGTCGGCAATACGTGAGGGATGTCTCTGGTGTTACAAGCATCCACTGGCGATAGTTACCGCTTACAAACAGGCAGGCTGTAGGTTTGATCACGAGCATAAAAAAATCGATGTCAATGTTCCAGCTATGAATTTCCATATACACGTATAACATGTCACTTTCCTTATAAAGGTTTGAAGAGTTAACACTTAGTACAGTATATTTCTAGCAAATAATTCTTAAAAGAAATAGTCCAAATTACTATTCACTACTACAGGAAAGCTTCGTGCATAACAACTTGCTGAAATTTTATATTAAAGGTTTACCACACAAACAGATAATACTTACGACGAAAAGAAACTGCAAAAGGAAAAGACATTTCTGACAAGCCAACTTTTTTTGGAAAGTTTTTTGGACATTTGACATGTGTCAATTTGACATCTGTCAGCCCTGTTCCGGCAGAGTACGATGATAAGGCGCTTCGCGGAATCTCTGTTTAACAGCGTTTTTAAGATTGAGAGGTACTGTGAAGCGATGCGATAGATATGCTTAGATATATTTCATACAAGGTTCAATAACGAAAATGTTCATGTTTCATTTGTTAATTTTCAAAAATAGAACACTGCTTCATTGACATCAAGATTAATTATCAGGATTACTTATCTGGCAGTAGTGAACCGTTCAAAGTTTAATAATATCTTGTTGGGATTAATACAAATTTCTCCATCAGTATTTCTGGACCTAACTGACCAGGTTAAAAAAAGTGTCTTGTTTGGAAATACACTATGTATAACAATGCTACATACATAGGACGTAACCCATCAACAAGCCTATGCGCTGTTTTTTTTTTTATGCGGACTCTTTTTTTGTTACATTTGTTGGTTGGCAGGCACGCAGTCTACCTGATGGTAAGTGACCAGTAGAGGCCACTGTGGCCTCCGCCTATTCGATTAAGGGACTCTTAGTCAGAAAGAGTCGCTCAATGTGCTGCCACGATGTTCGCTTCTCTGATCTTCAAGCTTATTTGCAAACAATTACCGCTTTTTTAGCGCTGTATTTATACAGCGTGTAGTATTTTTTTCCATGGCTAGATGTTTCCAGAGTTAACTCATGTGATATGATAGGATAAATTATTTATAATGTAAGAGTTTTGCCAGTCGCTATGGGATGCGAAGTGGCATAGAAGATGGTAGGAGTGAAATAACTGAGAATTATGGAGATCATGAAATTGAATGAGTATGTAGGATACTCATCCTATACATACAGATGTTATATAGCGTGTAGTGTGTTCCTCTCTTAAACAGGTCTTAAATCGTTGAACGAAAAACATTAAAAATTAATCGCAGACGGACTGGCCCGGTGTTCGGTTTAATTATTCGGAGGCTCCGGGCCATGCTCGCTATAAACGACGGTTAATAGGACCGTCGTTTTATATTAATGGTTTATTTAGACTTGGGACGACCTGGATCGCTCATTGGCTTAAGTTGCGTGAGAGATCTAACGTTCGATTCCCGTGACTCACGACGAGTGTCAAGTTTGTTCTTAATCAGGAAGCATCGCTCATGCCGTTACCTTTAGGATTTTCTGATATTTGAGCCATTAATAATACTAGCAGTACAGCCATTCAACCCAGAAGTGCCAAATAAACGTATTTTTCTTTCAGTAATTTCTTTTATTGATAAAAAATAATTTAAAAAAAATCTTTAACATGAGAAACAAATAATGGCCGCAATTGGACAGAGTCATAATTCCGATCATCATCCCTTGAGAAATTAGAAAGCTTTTTAATGTAAATTGCTTTTTTAGGGTTCTTATAAAACAATAAATTGCCAAAAGCCTTGTAATCACATAAATTGGTTGAAACACTAATAAAACAATATCAAGTCTTAGATTAAACTCTAGCTATGCCCTAAGTGTCACCAAATATGATAAAGGACAATAGGAATAATTCATATCTCGAAACTCTCCAGGCATTTGAGCCGAGTAAACATACTCAACAATACCTACAAAAACAGGTTATGTTCGCTCATAGCCCTATCGTCTTAGCCTTTGTCTGTTGAGCACAAAAAGCATTCCGTTATAAGTGACCCCTCTTAACACAGTGCTGCTTATAGTAGTGAAGTATCTTCTACATATAAAGGAACATTATACCTCCTACAAATGCAGCATGACTTAGATCGTCTACAAATCCCTTAGCTTAAGACTCAAGACCGTTCACAATGTTATGAATTTATAATTTCAAAGATGTTTCAGTTAATAACCGCAGGCTAGGGAGATGTAATATAAATAAACTGTACTGGTTTTCCTCTATACCCTTAAGTGACAGGGATAGTACAGCTTATTTTTATATAAACAAACTAGTATTTGGTTTATTGAAAAAGACCAACACACCATTTTGTAATCTCAAAATCAAAATGGCTGAACATTCTCTAATATCCGGTCCTTCCGTAGCATACCTTGACTTTAATTTTTTTTAAACCACGAGTGTGCACCTCGCGCGCCGCCGATCCTGTAATTTGCTAATGAAGAATGTTAACTAATTTTGATTATTAGCACTCCATATTCTTTGTAAAAAATAAAAAATACTAGTGAAAGAATTACTTCGATACGTCAATTAGTTTCCGATTTAGAAGTAAAACAAGTTGTAACCGCACGCGCGGGCTGCCGGTGCCGGTGTGACGTCATTGTACAACTCGCTCAGTCTGGCGCACTCAGTCCGCTAGCGTTCGGCGCCTGTGCCGTCGAAATTAAACCTAAATACTTTTAAAAATGTCCAATCCAAATACTAGGAAATCATGTGGTGTGCCTAAATGTAAAAATACAACAACCAATTCGTAGGAAAAGTTGTTTTTATAGTTCCAAAGGACGTTGAGGCTCCTCGCTTCGACGATGTAGCCACATTAAAAATCCTAGTATGTTTACAGCCACCTCTGCTGGCGGCACAATCTTCGCAGGTTACATTTAAAACTTCTTGATCCTTATCAGTTTAGAATGCAATGATAAGGTGTGGTACGTATGCGGTGTTCTGGCGTGATTCTACATTACATACATCACCTAGGTAGGTCTTTTTATTTGAACATGACTAATAGCATCATCGC
Organism: Mecyna flavalis; assembly: GCA_949319885.1. NCBI lineage: Eukaryota > Metazoa > Arthropoda > Insecta > Lepidoptera > Crambidae > Mecyna > Mecyna flavalis. The sequence continues at coordinate 5,672,164 of OX439419.1, read as the reverse complement.
CATAGCTGTCTCTTGCTGATCTGAAATAAGCTTCTTTTAAAAATAAATGGCTTTACGTATTTTGTAAGTAAAAAAAAATACAACACTATATTTACTTACATCCTAAGAGCGCTTACGCACGCACTACGTCCGATCCGAATCCGATCCGTCTCCGTGAAATCAAAATCACAAAGACATTCGGATGACGGATCTAGTTCGTAAATCACTAGAAATACTCCGGACCGTTATTTCACGGAGACGGATTAGATTCGCATCGGATTCGGATCGGATAGTGCGTTACCTTACCGCTCTTATTCCTAGGTACTATCCTAGTTCCTACTAATATTATAAACGCGAAAGTTTGTGAGTGTGTGTGTTTTACTTGTTATCTTTCACGCAAAAACTACTGAATGGATCTGGACGAAGTCTGGAATAACATATAGGTAGGTAGTAGGGATTGCAACCGGTTCTACCCGGAACCGAAAGAACCGGGAAAAACCGGTTTTTTTTCGTCAGCTTAAGAACCGGTTCCAGAAACTTCAAGAACCGGTTCTTTCGGTTCTTTCGATTCTTTCAGGTTTTGCACAATTATCATAAAGAATTGTTATAGGAAGGTATTTAGCATGAATCGAGCTTCCATAATCAGCTTACTATGAGCTGCTAATAAGACAAGAATTCACTCACAATTTTTTTCCTGAGTAGCAAGATTATTATTTGTAGTACTTGGCTTCTTGTAGGATAACCAAATAGTTCTGAAACAACTTCTAGTAGCCAAATATTTTCATATGTGACAAATCTGGTTTCTTACCTTTCCATAATTCACCCCGGGGTTTTACCTTCTAAAGACTTTGTCGGAGAGCGGTTTACAACATATGCTGCAGTTGCTAATGCTTCAGCCCAATACTGCTTCTCCAGGTTAGCATAGAACAGCATGCATCTCGCTCGTTCTAATAAAGTCTCATTCATCCTTTCGGCCAAACCGTTGTGCTGAGGAGTATAGGGAGTAGAGGTTTGATGAATTATATCATGGTTAGACAAAAACTTTTCAAAATTATAGTTGCAGTATTCTTTACCATTATCGGTGCGAAGGTTGACTATTTTGCCATTTTGTACTATACATCCCTGGTTATTGAATGTAACTTTAAAACCATTCTTCACAATTGTACTAACTGAAAGTAAATTTGCAGCTAGCCCAGGCACAAATAAAACATTTTTTACTTGTATTTTATCATTTCCATTTACTTGAATGTCCACACAAACAACTCCTTTCACAGGTAACGCTTCTCTGTTGGCTACTGTAATATTCTTGACCGATGGTTCTGTGACATTGTACATCCAATCATTCCTGCTTGTCATGTGCATGGATGCACCCGAGTCTATATACCATTTATCACTACTGCTGTCTTTCACAGTTGCTGAGAAAGCTGCTATAAAACTGACACTTTTATCATCTTTACTTTCCATTGGTTTCTGCTTACAGTTACTTACAAAATGCCCCTTTCGGTTGCATTTGAAACACCTAGGACCTTTCTGTTTCCCCTGCTGAGTGTTACTTAAAGTTTTCTTTCTACTTGCATACAAGGCAGTTGACTTTGAAAGACTAATCTCTTGAACTTGAACTTGAACTTGAACTAGAGTCAGCACTTATTTTAAGATCATGGGCTTATATTTCTCAGGTAGCCCGGCCAACATGAGAGTGCCTAGCCACTCGTCATTAACCTCAAAACCAATATTCCGCAGCTTGTGAGCTGTGTTCATAATCTTGCTTTCATAATCTTCAACACTGTTACTTGACTCCAAAGTGGTGTTGATTAAATCCTTAAGTAATCCGACTCTTCTGGTCAGGCCATTATCATCGAAAGCTCTCTGTTAACTATCCCATACTTCTTTAGCTGTCTTGCATTCTTGGACATAGACGTAACTTTGTGGGTCTAGTCGTAAAATAAGCTTTGACTTCGCTTTAACATCCTTGCTTGGATCCACTGGCTTGCTATCGGGGCGCTCGATACAGCACCACAAGTCTTCATGCTCCAGATATGTTTTTAGGCTGAATTTCCAGGTAGCAAAGTTTTCTCTGCCAACCAATTTTTCCAAAGATTTCCAAAGATTTGATTTCAGATTCAAAATCGCAACACAAAATTTCACGGACTGAGTTCGGCTAAACTTCCGACCGTATTACCAACAGTACCACAACGGAACTACGCTCTGCTACCATAAAGGATATTCCTAGGTTGTTGTAGTATATGGTATAGAAATAAACGGCTTTTAAATAAAATAAATTATAATTTATTCACGAGAGATCACAATGACAAGACGTTACAACGGCAAGAGAGAAAGATGGCGCCAAGCGCGCAGAAAAAAAAACTAAAATGGTTGCATTCCATTTCACTAACACATTTTGGTGTTGATTATAGTAGTTGATTTAAAAAAAGTGTTCTTTTAATAAAAAAAAGGCAATTTAATTTTTTTTATTTTGGGAACCGAAAGAACCGAAAAAAGAACCGGTTCTCCCGGTTCTTATGACCACAAGAACCGAAAGAACCGGTTCTTTAAAACAGGACCGGTTCTGCATTCCCTAGTAGGTAGGCTACTTTTAATCCTGGGAAAATGTACAGTTCCCGAGGGAAACGGGGGCGAAGCTGCTGGCGGAAGCTAGTTTGCAATATATCAATGTACCTATATGTATTTATTTAAATTTACTAAGAAGAGCGGTACCTATATGTACATACGTACCTACTTACCTATAGTTACAAAACTATAATACCTACATTTATTTGTTGTCTTTAACATAAACATTGAATGGTAGGTAGATACTTTTACTATTTGATATTCCTCGCATTTCGGCGGCAACGAAATCACTATTTGTTAAATAATGCGCAACCATTATTCCATCTATTTTAGGTAGATTATATTATCCGATTGCCCTTTTTCGTCCATATTATTAATTGAATAATATTTACTATTAAGTCTATTAACGAAAACACAACAAAATACTGCACAAGCCAAGCGCAAGCTTGGCTTGTACTAAGCTGGGCTCGGCCCGCGCGGCGGGTTGTGATGTGACGTCACAAGCGGTCACGTGACTGTTAGCGGGACTCGATATTTTTCGAAACTTTGAATGCCTATAGAATCAAAACTACTAGGTATTTTTAACTACAACAAAAACTAGTGTATTTGTATACATACAGGCATTACTGTGACAAAATTTCAAGCGATTTGGCATACCTAGTAACATTCTCCATTGTATAACTACTTGATTGTCATATGGAGATCAACTTCGCTGTACTCATCTGCACTGTGGTAACCCACATGCGTAGACGCAGCCTTTGTTGCGATCAGTCGGTGAAGGCCGCAGTTTTTATTGCTGATGGGTTAATTTGTATGTCTGTGTATTGTATTACTTGGCAGCGGTTTGCCTATATGTGGTTTTCATTAAATCTTTTGATGAAGTTTTAAGACACGGTACTGGGAAGAGAGAGAACATTTTTTTCAAAGTCAAAGTCAAAGTATTTATTTTGCAATTTGATTTACCAAGAAATTCTTTTGCACGTCATAAACTTTTTATTTTGCTAGTCCTTTATTTTGACGTAATGACGTCGTAACGTTTTGGTGTAATGGTTAAGAAGTATACCAGAGATAGCCAGTTCGATGAACATGTCTGTTTGTATCCGCCATTGATGTTTTTGTATTTACAAAAAAACTTGTGTATAAGGTTAAAACGTAGCCTGGCATGTTACAAGCATTGCTTAAGGCTAAGTTCAGATGGTCGCGCGTTGACGCGCGTGTACGCACGACAAGGAGTTCACATGACAAGCGTAAGCTCACGGGCAGTCGGGCGCAAGTCGGGCGCGATCATTCATCGAGAATGGAAGTGGACGAGGCAATTTGTTTGTGGATTTTGTATCGGAGGCTCAAAAAACGACGAAGACAAAGAAGATACTGGGTACATCCGATTTTAAGAGATAGAACTACTTTAAGCTTATATTTTACTCTTTATCCAAAACTCAGAAGACATGATGAAAAGGTTTTTAATTACTTCAGGATGTCGATAGCGACATTTGACAATTTAAGTCCCAAATAGCTGGTCTTTTTTCTATTTCATCAATGAATAAATCGACATCGAAATCCTCCTCCATTTTTTGCTGCTCCGTACGTCTGCACGCTAGAAGTCGCGCGAGTCAACTGAACACGTTGATACATAAACAAAGGAACTCAATACGCGCGCAAACGCGCGTACACGCGCGCTTCAAGATACCGGCGATGGTGCAGCGACGATCGCGCGTAGCTGCGCGTAGACGCGCGTTCATGTGAACAGTCTGATATATTTACTTAGGAATTCTTTACGCGCGTAAGGATGTACGCGCGTCAACGCGCGACCATCTGAACTTAGCCTAAGGGCTGACGGCTGTGTGAATAATATCCAAGGATATTAATTTATCTAAAAATTGGACTAGTATCAAATCACATCATTAACGTTAATTATTCTAAAGTATTGTAAGATATACAGAAGATCATTTTCATTTTACGCATTTACAACCACAGCACATAAATAAAAATAAAAAATAAAACACGTTTGAACTTGGTAGTTAATATATAAATGAAGACGCCTCGCCTGTAATCTATGACAACATTTTAAAAAACTCTTTACTCAACTTGTGTTATTGTAGAGTTGGATACCCTTAAACTTACAGACGACATCGCACCGGTGATAAAACACGGAAGCATATGACGCAACGCAAACAAACACTATCAGACAGGCGTGAGCGATATGCGTTCAATGATCGTTGCGCGCGCGCAGTGCGTCACGGTAAACGAGAAACAGAGAATACGTATAAACGTAAACTTATGTTTAGCTTTGCTTTTGCGCTCCGTTACCGTTTGGTGAGTGACAGTCTCGGCTCCCTAACCTTGTGGGGATCCAACCACGGCAGCGGCTACGTATCCTGGTACGTGTCCACTACTCGAAAACTCCTTCGTATAAAAAAAATAAGATTGGTTGCCGAGTGGTTTTAAAGACCACTATCCATATCAACAGACCATTGCAATGGTATGTTGATTTTTATATGTGCGTACAAGTACGGTCAACAGCATATCACGGTATACACTTGCAGTTCGATAATAGCGCTTATGCCCCCGACATAAGAGCGGTACAAAGTCCAATGTGTTACGTCTGACGTGCTTTTGACTGTACATACTACAAGCTTGGCGGTGATGGAAAACATCGCGAGGGAACCTGCATATTTGAAATTCCCCTGTTTGGTTACGAATGCCTGTTGCCAATCGCTCCAATGGCAAAACTGGGCTTTCCATCTCCTGGAGTATAGTTTAAGCGTATCTAAACAAAGTGATTTGAGCAAAAAATATTAGAATAACTCATTCATTATTTTATGAGGCGTCATATCCTTGGGAATTTCCAATGATTCTGTAGGATTAAGGTCTGGCGAAGATAGAGCGATTTATCTGTGCAAAAACAACCGACATCGACTGTATAAAGATACATCCCAAAATAATATCTGTGTTTAATTTAACTTCTGTTGAAATTTAATTAACATTTATCGACATCGACTTCTCGAATAGCCGGTGAAGTTTACAAACACTCCACTTTTATAAGTTTTGTTATCGAGTTAAATTCGGACTGGATCCATCTTCGGTTTGGTCCAAAATAGCCGGTTGTTGCTGAAAACTGATTTAAATAATGTTTCTACGAAGTACAGCCGTGGAAATGTAACAGGTGGATAGTTTTTGTTGGAGTTTTAATGCTGAGTCAGTATGATTAAGATCACAACACTCGAAGGGGTAGATCAAAGTAGACCTAATTGGTCTAGTTCCTTTGTCAGTTTGAATGACTGAGGGCAGTTTGGTAGAGTCATGCCACTGACAGTTCTTGCTCGGGTCAAAAAGGGCTGGCTCGACTGGGGAAGTATCACTTAACTGAAGACCGACTTTGAGTAGCGTTGCTTCGTTTGGTGAGTGAGAGTGCCAGAGAACAGAACCACCCCTTAACATTCACTCCTGAACATTAGGGAAAATAACTTAGCAATTTTATTTATTTTATGGTTTAGGCTAACCATGATTTTCTTATTTATACATTGTATTCGTAACAAGACATCAAATAGTTTTTTAAAATTTCAAATAACGACTGACACACTTCTCTTGTTATGAGAAATAAATTGGTTTACGTGTAGTTTAAAATAAAAACTGCAAGATATTTTATTCTGTAGCCGGTTTTCTTCAACTGATCTTGCTAATGTCTTTTTTCTTACTCTCTAAGACGTTATAATAAATAAAACTGTTTCCATGAAATCGGATCGATCGTTTTTTTAGAAATCTGACGAATGCTTTCATTTTGTTCAACTTTAACCATTTATAAATAAAACCCAGGAGGTATTTCTTAAGAATCTGTGGGAAGTCATGTTCGCTTTTTAAATAAGACATTTAAATTAATTCTTAGAATGTTAGGTCATACATACCTTTCTCAATTTATTTGGGGTATCCCAATTCGATGACAGTAACATGTAATGTTACTAGAAAGCGCAATTTCATAAGAATTCGTTTTATATGGAAATGGACAAGACAAATTGCCAGTTCGAAAACTAGTACTGACCCCGGGCTTGAGTCCAAGACATTGTGATCTCGTTACACACCATTTTGAAACTTGCTATCGACCGGATCAAGAATTTCGTAGAAAAACATTGAATTAATTATAATTATTCAAAATCAGCTGGCGAGGCGTCGCCCGTTGGCGGGTCGCTTTCCCGCCGTTTTTAATTTCTTTTTCTAGTGACATGTCGCGGCAGCCATCTTAATTACAGCATATCGTTACAAGCCAGTATCGGGGCCGTAGCCTACATCTGTCTGTTTCAACGGGAAACTTTGACATTAACTTTTTTAAATCTACTGCGCTATTCTACGCTCTATTGTTTTGGGAATACTCTGTACGTTCCGATACACGGGTGTAGACATAACTTTGTTTTCATACACGATTTCTTTTCCCGGATCGCCGGTGAAGGTTGCGCGAATAGTGTTTTTCTGTTGCGGTTTTCATTTTCTTGACCTGGTTTCTTAAATGTCGTAATAATTAATTAGTCCTCGCCAGTTTCGTAATTTAGAACCGCTAGAATGTCATTTTGTTGCGTAAATAGCCTGGTGTCCTAACTTTTATTGGTCCTGGCTAACTCAGCTCATTCACGCTAAACTAGATAAGGTGGGAATAAAAATAGGTGCACGAAAATGTTTGTTTCAATTTTTGTTTCAACATTGTTCAATTCAATGGACCGTTTTATATGTCTCGTTGAAAGAGATCAGTTCGTGCTATTATTGTTAACACTTTTTGAGTTCGCCTATTGCTGTGTTTAAGCCAATTGCAACTGGGGGACCCAATTCGACCGCCCTGATTGCGTTTCACTATATTATGTCAGTTGTGTGGTCTGCACCTTATTTCACGCCTAAACTTCACATCGTTATGTTTTCCTTTTTATATTTTTTAACGTTTGTCATTTCGATACACTGGTTATGATACACTGGATGTTGTACATTACAATTATGTGGAGCTTGAGATTTGGAATAAAGTCTCATTAGCTTTATCATCTCAGGCTTAGTAGATGACGCTCCTTGGCTGCCTAGAATATGTAGTATACCGATAAATTAAGTTTTCTATTCAAACCGAATAATAAGTAAATGCGGTTTGGTGACCCGAGTCCCGAGAGAGTTTTGCTGGATCCGAGAATTGAACCGAGAACCCTCAAATCATAGCCAGCGTCGAGGCATTGAGGCCAGTGTAGTATTATTTTATAATATACTAGCGGTCAAACACATCTCCGGAATCAAAAGTAAACATAGTCACTCGGGAATAGTGTAGCTTTCCTACAGTGAAAGAATTATCCAAATCGGTTCAGTAGTTTCGGAGCCTATTCAATACAAACAATCAAATCTTTCCTCTTTATAATATCAGTAAAGATGTGTCTATTTGTATTCATTTAAAAAGATCAGATTTAGTTCATTATTCTGTAGTCACTAGTTAGAAGGCGAAATTTGAGAATTGAAAATGCCTCAAAAACCCATTTTCTAATTCACAAAATACTATTTCGTCCACAAAACATCTGGAATTGGCAAGGAATCTTACAAGGAAAAACATTTTATTTCCCGCTGTGGTTTGAGGACAATCCTAGATTGAGATGTCAACGACCATTGAAACGTAAACGTATCTATTATTTTAAGTGGAGTTTTCCGCAGAAATGGTCTATTAGTAAAAAACTGGTGGTTTCGAAGAACCGGCGCCATTGGCAGGGACCCAATGGCGATGACTCCGCGATGATTTAATCATGTCGTCAGAACGAAGATGATATTTCTGTCATCAGTGATACAAGAGTTTCAAGTTGTAGTGGTTTGATGCAATGGTTTTTGCCGTTAGTCATTTCGTAATTTAGATATCGTCTATCAAAACAAAGTCGCGACTAAATGTCTGGCTTATTTAATGCATTCAAGAGAATAGAATTTGTAAACTACTCTTCTGCTAAATTAAAGTCTATATTTTAACTACATCGGTAGTAAAAGAAAAGTAAATTATGTTAACATGGGAGCTAGTACACTTAAAATTAAAGGCTCTAAGATAAGAGTGACTTAAAAAGGAGATTGAGCGATGCTTCCTAATTATCTCAATGAAATAGGCCACAGTGGCCGTTTACAATAAGATGGTTGACTTGCGTGACTGTATGCCAATTTAAAAATCATAAAAAATATTTAATAATAAAACTTCGAGTTCGGGTTCGAGTGCTTTCCTATTAACTGTCTCTCGGAATATCGTAGAGGCTGCTTTACTTGTCAAAGCAGCGAAAGTCCAACAATTAAAGTTTTAAAAAACCCAATCAGGACTCCGATATTTTAGTCTATTTTTACTCGCATCAAGACTTAAAAGAGTAAACAAGAGGGAGTCCTGTGTCTTATTGAGGGTTGTCTACAAGCGTCGCTTTACCTAATTACGTTAATGATCGTACCGCGAAGAGGCCGTTTCTCCGAAGCGTCTTTCAATACAATGTTTACAGGCTAATTAGCCAAGCGGAAACCTGCCAACGATTCACAAAACTGTGACGTACGGGTTATTGGCTAATGTTGGCGCCAATGTTTGAGAATGATGCCTAGCCCTAGTGTTATTTTTTTAAAATGATTAAAAGTAGTACATAGTAGAAAGGATTTTGTTTTTAAAAGTGAATACTTTATTTCCTTTTATAACTGGCCAATATTATTTGAACGGAGGCAGGGGCAGATAGAGCCGTATTCTTTTTAAACACATTTGAAAGGCATGTTTCGAATTGTAATTCGACGAGATGATTTTCGAAATGAAATAGTGAACCCGTTTCGGACACTAGCCGTTCGTCGACAGACGTTTTGTGGTATTATCAAAAGAACGTTATTTCATTGAGTACTAATTTACTCACCTTAATCCATTTTAAACACTAATAACAAGTCTTGAGAGATCTTAGAGTGACTGTAGATCTTATGGATAAAGAGGTATCAGTCATACTCACGTGCAAACCTTATTGCTCCCAAACACATTCAATCAAAACAGAATTAAGATTGCAACGTGTTCCGTTCGTTCATTGCGAATCACAACCCAAACAAACCCTTAAAAGACCTGTGACACTTATTCCATTACGATAAGCTTCAAAATTGCGAATCTCAGAAGTAGAAGTAACTTTGTAGGTAGATCCTGTCAACGTAGGTCACAAATTAGGTGAATGTCACAGCGTACGTCGGGAAAGGGGATTTATGCGACCCGTGACGTCACAGGCAATATCGCGGGAAGCGGCACGTGAAAAGGATCGACGTCTTTCCCACTACAGGCAATTTATTGGTCACTTACGATGCGTTGTTTTGTACCTACCTATACAATTTGTGGTTTTAGGTTAGGTCGGTTGGAGTGTGTGCGAGTGTAGTCTTTTCCAATTTGTATCTGAATAAACTATTGTTCAATTGACTTGATTTGTAATATAATGGCGACGTATTAGTTGAAAAAAATAATAAAACAATATTTATCTGTGATGAAGAAGTATATTGGCGGAGGGCCCACTTGCTCATTTTCCTCCATCTTAAATGATAAGAAAAATTAGGTGCTATTCGTTTGCGCGTTTGTGATTCATGAAGAATAAAATGGTTATATTTAAAAAAAAAAAATGTAGTTGTAGTAGAAAAATGTAGAAGGATGGATATCATCAAATGTTCAGTTGTACCTATATAGGTAAGAGTAATTTGAAATTTCGAGAGCTACAATAGAATCGCTTAATTTAAAAAAAAATTGCTTATCAGCCATCTCAAGTTATATAAAAAAAAATTGATTTCCAGTGTAGGGCAAAGATCCCCACAACACCTTTTTACGCTTTACACACACTGTTACGATTTACGCGAAAAACAAAACACTTCAGACGGTTACGCGATCTTGTAAACAAAAACATCGGAGACATGATGGATCGGCAAGTATCGACCTGTATCTGGTAGCGAAAACAAAGCATGTTTCAAACAGAAAATGTAAACACTAATTTATATGGCGGACTTGAAAGAAGAATCGTTTTTTTTCCCAATGCCATTTCCAAAATAATATTTTTAGTAGATTTGAACCATCGACGTCACCAAGTGACGCTTGAAAATACTCAATCACCATGAAATGGTAGGATTATTTCAGAGTCCGACGGGCTAGCTACCACCCCCAAGGTAAATTCTGTCGCCAGCTCTGTCTGTGTTCCGGGGAAAGGGCACTGAAGCTAGTGGAATTATTGGGTATAAATGATTATAACCTAATAACTGTCGTCTCGGTGTAGCGGGCGCAGGGCGGTGCCATACAGTAACTGCTTATTTACTGTTTGGCACTGAACTGTCTAAGGGCAGACGTGGCGCTTAAATTACCATCAGGTGTACGATCTGCTCGTCTTGTTACACATTGCAATAGATAAAAAAAAAATATTGGGAGATTTGACTTTGACTTTGACCCTAAGATAAAAAAGCCGAAAGTGCTTGAAAAAATAAACTTTAAAAAAAAATTAAGTTATCTACATAATGGGAATGAAAATTATGTAGATACGCGTAATTTAATGTTGTCAGTATTAGTTACGGGTTAGTTAATGTGCACTGCGTGCGCACACGCAGTGACGCACGAGCCTTCTTCGTAATCGTAACAATTCGATGGCCTATTGTCTGCAAGTGGTCTGCAACCTATTAAAGTTTATTAAACGTAGTATACTATACGTACTATTTATTGTACAGTCAAAAGCACGTCAGACTATACACTTTGGACTTTTTACCACTCTTATGTCGGAGGCATAAATGCTATTATCGAACTGCAAGTGTTTACCGTGATGTGCTGTTGACCGTATAAGTTACTCGTAAAATAACTATTTATAATATCCGGGGATCCGCGAAGGGAAACTCGGCATGGCTCTAAGCATTGATAGTCCCATAGCTATTAAGAAGATCAGCCTAGTTAGTACTTCTGCCGGGCACAAGCCTCTTTCAAAGTCACCGTAAAAATGATAGCTTACTGGATTCATCACCTTTCAAGAAAACCCCGATACAAGTACCTATGTTTGAAAAATTTGACGAAGCAGAACAGCCAACAAGTAACCTTAGCGTGTTTGCCGCAAGAAATTGTATTCAGAAAATCTTATACCTTTGTATGTTAATGAAATCAGATCCTCACATTCTAGCAACTTCTCAAACACGGTGCCTTATCGATACCCTTTAGTTTGGATGCGGAACAAAAAGCTTCTCACAGAGTCATGAATCATTAGTGACCTTCAAGAGGTCACAACCCCAATTGGTCAGCCTACACCGTTCCATTTGTGGCTTACATTTTTTCTCGATCCATTCTTGTTTTCGGTTCTCAGAAACATTATTTTATGGCCTGCCCGCTGCCTGCATTCGCCAAATAGGTCGTCCATATCTATATTCATAAATATGTACATCTTGTTTGTGTGGTTGTCCTTTATGGCTTCTTAAACTATTGATCTGTTTTTTGACACTTCAGTTGGGAGAGAGGGGATTAGTAAAATTACTAGGTATATGAGACCTAATAACTGATCGTCTCGGTGTAGCAGGCGCAGGGCGGTGCCAGACAGTAACTGCTTAGTTACTGTTTGGCACTGAACTGCTTAAGGGCAGACGTGGCGCTTACCATCAGGTGTACGATCTGCTCGTCTTGTTACACATTGCAATAAAAAAAAAACACCCAGCCTAACTGATACTATGGCTCATCCTATTGAGGGATTAATCAGGAAATATTGCTCAATGTGCCGCCATACTGTAGGCTTTCATGACGTATTTCGTTACTAAAATTTTCCATGGCCCTTAACTAATAATAAAACAACTTCATCAAGATTTGACAAGTCCGTACATTTTGAGTAATTACATTATAGATAGGTGTTCAATAACGTTTACAATAACCAAAGCTCTACGCCATTCCAGATATTATTTGTTTACAATAAAATGTTTTTCTCTCATGAGCACTTCGGCGTACGACAAGAACAGGAATCGAACTCTGGTTTACGTTAAAAAGATTTATTACTGATCTTTCAATGTTAATACGGTACTTCAACCTGTGCAATGGACTAAATCTGTCTATATCTATATGTATTATGAAGAAGAAAGATTTGAATGTTTGTTTTTTTTTTGTATTGAATAGGCTCCGAAACTACTAAACCGATTGCGAAAATTCTTTCACTGTTGGAAAGCTACATTATTCCTGAGTGACATAGGGTACTCTTCATCCTGAAAATGTGGGGGGAAGGGGGGATAATTGACCAAAAAAAATTACGCGCGGGTGAAACCGCGGAGGCGGCCGTTATATTACACAATATTTATTTAAAACTAGTTGACCCGTTAACATCACTTACTTTACTATTTTCCTCGCAATTTTTCCGTATTTTCTCATCGCGTAAACCTTCCCTGGGCTTCCACGAATATTTCAAGACTAAAATTAGTCAAATCGGTTAAGCCGTTCATTTTTATTTATATAGATTATATGATTTAAAATTAAGTATTTCGAATACAAGCAATGCTCTGTATTCGATTCAGTATTAAGACGTTATTATAAATATTATTTTACGATGCGACCGTGAACCAATTTCATTTCTTACTGTTTCTATTGACTTCGTCAAAGTTTCACACGTCTCGTAAATTTAGGGCCTATTTAATGTCCCACTTCAAGGTAAAGAGTTCCATTATTAAAATCAAGCAATAATGCTAACATAATAATATATACTAACATAGAAAATAAGTTACGTAAAATCAGACTACGCCTCCCTTCTACATAGAATCCGAGGGAGTTTGCTGGGTAGTGGGACAAACGTTTTATAAGGTATCTGTTAATTTTGAGAGATATCTTCCTTCATAATTTTCTTTCATATTTTCCTGAACAGTCTATTCAAGTACAAGGAAATTTTCTTACGACTTCCAGCACATCATTTGTATTGTCTAGTTAGTAAACTATAAATATAATTTACGAGGTCTTAAAGTTGAGAATTTGCGTAATAGTTAATTTCGTGGTGGTCGTCTCGACGAAACTTAGGATTATTGGGTTTGTGTTAAAGGTTAAGGTTCCAAATGGCTACAACAACTTCAGTTGAATCGCTTTTGGATTTGAGAATGTCTTATAGCAACTGTAGCAAAATGGTTCGTATATTCTTAAACATTTGTTTCATGACTAACCAAATGGTCATGAAGTTATTGTTTATCCTGGATGACTGTGTTTCGATTCCACATCTCGTGACGCATAGGGCAGAGTCAGTCAGTCAGTCGATTCCCTTGGATTTTCACAAATTGTCAAGTGTACCATTACTCCTGTTGCTTTTTATTTTATTTTTCTTACTTAATTACTTTGCTGGCTCAGCTTTATTATTCTTACTTTCAAAGGGAAATATTAATGAAATATGTTCATCATTTTGAAGCAGAGTTTATGTCATTGCAGCAATTTGAAAATATATTTTAAAAGCAGACTTTTAACTAAGTCTACATTATTTGTTGAATTACTACATAATAAAAACATTGTAAAAATAAACGTTTTTCTTTTCGAATCTAACTACATATTAAGAATAATGCAGGTACAACAATTTGCCACATGGTCTCTTTTTTCCATAAAAAATGCTACCTGCAACAAGGTGATTCCGCCTATGTCAAGTGTTTAAAGACACGTGGATGATCGGATCCTTTCTCTGATCTGTATGTTTTGTTAGACCTATCAGATCATCATCTCTATCATGTAACTAATCACATCTCCTCTCTCTTCCAGGTGATAGACTTCGGCAGCTCGTGCTACGAGCACCAGAGGGTGTATACGTACATCCAGTCGCGGTTCTACCGCGCGCCCGAGGTGATGATGGGCGCACGGTACGGCATGCCCATCGACATGTGGTCTCTGGGGTGCATACTGGCGGAATTGCTCACAGGTATGTTAAATTTGCTCTGACACATCACTAGACTAGATAGAAAGAGAGAGAGAGAGAGAGACCTAATAACTGTCGTCTCGGTGTAGCAGGCGCAGGGCGGTGCCAGACAGTAACTGCTTAGTTAATGTTTGGCACTGAACTGTCTAAGGGCAGACCATCAGGTGTACGATCTGCTCGTCTTGTTATACATTACATTTGAAAAAAACTACCTAGGTAGACCTTACTCTGTTGGGTGTTACATGGGTGTGTGTGTGGCGCTATGGCCTGCCTGGTGGTAAGCGGTTATCGCCGCGTTGCAGGCCTCTGTAAATTAAAGGCACTTTGATATTTCAATAGTTATAAAGGGCTGTGGTCGTCTAGTGTGGTACGGTTGAGGTACTTCCCCAGACCCAGTTATACCCGGAAGTATTGCACGAAGGCACAAGACAGATATATAAGTTCTTCTGTTTGGGGGACCTAGTTATAGTTTAAAGTCTGCAGTTTGGAAGGTGTTCCACTATGCCTCGGGAAACAGGTGAACCCGTTGGTTTTGCTCCTGAACCGTCTTCGGTCGTGCCAGATTGTTTTTCCATCGAATAAAAAGACTAAGAAAATAAGGAGTACATTAGTTGGTGGGTGGCAAGTCGCACTTGAATAAAGAATAAGTGGTAGATCTTAGAAGTAAACTTATGTCGTATAGTATGGTACAAGAGGAATCGCAGACGTGAGTATTCGATATCAATTTCAATTGGTTACCTAATGTACCTAGTAAACAGTGTTTAGGATCAACATCCTATATATAATATTAGCGAAGAAGAAGCGAATATATTTTTTAAGTTTTTCTGTTAATCCATTAGTTTCCTAACATTTTAATCTTTTAGCTTAGCATTAGTCCTCGTTTCGGTTGTGTCAAATTAACACTCCGTCTAGACTATAAGAGTAAAGAAATACGGAGTGCACATGTGCTTGCGCACTCACTTTTTAAATCTTGCATAGTTGGTGCATAGATTCATAAATACGACTAAAATTCTTCAAGGATCCATTAAATACAAAGTAGTTAACGAAACAGATGACGTCCCTTTGAGTCTCCAACCACCTGTTCCAGGGTTTCCCCTACTCCCCGGCGAGGACGAGGCGGACCAGATGGCCTGCATCATCGAGCTGCTCGGCATGCCGCCACAGAAGCTGATAGAACAGGGCAAGCGGTCCAAGAACTTCATCAGTAGCAAGGGTCTGCCGCGGTACTGCACCGCCACTACTCTTGCTGATGGGACCACTGTTCTTAGTGGAGGTATGTATCGTGTACTATGCGTTTAAGCACCATAACCGTAGACGTAGTTTGCGGGATACGGGACCAAATATGATCGTGCCTCTATCTATTAAACTCCTCCGGTTTCTCTAAAAATACTTTTGAGCATCATAACCAATTGGCTAGCGAGATGTAGCGTGTGTGGGATTCGGGACCAAATATGATCTCTACCTACAAACTCCTACAGTATCTCTTTCTTACCCGAGAGGCACGAGCCGGTTTAGAAGAGTTTTTATCCCTAGACGCTTTAGAAGAAGACGGAGAAGTTTTCGCTTTTAGATCATGATGACCTAGATTAAAAGTACTTTACGTGGTTTAGTGGACAGAAATAGCCAATATTTCTTTAAAAAAATATATCCCTTGATTGAATTTTAAGCACCTTCACCTGCCGTCGGGAGCGAAGGGTGATGTGTAAAACTCCCCTCGCTTTAAAAAAGGAAACCCTGCTAAAGGGGCGTGGAGTCAAAATACTCTCTTTTAAAAAGTTTGTAAGACTTCAAATTTGGAAATTCCTCTTTTAAAGTTAATTTGTACTTTTATTTTGGTTACTTTCTCTTACCCAAATATTTACTGGTGCTTTCATTGCAAAATAGGATCAATAAATTGTCATACAAATAGTTATTGAGGAAAATCTTACATTCGAATGTAATAAAAACAAATCGTTTGTCCTATAAATGATTTGTTTTTATTACATTCAAATGTAGTTTCGTTCAAATGTAGTTTGTGAAGGTTTCGTTAACTGATTAATGTGTTTACAAGTTAACCAACAGTCAATGAGGAAGAGACCTGTAGTTGATGTTTCGATAAAAAAAACATGCCAAGGGCGGACAACTGAAAAACTAAATGAATGGATTGCAAGCAAAAAGTATTTCGGATAAGGAAAACGATAGACCGAATTGCGATGCTACTTAATATATATTAGAACCCTTCGAAGAAAACTTTGTTTTTACGATTACCTGTAAATTCCTGTAAAGTAAATATTTAATAATGTTTTTACACATGGGTTAATTTGTTTTATTTTTTTGTGCCTGGCTGTTTTCACCGCTAGGAACTGAACATCATCTATAAAAGTAGCCTAAGGTTTTTGTTTGTTAGTAAGACTATGTTTGTTCTAAAATCAAAGCGTAACAGACAGACAGAGTTTTTTCGCATTTAAGTTATTATTCGTTAGGACTTAATTTCTTACCAAATACTCTGAAGCCACCCACATTGTACTTTATTTATTATAGTGTAACAATATTATTGTAAACTTAAATTGTAAAACTATGGTGAGAATAAACGTTTATTTATAATTTGGTACTAAAAATGCACTCAAGTCCGCATTGTATAGCTGACATACTCGCAATAATAAAAGTTTTTGGCAACGCACTTTCACAATAAAGTGATATATCGACTAATCGTTTACGCTTCCGTCGTCACCTATCCCGAATCATCTCTATAAATAACTTTAACAGTCAAAATATTTACTAAAACATGAGTAGTGGACGCCTACTGTTGTCGTCACGTTGCATTCTGCAATGAAAGTGTACTGACTCAGGCATTCCTGTGGAGTTGTCGAATTGACTATAAATTGCGAGTTTTCGTCAGACGTGAAAAGTGTCTCTTGTTGAGTCATCTCTTGCCGACGTAGTCTACCTACGTAGACAAAGGATTGGTTGTGTAAGGGTCAATCGATTAAGAAAACTGGTTATAGTATCAGATTCAAATGCTATTAGGATAATACCTTTTGGAATTGAGCGACAAATGATGTCAACTGCGCCTGTCCGTAACGTAAGCAACGCATTATTTTGTCAGTGTGTTTGTCAGTCATCACTGTCGCGTAACGCAGCTCCAAAAGGTATTATCCTAATACCATCTGAACCAATCATGACAAAATTTTAAAATTTTATCTAGAAATATTGTGCTAACCGAATTTTTCAGCACCGACTAACATGCGTGAGGTGGACGGTTAAATTGATTTTTTGTGAGTGTTTAGCACTAACTCATAGGTGACAGAAAACATCGTGAGGAATAATGGACAATGGCTTTGTGCCATAACCCAATTGCTCTGGTACCCCTATTATTATTACTATTATTATTGGTGGGTTACGTACGGATGTCTGATGCTTGAATGAATTGAATTTGCAAATCATAAGTTCACCATTGGAGCAGCAATCCTCCTTTGAAGTTCGAGCCTTTGTTTTCAATTACAATCATTTTGGTTTTTCCTTACTTTCAAGAAAAATAAATATGCATTGGTACATTTGTACCAAACTTATATGGAAATACTTACGTAGAAACCAGACAACATCAAGTCTCTATAGTATTTCCAATATCAAAGGCTCGATTGACAAAAAATGATCCAATACAGTTCCAATATAAAATAAATTAGGTATGCTACGCTCTGTATCGATGGGACCTAAACCGTCTGATGCTCTTGGCAGTTCGCCAAGGGTGCGCAATGTTTTGATAATCTACTAGTTTGTCATACGTGTTGTTACTGATAAGCTACATTGGTGTAAATTGAGTTTAATTAAATAACCTTTATGTTTATTATCTTTGGCCGGCGTTAATGTTAGTTTAAATCTCTTGTTAATGTGATTTATATTTAAATTAACTTTCGTCCGCGTTGTATAGTCCATACGACGTTATCCTGCTGGAATGTAATATTTTTACTGGATAAAAAGCCTATGTTACTTTTCAGGTGCAAGCTTATCTCCACAATAAAAATAACGTTAATCTGTTGCTTTGTTAAAGAAGGACAAACAAAAACTCTGCTATTTCCATTCAATTTTCTCATGAAAACTGAGCTTTCTTAGGAAAAAAGTAGCCCAAGTCTTGTTCTTCTTTTTAATTACAACATTGTTTGTCAGTTTCATTATTTTGGCTATTCTCAAATAAATAAAATGAAAAAGTCCTTGCACTAGGTTTATTCTGTGTGTGCCAATTTTTTTCATAATCGGTAGTAACAGACAGACAGATGGCATCACTTTCGCATTTATGAGATCTATGTCCAGTATCTAAGTGTCTTTATGTTTTTTGGAGATTCCTTTGAGGCCTATGTCCAGCCAACGTCCTCATTTCGCTGATGATGTAGATAACGATGATGTATTTTTTAATGTTTCTCACATCGCATTATTTATGTTTCAGGCATGTCGCGGAGAGGGAAGCCCCGCGGCCCGCCAGGCTCTAAGAGCTTCGTCACGGCGCTCAAGGGCTGCCAGGATAAGTTCTTCATTGATTTCATTAGACGGTAAGTGCTGTTTCATTTATCTGGAAATTTAATTCCCGACAAAGTTTGATTTAACACCATAACTTTATTTATGTTGTCCCATCTTGGAAAAAAAAACGTATGACGAAATTGTGTTTGGTGTGGCCACTAATCGTAGGTTCGATCCTTAGCAAGTAAGTGGCCACTGCAGTCTATTTTATTGAAGGACACTTAGTCAGGAAGCGTCACGGTGCTACCAGCTAGACAGAGTTGTTATAGAGACAGATTTCACCTGTGGGTACCCCCAAAGCACCACGGCCGGCCAGTCGGACTCTGAAAAAGTCCTACCACCAACAAAACCTAACCCTTAGCTTTGGACTCCGCTTAACCAGTACTCCCCCTGATTCCAGATGCCTCGAATGGGACCCAGAGAAGCGGCTGACGCCGGCGGCGGCGCTGCGCCACGCGTGGCTGCGCCGGCGCCTGCCGCGTCCGCCGCACGACGACGAGCCCGCGCACCACGCGAACCACGTTAGTATAGCGCACCAAGTCAAACGGGTCGCCCACGCTAAGTGCACAGACAAATAGGTTTGTTGGTACTGCTTTGTTGATCTTTTTTTTAAGGATGGAAGATTGTGGTGGTTGCGATTGGGTTGATTTAATAGAAATTAAAAAAAAGTGTCTGTTTATTATAATTTTTTTATTAGAAAGTATGATTAAGACAAAGATAGTTTAAATAAAAATACAACTTTTAATTTACTAATAAAACATCTGGAATAATAATAAACATTAAAAAAATGATATCGCCTTGGCAAAGTTTTACTCTCAAACTGCTTCTCCGATTTTTCATAGAAAAAAACCACCGTGAACAACAAGACTTTCGATTGTAAATGACTGCACTTAAATCGACTAATTCATTTAGGAGATATTGTTCCACAAACAGGCAAGATTAGACATTATAACTCACTTTTTTATCGGAGAGAAATAATAAAAAAATGCTTTAAACTTATTTAATAGTTTGTACCTTACTTGTGTGGTCAATAAAGTTTTTATAAATAAATAAATAAATAGTTCAACATTTTTGTAAAAATTTTAATATCTTGATAAACTACTTTCATTTATTCAAAAACCCAATCGCAACAATAAACTTTTAACTTGTAATAATAACTATTAATATCTTTAATTAAAAATATGTTAGATATTAATAAGATAAATAATTATGATGATGATATCAATAACACCACAATCGACCTTACTATATGCTTTAAGTTGCATTTATTATTTATTTAATTTATTTAGGCATTCGAAAGGGACAAAAAAAACCTTTTGTTTCTTTTATGTTTATTTATCTTTCTGTTCTTTCTTTTCTGTGAATTACTTATGCTCTGTAAATTGTTTGAAAATGCTGCATTTATGCTTCGCTCCTATTTCTTGGCTTACGTTTTTCTTTGTGACTAAACATTAGTAAAAGGAGCTTGATGCATGATTGTTTTATATTTAAAAATGTTTGTTACAACTTATTGATAAACCCATACCGAGTTGAGAAAAAAAAGAAGACATCTGATTTATTTTTACCGGAGGAGGAATATTTTAATCACCATACTAAATTACACACCCACTGGCTATCGAGATTTGCATTTAAGAACCTAGTATATTCTTTAAATAATTTTAAATTCCACCCAACACAAATGGCGATAGAAAAGTCAGTTCTTCTCGATAGAAACATTCCGAATCCTGTGGTATAGTCATTCTGTAGAATTAATAATATCTGACGATTTTATGCCTACATGAATGACGAATATTTATTTTGACTCAAATTCGATTCAAATTACGTTTCACACAACAATTTCTATTTCTTGCGATTTCTGTTCACTTCTAAAATCTAAAAATTAAATATGGTATGGGTTTGTCATCATGAATTTTATATCCTTTTCTTTCGTAAGCATGAGTAAATGTGCGTATATGATGGAGAAAGAATAGAATTTATTAGCATGCATACATAGTTCGTGTGTTTCTAATGAATGCAACTTTTTAGAACTTATTCAATTGTATAATTTTTGTTTAGTAATAATTTAAATGCTATTTGGATAATTGAGCGAAAAATGACGTCAAACTGCGCTTGTCCGTAACGCTAGTAACCAATAGCAACGCATTTTTTATCTGTGATTAAGTTTATGTCTGTGTGTATGTACGTCATCACTGTCGCGTCACGCAA
Organism: Mecyna flavalis; assembly: GCA_949319885.1. Classification (NCBI taxonomy): domain Eukaryota; kingdom Metazoa; phylum Arthropoda; class Insecta; order Lepidoptera; family Crambidae; genus Mecyna; species Mecyna flavalis. The sequence goes on along the minus strand of OX439419.1, from coordinate 5,651,063 downwards.
CTCCAACAGGTCGTATCCTAATAGCATTTGAACCAGATAGTAGTATCGATGTTCTCTCTATAAGTAGAGTAGATTCAGATTACCTATTTTCTTTTACCTGTTTGAATGTTTATTTGCTGTACAATGTTTCATAGATGTTGTAGTTTTAGAATTTTCCTTTTTTTACTTGAAGAAAGGTACGTTTTGTAACATTTCGATTAGTATAATATGTTTTTGCACTTGCATAGATAATAAAATGTGTCTTAGATATATTTCTTGCAACTGATTTTGATACGTAATTGATTATTTTTAGGTTAGATATCAATGATGTCTTCTACCTTCAAATCGACAAAAACAGACTTTTGTCTGATAGTTTATAAGGAACTTATCAGGCAGTGGCGAAACTGGTCAAATCACTGGCTGAAAAAATATGATATTTGGGATATTAAAAACGGAAATTGACTATTCCATGCATTTGATTTCTTATGTATTTTATGTAAACATAAAATTACATTTAAAAATACATTGCGGGTGTCGAAAACCAAAAAATATATACTAGGAAGTAGGAACGACGCATATTATTAATGGAAACAGTATAAAATGTTGTTGTTTCATCACGTTTGTTGTTTCATCACGTTTGTTGTTTCATCACGTTTGTTGTTTCATCACGTTGTTGTTTCATCACGTTGTTGTTTGTCAGCAGACAAGCGGAGGGGGGTCGGTGGGGGCGTCGAGCGGGGTGTCGACGGGCGCGGCGGGCGGCAGCGGCGGCGCGCGCGGGGGGTCCCTGCGCACCCCTCTCGCTCGCACACCTGTCACTTTCAATGCCTCTCAAGTCGCCAGTGAGTACTTATTTGAATTTTTTTAAATACATAAAGACACCTTGATAAGCAGATCTTCCATCGGTGGCGAATTCTCGCTGCCTGCTAAAATTAATGTAACTTTTAATGTGTTTTTGTTTCTTACATTCAGTTTATATTAGTAATGTAATAGGTGAGTATTTTAAGTTATGTTGTTGACTCGATGTCAATATTGGGAACCTAAGACAGGATTACCCCATAAAATCCACGTATTTTATTTGATATTGCCGATTTTGTATCACATTAAAAACTTTAAAATGTTTATGTGATACAGAAAGCTGAAAGTAGGCGGAGTATTAAGCCATGTGATTCGGATACGAGTTGTCGTAGGTCCTAAATTTGATCTTCATTTTTTTAACCGTCATGCTCCACCTTAACCGAGTAGTTCAGGAGGCGGAGGCGTTTTTATTACTCTATGTTCAGGAGAGACGGATGAAATACATTAAAAGCGAAGCTACTTTCAAGAACTTACGCAACTTGTTTTTAATATTGTTGCGTGTTATTTTATGGCCGTTATTGACGTGGTACGTTCTTCCAGAAGCGAAGCTGCAAGCGGCGTTGTCGGAAGAAAGCGGGTCAGGCGGGGCGAGTGCGGGTTCGGGCGCGGCGGCCGGCTGCGCGCGCGGCAACTACTGGCCGGGCGCCAAGCTGCCGCACCTGCCCGCGCCCTCCTAGCGCCCGCCGTCCGCGCGACGCCTCGCTAAGGTAGCAAGCCCACCATTCATTCGTTCATTCACTCTTTCATCAGTCACTCATTCATTCATACATTTATTCATTCAAAAATTCCTGCACTAGTTCCTTTACACATTGACCCAATCATTCTTCCAGTCATTCATTCATTCAATTACACATTCGCTCACTCATTCACATACACTTTCGCTTCCTCATTTACTTTAACATACTTCTTAATTCATTTACAAATTCCCTCACTTATTATAACAGTCATTCACTAACTTACTCATTCGTTCACTCATTCACTATCAATTGATATTTGCCGGGATATAATTTTGCGCAATACGCATAACATACATTCACCAAAACCCAAAAAATGAAGTGAAAGTACTTATGAGTGTCGGCAGCGTCTACAATGTACGCTTTCTTTTGGGGCAATAATTAAAAAAACTCTAGCCATTTTGTCCGATAATCACCAGCCTGTCACAGTTCACTGCTGGACATAGGCCTCTCCAAATGTTTGCAACTTTGCTTGTAGTCTAAGATCCGAACATACATCGACCTTCACCGGGTTGATAATATGTAGAATGAAACATATTTTATTATGGGTTTAATAAAAAAATCCTGGACAGACTATTTTTAATTATTTTTAAAAAAATGATTTTTAACAAAATATTGCAATATCAAAATAATAACAAAATTTTGTCCTGCCTTAACGTAGGAAACCCAACGGCTGCACATTCTATACGTTTTATAAAATATGTTTCATTATATTATCAACCTGGTGAAGGTCGACTTAGGTTCGGATCTTCTACTATCGATCCTTGGCTACTCGCATCCCTCTCACTATAATGGGAGTGAATTTTTTGTCGAGATATGTATTATTTAGTGACGGAATCCAAGCATTTTATATAATAACTAGCGGGCGCCCGCGGTTTCACCCGCGTGGTTCCCGTTCCCGTGGGAATTGATCAAAATCCTTTCTTAGCGGATGCCTACGTCATAACATCTACCTGCATTCCAAATTTCAGCCCGATCCGTCCAGTGGTTTGAGCTGTGCGTTGATAGATATCTATGTCAGTCAGTCAGTCAGTCACCTTTGAGTTTTATATATTATAAAGATGATGTTTTGTTCCAGGTGTCGTCCCTAGAAGCGCCGCGGCGCGCAGGCGCGGGTGTGGGCGCGGCGCGGCTGGAGCCGGAGCGGCGCAGCCTCGACCTGGAGCGCGAGCTGCGCCACCCGCACGCGCACTCCGACGCCTCGCTCGACGACCGCGACCACCTCGTCTGACGCACACAGCCCGACTGAACAAGTGAACCTAGTGTAGCTGAGCGTTTTGTTGTCACAACTGCCTTGTTAACACGTTCCCTGTGCATTCCCCACCGATGGGGCATTTTGAGTTACGCCCCATCGGTGGGGCATGAGTACCACGCAAGTTTAAAGGCTTAGCTTTATATACGCGTGAGTTTATTCACTTCTTTTACCATACATGTTTAAGCAATAAAGTAAAAAAATACGTAAAAACCGGATCACTTTTTTTATACTATTTTAATAAAACGCAACGTAACTTAACACACACTACACAGTTAACGTGTGAGGTAACAAAGCTTTTTGACAACAACAACCGGTTACTTATGTACTATTTTGAATTATTATGCACTGACAATTTACAAACAATAACTTCACAAAATAGCATCAACCAAATATAGACCCTCTTTCGTTCTATTTCATGTAGTTTTAGTGTCTCAAATATTACAACCACGTGATTTAATTACTACAATCGACATATTTTCTAGCAGCAAATAATTTATTCAATCAAACTTATTTTTTGACAATTTATATTCACGATATTCATCGTTTTTGTAACAGATAATGTATAACAATAACAGATAAAATAGACTTTTTATTATAAGACAGTTTTACAAAAATAAAAATGTTAATAAAATGTGTAAAATTGTCAGTGTTATTAATTTAAGATATTACATTTCGCTTTTGGGCGTACTTCGTGGCGTTTGCCCCTCGTCTTTGGCTCCAGAGTGTCTTCAGCCCGCTAAAGAGTGACTAGCGTGCCCCCCGCCGTTGCACAAGTTCAATGACCTGAGATGATTGAAGAAATACGTTTTACCGCGATCTCACTGGCTTCGACGACGATTTGTGCTTTACAAATTAGTTTCTAAATTAAACAATCGCATTCGAAGGAAACAAGTTTTTTCAACCACCTCAGAACTTTTCGAACGAACGTGTTTGAATTTGGAACCGCCGCCGCCATTTTGTAAATCCGCGCTTTTCTGTGGACGTACTGTCGGAAAGATAAATGTTTGGAAAATGTTTAAATTACAATTATTAGGTACAAGTTGTATTAATAGATTTAGCATTCTTGTCGGTATTTATTAAACAGCGTTGTAGCAAACTTTAAAGATTTCAAATTCAAAGTAATCCTTTCTCCCGTGGTTGCTCCGTCCGCCAAATGGCTAGCTAAAATATTAGTACACATTAGAAGCGTAATTCCAATGATTTCTTTTTCCGATAGTACATCTATCCCTTAGACTTCACCATTCTCTCGAATCGGCACGTTTTGACCATATAAACTCCCGTGTCTTTTCGACAGAATAATAGTTCACTTACAACAGTAGTTTATAGTAATTGGAAAGGGCCGAATCTTTCAGAGCTCTTTTTAAAACTGAAGTCTTTATAGTGAGCGTATTTTATGTATGTATTAATAAAGAATTAAGATTAAAAAAGTGGCTATAAGGTTCGTCGTTCCAAAAACTTTAATTCTGCTGTACAGTTAAGTGGACAAGTGAAGTATAACAGCACAACAGTCAATAATGTTCCTAATTAGTTAGCGGCGGCCCCGGCGGGCCCTTCGGTCTAGTGCATAGAGGCAAAAATGATCTCAGTAAATAAAATAAAGACTATGAAATAAGTATAACGGACGTCTAGTGGAATTGTGCGAGTGACTTAAAATATTTTACCGTTTTCTATGTATTATACATGTAACGAAAGAACGTTCGCGTGTGTCGGTGTTAGTGCCTACTGAGTCTGGTTTAGATTTAGGAACCTCGACCACTGTTAAGGGAATCTTTGAACATTTTACCGAAAAACGACATGTTAGATTTCGAGGGATGATTTTTTTTAATAACCGCTCTTTGGATGCGAATTCGTTGGACCTTGCCAGCCAGGCAAGATTTTTACCGAATTAGCACAATGTCAAATCATATTTGCAGAATACGTAATTCGATATCGAAATTCGTTTTCGTGTAAATATAATTTCGGCGAAACGACGACGTCACGCCCGCACCGGATTTACCGATTCGGGCGTCACATTCGAGCGTTATAAAATAATAATAATAAAAAAAACTGAAAAAATTCCCCCTCGAAACAGTAGTGTAAGGGAAACTATTAATGTGTGTACTAAACATAACAATTTTCTACGGAATCAAATTACTTTTTTTTTAACTTTAATTTTACAATTCGATTTTAAGTTTACTATCGTGTTAGTTCGTTGTCAAGTGATATATAGAAGTTGTAACGAAAACGTGACCTTATTACTGGAATTCTTAAAGGATGTAAGGGTAGTTACAAGCAAGGCCTTTCGCTAGTTTTTAAGAGCTATGCTATATTTTATTTTGTGAATAGCATAGTTGTTGTGATGTATATGATTTATACATTATGATTTACTTAGAATTCAAATACCTATATAAATGTATCCCCGGCCATAGGTACGAAATACGTCAAAGTACAGGTTTTGAGCATTTTGTTGTATTGTACTATTTATTTTCTGTTGTAAAACATATCAAGGCATTAGGAATGCTTTCGCTCGGATATCGGATAATATAACGTTTTATCCATCGAAATAACCTTCCATCTCTAACTAGCATTGTGCAATACGAAATTTGATTTTGATCACTTATTTTGTCTTCCTGTTTATATATTGAAATGGCCTACAATGTATTCTTCTAAAAGCATTTTTTTTTATTTTTAGTTAGTAGTGTTTTTCCTTTCTATATGTATGTTATATAGATATTTGTATAACTTAATAGCAAATGAAATGCACATACTGTATTTGTTGTGGCTTAAAATGGAGAACTGGTTAGCCTTATATGGTATTCACGTGGATACAAATCCTTTATACATTGCTATAAATTACCCAATGATTTGATATTTTATACAGGGTGGAATTTTGTAATGCCACCTGAAGGGGAAGTACTCTTAATACTGTAGATAGAAAATTTTACTCAAAGAAAACATTCCTTTATTTTTGAAAAGAAAGAAAACTGCATTCAAAGATTTTTAAAAATCCGCTTGCCGCACCCGGTAATCGAACCGACTAAAATCTGTAAAAGTTGCACCCTGTACTTTTATTGCATTGATCATTAGAGTTAATTACAAGGATGAAATCTCTCCAACAAACTTCATAAATTAAATGAAAGGAAAACAACGAAATCCTAAATTATTGGTTCAATGGGTCAAGTTAAAGCACTTTTTTTATTGCTTTCCTTTCATTTAATTAATGAAGTTTGTTAGAGAGATTTCATCCTTATAATTGACCCTAACGATTGATGCAATAAAAGTACAGGGTACAACTTTTACAGATTTTAGTCGGTTCGATTACCGGGTGCGGCAAGCGGATTTTTAAAAATCTTTGAATGCAGTTTTCTTTCTTTTCAAAAATAAAGGAATGTTTTCTTTGAGTAAAATTTTCTATCTACAGTATTAAGAGTACTTCCCCTTCAGGTGGTATTACAAAAGTGCGGCAAGCGAATTTTCAAAATTCTTTGAATGCAGTTTTTTTTCTTTTGAAAAATAAAGGAATGTTTTCTTTGAGTAAAACTTTCTATCTTCAGTATTAAGAGTACTTCCCCTTCAGGTGGCATTACAAAATTCCACCCTGTATATTTGACATAGATTATACATATACATTGCTTGTCGGTAACCATTTCTTAAAATTTTGAATTTATTGACCAAATTCATTGAAATAAAATAAACTTAAGACTACTTATATCCGTTTTAATTTGTTTTATTTCAATGTCTCTTACTCTTAACGATAACACTTTTGTTGGCGTTTATACTTGTGTATAAATTTATATAATTTTTGTTTTGTAATTCATTTTATTTTGGACATTTTTGTAAATGGTTGTGACATTTTTCATCAATTATTTCGTATGAAATCCACGTGAATATCTTACGGCGGCTATGTAAGTGATTTTATTATTTGACAGTATCTCACTATACTCAAAATAGCATTTTTATTTTGGTAATTGTATTAAGTTGACTGCCTTTGTTTATTAATATGCTCAATAGTTTAATTAACTGTGGAACTATCGGGGGTTTTATTTCTTTTATATTATTATTTGAAATTAAAGTTTCAATTGTGATATAATATCCTCGATAGTACCACAGATTGTCTCGTATACTGACAAATTTTGGTGACATTGATTTTTTGTTTACTTTAAGGTGTTGACTCACATCGGAGTCACAGATTTTTTTGTTAAAAATCGTATTTCGTTATAAGTTCGGTCTAGTCGATAATCAGCCGAGATTAATCGATTAAAAATGCGCAAATTTTTTCAATTTAAATTGTAAGTGTAGATAGAAAAATATTTCCAAATGGGGCCGATTCTTGTTTAAGCTAAGCTCTGAAGGTGTTATAATGACCAACTATGAATAATGTCGAAATAATCTTAAAATCACAATACAGTTGATAGATAATAAGTACTTTTGAGTATATTTTTATTTTTTTCCCCTACAACAGGGTTGTCACATGTTGGCATTCTAGAATCGGCTCCAATGTATGATCGCGGTGATATCTCGATCTCATCTTTGATTCCGATGTGGGTACACACGCCCGAATAGCGGTTTAAGATATTTAGTCAATTATTGTATAGCTTTTTTAATTTTACATTGATAACGAGAGGCTGCGTGAGTCATTTGTTCGGCCTTTGAAGTTTGAATTTGTGATAGTCATTCATTCATTGGTCATTCGACTCACTCCCTCGTAAGCTTGGCATAGATCAGTATTATCGTCGTGTAACTGATAACGCAATGTAACTGCCAAGTAACTTTTATTTTACATTAAGTCTCATTTGCTATACTATAGCAGAAGTTCTAGTTATATTATAGCTTTCTTTGGACCGCTGCATTTCTCTTAAACCTAGTTTTGTGAAATATTGTGTTCTCATTTTGTATGTGGAAGCTGGTGTTTCACGACTTGAAACTCGTAGCGACAATGTGAATACTATACAATTTAAATAAATGAATTATATAAATAAACTGTTTTTGTTTTCTTTTTATTCCTCATAATTCTGGCAGTGTTCTGTGCATGTGCAATTTGGTAGCAGCCAGTACACTTGAAATCAAATGATCAAAAATCAGAAGTACTTACCACACCAGGGGGTCTAGACAAAGTAACATTTAGATAGCGATAGCGAAATTCGCCAACTTTAAATTGTATGGATTTGACAGGTGCCTTAGAAATGTCACGTGGTCAATCGATATTGAAAGTACGGGTTTTGACATTAGCTATCACAAATTGAGCGATAACGAATATCATAAGTGCCGTTTGTGTGCATGCTCAGGTGGCACATATGCAATTCTTCTGTGACGTTATGACGTATGAGTAGGGCTGCCATCACCTCCTGCAGTGTCCCTGGTAGTAGGCTGATGCAAGGCCCGGGGACGCTGCCGATGGCGATGCAGGAGCGCGGGGGGGTTTAGTGGGTATTCTCTCGAGTCCCACATACGGCTCGTCTTCCCCAGGCGAGTTATGGTGCGTGAATGCATTCCCCTCCACATCACCTAAGTTGCCGACGCTGGATAAACAGCAAAAATCTTGGACATTTGGGCAAAATATGTTCCGGACACCTTTAGAAAAAATTTTGCAAAAAAAAAGGTGGTTATAATTTTTTTGAAAGTTTTGTAAATTTGAATGTCCTTTCAAAAACCCTTGCCGGACGCCCCCGCGCATGCTTGTCAAACTAGGACAAAACTACTTACATAGGTAATATGTTATTCCTTCATACTGCTTTGACTCTTATTTCGTCATCAATTACCATTACAAAGCAAATATGAGTATGTACCTTTTACACACCTATACAAAAAAGGGCTAGAATGATTTGCACTTTTAAAGTGACCAAGAATACCAACGCTTATGATGTTTTTGTTTAATCATACAAAAACTCAAATATGTAGAACAAAAAAGTTCGCGAGTATAATCATCTACACTATGTAGGTACATATTATAAAAGCAAAACTCTCTGTTTGTTACGTTTTAATGCCTAAACCATTTTTCACATACTTAAAGCGATTTTGATTTCACATTTTGGTTTGGTTTGGACACAGACTTGTCCTTGAGAAAGAAAATAGGTACATAAATATTATGCTACTTTTAATTCCAAGATAGTGCTTAGTTCACATGGTATAACAGAAACAAAAAACAGCGCGAGCAAAGCCATGAGACCAGCAGCAGCAACTTAACTAGTTCAAATAAATATTAACAAATAATTCTTAATGTACATAAAAAAAAATCAAAGGCGGGTATAGGTATCGGCAAACTTCTTGAATATCGGGTGGGGATTGCGCAGAACACGAATTTTTACACACCTGCGCGCTATTGGTACACCTCTGACCAATAGCGCGCGCGGGCGATCGCGAGATTCGCGCGCGCTATTGGTCACGCGCAAGTGCACATGCGCGAACTTACTTTCCCCCTCTCCGTCGACCGATGTTCAACACAAGTTTGCCGGTACCTGTACACGGTAGCTTAATTTAGCGTTGGGTCTTTGTGAAGAAGATATTATATTGTATTGTATGTGAAAAAGAAATAAATTATTCATAGAATACGACACCCCGACCAATACAATCATATTTTCATGCGCACATAAAGTTAGTAGGCTACCGTGCAAAAATCTCGAGGTTCTGGGTTTAATACCCGGATCGACTTACATTTATGAAGGTATAAGTTTTTTTCCGATTGTTGCCGCAGCCGAAAATGGGCTGAACTGGCCAGTTAGATCCAGAAATAATAGAGTTTGTATTCATCTGCATTAAGTTTTATAATGATAATAAGTTAAGACTGAAAGTATGTTGCCGTTTGCTACCATAAATAAAAAACGACGGGTTGCACTCCGGGAGTGCCGGCAGAAGTGAAAACTTGAATATTTTGGTATTCGCCATGCTAGCTTTCATGCACAAATTCATAGATGGCGCTTGAACAAAAAACACGTGTCCGTCTTACGAATTTTCGATCCTGACGGTCACGTGTCCCCTGACGCGAGTTTAAATTTTTTTACTAATACAAAAAAGTGTAGGTACAACGCCGCTTATTGTTTTCACTTCAAAAAATGGTTTATATTGACACGGTATTTGCTTGGGAAATGATTCAAATGATGTACCTATGTGTATTTATTTAGAAAATTCACTATTTGCGTAAGGCCAGTCGTGGCCTAAGTCTTGGATTAGTAACGTTGTTAGAGGATTGACTGTTCTAGATTATCAAGTTAGATAGGCATGTGGTAAAGCCGTTTGTTTAAATAATGATTGATGTTTAAACAGAAAGAGGTATCTGAACTATTCATAATTTTGCGCAAAATGCGTTTCCTCACGATGTTTTCCGTCACTTCAGTGGTAAAATAAGCACGAAGAAAAATCGATTGGTACGCACCGAGATACGAAACGTCAACCCCATGCATGTGCAGTGTCCAACGAATTTTATGTCGTTTGCAACCACTCGACTACCTCAGCTCCTAAATAAGTAAGGTAAGTATTTTTAACTTGATTCTAGTAAGTAGGTATTATTGGCCTATTTAATATTCAACTGCACTGCAATTATGTATCTACAGTCGACAGCACATCAGTACATCATTATCACTACCCTAATCAGTCATATTACTACAAACAATTTTCAGCTTTATTCACTTCACTTAGAGTCTCTTTCAATTGGGATTTTTTGATACTTTAGGGTAGGTTGATCTGCTACCGCCTGTACTTCCATCATTGAAATGAATCTACCGTCACACTGACACTTGCTTGCCAAATGCTGATTGGGGGTGGTGACAAGCCCGCGAATTCGAAAAATTCGACACAAATTTTTGCCCGACACAGGAATAGAATCTAGGACTCCGAGATCATGGTCCAATACTTAACCACTAGACGCCATTGTTACAACTGTGATTGTTCCCCCTTTTCACTTATGACACGTGATAAAAATGTCACTATGAAATGTAGAAGCACTTAGTCCATATCTTCCCGAGTTTATTTTTGTCCCCTCAGTTCCTCCTTCTATTCCCGGTCAGGAATGGAGCGTGGGCATCCAAGACAATTGACAAAGTGGCTTCAGCGTCACATTACTAATCGCTATTCCCATTATAACTATGTATGAGGATCGACTTGACTGAGCGGTTGAGAATACTATTTGAGACGAATCGAGCCACTACCAGTTGAAATCAAGGCCTTGAAGATCAGAGGTAGATTGGCAGCAGATTGAGCGACTCTTCCTGGCTAAGAGTCGTTTAATGGAATACCTAGTGGGCAGCGTGCCTGTCTGCCAACGTGCTGCCAACTGATCGAGCATAGATGTATTTATTACAATTAACTATCCACTCATACGTCCACGCGCGATTCGCTAGGTTGCCAGGACAGTCCGTAAGCTATATGAAAGAATGATGAATGTGAATTTAATGAGCATTGAAATGGTAGCTCCTTTGTCCAGAAGACAAATCCATACTAGGCTGCTGCTGCCTATCATGCTGTTATGCATTCACGCCTAAACGACAGAACAAGAGTTTTCGGCTACCGCGGCCAATCTTTACGATCAATCAACTATGCCTACATACCCTATTCCCTCATGCTCATAACACGTCTGACACGACTAAAAAGAGATCAGGCACAAGACCAGCTTTACGTACTTTCCAAGGTACAAGCTTCGATCACTAATTAGTGATCGATGGGTACAAGGGTTTTTTACACCGGTAACTTTTCGACTCTGGGCTGTGAGTACGGCGACTGAGTAACATGAGTTTTTCGGACACAAAAAACTCAAACACCAAAGAACTCGGAATTGGACCTGCAAGCCCACTGCCACGTAAGCAGTCAAAAGTTTTTTTTTTCAAACACTATCAAGCAATCTACATAGACGTAGGTAAATTAAAACAATATAATTTTGTAGGTATTTATGAGTAAAGATTTTAGAAGCAATTTTAATCTAGGTACATAGGTACCTATCTTCGTTTTTGTTGGTTTCTAAACATCTATATGAAGAATGTGGAAAAACACAGTTTTATTGCTTTATATGACTTTGATGGAAGGCAATATCTATATTTGATTAGTAATAATTACCCTAAATAACTGGGTAATCTAATATCACGTTTCTAATAAATGCAATATTTTTAAGCTCTTTTATTTTCGTATGTAAAATTAACATTTCGATGGTCTTGTGGTTACTCAGGGTTCAGTGTTTATTTTCCGGGTCGGACAAAATTTTTTTCAAATACAGCTCAGGTGACATAAAATAGAGTTGATTGACATCGGTAAATGTAAATAGGTATCGGTAAAGGTAACCTGACGATGAACGATTTTTTTTTGTTTTGTTTCAATACTACAAGAACAAGTAGGTATGGGATGTTTTTAAAGCAATACAAAAAATATGCATATCATTGCTTCGGTTTAGGTTCAGAATGTTCAATTCCCAAAATGTTAACATGGTGCAAAACGTTCATGTCCCGAAATGTTCATATCCCAAAATGTTCATTTCCCGAAATGTTCATGTCCCAAAATGTTCATATCCCAAAACGTTCATATCCCAAAACGTTCATATCCCAAAACGTTCATATCCCAAAACGTTCAGATCCTAAAATGTTCATATCCTAAAACTAACAATTTTTACGTATTATCTTTATGAATTTAACAAAAGTTGTTAAAATTTCCAGTCACTTTTTCAAATAACTACCTATTTTTTATTTCTCTTTTCAAAAAGGGGGAGTTTCTGACTTTGTGAGGGTTGAAAGGGGTATAGGGCGAGGCTGTCACCTCGCTCCACATCCCTCCCCCTCACTCCCTCCCCAAATTGTAGTATTAACCTAAAAATTGAAAAAAAATATCATATCTCAGAAACTATCGCAATCCGCGGGGGGAGGTGGGGGGTCCCCCTCCCCCCAACCCCCGTCCCTTAAATCGTGGGTATTTATACTACAGTACTTCCCAGTGCCCTTTCCCCGAAACACAGAAGTGCTTGACACACTTCTATTTCACGGGAAAATATCTGGCACTGCGGTGGTACCGACCTAGACGGCCCAGTACAGTAACCTACCACCTGGTAAACTAACTTAACAATGGTTGTTAAATTCATATAGATAATACGAAATAATACCTAGTTGTTTTGGGATATGAACATTTTGGGATATGAACGTTTTGGGAAATGAACTTTTTGGGACATGAACGTTTTGGGATATGAACATTTTGGGATATGAACATTTTGGGACATGAACATTTTGGGAAATGAACATTTTGGGATATGAACATTTCGGGACATGAACGTTTTGCACCATGTTAACATTTTGGGAATTGAACATTTTGAACCTAAACGATTGCTTCAAATGTAACTAAAGGTTAGTTAAATAAAATTATTAGCAGGCAACATAAACCCATGGTAAATTAAAAATAACAATTGACATTATAACAAATATTAAATCGCCACAAGACGTAACTGTAAAGACGGAATTGTTTTAAAATGAAACTTGTCAGGTCACGGGAATAACCCTCGAAAGATTAATATTCTTTATTCTTCCCCCCGGTTCTTAACCATTTCCATACCAGAGGTTATTCACCTGAATACAGTGCGCTCCATAACTCAGACAGTCCTCATGTAAAACAAGCTCGTGCAAATAACATTATTATCTTTTCATAAATATATTTCATTACTTTTTTGTTTGAATAACCATATCCTCTTCGGACAGACGAACAAAAAATATGCATAACTAATTCATGTCTGTACTTGATGGACGGATTCGAACGGACAAGCAATTAGTTAAGTAAGACGTAAATTATGTAACTGCATGCTTAAATTATTTACGAAAATAATAAATATTGGACAACATCACATATTTTGATCTGACCCCAAAGTAAGTACCTAGCTTTAGCACTTGTGTTATGGGTATCAGATACCACGAAGGTACTACCGCAAATAAATAATTCTTAAATACAAACAAACATCCACAGAAAAATTATTAAGGTTCATCACATGAATGCATGTCCTCGTTGGGATTCGAACTTACGACTCTTAGCGAATTGGGCAGAATCACAACCATTTAGTTGTTGCGCCATCGGGCTATCTCGTAAGAAGGATCTAACGACGCGGTGGCAATGCCCAAACTCCCAGTTAGGGAAAGTAAAGAGACTGCACTAAGGTTAGGTCCCAGTTCGGGTAAGTTTTGAATTTATAAAAGCCATATAAAAGTCCTTATTTCCTCTAACAGAACAACTTCATTCATAGGTCAATAGGTCAATCAGGACTTAGCAGTTGGTCAACAAAGATATAAAAAAAAAATTGCAATATTTTCAGGTATTAATTTGCATTCGTTCCGGGTGAAGAAGCATCGCAAAGTATTTATTATCTTCGACCTTCCACCGCTGCGACTGCGCAACACGCAGGTAACGGTGTGACAGTGACAGTACCGTGCCGTCCGCCATACTCGACGTCTGTCATTTCACGCGCCAAATCGGAAAAAGCCCGCGAATCGCGTTTTACTTTCGTGTGTGATCTGTGCGTTTAGTGGTGTTGTGAGAAAATTCTGTGGTGACCAGTGTCTTTTTCTTTGGGTGAGTTAAAATTATTTTTAGTTCATAATAATTATTATAGAGTTTCTTAGTTTACAATGAACTGAACATTGTTTACATTGTAATAATAAAAAAAAAACGATTGCTTCGTTCACTAAAGTTGTGAAACATTTTGTTTCTTTGACTCAAGTAAAATTATCAATTAATTGATTCTAAAATAATTATGTAAAGAAATGTGAAATTAGTTTGACAGTCATGTTAGTCTTCTCAAAGGACCAAAGAATTTGATAAAAATAATTAAATAGGTTACACAGATAGGTAAACTAGTATTTTCCAATAGCATTTAGTTACTATTTACGAAGTAAATTATTAATAACTTAATAAACCAGCGGGTTATAAAAATACTTTTAATACTACTCGTTTGTTTGTCAAGGCTTTTCATACAAAATTATGAACGATTTATTAGGTAAATGTTACATTTTATTAATACGATTTCTTATCATATTATCGATAAAAGGTTGTACCGAAACTAAAACCATTATTTAAGATAAGGTGCTTCTTATTAATCCTTCTAGCCCCGGATTACTAGACACAATAGAAAATCTATTGTTATGCGGCACCCGAGTGCCGGTTCGGCGTTGAGTGGTTAACTACACCAATAAACTTTATAACTTTTTATAGAAATGGTTGATATTTAAATAATAAAGAAAAGTAGAATTCAGGCAGACAAATGTTTTTAGATAAAATGTGGTCCTAGGTGAAACCCACGACCTCTGGCGGATAGGGCAGGGTCCCATGATCCCATCAGTGAACGGCCAAGCCTATACGAACGGACGACCCATAGAATATAAATGTATGTAGGTAACCTACCTACTCTGTGATCCAACTTGCGACCTCTCTGTCTGTCTTGTTAACTATTTTACTACGTTAGTCGATAATTTATTTACTAATAGGCCAATATATTAATTGTCATTCACAACGACCTAGTCATTTACCTATTAGATATTCAAATGAGTTTTTTTGTGTCCCTTCAGTTGGAAGACAAGTGCGTAGCCCACTTGATGGTAAGCGGCCACTGTGCCCTGTGGCCTATTCCATTGAGGGACACAACCAGAGAACATTGCTCAAATTGTTGTCACACTCTAACACGCCCCTGATCCTCGAACCTGTGATTTTCGAACTATGGGTCATTTAGTCTTGCCGTAACTCAGCCAGGGCTTTAAAGGCTAAAAATTTCTTGTATGTAGCCCCTGAAAAGTCCTATTACCAACTTGACGCAAGTCGGGAATCGAACCTGTGACCCGCTTAAGATCAAAGCAGTTTAACTGGTCCACGAAGGCGGATGTGTAACGCATACAGATAATTCAAGCGATCTCAAATGACAGCGTTAACTGATTCACATTCACAGACAGGCTATCGATCAAACTAAGTATCTAATTTGAAGTGTTTAAGATACGACATTGACATATGGACGAAAATAAAGAGAATGTATTGTATTGAACAAACGAGTAGGTATATTATTTCTTTTCAATGCAATAGAGAATATGTTTCTTTATTTTATCAACCTATCAATGTCCCACTGCAGGGCAAAAGCCTCCATGGTTGAAACCAAATCATCGCCACATACTGGCTTAATCGCCCACTCTTGCAATATAACTCGCAAGGCGTCGCTGACCCTAATGAGGGGAAAACAAAATCATCACCAAAGAAGGTTATTTTTTATGTCAGAGTCGGCAAACGAGCCAGCGTTTCGTCTGATGGTAAACAATCACCGCTGCCCATGGACATCTGCAACACCAGAGGGATCGTTGATGCGTTGCCGGCCTATAGAGCTATGAGGTCATGTGGGCCTCCGCCACTCTCAAAAACCAGACGAAACACAATAGTGGTTACTATTATTTCACCCTGGTGTTATGTGGGAGGGTGGTACTTCGCCGGACAAGAAGGCCCATTCGTACTGTAAAACAGCATGGCTCTACCACTACAAAAGATCTAAATTTATGCTCCGATGCTCTAACTTTCTGAAAAAAATAAGGTGTCAAGCTCACTCGTTTGCTTCCATCTTACATAAATTGTTTTGATTTGTTTTTGTATGATATTAATGGGCTGGGATTTGTTCTGGAAAACCAGTTAGAGAGCTTACACAACAGTATTATATTATACCTATTATCTGTGACATTTTTTCTTGACATACTTATTATTATTTAATTTATTTTATTTTTGTGACATGTAAAATTTGACGTTCATATGTGCTATAATAAGAGCCAAAATTGAATAAATGAATTTGATTCTTGATTCTTGATTGACAGTAAACTAATTAAATATGTACTGATTTGGTACAATATCTGTGAACCTTTAGCAAAAAAACGCAACAGATCTTACAAATGTATTGTGGGAAGATTGTTTGAATAGTGACTTGTTTTTGTCAAACAAACAACAAAACTATTTATTCTGAACACAGTAACTATGTGAACTTGAAAATTGACAAATGATGATAATTATTATTTATTTACTTGAACTTAACAACCTGTATTTTTTGCACAACGCGCAATCAGCTGCAGAACAGCAAACTTCCATAACACGCTAAAATCGTGAATCAAATTAGACGTTTGGCATAAGTCCTAAGGCATAAGATAAATTACTTATTTTTTGTGCGAATGAGATAATAACCCGATAACCGCTAGCGAGAGCTGCGGCCGTGTGGGACAGTGGGACTCGGATCTAAAGAATGTCCCGAATTCCCGATCCCCACTTAACATTGGTTGGTGGTAGGGCTATTTCAGAGTCCGACTGGCTAGCTTACCACCCCCACAGGTAAAATCTGCCGCCATAACAGCTCCGGCTGTGTTCCGGCAATATTAATGTGGGAGCCAGAACACTTGAAATCAAAGGTTCGAAGATCAGATGAGCCTTCAGTCTGGCAGCACATTGAGCGACGCTTCCTGGTGAAGTGTTCCTCAATGAAATAGGCCCCAGTTACCGCTTACCATCAGGTGGGCTGCGTGTTTGTATGCCAACTGACATAGTATAAAAAAAATTATCGCTTTCACACCCGAATGGGAAGAGCCGACACCTGTTGAACCCCGTTCTGACCCAATAGATGATGCTTACTAGGACCACCAAAGGAACCTATCTAGAGAGAACTTCTATAGAGGTCGAGTCGGCCCATTTTGATTGACAAAGGAACTTTGCAGAATGGCTCTACCAAACATAAAGTTAGTTGTTCGCCTGTATCATCTCATGTTTAATCAAGAAAAAACTACGTTTAAAAACCCGATTTCATCTTTGCATCATGCATCGTCCACGTAAACAAAAAGTTATACTTATTATGAATGCATTTTAAATAAAAACTCGCAACTATTACGTATCGAACAAACAATAATTACGTAAATCGTTTCTGAAACAACGGTGTATCTACATAAATTTAACAAAAAATACTACCCGAATTGAGAACTTCCGCCTTGCTTAAAGTCGGTTAAATATATTTACATTAAAACATGTAATTCTTATCTAAAAATACGTAACTATTAACGCGTATTTAGGTAATTTGTCTTAATGGTTGAAGAAATTAACGTCATTTTATTGTTTCCGCTGATTTACCTAATTGCGGATTTGTTTGTCGTCTTAAAAGTACGAGTATATTATTTAGAGTACCTCTTTTAAGTGTGGTAAAACCATAGTTTTGCTATGCTGCAGACAGTAATTCCTGTCTGACAGTCGAAAAGTGCAACTCAATCGGGGAAGTAGGTAACTACCACCCTTTCGCAGAAGATCCGCATAGTAGCTTTGAGATAGCAATAAAAAAATACGTTTAATGTAACCAATTGGGCTCTACTAGTTAACATGTATTATTTTACTTGGTAGAATGTATACAGACTTGATGCCATCCGCCGATTGTAGACTTCCATTCTTTGCTAAACTGAAAAATCTACATGTAACCGCACGCATCTAGATTCGTCGTGTATTTAACAATTACAGTGGTGGACATATAATTAAAGACACTCTTGAAGTTGACTACGTACAACAAAATAAACGGTATTTAGAGACCCAGTTAAGTATTAATTCCATATTTATTGGTTTTCATACGTACACTGTTGTCGTATTTTTAAAATGCGGACAGAAAAAAAGTTATTAAAGCAATATTTTAGTCTTATTTCCTTTTTTAAATGTAACACAAACTTTGTCGATACATTTTTCGCTGGTCAGCTAATTAAAGACAGTGCGTATTTCATGTTCTAAAGTTAGCATAACCATAAAAGGAGCACTTTAACTTTTTCTATTATGCAGATTTTATCCTGACAAGCAAAAACTAGTTTAGTTTTTAACTTGCTTTAAGTATTTATTGTGATAAAAATGAATTAGCATGGGAAAGGGAAAAAGTTGTGATTCTCCCTAGTAAAGGTAGAAAATTAAAAAAAAAATATCAAAGTTATATATCAAAGTTTGGACAGTACATTAAAAGGTCACTAACGATGCTCTAAAATATGGTTATAGACGATATCCGGAATTTTAAGAAGTTTTATACGGTTCACATGCCTAGAAAATTTTGACCGAGAAAAACAACCACCTCAAAAATAGCATCATTTGATTAAAAAAGACCTATCAAATAGCTCAAAAGTCATGCGTTATGAAGTATTTGGTGTAGAGGGGTCTAAAGTAGTATCTAACAGAACGATTAGAAGGAAATTATAGAAGTCACCCTTTTTTGAAAGATTTTTTCTAAGATCCTTCGTTTGAAGGAATAAAAAAAATAGGAGCAAAATTACGATTTGCCCAAAAATATTCACATCGGGACAGAAAGACTGAGAAAAAATGTGTTTATTTCCGAAGAATTTTAATTAATATGGTTAACTCTAAAGGAAAAGTTTACGTTAGGCTTCCCCCAAATAATAAAATGCATCCAAAGTACACAAAGATAACAGTCGAACATTGAGGGGTAATACAAAAATTTTAGGATACTTTCCTGATAAAGATGTGGGACCTAATAAAAAAAAATACAAGGTAGCAGGAATAAATTTATTAAAGGAGTATTTTAGAAAAAGTCTTGTCCCTTACGCCAATGAACATTTGCCGGTGATATAGACTTTTTAACACGATAACGATCCCATAAACACTTCAGCAGGAGTCAAAGAATTGCTAAGGAACCAATAAGTAACAGTTTTAGATTGGCCACCGTACTGTCCCGACACTAACCCGATCGAAAACATGTGATCTAATGTGAAGAAAATTAAAGGAAAAAAACATACAAGTAATGTTCATCAACTTTACTCGACGTTTAAAACGGCATGGGTGCAGATTTCGATTCAAACCCGCAATAATTTGAAGGCATTAATGCCTTGGCGGGGTTGGACTTTTATTGCTGCTAAAGGACATGCGACAAAATATTAATAGAACATCTTAAGTATCTTTATTTTACTTCAAACATTTTACGATAACCCTAAGAACAATTTAAGTAATATTGCAAGATAATAAATTTAATACAATAAAAGTATAAAGGGTAGGTAACTCTGAAAACTTAATATCTCCTCAGTGTCTTTAATTATATGTCCACCACTGTATTACTCTTTGACAAATACGCGTCTAGTTTTAAATTATATTTAACAATTACTTCGACGTTCAAATACACCCAAATTTGTCTTACTATGATGCAAGAAACCAGTAGCAATTTACGTTTACTTTAAATTGTTCCATTATAAGAACACGTTTTATGCAGTGTGAAGAATCATGTTTCTATTTTATCTTTGCGGACTGTATGTAATTGTTTGGTCAAATGTTTGTGTCACAAATTGACTGCGGATACTTTAAAGGAATTTCAGTCATTTTCTTGCTTGACTTCAATGTTTGTATATAAATTAGCTACTTCTGAGTTCAGTTGGAGATGAACACTGTGATCATAAAATATTTGGCTACTTTGTTAACGCAATTGCTAAGTTGGCACTAGATGGCACTGTGTGAAATTGGAACATGGATTTCCTTAAATAGGCTGAACAAAAACTAGGATTACGGTCAAGACATGGGTCGGTTTGCCTTTTAAGGTAGCCTCCTAAGGTAGCCTTTTAAAGTAGTCCTTATCGTATCTGAAGGGATAACCGTGGGAGTTTACTGGGTAGTGGGACCAACTTTTCTTGTTTGCCGCAGGTTCCGGTAGCATTAGAAAAAGGGAATATGGCCGATATAATATAGTCTTTTATGCACACTATATAAAATGTATAATATAATAAAACTTTTATTTCCAAAATGAAGTAAGTAGCTACAAAACTTTTGGCCAATGCATGCACAGCTTGTATCGCAGTGGCCCGGAAATAAGAATTTCTTTTAAGGTTTGATGAAATAAATCTGTTTGATATTTCACGGTTGATGATAAAAAAATCATTTCAGTAGTACTCTGAAAGAATTCCACTGCGTTTCGGAGAACTGTTATGAAAACAAATTCCGATAATTTTTTCAGCGAGACAAATTGTTATGAATGTTTTGCACACATACTCATATTCGTCAGACACGGTAGGTATTATATGTACAAAGCGGAATCTACCTGTAAATTATAGGTATACAAAGCATTAAAGAAAAGTTTGTGAGATAATGTCTTCTAAAATTTAAATAAAATAAATAAAACTTATTAGCTGATAACTGAAAATGTACCTACTGAAGTTTACCCCAGAATCGATGTTTTAAAAAGAAATGTCCATTTTCCAAGCTACTTTTTCTAATTTGTAAGTGCCTCCGTAACACAGTGGTTTTAAGCCGCTAGAGTAGGTACTTATTTATGTGATTTCTGATATTTACGTGGACCGATGATCTTATAAAGGTCGCCGGAATCCACAGGATGCGGGTGGCGCAGGACCGATCGGTTTGGAGATCCTTGGGGGAGGCTTAATGTCCAGCAGTGGACGTCTTTCGGCTGAAATGATGATGATGATGATATTTACGCGCTTCGATTTTACGCAATTTTACACACGACCACCAGTTTATGGCCCGGTACTTTAACCACTGGGCCATCAAGGTCTTTGTTACATAGGTTTATACAGTTTGATATAGAAACACTTATCAACAATCGTAACTGCTTCAGTAATCGAGATTTAGATTGCTCTCCGTCTCTAGATAAGTATCTTTGAAAAATGTTTATCATCAAGAATAAGGAATGATAGATAGTCGAACAGACAATTTTGTTCGCAGACAGTTCCAAATTGCTAAAAATATTTTAGTCACTACAAGAAATGAGCAAAATATATTATCACTTTCGTTACTAGCAAAGAAATTAAAGTCAAAGTCAAATCTTTACATAAAAATCATCAAAAAACTATTCTTCCACCGGCTTCGGAATGCTGTTTCTGACAAGAATATAATCAATCTATTTAATTGCCATATTGAATGTTTCATATCTTGCAATAGCTAAACAATTTTATTTAAAAGCAGCAAATAAGCAAAATTACAATACGTACATTAGGAATCAATAAAGAAAGAAAACGGTATATTTTCTCCAAAAAAAAATGTTTTTTTATACCATGTCAATTGGCAGGCAGGCACGCAGCCCACCTGATGGTAAGCGGTCACTGCGGCCTATTCCATTGAGGGACTTCACCAGCGTCGCTAAATGTGCTGCTAGACTGTCGGCTCATCTGATCTTCAAGCCTTTACCTTTGATTTCAAGTGTACACACAGCCAGAGCTGGCGGCCGATTTTGCCTGTTGAGGGTTGAAAAGTTGGAATACTTAATTCTAAGTTTGAAAATAATTCTGTTAAAAATGGCAGTGGCTTCTGCGTTACGCTTTTCCAAAGGCAATATATCTCCAATCTCCATAGTTTATTTGTGCTTTTCAGATTTACCCATTTCATTTCATTAAAAGTATACTGTGTAGTATTAATATAGAGTAAAAAAATTCAGTAACAAGACTTTGACTTGCTCCGGAAATTAATTGGTAGAAAAGTACCTTGACATTAAGCTTGACATATTAAAACAATTCTTAGATTTAACAAATACGAAGTAGTAGTATTTTATTTATAATTATGTTTAGTTCTTTTTTGTATATATTTTTAATGTTGTAAAAAGTGAATATTGTAAAGAACGAATAAGTAGAAATAAAATAAAAAGTACCTAAACGGCAAACGAGACTTTATTTCAGTTTTATAGTTCTATTTGCTCAAGTGAGTGAGATAAAGTTAAAGTAACATTGTATTTTTATGATTTTACAGTCAACGTGACTAGAACGAGGAGATAATGAGGGTAATTACGTGACAGAACAAGGAATAGTACTTACTTTTATATACTTATGTCTTTAAATCTTAAATGAGTCAAAGAAGACACATTATCTACAAACAATTCATTTAAATAATAAAAAAATATACCGATTATTTAAATGATAATTTTGTGTGTATTGTCAATATTTTTCCGGAATAGTTAAATTCGTCACTTTCTTGCTTTAGAACTATGGATCCATCCCCTTGCCAAATATTACGTTGACCTGTTGCTCTATTGCGACGTAAAAGAAGGAAAAAAAATCCACTTTATTTGTAGTACCCCAGTCCCATTGGAACTGAGCAATATCTCCGAATAAAATTGCTCAATGTGTAGTTGTTAGTCTATGTCGGTACCATTTTCATTAAAATCGGTTCTGTTTTTGTTATACTAAGTCAGTTGGCAGACAGACACGCAGCCCACCTGATGGTAAGCGGTCACTGCGGCCTATTCCATTGAGAGATATCCTCAATGTGCTGCCAGACTGTAATAGCATCTGATCTTCGAGCCTTAACACTGCCGGAACACAGCCAGAACTGTTATGGCGGCAGGTTTCACCTGTGGGGGAGGAGCTAATAGCCAGTCGGACTCTGAAAAAGCCCTACCCCGACCAGGCTCTAGGCGCGGGAATCAAACCCACGACGTCCGGGTTTTATACCCGAGCGGCTTAGCCACTGTTCCACGGAGGCAGTCAAAATAAATAGTTCTGTGTTTTAGGCGTGAAATCGCAACAGAAAAATAGTATGGATTAGCAGTTTAAAATACAGAATGCTGTATACTGATGTAAGTAAACATTTCGATTAGGAACCTACTTTGTAGCAATCGTGACCATGGAAATGACGAAGAGTCCACCACAGACACTTTCACTATCATTAGAAATAATGCACGCGGTAGCCAATATTAATGTACTACAGTCAATGATATTCAATTGTATATCTTTGGTAACCTTAGTAAGTAAGTATGTCATCAACAAGTCTATTTTGATACCCGAAAAGACACCATTTAGGTACGCGTCCTTTGCATTGCATCTTAGCATTGTATTATATAGGTACTGAAAATGACAATAGTGAAATAAGTGATGTAGGTATGTACTCGTAACTAAATACTCGTATATCTTTCGTTTCACTACTTTGCTTTACACATAAGAGAAACATTTCAATGTACGACACATTCAGTTTTAAACTCGGCCGGCACAGATTTCGACACAAATTGGTGGCTATTCTTTAATTTACAAAAAAAAAAATATGACCACCTTGTCTATTCGGAATACCAATTTGTCTTTTAAAAGTAGCTTGTTTTGAACATCAGTGGTTAACATTTTAGATATTTTTCAAGACAAAACGAGGGATGATTTATTTATATGTTTTTGCTGAGAGAAACACGCAGAGACATTGCGTAAGCATAATTCATGTTTGTGAGAGGTCGAAGACCCGACTTTCGCCACACCATGACTCACATTGCATTACAGAATTATTACATAATGCATTAACAAGTTTGTTGGTAATTTACCTACCATTATCTATTGGTTCATACAATTATTTATATACAGGACAGACATTTGTATTGCATTCGTGAAGTTAGTTTATTGTTCATTAATCAATTACTTAATTGGCAAATTAATACCATGAATAGATGATTAAAACTAACTCATCCGTATTAAAAATTAAAGTAACTATCACCCTACTTAAACATTATGAGACAAGACAACATGAGATACAAAAAAAAAATAGCCTAAGCACCTTGCTTATTTTATGGGTATCAGAAACAACAAAGGGCGAACGACTAAATACTTAAAAACAGACATAGGAGATGAATGTTCATTATGATCATGCATGACTTAATATAAATGTTTGTCCTGGGTGGGATTCGAATACACGACTTTACTGGCTCAAAGAGCAGGGTTATTAAATGCGTCATCGAGCCGTTCCACATCAAGAAAGCTTCGATTTTAATTGAAGAAGTACTTGAAAAGAGTATTTAGTATGAATCACTGCAGTTGTATGTGTAAACTAAAAACACTCTTAAAATTTATTGTATTATTAATAAATAATAAATATCCCTGGACACCATTCACACAGCGCCATCCAGCCCCAAACTAAGCATTAGCTTGTACTATGGGTGCTAGACAACGGATAAACATACATATATACTTTTTTTTTTTTGTAAATACATACATATTATACATAGAAACACCCCATAGAAAATGAGTAAACAATTATTTATAATAACAACACGCTGACTAAATAAACTGGAGGACATCTTTAAGTGTCTAAGTAGGTACTCATTCAGTAATTTTCGCAATTAAGGTTCTTTTTTTTATGTCAGAGGCGGGAAACGAGCCAGGCGGGTCACCTGATGGTAAGCAATCACCGCCGCCCATGGACATCTGCAGCACCAGAGGGATCGCTGATGCGTTGCCGGCCTATGGAGGTATGGGGGGTGTGGGCCTCCGGCACTCTCACCTCACAAACCACACGACGAAACACAATAGTTAGTAGGTAGTCACTATTATTTCACGCTGGTGTGTGAGAGGGTGGTACTTGCCCAGACGAGCCGGCCCATTAGTACTGTATATGTAACAGCATGGCTCTAACCACTACAAAAAATTGTACAGAAACTAAAGACTTTGTAATTATGTCAAAGATTTCGTGGAACTTAAAAACGTAGTTAGTAAACAACTACCTGTAGGCGTAGTACCTAAAAATAAAAGTAAATTCAAAGGGGGGACGTCCAGTTGTCTATTAGAAACGATGATAATTCTATTGAAAAAAAATAATGGGGTGGGGCCAAACCATTCTGGGTAGAGCACGGATTATCCGGCCCTCGCTTCCTACGCCCATGTGGCTACATGTACTTGTACATTGTTCATGTACAGTGAGCCATACTTTAAGCTTTACAAATTAGGCGAATTCCTACGACCAATTTTCAGTTCAATATTGTCTATTGCATGAAGTTCTATGTCGATTGAGATTTTTTGACTGATTTGTATAGCTTGATGTATGGCCCTGTGTACAAACCCTTTTTTTTCTGAGGCGAATAATTTATTGCACCACCGTAACTTCAGGCTAGCAAGGCCTGGCCCAGCGGCCGTTTGAGCCGGAACTAAAGCCGTTCTTCGCACGACCAACTAATCTTCCACTTATTTCCCCTGCACACCAGCAGTGGCGTAGCGTGGGTGTCAGCCGCCCGGGGCGGAAGACAATTCTGCCGCCCTTTTTTTGCTCCTCCAGTTGGCAAAGCAGCCCAAGGGGCGGAAGACGATTCTGCCGCCCTTTTTTTTGCTCCTCCAGTTGGCAAAGCAGCCCAAGGGGCGGAAGACGATTCTGCCGCCCTTTTTTTTGCTCCTCCAGTTGGCAAAGCAGCCCAAGGGGCGGAAGACAATTCTGCCGCCCTTTTTTACAATTCTGGCGCCCCTTTTTTTTCTTTTTTTTTGCTCCTCCAGGAAATTTTGTCGCCCCCTAGAAAGTGCCGCCCGGGGCGGACCGCCCCCCCGCCCCCCCGCCCCCCCCATCGCTACTGCACACCAGAAAGTGACAATGCAGCACCCGCCTCTTGTGGCGCTTGACCGACCCATTTCATAGGTAGCCCTGCCGTAAGCGCTAGGGGCCGAGGGTTTAAAATAAATTAATAAAATAAATATTGGACAACATCACGTAGTTGATCTGACCCCAAATTGAGTAGCGTAGGTATAATTTCATCCAGGATAAAATATTTGCGTATGTTCTTATCCAACACATTCATTATTTCTGAAACGAATACTTAACACAAGTGCTTAGAAAGACTAGATACCTACTAACCAGTGTATTTATAAACGTGATTAAATTCATTTAATTAACTTGTTCCTTCCTCAAATTCATCATACTTCAGACTACTATTAACATACCTTTACTCTGAAAACGTACTTAACCCAGTAACTTCATAATATAAGTGTACTTCATATTCGTAAGTGGACTTTGAAAATGGACAGTATTAGTCAACCTCAATAGATATTGTTATCTATTAACAAAGAAAGCGACACCCTACATCTTATCAGAACTATCTCTTGCACAAACACATTGTGCCATAAATGCAACGCATTCGGAAATTGATTCCGGAAACTGATTAGCATACTTAATACTTTTATGCTAAAAAAATTAAGTATCGTCGAGCCATTGGGCTGATTAATAGCAACAAGTCTGGAACCAGCTCGTCCAAATAAGGTGGAATGGGGAAACCGGGGAGAGTCTCGAGTCCCACATATAGCCGCAGGTCTGGCAAGGCTGCGGTTATGATAACTAAACGCATTTTCCTCTGGGGAAAAAAAAGTGTTGTAGAGCTATGCTGCAGGCAGTCAGTCCTTTACTACTATGTACTGTCTAATAAAAAATATGAGACTATAGCGTCCACTACCCACTAAACTCCCACTAAGTTCCCCTTCACACCCGATTAGGACGAGCCGGTGCCAGCGATAGCTATTGACCAACCCATCCCCGGGTACCCCGACTTGAGAGGCCTCAAGTCGGGGATGCTGCAGGCAGTCCTATTAGGTTTAGGTTAGCCGGGGATTTACCGCACTTGGCCTCTAAAATGGGCCATTGTACGTGGAAATACGTTACCACCACCGTCACTCAAACCATCTGAGCTCGGTCCAGAGCTCCAGCACTGCTGTGATGTTCCGGAGCACGGAGGCAGTCCTATACTACTATACTGTCTAATAAAAAATATTCGGATGTTTAGACCACATTTCAATAAGGTTTAATTGGTAGGATTTCAGAGTCCGACTGGCTAGTTATCAACCTTACAGGTGCACTATTAATGATACCAGGATACGCAAAATAAAAGGCTCGAAGATCATAGGAGTACCTACAGTGTAGAAACACATTAAGCGACGCTTCCTGGTGGAATGTCTCGCAATAGAATAGACCGTAGTGTAGTGGTCGCTTACCATCAGGCAAGCTGTGTGCTTGACAAGCACACAGCTTGCACTGCTTGTCTGTTCACACTACTACGATACATAGACCAACTCTTGACTTGATATTTGCTTCATGGTGTCAAGCACTGCCTCCGTGGTACAACTGCCTCCGTGGTACAACTGCCTCCGTGGTACAGTGGTTAGAGCGTTCGGCTCTAATACCCGGAGGTCTTGGGTTCGAATCCCGCGGGGAACATCACTTTGTGTGATTGTTTCCAGTTTGGTTAGGACATTGCAGGCTTAAATCACCTAAATGTCTGAAAAGAATGATGATTCCGTGCTTTGGAAGGCACGTTAAGCAGTTGGTCCCGATGTTCCAAGTAGGTCTGGTTTCCCTTGTAAGGGTTACGGAGGTCAGATGGCAATCGCTGCATTGTAATAACCAGGCTTGTCAAATCTAGGATCATAGTCGAAGCGGGCCCTGAGCTCCATACTGGATGCAATCGGGAATACGCTGGGATGATGATGATGGTGTCAAGCGCGTAACTGAGACAGATGTTCCAACAATTTTCCACATGATCCTTCCCACGTGTACGATGACGCGACGGGGTCCCCGGCGCCTCAGACGAGATAATGGCTGCGTCCCGACGACCTTGCGTTCCCCCATTCGTCGGTCACATTAGTTGGCGAATTGCTGCCTGTTGCTATGTTTCATCTTTTTGCTAGATCACTTAGCAGACAGAACAGGAGAATGATTTTAGGTTTTAGGTAGACCTGCGGCTGTGTGTAGGACTCCAGGACTAAAACGCCCTAATACCTAGGTACTTAACTCCTCTGCCTCAAACGGTCACCGTCACCCTGGTTACAGTCAGAGCAGAACCCTTATCTATCTATCTATCTACGTAAATAAAAATGAATTGCTGTTCGTTAGTCTCGCTAAAACTCGAAAACGGCTGAACCGATTTGACTTATTATCCTCTCGTTAGGTATACACGGAACTCGGAAGACCAGCGTTGTGGTGTCTATGAGACATCACAACATATGCTGAGTGCATGCCTTTTTAGTGTACAACTTAAAATATTGTCTTGTTAGTCATTATTATAATTGTGTTGTATTTTGTTTGCACTAAATACCTAAATACTTTTTCTTTCTTTCTTTCTTTCTAATTTTAATCTTGAAATATTGGTTTACGTCCAGGGAAGGTTTTAACGATGAGAAAATATGGAAAAATTGCGAGGAAAAAATAAAAACGACAATTTTATTTTTCCATACAAACTGTTCTACCTGTCAAACGTAAGTGATACGAAGTTCACCGGGTCAGCTAGTTTACAATATATAAGTACAAGTCACAATGATACAAAATATCAATGATATCAATTTTTCTGCTGCGCAACTTTGGGCGCCATGGGCGGTCATGTATTTGAATAATTTTCATAGTTACAAAATATTAAGACATCAGTTTTAAAATGACATTTTAAAGGCAAGAAATAACGATTACTCATAAATAAGGTAACACCCTAATCTAAATACATGTATTTCTAATTACCAACGCCCTGGAAAAGTCTGAAAAACGTTTATTTACATGGTGTAAACCTGTGTAGATACGAGACACAATAGTGAAAAGCAAATTTAACGAGCAATTGTTGTAGAGAAACCTTGTTCTTATCACGAAGGCTTAAAGTCGAGATTAGCATAATTATCGAGTGGGTATCGACAGTTGTTTGTGAATGGTCGGTTCCGGTCATGATCTGGACTAATAGTGGGCCATTATGGGCCAGCCTTCGGTCCTTTCAGACCGACCGAGCCGTGACCATGGGTGGAAAATCGTTTAATAGGTTTTCTCTCACGGAAAATGCGTGATTCTTTTGTGTGGCTAAAGTAATCTCGATGCTCGGTTTGTGTAGGTAGACGAATGAATTAGGTAAACATTTTTTTAATGTTCCTGAGATTAAATAAATAATAAATAAATAATCCCTGGACATTATTCACACAGCGCCATCTAGCCCCAAACTAAGCATGAGCTTGTGCTATGGGTGCTAGACAACGGATAAACATTACTTATATACTTTTTTTTTTTGTAAATACATACATATTATACATAGAAACACCCAGACCGATACAAACAGACATGTTCATGCACACAAATGTTTGTACCGTGCGGGGATCGAACCCGCGACCTTTGGTGTAATAGCCGACTTCTCGACCACTACACCAAATGGCTCGTCAAACGCCTCTATGGTCTAGTGGTTAAGTACCGGGCCGAGATCTCGAGGTCCCGGGCTCAATTCGGGTCGAGCTAACGTGTCGGTTTTTTCGGACACAGCTCGGTTTGTGATCACCAATCCGCAATTGGCAAGCGTGGTGATTAAGCCAATACCCATCATTGTAGCGTTAACTTGATTTCAAGGATGGAGGCCTTTGCCCTGCAGTGGGACATTAATAGGCTGATACTTCTTACCTACTTCTACTTCACTTACGATTATTTTTATTTTTGGCGTGATGGTTAAAGCGGTACGTTGACCTACACAGGCTTCAAAAATACCCACAAAAAAAGCTTAATTTAATTACATTCTGAAGCTTATACTACAGTATTCTTCAAAAGGTCTGGTGTGGGTAAGGCAAGGGGTAAGTGTAAGATGACCCAGAGCTAAGACTGCTCTGTCAGTATCGGACCCCAACGCCAGATATAAGATACCTTGCGCCGGAGGTTGTCGGTTCGAAACCCACCCAGGACAAACATTGATGTGATGAACGTGTCTACAGGGCACACTTAAACAAATGTTAACTTAACATCTAGACCGACGTTTATTTGTATTTGAATATAAATGTTTTTGAAGTGAAAACTTCTTTAGCGGCGTTGTGCACTTTTTTTGTATGGGGAAAAAATGTTAAACTCGCGTCAGGATTTATGTGTCACGTGACCTGATCGAAAATCCATATAAAATTTGAAGTCCGGACACGTGTTTTCTACAAACTTATCTGTTCCGGTGGCCAAAATTGGAACTATACGTGAAATGCAATGCAAAAACATGGCAAAAACGATATTTAATGACAGTTTTTTAAATAGACAGTAGCGACGCCGCCACCGGAACAGATAATTTGTCGGTCTATAGACAATAATGGTTTTTTGTTCAATTTGACAGCTCATTTATGCAAAGAAAAGTGCTTCTTATGTACATCAGGAGTAGAGTAAATAATTGTATTAATAAGAACTGATGTTGTTTTCTTGAGTTTTATTCCTTTAGCGTAAGGTATATTTTTCTTTGCATGAATGAACTGTCAAGTGTGACCTCTTCTACTATTATAGCCGCAGTGCGGTCGCTTCCTATCTCCTTGTGAGTAAAATTTTTCTATGCTTCCTATATGCTTCCTATGCTACAAAGTGAGCACAAAGACCTTAATTTGATATCCTGCAAAATTCAAAATTTAATTGCCGTAATAAAACATTTAAAAAGTTTGGAATATCTTTATTCGCCGGAATTATATAACAGTATTTTGTGGAAATTAACACCACTTCTCCGCAGTCTTTGGATCCGCTATGCTGCGGAGCATGCATCAGGTCGTATGAAGTTGGAAATGCTGTCCGATTTCCTGCGACAAGAGGCTCGTTCTCACACACAGTTTGGCTTGTTACCCCAAATTCCCAGTGAACATCCTCGAAAGCGACATGTTGATTACTGTAACACCACTCGTGTTATTAACGATTCGGGAGACTGCGGATTCTGTAAAGGGAATCATTTCTTGGCCGATTGCTCCAAATTCAAAAGTTTATCCGCAGATTCCAGTATGCAATTAGTTGTAAATTCCAAACTTTGTTTTCGTTGTTTAGAAAATAAATAGTTGTCAATCAAAAAAGTATGACATTGACGGTTGTCAATCATTTTATCATCGTTTATTACATGGCGTTTCAGTGTCACAGCAGGGAGTTTCTGATAAGTCTGAAAAAGTTTCTGATTACATTAATTCTGAGAGATAAACTTTTTAATGTAATATAAATTGTCATGTTTGTGTACGATAGCGCAATAAAAATAAATATTGTATGTTACCACATAAATGATAGTACTTTTATACCTCTACCAATCAATTAAATCCCTAACCATTCCAAAATACATATCAAAAATGCACAACGTTAATATTCAGGTTTTCACTTCTGCCGGCACTCCCGGAGTGCAACCCGTTTTTGTATGGGGAAAAAATGTTAAACTCGCGTCAGGATTTATGTGTCACGTGACCTGATCGAAAATCCATATAAAATTTGAAGTCCGGACACGTGTTATAAAACTTGTCAAGTATGAAAAAGTCTTAATAATAGTATTGTTTTCTAATTATTGTTAACCCTTTCAACGCCAATGTTGCTATATCAGACAAACCATTTTCGTGCCCACCACGCCAATGTCTGATATATCAGACAAAAAAACATGATCAAGAAACGTTGTATTTTTACTTGCCTGAATGAGTTGAGTATAACCTAATAATTTTTTGGTTTTTTTATTTGGGGTTCGTTATTTCTGATACGGGAAGACAAGTGCTAAACTTAAGAACTTATAGGTACTACTAGCGGGCGCCCGCGGTTCCACCCGCGTGGTTCCCGTTCCCGTGAGAATATCGAGATATCCTTTCTTAGCGGATGCCTACGTCATAACATCTACATGCATGCCAAATTTCAGCCCGATCCGTCCAGTGGTTTGGGCTGTGCGTTGATATCTATGTCAGTCAGTCAGTCAGTCACCTTTGAGTTTTATATAATAGATATACATTATACTTGAGATACTTACTTTCAGACCAATATAGGTGACAATGTCCAATCCATTATCTGAAATGAAATGAAATGAAATGAAATGAAATGAAATGAAATGAAATGAAATTGTTTATTTGCTTAAGAGACACGGTAAATATTGTTGGACATAATAATGTATAGATAGGTACATACGTGCTCTGCCGAAATGTCAGCATGCAAAATTTTTAACTTTATACATATAGATATTATAGTTAATTACTTTATGACAGATTAACAGATTCTATTTTAATGTTAGAATAAAAATTATAATTAAATTAGTATTATTATAATTATTATACAATGTCAGGCAAAAACATAGAAAATTAAAATTAATTATTATACAATGTCAGGCAAAAACATAGAAAATTAAAATTACTAAATTATTAAATAAATAAGTAGGTACATTGGAATGTTCAGAATATAAAGATTACTTCGTCTACGTGTTTGTGTCAAAATATTCTTTTAGGCTATAGAAACATTTTTCAATAAGCCATCTTCTTAGCTTACGTAAAAACAAAGGTGTGGGCAACTGTCTGATTTCTATGGGAATTCTGTTATATACACGGATGGGCATTATGGAGCAGTTGTTTCCGTGAAGCGTACTATTATGTGGCGGCACTACCAACTTATAAGGGTCTCTCGGACGCAACCTCTGTGCATGAGTTTGTGTTTTAAAGAAATGTACGTTCTGTCTTATAAAACTTCCTATTTCGAGTATATACATGCAAGTCACTGTGAGTAAATTATATTTCTTGAACATGGGTTTACAACTATCGCGTGGCCCAATACCACTTATAGCACGAATACATTTCTTTTGTACAATGAATGCTTTACATACATCAGTGGAGTTACCCCACAAGATTATTCCGTACCTTAGCACTGACGATACATAACCATGATAAGCTAGAAGGGCAGTCTTTTCATTGGCTGTGTTTCTTAAACGATAAAGAGCGAACACGAAACGGCTCAACTTGTTACAAATTCCCCGTACATGAATCTTCCAATTACAATGACGATCCACTGCAATACCCAAAAAAATTGTATCATTAACTTCATTCAAATCATGTCCTTGGCATTGTATTTTTAGATCTAGACTTTTAGATTTATAATTGAAAAATTGTATATATTTGGTTTTTGAAGGGTTAATAGAGAGATTATTTCTTTGTAACCAAATGTAAATGTTTTCTATCGCTTCATTTATGGAGGTTTCATATGGCACTGTTTTATTATTATTTGGTACTACAAGTGAAATGTCGTCTGCAAAAAGTATGGTTTCATAATTAGTGGCTTTGGGTAGATCATTGACATACAACAAAAAAAATAACGGTCCCATTACGCTTCCCTGAGGAACGCCTACTTTGTTTTGCTGAAATGACGAACTGTATGCTACAACCTCATTACGTCTGTCTGTTTTTGTTATTTGAACACTTTGTTTTCTGTTGGTTAGGTAGCTTCTGATCCAGTCATGAGCAGGTCCTCTAATACCGTAAATTTCACATTTGTTAAGGAGAATTTCATGATCGACGAGATCAAATGCCCTTCTAAGGTCATAAAATATAACTGTAACTGGGACTCTTTTATTTATATTATTAGTAACATTACACATCAATTTGTATGCCGCAAGAGTAGTTGATTTATTTTTTTGGAATCCGTTCTGTTCAACGGCAATAATATTATGTTTTTCCAGAAACTGTAAGATTCTTGTCTTCATAGCCCGTTCAAAGATTTTTGAGAGAATGGGTACGAGTGTTATAGGCCGGTAGTTACTTAAGTCTTGTCTGTTGTTTTTCTTATATAGTGGTTTCACAATAGAATGTTTAAGTGGCTCGGGAAATACACCTTGCGTAAATGATAGATTTATCAAATGTGCAAGAATAGGTGCTAAGTATTCGGCACATGCTTTCAGTACAGGTGTTGAAAGGAGATCCACTCCTACTGACATTGTGTTATTTAAAGATCTTATTATCTTTATTATTTCTAATTCCGTGCATGGCTTTAAAAATATACTTGAACTCTGTCTATCAATAAGATTATAATCTGGTTTGTGATGTGTTATCGGATGATCACATAAATTTATATAATAATTATTGAAATGTTGAGCTATTAAGTATGGATCTTTGATTTCTAGTCCGTTTATACAGAGAGATTCTATTTCCACATTTTCCCTTACACAATCCGATTTATCTTTAATAACGTCCCACGATGCTTTGCATTTATTTTTGGCTTTTTTTACAAAATTAGCGTTGTGGTTTTTTTGTGAGGTAAATATACATTTCCTTAGAATTTTACTATACTTTTTAAAGGCCAATTTAGTTTCGTCAGAGCCAGTTCTATAATAGGATGACCTCAGTTTGCGTTTAACAGTGCAAGAAAGTCGAATGCCTTTAGTAATCCACTTCGGTCTCAAGTTATTTGCATTAATTTTAATACGTTTCTCCGGAAAGCATAAGTCGTAAAATAGACATAGGTCCCCATGAAACTTTGCAAATGCCGTACTGAGGTTATTGTCGTCAAGGACGTCCTGCCAAGATAAAGCTTTTATACAATCTATGAATTTGCCTATGTTATCATTGTTAATGTCTCTTCGACGCCTGTACCAGAAACGTGGCTTAGGCTTATGTAAGCTAGTTTGGAATGTTATGGTTTGGCAAGTTTCATGGTCAGAAAGATACACTTTATGAATGTTACTTTTAGCATCTTTTATATTGCTGGCTATATGATCAATGCACGAAAGCGCACGCGTAGGCTCATTGATATGAAGTTCCAAATTAAAACTAGGCTTGTTCTTACTCGGTCACTGAACGGAACGCTCCGAACTAGGACAATCGTTCAAATGTACTAGTTCGGTCTTTTAGTACTATTAGTTCATTTAGTTCAATGATCACTATGACATCAGTCGGACCGGGAGGCTCGGATCATATTTGTTTCCCTTCATACTTTGCAGGCTTAGGACTGTCATTATAATATATCACACACACACATCCACTTAACATTTATATAAAGTAGAATAAACGCTTAAAATGGATACATACACTTACATTAATTAATTCACTTTCGCTAAAGAAAACAAACAAAATTATCCTGATCTGATCTGAACAGACTAATTTTCAAATCAGTCGTACTCGTACATCGTCCATCACGCTCACACGCACGCGTCTCTGATCTTTCAACTCTCTCTCTCTCACCCACCGCTCAGTCACCCGTAATCGGTCGGTCGGTCATTTGATCCCGTTGTCGCTTAACTATGGTGAATGAAATGTACTAGAAGACCGATTTGAACGATCAGAAGAGAATAGTTCGTACTCGTTCAGTTGAACGAACTATTCCCTTAATCGGACATGAACGAGTAGGACACAAGCCTAATAAAAACCATGTAGCAGATTCGTAAGGCATTCAGATGTTTCGTCTTTTTTTAAGGTGTTTATGTTTAAATCTCCAGTAATGATTAGTTTTTTGTTTTTAATTGCCAATTTATGCAGAAGTAGTTCTAATTGATTAAAAAACATATTAAGATTACCTCTATTAGGTATCCTATAAAGACACAACACAACGCATTTGTGAGTTAACAGTTCCACTCCACATACCTCAAAGCATTTTTCGATTGCAAAGTCCTTACAAATGGGAAGAGGTTTAAAATCCATATCCTTTCTTACAAAGATACAGACACCTCCTCGACCCTTGTTAGTTCGGCAAAAGGATGACGCCATATTGTAATTTTTTAATTTTGCGTTAGTTTCAGTTCCTAATCTTAGAAAAGTTTCAGAGAAACATAATACATCTAGATTTGTTTTCTTATTCTGGAATTCATCAATGCAAACTTCTAATACCTCCAATTTACTCAGCAACCCCTGAATGTTCTGATGAAGGACTGTAACGTTTGATAGGTTTTCTTCATATACTGACGATAAAGGATAGTGAGTATAACTCTCTTGATTAGGCACGAAAAAACGTGTTTTTTTCTTTTATTTGAACCGGAAAATAAAAGGGGATGGTTCCTTTAATTTTTTTATTAATAGTTGGGCCCCCGAGTTCGCTTAAATTGGTAACTTTTTTAGTATTTAGATTAAAATAATAGGGTATAGTCCCTTTTTTGTATTCTCTATGACTATTAACTGTATTCGATCCTTCACGCATGACGAAGTTCTTTATCTTCTTAACATCTAGATATTCACGATTATAATCGATGCACTCAATAATAAAATTGATTTTGTCGCACATGTCATTAAGGGAACTAGCATTACGATTAAGTTTCACAAAATAACTATTTTTATAATATTTACATAGATTATCAATTTCATTATTCAATAAGGATTCATTTATAAATTGATTACATGTCACACTCAATACAATAACAGTAAGGTTCTGGAATTTCTTTAAGAATTTGCCTAGTTCAGATAATACATTACAAGGGTTTTTGTCATTTTCACCAACATTTACTACAATAATATCGTTTGCATTAGGCTTGTTACTGTAACAATCACGGAGTATGTCAGCCGAGAGTGCATTTGATTTTAATTGACTAAGCACTTGGTAATTTTTGGTTTTTCTCGAATTTATTAGGGTAGAAGCGAGGCCTATAATTTGTTGGGCTCCGTATATCCTTATAGTGGGTAAAGACTCCGTATTGTGTAATTTTAGTCTTTTTGGTACTTTCCAATCCATCTTGATAGTGCTGTTGGGAGTTACACATGGTAATGCACTCGATTGAGTTTGTTTAATGTTCAATTGTAGTGTCTTTAGTTGCTGCTGCAAATTTTTTACTTCCATGTTGGCCTTTAATAAATTTTTTTGTAGCTCAGCTATTAATGATTCTAGTTCTAATTGCTTCTCAATGTGTAAACTGTTAGGCCTTGTTAATTGAGCAATGTCGTGTTTTGGTTTAACATGCGCAGAAGACTTTGGTGTCATATTTTCAAGTTGCACAACATTTCTTTTTGACTTCCTAGCACTTGAAAGCTTAGAAGTTGAAGTAATTGGACTTTGACACACGTTTTTTAGTACAAAAATTTCTTGTGTGAGTGTGTTTATAGTCCTTTTTAAACTATTGTTTTCGCAAATTGTATTCTCTAATTCGTTTTGTGTGCTCATTAGGTCAGTAGTAAGTTTCTTTACTTCTTCTTTTAAATCTTGAGTCTCAAAAGTTGGACATCCAAATTCTTTTTTTTTTTTTTTTTTTTTTTTTATGGTATAGCGGGCAGACGAGCATGCGGCACACCTGATGGAAAGTGACAACCGCCGCCCATAGACAACTGCAAATCATGTGGAATCACAGATGCGCTGCCGGCCTTTAAGGAAGGAATACACTCTTTTTTTAAACAATTGCAAGTCGTATCTGATCGGAAACACCGCTGATGACAAAGAATTCCATATCTTGGTCGTGCGAGGCAGAAAATTGCGCGTAAAGCGTACAGTTGTGGACTGCCAAGCATCGATACGGTGGGGATGAATTTTTTGTCGCGAAGATCGGTGGCGGAATGCAGCGGCAGGGATAAGCTGGAATAGCTCCTTGGAACACTCCCCATGGTAAATTCGGTACATAATGCAGCATGACGCCACATCTCTCCGTAATGCCAAAGGATCAAGCCAGTCCGAGAGTACCGGGTTATTGACGATACGAGACGCTCTACGTTGAATTCGGTCAAGGGGGAGAAGCTGGTACTGGGGAGCCCCCGCCCACAGGTGAGAGCAGTACTCTATGTGCGGCCGAACTTGAGCTTTATAAAGTTGCAGGCGATGAGCCGCAGTGAAATACCTGCTTGACCTGTTAAGCACACCAAGCTTCTTAGAGGCTAGTTTAGCCTTTCCCTCTATGTGTCCCCGAAATTGAACGTCGCTTGAGATGTCGACACCCAGAACCCCGATACTGGCTGAGGCAGCTATGGGGGTGTTCTCAAATCGAGGCGACACGACGAAAGGCGTTTTTTTTGCAGTGAACGCGCAAACCTGTGTCTTCTTGGGGTTAAATTCGACAAGATTAAGTCGACCCCAAACGGAGACCTTGTTTAACAAAGCCTCAACTTCAGACACAAGGTTATTTCGGCATACCCCGGTGTATTCCTGGGGAACATTGGCGCGGCCGGAATATACGGCATCACCCGTGCTATCATCTGCATAACAATGAATGTTACTAATTTGTAACAAATCATTGATATGCAGAAGAAACAACGTAGGAGATATTACACAGCCTTGAGGGACACCAGCATTCACAGGCCTAGAATCAGAGCATACACCGTCGACCACGACCTTGATGCTCCGGTCCGTGACAAAGCTAGTGACCCAATCGCATAGTTTCCGAGGAAGCCCATACTTTGGAAGTTTGGCTAAAAGAGCTTTATGCCACACCCGATCGAAGGCCTTCGCAATATCCAAACTAACCGCCAACGCCTCTCCCTTGCTCTCAACCGCCTTTGCCCAACGATGCGTAAGGTAGACTAGAAGGTCACCAGCTGAGCGACCGCGACGGAAGCCGTATTGGCGATCGCTAATCAGCTCGTGATCCTCTAGATACCGTAGGAGCTGGCTATTAATAATGGTTTCCATTATCTTGGAGAGCAAGGAGGTTATGGCTATTGGCCTATAGTTAGATGGATCTGAGCGATCACCTTTTTTAGGGATTGGGTGCACAAAAGCTGCCTTCCAAGACTTAGGGACAACACCAGTGGTATACAAATGCCGAAATAAGCGCGTTAGAACTGGCGCCAGTTCTGGAGCACACGCCCTGAGCACAATTGGTGAGATACCGTCGGGCCCACTCGACTTATGAATATCGAGGGAGGACAATACTTCACGCACCTTGCATTGGAAAAACCGGATTTCAGGCATAAAGCCTTCACAATGCGGAATTGTCGGTGGTTCCTGTCCCCCGTCATCCAAAGTCGAATTAGACGCAAAGAAATAGCCCAAGAGATCGGCCTTTTCCTTGGAGTCATGGGCTAACGAGTTGTCTCCTTTGCGCAGTGGTGGAAGTGATGGCTTGCAGAAGTTGCCCTGAATAGCCTTGGCAAGAGACCAAAATGCGCGACTGCCCGAAGGAAGACTCACCAATCTCTCACCAATCCGGCAAACGTAATCTGACTTCGCTTTAGCCAGAACTCTTTTGAGGGACCTAGAAGCAGAGTTATACTTCTTCTTAAGAAGGTTGGTGTTTCCACCCTGCGCTGCTGTCGCATTTGCCCAGGCCTGATAGCACTCCTGCTTTAGGCGTGACGCCATTTTGCAGGAGCGACCAAACCAAGGCTGAGATCTGCCACCAATAGGAACCACCGAAGATGGAACAAATAGTTCCATGCCCTGAAGCACCACATCGGTGACAGAATCAGCAACAGCGGCAGGGTCATCCAACGAGAAGCAAACTCGCCTCCAAGGATAAGATGCAAAAAAAGACCGCATCCCATCCCAATCTGCTGACCTGTAGTGCCAAACCCGGCGACGACCAACGAATCGCCGACGTAATCCCCGTGTAAGAGGAACTGAGCTTCTAATCAGACAGTGGTCTGATGATCCGAGAGGAGCGTCGACAGAGACTTTGTAGCCGTCAGGATTAGAGGTCAGAAATAAGTCCAACAGGGAAGGTGAATGGCTCTCCACATCAGGAATCCGCGTGGGCGAAGCAACGAGTTGAGTCAAGCCACACGCCAAAGCGAAGTCAAAAGCAGACCTTCCTGCATGATCCGTGGTTCGTGAACCTAACCATTCTGAATGGTGAGCATTAAAGTCACCAAGAACCACGATTTCCGCAGAAGGGGTCTGCTGGAGCACAGAGTCTGCAGCCATCTGGACGTGGTCCAGCAATTTGTCGGTTTCCACATTGCCGCTGTGTGACCTGTAAAGGCACGCATAGACGCGGGGGTGGTCATAGCAGTCTACACGT
This sequence comes from Mecyna flavalis, assembly GCA_949319885.1. Classification (NCBI taxonomy): domain Eukaryota; kingdom Metazoa; phylum Arthropoda; class Insecta; order Lepidoptera; family Crambidae; genus Mecyna; species Mecyna flavalis. The sequence goes on along the minus strand of OX439419.1, from coordinate 5,611,009 downwards.
AACCACAAGGTGGAAAAATCCCGATCATCAAAGGCGCTGAGGCGACGAGAACTGATATCCTCTCTAACAAACACGCACACCCCAGCCCGAGGCTTAAAAGAGTGTTCCAAAACATAACCAGGATAGGATAAGTAGGAAGTGTCCGCTGGAGAGGATATCTGAGTTTCAGTCAGAAAAAGCAAGGCCGGCTTGGCTGTTTCAAGGTGGTAGTGTACAGCATTTAGGTTTGTGTGTAATCCCCTAATATTACAAAAATCCACAGAAAGAGAGGCAGGGATTTTTGCTTTAGCCTTGCTTTTATTACCCCCGACACGACTATGTTTGAGCGCGGTTTTGCCCCCCCCAGAATACGTGGGGCGACCTAGACGTCCATCCTCAGTCGCAACAGTTCCTGAGTCTAAACGCCCAGGGAGGGATTCTCCAACGCTAATGCAGTTGGTACCCTCCTGGGGTAATATACTCTTGAACTGCGCCAACATAATGAATGTGGAGGGGGAAGAAGAGGGCCTCCGGTGGCCTCACTCACACGGCGAAACGCAGCACCAAGTACTACTTCACGCCGGCCTTCTGTGAGGTCGTGGTATCACTCCGGTCGAGCCGGCCCATTCGTGCTACAGCTGAAGCAGTAGCATGGCTCTCCCACGAGAGAATTCTAAACTTCGTGAAAACTTTTCTTTTGAGGTGTCATCTTCAATGGTGTCCGCATCCGATAGATTTAAATAAAGTGATTGAGAATTACAAGTCATAGCCTCGACAGACATATTTTCGTTTAAGTTATCATTACATTTGATATTTTCGTTTAAGTTATCATTACATTTGAGTACCTCCTGACTCATGTTTTGCTGATTGTTCTGTAGGTAAGATGACTTTTTACGTATTGTTACATTATTTTGTGAGGTATTGAGATTATTTTTATTTTTAGTACATTGTTTACATTTCCATGTTCTTTTACCCTCCACACTCATCATACGGTACAATTTTTCGGAGACACCTGCGCAACCGAAGTCATATCTCCTGTCGCAGATAGAGCACAGGATGGTATCTTTAACTTGTAATGTTGCCTTATTACATTTACTACATTGTACAGACATTTTTGATGATGGGTGTGAGCTCATTTTTTACTAATATTTATTTCGTACAAAAAGTGTCGGAACTGTGTGGATTCGATCCGGGGACCTCAGATGAGCGCTGCTACTGGAGACTTGTTCTACACAGCTATCAAGTCGTTAGTCTATAACGGCGAAATTTGTGACCAATTTGAATAAGTCGAAGTCGTTAAAGTGAGTCATGCGAATGGAATTTTTTCGCATTTGACAGGGCAATATAAACACAAGTTTATTTCAATAGATATTGCACTTTTCACTAGTTATTTCTTACGCGCACTTTATATTGCGGAGTTATTACGTTTGTCACTAGGTATTTGTAGTTTTTTATGCACTTTTTAGTCCTTTTGCAGCACTTTGAGCGAATCAGATTTTTAGCAGGTATTAATTTTTATAATACTGTTTTTTAATAGATGATAACGTTATCACTCGATCTTTAGGTCACTTTTTACACTATTTTGATGATAAGATGTAATTACAAGCGCTTTTATATTTTTTAAAACAAAAATAATACGGAGACGAAGTGATCGTGACAACTCATACATCTGTAGAACAAAGTTCTTATTAATATCAGTGCCTAAAGAATTTTGGTTTATGTACCTGCTCAACTAGAAATTACAACTCACCTACGTATTTCATGGTAGGACAAATGTAGCTAACTAGTAAATCTAGACACTAACACATCTACTTCGTCACTTAGGTAATAAAGATGAGGACAACTTACACAACAGTGGAGCTAAGTGGGTTGCCTAATAACTGTTCTCATACGGCTATTTACTTCAATGACACTGGTTTCAGAGCACTCTGCCATAATTATTAATTTAATGCTAGATTAGTTAGTAGACAGACACGCAGCCCACCCGATGGTAAGCGGCCACTGAGGCCTATTCCATTGAAAGACACTACCAGGAAGCATCGCATGCTTGTATGGTATGGTAATACCGAGACTACCGAGCGGAGATCGAATCCGCGACCTCTGGTGAAAGAGCCGACTTCTCAACCACGACAAAATCTGTCGTGTGTGCACTATCTTTAACTTTTTAATTTTGGATTTAGCAAGATTAAGTCAAAGCAAGAACTTATTCCTGCTAGACATAATTATGCCGCTGTTATGTCCTTGCTGACTTTCTAATCTCTATAAGGCAGGATTTTACAATCTCCTATGCAAGGATTACTTACACAATATTCTAATCGAAAATGGACATTTGCCTCTTGCTAAATGCCAATATGAAATCAGTTTTTTCTCCTGATTTGGTTTTATGTGGGACGGACGACTTACTTTTTTAAGTCTGCCGCCATAATAGCTCGGGCTGTGTTCCGGCGTTTATAATAATATTATAATAATTTAATGCATGCGGTTCACACAAAGCAAGTAGTTAGCTAGTAAGTGTTATGTTTGTGGGAGCGCAGTGCGCACATTAAATGGAAGGCTTCAAATTAGAGATAAAACTACGGTTTAAAAGCGGAAATACATACTTTAACCTTTTTTTATGTTAAACCAGTTGGAAGACAGGCACTCAGTCCATTTAGTGGTAGGTAAGTAAGCGGCCACTGCGGCCATTGAAGCACTTCACTAAGAAGCGACGCAAAAGGGACTGCCACACTGTAAGCTCGTCTAATCTTTGAGCCTTTGATTTCAAGTGTACTGGCTCCAACATAAATACATATACCTATTGGTGTTTAATGTCATCGGCTCGTTGTTTAAACTGCCAAAAGACTCAGCAAATAACAAGCGGTCTGAGATAAAAGTTAAAATTACTCTTATAAAAACTGAAGAACTTTATGGTCGTCGAAGAAAAGACTTAAGTATGTAGTTAAATAATGCTTACTGCAAGGATGCGGGCTGTGTGTTTATGTTTATGTGTCGACCAGAAATGGCACAAGGGCGACGGCGCCGGCGCGACATTGCACTGTCTCACTGTATGACGTTTTCCTTAAGTAGGTAGCAAGTATGGCTTAGCCGTTTCGAAATCGTCGAAGATGATGATCGGCCTTAAATCCACAGTTGCGTGATTTTTGAAAAAAGTTGTTCTAAAAAATACTTATTTAAAAGGCTGAGCAGATATTGATTACTATTTAAGTACTCGCCCTTTTAAATAATAATAATCTTTTTGCCGAAGTTTCGGCATTCTTAGGATAATCAGTTTAGTGCATGCACATACGTGAGGTAGATACCTAGATGCCGAATATTGGCTATACGTATACCCCAGCATCGACTTCTTAAATTTCAAACTGGGTCACTGTTACATGATATTATTTATAAAACTATAGAAGAATGTTATTTCAAACACTTCAGGACCATATTTTCTAAGACTACAGAAGATACTGATAAATACTAATTACATGCTACTATTGACACGCAAACGTTTTTTTAAATGAATCAGAATGATCAATAACTTTGAGAACTGGCACGCAATAAATAGATCTTGTACTTTTTTACTAGCGATATTTTCTATTAAGCTATTTTTTTAACCACTCCAGTTAATAGACAGGTAGGTACTTAGAAGCCATAAGTATGACCTGTTACATTGACTAAGTACCTAGGTATTATACCCAACAGAAAGCATAATTTAACGTGCCAGCACTCTGTAGACTATCATCATTATGTCATCTTAGTAGAGCCTTCGTTTTTATTTGTAATCAGTGGCTAATAGTGGCTATGACTTAGGTACCTACATTATAATGAAAATAGAAAAAGCCAATGTAAGCCTACCTTTGTCTACTATTAGAGACTCCTTAGCGTAATAAATCTGTGAGAAATATCGATATATCTTCCGAACCTACCTAATACCTACCTAATGGATGACCGCCCCAGTGACCGTCTCCCAACATTTGTTTGAGTAGAAGAATTAAAATACAATACACATCTTCCATTCAACCTTTTCCCGTCTTTATTTCACTAAATTCTAGTTTATAAGATGTAGTTTAATACCTACCACCGAGCTAGATTTCAGAACATAGCAAATTATACGAGTATAGAGTATAGAGAGGCACAGTGAAATAAAACAACAGATTATAAGTAATCTCTTATCTTTATTTAGGTACCTACACGTGTACATATCACAAAGTCATTGAAATCTTATATCTTATTTGCGAACCGAGATGCCTAAGCTAAGATCTGACTGACATATGATGTGTAGATTTGAGTTTTACAATAGCTTTGTCATTCAAATAGCCTTTTAAAAATACTTTTGCACGACATAATTCTTTCGAGGAGCGTATTATACCGTCACTTTTTGTAATTTGACTTGATTTGAGCCTTAAGGTTTTGACATAATTTATTTGAAAACCTATTGAAACGGTCTTACGGTCCATACGTAGGATTGTGGCAGTCAAACTGTACATATGAAAATCCCAGCAGTTCATACTCGTAGAAGTACGTGATTCTTGAACCTTTTTCTGCGAATCAATTTTCAAGTTTGGTCGTTTATATCGCGACGTAAGTAAATGACTTTAATAGCGCTAATAAAAACAACTGCAGACCTTGTAATGAACATAATTATTATAATCTGTGTCATTAGGATACGATAAAAATTTACCTTCCATCACACATAAAATAATAGGGATATTCCTGAACCTAATAATCAAGAAATAATTATGTCATTGGCATATTTCTTATTTAGTGTCAACGCCTCGAGTGGTTTAAGTACCGGGCCACCAAGATCTCGGGGTCCTGGGTTCAATTTCCGGGTCGAGCTAACTTTGTGTCGGTTTTTTCGGACACAGCTCGGGCTCGGGTTTGTGATCACCAATCCGCATTTGGCAAGCGTGTTGATGTGATTACGCCAATACCCACCATTGTAGCAATAACTTGATTTCAAATTTTCAACTTAAAAATATCTTTAATTTCCTATTTAAATCATAACTTAAAACTAATTCAGAACTATGGTATATCTATTTCTCCAAAGGCGCGTAGTTGAGAAGCTTTTCGATCAGGTCCACGTGGCCCAGCAGCATTCTTCTACAGCAGTACCTCTTCAGACCGAGGGCATCCAAGGCATCACTGCAACAAAAAATGTCTTTATTGGTTTGGTGCAGAATTTCGCCTTCAGTTACTATCTTAACAATTAGCCAATATATTACAGTAAGGGCCCACTTCACCATTGTTTCTAAAAATTCATCTGCCAGATATGTAATACACAATGTATACTCCTTTGTCCAATTTAAAAAAGATAATCAAGAACTTATTTGCCATTTGTGAAACTGGCCCTTATTTAAGTAAAATTGCCAACATCGATGCAATACCTAACTACTTACTGACATTAAGATCTAAATTACTTAACATATTTTGTTGATAATTGATATGTATTCCCTATCTATATATATAAAACTCAAAGGTGACTGACTGACTGACATAGATATCTATCAACGCACAGCCCAAACCAATAGACGGATCGGGCTGAAATTGCCAAATTTCAGCCCGATCCGTTTGCATGCCAATGCAGGTAGATTTTATGACCACGGGAACGGGAACCACGCGGCCCGCGGGTGAAACCGCGGGCGCCCGCTAGTTGTGTAATAATTGTCTAATAACTTGTGTCGAAAAAGATGCCAGTTACTTCCAATACTTATCATTACAATAACTGGATTTACCAAATTATCCATCACGAATCACGATCTAAGCCAAATGTTCTCTTTCAAAACGTGACTAAGCGTCATTTAAATGAGACACACAGTCTAAAGATAGTACATGTATACCTAACCTAAATGTTTGTTCTAACGTCTCACTCATTATACTGCGAACATACAAAAGATCCGAGGTACCTCCAATGATGGGTTTTATGATTGAAAGCGCGGTTAATACCGCCATATTGTTTTATGCTCGCGCGCGTTTACAATTTCATTTGAGTTTGAGTAAATTGCCTCGTTTCTGACTCAGAAATTACAGTATTCAGTATTCACCGTAAATTCCTTAGCGACCGGTGTAAAATAGGCTTGGGTAACTAGTATTATATTATGGACAAAAAAATATTTAAATTTTCAGTTTTTTTGCAAGTAAGGCAATGATAAAATATATTTATATACAGTCATTTACATTATACACCACAACGGTTGGTAGCGTGGTGGAAGAGCTATGGGTCTACTCAGTTCTTTCTTACATTTAGCAAGGATGAGTGTGCAAGCAGATGAGCACACCACATGCATTGCATTAATCCCTGTCACAAATGAGAATGGCATGCTGCTTCCACTAATTTTCGTCAATCTTCCACAAGGAAGAGAAAGGAGAGTGCAAAACTTGCCATTGTTCTTGGGCCCGAAACATTTAAGTTAATGTGCAGAGATGAGATGTATTCTATGTGAAAGACCACACACACTATCAACTTTTATTATGATGACACCATATTCGGTCCCTGGGGGAAAAAGTTATTGTCCATAATAATTTATTATTTTTTTATGAACACAAATAATAATTAACATAATAAACATATTTTTTTACACTAGGAACAATTTTGTTCACACCATAATAAAAGTTAAAGGTGCTTATTAAATCTACTTCTAGGCTATGTCCCAAATCTGCACAACATTTTTTTTGGGCCCAGTCTTTTGCATTGTCCTTTACCCCCTGGCTGGTCAGTGGTGTTATGGACTCAAGTATTATTTTGTCTCTCTCAAAACCATGATCAGGCAGAAAGAAGGCCGTATAAGAGTAGATAGGAAAAGTTATTCCTAGGGAATGGTGAAACAAGACCTAAATCACCGACTACAATTTGGTCTTGGAAGTTTAACGGAAGATTATGTTACAAACCACAATCATGATTGACCGAATGTGAGACAATAGCGTTATGTAATAGGTACTATCGAGGTCACCCACGCGTGATCACCCTAAAGGCTAAAATTCTGTGCAGTATTTTCACGTTTACAAGTGCCGCTCCTAAGAAGTCACGATGCGCGTGCACGGTATATTTTTCCAAAAGTGATCACGCGCGGGAGACCTCGATCGTACATTGAAAGCAACAATAGAATAATGTTGTGGGTGATGTTTAAAATGGATCAATTATTGTCACAAACTATGATTTATGATGATAATATAACATATTATGTTGGCAGAATAGCTACAAAACCTAATAAATACGAATAAATAGTGCATTATCCAGCAAACTTAGATTAAATCATATTTTCCTAATCTTCTGCTTCACTACAAAATAAAATAAATATTTATTAAAAATCGTATTAATTCACAAATAAACAATTACCCCTCAGTATACTCTGCCTGAAGCAGTCCAAGGTACGCCTCCCATTTGTTGCCAATAACTTTACCGCAAGTAAAGCAGCGCACTGGAATTATCATTCTCGCTGACTCGTCCTGAAACCCGAACATGTAACAATTGAGTGGATAAAACCTGATATAGTACAGTAGCAAGCAAATTTTGGATAGGAGAGGCAAAGAATTTATAGGTAGTAACATTCGGCCCAATAAATGCCTATTATCAGGAATAGGTAGGACAGGAGCAGAGTGCATTATCTTGTTAATGAAAAAGACAAAAACCTGTCTTCCAGAAAGGAACCGCAGTCATAAATTGCAACAAAATAAGTTTAACAAATACATTTTTGAGGTTATAATACCGTTTCAAGTAATTATACAACATCACAGTTGATAGAAACAGGGATATATCTCTGAATGCGACTTTTATAATAAGAAGTTTTATTTAGAATTTAAATAATACTTACAAACAATTAAATCAGAAATTCAGTAGCACATTCACAACAACAACGCAGTCCTTTCGACGAGTCGAATGTCACTAACGTTATTTTAACGTACGTAACGGTAACAGCGATGTAATGTAATCGCTTCGCGTTCAAGGGCATTGATCTACGGGATTAGTGTTGTTGCTAAGATGCTAACTTAATTTTTTTTTTAATAGATTTTAATTCTAAAAAAGCTTGTTTAAGCTTTTGGTTTTTTTTTACAGAAAAATAATGGTATATTTTTATTTTCAGGTAAATCCTTGAAATCTGCCAAAATGACTTTAAGTATGGAACAACATATAACAACTGACGACATTGAAACGGTAACGTATGTCTAAAATTATTATACTAAACTTAAGCTTTAGAACTTTAATGAATGAGATGCACAGCACCTGCACTATTAATTGGACACAACTTAAAATTTGAGCGGATTCATGGCATGCATCTTGAATTCTTGATTCTTGCTTGACAAATTCAACCCACAAATTAGAAAGAAGGAAAAAGCATTAATTATTGTCCGAAGGCAAACAATAACAGCAAGAACAATACAGTGATACAGAAGTTAACATGACGAAGTAGCGAAGTACTAAACTTATTAAGAGACAGAGGCCAACAAGGATCTCTAGAGTAAGCATATATTTTATACTGTTGTGACATTCAGATAACAGCACAGTAGCGATGATAATATTCTCGCAGATACATAACCCTTTTCAGTTTAGTGAATAAATAAATAAACTAAACTGCTATCTACATATTTATGTAGATTGGACCTGGTACTATACATGGTGGTTTTTGAGTTTGTTATTATGAACTTTATTCGACTTTTTATTTTTCTCTACTCTATCGATACACACACACATAAACATTACATGATGTATGATAAATGCATTATTAACCGTTTTCTTAAAAATAGTGATGTAATTTACATCACTATTTTTAAGAAAACGGTTAATGGGTGAATTTCAACAACAGAAAATTTTTTATCATTTCCGCGGACTTTTTTTGTTTCAATGCTATCTTCTTATTTTTAGTGACAAATAAAACTTTAGCCTATTTTTAACATTGTGCGTGAGTGGTCATCCAATATCATCAATACTTATATAAATATTTAAGGATGAATTTTTAAGAGTCCACTGAAATGATAAGTGTCCACCGATATGATATAAATAACCACTGAAATGATAGAAATGAAATAAATCCACCGAAATGATACAGCTAAGAACAACCGTGCCGAGCAGCCAGGGTTCTGTACTTTGTTAGGTTTGATTTCCACAAATTTTAGATAAATACTGAGACAGGACAGTACACAGTTATTTTAAATTATAGTTAGATATTACATTTAGCAAACTTTCAGGTTACAATAACCTCAAAAAATTATATAAATCTTAATATATATATAAAACTCAAAGGTGACTGACTGACATAGATAGATATCAACGCACAGCCCAAACCACTGGACGGATCGGGCTGAAATTTGGCATGTAGGTAGATGTTATGACGTAGGCATCCGCTAAGAAAGGATTTTGATCAATTCCCACGGGAACAGGAACCACGTGGGTGAAACCGCGGGCGCCCGCTAGTGTAATATAATGTTTATTATGATATGAATGAATTGTTATTTTACTTATTTTGCCTAAGGTAGAGTTTGTGAAGTAAGGCCTTGTAGAATTAGGGCGCGTAGAGTAAGAAGCTTGGCTCTTCATGAGATCTGTTAACTTTTTGAGAGTGCGAGTCATATTATGGTCTTTTCTTGCCAACATTTTATTGAAAATGTTTTTGGTGGTAATATCTACCTATTGTACTAAGAGAACAATGCTAGGTATAATTTAGTTCAGGTGCATCGAATCCGGGTCGCGGCAAGGAGGAGGGGGGGGGGACGACCCAGCTTGCAAAAGGTAGCACTGGGTCGTGTCCAGGCCAGGGAAGAGGCTCTGGCCAAATGGGCGGAAGCTCTCCAAGCCCCAAGTGCCGGCCACTGGACGATTGAGGCCATTGGTCCAGTGTAGAGGGAGTGGGTGAAACGCCGGCATGGCTGCCTCACCTACCGCCTGTCGCAGGTTTTGTCCGCACACGGAAGTTTCGGACACTACCTGTACGCACCCGACGCACCCGACACGGCCGAGCACACACTCGTCGAGCGCCCGGCCTGGCAACACGAGCGCCGCGAACTCGTCGCGGCGCTAGGCAGTGGACGCCTCCCGTTGGCGACCATGGTTCGTGCCATGGTCGCCAACAGGAGTGCGTGGGAGGCGGCCGCCTCCTTCTGCGAGGAAGTTTTATAGCAGAGGAAGCGGAGTGGGAGCGCGAGGAGGAACCCCCTCGCTGCTCCCCTCCGGCGTAGACGGCCGGACCGGAAAAGGCGAGCTCACTTAGCACGCCTCCTCTGGTCTGAGGGTTGACCTGCGGGCGGGGGTAGCTCCCCAACGTCCGCATTGCACAGGTCGCCCGAGCCAAGTCTGGAGGTCACCTTGATTCTCGGGTGGCCCTCCCTAGGTGCTACCCCGACTTGAGACCTCTCAAGTCGGGGTCTAGCTAGACCTGCGGCCGTGAGTGGGACTCGAGAATAAAGCGTCCACTACCCACTTAACTTCCCCGGTTTCTTAACTTATTGAATACCATTACGAAATAAATAAGAAATATCTCTGAACATTATTCACACAGCGTCCTCTAGCCATAACTAAACATATTATTAGCTTTCAAACATCCATTCATACTTACAAACTTTCGCGTTTATAATATAAGTAGGATATGCTTTTTTTTTGTTAATACATACTGTATAATAGAAACACCCGGACCGATACAAACAGACATGTTCATGTACACAAAATGTTTGTACCGTGCGGGGATCGAACCCGCGACCTCTGGTGTAATAGCCGACTTCTCTGCCATTACATCAAATTCGTAAAACATTCGCAGGATTTTGCGAATGATTCGCATTCGCGATAATGCAAAAATTTGCGATAATATGCCAATGCGAATACGGATATTCGTAACATCACTAGTACTAACACATACATACATAGATATAATTATGTATATTATATCTTAATGTGATAATTGTTACACAACAAATACACCCGAATAATCACTCTAGGTAAAATTACAAAGTACATTGAAAAACCATTACTTTATATTTGACCCAAAGAACTCTAAAACTTTACGGTTTTATCATTTCGGTGATAAATATCATTTCAGTGGACTGTAATTGGTATAACTGTCCACCGAATCCACCGAAATGATAACACCGAGATGATAAAATAGAGGTTATTTCTACATTAAACTCCGAAATAAAATTATTTAAAAATATTAACACTACTCAAACAAAACAGTACTTACGGCGAAATGAATACATAAATTTGAAACAAATCAAACGAATCTAGCACGAGTTATAACAATCACCGAAATGATAATATTTTTGTCCCCATAACACTGAAATGATAAACTTACTTTTTTGGCGGGAAACCGCAAGACGCTGGGACCCGTGCGATCGCACCAACAGCTTGAGCCGGGCTGATCCGAAGTGAGGAAAGGTGAGAGAGGCGTAATAACGCAGTGTTGTCGTTGCTATTCTACTAAAACTTACTGTCCTCTGAAATGATAACTTTTTTCGGGACAAAAGTTGACTGCCTGTCAAATCCATGAGATAGAAGTTAAACAAACAAAAATAGTTTTATTTGATCGAAAATTTTATAACGTAATGATAACTAAATCGATTTATATCCTTAATACGAATGTATTTGCAGGGGAAGGTATTTTATGAGCGGAATGGGGTTGGGGACAAGGCACCGTGATGATAAAATGACCCTTTGTATTTATTTTTTTTGTTGTATTAGAGGGTATAAATCAATGATTTTTTTTGCCAAAGTAGAGAAGTACTTACTTTGTTGAAAAAAAATATATAAAATTAAAAATCTGCACATTGCACTACCGTTCTCAGCTGAGCCGTGTTTTTTTTTGTTTGGGCAATTCACCCTAATAATGCATTTATCCAAAGCCTATTTATTAAAAAAAGTAGAACATATCGTTAAAATAGTGCTAACTTTGTCTTGTCAGTTTGACAATGACATTTATTTGTATTTTGTTGGCATGTCCATGTGATGTCCTGTCCATTGTTTTTGTAAAGTTCCAACTTTTAATTTACTTTGTTAAAATGTGATAAAAAGTATGAATAAACTACAAGTTTTTATGAAAGAACACAGTATGTCGCTTTATAATAATTATCGTTCATGATAATTTAAACATAATGCAACGCGCTTGTTGTTTAATGCAAAACGTGTTCTTAATGTGCACGAATGACCAAATAATGAACAAAAGTTCATGGAAATTATTTTGACTGTAGGGAAATGTAGTTAAATAATTGAGTAGTCGAATTGTAGTCAAGTGTAGTAAATACCATGGAGTCTGAAGACGACATAGTACCCCTTATTGAAGATGTTTCGGAGGGCAATAGAGACCTGTACTTAGAGTTAAATGCTCAAATATTAAATGACCCTGATTTCGAACAGGTAAATGTTTATTTCTATTCTTTGTACTTAATGGAAATTTTATAAGGTTCAAGAGTCACTAGTTCTTTACCAAGCTTAGAATTACCAAGTTACTGGGTGGATATACGTAGAATGTTATTTTTGATAAAAAATTTAGATTTTTTATCAACCCACGTGCAGAGCTTCAGTACAATATAGGATCTATAGTTTTCAAGATTCTAAGCAATTGTATATTAAAAGCACACAAATCCGACCTATACTAATCAAAATATTGACAAAAGAAGAAAAAAATACGTTCAGAATAATGACTGCGTATTAGGAAAATGATATTTCTGTAAAGAACAATGACCTGTGTTGATAACAATGACAAACTTATAAATGTTTTTGAAATATCAGGAATAAAACCCAATTTTGTAGGAAACATGATTTTAATCATGAGTACCTAGTAACAATCTGTTGTTTTTAATTTATATAATTTCCTAACCTTTCGCCCGCGGCTTCGCCCGCGTGAACTATAGGACGTTATCCCGCGGGATTTTTATAAATTATAGCCTGTGTTATTCTGATGTATACTATATTATTGCCTCAACCGCTATGTCCCTGCATTGTAAAACTGTTATCTTCGAAAATATTCATTTAAATTACATGCTTTAAAGGGCCACATTGATCTATATTCTTCTTCTTCTTTGTCGTCACACTCTTGGCAGAGTGGTCGTCACATCAGGGGTGGTAGCAACCTTTACAATCAGCCACCACTCATCTCGTACTGTAGCTCTTCTTGTGCATTCATGGAGTGGACCATTGAATGTAGCCTTGACTTGGTCGGTCCATCGCATCGGTGATCTACTGCGCGCTCTAGCGCCTTCGACTCTCCCCTGCACCACAAGTCGCTCCATAGAGATCTATGAAGACAGATGTCTTCTCGACGTATGATATGTCCAAAGAAAGTGAGAATACGACATTGGACGATGGAAGAAAGACGCTGTTTGATGTCGAGTTCTTGGATGATTGAATCGTTGGTTTGGAACTGTGTCCAAATAGTATAGGTACCAAGCAGGTACCAAACCCATAGCCATCATAACCTCTGTATTTGGAAAGGTGTTTGAGCGGATAATCAACTCCCAACTTGTCCGCTAACTAGAAGATCATTACTACATGACCGACAGTATAGTTTCAGACCAAAACGGTCCACGGGTGATCTTCTAGCTTACGTATCGCACCTCTGGGGGGAGGATATGGAGAAGCATGGTGAATCTATGGCTATTAGCCTGGATATTGCCAAGGCTTTTGACCGTGTTTGGCATCGCTCGCTTTTTTCCAAGCTTCCGGCATATAGTCTGCCAACTCGCTTATTATGCGACTGGATTGCGGGATTTCTGGAGGGTCGCAGGATTCGTGTCCTCCGTGATGGACGCGCTTCTCGCTTCCTCCCAATAAATTCCGGAGTGCCTCAATGCCTGTCGCCGACTTTGTTTCTTCTGCATATCAATGACATGTTATCACTAGGTAATATTCATTGCTATGCGGATGACAGCACTGTCCACGCACGATATTTCGGAAGACTTGCGGCTAAACAGACCGAAACCGAGGAAAACAGGAATCTTCTTGTCGCCGAGCTTGACGAGGTCCTGGACCGCATATCCAAATGGGTTGCCAGCAATCTCATCGAGTTCAATGCCAAGAAAACACCTGACAGGTGTGTTTGTTTTCTGCAAATCTTCTCCTTTTCTTTCCCATTCCACTCTTCAGATCACGCCCTTACCAATACAGGATAGCCTAAGCATCCTTGGCATCGATGTTCGTAGCAACTTGAACCAACGGGAATAATATATCAAGAGCGTCATCAGAACATCTTCCCGTAAACTCGGAATGAACAGTATGAGACGATTTTTCACTCCGGTGCAGCTTTGTCTCTTATACAAGGCACAGGTTCGCCCGTGTGTGGAATATTGCTCTCATCTCTGGGATGGTTCCGCAAAGTACTTATTGGAGGCCCTCGACAGGTTGACGACGTGATATCCGTATTGTCGATAATCAAGAAGTGACTAAGACCCTAGAACCTCTTCAGTTACGTAGAGACGTTGCTAGTCTTAGTGTTCTCTACCGTCTCTATAATGGGGAATGCTCTGAAGAGTTATTCCAACTCATCCCGTCCTCCCCTTTTCACTCCCGAACAACACGCGCCGGACTGCGTTGCCATCCCCATACCATCCAGACACTGGTGGCCCGTACCAAGAGGTATAGTTCCTCTTTTTTGCCCCGTGCCATTAGGTCATGGAATGCCCTTCCGGCTCATGTGTTTCCTTCCTCCTATAATCCAGGGCTTTTTAGGCGGGGCGTGAAGCGGCATCTAAGCAGGCCTTCAGGGTGAGGGTGACTGGCTCAATGGGTACTTTGTTCTATTGAGCCAGTCAGCCTTAATTTTTATTTTATTTGGACCTCACTTCCGCTTACCATCAGGTGGAGTGAGGTCATCCAGACTGCTCCCATATAAAAAAAATTCAGACCGATATCAAGGCTAACTTGCTCCATTTTACTCAACAGGGATTATCTTTAATATTGCCGATGCTTGTTGCAAATAGGGTTGTGTCATCTGCATACTGCAAATTTTAAATTCTATAACCTCCAATTGTGATTCCGTCTGACCAATTCTCGAGTGCTATTCTCATAATGAATTCTGTGTAGGTGTTAAACAGCAATGGTGATAAAATGCAGCCCTGACGGACCCCGGCACTTGGATGAAAGTGATTTGACGACACGTCGTTCGTTCTCACCGATGCTGTTCCTTCTTCATAAAGCTTCCAAGAAAGGTGCACCAGATGTTTAGGTGTTCCCATAGCCAGGAGAGTCTCCCAAAATACTGGCCACCTCACTGAGTTGAACGCCTTTGAGAAGTCAACAAAGCAAATATAAAATATATAAGCAAAGCCGCTGCGGAGCTGACACCTCGTGCTGGTGCGGAACCCCCGATCCGTGCCTACGCTGCCGCCGCTGCTGCTCCTGCCAGACCATCTCGGCAGACAAAGACATCGGGAGATGAACAGAAGTTGACGAATAAACGTCAACCGAAGAACAAGTGCGATGAGGAGGGCTTCATCATGGTCGAGAGGAAGAAGAGGAAGCCCGCCGCCCGCAACCACCGCGGCACCGCACCGACTCGCCCGGATGACCCGCTGCGTCCTGAGATACGTGCGACGCAGCTGTACGTGTCAAGACTGCATTGGTCTACGAAGGTCGAGGATCTCGTAGACTACATCCGAAAGAAGTCCAAATTCACTCTAAGGGTTGAGCGATTGGAGTCTCGCCATAAAGTCAACTTCGGTTCCTTTGTGGTGAGAGTGCCGTCCCATCACCTGGAGACTTTTATGAAGGAGGACTTCTGGCCGCAGGGTGTCGTCTATCGGAGGTTTCGAGGACGGCTCCCAGCTGACTCAAGCCGCCTTAAGGCGGCAATATTAAATTAATTTTTATTTTTTATTTATATTGTATGTATGTTAGTCTGTAAGGTATTTATAATATGGGCCTGTAATTCATGTAATTCTGTTGCCTGAAATAAACGATATTATTATTATTAAATATAGGTCGGCTTGTTGAACTTTCTGGCTTTTTCAATGATCTGGCGCACATTCAGAATCTTCTCACGAGTACCCCTCCCTTTCACAAAACCAGCCTGTTCAGGAGAAATTTCCTTAGATTTATATGCAGTAGAATTTTACTTGCATGTGAAATTAAGGCTATTAGGCGGTAGTTACTGCATATTTTAGTGGAGCCCTTTTTATGTAGAGGTACGAAGACTGTGTGAGTCCACTTCGGGGCCAGATTCCTGATTCCCAAATTTTGTTACACAGGGTATGAAAGATATCGACACCATACTCCCCTGATGCTTTGATGGTTTCAATTGGTATGGCATCTCTTCCTGTAGCTTTTCCGCTTTTTAGTCGCCTGATAGCGACCCGAACTTCGTCCCTCAATACATGTACTCAGTACATGGCTCTTTTTCTTCGTCATGGGCTCTGTCAGGAAATAGTTGTGAGCATGAGGATCTCCAAACAAAGACTGACAGTCCAGGTCCTTCCAGGTTTCAGATATTGCATCTATTTCAGTCAGTAGTTCGCATTGTGGGTTCTCTAATAGCCCATGTTTTAGAAGAAAGGGTTTTGGTGATGGATCTTATTTTTTGATGCAGGTCGCCTGTTTGGTGACTATCAGCATGTAGCAGCAATACGTGATAGGTTAGTTTCATAGCGATATCAAGGAAATATTACTGTAAAAAGAAATAAAATCATTATTCTCAACGCAAGTCATTGTCATAAACAACATTTGTCATTATTCTCAACCAGCGTCATTGTCACCTTCATCAAGATTTAGAACAATGACGTTCAGACAAATGATGAATTTGAAAAGGACAAGTGGAAACACGTCTAAAAGGCGTGGCAGCTAGTTAATGTTATGATTACGTTATTAAACACTTGTATCTTTATTCTAAATTGTTGCAAAAGAACGTAGGCATGAATATAAATTGAATTTAGATAGAGAAATAACAATGACTATAGAAGTGTCAATTGTTGTAGAATGAACTTTAAAAACTTATCAGAGCCAACAACGTGCGTTTTTCCGCGGTGAAGTGCGTTGATCGACTGGGGAGCAGGGCGGGGTGTCTGGTCACACACTTAAGTGTTCTACCTTATGTCTCAAAGTTGCGATAATCTTGAAAACAAGAACTGCGCTGACCAATGACTTAATTTTGTAAACTTTTTTTGATCCAATATTTAGAGAACTAAATGGTTCGATAACTATTTTTGTTTTTTATTAATCGGTAGTGTTATAAACGTAATATATATTTCTTAGAAAATGTGTGCTCAAAACAGTTATGATGATTTAATATAATTAATTGAACGAGCAGTAGTGCTTTTCGGACATGGCAAAAATCTTAATATTTGGGCATATTTTATTAATCACGTTTTTATTTATTTCTTTATAGCCGTAAATTTATAAAAACCTTGTTCATTACTTATATAAGAACCGAATGACTGTTTTATTGAAATATAAATTGAATGGTTATTGAGTAAACACGTAGGACATGACATTTGACCGCCCTCGTAGATCCACCCTACTATATTATTATTTCAATAATGTGTTCATAGATAAAGGTATTTTAATTTGTCCTTGAAATAGTGTATGGTGACTATTTCTTGTGGAATTTCACGGTTCTATTGTGTGCAAACTATGAATTCATGCATGCGTATGTAGGTATTGTATGTATTCTGATGAAAAAACATTTATATTTTTGTAAGTTGCAATTATTTTTGTAAGCTGTTTGATGAAATAAGTTTACCTTTACTTTAACCCGGATGTTACTGACATATAAATTAATTTGTGTCCGAACTTGTAGATTTTTTAATATGTGGATAATAAAAAAATAAAAATTCTGGAAAAGTAAAAATAAAAATCTATTTCTAGTGGAAATTCGGAAAATTGGTGTTGTTTTTAAACAACTCTAGTAAAATAAATACAACTATCAAATATACCCACAAATCTTTTTATATTTATTTATCTTGAGTGTTGTTTTAAAACGACGGTAGTAACAAGTGGGATGTCTTGTTACATTTTTTCTTTGTTCTATAAAATCTGCAACGGATTTTTATAATAAACAATTCAAGTTTAAAACTATAAAGATATTCTTTTGGTCCTTATAAGGATTGTCAGTTGATCTAAGACACTGAGTCAAGTTTATGTAAAACTATTGTGGAAATCGTCATCAACCCAATCTTGCCATTATAATATGCATTGGTGAATACAACCAAACTCAAAATAATGTTTATTTATGTAGGCTTCAAATCTTTTATATAATGACAGTAATTCAATTATCAGAGTAAAGACTTTTTTATATTCAAAATTAAAATTAGGTTTTAGAATGTAGTTTTTTAACAAATGTTGATTTTTATCCATTAAATGAATGACTAATTTATGTAAATATCAGGAACCCCTTTGAAATTTTTCACATTTATCTATATCAGAAAATGAGTCGACAATTAGATTTATTAGAAAACACTGAATATCTTCTACGTCGGAATTAAAAAGCCATCAAGGTTGATTGAATCTACAATTTATATTCAAATGTTATTAGTTAAGTTTGGTAAGTATTGTTAGACTAACAAATTGTTTATATCCCTTGTGACTTTGCAGTGGAAAAGTAGTTTTTATAGTGCCTTTGTGAAGCAAAATAATGAATGGGGTTAGTCAAATTACTTAATATGATATTTTTTTAAGTATTTATTCTTAGTCTTTAACTTCAAATACAATTGTTCATATTCTAAGTAAACAAATTACAATGCACTTAAAACTCATTATGATTTCATTCACCGTCTAGTATTTATTTTTTAATAATAATAGTATTTTTGTGTTGTACATTTTCTTAAGGCTTTGTGTATTTTCTGATGTTGTCTGATTTCAGTCATCAAATCAATTTATTTGATGACAAACCATTTAAACAGAATGGTTGTAAAGTCAGTAACTAACCAAGAGGGTGCAGGTTCATGCATGGCACAGTTCATACATTTTTGTGTATGAATTTTTCTATACTACTGGTATATGTAAAAGTAATGTTTATCCATTTTCTGCCTTCCATAGTTAGAACAAGCTATGTAAGTGAAAGGCTACTCACACGCATTATTAACACAGAGTGCCTCCACTCCATCAAAACATTGTCAAAAGCAAAATTAATTTAAAATATTAATAAAAAGTCAAATTAAAGACATCAGCATCAGAAGCAAAATTATATCATTCACTTTATATAATTAAAGATGTAAAAGTGAAAAAATAATGCATCCTTTGTTCTATTCATATGATATCACCAGGATGATTAATATTCATGTCAACTTCTGTACAATTCCTGTATCTACTACAGTTTAGATAAGCCAACATTAGTACTTTTGTTCTAACAATTGAAAACAGGAACTTGAATCTATTTATTATGACTAAGATATTATTAAACTTCAATATCATTATCATTGGAATAAAGAAAATATACTTGATTATTTTTTAATTTCTAATGGCCTAGTCTTTCAAGAATGTAGGCCTTTGCCCAAAAGTGGGACATTAATAAGCTGATACTTAAGTGTTTCCACAGTCACTATTAATTTAGCCATCGAAACACTATAAAAAGAAGAAGAAGAAGAGACACTATGTATGACTAAGCGCTTGTTCACGTAAACCCGCGGGCGCGCTCGCGATCGCGCCCGCGGGTTTACGTGAACAAGCGCTAACTTTGATCGATAGTCAATCTTTTCTATCGCCAAATGTTTTATAATGTTTGCGGATTTCGAACTTTGTTTCCTATAGATACAAAAATTTGGAATTAAACACTGCTACAAGAAGCACGATTCCAATGAAATCGATTATCGACGATACCTACATAATAGATTTGTTTCCAGGTGGTATACGGCTACCGCAAAAGCCGATGGCGGACGGTGCTGGTATACATCCTCTCAACGGTTACCCTGGGTATCCCGGTGCTGCTGTTCCACTGGTGCCCTACCTGGTTCCTCTACCTCACCTCGGTGCGGAGCTGCTTCCAGCTCGCTGATCGAGTCTTAGTTGTTGTAAGTATATTCTTAATGTTAATTGGTCAATAAGACCAAACTATGTGCAATATCGTCTTGTCTGTGTACTATCCGATTCAAATGCTATTAGGATTATACCTTTTGGAATTAAGCGAAAAATTACGTCAACTGCGCTTGTCCCTAACGTTAGCAACCAATAGCAGCACATTGTTTATCTGCGTGTGTGTAAGTCATCGCTGTCGCGTCACGCAACTCCAAAAGGCGTATCCTAATAGCATTTGAACCAGATAGTAGTATTCGTAAGAGGGTGGGGGGCATTCATTGGCCAAAAAAGTATACTCGTAATATTCTAAATGTTGAAAGATGGCGCTCTGGTTTAAAAATGGGAATCCTTAACGTACAGGTACTGGCAAACTTGTTGAACATCGGTCGACGGGGAGGGAGAAAGTTCGCGCATGTGCACTTGCGCGTGACCAATAGCGCGTGCGAATCTCCCGAACGCCCGCGCGCCCTATTGGTCAGAGGGATGCTTCTGACCAATAGCGCGTATGCGCGTGTCAAAATTCGTGTTCTGGCAATCCCCACCCGATAGTTGGTAGTTTGCCGGTACCTATACCTATTTTCCGATATATTTAATGCGTCGACTTACAACGTAAATTGAAATGACATTTAAAAGAAGGCCCATAAAAAACTCTTTCTGTTATGCCATGGGAATTCCGCATTTATATTATAAGTAAAAAGTATGGATATATTTTGTTTTAAGTCCAAATTAAGATATTTGTTTGTATAAATTCAATTTATTATTTAAATTTCAGGAAACATATCAAAAGAAGTGCAAAAATCATTACATTCAAAAGATATTGGAAAAGAATATTGCAGATACAAGGTAAGATTCAATGTGTGAATATATTGGAAGCTTATTAATTAAAATAGATGATTAATTTCAAATTTAAAACTACATACATATTTAGTAACAGTACTAGCTGACCCGGTGAACTTGGTATCACTTACTTTAGTATTTTTCACGCAATTTTTCCATATTTTCTCATCGTTTAAACCTTTCCTGGACTTCCACTAATATTTTAAGACTAAAATTAGTCAAATCGGTTTAGCTGTTCTCGAGTTTTAGCGAGACTACCGAACAGCAATTTATTTTTATTTATATAAATGAGTATTATTATAGTACCCTAGTAGTTGAGATTAGACTATTACACAGTACACTATAGGTCGCGGGCTCAACCCCTGCACGGTACAAACGTACAAACAATTATGTGTTTTTCCACATTTAGCTACAATTTATGTTGTTATGTAATGTTTTGTCGGCTTTGCTACATAAAGCTACATTTTGTTTCGTGTGTTTTTCAACTTTAAGACGCATTTTGTTAAATTTTCAGCGGTCTCTTGAATCAAGGATTTCAAGACGAAGAAAAAGGCGACAAAGGAACGATCGAAAGCCCCGATGTTTTACACACGCCTGTCATATTGGAGGATGGCACGTCACTCAGTAAGTTTTTTTGATTGATTTGAAGTCTTCTTGCTCCCTCATGAATACTGCCGGAACAGAGCCTGAGCTGTTATGGTGGCAGATTTCACCCGTAGGGGTGGTATAACTACCCATTCGGACTTTGAAAAAGTTATAACAATAATAATGTCTTCCTAGCCGAGTTTTCGGCAACGGCGGCCAATCTTTTACGATCAGCCAACTACGCAGGATATATGTATTATAATGCACAAGTGAGTGCGCAAGCACAGGTGCACTCCCTATTACCTCACTCTCATAACACGGTGGGACAGCAGTCTGACACGACCGAAGAGAGATCAGGCGCAGAACCAACGGCTTAACGTGCCATCCGAAGCACGGAATCATCATACTTTTCGGACATTCTGGTGATTCAAGCCTGCAATGTCCTAACCAAACTGGAAACATTCACACAAAGTGATGCTCCCCGCAGGATTCGAACCCACGACCTCCGGGTATTAGAGCTAAACGCTCTAACCACTGTACCACAGAGGCAGTACGTTATGTCATATGAATGAATGAATTATGTAACTTACGAGTTATCTAACTATTATCTTTAATGTTTCGATATGACCGTTATCAAGTAATACAAATTTCATTTCAATCGACATTATTATATCTGTAATTCTGTAGTGATAAAATAAGAAATATGTGATTTGATAAAAAAAATCATATGACACGCAATCAATCTTATAAATACAGATTTGCTCCGTCAAATATTATAAGTGCAATGATATTTAAAAAAAAAAGTATAAATCTTTGTATAGCCCAACCAATAAAATAAAAAACCTCGCCATATTGCGAAAAAATATTGGAACTAATTTCTTTAAGTGGCAACAATCAAATAAAAAAACAATAAGATGTCATTCATGATTGCTGTCTGTCAAAGTGTGATGTCAATTGTCAAATTTGTCAACCGTGCCTTGTTATTATTGGATATTGTGTGTAACCATAGCAACCAAGTATTGCTATTTATAACCGTAGCTAATGTGGGGCCTCCAGAGCAGGTTTTTTATTTTATTGGTCAGGCTATTTACATGGTAAATTTTTCGAACTGTCTCCACTCGAGGATTAATATTTCTTTGTAAGGAGTGTTTGTTGGAATGTTGAACATACAATAATAGGAAGTAGGTAAGGTGGTCTGCTACCAAATCAGCCTATTAAATAGGCATATTTATACTTAAGTAATTAAGTCTTAATATTTTTTTTACAATATCGTGACTTAGTTACAAATCAACCACTTTAAAAGGAAAAAAATAAATCTTTCTTTTTTAAATCTTAACAGTTAGTAGTTTAAAATTGTTGTTTGTTGCAGGTTATTGTTAGAAACTAAGTTATTGACCATCAAACATAAAAAAGAGGTTAAACAATTATTAAAGATCGCGAACTTCGCTTCCTAGAAATAAGAAACCGATGCAGAGCAAAAACATTTGAACTAAATTAATTAAAAATATCTGATTTGAATTGGTTTAATTATTGTATCCTTTGCATTGATTTTCGCAAAACATATAACTTTGCACATTTAGTAGAATTTCATTGAAATAGTCCGGCTAGATATAACAGCGAATATCAAGTTACGAAAAAGAAATCAATACAAGCTACATACCACTAAAAGATTTAATTTTAGAGATGTTTAAAAACAACAGAAGTTATTCATAACTCAGATTTTTTCAAAGAGAAGTTAATTTTTTAATTTTATTAACCTATTTGTTATGTTTGAGGTTCCATAACTTTTATATTTAACAATAACCTGCATTAAACAAAAATTTTGAATAAATTACCATCAATTAAGATTCTAATAAAAAATATATTTTCTTGGATGTGTCCATATTTTTTTAAAGGGCTTGTAAGGGGAGTTTTTCTCATTTTTCTGGCACGCATCATTTGGAACATTTTAGTATTGCTTGCGTGTTCTATATTTTATACAGTGCTTATAACTATTACACCATTACAGATGTCCAACGCTACAAATACTTCCGGCATAAGAAACAGACGATCATATGGGACAACAGTCGCGCTCAGTGGGCGCGACTGGCGGGAATCGAATGCGGTGCCACGTGCGCCCAGCTTCAGGCGATGGGCGCCCGCGCGCCATCTAGCGAGAGGCGGGTGCGAATGTGAGTAAACAAATATCAGTTTATAGTAAAAAAAGGGAATTTTCAGGCTATGTGTAAATCTAGACGTGGGGGGGGGGGGGGGGGAAGGGGAGAAGAAAAACACACAAAGGGAGAAAGAGAGAGTGTGAGAAAGAGTATGTATCTCTAGAATAAGAGAGAGTTAGGTGGAGGAAGTGAAAGATAGGAAGACATAGAGCGGATATGATAATCGTTTTTTATGATTTTATTATTAGTAATTATTTATATATTTTTGCTGATGCTAGATCAGTTAGTAGACCTGTTGGTAAGTACTGACCCCACATTCATCATCATCATCATCTCAAGCCTTCCTCGACCAATTTGGTGTAGGCCTCCTTCAGTCCTCTCCATCTCGTTCTATTTTGGGCTGTGAGTATCCAATTCTGGCCCGCTATCTTCCGGATGTCATCTTTCCAGCGCATCTGCGGTCTACCAACTGGTCTCTTAAAATCCCACGGTCTCCATTCTAACAGGTCTTTGCACCACGAGTCTGTTTTCCGAGCCACGTGGCCTGCCCATTGCCATTTTAGTTTAGCTATTCGCTTTACTATATCCGCTACTTTGCTTTGTTTTCTTAACCATTTATTAGTCTTACGGTCTTGTAAAGATACTCCTACCAGCTTACGTTCCATTGCCCTTTGAGTGACTACTAGTTTCTGAAGAATACTTTTGGTTGTCACCCAAGTTTCGGCTCCGTAGGTTAGAACTGGTAGGACGCACTGGTTAAATATACGTGCTTTCTGATTACTGGTGAGATTCATCCTGAAAGCAAAGTCCAGTTTGGCAAAGGCAGCCCAGCCTAGACGCACCCTCCTGTTTACCTCTGTTCCCTGGTTCTCTTTTCCCAGTTTAACCTCTTGGCCAAGATAGACATATTTGGTGACCTTCTCTAGTGGTGCTCCCTTTACTGTGATCACCGCCGTGCTGTCCGTATCAGTGGTCATGACCTTGGTTTTAGTTAAGTTCATCTCGAGCCCTACATTCAAGGACGCGTCGTGTAGTTCCTGAACCATTGACTGGAGCTCGTCCGGGTCACTAGCAAATAACACTATATCATCCGCAAATCTGAGATTGGAAAGTCGTGCACCAGCTATCAAAAGACCACTGTCTTCCCAGTCCAGTTTCTTAAAGATGTCTTCCAACACCAGCGTAAACAGTTTAGGTGAGATAGTGTCCCCCTGCCTGACCCCCCTTTGGATCTTAACTGGCTTAGTATGATAAGGAATGGCTACATTCAAAGTTGCGTTTTTATATATGCTATCGATGATGTTATTGTAGCGGTTGTCTACTCTGGCATGACGTAGTGCTTCCGCGACAGCCCACGTTTCTACACTGTCGAATGCTTTTTTATAGTCAATGAATGCCAGCCATAGTGGTATTTGGTATTCCGTACTTTTCTCAATAAGCACTCTCATAGTAAGGATATGGTCGATTGTACTGTATCCCTGTCTAAATCCAGCTTGCTCTCTAGGCTGATAAAAGTCCAGTTTTCTTGTAAGGCGATTAGTTAATACCTTAGAGAAGAGCTTGTAAGTTTGAGAGAGTAAACTGATGGGCCTATAGTTGTTCAGGTCCGCCTTACAGCCTTTTTTGTATAGTAGGATTACCACCGCATTTTCCCAGTTCTTCGGGATTTCTCCTTGTAGCATACACCTGTTAAATAGATCCGCCAGCTTTGCGATCAGCGGCTCTCCGCCCTCTTTGAGCATTTCCGGCAGTATACCATCTTCTCCTCCAGCTTTACCATTTTTTACTTTTGACAAAGCATTCCTAATCTCATCACTAACAATATCTGGTATTTCCTCTGACCCAATGTTCATTATTTTAGAGCGGTTTAAGTTGCTAGGATATTCTGTCATAGGGGAGTATAATATTTGATAGTAATTCTCTATAATTTTAAGAATCTTTGTTCTGTCAGTAGCCAAAACACCATTATGGTCTTTCAATTTGGTTATTTGTTGGTTTCCCGTCTGGAGTGCCTTACAGAATACTTTGGGTCCACGATGTTTTTCAATGATTGATTGCACTGTTTTTTCCTTCCATGCCTCAATGTCTCTCGTTACATGCTCTCTAGTGGTTTTGCACAGCTTTTTGAACTCCGCTGTGTTCTTTTTGCCACTTGCTATCATGTCTCGCCTTTGCTGAAGTAGGTTTTGGGTGTCTTGAGTAAGTTTATCTCTCTTCCCCTTGCATTTCGTAGCTACTTTGAGTGATGTTTCCAAAATGACATTATTAAGGCTGGCACTAAATTCATCAAGATTCAGTCTTTCCGAATTCATTTTCACAAGCTGCTCTTTCAGCAACGATTTGTACTCCGCTTCATTTGTTTTAAGTTTAAGCGGGTCGAATTGATTGCTCTTACTTTTCACGAGTTTGGTGTATCTCTGTAATTTTGAGTTTAACGTAATTTTAGCTCTTATGAGTCGATGGTCGCTCCCCGTAAAAAAGTTATTTAGCACTGTAACGTCTTGAAAGATGAATCTGTGGGTGCCAAAAATGTAATCAATCTCATTCTTAGTCCGACCCCCCGGGGAGAGCCAAGTCCACTTTCTTTCTGATCTCTTTTCGTAGAAGGAGCCCATGTGAAAGAGTTTGTTTGCTTGCAGGAAATCGGCCAACATTTCCCCACGAGAATTTCTGTCGCCATATCCAAACGCGCCCATAAATACTTCCGATGTGTCCTGTTTTTTACCAATCTTGGCGTTGAAATCTCCGATGATCATTGTGTATGTTGCTTTATCGGCAGCCATCGCTTTTGCGATATCTTCGTAGAAACTCTCAATTATTGTGTCATCTTTTTCGTTGCAGGTTGGTGCGTAAGCAACGATAACTTTGAGTATGAGATTCTTGGATACGTGTATAGTGGCGTACAAAACTCTTTCTGATATTGATTCTATGGCCTTTATTTGTTGTTCGAGGCGTTTATGTATTAGTATACCTATTCCATGTTCTCTTCTTCCATCGTCTCGACCTTTGTGAAAGAAGGTATGTCCTGTCGTTAGCTTCACGCATTAATATGGCCAAAACACATACTATGGAAGCCAATACAGATAAATAGGAAAATATAAATAGAGGGGAATCTGGGGAATACCAAAAGAGAACAGGATAATATTTAACAAATCTCTTCCCAGGCTAAACATCTACGGCCTGAACGAGATCAAAGTACAAGTCCAATCGATCATGACGCTAATCCTACTGGAAGTGTTCAATCCGTTCTACGTGTTCCAACTGTTCACGATCGCGGTGTGGCTGGCCGAGCCGTACTACTACTACTGCATCGCCGTCGTGCTCATGTCCACCTTTGGTGTTGCCACCTCCGTCATACAGACTAAGAAGGTAAGATTGTGTTCATGACCCTTCGAATCAAATCATTCAGCAGTCTGATACGAATAGGATGCTGGTTCATATCCGGCTCGAAGGACCAAAATGTTTAACTGCACTGTACATTGTACAACGCTTCTACTACTGCCTCGCCGTCGTGCTCATGTTTAACTTCGGTGTGGCCATCTCCGTCATATAGACTAGGAAGGTAATACTAATAATAATGTCCAATTACGCAGGATATATTATAGTGCAAAAGTGAATGTACAAGCACAGGTGTATTCTCTTCAAATCCGGCTCGAAGGACCAAAATGTGTTACTGCACTGTAAAAGCCAAGCCGAATAGTTTCAAGCGACGCATAACATGCGTTTGTTATTGAATATCTAAAATAGTCTTCGAGATTGTAAATACAATATTTACTTCCAGAACCAAGAAAACCTCCGCGCCACAGTAGAAGCGTACGACACGGTGCAGTTATGGGACGGTCGCGCGGTGGACAGCAGGGCGGTGTCGCCCGGCGACGTCATCGTGCTGCCTGTGCGCGGGTGCACCATGCATCTAGACGCGGCCTTGCTGGCCGGCTCGGCGGTGGTCAATGAGAGCATGCTCACAGGTACGCGCCACAGTAGCGTACGACACGGTGCAGCTATGGGACGGTCGCGCGGTGGACAGCAGGGCGGTGTCGCCCGGCGACGTCATCGTGCTGCCTGTGCGCGGGTGCACCATGCATCTAGACGCGGCCTTGCTGGCCGGCTCGGCGGTGGTCAATGAGAGCATGCTCACAGGTACGCGCCACAGTAGCGTACGACACGGTGCAGCTATGGGACAGGTACTATTACTGAGTATCAGCCTGTAGGAGATCAATGTTCCCCTAAAGCTGCGCAGACGTTGACACTTTTTGTTTTCAACACGGTACACATTGTTTAGCCTGACCAAGAAAATAAAAAACCTGCTCTGAATGCGCCACATTAGCTATGGTTATAGCAACACTTGGTTGCTATGGTTATACTTACGAATAACTCACAATATCCAATAGTAACAAGTCACGGTTGACAATTGACATCACACTTTGACAGACAGCACTATTGAATGACATCTTATTGTTTTTTTATTTGATTGTTGCCACTTGAAGAAATTAGTTCCAATATATTTCCACACTATGGCGAGATTTTTTATTTTAATGGTCGGGCTATTATAGGGAGAAGAAGGGCTGATTTTATATTCTCTGGTGTCTCTGGCTAGTACCCGACTGCGCCTAAAAGTGTAAGATCTTCCTCCGAACTATATCGACTGTGTTGGGGGACCAGGGTCTAATGTATGCGTGCCGGCAAACTTCTTGACCATCGAGTCAAGACCACTATTGGTTAGAAGCATTACTCTGACCAATAGCGCGCGCGGGCGTCGGGAGATTCGCTCGCACTATTGGTCATGCGCAAGTGCACAAGCGTGAACTTCTCCGTCAAACACTCCGTCGAACGAGCGTCAAGATGTTTGCCGGACTCTGTACTTATTTTTGTGACAAAGATGAAGGAAGCCTTTGTACAGTAGGATATTAAAGAGGCTGACGCTGTTACTAATTTTTATTTCAGGTGAATCCGTCCCAGTGACGAAGACAGCGCTCCTACGAACAGACAAGCCGTTCGACATGAAGGAACACGCTTCAAGCATTCTCTTCTGCGGAACCAAGGTCATCCAGACGCGGTACTACAACAACGAACCAGTTAGGTTAGTTTAGACTGTGATTTTTTATGAACTTCGGAAAGTCATAATAATGTCGCTAATCATGTTCATTCTCTTTACACAATTTAACTTCACACTTGAAACTTTGTCGCTAACAAAATACTATGAGAATTTTTTTACTCAGAGAATACGTTACGGGTCTTCTCCATAAGGGGCTAAGGTTGGTGTGTGAAACTTTCACAAACCCATTTACGGTTTAGTACGTATGTACGGTCAACAGCACATCACGGTAAACACTTGCAGTTCGATAATAGCACTTATGCCCCCGACATAAGAGTGATACAAAGTCCAAAGTGTATAGTCTAACGTGCTTTTGACTGTACGTACGTAGCGATCTGACTCCAGATCGATATTGTCCAATATTTATTTATATGGTTTTTTACTTATGAGTAAAGACCTTTGTTCTTGTTTTTAGGGCTCTAGTCCTCCGAACAGGATATAGCACAAGCAAAGGCCAGCTCGTCCGAAGCATCCTGTACCCCGTGCCAGCCGACTTCAAGTTCGACCGGGACTCCTACAAGTTCATCATCATTCTCGCATTCATCGCTGCTATTGGACTGGCTTACACTGTTGCTCTTAAGGTGAATATATTCTATGTAGACGGAGATGTGAGCTAAAGATCGGAAAAGAGAAGGATTGCGTGAATTAGTATGGACCTGGTGAGTGAATTAAGAAATGGCGTCTGGTATAAAGTGTTTGGGACGAAAAACATGTTGATCCGACCTTAAAAATAATGGGGATAACTTACAAAATATACCCCTATGTATGGGGCCTTCCACATATAAAGATCTAAGAAAGAGATTGATATAGGCAAATGAGACATCTGAAGGAATTCGGAATGCTGTTTCTATCGAGAAGAATTTGACAAGAAACTCGATAGTTATTGCCCTAAGCAGTAAGCCCTAAGGAACAAATGGGGCCGTCCACATTTTAAATAGTACTATTTGAAATATGGGCAAATAAGTATGACATCTGATGGTAAGTAATAACTACCGCCCATGGAGACCTGCGATAAGGGGGAAAAGAAAGACTGGGAGGGGAGAGCAACAGGAAAGGTTTTACTGAATTTCTCGAGGTGAATGAACGAATGAATGATCTTTATTTCTAAAATCCTAACTAGTTTGCACGGTGCAGTCCGCGTGAAATATATCCAAGAGTATTAATCTATATAAATAAAAATGAATTGTTGTTCGTTAGCCTCGCTAAAACTCGAGAACGACGGCTGAACCAATTTGACTAATTTTAGTCTTGAAATATTCGTGGAAGTCCAGGGAAGGTTTAAATGATGAGAAAATATTGGAAAAAAATGGGTTTAAATTAATATGGTTAATATAAAGATTTAAGTAATACGAAGTTCACGTGGTCAGCTATTATAAAAATATATGTATTTTCCAGGCCTACCGCTCCCTAACCCCAGGCGACATAGCAATCAAAGCGCTCGACATAATAACCATAGTGATTCCGCCGGCGCTGCCCGCCGCCATGACGGTGGGCCGGCTGTACGCCGTGTCGCGGCTGAAGCGCGCGCGCGTCAACTGCCTCAACACCAGAGCCGTCAACGTCAGCGGCTCGCTGGACTGCATCTGCTTTGATAAGGTAGTATACCTCTATAACACAGTAAAGAGTTTTTCAATAGGGACTCTCGAACTTTGAAAGTTGATTGCGGCCATCTTGGAATAGCGATAGCTGTCAAATTAGGCGGGAAAACATATTTATTAGGGATATTTTGCCATGGAACGCTATATGCTTCAATAATGCGTAGAAATTGTTAAAATTAGTATAAAATTTGTGTTCTGTGGCCTAACGCATGCATTGCGTACAATTTATAGTACTTATGGTTCTTCAGAGTCCACAATACGTCGTTTAATGAATTTTGAGACAACAAAATCAAAAATATCTTTATACATAATTATATGCATTCCCAGAAGCACTTACGAATCGTCAAAAACTAAAATATTCAAGTATAATTGTAGTTTAAGTTGTCAAAAAAAAAAACTAAAATAAAACATCTATTCCAGACGGGAACTCTAACAGAAGACGGTCTAGACATGTGGGGCGTGGTCCCAGTGAGCGCGGCGACGACCCCGCCTCGGTTAGGCCGCCCGCAGCGGGACCCCTCCCAACTGAACGATCTGCATGACCTCAAGCTTGGCATGGCTTCTTGCCACAGTCTTACTCTGCTTGATGGCGAGTTGGCTGGAGATCCCCTCGATTTAAAGGTAGGTACTATACCTCAATAGTAAAAAAAACTCGGTCACTATACACACAGCGCCATCTTGACCCAAACTAAGCATAACTTGTACTGTGGGTGCTAGATAACGGATCAACATTACATACCTATAATAAAATACTTTTTTTTGTAAATGTATAAAATTATAACATACAGTAATATCACTGATCTCCATAGACAACTGGATAGGCGATTGGTACCAAATATTTGATCCGATTTGTAAATCGCCATATTAGCGCTGAGAGCAGTAGTTAGTGTACTTGGAACTAATAATAGTGCTGACTTTCGCAGATAAACTTCGATAATGCTGTCATTGTCAATGTCAATGGCTGTCCATTTAAAGCGATTTGAAGTCAGTTTAGTTCCCAGTACACGGGGCGCTTCAAATCGACAGAAAAAATAGCTGTCATTTCAATGTCTATAGCCACTCCAGCGTAATACGCCGTATTATAATGGACCTCAGTGATTAATATACATTGCAACACCCAGTCAAACATACAAATACAAATGTTCATGCTCACAAATGTTTGTACCGTGCGTGGATCGAACCCGCGACCTCTGGTTTAATAGCCGACTTCTCAACCACTACATGAAACGGCTCGTCAACTAGTTATGGAGCCCATCTGATGGTAAGTGGTCACTGCGGTCTGTTTCATTAGGACCCCGCCCAGCTGGCATGACCTTAAGCTCGGCATGGTCACTTGCCATATCCTTACGCTGGGAGATGGCGAGTTTGCTGGAGATCCCCTCGACCTGAAGGTAGGTACTACCACGAAAGACAAATTACTAACTCAATACCACCAGGCAAAAATATTTGCGTTTGACGGAATTACGTACAAACTATATACTCCAGGAACTTCGAATCAAACAGCGTCTATCAAATCTATGCGTGTAATGTTTCATTTGTTGTCTGGCCACCCATAAAACAATTAGTTAAGAGCTTGATAACACTTTAAATAATATCTAACATATTATTATTATTTATTTTATTATTTGTATTAAATTGCAGATGTTTGAATCGACCGGCTGGACGCTAGAAGAACCGGATGTGCCCGAATCAGCTAATTACGAAGTGTTAACGCCAACTGTAGTCAAACCGAAGAAAACTGCCAATATAAATGTCGATGATATTCATGTGAGTTATTGACCAATAGCGTGCGCGAATCTCCCGAACGCCCGCGCGCACTATTGGTCAGAGGACTCGGAGGTATGCTTCTGACCAATAGCGTGCAGGCGTGTCAAAATTCGTGTTTTGCGCAATCCCCACCCGATATTCAAGAAGTTTGCCGGTACCTGTATACGATCTTGGTTAAACGACTTCAAAATAAGAAGGTTGTAAATTCGACTGTATGGTTTTTTCATGTGTTTTATTCTTTACTAGTGGTCGCCCTCGTTTCACCCGCGCGTATTTTCCTTTTTCAACTATCCCCCTTCCACCCACTTTTCCGAAATAAAAAGTATCCTATGTTCTAATCCCGGTTATAAACTATACGTGTGCCAAATTTCATCTAAATCCGTTCATCCGTTCTTGAGTTATTAATAGTGTAACTAACACCAACTTTCTTTTATATATATAGATATCTTTATTAGCTTCTTATGTAAAGGTGTTTGTTAGGAATGTTTCATATGTCTGCGCATTAAAGCGGTCTAGAAAAAGCGAGTCCTAAAAATCCCTCAGAAGATTTCTCTTCGATCGTATCAGATTGCTGTCCCACCCAGTGGCGTAGCGTGTCAGCCGCCCGGGGCGGAAGACAATTCTGCCGCCCTTTTTTAAAATTCTGCCGCCCCTTTTTTCTTTTTTTTGCTCTTCTAGGAAATTTTGCCGCCCCCTAAAAAGTGCCGCCCGGGGCGGACCGCCCCCCCCCGCGCCCCCAACGCTACGCTACTGGTCCCACCGTGTCATGAATTGGTTAATAGAATAGGTTGTTCGTGGGTGCTTGCGCACACACTTATTTCCAATATACCCTTTTGCACAAATAAATTGTTGTTGTTATAACTGCCTCCGTGGTACAGTGGTTAGAGCGTTGGGCTCTAAAACCCGGAGGTCGTGGGTTCGAATCCCGCGGGGAGCATCACTTTGTGTGTTTGTTTCCAGTTTGGTTAGGACATTGCAGGCTTAAATCACCTGAATGTCTGAAAATAATGATGATTCCGTGCTTCGGAAGGCACGTTAAGCCGTTGGTCCCGACTATGTAGGTCTGGTTTTCCTTGTAAGGGTTACGGAGGTCAGATGGCAATCGCTCCATTGTAATAACCAGGCTTGTCAAATCTAGGATCATAGTCGAAGCGGACCCTGAGGTCCATACTGGATGCAATCGGGAATACGCTGGGATGATGATGATGCACAAATAAATTGTTTATCGAAGTAATGGTTTAAATTTAAAACTCTAAATTACCAAAAGTCAAAAAACATTCTATTTTTTGTCCTACAGTAACCAACACCGAACAAGGAAAGTTGAGGTATTGTAAGAAAATTAAATTTCGATTATATCATCCACAGATGCCACTAGAAGTAGGTATAGTCCAGCAACACCAGTTCGTGTCGTCGCTGCAGCGCGCGTCGGTGGTGGTTCGACTCCTGGGCGAGGACGTCATGAGAGCCTTCTGCAAGGGCGCTCCAGAGATGCTGTGTACACTGTGCCGACCGGAGACCAGTGAGTATAAGAATAATATTAATAAATTATGATAAATACATAAATATCAAAGTGTAGCCCGACCAATAAAATAAAAAAACCTCGCCATATTGCGGAAAAATATTGGAACTTTCTTCAAGTGGCAAAAATCAAATAAAAAAAATATTCTGTCAAAGTGTGATGTAAATTGTCAACCGTGTCTTGTTACTATTGGATATTGTAAGTTATTTGTTAGTATAACCATAGCAACCAAGTGTTGCTATAACCATAGCTAATGTGGCGCCTCCAGAGCAGGTTTTTTTTATTTCCTTGGTCAGGCTATATGTATTTACAAAAAAGTATATAAGTAATTTTTATCTGTTGTCTGGCACCCATAGCACAAACTAATGCTTTTAGTTAGGGACTAGATGAGCCTGTGTGAACGATGTCCAGAGATATTTATTTATTGACGTGACAACGTCTTATAAATTGGTTTGCCGGGTGACACTTCAAGAAACTGCGTTACGCTCCGCTCACGTTATGCGCTCACAATGAGAGCGAGTGAGAGGCACGCGTCCCTTCCACTCGGGCATGGTTAGCCCGCCTAAGAGCGAGAGAGACAGACATAAAAAGTCGTTGTCACGTAAAACTTTCGCCCGTATACCGACTTTACAGGCAACCAATTTTTTATTTTTTTATTTTTTGTTTTTGTTTGTTGTATTTGTTAAGTATATTTTGGCTAATAACATGTTTTTCTTTCTTTTAAGTATGTGTTTTTGTCGCAGTCCCAGACAATCTGAATGAGGTGCTAAGTTCGTATGCTGAAAAAGGCTACCGTGTGATTGCCCTAGCGACTCGCGTCATGGAGGTCACTTTTAAACAACTGCAGAAAATGCACCGGGAAGAGGTAATGCAATTAAACTGATATTAGAAATCATTGTTGACATTTTTATGATGTAATACAATTATAAATTATACCTCTTTTTTCTTAAATTTTTGACTGTTCGCATAAAAAAAAATTATAATTAATTTAATATAAGCTGGTGTCCCCGACTTTGTTTGCGTGAATGATCCATTCTCCTCCATCTGGATTTTATTTATATATTTTACTTTAATTAACACGGTATTACACCAATTACACTAATTAAAGAATATAAGTTAAGAAATACAAAAATAAAAATATTTCTTTAAACTAAAAAATATCTTCTATCATACATCTCGCTCACAAAACTTCAAACATTCAATCTTTACAATACCCCAAGCATCCGCAAACAGGTCGAATTTTGGGTTGGCCTCAAGGAATAGGAGGATTTATATAAATAAGCATATATGTTGTAGGCAACATAGAGGCTTATTTAACAAGAAACCTAAGCTTAAATAGCAAAAAAGCAAACGGCTCCAAAAAAAAATTCATTTACATCCGTCCCTTAGTTCCCGAGATTAACGTGTACAAACAGACAATTTTTTTCTTTTGATTGGTGTTCTGTGACTGTTTCTTTTCCGTGCAGGTCGAATGTGGGCTAGAATTCCTCGGCCTGGTAATCATGGAGAACCGTCTAAAGCCAGCCACTACCGGCATCATCAGGGAGTTGAAGGAAGCCAACATTCAAGTAGTCATGATCACTGGTATGTATCGTCTTCGGGATATTGCAAAAACCGTTAAGGTGGGTCTATGCTTACGAGCCGAGCACGAGCCGCGCACGAGCAGAGCACGAGCCGATCCAAAATTCGTGTACTGTGGACCGACTTCGAGCCTCGAACGAGCGCGCTTCGAGCATTCGGCTCGTGTTCGACTGTGCTCCGCGATTGTCGGGTTTTTGACGAACACAAAGAGATTTGCATCGCGCTCGCAGTGCCGGCTCGTTGTGCGTCCACACTTGTCACGCGAGCAGAGCGGCTCGGCTCGTGCTCCGCTCGTGCGCGGCTCGTGCTCGGCTCGTAAGCATAGACCCACCTTTAGATTTTAATGTCTCGTGAGATTTTAATTTTTCGATAATTCGTGAGTTTCGTGACAATAATATGGTCACGAAACTCAGCCATATTATGGCTCACTATTTAAAATATAATCGAACAATAGCCGTTTGATTACAATCTATCGGTCGGTATTGACAACATTTATTAAATTTTCTTGATACCTGTTATTTTATTCGTAACTCTACAGTTAAGAAAGTAATAACGGTTTTAGAAAGTCCGACAGAAAGAGCGATCCATCAAGGACAGTTGACAATTTACGACTGTTATGAAATCGATATTTTTTATGATCATAACATAATCCAACGAAATATAACGGTTTAAATAGGGAAGATGCATATATAATTATTATGAAAATTTTATGACTAAAATGTTAAAATATTGTAAAAGAAAGGTCACTGCAACATTTTTATTTTACATAATGTTGTTTTTTAACTGTAATTACGAATTAAAAATAACTGAAACGAAACGTATTTTAAAACAGCAATCTACTTATTTGACGTTAGACCGACAAACTTATTTGTTCTGATGGCGGCGTCGCTATTGTCAATATAGAACTGTCAATAAATATCGCTTTTGCATTGCATTTCACGTAGTTCCAATTTTGGCCACCGGAACACGTAAGTTTGTCGGTCTATATGGTTGAAAAAGTAAATATTATTTTATCGGAATATTAATTGCGTTTTTGTAATAAATATGGAAGTTGGGTTCATCAAAGGAGACTCCAGGAATTTACCAAGAGTTAGTGTTGACATGGTTCTTACTATATTTGTCGAAAGTGCAGAGTTTTCAAGGGTAGAAATGAAAGGGACTAAATTACTACGGTATGTATAAATCAAAGTTGTTAAACTTTGTATTTTCGCAGCTTGAAACCACTTTTTTCTCAGTTTTGGGTCAGAAGGTCCTGTCAAAAACAATTAATTTGGAAACTTTGTTGAAATAGATGTGTGTTGACCGTGTTGACTCGTGTTTTATGCCAATGTCCACATTGGCATAAAACACGGTTTTTTTTGGAATATTAGTGGTATTGTTATGATCACCTGATGTTGATAGATAGTCCATTTTAAATTTTTTACAAAAAAATATTTCAAAGCTCGAAAAAATATGCAAAAGTATGAAAGCCAGCGATGAACAAGTACAGTGAAGTACGACCACTCGACTAGTGAGGCAGTGACAAGACTTGAGTGACGTCATTCATGTCATCGGAACCATAGGTCCGTTTTCGCGCGAAAATTAAAACGGTCAATTTAAAACCGCATTTTTTCCGATAAATTACAATGTATTAATTTTTTAATTTAACTGTGGTTTATTCTACATGGAATTCTTTAAAATGAAGACAAAAATAAAAATAGTGCATGTTCCCTATTGTGTACCATAGCGTCGCATCACTTTGCTTTTCCCGTTCTTAAAGTAATAAAGAAGGAGGGAGAAGGTAATATATCGATACCAGAAATATGAATTAACGTAAGGGACAAAACACTGTTTTTCAGGAGAGCCAAAAAACGAT
Organism: Mecyna flavalis; assembly: GCA_949319885.1. Taxonomy (NCBI): domain Eukaryota; kingdom Metazoa; phylum Arthropoda; class Insecta; order Lepidoptera; family Crambidae; genus Mecyna; species Mecyna flavalis. Next base: position 5,574,137 of record OX439419.1, on the reverse strand, counting down.
AAAAAAAATTTTTATCTTTCTATAACTTTTTACTGTCTGCTTCAATTTTAATTGTGTCTAGAGCAAAGTTTCTTAGAATTTTCTCTTCTTTCATGCTATGAACGAATAATTTAGAAATACCTAGTGGTTTAAGAAATAGCATGTCCCTTACAATAAAAAAATACGTTTTGTTGTACCTTACGTTGCTAATATTTTATTTGTAAACCGTCAAGCATAACGTAAGCAGCAAGAGAAATAGAAAATTATACGAAATTGTATTGTAAAGGACTTTTACAGTTTTGCAATTTGATATAACTATTATTATAATATACTAAATTTAGAGTATTTTAATACCATGCAAATAGGTTACTTGCATGATTAAATGTTAGTTTTAGCCTAGCTATCGCAGATTTAAATGAAATTTAGGGAGACAAAAATAAAACGATTTATTATTAATAATTTTTTTATGTTCGACTTTTATGTCTGCGTAATTATTATAAATTTAACACACTAATCAGTCTATTAAACTTTTTGTTGAGTTTAAATAAATGTTCTAAAAGTAACAATGTTCAAATAAATGTCCTAAATTATTAGCAGTCTTATACACCTTTTACTTATCAATTAAAATAATAATTTGACTTTATGATCTCTTTTAATTAAGAGTCCTATAACAAACTCTGTAGTTTTAATAATTACGTATCATTGGCTTTTTTTTCAATTTTTTCCCCCTTTCCCCCATCAAAGGATCCTATGTCCGTATCCTGGTTCGAAGCTACCTCTTCACCAATTTTCAGCCAAATCGGTTCATCCGTTCTTGAGTTATAAATAGTGTAACTAACACCACTTTCTTTTATATACATAGATTACAAGATTAAATAATTAGGAATGGGCAGACAGATTATGATGATCATATAACTATTGGTAAATTAAACTTTTTTAATGGTGAAGTGGTTAGAATATGTAACTTTTTCTATTTAGTATTTTATCTAGTTATCATTATCAGCTGTCATCACCATCTTCACCGTTCGTCGGTGTCATTTAGGATATCTTTAACTGGGGTTAAATTAAATTCTTAAAGAACTCTAATCACGAATTAAAGTAAGGGACAAGGTAAGGGTGTAAATTATTTAACACTATTGACTTACTTTATTTTTCAGAGAAAAAAAAATGTAAACGTCTGTTACATCATTTGTTTTTGGCATAAAACGTTTTACGCAGGCCAAAAAATCTTACTGTAAGGGACATTTTTTTAACGATAGAACTTTTTTAATAACACCAATCGATAGAGCAGAAAATTCTGAATCCAATGATATATATAACTCATTTTCGCCAAAATGTCCCTTACGTTAATTCATATTTCTGGTATCGATATAGAAGGGTATAGAGAATGGGAAGGAGGAAAAAGAGAGATGAAGAGTACTTTTCGGACGTCCAATAGTCTTACTTATTCACCTAACGGAGATCAATAGCAAAGCATGCATTTCAATAGCCATGTGTATTTCTAGGTGACAATATCCACACGGCAGTGAGCGTGGCTCGGGAGTGCGGCATCCTGGCGAGCGGCGAGCGCGTGGTCACCCTGCACCACGACACCAGCGGGAAGACACCTGTTGTCTACTGCGAGAGTACTCTGCGGGGGGTAATGTATACTTACAAATACATATTTACAGAAGCAACACTTGACACTTGATAACATCTGACTTTAAGGTTGGTCACTTGCCTAGCCCGAACTAGGCCAGCGTGGTGGAGTATGACCCACACTATCTCACAATTGAGATAAGGCCTGTGTCCCAGCAGTGGGAACGTATATAGGCTGATGATGATGATGAACACTTGCCAGTGACTTCGTTTACTTAAAATCAATGACTGAGATATTCATGTTAAAAAAACTAAAACGTCTGCAAAGCAACTTTGTTGCGTCTCTGACTCGCAAACCTTTTCTACCAAATAACCAATTTGAATTAAATAATTCATTTAAATAAAAATCTTATGAATTTAGTAGATAGATAATATACATGATGTGACTGTTGGGCTAGTATATATATTTTTTTTTTTTTTTTTATACTATTTCAGTTGGCAGACATACACGCAGCCCACCTGATGGTAAGCGGCCACTGCGGCCTATTCCATTGAGGGACACTTCACCAGGAAGCGTCGCTCAATGTGCTGCCAGACTGTAGGCTTATCTGATCTTCGAGCCTTTGATTTCAAGTGTACTGGCTCCCACATTTATACTGCCGGAACACAGCCAGAGCTATTATGGCGGCAGATTTCACCTATGGGGGTGGTAGCTAGCCAGTCGGACTCTGAAAAAGCCCTACCACCAACCAGACCCAAGGCGGGAATCGAACCCGCGACCTCCGTGTTTTTATACCCGAGCGGCTTAGCCACTGTTCCACGGAGGCGGTCAAAATATACATAAAATATACAAAATATACATTAATGATATCAAATTACGCATATTATATCATAAAGCATTTTAATAAACTTTTGTCTAATGCTCTTAGAAATTAAATCCCTTTAACCTCTTCTAAATAAAAAATACGTTTAACTAAAAATTAAATTTTATAATTTTAAAATTTTCAACATCCTTTAACTCCCATGTGAGTTGAATTTCCAAAATCCTTTCTCAAACCTAAACCATATTTAAAAGCTAAATCGCAAATGTCAATTTAGGGTGTGTAAACTTCCACGTTATAAAAACCCTTGAACATTCCAGTCGCCAGTGGGTCGTCGGACTGCTCTCCAACGGTCATGGCGTAGCGTGGACAGCGGACGCGGATCCTGGCGGGGCTCGGGTTCAGGGTCCGGTTCGGGCTCTCTCGACGTCGAGGGGACTCTGCAGGAACCTAACTACAAGATTGTTATGACTGGAGATACTTGGCGGGTACGTATTTGCGTGGTAATCTTTAATGTTTAAAGAAGAAAATTTGTTTATACAGGCTACAAAAAGAACTTAAAAATCGTCAAGTAATATGATTTTACGGTGACTAAGTCTCATTTTGAGTCGTGCCATCTTAGTAATCGACGCTCTAGTGGTTTAAATTTCTGTATTTTTTCAGACAGCTACATTTTGGATCCAGAATAATAGGCTTGTTTCCACTAAGAATGAATCGGATGGCTTAGAGTTTCTAATGATTAATCATGATATGTAGTAAACAAAAAAACAACTTTTTTACTAAAATAATATAAGATTACAAATATTTTTGGAAATTAAAATCGGCAAAATTACTTATTTAATCACGTGACATTAAACAACAATCAGAGAAGCGTGACGTCACGCCTCGCAAAACACCGGTTGCAGCTGTATAATGATCTTGTCGACTGACATCAACAAACTCGATTGTTTCGCGAGGAGTGACGTCATTCAAGACGCCATGACAGTCTTGGCCTTTCCAAAGTTAATTTTAAGTTTATTTCTAAAAAAGCAAAATACTTATGAAAAAGGCCTATTTTTCTAAAAATAATATATATTTGGGGTAAAATAGATACTAAACTATAGTTTTAAATGAATTTCCAAATTTTGTCAACTAGCCTATTGTTCTGTGAGCTACACTTTGGATCCAGTATACTTGAAAAGACTTAATCTTTGGAACTATAATTTAATCACGGAGACACTTATTGGCGCTTTTACAATAGGAAAAAAGAGAAAAAACATGGCGGAGCCGGCAGCGTCCACGGCGCCAACGCAGTAGCGCCACCTATTTATTGACGCAGAAACTAACATGTATTTTCAAAGCACAATAATTACACAGGTCTGCAATGGTTTTCCTCTTTGAAATCTGAGTAACGTTTTCTATAGTTTCTGATGTGCTAATTACGAGAAAAATAATAAAAAAAATCCATCACGTCAGGATATTTTGATATTGAATATTTAAGATTTTGCTTAAAAATGTCTGAGCGCCTACATTTTAAAATTTATAAAACGTCATTAAATTACTTCAGCTTAATTTTTATTGCATTTAATTAGTGTAAGGGGACATAGAAATCAATGCAAATCAGTAATTTTTTAATAACCACATAATGAGTATAAGTAATTCGCATTAAACATGTCGAAAAAGGGGTATTTTGGCTTAATTTAGTAATGAGCTCATTCATTCAATGATTAGGTAATATTACCTAATTGTTGTAAATATTATTAGAAAAGGGTGTAATAAAGATAAACCAAAGGGTTTTTGTATAAGTATCCGCACTGATTTAGAATATTAACAGTTGAACTGAGCATCTTGCAACATAAAGTCATCGCGAAGTTGCTTAAATTCTAAGAATAGTTTTTGTAATATTTACGGGAAATTTATGGTGATAAAACAACGAAACAGCATTACAGGCTTTGTGAAAAATATTTACAAAAGTTATTTTGGATACGTTTTAAGTAATCAAGACAAAACTTGGACTCTTCATAAAAATTGTACGACTTGTTTATTAGAACTTCGCAAGTAGTCAAAAGGACAGAAAAATAGCTTCAAAATCGTTTCGCCTATGCTATGGAGAGAGCCTAAAGACTATGTTAAAGAAATAGTGGCCAAAATGATTATAAATTTTGGTGTAATGGGTTGTAATATGAGCATTAAACTTCATTTCCTTAATTCGCACATTGATTACTACCCAGAAGATCTAGAAGCCGTTAGCGAAGAACAAGGCTAAAGATTTCACCAATATTTGAAAGAGCTTGAAGTCCGGTATCAAGAAAGATGGAATACTAGCATGATGGCGGACTATTGTTGGTTCTTGAAGCGTGACGATCCAAACCGGAAATTTAAGCGAAAATCGCACAACCGAAGCTTCCAGGAAAAAAGGACCAGGTTCCACAAATAAAATTTACTTGTAATTTAGACAAGTAATAAGTTTTTATTATATTTTAGTAGTTTTTTATGCTAAAAGTAATGTACTTCTTTAATTATATATTTTTTTATGTGAGAACTTGTGATTTTTTTCCTATTTTCTATCTGGACCTTTTTTGGAGGATCTGGAGGTGATGGAGAAAAACTGAGTACATATTCGTAATCAGCGCGCCAAAATACCCTAGAATCAGCTATCAAATTCCAGAGAGGAAGTTATGACCCTCATTTTGCAGGCCTGTGTTATTTCTTATTTACCACACTGCTCGGGTTTGTTATCAATCACCAATCCGCACTTGGCAAGTGTGGTGATTTAGCCAGTACCTATCATAGTAGCGATGACTTGATGTTAAGGACGGCGGCCTATGCCCTGCAGTGGGACATTAATAGCCTGATAATTTTTAGTCAGTATTCGTTATCTTTTGTCTCGGCAGGTGATTCGTTCCGCGTACCCGCACATGGTGGGTCGCGTGGTGGAGCGAGGGGCAGTCTTCGCTCGCATGACCAGCGACCAGAAGCAACAGCTTATCCTGGAGTATCAAGCACTGGGGTATTATGTTGGTAAGCACCTATTATGTTACTTTAAAGTTTAAATAATACCCTAATTTATGTTACGTTGTAACGCCCTCAGAGAGCCTCACGCGATTAGAACCGTGATATGAAACACCACTTCACATCCTTTCAAAAAAAATGGCATATGTATAGGTATTAGGTACATTATATTACAGATGCGATAATGTGTTTAAATCATGTGTTTTATTCATTCTTTGCCAATTCAATGTCAATTAGTACAGTAAAATGAAGTTTTTCCTAAAAAGTGTCATGTTTGCATGTAGCGCCTATGAAACTTCTCTGGGCAAAAAAAACATGTTAGCCACCGAATCAGGAAATAGCGACACCTGACATTGTTTCTACTAATAATTATCTAAAAACTGAGATACAATTCTTTTGCGCCGGGACTGGGGCAATTTTGGCGGATATCCTTTGGATCATTAGTTATCTGAAATAAACATTTTATTATTATTATAAAGTCGATGGTTCGTTTCTTTGTGCGTAGTTGCCAATAGCTCGAAGGTAACGAAAAACATCGTGAGGTAATCTGCGCAGTCAAATGCCTGTGTAGCCATGATTAATGTCTAGTTCCCCTGTTAAGAGTTATAAAGGTCCGACGACAGCCACTTCAATGTAATAACTGGATTTGCCAAACTGGATCATGGTGCAAGCGCACCCTGACCAGATCGAAGATTTTTTTTTGTAATGTAAATGTTTTATTGTATAGCAGCTGACCACGCGGACGCATTGCTCACTCAAGTAGGAGAGAGACAGATGTCGAACGCTGCCGAACGCGGAGGCCGATTGTGCTTCTTTGTCGCTCGTTCCGCGCTCTCGCTTGCACTGGAACGCCGCATGAGTCATGTTTTTTCGTGCGTGCAGCCGGCTCCATCGAATTATAAGACGTTGACTAGAAAGATAAAAAAAATGCATTCTTTTTCTGAGCGGTTGATTCCGTTGTAGTATTTTAATACCTTATGATTGATCAGGTATGTGTGGCGACGGCGCGAACGACTGCGGAGCCCTACGCGCGGCTCATACGGGTATATCTCTGTCCGAAATGGAGAGCAGTGTAGCTGCGCCCTTTACTTCCACGCACCCTGACATCGTGTGTGTATCGAGAGTACTGCGAGAGGGTAAGTTCTAATGTATAAATCTTTACGATCAACCAACTATGCAGGATTATAGTGAACGCCCTCAGAGGCGCGTTGGACATTTGTCGGTGGTGTCCTTGCTGTCCATGGGTCTCGACACACGACACCACCACTTTTTTTAATTGCGATGTGTAACAAGACGAGCAGATCGTACACCTGATGGTAAGCGCCACGTCTGCCCTTAGACAGTTCAGTGCCAAACAGTAACTAAGCAGTTACTGTCTGGCACCGTCCTGCGCCCGCTACACCGAGACGACAGTTATTTGGTCTCTATACCCAGTAATTTCACTAGCTTCCGTGCCCTTTCCCCGAAACACAGAAGTGCTTGACACACTTCTATTTCACGGGAAAATATCTGGCACTGCGGTGGTACCCACCTAGACGGCCCAGTACAGGAACCTACCACCTGGTAAGTGGCTACCTATCACCCCACCACATTCGAAAAACACACAACTCATCTCTACCGCCATTTAAAGGACACGTAGCGCCATCTCTTAACATTTCTTCGAACTAGCTTATGACTTAACAATTCTTTCTTTTGTCGACAGGTCGCGCGGCTCTTACCACCAGTTTTGGCGTGTTCAAATTCATGATATCTTACTCCCTTACCGAGTTTCTTTCAGTCGCATTTCTCTATTATTTTGACGCGAATCTCACCGACTTCCAATTTTTGTTTATAGATGTAGCACTAATCGTCAACTTCGCATTCTTCTTCGGAATGACTGAAGCATACACCGGCAGACTTTGCAAGGTACCCCCCTTAACTTCTCTTCTAGGACTGGTTCCACTTTTCTCTTTAATAGGACAACTGGCTCTAATATTCTTAACTCAATATTTAGCTTATTACGCACTTACTACATTCCCCTGGTACGAAAGACATACGTACGAAGGAGACGAAGCAAATGAGTGTTGGGAAAACTACGCAATCTTTACGATATCGATGTTTCAATACATAATACAGGCAATTGTTTTCAGTCACGGATCTCCGTATAGGAAATCGGTAGTGACGAACAAACATCTAATGATCAGTATGGCTATTATGACTGCTATATGTGTTTATATAACTGTGACCCCAGCTGAATGGCTGGCAAGGTTTTTGGAACTCCGAATGCCTAAAGACTCTCTTCTATCGTACATAGTACTACTGTTAGCAGCTATACAGTTCCTAATAGCATTATTCTTTGAGAAAATTATAATAGAATTTCTGATGGAAGGGAAACAGATGATCCCAAGGTTTTTGAAGGAGAAGAGAGTGAGAAAAACACCGCATTTGATGATCAAAAGACAGTTGACAGATATGGACTATTTAGATTACGATAGTTCTGTTAACTTTGATAAGGAAACTAATGGAGTTTCAGACTCAGGTAGCTGAGACTGTTAGATCAATTAATTTAAGAAATATTAGGTTAAGTTGACGTGTCCATACTAAAGATATTTTGTTTAGCTAAACGTAAAATCTCTGTCGTGAAACGTTTTTGCATTTATGTAAGTTTTATCAAAGAGAGAAACGGGCACAATTAGCTACTTGAAAGTTTTAGAAAACATTTTTTAAAGTTTACGTTTACATAGATTCATTTTCTCTTTTTATAATTTTTTTTAACAATTATTATAAACTAGCGGGCGCCCGCGGTTTCACCCGCGTGGTTCCCGTTCCCGTGGGAACTGATCAAAATCCTTTCTTAGCGGATGCCTACGTCATAACATCTACCTGCATGCCAAATTTCAGCCCGATCTATCCAGTGGTTTGGGCTGTGCGTTGATCCAGAGATATTTAAAAAAAAAAATTTAATATTTGCGCTGAACAGCGGGTCACTTGAAATTTGTCAGCGTTGATTCAATAAAATAACAAATGGCAGTGTATTGAACAAAAAACGGTCACAAAATAGATTTTACGTTTAGAATAAATATACTTAAGATTAGTTACTAAACTAATAAAAGGTCTTTATAAGTAAAATTAAATGTACGTCTTATCAATGCAAATCAAACTAAGTATTTTGTATAAAATATGTATGTATTTTGTGCACATATTAATGATGTACCGAATGTTCGATATTTTCAAATACAGCGTGCGAAAATAATAATTAAGAAATGCTACTATATTATTTGCTACATCACTAGTGCATATGTATTCACGAATAACGATTATTTATTAGAGATAAATGACATATAAATTTTAATATATTAATTAGTTATAAGTTAACAGTGTTGATCTATGCAGTATTTTCGAATCACCACGTGTACAAATTTTCTACCTTAAAGTAATCAAATTACTTATGTATTTATTTTATATTATTTATATACTTAGGTACAGGAAAAACTATGAAATCATTCCTGTTTTCTAACTATTTTCAGGAAAGAGTTTAATATGAGTTTAAAAAAAATTGGTATAATACCAATATTATAACTTATTCACTTAAATTGATTCTATGCTAAAACAGTTGCGATTCTATATTTTTTTATTAGTATACATTATATACATTTATTATTTCTTACATTTTATATTACAAAGAGGAAAGGATTTTGCATGCCGAAGTTTGTATTCAGACACATTTGATAATATAAATATTTATATCTAGGACATATTAATTTTTTACATCCTCCCTCCGACTGATCAATGTGTTGTCCAGTATTTATATAATTTTCGAAGCAAAAATTTTCCTTACAAGTTTTATATCTTGTAAGAGAATATACCAATGAAGACAGATAATTAATTCATACCCATGGGGTAATAAAGGTAATAAGCAACGTATCTAAATACGGTTATACATTCAGAATAATGGGTCTGTGATAATTTTGCTTTTAGCATCTTCCAGTATACATTCCTTTTGCTATGGTTTTGTGTGTATTTTAAAACTGATATTATGGTATCATACAAACTGAAAACGTTATAAGTTTGTGTGATATAATAATGCGTCGCATTATGACTTATAACATTATAAGTCGCTTATAAGTTTGCGCGGCTCTGACAGATATTGTTACAACATTATAAAAATGCATTTTTGTGTAACGGCTTTTGAATCGAAATAAGTTTGTAGTGTTGTTTGCCGAGAACTGTAATTTTTGATCTTCCTACAATTGGTTACTGTTTTAAATATTCTAGTATACGCTTCCTTGTGAGTTTATAGATTACCAAATGAATATGCCGATGAACTAAGGAATAAAAGTTTTAATATATTAACTGATAAATATTTTATAACTTGTACACAAATAATTATTTTATTATAACTGAGAGAGAAATAAATTATATTATTATTATTATATTATTAGGTATAACTTTGTGTGATGTTTTACGTATTATAATCTAGGAGTTGGTTAAATTATTTTGTTTGTGTTAAATAAGAAAATTGAGCCCCTAAATATTTTATTGTATAACATACTTATTAAAGTAAATGTTATTCCTAATGACATTTTCATAATTAGTAGTTTTTAATTATTTAATTTAATAATAAATAAATTAAATATTTTGATACGCACAAGTTATGCAATTATAGTTTACGTCGAGTGATATTATATGTACAAATTATAATATTGTATAGTATTTTGACATGTTTTTATATAATTTAATTTAAGACATGTTTTTATATAATATTTATTTTAATCTGATAAATTGTCGTAACGCACTTTTAGTATTAAGCACATTGTGATAAAACCGAACGTACACTAAGTGCCTTATTAATGTTAAGTTTAAGTTTACTTTGGTGCTGTGCAAACCAAAAAACTGCGTATTGATACTACTTAGAATTAACTTGGTGATAATGAGACCTGGTGGGAAATAATGGTTTTTGTTCCACAAATAATCTAAATATCAATAATATCGATAGGACAAACGATAATATCGATAATATCGGTTCATGGTACAGCAAGTAAATTCTAAGTTCTGTCATACTGATATCATATTATGTAAATGTTAACCAATTTAGTGCCTATTATACGTGTTTACTATTTTTTATAATTGTGTTTTATTTTTACCTATCTGTTTAGTTTGTTACCGACGCGTGTAGTGGTTGACGGTGTCTTTCTCTGTTGAATTAAAAATTGCCTGGGTTCTATTCTCGATCTGATTTAAGTTATATCAAGGGATTTCTGTGAAACGGTTTACTGTTGCTTTTTAGAGTTTTCTTCATGTTCTTGAAAGCTAATATTTCAAGCTAAATGGCACCTGGTGAATGAAATTTGACAAGATTAACCCCAATAGAAGGTTTATTTCGTTGTCTGCTATGTAAAATGTGAATTTAACTATCTACTTAGTAGCTTAAAAATGTTTAAATGTTATTTGCCAAAAAAATAATTGGTCACCTAATGACATTTTTATTATTGAATCAACAAGTAAGTAAATATCGAATGCACAGACCAGAGATTCTCTGTGATCGAATGTCTAATTTTTACCAAGAAATCGATCATAATTAGTTATTACCTTACTCGATCGTCTGAAATCGTAATAACACGCGGCGCGCCGCGTTTGTGATTTCCTTTGACACTCAATCAGTTTAGCATTAATGTTCATGGCACACTCCCAAACTAGTGATGCTACAAGCGCACTATCGATAGTCTGATAAATAGGAATATCTCGCTATCGATTCTATCGTTAGCGCAAAATGCTACTAGGCCAATAGTTTATTTTGCGCTAACGATATTGATTTTGATTGATCACATTATTAATACTACTTAAATCTACTGACTTACAATTAATAGGGGCCTATTTTATTCTTCTTTCTTTGTTACTTTTATTGACGACTTTCAACAATTGCGATGTTATCGTACATAGTTACAGTATTACAGCTCAAATATTCGTTGCGCTAAATCGGAAAATTTAGAATTTTCAGTAAAGAATGCGTTTGATCACCAAGTTTAACCGCAGGCTAGTGAGGCCTGTGGCAAAATGTGTGGGACTCGAGACTAAACAATGACGTTCAATATAAAACTAGACACCCAATCTCTAAGGAAAAATCCTCAAAAAACGTCCGAGTGGCTTTGACACTGATGACATTAACACATTCGTTCAAATTAACACCTTATCTCGTGGCATTTAGTGTTTAATGTCAATTGTATACAACTAAACGAAAACTCTGAAGTCGGGTGGGCAGACTTTTGCTTCGGACAATATTTGAGCGTGATTGTGAGTCTAGTTTTTTAATTGAACGTCATTGAGACTAAATTATAATCGCCCGACTACTCACTTTAATAACCCTGTTTCCCCTTCACACCATAGAAGGACGAGCCGGTGCTAGCCTTGTGGCGATTGATCGCCCCAGCCCTAACATGTAGCCAAAACATTTTAAAAATCCCCAGTCATATCGATATCTTACATCAAAAACCTATCGATATTAGACTGTCTGATAGTTTGGCATCACTATTACAAACAACAACAAAGCTTTGATTTGTAGCCAAAACATTATGTGCCTTCGAACGCGAGACGTTTACAAGTATCTTGAGTTGTGGGCACACTTGTCAGAGGTGAGGACATATTATTAGTTACTCTATTTAATAGTAAGTGTGTTTATACTTTGATAGGAGGGGAGGGGGCACTAAAATGAATTAATGAATGAATGAGTGTTATAAAATGAAAGTTATCGGCGATTTGTGAACAGTGAATCTTATGTGCTACCGTCGAAAGATCCAAAATGGCTGACATCAACGAATTTAAGGTAGGCATTCGTCGTTTTTTTTCTTAAACTTTGAAGAATCATAAGTGTGTGTTTTGGTATTTTTATTTATAAAATAAATACAACCACTCCAGGATTTAATCCGATTTAGCCTATGTTGTCTAAGAATAAAAAATACGTCAATGCACTGGTGGTTTAAGTACCGGTCCGGGATTTCGGGTTTCTCGGTTCAATTTCCGGATCGAACAAAAATTGTTCCAGACTTTTCAAACACGCTCGGGTTTGCGATTTGCGAAGCGTAGTATTAAGCCATTGATTAGGGTACTCAATATTGTGACGTTGTGAGCCCTGCAGTGGTACGAATGCCAGCAGATCAACCTACCCCAATCTGTCAATAATTTTATTCTCAATTAAAAGAGAACTCTATGTGAAGTAAATAAAGCTTAAAATTGGTTGTAGAAATTTGACAGATTAGGGTAGTCATCTACATCAATAGTTCTTTACTTTATAATTTTGACGTGACAACGTCTTATAAATTGGTTTGCCGGGTGACACTTCAAGAAACTGCGTTACGCTCCGCTCACGTTATGCGCTCACAATGAGAGCGAGTGAGAGGCACGCGTCCCGCCTAAGAGCGAGAGAGACAGACATAAAAAGTCGTTGTCACGTAAAACTTTCGCCCGTATACCGACTTTACAGGCAACCAATTTTTTATTTATAGGCAGTTCCAATTAAACAGTCGCGATTTAGTATGCAGAACTTTTTAATATTTATAAAAAAAGGCCTCCTCAAAAAAAAATCACAAACTTGTGGTTTTCCAAAATACAAAGTGATTGAATTTACAGTTTGAAATAAACTTTAGCCTTTTGATTTAGTTATTTCTTAATTCGTTTTCTTATGGTGAATGGTGTACCTACCTATAACTTTATTCAACACTGGCAAATAATCTAAAGAGAAAAAGTTTTCTCAATGGAACCAAATGGATCTTGATCACTGGATCTACAGAGAGTAATCGATTTTTTTGGACTCAATTCCGTGCAATGATCATTGAGTTTTTATTTTGCAACACGGTGACACAGCTGATTGTTTTTAAAGAAAAAATTAAAAAATATACTTTAAATCAATGTGCATTTTTTAAATTTGTTTCAGTTGACTTAACTATTATTTATTGTTATATTAGTAAAACGTAATTAAACAATATAAATCTATTTTATTAAGTCTTGTATCTTAACTAAGTATTTGTTTAATTATCTAATGTCATTTAGTAATTACTTTTAAATTAGAATTGGTTTACCGCCATAACGGTACATGGCAATAACGGATGGTTTTTTAAATTAACGATGTTACCACAAATATTAACAAGATAACTAATGACTAGACATTACCACAAACGCCCGTTAAGTTATTAATAATATTTAGTTAACTAATAGGTATCTCATTTTGTTGTCAATCAAAAGTACGTGAATGAAAATAAACCATACAATTGGACGCATACGCTCGTTTATAAAAAGTATTATACGATTTAAATCTTTGATACAAATAAAATTCTGTTTAATAAATAAAAAAGAGATTTATCCGTTTATTTAAATCTGAGAATAATTTTGTAGTGCTCGTTGTTTCTGATACTGATGATAACACAAGTCTTAACGCTACTTATTTACTTTGAGATGGGATCCACCCAACCATCATTCCAAAATAAAAGTTTTTGTTTTGATATGGACCGCGAAAGACACATTCTGCTCTTGTCACTGTTGAGACGACGAATGAAAAAAAAATCCTAGATTTTACGAACTATAGCGAACGGCCCGCACGCCGTGCATGTCGTGCCGTGCAGACATATATGGGACCACGGCCTAAAAGCATTACTTACTTACTTACTTACTCCTATGGCTCAGCGACCCGAAGTGTGTCTTGGCCTCCAGAATGAGAGCACGCCACCTTTCCCGATCTTTAGCCTTAAAGCATTAGTTGATTTATTCTCTTATATATTTATTTCAGGAACAGAAAATAAAACTAGGCGAATACAATGTAAATTACGTCAAAGTCGGCACAGGGCCCCACTATATCCTATGCATGCCAGGGACATTTGGCTTCATTTCCCACTTCAAGCTCCAACTGGAAGGCTTCGACCGGGAGAAGTTCACAATGGTGGCCTGGGATCCTCCAGGTTTTGGCAAGAGCCAGCCTCCCATAAGGGACTTCCCGATAAATATGTATGAAAGGGATGCCGAATACGCCTATGAATTTATGAAGGTACGTAGACATTGTTTCTTGTTTTTATGCTAAATTATCTATAGTTGACATCAGAGGCTTGAAGAGGCTCGAAGATCAGATAAGCCTACAGTCTGGCAGCACAATAAGCGACGCTTCCAGGCGAAGTGTCCCTCAGTGGAATAGGCTGCAGTGGTCGCTTACCATCGGGTGGGCTGCGTGTCTGTCTGCAAACTGACCTAGTACCTACCTACCTATAAGAAACTGATGTACTGATGGGGACTACTTAATCAGGAAGCGTTGCTGAATGTGCTGCCACAACGTAAGCCCCGTTGTTCTTTGAGCCTTTATTTTCCAATGTAGGTACTGGCTCCCACATTAATCCCCCGAATCGCCTACTAGTAATTCTTAAAGGGGTCAATTCGCACACGATTAAAATTCGTTCGGGCGAATCGACTACTAAAATAATTTTTTTTTGAAAGTGGACGATTCGCACATTCGTGCGAATTAATTTCGGCCGAATCGACTAAGTACTAACCCGTTGTTTTGGTTCATTCCCGTTCGTCCCACCAAGCTTCGTCCCACCAGTGGGACGAACGGGAATTGAATAAAATATTTAATTTTTATTCCCGTTCGTCCTGCGAACTAGTGTGGTAAATACTGTCATAAAAAACCCATTAAAGTGCATGTCGAGGTTCGAATCTTCCGACCTCATGCATGTAAAGCTACGTTTAAAAAGGGTTGTATTTAACTGCACATAAAAAAAATACTGATTGTGCATCAAAAAATACTGAATTGCTAACCTAACCTAACCTTTGGTGTGCAAAGGACCATGCAAAACAGCGTCCCCACCCACCAAAAGATTTTCAACGTAACGCTGTCAATACTTCTTGCCGTACTGATCTTTTTTTTTGTATGACGACATTTGCCGTAGGAATGGGGATTTCACGCAAATCAAATTTGAATGTTGTATTTTTCAAGTATTTTTTTGACACAGTTAATTGTGAAAATAATGTGCAGGCGATCAAGAGTAACCACCCTGGTCTAAATAAAAGTGTTCAATCAAAATGTAATCTTAAAAAATATTTTACAGTCGAGTCTACTTGAAGCTAGACACTTACAGCGCAATTCTGAATCTTAGGCGTGCGGCATAAGGACGGTTTTATTTTTTTTCAATACCCCGTCATTTTTTGGATTAAAAATAGTTATTTGTCTTTTTATGGAATGTCAGAATAATATTAAAACTAGTGCCAAGTCTGTTGGTGGGTGGGGACAGAGCCCATACAATTTCTTGCGTTGTCCTTTCAGTTTTTTTTTGTTGTACACTTATAAATATCCCGTTTAAAAATCACTTGTTTTTTCTTTCTTTCTTTCTTTCTAATTAAACAGCTGAAATGTACTTAGGTAATGAAAAAAATTATCATACTCAGAAAGCAACACACATTATTCATCTCTCTTTTTTCTTTTTAATTTTTATTCTCTCAAAAAAATTAACATAGGTAAATTAAGGGGCCGTCCATTAATCACGTGAGGCTCAAAAGGGGGGGGAGGGGGTACGGAAAACATCACGAAACATCACGAGGGGGGAGGGGGGGTCTCGTTAGACATCACGTGTATTAATTTTATTTATTTTTTGTCAAAAAGCGCTATTTCTGAACCGAAATTTTGAACGGCGCGAAAATTTGAACGATTTGTAGTACGACCTTGATTGACTCGCCCGCCGTTGCTAGGCAACGATTCCCCGCGCGCCGCGCCGACGGCTCCGGCCGTTATGCCCCCATTCCGCTTTGCCCCCGGCCGGTATGCCCCCACGGTTTAACGGCAAACTAGAACAAATTTACTTAAAATTGTGGGGGCATACCGGCCGGGGGCAAACCGGAATGGGGGCATAACGGCCGGACCCGCGCCGACCACTGGGCTCGCTCGCCAGACAGTCCAGTCAGTCGCCAGTTGTTTTACCGCCGAATGCATGAGAATGCCTTATGACCTGTATTGCCCTAGCCTGCAGAAGGATTGTAAGCTTCTTGTGGAAAGAATATGTCAGCAGTGTGGTGTGGGCAGTACTTCTGCACTAAAAAAAGAGCAAAAGAGTGCCATGGGCACCATACTGCCCACGACACTGAAACTGTTCGGCCCACGCGTATCCTCACGCTACGAGGGAGGGAGGTTCTCTGCGTAGTGCGCGAGGATGATGGTGCCGAGTGGCTTGACGAAACCGAAGTTAATATGTCACAAACCTCTCAGCCAATAACAACTGCCAGTGAAGAAGCTTTACCAGTTGTAACCTTAAATGAAAGTCTTGCCACTCCGTGGGACGAAGACAACATTAATTAATTATTCATTAATTTTATTACAAATACAATTATAAATGTTTTTCGAATCAAAACGCCATTTTTTAAATATTTTTTTCCAGTCAAAAATAGCCTTTACATAGACTTCCAAAAAAATACACGTGATCCAGAGGGGGGGGGAGGGGGTGGTCCCAAACCTCACCAAATATCACCAGGGGGGAGGGGGGGGTCAAAAAATGAGAAAAACGACCTCACGTGATTAATGGACGGCCCCTAACATTGTACTTGTGACCTTAATTATATTTTAAAATAAATTTATTTTTTATCCTTACAGGCATTGAATATACCTAAATATTCATTGCTGGGTTGGAGTGGCGGCGGAGTATCGAGTCTTATCCTCGCGGCTACGCATCCTGAGGTCGTGCATAAAATGATCGTGTGGGGAGCGAGGTCCTATATATTGGAACATGAACTTGAAATATTTAAAAGTAAGTAGGTAATTATAACCTTTATCGTCTAGTGGTTTAAACACTGGGCTATGATTGCAGGCATCTGGGTTCGATTCCCTGGTAAGGCAGGGAATAAGTAGTGATGAGAGGAGTGAGTCCCAGTGCTTTATCCCGAAAAAATATTATATCAATCTGCTGGAATACAGCCGGACCCAGTTTCACTTGTGAGGGTGGAACCTAGTAGCCAGCCTGAGTTTAATTTTTACCATCAATCAGACCTACACTCTGTTCACCATAAGTTGTCCTTTAGCCGCTATATTGGCAGCATTGCCTACGCTTTGAAAATCTGTCAAAAAACAGATTGAAAGTATTGAAAAACAGTAGTACCAATATAGCGGCTAGGGGACTTCTGATCGTGAACGTAGTGTAAGGTGGAAATCGAACCCACGACTCCCTGGTTTTAAGACCGAAGCGGCTGATCCACTAATCAACTCAACGTACTCAGGCATGATTTTCTCCTATGCTGACATGCGACCGATGTACGTAGGTCAAGCATACGAATAAACATAATAATTTATGTGACAGTCCACAGCAAAGCGTCCGCAGATTTTCCGCCACGGTACGCTCGATGTCAGCGTAGGTGGAAATTAAGGTTCATTCCCGTTCGTCCTACCAGGCTTCGTCCCACCCGTGGGACGAACGGGAATTGAATAAATAAATTAATTTTTATTCCCGTTCGTCCCACCAGCAAGTTCAGTGGGACGAATGGGAAGTGAAAATAAGCATTCCCGTCCGTCCCACCAAATGTAATGGAAACAATGTGGTAGCCTAAATTGACAATTGACGATTTTTTTTCCAGTAGTTCGAGACTTCAATAACTGGTCTCCGAAAATGAGAGCAACAAAGATAGAAATGTACGGGGAAGAGCTGGCCGCCCACTACAGCACCAGCTGGGTGGACGGAATCTTCGCCATTTACAACACCCGCGGAGGGGACATCTGCGCCCACCTTCTGAAGGACATCCAGTGTCCCACCCTCATACTGCACGGCGGTGAAGACAAGCTGGTTGACAAAGTGCATCCGCAGTTTTTGCTTAGCAATATTAAAGATGCAAGGTAAGGAAAGAGACCAACCCTTGTCTACTTTTCTTTGGTTCTGGCTAATGCCGTCCAGAGTACGGCAGGACTTAAGATTTTTTATTTAAAAAAGATGTATTCTGATTGAGGCTAGAGTCCGACTGGCTAGCTACCACCCCCACAGGTGAAATCTGCCGTTATAACAGCTCTGGCTGTGATCTGGCAATATTAATGTGGGAGCCAGTACACTTAATATCAGAGGCTCGAAGATCAGATGAGCCCACAGTCTGGCAGCACATTGAGCTTCCAGGTGAAGCGTCCCTCAATGGAATAGGCCACAGTGGCTGCTTACCATCAGGTGGGCTGCGTGCCTGTCTGCCTACTGACATTGTATAAAAAAAAGAATCGGCGGATAAGATAAGAAAACCGTAGTCTACTGCATCAGGTCGGGATAGTCGGGGACGGCCCAAAAGGTGAACAAAAGCCCGTCCCTTTTCGGGTGCTAGTTTTGCGCTCACTGTACGCAGTTTGCAGAGTTACGCGCGCCGACTATCTCAGTAAGCGGCCGACTCCCAACAAAAACGATTCCAGTTGGCGAAAATTGATCTGAGTTTGCAGCTAACTCAAATTTCAGTTCGACACAAAACGGCTCACTCAGTCGGCCGCTAACGGTTTGCCTACTAAGGACACAGCCTTAGACTGCGTCCCCAGTAGGCAAACTGTTAGCGGCAGACTGAGTTTGCGGCTTATCGATTTAGTACGCCTTTCCATATCAAATCAAAATCAAAATATTCTTTATTCATGTAAACTTGTATCAAGTATTTATGAATCGTCAATTACAGAGTGACTCTACCACCGGTATCGGAATGTAGTCATCTGCCGAGAAGAACCGGCAAGAATCTCGACAGTTACTCTTTTTCATCGCCATGTTTGTTTACAATTTGTTTGTTACAATTACTGATTAGTTTTAGAATACCAAGCCATACAGTATAAAGTATAAGAATGAGACTATACCTAATCGAGAACAATCCGTGAGCCCTGGAAGACCAGTGCCCAAAGGTGGCACCTGCAGCACAAAGTATGATGTATGTGCCAGCCATAATTTCACTCAACCATATTAGAGGGAACGTAACCACCCGACACATAACGCCACCACCCCAAGCACATTTTAGCGAGCATGACCGCCAAGGTTACAAACTCTTCAGGATTCTTTGAATGAAAATTAAATTTTATTTTATTGAATTATAACATTTAATGTGTTACTGTATAGCAAAGTTAACATTGTTGATACTATCGGGATTCTATACAATGCAAAGGCGCGAGTCCAAGCTTCCTTCCATATTATATTACAAATGGAGTGTCCAACTGTCCATAGCTTGCTAGTTTTGCGCTCACTGTACGCAGTTTGCAGCGTTACGCGCGCCGACTATCTCAGTAAGCGGCCGACTCCCAACAAAACCGATTCCAGTTGGCGAAAATTGATCTGAGTTTGCAGCTAACTCAAATTTCAGTTCGCCACAAATTTGCGGCTCACTCAGTCGGCCGCTAACAGTTTGCCTATTGGGGACGCAGCCTTAGTCATTGTTCCACGAAGGTGGTCATTAGTGTACCTAACTTGTCAATGTGTTAGTTTTAAGTTCGATGCATATTATATTAGTTATATCTCTATATAAGCTATAAGCTGTTTACAACTTTATATTTTTGTTACAGACTACACATATACCCAAATGGAGGACACATCATGCAATATAAGTTTGCTGAGGATATCAACAGAAGGGTACAAGAATTTTTATTGGACAAATACAATTAAATATGACACAAGCAAACACCTGACAATAATTTTGAATAATTGACATAGAAAAAATATTTGACAAATTACAATTTTAATCAAATTTAAATGATATGAAATACACTTTATTAAAAAAAAAACTTATTAATTGTGTTTACTTTTTTCCCTTTAATTAAAGATAATTGACTAAATGACTTATATTTTTTGTAACCAAAGTGCAATTTGAGAAGCTCAAAAACATTTGAAGTGCAATCATTAAAATTATAGCTATCTCTTTCATTTGCGTGCTATTTCGTATCTTTTGTTTAACTTATCAGTTTTTGTCAATGTGTGCAATTTTGGATTGCTCGGAACCACAGAACAAGAAAAAATTTTTCTTTTCTATGCTCGGAACAGATTAAAATCTTAATTACTATGAACGTAACAATCATTGATTATCAAATTTTTTATTATGACATTTTATAGGCAATCATTGTTAATCCCTTGATAAAAAATCATAATATACCTGCAGATTTGAGCAGTGGGGTCTAGAAAGGCTTTTATTGGTTTTCTAATAACTAATATTAAAATATACTAAGGTTCTAAAAAGAAAGCTTGTATTTTATCGTTGATGTCGAAGTCAACCCTAAAAGGCGTGGTGTGCCCTGCATCTTCGTAGTAATAAAGTCTGAAACACAAAAACGTAGCTGTAGACATTTTGCTCATAAAAATATCAGTCTTCAAAATCAAATCAGTCGTCAAATTCTTTATATATCTAGGTATCTATCCCAAGAATCCCAACTAACAAGCACCTGTTCGAAATCGGCAATACGGACACGGGACAGCCCGCTATGCAGAGGTTGTATGTACGCCAAGTCTACCAGGTGGTAAGTTCCTTTACTGAACCGTCTAGGTGGGTACCACCGCAGTGCCAGATATTTTCCTGTGATTCTATTTCACGTTTGTGTCAAGCAATTCTGTGTTTCGGGGAAAGGGCACTGAAGGCACTGAAGCTAGTGAAATTACTGGGTTTAAGAGACCTAATAACTGTCGTCTCGGTGTAGCGGGCGCAGGGCAGTGCCAGACAGTAAATGCTTAGTTACTGTTTGGCACTGAACTGTCTACCGGCAGACTTGGCGCTTACCATCAGGTGTACGATCTGCTCGTCTTGTTACACATTGCAATAAAAAAAACGCCGAAGAAACACCGGTCCACGTACTACTGCAGTGCAAGAGTGTGGACCATCATCGAGCGCGCTTGCTTCCCTACCGCGGCACCCTGCGGGAGGTGCTCCGAGACATCACAGCAGTGCTGGACCTCTGGACCGAGCTTAGATGGGTCGTGTCACGGTGTTGGTGACGTCATTCCTGGTAGTCATATCAAGCCCAGGGACGCTGCCGACGGCGATATAGGAGCGCGGGGGGGTTTAGTGGGTATTCTTCGTGCACCAGTCTTTCTTAAGACTGGGGCATGGAGCTGCACTGAGCCCCACACACGGCTCGCCTACGCCCAGGCGGGTTATGGTGCGTAATTGCATTACCCTCCACAAAAAAAACGGTGTTGGTGACGTATTGTACGCACAATGCCCCATCCTAGAGGCTAAGAGAGCTAAACCTATATACTGCGTGTTTTTTTAGTCGTTGTTTTCCCGCAGCAGAACGCTTTACCTTCAGTAGTACCTACTATCGATTTATGCAAGTAATTTTTTTTTGAATTTTTTTTTTAAATTTTTTGAAAACTTTTTTTTGAATTTTTTTCTTAAATTTGAATGGGAAAATTGAAACCAAATGTGAGTAAATAGTAAATAATCATTTTTTTGATAAACGCGAAGGGCAATGACCCCGGCCGGTGACCGTCCGTGACGCAGCTAGTACTATTGGTTCGAGTTTCGTCTATCATAATCGTAAAACTTTTGATTTGACTAAAAAAAGAACTTTATTAATTTATTTTACTACTAAGATAGCATCATTTTACTGCGGGAAAACAACGACTAAAATTCCACGCTGTTATTATCTAAAATTCTAAACCTACCTGGAGTTTTTGATACTCTTATGCAAATGTTCTGGGTGTGATTTATCAACCAACGAATCCAGTCTTCCATGAAGCAGCAGAGTGGGGCAGGTAATGTCCTTCAGGAGTTCATCACAAATGTTCCCGTCTCTCAATCTGTATATATCACAGATGCTGGCCACCCATCCAGCACTGTATTGAGCCGTTAGCTCATAGCCATATATCGCTACTGTTTTTGACAGTAGTATCTGTGACCAATTTTTGATATCTCCGAGTCCTGAAAATTAATATCATCATCATCAGCCTATATACGTTCCCACTGCTGGGACACAGGCCTTATCTCAATTGTGAGATAGTGTGGGCCATACTCCACCACGCTGGCCTAGTGCGGGTTGGTGGAGGGGTGTGTAAGGCAAGTGACCAACCTTAATGTCAGATGTTATCAAGCCGCCAAATGGCCTCTGACTAGGCTTGACGACTAATATTTACATTATAGTAAATATCAGCCGGGACCAACAGCTTAACGTGCCTTCCGAAGCACAGAGACGCTCGAAATTAATGTCACTAAATATGGTCAGAATGGTCACCCATCCATTAACCAACCGCGGCGTAGGTAGCTTCACTTTCGTTATCGCTAACGAACCACTGTCACAGCTGCGCCACGAGCGCCTCATCTAAAATTAATATGCCATTCAGTAATTGTTCTACTCGTATCTGCCTACTAATGGAGTATAAAAAGAAAAAAAGTTGGCAGTTTTTACCTTGTCTTTTCTTTATTAGTCAGACAGATAATATAATTAATTGCTTAGAAAGATTAATTGTTATTTACAGAATTTTCCGTAACGTCCAAAGATAAGTAGCCTACCTACATTAAGGTACATTTGACATTGGCGGGATCACAATGTTGCACAAAACAGGGCAAAAAAGTTAGGTACGTGGTTTTGACAAAAATTAATTATTGATGTAGGAATTTTCCGAATCTTTGAAATGACTCCTGGTGTAATCTTTCCAAAAACGGCTGTAGGACGGCTGCTTATTTTCAGCTGACTTTTTTTTAGAATACATCAGATGGCAGACACACGGAGCCTAACTGCTGATAAGCTGTCACTGTGGCCTACTCCGTTGAGAACACTTGCCAGACGGTAGGCTCATCTGATCTTCTAGCCTTTGATGTCACGTGTACTGTCTCCCATATTAATATTGCCGGAACAAAGCCAAAGCTGTTATGGCGGCAGATTTCATAGCCAGTGGAACTTTGAAAGAGTCCTACCACCAACCAGTATCACGGCGGGAATTGAACCCTAGACTTACAACCGGAGCTTCTGAGCCACTGTTCCACGCTCATCTAGGTAAGTGGTGTTTACTTACTCTTGGCGATATCCACTTCATGAGCAAAGATGAAGGATCGGGCGCCCCACACTACCATCTTTCTTACTGCGTCTGATTGCTTAGCAGCGATAATGAGGCTGGATATTGCTCCACCACTCCAGCCGAGCACCGAATACTTCGGTATATTTAGTAACTGCAAAATAGTAAAATTAAAATGTTTAAAACCCCGGACCTCGGCTTGGAAAAGTGATTGGAGCGTTTGAATTGCTCATCCTATTTTAATAAAACATAGATAAGAACCACCGGCTTTAGATAAAAAAAAAGTTTTGTAAAACAGCCGGTTTATTCAAGATAAGTATGTCATCTGATAATCCTGATATAGCCTAAGATGTCAGTGCTATAACTAAGCATAATGTTTTTGATGCAATAAATTAATTGTTGAAGAATTAAACAACGAGCAATAGGTTGCCTTTGAAAAACCGTATTTATCTAATTAACTGTCGTATAATTAATTTGCTAAGATAAATTGCAGTTTTTATTCAATTTTACGTCATTCAAAACGAAACGATCTAAAGAATTAAGAAAAATATCTTAAGCTTTAATGGACTGTAGTGACATCTAGCCATAAAAAGAAATCTGCCTTACCATCATCAGATCCATTGCGGACTTGGCATCTCTTTCATACATGTCAATCGGGAAATCTCGTATCGGGGGACGGCTCTTGCCAAAGCCAGGAGGGTCCCATCCTACTAGAGTAAACTTCTCCAGGTCGAAACCTTCTATTTGATTCTTGAAGTGGACAGCAAAGCAACCGAAAGTGCCTGGCATGCATAACACATAGTGGGGTCCGGTACCAACTAATGCATAGTTTATGTCGCAGTCGCCGACTTTTATTTTCTTCTCCTGTAACTATTTGCAAAGAGCATTGAATATACTACTAGGTACATAAGAGATCATTTCAAAGGAAACCTTCGTTTTCTACTTTGGCAAGATTAAAATATTATTCAGAGTCTAGTTTATAGCGAGTAGTATGTACTTGATCTCTGAAGTTGTAGTTCGCCAAAATGGCGG
Organism: Mecyna flavalis; assembly: GCA_949319885.1. Lineage (NCBI taxonomy): Eukaryota > Metazoa > Arthropoda > Insecta > Lepidoptera > Crambidae > Mecyna > Mecyna flavalis. The sequence goes on along the minus strand of OX439419.1, from coordinate 5,549,806 downwards.
CTTTTTTGCGTTAACATTTATGTATTTATAATTTTATTTTATATGGGAGAAAAACTGGGTACAAACACTAATTAGGTACACCTTACCTAAAACAATTTGTACAATTCCAATTACATAACATATTGGTAAATACGTGTATGTTATTGTACAATCAATACTATTATCCACAAATCGATACTTGTAATCTCAATTGACGTAAGGCACCAAGGCCTTGTCAATAATTGAGATTACAAGTAGCAAAATGACTAGTAACAAAGTCTAAATAAAAGCTTTATCTAGCGCGAGTTTATGTCATACTGTTTTTGAGAAATACCCAGGTAATCAAATCTATGACTTTATTTTATTGCAATGTGTAACAGATCGTACGTACGATCGTACGATCGACAGTTCAGTGCCAAACAGTAACTAAGCAGTTACTGTATGGCACCGCCCTGCGCCTGCTACACCGAGACGACAGTTATTAATAGGTCTCATATACCCAGTAATTTCACTAGCTTCAGTGCCCTTTCCCCGAACCACAGAAGTGCTTGACACACTTCTATTTCACGGGTAAATATCTGGCACTGCGGTGGTACCCACCTAGACGGCCATTGCAGGAACCTACCACCTGGTAAAACTGACTTTCTAATAAGGACATCATAATAAAAGGTCGATGCTTCGGTGATCTCGGCGTTCACCTATGGATTTTTCTATGGCTCAATGTATCACTTGAAAACATAGTAACTAAGGAGATCTGAACACTCCAATTGTAAAATGTGAAGCCATGATCCAATGGTTTTAGTTCCCTCATCAAGGGTTACGGAGGTCAGATGGCAGTCACTCTTAGTGCCCCCGCGCATTAGGCGGCCAGACAAGCGGCAATTATGACGTTCGTTATAACTCAATTGGCGATAGCGAATGTCAAATCCCATGCTTTCAACACGTGACTTTTCTATGGCATCTGTCAAATCCATACAATTCAATAATATATAATTAAAAAGGCTCAAAATAGCGCAAAGGGCAATGGAGAGGGCGATGCTTGGAGTCTCCCTGCGTGATCGCATCAGAAATGATGAGATCCGCAGAAGGACCAAGGTCACCGACATTGCCAGAAGAATTGCGAGCCTTAAGTGGCAGTGGGCAGGACACATTGCAAGGAGGACTGACGGCCGTTGGGGCGGAAAGGTCCTCGAGTGGTGGCCACGAACCGGGAAACGCAGCCGTGGTAGGCCTCCCACAAGGTGGACTGATGATCTCATAAAGATCGCCGGAATCCACTGGATGCGGGTGGCGCAGGACCGATCGGTTTGGAGATCCTTGGAGGAGGCCTATGTCCAGCAGTGGACGTCATATTTGGCTGAAATGATGATGATGATGAATTTCGCCAGCTATGAAGCGATGTCATCTTGTCTAAGCCCCCTGGCCGCGGTACCTGCGATTCCTCTGCGACCATGTAGCGACCGCGTATTGAGTCGCGATGTATCTGCTGGCAGGGCGGCCAATTCGTGGTCGCTGGCCGCTGGTCGCCTAGTGCGCGCACTTGCATATGTCACGGAAGAATTAGTTGGCCGCAGCGACCTGGCCGCGCGGCCTGGCCGCCTAATGCTTATGAAATAACTGGACTCGTCCAATCGTAGATTATGCTACCCTGTACTGTAAGCGTATAATAAATAATAAATATCTCTGGACATTATTCACACAGCGCCATCTAGCCCCAAACTAAGCAATAGCTTGTGCTATGGGTGCTAGACAACGGATAAACATTACTTATATACTTTTTTTTTGTAAATACATACATATTATACATAGAAACACCCAGACCGATACAAACAAACATGTTCATGCACACAAATGTTTGTACCGTGCGGGGATCGAACCCGCGACCTCTGGTGTAATAGCCGACTTCTCGACCATTACACCAAATGGCTCGTATCCTGACTAGACCAGGACAAAACGATTTGAGCTAGTGGTAAAAACACGTGCGCACATAAAAAAAATCATAGATGTGCGCCGTGATTCGTCGAAACATGGACCTCACGCAAGTGAAGTGACGTTTGAAAGCACTCTGCTATAGCAGGCAGCAGCCCTATATTTTGTTTGTCTATAGGTTTGTTTCAGACACAGCTCGGGTTTGTGATCACCAATCCGCATTTGGCAAGCGTGGTGATTAAGCCAATACCCATCATTGTAGCGATAACTTGATTTCAAGGATGGAGGCCTTTGCCCTGCAGTGGGACATATAGGCTGATACTTTACTTTTATAGGTACCTATTTCTACTTATTCCTATTTCTATAAGAAGAAACTTACATCTGTCATTTTGTTCGCACTTCGCACTATCTATACTATTCCAAGTCTATTACTGATTCAAATATTCAACCATCACCGTATATAAATGTAGATAATAATTTATTAGTTTATATAAATTATAATTATATGGATCTAATTTGATTTTTTTGTGACATTTTTTTGTACAACCGATAGCAATAATTGAAATTTTGTTATTAACACGTTCCATGCGTCATGCATCTTTGACTTTACCACAGCGTGCGGTGCAAAAAATGTGATTCTCACCACAGTGCGGCGGATTATTTCATATGATAATCCATGAGTTAGAAAGAGACAACTAGATATTTAACAATGCTTTTTTAAATGTGTTGTAAATTTATTGAAAACAGACATGGCAAAATACTGTTCATGCCGCACCATAGTGAATTTCTACATGAGAATCATGGAGTTCATCTCGCACCCTTGATTGGTTCAGAATTTTTGGTGCCGCAATGAACGTGTTAAAGTGAAAGATCGGTTTTAATTATTTATTCACATTAAAAATTATGAATTAAACCGATAACGGATAATATACTGGGTGACCTTTTTGACGTCAGAAAAATTTGCGTGTGAGATAGATAAATGATACCTATAGGCGACGATAGCATGATTAGGGATTACTTAAAAAAATATTTTAATATATTTTTTTTAAATTAATTACTCATCCTTATTAACCATCTAATTCTTAGTTAATTTTGATCAACATAACACTTGAAAATAATATTGTAAAAAAATAAATTAAAAAACACGAAACTGACCAAATATCAATAAATAAACATCAATGAATTCGCATTGTGAGTGAAACGCGGGCGCGTGTACTCTTTCGCTAAATATTGAATTTTTTTTAAAAGTAATCATGCTATTGTCACCTTTATCATTTACCTATCTCACACGCTTTTCCTGACGGTAAAAAAGTCATCCAGTATACTTTAAAATAATAAAAAATCTAAACATAGGTAAAAATATGTATGTTTGTGTCGGTCTGGGTGCTTCTTAATACGAGTAAATATGTTGTCAACAGGTGCCACCTTTGTGGTCTGATTAGCTTAGGGACCCAATCTATTCTTACTTTCTTTACACAGAAAATGTATACTATGACTTAATAATATACAATAGGTAGTTAATATTTTTTCAAACTCATTTACAACAATTCCCTTGTTGTAAATGAGTTTGAAAAAATATTAATATTTAAAAAAGAAAAAATATCATTATGTACTTAGAATACGTACAAAAAAATCATATGTACCTACTTAGAATTAAAAAAATGGGTGAGGTCTCCGTCCATTGGAAAGGTCCCATACACTTGCAATTTATAGTATTCAAAAGCATAAAGTGTAATGTTTATATAACGTTGGTAACGTTTTAAACATTTCGGCGATTGAAAACTTTGAAAAAAATCTATCGGATTTCTTGCCGGTTCTTCTCGATAGACAAAAAAAACGTTTGTAGAGTTACTGAAACGCTGATAAATTGACAATTCATCATTCAAGTATAAATAAATATGTATATGTTACAGTCAAAATGATCAATTAGCTATTATACATAATCAAATCAAATCAAATCAATTTATTAAAATTCTTAGAACTATTTTATCAGCTAGTACAAACATTTTCTTAAGATCTAATTAACTTTATGAGCCTGAACTAGGAGATCCTGTGTTTCAGGCGAAAATCTAAAATAATTATATCACTATGTGAAATGGGTAGGTGAAATAAATAAGTGCTAAATACAATGGAACTATATCTATTTTATAAAATAATAACAAGTCTCAAGTCTATCTACTTCAATACGGTTAATAAATTCTCTGTATCCTCGTAGGACATACATTTGAGGGCATCTTGAAGTTTGGTTTTACATTTGCTGTAGCAAAGGGGATATAAGTCACATATTGCATTTAGTCTATTGTAGAGAAGTGGACCTAGAAACAAGTAAAATTTTGATGTAAATGCATGTTTGAATATTGTTTTTGTTATGCAAACAATATCCTTTCGCCTTTTGTTAGTGAGTTTAGGAATATAAGGGAGGTCAAGGTGCTGTTTTAATACTATATTCATTATAAACAACTGTCTAACTGTTAATACGTTACAATTTTTATATAAAATATTAGTAGGGAATAGGAAAGGGCTAAAAGTAGCTACCTTGAGAATTGCTCTCTGAGCCCTTTCGATGGTTAGTAACAAAGTTTTCCCGACTCCACCCCAAGTGGTGATGCAGTAGGTTATTATTGATTGGCACAAAGCTAGGTAAACTTGTCTAATAAGTTTTGAATCAGTAATGGAGCGCAATTTTTTAAATATAAATATCATTTTACGAAGTCTAGTGGCTAAGGCATCGATGTGTGGTTTAAATGAGAGATTTTCATCGATAATAACTCCCAGATATTTTATTTTATTTGTTAAAATAATGACTGGACATGCACATTGATTATTATTAGGGATCTTACAACTATGGGCATGCAGAGTGGGGGCAGTAAGAGCACCATGAATAGGCGTTCTTTTCCGCATAGAAAATTTTATAAACCTAGTTTTATCTGCATTTAATGTTAGTAAATTATGCTGAAGCCAATTATTAACTACATCGAATCCATTCTGTGCGTGTTGGTAAACTAGGTCTTCCGAGTCAGCTGAAAAAAGTAGAGCAGTGTCGTCGGCGTACGATATGACTTTGCCAAATTTTAGTTTTAGTTTGCAAAGGTCATTAATAAATATTAAAAACAAGGTTGGACCTAAAATACTTCCTTGAGGGACCCCAAAGGACGTATTTTTCATATCCTCGCTATAAACACTGCCGAAACGTACGCACTGGGAACGTTCTTCTAAATAGCTACTAAAAAGTTTCAGCTGTGTTCCTCTAATTCCAATGTTTTCAAGCTTGTGCAGTAAGATCGGAACCGAGACGGAGTCAAAAGCTTTGGCAAGATCCAGGAATATTCCTATCGCGTGGTTACCTGAGTCAAGTTCCCGTGTTAGATAGTCAGTCAACTGATGTACTGCATCGGAAGTGGATAGTTTAGGTCTAAAACCAAATTGCATGTTAGACAGAATTCCTTTATCCTCTAAATATTTTACCAACCTTTTATTGATTATGTTCTCTAATATTTTAGATAGGGCTGGCAATAAGGAAATGGGTCTATAATTTGTAACATTATCTTTACTGCCAGATTTATAAACCGGAATAACCACCGCCTTTTTTAGACATTCGGGGAAAATGCCAAGATTTAAGCATTTATTAAAAATATTAGTCAAAGGTCGTACTAAAATGTGTCGAAATTGTTTAATTATCTTATTTGTTATGTTATCCCAACCGACCGCACAATCGTCCTTTAGACTCATAATAATCCTGTCTACCTCAGATTCGTCTGTGTCTAGCAATACAAAAGATGATACGTTAGTGTTACCCTCGGGACGCGTGGTAGTCTGAGAATGTGAATGTCTATGAACCTTCTCCGCCAAGTTTTTCCCAACGTTAACAAAGAAATTATTCACCATGTTAGCAGATGAAGACGATGTTGAGTGGGTGTTCAATAACCTAAATGATGACTCATGCTGCTGTGATGAGTATGTTACCTTTTTGATGTTTCCAAATTTTTTTGCTATTCGTTCCTGCTTTTTCCAATTCCATTTTTTCGTAGTTAATTTTAACCCTTTTTAAGAGATCATTACAATAATTACGGTACCTTTTATAAGATAATGACAGAATGGAATTTTGTGGGCTAGATTTTGCTTTCATATGCAATTTATCTCTATGTCTCATGCAGCGAATAAGACCTGGCGTAATCCACGGCTTTATATTATTATTTTTGTTACTAAGCCGAATACTTGTTGTGTTGTTTTGTAATGCAACTTGTATATTGCTTATTAAATAAGACAAACAGAACTGCGGGTCAGCAGAATGGTAAACTGGGCCAAAGTCGATTTTACATAATTCTTTTCCGAGACTATTGATGTTTAATTTATTGATTATATGAGTATTGTTTGTCTTACGTAATTTGCAGTTTAAGGTTAGTAGGGCAGCATTGTGATCAGTTATTGACGAGTTAATAACAAGTGCAATTGCCGGATATGATGTTTTTAATATGATGTGATCTAAACAAGAACCACTTTGATGGGTTGGGCGCGTGTGCGCAGGGAGTAGACCATGAAAAGAACAAATGTTAAGATAGTCCTGGGCCACTGCATCCGCGTATTCTGGAATTATGTTAATATTAATGTCCCCAGTTAGTATGACATTCTTGAAGGACGATAAGTTATTTAAGGTGTCATTGAGGCTATCAGTAAATTGATGTAAATTTTGAAAAGAGGGTGGTCTGTATATTGCTAGTATTGCAAAATCAGATCCAATTTTAATTAACAATCTATTACAGTCCAGCATATTAGGCTCCTCAATAGAAACATTTAACTCATTTTTGGCATAGACTACTATACCATCATTTTGGTTATAATTTATATCACTATTATACATACTATATCCTGGAATTTGCGGTATATTATATCCCTTTTTTAGCCAACATTCGGTTAAAACAATCACATCACAATCGATATTTAGTCTCTGTTGGAAAGCACTAAAGTTATCGAAGTTTTTATGAATACTGCGTATGTTTTGTGTAAGTATTGTTAGTATGTTATTGTCCGAGGATAGATATTGTCTGCAATTATCGGTTTCACAAACTTTAGACTCGGATACAGAGAAGTTATCTAAGTCATGAATTAAATTATTAAGCATTAAACAATAAAAACAAGTAAATTTAAATAAAAGGACGGAAATAAAATTAAATTACGGCGCTCTTAGGCGCCCTCATAATCAATGGAGTTTATGTACCTCTTTTCGGCCATTATTTTTGCCGGGCAATCTGCGGCACCCGTGCTATGATTGCTTGGTTTTTTAAACCGAGAGCAAGAAGCACATTTTGGATCCTCTGCCTTTCTTGTACATTCTTTGATGTTATGTCCTTGTTCGCCACAGTGGCCACATGTGTGTGTTGTCTCCCGGCAGGATTTGGCTGCGTGGCCGTATTGTTGGCACTTGAAGCAGCGAGTGACTAAAGTAAAGTCTCTTACGGGGCATGAGGACCAATTTATAAACACCCTTTCCGTTTGAATCAGAGCTTTACGGATGGCCGCTGAGACTTATCACGTAGTTACAGGTCTCAGCGTCTTTCTTGCCTGACTTATGACTGAGCTTGATGGAGTCGAGGAATAATTGGAGGTCTAGATTTTGATTTTTCTCGGCTATGTTTTGTTCAAAGAGGCAGGTAAAAACTTCTTTGTCCTGCATAGCTGAGGGCACTCCAATTACCACAATTCTGGGCTTTCGTTTGTGGGGCTCGTCGATCGTGAGGCCTGAGCTCGTTATCTGAGTCGATTGCTTCAGCTTCTCTATATCGTCCTTAGTCTCAGTGCTGATGATGACACCGCCATTTTTAGTTTTTCGCAGGCCTCTCACGTGGAGTTTAAATTTTTCAGGGCATATAATTTTTTGAACAAGTGATTTAGTATCTTCGCTCGATTTTTGTTTATCATTCGGATAGATAGCCACTGAGCTTAAATTAATTGGCTGAATAAAGTTGCCGGCACCTTTCTTTACCATATCAGCAAAGGATGATTTGTTCTCAGATTTTTTTGACTCTTCTATACTGATCTGAAGGTCCTGCAATTGCTGCGAGAGAGTGCACTTTTCTTGAAGGGCCTGGAGAGAACAATGGGTCTGCATGGTCTTCACTTTCAGGGACTGGTATTGTACTGCCATTTGTGATGTGCCATGTCCGACTTTTCGGCAAAGATTGGTTATACGTACTTTTTGGTCCGAGTTCAGCTTACCCTCAGCCGCTATCTGGCACACCTCATTCAGGCATTGCTCGATGGTCGTCATCCAGTTTTGTATTTCTGGTGTCGAGATGGGTCCATGTCCAGTGGAGTCCTGGTTGGATGCGGAAGCAGCTTGGGGCGAGGGTGGAGGAGTGCGGGCCGTCCTACCACTTCGGTTGAAGGGACTGCTATCCATGTTTAATTTGATTATTTACTTAGTCTTTAAAACACTTAACAAACACATAATAGGTACATTTTCACCTGACAATTGTTACACTATGTCAATCGGAAAAAACGAGGGCACGAGTCAGCCGATTATTATTTGTTTATTTTATTTTCACTAGACGTCTATTTGCATCGATGACTAAATTATCTCAATCTGACTAATGACTGGTCGTTATATATAATAAATAACCAAATTGACTAGACAATGTGATAAATTGATCACTTTATCCGGATATTATTCATAATAGCTGGTCCAAGTTAGCCAAAGTAATAAATACGTACGTTACTGACATATAAAGTGTATAAGTAGTTGTACAAACTATTCAATTTGATGATTAATAGTAAATAAACAAAATACTATCTCTCTGCCCTGACCAACTTGGGTAGAATTCGGCTCTGGCTCTGTTTGTGGTCGCAGTTCTAACCTAACCTTTACAAAATATACCTATTTCCTTAAAAAATTACCAGGCAGGCTTTGTTTTATTACATATTACATTATCCAAGTCTATGAAGATACATTCTAAGGAAATTGAATTTAAATATTTTTAAATGGTAATTAATATTAAGTCATGAATGATCTTAATTGTTTTAAAATTTTAGTTTTGATTGCAATTTAATGTACATAACTATTCGCTTAGAGTGATGCTATAGAATGTTTGTCTTCGCGATCACTCATCTTGTGACTGAACGCAAAATAATCGTGTGTGGATTGAGATCCATTAATTGATATCGTAATCAACAAAAATAGTAAGAACTATTGACGTGACTCATTTTGATACGAAGAAATATGAACAAACAAGCCTTAGAGTGGTGCCACACACACGGGCTTTGCGGCTGCGCTGCGTCATCGCAACGCAATTATTTCAACGCAGTGAATGCCACAATGAGCGCTGCTTCGGCGCTGCGTCAACGCAGCTATTATGCTATTAAATACTGCGCTGCCGCTCGCTCCGTCATTTAAACGCAGCTCCCTTCCCCACCTCGTCTCTCTCCTCTCCTTTGCGTTGCGCGTGCGTTGCGTTGCCGTCCGTCACTTCAACGCATCGTGTGGCATGTCGTTCAGATTTACAATGAAAAACAATGGAACGTCGTTTCGGGTTCCCGTTTAAGGGCCACGGTGGTCAGACGGCATTCACTCCAATGTAAAACTGGATTTGTCAAATCCTGAATCATGTAGCGAGCGTAGAACTAAGCGGTAGAACTAAACGGACATAACCTACCTTACTTGTTCGATTAGGACAACACGTTTATCGATGAAAGATTAGAAAGACGATTGCAAATCACCAATTATCTTTAATATCTGTTCGTATTTTTAATATCTAATCTATCTATCTATCGTATCATAATATATAAATTAATTGCCCATATTGATTACAAAAGTCATTTTAAATCTCTTTATGAAGTAATTACGAAGTAGGTCATTTGGAGCACGCGGCCTATAAATGATCAGAGTTGAGAGCAGTACGGTCAATATGCTCAGAAATATAAATAAACTTTTTCCCTCTCTGTTTCCAAAAAATCAGTGCAAACTCTCTATCTCAACTTTACCTAAGGTAAGAAATAAATGTATTGCAAAGTTAATATGTACAACCAATGGGTCATCATTTTCTTTTTTTCGCACTATCCCACCAGGAGTATGAGAGCAAGGAAGGAACTCTTACGCATAGTCTTGGGATGGTAAAAGACCGTCACTATCGATTAAAACCCTTCGATGCACTTCTCGCACCCCATTAACAATTGTTTGCTCATTCTGCATGATCACGTTACTTAGTTAATTTAGGTTTCTGTGAGGCGGCAATTATAGTAAAAGGATTACTAGAACTAGGGTACCCCCGTAGAAGTTTCTGGGTGCTCCTATACTACCCTGGCCCTAGATGTGACTGAGCGTAACTCGTTTACCAGCACGAAAACAAAAAGAAATTTAATGTGCCCGCATTATAGGTACATCTGATAAAAAGAAAAACCTAACCATAAGGGTGATAAGAGACAGCATAGGACTGTAGAGCGCTGCTCAACAAGATTCAACCACTCAGTTTGGTACTTTATTTCAGGAACAGAAAATAAAAATCGGCAAATATAACGTGAATCACATCATAGTTGGCTCAGGACCTCATCATGTGCTATGCATGCCAGGCACTTTCGGGAACTTTTCGACCCACTTCAAGCAACAGCTGGAAGGCTTCGACCGGGAGAAGTTTACTCTGGTCGCGTGGGACCCTCCGGGCTTTGGCGAAAGCCGACCTCCATTAAGGGACTTTCTTGTGGATATGTTTGATAAAGATGCCGAGTACGCGCATGAACTGATGACGGTAAATTTATATTTTTTTAATCTCCTCTCTACGGTCTTGTGATTTAAGTACCCGAGATCTTGGGGTCTTGGGTTCAATTCCTAGGGCGAGCAAAGTTTGTGCCAATTTTTTCGGACAATGATCACCAGTCTACATTATGCAAGCGTGTTGATTAAGTCAGTCTATCATTGTAGCGATGACTTGATTTCAGAGATGGAACATTATTATGCTGATACTTATTTTTTTAGATCCTGTGACCCACCTGGTGGTAGTAGCCACAACCTCAACCACGACAGCCTTCAGCGATAAATATCGGTCAGCCATAATGCCGTATGTTATTGTTGCTGGAATATAATTAAGTAAAGATATTTTTTATTAAACTATTAATGTGGGAGCCAGTACACTTGAAATCAAAGGCTCGAAGATCAGATGAGTCTACAGTCTGGCAGCACATTGAGCGTCGCTTCCTGGTGAAGTGTCCCTCAATGGAATAGGCCGTAGTGGCCGCTTACCATCAGGTGGGCTGCATGTATGTCTGCCAACTGACTTCTTCGTCTTCGTCCTAGCGTTTTCCCAGCCTAGTACCGGGGTCCGCTTTCCTGCTTAACTTTCTCCACTTTGCCCGGTCTTCTGCATCCTCAGGAGTGAGATCATTCTCTGTCATGTCGGCCTTCACGACATCCAGCCAGCGCTTCTTGGGCCTACTGCGTGATCTAGGGCCTTGGACAGTTAATTCGAGGCATCTGTTCCCGACGTAGTCAGACGGCCTGCGGCTTATGTGACCATACCATCGGAGACGACTTTTCTGAAGCTTATCCGCTACGTCACGGACCCCGAGGCTGCCATGGATGTGTTCGTTACGGATACGATCAAATCGCGTAACGCCACACATCCATCGCAACATCGTCATCTCCGTGACGTGAAGCTGCTGGACGTGTCGCCCAAGGACAGGCCAGGTCTCGCTGCCGTATAGTAGGACTGGTCGGATGATGCTCTTGTACACAAGGCCCTTTAACTTCACCGGTATCCTAGGATCGCACAGGACGCCGGTTACTTTGTAATGTTATCTACCTTTATGGGACGTTTCTATACGTTCCAAAGAATGTAAACTAAAGGGAACTATAAGGAAACTGTAGTTCTAATGCTACAAATAATGTAAATAAAAGTATACGAACCTTAGGAATACATGTCATACGTATTATGTCCTCATGGGCGGATACTTCCGCCTCAAAAATTATACGATTAGGGTTTTTGGCCTCCCCTTTATTTGTTTAACGATTAGTTTTGTGAATGGGCGGATACTTTTATTTACATTATTTATAGCATTAGAACTACAGTTTCCTTATAGTTCCCTTTAGTTTACATTCTTTGGAACGTATAGAAACGTCCCATAAAGGTAGATAACATTACATCTTCTCGCCATTTGGCCCACGCTGCGCTTATTCGGGCTTGGATGTCGTGGTCGAGTTCACCAGACTTGTGCAGCACGGACCCAAGGTATTTAAATTTATCCGTTGTAGCAACGGATTCATCTCCTAACTTTATTGAGTCCGAGTCCGTGCTGCCACACGCCATGTACTCGTCTGCCAACTGACTTAGTATAAAAAAAATAAAAATAGCAGCAGTTTCCCTGTTTAGGAGGTCATAGCTGTGCTTGGTCGGCATTCGCACCATTTCAATCCGTTTCCACTTATGCATGCAACTATACTATGTTATACTCTAACGTGGCAGAATAACCGAAGAAGTTTTGTCCATTTGCAGAAGTTAAACATACCGAAATATTCGATAATTGGCTGGAGTGGTGGAGGAATATCGAGCCTCATCATCGCCGCCAAGCAGCCTGACGCGATCAGAAAGACTGTGGTTTGGGGCGCCCGATCCTTCCTATATTCTCATGAAGTCGATTACGTCAGATGTAAGTAAATGTCCTTAATAATGCTGCTGTAGCCGAGTTGTCGGCTACAGAGGTCAATCTTTACGATCAATCAACTACGCAGGACATAATAATTTAGTGGCGTAGCGTGGTTGTCAGCCGCCCAGGGAGGAAGACAATTCTGCTGCCCTTTTTTTTTGCTCCTTCAGGAAATTTTGCCGTCCCCTAAAAAGTGCCGCCCGGGGCGGACCCCCCCCCCCCCCCCCGGCCCTCCATCGCTACGCCACTGCATATTATTATAGTGCACAAGTGAGTACGCAAGCACAGGTGCACGTCTTGTTTCCTTACTCATTGCACGGTGGGATAGCAGTCTGACAAGAGATTAGGCTCATGACTGACGGCTTAACACGGCACATGCTTTCCGGGGCACGGGGGTATTTGTGAAGATACCCTTTATCTTAACAACAATCCCGTGCCTTGGAAGACGGTTAAGTCTGGTCCAATTTCTTAGCCTTTGCGTCCCTTCTTAAGAACACCGGCAATGACCGGCGCTGCAGATGGTTGTACGTAGGTATACCACTGTATCATAACGATATAAGGTTGGGTCCTAATTTGACGTGCCATTTGGTGTAATGGTCGAGAAGTCGGCTATTACACCAGAGGTCGCGGGTTCGATCCCCGCACGGTACAAACATTTGTGTGCATGAACATGTCTGTTTGTATTGGTCTGGGTGTTTCTATGTAAATTATGTATTTATTTACAAAAAAAAGTATATAAGTAATGTTTATCCGTTGTCTAGCACCCATAGCACAAGCTAATGCAGCTTAGTTTGGGGCTTGATGGCGCTGTGTGAATAATGTCCAGAGATATTTTATTTATTTTAATTGACCACTTTTATGTATTCCTTTCTTGCCTTTTTGTACTATTTTATATACGATTGCAATATGTAACTACTCAATAATTGGTTTTCTTTTTTCTTTCTTTTTTCTGACGTCGGTTTCCATTTCAGCCGTACGAGAACTCAAAAATTGGCCAAAGCCGATGTATAATAGTGTAATAGGAATCTATGGGGTGGAACTGGCTACGCAGTATGCTAGGGGATGGGTCGACTGCTTATGCGAGATATTCGAGACCAGGGGTGGAAACATATGCGATGAGGTCCTGAAGGATATCACATGCCCCACTCTGCTGCTTCATGGGGAAGCAGACAAATTGGTAGACAAGAGACACCCAGAGCATTTGCTTAAGAATATTAAAAATTCCAGGTAAAGTAAAAAAGTTTGAAGACCTTTAACGAACAATCGGCTGCAAAGTAGGTGCATATTTGGCATTATCAAAAAGCCTTATTGTCATGGTAGTAAGGTCATTGAGTAGGTAGCTAAAAATAAGTCGCTACTTTTGCATCCGACTGTACTTACGTGTTTGTTAAAATTTGAATTAATTATGTGGGTGCCATATTCATGTGCTACCAACTCATCTCTGAACTATAACTTGAATGTAGGTACCTAGTTCCCTTTTTTATTTTATTTAATCTGAATTCAATTAAATGTACCTATGTGAATTATTATTGTAAAATTAAATGTTACCTAATATTTAATTGTATCCAATGATTTTGATAAGTGACCTGATAATGTTATTTAATCGCATGACAAAACGTTTGCTTGTCGCTAAATCGGTAAAACATGCATGTCCAAACTCGTATTTTATAAGATCTAAAAGTTTTTATGCAAAAAAAGAAATTATCTTATCGAGTACCTATCTTACGTATCTTTTTAAGTTGCACTATTTCGGGATTTTTTTATAGTAAACAAATCGAGGTTTTTGCCCCGATTAAGTCAGGATACCTAAGTACGTTTGCAAATTGATCGAGTTTTTATTATAGCATACATACACATACACACACACGCATACACACACAAATGCACAAACACATACAACACACTCATTCACACACCACAATGTAAGCACATAGGTAAAATAATAAGAATTTCTAGTTTTGTTTTAATGTATATTTTGTTAAATGTATTTTCTCATAGCCGCAATACTTGGTAATTTTTTGTGTGGGACTCCAGACTAAAGCGTCCACTACCCACTAAACTCCCCCGGTTCCCCTTCACACCCGATTGGGACGAGCCGGTGCCAGCGTTAGCTATTGACCAGCCTCACGAAACAGGCCTGCCTAGTGTGAGAGTCACTGTCTTTTTTGTAATTGTATGTTATCGTATGTTGGTAAATAAATATTTTAATTTCATTTCATTTCATTTTTGACAAGTCCAGTTACTACGTTGGAATGACTACCATCTGACCTTATAACTAGACCAAGTGCAGTGCAGGTGTCCTCACGATGTTTTTCGTCGCCACCGAGCTAATGAAATATGTGCTCGCCAAGATTTGAATCATTGACCTCTCACAAGTGTAGAGACCTTTTTCATATCACTATTCTACCACTGCTTGTCTAAAAATTCGTTTTTGTTTCAGGCTTCAATACTACAAAAATGCAGGTCACACAATGCCATTTTGGATTGCCGGCAAACTAAACGAGGATATCCAAGACTTCCTATTACAACCTTGAAAGTTCGTTATGTGGCCAGCTTCGATGACGCATTTGGCGGGTCCTGAGTGCGGTTTTTTTTTAAATTTAAGTATTATCTGTGTACCTTGGTTGTTTCTAATACCCTTAAGGGTGGTGCCACACGGAGGCGTTGCGGCTGCGCTGCTTCGACTGAGCGGTAATGTTCCGTTGTTTTGCATATAAATCTGATACTTTGAAATAACGGACGGCAACGCAACGCACGCGCAACGCAAAGGAGTGGAGAGAGACGAGGTGGGGAAGGGAGCTGCGTTGAAACGACGGAGCGACAGCGCAGTTTTTAATAGCAATAGTTGCGTGACGCAGCGCTCAATTGGCATGCAATGCGTTGAACTCGTAACTGTGTTGCGAAGACGAACGCAGCGTAACGCCGAGATCAGATCATGTAACTAAGTAATAGTTAGCCACGGACCTATGGAAAAGTGAAAAATACCAAACTTGTAACGGAATTTTACTTTCTGCAACCTCTAATAAATCACCTTTTAGTTTACTTTTTTAAATATTATTGTTTGTAATAGAGTCCGAAAAATGTATTCAAATATTATAGTTTACATGATGAATAAAGTTACTTACTTAAAAATATTTACAGCGTGAATTTGGTAATAATACCAAGCCCTGCTGTTTAGTTAGTAAAACCTATTGATGAATTTATGAAGGTGAACATTAAAAATACTTTGTTACAACAAGAAATGGCCCGGCAGCAAGAGGAAAATACATGAAAATGATAAAGATATTAAAATCCCGTTGAATGTTTTTCTTATTTTAACTCTTTACACGTAACGCCGCTTTTCGGTTGAGCATCGCACGTTACAAAAAGCGGACTTACGTTAAAAAAAACATGTGTAGCGTTAGCTTATTATAGACCGACAAACTTATCTGTTCCGGTGGCGGCGTCGCTACTGTCGTTTTAGTAGGTACTGTATAAATATCGTTTTTGTATTGCATTTCACGTAGTTCCAATTTTGGCCACCGGATCAGATAAGTTTGTCGGTCTATACTTTGTATCTGGAGCACACACACAGATCAGTCATCTGCTGTCGCTCATATTATCACGTCAGTGAGTGTAGTGTGTTTTAGCATTATGTAGTATAATATAAGCTGTTAATTAATTAATAAATAATGCTCTTAGCTTAAAGACCGACACGCTGGCTGTTTGATTTCACCTCTCCCTAGCTAGGAGCCAAACATGTGATATATTGCTACACCCCCCCCCCCTTGTGATATTTGGTGATTTTTATGGACTCCTCTCCCCCCCCCCCCCCTTTCGAGCCACACGTGATTAATGGAGGGCCCCATAACCCTAAAAACACTTAACGAGATGTCAAAACAAAGTAAATTTCAAATTAATAATATAATAATGGGTCAGATGATAAAGTACAGACACCAGCACATCAGACTTCCCCAATCTGTCAAATTTCTACAACCAATTTTCAGCTTTATTCACTTCACATATAGTTTCATAGTTTCATCTTTTTCATAGTTTCATCTTTCAATTGAGGATTTTTGACAGATTAGGGTAGGTCCGTACATATAAAGTTCGTTCAAACCCAAACTAATAAAAATGTAAATAAGTTATAATAATACCATAATATAATGTAGAACATCGTTTAGGGATGTATGTATTTATTTGCATTATTTTAAATTATTTTCTCTCAAAATTAAACTAAAAATAAGAAGCTTTCCTAATTATATAAAAATATATTGTTTTAGATATAAATGCATTTCTCTTGTTAATTACAATTTAATATACTTTTACAATAATAGGAATTAAGTCATCGGCGTTATACATTGCAAGCGCGGTAAAATCTATCTGATTCTACCAATATTATTCGTCTAACAATTGATACATGGAAATAGTTAATTACATTTTTCAACAATATTTCTGTCATCCCATTGCATTAGTATTATTTATTGTCCGACCAACATAATTATCTGTTCCGGTGGCCAAAATTGGAACTACAAAATTGAGTTTGCGTTACGCTTGGTGGAAAGACATTTGCAAAGCACCAATTTGATTTTCATTTAGGTACGTATCACATATTAATTGCATAATTATATTAATAACAAAAGTAATTTAAATCTCTTTATAAAGTAATTAGGAGGCAGGCCATTTACAGCACGCGGCCTGTGTTTAAGATCAGTGATTATTGATCTGAGTGGAGAGCAGTACGGTCAATATGCTCAGAAATTTATATCAACTTTTTCCCTCGCTATTTCAAAAAAATCAGTGCAAACTCTCTATCTCAACTTTACCTCAGGTAAGAAATGCAAAGCATAGGCAAGAAAACCAATCGTTTTGTTCAGTCATTTTGTTTTTCACGCATTATCCTACTAGGGTTATAGAATTAGATACCCTAATACGCTGGGATAATGATGATCACTGAAAACTTGCAGTTTTCAACCGACTTCATAAAAGCGGAGGTTTTTGATTCGGTTGGCACGTTTGTTTAGTGGGTAGTGATCATTAGTCTTGAGTAGGTCAAACGTGCGTTTAGGCCCAAATAATACCCTTTCCCTACGCTAAAAAAAAGTTAGAAGTGCCCGCAATCTACATCTGCTATAAAAAAAGCACCTTTTACGGTCGATAAGAGACAATCGAGGATTTCGATTAAGATTCAACAACATTATTTGGTTCTTCATTTCAGGAACAGAAAATAAAAATCGGCAAATACAACGTGAATCACATCATAGTCGGCACAGGACCTCACCATGTGCTGTGTATGCCAGGCACTTTCGGGAACTTTTCGACCCACTTCAAGCATCAGCTGGAAGGGTTCGACCGGCAGAAGTTCACTCTGGTCGCGTGGGACCCTCCGGGGTTTGGCAAAAGCCGACCTCCAGTAAGGGACTTCCCTGTCGATATGTTTGAAAAAGATGCCGAGTACGCGCACGAACTGATGACGGTAAATCGATCACACTTTTTTACGCAAACTAAAAAATGCCTAACTATAAGTATTTACACCATCACACAACTTTATTGGCATTCGTGAGATAAAAAGTCTATACCAGGATCGCAGCCTTCAGCAAGAACTATCCGTCAACTAGCCTTATAAGTATGCCAATATTGCCAGAACATAACTAAAGATATTATCACATTGGCAACAGTGTTCCTATTTAGGAGGTGACAGCTTATCTCGGTGGGCATTCGCACCAGTTGCAATCTACTTTCACTATTTTCAGTATGCAATTGAGAATAACATGGCAGAATAACTGTAGAAGTTTTGTCCATTTGCAGAAGTTAAACATACCGAAATATTCGATGATCGGGTGGAGTGCTGGAGGAATATCAAGCCTCATCATCGCTGCCAAGCAGCCTGACGCGATCAGAAAGACTGTGGTTTGGGGCGCCCGATCCTTCCTATATTCTCATGAAGTCGATTTCGTCAAGAGTAAGTACTAATAATAATGTCCCCCTAGCCGAGTTGTCGGCTACGGCGGCCAATCTTTACGATCAACTAACCACGCAGGATATTTATAGTGCACAATTCAATGCGCAAGCACAGATGCACTCCGTATTTCTTCATTCTCATAACATGGTGGGCCAGCAGTCTGACACGTCGGAAGAGAGATCAGGCGCAGGACCACCGGTTTGACGTGCTTTACGACACTGAGTATTCTGAAAAGGAAAAACTTGAAAAGAAACTTGAGAGCACTAGATGTCGACACGTCGACACCCGTCGTGTGTTAGAACCCTTATCCAGTTAATATCCGCTGGCATACAGACACACAGCTAGTAGACAAACAGGTGCTCTTCGAATATCATAATAGTCCGTTTCATGAATTGTGACCATTCTACGCAACAGCTGAAGTACTGAAAAAATACTACGAAATTACCAATTAATAGAAATAGGGTTTAACAATGCATATGGTTGTATACCTCTGCAGCATGCTGAGATTGGGACCTAGTCGAGCCCTTTTACGTTTTCTTTTGTTACCTTTTTGAATATTTTTTCATTTTTCTATCTCTCTATATTTTAAGTGTGTGTACGATTGTAATAAGTGGCCAACGCCTCGATTTTCTAGTGGTTTAAGTACCGGGCCGAGATCTCGGGTCGAGCTAATTTTGTGTTGGTTTTTTGGGACACAGCTCTGGGTTGTGTGGCCAGTACCCATCATTGTAACTTAACTAACTTGACTAGTGTCCAGAGATATTATTACTTTACACTTTAAAATATTTTCTTTCTTCTTCTTCCCTTTTAATGACGTTGGCATCCATTTCAGCCGTACGAGAACTCAAAAATTGGCCAAAGCCGGTGTATAAAAGCATAACAGGAATCTATGGCGTGGAACTGACTGCGCAATATGGTAGGGAATGGGTCGACTGCTTGTGCGAGATATTCGAGACCAGGGCTGGGAACATATGCGACGAGGTCCTGAAGGATATCACATGCCCCACTCTGCTGCTTCATGGGGAAGAAGACACATTGGTCGACAAAAGACACCCAGAGCATTTGCTAAAGAAAATTAAAAATTCCAGGTAAACTAAAAAAGTTTGAAGACCTATAACGAATTATCGATTGCAAAATTAGTTAGCTGCATTTTTGGCATAATCAAAAAGCCTTTTTGTCATGGTATTAAGGTCATTGAGTAGGTAGCTAAAAATAAAGTCGCTACTTTTGCATTCGACTGTACTTACGTGTTTGTTAAAATTTGAATTATGTAGGTACCATATTCATGTGCTACCAACTCATCTCTGAACTATAACTTGAGTGTAGTTCCCTTTTTTATTTTATTTAGTCTGAATTCAATTAAATGTGCCTATGTGAATTATTATTGTAAATGTTAAAACCGAACAAAACCAATACAATAAAATTAGTATAGAATGGTTTTGTTCGGGTTGCCTAATATGTGCTCGCCAAGATTCGAATCATTGACCTCTCACAAGTGTAGAGACCTTTTTCATATCACTCTTCTACCACTGCTTGTCTAAAAATTCGTTTTTGTTTCAGGCTTCAATACTACAAAAATGCAGGTCACACAATGCCATTTTGGATTGCCGGCAAACTGAACGAGGATATCCAAGACTTCCTATTACAACCTTGAAAGTTCGTTATCTGGCCAGCTTCGATGACGCATTTGGCGGGTCCTGTGTGCGGTTTTTTTTTTTAAATTTAAGTATTATCGGTGTACTTTTTGGTTGTTTCTAATACCCTTAAGGGTGGTGCCACACGGGGGCGTTGCGGCTGCGCTGCGTTAGCGCTGCGTCGACTAAGCGGTAATGTTCCGTGGTTTTTCATATAAATCTGAAACTTTGTAACGGACGGCAACGCAACGCACGCGCAACGCAAAGGAGAGGAGAGAGACGAGGTGGGGAAGGGAGCTGCGTTGAAACGACGGAGCGGCAGCGCAGTTTTCAATAGCAATAGTTGCGTTGACGCAGCCGACGCAGCGCTCATGTGGCATGCAATGCGTTGAAATACTCGTAACTGCGTTGCGACGACGAACGCAGCGCAACGCCGAGATCAGATTATGTAACTAAGTAAGGCTACGTCCCCAGTAGGCAAACTGTTAGCGGCAGACTGAGTTTGCGGCTTATCGATTTAGTACGCCTTTCCTTATATACCAAATGAAGTGTCCACAGTTTGCTAGTTTTGAGCTCACTGTACGCAGTTTGCAGCGTTACGCGCGCCGACTATCTCAGTGAGCGGCCGACTATCAGCAAACCGGTTGCGACGTTCGAAAATTAAATTTCAGTTCGCCACTTTGCGGCTCACTCAGTCTGCCGGTAACAGTTTGCCTACTGGGGACGCAGCCTTAATACCTACCTAGTTAGCACGGACTTATGGAAAAGTGAAAAACACCTAACTTGTAACGGAATTTTACTGTCTGAAACCTCTAATAGATTAGCTTTTTGTTTACTTTTTTTATTTATTGTTTGTAATAGAGTCCGAAAAAATGTATTCAAGTATAGTACCTATATTACATGATGAATAAAGTTACTTACTTAATAATATTTACAGCGTGATAGTTAGTATCTACCTATCGATTAATTTGTGAAGGTGAACATATTAAAAATACTTGGTACTTTTTTATGATTTTACGACCCCTCCCCCCTTTCCAGTATCCCTAAAAACACTTGACGAGTTGTCAAAACAAAGTACCTAAATAACAAATTAATAATATAATAACGGGTCACATGATAAAAGTAATAAAAAATTTAAATAAGTCATCAAAAATAGCATTAAAATTCTAAATCATTACTCTAATTACATTTTAGTAATAACGAGTTTTATTTTTTAGCACAAATCGTTTATTTTAAAACTTTTATTAATTATTGACCCCTATATTAGTAGTTATACTTAGTACGTAAGGTAAAAAACAGACGAGTGTAAGTAGCAGCTGCTAAAATTTCAACATTTGGCAATTACCAACATACTTTTGCGTTCATTTTTATCATTCATCAGACACTTTTGCACGCATAAAACACTTTTGCAATTTAAAGGACCTATAGGTATTCCGGGTTTCAAACTCAAATACTTTATTTTGAAATCTTAATTACAAAATACAAGTAGGTAGATAAAACAAAAAGTTGAAATTGTTTTGGAGAAGTGTTTTTCAGCTCCGTATGTCATGAATCTTAGGATGTATGCATTTCAAATCAAGGTTCTAAAAAGAAGTCCTGTATTTCCTTGTCAAACTTGTTACAAGCTCTTGGCATGTAGTGCCCTACATGTGGATAGTAACTAAGTCTGAAACAAAAAAAAAGTTAAAGTCATTTTGCTCAAGTAAGATTGAAGTTCCTCTGCAGGGCAAAGGCTTTTTTGACGAGCCTATTCACACAGCGCCATTAGGCCCCAAACTAAGCATAGCTTGTACTATGGGTGCCGATAACAGATAAACATTATTTACATATATACTTTTTTTGTAAAAACATATACATAATATACATTCAAACACCCAGACCGATACAAACAGACATGTTTATGCACACAATGTTGTATGTACCGTGCGGGGGCGGAACCCGCAGACTCTTTCTTGGTGTAATACTCTACTTCTCAACCATTATACCAAATGGCTCTTCCAGTATAATTTCCACGTAAGAACTTAAAATGTTTAAAAGCTTTACCTAGAATTTTGAATATTTTTATGTAAATGCTCCGGGTGTAATTTGTCGATCAGCTTGTCATTTAGTCCGTGCAAAATCAGAGTAGGACAAGTGATATCCTTCAGCAGATCGTCGCATATGTTCCCGTCCCTTGTTTTGTATATCTCGAATATGCTGTCCACCCATCCAACGGCATACTGGGCCAGCAGTTCCAAGCCATAGACCTCTGCTGTTATATTCAATTGTCCCTTTGACCATCTATCGAGGTCTCGGAATCCTAAAAAGAAATTTTGTCACTCATCATCTGGAGAAAAGATAAGCCTATTTCATGGTGAGCGCCCATTACGATCTATCCAAAGACTGATATAGACACTGTAGAACAAAGGCCTCCAGGGCTAATAGTCACAAGACTGGAACCAGCTCGTCTTAATTGGGTGAAAAGGAGAAACAGGGGGTGTTTAGTACCCACTATCCACTAACCCAGTGGGGTGAAATAGTCCCGAGTCCTAAACATGGCCGCAGGTCTAGCTAGCCTGCGGTTAAAGTGCCTAAAAGCATTTTCCTCCGAAAGAGCAAAGGCCATCAATATTCAAATCGTCGCAATGATCGGTGCTGGCTTAATCACTACGCTATCCTAAGGTTACGTCCCCAGTAGGCAAACTGTTAGCGGCAGACTAACAGTTTACAGTCTGCGGCTTAGCGATTTAGTACGCCTTTACATAATTATTTATCAATTGTAGTGTCCACAGTTTGCTAGTTTTGCGCTCACTGTACGCAGTTTGCAGCGCTACGCGCGCCGACTATCTCAGTGAGCGGCCGACTCCCAGCAACACCGGTTGCGACGTTTAAATTTCACTTCGTCACTTTGCGGCTTACTCAGTCTGCCGCTAACAGTTTGCCTACTGGGGACGCAGCCTAATACGATTTCGTAATCAGAAACCCAAGCTGTGACTAAGACAGAGCTCAATTGGGAAAGGCATTGGTAGCAGGAAGAAATTAGGGTGATGTCACACGGCGTTGCGCTGCGTTTTCGACGGAATGGGTGCCGCACGATCCGATGCGTCGTCGCAACACACTGCATTGTCCACGACTTCCCCCGCTTCGTCTCTCGGCTTCAAGTCCGTTGCGCATGTGTTGCGGCGACGCGCGTCACCACAACGGACCGTGTGGCATGCCCTTCAATTTGTAAGAAATATAACGCACTGACGACGCTTCATTACCGCAACGCAGCGCAACGCGCCCGTGTGGCATCACCCTTATAGTTATGGCTCTGGTGTTAAAAGTGGCCATAGATGAAGAGAATCACTTACCATCAAGTGGGCCACAAGCTTGAGCTTCACACTCGTATTATAAAAAAAAAATTAGACTAAATTACTAAAGTTATCAACACAGCAACATACAGTCGTAATATCAAATCAAATTAACAAGGCTGCCCGCCCACGTCGGATAATCGGTGACCGACTTTTTGTAAGTGACAAATAGAACGACGTACTGATAGCAATAGAGCAACGCACACATCCTACAAAAAGTCGGTCAGAAATATCATAGAAATAAAGTCGGTCACCGATTGTCTTTCATACAAAAAGTCTGACGTGGGCGGGCACACGAAGGAAGATCTATCCTTTTCGCTGCCATCATCAGCCATCATGAACAAACCTCAACTCCACACCTGGCTTACTTACTGCGGTACACTTCAAGTTCATGAGCACAAAAAAAAGATCGGGTGCCCCACACCGCCATCTTCCTTATGGCTTCAGGATGCTTGGCGGCGAGGATGAGGCTCGATGTTCCTCCAGCACTCAAGCCCATCAGCGAATATTTAGGTATATTTAGCACCTGCAAACAAACAAATCTGCTACGTAAAATACTTGGATTTTTCCAGGATAATTTTAGTTGGGTTGGTTAAAAGCCGTGGCGCATCTGGTGACAGTAGTTCGTTAGAGATAACGAAAGTCAAGCTTCCCACGCCGCGGTCGGTTAATGGATGGGTGATCATTCTGACCACATTTAGTGACATTTATTTCAAGCGTCTCCGTGCTTCGGAAGGCACGTTAAGCTGTTGGTCCCGGCTGATATTTACTATAAGTTGATATTAGTTGTCAAACCTAGTCAGAGGCTATTTGGAGGCTTGATAACATCTGACATTAAGGTTGGTCACTTGCGTTACACACCCCTCCATCAACCCGCACTAGGCCAGCGTGGTAGAGTACGGCCCACACTATCTCACAATTGAGAGGCCTGTGTCCCAACAGTAGGTACCTACGTTATAGGCTAAAGATGGATAATAACTAAGGCTGAAACCAGCTCTTCCCAATCAGGTAAGGGGAAACCGGGGGAGTTAAGTTGGAAGTTGGATGAACGCTTTTATCGTTAAGCTTCAGGCAGAGTAAATGCTTTCTCCTCCGCCGAAAAAGGATCTTTAAAGTTACAGGCTGGAGCGCAAGTACCTACCTGTGGAAACCTAGTAAATTATAATACCTCGTCTGTGTTCAGGTAGTTTTGTGTATAGGCCAGTTTTGTCAAGACTAATGAATGGTTCCTCACTGCCCTAATTTAGAATACATTAGGGCAGCAAGAAACGCATGTTACTTTATGAAAGTCATGGGCATGTAAAGTGACCCGCGCCCCCAACGCTTTATGCGTCCATAATCCTACGGTAACTTGTCTGTGCTAGCTTAAATGGTATGAAATGAAATGTTATTTAATGTAGGTACCTTCATCAGTTCATACGCGTACTCAGCATCTCTGTCGTACATGTCAACTGGAAATTCCCTTAAAGGAGGCCGGCTGTTGCCAAACCCAGGGGGGTCCCATCCTACCAGGGTGAACTTCTCCCGGTCGAAGGCATCGAACTGAGCTTTAAAGTGATTCATTATGGTACCGAAAGCACCTGGCATACAGAGCACATGGTGGGGCCCTGTACCGGCTATCTTGTGGTTTATATAGACGTCACCGACTTTTATTTTTTCTTCCTGAAATAGAAATTGAAAATGGGGATATAATAATGGAATGAGGTTGTCTAATACTAATTCTAACTTAGGACCGCCTTAACAGTGCCCCATACCAAGTCCAATTGTGTTTTATAAATCATCCGGAAAGCCATTAAAAAGGCATTATTTAACTGTCAAGTTGAGACCAAACTTCTTACAAAAGGATTATCCATGATGTTAATAAATTCTACGTTTTGTCAACAAAATATCAAGTACACGTTTGCGTAGTTAGGTGCTACCACGAAAGGGGCTTCTATTTATGTGCTAACGAGTTGGTTTTTTAAGACTTTTAAGGGATCTAATAACAGACGAACGACCCATCGTTTGCGACCCTTGACGGTCGTTGCGGCCCCGCGAGACAGTCGCAGAGGGTCGTCGGCTGTCGTTGCGGCCCCGAACGACAGCCGCTCACCGCAGTCGTCGAGGGTCGCAAACGATGGGTCGTTCGTCTGTTAGATCCCTAAGAGTAAGGTCTTAAAGAGTAGCTACACTTAATAAGCTCGATTTTGCTGCCGCCATAACAGCACTAGCTGTGTTCCAGAAATATTAATATGGAACCCAGGACACTTGAAATCCCCCCCTTCCCCCAACCAGTAGTTTCGAAGCATATTTAATACAAACAAACAAACCTTTCCTATTTATAATAATTATTATTAGTATAGATAATCATGATCGGCCTGTCACAGTCCACTGCTGGACATAGGCCTCTCCCAATGCTCGCCATCTAGTTCTACTTATGGTTAATTGGCACCTAACTCTTAAACATAAGTATATCTGCTTGTATTTGCACCCCCTCGTATCTCGCACTCATACGGTAAAATGGATTGCATGCACGTAATCTTTAAACGAGTAAAACTCAAAGGTGACTGACTGACTGACTGACATAGATAGATATCAGCGCACAACCCAAACCAATGGACGGATCGGGCTGAAATTTGGCATGCAGGGAGATGTTATGACGTAGGCATCCCCTAAGAAAGGATTTTGATCAATTCCCACGGGAACGGGAACCACGCGGGTGAAACCGCGGGCGCCCGCTAGTTTAATATAAAGTTGTTAAGTTGTTTAAAGAAATGAAAAATTTTTGTTGACATTTTTTCATCCTCCGCGTGACTTGATCAAATCGCTTAGGGATTTGATCAAATCTCTCTTTTTAACATATCCCTGCTACTTACATACCTTAAGAACATTTACCTTAAGAACAGTTGCAATGGAGAATTTGCACCGGCATTTTGGAAATAATGAGGGCAAAAGGTTACATAAATTCCTGAGCATAATGCTCCTACACTGTCTCACTCACATATAAGTATTACCACTATGTTAAAAAACGTATATAACTCCTCGAAGCATCAGTAAAATTAGTTTTCGATTATCTTTTGAAATTTAAATAACATGTAAATTAGAAATTATATGGATGCATATGTAATGTAGTAAGAATGGCTCGTCAGTGTAACGAATTGGCAAAACTTGAAACGGAATTTGATATTTTCAATCCTACATTTTCACAGTAACTATGTTAGAATAGTCAAGGACATCCTCTATACTGCGTTTCATGGATTTGGCGTCAATGCTGAGTAAGATCGGCAGTGACGCAAAATCGATAAACTG
The DNA here is from genome assembly GCA_949319885.1 of Mecyna flavalis. Lineage (NCBI taxonomy): Eukaryota > Metazoa > Arthropoda > Insecta > Lepidoptera > Crambidae > Mecyna > Mecyna flavalis. Next base: position 5,523,077 of record OX439419.1, on the reverse strand, counting down.
TTAAAATAATTAATAAAACTTTGGGGATATTGTTGCCCCTGTTGTAAAATTTTGCTATTAAACTTTTCTATGTACACATATTTTTGAATTGAAATTCAGATCAGAATGTATATTTTTGTTTTTATGATTTGTGTCAATTGTAATTTGTCATGTATATGAAATAAATAAATATGTGAATTTGTTTTAATATATTTTAATATAATATGCGTCCATTTTTAGTACCTTTGACTTAATTATATCTGATATTAGTTAACTTTGATTTTAGGAGCAGTAAAATAAAGTTCAAAGTCAATTGATCTGGCAGTTTTTTTAGGCTTAGTTTAAGCAACCGCCAGATATAATGAAATATAACGCCCAAAAAATCCTAAGTACCTACCAGAATTTAATCCCCATTTTATTATGAAATGATCACCAATAAACGTTAAGTCTGCTAACCTAAAAAACGTAAGTATCGTCAGAATAATCGCTGAGCTACCCAAAAAGGCCACGCGTGCACCAAATTTGTACTCGCTTTGTATTTAAAAATTTCATCCAAATATGTTACATATTTTTATCCTAATAAATTAAAGTAATGCGTACAAAAATCATTGTATACCCAAAAAATATAAATGAAGTTCTAAAGATTTACCGATACTATATACCATTTGACAATTGATAGTAAATAAACAAAATCTTTTTTTCTCTGTCCCGACCAAGTAAAATGGGTAGAATTCAGTTCTGGCACTCGCCGGCCGCTGCCGCGGCACGCTTCGCTACGCTCGCTCGGCTCGTGCGTTTAGTGGTCGCAGTTCTAACCTAACCTAACACAAATCTTATCAATCAATTTAATATACTTGGTTATATGAATACATTTTATGGCAAACGTAATGATATATTTGGGTAAGAATGACACAAAACTTTGCTAGTTAAAATTTAGTGCACGCGTGGCCTTTTTGGGTTACGAAAAGTTTTTGTAGTGCAGGCATGAATTAAATAGCCCGAAATATTTTGGTACAGGTTTCGTTTATTTGTACATATTATATTTATTTTGGATGAGGCTGTTTGGGTAACGATTGTGTTTTTTGGTGGTCATTTAATTTGTTCCCTTTTTTTATACTAAGTTAGTTGGCTTACAGGCACGCAGCCCATCTGATGGTAAGCGGCCACTGCGGCCTACTCCATTGAGGGACGCTTCATCTAGAAGCGTCGCTCAATGTGCTGCCAGACTGTAGGTAGGCACATCTGATCTTCGAGCCTCTGATTTCAAGTGACGCAGTTACTAAAATAATAACTTTTCAGGGTTTGTGGTCGCTTACGATGTTCTTCAAATGTCTTTTGTTGCGACTTGCGTCCTTACGGGTCCGCTTTACTACTTTTCCGCTTTCATTTCGGTGGGCCCGGCCCTTGGCAGTCCACTGCTAGACATAGGCCTTTCTCATTGCTCGCCACTTAGTTCTACTCGTATCCAGTCCCTGCCAGCCATCCTGAGCAAATCGTCAATCCCCCTGGCCCGAGGGCGTCCTACTCTACACTAACTACTTACGTTTACCGAGACACGGGCTCCAGAAAACCGTTTACCTCAACGGTTAACGGTTCTACGGCTGATGTCGCCAGCTTGCTAATTCGGTCCGGTGAGCTATGTCGATGATGTTGGTTCTCTGCCGGATCACATCGATTCGGATTCTGCATTTGGCAACAGTTAGGTACATTTTTACCAAAAAACAAGTCGCGCTATATTTTATTTTGAAAAATAGTTTGGTTGCGACGAGGTTCAACTTCTCGTCACACTGCACCCACTCGTAATGAGCATTTTAATTACTTAGTTTCTAGTTATTTACTTATTCATTGCATCTTTTCTAATTAAAATATTTGAACAAAAACTTCAAATTTTTTGTTATTTTTTGCCGTATTTTCTTTTTTCTAATAAGTAGGTAGGTACTTTGAGGTGACTTAAAGTTAAAAGTTTATTATTTACGAAAAAAAATCTTATAAAGCTATATTTCTCAGTCGTCTAACAGTAGAATATTTTAAGGCCACGACACTTTTAAATCATTCTATTATTGTAGGTATCAACTATGTTTTATAAAAAATTTACTTAGTTAAACCAATTAAGTTAAAAAATATACTTAGCCTATATTTATTCACCCGTATATTACTAGGTATACTATATTTTTTACGGCTTGTATTTAACTGTACATCAAAAAAATACTGATAGTGCATCAAAAAATACTGAATTGCTAACCTAACCTAACCTTTTGTTGTGCAATCAGTTATTTTGATGTACATTTCAGTATTTTTTTGATGTACACTTAAAAATATCACATTTTTACTAGCTTTCCGCCCGCGGTTTCACCTACGCCTAATTTCTTTTTTTAAATATCCCGCGGGAATGAGACGTTTCCCGTAGGAATTTTATAAACCATGTCCTAATCCGGGTTATAAACTATACGTGTGCTAAATTTCATCTAACTCCATTCAGCCGTTTAGGCGTGATTGAGTAACAAACATCAGACTTTCGCATTTATAATATTAGTAGGATTAGTAGGATATATTTTTTTGATAAAATACAAAATAATGTTGCCAACCCTAAAAGTAACGTTGTCTCTGTTCAAAACTCAAGGTTTTCCAAAGAAAAATGGAGCGCAACATCTTTCTTTTTACGTCTGGCCTTAGTAAAAACGAGTTTAATTTTTAAGCCCAATCGTTTATTTGAATACCTTTATCTTAATTTTCATGTAAAATGTTGCCAAGACGAGACCATATGTAGCTCGCCATGTCAAAAAGTTATCATATCTCATGAAGAGCCAAGCTTCTAACTTTACACGCCCTTACTCTACAGTATAATTATGGTCTCGTCTTGGCAACATTTTACATGAAAATATTTTTGGTGGGATTAATTATTGACCCCTAATATTAGTAGTAGGTAATAGTACGCAAGGTAAGAATAATTCGAGCGTGAGTAGGAGCTGCTAAAATTACCAACATAAGTACTACTTTCTTAACCTGACATTTGTCATCAGACACTTTCGCAATGTGAAACACTTTTGCAGTTAAAAAGGACGTGTAGGTATTCCGGGATTTCTAACGTAAACTTTATTTTGAAATCTTAATTACAAAAAGGTAAAATAAAATGTTGAAATTGTTTTGGAGATTTTTTTTCAGCTCCGTATGTCATAAATTAGGACGCATGCATTTCACCGATGATCTTTATAAAAATCAAGGTTCTAAAAAGAAGTCCTGTATTTCCTTGTTGACCTTGTTAGAAGCTAGACATGCTTGCTCTATCCACATGGAGTGCCCTACGTGTGGATAGTAACTAAGTCTGAAACAAAAAAAAGTTTAAGACATTTTGCTCAAGTAAGATGACTATTGAAGTTCCTATGCAGCAATGACGTTAAATATACAACTAGACTCCCATTCACGCTCAAATGTTGTCCGAAGCAAAAGTCTGCCCACGCAACTATTGGGCAGAGTTTCCGTTTAGTTTTATACAATTGACATTAAACACTAACTGCCACGAGATAAGGTGTTAATTTGAACGAATGTGTTAATGTCATCTGTGTCAACGCCACTCGGACGTTTTTTGATGAATTTTTTTTAGAGATTGGGTGTCTAGTTGCATATTGAACATTGCTATGCAGGGCAAAGGCTTTTTTGACGAGCCTATTCACAGAGCGCCTTCAGGCCCCTAACTAAGCATAGCTTGTGTACTATGGATGCCGATAACAGATAAACAATATTTATATACTTTTTTGTAGATACACATACATATTATACATAGAAACACCCAGACCGATACAAACAGATGTTCATGCACACAATGTTGTACCGTGCGGGATCGAACCCGCAACCTTTTGTTGTAAAAGCCGACTTTTCAACCATTAGGTACACCAAATGGCTCGTCAAAGTATAATAAAAATGTTTAAACTTTACCTAGAATTTTGAATATTTTTATGTAAGTGCTCCGGGTGTAATTTGTCGACCAGCGTATCGTTTAGTCCGTGCAAAATCAGAGTAGGACAAGTGATATCCTTCAGCAGATCGTCGCATATGTTCCCGTCCCTTGTTTTGTATATCTCGAATATGCTGTCCACCCATCCAACGGCATACTGGGCCAGCAGTTCCAAGCCATAGACCTCTGCTGTTGCATTCAATCGTCCCTTTGGCCATCTATTGAGGTCTCGGAGTTCTAAAAAAAATTTTCATCAAATGCCACCAGCTCGTCTCGATTGGGTGGTCAGGCAGGAGAAACGGATTGTTCCTAACGGACCACCCAAACCGACCACCTAGGTGGTCGGTTAGGAATTTTATTCCTAACGAACCACCTGCAGAAACAGGGGGTGTTTAGTACCCGCTATCCACTAACCCGGTGGGGTGAAAGGTGAAATAGTCCTGAGTCCTAAACACGGCCGCAGGTCTAGCTAGCCTGCGGTCAAGGTCCCTAAAAGCCAAGGCCGCAGGTCTAGCTAGCCTGCGGTCAAAGTGCCTAAAAGCCAAGGCCACAGGTCTAGCTAGCCTGCGGTCAAGGTCCCTAAAAGCCAAGGCCGCAGGTCTAGCTAGCCTGCGGTCAAGGTCCCTAAAAGCCAAGGCCGCAGGTCTAGCTAGCCTGCGGTCAAGGTCCCTAAAAGCCAAGGCCGCAGGTCTAGCTAGCCTGCGGTCAAGGTCCCTAAAAGCCAAGGCCGCAGGTCTAGCTAGCCTGCGGTTAAGGTGCCTAAAAGCCAAGGCCGCAGGTCTAGCTAGCCTGCGGTCAAGTTCCCTAAAAGCCAAGGCCGCAGGTCTAGCTAGCCTGCGGTCAAAGTGCCTAAAAGCATTCTCCTCCGAAAGAGCAAAAGCCATCAATAAAATCAATCAAATCGTCGCAATGATTTGTGCTGGTTTAATCACCGCAGCTCGCCATTGAGGGACAGCTCGAGCAGTTAGCCAGTGATCAACATACACGGACTGCTATTGCAGTCATAGTCAACAGCTTGAAGCTGCCATTGATAACTGCTTGGGCAGTTGGTATTAACTATTAAGTGCTCAACAAGCCACGTGCGGGCAGGAAGCGCGCGCGGCGTGGAATGAAGAGCGCGGGCGGAGGTAACTGCGCGAGAGCAGTCGACAGCTCGAGCAGTCAGTGTTTCCCTTTTTTTTTTTGTGGAGGGGAATGGTTTTTGGCACCATAACTCGTCTGGGGTAGGCGAGCCGTGTGTGGGACTCGTGCAATCCGCGCTCCTGCATCGCCGTCGGCAGCGTCTCTGAGCTAGGACAGACCCTGACAACCAGAGACACCGCAGGGCGACCTGCCCGCCTCTTACAGGGCGGGCCCCACTTGCCTCCCCCCGGCGGAGGGACAGCAACGGCCGAGAGCGCCTGGTCGTTGCCACCCGTCGGGAGCTGTGGCCTGTGCAATGCAGGAGGAGGTGTCCCCACACCTCCGTCCCGCAGGCCATTGCTAGGGAGAAGAGACTGATCATAGACCCGTCTTCTCCTCCCCCTCCGACTTCTTCGGAGCAATGGAGCAAGAGGGCTTTTCTCTCGCTCCCGCTCCGCCGCCTCTTTCTGTGCCATCACGTCCTCACAGAAAGAGGCGAGGTGAAATAGCTGCTCGAGCGGTTCCGTGTATGTACGTAGAATCTGTAGTTTACTATGCAGTCGCAGCTTCAAGCAGTCCGTCCTGACTGCTTGAAGCTGTCCGTGTATACCGGGCCTACGCTATCCTAATACGATTTCAGAATCAGAACCCAAGCTGTGACTGAGACAGACTAAACTAAGCCATGTTTCTCTCGGTGAGTAAGGTCTCCAGAGCTCAATTGGGGAAGGAATTGGAATCAGGTAGAAGTTTTGTTTTGTTAATGGACTTGCCCTTTATGTTTTCCATTCAAATTATAGTTATGGCTCTGGGTGTTTCAAGCTTCCATAGATGACGAGAATCACTGAGCATCAAGTGGGCCACAAGCTTGAGCCCTCCACTCGTAATAAAAAAACATCAAATTTAGACTAAACTAGCCTTCCGCCCGCGGTTTCACCCACGCGTAATCTCTTTTTTCAAATGTGCCCCCTCCCCCCCCCCTCTTTTCCGGGATCAAAATTACCCTATGTTCACCGGGGATAGTGTAGCTTTCCAACAGTGAAATAATTATTTAAATCGGTTCAGTAGTTTCAAAATTGTTATTCCCGCGGGAATGAGACGTTTCCCGTAGGAATTTTATAGCCTATGTCCTAATCCGGGTAATAAAATATACGTGTGCCAAATTTCATCTAAATCCGTTCAGCCGTTTAGGCGTGATTGAGGAACAAACAAACATCCAAACATCTAAACATCCAGACTTTCGCATATAAATGCATGTAGGTACATAATATTTCTATGTATAAATGCGAATATTAGTAGGATTACTAAAGTTAGCAACACAGCAACGTCGTAATATCCGAGCAATTTAACACGAAGGAAGATCTTTCCTTTTCCCTGCCATCATGAACAATTGAACATACCTAACCTCCACACCTGGCTTACTTACTGAGGTAGCCTTCAAGTTCATGAGCACAAATAAAAGATCGGGTGCCCCACACCGCCATCTTCCTCATGGCTTCAGGATGCTTGGCGGCCAGGATGAGGCTCGATGTTCCTCCAGCACTCATGCCTATCACCGAATATTTAGGTATATTTAACACCTGCAAACAAACAAAGATAATTTTAATTAAGTAGTTGGGTTGGTTAATAGCCAAGGCTGAAACCAGCTCTTCCCAATCTGGTAAAGGGAAACCGGGGGAGTTAAGTTGAAAGTTGGATAAACGCCTTTATCTTCGAGCTTCAGGCAGAGTAAATGCTTTCTCCTCCGCAAAAAATGGTGTTTTAAGTTACAGGCTGGAGCGCAGGTACCTGTGGAAACCTAGTGAAATATAATTTTGTTTTGCTTTTCCTGTGTTCAGGTAGTTTTTTGTATAGGCCTGTTTTGTCAAGAGTCAAGACTAATGGTTCGTTGCTGCCCTAATTTAGAATGCATTCGGGCAGCAAGGAACGCATATTAATTTCTGAAAGTCATGGGGATGCAAAGTGACCCCAACGCACTATGCGTCCATAATGTAAAGTAACTTGTCTGTGTTAGCATTTAGGTATGAAAAGAAATGTACCTTCATCAGTTCGTGCGCGTATTCGGCATCTCTGTCATACATGTCAACTGGAAATTCCCTTAAAGGAGGCCGGCTGTTGCCAAACCCAGGGGGGTCCCATCCTACCAGGGTAAACTTCTCCCGGTCGAAGGCTTTGAACTGAGCTTTAAAGTGGAGCATTATGGTACCGAAAGCACCTGGCATACAGAGCACATGGTGGGGCCCTGTACCGGCTATCGTGTGGTTTATATAGACGTCACCGACTTTTATTTTTTCTTCCTGAAATAGAAATTAAAAATAGGGATAATGGAATGAGGTTGTCTAATCGTAATTCTAACTTAGAACCGCCTTAACAGGGGGGGGAAGGGCAGGGGGGAGGGCTTTGTATGGGGATACAAAGTCTAATTGTGAAAAAAATCATGCGAAAATGGCATTATTTAACTGTCTGGTAAGGAGGGACCAAACTTCTTAAAGAAGAATTAACTAATTATTCTATGTGAATCTGGGGGCACGGGAGTGCCCCCGCCAGACGAGCCAAGCGAAGCGACGCGCAAGAGCACTACGTACCTTTTCTCGAAACGTTTCGTCGTTTTTTGAACCCTTATATCTTTGGTTTGGATAATGCCAGATCAAAAACATTCGGGGATATGTTGCCAATAGCGTGACAAATAAAAAATTAAAAAACAAGACGTTAGAACTGCAAAACAGCTGACATTATACAGGCCATGACCGTTCCAATAATCCCTCGATTACGGGTGGTTAATTTTTTTAACAAATAGTCAAATATTTGGGGTCCCGGTAGTGCCCCCGCCTAGACGAGCCAAGCGAAATACATTTATCTTATCTTACAAAACGAAATGAAATCCCACCAAAAACATTTTCATGTAAAATGTTGCCAAAACTCGCAATATCAAAAAGTTATCAGATCTTATGTAGAGCCAAGCTTCACACACCTTATCTCTACAAGGCCTAAATTCACAAACTCTAAACCAGTCATAAATGTGGCTTGGCCATTCGTTACTACAAGAACTATTAATTGTATAGCAGAAAAGTAATGATGAACAGTGAATTAATTTTTCACCATAAGTTTATGTAAATGTAGCGAAATGGCCAAGCCTCATGTTTTGACTAAGGTGTAGAGTTTGTGAATTTAGGCCTTTTAGAGTTAAGGCGTGTAGAGTAAGAAGCTTGGCTCTACATAAGATCTGATAACTTTTTGATATTGCGAGTTTTGGCAACATTTTACATGAAAATGTTTTTGGTGGGATGTTAATTGTGTGAATTTGTTGAAATTTTTACATCCTCCGTGACTTGATTAAATCGCTTAGGGGTTTGATCAAATCACTCTGTTTATCATATCCCTGCGACTTAAATATAAATATTTACCTTAGGAGCAGTTGTAATGGAGAATTGGCACCGGCATTTTGGAAATAATGAAGGCAACAGTTTATTTATATTCTTGAGCATTATGCTCCTACACTGCCTCACTTGATCTGGCAGTTACTGTTACTAAAGTCTCTGAGCAAGTAACAACGAATTTAATATCGTTGGCAAGTAATCACTACGTTTTACTTAGTATTGAATACTTATCCTTTAAACTGGCAGACAGATTACGTCTTACTTAACTTACAGAACTTAAAATGGCAGCCCTCCCCGAGGGGGGTCAGCCCCGCATCGACTCGGGTTACATTGTTTAAAAGTTTGCTGAGCAAATATAACAATACCACGCTTGTAACTTATGAGTTATGACTATGTATTCGTCATAAATTAGGCTAACTGTAGGATATTGAATAATTTTATCAGCTAGGTGTGCGATTTTAACAGATAACATTAAGTGTTTTAGTAAATTCTGTATTTAGACTATATTTACAAAAGGAATAATAAAAAACATTATAGTAAAACGTACAGTCCATCAAATCTAAGAGATACCGTTTGACAGTTCATTAATGCAAAGCAAAGTGTACGTAGGTAGGTACATCAGGAGTAGTCTTACTAAATAAATAATTGTATTAAAAAAACTGATGTTGTTATCTTGAGTTTCATTCCTTTAGCGTAAGGTATATTTTTCTTTGCATAAATGTACTGTCAAACGGTAGGTAGGTACTTCTTAGATTTGATCATAGAAATATTATGTACTGTAATATTAGCTCAATGGATTTGATGGACTTTAGTAATTTGGGAATACTTATAAAATAATACATTTTCAGGTTTTGTGGTCGGTTACGATATTCTTCAAAGGTTTGTTCTGGTGCGACTTGCGTCCTTACGCGTCCTTGTGTCCGCTTTCCTACTATTCCGCTTTCACTTCGGTGGGCCCGGCCCTAGGCAGTCCACTGCTAGACATAGGCCTCTCCCAATGCTCGCTACTTAGTTCTACTCGTATCCAGTTCCTGCCAGCCATCCTGCGCAAATCGTCAATTCCCCTGGCCTGAGGACGATTGACGATTAAACTCGGTAAACGTAGTGTAGGAACACTACGTTTACCGAGACGCGGGCTCCACTCCAGAAAACCGTTTACCCCAACGGTTGTCGTTTCTACGGCTGATGTGGCCAGCTTGTTAATCCAGTAAGCTATGTCGATGATGTTGGTTCTCTGCCTGATCACATCGTTTCGGATTCTGCATTTGCCAACAGTTACATTTTCACCAAAAAAGACGCGATATTTTATTTAAAAAAATAGTTTGGTTGAGACGAGGTTTAACTGCTCGTCACTCACCCACTCGTAATGATCATTTTAATTACTATCTTTTCTAATTAAAATATTTGCTCTGCGTTTGATGCGTAATGAACAAAAACTTACTTTGTTATTTTTTGCCGTATTTTCTTTTTTTCTATTAAGTAGCTAAGTAAATAAGTAATACTTTGAGTTGACTTTAAAAAAGTGAAAAATTTATTTATTTACTGGCTGGATTCCATGTGACGGACACCGAAGACGCTCGACAGAAATAACGTTATCAGTCCTATACTAAATTAAACACAGAAGAGCTTAGTTAGTTAGAGTAACTTTATTAGGTAGGTACGAGGATAAAATATAATTCATAATAAATAATAGGTATGACGTTTAGAATTATTGGGCATATGAAATAGCGGGCAGACGAACATGCGAGACTCCTGAAGATGGTAAAATGACTAGCGCCGCCCCTAATGCTACATCTGCACCGGAATTATCTTCTGGATTTCAATTGTTGAAGTGTAACCCTCTTAATGAATTGACTTCATTGATTTTCAAATATCAAGGTTCTAAGAGGAACTCTTGTATTTGTTTGTTAAGGTTGTTCATCATTTTAGCAGGCATTGTGTGCCCTGCATGTTGGTAGGTATGAAGTCTGAAACAAAAAACAAAGTTGAAGACATTTGTCATGGTTCGGTCCATTTATTGTTAATAATAACTTTGGTACGCATATTCGGTTCGTCACTCGACACTAGTACCATAATACAGTTCCATGATGGAACTACTGATAATAATTTACGTCATTAGTTCCATTTAAAATGGAACTCGAAATTACATGCAAATCTTTTAGGGTAGGTACCTACCTGGAATTCTTAATATTTTTATGTATATGCTCTGGGTGTGATTTGTCTATCAATTTGTCACTTTCTCCATAAAGCAGCAGAGTAGGACATTTGATATCCTTCAGAAGATCGTCGCATATGTTCCCGTCTCTTGTTTTGTATATTTCAAACATGGCGTCCACCCAACCAGCACCGTACTGGGCCGTCAGTTCCAAACCGTGGACCTCTATTGACATATTAAGCAATCCCTTAGACCATGTCTTGATGTCTCGAACCTCTAAAAAAGAATTAATTGTTGCTGAAATAGTGTTCTTTAATATGTCAATTCAGGGAGTAAGGAGAATATTTTTTTTTATTACTAGATCAGTTGTCAGACAGGCACGCAGACCACCTGATGGTAAGTGGTCACTGCGGCCTATTCCATTGAGGGACACTTCACCTAGAAGCGTCTCTCAATCTGCTGCTGACTGTAGGCTCATCTTATCTTCGAGCCTTTCATTTCAAGTGTGCTGGCTCCCACATTAATTCTACCGGAACACAGCCAGAGCTGTTATGGCGACAGATTTCATCTGTGAGGGTGGTAGCCAGTCGGACTTTGAAAAAGCCCACCACCAACCAGATCCAAAGCGGAAATCGAACCCACGACCGCGGGGTTTTTTACCCTTAGCCACTGTTCCACAGAGGCGGTCAAAATGTAAAAATGTGAATGTGAGAGGATAGGTACAGCATGCTCACTACTAGCATGAAAGCATGCCACTATTGTGCTGTTGCTACTAAGTAGCATGTGTGTCAAAACGTTACTCGTAATTAGCATGCTTATTTCGAGTTTGCTCAAAAATCGACAGTTGTTCGATTTTTGGGCATGCTTCCTGCAACGTGGTTGGAAGGGGGCGCGCTTTGAGCGCGTCTGAACGCCCCCCTAGAAAAGCGGCATTTATGACGTTCGTTATAGCTCAATTTGCGATAGCGAATGTCAAATCCCATACTTTCAACACTTGACTTTTCTATGGCATCTGTCAAATCCATACAAATGGACTTAGCGAAATTCGCCAGCTATGAAGCGATGTCATCTTGTCTAAGCCCCCAGGTTTGCTTATTGAGCATGTACGTGTCGTTCCGTGTCTCCATTTTGTTGATAAAAGTTTTTGGACAAACTGTATTTCAACCAAAATGATGACTTTATTCAATTCCCTAGTGAGGGCCACTTGGTTTTCCATTTTTCTCTGGAACACTGGCAGAGAACTTACAAGAATGTCGACACAGAAACTTCTGGCCCGCGCTTAAACAGCATGTGTTCAATTGTTTGCTTTGAGCTTGCTTATTCAATATTATACTTAAAATAGCATGCTAAACAAAAGCAGATGAGTCAGTTCAAAGAACTTGCTCGTTGCAAAGAGCGAACATCCTAATAAGCAATGACATATTATGAGCATGTATGTATAACTGCACCTTTATGAGGCAGGGTCTTATTATTGAAACTAGCGACCCGCCCCGGCTTCGCACAGATGTAATGGTGTTTCTTTACTACATATATGCATGTAGGTATTAAGCGTATAAATCTTCCTCCTGAATGACTCATCAAAATCCGTTGCGTAGTTTTAAAGACCTAAGCATACATAGCATAGGGACAGACAGCGGGAAGCGACTTTGCTTTATACTATGTAGTGATGTTAGTCTTAATCTCAAACTTCTGAGGTTTTGCGTGCGGCAGGACGGATGAGCCAAACAATGGATAGGCAAATATACTGATGACGGCTTTCTTCATTTCCCCTCTGATCACCTACCCTGACTTGCCGCAGGAGCTCAACTAACACTTTTTGCTAAAGTTTTTTTATAAGGAAGCAGTCAGGATGACCTCACTCTATGGTTGACTGGCTCAATAGAACATAGCAGCCATTGAGCCAGTCACCCTTAACCCTAAAGGCCTGCTGAGATACCGCTTCACGCCCCGCCTGAAAAGCCCAGGATTATAGGAGGAAGGAAACACGTGAGCCGGAAGGGCATTCCATGACCTAATGGCTCGGGGTAAAAAAGAGGAACTATACCTCTTGGTACGGGCCATCAGTGTCTGGATGGTATGCGGATGGCAACGCAGTCCAAAGTTTTTAGCAACACACACCACGTCAACCTTTAATTTCACATTATTTTATACTTACTCTTGACAACTTCAAGTTCGTGAGCTAGGATAAACGATCGAGCGCCCCACACGATCATCTTCCTTACGGCGTCGGAATGTTTGCCGGCGAGGATAAGGCTCGATATTCCTCCACCACTCCAGCCCATCACAGAATATTTAGGTATACTTAACACCTGCAAATATCTTCTTCTATAGATAACATTTGATTGCTTGTTTGTATTGAATAAGCTCCAAAAATACTGAACCGATTTGAATAATTCTTTCAGTGTTGGAAAGGTACACTATCCCCGGTGAACATAGGGTACGTTTTATCCCGGAAATGTGGGGGGAAAGGGGGGATATTTGAAAAAAGAAATTACGCGCGGATGATACCGCGGGCAAAAGGCTAGTGTAAAATAAAATAAAATGTAACTATCATAATGCACGGAATCATCATTCTTTTCAGACATTCAGGTGATTCAAGCCTGCAATGTCCTAACCAAACTGGAAACAATCACACAAAGTGATGCTCCCCGTGGGATTCGAACCCACGACCATGTTTTAGACCGGGTTTTAGAGCCCAACGCTCTAACTACTGTACCACGGAGGCAATTATAGTCTAGCTACTATGATGTAGTATAAAAAATTGCTGAAGAGATATGAAATCTGATCAATTTACCTTCATCAGTGTGTGCGCTAACTCGGCATCTCTTTTATACATGTCACTTGAGAAGAGTCTGTTAGGAGGCCGGCTCTTGCCGAACCCTGGGGGGTCCCATGCTACCAGGGTAAACTTCTCCCGGTCCAAGTCTTCGAACTGATGTTTGAAATGTTTGGATAGTGATCCAAAATTGGCTGGCATGCAGAGCACAAAGTGAGGCCCAGTACCAACTATAGCGTGGTTTATGTAGTAGTCACCGACTTTTATTTTCTCTTCCTGAAATAAAGGATGCAAATAAGTTGGTTGTGACATTTTTCCGGGGTAGTAGTAAATGTCACTGTACTTCCCAAACTATAGATAACCATCCAAAGAATCACGTCGGTTCGTTGCCTTGTTGCGCCGTAGAAAAAGGAAAACCTTAAACACTTTTATATGATTATAGCTATCTGTGTTCGTAGGAGGGGTTTTACTGGGTATTCCTCTGGCTAGCTTCTTCTCGAAGCGTCTAGATTCTAGATGGATTTCCAAATCCGTTCTTACCCAGCGGCGGGTATACAAAAACAAGTCGGCTATATACAGACAAACAAATGTTACTTGTTTAACCTATTATTTTATAGGTTGCGTTTACAAGCAGGCAGAAAAAGTGACTTTGCATGCAATACCATTATAATTTCTGGGTCCATATTTTGAAAAGTTATAATTTAAAAATGCATAACGTCTTTTGGCATACTAAACTTTTCGCATAACGTTCATACAGAATAAATGATAAGGCATACTTTGTTTTCCAATAACCTCTTTTGTAATAATAAATACGCATATTATTGTTAAGCATAATATTTTAAAGCCTAATGCACTCAGGGAAATGATAAATTAACATGTTGGCGGCTTAGGGGTGGCCCAAGGGCCAAACCCTAAGCCGCCAACATGACTGTAGGTAACATTTATAGTGTAACAACTAAACCTATTGTTACACTATAAAAACTAGTGCTATGCACATTACAATTATGCCAAAATGAATTATATTAAATAATTATTATGCCAACTATTCTGCGTATAATGCGTATCATCATTTATGCGAAAAAACTTTATTCCGAAACTGTTATCAGTTATGCCAGATTATATTATGGCTAGAAAGATTATGCCACCGAAGACGCTCCCATAATTTCTTACCTTAGGAAGAGTTGAAAATTTGCACCGGCCTTTTAGAAATATTGAAGGCAAAACTTTATTTAAATTCCTGAGCATACTTATTGTACCTCACTCACATTGATCACTACTAAAACGGTAAGAATAATTTAGGTATACCTACTCGTAGTAATATTTAAACTAGTTTCTAATTATCTACTTTATATTATAATAAGTCCGCCTACATTGTATCACCCATTTTTGTAACATATTTTCTTTTATAATTTTGTGCAATAAAGAGTATATCTATCTTTTTTAATTAAAATGTGTAGATGCTAAATAAATAAGCTAATTTATTGTGTCATTCTCCCCTGAAAACACAAACATTGTAGATAGCGACTAAATATGCCTTAAAATTATGTACAGCCAGCCACTGATCAACCTTTGCAAATCGGTCAAATTCCTTCGCAACGAATTTTTAGCTTAATGTCCATTGCATAGGGTTCTATTTCTAGTAAGACTTTTTGACCGATTTGTAAAGGTTGATCAGTACTTATGTAAGTACGTACGACAGACGTGTACATTATTTTAAGACATTATTAGACGTAGGTACGTTTTCCAGTTAGCGAAATAAACACAACGCTGGCATCGGCTCGTCCCAATCGTGTGTGAAGCCTTTGATTTCAAGTGAACCTACCTACTTACTGGCTTCTACACAGAACACAGTCACAGAGCTGTTAGGGCGGCATATTTCACCCGTAATGAAAAAGATATGTTAACATCTATATTTTCCTTTTTCAATTTTTTCTGCATCATCTTATTTTTTTCTTTTACAGTATTTACAAATATCCAAATGGAAAACACAACATTAATTAATTTACGATTTGTCGACAGCTTTCAAACGTGCGCAAGTTTTTATCGCTGCGTTAATTACTGACGAAATTATAATTGTTAAATTAGAGCATAGATAATAATTAAAATGTTATTTAAAGTAAGTTCTAGTTAGTACATTGTTATTCTCTTGTTTTTTTATATTCTCTGCGTTTTTATAATATCCGACAACACCATATTGGTTTCGTATTAGAAATATTTTGTGAGAAGTTTTGTCACTGCCAGATACCTAATTTACAATTATGTATTCACCACAAACGTCCTGGATGGGATTCGAACTCACGATCTTTAGTGTATATAACTGATAAACACCCACATAATATGACTCACATCACCAACCATATCTATAAGTTTATTACTTTAGCGTGGCGTGGTAAGTAAGAGACTTCTAATAAATAATAAATAAATATCTCGGGACATTATTCACACAGCGCCATCTAGCCCCAAACTAAGCATTAGCTTGTGCTATGGGTGCCAGACAACGGATAAACATTACTTATATACTTTTTTTTTTGTAAATACATACATATTATACATAGAAACACCCAGACCGATACAAACAGACATGTTCATGCACACAAATGTTTGTACCGTGCGGGGATCGAACCCGCGACCTTTGGTGTAATAGCCGACTTCTCGACCATCACACCAAATGGCTCGTCAACTTCTAAAAGTAACATAATAATATAAATGCGGGGTTGAAAATAAAAAAAACAATTTACTTTTAATTCATTTATTACTTACTAAAAAGCAATAAATAGAGTGAACATAGACTCTATGAATAAATTAACAGAATTCTCAACTTACGTATCTTCACTTATGAAGACTCATTTGGCATCACAGTACTACATAAAATTCACAAATGTGTTGGTATAAACCGCACATAAGTAATGTTTTAAATTATTGGATTTTAGAAGTTAAATTAAATGATCTGATGATGTGATCGACTGTGACCTTTATATATCTACAAATAACCATAGCTCCGAAAAGAGGCTAATTTGACTTAAGTTATCGACTGTTTCAGATAGAGAACTATAATAGGTATAATATAGATGATAAGTGTATATCTTGCGTGGAAAAATCCTGATTTATAATCGACTTTACAGCCCAATCGACGTAACTTTTATTACGAGTATTATGCTTCGAGCCTATCGCTACTGTATACTTCTTTTGCGGCTTTTACAGGTACCGGCAAACTTCTTGAATATCGGATGGGCATTGCGCAGAACACGAATTTTGACACGCCTATGCACGCTATTGGTCAAAAGCATACCTCTGACCAATAGCGCGCGCGAGCGTTCGGGAGTTTCGCGCGCGCTATTGGTCACGCGCAAGTGCACATGCGCGAGATTTCGCCCTCTCCGTCGACCGATGTTCAACAAATTTGCCGATACCTGCCTACTTGAGATTAAGTCTAATACAAAGTGCGCAATGGTAATTCGTACTGTTTCTAATTATTATAGTCAAATTAAGCCCTTTTTTCGGAGCATCGATATTAACTAACGAATTTATAAAATTTAAAATCTTAACACACGTAATATGAATATAAAAAATGCACTTTAAAATATAAGTC
Organism: Mecyna flavalis; assembly: GCA_949319885.1. NCBI lineage: Eukaryota > Metazoa > Arthropoda > Insecta > Lepidoptera > Crambidae > Mecyna > Mecyna flavalis. The sequence continues at coordinate 5,506,130 of OX439419.1, read as the reverse complement.
CAATCACACCAAAATTTTATACTCACACAGTAATAAAAAAAACAGTCATATTTTATTTATGTAATATGCATTTGCGTTTCTATGATTAGACCAATTGCCAAGCATTAGGGAACTACTTAAAATAAAATATTGTTATATATTATACAACATTATTTTTTGTTTATACGAAAATCGAAACACGTGTCAAATATTTTCATTTATGGAATCAGTATAAAATAATATCTTGAAAACTCACAAAGTTAAAGCTTTTTGTGCTGTCCGGTTGTCCTCGTGCGAACGTGGTCACAAACCACGGCGCGAGTGTCCACCCCGACTTGAAGCCTCTCAATCGGGGTACCCGGGGATGGGCTGATCAATAGCCACAAGGCTGGCACCGGCTCGTTCCAATCGGGTGTGAAGGGGAAACCGGGTGAGTTAATGAGTTTAGTGGGTAGTGGGACTTAGAGCGTTTGTCCACCCCGCCGTCACCTGGCGGTCACCGAGAACCGATTTTATTTCTGACCAATTACAAGATGACGGCGTTCGGGTGACGGGCGTGCGGTGGACCAACGACTGTAGTAAATGTATGTACCGACCGCTACCTCGGCGCTGACATCTCTTTCTCGGTGACGACGGCCCGGTGACGGCGGTGGACAAACGGCCTTAGTCTCGAGTTCCACACACGGCCGCAGGCGTCGCTAGCCTGCGGTTATGGCGCGAAAATGAGTACTCGTTAGAAAAAAAGATGTCTATGTATGGCAGCACATTGAGCGGCGCCTCCTGGTTCATCATCATCATATCAGCCAAACGACGTCCACGGCTGGACATAGGCCTCCCCCAAGGATCTCCAAACCGATCAGTCCTGCGCCACCCGCATCCTGTGCGGATCTTTATGAGATCATGGGTCCACCTTGTGGGAGGCCTACCACGGCTGCGTTTCCCGGTACGTGGCCACCACTCGAGGACCTTTCCGCCCCAACGGCCGTCAGGCCTCCTGGTTAACCTGTATTAAACCGGAGTTGCCAATTACTATGAAATAGCTGCGTGAAACTGACATAACATAAAAAAAAAAGTCGTAATTCACTCTAATGCGGCATTTGATCACATCAAATACATTCTAACTCATGGCATAACACTTGAAACAATAGCATACATAATAATTATTATTAAATATCTTATGCGTATGTTGGTACAATAGATTGGTGCAAGTAGGATTATTATAGTGTCATGAATGAGATAAGAATAGAGATTACACCTCTTATTCATAAAGGATAGCTTAAACTTCTTCATATACTTTTCTTTTATTTAGATTTTTACTCACGTGTCTCTATGACTATCTAAATCAAAATAAAACATCTTTACAGACGACTAAAAATAAAGTTTTAAAATTATTTTTTGAGAAAAGTCGTAAGTAGGTATTATGGAAGTTTTGTTGTTTTCAATCATTTGAAAAATTAAAGAATAATTTAAAAACATGTACTTATTTATTCCTGACAAAGAAATTGATTCACTTGGAAATTGGTTTCAAATTATGTTATCAAAACTTTACTTCCAATAGCAATATCTTTACGCAGACCAGTGGCGTAGCGTAGCGTGGGTGTGTCAGCCGCCCGGGCCGGGGCGGAAAACAATTCTGCCGCCCTTTTTTTTTTGCTCCTCCATTTGGCAAACATACACGCAGCGGGGGGGCGGAAGACAATTCTGCCGCCCTTTTATGAAATTTTGCCACCCCCTAAAAAGCGGACCCCCCCCCCCCCCCCCGCCCTCCATCGCTACGCCACTGACGCAGACACTTTCTTATGTCATTGTGTATTTAGTTATTACATTTACAAAATTACAATACTCAAATAGTTTTTATGTGTCGTCTCAAAATTCTGCATAATTGCATTTAAGTTTATGAATGGGTAAGTAGTATCCTGGACAGACCATGTAGCTTGAAAATCTTACACACAAGTCGTTCAAAAGTGAACTACCTATATATACTCAAAAGTTTGAAAATCTGGATATTTATTTTCCCTCATTACTGTACCTAGTATTTGAGACGTAAGCCCTTGGCCACTACAAAGCACCTCTAGACTATCTATGGCCTTTCCTTATCTATAGTATGAACGTATTTTGTGAATTATGAGCATACACTGATAAAATTATTCATCAAAATTCAAAATGGCTACCCTAGGACTTTGTCACAATAGTTAGAGTCGATTCTTTTCAGGAACAGTGCTCATTATTTTTAAATTTCACTGTGACAAATGTGTATGGTAGTTTTGAAATATCCTCATTTGACCTATGTCTAGGTAGGCTATTTCATAATTAATATGATTATAATTTAGTGTAAGAAATAAGTAATACATCATAGTCTAAAAAAATAGTAAAATTAATCTTATAGATATCAGAACTAGCACGAATTGTTATAATCGATCGATTTATGAACTGTGAAGTTTTTAAAACTTACCTTAGTCACCTATGGTAACAGCATTTAATTATTAGGTCTATAATATAATTTTCTACAGATAATATTTTTATTGAGGCATATTATTGATCACAAATCAGAGACAATTTTCCATCTATGAAAAAGTAGACAAATTACATTATTTTTGAACAAAATTGCAAATGAATAAGCCTCGCACCGTTTGGAACTATTAAAACCAAGATTATCTTAGACTATCCTAGACACATTCACAATCTAATGGCTAAGCAAAGATTTTATGGATAATTCAACAGCCATTTTAATTTAAACCTTATGTAATTCACATTAGGGTACAATTTCATAGCAGCTTCTGGGTCAACTAGTGTTGGCGGGGCGTCCTCACTGCTATCATGGGTTGCGCCGGAGTTTTGAGAAAAATCTGGAAACATTAAATTATTTTATGGATCAGTTTTAACTAATAATAATAATAATAATAAAATAAATTTATTTTTCACACAATTAACATTCACTGAGGTACATAGTATATAAATGAATTAGATAGTGTGTGAACTGGAGCCTAATGTAGGGCAGCCCTGTATTTCAGGACTCCAGGTCTCACTCACGCATCAACGAGTATAAGGTAAAGACATTTTTTAAAAGAAAGAAACGTAACAAGGTTTTTATGATTTTAGTTATCATTTAGGTTTTTTTAAAAAATAAAATAAAAACAATACTAAAGTAGCCACTACTAATATTATCTGCTCTGAAAATTTGGTCGTGTATAATCGCGAATTTGTGTATGTGTATAATCATGACTGTGTGGATGTATGCGAGTGGTTGTGTGTGTGTATATGTGTGTGTGTATGTGTGTGTGTGTGCGCGCGCGCGCGCGCGTGTGTGCTGTGTTTGTGTGTGCGTGTGTACTGTGTGTGTGTGTGTGTGTGGTTGGGTGTATGTATAATTTGTAATCACAATACAAAATCACATAGTTACCCATCATCACACAATAACCCACAAATATGTAGGCTATTTTATGACGATATATGATTCCGTTTCATCATAGTTTAATGAAAGAAGCCATTTGGTTACAAGCAATTTACATTCATACCTTGTCCTGTGATATATATTTAATTGTTTATTTATTTTATTATAAAGGTAGGGTGCCAAAAAGTACAGTTGTTTTGTAAGAAACGCTGTACGGTGAATTATAGTAGGACAGACCTTGTCTGACCTACGCTTAGTTTGTACATAAAGAGGATCATAATTAAGTAATGAATGTTTAAACACAGTGGTATGTAGGATAAATAATTGTCTTATCGAAAGAACTTGACACTCCTGGTATAGTTTGAAAGTTGGATAACGATATGGTTTCTTTGTCATGACCTTAAGAATGGACCTCTGAGCTCGTTCTAATTTAATTATTTTAGTTTTACAGGCTCCTCCCCATACCGTAATACAATAACTAAGGACCGATTGTGCTAGTGCAAAGTATACGGTTTTAAGTGTGGATGGTGTAAGAACGCTTCTAAGTTTTTTAAAAATCCAAATCAACTTACGTGTACGTGAAGAGAGGAGATTAATTTGAGTGTCCCAAGTTAGGGTATCGTTAAGTTGAATGCCCAGGTATTTTATGTTATTTACTCGCTCCAACTCCAAACAGTGACAAAGAGTCGGGTTTGCTGCGAAGTTACATGTGTGTACTCTTATATTAAAGGTAGAATCAGGTATTGTAGACTCTTTTATTGAAAAGGTTATAAATTTGGTTTTTGGAATGTTTAAGGTTAGTCGATTCTTCTGCAGCCAGGTGCTTATGTGCAGCAACCCTTTCTCTGCGTTCTGTCTGGCTATAGCCCAAGTCTCTCCTCTGAATAGGAGTGCAGTATCATCTGCATAGGAGAATATATCTCCATTGATCGGTTTATAGTTGCAGAGATCATTTATATACAAAAGGAAGAGACTTGGGCCTAAAACACTTCCTTGTGGGACTCCACAGGTCACGGGAAGATCTGTACTTTGTTGATCACCTATACATACCCGCTGATGTCTATTGGTAAGAAAATCACGAAATAATTCAAGGGTGATACCTCGTATCCCTACGGCTTCAAGTTTCTTAAGGAGGATAGGAATAGAGACTGTGTCGAAGGCCTTTGCTAAATCGAGGAAGACGCCGATACATTTTTCTTTTCTATCTAAATTATAAGTTACATTGTTGACAAGTTGAGTAACTGCGTCCTCCGTAGATTTTTTCGGTTGAAATCCATATTGCGATTTTGAAATTATAGCTTCCTGTTGCAGATAGTTCATTAGTCGTTTGTTAATAAGTTTTTCACAATAGTTAGAGTCGATTCTTTTCAGGAACAGTGCTCATTATTTTTAAATTTCACTGTGACAAATGTGTATGGTAGTTTTGAAATATCCTCATTTGACCTATGTCTAGGTAGGCTATTTCATAATTAATATGATTATAATTTAGTGTAAGAAATAAGTAATACATCATAGTCTAAAAAAATAGTAAAATTAATCTTATAGATATCAGAACTAGCACGAATTGTTATAATCGATCGATTTATGAACTGTGAAGTTTTTAAAACTTACCTTAGTCACCTATGGTAACAGCATTTAATTATTAGGTCTATAATATAATTTTCTACAGATAATATTTTTATTGAGGCATATTATTGATCACAAATCAGAGACAATTTTCCATCTATGAAAAAGTAGACAAATTACATTATTTTTGAACAAAATTGCAAATGAATAAGCCTCGCACCGTTTGGAACTATTAAAACCAAGATTATCTTAGACTATCCTAGACACATTCACAATCTAATGGCTAAGCAAAGATTTTATGGATAATTCAACAGCCATTTTAATTTAAACCTTATGTAATTCACATTAGGGTACAATTTCATAGCAGCTTCTGGGTCAACTAGTGTTGGCGGGGCGTCCTCACTGCTATCATGGGTTGCGCCGGAGTTTTGAGAAAAATCTGGAAACATTAAATTATTTTATGGATCAGTTTTAACTCATCAATTATTATCATTATTTTATTGCAATTTCTCAACTTACATTAAATTCTAGATGCTATTAGTTATAAGTTATAACCACTAAAATATATACAATAATAAAGTAAAAAAAAGGAACTAACTTGTTAAGAAAATTACTGATGCTTTAAATTAAATTTGCAATTGAAATTTAGTGACACAAGACAAGGCCTTTTACTAGTGATGTGGCACAATAATATAGTACTTTACATAGAAAAGAACGCGTCACAATATGTATGAAAAACATTTATAATACAAGTAAGTTCTATGACAATTATTGCTTATCATAGGCGTTAAACGACAATTGATAAGTTCCAGTACAAACTGTGACAAGTGTACACGTTTCTTGCTGAAATTATTCTTAAAAACATGTTTTATTCAAAAATGGTTTTCGTAACATTTTGAATAATACAGTAATATTATGTAGATCGCATAAATTACATCGTTTTATTCATGTATGCTTGCGTCATTAAATAGGCTATTTTTCATCCTCACTCTGGGGGGACTCAATAAAATTATTATAGTTAATTAGTCGATACCACCAGAATATAATAATTATACAGCGTGTTAGGTAACCCGAGGGACATATTTAAGGAGAGTGTTCAGAATCCGATTCAGAGTCCAATTCACTATAAAAAATATATCCTTAATTTTTTTAATAATTATCCTAATAATTTATGTATGCATGAACTACCTAAAATTCCGTGTGCTGAGCGGCCGGTTACGCCCCAAACTCAAATTGTACGCGAGTACCTACAATTTAAGTCGTACTTGTACGAGTGCACGAAATAGGTACTGTGAAGGGAAGAGTGCCCGCACGTTACGCGGATTTTCAGGTTTCGACTAAGGTTATTGACAGATATATACCAGAGTTTTTATTGATTCATACTTATTTTGTTATATGGAAGCATGAACTATTTGGGGTTTAAATATGTCCCTCGCATTTCCTGTCACACTGTATAATACTAGTATCAATACAATGGCTGCAATTAGCCTTATGTAAACGAGTTAGTTGACTAAAGTTTATCAATTGGCAGCGAAGCTTGTCTAAGTAAATTCACAAAAAAGAACTGCATTGAATGAAATTGCAAAAATAAAAACACAGCAAATAAACTTACCGCAATGTGAAAGTGCAGGATGCAAGTGATGTCCGCAATGGACGCTGATGGTTAAATGTGGGTATGTAAAGTGCAGTTGCAATGGGGAATATGCATGTTACATTTATCATATTTTTCAATTACAATAAAATGGGTTTTTGGACATGTACATTCTTCTGACCTCAAAGTAAGGGACTATTATTCAGTTATTAACTATTATTACGATATTTTAAAGGCGGGCAACACATTTTGGACAGTGATCACATAACATGTCACACAAACTCGTATGCCTCTCTCTCTTTTAAAATAAACGTAATATGTAAGCTATCCTAATATTTAAGTTTTTGAGCCTTCAACTTTAAACATTTATTTACATGTATATAAGAGACCCGTTTTACCCTTTGGTTACGGAACCCTTAAAAAGGATAGTACAATATGATATTAGATCTTAGTCTTATATCAAAAACGTATTAATATAAGATCAATTTACGTATTAACTTTGTTTACTGAGTGCGAGTAATTAATCATTTCTTACGTGGATACACGAAAACAACTTAACTTACTTACTTAACAGTTCTTTACTTACTTAGCACTTGTGTTCAAAATTAATGTGTGGAAAAAGGAGATAAGTGACACAGTCGTAATTAAAAGTAAATTATTTATTATTTCGATAATGTAGGTATTTAACATCAAAATAAATACAGATAGTCGCTTTGTGACATCAACAGCATTACAAACACTATTTATAACAATCGATTTTATTTACAAATAAAATAACAGTGACATGTATCAATCGTCACAGTAAGTAGTTTAGGTATTTATGGCTTTAGATGCTGTCACTTTTTTCAACTTAAAAAAAAAGGATCTGACAATTAAATTATCACGAAATGATCTGTCAAAGTGGTGCAACTTTCCCATAATATTGCTAGAAACGCGGTGGTCTGAAATCTTATATTAGAAATAGTGTTTGTAATAATTACAGAAAATAAATAAACTAGCAGATCTATTTCCTAGTAGTATAACTACTGTAGGTACATAAAGTTAAATATAAACAATAATCTACCTACAAAGCGCAATGCAACATGCTTATATTTTGATCTTAGCGGGCAAATTGATTCTGTACAAAGCAATGTAAACTTTATAAAGAAAACACAATTAAAATAGAATAAATTATGCAACATAAAACACCAATACATGGCATCTAATTTGTATAAATACTTATTTTAAATAAAAAGTAATTATAAAATGCAAAATATCTGTTCAGAATTACTAAAATTGCGTCAATTGTATGATTTAAAATTATTTCAAATGTCAGTTTGTATAAAAAATACATATTTAAAAATAATATCAGTTACAGGCAAGACTACTGACGATAACTTGACGTAAAACAATTGTATAATTTATATAAAAAAATGTTAACTGCTGTTAAAACACCATCGTTCGTTTTATTTCGAAGTTAATCTAAACATCTAATAAATTGATTTCTTTGAAATCGAAACTCGTTAGTCAAAAGATAAAAATCATTTAAGTTTGACACAATGTGAAATACTTTAAAATGTACTTAAAGTTTATGAGAGTGACTAAAATCCTGATGGACAAACATTAATGTAGATCGCGAGGACCATTGGAACGTGAAATGTGACGTCACATACATACAGTGCTCCTAAGTGCTGGCAAAACGACTGTTCCTTAAATTAAGCTATACAAAGCCAGTTCTTCAAACTATTAGGATCTATTAGAGCTCATTCTTTATTCACTGGTTTCCCAAAAAATACTATTAAAATAGTATCAAATTAAGGAACTTCGTGGAGATTTTAATTTTATGCTCTTAAAACCTTTAAAATATGTTTATTCTGCTAATGACGATTCGTAAAAGTTTGTATAGTGAGATTAATTGTCGACTTAAACACGCTTGAATAAAAAAATAATAAGAATAAGCATATGAACCATGTCCTTGGTGTCTCCACACATTGTATTTAGTTAATTTCGTTAATGAATATTTCTTTTAATTAAAAAGTTAGTAGTCATATATTTTCTCGACAAATCCTAATAGTTAAGAAGACTTGCGTCAGAGATGCGTTGAAAGAATCGTTTCGTCGTAAAGCTTTAACAATAATAATAAATACAAGTAACAACTAGACAACTATATCATACATCTGTCGCTGCGGCTCCGGCGTCTATTTCTTCCTCTTTAGCTTCGGTATTCTGAAATGCGTGCGGGTGAAGTTAGGGGCAGGCATTAGTGTTACAAATGGCGTTATGCGGGGGTGGTTTTTTAAATTTTTTACCGTTTTTTTTATATTTTTAAAATTAAATATACTCCCGCAAAATTACTAATAGGAAAAACTGTGCTATCAGAGATTGTAATTTGAAAATTGAAGATAATATTAACCCTTAACCCCGTGTTTTTTTAATATTTTGGACTATAGTTACTTCCGTTACAACATTTTTAAATCTATAAAGCAAAATAAATTAATGATTTGCTGACTGATCACTTTTTTTGTATCAGTAAATACTTTTTATATTATAAAACAACAATATACGCACAATTTATGACATCTACTATTTAATTAGTCATCTCAAACGCTCATAGGAAATCGAAAATAAAATATCAAGATTGCTTAGTCCTTTTCTTTTGTGGTAAATTATCATGCGGTAAAGGGTTAAGTGTCATTGAAGGTCTTGGTACAAAAAGTAAAAAATTAAACTAAATTCATTTCAATAAGATCCCATCCCTTAATGTGAAAAAAGAAAACTATATTATACTTTAGCTCCCACCAATGTGCACGAAGTATAAAATTTTGACTCACAGTTTTATAATAATGAGAATTAAGTGAGAAGTCGAAGTGACATGATATTTCATTTGATATCTGATATATTTGTCACGGTGATTTAGTTCCGTGCTAGAACTTGCGTGCCGTTATTTACATTTATACAAATCGTGATAAAATGACTTGTTTGAAATGTATTTCAAGTAATCATTAAAAAACATTAGCAACTTACCCAGAACTCTTCTTATGTGGTGATGGTGATGTCTTCTCTGATTCCAATAATTTGGTGCTTGAATCCTTCATGAATCCTAAAATGAAAATAAATAAGAATTACGAATAAATTAGCTACCTACTAAAAACATCCTGCTCTGTGTCAAAAGAACTTTCACAACAGTCTATATTTCACATGATCTGGTGAATGTGACACACAGATTAAATTAATTTCCATTGTATAATGATCCTTACTAATAAACTTCTCAAAAAGTTTTATTTAATTTAGGTATTATTGTTTTGTTTCATAATATAATCAATCAACTTATCATAGAGTAAATTCACAAAAAGTCTTTTGTCAAACGGAGTAATGGGTACACAAAATCACCATTATTTATTAACTGTGACAAAAACATATTTATCTTACCTTTTCCAGAAGATCCGAAGACAGAATTTCCCAAATCGTTGAGGCTACTCGTGAATTTGTCCGCCTCATTCGTGGCCGCATCTAAAGCTGCCTGTTCACTTTGCCTCACGCCCTCAACAGCCGACCCCAACCGCGTCTCTACGTCCTCTACCTGTCCTCTCGCCGCCCCCTTTAAGTCCTCTATCTGTCCTCTAGCCGCTCCCTTAATATCCTCTAATTGATTATCAGCCGAAACTTGGAAGCCTTCAAAAGAACCCTTTACATCACCGAATACTTCTTTCGAGTTGTCACCAAATTCTTGGACTGTACCTTGGACGCCCCCTACATATTCTTTGACGGAATCATCCAAGCTATCGAATGTATTTCCAGCGGAACTCTGGAAGCTATGTAGTGTGTCCTGAGCAGAGCTTCCCAAACTGTGTGCGTCGTCTCTGAAATCAGCGTATGTGTCGCGCGTGGAACTCTGCAAGTCCTCCCATGTGTTTTGAGCGTCGCTCACTCTGTCCTTAGCTGAACTTTCGATCTTATCGAAAGAACTTAAGGTTGATTCTTGTGCGTGATCGAACGCGTGCTTCATCGACCTCTGTAGGTCATTCTTTTTGTCGCTTGCGGCGTTATACATCGCATCTAATTGCTCCTGCGTGCACACTTTCACATCTGACACTTTGTTTGTAACGTTAGTTTGTATTTCCGATTTCTTATCAGCTGCTGTATTAATAGCATCTTCAGCAGACTTCTTTATTTGTTCCGTCGTAAGTTCGGCTTCTTGTCTTATCCTGTCCAATTCAGATTGTGCTACGTTTCGTACTTCGTCTTTCTCAGTAGTGAAGGCTTGTTCGAAATCGTCCTTTGCTCCGAAAAGAGCTCCTTGGAAAAGGACTTTCTTGTCAGTAAAGGCATGTTGTAAATCGTCCTTTGCTCCCAGAATAGCGCTTTGGGCTTGATCTTTCTTGTCGGAGAACCCTTGTTGCAAATTCTCTTTTGTGCTCAATATGGCGTCTTGAACTTGATCTTTCTTGTCAGAAAGGGCATGTTCAAAACTGTCCTTTTTGCTTAGGAATGCACTTTCAACATCGTCCTTTTTGCTTTGAAGTGATTTTGCAGCTTCGTCTGCTTTGGCTCCTAACTGCTCTTTCTTGTCGTGGAAAGCGTTTTCTAAATTACCTGCTGCGTCATGGATCGCATTACCAGCTTCTTGCGTTTTGCTCTGGAAAAAACCTTCAACTTGGTCCTTTGTATCTATGAGCGCGTCCTTGGCCTTACCAGTTTTATCTTTTACAGCATCTTTCGTACTTTCAATAGCATTTCCGATTTCAGCTTTCTTGTCCTGAACAGCCTTGGCTACTTCGTTTGATTTCCCGCTAATAGCCGCACCAATTTCATCTTTCTTGTTTACAATTGCGGCCTCAGTTTGGTCTTTCTTATCATGAATAGCCTGTTTCGCTTCAGCTGTCTTATCTAAAACGGCATCTTTCTCATTCTGTAAAAAGTCAATTATTTCGTTCTTTTTTTCTTGGAACGCTTTCTTCGCTTCTTCTGCTTTAGACTGGGCCGCTGACGCTATTTCATCTTTCTTGCTCTGAGCAGAACTCTCAATTTCATGAGCCTTATCCTCTACAGCACTTTTCGCATCGTTAATCGCTGTCTTCGCTTCGTCTGTTTTGTTTTGAACTGCTGACGCAATCTCATTCTTTTTGTTTTGAATAGAACTTTCAACTTCGTCTGCTTTGTCTGTTAGTGCATTCTTGGTGTCTTGAAGCGCTTTTTTGGCATCGTCTGTCTTATTTTGAACAGCTTTGGAAACTTCATCCTTTTTTTTTTGAGCAGCGTCAACAATATCATCCTTCTTGTTTTTAATGGACTCTCCAACTTCACGGACTTTGTCTTCAGCTGCTTTCTTAGAATCTTCAACGGCTTTCTTTGCCTCCTCTGTTTTGTAATGTACAGCTGTAGAGATTTGGTCTTTGTTTTTCTGTAAGGAACTCTCAATTTCGTGTGCCTTGTCTTCTAAAGCCTTTTGGGTTTCATCTTTCTTACTTTGTACAGTGTCCTTGACTTCATCTACTTTATCGCTGACAGCTTTTTGAGCTTTGTTCTTCTCGTCTTTGATACCTTGCGCTACGTCTTCGGCATCTTTTTTAAGTTCAGCTTGTTTTTTCGCAACGCTGTCTTCGATCTCGTTCTTTCCGGCTGCAGCTTCTTCAGCGAGATCGTTAGCTGCCTGCTTGCCTTTCGCAATTTTACCTTTAACTCCATCTTCAAGCTTTTCTTTCTCTCCAAAGATGTTGCTTACGAAACCAGATAAGAATCCTTTGCCTTCCTTATTTTTCTTTTTGTCTTTCTTTCCTTTTCCTTTCACGTTTTCAATTACTCCAGTAACTTCTTGTACTTTTTCATTTGTAGCATCTTTAACATTGTCAGCCGTTTCTTTGAGATCTTTTTTCAGGTCTTTCGCCTTCTGATTTGCGTTTTCTTTAACATCGTGAAAGGTCTCGGTAATGGCATCAGAACCGTCCTTAGCCGTTGCTTTGAGATCGTCAGTAGCTTTTTTTGTGGCACCAACGAATTCTCCCGATTTAAGTCGAAGCTGTTCTGCTCTTTCTTTAGCCGCAAAGTCAACTTCGTTCGCTTTACTTCTTAATTCATCCTTCGCAATGCTAGCATTGCCTGCTAGGGCTCCGAAAACATCTTGAGTGGAAAACTTAATACTGTCAATCTCCTTTGCAATATCATCTTCAACTTCAGACGTTTTCGCGTTAACATCGTCCTTTAATTTGTCAGCAGATTTAGATAAGTCATCTAATTTGTTGTTAACACTAGCTTTTGCCTTTTTCTCCTTACCCTTCAAATCGCCTTTGATATTATCAAAGTCTTTATTCAAATCACCCTTGATGCTGCTAGACTTTTTTTTGATGATTTCTTTTTCTTCTTCTATTTTGTCTAAGCCTTCAAGTAACTCACTCTGCAGCCTATCACCAGCTTCGTTCAGTTTTTCATGAGCTGTGAAGTTAGCATGTTCGATAATATCGGCGACGTTTGACGTTTCTTCATGGCTGTGTTTGTATTTGCCATCGCAACACTTAGGGAATTGGAATGGGTCCGATACTTTTTGACGTATGGGAGTTTCAACCGGTTGCATATTTGCATACTGGTCATATATTTCTTCTGTTATATTTAACGGCTTGTCTACTTCGTCTACAACAAGTTTAGTATTGTAAACTTGGAATTCGTCATCCTCTTTTTGGTGAGGCTTTGATTTGAGGTCTTTAAACATATCCTCTACTTTGTCTAGGAGGTCCTCTTGGATGATTCTAGGAGCTGGCTTAGGGGGACTCTTTTCCTTAGACTCTCTGGGCTTCGGTTGGGGCTTGGGAGATGATTCCTTTTCATCTTCGTTCTCTTCGCTTCCACTGAAGGCGTTTTTCACTTTATCAGCGATGCCTCCAAGAAAACCCCCTTCGGGTTTCTTCTTTCCCTTCTCAAGGGTATTCATGGGCGTTTTATCTTCGTCAGAGTCGAATGTCGCCTTTACTTTATTTGAGTCCACGTGTAATGTGTCACCGTTGACTGGAAATGAAAAATGAGGTATGGGTTAGGAATACAAGGTGCCTTAACCAATGTTATGGTTAAAAACTATGTAAGTGTGCGTACACAATTAACGTTGTAAATTAACACACGATAGGACTCAATGTGGTAAACACTGAAATAACTTTTCGATTGACTAAAAGCGGCGTTGCCCTTTTGGGTTATAGCAATGGATAGAGATAAACTTGCTGATAGTGGACACATACCATTAATAATAAAATCGTGTAAAGAGGATAACATTCGAATCGGTTCAAAAATAAATTAATTTTGGGAACATGTCACAAATATTTTAACTAATAGTTAACTGACCTTGTGGTTTCGTGGTCTTGTTATCAGGGTCCTTCGTGTCTGTATATTTAACGTCACCGTTTGTGATAATTTTATCCTGTAAATAAAATGTATTCTGTTAGCAGCTTTAACACCAAAATTTAGTAACTTTTTTTTAAATATTTGTGCGAGAAAATCTGAATCATTTTTGGATAGATAGATAGATAGATAGATAAACAATTTATTTGCAACAAAGGACACACATACACACAAAACAAGCTAATAAGTACGGATATGGAAGTCATGTCTTTTAAACCTGGAGGAAAGGAAAATGACAAAAAAAGAAAAAGGATGCATTGCACGACATGTAAAGTCGCCACGTTTGGTCGCAATGGTGCGAGATGTTGCAACTTATTGTTCGATTTTGGAGGTTAGATGGAAGATTGAAAATATTTTCACAGTAATATTGCAGTTCGAGGCGCTCGTGGCGCAGCTGTGATAGTGGTTCGTTAGAGATAACGAAAGTCAAGCTACCCACGCCGCGGTCGGTAATGGATGGGTGACCGTTCTGACCACATTTAGTGACATTATTTCGAGCGTCTCCGTGTTTCGGAAGGCACGTTAAGCTGTTGGTCCCGGCTGATATTTACTATATGTAGATATTAGTCGTCAAGCCTAGTCAGAGGCCATTTGGCGGCTTGATAACATCTGACATTAAGGTTGGTCACTTGCCTTACGCACCCCTCCACCAACCCGCACTAGGCCAGCGTGGTGGAGTATGGCCCACACTATCTCACAATTGAGATAAGGCCTGTGTCCCAGCAGTGGGAACGTATATAGGCTGATGATGATGATGAATATTGCAGTTTACTTACATGTCCGTTCACCTGCCGGTCGTGTTGGTAAGGCAGCGAGCCAGGCCCCAGGCTGTTGTTGTGATCCCCCCAGTGGAAGCTCAGTTCGTCCTTCAACGCGTCAAAACCTGTGCCAGAAATTGGTAACAGTGAATATCTTGTAGTAATAAATAAATATTAATAAAGTAATACACGTTTTACTGATCATCTTAGTCTCTATTACGTCGAATTTAATAATTCGTCGGTACCTTGGCTCTTACCAAAGATTCAGGAGGAGAAGGTCGTTGACCTCCGACATATCTTTACAAGAGAGCCATAGAAGGTGGTGCTTGCCTGACTGGTCGTGGTTGAGGTAGTCCACCTACCTCGGCAGTACCTTTATCAGGAGTCTTTGATAGAAATTTACCAATATGTCGACTTTGCAGTGTCTTTAGGTCTTTAAAATTCGTTGAACTCGGCAGTGATTGCCAGATATTCTTAGAAGGTCGTCGTTTTTGGCAGTACCTACTCTAGAGAGCCGCAAGAGGTCGTCGACCTCAGCACTATGCTTACCCGAGAGTCACAGAAGGTCATTGACCTCCGAGGTATCTTACCAAGGGATAGAAGGTGGTGCTTAATTTTTTTTATACTGGGAGAATGCGTTTACACATTACTACCCACCCCGTTGGTGGTTTGGGGGACATGTGGGACTCTCCGTTTCTCCCGCTGCCCCATCCAGCCTTAGGTTGGATGAGGCACCGGCAGGGGAACTTACCCACTAAACTCCCAGTACTTCCTCACCGTCGCCACGAGATCATGGGGGGCCATGGAAGGTGGTGCTTACCTGACTGGTCGAGGTTGAGGTAGTCCACCTGGCTCTTGCCGGCGCGCGGCGCGATGCGGTCGGGCAGTTCTACATCTAACACGCAGGCTGGCGTCTGCGACTGCTCGCCTTTAGGAACCTGGTAATTCATATAAAACTATCTTTGTAAACAAACATTTTGTATAAGTAGCCCATAGATCTAGTCTTGTCAGAAAAGGACGAGGAAGAAGGAGGAGAGACGGTCTTTGACAAAAAAAAAATCGAGCTTGCAGATTTCGTCTGACGAGTTTTTGGGCTCCCAACGAAAGATCTTACTTCCACTTATAAATAAATACAAGTTACACAAGTTTTTTTATTATAATATTTAAATTACAGTTACACCCACCCACCCTAACTAGCCACCCATGTGTCTAGAAATCTGATTTCAATATTTTCTACATAACTACTAAGTAAACATATCAGTTATAGATTAATAAAATGTTATCTTCATCATTTAAGCCAAACGACGTCCACTGCTGGACATAGGCCTCCTCTAAGGATCTCCAAACCGATCGGTCCTGCGCCACCCGCATTCAGTGGATTCCGGCGATCTTTATGAGATCATCGGTCCTTGTGAGAGGCCTACCACGGCTGCGTTTCCCGGTACGTGGCCACCACTCGAAAAGTTATTTAAAATTCCAAATACATTAATCTGACTCAAAAGTTAGCAGTTGAAGTACTTGTGTTACAGGTATCAGAAACAACGAAGGTAACACAAATAAATAAACATCCAGAAACACAATAAACCCAAATGTTTATCACATTGTTGGTCCTGGGTGGGATTCGAACTCATGACCCTATTAGCAGGGGCAAGGGTCACAATCGAATACGCCATTTCAATCGAAAGTAATTTCAGTTCATAGAACCTCATACAGTAAATTAAGCCTATACTATACTATAGCCAGGCCTCCGTCATTCGCTCAAGGTCGCGCGATAAGCACCTACTGCTAGCCGTGTGTTCGAACGCACAAGTGAGCAGAGGGCGCCACACGCCCGCCTGTGTAGTCGCGCGGCACATTTACCTACCTTTGTATTTTATTTCATTGGACCAACCCTAACGTATTCTCACACGTCATCGTGCGTTGTGCACTTGAAACGCTCCGTTGAGTCAAAGCCGTTAAGTTCATTTTTACTCGTCGCTTGACAGCTAGAAAGTTGGGTTCAATAAAGCATAGGTATCGGTCGTTTTGCAGGGAAGTGATGGAATCTGTGCTATAACCTTCTCCTAAATAATTAATGAACAGTTTTTAGTCATACCTTTGGTTCATTCATGAAGTAGATCCTGCCAGCAGGCTTCTCTTCATGATGCTTCACCCTCACAGTGAACTCAACCCGGTTATCTTTGAACGCGTCGAAGTGGAACATCGGCTGGCTGCCAGACTTGGTCACGGGGACTAGGTTACCGGAGAACTCTAGGTACACTTCCTTGCCGTCGAGGAAACGGACTGAGGTGGAGTGCGCTACTTCTGTGTAGTGCTCCTGGTGGAAAAGTGTTTTGGTTAGTGGTGGATTTCTTTTTTATTAATTTACTAATGTGATAATTCAGTTAACCCTATTACAAAATAATAATTAGATAATAATAATTTGAACTTTAGTTATAGTTAAGTAGTTATTAATATAGTGTTAAGGCATCTAAAGCCCTCTATTTGCTTATGCCCTTGCAGGGCGTCACATGTACACCTATTAAATATTTGAGACCTATGTATCACAATGTGACATGTAATAAATAAATAAATAAAAGTTAAGACAACACATTTTTATGTATTGTGGGTTTGATAGAGTGCACCTACACATATTTGTGGATTTTTAAGCTATCTTTACTATATCATAATATTCTGTGTTGTTGGGTAATTGTTAAGACTAGTAGCTGAAGCCGACTTTGCTACTGAATCATTATTATACATGACACATAGTGTCGAGGAGTAAAATCTCACAATCAAGCTTTTTAAAATATACCGAGAAAATTGTGAAGCGTTCCAAATTCAAAACCCGCTTGTAAATTGTTTGCTGGTAAAAATAAGCAATATCAATAAAATATTTGACTTTTCGCAACATCGCCATGTCTCACTGTCGGCCTTGTTCTTAGTACACATACCTATGTAGTAGAAAAAAAAAGTTTTTTAATACATAATTACCTGCTGCAGCAGAGTCTCGTAGGCATATCTGTCAGTGATGTACATCACGAGAAGCCGACCTTCAAGCGCGTCCAGTCGCTTGCCCAGGACCACGATGCGCACCTCGAATGGGACGAGTAACATGTCCCTGGAATATAACAAAGAGAGAGATAATTTGTCGACCATTGGTGAAATATTTATTTATCATAAAAAGGACCATAGACAGTTCTAGTACTTATACATTTTAAAATAAGACAAAACATTAATACACAGAGTTAAAAACAATCACAAAAAATATAATACTATTTTATACTACAGAAAAAAGGAACCTATAAAAAGCTTAAAAATTTAAACACAAACTATTTTTTAATAATTAAATTATAGATAGACACGATACAAAGAAACAGAGTTAAAATAATGTTATAAAATACTCTTTAAAAATGAATAAAATAAAAACAAAATTATAGAAAATAGCGTCATTCTGAGTAAGGAATCATTACATTTATAGATAAAACTTAACAAAGGTAAGTTACCTGTATAACTCGGTAGCGAGTTTGGTGGCGTCGCTTACATTTTGACAGTTCATCAACCAGAATCTGAAACAATAATTAATCATCAGTAACCGTCCTAAGTCAGAAAGTGGTTCCTCGCCTGATTTCTCTTCAGACATGACAAATTTCCACCCACAGAATTATCAGAATAAAAGACTCGAGATTCGTTTACTATGGTATGTTGGTATTACCTAGCCGAGACGGTTGTGGTGAAGGAAGCGCAGTCAGAGGTGACGGTGAGCGGTGTGGAGCCAGTCACATCCTCCCACACAGCGCGGGCTTGT
Organism: Mecyna flavalis; assembly: GCA_949319885.1. NCBI lineage: Eukaryota > Metazoa > Arthropoda > Insecta > Lepidoptera > Crambidae > Mecyna > Mecyna flavalis. The sequence goes on along the minus strand of OX439419.1, from coordinate 5,487,699 downwards.
CCGCCCATGATGGAGCAGAGTAGGCGGAGTGTCGAAGTTGACTGCTTGTCGTGCTGCCCGCCCTGCGAATGATGATGAAAGTTATTAGAGATAGAAGAACATGCGATCTTTATCACGCATTTCCTTTACACAAGTGTCGTAGAAACATGCTCAGTTCCTGTCTTTTAGTCAAAGGACAATGCAAAAGACTGGGCCCAAAAAAAATAATATACGTTGTTGTGCAGATTTGGGACATAGACAACGAAGTAGATCCAATAAATACCTTTAACTTTTATTATAGCGTCGACAAAATAGGTCCCAGTGAAAAAAATATGTTTTTTATGTTAATTATTTGTGTTTATATAAAAATAAAAGCCTGGGACCGATTATGGTCTCATCATAATAAAAGTTGATAGTGTGTGTGTGGTCTTTCACGTAGAATACATCTAATCTCTGCACATTAACTTAAATTTTTTTGACCCAAGAACAATGGCAAGTTTTGCATTCTCCTTTCAATTACTGACCTGTGTGGCAAGCATGGGGGCGATAAATAATGATTTGTGTAGCCGACAAGGAGACAGTAACTACTGACCTGTGTAGCCGGCAATGGTGAGGTGAGCGTGATGCTGCGGTGGAACTTCCTCCGCCGCGGCTCGACGGTGATGACGGGCGAGACGGACACGTGTCGCGGCAGCACTCGCTTGGTGAGTTCAGGCGATGCGCCGTGTGCTTGCAGGCCTACGCGGATGCGCTTCGTCAGAGCTTGTGGGGGGAAGAGAGCTTGGACCTGGTAAGAAGACAATGTCATATTAATATTTTCTAACTCATGAGGTAGCTTACACATGAAAAATCTGCAACCATAACAGATTAGGCTATATTCCTGTAAAAAGACTGCTAGATCATTTTTAACCGCCTCCGTGGAACAGTGGCTAAGCCGCTCGGGTATAAAAACACGGAGGTCGTGGGTTCGATTCCCGCCTTGGGTCTGGTTGGTGGTAGGGCTATTTCAGAGTCCGACTGGCTAGCTACCACCCCCCACAGGTGAAATCTGCCGCCATAACAGCTCTGGCTGTGTTCCGGCAATATTAATGTGGGTGCCAGTACACTTAAAATCAGAGGCTCGAAGATCAGATGAGCCTACAGTCTGGCAGCACATTGAGCGACGCTTTCAAGAGAAGTGTCCCTCAATGGAAGAGGCCGCAGTAGCCGCTTACCATCAGGTGGGCTGCGTGTCTGTCTGCCAACTGATGTAGTATAAAAAAACAAAAAAAATGATGGCGCACAGGCACACAGCAGCCCACACTATTGGTTCCCATGATCTTCAAGCCTTGGATTTAAGTGAACGGGCTTCCACATACATTTACCGAAAAACAGCCAGAGCTATTGTTGGGGTAGATTTCACTTGTAGACCCCCACAGAAGTTAGCCAGTCGGATTCTAAAAAAGTCCTATCAACCAGAATCAAGGCGGAAAATGAACCTAAAACCTCGGCTTGTTCTACTGTTCCACGGGAAAGTTAAATCATGGCAACACTGACCTGAGGGATATGCGCACTGGACACAGTGCCGCCCTCTGGCCCGATGATGTGCACCTCCTGCCGGACGCGCGACACGACGGCGAGGTAGTGGGGGAAGTCGCACGTCACGATGCGGGTCACGCGCTCCCCGTTCTCGCCTAATGTTTCTCCGCTGTTTCCGTGTTCTTGGCGCTCCCGTTGTAATGCCTCCTGGGAATGTGAATACCGTTTTTAATATTAGATAGCAGTAAAAGATTTGACTCAATTTGTACTAGCAGTGAAATAAAATTAGTGGTCCATTCTTTGGTGCTTTCACCAGAACATTGAAGTTAGGAAATCTTATATAAAACTTTTATATTATGTTATCAACGACCCGTGCTTTGAAGAGAACCAATCTTTAGGATAAATTTGACCACCTTCAGTTAAGTTCTTGATAATTTATCTCTCAGACAACAATTTGTCAAGACCACACAAAGCCATTATAAAAGATATATGAAAGATAACATTAGTTCAATATTTCACCGCTACGCTACCGAGACCTTATCAAACCCTTTGAATTTCTTTATGTACTGGTTTTAGACTAAGTTCACATCAATAATGTTTTTTCCATCCATTATCGTATGAAAACGGCTAGAACATTTCAGATCAACGTTCTTTTCGCTCTTTTTGAAAGAAAATAAATATACATCTAACATACCTGTATCATGGGGTTGTCATTGTTGTGCAGGTAGTGGTCTTGCCACGTCTCGCCGGTGTCCGAGCGGAGGATGACGATCTCCCGCTCGCGGCATGACGATGTGAATATCGGCACTTCGATGATTACTGGCCTGTGGAATGTTTAAATTTTTTCCATGAATTTTGCGAGTTATACAGTATGACAGGAAATGCGAGGGACATATTTAAACCCCAAATAGTTCTTGCCTTCATATAACAAAATAAGTATAAATCAATAAAAACTCTGGTAAATATCTGTCAATAACCTTAGTCGAAACATGAAAATCCGCGTAACGTGCGGGCACTCTTTCCTTCACAGTACCTATTTCGTGCACTCGTTCAAGTACGACTCAAATTGTAATCGCGTACAATTTAAATTTCGGGCGTAAACGGCCGCTCAGCACACGGGATTTTTAGGTAGTTCATGCATACATAAATTATTAGGATAATTATGAAAAAAATTAAGGATATCTTTTTTATAGCGAATTGGACTCTAAATCGGATTCTGAACACTCTCCTTAAATATGTCCCTCGGGTTACCTAACACCCTGTATAAAAAAAATTAATGTGACTCACAAACACAGATTCTTCTAGATTAAATTCTCAGTCTTACTGCAAACTGTACTAATATTTGTAATAAATTATTATAAACAATCGTGGTGATAAAAAAGTGTAACTGTAAAGATTTTTGCCGGTACCTTCTAGGCAGAAGCAATGAGGGTTTTGCAGAATGAATAACAAAAATCCGCTAGATAGCGTTACGTAGCCATTAAGGTCCAACTAAAAACTTCATTGGTTTATTTTTAAGGAAGACGTCAAACCGTCATTATGAATTTCAAAATAAACCAATCACTTTAGTTTGAATCAAAAATTCGCTAGATGGCGTTACGTAGCCATATTATGGCTACGTAACGCCATCTAGCGAATTTTTGATTCCAAACGCCCTCATTGAAATCATGTTTTTAAGATCACGGCCCGGTATATAAAGACCTAGATTATCGAGGTGTCTCGTTAGAAACAATCGAAACAAATGTTAAATACTCACGCCAAGAACTTGGCTCCTTGCGGTTGCAGCTCCAACAGCCTGGACGCCAGCGCCTCGCCCTCCATGAGCGGCGGGGGCGCCGCGGCCGGTGCTCGTCTTGTTGCCGCTCTGGAAATAATCAAATCTTAATATATAAAACTCAAAGGTGACTGACTGACATAGTGCGATGAGGAGGGCTTCATCATGGTCGAGAGGAAGAAGAGGAAGCCCGCCGCCCGCAACCACCGCGGCACCGCACCGACTCGCCCGGATGACCCGCTGCGTCCTGAGATACGTGCGACGCAGCTGTACGTGTCAAGACTGCATTGGTCTACGAAGGTCGAGGATCTCGTAGACTACATCCGAAAGAAGTCCAAATTCACTCTAAGGGTTGAGCGATTGGATTCTCGCCATAAAGTCAACTTCGGTTCCTTTGTGGTGAGAGTGCCGACCCATCACCTGGAGACTTTTATGAAGGAGGACTTCTGACCGCAGGGTGTCGTCTATCGGAGGTTTCGAGGACGGCTCCCAGCTGACTCGAGCCGCCTTAAGGCGGCAATATTAAATTAATTTTTATTTTTTATTTATATTGTATGTATGTTAGTCTGTAAGGTATTTATAATATGGGCCTGTAATTCATGTAATTCTGTTGCCTGAAATAAACGATATTATTATTATTATTATAGATAGATATCAACGCACAGCCCAAACCACTGGACGGATCGGGCTTGGCATGCAGGTAGATGTTATGACGTAGGCATCAGCTAAGAAAGGATTTTGATCGATTACCACGGAAACAAGAACCACGCGGGTGAAGCCGCGGGCTCCCGCTAGTGCAATATAATCACGATCTACTGTAAAACTATCTGTTACTTAATTTATATCATTTTAGCTACATCCTCCCCCGATGGCCAACGGCCGTGATGACCTTTTTTTTTCGGTGGAGAATACGTTTATGCACCACAACCGCAGGCTAACTTGACCTTCAGCCGTGTGTGGGACTCGAGAGTAAAGCGTCCACTACCCACTAAACTACCCCGGTTTCCCCTTCACACCCGATCGGGACGAGCCGTTGCCAGCCTTGTGGCTATTGATCAGCCCAAACGGCCGTGATGACCTAATTTTAAAGCCTCCAATCCTTTTGTAGCAGTAGAGAGCTTAAAAGCCGGATGTAGCAATAAATTGCTCACCAACCATTCATCACCACTAAGAGGGGCCAAGTAGTTAAAACTTCAGTACTATCTGCCCCATGAGAGAGCTTTGTACGGTTGAAGTGAAGTGGGGGCCGCAGAAGGAAACCCTTGCGCATCGGCGACTCAAGCGGGGCCACACTGCAAATTGTGGCGTGTTGGGAGTGCTGGAGGCCAACTGGCCTCACCACCCAGCCAAGAGTATACGTAATAAGAAAAATTAAAGCTTGTGTTTCTAATACGAGAATTAAGAAGGACAAGAAGTACAGTTTTAGAAGTACTGTTGTTGAGTTTAAGTTGTCAAGACTCACCGGCAGGTGACTCTGGTGGGGGCGGCGCAGGCGGCGGGTGGTACTATGATACGCACGCCGCCCCGTCGCTTCGCCTTCATCGCGCCACCTCGCGCGTCCACCACGAACGACACCAAGAATCTGAAACAAGATTTAAATACATGAAATGTAAACGTGGTTTGATTTTACGCCCGAAGCCGTTCAAATCATACACAGGTGCAATCTACCACCATATCATCTCTGGCTGTGTCCCGGCAATATAAAAATGGTCACAGTACTGTGACGCTTTCTGGCTTAGTATCCCTCAATAGAATAGACCAGGGGTTCCTAAACTTATTTTGTCCACTGCCCATTTTGAGAATAAATTAATTTTTACGGCCCCCATTTTTTCATCTACTTAAAAACCACTATAACTTCAAATTAAATTAATTAATTGTTGTGAGCTATATCAGCGGATATTAAACATTCATTCTAAAAGAGACTTGCTATAATCCGCAAGAGTTAACTTGAGACCTGAGCACAGTAGGTAGTACACAACGGCGCTCAGGTCTCAAGTTAACTTTTACGGGCTACACCTGTCAATGAGAATAATTATTGCCTCTACAAAACGCCCCCATTTTTTTTTTTGATCTCTTACTACCACCCCCCTTTAGGCCTGCAGCGCCCACAAGGGGGCGTTATCGCCCACTTTGGGAACCCCTGGAATAGAAAGCATGAAACGGGCTGCGTGCCTGCCAACTATTCTAGCATAAAAGAAGTAACACTTACCCGATGTCGAGCGGCTGTCGGTCAATGGTTGCGACCTTCTTGTCATTATTGCTGGGCCACAGGTGTCCATCAGTGACGCTGTCCTCGAGCGGCTTGGCTCGGTGCAGCGTGCCCGCTTCACTGTTCATGTAGCGGTACTGCTGTTGCTGTTGGATCGGACACTCCACTTCACCTGAAACGAATATGTTAAGCTAAGAACTAGGAGACATTGTCAGGAAAATGGAAATTGGACTTTCTGGCTGAGAACCCTCAGAAGACCGACGTTTGTGTAGCTTTGTTATTGCGTTTGGTTTGATGAGTAAGAGTGCCTGAGGCCTAAAACTCCCGTGGTCTCTTTATCCCAGATAGCCCTTCTTATTCCCCTTCCTTCCATTATCTTTTCCCAAGGGTAAACAACGCATCTGATACCCTAACCACAGGCAGGCGCGGTCGCAGCCTAAAATTTTGAAGGGGGTCACTCATTACCTTTTTTTTTTGGAGGAGAATGCGTTTTTGTACCATAACCGCAGGCTAGCTAAACCTGCGGCCGTGTGTGGGACTCGAGACTAAGCTCAGAAAAAGGAAACCTAGGAAGTGTTACAAAATCATAATTATATAATTAATAATTATACTTATGGAATTACCACCATTCACCACCATTATTTTTCAATTTGACCTTAGATTTTGGGGGGGGTCATGTCCCCTGTGACCCCCCCCCCCCCTTCGGACCGCGCCTGATCACAGGTGTCCACAGGCGGTGATCAGTTACTTTAAAAAAATAGGACAAACACTCCGCGAAAGTTTGTTGTTGCGGATATTTTAATGAGCACTAAGGAAAGCTGTAATCTAATGCAATAGGATTGCATATCTGCGGAAAGTAAATAATATGGCGTCATGAGAAATGTCAATCTGGAATTGAACCTGCATCGCGCTAGGAAATAATGATAGGTTAAAGTGACTCTATTCTAATTCTAATTTTATCCTCTGTCTATATTTTGCTATTATTTTAGTCTTCCAATGTTTGCTCACTAAAGACAACCACAATACTGGCATCCTTCTGCGAGGGAGGGCCTGGTGACCCGTAACACAGGTTCTTTAAACCTATAACAGGCACCAGCCACTCCACATAAGGACACTGTATGTTATTATATTAGTATATAAACTCCTAAGCTTTGTAATGTCCTTTTGTGCTGATGGAAATAAATGATTTATTATTATTATTTATCAGTTAAAATACGTTGACCATTTAATACTGTACTCAAAGAAGTTTAACATAACTTCATGAATATTTTCTATGACCTACCTCCTTCGTCTTCGGAATCACTCATGAAAGTGTCCTGCATGAGCTCAGGCGCCGCCACGCGATATTTGCCTTCCAAACCACCTGTAACAAAGAAAATATACAAATAAGTCCAGCTCGACTAAATAGCTACGTAATTTAAATAATAAAAATAAAAATAAATCGAGCCTATCAATGTCCCACTGCAGGGCAAAGGCCTCCATCCTTGAAATCAAGTTATCGTTACAATGATGGGTTCTGGCTTAATCACCACGCTTTACGCTACGCAATTTAATTTTAAAAAATTAAACTTCTACTTCGAATCGTGTAATACTACTCGTATGTATGGGAATATATCAAATCGCAGTGGCGCTACTAAAATCTATATATATACTAATTTCTTTAATACCAATATTTTTCGCTTTTCCATTTTGTCCGTCTTTGGTTAATAAAATCATATAGACCGGATAACTTATCTGTTCCGGTGGCGGCGTCGCTACTGTCGATTTAGAACTGTCATTAAATATCGTTTTTGCATTGCATTTCACGTAGTTCCAATTTTGGCCACCGGAACAGATAAGTTTGTCGGTCTGTAGTTGTCCGTGCTGTGCTAACCCTACTCGAACTCGTGATGGCATACTTTATTGCGCTATTGTATTTCCTATCTGACAGTTGAAGGGTAACAGAATTGCATAGTTTTATCATTACTGATTTAACATTGTATACCCAGATCACCAAGTCAATAAATGCAATCTAATGCCACGTGATTCTAACATCAAAGGACAAGGAACTTTCCAAAGAAAGTAGCAACAAAACAAAGGAAGTGCACATATTAAAATACAGATTTGGCAGAGCGTCATATTGAACACTCCTAGCGCATACTTAATAGGAGAACAAGCAATAACACGTGCGAAAGAGACGACGATAAGGACTCCATAATTATTAATGCATCTATCTCGCTTTTCGGTTCTGCATTTTGTTTTCCGGTTGAATAGGTACAGTTAAGTTCATTGACAGTTTTGTTAACACGAAAAACGAAACGTGGAGTATTCTAAATGATTTGTACAGGTTGCTAGCTTCGTAGATGCATTACATCCTGATCCATTAGAACTGCGCTCAAGGCAATGATTTCTGATACACATAAGTGTAATATAAACATTGTAAGATGACATGTGATTTCTTTCTTAGATAGAAATCGCCAAACAAACCCCAGTAAAACACGAATAAATACCACATCTACGCAAAAAAACCAGCCTACGCACTTATTCAAAGTGATGATATGTGTGTACTTTGTGCAAATATGTACACGAATGCAATAAAACATTACACTTTACACACACGATTATATGAAACTAATGGTCTAGATAAAGGTAAGGTAAATATGGAAACGAGTTGTATCCAGATGTGTAAGACGTAAAAATTGGCATGACATCATGGCTTGGGCCTAAGAGATGATTAACCCTTGTATATTACTAAACTACATTAGAAAGCATTCTTCAATGTATTGTCATTCTGGCTTCTCTGATCTTTAGTGTCCTAACTCCAACCCTGTCAATAGTGAGAATAGAATCCACATCTAGAACTGTTCATTCATCATATTATTTTTGCGAATGTTTAGAAATGTTCAGTTACAACTCTTCACTCAAAAATATTAATATAATGGACTATACTAGATCGATTAACGAATAGGGAACTTTGCATCAATATATCATGCAGGCAAAGCCAACCACTGAAGTTAATATGTAGTCCAAAATATGTCCAAAGTTTAATTGTTGAAATTGGCCGCAGAATTAGGCACAAATTACTATTATGCAACAATTCTCCCATAGTGACCAACGAGTCCAATTAAATAATTACACTCAATAAAATTCGATTATCATTCCGCCATGTCAGATGTCAAATCTTTCGTCACGGCAGTGTCAAATGTCAAGTCAGGTGATAAGCGCCAATTGCGCCCACGCATAGTGACATCAGGCGGTCCATTCATAGAGATCGTGAATGACTGCGTTTAGGTAGACGGATGAAGAGATTTAACTGTGTGGTCGTTGAATATTAAAAATTATGTATGTTTTTATATTCTAAGTAGGCCGTACTAGTGTAAATACTAGCTCCCACAATAGTATTTCCGGAATACATACACCATAAGCAGATGCGCACGCAAATGCATTGTGCGGGGTTTAATACGAAAGGGTTATACAACTGATTATTTCCCACATAATCTTACTCAGTGCTTCCTATAACTTATAGTAAAGAACTGCGTCGGAGCAAACGACATAATCCAATTTGTGTGCTGTTACGAGGAATCACGTACAATTGTATGCCGATTGCGAACCGTGTCAAGGATGCATTTATTTATGCATGTATGCAAATTTCTTATTGAATTTGCTATTAATATATGATGATAAACTTATCTGATTAAAGTAGTGGATTGGGTGGTTTAAGGCTGCTTTCAGTAGTAGTAGTAACTCTCCAATATGCTCAACAAATATCACCCAGGTCAAATATTGATGTGATGAAGTTTTGCTTTTTATCTATGTTTACGGTACAAAATCAAAATATTCTTTATTCATGTAAACTTGTATCAAGTATTTATGAATCGTCAATTACAGAGTGACTCTACCACCGGCTTCGGAATGCAGTCATCTGTCGAGAAGAACCGGCAAGAAACTCGACAGTTACTCTTTTTAATCGCCAAAATACAACAATGATAATAAATAAATCTATCTATACTAAGCCATACAGTTTTTCGTGTGAATGTAGATATAATAATAATAATAATAAAGAAAAAAGCTCCATCATTGAAATGAGGTCATCGTTATTACAATGATAGGTACGTTTGGCTTAATCACCGTACTTGCCAAATGTAGATTGTCATAAACTATAAAACAATATGCAAACTAATATCATGTATGAAGTAAACATTTTACTGCACTTCTTTCTTATCGAAACGGAGTTTGAGAGCCAGAGAGTGACACGCTTATAGGATAGAGTGCACGCGGGTGAAGCGGCCAGGTAAGAGGCTAATGTCATATAAATTGGCCATAGAAACTATTATTATAATTTTGAATGAATAAGAATTAAATATTATCCTGATTTATAACATAAGTACAATAATTTGACGATAATAGTAATAAAATACAAACACAATACCTCGGTTTATTCAATGAGTCAATTCAATTTCATGAATGCAAATTCAATCGATGGAAATTGACATTACTGCGCCCTTGAATCACAAAGGCAATAATTTAACTAGGCCGATGTAATAATGTATGTAACTTATATCCGGATAAACGTACCTAATTCATAATAAGTCTACCAATAAAACCTACGATTGATATTATTCTTTAATAAAAAAATTATTTTAATTTGTCTTTTTACTTTTAGCAAGTCCAATAAAGATCATAGTCAGAAGTTAGGTCAAACTCTCAAAACTATATTATTAAGATTTGATTGTTGGTCTTGATTATAACAAGTGGATATAAATTTAACATAATTTATTTAAAATTATCTTTAGCCGCTTTTTGTAGAGGATCATAAATTGTATTGGTTTGGATTGACTTGGCTGCCGAAAGTTAGTTTCACAGTAGTCTTAATAATTTTCCTACCCGTATCCCTCACTAAATAGGACCGGCGCAATATGTTTCCATTCTCGTACTATCGTGATTAAACAACCATGACGATTAGCACAGCTATTTCAATCAATGGCGTCATAGAAGAATCGACACTAAAATTAAATATGGTAACACTTTTGGTCGTGTCAAGGCTGAGGTTAATTAAAATTAATTTTAATTTGTATAATAATGCTGGCTGGCTGCCAGTTGTCTGCATTTGTTCCGATCAGTGGCATACGAATTGGCTAATTTTTTGATATTAAACGAAAAACATATTCAATAAAAAGAAATCTTGCCTTTTCTGCATTTAGCATTACGAAAGTTATTATTCGATTTCACCTTATTTACTTTTAATAGAGGAAGCCTCTAAATGGAGCCCCATTAGATTGGCCCACCGTATTCGCTTGAGGGGACATCGCTCGCGCAGCGCCCACCCTGTAAAATCTTTGTAGAGCAAAGTCGCGGCGCTACTTGGCTGCTATATGAAGCCAAGTACTGGGTGGTTCAATTTCCGAATCGGGCTTTAGTTGTTTTAGTGAAATTATAAGGTCTTCAAAAGTTCTCTGGAACTCATTTACCAGACACAAAATATAAATTTATATGATTTATATGATATTTTTATTATATGAAAATCTTAAAAAGAAATAAAGAAAAAATGTAAAAGCATTAATTTACATTTAAATAAATATTAAACGAAGCAGATCTATGAAACATCTTGTTTACGACGTAATTACACTTAAGTGCATTGGAATCGTGTCTCTTTTTTCATAAGGACAAGAATAGACCTTTCTAAAATCGTCTGCTGACATCAGAGCAAGTCATTGTATTCCATCTTAGACCTGATGACCACATCGCCAGTATCCACCTTTATTGTAAATGAGATAAGGACGAGTTTATTATTAGATGTAGAGGTCATTGTTACAGTGTAGAGACGTTAACAGTGTTGCGATGGTCGTGCGGTACGGTGTAAATGAGTGACATAACTTTTAACAATCAGTAGGAATAATATAAAGCTTTACTTTTAATACTTTCCATGTATGTAATAAACAAATACCTACCTAAAAATAATTAATGTAATATATTTTTTAATGAAAAAGTTTTCTTTTGAAGAAAAAACTTCGGTTTTACCAAAAACATTTAAACCATGTCGTCAGCTTCTTTAATTGATAGAAAAAGTCTAAAAAACAATGGAGAATTACATAAAAACCCAATCATTCACTTCTATTCCTTGAAACTAAATGGCTGATTGTAAAAACATCGTAGCAAATCATTATAACTCTAATGTAAATAATTAGTCTCATAAAATTGCCTCCAGAAAATTAGACTTAAAGCGGAGGAGTCTCACTGCTATTCATTTAATTGTATCATAAGTGCAAAGCTGACGCATATTTTGGCAGTGGGATTGTTTTTGTTGATGACAACAATTCTTGATATGCGTGTTTTCATCGATATCACTATTACTATGAGGCCAAAAAGTAGGTGTGAGGGAATGTATTCTCACGATTTTAAATTTAGAATTAATGAAATCATGCAAGTGCAAGTTGCAAATGTCATGGCTGATGACTAGTTTTTTTTTTGTTTGCAACTTTTCGTATGTTATTTTTTCTAAACTACATCTATTAAAGAAATTAACCCACCTGATTATAAATGGCCAGTATTTCATTGGGCAAGTTACATACTGAATTCTCTGATTTTCGAATTCTAGCTCCTACATGTGTAAGTATAGCATAATTAGATACAGAATAAATTCTAGTTTGAGAACATGAGACGTCAAAATGTGACGCTTTAATAATATTAATAGCATAACTGCATTATCCACGCCAATATCTCATCCGAAACCGTTCATATTAATAGTCTATTTTATTGACATTTCAAACAGAAGTGGAAATAAAGGGATATTTATTGTTATTTTGCCTTGACCCAAAATCTCAAGTTATCTGGCTTTTAGTGTGTTTATATTTAATAAACACACTAAAAGCAAATTCTAATATCATTGACTAAAAGCATGATGACTCGCGACTAAAATAAAATCGTAAATGGTCTTGATAGTGACACTAAAAATAAGTTTAATTGTAATGGTAGACAACATCATATACAGTAGATAGATTTTAGCAAAAAATAAGATATTATAACTATTACAATAACAAGTGTCAGACCTATGTAACACCTCTGTAACTTTTGACTGAAAAGCGGTGACTTGGTTAATTAGATCTTATGTCTTCTTTTATTGCTGAGATAATTCTATAAAAAAAGTTTACTCCAAAAAAGTTAAGTTCATTGGAAGAAACTAATCTAGTAATAAAGGTAAGCTATTACGTGGGTTTGTGTTTTATATGTCCAGTCCAAGGAGCGGCGGTGAGATCACCGCTATAGCTAAGGTCGTCTAATGCACGCATGTTTGTATTGATTGATAATAGTAAGGCCATGTCTTTAGTTGCACTTTACTAGACTCTCCTAGTGACACTGACGACCCATTAGGCGAACCGGAAAAATATTACGTACAGAACATAAATCAGGCAGAAGTGTTAAAGATTTTTTTAGCAAATTGACGAAAGGGACTGTCAAATATTTTGGACTCCATGATTATGTTTTTAACTTTTGATCGCATTTCAAGATAATATAATGTCCCAACTATTTATTTCGATTTGGGAATTCTAAGTTACAATTATTTTCGGGTAGAAGTCTTTGGTTTGGGGTGGGCCTTAATATGTCCATTCTTTTCAGTAACTTTAGGTAAAAAGTAAATATCAAAAATTCTGTTTTACGTTTTTTTTATCACAGTTGGCAACAGCGACGCATACCAACCAACGCTATATAGGCATTATCGGCTGAGTGGAACTAAACGTTGTATATTGAACGTCATTGAACTAAACGCAACGTTAAAGTTCATGCATGCATTAGTTCGACCTTTTTGCAGCGGACAATATGTTTCCAATACTATCTTGGAAAAGCTATCATAATGCATCATGATATACCAATGGTATTGTTAACAAATGCACATACGTCATTAGTGCAGGCTAATTAATAACTGTGGTGCAGGTAAGACTTTGTGCTAACTTACAGACTCTGGACTGTTCATGGGAATTCCCTAATAAACCTACGAACATAGTATTAAAATGACATGAAAATTAATAAATGCTTTACTACTATATGAATAACTAAAAAACGTAATCCCAAATTAGGCACAACCTCTATCTTGGTAACTAAAAGATTAGTGGAGTAACAGAAATGCATTGCACTTAATAAGCAAGCTAATTTATAGTAGAATTAGTGGTGTGTGTTTGAGAAGGAAATGGAAATCATGATGAATATTTGGGCACATAGATTACACCTACTGCTTTATTTGTGGTAGTCATCTCTATTTTGTTACTATTATGACAAGACCTTGGACAACATTTGTCAGAAGACACCTCCACGCTTATTTCCGATGTCAGGTTTGATTTATCGTTCCGGTCTGAAGACTTTATTTGAGCAGCTATTTAGCTGATCATTTGATGAGTCATTTGATTCATGAGATTCTATACCTGGACTTTCTGTCGTACTTTTGTTTAACATGGAAACCTATTTACTATTCTTCAAGTTACCAGGTGGTATTCGGCCACTTTTGCTAGTACCATCTTCAATGTAACAGACCTTACTAAATAAGACAAGCATACTAAAGATTTTTGCATTAATCAACTAAATGAATATACGTTAGGGTATTGCATTCTTAAAAGTTCTCGTCTGAGACTTATAGAAATATAATTTAAGCAAAATTCTGAAGGAGCTGCGATTCACCTTGTGGTACACTAACCATTTGCGGTAGCCATTACTACCGCCGCTTATACCTATGTATACGAATGCAACTCTGTGAGACTCAAAAATGCGCTATCGTCAAATATTTTTCCAAATTGTAATTTTCCATCACCATGACCTTACGCGGAATCGAGTCCCCCCATCTTTTAAGTTCCGGGCTGATACTTTTTACCATCACCAAGGTCATTATTCACGCAACAGAGACTTCATACAATTATACTGCGACACAGGTGTTCACATTTTAACCTCTGAACAATACAGACGTTATCAGTACCGACAATGGAATAATCCGTATCGCCAGCCACGTCCATCATGTGCCATCTGTGTTTTATGACATCAATATTCAAACAAACAGTTTTAATACCCGCACCTAAGGTCGCCTCTGCAACGACAAGGTGGCTGAGCGATGCAATAGGGCTACGTATGCCTCCCAACTTATATCTAGTGACCTTTTCCACCGGGAGAAAGAACGAATCCAAAATGTGTTTTAGGCTCTGGTACCATTTACCTTACACATCTGATGGAGATATAACCTGACGCTCAAACCCGCGTATTGGCAGCCTACCGTGTCCAAACACTAGGTATTTTATTGCGTGACATTTTTAACACGGTGTTATTGTGTCGTGATAAACTCAAACGTAGTTGCAATAACATTCCTAGGTATTCAGCGAAACAATGTAATTATTTCCGAATTTTCGTAGTTCCACATTAATTAATTAGTTGCGAGTAATTTGGTAGCCGCGCCGATTTGGTGACAAAAAGTCTATAAATTTCTTTTAGTCAGGTGTCTAAAACTATACTTTACTTAAGGGTAATAGACTAAAAGGAAGCAGTAGATCTCAGAGTAAATTGCCAAATGCATTATTTGGAACGGAACGTGAAAAAGGCTTGACTAAGTGAGAATGTGCAGTCTGATTTATTGGAGAGGACTAACTAACTACATACGACTCATACGAGTATCTTAGTATATTATGCTGATATCCGGCAGTACATAATAATATAGGGGGACACGTTCAGAGCAATCCAACTAAAACATGAATGATTATGAAACATTTTAAATATTAATCGTTCTTGCAAACCATGGCAATTTTTTTAAATATCTGTCACAGGATCGGCACAAAAAATAATATGGACACAAATGCTTGAAAACAGGCTAATTAGATAGCAATGATAAGGAACTGATAGCTGTAGAAGAAATACACAAACCTTAAACAAAGCATATTAGAAAAACATCGAATACTGAAATCACATCTAATACTGATGCTGAAATAACTGCTAAAATAGTTTATTTGTACATCGATGAAAATAGACAGACAGCATATCTAATTCTGCAGTATGGTAACGAAGGTTAAATCCAATTAATTCAAGCCCATCTATGGTGAAATAGACACTGCAACTATAGCACTATTTGACAACAGAGGAGCATTAAAAATGAACTCAAATGCAATGCTGAAAAGGTTCATCATGAAAGATCGTGTGTCGAGAGTACCACTCACACGGGATGCTTAATTAAAGCTTCCTAACCTAAATAACTTTTAATTACTACTCTTTACGGTTCATATAGCCGACAATAATCACCTGTTTATAATGCACGCCATTAAGCCGCTTAGGTTTGTTTGTGTTATTAATATGTTAGGATTATTTAAGGCTTGTCTGATATGGTCGAACGAATCAACATGCTAAATAAGCTAGGAAGCAATCGTCACTACGTCAATGATACATTTTACTGTTTCAAATATGAAAACAAAACGCAGATATTTTTTTTTTTGTCGACATTTTTGGAGTATAGATTTTGGAACAGCTATTTTAGGCAAAACCAAAATTGTGAAGAGTTATGTAGGTAGTCATCTTCAAAGAAATCATCTGTTCCAAACTCTTTTACGATGATTTTGGACAAACGTGTATGCGTATAGTACGAGTAGGTCAACATTTAAAATTCGCTTAGGCGCCTTTTAGTTTTCCTCTGTGTTAAAGAAATAGTTTAAAAATCATAACAAAGGGATTATTAAAGGTGAAAGAACTCAAGTTTCAAACAGAAATCACATATCCGCGTAGGAGGGTTTACGTAGCCGACCCTTTTTTAGAAAAGGTGGAGCATTATCATTTATTATGAATCAGAAGCTTAAGTTATCCAAAGGTTTGAATCTCAGATTTAAATTACGCTACAGAACGTTCAACTTTTTTTTTTAAATTTTTATTACCCATTCCATTATGAAATACCGAATCGCTCACTGCATATTGTCTGATCTAAGCTTTCATGTTAAATTTCTTTTAATTATCCATCTTTCATCATTGCGTCTTCATTGACGTCAAGCATTGACGAAGTAGTAAATTACGTAATCATATACGCTCAATAATCAAGTACTATAATGAGCTTAATTAGACACTCATCCTATGAGTCATGAATTACCATAATCCATACGAAATGAGGACATACTGTGTACAAATAAAAATCACGTTGTTCCTCAATTATAATGTGTCTTTGTGTTGGCTATTAATGACGATGATGTCTCCACGTGGACATGAATGATCTCATCAAGTCATCACACGAGGTACACATAATTATGGGAATCATGATACTCGTACATATCTTTTTTCGTATCTTAAACCATTAGCAAACTTCGACTATATTTAGAATTTCTTCGAATGTTTAGTCGGAAAGGTCCTTTTTGTTGTTCTAAATAGCGTCTAATTCAATTTTACCACTTTATTTTAAAAAAGAACATGCCTCGATGTTCTATTATATTGGAGACTTTAATTTTGAGTGTATTTTTCACTGTCCATTTGCGGAGGAGAAAGTGTTTAAGCACCAAAACCACAGGTTAATAAGACCTACATAACAGTGGGTAAGACTCTGGATCACTGAGGTCCATTATAATACGCGGCGTATTAGAGATCAGTGCTCTGGACTAAAGGTGTTCGTACAACTACTAACTTAACATTCCTCCGGTTTCCCCATTTAAACTAGGAATGGATAACCCGATGTGCGCATTGTGGAGATGAACTGACACATTTTCTAGCGTACTGACCTCAGAAAAAAGATTTCCTTTTTCTGAGGTACTGACTGATATAAAAATTGCCAGGACACCGTCAGATGACACTTTTGTGGGTTAATTATTTATGCAGTTCTTTTGAGATAAGATACTATCATAAAAAAATATTCTAACGCTAGAAATGCGGTTAAATAGTATAGTTCTACGAAACAAAAATAAGGAAGTATTATCTCCCTGTTACCTTCGTGTATTTATGTTGAATCTATCAATATTAGCCTTAAGATTCCAATGCCATTGGCACCCACTGCGTAATAGCTCGAGCAAACAGTAGATTCACTCATTCTTAGTGTAAGAAGTCACATTTGGTTTTAGGTTTGTTTTGATAATAATTTATTTTCGTGTGTTTTATCATTGGAAAAATATATGTATTGGTTTTGATGCAGACACTCAACAGTAGATTCACTCATTCTTAGTCTAAGAAGTCACATTTGGTTTTAGGTTTGTTTTGGAAATAATTTATTTTCGTGTGTTTTAATTATCATTGGAAAATATATGTATTGGTTTTGATGCAGACACTCAACAGTAGATTCACTCATTCTTAGTCTAAGAAGTCACATTTGGTTTTAGGTTTGTTTTGGAAATAATTTATTTTCTTGTTTTAATTATCATTGGAAAATATATGTATTGGTTTTGATGCAGACACTCAACAGTAGATTCACTCATTCTTAGTCTAAGAAGTCACATTTGGTTTTAGGTTTGTTTTGGAAATAATTTATTTTCGTGTGTTTTAATTATCATTGGAAAATATATGTATTGGTTTTGATGCAGACACTCAACAGTAGATTCACTCATTCTTAGTCTAAGAAGTCACATTTGGTTTTAGGTTTGTTTTGGAAATAATTTATTTTCGTGTGTTTTAATTATCATTGGAATATATATGTATTGGTTTTGATGCAGACACTCAAATGATGAGCAACAATTTGTTCCCTACCATATTTTTTCAAGTTGTCTGGAAATAATAGCTACCTATCTAATTAGACTGAGATAGGCTTTCCATAACCCACTTGAAATAAATTATTTTAAATACTAAGTAATTTCAGTCATTCCAAGAAAAAATTTCTTTAAAAATCGAAACCTATAAATGTTAATTTTCTAAATCCAATTTTTCATGTTTTCAATTTTGGCACAAGAGATTTATATTATACAAAAAACTGAAAAATAAGTTAGGATAGGCTATTTTGACTAGGTTGCCTTTGGAAATAATACGTACAAGTCGTACAACGGCAAAGTTATTTAGCGTGTATTTATTTGTTTCCTTTGATCGTGTCTCATATTAGTTAAATATTTCTAGTGATCTTCTTATCAGCAGGTACCTTCTTGTCACAAATAAACGAGACAGGTGTATTATTTACTCGTATGTTTACTTTTGCAAATATATTACAAATGTTTATTAATAAACTAGTCGTTGGTTCGTAGGTATTTTTCCAACTTTGACTAAAGAAGTAGTAACTCCCCCACAGTCATAAAATGCAATTTGTTTAAGTTTCATTTTACATTAAGTGATATTCAATGTCAATGCAATAGTTTACATATTACATCTAACCAAACACTTCAGACAATGACCATCCAACCATTAAAAAAATCCACTACATACACTTAGCAGGTAGTATTTTGTAGTCTAATAATCCTTCCGGCTTGAGCAAACATCTAAAGCAATCAACCTGGGTTTCCGTAGCCATTAGTTGGAGAGGCCCGATGACGCAGCCAAGGTCGCCCAATGTTATGGTTTACATCATCGCTCCGCATTACGAACACGGAGAAAAATAATGTAAACTGACCCAAATGAACTGTCATGTAAACAGACTTTGTTTAATGCAAGTGTATGAGTTTTTAACAGAAAAGGGTGAGTGCGCAACGGTTTTAGTTGGTGTCTTATATATCCTTGGAAATCGGTCTACTGGATATCTGGATCCTACATAGGAACGCACCTGAACATCGACTCGGAAAAATAACACCTAATAACTGAACCAAATGAACTGTCATATAAACAGACTTTGTTTAATGCAAGTGCATGAGTTATTAACGAAATAGAGCGAGCGTATGTAGGTACAACAGTTTTAGTGTGTTTTTGGAGACTGTATAGGTACCTAACCATTAATATTTTTATCGTTTACCATCATCATCTTATGGACGCGCCGATTCCTTCGACTGAGAAAGGTTAATAAGTTAGCACATAAAGTGTCATGTACCTATTCTGTGTTTGCTTACAGCAAGTGTATGAGTTTTTAACGGAATAGGCCGGGTGCCCAAAATGGTTTTAGTGTCTAATATATCCTTGCAAATCGGTCTCTCAGGGCCGGTCGCGCAGAATCTTTTTACTGAAAAAAAAAATAATGCTACTGACACCAATGACGTTCAATTAAAAAACTAGACTCCCAATCACGCTCAAATATTGTCCGAAGCAAAAGTCTGCCCACCCGACTATTGGGGTGTTTCCGTTTTCATCCCAAGTTTTCATCCCACGAATATTTTATTCCGTTTTCTACCCAAATCTTAGTCCGTGTTCTACCCACAATCATAATAATAGTTGTTTTTTCCGTATTCTACCTAAAATATATTCCGGTTTCTACCCACTGCAGTTTATAATTGTTTTTTTGTACAGACAGAAAAATAATCTTAAACTATTTAAACTTTGTATACTTATAATTTGATGAATAGGTACTTATTTACGACGTCACTTCCTTGGCACAGACGCGCATACACACACACACAGGCACAGACACTATGTCTATTTCATTCAGCCGGAGAGGGAGTGAAAGAGAAAGCAATATTTCTAAAGAATATTGCTAATCTGTTATACCCTTTGTTTCTCTTATCTGTTAGTTAGTCGTAAGCACAGATTACCCCCAATAGATTCCGTATAGAGGGCCGTCAATAGTCACCACACATGGTTGCATTTGCTCCTATCCTTTGAACAGTTTTCCGTGCGCGCGAAAACGCACTCCCACCTGTTATGACATGGGCGGGCGGCTCCGGGCAGAACTGACCGATTTGGATTAGTTGAAAGAATGCCTTATATCTCATTAACTTCAAAAGCTACAAGGAAATAATGTTCTAACATAATTAAGCGAAAACATCACAGAACCCACTTAAATTATTACATTCCAGAAAAAAATAAACAAATTCTTAAAATACGATGATAAAGTAAGAAATTTGGAACAAAATTAGGCATTTAGTGATAATTTTCCCAAATTTCGTAATAAACTGACAAGTTTTTGTAAATAAAAAAATTATGAGCATAAACTACATTTCTTTCCCTTTCAATTGATACCCTTACCTTATCTTTAACTATAACATGTATTTTTTCAAAAATACAATTAAAAACCAATTACTTCCGATTTTATTGCACGTATCCGGAACTACCGAGTCGCAAAAAATTCGCAAAGATGGCCGCCAAATAAAGCCCGCAACGCACGTTGAGTTTGCCGTGGATATTGGATATCATGTGCGAATTGGTTTTATATGAGGTAATGACAATGATAACCAAATGTTTACATATAATTATTTTTTTATTATAATATATAAAACAATAATTTAAATATTAAAACTAAACTCAAAATAATTAAGTTCGCTATGCCGCCGGTCTTTCATAAGTTTATTTTAAGCTTTACAAGAAAATAAGTTTTTGCTTATAAATAATTAAATATATATATATCTAAAATTTCCCAGTACACACACACTCGAACCCCTTGTTTTTTTTAAATTATGTATTAAACACAAGTAATCTACATTAAACAACAATGCTACCGAGGCCTTTGCAGACCAATTTAATTTTCTTATAATATAATTTTTACGCTAAGTCACTAACCCAGAGAGCGGCCCCCCTCGCTCGGCGGGTTCGATCCCCGCCTGATACCTGGACAAATCGATTTTTTTCTAATATTATAATATATTCGTAAGTAAGCAAGCAGAATGCTTTAAAAATTATTAAAATAAAATATTTAATACAAATTAAACTTTTTTTCATATATTTAACCCGAATGCGTGTCTATTATTGGTTTAAATTAATCCGCAATAGTTATTTATTTTATTAATTTTAATGAAAATACATATCCCACGCAATAATCGAAATCATAATTTAAAATCTTTCTTCTTTAAACTATTATAAAATAAACTCAAAATCGCAAGCAAAATAATTTAAAATTAGCGTGCGTCTTTCCGTGCGAGTCCGCCTTATTTACCACGTGATCACTCGTGACGTCACTCGGAAACGGTAACCCATGGCAACCCTTTGGAATTGTCTGTTCAGCGATGTTATTTTGTCGAATCTAAACATAATATGCAAACTTTATGATATCCAACTGATTAAACATAATTTATAATATATAAACTATCATTATTTGTTTGTTTTTTGCTGCGATACGGATTATATTTTTCTAACAAAGTTTGTTTGTCTGCTAACGTTACTTACATAAGTTACTAAACAGTTATGTACTATGCCGTGGGTTGAAAACGGAGTCCATTTTTGTTGCGGGTTGAAAGCGGAATAATTATTATTATTTTTAACTCCTGGGATGAAAACGTGGGATGAAAACGGAAACACCCGACTATTGGGCAGAGTTTTCGTTTAGTTGTATACAATTGACATTAAACACTAACTGCCACGGGATAAGGTATTTATTTGAACGAATGTGTTAATGTCATCTGTGTCAACGCCGCTCGGACGTTTTTTAAGGAATTTTTCTTAGAGATTGGGTGTCTAGTTGTATATTGAACGTCATTGACTGACACTAAAGTAAGTGTCAACAGTTCAGAGTCTTATATATCCTTGAAAATCGGACTAGTGGATATCCGAATCTTACATAGGTCCGGACTACGGAGCCTGAACATTCAGAAATCAACTTAACCAGAATCTAGAATCGAATAACCAAAACCTAATCGATTATAAGATCCCTCTGACGTGATCATTCGCTAGAAATACTTATAACTTGCGTAAATTATTAGGCGTTACGGTTGTCCGACGGAACGATTAATCTATATTTGATTATGATCCGCAAAACAGGCGTCCGACCCACATATCTGTGTTTACGTCTCGAATAGCTGAGGTTTCGTAATGACACTGAGGGACCATGGAATCGAATGTTTTTTTTAAACGTACACGCCATTAAATGACGTCAATACTGGCTGCAAGGTTCCTTTGAAATTGCGGTTGTAAAGAAAGAAGAGATGGTTATATTTAGGACAACTAAAATGATGTAGGCTTATTCTAAAGCATTTTAAAGTATTGTGGTCCGTAAGTGGTTTTGACCATAAGTTTAGTTAGAGAACATTTTTTTACTGTTGTCAGAATCAACTAAGGGGGACTGTAGCCGGAATGTTCAATGTAGACTCGGCTAACCAATGTCTTCCTAGGATGAGAATCGAATCTGAATCATTTGCAGGGATTTAAAACGTAAAACGTGCCAGCGAGCAAATCCAGTTGAAAAAATTGGCAAGCAGCCATTGCAGCCAATTTATTCCATTTATGGATATACGATACATATCAAAAGGGAAAATTACCAAATATATTGCCATAGTGAAGATTCCTCTTTTATGATATAAACAAACAAATACTCTTCCAAATCAGCAGTTTATACACAATATCTAAGATATCCACGGAATTGACCTCATTACGAATTATATAAAGATAATGTTGAACTGTCCATTTGGTACTTAACTTAAAAATAAAAAAGTTAATTGTCAGTGTTTAGTTCATGATATCTACTGATCTGATGTCTGATAATTTGAAACAATTTAGAATTAATGTCTCATTGCCTTCCGCGTGTGGAGTTCTAGAATAGTTGCTCCTTGGTTGAGGGGTATTTGAAAATACCCAGTTACAAGTGAGTACCTACCTATTCACATCTGACAGAGAGATTCGGGTTCGGAGGTTCTACCGATACGCCAAGGTGAAGCAAAAAGAGTGTGAGAGAGAGAAAAATAATCTATATTTAACATTCAATCTGCCCTTTTTTATTGATTGAAGATAACAATGCTTTTCGAAAAATCTATTTGCTCTTGACATTCTGATAACAGTTATCAGAGTGGCGACATTGCGACATTGAATAAAACCACAAAATTAACGTCCGATCGTCTAACATCAACATTGTTAATTATTTTAATTATATTCTATTCATATGTTTAAGTTTATTACTCAATATAAAAATAACGTCAAACTTGTAAATTCTATTAGATCGATTTTTGTTAACATCGGAACAATTATATTGATTTCATGACTGTGGGTAATTATTTGAAAGTAAATTATAGATCTTTTTATGACTCATGATTTTATGTTTGTTTATTAAAAAATTGAATTAAATAACTAGTGAAAGTACACTGGTGCATTTTAACCAAATATTAAAATAAAATATCTAGACACAAAACTAGCACAAATATCCCATGTTTTAAGACTACTTCTTAGGTTTGTTTCTGCTTGGCCTAAAGGTTGACTGGGAGAGAATGCCATGAGGCATTAAGTCCGCCTTTTGTACTTGATTTGTGCAATGAAGCTTAAATAAATAAATAAACAACAGAAATCGAGGGATTATTTTCAATTAAAATGACTTCTATTATCTGTAAAACTTATTATAAAGATTTGTTTCCGAAAACTCCACAAATGAATATCTACCTTAAAAGGAGTAATACGATAAGAGACATATTTTTCAATCTAATAATCATGTATTCTTCACATAATGTTAAGTTAATTTCAAAATGGCGGAAGCGATTGGTTCTCTGAATATGAGTAGATCTCGATTGTGAGTAACAAACATTACATATTTATTATCTGACTCCAGACAAGCTTAACTTTTTAGTTTTTAGTAATGAATATAATATTAAGGGTTACGGAGGTCAGATGGCGGTCGCTCTAATGTAATAACTGGACTGTTCAAAATTTTTATCATGATGAGTAGATCGGAAAATGCTAGGAGAAAATAGAAGATCCCACCAAAAACATTGCCAAGACAAGACCATATGAATCGCACTGTCAAAAAGTTAACAGATCTCCAAGCTTTTAACTCTACACGCCCTTACTCTACAATTAAGGCTTAACTTCACAAACTATATGTACACCATAGTCGAACTGTGGCTGATTGCCACTGAGGTCCATTATAATACGCGCGTGCTGATTGCTGATTCTGTGGCAGATTATTGTCAATAATCTACATATAAAACGACATCTGACGCACACTTGAAGTTTTATTAAGCCAATCGACTCAGATATTAACATAAATTAGTATTACGGATGCATTTTGTGTGCATAAATATTACGGCGTCACTTTAAATATCTTCATAATTTAAAAAGACAAGTTTGTTAAAAACGTAAATTAAATAAATAATGTTTGACGCAAGTATGAAAAAAGAATCGGTATTGTGAACAATTAAGTATAATTAGAAAATAATTATTCACAACGTAAGTATACGAGAGTCGTTTGGCTAAACGGAAAAAGCAAATTACCGGCAACACCAAAACAAATAAACTTAATGAACAACACAGCCGCTTGTTCGCAATATCCTTTCCGTGTTTTCTGTCTTTATCTGATATGAAGGATTAGAAAAGGAGCCAGAATTTCTGATTTTACAAAAAAATTAACTTCGCTTAAACTTTACTAAGACCTTTATAAAAAAATTCAACAGGTAGTAACTTCATCTTAACTTGAAAACAAATTAGTCAATACTCTACATTTGTTCGTGTTATTTTAATTAAATATAATATGAGTATAATCAATAAATATGTATTATAATTGTAAAAATAATATACAACATCAGTGGCCAAAAACTTGCGTTATGTGTTTCAAAATCAAAGAAGAACAGTTATCAACAAGGTAGCGATACTAAAAATTTATTTACACGCATCTACAGAACGCACACCACAACAAATATTTTACTCAGTCTGTTTGACGTTGGTTCCATTCAAATCCTATACCTCTATAAGAAAACTATATAGTATAGGTTAAAAAGGCTTAGTAAAAATAATCTTCATGTAATACCCACGACTTGACATAACTTACGACTTATTTTATTCTTTTAAAAATAGATCAACCTAGCGCGCTAAAATTCAACAATCAACTTAATGTTTTTTATTAAAGAGAAAGAACAGTTTACGGAAAATGTCTTTATCAATGTTTCTTAATGATTGATTAAAGGAAACATTGACCGAACAATGCTTTTAATAATGAAATTTACTGGTCATCTAAAATAGTAAACAGTGAAATGTAGTCCTCGAAATTTCGTAAATAGCTGCAAAATGTTTTCTCCAAAAAATTTAATTTTTGTTCAAGTTTTCGTGACGAAATAATGTTTATTAAGATATGTACCTCATCAGAAAAATTTATTACCATCGTTTTTGTTAGGTTTGATGCACTGTAAACACGACACTGTTTTTTTCTTTTTCACTTTTCCATCTTCGCTTTTCGTTTTTCCATTAGCTGTATCCTTTTCCTTTTTCTTCTTCAACTCTCCATTTTTTGCTTTACTTTTCTGATGTTTCACGACACCCATTTTGTCATAAGTTCATAACACGAGAAAAGCGCGCGCTTTTTTTGTTATTCTTTTTTACAATCGCGGGCGACGGCGCGCGTTCGGCAGATGCGCGTTCGGAAACTAGTGCGGGACTAGCAACGCTAACTGCATTCGCGTGCGGGCAAGGAAATACTGGCAGCCGACAATAAGGCTTCCTACTGAAAGTCACCCGGCACTCGAAAGCCGCACCACACTCGAAGACCGCGTCTATGCGGCGCGCCCGTTGCTCAAGCCGTGAGCTCACTCCATCGTCCGCCAAAACGGGACGCCCGATTGGGAATCAAGGCCAGTACGTGGATTAATATTCCTCATGCCCGTACTTCCTAAAGCGAATGTTAATTTCTCCTAATTATTATTTCGGTCTGGCGATCAATAAAAATATAGAAGTGTTTCAAAATGCTAATGGACTTTATGTTCAAAGGGATCTATTAGTAGAACAACGATCGATAGTTTTCGGAGGCCGATAAAAGTAATTTTAGACGGGCTGTGGCCACTTCATTTCGTCCATCAAGGGCGTTGAGTCGTATACAAAAGTAATGGGGATGCGTGACTAGACTCGATTAGTCTTGCAGCTCACAACTGATACAGTTAGCCGAGATAAGGAAATGTATGATAGTTCTAACACAATAGAACAGAAAGCAATCTCGGTCACCTAAATGTAATAACCACAAGTTTGTCATTGAAACAATCTTTGGAAAAGTTTCATCCATATGTAGAATAAGGTCGAAATTTCTCGGAATATGAAGTTACGAACTATGTATTTGCCTGTGATATTGCCTGCCTAGGTATCGCCGTCTATAATCGTCACAAGACGGGCACCAGCTCGTCTCTCCTCGGGTTTAAGTGAAATTTAAGGAGTTTAGTGCGTAATGGGACAAACGACGTCAGTACCACACACACAGTCGCAGATCTTACTCTACTACTCGTAATTCACCAGAATGCAAAGAATTGAATTTTCAATTCAGGTTTTTAATATTATAAAACGAATCTAGATCTATAAAAAGAAAAGAAATATCGAAAGTTCATCAGATTTTTGTAATTCAGCTTTCAAACTATGCCAAATAGTAAATATGACCCAAAGATTTTGCTTAAAAAATAACAATCTTCTTTACAAACTTTTTTCGTATTTAATATCTGATCAGATTAACTGTAATATACTAAATCTATGGAACTGTACACTCTGTTTTCGGATGGAAAGGAATAAGGATACATTTCTATGAAAATACTGCAGACTATTTTGTTTGCTTGTAATAATTCTATTTGGCTGTTTGCCTTACGATGACGAAGGTCAGCTGACAATAACATAAATGTTGGACTGGTTTCGGTAATTCTAAGTAATTGATTACAGCATTTCTCTCTTTTACAAACCAGAGTAACTTATTTAAAGAAATAATAATTGTAAAAATAAGGTCCGGTTAGTATATCATCTAGTATGTATATTAAAAAAGATACTGACGAACTTTAAATGCCCAGCCTAAGCTATGAACGGTCAACAGCATATCACGGAAAACACTTGCAATTCGATAATAACACTTATGCCCCCAACAGAAGAGTGGTACAAAGTCCAAAGTGTATAGTCTGACGTGCTTTTGACTGTACAACACCAAAAAAACTTGGCAAAAAATTTCAAGTTCATAAAAATTCTTTTTAATTTATGTAAGTTGCATTGGAAGCAAAAAACATATTGCGCCTACCCCGAATAAGTTAGAAACAGGGCAGGAAGAAGAAGAAGCAATTAAAAAGAATCTGATGTCTGTTTTTATTAGTTCGATGTCCTTTTCATAATGCTTAAGCTAAGTACTTAGTCAAACATTAAAAAAAAAAGTTTTTAGTGCAGCTGTACCGAGCTGTGTATGTGTGCGTGACTTATTCAACTTAGGCAGTGACATTAGCGTACGAATCTCTGAAGTAGACGCAGAATGAAATGCGTTTGTTTTGCCAGAGGTTTTGCCTTCGTCTGTTTCAAGCCCAAGGACGGGGCACTGACCTTCACATTTAAAGGTTGTACCTGCAATGGTGTATAAGGTTGCAGTGTCTAATGTTACCTTATTATTCCAGTTACCAACTTGATTGAAAGGAATAGTGTATATTTTAAATAAGTTGGTAATAATATTTAATTAAAATGCAATATAGGTATATGAGTTTATTTAACATAATCTTAGAAATAGACATCCATTAGGTATTAAGTTAAAGAAAGAGAAAAACTTTGTTAAGATATTTTCTGGAAACATTTTTTCATGGCGGCT
This sequence comes from Mecyna flavalis, assembly GCA_949319885.1. Taxonomy (NCBI): domain Eukaryota; kingdom Metazoa; phylum Arthropoda; class Insecta; order Lepidoptera; family Crambidae; genus Mecyna; species Mecyna flavalis. The sequence continues at coordinate 5,459,757 of OX439419.1, read as the reverse complement.
CGATAAATGCGAATGTGTTTTCTGATTTTAATCATCATCATCATCATCAGCCTATATACGTTCCCACTGCTGGGACACAGGCCTTATCTCAATTGTGAGATAGTGTGGGCCATACTCCTCATCGCTCAATTTGCGATAGCGAATGTCAAAACCCGTACTTTCAATACCGATCGATTGACCACGTGACTTTTATAAGGCACCTGTCAAATGAATACAATTTGAAGTTAGCGAAATTTCGCTATCGCTGTCAAAATGTTATTTTGTCTAGGTCCCCTGGTGATCCAAACAGTAACATAGTAATTTTAATTTTAACCAAAGTTTTTATACTCGTAGACATAACATTAACATTTAACCATTCCCAATGATTCGGGTCAAAGCTGTAGTTGGTAATAATAGGTTTGTTTACAAAACATCGTATCTATATTTTTAGAAGAGAAGAATCTCTTTGACTACAGCGCGTCCAAAAACAAAAATAAGGAAGCAATACTCCAATAGTTTAGGGAATAGCGTAACAATAAAATAGATGTCGCTTTTGTAACGACGAGCAAACAAAAACAAAAAAAAACAAATGAACTGAGCGTGTCATTTTGAAATAGGCGTGTAATGACTGTTTTTTGCTTCCTTAAAAAAATCACATTGACAAATTATCGCGTGTACTACTTTAGTGTGTATTCACACTGGTGGCTTTAGTGCCTCCACTTTTTTAATAATTATTTTATACTTAGTACATGTAGTAGTAACATGAGGAATGAAATGAAATAAATTATTTCATTTCATTTCATTCCTCATGTTCCCGAAATTAAGATCTTGAAAGACAGATGGTAGGGGGTGTTTCGTCAGTTGACTTCGGTATAAGGGCATTGTTTTTTCTTTTCATCGTTTTATTTTTTACCATAAGCGAAAAACAAAATAGCACCCACACAAAAGGCCACACTGGGGCATTATTATCTATTACCGCGTTTACATTCAGCCCATTGCCGCGGCAACATGGGGAATAAACTGGGAAACGCGAGAATGTAAACAGGTCATTTCCATTGCCTTGACGTTGCCGTTCGCATTGCCCGGCTATCCCCCATTTGGCGGTTTTTCTAGCGGACATCAAAGCGCGGCAATGCGAGCGGCAACGTGTGTTTACATGTTGCTCTCTCGTTCAGTCGTGTAATATCTTTAAAAATACTTATTGTTCTATTACGATGAATTGCTATCATCCACCATCTCCTCTGACGACGACGTCTCTTTTGAATTCTATTTTTTTTAAAACATTTAAATAATTAATTAAACTTAAAAGGCAGAGCACCGACGCTGCGACAATTTCCACGTTATCCATGGCCCAGAGTCGAATTTAAAATACATATGAAGCGGCAATGTAAACACTCATTTCCGCTGACGTTGCCACATCAATATACGGGGAAATATGTCCGGCAAGGCAAGCAGCAACGGAAATGGCTGAATGTAAACGCGGTATATAATGCCCCAGTGTGGCCGCCGCATTACATATCAACATCGAATATTCGTCCATGACTCAAGTCGATTCTCACAGCCATCATTCGAATTCACAATATAGAACGCAATCACTGACATAACATGTACCTACGAAGCTCATGTGTAGTTTAAAAGAATATTAGATACGGTCGGTTAAGCCCTGTTATGAATTAGTGTGGGGCTTCCGTGATCCCGTTCAATGTCATGGCTTGTGCGTGATTTATACGACTATATAAATAACTCTAATGGAACTATGGTTTTGTGATTCGGAAGTGATTTATTTCTTTTTTTTTCGCAGGTCATTTTGACAGCCCAAGGACGAATACATAATGGCCAGTGTCAATTAAGTTAAGAAAATTACGCATTGTTACTTAGAGTTAATTAAGTTACATATAATATAATAACTACATGTACACTTGTACAGTCAACAGCACGTCAGACGTAACACTTTGGACTTTGTACCGCTCTTATGTCGGGGGCATAAGCGCTATTATCGAACTGCAAGTGTATACCGTGATGTGCTGTTGACTGTACATGAAAATTTATCTTATCACGCACGCCATGTCAATCGTCGCCGTATGTGATTGGCAACGTTATAATTACACACGGTTTGTGAAATGAGAGATACAAAGCTGGTTCTGAAAATATTATAAACACAACAAAGAATTATATAATTCGGTGCAGTATTTTATAAATATAAATCAGCATTACGACGCTAACTGCTGGGCAAAGGCCTACTTATTTACCAAAAATTAGAATTATTTGTGATTTTTGAAATTATACAAATAAAAACACTATTCAATAATATAGGCAGGTAGGTTTATATAGGTACTACACTAGGTACATACTACACTTGATATTAATTTACATAAAAATAAACAAAATATTTACCTATTTTAGGTATGTTTAAATTATTTGTAGAAAGAAGTACCCTATTAAATGATCCTGAAATTCAGAAATTTAAGAATAGAAACGATAAATTAGTACGTGAATTCGCAATCAATCCAATCATTTTCCAATTTTCATAGTTTTCCTTGCCAGCCCTTCTGAAAGAGGAAAATTTAACTTGTGAGACCACTAGCGCCATCTATTCAAAGCGCATGGAACTACATACTACTCTTGTGTAGTGTTTGTTACGGATTCTACACACGCGAACGATTTGTTTTGCTTAAGTTTGTAAACGTCAGAGCAGTAAACAATAAAGGTAATAAAAGGTGTGACACAGACAATAATTAAATTATTGATTATTTTTTTAAAGACGAAACGCTACGTTTTCAGGATTTTAGTAAAATAAAAACAAACTTGAGAACAGTATTAAAAATTCCAAATCTTCTTGTTGACCGGTTATTTATTTACTAAGCCTTCGATTAAAAGATTCTAAAAGTTGACCTCACAGCGGTATACAAAACAGTCTACCCAAGTTTGATCTATCGAATCAAAAGATTGAAAACGTACGAGTATAAAGGACAATACCAACATTATTTATTATTTTACTATTAAATTATAAAGACAGATTACACGATTCCCCACCATTTCCCCACCCAAACTCTAGTCTAGACGATCTCGACATGTATATTAAAACGCGTGCCAAGTGCCAACAGAACAGCAGATATCAATTTGAGCATTTGAGCACTTTAATGGGCCCTAGGTTATAATACCTACTTTTATAATAAATCTTAGTGCATAGGGCGGAACACTAGCAGTAAAAACAGTCGTATTTTCCACCATCGGACGTTTATGGGGCATTACTATGGTATTGGACAACTCGTGATTGCTGATGTCCTGTTAAAAACAGTTGGTATCTTCAAAGTAGCCGCCTCTAAGGAATTAGATAAGCCGCTCGATTTATAAAACCTAGAATTTTTGTGGGTTTGATTAGGACATTTTTAGGCCCCGACTGGCTTTGACCATCTGGACCAAGTAGGACAATAGATGACGAAGATTTTTTTCAGTCCTCATTTGTTGGAAAGGAAAATGTGACCTATGACTTGAAATTGTGACTTTTAGGTCTATCATGTGACATTATATTTTAAAGTAACACTAATGAGCAAATGATACGCGCGCATGCCCTTGATGTTACTCTTAAAAATGATCCTTGATCTAGAATCTAGATCATGGCTGCTATAAACTCGTAAAGTAATAAAATTTTGGTTTTCACAATAAAAACTTCAAGATAATGTGATCTTTCAAAACAAACGCATGTAATATACAACACGTCATTCAAAGAGCGGAAGTAGATTGATGGTACTGGCAATAAAAAACGCTCAAGGATCAATTAATAAGCCTTGAATCTAAAGCTATGCTTTTTAATGAATATGCGTGGCTATTTACAGTATTTACGTGCTATTCTGTCAACGTCAGTTGCATAAAAAACCAATCAAATGATATAAGCTTGTTGTTATCCATTTTCTAACCTGCAAGCTATAGAAAACTCTGAAACTTACAATGAAAGTTATAACTTATAGCATTCGGAAACAATAAAAACTTTCGAGACTTGAGTAAAATAGATAACTTAAGTGATATATTGCACTTTTCAATTATATTGATTACTTTTAGCCACCTTAGTTATGAACATGCTCTAAAACAATCTACACACATCGATTATGTCATGTCTTCAAAACCCTGCCAGTTCTAGTTTTTGTTTCGGTTAGAACGACATTATATCAGACACAAGACATGTTTTTAACAGCTAGATTCATCGTGAAAGCATGCGGGAGTCACGCGTCATAAGGGCCTCGTCACACATGCTAATAAGTGAAAGCACTGCCCACTGTCATACCTAATCGTACAGTGCACGTGAGCATAATAATACGGCTTAAGGGACATGTGAAACTCTCTTACAAATGTATTTAGTATGAACAAACTTGGCTATTTCATGACAGATTAATCAAAGGCATGTAGAGTTACTTCCCAACTAAATTTATAAATTACTATATATATTTTTTAGACACTTTGTATTGCTAATAAAGAATGAAAGATATAAACCTATCCCGATAATAAGAAAAAGCAAAATAATATTTATCTACTTTTTATTTTTATGAATACAGTTTCACGCCCGCGTCAAACGCAATACGATACTACGATTATCCTGTAGAAGATTAATTTTTTTTTTCGGGATTTTCTACAACCAATATTCAGCTTTAATTACATCACATAGAATTTTTTTTCAATTGAGATTTTTTGACAGATTAGGGTAGGTTGATCTGCTGCCGTCCGTACAGTTGGCATTGGCAGCCATTGATAGTGTATTTAAAAAACCGGCCAAGTGCGAGTCGGACTCGCCCATGAAGGGTTCCGTAGCAGCAAGTATCATCATAATATAAAAGTTCTTGTAGTTCTTTGTAAGTTTGATCGACGTTTTTATATTTGGGTTGATTGAATGAGAGGAAAATTGCGGTTTACGATTTATGACGTTTTAAAAAAAAACTATTTACTTGATCTCGTTCAAACCAATTTTCAATGGAAGTTTGCATGGTAATGTACATCATATATTTTTTTTAGTTTTATCGTTCTCATATTTTAGAAGTTAGAGGGGGGGTGACCAACATTTTACCACTTTGGAAGTGTTTTTCGCGCAAACTATTCCGTTTAGAAAAAAATGATATAAGCAACCTTATTATCATTTTTAAAGACCTATCTATAGATACCCCACACGTAAGGGTTTGAAGAAAAATTTTTTTTTGTGTTTCAGTTCTAAGTATGGGAAGCCCCAAAAATTTATAAACTAATTACTTGATCTCGTTCAAACCAATTTTCAATGAAAGTTTGCATAATAATGTATATCATATATTTTTTTTAGATTTATCGTTCTCTTATTTTAGAAGTTACAGGGGGGGGGACCAACATTTTACCACTTTGGAAGTGTCTCTCGCGCAAACTATTCAGTTTAGAAAAAAATGATATAAGAAACCTTATTATCATTTTTAAAGACCTATCCATAGATACCCCACACGTAAGGGTTGGATGAAAAAAAAAATTTTGAGTTTCAGTTCTAAGTATGGAGAGCCCCCAAAATTTATTATTATTTTTCTATTTTTGGATGAAAATCTTAATGCGGTTCACAGAATACATCTACTTACTAATTTTCAACAGTATAGCTCTTATAGTTTCGGTAAAAAGTGGCTGTGACATACGGACGGACAGACAGACAGACAGACAGACAGACAGACAGACAGACAGACATGACGAATCCATAAGAGTTCCGTTTTTAGCCATTTGGCTACGGAACCCTAAAAAGAGGTAGATACGGCACTAGCGCTCGAAAAATGCTCCGCTCATATTGTGTTAATTGACACAAATCATTTTAGACGCATAATGTCAACGGTTGGTGAAGCACATAGATTTAGTATATCTCGACGGATCAAATTCTAATCGCCGTGCGTCAAAGGATGGCATATCTACCTCTTTTTTAAATACACTATCAATGTTGGCAGCACATTTACTTACCCCAATATGTCAAATACTCAAAATCGGTTTTCACATTCTAAGGTTTTCACTTAAAAGATTTTCATTTCATTTGGTTACTTGACAGTTGTATAATATTGACATTTGTTGTTTATTTACATATAAAATGTATTGAACTTTATAGTTTTTTTATGCTTTAAATATATCGTAAAATATTATATTTTCTATGATAAATTTCAGGTGTTTCAATACCTTACACGTCATTCAATAAAAACTTTTATTAGGTTCGCACAACATTGTAAATTATTCCTGGCAAAAAAGGCCTAAAAAATCCCGTTTTAACTAGTTAGATGATACACAAAGAAGAAGGCTACAAAAAAGAAAAATATACAAAACCAATTAGCTTATGGTCGCAAATTTCAAAGGTCAACTTAGTACATAATCGTGTTCAAATCGAGACTGCATTGATAAATTTTGTTTACATTTTGGCGACTGAAAAGAGTTAAGCTACTGTTACACGTGCTCTAAAATAGCATGCTAGGTTAGGTTTTAACTTTTTAAGTATGCTCCTGTCATACATCCACATGTCATTTTATAGCGTGCTTTCTCGCTCTCTGTCAGTTCATACAACTCTCTGTCTCTCTGTCTGTTGCGAACGACTGATCGATTCTAGCATGCTCAATAAGCACACCTGTTTAGACGCGCTTAAAGCACGCCCCCTTACACCCGCGCCGTAGGTAGCATGCTCAAAAATCGCACGCGTGTCGATTTTTGAGAAAACTCAAAATGAGCATGCTAATTTTAAGCAACATTCCGTCCCGTCACACATGCTACTAAGTGACAACTGCTTGATAGAAGCATGCTTTCGTGCTTGGAATGAGCATGTGTAACAGTAGCTTTACAGTAGCTTAATTGCCGAGATTCTTGCCGGTTCTTTCAGATGAACTCTGGAATCTTGATCTCTACATTGATAACTGACGAGACGATTCATGAGTGTATCTTTGAATAGTCAAATTAACTAACATATAATAAGTGTTTGGAATCAACACAAAAAATCGTCTATCTAAGTATTTGTTTATGCATACGTTATCCGACATTATTGGCGGTTATTTATAGATAAATATACTAGCAAGTCGCAATCAACGAGTCATTTTTCCTCAAGGGTACTCGCGCGATCATCGTAAGAGCATTTATCAATAGCGTGGCAATACTGTAACCAAATATACACGGATGTTTTAATAATGAGACTAATTAAAGTTATCACAAAGTAAAAGTCCTGTACTTACAGCTTTCAGAGACATTGGAAATTAAACTTCATTTAATGGCAAGAAAGCTTTAGCGTTCTCTCGGGTTTTATGAATCTTATTCCTGTGGAATTTACACTGGGAACTGTCCAAACGGGCCTTTTTTTAGTGATAACTTTAGTTGTTTAACTGCCTCCGAGGTGCACGGCCTCGCTAAGTCCTGGTATTAAATCCGAGTCTAAACGAAAATATGTGTGAAAAATAGGTACTCGGTGACAGTCCGGAGTTTGGAAGTTGGCGGTATAGAATACCGCCTCGGAATTCACCTAAAGCCGTTGGTCCTGCGCCTGACCTCTCTACGGTCGCGTCCCGACGTCCCCTCCGGACCACCTGTACCATTAGAAAGTACCACTAGTGGTACAAATGGTACTGAACTATATCAAATGATACCGGGTATGACCGGGGCAGACGCGACCGTAGTGAGGTCAGGCGTCAAATTGCTGTCCTATCGTGCTATGGAGAGTGAAGGACTATTGATGCACATTCGCACTTTGATAGATGTAACTTTAATAGTACATTAAATTTATTTCTAACAAAAATGTGTTTCTGTTAATTTGATTACAGTAACTAATTTCTACCTCAACGAACTATACACGACCTAGTTTCTTGCCGGTTCTTATTGAATCTCAATAAATAACATTCTGAAGCCGGTGGTAGAGTCATTATGTTATTTGACAATTAAAGTAGAGATTAATAAATGCATGAGAATATGCACATATGAATGAAACCTACATGAATATTTTGATTTTGTGTATGTATGTTTATACTATTTGTTATAAATTTAAGTTCCAATAATTATTATAGCAGAATCAAAAATAAAAAACGTACTCATGTTAACTTAGTCTATGATTCTCCAGGGTCAAAAGAACCATTACTCTAGCTATGCGTTTACAAGTTGAGAGCAAAAAAACGAACTCGTAAGTCTACTATCTATTATAATAATTACGATCCAATTTCATAGCCTACGGCTTACGCGGCGGAATAACAAGAGACGAGCTTCCTTTGGCTTGTCAAAATTATGAGAACTTTTTGCATAATCTCCGTGGAACGGTGGCTAAGCCGCTCGGGTATAAAACCCGGAGGTCGTGGGTTCGATCCCAGGGTCTGGTTGTTGGTAGGGCTTTTTCAGAGTCCGACTGGCTAGCTACCCTAGGTGAAATCTGCTGCTATAACAGCTATGGGTGTGTTCCGGCAATATGAATGTGGGAGCCAGTACACTTGAAATCAAAGGCTCGAGATCAGACGAGCCTACACTCTGGCAGCACATTGAGCGACGCTTCCTGGTAAAGTGTCCCTCAATGGAATATGCCGCAGTGGCCGCTTACCATCAGGTGGGCCACGTGTCTGTCTGCCAACTGACTTAAGAAAAAAAAAACTCCGCACGGTTCAAACAAATTTGTGTGCATGAACATGTTTGTTTGTATCGGTCTGGGTGTTTCTATATGTATGTATGTATTTACAAAAAAAAGTATATAATAATATGTATTTGTTTATCGTTGTCTAGCACCCATAGTACAAGCTATGCTAGTACAAGCTATGCTTAGTTTGGGGCTAGATGGCGCTGTGTGAAGCTTGAATAAGTAAATACAATAATATACAATAAATACCTCATTAATATTTTTTTTAAAAGAAGACAATGTATTGTTTTCGTTATACAAATAGACCACCATCAAAAGGCTTTTGTTTTCTACACAATAGTAGTACAAACAGTGCAAAAATAAGTACCTTATATCCATTAACATTCTTCCATTAAAGGTACAAGTAAAAAAATTAAAAGTACCCAATTATATTTAATACCCGTCCAGATGACTCAGTAAAAATAGCATCGCTATTAGATACTAAATAACAGTTGTGCCACAATCAGTTCGTGTAGCGAACAAAACAGGTTCCTGCACATGAGATAACTACATACTGAGGTCAGGCCGGATTACATCACTCGATACTGTGCCTATCGAAAAACTTGACGAAGGCCGCAACTTCGAAAAACTTTATATCTTTGCCTTGATTCCGAAAAAAAAAACAAATGTCAGTTATCAATGTGATTTAGGCAGCTTTTTTTGTCTGTGGAAGACGCAACTGAACCGGCGCGTTGCATTATTTTACAATAAATATTTCGATACAATCCAATTTTATTAAAATGTCGAGAGCTTTGTACATCTATTTCCATCACTCTCTGTGTAGGTATTCCCTAATTTAGATAATTGACTGCCAATCAGCAACTTATTTTTTTTTAACTAAGACAAAGATAAAAGCTCCAGAAAACAAGTTTTTGGCTTTTTTATCTTCGTCCTTGCCAGTTACATTCTCGTTCAAACCAAATGATCTTTGTGTCAATTGATATCGTACTCTACAAAATCGTGAATCACAAATATCTTGACTCATTCTTTAGACGAATCGGATATAAAAATAACGTCACATCACCGTATTCACAGCGGGCAAAATTAAAATTCTTGACATACGTTTATTAATAAAATTGGCAATTTGCCACAGACGCAAGCGCACTTAACCATTTGCATATATCCAAAACAAAATACAATAAATAAACAAATTAGAACGCGACCAAAAAGGTAAACAAAATTCGTATCATTTCAGAAAAGACAGCATGGTTAGTTTAAAAAACAAATACAATGGGTACATACCAAGAAAGTTCGACTTTCAACAGGAAGTTTTCCTTAGCGTGTCACTAATACACTTTCAGTTTCTTCTTAGAACACACTGTATACAGCACTGAGGTTGAGGTTAAACAAAGGAATCATTCAGCGATTCGCAGTTACATCATCGAACATTCGCGGGAATTAGCAACGTTTACGAACACACTCCGAAACAATTAACATAAACACACAAATTCGTATTTGAAATGCCGGTCACAAAAACACCGCGTTCGGAACGTCGCGCGTTCCTTTTCCGAATGTTTCGTTCTATATTTGAATTGGATTAAGTTGATTGGTTAATTGAATTGTGTAGTGTTGTGCCGTGATAAGCGTAGAGAGGTCGCCGCGCGACTGCTGCCCGCTGTATCATTGACGCCGCCTCACGTGCGTTTGCATGCAAAAACTTTTACATAGAACTCGAACTCTCACAGAATGCTAAGCCCACGCTAGCCGTCAACGGACCGGAATGTGGACACGTGGCTAGTTACGTATTACGAAGCTCGGAAAAGTTCTCGCTCGCCTAGTTACGTCTTAACACTTTACTGCTAACTGGAGAAGCCAGGCAGGTTTAGTAATACAAGATTGTAGGTGCTAATTCTATTTGAACAATTTTAGAAGTATGAACGCTTTGTACAGTCATCGTCAGAAATATCTTAACACTTTAGAACTATGTCACACCGGTTATAGCCTATGTATTGTTAGAAAGCAATAGTTGGTGTGACATGGTACTTAAAGTGTTCAGATATTTCTGACGCTAACTGTACGCATATAGTACCTCAACCTAAACGACTCTTGGCGATGACTGAAAGTGAACATAATCATGCCTAATAATATAGGTATAATATAATTCGATAAAATAAACTCTACATCTATTTCATAAGAACGATAAAATATTATTTTAATTCAAAGGAACTGGTAGGGCAGTGCGGTCAAATAAAAATTCAACATCAAGAGCTTCAAAGGCGATCTAGGCGAAATAAATTACAACTGGAGTTACTCGTAAGCAAAAACATTGTAAATAAAAAAACATTTATGTACAGTCAACAGCACATCACGGTATACACTTGCAGTTCGATAATAGCGCTTATGCCCCCGACATAAGAGCGGTACAAAGTCCAAAGTGTTACGTCCGACGTGCTTTTGACTGTACATACGGAGTTTTAAAGCTATTATAAATAAATAAAACCAACGATAATATAAATTACAAACATAAGAACTACCAAACCAATGTTACTCAATATTTTTTACGAGAGAATAACTTAAAAGAGGTTCTCCTTTTTACGTTATTTACTTCAAGATTGTATGTATTACAGATGTACACACTTTCATTTCTGTAATAATTCATACTAACACGACGTAAAACTCATTCTGAAAAACAATGTCAATTCTAGATTTTACTTGTGTCTAGCGAACAGACACAAAACATATAAACAACAAAATTACGATTTCGAAGCTACATAGTTAGTAAGCCGGTGACGTCATCCTATTATATAGCGAAGATATTATTCATAGAGGTGCTAAAGTTGAATTTTAATTTTGAACATGACGTATTGTTCAGAATTTATTTAAAGGTATACTCTAATAAATCGTGTTTATTTAGGATCATTAGGTAATATAGATAAGAAAGAGATAGAGAGAGACTGGAAGCATTTGAGATGTGGTGTTGGAGGAGACTAAAGAGTATAAGCTGGACGGAGAAGAAAACCAATAAAAAGGTTTTAGAAATGGTTAAAGTGAAAAGATGTATGTTGAAAACAGTAGAGAATAGTAGGGGGAAAATGATAGGCCACCTTATGCGTCATGATATATTATGCTTATAAAAACATTACTGGAAGGCAAAATATAAGGAAGAAGGGCAAGAGGTAGACCAAGACGGAGTAACGTGCAGCAGTTGAAAGAAAAAGCTAATGTCATGACGTAATAAGGAGCGTCCTGAAAAAAATAGAAATTGCTCCACCAACAAGAGTAAAACTCTTAAGTTAATGATGATGATGAGGTAATATCAATGTGGGAGAAAGATTTGAGGACCCGAGGACCACCCTATTGGCTTGCCAACTGAAGTTACACAACTGTTTTTGTAAAGAAATTATTTTTAGAAAAATAAAATTATGCGAAAATAATCTTAATGCTTGTATGCTTATGAAAAAAAGTCATCGTCATCGGGTGATTAACCACGTTTGATAATGCGTATTTGCGATCATCATAAATACCATCTCATGAATACATTTGCCATAAGTAGAAAATAATATAACAAACGTACTCGTAATACAAACAAAACAGCTGATTCAAATGTAGGTCTCCTAGATTCATAGACACGTTTGTACTTATTTCGTCTACAATAGGTATTTTACGAAGGTCATGTAGAAGCCAATGTAATAACCGGACTTGCCAATGAATCATGGTGCAAGCTTCCCTAGACATGAAGGGAAACTGCGGGAGTTTAGTGGGTAGTAGGCTGTTTTAGTCCCGTGTCCCACACAAGGACACAGGTCTCCCTGGCTTGCTTTTAACTTTAAGTGCTTAAAAAAAGATATAATGATGCGCTGCTTATTGTACATAAATTAACGCATTGAACGCCTCACCGGTGACCCCCAAATCATAAATTTTATATGGGGCTTGGAACTTTGGCAGTCAATGATTTAAAGGCCCTATAATACCCCTTATGTAACTAAAAATAAGTAAATCAAGTTTACATTTGCGTTTACCGAGCTAAAATTAAACTCTGCATGTTTCATACTCCGAGGCGTTCCCAAAGTCCTAGCAATGGCAGGAAGCCAAACAGACGCCTCTACGTTATACTATACACATATTGTATACTTCAGAGGCGATCTTGGAAAAATACTGAATAATACTCGCAGTGCAAAGTTCTTGGAACATATTTAATTTTTTTCTTTGCATCAACAGCGACTTCAGTCTAGCCCTAGACAGCTGTCAAACTCATAGAAAACTGTTTCTTCCAAAATCCAACAATAACTTTAAGAAATAACTAAATGTCAAAACTGCATTATTTGAGCGGCCTTAATCCAGCCTTATAGAAAAGGGTCATACTCTGAAATCCACGTAGGAAAAACATTAATGTGATGAGATTTTTAAGAATGACGAACCGCCCCTAACCCCTCTCTCGGCCTATCCTAAAAAGCTTGTAAGAAGAGAAGTCTAGACAAATATTTACGATGTATCCTTCTTTTGGACTAAAGTATACCATCCTACAAACGATAGGTTAAAAATGATATAATTTGAACTATTGAACCGATGTGGTGTAAACGAATGGGTGTTCGAGTTATTCATAATTATAATCTTAGTTTATTTCCTCTGCTATTGAACCTCTACGGAGGAGCTCCGATTTGATTCTTCTTTTAGTAAAGAATTGGGGTAACGATCGCAATTGCAATGAGAGAATTAGCCTGATCTTTCACTTTTCAACTTTTACCCTCCATTGACCAAAGTACAACTAGAACCACTGTGTAGAGCCAATAAAAAAACGCTACTGAATCGGAGACGCGTAACTATCGCCACTTTGTTTCCCGACACCTTGACGTGAAGACAACGTCTACAACTGAATGAATCTATCAATGCAACCTCGCCCAAAATAGATAGTTGTAACCTCAACAGACATCGGAGAACTATAGATGTAACTAGTCTGGCATAGTGACTTGTGACACCCATTGTGAACAGATTAGATAACGACGATCTAACCCGCGGATGCGCCTGCGCTTGTTCCAATAAAACAACGCTAATGGAGGCGGTGACCGTTTAAACGTGTTGAAAATAGGATATCAACAGAGTTAATAATAGTATCGTATCGAAGAAATCTATCCCACTTGGGAACAAGCATTTTTCGAAGCGTTTTGTTCCAATCTATTCGGGGTAACTACATTAAATTCTAGATTTGGCAAATCGAATTTCTATAACAAATAGGTATACATATTATATTTAAAGACCTCTGTAGTTTACAACAGTTAAGCATTCACAATAGGTACCTATATTAGAGAAGGTTTAAGATGAAAACATTTGTTTTCCCTATGTCTAGATGTTTATTTGTGTCTAAGCATCTATTTGTGATACAATCGTTGTTTCTGATACCCACAACTCAAGTAGATTAGCTACTACTACTCGTATTTATTTATTTTATAACTGTATTTTGACAAAATTTTATTAAAGTGTAGTCAGTCAAAAATACTCAATATAATTGTTCAGTGTACAGTCGAAAGCACGTCAGACGTAAAACTTTGGACTTTGTACCGCTCTTATGTCAGGGGCATAAGCGCTATTATCGAACTGCAAGTGTATACCGTGATGTGCTATTGACCGTACTTTGCCTTGAGTTTAAATTGGGCACTAAAAGCTTTTATAAGAATCTGGACACCCTACCCTGTAAAGAACTTATCTACGAGCGGTAGGTTTGTCGGTATGTGTGTAACAAATAGCATCAATCAAACTGAATATATAATGTTAGATTAAAAATGAATTATGGACTGCGGCATTGTGCCATCATTGTGGCAATATTGATCGATTTGCTTACAATGGTCATTCAAAATGGTCGACTGGCTGGCAACATTTGGTGTTGCCCTGATGCTCACTAATTTTGAGGTCACCTCCACCATTGAATAACAAGCAAATATAAAGTAGAGAGCCGCTACGTGTTTTCTATAGAATGTAATAGACTCTAATGTAAATAGCTTTAAGGCCTCGGCCTCGAATTTCACGGCAGCGGGGCGGGAGCGGCAGTGGCGAGACGTTTTGTATGGAATCCCATAGACCCGTTCTTGAACACAGCGGGACGGCAGCGGGAGCGGCAGCACACGCAGGCGCACTTCGAAGCACCGCTTGACAGCATCGTACCGCTTTTGAGCCCGCGTCAAGCGGTGACCGCAGTGCGCCTGCGTGCGCGGTCGCTCCCGCTGCCGCGAAATTCGAGGCCGAGGCCTTACAGTTAATGCACTAAGAATATTGTTGAATAAAAAATCTTCGAAATTACTACGGGACCACATTACAGGAAGGTAGACTTCGCAGGATAAACCAACCTTACTTATAATTTCCAAGTTTTAAAGAAAAAACCGGGGGAGTTTATTGTGACGAACGGCTTCTTTAGTCCCGAGCCCCACAACACAAGCTTGCGGATAAAAAGTGTGAATCTTCCGCCTAAAAAAAGGATGGATGAATTTCTAATCTGATAAATAAATATTTTTTTGGGGGCCCCACAAGTTAAAATGGGTGTTCATTCCAGGCGAACACAAAAGTTCGGTTTTAATGAGCAGGTATTAGAGATGCAACGGATAGTTGTTTGGCCGGATACCGGATACCGGATATTCGGCCTGATCACCTGCCGAATATCCGGTATCCGGCCGCCGAATATTCGGCCGGCCAAACGATACCTACATTTTAGTTTGGCGCGGCGGGCGCGTCGTGCAGGTTTCAACCCGTTACTTATTGTAGGATCGCGCGGACCGTTTTCTAGGCAAAAATGGAGGGCCTAAAAATTAGTTGTAGCGAAGAGGATTCAAATAGGAGTAAAGGTGATTCGCCTCCAATGAAAAGAAGGGCAGGCAATGGCGCAACTGTTGTTTATGAAACATTTTGTGATTGCTTTCACGAAGTCGCTCAAGATAATAGTCAAACCGAAGATACGACAAATAGTGCTATAGCCAACGAGCTTGACTTTTACTTATCCGAGTTGATCGAAAGAGTGACCATTATGCATGATGGGCAGCAAACGCCAATCAATTCCCAATATTGATAAAATTTGCCCAAATAAATATCTGTCCTCACCATGTAGCAGCACCATTTTTCAAAGGTAAATACCAAACAGAATCACTATCCGGTATCCGGCCGGATAGTGCGTAACTATCCGGTATTCGGCCGGATAGTAAAATAATGGCCGGATAGGCCGGATACCGGATAGCAACCGGATATCCGTTGCATCTCTAGCAGGTATAACATTACAGTCTGCATTAATTCAATGAGTTCAATGAACAAGGCAATAAAATGCGGATTACAATGCATAATGTCATTACACGCCGCGGTATTGTTTCGTCTCGACACGTCATATTACAAATGTGGAATTTTAATCATTCTAGCAACACTAGTTAAGTTACAAATGTAATAATCAATGCATATATGTATACATATGAATATGATATAAAGTAATCTCTAGGTATGTAGGTATTGTTTTATCATCATTCTCACAAAATAAGAAGGTACCTATGCGTTGAAAAAAAATAACTGACTTTTTTGGGACACCTATTGCACACTTTTTAATAAACTACATTATATTTCTTCTCTACGTGTCGAATATGAAAATAAACAAATTAAATTCGTCTCTATGAATTCATAAAACACAAGTAAACCGTAAAGCTGTTGGCAGCTACTTTGTTTAAGCCCATTACAACGAATGATTCAACGTTAAAACTAACTTGGAAATAGGTCAGTTACTGCTAGCAAAATGCATGTGAAATAATGTGCATAGCACTGCATGGTGTGGGAGTAAGCCCACGTTAACAACTAGCAATATTTACAAATTATTAGATAATATACAAGTCTTTACCTTATATTATACAGAGGTAGTAATAATCTTATTTTTGTTAGAAAAGTAGTTTAGAATAGTCTATTACAGTTTCGGTGTCCTATCACCTAGGTGAAATAATTCCGAGGTGATCAAAGGACACTAAAAAATCCTCTTAAGTTCACCCAGGTGAATTCACCTAGGTGAACAAAGTGGAATAATCCTACAAAACCACCACTTGTGGATAAACCACTCCTCTTCCTGGGGACTCAGAAAAAGTCCGACCACGAAACAGACCCAAGGCCGATAATGAACTCTCGACTGTTCCACTGAGGTGTCTTTGAGTTGTTTATGGTTATTTTGAGTAGTTCAAATAGTTTAGAAAATAAATTATGTATACCTATGTTAATTCTATTATTCGGTCATCTCCGGAATACGTCTCTACATTGTTTTAACAAAGGTACCTAATCTAACAACAAAGTTAATAACATCCCTTAATTTGTTTACGTAAACACATCTAACGTGGATCAACAGTGACTTGTGAATAACATGATTAATATGCTAATATCAACAATCGATCATTGGGAAATTACTAAGATTTAGGATAATAAACAGTGTCAATAGACACTTGGAAAACGAAACTTTGTGATCACAAGCTATACTGCTTTAGATATTTATAATCTGAATCGAATCCGAAATTTATGAAAGAAGCGTAAACTTATCCACTACGTCTGGTTCTTATTCAATAATTAGAAGTAAATATAACTTGGTACTACAAGTAAAGTAAAATTAGGTGTTTACTATTAGAAATGCATAACATGTAGAATTACACGGAAAATGTTCACAATTAATTCATAGTTGATTCACACGTTATCAATCGCACGGACCGCAATAAATTACAAATGGTTATGTACCTATTCCATTTACAATGTAGATAATTAATTACCGTATGTATGAAATAATTATTTATCCATGTAGAATTGCCCCAGTCTCGAGCCATTGCAAAATTAAAATAAAATAAAATCTGCCAATTTATAGCAACAAAATAGCTTGATTTATAATGCTTTCTTTGAAATGTTTTTGGAAATAAACAATTTCAAGTATCTATCGAAAAAAATACTTTAATATCTTCCTTGCATTAAGTTGAGTACAGTACATAATATTTCTATGCTTCCTTGCCGGTTCTTCATGATAGATAATAAATACATTCACAAATTCCAAACCCGGTGGTAGTCACTCTGTATCTTTCATTATTGTGCATAGGCATGTAGATGTTAAAGTTTCGGCCTATTAATGTCACACTGCAGGGCAAAAGCCTCCATCCTTGAAATCAAGTTATCGTTACAATGATAGGTACTGGCTTAATCACCACGCTTGCCAAATGCGGATTGGTGATCACAAGCCCGAGCAATGTGCGAAAAAACCGACACAAAGTTATCTCGACCCGGGAATTGAACCAAGGACCCCGAAATCTCGGCCCGGTAGGTACTTAAACTACTAGACCATCGCGAAGCCTACATGAATTAATTTTAGCTTTTGATAAGCCCATCGTTTCAGGACATAGGGGTGCATGCATGGTGGACCAGTAATAATGAGTAATCAATATGCTTTAGTTTCCAGGGCGTTGGACAAAGGTCCCGTCTTCGCAACATACTATAATTAGCTCTTATAGATCAGTGTTCCACAAACCCTTGTCGCTATTTATGCTATCAAAATAAATAAATAATTATCTTGGGACATTATTCACGCAGCGCCATTTAGTCCCGAACTAAGCATAAGTTTGAGCTAAAGGTGCCAGACAACGGATTAACTACGGACGGATTACTTAATATTTATCCCGTGTGTATTATATGTGTATAGTGTACAGTATTTATTTACAACTAGCGGGCGCCCGCGGTTTCACCCGCGTGGTTCCCGTTCCCGTGGGAATTGATCAATTAATCAATTCAATTTTTCTCGCCGTAAAAACCATCCTTGAACTCCAACGAACATTTAAAAAAAATTTTGGCCGAATTGGTCCAGGCGTTGTTGAGTTATGCGCTTACCAACACATTTTGCGATTCATTTTTATATTATAGATTAGCGGTACTAGTGGGCGGTGAAATGGCTCTTGAATGTCAACTAGAATGTAAACGGTTCGTCCCATGCAGCATACATTCAATTTCTTTTAGCTAAAAGCAGTATGCCATGTTCATGTTCGAATGCCAGGACACACATGTGAAAAACACTTCTGTTCAATTAATATTTATCCAATTGTATAAATAGTCCAGAACTGTACACCAAATTCAAATCTAATCGTAACGTCATACCTTGAACTTAAAGACGTTTATCGCGTATCACAACTTGCCCCAGAAACCTTTACCTTTAGTCATGACGTGTCAAGGTTAAAACACAATACGTAACTTGGTAAACAAACTGTGGTAGATTTTGAACTTAGATAATTGTCCGCACTAGGCGTAACCGATACAAAAGCCTCTAATTAACATCTGGACGACTCGACTCTATTTACGAAGGTATAAGGTACAATTTTCATCAGCGATTCGTCTTACAATATAGCAGAATAAAAAGCAAATAAGTCATTAAATTACATAGTGGGTTAAAATATTCAATTACGATATTTTATTTCCGCGATTGGAAATGATTTTTTTTGGTATTTCAGCGATTATACGGTTGCATCATTTATGTATCAAAAATCACAGCAGTTTCTGAACTTTCTGATGGTTGCTATCAACTTTGTGTTTAGATTTTTATTTGTATTTAAGTATATATTTGTGGTAACAATGTTGATCCTGATTGTACTTAACACAAATAAGTAAGCTTGGGACATTGAACTACAAATTACTTTGTAACTTACCTAACGGCTTGGGACTCAATGAATGCAATTTTGTCTCACCTTTAAAATTAACTGGACTACGAATCGAAAGAGTCTTCATTAGGCAGACTACGTAAAAATTATAGTTATGTAAAACAATGATCCTGAAGTATCCAAGTTTTTAATCATAAGGTCATTCAACCTAAAGATAAAAAAAAATGAATGCAAGATGTTTGGGCACACCGCCAATACAGATGTTGTCCGATTCACCCCTAACCTCTAAATCTAAATCCGTTGATAAAATCTCATAACAAGCTTATATTTATACTTTAGCTAGGACTCGTACGCGTAGTTCATCTGATGGAAAAATCCACCACGATAAAATCTTTAAGTTTTTATTTAAGCAGAAAACTGACGTGTGAGCTTTGCTATTGCGTTTCGTTTGGTGAGTAAGAGTAATGAATGACCGACAAACTTATCTGTTCCGGTGGCCAAAATTGGAACTACGTGAAATGTCAATTTTTGTTGCCCGTTGTTGCGGTTTCAAATAAGCCATTAATTTTATTTGCTTAATCCAAAGTGAATTGTTAATATTGAGAAATAGAATTCAAAAAAAGGTGTTTCAATTATTATTATTCTACGTTTTTATCAACAACAACAATTATTAAAATATCAAATTAACATTTTGATCACTTTTTGCACACTAGGACAATAAAATTATTGTTATTCCCAAAAGTGCCGCCACCGGAACAGATAAGTTTTGATCTCAAGTGATTTCAAGTGCAATGGCTCCCACATTAATATTGCCGAAATATAGCCAGAGCTGTTATGGCAGCAAATTTCACCTGTGGAGGTGGTAGCTAGCCAGTCAGACTCTAAAAAGCCACCAACCAGACCAAAAGCGGGAATCGAACCCACGACCTCCGTGTTTTTATATCCGAGTGGATAAGCATCCACTGTTACACGGAAAAACAAGTAACTTAAACAAGAATTATCACACCACAACTTAAACTGCTATATTTCACCCAATATCCGTGTGTTATAAATAGAAATTAGCTGCTGAGAACTGTAGTACAGTCGGGGAAATGCACGATTTTAGACTATCCTGCATTTAGTTTCAGTATCAAGCCGCCAAGCCGACTGTACCGCGCTGGCAACGGTCCAATATTCGATTTATGCGTGTTTTGACGGATTTGTTAAAATTAGTAGCGCCCGCGCAAGTTATATCAGACTTGCGTTGGAAGTAAATAATTTGTGATCGATAACAGACCTTCTTAATAACTAATAAATTAGTAATAAATAAGTATATATTTTTAGATGTTTCAAAATTAAAATAGCCTTTATTCGTGTAGTCGAACCATAAAGAAGTGGAACTCTTTGCCGGCTCATGTATTTCCCCCTTCCTATAGCATGGGTTCGTTCGTTGAAACGAAGCGTGAACAAGCACCTTGCGGGCCAGTACTGCGATGCCAACGAATAGAACGCCTCGGTGTTGCGTCCGTTGTCATGGTAATTTGGGTTCCCCTTTTGCTTACCATCAGGCTAAGTGGAGCCAATAATGTACTGAGCTCCTATAAAAAAAACGACTTAAAACAAAAAATACACTAAAAGAATTAAATATTATTAAGAACAACTTGTGTGTAAGTAAAAATATAATATAATGTTATTATTTGAGTCGTCATTGGTGCACTATACTGCTCAATACTTAAGCATATCAAAGAAATTAAAAGAATCAGAAGAGTAGAAGAAGATCCTTCCTTCTTGCTTACGATAACTCCAAATTCATCATAGTCCTGCTAAACGGCACCTAAAGGTATAAAGCAAGGACTTACCAGTATCTCCAACAGCTTGACTCAGTGTGTTCTCAGTGACGGGGCGAAGAGCCTCTACGGCGCTGATGTATCCCAGTCGATCGGCGATCGCACATGCTGTCTGCCCGTTCTGTTACAGACAAATTATACGTATTATAGTCAGAACCTAAGCGATTTCTTAAAGAAGATGTTCAGGTAAAGAGTAAATATACTGAAAGTCTTGAGGTTTAGGAGTTGCGCTAGTGGGGGGAGGAGATAAGCTTGTTGAAATGAAAGATAATTAAAGCTACAAATTGTGTACTGTGCACTTTTTCAAATTTATCATTTGTTTCCAAGCTCCATGCTCCGAAAAATATTTTATTTTGTAAAAACTACTTTTCAAATATAGTTTTCTGCTAGACCGGGCTAAACTTTTAGTAAAACATTACACCCTTGATAAAAACCATTGGTGCCAAAGAATACTTACAGCGGAGAGTGCATTCGGGTCGGCATTGTTTTTGAGCAGCAGTTGAATGATCAACGTGTGTCCTTGCTGCGCTGCTTGGTGCAGCGGAGTAAAACTATAACAATAATACACTATAACTTATTTGATCAAAATAATATCATTTAAAAGTTAAAAGTACTTATAAAAAGCTGTATGTCATAATATGAAGAACTCAGGTACGAAATCGATAAGGTCCATGTTTGTGTACCATGCATTTATTGGACAGCATGTCACTTCTCTATCTTTAAATCAGTTATATAAACGCCTATTACGTATCTGTACGACCCAGGAATATACCCGTACCCGTGAGTGGCTCGAGCGGCAACAACGTCGGCTTCTGCCTCGATGAGCGCTCTCGCAGCGGCCTGGTTACCACGATGCGCGTCTACCTATACTGTGTTTGTGCGACCCAGGTCTATACCCATACCCGTGAGTAGCTCGAGCGGCGACGTCAGCGTCCGCTTGAATAAGCGCTCTGGCAGCGGCATAGTGCCCAGGGTGCGCATGTACCCGCACCGTATTCATGTGACCCAATTCTGTACCCACACTAGGTGTTTAGGACCCAGGTCTATACCCATACCCGTGAGTAGCGCGAGCGGCGACGTCAGCATCCGCTTTAATAAGCGCTCTGGCAGCGGCGTGGTAACCGTGTTCTTACGACCCAGGTCTTATCATGTACCTAGTGCTTAGGACCCAGGTTTCTACCCATACCCGTGCGTAGCTCGAGCAGCAACATCAGCATCCGCTTCAATAAGCGCTCTGGCGGCGGCGTGATGACCGTGGTGAGCGGCCGCGTGGAGAGGCGTGTATCCGTCGCGAGTGCGTGCGTTGCATTGCCCGCCTGCGCCTAGCAGCGCCTTTAGGACTGCTGTGCGACCTTCTGATGCTGCCAGGTGGACTGGGGTTAGACCTGGGAAGGAAAAAATACGAATTATTAAGATCTTACATTCCCGTGAAATAGAAGTGTGTCAGGCACTTGTGTTTCGGGGAAAGGGCACTGAAGCTAGTGAAATTACTGGGTATATGAGACTAATAACTGTTGTCTCGGTGTAGCGGGCGCAGGGCAGTGCACGACAGAAGCTGCTTATTAGTTTGGCGCTGAACTTTCTTAGGGCAGACGTGGCGCTTACCATCAGGTGTACGATCTGCTCGTCTTGTTACACATTGCAATAAAAATAATAAATAACGTCTCAAAATCCAGATAAGACAAAGACACTTAATCTTTCTTAGTTTCAATGATTATATACTAATAATATCACAAGATAAACTCTGCGGTTTAGTATACCCTCCTCCTCTTTTCATATAGTCCTTAACTTTCCCTCTTCTTCCATATTCTTTCAAAGGCAAGCAACGGTTCTTTGAGATAGTCGCAGGCCGTTGTGATCAGTTATCGTCGGGTGTAACGCTGAATCATAAAAAAATATTATATTTCATTATGGACCAAAAAACCAGATTACTAAACTTTTATTCCACTCATCCCACCCGGGTGGGAAGAGTGGGATAAGTGGAATAGCCCAACTTAACTACAGATTACTAAATAGTTACATGCTAATTTTTGTCAGTAACCTTCTAAAACACATTATTTTGGTTTTCAGTAGTCATCAAAAGCCCAATATATAATTGTCATTAAAGAGAGATTTCAAATTAATCTTTGAAACTACTTGGTAGCCTCAGCTACCTCGTCTACATACAAATACAATTTATTTATTTAATGTATGTCATCCGATGCCCGTCAGAGCGACAAACGCGGCAAATGCATCGGATTCGCTCCTATTTCAGTTCAGTACCGTTTACTATGGACAAGTATACTGTGTTGTTACTAGAAAAAGCCTAATTTTAAATACATAGCACTATAAATATTTGCATTTAATTGGTACTTGGACAGAAACTCTTCAAGTCGTCGCGTCTTGTCGCATTCGTCGCAAACTCACTAACGCGACAACGTAGGACAAGGACTATTTGATATTTTCGTGTTACTCCGCGCGTCGCGTTGTCGTGTTTGTCGTTCACCTAGGACAACGGGTAACTTCAAGGGTAATTCACCATTATTAGCAGGAACGTTGACATCAGCCCCTCGCTCGATGAGCATCTCCACGCAATCTTCGTGTCCCTCCTGCGCCGCCATGTGGAGCGGCGTGAAGCCGGCCTTTGACTTCACTCCGGGATCCGCATCTAAAAAATATTATTGTTAGACACATTCAAGATGTAGGTACGGTCCTTGTGGTGAATGTGTTATAGTGATTGTAGCACGTGATACAAAAAATATATAATTAAAGTGTGATAGACCCAAAATGGGTCGGCTCTACCGAGGAAGTAAGTAACCCTGACAAAGATTTATGCTTTGGTAAAAAAGCAAGCCCTCTTGTGTAATAACTTAACTTTCATCTCTAACCAATGAGATCATACCATATTATTAATTAAGAGATACAAAGTAAACATATTCCAATGTATCTATAGTTTCAACTAAGACAATCAACCAAAACATGTTAACATTTTACCCCACTTCTCGACACACGCAAGATTATTTGTGTAAATGTTTTCCTTCGAACATGAAAATCAAAAAACATTGCTGATGCTCAGCAGTGAAATAATGTTTACATGTTTAAGTTGATTATGTACGGCAATCACATACTGGAGATGTGTGTTTATGGTGTCATCAAAAGGTGTTGCCATACAAGAAAAATACAAAATAACTCACCGTGTTCTAGCAACGCGAATGCGATATCGGGATGGTTGTGACGACAAGCGATGTGCAGGGCCGAGTGTCCGTTCTTGGCCAGCGAGTGCGGCGACGCTCCTACGGACATACTAGCTTACTCAACCGAGCGTACAGTGTTGCCAGGGGTATTTAGTGTTGCCAGTTCAGATTAATTGAAATGGTGTAGAAATATTTGTACGTATCGCTAATGATTTTGTACATATTGATAGTTTTATATGCACATGTTTAAGGGGATGGATTTCCCAAAATATATGTATTAAAATATCTATAAATAACTCAACTGTATTTTGTGCAATGGAACCATACTAAAAGAAGGGTCAATGGTGAAAACGTACCAAGAAAATTACCCAATTGTTTTTTTTTTTGGTGATTGATTTGGTGCAAAGCATATTATATGATTAACGAGATCTACGTAATTATGTAAAATTATCTGGCAACACTTATATGTTCTAGATAAAAAGTGCATACGTAAAATTGGTCGACTACAAGTGGACACCTTCTTTAAATCTGTGGGAGTTCTTAGATTTAGGAAAAAACATGCAAAAAAACTAACTACTCATATAATATATGATAACTCAAATATAATTTGAAGAGAAAATATTAAAATTACTTCCACTCGCGTCCTCAAACTTACAAACAAGGACCAACAGATAGGGGAATTTTCTTTTCTAAATTTTTACGAAACCATTAAAAAACATATTTCTATGTTAAGGCGACTACGAAGTGAAACGGCAAAATTTAATGTTTTTGGTTCAATTATACCTTGACCTGAAATACTTACATGTACTAAATCTACCTTTAAAAGTAAGCTTGTTTCTTGTAGAAGATGCTGGTCTTTTTAGAATTTCAAATAAATCAATTTACAATAAATAAACATAACTTTGTAAAATGATCTGTCACAAAATATGTAGAATTTTCTGCTCCCAAAACGCGGTGAATATTACTAGAGAAAAAGTTATTCTTATATATAAAAATATTTGCATTGTGATTCCGAAGATGCTCGCTTGCTTCATTTTGGAGCAGACTGTTTATTATTTATTTAATTAATGTTTAATAAAACCGCCTAAATAGTTTTACATAACACACAGAAAGAAAAGTTTGATATTTTAAATTATCAGGCACTATGATGACTTATGTATAGATTGACCAACTTATCTGTTCCGGTGGCCAAAATTGGAACTACGTGAAATGTACTCTAAAACGATATTTTATGGAAGTACTAAACCGACCGTAGTGAAAAGATAAGTTTGTCGGTCTATAAGGTGACAGTAATTGTTGCTTGTCAAATCCTAAATGCGGTCAAAGATTTTATTTAAAATATCGTTGCGTGCATTTATGTGATTTTAGAATGTAACATGGGAGGAAAACCCAAAAAATATTAAGTATCTAAGCGGTAAAGTAATAAACTCTAAAAAAATAAATATTATTGCAACCGAACCAAATAATGCACAGAGTAGTAATAGTACAGAGGTGGCAAATGACTATTCACCACGTGGTCCTCGCATAACAGAATACCATGAAGGTCTTTTACACAGCGGCGTTTGGTAGTGTCCTGTGTGGTTGGGCCCTAGAATTTGCTACATTCTAGGGTAAATAAACTTCCGCCCCTCAGATGATTTCAGCTTATCATTTTGTGGTTGCAATTGGCGTTCCTGATCCGTAGTACACCTAGCAAGTTCACCTGGGTGGACTACGGGGGCACTTGTTCTGACCCATAGTACACCTCTTAGGTATTGCCTACCTCTAGCTACAGCTTTCTTAGCAGCTCTGTAAGAATCGCAGTCTAAAAGAGATTGGGACACTTTCCACTTTTTGAAGAGTTCTTTCTTACCCCGAATCTCCACGGGTTCTAAGTCGTTTCACCAACAAGTCTCCTTGTCAAGCTTACGTCCACTCTTTTTGCCGC
Source organism: Mecyna flavalis (assembly GCA_949319885.1). Lineage (NCBI taxonomy): Eukaryota > Metazoa > Arthropoda > Insecta > Lepidoptera > Crambidae > Mecyna > Mecyna flavalis. The sequence goes on along the minus strand of OX439419.1, from coordinate 5,433,682 downwards.
TTCGGTCATGGCAGCTTGAATCCTATCCTAGTGGCTCTGGACTGGTTCACTGTCTACTCCGGTGCACAGTGGGTCCTGTTTGGGCTTAACGCACGTCGCACAGATCCCTGACAAGTTGACAGTGTTGAGCCGTGAGACTGGCCCCCCGGTATGACCTTGAAATTGGCCAGTTTTCCGATGTGGTGACGTCTGATAAGATTAGTTATATAGCCATATCAAAGATAGTTTTATGTTTTCCAGCACTTTCAGCAATCATTAAATATATGAAAATAGCGAATCTTTGAACTTGTATAAGTTGGTTTCGACTTTGGAGCGATCCCATAACTTCCGTGCCATAATAAGTATTGCTTGAAATGGCTAGTTCTAACGATATGTACCATTATTTTTTGTTGGCCGGCACTTTGAAAAAAGGGCTAAAATGTATGGAGAGCCTGAATGATTTCCTTTTCAATGTAAAAAGTCCCATATTATGGACTTACCTTACCTTACAAAAATCAACACTCGAAAGAAAAATTTGCGGTACGCAAATAAGACCTAATATCGGTTAAAAACTCTAGCTGTTGCTATGACGTCGTAGCTAAAATATAATAATTTAATTATTCTAAGCGACGATAATGTAAAATTTACAGAATTTATAATAAATAATTATATGATATAGTTACTGCGTGTTTTTTTAGTCGTTAATTTCCCGCAGCATAACGCTTCACCTTCAGTAGTACTATCGATTTTTGCAAGTTTTATTTTTAATTTTTTTTTTTACTTTTTTTTTTGAATTTTTTTTTAGAGTTTGTTGGGAAAATGGAAACTAAATGTTAGTAAATAGTAATTTATCATTTTTTTGATAAACGCGAAGTGCAATGACCCCTGCCGGTGACCCTCCGCAACGCAGCTAGTACTATTGGTTCGAGTTTCGTCTATCATAATAGTAAAACTTTTGATTTAACTAAAAAAAACTTTATTCATCTATTTTACTACTAAGATAGAATCATTTTACTGCGGGAAAACAACGACTAAAATTCCACGCTGTATAGTACGATCGCGGTATTCGCGGTCACCCGCGCGTGATCACAAAATCCTGTGCAGTATTATTATATTATCGCAGTATTATACAGTAACACAGTAAATGTTATAATTCAGTAAAAATTAAATTTATTTTTCATTCAAAGAATCCTGAAGAGTTTGTAACCTTGGCGGTCATGCTCGCTAAAATGTGCTTGGGGTGGTGGCGCTATGTGTCCGGTGGTTACATTCCCTCTAATATGGTTGAGTGAAACTACGGCTGGCACATACGTCATACTTGTGCTGCAGGTGCCACCTTTGGGCACTGGTCTTCCAGGGCTCACGGATTTTTCTCGATTATAGTCTCATTCTTTATACTGTATGGCTTGGTATTCTAAAACTAATCAGTAATTGTAACAAACAAATTGTAAACAAACATGGCGATGAAAATGAGTAACTAGCGAGTTTCTTGCCGGTGACTTCTCGACTAGATGACAGCATTCCGAACCGGTGGTAGAATCTATTACATCTATGTATATTTATTAGTATATTGTATGTATCGAAATATATTATATGTATTTTTATGTAAACTACTTTTATACTTGAATATTTTAGTTTTTGACGATTCGTAAGTGCTTCTAAGAATGCCTATATGAATAAAGATATTTTTTGACTTTTGACTATCAATCACGTTTACAAGCGCCGCTCCTAAGAAGTCACGATGAGGGTGCATGGTATATTTTTTCAAAAGTGATCACGCGGGAAAGTCCTCGATCTTACCTAGCACGCCTACATACATCATGCATAGTATAATTTATTTTTGTATAAAAAATTAAATTGGAAAAGCAATAATGCCCTCTCTATTAATATTGTACTCTGTGTTACGCTTGTGCCCGTGACGTATGCAAAGGTACGTACATGACAATAGATGGCGCGCGACTTGCAGCAAAATGAGCAAATGTCAATGGCGTCGTATTAGGCCTTAAGTGAAACTTTTTACCCATTTTACCCATTTTTACCCATTTTTGTAACATATTTTCTTTTATAATTTTGTGCAATAAAGAGTATATCTATCTATCTATCTATCTAACTTTTTTTGTTTTTTCCATATGGTTCATATGGTTATATGGTTCGTTCGTTGGTCTTAATAAAAAAAACAGCTTGTTGGGTAGGCGTTCAAAAAATACTAGCCACTGTCTACTTCAGTAATTTTGCTAAACCCTACCGCGTACCAATTTAATTAAGTTCCGCTGAAAAATCCACCTTTTAACGTCACTGACATTGTCTACAAGGGTATAATAATTTTGATAAAGACAAAAAAATATTGTTGAAATACTTTGTATCAGTCTGATCAAATACTGTCAGTTATTAACAAAAGGAGTAAACCATACCTTTATCAAGCAGCAACAGTGCGATATCCGGATGTCCATAATACGTGGCCATATGCAGAGGAGTGATGTGGCTCTTCCCAGGGGCATCAGGCTGTGCCCCCCTGGCGAGAAGCAAGCGAGCCACGCCCATATCACCGTACTTAGCCGCCAGGTGTAGAGGAGTGAAGCCTTTGCGCGTCTCCGCTTCGATTGGAGCGTTGTGGTCGAGGAGGATGGAGGCGACTTCTTCTTTGCCTGTGAAGTATATTATATTTTGTAAGTCAATCATGTTTAAATACGGGTTACGGTTTGACGAGCCATTTGGTGAAATGGTCAAGAAGTCGGCTATTACACCAGAGGTGGCGGGTTTGATCCCCGCTCGGTACAATATTTGTGTGCATGAACATGTCTGTTTGTATCGGTCTGGGTGTTTCTATGTATAATAAGTATGTATTTCCAAAAAAGTATATAAGTAATGTTTATCCGTTGTCTGGCACCCATAGCACAAGCTAATGCTTAGTTCGGGGCTAGATGGCGATGTGTGAATAATGTCCAGAGATATTAATTTATCTATTTTATATTTATTTAAATATTTCACAGAAAGAATAGTAAAGTACTAGTCTACTTATTGTGATTGCAAGCATTTTATTCCGGGTTTCGAACCATGGACCGAAAGCGTCAAAGTGTAACATGTTCCGCCACAAAATCCTCTTCATATAACTAAGTAACCACTGACCCATGGCTTGATAAACTAAATCCATCACTCATGGGTAAATGGTTTATGGGATCGCCAAGGTTTTGAGCTATTTACACCCACATCACGTCGGGTATATGGGTGAAATCGCTTAACCTTTTAAGGTCACCGACATTGCCCAAAGAATTGCAAGCCTTAAGTGGCAGTGGGCAGGACACATTGCAAGGAGGACTGACGGCCGTTGGGGCGGCAAGGTCCTCGAGTGGTGGCCACGCACCGGGAAACGCAGCCGTGGTAGGCCTCCCACAAGGTGGACCGATGATCTCATAAAGATTGCCGGAATCCATTGGATGCGGGTGGCGCAGGACCGATCGGTTTGGAGATCCTTGGGGGAGGCCTATGTCCAGCAGTGGACGTCATTTGGCTGAAATGATGATGATGAAGATGGCTTAACCTTTTTGGCGACCCGACCGCCTCATACTTTCACTTTAAGCGTACCTTCCTTAGCAGCAATATGCAGTGGCGTGTAATGGTCCTTAGTGGCAGCTGCAACGTCGGCCCCGTGTTGCAACAACAGCGCCGCGATGTCGCCGTGGCCGAGGCGAGCGGCTACGTGCAATGGAGTCTGTTCTTCCCGAGCACGGGCTTCCACCTAGCAAAAATAAATAAATTAATATGCATTAATACAAAATAACACTATTCTAGGGAGTCGAATTACAGAAAGTGCTTTTCAATAATACTTACGTATTTTAATTTTACCATCATTTATATAATTAAGTTTTGAGACAGAAAGAGGTGGGTGGTTCTTGCCTCCGGCACTCTTGATCTATTACTCATACAATATGACAATATTTAGTACAATATTTTTTTATTTCTTCATTGACTTTCCAAGTTTTTTACTAAATTAGTACTAATTGCGTTCAGAAACCACTAACTAACCTTAGCATTGTTCCGCAACAGCACCCTGACTAAGTCAGTCTTGTGCGCCCGCGCAGCTAAGTGCAATGGCGTCTCTCCTCTTGCGGTAGCCGCGTCCGCTTCCGCTCCCGCTTCCACCAGTACTAAAGCGATGTAGTCACGTAAATATCATCACTAACTAACCTTAGCATTGTTCCGCAGCAGCACCCTGACCAAGTCGGTCTGATGCGCCCGCGCAGCTAAGTGCAATGGCGTCTCGCCTCTCGCCGTCGCCGCGTCCACTTCCGCTCCCACCAGTACAAGTCCCCACTATTGCGTAATTATGCGAAACCACTAACCTTAGCATTGTTCCGCTCCCGCTCCCACCAGTACCAACGTGATGTAATCACGTAAATATCACCACTTACAAACCTTAGCAATATTCCGGAGTAGCACTCTAATCAAGTGAGTCTGATGCGCGCACGCAGCCAGGTACAATGGCTTCTCGCCTCTCGCCGTCGCCGCGTCCACTTCCGCTCCCACCAGTACAAACAGTAAATAGTAATCGCATAAATATCACCATTATCTAACCTTAGCATTATTCCGTAGCAGCACCCTGACCAAGTCGGTCTGGTGCGCCCGCGCAGCCAGGTGCAATGGTGTCTCTCCTCTCGCGGTCGCCGCGTCCGCTTCCGCTCCCGCTCCCACCAGTACTAACGCGATGTTCATGCAGCCCATGAACGAAGCCACGTGGAGCGGGGTTAGGCCTGATTCTGTGGTCGCTGATTTGCCTGAGAAGGAAAATGGAAGATATTTGTATACTTACTGAGTAAAGACTACACACAAAATGCAAGGAAAATATATCAAACGAACTACAACTACTTACTGAAGTAAATTAAAAAGTACTGATAGTAAAAAACTTAAGACACAAGGCAAGATAGAACAGAATAAATGTCGAAATGTATGTGCGCGCACAACTGAACCAAGTTGCATAGCTTTTATAGCGGGCTTTGAGGGTGGCGACCGAATCAAGAGATACCGTAACGAAAAAAACCTAAGGAAAATATCTGTCACTCGCCTGACGTAGTTTCAGTTCGGCTGGTCTAGTCTCGATCCGTGCGGGCTTCGTTCAGTCTACACGCATACGTCTAGTCGCACGCACACAAACACTGTGTCGGAGTCTGCCGCTTAAGTTGATAAAATGCTATGCAATAGCTTTACCGCGGCAGTCCCCGAGTGCTGCACGTATGTTTTTTTTAAGTGTTTGAGGCAGATCTAGATTTCTATAAGTGTCCCGTGTAAAGCCGGGGTAGGCACATAGACACTTGTAAATGATGTAATATACTCACTGGCTCCATATTTGAGCAACAGCTCAACGACTTTGAGCCTATTCTTCTTGCAAGCGATGTGAAGCGGAGTGAAACCATTCAGTGCTCTTGCATTCGCGTCTGCATTACGATCTAGAAGGAGTTTCGCTACCTGTAAATAATCACACAGTTTTATTGAGAATCTCTCTCAGATGCCATTTAGATCTTTCAAGTGTTTGATTTTAAATGTAATAATGCCAGAGCACACTACAACAGCCAGAGCTACCTACTATAGCTACAAATTTCACTCACTGCCAGGAAAGCAGACATCTCGACCATTACACCAAATGGCTCGTCAAATTACCGAGACGTAGGCAATGGGGAACCACATCGGCGGAACCACTTTTTCCAGTCCAGGTGCCCAGGTGATTCTTCTACCATACCTTATTTATTGAAAGTAAACTTTCATGTTTTTGTAATATAGCTCAAATTACCTTAACGTGACCGCAATGTGCAGCGACATGTAATGCTGTAAGGTAGTCAACCGTGACGTCATCGATGGGAGCGCCCTCTGTGAGAAGGACTTTGGCCGTCTCCACGTGTTCGCCTTGCACGGACATGTGGAGAGGGGTAAGTCCATTCTGGAAAAAAGAAATATCAAAAATCAAAATATCTGAATAAAAAACACTATTTGTGTAATGGATTTATTATTTATTCAAAACATAATCCTAATCTACGCATAAAAGAATTAATAATCATCATTCCAGCCGAAGGACGTCCACTGCTGGACATAGGGCTTGCCTAAGAATCTCCAGACCGATCGGTCACCCTTCCAGGGGTTTCCTGCGATCTTTATAAGATCATCGGTCCACCTTGTAGGGGGGCTACTAGGCCTACGTTCAAACTCAGTTATAATTGATTTTGAATCAATTCAATGAAGTCCTTCATGTCAATTTGTAAATACAATAAATCAACAGATAAATATTATGATAAATGTATTCTATTTTAAAAAACCCAGTAGGATACCAACAAAACAATAAACTAGAGTACCTAAGCATAAATCTGTGCCACACTTACTTTAGTTTTGCTCGTAATAGGAGCTCCATGTTGCAACAGCCTTGAGACAACGTTGCTGTGACCCGAACGCGCCGCGCAGTGCAGTGGCGTGAGGCCGTCGCGAGTCACTGCCGCGATGTTCGCACCTGTAACAAGAAAATACTTTCTCTGTATCTGTACTCGTATCTTTTTGTGTTGTGTGTGTTGGGTCTTCATTTTGGCTCGGATTTTTAACGCCCTTAGCATACTGCAGTGAATGCCAAGCGGCCTACGCATAAGAAATAAAGGCGTTAGTGTTCGCTTTCGCTTCGCATTTGGAGCATTGTGCTACAGGCGTAAGCTCCTTGGTTGTCTTTATGTTTACTAGAAGCAAGGTTGCCAGCAGCGCCTAAGCCACGCCCACGTTGCCGTAGTGCGTTTCTATGTGGAGGGGGGTGAAGCCTGACTTTGAGCAGGCGTCTGGGTTGTGTTCCTTCAAAAGACACTTACCATTCTCAACAAGTAAATCAACCATAGCAAGCTGTCCCCACTTGCTGGCCACGTGTAGGGGAGTTATATTGTGCTTGGCAGCGCGCCCTGAGTCCGCGCCCGCCGCCAGTAGCGCCTTAGCCACGCCCACGTTGCCGTAGTGCGCTGCTATGTGGAGGGGGGTGAAGCCTGACTTTGAGCAGGCGTCTGGGTTGTGTTCGTTCTAAAAAAGACAATGAAAATTGGTTTTAGGACACTTCAGGAGGAGGAGGGAGAAGACAATAATGGTGAGTTCAATAATGTGTGATATTTTACCTGGAAGCATCGCTGAATGTACTGTAATATTGTAACCACTTTTTATTATTTGGAATGTATAATTACCAGATCCAGGGATCAAAATGAGAGACACGGTCGCATGCCTCGTTGTGGTGTTAAACACCACGCATTTTCCCCGGCAAAATTAAGTGATCGAAATGAAACATAATACTTATTTTACCTTTACACGGTTGTAAAGGCAAATTAGTAAGTATTATGTTTCCTTTCGATTACTTCGAATAATTACCTCTAATAGTAGAGTGGCGGCTTTAACGTCATTCTTCTTGGCAGCAATGTGCAGCGCTGGCAATCGAACCTTGCCTCGTGTGTCGGATTCCAGAAGCTCTGCCACCACGCGGTCGTGTCCTTGCTGCATCGCTACTGCGAGCGGTGTGAATCCATCCTGAAAGAAACACGCATGAAGTTAAAGAACATCCATGACATTATCAAATCTTTTTTTGACGATAGGTTTTGAGTAATGGACTGCAGAAGCTTCTAGTTAGATGAACACAGCGTGCATACAGTTACAGAATTTGTCTTCTGACAGACAGCGCCGGCAGCCTGCAGCATCTTGAATTCTTGATGCATCCGGCATGGTTTCCTTGCGCCGCCATATACAGTGGCGTGAAACCAGCAGCAGTCTTTAACCATTCCTCTACTCATATCCCTCACCCCTAGCTTCTTTACCTCAGTGGCAAGGTCTTAACTCATCCCGCGTGATAAGCTCTAGTATCTTACCTCTGTCGCAAGTATCCAATTAGACCCCACTAACTAATTGGGATAAAAGTCCGAGCAATTAGCAGTATTTTTAGTGTGACCCAGGCGTACCTCAGTGGCAAGTGTCTGGCTAGCTCCCGCAGCCAACAGCATCTTGACGCATCCCGCGTGATTTTCTTGTGCTGCCATGTACAGTGGCGTGAAACCGGCGGCGGACTGCGCGTCTGCCTTCGCGCCTGCAGCGAGCAGCGCGCGCGCAACGGACTCCTGCCCCGCGAGGCATGCTATGTGCAGTGCTGTGTTCCCTGAAATTAGAAAAGTTTTTTGTATCAGTTGGCAAACATGCACGTAGCCCACCGCGGCCATAAGCGGCCACTACGGCCTGTTACATTGAGGGACACTTAGGGGCCGTTCAAGTATTACGTAAGCACTATGGGGGGGTGGGGGGGTCTTTGTTTTGCTTATTTTGGATGACATGGGGGGTAGGGGGGTCTAGATGATGATTACGTCATCGGTAGTTATTTACTTTTTTACACCAATGGCAACCCTCACATTGCCTATGCTTGAAAACGAAACCTATTTTCGGGGATTCCCGCAAATAATGCATACGTTTAGGCACTTGCTTTAGAACCGATTAGGGGAATTACCGTGCGCTACTCAGTTGTCTAAATTTCCTCTGTCGGTGTATTGTTTCGTTTGGATACTATAGCGAGTAGACGTATTGTAAGTATACCAAAGCAAGATTACATTTTAGTTAGAGCACCATGATGTGAGAAGACGTAGACATTCCAAAATCTGATGAAAGTTAGCAGACTCACAACACTGAGCAGCAATCTAAGCAATCCAATGGCAGCGAAATCTTAGAATCATGGATTCGGGTTTCATGGACTGAAGAGTGTTAATTTTTATTTAATATGTGTACCAATGTTTAATATGTGTCCGGTGCTTTAATACTCTTTCGATCGAAAGAGCTATAGAGCAAAATCGGGGGTCTAAGGTGTTCGTACAATCTCTCGGAAGAAGCCACCTGACGAAGCTGACCACAGCAAGTGGAGAAGTTGTTGCCTCAAAGCCGGCAGTCCGTTCGGAGGTAGAGGACTTTTATGGCCGGTTATACGCTTCGCATGCATGTCGACCTGATCCCGAAAATGAGGACTCTAGAGCCACGTTAAATCCCTATTACACTGAAGACCTGCCAAAAGTGAGCGTTGGCGAAATCGAGATTGCTCTTGGGCAGCTTAAAAATGGAAAAGCCCCTGGAGAGGACGGCGTTACTACTGAGCTGCTAAAGGCTGGAGGGAACTCCAAAGGCGTGGAGTAGGAGTGTGGTCGTCCTGTTCTTTAAAAAGAGTGACAAAAGCCTGTTGAAGAACTATCGAACCATTTCCTAAGCCACGCCTATAGAAGTGACAGTGGGCTGGCCATATCAGCCGCAGAACCGATAGCCGTTGGGGTAAACGGGTTCTAGAGTGGAGACCGCGTCTCGGTAAACGTAGTGTAGGACGCCCTCAGGCCAGGTGGAGCGATGATCTGTGCAAGATGGCTGGCAGGAGCTGGATGCGAGTGGCCGAGGATCGATCAGCGTGGCGAGCATTTGGAGAGGCCTATGTCCAGCAGTGGACTATCACAGGCTGATGATGATGATGATGTGTACTAAAACTTTAAAATAAGTTTGTTATGTTCGTAAGATTATAATATTTTTGTTTCTTACTCTATGTTGAATTCTGTATAAGTAAAATCTAATCTCTATCCTAAATCTATTTTCTTATTTATCAAGTTATAATTATAACATTATAATTATATTATATAAAAAAATTATAATTGAAAAATGTTTACGTAAGCATAGGGGGAGGGGGTAAGAGCTTTGCTTACTTTTGCTGACAAGGGGGGTGGGGGGGTAAAAATTTGCAATAAATCTGCTTACGTAATATTTGAACGGCCCCTTAGTGTTGCCCAAATGCAAGAACAAGACGAGACTTAGCCAGTCTTGGTCTTGGTCTTGCGCCAATACACCTGGTCTTGGTCTTGGTCTTGGTCTTGCGCCAATACACCTGGTCTTGGTCTTGGTCTTGGTCTTGCGCTCCCAGTCTTGGTCTTGGTCTTGGTCTTGCAGCAAGAGTCTTGCAAGTCTTGCAATTACCTATTAGTCTATTACTATTTATTAAAGTTTACTTTAAATCTTAGAAAAACGTATTAGAATTGGAACATTGTGAGCTTGAATTAACATAGCCATAGTAAAGATCAAGCAGATTAATAAATAACTGAAGATTTGATAAGAAATTCGAAAAATCAACTGACCTATATGTCGTTTTCCATGAAAGTAACTGTTTCTTAATAAACACGTGCGCGTGTATCATAACCATGTACTTCCGAAAAGCGGCAAATTTCTTTGAGAAGTAAGTACAAAACCTTTGATGCCGCATTATCAAAGTGCCGATGGTTAAAACATAACTATGCATGCACTCAGTTTGATTTTAATAGATATTTTTTTATTCGCTATGTTTATGGTATTAGTCGTAATGCGCATAGGTCCAGTTTTTCATACTCTTTGATACAGTTTTTTGCGTCTCATAGAATTCCTAAGCGTACCTACCTATACACCGAACTGTTACACCTAACTACTCAGTGAAATAGCGCTTAGTCCTAGCTGCAAGACGCAAGAGTCTTGCAGGCTATGTCTTGTTCTTGCTCAAGTCTTGCACGGTCAGTCTTGGTCTTGGTCTTGCTAAAAATACGCGGTCTTGTTCTTGGTCTTGGTCTTGCAAAAACGCAAGAACAAGACCAAGACTGCAAGACCAAGACTGAATTTGGGCAACACTAGGGACACTAGACTAGGAAGCATCGGGTTATGGCGGCAGATCTCACATGTGGGGATGCTAGCTAGCCAATCGGAGACTGAATGTGATGACAAATGAATGTCATTTTGCAAATAGATACCAGTTCTCCTAAATATTTATTTCATCAAGGAGCAGTTCAGAGGAAGCATACGTTTGCTGTAATACCTAATACAGATTTGTCTGACCGTTAAGCATTTTTTTCGGAGGATTCCCGCAGGCTAACTAGACTGTTCACTTAACTCCCCGCTTTCCCTTTCACACCCAGAAAATTTGGTTACAATCCACATCCACAACGTGTACCATATCTCCGAATCTGAAATGAACAAGTCGAGTGAGAGCCTACGAAGTAGGTAAAAAGCTAAGGACCTTTAAGGGAATGCCCTTCGATATTGTTGAAATGAATTTCCCTAGTATTTCCATTTAAAATTAATCGATATTTATTACCTTTTTTGGTAGCAGCGTCGACGACAGCGCCGCGCTTGAGCAGCTCCTCCACAACGGAAATGTGTCCATCTTTGGCGGCTAGGTGCAGCGCGTTCAACCCGTTCTGAAACACAAAATATATCCAATTAACCAACAATGTAATAGATAAACACTATAACGTTAACAACAAAAGCAAGGGACCCTTTCACAGAAGAACGACGTTAGAGTAGTTGCTTAGCTTTTGCCCTTTATTTGGTGAGCGAGTGCCCCAGGCCTGAAGCCTTCATCACATACATCCTTTCACTTCCTCCTCCCCATCCCATCCCGCCATAATATTTTCTCAAAGGCGGGCAACGAATCTGAGACTATATCAGCAGGTCCATAAGTGTCAGATGACTTTTACGGCTTTTACCAACCCCGTAGGCAAGTATAAGGTATTGTCTAAACTAAACGTATTGCTGTTAGCGTTACGCAGTTAGGCGCTTTTACTCAACTTCTAGTTCACACTGAACCGACAACTGACACAAAGAAATACTGAGCATGTTCACATCCATTGGCAAACGATGGGTTGGTGCGAGCGATGCCTAATAGCAAATACTTAAACATCAGATGTACAGTCACTCTACAACAAACAGTTGTATAGTATGTAGCGTCAAGAGTAATCAGTAAGTGGCGAAAGTGCAGGTAAACGGGATATCAAGAGCAGGCGCTGTTGAGCATGGCCCAAGATTGCCGTTATTACTGGCAGTAGCAACAAATGCATGTTGTGTTATTATAACGGACGCTTCAAACAAACACATGACTCAGTAGGTGCACATGCGCTAGAAATGCAACAGGGATGTTGACTAATATGCTTTTCTGTTTTCTTAAAAAGAAAGATGTCACTTAAAAAAAGAGAAAAAGTTATAGGTAACTCTAGTACCTAAATTTGGTCGTTTGCCTCTGTGTTTCTTAAAAACCTAACAAACCTCTTACTTGATCATGTACAGTCAAAAGCACGTCAGATGTAACACTTTGGACGTTGTACCACTCTTATGTCGGGGGCATAAGTGCTATTATCGAACTGCAAGTGTTAACCGTGATGTGCTGTTGACCGTACGTAACAATGTTTAAAAGCTTTTTTCAGAAATGTGGACACAGTACAGACACTGAGTCTGTCTGAGACACTGAGTGTGTCTGTACTCCTTACAGTACAGACACTGAGTACAGACTAGCATGACATGCAGTAGTTTGTATATGTTACTGCCGGTGAATAAGATTTCCAGAGCTCAATTGTATGTATTAGGAAGGGCATGGTATTGGCAGCCGGAAGAACCTTTTTTACCAGCGGACAACGATGTTATTCCTTTAAATTACAGGAATGCCTCTGGTGTAACCTAATGGTACAAAAATACTCGTAATTAGGCGTAATTTATGACTACTCTACCTGCATAATACGTGCACTAATTAAAGATTCCCAGCAAAGAACGTGAAATAAGCTGAACAACTCGTACAGACTTTAATTGAAATGCCAATCTCAACTGAACGGTGTTCAAGTATGTTTATCGCGAGTTTTATCAAAGTCTAGGTTTAGTTGAAAGTTAATTTACGGAGCTATATTGCGAGGGAACACGGCTTGAGGAATACTGTGCTGTGGGAAGTTATACGAATGTTGGTTCATCATCATCATCATCAGCCCGTAACAGTCCACTGCTGGAAATAGGCCTCTCCAAATGCTCTGTGATGAGATGAATGGTGGTTATTGCTACTAATATTATAGATGCAAAAGTAACTCTATCGGATAAACTTTACGATCCGATTTTGAAGAAATTTGGTAAAATAGACTAGATTTTGAAAATACACAATGCTTAATTCCTAAGAAAGAATACAGCGATGCTTGAAACCAAAGTGTCACTCACATGTAATGTAATGAGGTCGATGGAACAAATCTCGGAGCGCATCCTATGTATATTTTTCTATGTGCGTATTGTCTAGCTCGGCATTGTTACAGAGACCTGTACACTAGAATGGCATTGTAGTCACAATCCAATTTTTTGCTTTCCCTGTTAATTGTTACGGAGGTCTTAATTGGCAATGGCTCCAATAATCTGTACTGGGCAAACCGTGGATCGTAGTGCAAGCAAACCTTGACTAGATTGGGACAAACGCTCAAAGAAATAGGCTAGAAAAAAAATGGAATACCTCTTGCTCTTTTATGGCTCGCCAGTAACATCAATAACCTTTCCATATCCCGACAGTGTAATTATCTCCGTATAACCTGTCAGTGGTTTTTAACTGCATTTGTTCTGCAGTCGGGAACTGGCGTTTCCTGGCAACGTAACGGAGCTCTTCCGCAGGGAATGCCGCTTGGAGAGGATATTATGAGTTACCATTACTCCAGGTAAATCGTGCATCATGGTTATTTTTGTACAGAGCACGAGGAGTAAATTCTTTCTACATAGTGACTTTTCTGCTGTATAACTTATGGTCCTTTTGGCAATGGATAAAATCCTCAAAAAGTGACTCTTTTCTGTAAACTTTTACGCCTAAAATACTTAACCGATTTAGATGTTTGGTAAAACATTAATCGGCTCAATAGCGCAGTTAGACTTAGTAGTGACCTGGCTATGGAGCCAGCAAATAATTAATCTACGATCGTAGATTTGAATGCCAACCAAAAGGGCACCAACTCATCCATTTTGAGTTTGAAGAGATAAGCGGGGAAGTTACGATCCAGTCCCGAGCCCCAAACACTGAGTCAGGTTTCGCTCGTTTAAAATATTTATTCTTTGCCCAAAAAAAAAACGCGGAGATTTATTACTGTTCATAAGCTCCATAGTCCATTGCGATATATATGAACTCAATACACTTTACATAATCTGAATGAATATCATATGCGGCGAATATCGGATACTACGAGTTAATACTGAATGTAACGCGACGCCCTCGGCGGCGCAGAACGACGTGAAGGCCGATGCATACGCATACTATAATGCAGGTTAATTACTGCAAAAAGTTTGAAGTGTGGTGGAGCCATGCCGAGACAGTACCTGTCAGCCTAAATGGGCCGGCTCGAACAGGGAAGTAACACCCTCTCACTAGAGAGAGATAGACATTCTTCCCGGTTTTTCCCATTTACCTCCTTTACATCTACTTCTCACAAAAGATTAACGAATGAGTAGCTTTGGTATTGCGCGCTGTTTGGTAAGTGAAAGCCCCCCCCCCTCTATTACGCCCGCCCCATCCCAATTCCATAACCCTTTACCTTCCCCCTACTTCCATAATCCTCACATAAACATAAATAGCAACAACAGCAACGTACTGCTACTTGACTATATGGTCTTTTATGTCTATCACGAGGTAGGTGTTTCCCCAAACAAGCAACTTATTCATGTGGTAGATCCACTATGCCCTACCTCTGTTAATTTAATATAAAAATTCTGACACAATAATATGACAACATCCGTTTTATAATGAGTAGTAACCACGCAAATATCAGAAAAACACGAAATTATACCCGTACTTACATGTTACCGTTACTTTTATAATTATACCAATCAAAGTTAAACTAATGAAAAAACATCTAACATAATTGCATACACTTTAAAACGCTATTTTTACATACAATGTAAACAAAGTCATGCGATAAAAGTAACTGCACCAAAATTGTAGGCAATTCATAGTTAGTTACATTCCCACAGTTATTTTAATGATTTCCAAACTGCTATACTTCATTCATGCCTATTGAACGTCCGCATTGGCGCCGGTCACAGTGCAAAGATTAACAGAATGGTTAAGAAAATTAAGGTATATTTATCGTTGGTGCTAATAAACTTTTAAAAATACTATTGACACATTAGCTGTAAAGACAAAGTAGATGGAGGAAGCTAGAATAAGCCATAGACTTAATATAATATTAATTCCATGGAATAAACATAAAACTTTAGTTTTATTTATTCACAAGACAATGTTCGACTTTTAAAATCATGTCTCTTCATTTGTAGTCCACATTGTAACTATTTTCTACGCTAAACGAACTAAGTATGTAACCACACAAGCGATAAAAGCTACTTATTTTCATTCCTAAATACT
This sequence comes from Mecyna flavalis, assembly GCA_949319885.1. NCBI lineage: Eukaryota > Metazoa > Arthropoda > Insecta > Lepidoptera > Crambidae > Mecyna > Mecyna flavalis. Next base: position 5,418,528 of record OX439419.1, on the reverse strand, counting down.
TTCTTTCCGCCACTCGGCTTTCTGCTTTTCTATTTAATTACGATAAAAGTAGAAGCGAATTATTTTCTGTGAAAATAATTCAAACAGAAAATACTTTTACCAGAAAAAGAGGTTTCATGGTCGAAAACGTGAAGGCGAATATAATATTAATAATAATTTACTTCCTCGAATTAGCTGGGAGAGGGACGAAAAATATGATGAAATCTGCAGATAGATTAAAATAACTAGGTATTTTGTAGCCATAATTCAATTAGTTTGATTATTTCTTTCTCTTTGTCGAAGAATGTTTTACGAGCCGTCCTTAACATGTGGGAAACAAAGGGAGGGGTGTGTGGGCTATACTAAACTTTTGTGGGATCGTATTAAAGTTAGCCAGTCGGAGTCTGGAAGTTTTTAATCAAAAACTACACCCATGGGAAATTAAATCCGTGGATTATGTCATGTAGGTCAACAAATAAAAAAAAATGCGGGTTTTTCGACCAAGAATTGTTTTACACGGACATTATTGCTCTTCACGATATTTTTAAGAATAATGAGTTAATGACATTTCCGAATTCCGTTATCTCTTAAGAATAATTATCACATTACTCAAATGAAAAACATTATTAGACCTAAATTACAAATGAACTACGATTTGCTAACGCCAACTAACGGAGTGAAAGATCAAAGTCATAATTCATAATTAGGGGAAATGTAGGCCATTGATCAACCTTTGTGGCACATAATAAATTCATTGAACGCATGGCTAACTGTGAGCGCCCATAGTTCCGTAACTAAATATAGTAATGTATGTTTTCACTATTATATTAATTATTTTAGTTGACGTTGTTTGCGATTAGTTAACGGCATGTGGCAAGTGTCATGTTAAAGCCTCGTTTAAGCTCTGGAGACCTTCCTCAGCGACAGAAACATATGCTATAAATAGCATAACAGTTATGAAGGAAGGTGGAGGTAATTCCCAAGACTAGCAGGCCTTTAAGTGGAAGATCCATTGTGCTCTACCTCTCTTAACCATTGACGTAAGTTTGTCAACCATTGAAGAAGGTTGGTCAACCATTGAAGTAAGATTGTCAACCATTGAAGTAAGTTTGTCAACCATTGAAGTAGGTTTGTCAACCATTAAAGTAAGTTTGTCAACCATTGAAGTAAATTGCTCTAGCCAAAATTCGAAAGCAATCATCATTAAATATATTGGCCGCATGGCTGTTTGGATACGACTACTCACAGCTTAACCACTCAACGCCGAACCGGCACTCGGGTGCCGCATAACAATAGATTTTCTATTGTGTCTAGTAATCCGGGGCTAGAAGGATTATTGCAGCAATGTGTATTTTCCCCCCCGATGGGCCATCACCTTGTCGCGGTGGGGGGGCTTAGTAGCCGGGTGGGCTCCGGTGAACTAAGAGTGGCCAAGTGGGCGGACCGTCGAAACAGACAGGTCTGCCTGCGACACGAGGGGAGCGGACAGTAGTCATTACTGTCTGCTCAGCGCGCCCTCGGGCGCGTGGTGGGGAGGTGGGGGCCGCGGTGCGCAACCGGTTGGAGGGGGCCGGTGTTACGTTGCCGTTCCCCCCTGCGCATCGGCGGCCCAAGCGGGGCCACACCGCAGGTTGTGGCATGGCGGTAGTACAGGGGGCCAGTAGGCCCCCCGTGTCGGGCGGTAGCAGCCAAGTGCTGCTCCCCACCCTCCAAAGCGGAGGGTGCGAGGGATCCGCTGGTAGTGTCACAGATGCAAGGCTATGCCGATTCCTGTGACACTACCATTTAAGCGTTTAAAAAAAAAAAAAAAAGCAATGTGTATTTTCACCGCTATACAAAAGCGACACGTACATATTAGGTACGACAATGTTAGCGGCATTACCTCGTTCCGCGACACCTGTCAGGATGCGCTCATTACTCTCTATCTGATGACGTGCACTCTGCATGTGCGCATCTGCATTCAGCTAGTTGCATGTTGTGTTTAAGGGAATTGTTCTAGTTCCATCAATAAATATATAAACTATTCATACGTTAGAAGAGGATAGGGCCCACAATACAGGGTGGAATTTTGTAATGCCACCTGAAGGGGAAGTACTCTTAATACTGAAGATAGAAAGTTTTACTCAAAGAAAACATTCTTTTATTTTTGAAAAGAAAAAAACCTGCATTCATAGATTTTTAAAAATTTGCTTGCTGCAACTTTGTAATACCACCTGAAGGGGAAGTACTCTTAATACTGTAGATAGAAAATTTTACTCAAAGAAAACATTCCTTTGTTTTTGAAAAGAAAGATAACTGCATTCAAAGATTTTTAAAAATTCGCTTGCCGCTCCCGGTAATCGAACCGACTAAAATCTGTAAAAGTTGCACCTTGTACTTTTATTGCATCGATCGTTAGGGACAATTATAAGGATAAAATCTCTCCAACAAAGTTCATAATTTAATGAAAGGAAAACAATGAAAAAAAGTGCTTTAACTTGACCCATTGAATCAATAATTTAGGATTTCATTGTTTTCCTTTCATTTAATTCATGAAGTTTGTTAGAGAGATTTCATCATTATTATTGACCCTAACGATCGATGCAATAAAAGTACAGGGTGCAACTTTTACAGATTTTAGTCGATTCGATTTCCGGGTACAGCAAGCGAATTTTTAAAAATCTTTGAATGCAGTTTTCTTTCTTTTAAAAAATAAAGGAATGTTTTCTTTAAGTAAAATTTTCTATCTACAGTATTAGGAGTACTTCCCTTTCAGGTGGCATTACAAAATTCCACCCTGTATAACCCTGTCACTGTCCCTACTTCTCCGAGTGGCAAAATATGCATAACAACATTTTCTCCCAAGTGAAACAAAAACAAACCTTTACGGAATCGTCATTTAAGGAATTAATTTCAAAATAGATAGACACACACTATTCTTACAGAAATTTAATCTAAGATTTCAGGAATCCCATGGAAGCACACTTCCATGGGATTTTTAAACCATTAAAAGATTAGAAATGCATTAATATATAATGCATAGATTTCCAAGTCCTCAATGTTTGCGTGATGGAAATGCGCCGCGATCGTATTCGGCACGCGTCGCTTCCGTTCTCCCCCGAGGTGAATAATAGGTAAGCAGGTTACTCCTCAGGGGTGTGGGCCACCTACTTACATTGTTAGCATAAGTCATTATGTATTAACCGAACATTACGTACGACTCTCGGTGTTGCGAAAATATGCTAAGTGCTGATAAGAGCCACTGCTGTTCGCGAATTTTCATTTGCCTAATACCACATTTCAATACATTTATGTAGGCCACTCGTATTAGATAGGTGTACATGTGACGTCCAATATAATTTGTACGATACGGAAGTAAGCAAGGGTCCACTATTTCGGTGGCTTGGTTTTTTGAACACAGATCCCGATCTGTGTTCAAAAAACCACACAATCCCGATTGTGATCATAAACCCTAGCAAGACCCAACATATTTTCCGTCACCATTGAGCTAGTGGAGCTAGACTCACGACGTTTTCCGTCACCATTGAGTGGAAAGGTGCGCATCTAAAAACTCCATGCGCAACAATCAAATTTAGTCAACACAAAACACCATTATTCAAGGATAGTCAAGTACCGAACATTTTTTGTTGATAATATCAATGCGACTATTTCTGCTAAAAAGTAGCCGCTGTTTGCATGTGTATAAAGTACATGGCCACCGCAATTAAGAGTTTGATTGCGCTAGATGGATCTGATTAGTATAGGCTATTGCATAAGCGTATCACATTTGAATGACCATACATTGTAGCCATGATCCAATAGGTCTGGTTCCCCTGATAAAGATTACGGAAGTAGATGGATCTGATTAGTATAGGCTACTGCATAAATGTATCACATTTGAATGACCATACATTGTAGCCATGATCCAATAGGTCTAGTTCCCCTGATAAAGGTTACGGAAGTCAGATGGTAGTCGCTCCATTGCAATAACTGGACTTGCTGAATCCTCGATCAATGTACAAGCGTACCCTGACGGGCTCGGGACAAAACGCTCGATGTAACCAATAAGCAAGATCCCTAATGCCGTCTATCTATGAAATCACTCACCGAGTTGCATGTGTTGATGTCTTTGACTGCGCCGGAGTCGAGCAGGTCGACGACGGTGTCGAGCTGGCCGGCGCGCGCCGCCCGCAGGAAGGCTGTGTTCGGGTCTATCTGTCGACAAATAAAAAATACTGTTACTACAGGCTTAACTGAGAAGGATCCTGCGGAAGTAGGGCTGTGCGGGAGGGGTGACAACGTGACAGCTATTTTTTGTTTAGAAGAGATCAAATGAGAGACCTGCGGCTAAGTGTGGGAATCGGGACTTAAGACGTTCCTCCTACCTTCTACCCACTAAACTCCCTCGGTTTGACCTTCACGCTCCAAAAGGAAGAGCCGGCGCCCCATTGATAGCTGTCAAACACATGATCGATAGTGATGAAGACAACCCGACTAAAGAGTCCCGGCATTTGACGCCCGCGCGCGCTGTTGGTCAGAGGTATGCTTCTGACCAATAGCGCGCAGGCGTGTCAAAATTCGTGTTCTGCGCAATCCCCACCCGATATTCAAGAAGTTTGCCGGGGCCTATAACAAAAGCGTTCTCCTTTCGCACTGTTCCAATATGCCAATTTTTTGCTTATTAACGTATGGTGAGACAAATACGGGTACAATTATGGGTAACAAGATTATTTATGTCCCAATCCAGGTTCAAAATTTTTCCACCCGCATTTGAATTTGAATTTTCTTCGAAAAAGCCCAAACAAACTTTGTCCAACTGAAGCGAACCAAAGATAGGAGGACTGTTTACTATCAATTTGTGTAAAACTTCAGTATGTAGACAGCCAAGTAATCCACCTGATTGCAAGATGCTACAACCCGATTTAATCAACCACGTAAAACTAATCCTTACAATAAATTGTTCTTGCAAGCATCGCTTAAATGCAACTTAGACCGAATCCTAAACCTCGGGAAAACCAGTCCCCTATGTTTTACTTTTTAGATTAAACATCACAGAGGTGGTTATACTAAGTTATACGTCGCCTAGTTTTTCCGGCCATAAAAACCGGTAAACGTTTAAACCTGGCATCAGAGCGTCAGATATCATGTATCACTAATCAATTAATCTCTACAAATGAGATGTTACCCAACAATTGAATGGTAACCACAACGCCTCTAATTATAATCACGTCGTTTCAACCGATGAGATAATTATCGAGACGATCGTGCAATAAATAAACACGGGCTTCCAACATCTCGTTTTAATTAAAGTATCGGTTTCAAGAATACGTGTAATTCTAGACGTGAAGGCTTTTCTAATCCTATACTAAGTTAATCTTGCCTGAGCGTTAATAGCGCATTTAATAGTCATGAGTTTGAATTTGTATCGTATACGAAAATAAAAAGATCTGTAACCAAATCAATTATGAATCACATTTTGGACAGTCTACCAAAAAATAAAAATATATTGGATACCTTGTTTCTTTCCAATTTAATATAGAGTAAGGTCACCAAAGCTTAATTGTGGAGTGCACGGTGTTTCTTTAAAGTTGTCCTCGCTTTAAATTACATAGTCGGCAACGCGCGAGCGATGCCTCTGGCTGGTGTTTGACGATGGTAACCGCTTACTATCACCCTTCGTTACCCTCGACGCATTCTACAACAATGTCTCTATTCACTTTGAAATATTTAACTTATGCTAACCGCTGGCACAGAAAATCAAAAAACAGTGATTTTTCATAGCATTTTATCTATTCGTTGTTCAATTCGATTAGCTTGCTTTTGCGCGTCCGATTTACTTCGTTACGTTCAATAAGTCAACCGTCTTAGGGTCAACCATTTACCAAGTAGCTTCTTGAACTTAGAGTAGCACAAAAGCCTATAAATAGACCGTTGACCGTATCAAAAGGCTTCATTCGGAACGATACTTCATACTTCGATCGCAGCTGGAGAGGCTGTGATCGTGCCCCCAGATTTCACGGTGCGCACGATGACCTAGTACAAGGCTGAACAAACACAAACTGTCACTCGACTAACGAAATTATACCAAATATTACATGCTATAGAGTTCTTGTTGTTGACCACTTTTGAACTATAAATAGCGTAATACAGTACGCGAGTAGTTACGTCATACTCGTATTTGGGAAATATTTAAGTGTATATCCAAAAAAGGCTGAAACGTGCACCAAAATAAACCATAGGCACACCAAAGGTTAGGTTAGGTTAGCAATTCAATTTTTTTGGTGCACGTTTCAGCCTTTTTTGGTGTACGTTCAGCCTTTCTTGGTGTACGGTTAAATACAAGCCGTAATATTTTACGAAAAAGTGGTGAGAGTTGAGACATTTGTTTTACACTTTTCGTATCCTGAATGAAATTCCGACAGCCGAAATAGGCTTTTTATTGGACCAACCGCGAATTGCACCAACTGCCAATAAGATCAATGGATAATTAGAACCAAATGTACCTTAAGACCTTAGTGGAACAGGCTGGGTTTCGGCAATATTAATGTGGGAGCCAGAGCACTCGAAATTAAGGGCTCGAAGATTAGTGAAGGCTACATTGTGGCAGTACAGTAAGCGACGCTTTCTGGTGAAGTGTCCTTCAATGGAATAGGCCTCAGTAGCCGCTTAACATCAGGTGGGCTGCGTGTCAGTAAGCAAAGTGTTCTAAACTTCTAACATAAAATATCCTTTATTACTTTAACCAGGAATTTACTTTAACCAGGAAATATTTCATACAAAAAAGAATACGTTTTAAATATATCTGGTTGTATTGTAATTGGACGTAGGTTCTTGAGAAGGAAGTTCCAAACATAAAATCGACTAGCTACCTGCGTCTGTGCAGGCATCAGAGCGGATACGCACTGATTTCCCTCTTTCCACGCTTATTAGGTTATTACGGTTTCTTGGAGGTTTGTCAAGGTTTCTGTAACTTTGTAATATAGGTACAACTTGAATTTTTTGAAGTGAAATCTTCTTTAGCGGCGTTGTACACTTTTTTTGTAATGTGTAAAAAATGTTAAACTCGCGTCAGGTGTTTTCGTAAGACGGACACGACACGAGTACCAATTTGCAAAATTTTCCTAGGGGACGCTAGCATGGCGAATACCAAAATATTCAAGTTTTCACTTCTGCCGGCACTCCCGGAGTGCAACCCGTCGTTTTTTTTTTGTTGATATGATGATGATTGTCGAATATACGGCCGATAAGAGTGAATGGAAGTAAATAACATACGCAGACTTACTATTAAGTAGAATAAGGACAGGAAAATGATGATGATGATTAATTGTTGTAATGATCACATGATGTTAATCATCTTTAAAATTTTAGGAGGAGGACAGTTATAAGGATACTAGCTTTCCGCCCGCGGTTTCACCCGCGCGTTATTTCTTTTTTTAAATATCCCGCGCGAATGAGACGTTTCCCGTAGGAATTTTATAGCCTCTGTCGTAATCCGGGTTGTAAAATTTATAATACTAGTATATATAGTAACGCATTTATAATATTATTACTAGTAGAATTAGTTTAAATCGCTCCTATGCGATAACAACGTGACATTTCCTAAATCGCAATTCAAATGTTAATAAAATCTCTAATATTGTTTTTTTTTACGGTCGGATTACAATTAATTTGTTGAAATGTTTGATGACCTTCATGAAAATAAGATTATGTTTTAATTTGAATAGAATATTAAAACCGTTTTTATGAGATGTCACGTTGTTATCGCTAAGGAGCGACATTATGTATAACATATGGTATATTTGTGGTACTACTAATAAAAGTACTAAGCACCTACATCAAATAAAAATAATATGTCGTAATAGATAAATCACAGCAGATTGGGATCTACCCTAAGTTTTCGACAATGGCGCATTCATAGCACAATACAAATATTATAATCGCCGACCCAATATCAACAAAAAAACTGTTATTTTTTATCATACCATCCAAGTCATCCAACTAATGGAGGATAGTTGTGTATTCATACCCAAATATGGCAGCGATACAAAATTTAACCACAGATTAAAAATCCTGGTCCAATCGATAGTCATAAAAATTCATTGTCATCAAAAAAGGCGGGTGAACATTTGACAGCGCTTTAATTTTGCACAAAACGAACGATGGATGTTTGTTGGCTTTGTAGTTACGGTTTATAAGTTGACTAACCTTAGACAAGAGGTGATTTCGGCTTTGAGAGATCCGAATATTGAATAGACTTATTGTTAACTTATCCTAAATCGAACAAACTTGAATACTTGTATGTAAAAATATGTTCTAAACTTTTAAAATTTCGAAAAAGAACATCCTTTGGCTTTATTAACAATGAAAAAAATTGTATTCATAGGTAATATCACTGAGCAAGTAATCACTAGCTAATATTACGTGAAATTTACGAGAAAAATAGAGAAAAGAGAGTTTGACTCTTTGAATAAATAAGTTGTAATGTATGTACCTAATAGATTAAAGTATCATAATATTAATGTTTCATTATTCATTATATTTTGGGTTCACACAGAATACATTTATTCTGGTAAATGATCTAATTAAATATCTTCATACTTTCCGATATGGACCATTTGGTGTTCATGTTAATGCAGGTTATGAATTATTAGCCTTCCGCCCGCGGTTTCACCCGCGCGTAATCTCTTTTTTCGAATATCCCCCTTCCCACCACATTTCCAGGATTAATAGTACCCTATGTTCACCGGGGATAGTGTAGCTTTCCAACAGTAAAAGAATTATTCAAATCGGTTCAGTAGTTTCAAAATTGATATTCCCGCGGGAATGAGACGTTTCCCGTAGGAATTTTATAGCCTATGTCCTATTCCGGGTTATAAACTATACGTGTGCCAAATTTCATCTAAATCCGTTCAGCTGTTTAGGCGTGATTGAGGAACAAACATCCAAACATCCAGACTTTCGCATTTATAATATTACTAAGTAGGATTTATAGGTTTTTTTATGTAAAACGAGTAAACATTTGTGCACAAGATACCTGATGGAAAGTGTGATGCGGCGTAGAGTGGTACATGCTTACCCAAATAGAGCCTATTCTCTTTGGGAAGATTCCGAAGTTATAGTGGTCTGATAGAATCAGCATCAGTACACCATCTATCAAGTCATAAGTCATACAAGCATGAATGCAAATTACCGTCAATTAATCTTTAATATTTCTTTTTATCACATAATTTCACCGCATGACAAGTAAGCAATAAATCGATCAATATGCGAACTAAATTGGATATTACAAAGTTGCGTGCAAATCAGGCGCACACAGTGAGGAAGTTCCAACTAGAATACTGTAATCAAGAATAGTCCGTAAGATTCCTTGTAATTTCGCGGTGACGATCGTACGGAAATGTGTTTTCCGGGTATAGAATAGAATTTCAGCAAAATTGATACTAGGTACTTTACAGCCTGATATTGTAGCTATGATGCTAGACTTCTCTATTTTTCTGCCTTGCCATATTCAAGCGTTTTGCTTTATTTCTTGTCAAAAATTAAGATGTTAAAAAATTGCAAGTGTGAGAAGTACTCTTACACACTTGCCTACAGAAAAAGTACTTTTAGTAGTACTCTACTAAAAGTACTTTTTGTACAATAAAGTTTAAATAAATGAATGCAGAGAATGCCATTAGGCATTAGGTCCGCCGTATGTACCTACTCTTGATTGTGCATTAAAGTTTAAATAAATAAATAAAAATATGATAAAGACTAGCTGTCTTTAATGACAGTAATACTTTTAATTCAATTCTAGATTAATTTTAGAAAATTGAAATAAAGATTATGATATCATAAAAACTAAAAAAAAAGTTGCTCCTTTTTTAAGAACAAAGTGGAGCTCTTGAATCCTATTAACAAATAACGCAAGGTTTAAAGTTAAAACGGAACATACATCAGTACTTATAAATATTAGTAGGAGATTTAATAAGAAAGTAACTGTCAGTCAGGCAAACCACAAGCCATTTCCCCAGTATCAGTTTCCATTAGACCGATGTCGATTGGCGACCCCTGGCCGACTGACGAGCTGTCTCCGGCGAATCGATTAGATAACGTATTGTTAAAATTCTGTCTAGATCAGCCCGTAATACAGTTTGTCTGAAATTATGTTTTATTTATTTTATTTTTTATATACTAGGTCAGTTGGCAGACAGGCGCGCAGCCCACCTGATGGTAAGCGGTCACTGCGGTCTTTTCCATTGAGGGACGCTTCACCTGGAAACGTCTCTCAATGTGCTGCCAGACTGTAGATTTGGGCCTCTGATTTCAAGTGCACTTGTACATTTGTACGCGTATTTGAGAGTTGGCTTTTTTGCTCTTGTAAACTTGATCTTTCTCCGAGAGTTCTGCCTGAACTGACCAGGCTAAACTTGCACCACGATTCAGGATTTGACAATTCCAGTTATTAGATACATTGGAGCGATTGCTGTCAAATAGCAATCGTACCCAATGTAATAACTGGACAAACCAATGTCTTAAAATAGTCGATATTTCCTATACCTGAATTTTGTTTTTGAACTAAGGTTTTGGACATGGGTTTGAAATGACCAAAACCGAAAACTGAAGTGAACTATATCTTAATCGCGCAAGCAAAGAAATGTCACACAAAGGTGCCTACCTACATCAGACTAAGGCCCCCTAGTACAATCGAACTAGCTCGGAGCAAAATCTTTAATTTTTAAAGGAACTTTCGATGTCCTATAAAGTATAAACCTCTCGTTGTCAAATAATTTCAATGACAGAGGTCTCTATGGTTACATCATGCTTTATAACAAAAATGTAGCAATTACTATTGGTTAGTTGCTTAACAGATTCAGTACAAAGTGAGTTCAGCGGTATTGGAGCAGTGCGTGAGGGTATGTTATTGTTACGTCAAATGCCACCAAACTTTGGTTGGGTTCTTCATCATTTTTTATTACGTGGACTGTGTGTATGACAACTTAATCACGACACATGTGACTGCATTGCTACTGCAGGAACTTACTCAGTTAAGCGTTACGCTTATAATTGCATCACATGAAACAGTTAAACAATTGGTTCGTCTTTCGTCTAGAGGAAAATTTTGGAGTGATTTTGTAAGCTTGTCTTCAAAAGCATAAGCGAGAATAATCAATCAAATCGGTAGAACCGTTCCTAAGTGATTTACTGCACCTGTGCGAATTCGGGGCGGGTCAATAGTAGGTGTACATACAGAAAATTGATTTTTTGTACTTAGGTAACTTTGCCTAAGCCACCTACATTGGGATCAGACTAATATAATAATATGGGATGTTGCAAGACATTTATTTACATGGATAGACCACCGATTTGAGTATCTATAAAACTGTATGTAGTATTTCACTAAGAGATCTTAACACACTTGAAATAGGGTCAACACTTGACCCCCCGTAAACATTATCTCAGTCGGATCGATCTACAACAGTCTAGTGTTAAGATACTAGGAAGTTCCACAAAGCCAGTAATGGTACCGATCGACTGAAATGATAGCAGGTACAGTACCATAGTTAACCTTTTTTGCGCTTACTATCTTGATCGAAAGGAGTAGTCGCGAATAATGAACAATATGTAGTTCAGAAGAAAGTCACAATACATTTAAATATTTAATATCCAAATGACCGCGTTTCGACCATTGCACATTGCGTGAATACGGAACAGCCACAAAAGATTCGCAAAAAAATACTATACAAAAAAAGAAGGAAATATACCTTTCAAAAATAATAATCGATTTGTTGTTGACAAGTAGATAGATTTGTTATTGGGGAAAACAAACACTATAGTAATCTCAGTCACATTGTTACCGAAACCTTACAAACACAAAAATTCAGAGATAAACAAAAACAACCTATTATTTCCCAGTACTGTTATTTAAACTGCTACAGATACCTAAAATGATTCTATCTGGATTCTATGCTATCGTGTTTTTCTCACGAATAAAATGCTAAGTCAGTATTGGCGGTGACTGAAACCAGAATCTCTAAAACCATTTTGTTTCCCACGCCACTCTGTAACTCTGTAATGTCAGTTGTTTCAATATTCAAAATGTAGTCAGCAGAAATCTGAACATTTGCAAGGCAACTTATTATAAAAGTGTTATCATTATTGTCATTCGTTCTTTGTTATTCAAACGGAACACATTATTAAACCTGCAACTTGAAATGTATTTTATTTTTATTAAAGCGCAAAACTTGTCAGTATTATTTAAAGATTTTTGTAAAATATTTCAGCTTTCCGATACACCGGGAAATCCTTTTGCCGTAGTTTCCTGAATCCGTAATGCGAACGCATTAGCCATCCATCCGCCATGGTTTTATATTTCCCGCACTGCACACAGATTTGAGGAGACTCCAAAACACTTCACTTAATGCATTTTTACAATTATCACTTAGACACCCAAATGCACGATCGGAATCGTTGAAATCGGAACTCGACCGGACCTTTGGTCCTCTCAACACCAGACGGAAAAACACGATCTTTGGTCCTTTAAACACCAGGTGGATAAAAAACACTAAAGCACGGAGAATATTTATTTGTATTGGACCCACCACTAGAGTGATGGAGTACACCCTTCGTTCGAGGGGCAGGATACGCGCGCCGCACCACACCGCCATCGCAGCACTGCGCATGCGCGTTCACGACCAACGCCGCGCGCGCAGTCACTCGTGGACGACGAATCGGCCATAGTACATGACCGAGCTGACGTTTTTTGTCGTTCAGACCAGAAAAAACTAGGCTAGTTTAAGATTCTTTGTGAACTTCGGTGTCCTGATGCAGCGAGTGAAATCTGAGCACCTATTTAGAAAGTTTTCTACTTGTTTTACAAGATATTTGTTTGATAAGATGTCTACCAAAGATACCTACAGTACTGACATAAAAACAGCAGCAACTGTTCGTCAGCTTCAAACATTAGGGTAAGGCGGGGGAATGGCGTTCACTTAAGGAAAACATGGTATATTTTTTTAATTATTTATTATAAATCAAAATTTTAAAAAGTAATAAAGTCTTTAATTATAGAGTAATCAACATTTCAACAACAAAAGCATATATCTTTGACCTACTAGTAGTAGGAAAACATTAAAAAAAAAACACGTTTGAGCGGCATTGCCCCTGACGTAGGGTAATGCCGCTCAAACATGTTTTTACAATTATGATACATTTTAATCAAAGAAATATTATTGAGATCAACCTTATCCGATAAAAGTAAAGTCTACAATCACAAATAAGTATCAATTATCGCCATTTGTATGTTAGATTATCCTTTTTCAATTTAACAATAAGATGGTGCAGCAATACCACCAACTCGTTATTTTTTCCAAATTCTTCGCTCCAAGCCGCTTTAGCGGAGATCCTTTGAAGATTTCTTGGCATATCTATAACAATAAGAAAATAAGTCACCAAGCAAGAGGATGGCGCTCAGATGAGCGGTATAACCCCAGGCGGTCTTTTTGTAATTAATTTGAAATTTAAAAAAAGTCATACACAGTTGTTAAGTATGTATTGCATTATCACAAAATATAATAGTTTTACTATCAGAAAAGTAAAATTAATAATCAAATAAACATTAAGGTATTGGACTTACCGGCAAAAACACGTAACCAAAAATTAGATCAGCGCGGCCGCAAACGAAGAAACGCACTTCACGGTCACATGACGCGAGCTGATTGCCCGTTTGCATCGCTGTCTGTTAGAGGTCCCATCCCCTCGCGCTTCACGCGACGTGGTTTGTTGCTACGTTCCATTTTGACAGAGTTATAGAGGTGAGCGCCATTACCCAGTGAGCGCTATTCCCCCTCCCTCCCCTAAATGTTTGTTTATGTGTGATACGATTTTTGTGTCTGCCTGATACTTGTTTAAGCTGTAAGCAGTGGAGTGGAGATAGGTATTATAGATACCCTAAATGAAGCATAGAATCTAATAGCTTTCAAAACATTTCTACGGTTCGTCTGTAGACTTCTACAACCTCGCAACCTTTAAACAATCAACTAGTTTAGAAAAACCATATACCTACATAATATGCAACTATACAAGAGACTTTTCATTAAGTGAAACACAATATTTATAGAAGGAACACGCCTCCAGCTTTAGTTAGTATTCAACCGTTCATATTACGAAGTCGTCAAGATTCCGCTAGTAACAATATCTACCAGCATAATCGTGATTTTCTATTGGAACAAAAAACAAACTAAAGAAAATACTAGATTTTTGAAATTACTATGACGTTAGATCGTTTCTAGCGATAAGACGGCCTATTATATTGTACAATTGTTTCTGTAATGTCCCATACATTGACAACAAGAGAAATAGTAGTATTTTTGGTTGTCATTCTTTCTCTTCGCACTTCGACTGCCTCCTCGGTACAGTGGTTAGAGCGTTAGGCTCTAATACCCGGAGGTCGTGGGTTCGAATCCCACGGGGAACATCACTTTGTGTGATTGTTTCCAGTTTGGTTAGGACATTGCAGGCTTGAATCACCTGAATGTCTGAAAAGAATGATGATTCCGTGCTTCAGAAGGCACGTTAAGCAGTTGGTCCCGACTATGTTCCAAGTATGTGTTCCGGATTCAATTGCGATAAACAGAATAAAATTGAAATTTCGTAGAACCAGACAACAAATGATAGTTAAAACGATGAACGACATATAATTTCCCACGGGCATAAAACGAATTAAATAATACGTTTATTCCAACAACATTACACATTACGTACGTGGGAAACACATGCTTAAACAATACGCCAAATTGAAACATGCTGAAAACGTAAAATTTACCGGTGGTAAGGTATCTAATCACTACCGCCCACACATGACCTTTGAGAAAAGAATTTGGAGGCAAGGGGAAAGGTTAAAGGTGTGCTTATGGGTAAAACTATGCTTACGAGCCGAGCACGAGCCGCGCACGAGCGGAGCACGAGCCGATCCAAAATTCGTGTACTGTGGACCGACTTGGAGCCTCGAACGAGCGCGCTTCGAGCATTTGGCTCGTGTTCGACTGTGCTCCGCCCGTAGACAGAGACAACTATAACATTCTATCTATCGCATTCACACAAGAAAAAGAGGACGATACGGATAGACCATGTAAAAGAAAGAGATAGAACTACACAATTTTTTGTCTCGCACCGCGTGCCGGTTTTTCTACTAGCTGTCTATAGTTTTCTCTGTGTACGGCTCCGCCTAATGTCGGGTTTTTGACAAACACAAAGAGATTTGCATCGCGCTCGCAGTGCAGGCTCGTTGTGCGTCCACACTTGTCACGCGAGCAGAGCGGCTCGGCTCGTGCTCCGCTCGTGCGCGGATCGTGCTCGGCTCGTAAGCATAGACCCACCTTAAGGGCTGGTCAATCATAGCAAGGCGAGCACTGGCTCGCTAGTGCATTTGGTAGTAGGGACCCCGCCCGATCGAGCAGTCGTGTGTTCGAGTCCCAGCCAATACAAACATTTATGTGATGAACATTCAAGGTTTTTTTGTGATCAAAAATGTTTGTTTGTTATAGCTGGATGTTTATGTATTTGTTGGACGAGCCATTTGGTGAAATGGTCGAGAAGTCGACTATTACACCAGAGGTCGCGGTCATACCTATAGCACAAGTTAAGGCTAGATGGCATTTTTTTTACTATTTATATTTAAGTATACATGTGGTACCTAACTTTGTTAATTTTTAAACCAACAACACAAGTGCTTAAATTACTTAGGTACTTTCGAGAGTCAGAAAGTAATGTTATCAAATATTTATTTATTTTCAAAGACGAAAGCGTGTTTATTAGGTAGAACGTCTAAAGCCGTATTCTGTATATTATGCTATTTATATACAAGACCAAATGCAATCCCGTAGATGGAAGGTAATTCAAGTACAATTGAACATTAAGGAACACGCAAAAACACTACACAGATATCTAACTTTCTGCATGAATCACTGCACTTAGTGGTTTTCGCGTTTATGCGGTTTCGTCTAATGCAGACCATACCCAAGTCCATTCACATAGCAAATACTAAGTAGAGTTGGCTTATGCTGTTTATAGTCCTTAAAACGTAACATGATTAGAATTACAGCTGTCAAAGTGTTGTACCTCTATCGATGTGTCTCATCTCTAAGATTTTTTTTTTTGTAGAGTTTGACACATCGATATACGTAAATTGAGAACGAGCGAGAGAGCCACAACACTTTAACAGCTGTAATTCTAATCATTTTACGTTTTAAGGACTATAGTCTCACAATATTGTCCCGACCGACGTCATTTCGGGGATTATCGTATTTATTATTTAAAGATAAGTACGTGATAATTTTTCTGTCAGTATTTCATTTCAAAAAAGAAGACAAGATCATTGTTGACTGACAGAAAACTTAACAAGAACTTATGTGACAGCGATGAAACCGGCTCTTAGTGTAGGTATTAACTGTAAAACCTACGTAGATGAAAAAAATAATGGTTACATAACTTCGTTATCAGTTTAAATAAATGTGATAATTTTCAGTGGCATTGCGTAAAACGGCATGCGCTACCCCTCCCGCTAGCTACACACGGTTCTCGACAAAAAATACAATACGGCAACTCTAGTTAGTATTTACCCTGTGTTCTCAACTAATACACTATTAGGTTGAGGTCTACCGCGGTGGCTCAGTGTCTAACAAGTCGCACTTTTACGACAAAAGGTCGAATACGACATAAAATCCGTGAAAATGGAAGAACTATTTATTCTACCAAAAGCTTTGGATTGTTTTTACTATCGGGAAGAACCGGTAAAATCTAGAAAGTTACTCGATTCAATGCTACAATCTAAGAACAATTAATCAATACAATCTCCATTTCATGAATGGTCATATAAACCGTATAAACCCTAAAGACTAGTCCAAAAACGCAGTTTACACATAACTTTACTTTGTACATTGTACGCCATGTACAATGTACAAATATTTAGTGTATTTTTGTGTATAAGTTTTGCTAATTTAGTTTCTTTCCTTATAACGAAAGGACAAATAATATTTTTTCCTTTAATAGATTGTCGGACAATCGGATTTGTTCCGTTGAAATAATTTATTCGGCAAATAAAATTTGGGTTGGTTGAGGGAAATTGCTACATCACAATTATTAATGAAATGTTACCTGTCTTTCCTGGGGACATTTATGCTCATCATTCGTTTGGATTAGAGAATTAGAGACGTAAGCAAACAAAGGTAAATAAATAAATAAATATCTCTGGACATTATTCACAGCGCCATCTAGCCCCAAACTAAGCATTAGCTTGTGCTATGGGTGCCAGACAACGGATAAACATTACTTATATACTTTTCTTTTGTAAATACATACTTCTATGCATATTATACATAGAAACACCCAGACCGATACAAACAGACATGTTCATGCACACAAATGTTTGTACCGTGCGGGGATCGAACCCGCGAACTCTGGTGTAATAGCCGACTTCTCGACAATTACATCAAATGGCTCGTCAAAGGTAGACCACATGGGATAATTTCATCCTCAATTTAATTAAAAATACAGGCAAACATTACAAAGTCTGTGTAGTTTCTCAGTTTCTAATACCCAATTCTTCTGCAGGTGCAGAATACAGAGACATTCGTATTTTCTTAAATAAAACTAATATAATATACTCGTATAAAAAAACAACAGCTACTACCGGTTTGAAATTTTCTATCTGCCGAGAAATCACCGACAAAAATTCGGCTTAAAATTCTTTTTCATCTTCACGATTTACAATTATCTTTATTATTTGCAAGATGCATCTCTTTTTGCAAGAAAGAAAAGATGATTTTGATGTTAATGACACGACAAAACATGTTCGTTTTGCACGCAAAGTCCAGATGTCTAATGTCTAGGTTAAGAGAGGATGTGGAAGCGAGTAACTGCAGCAAAATGCATCGCCTAAGTAGGAAGCAGTTGGACAGAAATAGACGGCACCACGAAGCTCGAATATCACGTAATCAGCGATCATGGATTTTTAACTGAGAAGTTTATTAACTTGACCTGTGAAGGTTATGTGGCATGCAGTCGTCTCAAAGTGAGGGCCAGTGGGTCAGAGGTTCTAGGGCACCTGCCGACGCCAGCAGTGTCACAGAAGCATAGGCCAAGATAGTTCCTGCGACACTGCCATAAAATTTTAAATTTACATTGATATTCTACATCGAAAGCGCTGACCAAATTGACATAATGGAAAATTAGGCGGAGATTTAGGTGTCGATGACGAAGATTAAATCGCAATAGATATGCAACTTACTGAACAGTCTTTGTCAGGGCAAAAGCTAAAACACGGTGCAAGCATTGACCAGATCGAGACAAAACACTCGGAGAAAAAAGCTTCAAAAAATTGAGCTATTAATCCCGATTGCAGTCAAAAAAATATTCGACATAACTTGCATTCAACGACTCTGATAGACTTTTAGACTCAACTTGAATTAATCTTCTTTTTTTAGGGTAAGCGGTCATCGCGGCAACGGCTATTTGTAAAACTGTGCTTATAGTTTATTAACCACTGACACGAAAAACAACAAGAACACGGTAGTTGCAAGAAATTAGTTCCATTAAGTTTTCCTTTGACTAGCAACAAATCCTTCATACTGCCATCCTTAATTATAAGCTATGAATCCAATTATAACTTTGTCTGTATCCGATAAACTCGGGAGCGCCGCTCAAAGAGCCTTTGGAAAGAGCTGAAAATGGAAGTCGATACGTTAATATTCAAAAGCCTTTTATAATTCTACACAAAATAGATGCATAAATGCAAAATTCCTGTATGCATTTAAAAACATATTAAAGCTTTTGATAACATATTCAAGCACGTTGTCACTATAATCGTAAAAGAACACAGTTCTTCTATGGATCACTACATAGTATAAAACAAAGTCGCTTTTTCTGTCCCTATGTCCCTTTGTATGCTTAAATCTTTGAAACTACGCAACGGATTTTGATGCGGTTTTTTTTATTAGATAGACTGATTCAAGAGCATGCATAATATAGTAGAGAAACACTGATAATTTTAGAGGTTTTTAGTGTAAGGTCGTAAATAAGCACATATTTTGCGCTTACATTGCAAACGCTGGCTGAACCCTACCAGATAGATCAAAATAATGTACTACACTATTGTACACCTTAAAAAGTTTTACAAAAAAGTCCGCGATGGTATATATGTCTATCTCTTAGGGATAACCCACAATAACCATTTTCCTTTACTTATTACGATAAAATAATGGCTTATTTACGAAAAAGTGATTTTAAGCAATACAGTATTAATCCTTATCCAAAAAAGTACCATAAATAAATTGTGCATGTAATATAGATCAATATGGCCGATTACATCATGTAATTTAAATGAATAGTTTCGAAGATATTACAGATTTAAAATGCAGGGATATAGCGTTTGCGGCGGTACCGGCCCGGGAGCGGATTGATGCACGTTTGTTATTCTTTCACGTAAAAACTACTGAATTGATTTTAATGAAACTTTACAATAATATAGCTTATTCATCAGAATAACACATAGGCTACAATTTACAAGATATTCCCGCGGGATAACGTCCTATAGTTCAATTCCCGCGGGATAACGTCCTATAGTTCACGCGGGCGAAGCCGCGGGCGGGCCGCTAGTTAATTAATAATTGGAAGTCCTAGTGGTGGATTTCAAAATTGTAATTCTTTTTATTTACGGCTTTTAATCACCATTACTGCAGGCTAGTAAGACCTGCGCCGTGTGTGGCACTCGGAACTAAGGTTCTTTATCACACTTCTAATTTCCTTCACATCAGAAAGGAAAAAAACACTTACAAATCATTAATCATTATTATCAATAGAGCAGAATAGCTCTACCACCGGTTTCGAAAGGTATGTGTCAAAAAGAATGTACATGAAAGTGTGAAGGCAGCAAACAAGAACCAAACGGCCAGCGAAAATAAAGCGAAACACAATTAAAATGAAGAAGGTTAGATTCCCGCTTCTAATTCAACAGTGAAACAACAGTCTGATTGATGACTCCAATATTACATTACAAAGTTCACTGAAATGACATGCCTGGCAATGATTAACTAGATAAAGCATTATCGAGAAGTGAAATTAAGCCAAGAAGCAAGTTATCAGTGAAAGCGATATCATAAATCATAGGCTGGATTTTTTATCTCCACCCAATGATGAACTGCGCCGATTGTAAGGTAATAAAGAATTTGACGCCTCCATTGAAGAAACATGTAATTTGATGAAACACTAAGTATCATTAGGAGTGAGCCGTTAGAAATCTGACATACTGGTAACGCCAGGCAGTTGTGATGCCTTGTCAGGAGAAATTGTGTTTTAATGTGCGTAATAGACAGGTATGACAGATTGCTTGTTACCTTTTTGTAACTTTAGCTTTTTTCCGCATGATTTTTTCGGAGGAGAATGTGTTTATGCCAAACTAATAACCGCAGAATAGCCTGCGGCTGTGTGACTCGGCACTAAAGCGTCCTACTTCCCTCTAAACTCCCCCGATTACCCCTTCACACCCAAATAGGGACAAGCCGGTTGACCATCTTGTGGCGATTTCTTGCCCTTGTGATCAATCAGGGCAAATCATTATTCAATAGTATTGCAGATCGCAGATCATATATCATAGTAACTGACCTAGGTAGTGATTTTGATAGATTTTACATTTTTGTAAACATAAGAGACCGAAAAAAAAGGAATTTAAGACAGGACGTGCTTGGATCAGTAATAAATTAATAACATGTCCACAATCAATAAGCCTCGTCACCGGATGAGGGCTTTTCCTTTCCCAGTCACCAACGATGTAGCTAAAGGCTTGAGCTATTACAATAAATCCTAAGTAAACCAGATTTTCTCTACTCAGTGATTCTACTCACTAGGAAACATCGCTCAACTTGTCATATTATTCCGTTTCCATGTCCAAGAGGCTCTCACGGTAACCTGGGTTTGACGCAAATTGTGCACTTGACAACTTGTACAATATTTTTACAACCTCCGGATAACAATGTTTATGTTACCGTTAGAGTGCGGAATCCGTTAATGTGCTCACAAACCAGGTAATCTACGAATTTCCGTCTCCGATCGTTTTTTTTTCTTCTTTTCTTTCTTAATCAAACATAAACCTATTTTATGGAATTTACCGTACCTATGTCTAATCGTCAGTCTGCACTGAGTACCTAGAAAGTCGACAGATTATCAAGTTTTTGTAAAAACAAAACCAATTTTTATTAATCTATACTAATTACAATTATTACAAAGAGGAAAGATTTGTTTGTTTGTATCCAATAGGCTCCGCAACTACTGAACCGATTTGAAAAATTCGTTCACTGTTGGAAAGCTACACTATCCCCTGAAGACATCGGCTAATTTTGATCCCGGAAATGTGGGAGGGGGGATAATTGACAAAATAAATTGCGCGCGAGTGAAACCGCGGGCGGAAGCCTAGTAAATGAATAATTAATAAGATAGGCTGGCTGCGTGCATTTTCTTTATGATGTGGTCATCTTGAATAAAACGCATAGCAAGTCGATAAATCAATTGAATGGCTATCTTCAAAGAATCCCGGCCTAGACTACTACTATTTCACTCTAAGGTTTCACTGGAATTTGAAAGAAAACTTGCTACGTTAGGTTTTTGCAAGCTTTCCAAGGTTAATTTGATCATAGAAGTTCCAATGTTTTTGAAAGTAAGTAACTTCAGTTGGCAGGCTAGCTGTTGACTGTCGCCAAGTGGCGCCCTCAAAAGAAATGTAAATTACAATTATTTATTATTTTCTTTTTTATTTGCGATCTAAATTGTCGGATTATAAATAAAATCTATTATTCAATTGTCCAGTTCTCATGGAATGCGTGTAAAACCAGTGAGCAAAGGTTAAGTTCAAGGCAGCTGGATAATTAAACCATTGCTACGCGTTTGATCGCACCGAGATTGCCGGAACACAAATAATTACTAGGTAAAATTACTTTTTGATCGAGTACACTTTGTAGTAGAACGTGACAAGTAATTTTTATTAGCAAATTTTTTTATGGAACAAATAAAAATATCTAATAGACATTCACACAGCGCCATCTAGCTCCAAACATAGCGCATACCTTGTACTTTGAGTGCCAGGCAAAAGATAAACTGATTACTTAAAAATTTTAACTTTTTGTAAATATACGTCACAAACGATGAATTTAAAAAAATTGTAGCTTCCATTTGCTAGGCAGATACGCCAAATAGGTACTGTAATATCATGATCGTAATTCAAAATCAATATTTATTACTTTTAATAAAACCGTTATGAAAAATCACCCTTCAGAACAGCAAGATGAATATGGGGTAAGATTATCTGCCACTGATTTGCCTGAAAGGCTCTTTCACACCGCATTAGGTCGACAGTCTTTGGATCTTGTTCGGACATGTTACATAATATGGACAAAAGCCGAAAAAGGATAGATACACAACGAGTCGAATTTGAGGGATTCGTAAACTCGTGTTTCTGTATCAGAATGCGACTTCAAAATAGCGAATGTTTTAATGATTTCCAAGACTGTAGTAACATTTATTTTTTATTTTTCTTTTTATTATCGGGTGGCGCTAAAGCCTACCTGCCTGATGGTAAGCGGTTACCGTCATGCTTACCTATGGACGCTTGTAACAAACGCCAAAGTCATCACTCGCGCGTTGGTTGCCTACCCTGTAGTTTGAAGGAAAAGTTAAGGCCTTTGCCACACTTGACAGAAATTCGCGGCAGACCCGCGACGGAACGCCAATGCATGTACTAGGTGCCTAATTTCATATTTTCAAATAGCGGGCGCACACAACGCGGAAGATTGGTCGCTCTGTCGCGGAAATTATTTATATGAATTGGCGTTCAGTCGCGAACGATCCGCGACGAACTCGTAATTTTCGTCAAATCTGCCGAAGGCCCTGGCAGCAAAAAAAAGCCTGCGAAACTCTTGTCTCAATTTAACTACCAATTGACCACTGAGCGACGGAGCAAGAAGACTGAAGACTAAGAAGAACTGTAATGAGTCTTTCTTTGGCACAGGGTCCTCGGGCGGCGACCGAAGCCGAGAGCAAGAGCAACTGTGACAAATGTTGGCGATTCATCCCGAAGGTGGTGACGCTGCGTTGGTGGCGCCACGTGACGTCATTACGTCACAACGGCAACAGGGATCATAATATTGAATATCATCCATCCACCGGATTATTCAGGTCAGGGCAGTCGGGAATAATCCCATCCATCCCCGTAACTTTCGCCTTTATAATATTAGTAAGACGATAAATGAATTGCAGTCTTAGCCAGTATAATGGTAGGGTGCGTTAATGATAGACCTCGCGAAGATACGCTAGAAAGCCTGTGATTTCCATCAGTTCCGTAATTGAATGAAGTTGTGTACTCCTGCTAGTGTATTCAAGAATGAATAGATAATAGACAGGAAGTAATAGTCGTATTCAAGAAATCAGCAATTTTTCAATGTAAAAGCAGTGTTCGCAATTCTTGTTTTTTGGAACTTAAAGTAAAAAGTAAACATGTAATAGTGTGCCATTATACCAAACCTAATATTCCCTATACCATAGTAAGCCATAACAGAAACTAAGTGAACTCCGACGACGTGTAAATTGGTATAATCGGGTAACACCCACGCTCCGTGATTCAGATAATAGATCCTGAGCGATCACGGTTCAAGGAAACAATCAGGCAATTGGACAGGCGAAAATTGCCCCGTTACCAATCTGGCCTGGCTAGATTTGTTAGCGCGTTAATAACACTATTTGAACGGCTATGAGCTGTCGCGAAATTCGGAATATTATGACTAGTATTTTTAAGGAAATACGCGATGTGCACTTACACTCTCTGTCTTACTTCCTTCTTTGAATATTATGTTCCGATCGCTTACACCAAGATGAAGGACTTGGCAAGTTTACTTATAACATTGGCTACCATCTAACTTTCGTAACCCTTAACAGGGGAACCAGACCAATTAGGTCATGGCTACATCATTAACCGTGCAGGATTCCATACAGTTTTCCGTCACCGATTACCGATCTTGTGGTAAATATCGCATATATACAAAAGTTCATAGGTACCAAGAGTCGAACTATCGACCTCACCCAATATCAACGCAGTGACATAATATGTATAAAACCATTCCACACAAACACAGCTCTACAATGCTATAAAAATATGACTAACTGTTACGTCTCAGATAATGTTTTTTTTTTTGCCCCGCACGAGTTTTCTTCAAAGGATTTTCTATGTCCATTTATTTCTCTTCCCAACGACGTCAAAATAATCGTAGCGCACATTTGCCTCGAACTAAGCTCAAATACATCCGACCTTTTTCCTTAGCGGCATGACAGAATGGGCGGAGGCTTATGAACAAATGAGAAACTATGTACAGTCAAAAGCACAGCGGACGTAACACTTTGGACTTTGTACCACTCTTATTTCGGGGGCATAAGTGCTATTATCGAACTGCAAGTTTAGTGTTAACCGTGATGCGCTGTTGACCGTACCTCGACACAAAAAAGCAATTTGTCCCAGCCATATCATAACTCTGCCGACATTATTAATTAATTTGACGTCTCTCACACTCTAATTTACTGTTCTGTGCAATAATTGCTATTTGTTGGATCGAGCAAAATATTTATGCTATTTAGCTATAATAATTGGTTAGATTGCTTTAAAAAACGTAGATTTCTCACAATAAACCCCGAGTTCAATCGTTATGTGGAAAGATGTTTTTCATGCGTTATACAATAAGCGCACAGCTTCATATTTTAGGTATGCAATAATATCTTCGTCATTTATACTTAACCTTTATTTTTGTCATCTATGCGACCGGCTTCAATCTTCAAAAGTTTAAGTTTTTACCTGCAACAAATAAAAAATATTTGTTAACACTAAGTATGTATCGAAACAGGTCGAGCGACGAGAAAAGAGCCCAAGTAAAGTAAGTGACAAAGGCAACTACGTAAAAACAAAAGGAATTAAAAAGAAAGAGAAACAATTTATTCCAATTAATCATTCTTTTTTTTTATTACAATGTGTAACAAGACGAGCAGTTTGTACACCTGATGGTAAGCGCCACGTCTGCTCTTAGACAGTTCAGTGCCAAACAGTAACTAAGCATTAACGGTCTGGCACTGCCCTGCGCCCGCTACACCGAGACGAGTTATTAGATCTCATATACCCAGTAAATTCACTAATTAATTACTGCAGTTGCAGCCCTAGTACTTGGAGTACGGATACGGCCCGCTAGGCGCGCTTGCCTTGGTCACGCCGGCTCAGGTTCCCTCCCATGGGTATCGATCACCTGCACGTATCCGGTAACGGGAGACGGACTTAACACCTTACATTTTGCACTAGGATTAGCCTAGGCGTAAGCCTTCGAGTTCTGTCTGGCTCGGCGAAAGTGGGATGACGCCTTACGAGTAGAGCGTAAAACTTTATGCTGTAAGGATGACGCTTTACAAATGCGATGACGTTATTCGATATTTCTGTACGTCGAAAAACATAATTTAAATCTAATTGGTAATGTTTTTTGTTACTTTCTCATATATTCAGACTGATACTGATTATGATTATCAGGTAATGAAAAAATGAATATGTACCTACCAAGATAATTTCCCACAACAATATTATTAATCTTTGTAAAGAAAAAATCTTGAAGGTTTATCACATGGAGATAATTCAATAAATCAACTATTTAATTGCATTGAAACCATTTTTAATATTTGGGAAATAAACGCTTAAAATTACAATTTAATTCCATTGGCCACGAGATTTTTAGCTGCAAACATCTGCTGCTTGGATAACGAAAATAAGATCCCTTTCTTCGTCGTTCCAAGCAAAGTTATTCTGATGGATGATATTGGAGAAACAGAAAACGCCTGCCACACATACTACAGCAATGATAAATGCGAACACATGCGCATGCCTGCTACAAATTGACAGGCGTTTGTTTGTGTTTATTACGAATTTAGATCTACGATGCGCGAAATATGTTACATACTTTATCAATACGTTTATAGTAATGAAGAATGTGAAGATCTGTTATATCAATTCGCAATTCAGGTCGTCTGAATTTTATATCCCGTCAGAGCCCGTCGATCAATCTTATCTTGTAATCGAAAATAAATGATGCATCAATTTTCTTTCATCGTGTCGTTTTTTGAGCCATTCGTCAAAATAATAAGAATTATGAGACTGTGTTTCATACTGAGTGATTATCAACACAGAATATATAATGGAACTACGCATCAGTGACGACTGTGTCTGAAACAAACTTCATGGGCGCCGGTGCTCATCAATTTATAGGTCGACCAACCGTATCTAACAAAAAAAAAATGCAAAGGGTTTGCACATCCAAATGCAAACTCAAGTGATCATGATTAATTGATGTGGTTCTTAGAGTCTATCTCATATTTTGGATCATGGTTCATTCGTACCCACAAAACCGGATCCAAGCACATCCAGATCCTAACAATTTATTATTAAGTGCACAGAAATGGAATCGTATCAGTGATTAAGGTAATGCAATCTATAGATAGTCGTGATCTAACCGAAGACGCAAGCCAAGACTATAATAGCGTAGTACTTGTGAAGGGCACTAGGTCTGGAATATATGACGATCGATATACGATGCATTGTGAAAGTTTTATTAAGCTGCAACGGTGTCAGTTTGACGGGACTCCTTGGACTTTCATAACTTTAATATTATATGGGCCGGTCAATCACCACAAGGCGAACATTGGCTCGTCCCTCTTCAGGAGTGAAAAGAAAGCCTAGGGAGTTAAGTAAGTGGGATGCTTTCGTGCCGAATCCCACTTAAGGCTGTAAGTTTCGCTAACCTGCGGTTATTGGAGCTTAAAAGCATTTCTCTGTTAAGCAGCCTCTGAGTGACAAAAGATATAATTAAAATTCATTAATATCTGAATTATTTTTATCTAACATAGAAGAACGAGTAATATTGTAGAGAGTAAAAAAATACCTATAGACTGAACTGTAGATGTTATAGTGTTGACATCATTATTTTGTGACTAGATGGCGTTGCGTAATAATAACTGGTTAGTGTAACTGATGATTATCTTATTAAATTATCCATCTTATGATATACCTATTCCATTTAAATAAACTTTGGAAGAAATATGTGCTAATATAATAAGAGCTCTATGTTTAACAGTGACCCTAATCCTTCAAGATAGGTTTATGTTGTTAGGAGGGAATGTAATTAAATGTCGACCCGTTTCAGCTATGTTTTCAATTACATTACGCGAATAGGTGCCATCTTCACGCCACAAAGTCAAGTAAATTACCAACCTTATCGAGTAGAGTATCCAGTATCGTTAGACACGTAATCTAAGTTTATGTGCTTCACTTAGGTATTAAGCCTGTTCCAAGTGTTCGAGGAACCTCGTTCCAAGTCATCACTTAAGATTAGGATCGATAGTGTGCAAACGACTTTACGATAGATCTTCGAAAGCTAGTAATTGGGTCAGGTCAAGAGGAGATTTGTTCTATCGAATGACGTTGATGCAGTTTTGTTCACCGATTTGTATTTGTCGTGTAATATGAAACTAATGTAATTTGGTTAATTACGGCGAATCACTTTGTGTCATAAAAAAATACAATTTATTTACGGGGTTCGCGTGCGTTACAATTTGTGACTTTTTCCGCCATTTGTGGGAAATTAACGATGTCAATGCCTGATGACGATTTTAAGATGATTATTATTTATTTTGATTCATGTTAAAAACGATTCTATCAAAACTACTGTTCTACAGAAACGAAGGACATTTTTATAAGAATTTGTTTGTAACAAAATGTGTTGTATTTTTAATTTTATAGCCATAATATCGTCAATCCCACACCTTCCTCAATTTGCCACTGTCCATCAGGAGGTCGTGGGTTCAATTATCGCATATAAACCGGTTGTTAGGCGACCATTTTTGTTTGATGATGTGATCAAATGCTGATTTTATCACACCTCTCAGGCAAAATCATCATCACAATAGTTGTTATGGTTCAGCAATATAATTGGTGATGGTGTCTTGTTTTTTTATTTCTTGGCTGTAAATTAATCATCCACATTTTTATTTATTTTATTTTATTTTATTTTATTTTATTTTATTTTACACTTTTAGGGAATCTTACAGCTAGAAACTAACTAGTACCAATTGTAACAAAACAAGGCCAATTACAAGTTTCCGCTTCTAGATTTGCACAATAAATACTCTTTTTTTTTATTTATTGATAATTAAAAAGTTTTTACATGTTAATGTTGACTGATAACATCCAAAAACCACAATTTGACGACCGATTTTGCGTAATGGTTGAGAACTTGTCTGTATCGTTTTTCTGGGTGTTTTAATTTCAAAAAGGATATAAGTAATTTCTATCCGTTGTCTGTAATCCATGGCACAAGCTTTGCCTAGCTTTATAGGTGATGTAGCGCTATGTGAATAATTTTGACAGACATTTATGTATAATTTAAATTGTAGATTTTAACTGACTGATATTGGTTTATTTAACGAAAAAAAATTAATTTGCACATGAAAAGTCCATGTGCTCCAAAATTCGAACCACAGACCCCATGAATGTAAAGCGGCGCTAGTGAAAGCTGGTTAACCAAACAGTAAAACGCACGTGGTAGGAAGGAATTAAAGGCTTGAGAGTTACAATTAAGAATGTTTACAAATACAGTTCTAGTTAGGGCTGCTACAGTTTCTTCAATAAATATATAGATTTTATAAAATAATCAAAACAGACATCTCAAGCTTGGTCATAAACATCTTCATCTCTGAGTAGCCCGATAGCGGATTTGGTAGTGACATTATCTGATATTTATTACTAGCCTTCGACACCGGCCTGTAGCCTTGCCCGATGGACTGACGTCGCTGAAATGAGATATTTTTTCCGGATAATAAGTAGCCTATGTCACTCTCCAGCTCCCAAACTATCTCCATACCAAATATCACGTTGCATACTTTGTTGAATAGTTTAGGCGTGAAAGCGTAAGGCCTCGGCCTCGAATTTCGCGGCAGCGGGAGCGGCGGCGATCCGCAGTGCGCCTGCGTGGGCTGCCAGTCCCGCTCCAATAACGGTCAATAACTGGTCTATGAGATTCAAAACATCTCGCCGCTGCCGCTGCCGCACCGCTGCCCGCGAAATTCGAGGCAGAGGCCTTACAGACAGCTAACACAAATCGTAAGTTTGAGACAGCCCTAAGGTATGGCCTGAAATAACCATCTTGAAGCTATTATAATGTACGTGATACTCGAGCGGTTTAATTCATAAATTCAAGAGAGACCCAACTTGTTGACTAAAATAGCCTGAATTGGATTATTACATCGCTTTTAAAATAACTCCCTCGTTCAATGAATCGTAACACAGAATGTAGGTATATGTCTGGTGTTGAGTAAGATTTGAATTTATAGTATTCGCCGATTTTCACAGTAAAAGCTTTGGTTAATTTGTAGTCAGATGAAGTTGTGTAAATTGTTAATTTTTTTCTTTCTAGGCTAATTTAGTTTGCCCTGTAAGAGGCGGGTAGGTCGCCCTGCGGTGTCTCTGGTTGTCAGGGTCTGTCCCACCCCAGAGACGCCGCCGACGGCGATGCAGGAGCGCGGGGGGTTTAGTGGGTATCCTTCGTGCACCAGTCTTTATAAAGACTCGCGCACGGCTCGCCTTCCTTACGCGAGTTATGGTGCCTATAGCATATTACCCTCCACAAAAAAAAGGCTAGTTTCAAGAACAGCTGTCAAACCGAACTATCACTACGAGAGAAATTTTATAATGCACGAGTGAATAAGCAAGCATTAATGCAATATCCTCTCACTCTCACAACTTGGTGGAACAGCTGAGACTATTGAACTTCAATGTATACTGGTCTTGCCAAATACTGGATCAGTGCAAGCCTACCCTGACTCGTTCGGGACTAAACACTCGGACTAGGAAGATATTCAGAAGATGTTTTGCTCATCAGAAGCAAGTAATCCTACCGTTGTACCTATACAAGTCCCGCACGACTGACCACATTATTCTCTGATGGCGACGCAAAATTAATTAATTACAGCAATTATTCCCACGACCGATACGAGTAATCGTCCATTTTCAGCGCGGGATTTAATGCCAGTAATGCAATATCTCACGCGGATTAAATTCAGTATAGGATTTAATCTTGTTACGTGTATTATTATGAAACCGAGAATTCTGCAGACTTTGCTAAAGAATGATGGCACATTTATAACATTATAACGATAGTGTAGACAAAGAGGGAAGTATCAATGGAAAAGTTAGAGGGGAATTCTTGGGAATGGCCTTCCCTTTCATTGTTAACGCATCTTTTGTTAGCAGATAGGCACGCACTCCATTGAGAGAGGTTCACTAGGAAGCATAGCTCAATGTTAGTACTATACTATAGGGTTCTTTGATCTTCGAGTATTCTTTCCTGCCTACTATGCAGTATAATAATGTTTTATAGATATTTTGTAGAAAATACCAGTCTGATTATGACTTACTCGTCAAAAGGATATTCCGGATTCTTGCACTTATTCGAAAAACAAAGTCCAATAGCAAAGCAACTCACACATAGGTTTCGGTGAGACGGTGGAACTTCCCCGGTCAAACCGGCCCATTTCGACTCGAACAGAAACTGCTTAATGTTTTTGGAAATTAAGTTACCTTTTGATGCATTCGTACATTTAGAATCTCAAGACCTTTGACTCACTCAATACTCGTAACCTACACAGTAAAACAAATAAGGAACACCTTTCTAGAATGTTATTGCATTGCCTAAGTTCAAATGGCGTATATTAAATGTTCGCTATTTCCACATGACTGCATCGATTACCAATTGCACAGATGTGTTTAGGTACGTGCATACATTATTGCTATCGGTGAATGCAGCCTCTACTTATTTAGGTTCTAAATTAATTGGGTCAAACGTTTACCAATTTGCGCATCTTTCTTCCAATGATTTGAGCAGCCATGATTACGGTCCTAGGTTTATTAACCGGGGACGGGAAAAGTATGTGCGCCAAAACTAGGTGCTTGTCAAGTATAGACGACTTTGGCGTTCAAAAGTTTATAGGTAGGAACTAGAGACGGATGAACATATAGAGATGTTTTTTCGTAAGTAATTATTCATTATTAAACACGAAATGTTAATGAAAGCAAACTTTTGTTCTTTGCAGTCATTGAACCCACAGCCTCTGATGATGTGTTAGCAACTTTTCAACCAACAAAACAAATCATACCCTCGCCAATGCAAAACCATCAGGTTACAGAAATGGTATATTATGGCTCTCTCCTCATTTCTCGTGTCATTATTACTAGTATCACAGATATACTAGCCTTAATTACGAGTATTAAAAACACTGAAAAGCAAAAAATAATTTTAATAAGACATTCATCAAATGCGCTTATTGTCTAAGCCTATTAATAACATTAAATTGTATTTACGTGCTAGGTAGGTACCTACTAATCTGTTTGAAGTCGGTGCCAAGCCAAATAGTAGGTACCCAGACTACGTACCTACGTCCGCGGATTATTTGTAACCCTGTATAATACATAAATTATTAGGTATGTATCATTTTTCATTACCTTTGGCTTGGCAGTGGCAGGCTTTTCAGTGTTTTTAGGTAGTTTTTTTTTTTGTTTTTTTTTTTTTGAAGTCGGTTTAATTTTTTTTTAAAAAAGTTTGTTTAAATTTCTATTTTTAGTGTGAATAATACGTAGGAGTGAGTAAAACTCTCTCATAATATTGATAACGAAAATACGAGTAAAATAGTAGAATTGTATTATTTGACAATATTAGGTATTCATTAAGTGTTCAGCACCATTCAGTAGACCAACTAAAGATGCAGCCCGCAAGAGGGACATAAGAATTAAGAAGTCGTACCCTTTAGCTTCCATCATCATAGTTGTACCTTCCATCATCAGCTTAGCTGCAAAAGTACATGAAATACAACTAACGGTCCACATATTCCTACAACACTGAAATAATTATCCCCTAACTCCTAACCGTTAAGGAGTTGTACCTTCCATCATCAGCTTAGCTGCAAAAGTACATGAAATACAAATAACGGTCCACATATTCTTACAATACTGAAAGAATTATCCCCTAACTCCTAACCGTTAAGGAGTTGTACCTTCCATCATCAGCTCATCAACATAAAGTGATGTCTATAGAACGCAAAAACTTAAATGGCTTCAGAAAAAACAAGTAACGCGTAGTGTGCGCCTATAAAATTTGAGGTTTGCCCTTGATTTTCCCGGGATCCCATCATCAGATCCTGACATGGTGACAATGGGACCACCTCGGAACTATGCACTTTCAAATAAAAAAAGAATTATTTAAATCGGTCCACAATTGACGGAGAAATCGACGGACATACATAAAAAAAAAAAAAAAAAAATACATACAGTCGAACATAGAACCTCCTCCTTTTTTGAAGTCGGTTAAAAAACAATAAAGTTGTCATTGCAACATTCACAAGGGTATACATAAATATATGTTTACTTACACATATTCAGTAATTTTGAGTAAGTTTTAGTTATTTTTTTTTTACTTTAGTTAATTTTCAGTAATTTTAAAACTTACTCATAAAAGCTCAAAATCAAAGAAGAAATTTAATAAAAAAAACACGTTTTATTAAGTTTTTTCCATTTTTTCAAGAGCATTTTCAAATCCGGAATTACGAAATCTCAATTGGCAAGTGCGTCAAAATTTTTACAAGTTAAAAACTTTTAAGCAGATCTTTGACATTAATATCTCTTATAAAAGTTATTTTGAATGAATAAATTATATTAAAGACGTAAGGTCTCCCAAAGGATTACCTTCTTACATACGAGCACATTACCGAGGCTCTTTAGAAGATGTACCTATGTATATAGTTGGCTAACGAAATAAATGTTCCCGTTGGGGACTTTAGGATACCATTAACAATTTGTACGCATTATCTCGTACTCCAAACCATTTAGGTACAGGGAAAAGATTTGTTGTGCGGAAAGGTTAAAGTTGGAAAAACAATGTTAGAATTTAACACCAATAAGGCTTTCTTAGATACATCGAACGATTACAAAATTATATTTTTTCTCCTCAGGTAAGAAAACCACTCGACTAATAGAAATGTAATACGCCAATTAGCCAGAAACTTTTCAATTACTAATAATTTTATTTTTGAAAGTGGTCGATTCGCACTTTCGTGCGAATTATTTTCGTGCGAATCGACTACTAACCCTACTAATCAAGTTACTATTGCCGTCGACTGTATGTTAATTTAATAGTCTGATAATTTCCTTTTTTAACGCCCCATTAGTAACATTAGGTTTTTAATCAAATTACAATCATTCACTTAGTTTTAGTACCAGTAAACCTATTTCCATAATATTTAGCTATTGTAGTCGCAACAACCACAGCGGTTACCGCTAGAATACCACGATATGACATAATTTATTCAAGGCCAGTTATTGTTTACATCGTGAGCGAGTGGCAGAGACCTTGGGAAGAAATGACGCGCGTTGCGTCACCGGCTTTTGTACTAGGCTGGGTGTTTGTGACGTGAACGATTAATTACCTAGAGAGAATGCGTCATACTTTTCTGGATGGGTTTGGTTTTCGTAAGTGGTAGTTGAAAAGTTACTCTTGTTTTATTGGTTTCTTCACTGAAGAATTATCTTATGTCTTTCTCTATTCTTTTCATTCTCTTAATTAAATCTTATGAATCATCTACTACGCAAGCAGCTCAGAAAAGTATGGGTAGGTATACAAAATGGATTCTGACAAGTAAATAAAAAAAAATTATATAAAATTAATTTTCCAAAATATACGCGCATAACTTCAGAATAACTGCTTAATTAGGATTAGGTAGGAATATTCGGTTAGACTTTTGCTATAACCTTTAAAAGTCCCTGGTATATTTTGTTATTAATTTACTTAAAACTTATCGTTATAACACAATATTGATTAAACGGTTTAATCAGTGTATTTTCCAAAAGCACATTGGTGATCACAAACTTGACCCTATGTTCTCTTCTTTCTGCCCTGTTCCCAATTTTATCCGACCTATAGCCTCACGGCCTACAACCATTTGACCAACAAGGCGTTAACACGAACCGAAGCGAATAAATGAAGGCGACGTACAAGTATAGCACCTTTTATCAGTTTAATGACCTTTAAAGAGCATAAAATGTAACCGCTTACATCATCAAACACCGCCTTGAGAAGAAATGACGCTTGTGAAGTCAGGTGAACGATTACAAACAATTTTTTTTATACAACTTAGTTGGCAGACAGGCACCCAGCCCACCTGAGGGAAAGCGGTCACTGCGGCCTATTTCATTGAGGGACACTTTACAAGGAAGCGTCGCTCAATGTGCTGCCAGACTGTAGGCTCATCTGATCTTCGAGCCCTAGATTTTAAGTGTACTGGCTCCCACATTATTATTTCCGGAACACAGCCAAAGCTGTTATGGCAGATTTCACCCGTGGGGGTGGTAGCTAGCCAATCGGACTCTGAAAAAGTCCTACCACCAACTATAATTTCACAACAACAGAACAAATCGTGAAAGAATCCCAAGATTTTCTTTATTTCTCCGAGCGTTTTGTCCTGGGCTAATCAGGGAATGTTTTACATAGAAGCATCTGTCATCTGATTTCCGTAACCCTTAGCAGGGGAACCAGACCAATTGGATCGTGGCTATAAAGCCATTCAACTGTGCAGGTGCGTGGGAATGAATGGCACACTCAACTTCGAACTCCTATTGCTGAATGAGACACATTTTACGACATATGAAAATCCTTTTTCACGAATAATTTAATTTTAACCATTGTTTTTCGTGATAATAATTGCATACATTTTGCGACATTTTTGCCACACACAAGCTTTGGAATTTATTTGTTTATTTACTGAGGTACACATATTATAGGTTACAGTCGGTAATGTGTTAGTAAAAGAATAGCATTTCGGTAAAGGCAAGACAATAACCTAAAATTGAATGAGTTACCTTCAACAATATTTCCGATAAGTACAAGCAAGCAACATCAAAAAAACAAATTATTCCTTCCTCCCCGTGATCAATTGAAACGTAACTGTTTACACCATCAAGCACCTTGACGGGAAATTACATGTTACGTCATAGGTGATCGATCACCTCGATCACAATCATTACTAGAGCGTCATCAGCGGTCGCCATTACGTGAGGTTAATAACTGTATATTGTTCTATTCAATGTTTTTATCAACTTTAACCCGTTGAATATTAATATTAGCCTAAGAAGCGAAAACTTTCAAGCTTCATCATTATCTATCTGTATAAAAGAGGTGTTTAGTGCTACACTATTTATAACTCAAGAACGGATGAACCGATTTGGCTGAAAATTAGTGGAGAGATAGCTTAGAACCAGGAGACGGACACAATCTTATGTTTGTTATTTTTTAAAGTAGGTATCCACTTTTTATCCCGGAAATATGAGAGAAGGAGGGATAGTTAAAAAAGGAAATTACGCGCGTGTAAAACCGCGAGGGCGACTAACTGCTAGATAATAATTTTTATTTTTATTTATACGTATCCCTACATATGAACGAGTACATTTAACTATTAACACGGTGAAATTAAAAGCCTAGGTACGACAGGGCAAAAGCCTCCAATCTTGAAATCAATGTATCGGCAGTATGAAAAGCACTGGCTTATTCACCAAGCTTGATAAATGCGAATTGGTGATCACAAACCGAAGCAATCTCCAAAAAAACTGACGCAAACTTTGCTATGGACCACATGATATCGGCCTGGTACTTAAACTATGCCTTCAAGGCGTATTTCATTACATTACAAAACGGCCGCGAATCAAACTTATTAAGCTCAAGTTTCATTAAGCTTATTCCACTAAACCTAACGCACTTTAAAAATTAACTGTAATTATCATCATCTAAGAGTATTTCCGATTGCATCCAGTATGGAGCTCAGGGTCCGCTTCGACTATGATCCTAGATTTGACAAGCCTGGTTATTACAATGGAGCGATTGCCATCTGACCTCCGTAACCCTTGCAAGGGAAACTAGACGTACTGAAACATAGTCAACTTAAAAATTAACTGTAATACCTAACTAATTGCAAGTTACCTCGTTAACAATAAACGGACTAAGCTTTAGTACGGTAGATAGCCGGCCCCACTAGATAATTAAACCTTACGTTATTCATGCTGTGTTTACATTACAGGCGAGTGACAGACAAACAAGTGCATGCGAACTAAACGAGGCTCCAGTCCAATTAATTACTAGCTACAATCAATTGATAAAACAGGTATAACTAATGAACTACGTCTGATTAGACTGGATTAGATAAGAGATATGTACCCAGTCGTTAATCATGGTGGGAATAGGAAGGTAAATAATACGGATTGAGATTTATTGCCATGGCAGATCTGATAGGAACTGAAGACCATTGTGGAGAGGAGAAGAACATTGTGATGAAATATATAGTATATTACCCATGGGATAATGACTTAACCAGAGCAAATGGAGGTCAGAGGTGGCGTCATGTAGATTGTATATATCTATATACATACTTGCTTATGGAGAAATTCATTATTATTACATTTTGTGGTAGAGCATATTTTTCTTCCGTCAAAAGAAAAAATTAAGTTTCAGTTCAGTCAGTCTTTTCTGAATACTTATACTCTATCCTATCACAGTCTGGAGTCTGGAAGTTAGCGGTGTAAATTGCCCTGTGTGCCTCAGAAAGCATGCGAAGCGTGTGTTAAAGAAATAATACATCAGCTCACATGATCAAATGTCAAAATGGTTTGATAAAACAAAAGTTCCACAGATGTCGTACGTCGTACGTTTCTCTCAATATGTCCAGACATATTTAGAGAAACGCACAGTAAAGTTCACCACTCACCCATATGGGACGCATGAAACATAAGTTTGTTGTGTGTAATAAAACCATAACGGTTGTTTTTAATAAAAATTAAATAATTCTTAAGATGGTATCTAATAACGCCAATAAATTACTCCCTATACATTCACAACACCGCCTAGAGCGAAATGAATTATCAAATACACATTACAATAAATCTATTACCGCTAAGAAAGGTCAACAAATGGGCGCTAATCCAATTGATTCGAGGTAGGTATGTCATACTACGAAACAAGTAAAAAACTGGCCATCGGCAATCCCGCGTCGCCGTCCAAGTAGCGGCCATAGCAACAAAGTTGCAAACCGGTTTTCACACGTAAGAAATGATAAAATAATATAATGCCAATATCACGTTGACTGCATTTAGTGAGCTCTTAAGGATATACAATTACGAAGGAATTAGCGAATCGTTTTGGCATTAATGATATTGCTTTTTGAATGAAACAGCGGGTACACCTGATGTTAAGTGATTACCGTCCCATTGACATCTGCAACACCAGAGGGGTTAAAAATGCGCTATCGGCTCTTAAGGAAGGAATTATCTTCTTAATTTGTGTGTATGACTTAAATTAAGAGTATTTTGACAAGATTTATTATTACCTAATGATCTGTTGATTTGCCTTAGCT
Organism: Mecyna flavalis; assembly: GCA_949319885.1. Taxonomy (NCBI): domain Eukaryota; kingdom Metazoa; phylum Arthropoda; class Insecta; order Lepidoptera; family Crambidae; genus Mecyna; species Mecyna flavalis. The sequence goes on along the minus strand of OX439419.1, from coordinate 5,381,031 downwards.
TCCCACAAGAAGAAATATTAGTAACGAATGATATTAAATTACCGATCCTGTTTTAAAAGTTAATTTACAAAATATTTCGTTAGTGAATGCTTGCGTTACAAAGTATCCAAATGTTTTAACTTTCAGCTTTATATACTAGTAGTACAAAGAAGAAGTTTTGAACAGTCTACGTTGATATCACCACGAAACATGGGATTTTCTGTTCCGTGGTTTCTGAGCGCGCATTCTTCGAAAATTAGTAAAGACTATTTTTTAGCATCATTTGATTACAAAGAACATGTTCAATCTATTACCAACTTTGAACGTAAATGTAAAGTAACCATTTGTTTCGTTTTGAATTACATCATTATTATTACTTAGTCTGGGTTATTGTAAGCTAAATACTCAGCTAATACATTTGTGTAATCCGTGCGAATTTGAGACTGGCCACTATCGTATGCACATATTGGACGGAGCTTAGGCTTGCGAATTGCGATTTCTGAGAAAACATCGCTTCCAAGGAAAAACACAAGTAGCATTAATTAAATTGGCTATCTAGATCAGTTTGCAAATAAAAATAGGAATAGACCTCAGTGTTAATAACTACTAGTGTAACAGGGAGGGAGCAGTAATAGTTTAAAGAAGTATTTAAAATCTTTTTTCACAAGAGGCGAGAGATGAAAACTTAACAAAATTCAATGTCGAATTTTATTTTATTTTATTGGTATTTGAGCATTATTAGTCAACATAATTTAATTTTGTTGAACCTGATGGTAAGTTTAAACGTAGGCTATCAGAACAAAAACTTGATAAAACGACCTGTTTGACGTCGAACAATTAAAACTCTTTGACTTTCTAATGTAAGCCAGCAATTGCATTCCACAAAGTCTCTTTGAAATAACCACAAAGAACTCAGTATCACCATAAAGAACAAACAAAGAAAAAGGGCAAACGAGACAATGGCTCAACCGCCTACTTCCGACGTCGTTTCCTAGATCCTATTTCTAACTCGCTCCACATACGAGAGTTGGAAACTTGTGCATGCAGTTTAGAGTTGACGAGTCCAACTAAGTTTTGGTTTGTGGCGACAGCAAACTCAGTTACAGTTGCTCGTGATGATTTGGCTGTGATGCCACTAGGTATATTAAATTTTTTTGAGAGGAATATCAACCATTGGGCCGGTTAACCCCAAAAGGCGTATACTGACCGTATCTCGGGAGTAAAAAGATATCAGAGGAGTTAAGTGGTTAGTAAGACGAACGTCTGTAGTCCACGGTTGTAATGTGAAATTTGTGTGAAATAGCATTCTCCTCCGAAATTAAAAACAATAAAAACGGCAAGCATAAAGGATGTCGTACGGAACCGAAACGTGACCGTTTACACTGGACCGTGAAAGAAGGCTCAAGTTCATTCAAAGGGCAATGGGGAGGGGTATGCTTAGAATCTCCCTGCGTCTCGAAATGAGATCCGTAGAAGAAACAATGTTACCGACATAAACGGAAAAAAACCGTTGGGGCGGAAAAATCTTCAATTATTAGACATGTACCGGAAGATGCAGCCGTAGTAGGCCCCTCCAAAAAGTGAACCGAACACTTGGTAGAGATCGCGGAGAATCCACTGGATCCGGGTACAGCAGGACTGGTCAGCTTAGAGATTCTTGAGGGAGGCCTAAGTCCAGCAGTCTTCGGTCATAATTATTAATATCATTTGTATGGAAGTAATTACTCTGACATTTTTAGTAACTTATCACAAAACCTATCGGAAAAATCACAATTGTTTGAACATGTTAGTTAAGAACTGAGGTTATAAAGTACTCATAATTTTAACATAAAGCAAGGTTATTATACTACTGTTGTGGACAACTCCAGCCAGTTGTAAAATATTTTATCTTCTGTCAGAAACAATTAAATGTTTTATGTTTTTCCCTCACCGTAAAAAGATTACGTACCGCCCTACTTTTGCGCTGTATGGTGGAACAAAAAGCTTTTGTGGATTTTAATAATGGCACCATTTTTAATGCCTGGGGAATAAGCAGTGTAGAAGTAGCCTAGATAGTAGCTGCCAAACTGTTGGAGATAATTTTTAATACCTATCTACGAGGCAGTAGAATGGGCATAGTAGTAATCTTCTCTCGATAGATAACAGCATTCCAAATCCGGTGGTAAAGTCACTCTTTTACCTTTATAACTGCCGATTCATAAGTGCATGTCTGAGGCCTACATGAATAAAGAATATTTTGATTTGATCTGTGTGATGTAAGTTTTGAATTGATGAAACATTAGTGTTAAAACTTGGTGTTTATGATATAACTAACTTATTTAAATATATTTCTTGTACCTTCGTTGATTTGCTCTTTTATAACACATTATTTACTTAGGGTTTAGATCAATGTACTCGTAGTGATTATGTCCAATATGTATTTATTAATACAACGTAATTCGCAAATAAAAAAACAATAAGAAACATATTTTGATGGCGTGAAATAAATCTGTCCTAGTTCATTGATGTTATCATTACGACACGATTCAGAACAATAACAAATATCGAAACTTTTATCCATTAGTGTGATGGACAAAAACAAGTTTGATACGATTAGATTGCTACATGAGAAATAAAGACTTCTGGATGTGAATCTAATACTTTTGTTTGGTTAAGATGTGTGTGAAATTGTTCACTTGGATGCAAATACGCATCACACAAAATACGTTTAATGCAGTTAATTCGGACTAATTGTCGTTTTACACTTGTGCTTGCTTTTCTGTACTGGACTATACAACGTTATTCGTCAAGGAAGTGATATCGAGGAAAGTGTATCTTAGAGGAATGATTCATATTTTTCTAGAGTAAAAATTAGCCAAGCGAATCTCCAGCTCCTAATCTACCTCCAAACAAAAAATCACATAGATTCACACATCACCAGGAAGCGTCGCTCAATGTGCTGTCAGACTGTAGACTCATCTGATCTTCGAGCCTTTGATTTCAAGTGTACCGGTTCCCACATGAATACTGCCGGAACACAGACGAGCTATAATGGCGGCAGATTTCCCATGTGAGGGGTGGTAGAAAATGCCTCTACAACCAACCAGACCCTAGGCGGGAAGCTTGTGTCAAAAGCTATAAACTTACCCATCTATGATATAATTTTAATATACGGCTTTACTGTGTTTTTAATTCAAGCTGAGTGATTCTGAAGCGTATTGTCTCGAAACTGGTTAGGAGGTCCATAAAAGCATTAAGTCGAGGCGCATTCTTTTTGTTAATGACCGCCGCACGGTCACAACTGTGTCGTGAACAATGGAGATTTAAACCCCTTAATTGCTTCACAAAAAAGCCTAGAGGTAAACTTTTTTAACTTAAGTTTTTGTTTCTAAAGAGATATTTAGAGTACAGATGTAAATAAGTTCGACGATTTTTTCTGCTGTGCATGCTTAGATTAAAAAAACCTTTTTAGTTTTTCCTTTTTTACGGGCACTATGTACAGAGCTGTATTTAATTTATAATCACTACATAGTATAAAACAAAGTCGCTTTCTCTGTCCCTATGTCCCTTTGTATGCTTAAATCTTTGAAACTACGCAACGGATTTTGATGCGGTTTTTTTTAATAGATAGAATGATTCAAGAGGAAGGTTTATATGTATAATACATGCATAATATAGTAGAGAAACACTGATAATTTTAGAGGTTTTTAATTTAAGGTCGTAAATAAACACATTTTTTTGCGCTTACATTGCAAACGCTGGCTGAACCCTACGAGATAGATCAAAATAATGTACTACGGTATACTCGGGTGCCGCATAACAATAGATTTTCTATTGTGTCTAGTAATCCGGGGCTAGAAGGATTAAAACGGTTAACAAAAAAGTCAGCGATGGTATATGTCTATCTATTAGGGATAACCCACAATAACCATTTTTATCCTTTACTAATGAGAAAATAAGGGCATATTTACGAAAAAGCGATTTTTTGCAATACAGTATTAATCCTTATCCAATTAAGTACCTTAAATAAATTGTGCATGTAATATAGATCAATATGGCTCTTTACAGCATGCAATTTAAATGAATACTTTTGAAGATATTACAGATTTAAAATGCAGGGACATAGCGTTTGCGGCGGTACCGACCGGCCGGGGGGCGCATGGATGATGGATGAACGTTTGTTACTCTTTCACGTAAAAAATACTGAATTGATTTTAATGAAACTTTACAATAATATAGCTTATACATCAGAATAACACATAGGCTACAATTTACAAGATATTCCCGCGGGATAACGTCCTATAGTTCACGCGGGCGAAGCCGCGGGCGGAAGGCTAGTTTTATATATTTACTTAAGGAAGCAAAGACTTAAGACAACTTCGACTTTTATATCAAGCAAAGTCGGACCATGAGTTCAGAGGGTATATTCATACCTACGCATAGTTTCGTCAAAATAAGATTAAGTAATTAGTCTCTCGTTAAGTCAACATCGATGTCGCATTTAGACTCAACTCTAAAGTTTTTTCTGTATTAATCTACGTCACTAAAACCTAAAGCGAACAATAGGACATATCTAGGCGCACTAAAGGACACCGCAAAGTAATATTCGCTCCACGTTCAAGCAGTTATAAATGTTGCGACTTACCTCTTATAAGAACCTCCATCTTTAAAAGTAGCATTAAAACAGCTACCGACTGTTAAAAGATCTTGGCTGACCCATCAAAACTGCTTGTTTTTTCGATACAAGGCTTCGCAAATGATCTATATTATAACAGTTAACTTTTTGTTGTTTCAAGTGTTATTAATTTTTTTTTGTTCAATACCTTCCACTTTGTAGATCTGACATTACTTCTAGCCAAAGTAATGACTAGGGTTGAATATAAGACTAAAATCTGAAATATAGCGTGGTGGTAAATGTAACGTTTGATTTTTAATTTGGGGTATCATTTTGACAAGAACTTTTTTAAGCGTTTATATTTAAGTAGAACCACCAGAAGTTTTTCGACAGTACTAAGTACTAACTTATGATATCAACTCGTAAAAAATACTGATATAATTAAAAGAACTGCCGACTACATTGGGACATAAACATCAGCAAATAGATTTCCTTACTACTTTCTACAAGAATCTTAAGCCGATAAGACATAATGCTATTACAAATAACTTTCGCGAAGACTAGCCATGTCAAAGCCTCAGTAAGCCGCTTAGAAAAACTCTTTCACCAAAACCATCAGTGGTGTTAAATTCATCCCTTATGTTTTGCTGTGTAGGTATATAAATTGAGTTTAATATTTCAGGTCTTTAATAATTAAAAGGGTTGCTTAAATTTATATGAACACAAATACACTCTGTTGTTAATTACCTTTTGTACCCTTGTCACTGTCGCTCGCTACCACAATTTCATTTCACTAAATATGTTTATTTATGTTACGGCGAATGAAAGGAAATTAATATAAATAACAAGACCTATAAACTCTGCATTGTATTTTATTATGTGGGAACGCTCTAAGTGCTTACCCGTGCGTTTTCTAAGAAAGTAATTACGTTGATATATTTTGAATCTTACATTTTAACAGTGAACCCGTAACCTTTTATGTAGGTAATGTACGAAGGCGTCAGTGATTTTTTTTATTAGAAAGATGGTTTGTGCTCTAATTAGATCATTTAATTTTTTTATGTCGGTGTATTTAGGTGAACGCAGTAACTTTTAAAGATTTATCTTCTTAGTAAGTCTAAGTAGAAGTCTGTTTACTACAGCTATCCTAAAATTTTAAAAACAGTGCAAGTTATAAATGGTAAACAACCCATTAAAGGAAAACACGTTGTTCCAGAAAATATGATAGGCTCATGTCATTGAGGCACACAATTTATTATGGCCCGAGCACACCTAATAATTCTGACAAAATGATACTTGTACTTGAAGTTCTTGGTACCAATAATAAGTACTATACGAGCACAACCAAGTTCTGACAAAATGTTTCCAAAAATCATAAATTTACTTTAGTTCTAAGCGGTTTCTCCACTTGTCTCTACCAGTGTCTCCAGCACCTAAGGTCAAGTGCAGATAAAATGCTTGTTAGGTCTCTCCATCGAATCCACGGTAGTAGTATTACCGTTTCGAATCCTTCCAAAATCATTACACATATTCGAGACGCGCAAGCGCAGCACTGCCGACTGATCTTGAACCGGTTCTCTGCATTTCTCCGTCCGTCCGCCTACGTCCAGCCGAGCCTTCGGTGTCACTAGTTAATCGATGTTTTAAATCGGGTTTACAGCCGATTTAACTACTCGATTCGCGTCTAATAAATTATGTAGTTTATCATTATCTGTTCAATTTGTAATGCCATGGCACGCTAGCGAGACGTATTAAACGATTTTCTAGTTTATTTCCAATGAGCCCAATGAGCATTGATAATGTATCAAGTATTTCTAATTTTCTGTTTTTTCGGTTGTAAAAATACTTTTGGGTTTAAAACAGTATGAATTGAGAGATTTACCTTAGCTTTGAAATCTAACGCAATTAACGATAATCTTGGACTGAGCAAATAAGGAAAAACCAAGAATCTTACGAGAGAACGTCAGAAATATTATTTTATTAGTCAGCGGTAGCAGTTCACATTGAAGTGTCTACGCTAAGGTAAATGTGATTTCTAGGTTAACCGATTAATTAAAATAGGTTAAACCTTTATCAAAGCTGCGAAAAACAAGCCTTAGTATTATGATAACTGGTATGTTATATAATTTTAGATTATCAACGTACCAAACCAATACTACGAGTATGTTAATTAAAGTAACCTCTTCGATACCAAACGCCGCTGAGTCATCGTTCGCGTCGCCGTCTCCCAGACTCGTATGCCCACGCGCAACTCGAAGATCCAAGATGGCTATTTGCTTAATACCTGCTATGATTACCTTCGTACTTATGTCTTCGTTTCTATAAACTGTCGATGGTAAATCGGAAACTTATTGCAGCGTATTGGATTTTCTTTGTACGACATGATTGCAGCTTTCCTTTAGCGACATTTACATCCATACTGCCGTTTATTCTCGGTGAAACTAGTGAATGAATTTATCGGTACTTGTTACTGTAAGTACTTTATGGACTGTTGCGTGCGATTGATTCTGTAAGGACCTGGTTTCCTCTCGAATTAGTGTTTTATGTTTTAGTAACTGTCACGAATTTGTTGGCAAAAAGTTGATATCGTTTCAAGGAAAGCCTACTTATTTAAATCTGTTATGATCGAGATTAATAAAAAAGGGAAACTTTGGTTTATTGTATTGATACTAAATACTGCGTTTACAGAAGGAAATTGATGCATATCGGTAGAAGGAAACGTCTTGAAAAACCCTCATTGTCTTTGTAATGATGATCCGAATAAATAGTATAGTCCCTTGTCGAATTGAGAGGTTAAATTTTGGTAAAGCATAGCTTTATAACGGCATGTTTACCTCGATTCGATTGTAAACTTACCGTAAAAAAAAACTTAAGACAATAATATCTTAAAAGTACTGAACTCAAAACCACCAGCATTACAAGATTTACTGATAAGAATATGGTCAAGTTATTCCCGTCCGATTCCCCACCACTGAATGAGACACGTGTGGTACGTGTCTCATTCAGCTTAAAAGTGCACATGTCAGTTCATTAGTAAAACGGGGCCATAAACGTGAACCCATCTCCACGTGATCACACCCTGCGTAATTGAAGGTCTGGTACAGACATACCGCGTAATGGACCATTCGGAGTCGAATTAGCCGGGAACAATTCCCGACATTCATATGACGGTAACATTTGATCCGCTAGACATCATCCGAGCGATGACCCTCGACCTTCGGTGAATCTTTGAACTCTTTCTCAATATTCATCCATGCACCATGTTTTAGAGGTAGTTTTTTTTCTCCGAAAATATATTTCTCAAAGCAATTTCTTTTAGGTTGTTATAGGAAAATGTTTCATAAGGTTCAAAAACTTAATACTCGTAGCTGAAAAGCTTTATCATCAGTTTAGTTTTTACAAAAAAATCGTTTTAGCTCGTTTTAGCTAGGGCATTCACTTTTACTGACTATTGTTTACGCAATAGATGGAATCACCAAATTTTTTTCTTTTAAATAATAAAACTTACTATAATTTTATAAGATATTATTACATATAATCAAAATTAAAAGGCCAGTTTTGAAAGTGTTGGGATAACCTATAAAGTGCTAAATGACAAAACCACGAAGAATTCTTAATGTGCTCCCTGAACCGTAAAAAACCACACGACGTCAGGCAGAATACCTTGAGAACTCAAGAGCCTAACTTAAAACCTTGCACCATCCTTGCACACGACAAGTTGTTGACAAGCAAGATGATTTCACGCAGCAAAAAAACGCATGTTTTTAGGGTTCCGTAGCCAAATGGCAAAAAACGGAACCCTTATGGATTCGTCATGTCTGTCTGTCTGTCTGTCTGTCCGTCCGTATGTCACAGCCACTTTTTACCGAAACTATAAGAGCTATACTGTTGAAAATTAGTAAGTAGATGTATTCTGTGAACCGCATTAAGATTTTCATACAAAAATAGAAAAATAATAATAAATTTCGGGGGCTCTCCATACTTAGAACTGAAACTCAAAAATTTTTTTTTTCATCCAATCCTTACGTGTGGGGTATCTATGGATAGGTCTTTTAAAATGATAATAAGGTTTCTTATATCATTTTTTTCTAAACTGAATAGTTTGCGCGAGAGACACTTCCAAAGTGGTAAAATGTTGGTCCCCCCCCCTGTAACTTCTAAAATAAGAGAACGATAAATCTAAAAAAAATATATGATGTACATTATTATGCAAACTTTTATTGAAAATTGGTTTGAACGAGATCAAGTAATTAGTTTATAAATTTTTGGGGCTTTCCATACTTAGAACTGAAACTCAAAAAATTTTTTTTCTTCAAACCCTTACGTGTGTGGTATCTATAGATAGGTCTTTAAAAATGATAATAAGGTTTCTTAAATCATTTTTTTATAAACGGAATAGTTTGCGCGAGAGACACTTCCAAAGTGGTAAAAAGTTGGTCACCCCCCCTCTAACTTCTAAAATAAGAGAACGATAAAACTAAAAAATATATATGATGTACATTACCATGCAAACTTCCATTGAAAATTGGTTTGAACGAGATCAAGTAATTAGTTTTTTTTAAAACGTCATAAATCGTAAACCGCAATTTTCCTCTCATTCAATGAACTTAAATATAAAAACGTCGATCAAACTTACATAGAACTACAAGAACTTTTATATTATGATGATACTTGCTGCTACGGAACCCTTCATGGGCGAGTCCGACTCGCACTTGGCCGGTTTTTTAATGGAAGATGACGTTTTGAACTACTATAATTTGAAACGCTCTTGGTCTTGTTTAATTAGTTTTATTTCTTAGTCACATTCTTAACGATTATATAATAGGCACACAAGAATTTAAACTGTAAAATATCGCAATAGCTAGTAAAAAACAATTATGTTCTTTTTTACACCATGAAATACTCTTACGCAAAGGCGTAGACGTACTGAACTTTCGGCCTCGAAGTTATTCAGAAGATAGTAAAGACAAATCTCGACCAACAAACTAAGTGATATTATATAGAACTGTAAACTTAAATGGTCCAAAAGCTAAGATTTAATAAATTTTATTTTATTTTTGATTCTTTGATTTTATTCATGAATCTTAAAAAGATCATTGTAATCGTATTTTAATTCGATTATTTTGGAAGTATTAAAATTCAATATACATAAATATACTATTGCACTGACTCCATCTAGCAAATCATATTTCAATTCTTATACAGTCAATTGGTACAATAATGATACAAGAAGTAAAAACATATTTTGTTGGATATTCAAATTACAAGCAAGAACTAATGTAAGACACGCTATACCAGCAAACGATAATAACGCCAGTGCAGTACGATGAAGCAGTAAAATTCTGCAATGCGCAATCAAGCAAGCAAGTAAGACCAAACCCAAGTTTTCTGTCACAATCAAAATATAAAGCAAAAGCTTACGTCAGACGGAAGCATGATCAGCCAAATTATAACTATTAGCGTTATGAGCGTAGGTGTAACACGCAGTGCGTATGTTATAATCCTATTAGGATGATGGCATTAGACAAACTGTTTTGGCGTTGAAAACATGAAAAACTAATGGAAAAGAATATTATCTACCTCTCAAAAACCCCTTTTAGGCTAGAGAGAATAAGAGCTCCGGGCATAATATGGTGGCGTATACATAATATTAAAATGAAGATTATTACTGTTGAAGACTACTCTTTCCGTATCAATTTGGAATTTAGGTTAAGGTGACAAACATTTCTTGTTCTAAGGGTTCATTACTGATTTTTAAGATTAAGAGACTAAAACAACTGTCAACTGTCGTAATCTTTGCATGAACGAATAGAGAAATTAAGATTAAAAAAATAATTCATAAAATATTGCGATTATTAAATGTAATAATTTTAAGTATAATGCGAGTGTTGTGGCCGTGACCTATTTGTGTCATTTTTAAATTGCAGCGGTGACTCACGCGAACATTTTCCATGAATATGGAACGGTTAGAAACCTCGTGACAGAGTCGTTTATAATTACAAATGATATAAGTAGAGCACATGTTTCGATGAGTAAAAGCAATTTAAATACCGCAATCTTATCTAAGGATCTAATCATAACAACGACGTTGCGTCAGCAAGCTACCTTCGTTGGGCTCTCTCACGTCTTGAACTTTGCTTGATATCTATTATGTTTGTTTGTGTCCTAGAATTCTTGAGGTCTCCAATTAGCGTAACATAGTCGGTCAGGTGTTACTTCGGAGTTCTCCTGCAACCCTCTCAATTATACTGAGACGGGCCTGCACCTCTATCAATTTCTATCTGTTGCAAAGTTGATAGGTCCATAATTTGGTGGCAATTGAGAATCAGCATTTAGAAAAAGCAGTGGACAATGTTTTCTAAACAAGAACTTTCAAAAACACAACATTGCGACCTCATCAACTCCGCATTTTACTGCGTTATGAACTTATGAGTATGTAGAATATCTAACCGTAAACACGCAACCCAACTCGAAACACGCTACTGTCAAAACAAACCGATACAACCATTTAGCGCACGTCTTGTACAATTTGTATGGACATTTATTGAATTATAACGTCATGGCAAATAGGAAACGTCTATTACTGAACCGTATGCCGCCCTACAGTCCTGTCAACACTTGTCGCCATAACTGTACTTCATACCTCGCTCCCTTTCCGACTGGTTCCTAGCATTCATCAGCTAAGATACTGTCACGTACAAAAGGCATAATTCCGCAATAACGGCGAGGTGCGAACATCGAAGAAACTGTTGAATTATTTACAAAGTTCACGAGTTTTCAATAAATCTTGTACTTTGCAAGACATTTTTGCTCTAAGTAATGTCATTGGCGACGCGTATTTTAAAGGTAAATAAAACCAAGGGCCGTCGAAAATGGTCAAATCCAGTACCTTATCGAGAGCATACACAGTCGCAACTTTTATAAAGGCGATGTCGATGGAAGCGCTATGCGTAGATAGTATTTGCGCTCAATTTATCTGGGTTCAACATGTTTTCAATCGGAGATCTTTTGACTATGGAACTTACCACAGTCACAGATACAAAGTAGTTTGTTAAGGCGGTAATCAATAACAATACTGTCAGCTTTCTAGAGTCGTCCAAAGAGTTACGAGCAACTTCGTCTTGCACTTTCCAGTTTTGGCTCCATGAACTTTTGCGTGCACGACATTATTCTGTCGTTTCTAGAGGCCTGGTAATGACTATGACCATATGGTTGAGAGTGACACTACACTTTCACGTTGTTAAGATACACTGAAAAAAATTTGCTTTAGCAAAGTACCAATTTAGCTCTGTTAAAAATTACTCGGCTGCATTCAACCAAGACATATTTAAAATGGGCAATAGAGCTTTGCTAATATTATAGAAGCAAGTATTGCTAAAAATGATTGGTTGTTATTTACAAAGTACTTATTTATTTCTAAATAACCGACTCGTTAAATTTTACCCCTAACAAAAACTAGCAAAAATAGACAAGCTAACGTTATTATTTCATAATAAGTAAGTTATTTAATTTTAGACATAATCATAGTTGGCTAGAAATTGACACCGAGTTCGGGTAAAAATATACAGATTACATTGCTATTTCATGATAAGTAAGTTATTTGATTTTAGACAATCATACTTGGTTAATAATAAACATGAAGTTCGGTAAAAAATAGACGAGCATACTTATCTATTTATTGATAAGTAAGTTATTTGATTTTAGACAATCATACTTGGTTAAAAATAAACATGTAGTTCGGTAAAAAATAGACGAGCATACTTATCTATTTATTGTTAAGTAAGTTATTTAATTTTAAACAATCATAGTTGGCTAGAATGGCCGCCGCGCCACTCCAGTCTTTTTACTTGCTCAGTGCAGCCAGTCAGCCACGAATCGATTACTCATGTGTCGCTCCTACTCTCGTGCTGCGTTCGCGAGCTGTGAATCTATCATAATTTTTTAATAATATTGCCATTAACTGATAGTGTATACGTGTTTGGTTGAATAAACGCATTAGTGAACATTATACAAGTTAATTATCTATTCGTAAATAAGCACAGCTCGGCAATTAACATTGGAAATATTTAGTGAAGCTTAATTTAAAAATGGCGTTCCTTAGAATATGTTATTAATATTATTCTAAGCGTATTTCAATCCCGCCGTAGTCTGAATCTACTGTATTTGGATTGGTTACCAAAAAGAATTACTTTGTAAGTATTTTCACGGTTTATTTTATATGTGGATTTTATAATTTAAGCTTAATAGTGTGAGTGTGAGTTACCTTACCTAAAAATATTTCCAAGCGTAAAGATTTTATAGAATCGTTGTAAATTAAAGTATTTTAATAAAGATCTTTGCTTTGATTTTTAAAACAAAACGTAAATGTTCGTTTTCTGTTTCAGAATACTATGGATACACCCAAAAAAAGAAGTCCTAACTTCACAATTATGTTGGAGCTTAGAATAAGTGTTGGAGGTTTTACAAAAAATATGTATCACATATTTTAAAATTATTGAAAATAAAAAGAGTGATGCGGTATCCTGGCAAAACAAGCGCAATGGGATAAGATTGCATTAGAATTCAATTCCCAGAACACAACTAACAGGTATTTATAATGTTATTTTGCACTTCTAATATAAGCAAACATTAATAAAATGTTTATTTCTTGCTAAGCAATATGGAGTATTATTAATTATTAATCTAGGTGCAGCAAAGTATTAAAAAAGAAATGGGAAAATATGAAGAAAACTGTAAAAGATTAAGTTGCTGGCCATAGGAAACATGAATAGTCATTTAAATATATTTATCACCTATCATTTATATCACAGTGATTAGCATAACTGGTTAAAATTGTGTTCACATGAAAGTACTCAATTTTTGGGTAGAATGTGCTTTAAGTTATATTCGATTCTTTAAAATTATAATAATAAAGACTATAAACATAAACATGTTATATAGCAATAATTACAATGATATTCATAGGAGTTATGTATGTTTCGCAGTCTGTTTTCTCTGCCTATCCCACAAGTGACACAGTATGAAAATCATAATTTATTTTTACAGGATAATGAAAGCCAAAATGTGGTGGTGGTATGTGGTACAGACACATTGAAGGTGCATATTGATTTATATTGATTGATATTAGATAAGTGTTACAATATACTTTAATAGATTGATTTGCATTGTTTTGCAGGATTTACAGTACAAAGAAGATATTGAGAGTCCAGCTATTATTAAAAAGGTAAAAATGATTGTTACATTAATATGCCACCCCTTAAATATATTAATTTTTATTTTTAGGCTAATGACAGTTTACAAATGGAAGAATTCGACCGTCCTAGGAAGGATAACAATCTCAAAAATTGGGATACATACACTCCAGCTATGTTGCGAAGCCCCTTGACAGAGACGTTACAGGTACTTATCTATCCCTTTATATGATATATGAACCTATTTTCATAAATATCTTCAATGTACAGACTTTAATTATTCCTGTTTTATTATGTGTATAGATAAATGATGTGACTTTATGTATGTACTCCACATTTATTTGTTTTTTAAGGCGTCACCCAGACCAAAAGTCTTGTTTTTAACGGCTCTCAACTCCTTATTTAATGCTTAAACAACAGTTTAAAAAATACGTAAATAATCTTTGTAGTTTTATCTTAAAATTCCACGTTTAAAGTTTGTGTTTATCTTTATTTATCACTACCAAAACTGACTTTGAAAATACGTCTAAAATAATATTATTTCATGCACTCCTCCTAATTTAAACGTGTTTTTTAAATTTGGCTTGCGCCCATCGATAGACAATCAAAAAAACTATAAATTGGCTGCAAAAAATTTGGAAATCATCCTTTTCTTGATTTTTACGGATTATTATTCATAATTTCGGACGGCCATTTCTCTCACGCGCCCACAACGGGTAGCGGGCGGCAGTCGGTCGCTAGCTGTGCTACGGGGAACCCGTGTCGCTCGCTCACACACGTGACAGATCGGTGAGACAGCGACACCTAGCGACACAAACAAGCACTGATGTTTGCTTGCTTTGTTTACGCAAGGACGATTTATATTGTGAGGCTGAGGTGTGTCTTGTATTAAATGCGAAAGGACGATTTAATTATCTTGTTTAATAATAGTAGTGTAGTAAAACTATCAATGGCGAATGCTACACGCTCGATTTAATATAAATATAAATATCTCTGGACATTATTCACACAGCACCATCTAGCCCCAAACTAAGCATTAGCTTGTGCAGCACTAAGCATTAGTTGTGCTATGGGTGCTAGACAACGGATAAACATTACTAATATACTTTTTTTTTGTAAATACATACATTATTATAAATAGAAAAACCCAGACCGATACAAACAAACATGTTCATGCACACAAATGTTTGTACCGTGCGGGGATCGAACCCGCGACCTCTGGTGTAATAGCCGACTTCTCGACCATTACACCAAATGGCTCGCCAAAATCGCGATAACTTTCCAAAAGTGAATGAATTTTACAAATCGATCAGTAGGTACCTACGACGGTAAATTTCACTGACTACACTAGGCCGCCTCCTCGGTTTCACTTCACCCGCGCGTAATTTCTTTTGTCAATAATTATCCTATAATCCTGTCGTATGTCACCCGGGCCGGGAATAGTACCCGGGTGACTTTCCAAAAGTGAATGAATTTTCCAAATCGGTTCAGGAGTTTCGCAGCCTATTCAATACAAACCAAGACCGAGTCATGAGTCTTGAGTTGGTGTATTACATTATCCAATGTAATACACCAACGAATGATAGTTAAAAAAAGTGAATAATA
Organism: Mecyna flavalis; assembly: GCA_949319885.1. Lineage (NCBI taxonomy): Eukaryota > Metazoa > Arthropoda > Insecta > Lepidoptera > Crambidae > Mecyna > Mecyna flavalis. Next base: position 5,365,662 of record OX439419.1, on the reverse strand, counting down.
AAAAAAGAATAACTAAACAATCTCAAACCAAAAAAAATGTTCAAAAAGTTTTTTTGGACTACTTGGGATTTGAACTAATGTTCACTTATTACGTCAGCGTATTTGCACTCGGCCACCGAGCGTTGTATAGACAGGATGAAATAAGCGATGAAGTATGGCGCGCACCAACAGACGTGAATAGGGTCCAAAGATCAGTATTGTTTGCTCGCAGAGGTCCGTTGGAACATGAGTCACTTTACAATATTATTTTTACATGCTTTATCCAATATTGCACTCGTAACCGTCACAGTTGGTTTAATTTTGTTAAAAAACATCCAAAATGTCAACTAAACGATTTAAAATTTACACCACAGGATGCGCTATTTCTTGCCGCACATTTTTATACAACATTTACTAAAAACTGTTTACTTTTTACACTTATTAGAATAATATTTAAACGGAGCAATTTTAATACGTGTACTTTGGTGAAACGTTGCGGACCCTCCCAATCGCTAGTGTATTCATCAGGGGGTGTTCTCCGGGAAGTATCATCAAAGGGTGTTCACCGGGTTGTTGCATCAGAGGGGTGTTTTCAGGGTAGTCACATCAGGGGGTGTTCTCCGGGTACTATTACCAGTGGGGTGTTTTCAGGGTATTATCATCATTCAACGTGCAACGTGGTCAGTCACGACCCTGAGGATTGGGATACGGAAACTGCGTGCTATTTCTCTCGTAGAATATCTACTCCAGTCAACGAAATTCTAACTTTGCCATTTTAGTTGTAAAGCTGAAACTGACGCTAAAAGGACAATGCTCAAAAAGAAGCTAGGTTGGAATCAAATTATTGGTAATAATATGTAATTAAATATTCCATAGGGGGCATCATCGAAATCAATGGTGGTATGTGTGAAATTGCTATTCAGATTTTTCTGGGGTCACATAAAGTATCAGTTACATAGTTACTGAATAATAAACGCACTTGTTGACCCAAATCTATAAAAATTAGAAGGAATCTTAGGGTGTGTCGGAGGATGCATAAAAATCATTCCAATTGGAAAATATGAAAAAACCCCGTTTTAAATAGCGAAAAACATTGTTCGTGCTAATTTTCGCACATTGTACGCGATTTCCTAGCAAACGGGGCGCGATACGCGTAAAATGATTATAACCTTTTTTGTAGACAAAGTAATTCTCTACAGCTTTTGTCTAAAACTTTTTCTCTTAATTATGTTAGTTTTTGAGATTATCGGGAAAAAGAAATTTTTCACCCTCTTCCATTTTTTCGAATGACCCTGGTGACACCACCCCGCCCCGCATTTTTAAGTATGTTATCATTATCACGGGGTCATTAACGAAAAGGACAATGCTCATCTAGTATGAAAAACAACCCAGGCTGGAATCAAATGAAAAGTATCTCTAATTATTGGTAATAATAATTATGTAATTAAATATTCCATAGGGGGCATCATCGAAATCAATGGCGGTATGTGTGAAATTGCTATTCAGATTTTTCAGGGGTCACATAAAGTATCACTTACATAGTTACTGAATAATAAAAAAATATTTTTATAATTTTTTATAAAAATATATTTTTTAGCACCTATTCAGTAAAGTTGTAGCTTCTCATTGGTGCAAGAATTTTTAGAATCGGTCTTGTAGTTCCTGAGATTAGCGCGTTTACAAAGACAAACAAACTGTTACGCTTTAGTATATTAAATAATAATAATTAATCTAGAGTCCGACCGAAACTGGTTTTCCGGCCGAAACCGAAACCGTAACCGAATATTCGGCCGTGGCTTCAGTTTCGGCCGAAACCGAAACCGAAACCGAAACTCACGTAGTCAAGAATAAAATTAATTAATTTTGTTGTAATCATTTATTTAATACTAGACTTCCGCCCCTGGCTTCGCTGGCGTAGGCTACACTTTAAACCACTATGAAACCCCCCAGGTAACTTCCAAAACCCCCTTCTTAGTGGAAATTTACACATTATAAAGCACGCTTTTAGATTTAAAGTAAAACGATTAAACCATTTTTAACACCCTTGAGGGGTGAAATATTCAAAAACCCTTTTTCAGTAGGAGCTTACACATTATAAAGAACCCCTGTACAAATTTGGAAAATTTAATTTTTCAACCCCTAATTTATTCCTTTGGGGGTGATTTTTTTACCCCTTTTTAATCACCATTGGGGATAAATTTTCAATAACACCTTTTTATTTGAAACTGACACTAAATATATAAAAATATACTTCACGAATTTTAAGACTGTAACTTTTAAAATGACAAAGTTTCATACAATTTTATAACCCTCTTTTTACCCCCTTGGGGTTAATTTCGAAAAACCGCTTCATAGTGGAAATTTACACATTGTAAAGAATCCTTGTACGAAATTTCAAATTCCTGGGTCTTGTGCAATGGGCTGGGCGTTGATTGTCATTCAGGAATTCATTCAGTCGGTCCATTTTCTCCCATTTATATAGAAGACTAGCCTTTTGCCCGCGGTTTCAACCGCGCGTAATTTCTTTTTTAAATATCCTTCCATTCCCCCCACATTTCCGAGAAAAAGTATTCTTTGTCACCCGGAGATAGTGTAGCTTTCAAATAGTGAAAGATTATTCAAATCAGTTCAGTAGTTCCGGAACCTATTCAATACAAACAAACAACAAATCTTTCATCTTTTTAATATTAGTACCTATACCTACAGATAATACAAAAAAACATATTAATAATACTTTTATTATTTTTATCTACATCCATACCATAATATGTCTATTTTATAGTCAGGAGCGATGAGCAGACGCCCTACATTAAGATATAATTATCTGTGGCTGCATCGTAATGTTTACATTTTAGTATCGGTAACCGATACTTTAATTACGTTCAAATTTCGAACGTCTTCTTAAAAAGTAAAAATTAATGGATTTGAAGCTAACATATGTAAGCAAAACATCTTGATGTATTTTCAAAGGTACCAGGAGAGCATAACCGCAGCGTAACTATTCATTAAATCAAAGAGTTTGAAAGACGCGTGCTAGCCTTGCTTCTTGTTCTTCTCTGCTCTCCTGGTACTACGGATTATATTCCACGCGGTTTCACATCGATCCTGACTTTAAAATAGACATTTATCGTATGAATGAAGATAAAGTTATGTATGTGACTGTACATAAGTAGGCATTAAAATACTCATGTGATCCTTTTATGAAACTCACTTCGTTCGTTTCATAAAACCACATTCGTATTTTAATGACCCTCATTATGCAACAGTCACATAAATAACTATTTTCAAATCAAGTTCTCATAACAAAATGTTTATCAGTTATCAATAATCGAATCACTAATTGTTACTGTTTAACGCACTGACTATGTTGTGTTGCTACAGAGCTATCCGAACGACACAAGACAATAATTCCCAAACAGGTGCGCCGCCGCCAAAGCGTTGCGGCGTGAAACGAAGTTAGGCGAGCGTGCACACAAATTCCGAAATCAGTTTCGGTTTCGGCAAAAGTTTCGGCCAATTTTGGCCGAAACCGAAACTGCCGCCGAAACTTGATTTTTGGCCGAAACTCGGCCGAAACCGAAACCGAACCTTCGGTCGGACACTATATACAATTATATAATATAATTATATTAGATATAGCCATTTTATACACTTTTAAACCGCAACTGTATCTGTTTACTCCTTTAATTGATACTTTATGTGACCCCTAAAAATCTGAAAGCAATTTCACACATACCGCCATTGATTTCGATGATGCCCCCTATGGAATATTTAATTACATATTATTACCAATAATTTTACAGATACTTTTCATTTGATTCCAACCTGGTTTTTTTTAGCATTGTCCCTTGATTCATCTTTTCAGCTAAAATGGCAAAGTTAGAGCTTCGTTGACTGGAGTAGATATTCTACGAGAAAAATAGCACGCAGTTTCCGTATCCCAATCCTCAGGGTCGTGACCACGTTGCACGTTGAATGATGTTAATACCCTGAAAACACCACACTGGTAATAGTACCCGGAGAACACCCCCTGATGTGACTACCCTGAAAACACCCCTCTGAAGCAACAACCCGGTGAACACCCTTTGATGATACTTCTCCTGGAGAACACCTATGATGTTAATACCCTGAAAACACACCCTGGTAATACTACCCGGAGAACACCTCCTGATGTGACTATACCTGCTGTAATTTTTACTCGTAAAACTTCTGATAATCCTCTAAGAGTTTTTTTTCAATCAAGATATCCGTTGAAAATATCGAAAAAACCGTTTGAATCGAATTCTTCTTTTGTATTGAAAATCTTTCATGTTCAAATTTGTATTTTCAAACAGAGAACAAAAAAATTAAAATTAATCTTGTTGTATTTTATCGTACTGAAAAACATTTCGATTCTACTTATATGATGTGTGTATCTACAAGATACTTTTTTTTCTATGACAAATAATATTCAGTCTGCTAATAGTGGCTTTATAATGTTAGTAATAGTTTGGCGCTAGTTAACTAGATGGCGCTCATATTATTACCGATGGTTACGAAGTATGGGGTGAGGTGAGGTGGGGGTAAGTGAAGGTGAAATGCTCAAAGTCATTTGCTCTGGGTAAGGCCTTAATGCGAACAATATTGTATTATAGGATAAACAAGGTACATCCGAAGTGATGCGGTACCGTAAAAGAACGTACACTGGCACTACAACAAACAAAACATGGACTGAATTAGGGGAGGTGAAGACCAAGGTAGCCCATTTGAAGGCCAAAAAATTGGAAAACGAGATAAAACTGCAAGATGCCCTTTTGGAAGGAAGTAGGCTAAGATGTGAAGAAATGAAATTAAAAATTGAGTTGTAACTTGATAAAACTAAACAAGGAATTGGCTGCATAGCCTGTGAATTCGGCCATTTCTCTTAAATCATAGTTGAGTGACGAACGTCTTTTGAAGCGCTGCTGCCTCACACCTACAAGGTTGTTCCAATTTTCACATAAAAACCACTTTTAAACATTATTATGAATTTTGCCTTGTTTATTTTATAACAGTGATGTGACAAAAATAAACAATTACCTACTTTTTTGCAGATATTTCACCGCGCGAGTGTTAAGTGAAAACAGGATTTTAGATATATCTAAAAGATGGATGAAGAGGTTAAAAATCTTCTCACAGCATGGAGTTTGGAAGAATATATTGAAGTTATTAAACGTAAGTAGACATACACAACAACTTTTTTTAATTAAATAAAAGTAGGAAGGATATCTTCTGGAGAGTTCAGTTTTTAGATTTTTTTACTGATTTAGTTTAAATATTTGTATACTTACTTTTGTTTCATTTATTTGTTCACAGCTAGAAAATGATTTTGTCAACCTGTACAAAGGACAATAATTTACCGAAATAACTGAAAAATTCCCCACAATCAAGCCAAAAATATTTGAACTGGCAAAGGCGCGCAAGAAAAGCAGCAAAGATAAAAATATTGAGCCATATTTTTAAGACTAAGTACAATAAGAGGAGTATACGAGTCTAACCAGTAATGTTACCTGAAATGTACCTGTTATGTTACCTTTGATCTGTGACCAGGCCCTGATTAAGAGTTCTGACCGCCCTAGGCTAATTATGAGGACGCGCCCCCTCCATGTGTGTTACGGACGGGTCTAAAAGTAGGAACTGAGTAGAGTAGTATTATGAAAATTTTAACATGGTTCGTACTACCTATAAAAGTTTTCAAATCGATCTGCAACCTCACGTCACGCATTATAAGACCAAAACCATGACAAGTGACTGCAGGCTACCAAGTAGTAAACCAAATCCATCTCGTGTTTGGCAGCATGACTTGTATTGGCTTAGTTTCTATAGACCCCTTAGGCCGCGTGGTCCGATCGGCTTGTCCGATCGATCGGACCACCATGTTTTTTATTTCCTGTTGGTTCGATTGATCGAACTCTGAAGTTCTCGTGGTCCGATTATCGAATTACTGGGACTATTAATTTCTTTATAGACCGATTGATCGAACAATTAGGTCGTTTTTTTTCCTGTTAAATCGATTGATCGGGCAACGATATTTGTCTTCGTTATTTTTTTAAAATTCATTTTTTGATCGTGAAATAACAGAAGATTGTAAAAACAAAAGAAAACAACCTAGTAAAAATTTGTTCTTTTATTTAAAATGAATATTATAAAGACAAACGAAAGTAAAAAGTATTTTTTTAGTCATGTATTTTTTTAAAACCAATTAATATTATAAAAACATAAGAAAGAAAGTATGTAGTGATGGTTTAAAGGATTTTTTTTTGTTTTTTTTTAATTAAATTAATCCTACTAATAACAATTATAAATGCGTCTGGAAAATTCTTAAAATCATTTTTTTTTGGGATTTTTTGAATAACAAAGGAAGATCATAAAATCCATAATGAAGTTGCAATTTATTTTTTATTTGAAAATCGTGTAAGTTTGTTAGTTACGTCTTGTTATTTATTTACGTAACATAAAAAATTGTAATGATTATTCAGAACCAAAATACGGTAGGGCCATTTTCACTACCTTCTGATAAGTGGCAAATAGCCGATCCGTCAGATATTGTAACAAGTTTTTCACAAAAATATCATGTCAAAAATCTGTCAGATAAACTATCTGCTTATCAGGAGGTGGTGAAACCGGCACATATTGTCGTACTAATCCAGCGTACCTGTTGTTTGTACTCACAAATTCGCTATGGTCTCACAATTTGAAATCGATCGGACCAGTAGGAAAGATAGAAGAAGTGTGGTCGGACTAAGAGGATTTTTAAAAGTCTTGTGGTTCGAGCGATCGGACAAGATGAACTTTTAAAATGTCGTTAGTCCGATAGTAGGACTAGAAGGATTAGAAAAATCCTGATGGTCCGATCAATCGAACCAGCAGGGAATAAAAAACATAGTGGTCCGATTGATCGGACAAGCCGGTCGGACCACGCGGCCTAAGGGCTATAGACAACTTAGTTTCCATTGCCATTGAATGGACTTGAGTTTTTTAAATATTTACTCTAGAGAAAACATTTGAAACAGTGAAACATTTTTGCAACTGATTAATAAATTTATTTGAAAATTATAGTAATTAAGTAATTATTTTTAGAAACAAAAGCCCTTTTCGTGCTTTTATGTTGTAGGGATAATAATTGTGTAATAATTATTTCATTAGAACCAAATAAAAGTGAAGGTTGTCAATAAAAATCAACTATTTATAAAAAGTACAAAAATACGAATAATTTATCGTCGATAATCGATGGTTGCCACGATAATCGATTTTTTTGGTTCATTCACTTATCACAGTACTAATTATATTTTATGAAAAGCTGACAACACAGTAAGCGTCAGATTTGGCCATATAGTTTTGAATCTTAAAGAGGGGTAAAATAACTCAGAACAAGATTTGTCTCTTTCTCCGTTATACCGCGTTTACATTCAGCCCATTGCCGCGGCAACATGGGGAATAAACTGGGAAACGCGAGAATGTAAACAGGTCATTTCCATTGCCTTGACGTTGCCGTTCGCATTGCCCGGCTATCCCCCATTTGGCGGTTTTTCTAGCGGACAATGGACATCAAAGCGCGGCAATGCGAGCGGCAACGTGTGTTTACATGTTGCTCTCTCGTTCAGTCGTTTAATATCTTTAAAAATACTTATTGTTCTATTACGATGAATTGCTATCATCCACCATCTCCTCTGACGACGACGTCTCTTTTGAATTCTATTTTTTTTTTAAACATTTAAATAATTAATTAAACTTAAAAGGCAGAGCGCCGACGCTGCGACAATTTCCACGTTATCCATGGCCCAGAGTCGAATTTAAAATACATATGAAGCGGCAATGTAAACACTCATTTCCGCTGACGTTGCCACATCAATATACGGGGAAATATGTACGGCAAGGCAAGCAGCAACGGAAATTGCTGAATGTAAACGCGGTATTAAATTAGCCGGTCTCATTGCGCGCGGCAAGCTAAAAGGAGCTATTGCTGCGCTGAGGAGTGCCTATTGTAGTGTGCGGTGCGATTTTTGTTGAATTCGCCTCACAGAAACGCGCGTTTACGTGAAGATTGAAGATTAATTTGTACGGGAATTAAAAAATTTAATGTTAAAATCAGGGACTCTCAAGCACACATTTAGTTTTAATGTTTTGTCTAGTTGAAATAAATAGGGTAGATGCAATGATGCTAGATTAGTGCATACGAAGACACGATTTCAGCGCCCCCCTCGATCCTCGCGCCCTAGGCTGCAGCCTAATTAGCCTATGGGTAAATCAGGCCCTGTCTGTGACGACAGACATACTATGTATCGTGTAAGAAAGAATAAAATAAACATTAATGTATATCATTTTCTTTCAGTTCCTTTACGGTTGGTCTGTCGGCAAAATAAATGTATCTGTTGTTTTACTACAGACGCAGAATGTTTCATTGGTTTTTTCCCGACATGCCAAATTTTTGCCTACTGCACAGTGAGTAACAATGGTATAAACGACAACATATCGAACTACACATTTTCAGTATGAGCTGACCTCACATTGTGTATTAAGCCTTACGTACAGTCACAGGTCAGTTGTTTTTTTTGTATCCCATAATTCTAGGTGAAACTGAACAACTTTTACTATGGGACCAACTCTGAAATCGCGAAATAAATCAGCTGTTTCATACATTGTGATTTTTTTGTTATTAATTTTTGTATGAAACAGCAGATTTTTTCCGCGATTTCAGAGTTTGTCCCATAGTAAAAGACGTTCAGCTTTACAGTCTCATCAACCATAGATTATGGGATATAAAAAAACACGCTAGCTTAATGTGTCGTTTAAATTGGTACTTACTTGCAACAAAGTATTTTAGCTGCGGCTACCCAATAAACACGATTGATAATACCAAGTAACTCGGTTAAATATACCAATTTTAATTGACTAGAAATAGCCGAGTATATTAATTGTAGTTACCCAATAAACACGATTGATAATACCAAGTAACTCGGTTAAATATACCAATTTTAATTGACTAGAAATAGCCGAGTATATTTATTGTAGTTACCCAATGAACACGATTGATAATACCAAGTAACTTTGCTATATATACCAATTTGAATTGAGTAGAAATAACAAAGTAGGTTGGCTGTCCCTACCCAATATACATGATTAAAAATATTCAAGCTACTTAGCTAGTTTTACGAAGCAAAATAATTGATTCTACTGAATTACTTTGCTAAACACAACAAAGCACGTTGGCTGTGACGACAGTTGTGTTTATTCTTTAACCAAGTTAGTTGTTGCAGTGACCGATTGAATTTGCTATTGTTAACAGAGTGACTCGATTCACTATAGATAATAGGTTTGCTAAGTTTACTGAGTGAATAGGTTAGAAGCAACCAACCTTGGATATCTATTTTTTGACCAACTTACTGGGTTTATATTACCAACAACGTTAACAAAGTTGACTTGTGTAATTTTAGCAACAAACTTTGCAGGCTCCCTCCGAAGCGAGTTACTCGGCTGTAAATAGCAACAACTTGTTTATTTATAGCCGTGTAGTTTTTTCAGTGTAAGCACGATTCGTACAAACGAGTATTTGTGTATATCTAGTATCTACCTATTTGACGAAAAAGGCCACTTACAAAAATAATGTCACCTTCTTGAAAAGTTTATATCATATTCTTGCTGGATCATTTAATACTAAAACACGTATCCATTGACAGACACATCGTACAATGTTCCTTTATTCTTTGAGCTACTTATGTCAAATGTGCCTACTACATTATTAGGTTCCCCATAATTGCCGTCATAGTCATCGGCAAATTGAGCCAAAAGGTATCAAGAATACAAGTCAGGAGTTCATCCTACCGTCATGCAAGGTTAAAACTAAGCAAGGGAGCGACGTAACCTCATAAAAAGTTTAAGATTCTTCTCACGCACATTACCTTTAAAGCAAACACGCATTACCAACATCAAATACATCAGTCACGCGCAAGAGCATTAAACTCTAAAAATCGCCAACATGTCTACCAACAATTCTGTATCAAGATCATGTTTATTAATCTACCGTTTGCTTTCTCGTATATTGAAATTCACGACTAACTGCATTGAATTGAAGTGGCTGTTATCCAGTAGGCAATGCAAGTGCATTACTGCGCTTAAGTGGCCTTTACACGATTGTAATGGTAATCGTAAAATATTAAGTAGGGTGAGTGTACCAGTAACAAACCGATTAAGCGACATTTTGAAAGTTATTTTGATATTGTGACTCAATTATTAGAACAATCATTGCAAAAAATGAATTAAGTACTCCTTGTCTACCATAGAATCATGTAGCTTAATCAAGTTTTCTTAATAGCTGTTAGGTTTCTTTTTATTTAACAATCAATGTGGAAAGTCGCAATGTGCCTAAGGTTGACCAGATTGTACCAGCAGTAAACCAGACGTTGAGCCAATAGTAAACCAATAAATAAAATAATTTCTCATAATGAAGAATATTTCAATTTTAATTACTTAAATGTTTTGTACATAGTAATCATTACAGATTTTCATCAGGCTACAAGTTTCAAGTAATACTTAATCAATCGGATCCTGCATCCGGTAGGCGAACTTTTTTACGCCTTTTCTGGTTGCCTATAATTGGAGATTCAGAGGACCACACAAATGCTGATGCAAATGCAGGGCTTATTGGTTGATGGTGTTTTCTTGTAGAAGGATTTTCTTGATCAACGTGCATCTTCAATCTTGCATTTTCTATAAAAAAAATGTAGGTGGTCAATTACTGGAACAAACTCTTAGTATAGATATTACCAGTAATAAACCACTGGTCTACAACTGGAACATTGTTGATATTGTAATCGTTTGTCATATAATATTTTATTGCTATATTAAGTAAACATACATGTAAAAGAAAAAGTAAAAATAATTTCAAAAAGCTAAATCACCAGTAGTAGACCAAATGGTTTATTACTGGAAAATCATTAAATTCGTGTTCCATTAGTTGACCAATGACAACTTTTGGTTAAAATTAGCATTTTCTGATAAAATAAGACGTAATATTATTGCTTTACAAACCATGTTACTCGATTAATTAAAAAAACAGTTACAACAATTGATATAAACAAAGATTTAAACGAATTTAAAAAACTTACCGTCGACGTGTCGCTTACTATAATGGCCGCCCGAAACGAAGTGCACGATTGTCGTTTCGAATTTTGCTTCTAAAACTGATGTAAATGGCGTGTTTGTCGCTTTTATCTATGACTATATGATTCGTAGAAGTACGGCAGTGCTACCAAACGTAAAAATAGTTGCGGGAAATTTGACAGAAGGTTAATATTTTGATGTGAAATTAGAAATGGTTTACTACTGGTACCTGGTTTGGCACTGGTGCACCCACCCTAGGTAGGTAATGATCCTTTTTATAGTTCGCGGAGCCATCAATGCGTATGCAAAACTTTCCCATAAAAATCCTAGTTTTTATGGCGCGTATTAACTATATTCGTGAACGTATTTCTAGGCAGGGATATAGAAAATAAATATTTATATAAAAACATTTCATTTTATTTATTGGTTCATAACTTATGGTTACCTAATTTAATTATAATCACACTACAATAACCATGTATTGCAGTGTGATTATAATTATTTTAGGTACAGCCATGATTCGCCTTAGGCATATGAACATTTTTACCTAGTAATTAAACTAAACATTATATTAATCAACATCTCGCAGTCCATTGCTGGAGATATGCGCCTCCCCAGGGTTTAAGGATAACTGAAATGTGGGACATCCTTTGACTAAAGGGAGTGACAATCTATGAAATACTAGAGCCATTTACTAATAAGAAAATCTAGGGACCGGTATAAATGGGGCCTCTAGTGGGGCTAAATACGCTTACAGTCAGGCATATAAACCACATACCTACATACTTATACTTAATTACAAAATATGTTAAAAAACTACTTGTGTTGTCAAATTAACGTTTTCATTGGAAATATTTCGTATTTAACTAAAATACATAATACATTACATAAATAATGCATGACAAATTAGCAACTGGGCCTTTTAATGTATGTATGTATGTACATTATAATATTAGAAAAAATTAATTAATATTTACGAATAATATTAAAAATCCTGCCACTAGAAACTTTAGATTTTTCGGGATATTTTCGGTACCTACATACATTATACGCGTTCTCCTGTAGCTAGTCTTAAAACAAATTTAATTCAGCTTTTACAGAAACCTCGTAAACGATATAAATCAAACTCACCATTTTGAGCTGATATAAAACCTGCTATACGACAATGTATAATTTTTTTCATTAAAATCTATTTTTTCCGGTACCTGGTGGAGACATTTGTCTTTTTTTTACCTTTTTAGTTTAATTACTAGAAACATTTTAAGCAAGCAGGTTTATTAGAAACTTAATTATTCGTGCGTATTTTAGACGGATTTAGCAACATCTCAAATAGAGTAGCGCTAAAATAATGATACAAAATTAATGCCCAGTTTCAAGATATTCTCTCGAGCAAAAAATAACTGCTGCAAAATTGTTAGCTTCGATAGAGAAACCGTACCTACAGCTTTATCTCTTAACTTTGGCAAAATTAAAATGTCAGTGAAACCGTGAAATTCGACCTTTTGAATTCTGACAGGCCCACGTACCGATGCGAGGTTACGTCGGATCATGTAAACGGTCAGACACTTTCCCTGTCCACAGACTTTCGCCTTCCGTTCGATGGATAACACTGGACGTGACTCATTTGACTTGTTCATTGTCAAGGGTGGGAACTCGACACTCGTCTGCCGTTTTGAAATCAGATATCGTTACGTATCTGATAGCTTGAATTACATGAGTAATGATGTGCATGTTTGACGTACATTATAGATTAGGGGAGAAATGACAATGTGGGATAAAGTATTTTGTAAAAGTTCTGTGTTTAACCTTAGAAGCTACTTAGGGACATACCAGTGCAAAAAAAGTTTTAGAAAATGAGAGAAAACCACTAAGGCAGCTCACACATTGACATTTCTCGAAGAGCAAACGTCTTCTAACATCACACACAAAACCCAAAAATATGTAGGCTATTCGAGAATTGGATTACAATTTTAGTTCCTTTTCGTAGATCTGTAGTTTCGTAGTCATGTGAATGAAGAACACAAGAAATAGATAACCTAACCTAATTCTAACCTTACCGATATCAATAGGTTTACGGAGGTGTCTAAGCGATCCCCTTATAGATTTCGACGACTGTTACAATAACGATGTCTCAAAGCGCTAGACCGCTAGTTTGCCCATTTTCAGGAAACAGTAACACGTAGGTACAATCGATACCCTTGTACGGCGTTCTTATTGTTCTATATCAGTAGATCTCTGCAGATAAAGTGTGACAACAAAGAGAAAGGTCTTGGACAGCTTGAAAGTTCGCGACTAGGGTTTGCAATAACAATTTATCATGTTTATCTGATCCGGCTAGCTTCTCCCGGTTAATGAGTGGCAGTTAGAAAGCTTTGGCATTAGGATTTATTTCTAGGCAATTAAAATTAAGTAACCATCTTTCAACACGATACTCTCGTTAGGCTAAACGATAATATATAGTTAATTGTTTCAAGTAATTTAGGAATAAACTAAGTTTCGGTATTAGGATCAGATTTATTGCGAATATTGCGATACGTCTTACAAGCAATAGAAATAGGAATAACCTCTGGCTCTTCTTTGATTTTCAGCTATAATGGGTAATCTGAACACTAAACACTTCCCACCGACCGAAGAAAGATCAGGCGGATCTCATGTTGGATAAAATTATAAGATCAGGTTAAGATGTTATGGTATGATAATTGTTTATTATAGTTTGACATAATAGTACTCACCATTCCTTTCAGCTTCATCAAAAGGTTCGGGAGAAAACGCTTTAAGACGTCGAACCGGCAATTCAACGTCTCCTTGTTATGCCAATAAATTAAATAATAATAAGTATTGTTGGTATATTCAATATTGAATTTTGCAGACTAATCCAAATAATCACTATGAGCCACTTCAATACCCTTTTGTGTGTTTTATCACTACTAAACTGTAGCAATGTAGACCTGATATTTATATAGGGCGTCACAATAAACAACATATCCGAGGCACCAGTATTTTACAGAGTACTATAAAACGGCCATTCCGTATTTCATCACAAGGTGAAGGGGTCCCATTTGAATGCTAAGCGGGCTGTAAAGCGACGACGCGATGCATTCTGCATATCTTTCCAACCGCACACGCAGATAACTGGAAAACCCTTATTCGCAAAGGGGTTTTGCATTGTCAATAAAAATAAACGGGGTCATTATTTAGGATCTGTACATGGAAATCTTATCATCATATCCCATTACAATTAGATGCTTTACCCTTTTTTTATTGTCCTTACTTAATTCCTGCAACCAGTTCTCATAACTAGTTTCCTCAGAATCAATCATTGCATGGTGTGCAGGAAAAACCAGGTGAGGTAAGTGAATTCTTGAACCACCATAAGCCTCGAGTACCACATAAAAGGTTAGCCCAAAATAATCATTGTTCCACCGAGGCAGTTTGCATTATTTCACGGAAGTGTTTGCAATTTCTTGGAGCTGTGAAAAAATAAGTTGAAGACAGGTAATAAATACTCTTCAACTGTTAGCGGCAAATACTCAATCATCAAAAGAGAAAAATCTGTAAGAGAGATTAATTCTCACGCTATTCAATCCGAATACTTTATTCAACACTGCAGAACCGTTGGCACCTGATATACGTGTAAACTACTGCTGACATGCTATGTATTACACGACTAAGCTCTTGAATATTATTCCTTACTTACGCTGTACTATAACGCTTGTGATAAGGAATAAACGTTGATGTTGATAAGAAATCTATTTGCCTGCAGTCGTGTCGCGAAGTGAAAGTAAAAATGGTCTTGAAAGTGAGCCTTTGCTGATAAGCTGGAGTTGTGTATACAGACTATAAACATCTAAGAAAATCCTTCACAGATGTTTTCTATGAAATGAAATAATGCGAAATTTTGCGAATATTCCTATAACACTTTTGCATGCATTTTTTCTTCAAATCAGTTCAAAATAAAAATGTTTAATAAACATTATAAACAGTCACTTCGCGTGCTTTTTTTTTCAACGTACAATTCACTAAAATATTTTTTGGATCTTCTTTAGATTAAATAATCTTAGTCTTTTATAACAATAAGTCCCAAATCATAAAAATAAGCCTAATTTACTTTTAAAAACAACAAATTACACTCAGTTCTCAATAGAATAACACCACTGAAATATTTTAAACAACGATGGTGACCTAATAGGCCGTCGGAAATAGACAAAATAAGGGGCTAAATTCGAAAAGCGTGATGTAGTTCTGCATTTTTGGTATGTTGTATGGGTCCGTTAGAGTAATGTGATTTCAAATTTGCAACTTCGAAAAACTTGTGGAAACTGAGAAAATCGAGAAAATCTTCGATTTTTTGGGACTTTTTTATCTATTTGCTCTCCAGGGCCAAAACTATGCATTTTTTGTGAACAATGTTCTCTACACTCATAAACTGTATTAAAGTACCTACAACTGGAGGCCAATCACAGCTCTATTGGCTTCAAAGGAGTCAAGCTATGGCACTTCGAAGATGACCAATATTTCTCGAAAATAGAAAATTTCAGGTTTTACTTACTTATTTCTCGAATAATTGGCAAAAAGACTAGCTTCACGAAGAAAGGTCACTGAAAATATTTTGTAGTACATTTATTTAACTTTTATTAACGCCCAAAACGAAATCTGTGAGACTAGTAGTTCACTCAAAAAATCTAATAGAAGGTAAAATGGGTTAGAGACAAAATAGGCCGTCGTATAAAGACATTAAATTCGCAAAGCGTGATGTAGTTCTGCATTTTTGGTATGTTGTAAGGGTCCAGTAGGGTAGTATGAATTCTAATTTGCAACTTCGGAAAACCTGTGGAAACTGAGAAAATCGAGAAAATCTTCGAAATTTTGGGACTTTTTTTACTATTTGCTCTCCAGGGCCAAAACTATGCTTTTATTGCGAATGATATTTTTACATTTATAAACTGTATCTAATTACTTGTAAATTGAGCCTAATAACAGCGCTATTGTCTCTTTAGGAGCCAAGCTATGGCACTTTGAAGATGACCAATATTTGTCGAAATAAGAAATTTTCAAGATACTCCCACTTATTTCGTGAAATATTGGCAAACCTACTTGGCCTATGAAGAAAGGTCACTGAAAATATTTTGTAGTACATTTATTTAACTTTTATTAGAGCACAAAATGAAGTCTGTGAGACTAGCTGTTCCCTCACAATCTCAAAAAAACGAAAAGAAGGTAAAATGGGTTAAAGAAACAAAAGACTATTATATTGGGTAATTGGAAATTAGACAGAAATGTTATAAATAGTAATGGATGGAGGTCATTTGCGATCGTTTAGGCTCGCTTGAAGTTTGATTTGGAATCTAATTTCTAGGAAAAACATAAAATCAATGATGATTAACCGAAAAAACTGCGACTGTCTAAAAATGAAACCCTGCAAATGCAAAAAGGAATGTAGAGGGGCATGCAGTCAGATCGCAAATGACCTCCACCCACTACTATGTATAAAATTCCTGTCTAATTTCCAATTACCCAATATAATAGTCTTTTGTTTCTATAACCCATTTACCTTCTTTTCGTTTTTTTGAGATTGTGAGGGAACAGCTAGTCCCACAGACTTCGTTTTGTGCTTTAATAAAAGTTAAATAAATGTACTACAAAATATTTTCAGTGACCTTTCTTCAAAGGCCAAGTGGTTTTGCCAATATTTCACGAAATAAGTGGGAGTATCCTGAAAATTTCTTATTTCGACAAATATTGGTCATCTTAAAAGTGCCACAGCTTGGCTGCTATGGAGTCAATAGCGTTGCTATATGGCTTAAATTGCAAGTAATTTAATACAGTTTATAAGTGTAGAAAACATCATTCGCAATAAAAGCATAGTTTAGGCCCTGGCGAGCAAATAGTAAAAAAAGTCCCAAAATTTCGAAGATTTTCTCGATTTTCTCGGTTTCCACAGGTTTTCCGAAGTTGCAAATTGGAATTCACACTACCCTAATAGACCCATACAACATATCAAAAATGCAGAACTACATCACACTTTTCGAATTAAATGTCTATTTCCGACGGCCTATAAAATAGACAGGAACTATTAAAAATACACCTTAAGCAATTCAAACTGAATATCCAATAAATTATTACAAGAAATGTTTAAATTGTATATCAACGTCCTACCAAAGACATTCGACAAAGTATTCCCTAAAATAAATCACGGTTGCTGTAACACCCACCCCGTAGAGACATTTGTAACACTGCGCTCCGAAGCGAAGCGCATTTGCGCCAACTCAATTATTGTTGTTGACCTCGTGTTGTTGACTGTGTTAGTGCGTTAAATCACTCATTCGAAGTGTTTTGACGCACAGCGCAGTAGCTCGTTCATCGCCAAAAAAAGGAAAAGAGTTCTTGAGCTGTACGGTCATGGTGAATATTTTTGACGGATTTCGCACATTGCCTTCGCCTGTGGTAAGACAAGCAAACGATTTGGCAAAGTGGCAGATTCGAAAGAATTAAAAAAAGACCTATAAAATTATTTTTATTTTGCTCCTCAATTATTGGCAAACAAAGTTTCTTTTTCCTCAATTGTCAAAAAGGTCACTTCGCCTCAAATTTCCTTGCGCCTTTGGCAAAAAGAAGTCGACACAGTGGACTGCGCCAGCGCGCCAGAGTTACTGAGTTAACGCAAAGAATTACGAGTTACCCACCCATGCCTTGCCATCACCGTAAATAACACAGCAGACATAACAAACTACAGTGGAATAAAATTACGCCTCAAACAATAATGCACTTGTTGCCTGCAATGTGCACTAAAGAAAATAGAATATTAAATTGGATTCTGTAGACTTAGCGGCAATATTGCGGTACGTTAGGAGAACTTAGAGCTTTTTTAAAATTGCATTTTCCCGGATTCACTACTGGCATTGATTTTAATAGTGGTTTCACGCTTCTACTCGTACTAACATAAAAATCTTTTGTATTGCGTTCGTTTTTACATTATCAGTAAAGAAACTAGAAATCCTCGGTAGTTTTAGCTTAAAAGCTTTCATTTTATAAATAGTACTTAAAACACTATTTTAAAATTGTATAAACGCCTGTTTGGTTTTGTGGTAAAAGTCCGGACCATAATCAAAGGTCGAGCATGGTTCTTTTCTAATTTTCAAAAACCTCGGGTTTGTGGTCAGCAACTTGGCAAGCGTGGTGATTAGGTCAGCACCAGTCATTGTATATGATGTAACTTAAATTCAATGTTGGCCATTGCCCTGCAGTGGGATTTTAATAGGCTGATACTTTACTTTGCACACTCCGATAACCACAATGACAAACCGTGCTTAAATATATTATTTAATACAATCCATATGTATAAGATAAGGTTTAAAAACAGCGAGACCAATACAAACGAGAGACGATTAACAATGTTTGTATTATTTGAGAAACAAACCAGTTTCTGTAGTCAGACTTGTCAACCTCTAAAAAGCTTAATGTTTAGGATATAGAGTAAGTGCGCCAGTTCTTCGACCACCTCCTTTCACCGACCGTCGTCCTTTGTAAAATGATCAAAAACAGTAAAAAGAGGCTGCTACATTTACGACCACACACAGTTGTTTGGTCTATTTACAAGAGACGACCCTTACTCGTAACTCGTCGTGAATCGGCAGTGGTCTTTAGGTGGTCGAGAACTGGCGCATTTACTCTACGTAATTTTGAAAATAAAATCTGAAAAACACTAAGTACCTACATTTCGACCTCGCCTCAGTTAAATCCAATGCCATGGTAACCAAAACGTGACTTAAGCTGCAAAAAACTGCAGTAAAATGTTGTAATGGTCCTTGATGACATCACAGTGCATGACACATGGCTACAGCGCGCCAAAAATACGAGCAAAGCGAGCGTATAGGGTATAAAAATAGAAAATGTGATAACCCATGCCGTAATAAGTTTCAACCACATATTCAAAGAACTGTGTCGAATGATAACCATCTCTTACGTTATGTGGAGGCCATCTATGTAGAATCTTGTCGAAAATTTAGTGATTTGAGAACTGGGCTAACTAAGATCTCGCGGTTTCGTGTTCGGCCAAATTTGTGGTTATCAATCCCATTTTTTTTATGTCCGAGTCGTCAAACGGGCCAGCAGCGGGTCGCCTGATGGTAAGCAATCAACGCCGCCCATGGATATCTGCAACACCAGAGGGATTGCTGATGCGTTGCCGGCCTTTTAAGGGGGGCCTCCGGCACTCTCACAAACCAGACGAAACACAATAGTAGTCACTATTATTTCACGCTGGTGTTGTGTGAGATGTGAGGATTCGTACTGTAAAACAGCATGGCTCTACCACTACTAAAATTAGCCACGGTGGTGATTAACCCAGTACACCAACAACTATTGTGCGATAACTTGACTGACAAATATGATAGCCTTTGCTATGCAGTGGGACATTAAATAAATGGGTACATTACTTTTTAAGTTGAAATGGATGTCATCTACGATGCACAATAACTTAGCAAATGCATCGGTGAAATTCGTACTGAGGAAAAGAAAACAATACCATAATAAATTAACTTGTCTGAGGGTCAGGCAGGGATTAAATCCGCGCCCGTGCATGAAGTTTTAGCAGTAAGTGAACATGATCTTGATATATATCACCTTATATAGTCTCAATATAAACTTTAAAACTATTTGAATAAGTAATAAGTGTAGAAAGAGCTTTAGTTGGATTCTCTATACCCAAGCCTAAGAAGCGGTTCATAAAAAGCTCCTAAAAGAGTCATTGCTGTTAGTCGATTGAAGGTATTTCTGTGTAAGATAAGTTATATTGTGGTAGATGAATTATTCAACTACTAAGAATAACAAAGTTTTATCTAGCAAATAACATCAAGATCGAAATCTGTTCGTCATAAGCATAACAAGTGCGTTGGTGTTTTCTGTCACATAAGTTCCTTACCCACTGAGTGACATATCGTCCTAAGGTAATCGTTTCATATGCGACATGTAATCTAACATATTTTAATGATATTGACAGTAAAAACCGCCGTTTAACGTAAGATATGCGGTAATATCTAATAAAACTGACTATCATGTTAATCGTTAAATCTCACCAAGTCATATCACATACTTCCATATTTTATAGCTAAGGACCGAAACGAAAACAGTTGAATATCGTACGAAATTACGATGTTTACATCAAAAGCACTCCAAATCAAATCAATATGAATTGTATTTGTTCAAATCTTTCAATACTAAGCCGAACAAAAGGTCAACTTTTCATAATGCAGACAACTTAAAAACAGAACGTGCCTTTTCATTTTTTATTCATTTTCAAATAGATTTTCATCGTTCTATGTTTCAATGGCTATCGTGTCAAATGTAGCTGGCAGCTTAGACACGAAGGTCGATGACAAAGTAGGGTAAAAGAAGCTTTCATCTCTCGTATGATGTTACCCGAGACACGGATGAGATCACGCATGCGCCGACGGTGCCACAGAATAGAACAATGATCGGGATCTTCCCACGACCGCAACGGACCAAGCGATTAATTATGATGGTGCAAGGAAAGAGATGACAGCGGTCAGCTGACGTAATGTTTGATAACACCTGCAGTTATACAAACATAGTAAACACGCAATGTTATATCTGGAGTAACAGAAAGAAGACAAGATATATTCTCAGACAACTAATCTTACTGTAAGTGGTGTCATTTATTAGCTTAGTGCCTTCAGGCTACAGTAACAATTACAATCTAAGTAGCCTCATAGAATTGCTCGTTCAATCATTGTGAGTTGTATCTAGCTTCCGAACTTAAGACTACTGGAAAAAGTAATCACTTCTGACCGTATCCGGAGAGCTGCTATAATGTGGATGATACAAACTAGACACTTGTTTAACCAGAATTGTTACTTAAGGGGATTTAATGTCAGAAGAAAGCATCAGTACATCTAAGGAGGAAAGGTTGAAAAAATATACACGGTTAGAAAACCAGGAGTGTACGAGTATTAACATAGTCGAGAAAACGTGCGGGAATGTCGTGAGCGAGTATGGAAACTCTAAAAAGTTGCGTGCGACATTTTCAAATTAGACTGGTTGTCCTACTTTTTAAATGATGGCATATTTTGTAGATCACATTTGAAAGAATGAAACTAGTTTTATTTGAATTATATTATATTATTTGCAATCAAAATTACTTAGATTTACGGCAGTAGAACAATCTTGGCCTGGTGTTGGAGGCCAAGATCCACTTCGGGTCGCTGAGCCAGCGGAGTAAGTAAGTAAGAACAATCTTATATTTAGTACATGACATACCTACATTGAATCTTACGTCAATTATTATGCAGTCAAGTTAAATTATTGTGTTCACAACACGTTTTATTATGTTACTATTATACACGCATTCTTTCATTTACTCGGAATTCTAATAACTGATATCCGTAACCTTCAATATGATACATTATGTAGGAATGCATAATACTTATAGCAAGAATTTACATTCAATCACCGCAGGGATTAAACTAAAAAGAGACCCACTTTTGGATGTTTGACCCTATGAATCAAACGATCAGCCAATACAATAATAGAGAGCATTAGACTGTGACAACATAAATTCAATAACACTATTCTTTTGTATGGGACAATGAGATCCGATGCAATGCAACTGCCACAGCTGTCGCGCTCTGCTGAGTTGCGTATGGGAAAATTAGAACAAGCCTGTTAATATTATTCATTGAATAAATTACAAGGCCGTGTAATTATAATTGATGAATTAGACCGAAATCATCATCAACAGAAACGGTAAGTTGCTATCTCTCTCCTTCGTTGGTACATTCGTTTATAACATCTAGCTCGTCACTAAGTCATTCACTTATTCATACATGTATAACTAATTGCTCTGTCCAAAATGATGTCTCTGAATTGTGGAGACACACATCTTCCATTAGCCTCATCCATATTTGAAATTCTAAATTATTAGAGGTAACCATATTTAGAACTTGTTCTAGTCTAATGATGACAAGAATGTATTGTATAATCGTTTTTAAATGCTAAGCCCGAGTTTAGCTTGTTTCAAAAAATGCATATGTTAGAAATACCTACAGTACCTACCAATACAATAAAGACAAATGTTGTTTGTATTATCATAAGTAGGTACATATGGAAATCATAATTTAAATATTGAAAAAATATTACATACGCAGGTATGTAAAGCAACAATATTTATACCTAACAAATGAGTGACAGACGAAACAAGGCGAATTCGTGCGCATACATTCTGACGATTCATTTTTGTTTACGCTTTAGTAGAAGAACCCTTATAATAACCTAACCTAACAAGAAAGCAAAAGAGAATACAAAAGGAGCTTGTTGAAATACCTACTAAAGTAGTTTGCGTGCCGACCTTTGCCCTTATAAAAGCGGTATATACAAAGTCTTCAAGCAAACCAAAGATGACATAAACTTGAGGCAAAGAAAGATAAAGAAAACAAAAGTTACTAACATTCAACAAATTAAGAACAAGGAACTTTCTTTTTTACTTTGTAACTTTATCTTTACCTACTACGTTATTAAATATCGATAAATCTCCAGTGACTCAGAAATAGGTAAGATGAAAATTATAATATTTATGTAAATTGCTCCTCTTGTTACATAAATGTATTAAAAATAATGTATAACTGTGACAATATACCTAATTATACTCAATTCTAAAAAAAAGAATTAGAATTTTTCAACAAAAAGAATTAGAATTCTTTTTTTAAGAAATTTTTTTCTAAAAAAAAATTAAACCGACTTCAAAAAAAAAAAAACAAAAAAAAAAACTACCTAAAAACACTGAAAAGCAAAAAATAATTTTAATAAGACATTCATCAAATGCGCTTATTGTCTAAGCCTATTAATAACATTAAATTGTATTTACGTGCTAGGTAGGTACCTACTAATCTGTTTGAAGTCGGTGCCAAGCCAAATAGTAGGTACCCAGACTACGTACCTACGTCCGCGGATTATTTGTAACCCTGTATAATACATAAATTATTAGGTATGTATCATTTTTCATTACCTTTGGCTTGGCACCGACTTCAAACAGATTAGTAGGTACCTACCTAGCACGTAAATACAATTTAATGTTATTAATAGGCTTAGACAATAAGCGCATTTGATGAATGTCTTATTAAAATTATTTTTTGCTTTTCAGTGTTTTTAGGTAGTTTTTTTTTTTGTTTTTTTTTTTTGAAGTCGGTTTAATTTTTTTTAAAAAAAGTTTGTTTATTTTTCTATTTTTAGTGTGAATAATACGTAGGAGTGAGTAAAACTCTCTCATAATATTGATAACGAAAATACGAGTAAAATAGTAGAATTGTATTATTTGACAATATTAGGTATTCATAAAGTGTTCAGCACCATTCAGTAGACCAACTAAAGATGCAGCCCGCAAGAGGGACATAAGAATTAAGAAGTCGTACCCTTTAGCTTCCATCATCATAGTTGTACCTTCCATCATCAGCTTAGCTGCAAAAGTACATGAAATACAACTAACGGTCCACATATTCCTACAACACTGAAATAATTATCCCCTAACTCCTAACCGTTAAGGAGTTGTACCTTCCATCATCAGCTTAGCTGCAAAAGTACATGAAATACAAATAACGGTCCACATATTCTTACAATACTGAAAGAATTATCCCCTAACTCCTAACCGTTAAGGAGTTGTACCTTCCATCATCAGCTCATCAACATAAAGTGATGTCTATAGGACGCAAAAACTTAAATGGCTTCAGAAAAAACAAGTAACGCGTAGTGTGCGCCTATAAAATTTGAGGTTTGCCCTTGATTTTTCCGGGATCCCATCATCAGATCCTGACATGGTGACAATGGGACCACCTCGGAACTATGCACTTTCAAATAAAAAAAGAATTATTTAAATCGGTCCACAATTGACGGAGAAATCGACGGACATACATAAAAAAAAAAAAAAAAAAAAAAAAAAAAATACATACAGTCGAACATAGAACCTCCTCCTTTTTTGAAGTCGGTTAAAAAAAGAATTAGAATTTTGCAATGTCAACAACTTCTCTAGTAAATACATTTATCTTTCGGACAAAAAGTTTTTAATAAATCGTACTTTATATATTTTTTTACTCGGCAATACAGAATACATAAAATTTTGAAGCAATACTCAAAATAAACTTTTACGCATGAGAGTGTAGCATAATCTTATACGCTACGCTATGGTGGCTGCGACTACACCGGTTATGTTAAAATGTTTACATCACAAGCTCGAAATACCTAAGTGGAATGCGAAATGTCAGATATTCGAGGTCAATTTGCCTGCATCGCCTGCCTCCATCCACCAAATGCAAAAATAAATTCTTAACATGTTTTTGACCGCAAAATATGTGACTTCAATTCTTTACGTCCATCTCGAATCAAAAAACGAGTAGTCCTTCTAGCTGTTAAAAGCATTTATTGTCCGTGGGCCTATCACCCCAAGTGCACTTACTCTTGGCACTAGAAGCATCTGATTTCAATATTCGTGACGTCATACTGAATTGGTCGATTGCTATACAATTGCATGCAAGTGGTGCCTCAATCAAGCTTCTGACATCAGGTGACCTTGTTGCTTTATCTTAATTTATTCAAATCTGCGTTGTCGTCTGACGAAGCAAAATGTAATATTCTAAATATCATAATAAATGGTATCGTAAAAGGATCTTGATAATCACCATTGCGAATCACAACGGCTAAGAAATTACCAGCTTGGGCAAAACAATTATAACTTAAAGCACTATTGTTGACGAATCTATTTACAATTCAAACATCCTAAACGTTAGCGCATAAAAGATTCAAAACGATTCCGTTTTGCTATTGTTTGAGATGGTTTGCGAGCGAAGTTCTACGAAATAATCAACTTCTAGGTTTGTTTGTTGGCAGTAAATTAAAATTGGAGCATCTACAAAAACAACCTTTACTTCTCCACAAGACAAGCTTATAAATTCTAATTTTAATCCAATAATCGGAATACACGCCAAACTTTTGAAAGGATGTTGCAGTTCTGCTTATATTAATGCGTGGGCTTTACGCAATTGGTATATTTAGCCATGAGATACGGAACTGTTTATGAATTCAAATATATATGAACACATAACTAATAAAAGCAGTATGATTAAGATGACCATGACACGTCGACCTAAAGATGATCTAAACAGAGCAAAACATAAATAGACTTTTCGTGTCGACTAACAAGAAAATACGTTCAATGATATTAATTCACTCATGTTATGGAATCATACAATAAATGACACTGAAATAGATCAAGGTCTCGCTCAATCGTCTGCCGAACATGTTTATTTTATAGGAAAGAGTCCGACGAAAAAAATATTTTTATATGTTTAGAAACAGGAATTTTGTAGGTAATTTTGTTTTCTAGTACATTTGGTTTGCATATGCGCTCATTCAATGTTTGATTTGGTTTTCAGATACTTTTGTTATAAGTAATAAAACAGGGCTAATGGAACAATTTAAAAAGTCTGTAATCGATTTTATGTGTGGACAAGAACATGAACATACACATAAAAGTACAAACTGGCTGTTTTTATTATTTCCATAAACAAGAATAAAGATATTTTTTCGCTGAATGAAGAAAGCTTTGTTTGTAATCAAACGCTTATTTCAATAACCTACCAATCTGTAAAGGTTTTTTATCAGTCATCGCTATCTGTTTTTAACAATATTTGAATTGGCAGTGGTCCGCTTGGCAGCAATTGACAAGAATATATAGGTCGTGTTCGGGTTGAAATGTTTACTGACACAGTACACATCAAGCCTGAGCTATAATATCCGTTCCCTGATTAAAGCGAAGTTGCGGCGCCATAAACCAGTTTACACTGCGGGTAGTCTGTGAAATCTAAGACATTATCATAGTAAAAAAAGTACACAGTACGTACTTTATTTTACGTTGTCTTCATCCACAGCACCACACGCGACTTGGAGGTGTGTGCGCGCGATAGTACCTATCTATGCATCG
This sequence comes from Mecyna flavalis, assembly GCA_949319885.1. Lineage (NCBI taxonomy): Eukaryota > Metazoa > Arthropoda > Insecta > Lepidoptera > Crambidae > Mecyna > Mecyna flavalis. The sequence continues at coordinate 5,339,582 of OX439419.1, read as the reverse complement.
CCCAACGAACACTCAAAAAAAATCTTGATCCCTTTCTCAGCGCAAACAAAGACTCCACTTTGGTAAGTGTGCTCCTCAGCTGCACGATTCGGTGCCACCAGCTCCGTTCCATCATCGAACTACTAGACTCGGTCAGGGAGGGACTCCATTTGTACCTATACAGTGGAGATATCGCGCGCACGAACAAAGCGATTTGCTTCATCTTTCTTGATACGGACTGCGCGGGAGTGCAAGTTTCTGCCGGGATCTATCTATCCTACACAATACAACTTGGCCAGAATTAACGGGCTTTTCTTAAGCAAGCGCGCTCCATCGTAGACCGCATAGTTGTTTAACATCAGGCAACTATGTGGTCAAGTGCTAGCTTAGTCCAAATATAAAAAAGAGAGATTGGTTTAAATGCGCGTGAGGTAACGCGCCGCAACGCAACGCAATACACATAGATACTATAGTGGAGTCATTTTAATAGGTCACATTTGACAATTATGTACATCAGGAGTAGTCTAATTTTCTAAATAAATATTGAATAAAAAAACTGATGTTATTTTCTTGAGTTTTATTCCTTAAGCGTAAGGTATATTTTTCTTTGCATTAATGAACTGTCAAATGTGACATAATAAAATGACTCCACATAATCGCGCTCAATACAAAAGCCGCGCGCGGTGCGTTTGGATGAAAATAACGTACTGTGTTCTCTTTCTCCTATGACATTATTGATTACCGTAATTATCCATCCATAACTAACTCAGTAACAAACTTCGAGCGAAATCTCGTAGCTGTTTGCTCAAAGTCAAATTATTCAGTTTATGCTTATTACGAGCTGTCAAATGCATAAAACCGGCTTGGATAAGTAACCTCATTGTAGATAAGTCGCCGGGTAACAAGATAAGGCTGTTTTCAGCTTTTTTGTTCTTTTCAAATGTCACCCTTTTAACTTTTTTATTAAATCGTGAAGTTTTCCTTCTAGTAACGACTCTTATATTATGCTCTTAAATTGCTCTTAGTTCTCAATGTTTTTTAATAGTTATTACACTTAAACACTCAGTCAAAGTGTTCTTCTTAGGGTGCCATCAGACGGACTGCACCGCAGCGACTGCGCGCAGTCGATATATGCAACTGCAGTCGGCTAGTGACCGCGCGAAGTTGAAGGAACGACTGCATGCAGTTGATATTGACTTCACACGACTGCAGCCGACTGCAGCCGACTGCGTGCAGTTGATATCATGACTGTAAGCAGTTGTATATAGCAACTGCATGCAGATGAATATATCGACTGCGCGCAGTCGCTGCGGTGCAGTCCGTCTGATGGCACCCTTAGTTTACGCCTGAAACAAACATACAAGTGAGTATTTATAAATCAATATCTTTATTAATAAGAAGTATACTACATATTTAAATATACTTGGTACGTTAGTATTAAAACTGCTCAATGTTTTAATGTTACTAATTTTATGAAGAATTTGCTTTGTATAGTAAAAATGAACATCAGAAAGTACCACATTATTTAAATAAAACAAACATCGCTAATGAAATCAACTACATTGTTTAACAAATTGTAAATGGAGTCATAAAACAAATGAAAAAATTATGCACCGCGGCAGACAGTGCGACAGGATGACATAATTCCATTCTTATGATCATGCGCATGGGGTCGATCCAGTGTCCTCCCACACGATGCTTTTCGTTAATTTCCGGCCAGTCTAGAGCAATTTGTTCTGAATATATACACCGTTTCAACGAACCACTCTCCCATTCAATGACTGCATTGTTGGACTCGTTGAGATTTTTAAATTGAAACGTATACCTTGTTGTTGTTATGCAAATTGAAAGAACCGACAAATTTGTTTGTCGAAGTATCACTGTAATAAATTATGATTTTTATTTCCGATTTTTGTTGGAACGTGTCGGTGCATGGTTTAGGGTGTTTATTAAAGGGACGCATTTGCATCGGATTGGGAGGTTATAAGTTCTGCGAGAAATGTTAGGTCACGATCTAACTGCGGATCAATAAAATATCCTCTATTGATTTTTCGTATGTTTAATAATAATAATAATAATAATAATAATAATATCTTTATTTCTCACTACAAACTTAAACATAGTACAAAAACAGTGGTTACATAGAACAGACAAAGTTTGTGTGAGTGTGAGTTGTTTTATTTCGATTAGGTTTTTTTTTGGTAGCTAATACTTTGAACATAAAACGGGTTTATCCTAAGGATTAGGTGACCTAAGACTTTCAACTACCTTTTACAAGAAACACGAAGTAATGATAAAATATTAACACAACGACCGAGGTCGCTTCTCTGAAACAGCAACATAAAGGATCTTTATACACGCACCATTAATCTCCGCGAAAGGGAGTAAACAAATAGACTTGAGGCAAAAATAACCGCTCAACAGAGGGGCTTATTCAACAAAATAAGGTCATCATGAGGGACGCCGCACCACTCCTACACGAAAACAAAAACTACGGACACCCAAATTATTCTTTGAGAACGAACAATTTATTAGCTAGCGTTTGTTTTGCTGCAGCCTGTTACGAGAGTAGCAGATTGTATAATAAGAGGAACGTGACATTCGTCCATTTGAAATATCAGTATTATGAAACTCAAGTGGCAAACATTATATTATGTAACAGAGTTCAAGGCAAATGGTAATATGTGTTTTGCTGGATATAGCCGGCCGAGAGGAAAAAACAGCCAATCTTATCATCATCTCAGCGGAAGAACTTCCACTGTGGGACATAGACCCTCCTTTAAGACCTGCAAACCGATTGGTCTTGTTGCACCACATGCAATCTCGAGACACAATATCAAAGGATCTGTATTGTTAGTAAGACTAGTACAATGACTACTAAGAGCCATTCTACCCCGTGACACATGAAATCACGTAAGATGCATCGCAATCTTGCAGCATCGGAACATTCATTCTTCGATTTTCTGCATAAAGAAATTCATATCCCACACAAATGATAAACAAATGATATATCGCATAGATAAACATAATGGCATACTTTTACAACTCGCTAAATAGGTCAAACCGTTCACAAAATCCGGAAAATTTGGTACACTTACAGTACAGTTCACAGAACAAGCATGGTCGTCACAAATCTCACTTCGCGCACGCAAAGGGCGTGCCAGGTAATTTGCTTCGCAATTAGGATGATTAAATTACGTAAGTGACACAACTCGGCCATCATGACACGAAAATACACCGCACAACGTTGTTTTGTGTTATTATAACGCACATTTCCTGTAAACAATGTTTCCCCATTACACTGCTGGCTGTTAAAAAATACATATTGTTTTATGCACATGTACCTATGAGAATCCATCCATCCTTCACGTTGGAAAACTTGGAAACGGCGAAGTAAAGCAAAAGTACGCGATGAACATGCCTGTGTATGTGGAAGAACATATTATATGTATTGCCAAATCCTGAATCATGTTGCCAGCGTAACAATAATAACGTGGCGTAACCATAGATCGGACCATGACGCTGAGTGAAAAAAATATTGAAGACATGGCATATTTTGGTCTAGTTATATTACATTGAAGCGGAACCAAAACCACAATAATATGACATGAAGAAAACAACCTTGGCTTATGGTTGTCAGAACCGATTTGTCCGACTTTTCTCACGATGCTTTCCTTCATCGTCGAGAGAATGGGAAATACGCAACTAGAAAAGTCAATAAGAGATTTGCACTATCGACCTCGAGCATGTGAAACGACGCGACAAAGATAAAACTTTGCCACAACTCTCGAACGAATCTACTCGTATCTTGTCTTCAATCGTTTAAGTAAGTATATCTAGTATTAAATAAAAAAACTGAATCGCCCAATTTTTTAAATGAGTTCAGGGTTCAAAACGTTACTACTGAATAATAGGTACATATTATTGCATGTTACACCTCCCGCACCGCAACCTACCCAGTTAAACATTTTACAGTATATTCTGAGAGAATACGGTATCGAACAAGATAATTTGTAAATCTGAACATTTTAAAGCATCCAATACTTCATAAATATTTCATAGGAAATGCTTCAGTCTATTGCTATAAATGAGCTCAACTATTGCAATAATATTCCGTGAATATTGTTTGCATTTACCCAGGCTGTCTCGCAACCTCGTTTGCAGGGATGCACTCAGGTAAACTAACATTATATCACTAACGAATGTTTATCATACACATCTAATGGGTAAAAAGTTTCCGTCCTAAAAAATATATTTAATCAAACTTCGGACGTTTAAGGATATAAAACAAATTAGACGAAAGAATATAAAAAGATTTACAAGCGCTCTTCATCAAAAAAAGCAATTGGAAATCGTTCATTCTTCAAGAATGCTTGGGCACTCAAGTATTTTATTACTTTTATTAGTACATACTAGGTTCTTTTATTTTATAAAAGTAACTTTCAGCATTTTAGAAATTGGCCTACCCGAAACGTTTTTAAGTTACTACGAGAGTCCTTACATGGATCACTGAATGGTTATATCCAAATAGGAATACGATGGAGCTCATACAAATCGTTTGTACTCCTTCGCAAATTTTCTTTTCAGTGTTGGCCCAATATAACCATTACTTAAGATTATCATACGCGTTTGGGGGCTTCACGTAGTAAATATATCAAAGTAAATTATAAACTTCGATCCACATATGAAAGCTTTGATTACCAATGAAGAACTTTTTTGTTTAAGATACTCATTCAAATGCCTGCCCTGTCTTTTTCTATATAATTGAAATGAAATACTAACCAGACTAACAACGTGATTGAAGTTTTCAGAATAATGGCCATTGATAACAAATCCGTATATGCTAATGGGCTTTGGGGTACTTTAGTTAACTATCCATAACGATTAGTTCCTAACGTATTCACTCGAGACGCTTTAGTCCTTAGTCCGTTCCTTTTATAGCGTAAAGTAATATCGCACGATATCCTCAGAGAGCGCATTGAGACTGCTACCGTATCTCCGGTCACGTAATGCCTTCCGGCGATCGCTAATACAGCTTACCGCTTCAAATACATAATATTATCGGGAGGTGTTAGTTCTGATCCACGTTCCCTGATGATTTGCAAGATGCATATTTTTCAAAGATTATTCACCGAAATGTGACGTCAGAATGACTGCACCAAATCAGGCAATTCCTTTTCTTGTGTTTGTTATTGTCAGAACGAGACTTGTATCTTTCTACACTGTCGTCCGTGAGAAGCCGCTAGCTAAATGATCGCATACTACCCAATAAACTCCCTCAATTTCGCCTTTACAGTCGAAGAGAGACGAGTCGGTGCCCGCTTGTGGCGATTGACCGGCCAGCAGCTCTTATTGGCCGTTGTGATAAAATTTGCTCATGATACAAAAAGTTTTTAGGGCAGGTGACGCCGCCGTCGGTGAAGTCCATATTTATCTTTCTCTCTTTCTTTCATTCTAATGATGCTGTCTTCTTTTTTTTTAAAGGGACGTCATTATTATCTGATTTATCAGAGAGTCGTGAAATTGGCTCTTATTCTTATTTTTGTTTCTTCTATCTAGACACGCGGCAGCGTGTCAAGCCAAGTTCAAGCAAAAAGGAAAGGAACGGGCTAGCCAGCGCCAAGTTAAAATACACTACGTAGTTCGTAGACGCTTGAGAATTCGGCGACGAACTTTATTATACCTAAACAAAGATAGCAATAAATAAAAGATACCATCAAATACCTTTAACGATCCTCCATCTAAACAGTCATTAATTATGTCCTATCTTAAAGTCGTTCATTTAGGTTAAAGAGTCCAGGTGGCAATTCAAAAACTCGTCTTTCCTCATAAACCACAAACAGCTTTGAGGGCGTAAATTGCTATTTACAAAACCATAAAGACCAACGTCCGAAGCATGGGGCCTGGAGGAGCCATGGGCATTGTTTTGTTTCCACTTGGCCGCCCATCTGATGACGTCACGCACCGCCACCTTCGGATGGAGTGGAACAAGTGGATGGGGATACGGGGTCGACGAGCGAAAGGAATATTACAATGAGATTGCATTATACTTTTGCAAACCAGCGTATTTTATTAGGTTGCCTCACCGGTTTGAGGTCCCTCGCAACGGTTACTCAATAGTACTATGAGGATTCAGGCGACTGGGACCACTACATAGCTGGGACCGCGGTCCCAGTTGCCTGATTAGTTTTTATTTATATAATTCGTCAGGCGAGTGGGACCATCCGTAATTTTAATCACAAATCCATTGTTGAAATACAAGATTAAGTACAGTTAGCACAAAAGGTGTCATAAATAAAACTAAGTTATGGTCCCAGTCGACCGATTCAAAAATGTTAACAGGTAACTGGGACCGCGGTCCCAGTTTCATATGGTCCCAGTCGCCTGAATCCTCAGTACTATATACTTAATACTCGCTACACAATAATATTTTTCCTCAATTATGCAGAAATAAAACGCCACATTCATGACGTAGTAACTCTTAACTACTTACTGCTTAACTTTTGAATTGCATATTTACCTACAATAGTCATGTTCCCAAATTGCTATTAAAGTATATCGATTAATATATCGTTGTAGGTATATCCTCCATCCTCCAATAGCGATTAAAATATTTTTCGGGTTTGTAGAACTTTTGTTTGGCAAGCGATGAACAAATATAACCATCATTACACACCCCACAGGTGAAATCTGCCGCCATAACAGCTCTGGCTGTGTTCCGTTAATATTCATATGGGAGCCAGTACACTTGAAATTGAAGGCTCAAAGATCAGAGGAGTCTACAGTCTCGCAGCACATTGAGCGACGCTTCCTGATGAAGTGTCCCTCAATGGAATAGGCCGCAGTGGGTGCATACCATCAGGTGGGCTGCGAGTCTGTCTGCCAACTGGTGTCGTATCATTATTTTTTTCGGTCGTTCTTTCTTTCTCTTTTACCTGTTGAAAATGGTATAGAAATACTCAAATGAAAAATAAAGAAAATAACAACACACGCATCAATAAGCTCGTTCGTTTACGTACCGAATAAAATCGATCGCTTGCAATGGGGGCACCCCTCCAACAGGTGGGAGCTATTCTTGGCCTACTTATCTACTACTACAACTAATCATTACTATTTTACACTAAATCCTTGCACATTACTTACTAAAATACGCATGTGAAAAATAACACAACACTTATATTCTACCCAAGCATGAAAGTATATCTTCGTGGACTGGAAAACCACTGGAAAACTGAAATTTTTAGTAATAACTAGTGTAAAGAAATGTAATCTAGTTCTATTTCAGAATCTTGTAAACATTATTTGTATCGTAAACATCTTTTCCTGCACATTATGTTGGTTTGCCTCGAAGTATTATCAAATCAAAATCAATTTAAAGTTTTCAACTTTGATTTCTGATAATAACGATGCAGTTTTCTCTACAGTCGTCCTCTAAGCAAACAGCTGGCGAGCCAACAAGCGATAAATCACGTCACTCCTTTTTAAAATCGTAGTAGGTAACTGGACGAATGCTCCACTAACTTCTAGAATTACATTTCAATGCTCCGTCGAACATGTGGATTCGGATTTATTAAACCACAATATTGAATTGTGACGAAGCCAACGTCCCCGTTCGGTGTCGCATGCACAAATACGACTATCCATCACAACTAGACCAGACTAGAGTTTCCTATCGTTAGTGAACTATCGCTAAACTATCGATAGCTGAAGTCATTTAAATAGTATCGATAGCTTAACAATAGTTCGATACTACCAAAGACGCTGTATTTCGAGGCAATACTACTATCGGTAGTATCGATAGTTTTACGATCAATCAATAGTATTACTTTAAAAAAAAAGCAATACTATCGATAGTATTATGAATTTATGATGCAATAGTATCAATACTATTGCATTCAATTACATACATAATTGGTTAATTGGTCGTCGTTAGTGCTATCTAGTGTTAGTGCACTATCGATATTGTTACTTGTTTACACATCAACAATCGATAGTTGAGCAACTCTTAGACTAGACACGACCGTATGCCGGCTAAATTTATGTCTTGTCTAGGACAAAGACAAGGCTGTTGCACTTATAACTTGGCAAACTTTTTCAAACTCGCAGTGCGAGTGGAACTTCGACGGATATTAATGTTCGAAAATGAAGTCGGACTCCATTTAACTTACAAGGATTTAAGAAAACTGTACTTTATTTGTACACAGGGGAGTTCTTGAAGAGTTCCACTGAACTTATTTACTTCTACTGTTTAACACTTCTTATATAAGCTGCACCAGCAGCAGATGATGTTGATCATCAACAAAAGAATTGCTTCGATGTCACTCTAATGACGAAATACTAGAGAAAACGGTAGTCTAGTAATGGAAAGAACTCTGTAGTTAGGCATTGTCTACTATTTCTTCAAGCCGGTACTAAGTGTTAAAATAGCAATTTTTAAGTAAGACGAAGCATAGTCTAACGAAAAACTGAACTGTTGTGCTGGACTAAAATCGAATGAAAATGCCAATTTACGTTGTGCCGCCGACAAAAAAGCGGCCATACGGGAAAATTGAACTGAATTCACATCTGCAACAGCCCAGAAAGCGCAAGCATACAACACCGTCCATAGCAAATGGACAAAGGAACAAAGAGATCGATAATAGCTCAGCAGACACGTTCTTATTTTCCGTTCAGGCACTCTGTTTTATAATAATGAAAGTGCAATTGAACAAATAAAGTAGCGAAATTAAAAAGCCGACTCATAGATATACCGGTAATAAATACATATTTTGCATAAGTTTATTCTACTTTAAAACAGTCTACATCCATTTTTACGATTAGAATTATTAACGTTTTGTGAAATTCCTATATTTTAGTCATACTTCATCCTTATCTAAACTTTTCCTACTATTTTGCAATATTCACCCACATCAGTCTGTAAGTTCCATCAGAGTACCGACCTAGTACACGTCAACACAACAAATCATTTCACCATCGTAATTTGAAACATGATTCGTCCAAAATAGACAGCAATGTCATGTCAAACAATGCATGGGAAGAGAGATTTTTTGTTACTAAAGCAGAGACGAGCATCGCGAATGGACAAAGAAGCGGCGATCGATTGTAGGTCAGTAGACAAGGAACCATTTGCCGGCACAAAATTGTAAACAGACCGGTCGTAAAGCAAACCGAATTAGCTAGAGCTATTACGCGCCAGCGCGCGCCATATCGACTCGGTGGGTGCTTAATTAGAAACCATAGACAATCCGCAAAGCAACGGTAGGATTTATGTGTTATTCTTTTTGGGAAAGTTTCTAATTATTTCCTTTAACAGTGCAGTGGGAGAGACGCTAATTAACCAACGGCAAACAACCACCATCGCCTTTAGATATTAAAGCGATTAATTGGATCCAGATTCGGATGTATTTCGATTTGAACATTTATAATAAAAAATATCACATAGAATTGATTGAATAAATTACACATCAGCTCCAACATGTTCAATGATCATGCATACAAATTTTTATACTGTTCGGGGTCTGCAGGGATCCAATCGAACTGTGTAACCGGTGACTTCGTCGTCACGTCGTTATAATACACGTATAGGATTTTATTTAGTTACATTTTGTATAATAATATGTAATCTCGAACTTTTCCCAGCCTTAAATTTATTAATTGGTGTTTTTAAGGCCAACTCGAGATTTATTCTGCAGGAAATTTCCAGGGGATTTATGGATTTAAGAAACGTGAATAATAGGAATAACATACAACAAAATTCATAGTTCAAATGCATGTTTAGTACCCACATGGTGGAAGTTTTTTTTTAACTAAAAATTACGTTATTAACGACGAGTTGTTGACAGTGTGTCCAGCTTTCTTAATAGGGGTTAGCGATCATCGTAAAAAATATTGGTCGATCCGGGTATTGACCTCAAGACCTTAAGTAATACCAATTTAATAAAGATGTAGTCTAATTGTTCATTATTATTTTACTTAGGAAACCTTTAAGTTCCAACCCATTATAAATATCGTGTGAACCTTATGGCTTTTCTGCGTTTGGATGTTAATACCTACATATCTATTTTAGTGTAACAATGAGGTTTTTATTTTCAACAAATTTTCATTTCAATTAGCAGTGTATTCGCAGCAAAACCTATAGACCCAACGTCATCTTGGCATTTACTAAATGCCATCCAACTGCAACGTTTTACTTTCATTAAGTTCTATAAATAAAGCTCTAGTGAACCCACAATAGCGAAATGTCAGAACAACTTTCACCCAGCGTATGAAACAGGCCCGTGTTATAATAATGAGTACAAAAAACTAAACAAAAAATAGGTACAATGTCTTAGTTGTTGTTTGAATAGGCGCCATAGTAATTGGTTTGTAAAGGGTGTCTCAGCGCGGATTTTAAACTTTAAACACGAATTCCTCAGGAACCCGCGGGGCTAGCGGCAGGGGAGTGGTAACGTTGGGTAGATGATGAGTGCGGATTTTTTAATCGCCATGTCGCAGTTAGGGAATGCAGAACCGGTCCTGTTTTAAAGAACCGGTTCTTTCGGTTCTTGTGGTCATAAGAACCGGGAGAACCGGTTCTCTTTTCGGTTCTTTCGGTTCCCAAAATAAAAAAAAAAATTGCCTTTTTTTTATTAAAAGAACACTTTTTTTAAATCAACTACTATAATCAACACCAAAATGTGTTAGTGAAATGGAACGCAACCATTTTAGTTTTTTTTTTCTGCGCGCTTGGCGCCATCTTTCTCTCTTGCCGTTGTAACGTCTTGTCAGTGTGATCTCTCGTTATAATTAATTTTATCTAAAAGCCGTTTATTTCTATACCACAACAACCTAGGAATATCCTTTATGGTAGCAGAGCGTAGTTCCGTTGTGGTACTGTTGGAAATACGGTTGTAAGTTTAGCCGAACTCAGTCCGCGAAATTGTCGTTGCGATTTTGAATCTGAAGTGACGCTAAGGAAGAAAATCACGAAAAATAGGCTCAAATATGTTTAATTTGGAAAAATTGGTTGACAGAGAAAACTTTGCTACCTGGAAATTCAGCCTAAAAACATATCTGGAGCATGAAGACTTGTGGTGCTGTATCGAGCGCCCCGATAGCAAGCCAGTGGATCCAAGCAAGGATGTTAAAGCGAAGTCAAAGCTTATTTTACTACTAGACCCACAAAATTACGTCCATGTCCAAGAATGCAAGACAGCTAAAGAAGTATGGGATAGTTTACAGAGAGCTTTCGATGATAATGGCCTGACCAGAAGAGTTGGATTACTTAAGGATTTAATCAACACCACTTTGGAGTCAAGTAACAGTGTTGAAGATTATGTAAGCAAGATTATGAACACAGCTCACAAGCTGCGGAATATTGGTTTTGAGGTTAATGACGAGTAGCTTGGCACTCTCATGTTGGCCGGGCTACCTGAGGAAAATAAGCCCATGATCATGGGGCTAGAGAGTTCTGGAATTAAAATAAGTGCTGACTTAGTGAAAACTAAACTTATACAGGACAGGAGATTAGTCTTTCAAAGTCAACTGCCTTGTATTCAAGTACAAAGAAAACTTTCAGTAACACTCAGCAGGGGAAACAGAAAGGTCCTAGGTGTTTCAAATGCAACCGAAATGGGGCATTTTGTAAGTAACTGTAAACAGAAACCAATGGAAAGGAAAGATGATAAAAGTGTCAGTTTAGGGGTGAGGGTGTATCTCTGGCCCAGGATATAGGTAATGTCACCTGTACTCACTGCATGGAGGGTAGACAAGCCAGGTTGCCATTCAATAATGTTGGCTCAAGAGCTACAAAACCTCTTAAGCTGATACATTCTGTTCTGATTTGTGTGGCCCAATGGAAAACCTATCATTCGGAGGTATGAAATATTTCATTACTTTCATAGATGATTTTACTAGAATGGTTCATGTGTATTTTGTTAAAGATAAGCTGAATATCTTAGAAGTATTTAAAGACTTTAAATTGAAAGTAGAGAATGAGTTAAGCTATAAAATAGTCAACCTTCGCACCGATAATGAATGGTAATTCATGCTAAATACCTTCCTATAACAATTCTTTAAGATAATTGTGCAAAATCTGAAAGAACCGAAAGAACCGGTTCTTGAAGTTTCTGGAACCGGTTCTTAAGCTGACGAAAAAAACCGGTTTTTCCCGGTTCTTTCGGTTCCGGGTAGAACCGGTTGCAATCCCTAGTCGCAGTGGTCTGGCGCGCTCCGCGCGTACGCAGTAGAGGCGTACTTTTGCAACGAGTTTTCGTTGGGTAAAGCACAACGTAAAACACGCTGCTTCTTTGAGCCTTTACCGTTCAAGTGTTCAACGAATTTTGGCCTTAGACTTAAAATTACATCCTTACAAGATCCAAATAGTCCAAAAAATCAAACCAGAAGACTACAACAAGCGAAAAATTTACTGTCCGAAGATGTTAGAGATTTTTTCAGAGAAAAACAACGAAAACTCGTTGCAAAAGTACGCCTCTACTGCGTACGCGCGGAGCGCGCCAGACCACTGCAACATGGCGATTAAAAAATCCGCACTCATCATCTACCCAACGCTACCACTCCCCTCCCGCTAGCCCCGCGGGTTCCCGAGGAATTCGTGTTTAAAGTTTAAAATCCGCGCTGAGACACCCTTTATAATAAAAGACGTAATAACCAAAGGTGAAAGTCGAATAATGTTTAAAGCTTTATGGATAGTGAATTAAGTATAAAGCGAACATTTTTACAAGGAACGATGTTTGGCGAATGTAATTCGCTAACGGAAAGGAAACAAATTCCAAATTCGCTTCAATTCGAATGCACTTAAAGCGAGTAACTTCGTTCACTCAACCTGTACGAGTACGATGACTCGGTGAAGTTCATTTTCTCACATTTAGCTTGCATCGTCTTATTAGATACCTAATACAAATTCGTCCAATGTCATTTGAAATGTACAGTCAAAAGCACGTCAGACGTAACACTTTGGACTTTGTACCACTCTTATGTCGGGGGCATAAGTGCTATTATCGAACTGCAAGTGTTAACCGTGATGTGCTGTTGACCGTACATGTTGCAAACGCAGCTTATGCTACACAGGCCGACACAAAATGTCTAACCTTTAAAAAATCCTATCGGAATGTGTGAACAATTTTACTTTCCAAAAAGCCAGCTTTCGTTACATCACTTAGTAAAATTGTCTCCCAAATCTTTCATTTCATTAGCAAGTTCAAAGACTTGACTTAATTTCGCACACAATCAATACATACAAAAGAGATTAATTAATTTATGAGAAAGTTTTAATAACGTTACCGCACTTTATTAAACTTGATACGCGGCCCCAATTTTATACCTTCTTCCCATCATGTTACTTTTTACTCGACTCCAATTAATTTTCGAGGATCTCGATAATGTTATCTTTACTAATAAAATGGCGGCCAATTGATAAAACCAACAGGAGTGCGTAGAGTCAAGTCCGAATTTAATCTGCAGCATGCAGCAGTGAGTTAAGAGTTAGAAAAAAAGGATAGATTTTTGGTACATGCAAAATATTACATTTTAAAATTGATATTATCGATAGAGATACTACGTATAACCGGACGTACTACGTAAAATACAGGTCACGGAAAATGGGATTGTTCCTTGGGAACGCCATAAAAGCATTGCCGTGACACGTGAACAATATTTTAAATAATAATGGGTGCCATAATTTCTGCCAATAATTTTTAGATTAAATTGCACAATTATTGATAGTTTCTTTATTGAACCGGGTGAAAAACATAAGAGATTAAGCAAGAGAAAGACCTATTGATAATTTTATTTATTGGACAAATGTCTTGAGTTTTGCAATACATAGCCCATTGACAAAGAATATATACTAAAGTCCATTGACCCGTTTTTGAATCTTCCAGATAAATGTGCTCCTTTTTTTCAATATAAATAATTGCTCGTTAGAGATATGATACCAAGAAGCGGGCAACCAGCAAAAAGATACAATTCAACTCAAATTACTCAAAAGTCTAACTCTAATGCGATGTACTGATTCTCTTGCAGGCCAGTGTACCTACATAGTTAAGCCAGCTAACACTCGTTACGGATTCAATGGTTCAATTGATATGCGTAACCGCTCTCCAATTAACTATTAGAAAATATGGGTTGTTAACTAGTCTTTCTTACATGCAACTGTGATGTTTAACTGTCGCTAATGGAGATGAATTGTGCTGATATGCGCCTATTTTAGCGTATTGTTACACAACGACTAATGACAAGATGATGTGTTTAAAGATGTTAATGTTACATTTGTGGTTTAAAAATATGTGACCGAATATTTTAAATAGAAAAAAATTAATAAAATTAAAACATTACTTTTACAAACATACTATTGTAGTGAAATTTTACAACCAAAATAAATATAATAAATAATAAAATATATAATAAATAAATAAAAAAGGAAAACGTATTTTATTGCAATTCTGATAAAATCCGCATGCTGAGTTGGATACTGACAACAAAATGGAAAGAATATAAAGAAATTATTTTATTACTTAGGTATAGGTAAGCTAGAATGATCCTATATCTTTTTAAAAATAGCCATGATCTAGGCAATCCAACTTTGTAAGGATGATTTAATTTCAGTGGTACGGAGGAGGTAAGTTATTAATGGACACAAAGGTGGAATAAATTATATTGATTTAGAAAAATAACTTACGTAACATAGCAGTAATTCTTAGACAGTATTATTGTAGCGACTTGTATGTTATACGAAAATAAGTTTTAACCAGTAATTTTCATGTTCATATTCATATTCATTTAATCACATAAATTTGTATTCGTATTACAAATAGGCATACAAATCACCTTTTGAAGGCATTAGTGTAAAAAGAGAAAGAAAACATACATAAAACATTAATGAAGGTAAAAAAATATATATATATAAAGTTGACTAATAGGCATATTGTACATAATTAAAACGAAAGTTGGACTACAAAAATTTGTCACCAAAATATTCCGCCAACGAATAATATGCTTTACTTAGTAACATATTTTTTAAAGCCATATCAAATTTATTTCCTTGGAGGCTCCTTACAGAACTTGGTAAGTGGTTGTATATTTTGACGGCCATATAGTACGCCTGTTTTCTGCACATCGTAAGACGCGTTGTTGGTACGACAAGACTATTTTCGCGGCGCGGCGCATAGCGGCTAGGCAAGTCGCTTATTTTTTTAAAGTGAGTCGGGTGCTGCCTAATCAGCCGGCACTGTTCATAAATGTATAAGCCACTAACAGTGAGAATATTGAGCTTTGGAAATAATAATCTACATGATTCTCTACGCGCCGAATGAGTAATAATTCTTAGGCAACGTTTTTGAAGAATCAAAATAGCTACCGAATCGAATACAGGAAGCAGCATGACCATGATAAGCAATAAGACAGCATTCTTCATTTGTGCTTTTTCGTAGCTCACGCAGTGCATACGAGAATAGGTTCAACCTGCCCACCACAGCATCTATGTGGTTTTTCCATGACAGGGATGAGTCTACAGTAATACCAAGCAATGAGAATTTAATATCCTTCATGAGACACGAATAAAGGCAGTGCTGGTCTTTGGTACGGGCGAAATTGCATTAATTTAGTTTTTTCAAAATTTAGCTTAAGGCCTAATGTCTCTAGATGATTTATAATATTGGTTAGACTAGTTGTTATAGTGTGTTGTGCTTTATCAATATCATTGTAATCACAAGACAGGAGTAGAGTGGCGTCGTCTGCAAATAATACTACTTTGTGGGGTACCACAGAGGGAAGGTCGTTAATATAAGCCAAAAAGAAAAGACAACCCAGAACGCTACCTTGTGGTATGGACCCAGATACAGTCTTGACAGTAGAGTTACAGCGCTTCAGTTCACAACTCCCTGTATCTAAGTGTGTAACTTGGACAAATTGTTTTCTATCGGTATTTACTAATACTGTTTTACTTTCCAGTACTTTAAGAAGCCCTAAGTATTAATAAAATTAAACAGCATAATTAAGTACAGAAAATTGAGCAAGAAAGTAGACTTTAACAGGATAATAAGATGGGATTGAATCTTTCACTTAAGCTCTAACGGGAGCATATTAATATCCTTTCCTGGGGAGCGAACGAGGGAGCCGGGCACTGTGGTGAGATAATCAAAGGAGATCATTCAGGCTCCATACATTTTTGGGCCTTTTCTCAAAGTGCCGGCCAACAAAAAATAAGGGTTTATATCGTTAGAACTAGCCATTTGAAGCAATAGTTAATATTGCACGGAAGTTGTGGGATCGCTCTAAACCAAGTTATCCAAGGTCAAAGATTCGGTATTTTCATACATTTTAATAATTTCTGAAAGTGCCGGCCAACAAAAAATAATTATACACATTGTTAGAACTAGCCATTTGAAGCAATAGTTAATATAGCACGGAAGTTGTAGGATTGCTCTGAACCAAGTTATACTAGTTCGATGATTTGAGGGTTATTTTTTCATATATTTATTGATTTCTAAAAGTGCTGGGAACGTAGAATTATGTTTAATATGGCTAAAAGTAATCTTATCAGATGTCACCACATTGAAAAAGTGGCCAACTTCAATTCAACTTCATACTGGGGGCCCAGTCTCACTGCATGCTACTGCCATGACCGAAGCGACAAAGGCGGTGCTTGGCACGTGTAAGAGTGGACGTAAGTAAGCATGACAAGGAGACTTGGTGGTGGAACGACTTAGTACACTTGGAGATTCGGGGTAAGAAAGAACTCTTCAAAAAGTGGCAACTGTCCAAATCTCTTTAAGATTGCGATGCGTACATGCGTAGCTATGCGTGCGAGCTGCTAAGCGTGCCGCGAAGAAAGCTGTTGCCAGAGCTAGGCGATACCAATTGTAACCGCCATACTAAGATAAGCTGGAATCGTATGAGGGCGGAAGCTTATTTACCCTAGAACGTGTCAAGTTCTAGGGTCAAAACGATACAGGACACTACCAAATTCGCTACCAATTCGCGATATTCTGTTATGCGAGGACCTCGTGGTGAAGGAGAGATGTCGCTCGTATTACCATGAGCTGCTGAAAAAGCAGCACAAAGAGGTACAACCACCTGACCTTCCCCTGAATCCCTTTATAACCGTAGGCTCACCGAGGGGATCCTAGTCAATGGAGGCAGAGTGTCATTACCCCGGTCTTTAAAGGCAAGGGATCAGTGCAGAAGTGCGGCAGCTACCGAGGAATTAAGGTCATATCCCACACCATGAACTCTTTAAGCGGATAGTCGCGTACGGCAGGTGTGTTCGTTCTCAGAGAGCAATATGGCTTCAACCTCGGCTGTGGAACCATGGATCCCGTTTTTGCATTAAGGATCGCCATGGAGAGATACAGAACAAGGGATACGCCTCTACATCTCCTGTTCCTAGACATGGAGAAGGCCTTTGACTGTGTTGTTCATGCGATAATCTGGTGTGCATTGCGATCCAAGGGGGTTCCTGAGACTTATGTTGACATCATCCACTATATGTACCGCGATTCCTTTTCTGCAGTTCGAACCGCTGTTGGGGACAAAAACCTTTTCCCACCACTGTCGGAGTCCACTAGGGATCCACCCTTAGCCCATTTCTCTTTAGTATAACTTGGTTTAGAGCGATCCTATAACTTTCGTGCCAAGTAACTATTACATCAAATGGCTAGTTCTAACAATGTGTACAATTACTTTTTGTTGGCCGGCACTTTCAGAAGTCAGTAAATGTATGAAAATAGTGAATCTTAGAACTTGTATAACTTGGTTCAGAGCGATCCTACAACTTTCGTGCCATATTAACTATTGCTTCAAATGGCTAGTTCTATCAATACGTACTATTTTTTTTTGTTGGCCGGCACTTTCAGAAAAGGCCCAAAAAAAATGATCTCCTTTGCACGCTTTGCCCTTCCTCGTCTCATGTCATAAGCTCTACTGTCTGACACGATTTGATAATACACATTCTCGCTTATACAAAAGTTGTTACTATGTAGTCCACCAGGGATGTTACAGAGCTCCGATTCCGATTCCGTTTGATCGGAAGTTCAGATTATTATTACACTATAGGTTCGACGAAGCATAGCAATAGGTACACTACATTTGGAGTCAATGCATTTGATTTAATTTGTTGTTTAGTTAGAAGATGTAATTTTACATACACTTTCTACAATAACTCGTTAAAAATCAAACCACAATTATTTATGTGTGGTAGTTATTTCCAAGAACTGCACACTTACCGAGTTCTAATTCATCCCGAGTACAGTTAGATATACATACGAAGAGAATTTTCTTCAATGTTCATAATACTCGGTATGCAGGTTTGACCTTAAATACCTACTGACTAAGCAATACTTCACGATATAACCACATCACGTATTCTCGTATTTTAACACCAATACTTCTAAAGCAACATACCACCTACATTTGAAAATCCTAAAATGCATATGCTGCAGATATCTAAAAACGACGTTTGTAGCTTGTATGCTTCATATTGAAACACGATTATTGGAATTTGGCCTACATAGTGAATAACTTCATTTGAGGAGGATTCGCCGATCATTGGACTGTCGTATTGGTATTTAAATAAATGTATCGCAAAACCAGAAATAAAGCTACTAACTTGCATCGTCATGAGGCAAAATTTACATGAATGAAAATGAAGGCTTTAGCAATAAAAAAATTAGATAATGATGGTGATCTAATCACTGAAGGCCATTCTTCTTCTTTTTTCTGAGAATTGACAAAAAAGACAAACAAAAGAGAGTCTAAGAGTCTGATGAATAGACCAAAATGTATGAGGAAATTATCAGTCGCTGGCGAGTGTTCTATCTATGTATTCCTGTAGAGTCTAGTATCAGTATTCTGATACTGATACTAGACTAAAAAACTCTGGTATTAGCAGCAAATTTTCCTGCTTCTGACAGCTTTCTCGAGTTTGGTCGACCGTAAGTTAATCTAATTCAATTACATCGGTTATATTGTATCGAATCTCTCCCTCATTGAGACATTAGTGAAATTATAAAAAAAAACTTTAATCTCTGAGCGCAGTTCAATACTAAACTGTACAGAAATATTGGATAAAGACTTTGTAAGGAAATCCTGGTTCTTAGCACTTCTTATGACGAGTGGGCTGAGTTACAAAAGTTTTACATAAATTCTTAGTTCAACATTAAAGTTTGACATACCTGATATTTTGCCTCGTGAGATAACAAGCCTAGCAACATTTTATATTTTTCCTTTTTTGGCGTTTCAAAGAGGAAAAGTCAAACTTTACCGTAATACAATTTAATACAACAAGCATCAGATATGTACTTTAAATCTATTTTTGCTTTTATAAGGTTCTGAGAAAGAAGTTTCGTAGTAGCTTAAAACAATGTTGTAAGGTTTCCTTTAAGTAGGTACAGAATTGGATATATCAGATGTCAAGAAAGGAAACACCGTTTCCTACGAGTTGAGTTTTAATTATTTTCGGTTCGTCGTCGTCTCGTCGCCTATATTCTTGTCCTTCAAATTCTATTTGCATTTTTACATTAACCGTCCTATTTCAGTGCCTATAAATCCTAGCAGTCTCAATAAATTTTGATAGTGCAAAACTTACTATAATCTCGACCGATGTGACAAACAAATGCACAACCACTGTGGCTAGGCCTCCCCTTCACTAAGATTTGACGCATTTTCTCGATTCTTATTCAAAATGTGAAGGTCCATGTTTACTGGTTTACACGTCTGCTGGCTATATATTAGGGGGTGACTACCTCTCCCCAAGAGGCTGACGTCATGTTTGGCGAGAACCTCTTCAAGGTTGCGGGGAGCTAGAGGATCTTTGCTACCTACAAGTGTTTTCTTCCCGCTTAACATAAAACCGATATTTTACGCTTCTGACCTCTAAAATGGAGGACGTGTTCTTGAAGATATCTTGAATTAAGATAAGGTAATGTACACGAATTTAAATAATCTTTATTTTCCTTAAACATGATGCTTAAACTCTTGAAACTGACTGAGTGACTGAGATAAAACAGCTTCCTGCGAAAATCGTTTTATGAGATGCACTATCGTCAGCTAAACGATAGTAACACCAGTGCTCTATAGAGACCGCAAGGGTTGTGTTACAAAACATGATTCAATTACTAGGTAGGTACCTACTACAATATACTGGAGTGAAGTAATAGAAAATGGCACGTAAGCCTTGTCTTACGTTTACTTACGATACAAATGATTTACCTATTTCCTATGGATTAACCGCAAGGTGGGCAAGCCACGCCCCGCACTACCATAACGTCACCGTATTCACGGAACGACCTTCATCGTACCTACTGTTGAATTATGTCAATTCATTGCGAGTACAAAAATCCATCCGCCAATTCGTAGAGCAACCTAAAACATGAAATATTTTGCGAGCTTGAAATTTATATGCCCACGCTGCTATAGGTGGAAAAGGTCAAATCTTAATTGCCCACCCACAATCTGTTCCATAGAATTCACGCGCATTAATAACTAAAAGATGATATATGATATGATAGAAAATATTCCTACTTAAAAATCATCTGAAAGCTTATAGAATGCACTTATTGTCGTGAGCGTCAGAACCGCGGGACCACCTCAAAATTCGTCGTAATTATGAATATTGGACCACTCAAGAAATTAGTACTCAATTAGTACTATTTGGTACTTTCATATTAGAATTAGTACTTATATAGTTTTTTATTTATCGAAGTTTTAAAGTGGTCCGCCATCCTGACGTCAGGATGGCGGGACCAATTATGGTTTTACCATTTGCCTAAAACGCTAACGACAATTTGAATATGTAAATATTTAGTACTAAATTAGTACTCTAACATATATTAGTTACAAGTTTATACAATTTATAAATTTTAAGTTATTAAGAATTTTAAAACATAACGCCTGAAACTTTTATCCGAGCAATATCTAGGAAAGCTAACTTGTTTGTTGTACTCTAGGCGCTCCGTAATAATGATATTTATTTATTTCTTTTAATTGCTCATTAAAAATTAATGTTCGAATTCTGATTTAATGTAGCATTAGGGATATTATATTGAAGCTACCGGCTGTGCTTGTAAATATTCTGCTAAAATCGTGCGTGACTGACATTTAAAATTGTCACAGTAAAACAAAGCTGTCAGTGAGATTACTCCGGTACATTACACTTACTTACATCGGGGTTTGTTTGTAATTTTGTAAACTTTGTGCCGCCAGCAGAGGTGGCTGTAAACATACTAGGATTTTTAATGTGGCTACATCGTCGAAGCGAGGAGCCTCAACGTCCTTTGAGTTCCAAAGGACGTTGAGGCTCCTAAAACCACTTTTCCGGCTAATTGGTACCTAGTTGTATTTTTACATTCAGGCACACCACAGTCATGACTTCCTAGTATTTGGATTGGACATTTTTAAAAGTATTTAGGTATAATTTCGACGGCACGGGCGCCGAACGCTAGCGGACTGAGTGAGCCAGATGAGCGTGTTGTGCGATGACGTCACACCGTCACCGGCGGCGGCAGACCGCGCGTGCGGTTACAACTTGTTTTACTTCTAAATCGGAAACTAATTGACGTGTGTATCGAAGTAATCCTTTCACTAGTATTTTTTATTTTTTACAAAGAATATGGAGTGCTAATAATCAAAATTAGTTAACATTCTTCTTGTACCGTAGAAAAGTCCATACTTTGGATTTATGTTACTGTTCATATTTTTTACCGACTTCAAAAAAGGAGGAGGTTCTATGTTCGCCTGTATGTAATGTACCCGAGTAATCGCACTGACAGCTTTGTTTTTAACCGACTTCAAAAAAGGAGGAGGTTATATGTTCGACTGTATGTATTTTTTTTTTTTTTTTTTTTTTTTTATGTATGTCCGTCGATTTCTCCGTCAATTGTGGACCGATTTAAATAATTCTTTTTTTATTTGAAAGTGCATAGTTTCGAGGTGGTCCCATTGTCACCATGTCAGGATCTGATGATGGGATCCCGGAAAAATCAAGGGAAAACCTCAAATTTTATAGGCTGCGCCTACGCGTTACTTGTTTTTTCTGAAGCCATTCAAGTTTTTGCGTCCGATAGACATCATTTTATGTTGATGAGCTGATGATGGAAGGTACAACTCCTTAACGGTTAGGAGTTAGGGGATAATTCTTTCAGTATTGTAGGAATATGTGGACCGTTAGTTGTATTTCATGTACTTTTGCAGCTAAGGTGATGATGGAAAGTACAACTCCTTAACGGTTAGGAGTTAGGGGATAATTCTTTCAGTGTTGTAGGAATATGTGGAACGTTAGTTGTATTTCATGTACTTTTGCAGCTAAGCTGATGATTACCCGGGGATGGGCTGGTCACTAGCCAATAAGGTTAGCACCGGCTCGTCCTAATCGGGTGTGAAGGAGAAACCGGGGAAGTGTAGTGGGTAGCGGACGCTTCGGTCTCGAGTCCCACACACGGCCGCGGGTCTAGCTAGCCTGCGGTTATGGTGCATAAACGCATTCTCCTCCTACCCATGGTGCTGAACACTTAATGAATACCTAATATTATTATTTATTATCAAATAATACAATTCTACTCGTATTTTCGCTATCATTATTATGAAAGAGTTTTACTCACTACCTACGTGTTATTCACACTAAAAATAGAAAAATAAACAAACTTTTTAAAAAAAAAATTAAACCGACTTCAAAAAAAAAAAGAAACAAAAAAAACTACCTAAAAAACTGAAAAGCAAAAAATAATTTTAATAAGACATTCATCAAATGCGCTTATTGTCTAAGCCTATTAATTAAATTGTATTTTACGTGCTAGGTAGGTACCTACTAATCTGTTTGAAGTCGGTGCCAAGCCAAAGGTAATAAAAAATGATATATAATAATATTATGTATTATAAAGGGTTACTTATTAATCCGCGGACGAAGGTACGTAATCTGGGTACCTACTATTTGGCTTGGCACCGACTTCAAACAGATTAGTAGGTACCTACCTAGCACGTAAAATACAATTTAATTAATAGGCTTAGACAATAAGCGCATTTGATGAATGTCTTATTAAAATTATTTTTTGCTTTTCAGTTTTTTAGGTAGTTTTTTTTGTTTCTTTTTTTTTTTGAAGTCGGTTTAATTTTTTTACTGTGACAATTTTAAATGTCAGTCACGCACGATTTTAGCAGAATATTTACAAGCACAGCCCGGTAGCTTTAATATAATATCCCTAATGCTACATTAAATCAGAATTCGAACATTAATTTTTAATGAGCAATTAAAAGAAATAAATAAATATCATTATTACGGAGCGCCTAGAGTACAACAAACAAGTTAGCTTTCCTAGATATTGCTCGGATAAAAGTTTCAGGCGTTATGTTTTAAAATTCTTAATAACTTAAAATTTATAAATTGTATAAACTTGTAACTAATATATGTTAGAGTACTAATTTAGTACTAAATATTTACATATTCAAATTGTCGTTAGCGTTTTAGGCAAATGGTAAAACCATAATTGGTCCCGCCATCCTGACGTCAGGATGGCGGACCACTTTAAAACTTCGATAAATAAAAAACTATATAAGTACTAATTCTAATATGAAAGTACCAAATAGTACTAATTGAGTACTAATTTCTTGAGTGGTCCAATATTCATAATTACGACGAATTTTGAGGTGGTCCCGCGGTTCTGACGCTCACTTATTGTCAGCAACAGACAACAGGGAGCTTAAAACAGAGACATAAATCGTTTCACTAGGGAACAACATCAGATAGAAAACCAATTTGCATCATAAGCCAGTAAGCACGTTCTCGAGATAATGTCAATATTTTGCGGGAACCTGCAAAGGAAAGGCATTTCTTACGAAATTTACGTATACATTTCCTTGCACAACATGGAGTTGAATGCCCAGACTGATTAACGCATCATTTGACACCCGTACGTGTAAACCGATATGAAATGAAACCCGTTGAACTTGCTGGCACCATGACGTGTATAGGATACACGGCCAATGTTCCGTAATGCTTGTAATGCATAGGGATCAAAATCAATTATGGTATGCTTGACTGTGTTTCGCCCAAAAAAATTGTGTGTTCATTTATCGTCCAGTTGTATTGTAGGTGAAATAACAATAGACATTCTTGTTGGACGCCTTTAGATAATGGAGAGCTTATTATCTTCTAGTCTAGCATCTACAAAAATTACGAACTATAAATACAATGACGACTATAATATAGTATACTAGGTTTATTATGAAAAGGTCGTCTTTACAAGAGAAGTGATGTGGGTCTCTTGAAATATCAAACTTTGAAAATTATTTTAGAAAGCCATTAAAAGGTCATGATACTACATATACCTACTTAAATATCTATCTACTATAAAATACAAAAGGCTCGAAGATCACAGAACGGATATTGAGCGATCCTTCCTAGTGATGTATCCGTAACGAAAGTCTCTAGGTTGTAGAGTCGTTTACTTTCCTGTTAGTAACGTTCCTGTTTACATGCTAAAGATAAGAAAAGGATGTCCACTGATGATCGAAAAATGCTGTCATTTTGATAGGTTACGTAACATGCGCAGTCACAAGGTGCACTTCCGCGATGGTACCTCGTAATTGACAACAATTTTCAGCGTAACTCGATTATTATCGCCGCCACAATTGAGACATTTAACCGATTGAACTCGGTTTCTCATGCCCAATTGGATAATTTTCAGAGATTGCAATACGTCAGTTTATATCTCACATCAGAAACAGAGGATGTTAAAATAAAAGGACACGGGAAGACTGCGAGGTCGTTTCGCTAGCGATTTCCATCTGACGAATCGCGAATTGGGGCAATAGGGCGAAGCATGGCGTTTTGTACGTAGACAGCGAGACTTTAACAGATGTTTACTGGCTCAAACCTTATGTAGACACTGATTTATTCCACACGCATTCAAGTACAGCTTACCTTTATTGGTTCGTATGCGGGTTGAGAGAGATGCGATAATTTGATAAGCATCGTTTGGAGAATTGCTACATTTGCTACACGAAATTACGAGATGAGATGGGGGTGACTTTTGACGGTCAGTCAACTACTAATTTAATGTGGGATGCGCGTCTACTATGCTACGATAAACGGCGAAAATGTAGTGAAATAAATGGAATAACTAAAAATACATTTAAGTCCAAGCTGGATCTCAAACTCGGGTCTACGGAAAACAGATACAACTAGTTTGAGTACAATGAACCAAAATAAGTCTTCTCGAATTTCTCTGTCGTAATCCAGCTGTCTTCGCTCATATGTCCTTGCTTCGTCTATCCATTTCTAGGATCGTTCGACGATTTCTTGGCTTTCCCACGCATGCTCGATTCACAGGACGACCTCACTCAAACAAAGTCGGGAAAAAGGATAAGAGTCAATATACAAATAAAAGATTGATCAATTGGTAAACAGCTTATGTTCTAAGATTCTTGTTTTAATGGAATACCTATTGTATAAATTAGTCCTTAGTGACTTAAGAATCTACCTTTTTTTAAAAGATGCATTACATAAGGTAATATGTTGTTTTGATAACTTCTGATCTAATCAATCAGAACCTGGTTCTCATTATCTCAATGTTTAATTTTAAAAAATATACTTAAAAATATTTTGTTAAGTTATGGTCACATAACTTTATCCATTATCATGCTGGTAAAAAAATTACTATTATTATGTACCTATATTAAGAAATTATCAAATTACTAAGCATTGCTCATCTAACATTGGCAAGAGTAAGGAATGACATCAGAACTGCAAGACTATACATGCATACAGAACTAATAATACTGTTGTAGACATGTCTAATAGATTTGCAAGCTATTTCAACATAATTGTTTAGTTACATCAATGTACCAGTTAATTTTTCTGCAAGTCTAACATGGTAATAAACTAAATATACAAATGAATATTCTAAGATTTTTATCTTTACTTTTGTAAAAAAAAATTTTGTTTTTGTTTTAAAATAATACAGTTTATAGGTTCTGCGAGATATTTACAAGAGATAAGTAACATACCTACTTATGATTGATGATACAAAAAAAAAGACATTTATTATAAAGGCATGATCATCTAAGTCTATTTTCATACTTAACAAATAGAAATGTCAAGTGTGCATATTTACTAATATCATTGAACTTGTTTAAAAAAAAATACATGAAATATTTACGTGACATACGCTATGTGGAATAAAGTTTTCTACAAACCCACTTTAATTAACGTATTCATAAACAAGATAATATTGATAAACAGAATATTGTATAAAAACGCTGGTCAGTCTGTCCAGGTAATTATGACATAAGCAAGTCAATTCTCATCAAGAGTACAGCTTGTAATTGGGTCACTAGACTAGGTCAATTAAAATGACCTTATTAAACACTCGGTTTTAATTCAAGGAACTTCTGTAGTAATTAATATGTGATAAATGTTAAGATTTCATTATGCAAAACTATTACAATGTGTAATTTTTAAGCCCATTTTTTATGAAATTACCTAAAATTTTATGTGTTATTAAAATGTATTTATTTAATCTTATCAAAACAAACTTCAATAAAAATCTGAATTAAGTGCTCATTTCAATCAATTGAAAATAATTATCTAAATAATACTTTTTATTTGATTATACTGGTCAGCTGTAATTGAAACTGATAAGAAAATAGAAGTCAAACGGATGAAAAATTTGAAAGATATTAAAAAGATTTTTTCATTCAGTACTTGTAATCAGTCACAAGTAGTGAATAGTGAAAGAACTGAAAGATAATGTCAAATTGTTATCAACACATGTGACAGCCTATGAAAACATGAAAGGTAAACAATATTTCATTAAATTAATAAATTAATTGGTCATAGCACATAAAAAGAAATGCGCTAAAATTAAATAGAGAGCTGTATTAATGAGTGCTCAAAACCTTTATATTACTAAATGGGCCATAGCACTAGGTACTTGTACTGAACTTTTCGATACGGACCGTCTATTTTTACTTGTGCAAACAAATGAAATTGAAACAAAACACGAACGGTGAAACGAGTATCTATGACATCACATCTGAAAAAAATCTGCAGTAAACCATTAAACTCCGCATACGCCCAAAATAGGTCATATCCCTGTTTAGATTCTACCTATCCAAGTATCCCGGATCATACTGCGCGGAAAGCAACGAAATCACTTTTCGCTGCTATGCGGCAATACGATAAAAATGAGATTTCTTCACAACACAGCAAAGTTATGTTATAGAAAAAAATAACACAGATAAATACATCTTCTCTGCAAGATTTTAACAGGTTAAGAACTCATATTACGAGAAAACCCAAAGAAAAAAGGCGAAAAACAAAATGTATATCGGTACCTGTTTACTTTTGTTGTCCACTCCGTTCGTCTTGCCGTCCGGCACATTGCCGTTGTTTTCCTCACTTTTTTCACTTTTCACTCCCTCCAGCGCCATATTCAAGCGATTATTTTATTCACTGTCATGCGAGAAATTCAATATTTTCCCCTTTTTCACTGGACATGGAATATTTTGTCACAAATTCGATACGAGCAAGCACTCCCATAGACAAACAGCAATCTGTCACTAAAAATTCACGAAACGCGTCGCGGAGCCGACGCCTTGAGCGCGAATGAAAAGAAAAACGAAATGAGAATCTACCAGAGGGAGCGAGTGAGCTAGCCCATGGATTCCCGTTAATTCCCGAATCGAAATCAGTTTCAATAAGATTACTTTCTAGCTGAGGAGACTTAAATACTTTTATACTTTTATATAGATTAGATGCAGTTGATGTAAAACACGGTCGTTAAAAAAACTTAAAAATAAGTACTTTTTATACGTAACATGATTATAATTTCAATGATAATTACTTACGAGTTGAAAAAATAAATATTTTTTGTAAATTTCGAACAGAACGTTATTCAATTTACATCGTACAAATGTATTATTGTATTACAATAAATGAATGAATGAAACATTTACTTACTATTTAAAACTTACCGCCATTGTCAATTGAAAGCAATAGACAAAGTGAATTATAGAGCAATCTCAGAGAGCAATGTAGAGCAAGAATTCAAAACATTTTTCTAAATAATTTTATTTATTTATAAATTTCTAAATAATGAATATATGTTAATATTACGTCTTTTTTTCTTTTTTTACTATTTACGATAAATGAAATATCGAATAAAAAAAGTTTAATTTCCAAAATAGGGTATGAGGAAATAAACTGTATTCCCTATAAATAACAAAATGTTAAGAATGGAGTATTATGAAAGACCCAAAAGCATGCGTTGACTCACATGTGCGTTGTTTTTTGTTGTACCGATAGATGGCGCTGTTTCAATTAAATGTTCTCTGGTAAAAAGCTATAAAAAATATAAAAAAAATACAAATACTTTTGAATTTAATTATGCATGAGATGTTATTGAATGAATACATGAAAAAATAACCATAATCAAATCCGGAAATTATAATTAAAATGTTATTTCTTATTAAGTACTTTGTTCGTTTGTAGTGTATACGTTTACTTACACACTACACAAACAAACAATATGGGGTGTGAGGTAAGTACCACAATTAAGGATCACTTAACCCCCTTTTACATGACTGCCTTATTTCGATTTACCAATTTACCAATAAATACAAATATTACCAAAGATGGAGCAAAGTTGCTAGTGTTTGGAGAGGCCTAATTTTCAGCAGTAGACTGCAACAGGCTGATGATAAAAAAAGTTGCAGGTATTTTAATCTAAGACAATAACAAAAGTACCATTGAGGCTCAAAATATAACAAAATTACTTTCACCAACCGATAATTTAAAAAAATAATAATAATAATAATTTAGACTGTTCCTCAAGAAGTAAAAATTTCATTCAGATTTAAATTCTTGTTTCTTGATTTAAGGATTTCTAGTTATTAAAACTGTTTTGTACAATTGTTCATTTTCATTATAACCTGATATACCTACCTATGAAATTAAATGCAATAGTGAAAGATCTGTTTTATTTTTCCAAACAATGAAACCAGTCAAACTTTGGTTTCTGACCGAGCGCATGGTGGAAAAGATAACAACATATTTTATCAGACGAAGCACTATTGTCAGTACGGTCAGAATAAAAACGGCATTACGCATTTAAACTAAGTATGAACATTTTTTTTATATTTATTTTCTATCAGTTGCCCTTTGCAAATTTTACATTTATGATGTATGTATAATTCAAATTACTAATACATGAAAAATAAAATAATTGATGAACATAAAGTTTAACATTCGTTTGTATTCCAAATCCAAAATGCTATGATTACAGAGAGTTATTTGAAATACGAGGAACTTGTGAAACAGCGGTGAAACATTTCAGAATATTAATAATACAGGTTTGGAATAAGTGGTATCCTGAATTAATGTTAAACACTTTAATTGTGATGATTTCGACCTTATGGATAATTATTTTCTGAGCCGACATTAAGTTTCTTTTTGATTTGATTTAAAAACAATTTTGTTTAATGTTAACAATGCCCTTTCTTAATGTAAAAGTCAAGATTAATAATTAATAAACATAATATCGCTGTAGCGAATAAAGAAATTTTATTTTACAACTACAGTTGACGGAAACATAAACATCAAAATATATTACTTTTTTTAATATATATTTTTTTTACTTTAATCCTACTAATCTATACGTTATTTTAGTAATGTAAATTGTACATATTTCAATTTTTATTAAGGGCCATCACCACGTACAGGTAAGTTAGTGATTATTTATTTGTGAGTAATAATTACTGCTGTCTTTTTTTTTTAATTGACAAAAAAGACAGTATTAAAGTTATCTGACGAAGAAATAAAAACTCAGATGTTAGTGATAAAAATTATGGCCCTTAGTTAAAACTAGCATGCTGATATTTTGTTGTAGGCAGAGTATGAGTCGTTATGATTAAAATAAATAAAAGCGAACACATCAATTTATTAATGAGTACATTAAATAATTACCTACTACAGTTATTAATTTACCGGCATTAGACCTTTTTCCCCAACAGTACTGTAGGTGCGTAGGACCAAGTCGCCAGTGCGTTCAGTAATGCATAGAGGCCATTTGATTAACACGTTCGTAGATATTTTATTATATTGATAAAGCATGGAATATTCTGACCACGGTATTTGACGTACTATCAAACAGTTGAACAGTGAAAGTGATTAAGTTTTAGTGAACATTTAAAAAGTCACAATAAGTTTTTGTAGAGTTGAATTTTGTTTTCAAAAGTTAGTGAAAAATTTGAAATTAACTAGTCAAAATGCTCAAATGTAAGTATAGAATTAAGTTGTTAACTTTAATTATGTGTGAATAACTTGCGTCAATTTATAAAGACAAAGCTGTTAAAAGTACGCTAAACAAAGAAAATTACTGCATGCGTAGCGTCAATACACAAAAGATACTGGTTATTTTTGTTTTGGTATTTTTTGTTTTGTTGTAATGTAAGAAAAAAGAAGGATATCCACTATAAAAAATTATTTACATCACCCGCAGGAACTAATACACAACGTTACCGAACTTCTCCGAAATAAAAAGTTCACTGTTCAACTTCCAAACTATTTTTTTATTTTGACATTTAATTGTAATTATGTATTTTTTTGCTTTGTATTGACTGTAATTATGTACTTATTTTTATATTTTTTTGCTTTCTATTAACTGTTATTATGTTTCTTTTGTGTAATATTCAAATACAAATATTTTGTTAATGAAAAACACATCGATCCACTAGTCCGTTGCGTCGCGAAAGAAGGACACAAAATTACCTGTAGTTTCATTATGCCACGGCAATTAGGCATTATCTCTGGATAAAAAGTAACTTAAATATTATGTCCTTTTCCAATATCTAGTCTATATCTGAACTACATTTTAATAAAAATTGGTTCAGTTTTTTATGCGGGAAAGCGTAACGACAGGCAGGCAGTTTTTAATTAAGTAGGTACTAAGTTTTTTAATATTTTTTTTTAATTGTAGCGTTTATAATAATAAATAAGCATTAATAGATAATTGAAAAACAGTAACATGATGATAAACGTACATAATGGAGCATTTGGAGAAGCTAAAACTCGTTTCAAATAACAAAGTACTTATACACAAAAAAGCCAAAGTAATTATTTCATATCACAATACTAATATTTATTGAGTACAATGAGTGATAACAGGATGATTGGATACAGATAAAAATGTAGATAAACAAGTATAAATAAACTGTAAAAAGTGTTGATATAAAGTTGCTAGCAAATAAATGTAATTGTCACCGGCTAGTTTTATTGCTGTTAGATAAGTTTCTCATAATTTATTTGTTAGATATTCATGATGCTGCATTTAAAAATATAACTGCATTGATGCAGTTATTTATTAAACAACATCAGTTGGCAAACAGACACGCAGCCCACCCTATGGTAAGCGGTCACTGCGGCCTATTCCATTGAGGGAAACTTCATCAAGAAGTGTCGCTCAATGTGCTGGCTGCCCGACTGTAGGCTCATCTAATCTTGGAGCCTTTAATTTCAAGGGTACAGGCTCCCACATTATATTGTCGGAACACAACCAGAGCTGTTATGGTGGCAGATTTCACCTGTGGAGGTGGTAGCTAGACTAGTCGGACTCTGAAAATGTCCTACCACCAACCAGACCCATGTGATGCCTCTGGTGTTGCAAGCGACCATAGGCGACTGTTACCGCTTACCATCAGGCTGGGTGAAGCCTTGATCGTGACCCTCCTGGTAGAACAAAAACTACGCAGAATCTAGGTAACTAAAATGTATTATACAACTTAATTGATGCCTGTTTAGTAAACAAATCGATATCATAAAGTCCAATCGTAATGCCAACATGAGTAGGTACGGTCAACGGCACATCACGGTAAACACTTGCAGTTCGATAATAGCACTTATGCCCCTGACATAAGAGCGGTACAAAGTCCAAAGTGTCTGACGTGCTTTTGACTGTACATAGGAAATATGCGCAATAGGTGCATAGTTGAATTGATAATGTTACATAAATACCTACGGCATTAGATGTCAAGTAGGATCACGGTCCGCAAGATTGCGGTAATGTCTGTTCTCATTTGAATACCACAGTATGTATTAGGTATTACCTAGTACTTAAGGACTTGCTGAATTATAGAAAGAACCGTGTGTTTATTTGTTTATGTACTACAAAAAATAAGTATCGCCCGCGGTTTTACGTGGACTTAGATCTCTAATAGAAAATCTTTCACAAATATTTGATTGACAGATAGTGAGTTTCAAATACATAATTTCCAAAGGTTAGTAACAATAATAACAGTATGCCACTGCAGGGCAAAGGCACCCCAGGTGCCTGGAAAACCACGTAGAGTCATCATTAGTTTAGTTCTACGCCTGATCACTCTTCGGCCGTGTCAGACAGACTACTGCCCATTCGCGCTATAAGAGTGATAGAGTAAGGAGTGCACTGTGCTTAAGCACTTATAGTGCACGTCTATATCCTAATTGGCATTCATCCATCCTTACAAACTTTCACATTGGTACCTCATAAGAGCGGTCACCGTCACGTCAATATTGCTATCCTAACAAGACTGACGGTTCTAAGTGCATTGAACAAATATTTCATCGTTCTATTAGCTTTAATTGTCTGCATTGTCCACAAGGTTGTTCTATTTGTGCCATTTGCAAATATATCTATGGTCATTATATGATGCTTCGATACATACATACGAACTATAGCTTTCAATCAGTAACACCGATCGGTACATACTTTTATTGTTCCCACGTAGTATATCGTTAATTTTAGAACCAAAAGGTTTTTTTACGTTTTTAAGATTTTGGACTTTGATTAAAAGGTTCAGGAAAATAATTTAACTTATTTAAAAGTTGTGGAAATAGGTGCTACCATCTGTGATTTTATAAGAAACAGTCGTGCATTTGATGTTGTGAAGATTCATCACTCCACCGCTAGATGGCAGAATGTTACAATTACATACATAAGTTAAGTTTAATTTTTTTTTATTGTAAATAGGTATTATACATACATATTATATCTATATGTTGTGTAAAGCTCTGTCTTATCCTGCCTCAATTTTTTTTTCACTATAACATGCCTGGGGTGGACGAGCCGTGTGTTGAACTCACAATAATACCCATCAAATCCCCCACGCGCTCCTGCATCGCCGTCAGCGTCCATGGCCCTTGCATCAGCCTACTACCAGGGAAACTGAAGAGCAACCTGCCCACCTTTTACAAGGCTGGCCCCGCTTGCCTCCCCCCGGCGGAGGGAGGAGGCTGGACAGCAACGGCCGGGAGCGCCTGGTCGTTGCCTTGCCGCCCGTCGGGAGCAGTTGCCTGTGCAATGCAGGAGGGGTCGCAGGCCAATCTTGTCCTTCCTCATAACTTACCAACACCATGGCCATGGCAGCCAATATTGCCAATATTAAATGCCAAAATAATGTTTACATAGCATTACAAATTTAAAAAATGGCGTTACTTCTAGAAAGAATATAACATCTCATTAAAGATGAAAGCTAAGCTAAAGGAATCCCTACAAATCCTTTTGAATAATTATTATAATTGCGAAAATAACTTTGGCTATCTGTCTGTTAACCTTTTACTAAGGCTTTCACTTTTATACTACTGAACCAATTTTTGATCCAAGCCTATAATACATAAATACGTCCTTTATAGTTAAGGTATAACATAAACAGCTTTGAATAGGTACATTTCAAATACTTGGGCATTATTTATTCAACAAACATTTACTCACAATTATTATTATTCTAGCAAATAAAGTTCTCCACAATAGATCGATAAACAGAAGTTAAGATTCTTAATATATAATGCAATTTAGTGCTTCCAACAACTACTTCAGTATTATGGATTAGTTCAATTCTAGTTCTTAGTACACTCATCGATTCAGCCAAGGTCTAACGCATTAAGTTCTTGACAATCAATTGCGGAATATTTCCCCCATTCAACTAATGAAGCACCCATGCATTGTAGTAAATACATATAATATTAGTTACGTAATACAAACAAAAAGCTGATAACGATAACATCTAACCCTATGATAGTTGGTGAATATTTTTCTCAGTCGCAAACCGAGTGTGGAAAGGACCGCACGTGAAGAAATATTTCTTTCTGTGACGTTGTGAGTTTCATAATGTGGCTATTTTTAGCAAGTACTACATTTAGTTCATAGATGACATGTAGATTTTCACGCTTAAACCAAAGAAACACCGTCACATTTCCCATTTTCATTCCGTTTTCGTAAATTTTTTATCGTTTTGCGCTGATTCGCGATTGAGCTCCTTAATTGGGATTTAAAATCAAACATTTGGCAACTGTTAACATTATTAGAACTATGAGACCTCCGTAACCTTTGAGAAACAAAAATATTGTTGCCAGTTTCACCACTAACAAATAAGTTCGAGATAAGTTATCTGTCAGATAATTTCGATGCTGTCCTTTTTAAAAAAATTCAAAAACAAAAGACAGCATCTTTGCTGTCCCGACAGATAACTAAACATGAATTTATCTGTGAGTGGTGAAATTGGTCTTTAGACACATTTACACTAATTTCAAATAATAAAGAAAAACATCCGAAATCATAGTTATCATCTTTGTATTCATCTTTGTACCAACTTGAACGGGATACGCCAGAAATCTGGCAGTCATCCGATTGGAAAACTGACGTCTACCGTCCGTGACCTGTGTAGGGAGACCAGACTACTTAATTGGATCATGGTTTTACACAAATAATGTTAGCTTTCAGAAGGTTTCCTCGTGATCTATTCATGTAGGATTACGTTAATATCATGTTAATTGTGTCGTTTGCAAATATCGTCAAAGCAAAAGCGTCGTTCTGCGACTGCGAGGTCATTGTCCAGATATTACATCGATTTTTATCCGTATACGTAAGCTGTAGCTCTCCTACTATGCTGTTGTAGAAACTCAAACATATTTTTTTTACCAAGAGATCAATCATTTGAAAAGTCTATTACTAAGTAAATGAACTTAATAAACTTTTTCATGTTACACAGAATTTTCTGATTTCGTTCAATGCATGTGCAAACATGAATTGGACGAAATCAGAAAATTCTTTTTCTTTCTTTCTTCTCTATTAGATAAAAAAATATGAAAATCTCATTCTTCAGAAAGCACAGCCATTTTTTGACCCTGTTTCTCCAAGTGTGCTTCTTAGTTCCTTGGTTGTCTATAAGAGCACACTTCTCGTGACAATTTTTGCCACGCCCGACCGAGCTTAGGTAGTGAATTACCTTCAGCACTGGTTCCGGTTTATGATATGACCTGAAAAGAGAGTCGTTCCCAAAGAATCGCATAATATTCACAATTACTATCATGTTGCCAACATTAATTAAATGGACAACGGTGATTATTTAGCATCAGGTGACCTTATTGCTCTTTTACTTCCTTTCTTTATCATCATCATCATCATCATCAGCCTATATCGTTCCCACTGTTGGGACACAGGCCTTATCTCAATAATTGTGAGATAGTGTGGACCATATTCCACCACGCAGGCCCATTGCGGGTTAATGGAGGGTTGCGTAAGGCAGTGACCAACCTTAATGTCAGATGTTACCAAGCCGCCAAATGGCCTCTAACTCTAACTGGGCTTGACGACTAATATCTACATTATAATAAATATCAGCCGGGATCAGCAGCTTAACGTGCCTTCTGAAGTACGGAGACGCTCGAAACCAATCCACCGCGGCGTGGGTAGCTTGACTTTCGATATCGCTAACGAACCACTGTCACAGCAGCGCCATGAGCGCCTCGCCTCTTAAAAAATAAGGAGTACAAATTCGGTGACTAGATCATATTGTTTTTAAGTTAAAACTAGACAAATGTTTGTTTTATTTCAGTATCTCTACAAGAAGCTATGAAGATTGGATTTATCGGCGGCGGAAGGCTGGCCTTTGCTTTGGCAAATGGATTCATATCAGCTGGTTAGTGATAGAAGATTTTTTTAAACTAGGTGCTAGGTTTTACCTATTAATTGAAAGTATTATCATGATAACGAGTTTTTACTTAGCGTAATGTGTATTCTTATTATTTCTGTCTGTGCTTTTACCAATTTTAGGTTTGGCCAAGCCCGATGAGATCACAGCTAGCTGTCACCCATCGGATTTAGTCAGTGCTGAAGCATTTAAGGTAAAATAATAATAATTTGTATGTGGTTAAATGTTGCTGATTAAATTCTTGGATAATTCGGTCAGACAGGGAATGTATTGAAAGTATTTCATGTAGGTCTATGTAGAGCAGTTTTTAGAAATGAGTTCAGTTTAATTTATAATTAAAAAACTTTCTCTTTTTTAACTTTAAAAACAGTACCTACCTTTTTTCCTAGTAGTAGTTCTAGTCTTAAAAGCAATGACCTTGTTAAAATCTAAATATTTAGAAGCTTAGAATAAGGTAAATTATTCGAAGGCTAATTTTTTTACGTGGACTTTTATTTCAATGTGAAGCCTCTAGCTTAGATTTTAGTTTAGATTTATTGCTTCCATAAGGAATGGTTGAATGTAGAATTTCGCCGACGAATATTCTAACTTTTGTCGTTTAGAATTGGAAAGACTAGGAAATGTATTTTAAACACTAATAGCTTGTCAATGAATGTATGAAGCATAACTGCATCCATCAACGAACTCAATTGTTAATGATCTCGTATGACGTGCGTCATACAATCAACAATCCAACCTTGACTTTGTCCGTCCGGTGAAGAGCCATAAAGATACTATATCTCTTGGTTTGTTAGGTAATATTAGCACAATCACTCTAGTGGTTATGGCCATAATCTTGAGATTCTGGGTTCGATTCCTGGATGAGGCGGAGTATTTTTACGATTTTTCAGTTATATTATTATTTAGACCATTTACTAATGGATTGAATAAATAAAATGTTGAATAAAGAGAATTGTT
Organism: Mecyna flavalis; assembly: GCA_949319885.1. Taxonomy (NCBI): domain Eukaryota; kingdom Metazoa; phylum Arthropoda; class Insecta; order Lepidoptera; family Crambidae; genus Mecyna; species Mecyna flavalis. The sequence continues at coordinate 5,302,694 of OX439419.1, read as the reverse complement.
TGTTGCGTCAATCCATGTTAGATATTTTCCTGGTTGCCGAGGTATTCGTGGGTACTGTGATGTGTCATATCTTTTGCCAAATCGTCAGTGAAAAACATAATATCTTACTCCGTTAAATAATAAGTACCTATTTTGTATCCGAATCACCAGCGAATCGAGATTTCAACAATGAAGTCTTTGGCTTTGGCGATTTTCAGCTGGTACGTTTCTTCTTTTTTTTGGTTTGTTTATGTTTTGTTTTCTCTCTCCAGGGTCTCGGAGCCACAGCACTATTCGAGAACAGGCCAGTGGTGGAACGGTCTGATGTGGTCATAGTCTCCGTCAAGCCTGATGTGGTTGGCAAAGCCCTCAAGGAGATAAAAAACCTGCCAGCTTCAAACAATAAACTATTCATATCTGTGGCCATGGGAGTTTCAACCAAAAGCATAGAAAAGGTAAATGTCAATTAGGCTTCTTTTCCGATTCAGCTTTATTATAAAGGTGTGATTTTAGAGGTTTATTCCCACCTGTCCCCACCAATTCTGCCACCAGTGGGGGCAGACGAATCTTTTTAGTTCCGTCTGTCCCCACTAGGGCTAATTTAGGTTCCATGATTTTAAAGGTGGAGTGGCCTTTTTCCTGCTGGGAGATTAATGTGCCTATTACTTTTTTATGAAAGAAGGGGGAAAATGAAATGATTACTACTGCCTATGGACGTCTGTGCTGTGCATCTTAAAGAATGCCAAAAAAATATTGGGAGTTTAGGAGGATGTGGAGCTAACGATAGCCCAATAGCAAAGCTTCATAAGTTCATGAACGTATATAACTATAAGTTGATTTTTATGTCATTGACTACAATTACCCATTCTTAATGCTTAAATTCCAGGTGCTACCTCCAACAGCGCGCGTGATCCGCGTAATGCCGAACACGCCTGCGCTGGTGAAGGTTGGAGCCGCAGCGCTCTGCCGCGGCTCCATCACCACCGACGATGACGTCAAGCTGGCGACGCAGCTGTTCCGCGCTGTGGGCACCTGCGAGGAGGTGCCGGAGTATCAGATGGACGCTGTGACTGCGCTGAGCGGGAGTGGGCCGGCTTATGTAAGCAATACCTATAGCCTATGCGCTTCACAGCCTCCACATGTAGTGAAGGGTTAAAGTCTTCAATCTTACCACACTGTTGTCTATGAGGGATAAGACATTTCTTTTGCCCAAAACAAATTTGGTCATTGTGCGATACATATTATCTTAGCTGTCAAAGAGATTAATTTTACAAGATAATACGCCTGAAGTTTGGAAAAACTTGTTTCTACAAACAGTTTTTAGCTTTATGTCCATCGCATACTCGTATTGTTAAATTTCAATTTAATCGAGAGTTTGACCAATTAGGGCAGACTAATGAGTAGCTTACTGTACTAATAATTAGGACAGATTATTACCTTCACAGAACTATGTAAATTCTTATTTAACCACTACAGCTCCTAACCAACAATCCTTTCTTTCCAGGTGTACATGTTCATAGAATCTCTGGCAGACGGTGGTGTGCGGTGCGGTCTTCCACGCGATATGGCGTTGAGACTGGCTACTCAGACCACGCTGGGTGCTGCAGCCATGCTGAAGGAATCTGGACATCCAGCTGTTCTAAAGGACAACGTCACCAGCCCCGCTGGGTCCACCGCTGAAGGAACTTACCATTTGGAACAAAACGGTATGGGTCTCAAAAAACTAAATATAATATCATTAGGGTTTGTATCCAAGGATCCCGGGATCGGATTGGTTTAGAAACGAATCCCACCACATTGTGTCCAGTGATCCCGTAATAATCTCAATTTGCTTTCTTGTTACATCTACTAATATTATGTGTGGGTATTTCATACCCACCACATTTCTAAGTAATTTTAATCCTGGGAGTCGTTTCGATTAAATGACTGGCATCTGAATGATGAAGGGTCGAGTCCACAACACCGAGTGGGGTTGTGGAGTACAGCAGCCTAAAACCTACCCACGAGCCACGACACCTTTCAACATGGTCAGTAACGAGGTGTAGTTAAAAAAAGTATTTTAGGCCGAGGGGCCTTCTGGTGCCAGGGGGTCTGTGGCATTTTGCCAGCCCTGCCGTCCTTTAATTACGCTACTGAAAATAATTTACTTTATAATATAATAATAAAAAAATATTTATAAATTGTTACAGCCTTCCGGGCTACTGTCATTGGGGCAGTAAAAGCAGCTGAAGAAAGGTGTAAAACAGTGAACGAACAACTCAGCCGTACAATAGAATAATTTAGTTTTTAATGTGAATTTCCTATATCGTGCCTATTAAAACTATTCGAGTACCACTACGTTTTACTGTCGAGTTTACCCTATCCTTCCTTAGATGTGCAAATAAACCACTGCATAATAATTGATCTAAGGATACTTTTAAGATCATTTTATTTTTATTGTAGGTTAGGTAGGTAAGTAAGGTAAAGGTAGATTAAGAAAGTTTTTTTTATGACCTCAGACTTGATGATATGGATAAGATTTTAAATGATGAAGTGTTTTATTTGAAACTAACCTTCCGCCTGCGGTTTCACCCGCGCTTATTCTCTTTTTACAAATATCCCCACTTCCCCCCACATTTCAAGGATCAAAAATACTCTATGTTCACCGGGGATAGTGTAGCTTTTCAACAGTGAAAGAATTATTAAAATCGGTTCAGTAGTTTCGGAGCCTATTCAATTCAAACAAACAAACATACAAAACAATCAAAATTTGATGAATTGAAAGATTTAATCTTTCCTCTATAAAATATTAGTATAGATATGTACCATTTGTATGTGGGCTATGTGGCTTTATAAAAATAATTCGAAGAAAAAAAAATCTTCTGTAACTGAATTGCTTGAAAGCGCCATCTAGGAATCCGAGATATGTATTAACTTCTCCGTGACAACGCCATCTAGCGATAACCATAATAGCATACGTCATCCATAGACAATAGAAGTTTTTGGGTCTCTAATAAAGAACTGCGTCATGTTTGAATTTTTGTGACTAGATGGCGCTGTTTGGCATTTTATTACAAATTTGACAGTTGCTAACACAGGTTGCTAATCTGTGAAAACTTGAAAGAAAACGAGTTTTCTGTTTGTCTATCTATCTTCCCAACGGCTCCGGCGGATAAAATAAAACGAAACGTCATACTGTAAATGGATAGGAAATTTAATGCATTCAGGCTGAATGTGGATCTGCGACCTTGTACCTTTGCTACAAATAAAACTTTGATTTGTGATGTATTGTTACGCCCGGTGCTTCTGTTTACATTTTACGAACTGAATTTCATTTTGTTCCCGAGTGCTGTGATCCGGGTTTACCGCCGCGTAGATGCTTATTAGAAACGAAGATAAAGCATGTGAAATCTGTTGGACACGCCGAAGGCTCCCCAGTTTCGGTGTGAGCAGAGCTGACCTTATCTTTGAGTAAAGAAATCGACCCACGCTGATATTAAAGCTTCCTACGCACCGCCACTGCTAACTGCGTCGTCGGCCACCAAACACTACAATGAGAACGAAACTAGACGAAATCCTCACACTTCCGACTTGTTATTTAATTCCGTGTTCGCATTTCATTAATTAACAATAAGTTTTTTGTCAAAAACAGAGTGGGTGTCTAATGTGACTGTGCTATATTTATCAAATTATCAGTTGTTTTCATCTAGAGTCAAGGTTAAAGTGACACATTGTCTTCAGAAGACTGGCTGGTAAGAGAATCCAATAAGTTTTATTTGACTTAAAAAATTTGACCACATTATTTATCACATCCTGCCTCCTCAACATATTTCAATCGGTTTTTAACTTAATAAATAGCTTAATTTATATTATTAATGCTTCTTAAAGGCACTTAGTCCTTTTTACCAGAATTTATTAAACTATTTTCTTGCTTAAGTTGTAGGAATGGGACTACTTTCTAACAAGTGTACATTTTAGGAATGTTACCCATATGACAACATCATGTACATTTAACTCTAAGGTTTGCAAGTTTTTTAGTATGTTACTGTCTTCATAATAAGGAAATGGGATCATTTAATTAAAAAAAAATATCAATGTATTAAATTTTAATGTAGTAAAATCTTTGATAACATTTTATTAAAATTGATGAATCAGAAAATTATTTATCAACATACTAAATTGTTAAAATAAAAAATGTGTAAGAATTAAAGATTTGCATTGTTTGGAATCATTTAAGCAAATATTGATATTGTGTTGAAAATAGGAAAATTAATTAAATGCAAGTAGAAGCCGTTCCAGCAATAATTAATACCTAACAAGATTAAAGTTCAGTAACTTATTATAATTATCTGATAAGTTATCTCAAAGATTAAATGAAAAACAATGTTCATTTTAACATAAATCTTATTATTTTTACTATGTTTTATATTTCATTAGTAACTAAATGATAATGTTAACACAATATCAATAATATATAATAGTGTGTAATTTTATCAATAAACTATTATTTTCAGGTACATCTTCAATTCATCTCAACAAATTCTGTATACAAGCTATGAACATTTTAAAATGGCCTACATGGTGAAGTGAGTGGCAAAAGCAGATTCAGAAGCGTTTCAATAAGCCGTCAAAATAAAGAAATCAATATTGTGTTACAAAGCAAGAATGGATGAAAGTGATGTTATAATATCATCAACAGAGATAATAAAAGGTAAGTGCAAATAAATAATATTAGAAGACTAAATCTAATCCAATCCATAATATTATATTATATTAATACGAAGTTACTTTTGTCTGTCTGTCAGTCACGCTTATACAACTAGGTAAATGACAAAAACAGATTTTCTTGAAATTCAGTACGGATGTAGGTTAGGCTATGAGAATGTATTGTCTTCTTTTATCTCGAGAAAAATGTCACATTACTGGGGCATTAAGTAAAAAAGACTAATTTAACTTTTTTTAAATGTTCTGTGACTTATCAATAAATAAAACTTCATGAGGTCATTTATCCTGTAATTAATCTTTCAAGCCCCGGATCACCAGACACAATAGAAAATCTATTGTTACGCGGCACCCGAGTGCCGGTTCGGGATTGAGTGGTTAAATAATAAGAAATTAAACAATGATTCGTTGATAAAAAAAAATATAGATATTAAAACAACATCTAATGCATATAATATTATGTTAGATAATTAAACAAGAATAAACAAAATAATAACTTAGACACATTTACTGATGCAAAAACAGAATGTTGAAAAAGTAAATTGTGTTATAAAAGAGAGGATGAAATATCATACTAATTAATGAAATGTGTTTGTTCTGCCCTTCCATAAAGCCAATCCCAGTTTTATTGGGTGGAGTGAGTGTAACGCTACTTCCGTTTTGTTTTTGATTTATTATTACGTTTTCTGCAAAGGTACGGCCCTCACCAATGGACTCGACTCGTGTAAAAAATTACAAGTGGGGTCATGCAAATAAGTTGCATGTTTATCGTTTGTACAGCTCATTATATATTCATTAATATTACTAAGCTATAAAAATAATTTTAATATCTAACCTACAATTATTTTTACACCGAGCGCTGAATAATCATTGACAGAACGCATAAGGTTTTAGCCACTCGACCGCCACAGCTCACCTTAATCTTTCATAATAGGATTACTAGCGGCCGCCCGCGGTTTCACCCGCGTGTTTCCCGTTCCCGTGGGAATTGATCAAAATCCTTTCTTAGCGGATGTCTACGTCATATAACATCTACCTGCATGCCAAATCAGCCCGATCCGTCCAGTGGTTTGGGCTGTGCGTTGATAGATCATTAAGTCAGTCAGTCAGTCACCTTTGAGTTAATGTTACCGGCCAAACTATCCTGAAATCGGGTTTGGCCGGTATACATATTATTTAGGAGATTACGTTTGATACTATTTCTCTCTTGTTACTGAATTTCGACCATCGAATCATCGACCTAAGACGAAGCGACCGACGCTTGAAACATTCTTATAGGATTAATAAGAGACCACGTTTTGGTAAATACTGAATATCCAAACATTCAAAAGGATCATCTTAATTGTACCATTGTGATGTGTAAGACTGGACAGGCAGACTCAATATATTCTGAGATATGATCAAGCTAAGCTGATGTCTCGGACTATTTATCATAACGAAACAAATGTCCATTGTTCAACTACAAGTTCGAAATAGTTCGAATACAATGTCCCTTCTGTAGACTGCATACTAACAAGTACCTAATACCTACGTAATTTATGAATAAGCTGATTAGTTTGGCGATTTTCGTCTACTGCAATCGATGGACATTACTGAATTTATGTCAGAGGAAGCCAAGGATGGTATTCCGTCATAGCAATAGTATAGATATTTTTTTTTATACTATGTCAGCTGGCAGAGAGACACGCAGCCCACCTGATGGTAAGCGGCCACTGCGGCTTATTCCACTGAGGGTCACTTCGCCTGGAAGCGTCGCTCAATGTGCTGCCAGACTGTAGGCTCATCTGATCTTCGAGCCTCTGATTTCAAGTGTACTGGCACCCACATTAATAATGCCGGAACATAGCCAGTTATGGCGGCAGATTTCACCTGTAGGGGTTGTAGCTAGCCAGTCGGACTCTGAAAAAGCCCTACCACCAACCAGACCCAAGGCGGAAATCGAACCCACGACCTCTGTGTTTTTTTAAATACCCGAGCGGCTCCACTGTTCCACGGAGGCGGTCAGAGTTTTATTAGGTTTCGCCCGTGTGGGCTTCGGAATCGGATCATTTGCTGGTATCGACACCGTTTTTTTGTGATAATCCAACTAATGGATTAATTAATTTCGTTTTCCAAAGAAGCAATCTGACAAGCTTGAGGTGGTATTTGATTATATGGTAGAGTTCCTGTCTGGCAGTTGAAATGGGCCAACTCGACCGGGGGTACTTCCTCTATCTCACAGAAAACCGACGTATGAGTTAGTAGCTTTGCTGTTGCGATTCGTTTCATTAGTGCGAGTTACATTTCAAATTCACCCTTCCCCTCTTGCTCATCCCTATAGCTTCCATAATCTTTTCTCAAGGGCGGGCAATGAATCTTTCGACTGATAATAGTGGGCAACGAAACTGAGACCCAAGTCGCAGGCGCATGGGCGGTGATCACTTATCTTCAAGTCATGTTAGCTCGTTCGCAATTGTGTCGGATATTTTGAACATAGCTTGAGTTGTTAACCAATCAGATCTGCTCTTTTGGCTATCATTGTAGGTATTTGGTTTTTACTTTAAAAGGATTCAAGTAAACCTCTTTTTTTCACTTTTCTTTCAATGAGATATGAATAGACCGATCTTATTTTTATGCTAAGTGGCCAATGACGTTCAATATACAACTAGACTCCCATTCACGCTCAAATATTGTCCGAAGCAAAAGTCTGCCCACGCAACTATTGGGCAGAGTTTCCGTTTAGTTGTATACCTACAATTGAAATTAAACACTAACTGCCACGAGATAAGGTTTGAAAGAATGTGTTAATGTCAGTTAATGTCATCTGTGTCCAAGCCGCTCGGACGTTTTTTGAGGAATTTTTCTTAGAGATTGGGTGTCTAGTTGTATATTGAACGTCATTGTGAGTGGCGATCTTTAACCATAAGGCGAATCACTTTCTCACTATTATGTGAGTGTGATTTTTAAGAGTCAATTTGTTTTCGACTGTTTGAACGAACCGTAGCTTAGGTGCGTAGGCGCCGGTGACCACGGTGACATCAATATGGGTTTACGAGTTGCATGTTGTGGCCATTGTATCATTGCCTATAAGCGGAGTGACCTCCGCACATTATGCGTGATGTGCGATGTAACATAACACCTACTAGCGACGACTGGCCTACCTGTCCGTTCGGATTATATGTGTCACGATGTTTTAATAAAGCTTATTTAAGTGGCTTGCGACTAATTGACAAGGTAGACAAGCCAAGGATAGTGTGTCACTGATTACTTTTATGAGGTAGAGCCGTGCTGCCAGAAACTGTCTGTCAGTCGAATGGGCCGGCAACCCTGGACTTGAGTTTGATGCTTCTTCTGTGTTCTTGTTTTATTCAGAGATTATTGTGAGTTTTTAGTTAAAAGTTATGAAGATGAAGATTTCTTCGAAGTTTTAACCCCCCCCCCCCCCCCTTTGTAGGGAGACCCTACAAACTACATACGCACTTCTCTCTGCCCCCGATGAAGGGGAAAAGTGCGTCACGCATTCTACTGAATTTCCTTTGTGACATTAGTTAGTACTTACATTTTTGTTTTTGATTCCTAACTATACTATTTTTAATATGGACAGAAGCGTTACCTAGTAATTCTTTTCGGATCAAGCTAACGGGACAACGAGACGAGAGCATAAAAGGAAACTTGCAAAATTAAATCCTACTCTGACATGTGGTCAATGAATGAGTCCGTAACCACAAATTATATAACGGACGGTTAATCACTTACTATGAGGTAATTAAAAACATTTATTATTGAAATATAAAACCGGTTCACACGATTTGTCATTGGCAATAAACTGAATCGTAGTAACATACTATTTTGAATGTGTTTTTTTGAGCACTGACTCTTGGTGACAATTTGGTTCTTTTATTTTATTAATAACTTTTGTATTCCACACTGCTGAGCTGTAGTGGCCGAGTCATAGATTGAGTATTTGGCCGAGTAGTACAAAACGTCGCTTCAGTATACTCGTACGTATGGTCGGGTTTCGAATCTATGGATTTCTAATTTCTATTGCGTATTTTATTGTGGGGACAAGGTACAAACCTAAAAAAGATACTAAGTAAGCATACAATGACCTACATCGTTGTGAGAGATTGGTGCCTGGAGGAGGTTTGAAAAAACCTGTAGTACAGGTCACCAGGGCCCTCCCGCGATAATTTCTAGGCAGGTATAAAAGAGCTGTTATCTTAGCAATACAAAACAAAACACCATAATTTAATAAATTAGTACAGATAGTTCGCATATCGAGGTAAAATAGGAACTTGAAAATCAGCTAGTTTAAAGTTCTTGTAAATAAAAAACAACGAAAACAACTTATTCAATTAGAATTCAAGAACTCTTTTTACATTCTAATGTATGTATTGTTGTATGAAAAATGTTAATATTTCAAGCGACATTGAAGTGTCCAACAAAATGCCATGCCCTCTAACACAATACAAACAATTTAACAGTATAACAATACTAACTATGAGAGTGTTTATATTAAATATAAATTAGCATCTTAATAACAAATTGACAGTCTAACCGGAGTTCTTCCTTAGGTGTTTGGGGAAACAGGTAGGTACTCAATACGCTATGTGTTTTGTTTGAATTGACCATAGATACGTTGAACCTCTTTATCTGTATATATGTTACAGTTAAAACCCATTTTTCGTTAGAACGCGTTTTTCCTAGTTAGAACTAGTTTTTACTTAATGCCTTTGTTAACACTAGAATTGACTAATTTCTGAATCGAATATCAGTTAAAACGCGTTTTCCCGAAGCGAGTCAGTAAAAACTGTTTTATACGCACACTCTTGGATAAACTGGTAGGGGGAAATCGGCTCGGATGGATATAGGTTAGAAGGCTAACCGCCTTTAGCCTTCGTGGTTATTTTTTTTTTAACCCTGAAAACCTTTTTTTGTTTTCACTATAATAATTACTAGTTCTAAATAGGAAAAACGCGTTCTATCTAATAACTAGTTTTAACTGTAACATATATAAAAGAAAGAAAGTGGTGTTAGTTACACTATTTATAACTCAAGAACGGATTAATCGGTTTGGCTGAAAATTGGTGCAGAGGTAGCTTAGAACCAGGAGACGGACATAGGATACTTTGATGGGGGAAGGGGTAGTTGAAAAAGGAAAGTACGCGCGGGTGAAAACGCGAGGGCAACCGCTAGTAGTTCGAAATAGGTATCATTTGAAAAATGTTTGTCTCACTGGTTTTACACCAGTTTACCCAGGTGCGGTAAGCGGCGTTTCTAAACAAAAGTGTGTCGGAAAATCAATATAAATACGTTTTGCAAGCAATTTGTAGGGAGCAGTAAAGAAGTGTGTTTTATGCGCCAATGTCAGTTAGCCAGCAGTTAGCGTAATCGGGACTGTTGTAAATGCCGCGCCTCCGCTTTAGCGTCACGCGGTTCAGAGGCTTCTTATGATAGTTTTATGGCGGATATCATTTCTAATGATTTGCTGTAAAGGCTAAATGTAAGGGTACGGGCTCTTCAACAATAGAGATAATTGCTACTCGTCATATTTTTTTTTCTGTTGCGGCTTGTGTCGCTTCTTCTACCGTCAACTACGGTGTGCAACTTCTTATATGAGATATACTAGTTTTTAGATTGTGTTAGGCCAGCACTCCACAAAAACAGAGTAGTTTGGGGATATGCGAAATTGCCTATGTCTACTATGTCAAAATGTCGTGAAGCCGACTAAGATTTTAAACATTCTGATTGGTCAATTTCTCACGACCCCGCTTTGCTGCTGTCACTTCAATTCGCTGGAATCCAGGCGTTAGAATTTCTCAAGTCGCCCGTCCAGATCTCTTGCAATTCAAATTTGTAAAGCCAGTTTCGGCACGTATCAGCAAGTATCGCTGTTCTTGTATGAAAGAGACTGTCTGAACTGCAAAGAAAACCAGCAGTGTATGCCGCTTAAAGCTTTCGTGTGCTAGCGACTGAGATCAACAACTTATCAAGGCAACCAAATCAAAACACTGAAAAAGAAGTGCCTTATTTTTTTTGGGTCAGTAAATAATTGTGTTTTATGATTATATACCCTAGGTATATATGATAAGTTACCCTAATCGGAAGTATTGTAGATGCGGCGCGCCTCCGTCTTTGCGTCACGCGGTTGGGAGGCTTCGTCGTCGTCTCTTGGTTTTATTGGCGGACGTCATGTCCAATGGTTTACTGTGTAGGCTAAACATAAGGGTGAGTGCTCGTTAACAAAGGGGATAAATTGCCTCTCGTAGTACGAAAATATATTTCTTCCGTTGTCAAGAATGACCCACATTACTTTTTTCTCTATGATTTACTAGGTGTCTCATCTTGTAGGGTCTGCGTAAACGAGCCACTGCTGGCAGCCAGTGAATAGATAATGTCTACAAGATACTTGTGGCATATTTAACAACTAGAGTACCTATTGAACATTATCCTAACCGTAGTAGAAAAATTATTCTACTGTGTCCTAGCTGAATTTCGGCCACGGAAACAAATTTTTACGAGCAACTCAACTCACAGTTTTCATCACAGTGCAAATGAGTTCGCCAGTACCAATATTTCCATTCCAACAGCTGCATGCTGGTAGGGAAAAAAAAAAGATTGGCGTGCAAAAGTATTTTATATGGATCTATTTGCAGAATCAATAATTTTATTTCATTTCATTATTTTTAAATTCTCATAAGACGTTTGGATAGCAATCCGACATGACTGAAGAGAGATTAGACTTAGACCCAGGAGTAACGGCATTACGTGCTTTTCGAGGCACGAAAAGTCGTCCAAGTCCCAACCTGAATATTCTCAGTCTCTTTTTGCTTATTACAGTAATAATATGCGAAAACATTTTTCACACTGTATCCTCAGTCCTTGAGTTGGAAGAGATTAGGCTAAGAATATAAAAATTAAAATCTGACTGGGAGGGACCGGGGAGCGTTATAAGTAAGGATTTTTATCTTGGGTTGCCTTAAATATTATTTTGACAGGTGCTCCGAAACACTAAATGTATGGTGTTAAATTCGGTAATAAACTATTTTCTACTTAAACTTGTATTCAAATAACATTGGCTATGTATCTACATATGATCTAATTGGTTTGTTCCATTATAAAGTGTGAGGCGCTCGTGGCGCAGCTGTGACAGTGGTTCGTTAGCGATAACGAATGTCAAGCTACCTACGTAGCGGTCGGTTAATGGATGGGTGACCATTCTGACCATATTTAGTGACATTAATTTCGAGCGTCTCCGTGCTTCGGAAGGCAAGTTAAGCTGTTGGTCCCGGCTGATATTTACTATAATGTAAATATTAGTCGTCAAGCCTAGTCAGAGGCCATTTGGCGGCTTGATAACATCTGACATTAAGGTTGGTCACTTGCCTTACGCACCCCTCCACCAACCCGAACTAGGCCAGCGTGGTGGAGTATGGCCCACACTATCTCACAATTGAGATAAGGCATGTGTCCCAGCAGTGGGAACGTAAGGCTGATGATGAATGTGATGAGATCTGACAGCAGTCGCTTTAATCTAATAACTGGACTTGCCAAATCCTGGTATAAGTGAACCATTACATGTCCGTTATGTTTTGTCATGGTTATGAGAAAATTTTCAGAAACTGTTGACACACAGGGAAGCACCGTCCGATTGTTCGAACTGCGCGATTAAAACGGAAACATCTTGGTGCATTTTACCACGGCACGAATGCTGTAGAGAGATTATATTATTTCTAATAGTTTAATAAAAGCCACCAATTGAAGTTTATCTATATTGAATTGTCTGACAAGGTTGTGTGTCGTCTGGGATCTTCTCTCTATTACTTTGGGCACCAACTTTAAAGGTTTTATTGTTTTGGAAGTTAAAAGTTTTCTTATACCTTTTAATCCTTATTTGTGCTCGGAATGGTGGGATATAATAAATTGGAAGTAAGAAGAGATTTAAGCTTGGCTTTGTACTTGCTTAAAGTATATAGGGGACAAGTGTGCAACCAGGCCGTGCTGCAAACGATGGCGCTGTGCGTGCCGGACCGATACGTGTGGCGGCGCCGGCGCCCGCCCCTGTTTGCGATTCCGAGGGCGCGAACCATTCGGGTTATTGGCGCTTCTTTTAACATATTATGTTAAAAGAAGCGCCAATAACCCGAATACTACACACGCTCAATGAAGTCGGCAAAGTTCTTGACGTGTTCAGTTGTTCTTTGAATGAATTCACTAAAGCCACTTTATATGTTTTATGCTATAATTAAAATCTGTCTATTAGACCATGTTCAATTAATCTACACTATCGCATTGGGATAACCTGTAATGTTAGTTGTAAGATTTACTAAATAAATAAATAAACGTAACACTTGGGAAGCCATGTTCAAGTACGTACCTGTTCACAAATTAGAAGCAGAGGATAGTGTGAAAGGCATTTTAATCCAGCAAAAAAAGGCTGAATCGTACCTATGATGTTTCTTAGAACAACTAAAATTCAAAATTTTCACATTACAAACTTAATTTTAATATGATCGGGTGTAAAGAGGAAACCGGGGGAGTTTAGTCTCGAGTCCCACACACGGCCGCAGGTGTACTAGTCTGCGGATATAGTGCATAAACGCATTCTGCTCCGAAAAAAAAGAAAGCTTGAGTGCCACCATAGTCGTTTGAAGAGTAAAAATATAATAATCTTAAGGCTTTCACTGCCTCTGCGGAATAGTTGTTCGGCCATTTGTGTTCGATCCCGCAGGTCTTCGACTCACTGTTTAATCAAACGAACTAGGTAGGTACTTCGTTTGGTTAAACAGAGTAGTCCCATATCCCGTAGCTAATAAGCACGTGATGAACTGGGAGCGCTGAAACACGGCGATTTCCCATTTCACCTGTGTGCAGCGGGTGTGGTGTCAGCGTGACCTTGGTTATGGTTACGTAAGCGAGTGCAAACCCGCTGTGCCACAAATACGAGAGGAAGCGGGAGCGATTGTGCAACCGCTTCCTCAACCGCTCCGCTAGTGAGTGGAGAAGAAAGGAAATTGTGACCACACGTCACGAATCTACCCGCTTGTCAAAAATGAAAAGCATATGTAGAGTGCTTTATCAATATAAGTGTACTTAATAATAACAAACGAATCGTTGGTAATAACCTTCTGGTTGGGGTAACAAGAGACGGCCTGATTCGCGAAGAAAACTTTGGTGCCAACTAAATTCGTCAACAAGGGCACAAAACATTCTTCCAGCGATTAAAATTCGCAAATAAGATTATATGTAGGTATAGCGTATAGTATTCGCTCGCCACTAATAGTTACGTTAGTAACTATTTAATATTCTGTGCTAATAGTCTGTAGAAACTCAAGACAGAGTGTGCTAAACATAGTTTCAGATTAAGTATTGCAACCAGCCATAACATTAAAAATAATTCGACTGATTTAGATAAAATTCTTAAAGTTTCATGCTTGTATGAATTATCCTACAGCCATTTCTGCCTCGAATTACCTAAGTAACCTTGAAATTGTTTAGTTCCCATCACTTACACCACCTACACAAGATGCACGTAAAAGCACGGAAACTTAGGCAATTATAGCCACTTGACGCAAACGCTCGTCTAGGGCTAGCGTGCGGACGATGCTAAAGTCATAAAGTTCAGGGTTTATCACGATTAGAGATGTACCGAAACTAACTGACTCGAATACCTAACAGGTACTCACGTACTCGAGTCAAAATCCAAATCAAAATTTGTCTTATTCATATTATAGGCTTCAAAGATGCACTTATTAATCGTCAGACATTAATATTATAGAGTGACTCTACCACCGGATTCAGAATGTTGTTATCTATCGAGAAAACCGGCAAGAAACTCAATAGTTACTCTTTGAATTGCCAATAAGGTTACAATATATTGAAAATATAATCTTCAATTGTATACTATAAGTAATAATACAGTTTCGAGTAAAATAAGCATGTATAATACTCTATTCGGATCCGCAATACTCGAATACAGGTTTCGAATACTTGCGCGGTATTCGAATCCTACTCGTACGTCGTTTACTTTAATAGCAGCAACCACCGTTTAACTTCACTCATCTTGAACGTGAATATTATGGAACTTATGTGAATTAAATATGGAATTTCTTCATACTTACATGATATTATGATTTGTAATGAGAATAATAGGAAAAGCAAGTTACAAGTTCGATTCAAAAAGTACTACTTAGAGTCCACTGAAGTATTCGAATACCCTTGCCAGTCTTCCGACTCGAGTACTAATTCGAATCCTTTTTTTAATGAATACCAGTATATTCGAATACTTAAAAAAGACGCCTCGGCACATCATTTATCACGAGTTACGATTGCCCCGTGTAATGGGTTGCCGCTAAACTTTGTGGACAAACAAACCTGGGGTTTACATGTCCCTTAAGTAATCAGAATAGCCAATCATAAGTTTGAAAACTGTCGCGGTGTAGGCGGTAATGATATACGACCTCGTTATACCTACCCTGAAGCTGTCAAAGAGATAGTAAAGACCGGAGGGAACTGGACTAGTATAAGTCAATTTAGAATATTTATCTTTTTTTAAGTTGTTTAAGTAGGCAAGAGGTCTCCAGTAATTATAGTCTTGCATTATAATTTAATATATGAAGATAAAATAGATCAATAGTAAGCTTCCTATGAGCTTCCAGCCTTTCTCTGATGCGATGATTCCCATCATGGAGGGACTTTTTACCGTATGTGTCCTCCATGAGTAGTGATCAATACATTCATATATATTACGTGTGCTTAGAGACCTGTAGTTCCTGTCTGTCGAAATGGATCGTCCGGGAAGTGCGAGAAGCCCGACGTGGTAGCTTTTCTATTGCGCTTCGTTTGGTGAATTAGAGAACTCATGTCTTTCTCCTCCCATATTGTTTGGACGGTCAACCCATCTGAGAACCGTAGTTGCGGGTGTCCAGGAGCGGAGTGATCACTTCCCATCGGGTGTACACGAATTTTGTCACTCTACATGCTTGACCTTTCTTGACGAAGTATAGAGGGCGCTGGCCTCCAACGCAAATCATTTTCCATCTCTACCACAGAATATATAATAGTTAGTACTATACTACTATACGTTACGTTAGTTAGTACTTAGTAGTACGTATCTCTACTCTTTGTGGCGAGCAGTTAGGTGCGCATCACTTGCACGTTAGCCTCCCTCTTTTATAAAATAAAATACCATGAGTTTTCTAAATTTAGTTCTGTGTTTCGTCTAACTTGGAAGCCATGTATAAACATACTTACCATGCTTTACACAGATCTCTTGTATTATGTTCACACGTGCGTGAACTTAATAGTCAGACTGAAAGCAAAATGCGTAGGTAGGTAGGTATACAAGCATTTCTATTTCTATTTATAACTTATAAACTCATGAATGCCATACAGACAATAACTGAATAGTGGTAGTAAAATTGTAATGTCGCTTAAATAAGTCCTTAGAGATTACCTTTGCACTGTTCATTGAATTATTCATTAGATTTTTACGAGTTTCCCCGGTCTGGAGTCATGAATACATGTGAGGTATTGAAGGCAGGTAAGCTACATTGCTTAGACCAATTCTAACTATACTTAGAATTTGATTTGTGATATGTTCTGATAATTTATGAAAACTTATTATTATCCTACCCTTAAGCTTAGAAGCCTTTTATTCCTTCGCAAAGCCTCGGCAGAAGTATTCAGAATCAGAATATGACTTCTGGATAGGCGGATGTCTCTTGCCAAAAAAGTAGCTGAAATTAGCTGGAAGTCTATTAATGAAACAAGATTTTCGTTTTCGCATTCGGCATTTTGCTACTTTTTAACTTTGTTATCTAATTATTTGAAATTTTAGGCTACATCTAAACAACAACCCGTTCATCGCCCTTTACAAGTTCCTTTTATGTAATGAGTAGTCGTCGCGTAAAACTTGAAGCGCATGTCAATCCCTACTTAAAAAACAAAGTCGATTCACAAAACAATGAAAAGAAAATAATAGTTCAATCGAAAACAACACGTGCTGCCTGCCACCCTACAAATTGATTTCAGAGTCAATTAATTCCCCTACTGGGGTAGAGTTGAGTAAATCTCCCCTAATATAGGGGTAGGTAAAAAGTCTAGACGTATGCATAGGCGATTGTGGGCAGACATGCAAGTCCGCGGCCCGCCCCGACTGTTTTCTATTCATGAATATCATTAAAATAAAGCAAATAAATTCGCTATTTTAAAATATCATAAGGTCTACATTCTTATAAATGCTGTGCGTGACGATAATCCTCTTTACATGTTCACACAAATCAGTTTTGCTGATTGTACTAATAAAAATCGAGTATAAAGCCCTTGAAATTGCGTAAGATTTCGTGTAACGGAAAAGGTTGGTTGTAAATACACTGAGAGGATGCTTCTTCATGAATTTCCAGAATATTTAGAGGAAATAGTTGACTTAATTCCCTATACCACGTAGAAACCAAATATTCACTTACTGGTCCTCTTTAAACGACTTATCACACACGGCCGCAGGTCTCGCTGGCCTGTAGTAAAACAAAAGGATATACTCGTATTAGAAAAGCAAAGTGAGTCCGTAAAAGTAAGAGAAGGCACAGATCTCTTTATTATTATAACACGTTCGGCCAGCAGTCTGACGCAACGAAGAGAGATCATGACCCCTTAGTCCAATGCCGTCGCTCTACCTGCTTTCCGAGGCACGGAGCTGGGAAGTTATACACTCACTCATCCAAATAAAAATTCGGTTTTGGATTTGAAGGAAACCATTTCGCGGCCGTTGCATTTAAGTGCGACCTACCGGCTTGCCATCAGTCACAGGATTGTCTAAGAAGAACCTTCATTTCTACGTTCATTCATTTCGGGAGTAGGTTGAGTGAAGACTTGCTAAAATTCCCGGTCATAAGCTTGAAGAGGGTCACGGATTCGCGTTAGCATGCCAACACGACTCGTACGTACATCCTGCTTGTCTCCAAGTCTACACTTAGCAGCCGGGCTGAAGTATTTTAAACGAGTATTATGTAGGTGCACGAGGTGGCGTTTATAGAAAAATATTTTTTACTTTTAAAAAAAGTTGTACTAAAGCCCCAAGATGATCTTTCAATACGCTGTAAGCCTTCCTATAATAGGATTATATGCCATCTTTTTATCGAAAGCTTTTCTGTATTTGAAGCGTATTAGGTCCGCTGTTATACAAAGAACCACCATTATTATTTTACCTGGATTTCCTGAAATTTTAACCGACTTCATGAGGAGGGGGTTTTTAATTCGATGGTATGATGTTTTTTTTACATCGAAAAATAATCATAAAAGTTTTACTGTTCTTTTACTGTCAAAATTCAACAAACTAAGTTATAATTCTCTTTCCCAGATAGACTGTACTTCGCGACGCTGAAGACTGGATACAAACCGAAGCCGACTCGAAACAGCAAATACTTCCACATAGAAGATGACATCGTCTACGAGAACTTCTATTTCGACTTCGGGCCGTACCACCTGTGCCATTTGTACCAGTTCTGCAAGAGGCTTACGGAGGAATTGGATAAGAATCCTAAGAAGAAGATTGTATTCTACACCAGCAATAATGAGACGCTCAGACTCAACGCTGCTTACCTTATTGGGTGCTATCAGGTATTTACGCTTTTCTTATTATTTAAAGTTTGAACTACCTGTTCCTTTAAATTACTTCACATCACTTTGTGTAACTAAAGTGATGTGGAGCCATTCTGAGGCTACTTTTCTGAGTCAAAATTTGTCTACTCGACCGGATACCAACTTCTCACAGAATACCGTGAGTACTATTGTTTGGTGAGTGGGATTGCCGGAGGTCTTAACCTGCCCCTACTCCTCCATATTATTATTTTCTTAAAGGCAACGCACCTGAGACCGCCTTTGGCGGTAGTGATTGCTTGCAGGTGTCACACTTACTACTCCTTTGCCCATCTCTCATTGAAAAAAATTTATCAAGTTTGAAATTCCAAGATTTCTTTAATTTTGTTTGTAAAATAGATAGTTTAGCGCATGACTTTCGAATTTAAAACATTTTTAGGGCAAATTCACACTACAAAAATTTCGACTTTAAGTAAGGATGCGATATAGTTCAACAATCTTGTTCTTTCTTTGTTTCTTTACTTAGGAAATCTTATTGTTATATCCCGTCTCTAGACAATAACGGTACCTAATGGCCACTGAGCTGCGGGTCAGTTTGGAGCTGTCCCCAATTAAAAAAGGGAGGTCACTTCAGAATTACCTAGAGTACTATTCTCGTTAGCACTTCAAGCTTTCATTAAATGTTTTTGTTCTAAATGGAAAACAAAGCTGTCCTATTCATTCGGTCTTTGTGTCTCGAAGTTGGTTTATAATGAACTGATCTATTTTATTTACGGATATCTAGGTCGCTAAAATGTTATAAGCGAATTATGTTTCAGCTTTCGAATACTTTGCATGCATAAATATTTTTATGTGCCTCTTAAACGAACTGCTGTCAAGTTAGATCGGCTAAATAAGTAATACCTTGATTTACGATTTTATATTCAGATTTATTTTATTCTTTATTGTAAAAGGTTTATACCTTTTGGAATAAAGAACAGTTTTGCATCTTTTATGTATATAAAAGATGCAAAACTGTAGTAAAGTACTATTGTTAGCAACAATTCAAGATTTCTATTTAGTAGTGCTGACGAATATTCGTTATAATGGCTACTAATTTACAAATGTATGCAGAACAGCAGCAAAAAACTTTTGCAAATAAATTATTATACATAGAAACACCCAACTACATATTATATCAGTCAGACATGTTCCCGACAAACCTACCTCTAATGTGTATACTTTTCAGTCATTACTTAATCGGTCGACTTCGATTGTAACTAAAATTCCCAAGACCAGATTTCGTTGGACACAAGAATTCGTTGTTTTTTCGTGTCCAATCCTCTTACTGCGTCAGTTGCAGTGACAATTAACGCAAAATATGCAAGACTGTAGTCCGTAATGTCCGACTACCCCTCTGATATAGAGGCGCGATAAGAACTAGCCGCCCGCCCCGGCTCCGCACGGAAGCAGGGGTCGTGGGTTCAAATGCCAGGGTGAACATTTATGCGATGAATGTTTGCGTTATTCCTGTATGTGATATTTATATCTATCTACCTGTATTAGATATTTTATAGATAGCAGAGCTGTGGTGGTTTGAAAAGTTGCTTCAAGTTTGTAAAGTCGGTGGTTCGAAACACGGGGCACCTATAGATTTTTCTATTGAGGATTTATTACTATTTAGCTCAGAGGTCTATTTATCTTTAATACGTTTAAGGTTCCTCTCGTGTTTAATGAATGTGCATTAGATTCTATAATGTAGACAGTTGGCTGTTTTGCCTACTTTGAGAAAGTCTTATTTGCCCCAACATTACTTTAACATAAAATCAGTAACCAGAAAGTCATTTCTTAAAATAATAAAGAATACTATTACTACTGCAATGCTTCGATTTTAAATTTTTCACTTAATATTTTATAATTATTAAATTCTTGGCACTCGTCCGACTATTAATATTGCCATGAATAAAGTTTACTGTATACCTTTTCAGTATGGGCGAAATGTACGACCGCTGCGAGTTTTCATTCGAGTAATAAAAATTAAGTATGTATGTAGGTCATTATCGCATTTCCTATAAATTCCTATACAGTTTCGGAAACTAAAAATTCATTTTATTAATATAATATTATTATCCTGCTAGTCAAGTTTTCGGTTACGGCGACTAATTTTCACGATCAACCAACAATGCAGGATATATTGGTGCACAAGTGCGTGCGCAAGCTCAGGTGCACTCCCTGTTCCCACTCACATAACACCATCGGATAGCAGACTGATAAGGCCGAAGGAAACAGGCGTAGAATCAACCTGAGGGTGTCCCTCGAAAATCTTTACGTGATTTCCGAGGGACATCCCCAGGTGTTTTACTCCAGATTGTGACAAAGCATTTTCTTTAAAGAAAAACTCGAACCAATCGGTCCGATCTGGGATTTTAACCCTTGAAGACCTCGAAGACCACACGTCTTCGCTATAAAGTTTTACCTATTAACCACTGCACCTCTTGATAATATTATATTCAAGAAGAAGTTATTACGGCTTTTATTTTTTTTACTGAGGGTCGTTTTACTTGGAAGCACTGATATACTTGACATTGTCCTTTTAAATTTTTGACCTACTAATAATTTCCAGTGATAGGATTAAATAATCTATTCAGGTGTCCATGGACGACGGTGATCGTTTGCCATCTGTTTTTTATGAAAATAAACTTATCATTAGTATCGCATACGCTAAGAAAAAGGGCAATCAGAACGGTTAGAAATTACAACTTGGTTATTCTAATATTTTCATACTGGTCGTGGAAGCGTGATATGTGTACATATTTCCCGTGGGCAGACAGGCATTGCTCAGCAAATAGTAAACTCATTTCATTGAAGGTCACCTAACTAGGTCAGTAGGGACCGCCTCTGTGGTACAGTTGACGTACAAATATTGTAAGCCTGGTTGGTGATATGACTTTGTAAGAGCCAGAAAGGTAAAATAGCAACCTATCAGTTAAATTTACCGCCAATATAGCTCTGGCTGGGGCGAGATTTTAAAGGAACAACAATCATAATATCTATAATCTAAGGTATTATTTGAGCGCTTCCGTATAACAAAACAAGGGCTGTCGAGGGTTCGATTAAAGCTTTGGGTCCGGTTCGCGGTAGGGCTTTTCCATAGTCTACACCGTTTTCAAAGTTAAAACCATTACCGAAATCTGCTGCCTTAATAGATCTTCCTGTATTCTGCCAATTTTAATATGGGTCTCAGTGTACTTTTAATCAAAGGCTGGAAGATCAGAGAAGCCTATAGGGTAACAGCACATTAAACTACACTTTCTGATTAAGTGTTTTTAAATCGAAAAGTTACAGAGACCGCTAATCATCACGTAAGCTGCGTGCTTCTCTATCAGCTAAATCGTCTTAAAATTGCTGCATACTTTCACCTTTCAAAAAAATCATCCATCATATTGATGTTCGACGGTCCAAAATTGTGCGCCTTTTACCTGGTTCTAGCGTGCTATGAGAGTATAAGAAAAGGAAGACATCTTCCTTAACTTAAACAATGCAATGCAAAACACATATAAGCACTTGTTCTTGCGTACAATATTATATCCCGCAAAGTTGATCGATCTCAAAGATCGGCGCGTAGCCGTAGTTTTAGACGAACTTTATATCATTTCATTCTGCGTAGAAGGCTTGGCTTGTTGTTTTATAATGATTTTATCACCTGTCACCGAGTGCATTAATTCGTATGCGACAATGCAAAGTCGTTTGGGACGACGGTTAATAATAAAATACGCAGAGGCAGTGGACCATGTCTGTTTAGAATATGTTCATTGTTTGTGGCATACCTACGTCATAATCGACCTTACTGTTTTATCTGTTAGGTTTTACCATAGGGTTTAACAGTAGGGTAGTGACACCGGTTTGCCGGCCAGCACCAGTTTCCGACCACTTCACACGTTTTTTTGAATAATAGATAGTCTATAGACAGCTCATTTCTAATTTCGCGCCATTCGACCTGGACAAACTCCACGGTTCTTAATCCAACAGCATGACTTTATAATTTGCGAACTGACCCCTCAGTCACCATTTCAAAATTTGGTGTGTTGACACGTGACAAATTTAGCAAAAATAATTGCAGGTGGATCGATTTTCAAATGTAAGATTTTGAGTGTTATTATTATTTTATAGGGTCTTGATTTGGTTTGTGTGTAGGACAAGATGTTTAATTTCAATATTCAAGTGCCCAAACTAACCAAACATTTCATAATTTGTAATATTTTAGGTGGTCGGGCAATAGGTTATCGAATCATATCAAAATCTAGTTTCCGACCGGGTGGTCGGAAAACCGGTTTATTTACGTCATTTTTCTTTGCCTACATTGCGGAAACCTTAAATGCACCAACATAGATTCATTTACATTTGTGAACAGCTAGGAATTTGTGACTTGACAACCAGTTTCCGACCGCCAGTATACCTTATAGTTTCAAAGATCAGTGACCCTAGACTAAACCTAATTCGTGTTATGACACTTCAACGGGCGTCACCCGGCAACATCAAATCACAACACGGGCATCATCCGTGTTATGACACTTCAACGGGCGTCACCCGACAACATCAAACCACAACACGGGCATCATCCGTGTTATGACACTTCAACGGGCGTCACCCGACAACATCAAACCACAACACGGGCAACATCCGTGTTATGACACTTCAACGGGCGTCACCCGACAACATCTAGCCATAACACGGGCATCATCCATGCTATGACTGATGTATTTTGTAGTAATAGTAATTTTACTGTTAAATTACAAAGCAATAATTACATTTTAATTTTAATAAATTCAGTGGTATAATTTTTTCTTTACCCGCAATAAACACGGAATTCGAACTATTTATTGTTCTAGTTCCCATTATGTATTTTAGTCAATGGACAACCGACAGTTTGTTCCATATCATAGTAATTAGCAGGTTGGTGGCCTATTCGGGATAAGAGTTAGGTTCAGTTTAGATCAAAACGAAGTGAAAGTTGACAGGGGAAGCTTCAGCAACTTTTTGTTTACATGACTTTGATCTCTCCCGCAGTTTATGCTTACATAACTTTGTAATATTCCGTCTTTCAAACCGGCGCATTGAGACTGGAGTTGAACAGTAACTGTAACTTTCTTCGTTATTTAGTACTTCTTTATAATTGTACACCCAATTATTTTTACATACGTGAAGCCAATCTTAATCGATTACTCACAAACTACAAAATTGAAATTGTGTTCCAGTTTTTCATTACTTTTATACGTCATAATTATGCAACATAGAAATAACTACGTTTATGTTTTATACAACTTGCGCTTCCAATTCTATGTGATAATTAATTATTTATGCAACTTTGATACCGATATATTGTAAACGGAGAGTAATTACACGCCACACACAAATCGAGAGTGAATTCGCAACTTATTCCCTTGGTTTAAATACCGCTTATCGGGCGGGAAAGTATACAAAACAAAATGTACTTCAGGTACGTTTTAGTTAATAAATTATTTCACAAAAAAAATATTATTATATAAATTGCATTATAATAGATTATATTCTGTATATTTATTAATTTTTTATCGAACATCTATTATAGTTTCAGATTACTCAAACATTGAAGAATATATTTACTCCGTACCGGAAATAGCCGCCATTACAAAAATATTTTAAGATCAGAAACATTAATCATATATTTTTCTATCAATTCTTGAGAATAATTAAATAATCATATTTACTTTAATATTTTATGACCTTATAACAAATAAACTAATAGCATTTGCTATGTAGTGATTTCTGATATTTACACGGTTACTACTCATATACGCAAGTTTTCATCCGTTTAAAGTTGTTTTTATTTAATGAGCATTCGATATGACTTTTTTTTTTTTTTTTTTAACGGGTATTTCTGTTTTAATATTTTTCAGTAATAACATAAACACTGGGTACTCACGGACTCGTCGCCAAAATGTACTGTTTGCTTATTACGTGATATCGGCTCACTGCTCTGACGTCACTCGCACGTCCGTCCTGCTCCGTGTCCACCAATGAAGTCCCCCGGCGGGCGGGCTGTATGCCCTTTTATAGGGAGAGGCCCCCACTCGCCGCTACCCAGGTAAGCGGCGTGTGGGCATGAGACGATCGTTCTTTTAAGTATCATATTCACATACACTACATCTCTTCCTTATTTTAATGAATTTGAATTAATTGCATGAGTTTGTGGTTTAAACAGGAGATCTCTCGTTCTAATTCCGTTTCAAACAAAATATATGGGGATGAGCGTGATATCGCTGGATGTATTCACTCGTCGGTGATTGGAAATAGAATGTCCGCAAAATGGGTTATATTCTCAAAAAAAAAGAAACTAAACTGACTTCCGTTTAGATATGCAATAGTGTTGCCCCTCAAATTAAAATCAAAAATGAACGGACGTCCTCTTTCTTATTTTAATTAATTTTAACGACGTCCGGCAAGCCAATACTACCATTAAAAAGAATTTAAACTTTAGGTTAGTGACTACTAGTTAGTACTAGTGCTGCCACCATGAAGTTAAAAGGGAATCACACTGGCTTCCGGTTACTGTCAGTTAAAAAGAATTAAAAGTAACGATGATCACGCCATCTTTACAATCGAGTTGGAACTAAAATAAGAAATCAAATCGATTAAAGGATTGAAATTTTAACGGTCTCGTAATCATCAAGGTGGACGTTCTCCGACACGGCCATTCTGACAGCGTCACGCGTCCTCGCGTTGGTGTTCAATCTGAATAAACAACAACCTCCCTGCCATGCAGCGACGGACTGCTGCGCTACCGCAGCTCGGGCAGCGGCCTTTCTCTTTGGCCTCGTCAGGAACGGGGCATATGTGTCCTCCGAGGTCATCCCCAGCCTGCCGCGCTGCAGAGGTGGACGGCGGCTCGCTGGCCGGACTGGCGGGAGCAGTCTCTCGTCCTTCTCCAGCACCTCGAACCGGACGTCGAGCATGGCCCCGATCTGGGACACAATGCTGGACTGCTCCGTGGGCGCCTCAGACACGTTGACATCCATGGGCATGTGCCCGGACGGAACCTCTGACCGGATGGCCTTAAAGGCCTCGACTTCGCGGCAAAACTTCTGATACTCCCTCTGGAGCCGCATTCAGCTTACGGACTTCGTTGTCCGTGGTACGAAGCCGCAACTCCTCTACGGAGGCCCACTTTTTCTTTCCTAGTTTATTATGACCTTTAAAAATACCAAAAGTTTAGCGGCCGACAACCGGTGAAAACGAACCCTGTTAACGGCCGTCTTTAACAGGCGGTCGATAACTGGTAAAATTGTACCTGTTTCCGGCCGTTCAAAAAAATCCTACTTTCTACTATATAATATTATATGTATATGTATGTTTTATGTAATGTATGTAGGTATATCTTACTAATATTATAAATGCGAAAGTCTGGATGTTTGGATGTTTAGATGTTTGGATGTTTGTTACTCAATCACACCTAAACGGCTGAACGGATTTAGATGAAATTTGGCACACGTATAGTTTATAACCCGGATTAGGACATAGGCTATAAAATTCCTACGGGAAACGTCTTATTCCTGCGGGAATAACAATTTTGAAACTACTGAACCGATTTGAATAATTCTATCACTGTGGGAAAGCTACACTATCCCCGGTCAACATAGGGAACTATAATTGATCCCGAAAATGTGGGGGGAAGGGGAGGGATATTTGAAAAAGGGGATTACGCGCGTGTGAAACCGCAGGCGGAAGGCTAGTAAGATAATATAAAAAAGATAGAAGAGAAGAGAGAAACGTAATTAGTATGTAATAAATAAAACTTTATTTGAACTAGGAAATTAAACGCACCCGATAAATACTAAACATTTAATTTATTTCTGTTTGTTACATTTTTTGTTTGTGTTTTTGTTTTTTCGCGCCTCGATGGTCTAGTGGTTTAAGTACCGGGCCGAGATCGCGGGGTACTGGGTTCAATTCCCGGGTCGAGCTAACTTTGTGTCGGTATTTTCGGACACTGCTCGGGTTTGTGATCACCAATCCGCATTTGGCAAGCGTGGTGATTAAGCCAGTACCC
Source organism: Mecyna flavalis (assembly GCA_949319885.1). Taxonomy (NCBI): domain Eukaryota; kingdom Metazoa; phylum Arthropoda; class Insecta; order Lepidoptera; family Crambidae; genus Mecyna; species Mecyna flavalis. The sequence continues at coordinate 5,276,374 of OX439419.1, read as the reverse complement.
AACATTGTAACAATAACTTGATTTCAAGGATGAAGGCCTTTGCCCTACAGAGAAGCATGCCGGCAGAACGGAGTTCCAAGATCCACTATATTATAGGATAGACTTTTCGATCGTGTTCCAAATCAAAAGAAATCAACAAATATGACCTTTTGGTTACTCAATTGTATTTTTAGGTCGCAAAAGAGAGTAAAAATATACCGCTATTTTGATTTCATTAACTGTTTCACTTTCATACTATAATATACCCTATGGCTATTGAATAAGACTCATTTTTCTACCGTAAATTAGGTGGTCGATAACCGGTGCACAGGTGGTCGATAACTGGGCCAAACGGCCGATAACCGGTGTTTTTGCTATTTTTACGAATAATACATTTTTTAAAATTATGTATCACTGCTACGTTTATAAACGTTAGGTTTTATTAAACTAGACTATTGTAAGATCAAATGTCAATTTTTTGGAAAATCTTGACGTACAGCATCATGATAGAAATCAACTCTGAAGTCAACAAGTCGCTTAAGTGGTCGCAAACCGGTGTTCCTACCCTACTCAATGACAACTTTTACGTGTAGAAAATACTTTTGTCATATTCTCTGACAACTAATAGTGATACAATGTTTGAAATAGTATAGTACCTACCTACTCCATAGAATTATACACCGCTTCCGAGATTTCACCACCGGAGATAGTGATTCCCTTTTTAGGCCTGTTTGGAGGTGGAAGGCTTCAAATTTGACAAGATATACACAAATGTAATTTCTGTATTTGTGTGCAACTATGAAAATTCAATCCTTGCAGATTTTTGATGCAAAAAAACTTCTATTTTATTTGAAAAGAACGTAATTTATTTACAAGATTTATTTTATTATGCGGACTGACGCTTGTGTTCCTTGTCAAAAAGCGGCTGCAACACCCATTGAATTATAGTAATTGTAGTTCAATGGCAACACTGTATGTTTCTTGAACACCATCAAGAGACAATGTACACTTCACAAGAAATCATCCCCGTAGCGTTGGCTCCTGTAAACTTTATAATATAAATATTATTATTATTGTATCTCTCCTATGGGATATCACGGCACATAGGCCGGTCCTTTTGGAAGGCGTACGTGGGGATACAGATCCAACACGCAGAGGCCCCTTTGAGACACAATTATCTAAAGTGGGATACGTACACCTAGCGGGTACTGTCTCTGACTTGTATCATGGGAAAGATACAGCCAAAGACAGCACCGGCTAAGTGCAGGGACTATTGCAGAGAGAAGGGAAACTAATGCGGGTCTATGGTGAGGTAGTTGCTGGACTGGTTGCCGGGATATTGATGAGACAGCGGGACGCCTGCCATATCAAATGTCTCATCTTGATAATCATGGCAGACGGTGACTCGCCTCCCACTAGATGGGCCCCCGAAAACAGCCACCACTCAGCGCGGCCACTAGGGTCGCGGGCAGCACGGGCGCAACACCGGCGTGGTCGGCTAAGGGTGCCGAGAGGTGTGCACCGGTTTCTGGATCGCGGTAATCCGGTCAGCCGTTCCCCGTTATTACGCAGATTGAGCACTTCCACCCTTTCGAGCATATAGCTCTTGCGCTCCACTCTGGACGGCCAACTAAGGCAAGCCAGAGATGGGGGATAAGATGGTAAGTTCCCCCGGGAGGTCTCGGGTCCGTGGTGTCGCCACACACCAACAGCTCGCCACAAGCTGCCCTGCGGAGACTAACTGCACTGGTAAACCAGTGGGCGATGGGGTCGTCACATCCCTACTATTATTATTATTATAACTTAAACTTTTACATAATCTTTTAGTGACTACTTAACATGTGAGGCATGCAAAAACCTAAGCAAAGTGTAAAGTACCTTACCTGCAGTCCTAACTGGTAATCGATCGCACGGCCTTGGGCGACACTCAAGTCTGCTGCGATCACTGCGCGAGTAGCGTTACACTTCACGAATCACTCAGCCTCGGCTGAATGATAACATGTCATGTACACAAATTATATAATGATATCGTTCCAAACTTTAAACCTCCGTAACCCTTAACTGGGGAACTACTATCATTGTGACGATAATTTGATTTCAATCAATGTAAATAAAACCAAGTTAGCTTTCATGAGCACAAGCCTGAGCTCTGTTGCAAAATCCGAAACATAATACGAGTATACCAACGAAGCCAGAAAATATACATATACTTAAATGCTTCAAATATGTCTGTCTGTGTTAATTTGTACTTTAATGGAAATTCAATTGCCAGTAGGTACCAACTACTACTGTACTTTAATGGAAATTCAATTGCCAGTAGGTTTCAACCTACGTGGGAGGCTGGGATATAATTAGCAGCTCTTTAAAACAATATCGTTTTCACCGACGTTTGCGCAAAAAGTTATTCCATTGCATTCCGTGCATCAATTAACGATTTCTGCGAATCGGATTGCGATGATGCGAGAAGATTATAATCACAATAACATTACATTCTTTAATGCATCTGTAAGATTTGAATTGCCACACACTTTCATGGTTAATTGGAAACGAATGTTTGCAAACCGATAAGAGGTTAACTTATAGTACGAGTATGTGCAGTCCAGAAATGGGTTACATTATTATGTTACTAAGTTAATCTCGTATATTTCATTATGCACACAGCGCTAACAACCCCAAACTAAGCATAACTTATTCTACGGGTACCAAACACTACACAACATTGATTGAAAATTTCTAAGTTACATTCAGGGGTTACCTTTTTTTTTGTGGAGGGGAATGCTACTAGGCACCATAACTCGCCTGGGGAAGGCGAGCCGTGTGTGGGACTCGTGCAATTTCATGCCCCAGTCTTTATAAAGACTGGTGCACAAAGAATACTCCACTAAACCCCCCCGCGCTCCTGCATCGCCGTCGGCGGCGTCTCTGGGCTGGGACGGACCCTGACAACCAGAGACACCGCAGGGCGACCTGCCCGCCTCTTACAGGGCGGGCCCCACTTGCCTCCCCCCGGCGGAGGGAGGAGGTTGGGCAACAAAGGCCGAGAGCGCCTGGTCATTGCTACCCGTCGGGAGCAGTAGCCTGTGCAATGCAGGAGGAGGTAGGTTACCTGCCTCTGAAAGCACGTAAAACAATTAGGTATTCCTGCATCTGATCTCTGCGGTCCTGTCAAATAACTTTCACTCCAAGAGAATACTTGATTCTGTCATTGGCTTGTTCTTGAATTATTATTAGACGACCAATTTGGTGTAATAATTAATTCCGCCTGTAGTATAGAGCAGCTTCAAGATTCCACTTTCGATTAGAATTTGTCAGATGAAACAAAGCTATGGAATAGGCGTGGGCTGCAAGAGACCTCCCTAAAGCTTGTAGCTGTCTCCATATCCTTGCTTATTTTATGAGGCAACGCGACGTGATAGATGCGAAATAAGAACACAAGAACGTAATTTGATTTCGGTTTTTGTTTCTGTGGCATCGCAGCGGAGCGCTAAGACACAATTTATGGGGCACTCTAAATAACAGACTTATTGTGAAATGTAGGTACACAATTTTTAGATAACATTATATTGGTTTGTTTTCAAAGTAGTTTTGCGCTTGTGTTATGTCTCGAAAACGACGGAAGGACATCAAAATGTAATTAAAAAGATATGTGATAGAACAACAGAAGAAACAAATGTTTGTTCTGGGTGAGCTTCGATCGAAAATTCATGTTCCAAGCAAGCAAGCAAGGTAGTTATTAAATTCTGCCATCAAGCCAGACTATTATAAATTAAAATTAATGTTTGTCATTTATGCGTGCCAAAACTAATAACCCCATTGTAATAAAACTTAAATGACTTATTTTGCGTGCGCTCGCGAAAATTTGTTGATAAGAAAATATATTCATAGTCAAAAGGAGGCATTTTAAATACTAAATAGTTCAGGAACATATTTCAAACATGCGAAAGTAACTCTTTCTGGTTGTCGCAGGTTGTCGTCATATAGTCATATCAATCCCAGGGATGCTGCCGAAGGCGATGTAGGATCGCGGGGGGGTTTAGTGGGTATTCTCCGTGCACCAGTCTTTCTTAAGACTGGGGCATGGAGCTGCACTGAGTCCCACACACGGCTCGCCTACCCCAGGCGGGTTATGGTGCGTAAAAGCATTCCCCTCCACAAAAAAAAAAGGTTGTCGTCATATAGGTTTGTTTCTATCCGGTAGGTGGCCTGTACTGTCAGTATGTCAACAAAATAAGGCATGACGAAATTCGTCTGACCATCTAATATATTTACATATCTATCTTGAAGTCAATGACTAGATTACTCTGGCTTGATAGTAAGGCGAATAGTTTCACTCTTCGGGCACTATAGGATAATTGCTAGTGCGTGGGAATGCATTGTCCGACGTCCAATTACGCGGGTTCGTTGTCTGTTAAGCCCACCGTGCTGTGCCGTGTCTGTACAAATAATGCTTCTAGGTACACCTACGTACTAGTAAATAAAATAAACTCGAACGGATGAAAACCAATTGAAATCTGCCTGTTTACACCTATTACCGCATCCGTGGAATAGTTACGTCGCTCGGGTCATAAAATCGTACCCGACCTGAGGCGCGAATTGAACTTACGACCTCTGTTGTACTAGCCGTCTTGTTTGTAGATGGTCATTTGGTTTATCATCATCAAGCAATAAAAATGTATTATATTTATACGACCCATTCGGAGCCACTCTTAAGAGCATTAAATCATAACTGTTATAAGGAGCCACTCAATATCAAATAAATAATAAAAATAAAACGGTTGGGAATTTGCAAGTATGTATTAGATTTGTACAAATAGTGGGAGGTGGCAACGAGTGCAAGGTTGGCAAGGCAAGAACATTGAATATCAAGACAAAAACATTAATGTAGATATAGAAGTGTCAAATAAGAATGTAGAGACTAAATAGAGTGGAAAGAAAATGAATAAAAAATACACATGATAAACAAAAAACAAGTAATGCCCAAAAATATTCGGTATTTGCCGCACCAGTAAATTCTAGGCCTAATAAACGCCCTAATGCGCATTCAAACGTCAAGCTGCCGAAGAGTTTCAAGGGCAGTTATGGAACTTTCCCCATGTTATAGAACTCTGTATTCGTGATCCCTCACCTTAGCTACCAGCGAACTGTTAGAAACTTTACTTAGCTTCTAATTCAAAGTCGATTTGTTCGAGGGCGGTAATTGCATCGAATTATCGCTCTATTAGCCTTCGACTGTGGTTTGAATGAAGCTTCTTTAACTGTGTCAGTTTGTCGATTCGGTTAAATGTTTTCATGCTTTACTTCTTCATGACTGTCTAGAAAGAATGGGTTTTGTATAGTTAACAATTGCCACCCGGCTCGACCCTCTTCAGGTTTGAAAGGAAAACCAGGCGATTGTAGTGGTAATGGGACGTTTGTCACGCGGTTTAACACATTCTACATGTCACTCTTTTCGTATTTATTTTTTATAATGAAGCCAGTACCCATCATTGTAACGATAACTTGATTTCAAGGGTGGAGGCCTTTGCAGGCTGATACTTATATTTATAGAACCTCTCCTCAAAATTTCCAGAATCTAGATTCTGTGTCTTTGGTTTATGGGTTTCAGTTCTTAGAGGGTATATCGATAATTTGTATTATATTAAATTATTACATCATACGTTCAAATTAGATTTCGTTTACCTACTTAATATTTGAAGGCGTAATTTAGAATATTCATCGACTTCTATTACAACTTTAATGCTTTGTTTCGCAATGTATTTGATTAAATCTTGATTGAAAATGTGATTTATGTCCAACATTTATATAATGGACTAGCACTACGCCCGTGACTTCGTCCTTGTAAAATCTATGTTTGAAATGTAAAAGTTTTCCATTCACAACTTATTCGTTTTTGACAAATTTATCAATACAAACTACAATCCCAAAAACACGCCTTTAGAGGTCGAATTTCAGCTTAATCCGAAAAGATTTTTTTTAAGGAATGTTAGTGGCAGATATAACTTTAACTTTAAAAAAAATAGTTGTTTCTCTTATTCTTAAACTGTTGGCTTTCGAAGACACGGGCACAGTTAGCATAGCATTAAAAGATTTGAATCAAGTCAGCTATGTAGAAGTAATGGGTTCATGAAAGTAATCTAAAGCGGGGACAAATTTATCGACGAACCGATACCTATCGGAAGAAATAGTATTGCTGGGGAATCGCGTGATAGGCACTGAAATATATCTGCGACAAGTAACTACATGCCATTGAGATTAAGATTGCTTGAGCGACTGATAGGTCTAAGCCATAGCCTTTATTTTTGGTGTTTCCTATATAAGTATAGTATGAATTAATTTACAAACAATTACAAAAACATTAAGAATTTTATCAGATGTTGCTAAGAAATACAATAGGTATTCTTGTAGTTGTCCAACACCAATAGTATAGGCGTTGCTTCATTCATTATGACGTAGGCATCCGCTAAGAAAGGATTTTGATCGATTCCCACGGGAACGGGAACCACGCGGTTGAAACCGCGGGCGCCCGCTAGTGTCCCACAATAGGGCAAAAGCCTCTTCAAACAAGTCATTGTTACAATGATTGTTACTGACTTCTCAACAAGCTTGTCGAATGCGATTGGTGATCACAAACACGGCCTGTCAAATTCCTTCGACTAATTTTCAGCTGCATGTCTATCGTAGAGTTATACTTAATTCAATCGAGGCTTTTTGTAAGATTAGAGTAGGTTGTTTTGCCGTCAATTGTACAGGAAAGAAAGCTTTTGCCGAATTTATGAATAAAAGCACGAATCATTTATTTATAAATGAATCAAAGAGAAAAAAACCGCGTAAATTTCGTTAAATGCAGCATTATTTTCTCTTTCATGAGAATCAGCGCTACTCGTCTGAAAGTGATGAATATACAATGCCAATGCAGCCAGTGCTCAGAATCACTATCCATTTCATTATTATTGTCCATTATACAAAGAAATAACCTGTCTCTAGACTTTCTCGCGAGTGCCTTGCTTTACGTTCGTGGGTTCAAACGAGTTCATGTTTATATTTATTCTCCTTTCATTCATTATTTTGTAAACTAGTAGCCTGCCCCGACTTACACTCTTGGACCTTGCCCTGATAATAGCATTAATATTGTTGTGCAGTTTGCATATTCTCCTTTCATTCATTATTTTGTAAACTAGTAGCCTGCCCCGACTTACACTCTTGGACCTTGCCCTGATAATAGCATTAATATTGTTGTGCAGTTTGCATAAATACTCGTATAAATAAAGAAAATTTTCTTAGTAGTTTCTGCTATAACTTAACATTTAAACAGCGCCCAGTATATAAGTCACTTTAGTGCACAAGTATACGTTTTTTTATTCCGTGAGTATACGGCTCTTACCATACTACAAGTAATGGCTTTTTAGTGCTGTTATTTAACTTTAATTCTGTCCTAGAAAAACATTGAGTAAATGAAGTAGTAAGTAAACGGAGTTATTCGTACACTCGTAATTCTGTCATGAAACAAAGATTTGCTAGCATTTTCAGGGCGTACCGTGAGTGATTTATAACTAGTGCGTAAATAGCGATTGCAAATTATATTATTGTTCGATCAGGTTCATCCTTGTAACCTCTCAATTGTTTAGTACAATATGCTCTTTTTTCTTATAAAGAACATGCCTTTCGATTTTGCAAAAAGGAAAGTAATGCTGCTATCGATATTTTTTCACCTCGGTAGCCATATTTGTTTAGGCCGATGTGGCCTTCATAGTTCATACAATATCAACTTACGGTTACCACTGGAAGCGCGCTAATGGTCATCATAGCACTTGGATGTTACTAATAGGTACTATGGAAACGCGAGCCTCAGCTTACGTCCTTTTAAAGAGATAAAAATAGACGTCTTGAGTGGGTCAGGCCTAATTGGATAATTTAGGACCAATCGACATGTATTGTAAACTAAAAACCTGTCGCTTTGCACTAGTATATTTTTTTGTCATTTTATATTGATTCAATATTCTAATCAATATGCTATTGATTTTTTTTAAAATAAATAGGTGTGTATTAATATAAACACAAATAAATTACGTAATTACCTATTCATTCATAGCGTAAAGTTTAAAGTGAAATAATTACACGCAAATACCTAGTCGTGGGCTAAAAGCTAGATATTAGAAAGTATCCTAATTGCGTGTCTAGAATTTGGCATAGTTATTAATATTATAGTATAACAAAGACACTTCTCTACGTGTTTTGAGCCAGTTGCGGGATTTCTGTACTGCAGACTTAACTTTTTAATAGATTCTACGAACAAAAAAGAAAAATGTTCTTATTTTTGTACAGCTCCGGTGTAGGCCATAGCATTTATATCAGTATGTCGTTATTATAATCAAATAAAAATATGTATTTTAGCTGAATTTGTGAACTAGCCTTGGGGTCTCCCAAGGTCTCATTTACGCTCTATTTGTCATTCGTTAATGGCATCGTTTCTCAAACTATGAAGAGTAAGCCCACAAAACATGCAATTGTAATTAAGATACAATTTATGTCAATAATAGTCGTTTTCTTCTCTCTTAAAAGGCCTACTTATTATAATTATTATGTAGTAGTAGTAAGACTTTTGACCCTTTTGGGATTTACCAAGTAACGTTTTACAACGGCTCTTGGACGTGAGGTGAATTTTCTCAATGGTAAAGTGGTGAGTGGTGACATCATAATTAAGCCACTACACTGGATGCGAAATATATTAAGGGAAATTTTATCTATATAGGTATAAAAACTCAAAGGTGACTGACTGACGGACTGACTGACTGACTGACTGACATAGATATCTATCAACGCACAGCCCAAACCACTGGACTGATCGGGCTGTAATTTGGCATGCAGGTAGATGTTATAATAATAATAATAATAAATTCGTTTAATTCAAGTAACCAAGACTCGTTTTTGTTAGTAGTTGCACTTAACGTTATGACGTAGGCATCCGCTAAGAAAGGATTTTGATCAATTCCCACGGAAACGGGAACCACGCGGGTGAAACCGCGGGCGGCCGTAAGTTTTCAATAAACGCGGTTGGAACAATAAGAAACGCAAAGTAACGAAACGTTTTAATGCGATAAAAATTAAGCTATTGTGTGTGGCCACTAGACATAATAATAATGGTGAATTATTTGCCAACTGATAATTAATCTATTGAAAAGACTCGCGGAAAATACATATTGTCTTACCTGTAAATCGACAGAAACAACACCGATACTGAATTACTGAATCGTAAACTACACAATGTATACTGTTTACGAAGTCTTAAAATGTCACTTGCAATACAAGCGGCGTCATTAAAATTACGCGACCACTACGTAACGTATTATGGACACTAGTATAATAAAATTCATGTGGCCGCTGCATAAAATGGTCTGAATACTCCAATGTAGGCCAATAAACTCAGTTCGGAACAGTGCATTGTTGCGGTGAAATGTGCTGTAAAAAGTTTGACAAAGCGTTGCTACGTCCCACTGACTATATTTAGACTATAATTGGTGCTGCTCATTTTCCAATTATACAGTTTCTTATGTGAAGTACTCCTAAGTAGTTTTGTAATGATTGGAATCTGTTATAGTCGCTAAGATCTAACAGGCCCGCCCGTTTTAGGAGATACACTATGTTTATCCTATAAAATGACATTAACTAAATACATAAAATCTTTACATTTTACGCCTTGTAATGATTGGTCTCTAGTGAAGCAAATTACTGCACAGTACCGCGAAAAAATCAACAATAGTTGAAATCTTAAAAAATTGCTTTATTGCCTTTTATCGGTGATTAATTAACAGAGCAAATTATTGCATTGAACATATTTATGATTCTTTTTTTTACTTAATGTCGTTTCATGTCATTGTAACGATGTCTTTCTTTAAAATCAGCCGCATTTCTTTGCCAGTAGAATATTGTACTATCTTTCTCCAAGCGTTAGTCCCGATGCGATCTAATCAGGGCATGCTTGCTTAAAAATCATGATCCATGATTTTAGCAAGTTTAGTTATTATTTTAGAGCTCCATCAGTCCTGTGTAACAGTGGGACATTGATAGGCTAATATTTTACTAAAGTAAGCTAAAAGTACCTAGTATTCCGAAACTATAACAAAACTGATTATGGCCAGTACTAAAAGTTTCTTGTAACAATATAATTTCAGACAACATTGTTACTAGTTATTGGCTTCATTATGTCGGTCGCCCACCGCGCCACTCACCGTTTGCAACTGCCCACAGTGCAATGGACTTTTTAGTGCAAACTTTGTTTTTACGAGTATGCTATGCTATAACTTTTTTGTGGCAAAGTAGAAGTTTTTAATACTGAAGTAGGTGACTAAACTGTTATGATGCAGTAAAACTAAAATACTAGTATTATAATGTGTATTTTTATATTTATTCATGAGAGGCTCAATGCCTCAATATTTAAAAAGATCCCGTTAACTGTCAGGCCTTTGTATCATGCGGATGAGAAAATTGATAAATAATATTGCGTTAATCACACGCAGACGAAGAATCGTAAATGTTTCTTTTTTTATGGAAATGGGATGTTAACACACCAGTGTGACACCTGATGAAAAGTGATTACTACCGCTCATGGACATCTGCGACTAGTATCACAAATGCATTTTCCACCTTTGAGTTAAAGAATACATAGCCAGGGAATGTAGGGAGATGAGAATGGAAAGAAGGAAAGGATGAAGGCACAGTTCAGGCCTCCGATACTCTTATTCACCAACCGAGGCGCAGTAGCAAATCTACGAGGTACTTAACTATAATAGTGGTACTTCCACGAATCCAATTATAAAAATAAAATTATTAATTATAAATTTAATCCTAATACAACCTTAATAATATTAATTGGTAACAGGGGTAATCTGAACAAAGGAAAATTAATAAATCATTTTAATAACTTATGTTCTCTAAATGTAAAGAAAATTATCTTGTTCACATTACCTTATTTATCAGGTGTGCCACAAGTAGAAAACGACCTAAGATATAAATTAAATATGTGCCTTGACACTATGACATTTTCTAATGAAAAATTTCATTTAATTGACATAAATAAAATAATTAAAAACTATAGTATACATGCGACAAAGGATAAATACTATCCTACTAATTATTGTAAACGACAGATAGCTGTGTCGCTATCTTATTTTATTATTAATTCAGCCAAGAACTTGGCTAACAAGCCTGCTTCTATTGAGCAGAGCAGTAGATCTGACATCAATCAGACTTTGGATTTTAATCCAAGTAATTTAAATTAATTCATAAGACAAAAGAGGACATCTCTTGCAAACCTATTACAGTGACGAAGGATAAGTCTTGTAATTTTTTTAATTTAGTTCATCAAAATATACAAGGCTTCTCTGGTAAGGAACTTGAAATAGGTTTATTCTTAGACTGTATGAATATACATGTCTTATGTTTAACCGAACACTGGTTAAGACAAGAAAATTGTTTAATAAGTATAGATAATTTTAGGCTAATTAGTTCAAATCTGCTATTCGTGGTGGGTCACTTTTATTGGTACATAACAAGTTAAAATGTAAAGAACGTAAAGATATAGTAGCACTTTCAATTGAGCGAACTATAGAAGTAGCATGTGCAGAGCTAGAACAATATATTATAGTTTGTGTGTATAGACCCCCGGCTTCAGATTATAGTTTATTTGAAACCACAATGGAGGAGATACTCAAGAAAACCTGTATGTCAAATAAAAAAGTTGTTGTATGTGGAGATTTTAATGTAAATATTCTGGAAGGTTCACAATTGGCCGTAAGATTTGTTAACCTGTTTAAATCATTCAATTTAGTAAATCTCTTTACTGAACCTACCAGGATCACACCCACTTCTGCCACCTGCTTAGATAATATATTTTGTAATAATAAGGTAATTGATAAGAAAATTATTAACTGTATCCAATCAGACCATAGTGGCCAGCAAGTTAAATTTGAACACTGTGCTGCCTCTAAATCTGTAGAAATAATTTGTAGGCCTGTCACTGAAAGACGTAAAGATAAATTTAAAAGCAACATTGGTAGAAAAATATCTGATATTTCTCTTCATGGCGGTGATGTAGATACTCTTTATGGAAATTTATTTGGCTTGCTAACTTCTGAGTTTGACTCAACATTTACTAAAAAGACAATAAAAACGAATAATCCTAAAGCTTCATTCAATGACTGGGCAACTACAGGTATTTATAAGAGTAGACATAGATTATATGAACTGTATGGTTTAAAAGCATGTTCTAAAGATCCAAAGGTCATAGAATATGTTAAAAACTATTCCAAGATTTTTAAGAAAGTATGTTATAAAGCAAAATCGATTTACTTGCGTAACAAAATAAATAAGTCAAGTAACAAAGTCAAAGCTACTTGGAATATAATTAATAAAGAGACATGTAAATTAAAGCCATACGAAAGCGACTTTTCCTTAAAAGTTAACAATGAAATCCTTAAATCTGATATAGAAGTCGCTAATGCCTTTGAAACTTTTTTCTCAAATATACCTATTATAACAACTAGTCAATTAAATTCTAGCTCACACCAAGCTCAAATTTTATTAGCTTCGAGTGTAGCTGAATGTCAGATTCCGTTTAAATTTAATTATATAAACCCAAACACAATTATGAAAACGTTCAAAGAATTGAACATGAAAAAAACTGAAGATTTATGGGGCATCTCTACTGATATAATGAAAACAGTAATTGATGTTATTTCACCCCATTTAGCATACATTTTTAACAAATGCATTGATGAAAGTCAATTTCCCAATTTGATGAAGTACAGTAAAATAATACCTTTATTTAAATCGGGCAATAAAAGTGACCCATCCAACTTCAGGCCAATTTCTATCTTACCATCTTTAAGTAAAATTTTTGAAAAAATTATGTTTAATCAATTACTTGAACATTTCAACATCAATAATTTACTTCATAAAAAGCAATATGGTTTTACTAAGAACAAAAGTACAACCGATGCGGGAATTGAACTTATTAAACATATCCTTGATGCTTGGGAAGGTAAACAGAACGCAATAGGTATTTTTTGTGATTTATCAAAGGCATTTGATTGTGTTGACCATACAATATTACTTAATAAATTAAAACATTACGGTGTCTCCAACGCTGCCATGAAACTAATTGAATCGTATCTCACTGACAGGATACAAAGAGTCAATATCAACAATATTAATTCGTGTGGTGCTAAACTGAGAATGGGCGTGCCACAAGGCTCTATACTGGGCCCTTTGCTATTTTTGATTTATATAAACGATCTACCATACTACACCGGGGACCTCTGTGAGATAGTTCTGTTTGCTGATGATACTTCTTTGATATTTAAAACAGATAGAAATGAAAAAACATTTGACAAGGTGAACAGGGCTCTGTCGCGAGTGTCACAATGGTTTAACACAAACAACTTATTACTAAATGCAAAGAAAACGAAATGTGTTAAATTTATGATGCCTAATGTAAAACAGATGGATACATTCATTACTATGAATGATGAGCAATTAGAAATAGTTAATGATACTTTGTTTTTAGGAATTAATATTGATTCCAAACTTCAATGGGGTCCTCATATTACTGCATTAGCAGCAAGACTTAGCTCAGCTGCTTATGCAGTAAGAAGAATAAGATATATCACTGATGTTGAAACGGCAAGATTGGTTTATTTTAGTTATTTTCATAGTGTCATGTCATATGGTCTACTGTTGTGGGGCTCTGCTGCTGACATCGAGTCTATATTTATATTACAGAAAAGAGCTATTCGTGCAATCTACAACCTTAGACCTCGTGACTCGCTCACAGATCTATTTACACAAATTAACATTTTAACCGTTCCTTCACAATACATTTTTGATTGTTTAATGTATGTTCGGAAGAATTACAATAATTTTCTGAAAAATCCGACTGTCACAAATTTAACACAAGGAATAAGCACAGACTTGCCGTTCCTAATGTCAGGCTTCATAAAACAGGAAAGTCATTTGTTGGACTGAGCATTAAACTATTTAACAAAGTACCACAACGTCTTGTAGAATTACCTTTAAATAAATTTAAAGTCGTAATTAAAGATTACCTTATGAAGAAAGGTTACTATAAAGTAGAAGATTACTTAAATGACAAGACTCTGTGGACATGAAACACATTTGCTTCTCTGCACATCTACTCTTATGCTTATTTATTGTACTTATTACCTAAATTATTATTAAGTTGACATTATATTGTTATTAATTTGACATTATATTATTATTAAGTTATTATTGTACAACACAAAATGATTTAAAAAAGGCTATCATATGCAACTGTTGAGTTTCTTGCGGCACTTCTTCTCAACAGCAGGCCATTCATTCACGTCGAAGTGCTGGTAGGAAAAAAAGTTTATGACGTGCAAAAGAATTTCTTGGTAAATCAAATTGCAAAATAAATACTTTGACTTTGAATCTAAACGATTCTTTTGACGGAAAGGAACTGTGTGCAGCATTGGAATCTCAAAAGCTTATATTGTCATATGCTTTCTTCCAGATAATCTACCTCGACGGGAACCCCACAGAAGTGTACAAACAGCTGACAGACGGCTCTGTCTGGACGCTACTGAACTTCCGCGACGCGTCTGGAGGTCCACCGCTGTTCGATATCTCGCTCCTCGACGTGCTGAACGGGATCAAGGTGGCTCATGACGCTCGCTTCTTCGACTTCGAGCACTTTGACGCGGAGCAGTATTTGTTTTATGAGGTGAGTTGCTGTGGAATATTTGAGATTGCTCTAGTGGCCAGCTGTTGCTTATTGTTATTATAACTTGTCCAGATACCGGGCCTGGTACCACCTTCTTTTTTAGGAGGAGAATACGTTTATGCTCAAAAACTTTAGCTTTGCAAGATCTGCGTCCCAAACTCATTGAACTACCCTGGTTTCCACGAATCACTCAAAGAGGGACGAGCCAAGGCAGTTCAGCCCTGGTACCACATGAATAATTGTTTTTTTCTGGTTTGGCACCGAGCGAGAACTCATAGCGTTCTCCCAGGGTGTCGCAGACTGCTACTGACAGTCCGACTACTTGGCCACTCTTAGTTTGCAAGAGAGTAAATTAAGCATTAAAAACTCCTCTTCAAATGATATCCATTGCTTCCAGAAAGTGGAGAACGGCGACCTAAACTGGATAGTTCCAGGCAAGATGCTCGCGTTCAGCGGCCCCCACCACCGCTCGCGCATTGACCGCGGCTACCACCTGCACAGCCCCGCACACTACCACTCGTACTTCCGCGACCACAACGTGACCACCATCGTGCGTCTCAACAAGAAGTCGTACGACGCCCGTCAGTTCACGGCTCATGGGTTTGAACACCGAGAGCTGTTCTTTGTTGATGGATCGGTGCCTTCGGACCTGATCGTGAATAGGTTTATTAGAATATCGGAGGCTGCGAAGGGGGCGGTGGCTGTGCATTGTAAAGGTTAGTTATATGCATTTTTGAATTATGCGGTATTTCGTAGCGTAAATCTACTGCGTGTTTTTTTAGTCGTTGTTTTCCCGCAGCAGAACGCTTCACCTTCAGTAATACTATCGAGTTTTGCAAATATTTTTTATTTTATTTTTATTTTTTTTATTTATTTAACACTTTTTTGATTTTTTTTTTCAAAGTTTGATGGGAAAAAGTGAAAACCAAATGTTAGTAAATAGTAAATTATATTTTTTTTGATAAACGCGAAGGGCAATGACCCCGGACGGTGACCGTCCGTGACGCAGCTAGTACTATGGCTTCGAGTTTCGTCTATCATAATCGTAAAACTTTTAATTTTACTTAAAAAAAACTTTATTAATCTATTTTATTACTAAGATAGAATCATTTTACTGCGGGAAAACAACGACTAAAATTCCACGCTGTATATACTGTGATATTGATTCATCACAGTAAAATTAAAATGATGATATCGCTCATCTAGTACTACAAAGACGGAATTGTCAAAATTTCAAAAATGAGTTAATGATGCCAAAATGGTCAATACGTTTGGTGCTACAAAGTCTATATTACTGTTTAACAAAATTTCGTTAGATGGTGACAATATCTTTGTTCCAACGGTAAAAAAATGGACTCGCCCTGAGTGCAACAACGCCATAACAGTCAGTTACGACGGACGCCCCGTACAGACACAACTTACAAATTAAAACGTTTTCAATGCAACAATGACACAAATGTATGATTTAAATCACTTTATGGTTTTTTTTTAATACTTACCCTTGAGATTTTTACATATTGGTGATATTATACTCTAGTTATACAATCAAACATCCAAAATGTCCTAATCCTAATTGCAGTTACAAATAATATAAAATGAAATAATAAAACCAAAAAGAACTCAAAAAAAAACTTTAAACCGCCGTCCTGTAAAATTTGCAAAATGACAGTTACGTCTTTGTGGTACTAGATGAGCGATACGTCATTACCACAGTTTTAACAGCTTGTCTAACATTTCTTATCGTCTCCAGCGGGTCTCGGGCGAACGGGCACGCTGATCGCGTGCTACATGATGAAGCACCATGGATTCACGGCTCGTGAAGCTATAGCTTGGCTACGCGTCTGCCGTCCAGGCTCCGTCATCGGCCATCAGCAGTGGTTCCTTGAGAAGTGAGTATCTCTAGTCTTTTATTTTGCCTTTGACAGGATCTGTTAGGGTGTTACCAGACCAATCGATCGATCGTCAATCGACGGGTTCGATCGATGGTAGAATGGAATAGAATGGAACTGGTAACACCCTTAACGATTTTGGGTAGTGATTACTGCCTAGAGCTACGTTTTGACGACTATTTTGTAGGGAGCTCCTTTTTTAAATAATATTGGGTGGCTTGCAATACATTAATGTAATAGTCACAGGTCGTATAAGCTACTTTTGCTTTGCTTAAATTTGAAACTTTGAATTTTTGGAAACACGAATTTGGTCTTTTAGGCACTGACCGAGCAGAAAATTGTAAAGCTTTGCGATGGCGATCATTGCATTGAATGCACTAACTTACCACTGTTTAACTTCAATAATGAGATAGATAAATTGTTGCAGTGCCCTTCCATTACGCTATTAAGTACTACGATGATCAGTACCTATTATGATCTTGTTAGAACGATTGAAAATTAGAAGAAATTGCAACGATAATCAATTTTCAATACAAACATGTATAACTCTCGGTCCTTTACTCCAGCATCCAGCCGCGCATGCACGCAGAGGGCGAAGCCTACCGCCGTCGGCACAATATTACGTCGTTCCCCGTGTTCACGCGCGGCATCTACTGCGACCTGCCCGAGCCGCCGCGGGACCCCGCGGACAAGCCCGTCTCGCTGCAGACCATCTTGCACAACAAGAACGCTAACAAGGTAACAGTGATACATGTATAGACAGTGCTACATCACGTCGTTCCCCGTGTTCACGCGCGGCATCTTCTGCGACTGTAACATAATGATTCCTAGGCGAAATTCAGACCAGACTAAATGCGCCACGCCTGATACAATAAGATAAAGAATAAAATAGAGATAGGTAGGTATGGCGAAGAATTGTAATATATGTGCAAATGCAATGGTGTTCTTCTTTTTCTCTCTCAATGCCGAGTTAAGGCAGGGCTTAGAACCAACAGCTAGGTGGAGGGATAATATAACACTCTGTCAGACTCTGAAACCTATTTCGATCGAAATCTACATTAATCTATAAATGAAACTTGGCAGCAGCCGACGGGTTCAATCGTGCTTTCAAACCATCAAATAGGTTTCCTATTGAAATTGGGGCTAGGTACAGAAGAATGAATTCTATAAGTCAATTTGTATTATATCCATCTCTCCGAATAGATAAATGTTTATACAGTGCATAAAAACTCATAATAAATTTCTTTCCAGCTGGACAATGCGAACGTGTTGAACGCGAACGAAACGGACTACGAGAACAACGTGACATCAGTGATTGGCAAGTACAAGACGACGGCCACGCCCATGCTGCCCACAAAGACCGTGTTCACGCCCAAAGGCAACTACATGCTGCCCACCAACAACATGCGCAACGCGGCCAACAGCAACCTGAAGCCGCAACCGCGCATCATCAACACGACGCTCAAGTCCTACGCGTCGAAGACATCAACCTTCCCGCCAACGAGAAGTGCCAACTCCACGACTAATAAACTCGCCAGCGTCAAACCTTTCACAGGTAATATATATAAAAAAGTATTAGCCTATTAATGTCCCACTGCAGGGCAAAGGCCTTCGTCCTTGAAATCAAGTTATAGTTATAATGATGGGCTTAATGACCATGCATGCCAAATGTAGATTGGTGATCACAAACCCGAGCAGTGTCCGAAAAACCGAAAAAAGTTAGTTCGACCCGGGAATTGAACCTAGGACCCCGAGATCTCGGCCCGGTCCTTAAACTACTAGGACCATCGAGGCTTTCACAGGTTTTTTCTCAATGAGGTCAATGGAAGTTTAATATAAGAGGCGTTTGTATTGGAGGTTTAAGCTGTAGCTATTTCATACCAGTAGATTCAGAATCAAGAGTTGTTAAATTCCTATAAGGTATAAACAATATATTTACAAAGGCTTTTTAACCCCTTCACAGGTAAGAACAGCTTCCACGGCCAACGGGCCAACCTCGCACGCCCCAACCTTACCTACGGAGCGGCCAGTCCACTCAAAACGTTCACCAGGAAAACTGTCACGAAGATATCCACAAGCGAGACAGCTGTTGCCAATTCTCTCACAAATGTGACGTCAACACTCTCTGCGCTTACAGAAAACTGTCATTTGAACGGTAAGAATCGACTCCCTTCCGAACCTAACCTCAAATCAGTCACGCAGGCGAAAACTGCGACAAACGCGACGACTCGCAAGAAACTCATTGTAAGATCGAATTCCAACTCGCGTAAGAAGCTTCCTAAGAATAATCTTCCAAAAACTAACTTAGAGTCTACTCAGGACCTGTCTTCCAGCGATACGAATGTCACTAATATATCCGCGGATTCGCTTGATACTCCGTTCCGGTTCCGACGGAAAAGGGATAAGTCTAACAGTCCGGAACCAATGGACTGCATCTCTAACTCAGTGATCACTGCTGACGTCACTCCAGACAACTACGAAGAGACGAACAACTCCCAGGGAAATAAACTTTACAAAATAAAGGCTCTAAGAAAAAAGTGCCCTGCATTCGGAGTAAGTTTGCTTAAGAAAGACGGAGTACAAACCCGCTCGAGTAGTTGTACAAGTAACTCGACCGTCAAAAAGAAATGATCTCTGTGAATAAATCGGCGTATTAGCCCGTAGGTGCACTTTGCACATAGTATAGACGTAATAATGTGCGTAGCACTTGTCCTTATTATGCTGGCGGATTCGCTTAGACGCTTCAAAGCTAATTTTTTAACTCGATCGACTGAATTTTCTATTGAACTCATATCAAAGTAACTCTGCACTAAATACAATGTTTGAACGAATTCGCCAGCTCTTAGTGTATTAATGTCGTGAACCCCATTTGAAAGAAGCCTAAATGTTTATAATCCCATTGGAGTACCGTTGTATCGCGCTCAAGCGGGCCATTTACGCTCGGATCGAAGGTTTCGGATATACACACCCTCGCCAATGTGGTTATTTTATGCAAACTAAAAAGTAAGTTATTTTTGTTGAGGACTAATTTTGCGATCAATTTATGTATAAACTTGCAGGTTAATTATTATATATTTATATTTTTTATGTTCAATGATTTTGTATAATAATGGCGAACACGGTTGTTAGTAGGATGTATGACAAACTTTATGTGTATCTTGTTAGACCAAGACAGTTACGTACATAGTGTATTGATCCCAGTATCGGAGGAACATTTTCATTTATTATTAAAAATTCAGTAGGAAACTTTTGACTCTCATCATTCATATATATATTTAAGACCACTTTACCTATTGGCATTATTTTATTACCCCCAAATGCTTCTAGTACAATATTTGTCTCAGACCACTTAGGAATCTCATCATCGACAATAAGTTTAAAATCTTTTAATGATAAAACATTTACTTGAGCCCCGGTATCACATTTATATGAAACTTTTTTATTTTCAGTTCTTAGTACTGTTGACCATTCAGTCTTACAATGTTTGTTGCCTATCGAATGGCAAACTTTAGATAGTCACAAATCATTTACTAAGTTATTATTACTGTTTTCAATTTGATTGATAACATCTACTTTTTTCTGTCTACATCCTTGAGCGAAATGATTTAATTTATTACAAATGGAACAGGTTTTTCCAAAGGCTGGACACTGCCTTGGTCCATGTTCCCTATTGCATTTTTTACATTGATAAAAGTTTTTATTGTAATTATTGTTAACACTTTTCTGATTAAAAGATTTTTTGGGATAACTATTTTTATACTTAGCTTCATTATTCTGCAGATGGACGGCATCAATCTTCAGTGTTTCTTCTTGTTTTTGAATTATCTTGGCATGTTCTTGTGATAGTTCCGCTGCTCGGCAGTGATCAACGGCAGAGTCTAAAGTCAAATTTCGGTTTTCCAGAAGTTTCCGTTGCAGTTTTTTATTTCTAATGCCCATGACTATTCTGTCTCTTAGCATTCTGTCTTCTAGGTCTTCATAATTACAATTCTTTACCAATTTCCTTATTTCTGAATAGAAACTGTCGAAAGTTTCACCATCCTCTTGATTCCTAGCGTTGAAGTTGAATGTGTTTATGAGCTCATTTTGCTTCGGTTCAAAATATGCGTCAAATTCTTTCAGCAGCTCTTGATATGATGGGGTTTCTTCAGTTTTCTTTAGAATATTGAAATATATATTTTGACCTTCTTGTCCAATGCAGTTTAGCAAGATGGCGGACTTCCTTTTTTCGGCTACTTTTTCCAAACCTGCTGCCAAGATGAACACGTTGAATTCTTGCTTGAAGTTTCTCCATTTCATCAGCATATCGCCCACTGATTCGAGTTGCAGCGGCTGTGGCATTTTATATTCGATTGGAGTGGTCATCTCGTCACTTACTTGAGCTTGTTGAAGTTCGTCAGAATTTTCAAAT
Source organism: Mecyna flavalis (assembly GCA_949319885.1). NCBI lineage: Eukaryota > Metazoa > Arthropoda > Insecta > Lepidoptera > Crambidae > Mecyna > Mecyna flavalis. Next base: position 5,255,340 of record OX439419.1, on the reverse strand, counting down.
TTCATTAGTTTTCAGCAGTTTTCAGGTTCTTGAATCGGCTGCGCCATGTATTGATGTTGGGAAGGGAGTATTCAATGATACGACGATGTCTGAAGCACTTGGGGTTTAATATTATTAATTAAGGTTACAATGGTTCAGTCCTACGTGACGGCCCACGGGCAAATGGAAGAGCGTCTTGTGAGCAAAGATTTAAATCTTTGCTTGTGAGAGCGTCCCTTGTCTACTGTACAGTTACTCAACTCTCTCGTTAACCGTCTGTACTTTTACAATATGCCGTTTTATCTCATACATTTATAGGTTAGGTTGGCTGTCAACATTGTTACATCAGGTACACTGCAGAGGGCAGTCTGTACTTGTCACTTGCGTTTGGTTATCTAAGGTTACAGATTAAATAATACAAATTGCGTTCAGTTATTACATCACACTACACATAGTACGTAATTTGTGTCTAAATCTATGCCGAACCCTGAATCTGACGTAAAATTACTTTAACCAAAATCAAAATACGTAGATCTTTTGGTCACAAAAATCCTTAACTTTTTATTTAGGATTTATTACACATTTATAAAGTTATACCTACAACATCATTTTTATGTACTATTTTCTAACGGTTGCGTTTTGATTTGCTTACGACGTGTGCAAGCAAATCAAACAGCAAGGCGAGCGTTGTGTGAATATCCTTCATGCTCTCACTAGGACATATTGGTGCTGGTATCGTATTCTTAGTGTAATAGTTCACCAAATTTGTGTACGCGAATGGCCCGCTTGCGTCCTTCAGATCGATTGATTGGCTAATATCTTACTAATGAAGTATTATACCTTTACACTCAGTTGCAGAAACGTCCATTAAAGTTAATGTTTCATTAAAGCTATTGCTGTCACTTTTTATTTCATGACAACGAAAAGTGACAGCATTAGATTTAATGACGCATTAACTTTAATGGAGCTTTCTGCAACAGGGTGTTAGTTATTATTTAGTTTCGATGTGCAATGATGACAGTAGTGTGTTACTAAGTTTTCTTTATTAACTATCAAATAGTAATAACATAGCTTAAATCACAATTTTATATGAAATTAAATCAAATGAAAGATCTATAAATAATCTAATTAGACAATCAATCGTCTTAGTAAAAGTAAGGAGAAATATTTTTGTAGTTTAATAAATTACTAAGTGATTATAAAAATGCCATTTTCTTTAGCTTTTATTGAGCTTCTTGTTGTTTAAGGATATGAATTGAATTATTATTATGTTGACAATTTGTTGTTTAATGATTATAATTTTTCATAACTAATTTTATTACGGAACCATTAACATTAGATAGTGTTGATCACATTTATAAATGAGTTTTGCATTACTTTTAATATGCTTTTATTTAATATACATGATGCACGTGATAATTTCAAGTTTAAAAAAAATAGAGTGTTTTTAGTTTTTTTCTGTGACTTCTCTTCTCTCTCTTCCTTCTTATTCTATTTTATATTCAATTTCGAATCAGTTAGATTCCCGCAAGATGGACAAATATTTATGTATATGACCAATATGACCATGTCGTTTTGTATCGGTCTGGGTGTTTCTTAGTTAAATAAGTAATGAATTTACAAAAGAACTATATAATTATATTTTATTTGATGTCCTACTTACACCCGTATAGTACAAGCTATGCTAAGCTAAACTAAATAGTTTAGCTTAGCTTAGCTTTCAATAACTATTGAATTTCTTTTTACTATAACTTGAGTTCAAATGTGGTGTCTCCCTAACCTTTATTTCTTTGAATATAATTCATATTTTTGCCATAAATGGTATTTATCACGTGCATCAAGTATAGTATGACCGGTTAACTTGTTTTCTCTCGCATATCGTCTCAAAACTGTGAAACAGTAGCTCGCGAGGAAGTAGTAACTGACTCAAATTCTCGTCTAGGTTTAAGTGTGTGTAATAATTATCTACATTTATATGTTATAAAAGTCACAAATCGTACAGTCACAGTATAAAATCTTTATTTTCTATATTTTTCTGCACACAATTTTTAATTTTTTTATTTTAAGTTTTCATGTAGGACCTACTTTTTACTGTAGTAAAAACAGTCCACAGTATCTTCATACAAAATCTCGACCATTTTCTCAGTGCAAACAAAGAGATTTTGTTTATGTGTGCGTACGGCGACGCATATCTATGCTTTGGCGCACACATACAAGCCGAGAGCGGTGCGTTTGTATGAAGATATTGACCGTAGTCCGTACCTTTTCTACTATTATCTTTACTGTTTAGCTAGATGAACTTTTTAATATGACTGTACTGTACGAAGTGGAGACATCAAAAGTTCCGTGAATTGTCGAATTTACAGTATCATATCAGATTTGTATGCGCTCGCACGTCTATAGAATAACGACGCAGGCGCCCCACCTTTGTTAACTTGAATTAGACGCACTACTAAGAAGCATATTGAGAGAAAACTGCATAGAGTGAAATCGCATAAGATGAAGTGTTAAGCTCTGAGAATTACTAAACCACCATTTTTATTTTGACTGTCTATTTGTCTAAAAGTTAATTAGTACGTATAATTATATATTTCAGGAAAACAGGGTTACTCGTAAGAAATCCTTAAATTGACTATGAATTCTAAGTTTCTCCGAAACAAATATGTATTTGTAATTTACAAAACTTTTGAAATTGAGTAACCCCATTATTAAATTATTTATAAATCGATGTAAGTTGTTGATCATCGATGTATCATGTTATATTATATCAATTGATCGAAGCAAATGGTCTCTTGGAACTATGTAAATATTGACAGTGTTCATAATGACAGATTATAGCCTGACCAAGGAAAAAAAAACACCTGCCCTGGAGGCGCCACATTAGCTATGGTTATAGCAACACTTGGTTGCTATGGTTATACTCATAAATAACTCACAATATCCAATAGTAACAAGGCACGGTTGACAAATTTGACAATTGACATCACACTTTGAAAGACAGCAATAATGAACGACATCTTATTGTTTTTTTATTTGATTGTTGCCACTTGAAGAAATTAGTTCCAATATTTTTCCGCAATATGGCGAGGTTTTTATTTTACTGGTCGGTCTTATAGCGATGACTTCTATAGGACGTTCCCTTTCTATGACTCTTAATCGTGCAATTTATGTGTCACCTATGGATGTTGTGAAAGACTGTTGTCTATGCCATTTTTATCGTAATGTTGTTGTTGTTTTCAAAACTGTACTTGAAGTTACGGTGCGTTTCCACTCGTCTCAGACAACACGAACTTAAATTGCACAATATCAACTGATTTGTAGGGTAAGATCTATGTTCTAGATGGTGGCAGAACTTTTGTGAATACCACTGGAAAGGTGCCAAAATTCAATGTGTTCTGGCAATGTGGAAGTCTATGAACTTAGATTCATTTATTTCCAGTTGCATTATTTCGATAAACTGTGATTGCGAACCATGCCAAGAGTATGGATGATCGTAGGACTATTTAAAAGTTCTAATAACTAGCTGCCACATAAAAGATCATCTAAAATAATAAATTCATCAAAGTCCATAGTTGCAGGTGTCCATGGGTCATAGTGAGCACTGCCCATCAGGTGTCATAATTGCTCGTTTGCATTTTCATAAAAAAAAACAATAAATTGAGTGGACGAGATTTTTACAATCAATAAATTAGTTTATTTAGACGCTCTTTGGATGACACATCAAAAAAGGAAACTATTTTTACTGATCCCACAACACCGATTTCCTTAGTGTGGGAGTTTGGATATTATAAAGATTAATTCATTCATTTATAATTCGTTCATTCATTCATTCATTCAAATTGTCTCTGCCTAGACTAGTGGGAACGCACCTATTATTATAATAGTTATAAAATGGACTCTAAATGGAGCTAAGTGTTAGTTACGATTGTTCTCTGCGCAGTTTGCAGTGCGTTCCTCGATTTTGTAGATCTGTAAAAATCCTATACAAACGCGTATGGAGGTTTGAGTAGGACTTATAGGTTAGGACCAAATCTGTTTTTAAGTACATTATTTAGTACACGGCGCTTGGCTTTGAAGTGTCGTGGGTACCTATTTTATTTCATTCTTTATAAAATTGTATGAAATTAAATCAATTTATATCCACCGGTTTTTCGTGGATGCGTTTTGGAATTTGGTAAAAAATATATTACATTTTGATATACTAAATCTTTCTGTCATACTAAATATTTCTGTCTTATAATCAAGCGTAATAGAATGGGTAAATGTAAGACTATTGTGTCTACCACTAGTTCAATTCCAGTTAACTGACTAGAAGATTTTCTTTCTTGAAATGGCACCAAAGTATTTTTTGGGAATCGAATGTAGGACCCCGAGTTCACGGCCTTAAACTTTAAGTACTAAAATGTACTCGCATATCGCACGTTACTTTAAAGCCAACAGCCATATTGGTATCTATACGCTTATGAGGTGGGCAGCTGAAAGAGTGAGTTTCATTTTTGTTCATTGGTTGTTACAACAGATGTTATTTCGTTATGAAAATGCAGTTTACTGGTAACCATAGAAAATATACAAGTCAATGTTATAGAAAATTGATAAATATTTATGAATAAAGCGTCAAAATGGTCAACCTACAGACAATCTTTATAGTGACTTATTTATATTCTGCCTTACGGAATGCACCGATTACCTAGATTCTATTATTTAACCCTTGAATGTAAGGAGTTAGATTAATAAAAATAAGTTTACTCACCGTTCTAACCTCATTCAGTTTTTCTTGCCATGCCATAAGTTAGTCCAATAAAAATCTAAGTTAGTTTTACTTGCCCATAATTGTATCAATGCCAATTCAGATATATACTCAATTATTAAAATACACACATTTTAATTGCATTAGTTCACAAAACAACTAATAGATGTCGCTGTTTCCAAATGCATCATGCGAAAGGATTAATTAACTACGCATACAAATGTCGTCATCGTGTCGGAAACTGGAGGAACGGAAGAGGACATCACTTCCAGAGTAGCCAAAGCCCGGGCGACCTTCGCGCAACTGCGACCCGTGTGGCGGTCCAGTAAGCTAACTCGAAGAGTGAAATTAAAAATATTTCGCTCCAACGTGAAGACTGTTCTGCAGTACGGGTGTGAGACGTGGAGGGTTACCAAGGACATCACGCATCGTATCCAGGTCTTCGTCAACCGATGCCTTAGGCAGATTCTCGGTATTTACTGGCCCGAAAGGATCTCAAACGAAGAACTGTGGGATCTCTGCTCCGAGACGCCGATCGGTCTCCAAATAAAACGTCGCAAGTGGTGTTGGATTGGCCACACCCTAAGAAGAGCACCCGACCACATTCCTAGACAAGCCCTGGAATGGACACCTCAAGGGAAAAGGAAACGCGGCCGTCCTAAACACACGTGGAGACGTTCAGTAGCAGCGGAGCTAAAGGCGATCGGGCTGACGTGGTCCGAGGCGAAGCGAACTGCCCAAGACAGAACGCGATGGCGAAGCACTGTAGAAGCCCTCTGCCCCACCTGGGGGCCATAGGACATTAAGTCTAAGTAAGTCATACAAATGAATTAAATATTTACTAGATATAATAATCTATTTTTTTTCTGCTAGGCCCAAAGGTTGACTGGCAGAGAATGCCATTAGGCATTAGGTCCGCCTTATGTACTCTTGATTGTACATTAAAGTTGAAATAAATAAATAAATGGTGATCGCAAGCCTCGCAAAATATAAACCTTAATAGTAAATTGCATTTTTATAATCTTCAATTATTATGAGATTTTTATATTATTATTATTGTTTTCTATAAATTGTCACTTATTGTATTTTAGAGCATAGAATGTTTCATAGTGTAGGTTTATAAGTGCCTATGCTTTTATAGTATTATATATTTTACAGGTCACACTAAAATGTATAGAATGATTTCTGCCGACTGCCAAATTGTAGATTTTGTAGCGATTTTTTCTATACAATTTAGCTGTTATTCTTTCAGCGATATTCACATTGTAAGAATATTATTTTTAATGTGTTTTGTTTTTGCGATTGTGTTGGTGAGGTAGAGGGAATCAGGGACCAGTGCGTAGTAGTGATAAACAAATACGTTGTTTTGCGTCTGTTGTTTAGATATAATTTTTGAAATATTAATTATGTTGTGATCTGGAGATCTAATCAGTTACTAATGTAATGTGCACATTACCTATAGGTATATGTATATAATCGTTGGACGCCATTGACTGTGGCGTACGCTTGTGCTTAAATAAAATTAAAAAGATATATTCCAATTGATTCAGCTGTTTTATTTACATACATAAGTCTCAAGTTTTGCTTTAGACAAAGAATCTCTAAAAATAGTAAACATTTTTAAACTGATTATTATAGAAATTGATCGAAAGAATTACAATGAGTTAAAAGTAATTTTTTACAATAATAACATGAGGTCCTAATTTTATAATCTACTGGAACTTTTTTACTTTCTGCTGTCTTACTAAAACTTTAACATTGAGATTGTAATTTATTAACAAAACAGTCTGTAGAAATTTATATTACTCGTAAATGTAAAGTCTGTATAAATATTTAACAAGAAATATTAAACACGAGTTTATATTTTATAGGTAGATTTATCCTGTCCCTAATAATAATATATTAAACAAACACTGGTTTATATTTGACCGATTGCTTTACATTTTTGGTAAAAAAGGAGATTCTTACTTTTCTAAGTACATTTTACTAATAGGCGAAAGACATTATCATTAAAATTAAAAATAAAACATTCTATCTCCTTTTTATCATGCCTTTAAGTGGTGTTTCCAGAAAAAAATATTGTTATTTCATTATGAATCCTCTAACATTTTCAAGGCAGTTTAAACTTTTTATAGTAAAAAAACATTTAAATGAAAGATCGATGGAATATCCTATCCAATAAATTAGCAATACATATCTTGATTGTATCGACCACTTAATAACTATCCCTCTTATTACAAAACGTGGTTTAAAAATTAAACCGAGCTTAGTACTACACTTACTCCTGACTAAAGTCAAACGCTATTACAAAACGAAGTTTTACTTCATTTCGAGGACTAAAGTTAGACCCAAGAAAGTCCGCCGATGCCCCTAGTTTTACCATGGACTAACTTTCAAACGTCAAAACGATAACACTTTTAAAATTTCGCTCCGTTCTACGTATAGAAAGACAGTTTTCGAAAAGAATCACTTAATTTGTGAACAGAAAATTAAAAATATATGTTACTTTTTCTTACATTACTAAAACACATTTTTAATTAAAGAATTATTATTTTTACTATCTTATTTAAAGATTTTAAAACATGTCATAAAACAAAGTCTTGTAAAATGAAACGCACTGAACGAGTTAGTACCAGTAAATTATTCTTATGTTGGTATTTGTTTTGTAATAAGGAATATAGTCCGGACTTCGTACCTGTACTAACTAGTACAGATCTAAACCTGTTTTAACGATTGTTTTTTGTAATAAGAGGGTATGTGTTTATATAATACGCATCAACTTAATTTGCTTGTCTGAACAGCGCACGAGTACCTACCTGCGCAGAACACAAATGCAGGTGTCATAGCACCTGCGCAAACGACGCTCGCAGCTAACTTCAGACAAGCCAATTATAGACCGACAAACTTATCTGTTCCGGTGGCGGCGTCGCTACTGTCTATTTAAAACTGTCATTTACTATCGTTTTTGCATTGAATTTCACGTAGTTCCAATTTTGGCCACCGGAACAGATAAGTTTGTCGGTCTGTAAGTTGACGCGGACTATTCCTTGGTCGATTCAACAAGGTGGTATCTAATAATGCGCTTTTTTCTGCCAAACGCAGCCATTTATAATGTATCCTAGAACTCATACTGCGACACGATAATGACGAGCCGGGCGACGGCGCTGCCGGCGAACTGGCCGCGCTGGTACAGCGACATGGTGAGCTCGAGTTCCGCAACTTGCGGCCCGCCCAGCGAGCACAGCAGCGAGATCACGCACACGTTGTTCATTGGCCGCATGCTGCAGACAAACATTCGTGATTGTATTATTAGTTCCATCGAATCACATAATTATCATCATCATTTCAGCCAAAAACGTCCACTGCAGGACCTAAGTAGAATGACATACATTTCCTTTCTCAACTAGAAGGTATCTACCAGTGGTAGTGGATCGATAAAGTTTTCCTACGGTTTTAATCCCAAATCAATCCTTGTCCTTAATCATTACCACCATCACCAACCGTAAAATCTACTGAAAATCTGGTAGGCGTGTTTGCGATTATTTCTTGTCTCAGCTAGGCTTAAATAACTTTTATAATGTTAAAGATAATAAGGGGACACATAAACGCAAGAGGACTACACAAACACTCGCTGAGTATGCTAGCTGCTTTCGGTAGAAAATTGATGCCTTCCTTTCGTTAGGTACTCAAGCGCGCATAAATTGGCTTGGCTTTTGACTCGACCACTGCACCACTGACTAGCCGACTACCCTGTTCATTGTTTCCCAAAGGGCTCTTAAGTGTGTTACTTACTCGAAACACCTAAGGTCCGCGGGTTGAACCCCATCGCTGGCCTGCACGCCGATCATGCTCAGCTCGAAGCTCACCACAGAGTCCCGCCACGACGGACCATGCATCGTGAATAAATCCACCTGCAAGAAAATACATATTTTTCTCTTTCTCTTTTTCTCACTTTCACAGAAAGCCTCTTGCTATGAGGTGAAGAAAAACTAACGCCATTAGTTAATTAGAGTGATTTTCCTGGAAAGGGTAAAGGAGACTCAATCGAATACTCATACTACAATAAGAACTATCCAAATGCTAATCGTGATGTTAGTGTAGGTACCCTGCCGACTAAGTCATGCTCAGAAGATGATAAAATCTTCTGAGCATTTGCAAGTTTTGCATAGACTCCATCGCTTTTCTCATACCGTCGCATTTTGCCGACTTTTTTTCTTTTATAATGTTTCTCAAAGGACAAACAAGTCGACCGACACGGCAACTTATTTTTCGATAAGTAGTTTCTTTTAAGTTTTGTCCAGATTGAACTCTCTTCGTATCCAATAGCGAAAGGCTCAAACTTACCGCTTCTTTTAATAATCAAATTCATGGACCTTTTGTTATTAACATTATAAAATCTTAATACATAATATAAGCACCAAACGAAAAAAAAAAAAAGATTGAACTCTATTGATGATTTAATTTCGACTTATTTAAGTAATAATTACTGGATACGGTGAATATAGTAAGGTAAGAGATACAATAGTGATCTTGTGGTAACAGTGATGAACTCACACTTCCTGCAGGTAGGTAAATGTTGGCGACGAATGTGATGAAGTTGTAGCTATATGCACTAGGGCGCTGCAGACAGCCCCAGTCGGACACCGGGCACGAGCGCTGCACGCGGTTGCATCGGCTGCAAATAACCAGCAGTTAAGTCATTACTGTCAATGCTTACTTGAAATGCAAGTAAGCAATCAACAGTGGCGTAGTGTGGGTACCGGCTGCCTGGGGCGGAAAACAATTTTGCCGCCATTATTATTTAAGTATTTCAACAGTAGTGTTGCGTGGCTTGGATGGTGGCTTTCTTGGTAAATTTCCCTCCATTTTCTCTCTGATGGTGATTCCGGGATTCCTCTATACAGAGCGAAAAGCAGAAAAAAAGGTCCTCTCTTGTACAACACTTTCTGCAAAGTCAGTGTTATTGGAGCAGTAAACCAAAGTTACTGGAGTCTTATATGGGGCAACCTGTTGGTACGAGTAATATATCAGGTCTCAGATCAGAGTATATGATCAAGTATATGAACGTTGCTAGATGAAGAGCTAATGAACATATCATACAGTTTTAAAATTGAAGTGAAAAACCAGTCAAAACTGCAAAAATAAAATGAAAAAAGTAGGTACTTATATGCTAAATAAGATGCTTGTCCATTATATTATCCAGGCTTGTCGAAATTAGGATCGTAGCCGAAGCGGACCCTACCCTGAGCTCCATTCTGAATGTAATCGGGAATAGGTAGACTGAGATGATGATGCTCAATTAATTTGATGGTAATAGAGTTTTAATTTCTATCAAATGATGTTGCACATACTGTTTTCCTTCGAGCCGGTAGCCGGGCGGGCAGTCGATGTGGTGGCAGTGGTAGCTGCCGCGCGTGTTCTGGCACACATTGCCAGGGTCGCTGGAAGACGCGCACGACGCTTCGCCGGTTTCACATTCGTCGATATCTGTTAATCAAATCACCACTATTACGGGTCCTTATTTATACTAACACATGTTGAAGAACTGTATAAAAAAAAATGTTGTAGGTACATACATCATTACATACATTGTATTGACTATCTCAAAGTAGGTAAGTAGCTTAAGCACTTGTGTTATGGTTATCAAAAACAATGAAGTAAGTGTCAGTATTTTTTATGCAAGATCAGTTGACCGACAGGCACGCAGCAGAGAGACTCTCGACTTAACCAGAAAAAGTCCCTTAACTTACTGACACACTGCAGGCTCTTTTGATCTTCCAACCTGTCATGTTAATATTGGATTTTCATCTGTGGAGGTGGTGGTTATCCAGTCGGATTCTGAGAAAGTCCGACCACCGACCAGACGCAAGGCGCAAATGGAACACATGTTCAGGTTCTATACTCGATTAGCCACTTATGTGATACTGATGGGTATCTTGCATCGCGCAAGCAAAGTAATCATTGCCCGCTAGCTAGCATATACGACAAACCAAAGAGACCTTGGACCTTGTTCCTCAAGCATAGTCGATCTAGCTCGGAGGAAGATCTTCCACTTGTAAAGGAACATCAGACCTACATACCTATGCAGCTCTTGGCGTCGTCAGCCAGCCGGTAGCCGGCGGGGCAGGAGCAGCGGTAGGAGCCGGGCTCGTTGACGCAGTCGCCGCCGCACAGGCGCCCGCGCAGCCGCGCGCGAGCCCACTCCGCGCACTCGTCCACGTCCTCGCACGTCCTGAGGAAACAATCGTACTGTACCATTGGACAAACTGCTAATTAGGAGCGGAATTACTCCGGTTCTTTGTCATTTTCTTGTTCTGTACGTTCAGGAAAAATAATGTATTTTTATAACGTCTAGGACATGCTTTAATTCTTTTTTTCGCAGACAAAATTCTTTAAAGCTCTTATGGAGCTTTAAAGAATTTGCAGACTAGTGAGACCTTTGGCCGTATGTGGAACTTGGGACAAAAGGCGTTTGTCCCGCTACCCCCTAAGCTCCCCCGATATCCCATTCAGCCGGCGCCTGCCTTGTAGCAATTATCTGGCTCATCCCCGAATTTCCCGATCCCATCCAATGTCCGGGTAGATACGAATGGATGTTGGGGATTGTTACATTTGAAACCTGGGACAGAGTGACGTGTGTGGTTGTATGGTGGATAGAGGAGATTGTGGAGGGACTACGCCACGACACTAATGTAGGTAACCTGGATGTTTAATCCTAAAGATTGTGGTAACTCAGAGGAACATTCACATCAAAGTTGCATATCTTTACCTGTTATCCGCAGCTAGTCGGTATCCCCTCTTGCAATAACACCGGTAGGAGCCCCAAGCATTGGAGCAGCTCTGCTGGCAGACGTGCGGCGTCTCCGCGCACTCATCGACATCCACACACACTTTGTCGTTTGACGGCGAGTTGCGGAAACCATCGCCGCACTCGCATCGATACGAGCCCACTGTGTTGACACACTTCGCGTTGTATGGGCATGGCTGGAAAAGAAATGTTATATCGTATTTTCGTTGATTTGATTGTTGTCAGTAGGACTTTGGAGTCCAAATGAATAGCTTTGGTTGTGGTTCAGGGTAAATCAGGGTACCTAGAAAGTAGGGTGGGTATACTAGAAATGAAAGGCTTGCTATTACTACGTATGGTCTTCTGGTCCAGCATCTCTTAAAGACTGCATACTGAGCGATTCCTAATGATTAAGTAGGTATACCTCAATGGAATAGGTCGCTGCATCCGCATACAGGTGGCACTCTATCACCAGTATATCGGGATCACACACGCTTTCAGACTCACGATAGATTGTGTCTGATAAAATTCTGGTGGCACAACCGTTGTACAGGTGTGCGATGTAGTGTTTTGTTATCCTTGGGGGTGGCGTACGTCCGGCAGTGGACGTCATTTGACGATGATGATGAAGGTCTGAAGCGTATCGTCATCATGGCTTACCGAGCCGTATTTACACTCGTCGATGTCCTCGCAGCCGTCCTTGCCGTACAGCTTGTGCCCGGCAGGACACTGGCAGGAGTAGCCGCCGAAGAAGTTCTCGCAGCGTTGTTGCGGCCCGCACTGGGACGCGTTTAGTGCGCATTCGTCGATATCTATAAAATTAGGTACATAGGTATAGTATCAGCGTTTTTCCCACTGCCAGGCGAATTATATTGCACACAAGACTGCTCAATTTTTCTTTTTATTATTGAGTGGCTTTTTTATAGTATTCTTTTTTACTTTCAGTGAACAACGAACACCAGGTGTTCGTTAACAAATTTTGTTTGAGTTAAAATGGCTAGACCTATTATATGGGACATAATATCTACACATCGGCATCATAGGTCAATGAAATACGCTTCATTAGGATGACTCAAATATCACTAGGTAGTCAGTCTGGTCTCATTCTTTAAATGGGACCACATCACCCAACTTTCGAATACAAAAATAATAATCGCTATTACCCAGTTAAAAGTTTTCAGGTAACACGGTAACAGTATCAAACAACATAAAAAATCCAATTTTTTATTTCATTATAAGTAATAAGAAGATGGGATTATCATTATTCTGCGAGTATTCCCATCACACTTACCATAGCACATCTTGTCGGTAGTCAGCTTATACCCCCACAGGCAAGAGGTGACGATAGCTCCCGAGTCAGGCAGCCTGGTAAACGAAGGGCGAAGGTACCGCGGCCCCCTCTGTCCGTATTGAGCGCCCACTGTGATTATGTTGGAGTCTCCTCCATCCTCTTTTCCCGAGGGCTGGTATGGGTCGACTGGGTAGGATGAAGGTGGAGGATCTGTTTGGAGAGTAAAAATATACTTTCAGATGTAGGAACAAGCTCTGGAGACCTTTCCTACCGATATAAAACATAGCAATTAGCACAACAGTAGGAAGTGCTACTTTTTATGGACTTCTGTAAGGTGGGGGGACAGGAGGTACTTCCCCAGACGAGCGGTTTATTCCAGTGGAAGATCCATTGTGCTCTTCTACACTTAAGCTCGCCCAAAAGTCTGGTGCAGTGACTTACCATAAGAAGGTGGGGAAGGAGGCTGTTCCGTGGTGGTCCGACACCTCGGGCCACACATGCAATAGTAACCGCCTTCTTGGTTCACGCAATCTTCTTTTGGTGCACAAATATGGTCGTTTCTGGCGCACTCGTCGATATCTACAATCAAGAAATAAAAATTAATCAAATATTTGAATTGAAATTCCTCAGTGTGATCAAATTATTACAAGGAAAATCCTCCAGCAAAAACTCATAATTATCATGTAATTTCAGAGCATCGCTCTTGCCGGTGGAGTAATTTCCATTTCTCTCTGGATTCTGCTAGCACCTTTAGCTCCTTATACGTCCTAACTTACTCCTTCTCTTTAAACTGCAGACTTGTGTGCAGTTTCTTTTTTGGTCTTCCCCTTCTTCCTTCTATTTTCCCTTCCAGTAGCTATTGTTTTTATATTGCAAAAACTACTTTAGAGAAAATAAGGCAGTAGCTTGGACCAAAAAGGTTGAGAATCAAATTAAATAAGGTTAATCCTAGAGATGTAAAAGATAGAGTAAATATCTTACCGACACATCTTCTAAGGCTTGTATCATAAGTGTAGCCCAGCTCACAATTAGGTGTGTATGGTCTTCGGGGTCTGCCGGGAGTTGGGTGCCGCCAACGAGGTGTCGTCACTTCTAGAAGAACAAGATATGATAAATATTATACATAAGTGAAACTAAGTTTAACGAAGAAGAATGAAGTACAAAACTTTAACAATTATCTTTTCTGTTTATACAAAGATATAGGATTGGCAGGTTTTCAGAATGTTTACATCCGTTTTCTAATTCCCACATGAGTTTGACCTAACTCTAAAGAGGGCTGTAACGGTGTTGCGGTCTACCGACCACTTCGGAAGGTGGCGGAAGTTACCACTTCCCCACTAAATGGAGCAGGGTACGAGTAACCTGGGATTTAGATAAATGAATTCTCCACATACAAAAGGGTTACAGCTAGGGCATCTAATCCCACAAGTTATTTGTGATCTCGATATTTGCGGGGTCGATGATTTTTCCTCTCGCACCAACTCTTTGCGGGCTGTCGCAAGAGAAATTTCCTATTTTTAAATGCTGTATGTAACTTACAGCGTCCAAATATGTTTACCTTCAGTAGTAGTCACTTCTGTCGTTGTCGTAGTACTCGTAGTAGTCCTAGGTGTAGTAGGCCTGGTGGGGAGAGTGGGGGGAGTAGGGGGCGTGTGCCGGAGCGGCACGCACCACCCGCTGGGGTCGCGGGTGAAGCCAGGGATGCAGTCGCAGCGGTACCCGCCTTCCATGTTGGTGCAGCTTTCCAGGGTGCTGCAGATGTGCCGGTTGTTCTGGCATTCGTTGATATCTGCGTGAGGATTATATTAGTGTTGAAGAGAAGAAATGAGGTTACAACCTCATCTCTCCTCCATTCAAGTCCATTCCATATCCACATATCAACGCAGATCCTTTCTAAAAGATCTGCGTCTACATAAACTGAACAGACCATGACGTATTTGTAGCTTATTATAAACTCGTTATTACAATTTATTAATGTCTCGCTCCTTAGTAACTAAACTAGGTCTAGAAACTACTTTCAGGGCCAACTCTGCTTGTTTTTATTTCATAATAGTAAAAGTTCGATTGGTAGATAAACTATAATTCTCTAATAGTTACTCACCAACACAATTTCCATAAGCGTCACGTTCAAATCCGGTAAGACAATGAAGATTATTGACGTCAAAGTCAGGCCGATCTGGTTTCTCCTTCCCGACTACATTAGTCCACTGATTCTTAGGAATATCGCTTGTATTCAGTCCGTAGCTTCCATCATTATCTTTGTCTTTTTCGACCACTACTGGAGTATCTGTTGGCTTATCAACTGTTACTTCTGTCGGTGGCGGTGGATTGGTTCTTGGTGGGTAAGTCGGTCTAGTAGATGGTCTTCTAGTGGGCTCTGTTGGTCTTGGTCTGTAATCAGGTCTTCTGTCAGGAGTAGTTCTATCTGGGACCGTGTTTTCATCGGGCCACGTTGGGTATCCAGGATATGGCCGCGGCTGTGGGCGTGTTTCATGTGGAGTTTCATCTGGCGTTGTAGGGACTTCTGTGGTAGTAGGTTCTTCTGTAGTTGTGCTGGTTGTAGTCGGTCGTGGTCTTGGCCTGTATGGTCGGACCGGTGTCCTTCGTGTGGTAGTCACTCGTGGTCTACCAGGAATAGGATAGGGCGGGAGAGGAGGCGTCGGCGGGGGAGTTTCGGTAGGCGTAGTGGGTTTGGGCGTGGTGGGTCTGGGGGTCGGTTTAGGTGTAGTAGGTTTCAGCGTGGTCGTGGTTGAAGTGGTAGTAGGTTCGGATATTATTTCGGTGCCCGCTTTTTCGTCTTCACTGTAAAAAACATTGAAGAGTATAAAAAATCACATTAGCGTTTTTCCTAGGTCTAATAGGTTATAGTATAAGGTTAATTGAATGGATAAAGAAGGGCTTCAGTTGCTATTATTCCTATTGAAGATTGTTCATTAGGTCAATAGTTTTTTTGCCACCACGAAAGGACTATTTACTTTAAAAAAATTGGCAGCACCGACGGATTTGCGAATCTCAGCTCACCTAGGAACTAAAAATGATTTATTTACACAGCATGGGAGCACACGGTGTAGCCATGATCCAATTGGCGTAGTTCCCTTTTCAAAGTTTTCGAAGGTCCACTCCAAAGAAAAACTTACTAAATCCTGGATCATTCCCGCTTAAACCGGCGCCATCTTGGACACAACTGCGGGCCACTTTATAATTGGAAGAAATCTGCGCCATCTCGGGTTCAACTTGAACTAGCGGACCACTTTATCAGACTTTATTTGCCTAATGCCTTATGAACTAACTCCGATTCGAGTCATAGTAATCATACTCGTAGGCGGGGCTGGGCGTGGTGGTGGGCGGCAGTGGCGGGGCGGTGGGCGCACGTGATCACATCGCACGTTGATGCAGTGCAGACTGAGCGCCTTTAGTTCATGTTCTATGGAATGTTGTGAACTTACTCAGAGTCATAGTAATCGTACTCGTAGGCGGGGATGGGCGTGGTGGTGGGCGAGAGTGGCGCGGCGATGGGCGCGCGTGTTCACATCGCACGTTGATGCAGTGCAGACTGAGCGCCCATAGTTCATGTTCTATATGGAATGTTGTGAACTTACTCAGAGTCATAGTAATCGTACTGGTAGGCGGGGATGGGCGTGGTGGTGGGCGGGAGTGGCGCGGCGGTGGACGCGCGTGTACGCATCGCACGTTGATGCAGTGCAGACTGAGCGCCCACAGTTCATGTTCTATGGAATGTTGTGTACTTACTCAGAGTCATAGTAATCATACTCGTAGGCGAGGATGGGCGTGGTGGTGGGCGGGAGTGGCGCGGCGGTGGACGCGCGTGTACGCATCGCACGTTGATGCAGTGCAGACTGAGCGCCCACAGTTCATGTTCTATGGAATGTTGTGTACTTACTCAGAGTCATAGTAATCATACTCGTAGGCGGGGATGGGCGTGGTGGTGGGCGGCAGTGGCGCGGCGGTGGACGCGCGTGTACGCATCGCACGTTGATGCAGTGCAGACTGAGCGCCCACAGTTCATGTTCTATGGAATGTTGTGTACTTACTCAGAGTCATAGTAATCATACTCGTAGGCGGGGATGGGCGTGGTGGTGGGCGGCAGTGGCGCGGCGGTGGACGCGCGTGTACGCATCGCACGTTGATGCAGTGCAGACTGAGCGCCCACAGTTCATGTTCTATGGAATGTTGTGTACTTACTCAGAGTCATAGTAATCATACTCGTAGGCGGGGATGGGCGTGGTGGTGGGCGGCAGCGGCGCGGCGGTGGGCGCGCGGCGCGTGCACGTGTATGCGCCGAGCACGTTAATGCAGTGCAGACCTGGCGCGCAGTTGTCCAGCTTGAGCGCGCATTCATCGATGTCTAGAACATTTTAACTACACTTAAGTACTCGGAACATTTAACAAAATGAATATCACTTCTTAATTGGGTGAGGTCATTTTGAGGTTCAGAATATTAAAACATTTTAGATAAGAGAAAGAAGCAGTGAGGTCCAAGAAGGAAAATCAACAAGCAATGCTAACCATCTTCTTTGTCACTCTCACGAAAAGAGTTGCTTAACAGAACGAAACGGGACGTACGAGAGATGTACGCCCCACAAAACAAGTTTCTTGTTCTGTGGTACGCTAAGCCTTTCGATGGACCTGCTCAATCAGGGAAGTACCCTTCCAAAAAAAATTGAAGTATGAGCTTTGCTATATTCCGATCCATTTGGTGATTAAGAGACCCATCAATTTTCCATTGCCAAAATCCCTTTGTCACCTTACACCTCCTTCCATATTCTTGTAAAGACAAGGCCTTAGTCCTTCTCGCAGGTGACCATCGGCGGTAGGGCAGTGGTGATCAAATACTATCAGATGCTCTCTGACATAAGAAACAATTGCTTCTCACCGACACAAGAACCAGAGGTGGAGTCGAGCTCGAAGCCATTCTTGCAGCGACACTCGTGCGCACCGTACGTGTTCACGCAGTTCTGGAACCGGTCGCACAGGTGCGTGCCTTCGCGGCACTCGTCGATGTCTAGTAGAGAGTAATACATAAATATCGAACAACATCACATATTTGTTCTGATCCTTTTTTGTCGCTGTGGATATGCTACCTTGTCTGGTTAATCCCGCAGAAGACGCGTACTGGCCTCGCCACGAGTCGCAAGGGTTCCTGAAGTACACCTTCCGAAGGGTACGGTGGAGGAGTATTGGGCACACCCCTGAATTCAAACCTAGCGGGCCTACCAAAGAATCCCCCTTCAAGTTAGTAGCTTAAGCACTTGTGTTTCAGGTACCAGAAACAATGAAGGCATCACAAATAAAATTACTAAATACATATAAGCATCTAGCTAGACACAGGATAAACAGAAATGTCCTCGATGGGATTTTAACCCACCAAATGCGTCATCGGGCCAGTCAAATTGTGCCAAAAATGAGTTTCAAGTACCTACCTTCACAAATTGATCCACCAGGTCTTAATCGGGTACCTTCCTGACATGTTTTTGATGCTAATCTGAAAATAATAATCAAGAATCATTATCAAACCTCAAAATAATATAATAAGTAAGTACATAACCATTATATTTTAATTTAATTTTCCTAAAAATATAATCATCTTTTTTTCTAAGCAAGCATTTAACATGATCGGAAACTGCTGTAACTTTAATATTTGATCTACTTTAATTGCCGTCAATATAATGTATGAAGTCATTATTTACTTGGGCAGTGTGCTGATCTTAGATTTGCAGTTGTATGCGCCGGCGAGGTTAATGCACACTTGGTTGCGCTTGCACACGTCCACACTCTCTTCACATTCGTCGATATCTGTGAAGATACATAAGGACATAATAATAGGTATGAAGAAATGAATTCAAAATCGTAAAACAGAACTCATATATGCAATGTATGCCAATACGCCAGGGCGTCAGCGCGAAACAAGCCAAAACTTAAGTGAACAAATTATTTTCCAAGATTTTAATAGATTTACCTTCGCAAATGCCCGTAGAAATGTTGACCTTGAACCCTGGCGCGCACCGCTTGGAGACGTGGTCCTGACAGAAGAATCCACCGTTGGTGTTTATGCAGTATTGCGATAGTCGTTGACAGTCATCCGTGTGATCTTCACACTCGTCCACATCTAAAAATGAATAAATGAATGTATTTGGTTTCAAATTGTCAAGGTTATCTCAATTTCTTCCTATTATTAAATATTAAGTCATCCCCTTCTTTTTGGGAATTATTTCAAATCAAAGGCTTTACGTAGCATCGTTATCTTTTTAAGAAAATCATCTTCCATACTCCTCACAGCCACCAGCCCAATTTTTCAGGTTTTGTGCCATATCAGATTCAACATACCGAGGCACTCGTCGTCCGGTCCCGCCCTGAACCCAGGCGGGCATATGTCATTCTTCGGTTGGTCGAGGTCTGATGGCGGTGGAGGCGTGGTAGCTCCTGGTGGCACCTCCTCAAACGGCTTGCCAGGCTTGCCGGCACACTTGTACCCGCCGATAGTATTCTCGCAGAGGTATTTTGGACATGGCGGTCGAGGGAGCTGGCATTCGTTTATATCTTGAAAGAATAGCAAGGAGCAGTATTATCAAGAGATCTTATATGTTGAACATCTTTATTATTGGGTGGGAAATCATTAAAATAAAACAACTTTAAACGGATGAAAACTCGCGTATATTCTACATTTTAAAATTTAAACCCGACGTTTCGACTACTTTTCAGTAGCAGTGGGAAATCAATTTGTAACTATGCTGATTGCTTTCTTACGTCTTAAATAATACCTTCAAAATTCAAAAAAAGAAATCAGACCCAATGTTAGAACGCAAATAACTACATTAGTGTAATATAACAAAGAAAAATAAAATTTTTAAGTTGAAAATATGCAAGTCCTTTTGTCATTACCAAGGAAAAAATCGACCACACGTTGGGCGCCAATTTCAAAATATTTGACAGAAATGCCTGTGACGTTGTATAAACCGAAATAATATTTAAGTTACGTGGCATAACTTATTCAGAGCCATCCTTGGGTCTAAGTGTTCATTGCTGAAAGCTTAAATTAATAAATAAAAATAAATAAACATGTTTCGATCATTTTTCACACAACTTGAATCTTGAAATAATTTCTCTTACCATCACAGACTTGGTTCATGACATTCCTCTTGAAGCCCGGCGGGCAGGTGATGCCAATGTCTCGTTTCTTCAACGGGACGCACCTGAACGACCCAGCAGTGTTATGGCACACTGTGTTCTCTTCCGTGCACACATCGTCCACTGCTTCCTTACATTCATTGATATCTAGAAAGGAAAAGATGGAAATAAGTAAATGTAGTTCTTTAGTTTTTACAACTGCATTTATTAATATAACTATTTAAAAATTTTGGTCTCCTCTTCTATACTATCTATACTAATATTATAAAGAGGAAAGATTTGATTGTTTGTTTGTTTGTTTGAATTGAATAGGCTCCGAAACTAATGAACCGATTTGGATAATTCTTTCACTGTTGGATAGCTACACTATCCCCGGTGAACATAGGGTACTTTTGATCCCGGAAATGTGGGGGGAAGAGGGGGATATTTAAAAAAAGAAATAACGCGCGGGTGAAATCGGAAGCGGCGGAAGGCTATAATATTATTATAAACGCGAAAGTTTGTAAGTATGGATGGATGGACTTTTGTTACTCTTTCACGTAAAAATTACTGAATTGATTTCACTCAAACTTTACAGTAATATAGCTTATACATCAGAACAACACATAGGCTACAATTTTTAAAGATCCCGCAAGATAACGTCCTATAGTTCACGCGGGCGAAGCCGCGGGCGGAAGGCTAGTCGTGTATAATTTGTGGTTTTGTCTTTCATTGTTCTTCTGTATGAGTTTATAAAATTACCTCTACCAGTTAAATTCCCAGAAAATACATTGAATACTTTGTAATTACCTTATCCCACTCCAATCGCAGAGGTCCATTTCTTACTCTGTCATGTTTCTATACATACACAACCCAATCTTTCTCAGAAATTAATGAATAAATTATAAGTAAAATTATGTCCGCATCCCTAAGTCTAAAACTGCAGGCAATATTTATGTCATCATAATACAAAATGATGTCTTTATTCAACTTACCTTTACATGTTTTTTTATCTGCTTGAAGCCTGTACCCTTCATGGCACTGACAACTTATCTCACCGCTCTCGTCGTTGCAGATCTGCTCACACAAACCAGGCTTGCACTTCGCTCCTACCGCCTTCTTCACCGTTGTAGTCTCTACTTTTTTCTCTGTTGTAGGTTCAGGTTTCTTTTCTGTTGTAGTTTCAGGTTTCTTTTCCGTTGTCGTTACCACTTTTTCTGTTGTGGTTTCTTCTTCTTTTTCTGTCGTTGTCATTTCTTGCTCTTTAGCAGCTTCCTGATAATTAATAATATTTATTATATTTGACATGATGATTATATCTATCAGATTAATACTCTGAGCTATTTTAAAACTCGTACAATTAGTCGGTCTTGCAATGTCATCATAATGATGATAACACTTGACCAATCATCAGACATCTTCTGAAACAATCTATGCCCCAAGTACCTATCGTATCTTTCGATCTTCTCATTATAAACACGCCAGTATTAAAAGCTTGGCACACATTTCAATGAAAATTAGTATAGACGTAACGTCTATATCTATTTTTTTAAACATCATTTTACATAAAATAATTAATTCTAATGTAATGAGAAATAAATTATATAACAATATTTATTACGGCGGACCAGCAAGGGAACTAACAACAACAACCGGGTACCACCTCCAGTGACTTACTTAAAGTCTTATAGTATTTGTAAACCTAGACAACTCAAATATGAAAATACTACGTGGACGACATTGCTATGTATGGACCACCAAGTCTCATAAAACTGACTTACCATACAACACTGGTGGTAAGCGTAGCTCCTAAGAGCTAGTGATGGGCTGGTATCGTCGCTGTTGGCGTCGCCACATCCCTCCGTGCCCTGTGATTCGCCAGTCCACCGCCCAAAAGAGCATTCTTCGCAGCAAGTCTACAATATACAGACAAAAATATATATTTGGTGTTTAAGGGACTCATTTAAGTCCTTTAAGATTTGCTTGAAGCTACAGTTGTATTTCAAAAATGTCCTAGAATATTAGAACTGCAACTTGATTCGTAATTAATATCTCTTATTATTTTGCACTAAACTTTTACTCACCTTCCCAATTTCTGTTTTTGGAAGATCGCATCGTTTTTCTGCTGCATGTTTTAATCCAAGTGCACACTCATCTTTGTTCCTGTAAAAGAATAGTTCAACATAATTGTCATAAGTAGGTGAATTTTTAATGAGTAATAGTAGCTGTACAAACTTGCAAATAAATAAAAAATGCTAAGATCTCCGTCCACGGGGAAGGTCCCTAGGACACTTGCCACTTTTTCAAATCAAATCAAATCAAATTTTCTGCGCTAGATGTTATAACTTATATGTTGCCCTACCTAAGTACCTACCTACGAGCCAATTTTGAAATCATGAGATGACTCCAGCAAACGGCTTAGATATCTCACTATATCGCATGTGATTTGTGAGCTCTCAGTCCGCAAAGTCCCAGCGTTTTCACTTGTTTAAGTATCGCTGATACCAGAACACTTGTGCCTTTTGCCGAGCCATTTGGTGTAATGGTCGAGAAGTCGGATATTACCTACATCAGAGGTCTCGGGTTCGATTCCCGCACAGTACAAAAATTTGTGTCCATGAACATGTCTGGTTGTTTCGGTCTGGGTGTTTCTATGTATATTAAGTAAGCATTTACAAAAATAAAGTTATATAATATGTAATATTTATCCGTTGTCCGGCACCCATAGCCCAAGCTAATGCTTAGTTTGGGGCTAGATGGCGCTCTGTGAATAATGTCCAGAGATATTTTGAGATTAACCCCAGAACCAGCTTCGGTGGCAGAAAAATTGCTTAACGTGATACAATCCCTAAATAGAGTGAAGTGTGCCCTAAATCCTTCCCCTAAAATCAGTTAACATCATAACATCTTACTTAAAATGTTCCTGGCAGCAGCCAGTAGCGACGACTCTGCAGGTGTCCGCCTGGCTCGGATCCACGTCTTCTACTAAAGGCAGGCTTGCGCACGCGCCGGCCGATGACAACTTGAGCGCCTGCGTCTGCCCGTGCGAACAACACGTCTCCTGGACGTCGTCTGTCTCTTCGGCCGAGTATTGGGCTGGAAAGAGAGGGAGATATTCAGTAATAAGAATGAAAAGTCGACGAAAATAAAATAGAAAAGACTACTAAAAATAAAGTTAGTTATCAAAGTAAGTATGAAATACTAAAATACCCAGCAGAAATCTGCCATTATTTCCGATGTGTATTGGAACCGAAAAGGATCGAAGATCATATATGTACGATCGAGTCTCCCGCGCGTGATCACTTTTGGAAAAATATACCGTGCACGCGCATCGTGACTTCTTAGGAGTGGCGCTTGTAGACGTGAAAATACTGCACAGGATTTTAGCCTTAAGGGTGATCACGCGCCGGTGACCTCGATAGTACCTAACAGCACATTGAGCGACGCCTCTAGCTAAACAAGATGAGACAGACTAAGCCTACTAATCATTTCTGTTCGTATGGCTGTCTATGTCAGTCTGTTACGCTTTGACGCCTAAGCCAATTTTGACACAGACGTCGGGAAAGGACATAGGCTACTTTTGTTCTGGGAAATTTTTTAGGGCCCATGGGATAACAAAAGTAGAAGTGTCTTTTTTTGATCTTCTTTCACTATGCAACGAAATAACATGATTTTTGGTATCGGGATAGTTTGGTAGTAGAGACCTGAGCTCTACCTCCCAAACTTTGTGTTTTCCACGCGGGCTAAGCCGCGGGAGGAAATCTAGAATAGAAATATTTAATATATTACACTGTGACGAGATAATTTTGCTGTTTATTTCTACAAATGATTATTGTGTTAAATATATCACAGCCCAGACGCGTGAGGTAAATTATCCAATCGTCTGAAATAGACCGCGGGGGCGAGAGCCTAATCAGCAAAACTGATCAAAATCATCATCCTTGAGCCGCTCATACACACGCATCCTTAAGTACCTACGGAATTCGAGTTGAGTGTACTTAAATAAAATTAGACGGATTTTTTATTATATTCCTCGTACTTAGCGCACCTGGTCAATCTTTTTTTTCTAGATTTCTCGGAAAGTCGGCCATGTTTTAATTTTTATAATAGTTAATTTTACTGATACAAGGCACAGGTTATTTCGAAGACCATCTTCTTTCATTTGCCTAAACGAATAACCATTTATATAAATTCCCAAAATGGTGACTGATAAAATTAGGAAACCAAATTATTTTTGGACCTTTCACACTATGTTTGCCGTAACATTATGGCTACCGTAATAATAATTATTGTTTCAAGCGTTTTTAATAAATTACGATTTAAAATAATATCCGGAAACTTATTGAAGTAACTAGTCAAGTCATCATCCGTCATAATTATTTATATCTGCGCATAATAAATAGGCATAATATTAAACTAGAGCTGATGCGACATCATCCAACTATTAATAGTTATATCAAGCAGTAGTCCTTAACCTTTTGAGGAAAAGCCCGTAATCACCGATGGCTCACCGATGAGCTAACCAGCCTTTGGCAAACAGATCACGGACTTGTGGTGACACTTGTAACATTAGGCCCTCCGCCCATGGAGCTACTCAAAAGGAACTAATCACAAACTCAAATTACTAACGAGTTTCTTGAGCGTCACTGCCATTCAAAACCATAGAGGTTCGCACACGACGCGACTAGTTACTAACCAGTAGTCTAGTCGCGTCGTGTGCAAACCTCTATGGTTTTGTATGGCGGTGACGCTCAAGAAACTCGTTAGTAATTTTAGTTTGTGATTAGTTTCTTTTGAGTAGCTCCATGGGCGGAGGGCCTAACTCGTGTCATAGACACGAATAAACATTATTGTCATAGGTAGTTACTTAACAACATGTTATGATTTGAATATTACGGTTAATCTTCAACTAAATTAATAATTAAATACATGTTTGAATGATTCATTCGCCACAAAGGCAAACAACATATTCGTACAATTGTACATAGGTAGGTACCTACATATTACCAAAAATAATAAATGTGAAAACGTGACTCCTCTCTTCATATCTAAAATCATACTGGTAAACAATCGTACTTTTTTAACAGAACAAAAAATGTTACCTTTTATATTGCTACTGAGAACTACTAGGAATTACTACAGAACTATCAATCAAAACGTCAAATCATTTTTTGTCAATTCTAATTGATGTCCATACCATATGCCTGATCTTTGATGTTAGTGCACAAAGAAAAACACACTTATAATTATAAAAAAAAAAACATGAATATCCAGAACTTTTTTAAGTTTTGCAATATTTTGGGTTCTGCTTATACGTCAGAAGGAATTAAAATGCTACCATTATTACTAATGAGTATTCATAGTCGTCTGCTTTAACTTACCTTTGAAAAACGTGAAGAAAAAACTAAAAAGTGTTTTATCAAAAGATGACCAGTGTTAGACCTTTTATTATCCACAAAGAAATCAATAGGTACCTTACCTACTTACTTACCCATTTGTAATGATTTTATCATATTATTACAGAATCTTTGGCTCTTTGTCTAAGTACAAATATTATGACAAAAAATAAATGCCTTAAAATAAAACCAACATTCAATTTGGTAATCTATGAGTAAAACCTATATTTTAACTATTTGAAAAATTTAAAAAATTTATTTTCCAAGGGCCTTAGATGGTATAGAATTACGCCACTGTGCGGAACCCTCAGTATTCAAGTCCGCCCGCCTCACGTTTTGGCATTTACCAATGATCCAATTTGGAAGCTTTAAGTGGATCGCTTTAGTTTTTGTATACGTAACATCACAAATCAAAATAACAGGCGAGGTTTTTCCGTATGCGTGCAAAGTAGGTAGCGTACTGAGAATTTTAAACTAATTCAGTTTTTTATCCGGCAGATGTTGGATCATCAGGAAAATAGATCGTTAATGATCAGTTGGACTTTTATTTCGTTTATGGCTTAAAGGCTCTATTTAAAAACGAGGATTTCTTTTTTTGTGATCCGAGATTCTAATATTTTTCCTTAAAAAAGCAAAATTTGTTTTATTAAAGTGCACCATCGAATAGAAAATTACTTTTATTTTGCTCTCCGCGTAAGTAATAGGTACCTATGTCAAACAGGAATTACATTTACTTCACGATTTCAAACAGGAATTAGGTAGGTACATTTACTTACTTCACGAATGACTGAAGAAAGTTCAACGATTTTGATAATTCGTAATAAAAAGGACGGGTTTTTGGCTTTTTTTTAAAAGTACCCAGCACACATTCTTATGTCCCAAGAATCGGTTATCTTTTTATCTTAGATCATAGATAGAGTAAAAAAATGTTTTACGGTCCAAATCTAAACACACCGACATTCCAAAATACTATGTACCTACAACTTTTTCTTATTACCAAACATGGGAAACCCGACTCTACAATTTTACGCGTCCAATTCCCTGACTAATAAAAAAATAATTGTATCACCTTTTTAATGACCCACTGCAAAAGCCTCCATCATTAACGTGAACTGATGGAACTAAATACAAATCAACAATTTATTACACCTTTTTGTATACGTCGCCGCTGAACCCGATTTATATAAAAGAAAGTGGATGTTTTTTGTCATTTCACTGAACCAATTTTGGGATTTCTTCAAATCACTAGAATGTGTTTAGGGAAATGATAAAATCGTATTGTTATTTTAACATCCTCCGTGATTTGATCAAACCCCTTAGGGAATTGACCAAATCCCTGTTTTTATCCCCTTGGCCCTACATTTTATATATTTTTTCTCGGATGCAATTCGAGGTTTCCAACCTTGATCTTTGGCTCATCGGGCTCACTTCCAATCTTCGTTATCATCTTCTATGAAATGGGCGTATGCACAGATTGTTTATTATTTTCATCTTCGCGATAATCTTTGGAGACCTCTGATTGCTGCTATTACTTAAGTCAATGTATACGCCAAGATGTTCAATGAAATAAATACGGATATGAAAAGTTGTTAACGGATTTGATGTAATGGTTGAGAAGTGGCTCACCAGAGGTCGCGGGTTAGATCAACGCACGGTATATACAAACATTTGTCAGCATGAACATGTCTTTTTTGTAATTTTCTGGGTGTGTCTGTCTATGTACGTACCTACATTATGTATGTATTGACATATAAAACATATAATTAGTAATGCAGTGTGAATAGGGATTTGATAGGGTTTGTATGTTCTGTTGGCTATAAACTAGCTTCGAGTGAAACCTGATAAGCACGTACTTAATAAATAAGAAAATCACATGCTAAATATTGTGAAAACAAGTCCGTGGCACAGAAAATATAAGCGCTACAGAACTTCATAACATGTAAATTTTCATGCATTCATTATAGAAAAATTCAAATATCTCACTTCAAGCATTCTTCTTTGTGTCGAATGTATGCAAAATAATTTAATTTCATACGAATGTGTAAGATGCGTGGTATCTTTTTTATGTTTTTTATTATCCGTGGCCTTAATCTCCTGGGGTCCCTGGTGTAATTCTCGGCTCAGGCAAAATTTTGTGTCGGGATTTTCTAACCGCGTTCAGGTTTGCGATCACTAATCCGGAATTGGCAAGCGTGATGATCAAGTCTATGGATGCTGGCTTTTCTCTGTAGTGGAACGTTAAATAATGCGATAGATATCATATTTTACCCTTTAACTTTGGCTGATTTTATTCCTTAATTTATTCTCCATTATTTAGCCCCTTTAACTTACACACAAAACCCGAACCGAGAATTAAATCCAGGACCCAGAGATCACAGTCCGGTACTTTAAACACGAGGAAATCAAAATTAAATAAATACATGACAAAATTGACAAAACTTCTCCACCCCAAACAATTCAAGCAAGTCTTCCTATTAAACCATAAATACCAGGAACCAAACGCGATCAATTCCCCCTAATAAACAATTGACAATCAGTTTTCACCACCTCTACTTAACCTACGTCTAATCTCGTACTTAAGTTTTGCTTAGTCCGCCGATAGATTAGTGGACACTTGATACGCCCGGTAGGCAGTAGGTTCGTGACCCGACCGTCTGTCTCAGGAGTAATGTCATGTCATAGTATAGCTAAGATGTCAGTAGAGCTTATGATTCGTGTTTTTAAAACGATTTATAACCGTTTAATTAAATTATCGATTGACGGTTAAATTAGTGTTAATGTATAAAAAAAACCGTTCTGGGTAGTGAACAGTCAATAAATATTAGAACAGCTATTGTAATAATGAAATATTATTAAAAGTTTAGGTCAACACTTTTTATACAGTAAAAACAGTTAAAAAACAGTAAGGTAAATAATTGTTTTTGTAGTGCACAAATGACCAATGACCACATGCTTATTGCCCTACTTTCATAGTGTTTTATCGAAGGATTTACCAAACTTCGAAAAATCTTTGTCATAGAAAACTTTATGACTCAATAATAACAGACAAATGGAGATTGTATGATAAAATTATTGTCATAAAACTTTAGCGATTGAAAAGTTAAGCTAACTACCAAGTTTCTTGTCCGTTATTCCCGGTAGATAACAACATTTCGAAGGCGGTAGAGTCACACTGTAATTTGACGATTTATTAAATGCTTCTTTGAAGCCTTCATGAACAAACAATATTTTGATTAGTTTTTTTTTACAGAGATCTGTAAAATTATTTCGTCAGGTCAAAGATGTCCTACTGTCTCTGACTCTGTTACGCCTTATGCGAGCGTCGGCAGTTTTAGCGCAGGAGGCCTACCATGAACTTTTAGTTAGCGATTCATTTCCGATGCAATTCATTTTAGGAACCCAAACTGAATCGCTAAAATTCGTACCATGAAGTGCCTTTAGCTGACTCGCATTTGCATCGCTCACGGAGGAATGAACGAACGAAATTTGTCTGTGGTCCGTGTGAAAAAGAGATAACGCTATACACTGTTGCATAAGTTAGTCTCTTTTACTCGTCTGGATTGCGAAGCTAGCTGTCAAATTAAACATGACATGAGTCAATCATGATTTGACAAATGGCTGACAGTACTTGAAAACTGATGAGAGAAAATTACGTGTTTATAATATTGGAATTTAAAAGTCTTAGAAATTGCTTTTTTGCAGTAACACCTAAGAAACACTAAATACTTAACGGAAATACTTAAATTACGTATATTTTGACCATTTACTTTAAGTAAATAACAAAACGATTCAGTTTACGCTGAGAAATAGCAACTTTTTTTGAAACGCTTACTTTGACAGTTAAACGATTCAGTTTAGGTTGAAATGTCACGTCATGGTACGAAAAGTGAATGAATGAAAACAGTTTGCGATCCAATTGCCGACTTGATTTGGCGTCGCCCAAACTGAATCGCTATAAGGACGTCGTGGTATGAAATTGCGAGGCAGTTTATTTTAGGTCGTCAATTGAATCGCAATAAGAGTTCATGGTAGGCCTCCAGTTAGTAAACACGCGATTAGGGGACCTAGGTACCTCCCAAGTAGAACATCTCGGTTACGGCAACCTGACCCAATTACGACGCTGATGTAATGTGCAACCACTTATCAAGTAATCAATCCTGGTTCTATCCTAAGTTGGATGGAATTTATTATCATAGAAGTAAGTTTTTTTTTATTTTTCGACCGGCTCCGTGATGCAGGATAGTTTATATATATGTCTATTAATTTATCCAACTTTAACTCATCATCGATTGCCATCTGACCTCCATAACCCTTTCCTACGCATGCGACGAATTTACTTTGAATGTACGGGGAGGTCAAAAATGTTTTGAATTTACTTTGTGACGAATATACAATAACCCCTTGGAACATAGTCGGGACCAACGGTTTAACATGTCTTCCGAAGCACGGAATCATCACTCTTTTCAGACATTCAGGCGATTCAAGCCAACTTTAACTATCAATGAAAAATATAATATACTTAGTAAATAATTGTGTGTCTTAGTTAAACTGGTATAGGTACATCATGTTATCTTGATGAGGAATAAATTATCATTTTCTATTAAAGGTCGCACTTTAAAGTGACGAGTGTGTATTTTTCTGCTCGGAAAGTAGGTAATCAATTAGATGTAAAACCCCTGTAAGTTAGGTACATGAAGCACACGTGATCAATAAAATGAAAGCACTAGAACCTGATTAGATATCAAGTACATACAAGTTAAGAAGTTATTCTTAAAACATTTATGTCAAATACGTTGTTGAAATTCAAGTTATTTACCGAAAAAACGGTAAAAGCTTCTAGGTCCATACTTGCCTAAAATGTATTTATTTCTAAAGATACGAGTATAGGTAGGTATTTAGTCTTTAGAGCTAGGTACTGATTTTATAAAGACAGTATTCTCGTGCGTAATAATATCTGTTAAATAATGTGTGAATAAAAATAGTATTAGGGGTTATACTTATACACAGGGTGTTTAATGTTTATGTTTACAAAGATATTCTATTTTTTTGTGCACTGTATGTGCTAATGTATAAAATTTTCGTCAGTATATACAATTTACTACTACTGTAAATGTTAAATTTTTGCAAGAATAATGCTTTAAATATTTAATAATAAAATAATGCTGTTGTATTTTAACATAACAATCTTTATTAATAATAGGCCACTCATTATTCGCCCAAACAAACATTTACAAGTAGAGCGTTAAACTCCTATCGATTCAAAAATCCGATGACTAATATTTGCACAAATGTCCAAAAAATTACTCACCATTCGCAAAACTTTTTGTTAGCACGCACAGCACTGATAATAAATACAAGGTCCTCATTTTGAGTCCAAAAAAAATAATTTAAATTTCACAAAACTTAACACTAAAAAGTTTAGGATTTATTTAATAAGTACACAATCACATTCCTGTCACTATTTAAAAAAACTAGTGTCACGATATTTTTATTTTTTTGCTCGTTACATTTCGCGCCAAGATGTGCGCGCGGCCAGTCCTGCGTTCTGTCTGCTAATGTAGATTATAACTCTGCGCAGGTCATTCTTGATAACATTCTGCGCAAGGAGCGGGCCATAGTTCAGCCTTAGGAAGATTTGTTTACTTGCTCAATCTATGCGAATTTAAATTATAATTAACTAAGTACTTACATCGTTTGAATCTCCTATTGGTTCTAAGAATTTATGAGGAAAATTGGCCCTTTTAATTTTAATACACGCGGAAGTAACTAGTTCAGACAGATTTAAACAAGTATAATAAAGAACTTAAAATGTTGACTTATTTTATTCAACAGGGTTTTCAATGTAGAGCCGCTAGATCTAGCCAATTCTTACTACGGCAGCCAATTCTTACGGACACTGATAACTACGCAAGTTATAGATAGGTAGCATATTGCACTCATGACAAGGTGGGTCAACAGTCTTAATCAACCGAAGAGAGATCAGGATCAGGACCAAGGGTTTTCCGTATTTTCTGAGATAAAGGGGTGTTTACACTTCCAACTTCCAGGCTCCGGATTGTGACAAAACGTTTCAGATGGGATAAATGTGATTCCATCATCAGTTTATGTCATACATATTTCTCAGAAAGTTTCTGTACAACCTTGGTTGAGCAACCTTACTGGTTGCGGCCCAATAAGTATTTGGATGTGTGACTCACTGGTAAATAGTGGTATTTCCCATCAAGTTAAATCCTGAAAATTGTGGGCATGATTCCCTTCTTATATGAGACTTTCACAATCCAGTGGTCGATTCAGGTGCTAGCTCCGCCAATAAAAAATAAAAATAAAACTGAAAGTCGAAAATAGAATTTTGTTAAAATTAGATAAATCCTTTTTTGTGTTGTTTGTTTATTAACTGGACAACTGGGATAAGGTTTGTAAAAGACAATTTTGATCATGATGATGATTATAAGTGTAGAGGGTAAGAAGTGTGATCATTCGCTGCGAAAAACTACCAATGGCGACTTAAAACTTCCTGGTCAGATAAACTACCTCTTAACACCCCTATAACAAATGCAGTCGAGTTGCTACAAACAATTAACGCAATTTAACCGGCTATCACGTTAATCAAAGGCAAATAGGTTCACTAACTTGAAACAGTGAGTTAGAAAGTGTGCACACTGCAACTATCATACTATTGTTTATTTGTATCACTGTCTTAGGATCACGTTTTACAGATTAACGAACTCTGTGTCCATTTAGTGCACAATTTCAATGGCAAGATTATTCAGATTACTGTGTACAAATATAAAGAAGTTCCCCATATTTAGATCATTCGATTAAATTGTGCAACAAAACTTTACATTGTTGAAAGCTGAGGAAGTCAATATTTCATACTCTGAGACTTGAAGATGTGTGGTACCAGAATGGTTTCAAGTCGCATTACATGCATGAGGTACATACTTACAGATTTTCAATGTGCGTACTTGTATTTATTAACTCGTTTAGTCTATACAGGGTCTCCCATGACACTTAAGAAGGACCACCCCGGAATTCAGTAGATAAACTCCACTCTTTCTAGGGCGTGGCAGTCCCACAAACCACGGAGGATCACGGTGTGTATTTTTTTTATCAGTGCAGACAGGCGCTTAATGCGTGCCTTACTGCCTAAAAGCGGCCACTGCGACATATATTGCGTTGAGGGCAGGGACCGGAACCACTTACCCTTAAAGGGGTATTTGATTGGGTATTTCATAGACTTGTTTTCAAAAACCCTATAAAATCGATAATTACATCGTCAACTTAGTCTAGCTAAAGGCTTACCAAATCAATTGAGTTAATTCGGGAAGCACTAACCGAATTCGAAAACCCCATTGAAACTTACCCATTCATATGGGTTTTATAAGGCGCAAGCAACTTTAACCTCTACGCGCACTCTATTCGACTTATAATTAAAGAGAGATAAACATAAGGTGAAAAGAGATAAAAATAAGGTAAAAAGAGATAAACATATGGTGAAAAGAGAAAAACATAGGGTAACCCTATGATGCGGTAAGTGCTTAAATTTAACCCAGTATAATTGGGTAAGCGCATCAGAAAGTAGTTAACCCTATTCAAAAGGGTTTCCAAATCGATAGACTAACACTATCAATAAGTTACCTTTTCATTTGGGTAAGATTTCAATAGGGTTTCCCTAAAAATAGGCTTAAGCAAATAAAGGGGTTTTCCGGTCCCTGGAGGGACACTTTACCAGGAAGCATCGCTTAATATGCTGCCACATTGTAGGCTCATTTGATCTTCAAGTCTATTAAGGTTGATGGTTACATGGAACAATGTATATTAGTTGAGTGTCAAGTAAATATACTTACTTGTGCTGTGTCATAAGTAAACCACCATTTTGTATCGTGAAATGATCGGTCATTAGGTCAAGTGCAGCCGATAAAGACGATTACGAAACGCAATGATAAAATTAAAACAAACACAAGATCATATTAAATATGTCAATATATCGGCCTATTTAATTTAATCCGATTGCAAGCCAGACTCGAGTTAATGAGTAAAAAAAGCCTAAAATAATTGGGGGGCTCAACAAGATCGTACCAATAAATTAGTTATAGGTTTTTTTTTTTAAATTCAGAGTCGCATTCCGATGTGTGCCTCGGAAAGCAACTAAAGACGTTGGTTCTGTGCCTGATCTCTCTTCGGTTGTGTCAGGCAGCTCACTGTCCCCCCGTAGCGTAAGAGTGAGGGAATAGAGAGTGCACCTGTAACTACTGTGCTCTCTCTTTTCCACTACTGGTTGATCGTAAAAATTAATCGCCGTGACCGAAAACTCGGTTAGGAGGATATTTTAGGTACTAATGCCATTTTTTTCTTTGTATACACCTTGTATAACTATATTTGTGCCCATATTCGTTTGATAGAAATACGTAGACATAGTTATACTTAGTTAAAGTTGTCATACAACCAAACAGTTACTATCTTACGTAGTTCTTACCCTGAAACGCTTAAGAACGGAATGATTGCCCATTGTCTTTCATAGCCGTCTATTAGAAGCTATTTGCAAATGCTAAGGCTGGACGAAATGTCATGGAAGCGTAATTCCTGAAATAAAAGCTCGGAATAAGTAGGTATGTATCATATTTCTTTGTCTTTTAAATTAGCATCACTTGCAAACTTTTTCCGCGTTTTACGAGAAAATATCATGATCTGTTTAAGTACTGAATTTTTGTTACAATCAATTAATATGATTTTTTTGTGGCAATTAAAACGTACTTACACTTTATAATATATCTTTTTAGACTGTAATTACAAGTCTATGTCGATGCTGCGTCAGGGAAAAAAAACAAGAGGAGAATTTTAAATAAAAAAAATTATATGTACCTATACAATATATTTGTTTTTATAATACTTAAAATAACAGAAATCGTCACTTAAACTAAATCTAATACAAAAAGAAATTCAATCTCTTATGTTATGGCATCAGATATCAGTTTTCTGAAATAAATCAAATGATTGAGCCAACAAGCAAGAAATTAAAGTTATCATAGAGACATCATTTGCTTAGAAAAATGCTTTTCTTACTAGCTTTTACGTCAAATTAGTATCGAGAATTATACAGCGTGTTAGGTAACCCGAGGGACATATTTAAGGAGTGTGTTCAGAATCCGATTTAGAGTCTAATTCGCTATAAAAAATATATCCTTAATTTTTTGCATAATTATCCTAATAATTTATGTATGCATGAATTACCTAAAATCCCGTGTGCTGGCCGTCCGGTTACGCCTCAAACTTAATTGTACGCGAGTACAATTTGAGTCGTAGTTGAACGAGTGCACGAAATACTGTGAAGGAAAGAGTGCTCGCACGTTACGCGGATTTTCAGGAAAATTTCGACTAAGGTTATTGACAGATATTTACCAGAGTTCTTATTGGTTTATAATTATTTTGTTATATGTATGTAAGCATGAACTATTTGGGGTTTAAATAAGTCCCACGCATTTCCTGTCATACTGTATAATATAATTATATTAAATAGGAACAATTCTGGCAACGCTAATCAGAAAAATAATCGTGCCTTATAAATAAATTCGCAATAAGCGCAAAGCTCCTAGCTTTAAAAATTTAAAGATGAAGAATTATAGTCGCTGTATAGACTTTGGTAGAAAACAACTACTAGGACAGGACTGCTACAGGACTCACATAAAAACTATTTAGTATTAATCGCGAACAATCATTCATTTGTTCGGTCCTCTTCCTTCTTACTTCCTAGCACTCCTATTAACCTTCCCATAGATCTCAGGGAAGGCGTCTTTACAATACGGCAGCTTCTCCCGCAGACTGTCATACAGGGTGTGGTCGAACATGCGGCGGAACTCCTCACGAGTGGTGTACGTGTCGGCGTAGAGCATCTGGAAGCCGTCGTGCTTCGTCACGAAGTCCTCTATGCGTCGCGTGGAGGACACCTGGTGGGAGAAACAAAGACATAGACTTGTAGTGGTAGAGCCATGCTGTGTTACAGTACATATGGGCCGGCTCGTCCGGGGAAGTACCACCCTCTCACATAACCCTAGCGTGAAATAATAGTGACTACTATTGTGTTTCGTCTGGTTTGTGAGAATACCGGTGGTCCACACCCCTCTTAAAAGTCTTGGTATTGTAGATGGGCGGCGGTGATTGCTTACTATTAGGCGACCCGCTGGCTTGTTTGCCGCGTCTGACATAAAAAAAGACAAAGTTACAGAAATATGAATTTGGGTGCCAGTTCTCTAAAATCATCACAGCATCCAATATACATAAAGATAACGCCTTTATTTTGACAAATGCATTTCGGTACAATAACCACGGCCTAGCGGGACCTGCGGCCGTGTGTGTAACTCGAGGGAACGATGAGACTCTGTCCTATTTTGCCATAAGAAAATTACTTTTTAGATAAACTGACCTCTCAACAAAAGAAATAATAACCTCTATTTATAACAATTATCCAGTCAACGAAGCTCTAACTTTGCCATTTTAGATGAAAAGCTGAAACTGGTGCCAAAATTTTCGTTAAAGACTCCGTAATAACATACTAAAAATGCAGGGTCGTGACTTCGTGAGTCACCGCGGGGTCATATGAAAATAAAATGGAAAAAGGTGAAAAAATTACTTTTTCCTGAAAATCTCGAAAAGGTTATTCTCAATTTACGCGTATCGCGCACCGTTTGCTAGGCAATCGAGTACAAAGTGCACTTATTATGTAATGTTGAACCAAATCAATAAACATTAGACGGAAATCTTTTTGGGGATATCGAAAAATGCAAATTGATAATAACCTTTTTTGTAGACAAAGTATTTTTCTACGACTTTTGTCTGAAACTTTTTCTCATATTTCTGTTAGTTTTCGAGATTTTCAGGAAAAGTTAATTTTTTCACCCTTTTCCATTTTTTTTTCGTATGACCCCGGTGACTCACGACCCTGCATTTTTAGTATGTTATTACGGAGTCTTTAACGAAAATTGTGGCACCAGTTTTAGCTTTTCATCTAAAATGGCAAAGTTAGAGCTTCGTTGACTGGACTACAAATAACGAGTAGACCATTGCGCCTAGACCCTCTTCTTTATCCAAGGGTTTTCTTTCTCCCATGAGGGTACTACGTAACTATTAGTAATCTGTGGCACTACCACTGAGCTCTATGATAATACGCTCAGGTGGGCACTACGCTTTGTATTTGCTTTGTGGCTTACACCATAATCCGAGATTTGGTAAGTACAGACAGATCATTGGAACGACACTGCCATCTGACCGCCGCGTAACCCTTAACTGGGAAACTAAATCAATTGCAATGCGCCTAGACCCCAGACCCGATCAAATAATATTTTATTCTGATATCCTGATGACTTACAGTTTCATACCCTTTAGCCTTGGGCACTCCGTATACTCCGATGTCGACGAACATCTGCGAGTCTCTCTCTTTGATGCGTAACTGGCCGGGCTGGTTGAATACCCTGAACGGGCACAACCAGATAGGGTATACCTGTAACATTGAAGAAAATAGAGTAAGTTTTTTTGTCATGTGCAAGAACAATACAGAGACTTCAAGGAAGAAACTCTTTCTCTTGCGGGATATAACACATACTGCTGTTAGGGATCTTACAGCGAATCTTAGTAACTGCTACCTAAAGGCTAAAGATTTGACTGACCCGATGGCGCATTTGGTAGTTGGGATCACTAAACAGGAAGCTATTTCTGATACCCAAAACTAGAGATGCAACGGATAGTTGTTTGGCCGGATACCGGATACCGGATATTCGGCCTGATCACTGGCCGAATATCCGGTATCCGGCCGCCGAATATTCGGCCGGCCAAACGATACCTACATTTTAGTTTGGCGCGGCGGGCGCGTCGTGCAGGTTTCAACCCGTTACTTAATGTAGGATCGCGCGGACCGTTTTCTAGGCAAAAATGGAGAGCCTAGAAATTAGTTGTAGCGAAGAGGATTCAAATAGGAGTAAAGGTGATTCGCCTCCAATGAAAAGAAGGGCAGGCAATGGCGCAACTGTTGTTTATGAAACATTTTGTGATTGCTTTCACGAAGTCGCTCAAGATAATAGTCAAACCGAAGATACGACAAATAGTGCTATAGCCAACGAGCTTGACTTTTACTTATCCGAGTTGATCGAAAGAGTGACCATTATGCATGATGGGCAGCAAACGCCAATCAATTCCCAATATTGATAAAATTTGCCCAAATAAATATCTGTCCTCACCATGTAGCAGCACCATTTTTCAAAGGTAAATACCAAACAGAATCACTATCCGGTATCCGGCCGGATAGTACGTAACTATCCGGTATTCGGCCGGATAGTAAAATAATGGCCGGATAGGCCGGATACCGGATAGCAACCGGATATCCGTTGCATCTCTACAAAACACAAGTTTATAATGCATTGAAGCACCATAACCGCAGGCTAGCAAGTCCTGCGACCGTCTGTGAGACTCGGGACTCTTTTTTCCCACTACCCAGTATTCCCCCGGTTCCCTTCACACCCGAGACGACTCTAGGACGAGCCTGCTGTAGCGAATAATAAATAAATAAATATCTCTGGACATTATTCACACAGCGCCATCTAGCCCCAAACTAAGAATTAGCTTGTACTATGGGTGCCAGACAACAGATAAACATTACTTATACTGCGTGTTTTTTTAGTCGTTGATTTCCCGCAGCAGAATGCTTTACCTTCAGTAGTACTATCGATTAATGCTAGTAATTTTTTTTTTAATTTTTTTTTTTGAATTTTTTTTTAAACTTTTTTTGAATTTTTTTCTTAAATTATAATGGGAAAATGGAAACTAAATGTGAGTAAATAGTAAATAATCATTTTTTTGATAAACGCGAAGAGCAATGACCCCGGCCGGTGACCGTTTGTGACGCAGCTAGTACTATTGGTTCGAGTTTCGTCTATCATAATCGTAAAACTTTTGATTTAACTAAAAAAAGAACTTTATTAATGTATTTTACTACTAAGATAGAATCATTTTACTGCGGGAAAACAACGACTAAAATTCCACGCTGTATACTTTTTTTGTAAATAAATACATGTTATACATACAAACAGACATGTTCATGCACACAAATGTTTGTACCGTGCAGGGATCGAACCCACGGCCTCTGGTGTAATAGCCGACTTCTCGACCATTACACCAAATGGCTCGTCAACTGCACTGGAATGATTGACCCAAACAAATATATAACCTGCCACTCATTCTCACCACATATACAGTGAAGGATAAGGACAGCAGATTGATAATAAACCTGCTACTCACTTCAAACTCGTCATGGAACGTCATCACGGCCTTCTCCAGGGTCTCTACGGGCACCAGCATGTCCTGGATGACATGGGCTCTCTCATACAGCTTGCCCACAGCCTCAGGCTGTGTTAGCTTCAGCAGAGACACTTCTGGCGGCATGAGCCAGCCGAAAAGGTAGCGGAAGATGATGTTGTTGCCGAATGGAACGATGTCCTGAAGAATGGAAGATCGAATCAATTAGTGGTTTCTTGACAGGCTAGAAGATACATAAACAGCCAGTTTCACAACTGAGCGAAAACAAGAGGCTGTCTGTCTTCTTTTTTGAAAGTGGTCTTAATATCGGGCAGCTAAATTATCAGGAAGTCATCTCAAATATTTGATGCATGATTATGGTAGGTACATGAATATGAAGCTCAGTAGTGAAAGTGGCCCAAACAGTAAGGCCTCAGCCTCGAATTCGCCGCTCCAGTTCCCGCTCCCGCTCCCGCCCCGCTTCCGCGAAATTTGAGGCCGAGGCCTAAAGATTGTTAAAACATGTTTTTTACCTGAAAGTGCCACACAGAGAACTTTTTACTTTATTTTGTTAGCGGATAGGTCTTCCTAATGGAAAGCAGCCACTGCGTCCTATTTCATTGAGGGACACTTCGCCTGTTATCTAGGAAGCATCGTTCAATGTGCTGTCGCACTGGAAGTTCCTCTGATCTTCGAGGCTTTGAGTTCATCAAATAAAAAAATCTTACCTTTAATTCCCAGAAAAAGCTTCTGGTATGTCTGTGGTAGTAATCTCTAAGTGGAATATATTCTACGGCAGTCTTTTGCTTGTTGTTCTCGTAATTTTTCAGGTGCTTCTCGACTTGAGTAAAGAACCATTGAGTGTACCATTTTCCAATAGGGTTTAGCTGAAAAAAAAAAAACAGAACATAATCACACTTCCTGCTTCCCCAGTCCAGTCGTGAATGCGAACGGAATTTTTAGAAGCGCATGTGTCAAGAGCTTAAAAAGCTTTTGGAATAGTAGTAAAAAGAGAAAGACACTAGTTTCGTTCTTCCGTTGCATTAAATACAGAATAAATACCTCTCCATCAGAGCCGACTTCGTCCACCATATCGCCGAGCATCAGCACTCCAGTGTCCTTAGTGTAGAGCAAAGCCTCAATGAATTGGTGAGGATTCTTCGCCAGAGATTCTTCCCTGAACCTCTCGCTTAGTTCCGAAAGGTTCGTCATGGGATGGTATTCGAGCCGAACGTATCTTGAACAAAGAAAATAAAAATATACTTGGACATATTTCACACAGACTTTTATACCCTAATGCTTTATAATTACTCTGTTTGTGTGTTTTTCATCAAACTCCGTTTAACCAGCTGGTATAAATAGGACCGGTTTGGTTGGTTCGTTCGCCAATCACAAAAAGAAACTTAAACTTAAACTTGGTGTGAAGGGGAAACCGGGGGAGTTTTGTGAATAGTGGGTAGTGGAACGCTCTAGTTCAGAGTCCCATATATGGCCACAGGTTTAATGCATAAGTTGTTAAAGATTCCTGGATGGTTTAAAAAGTTTTTAAAGATGCAACGGATAGTTGTTTGGCCGGATACCGGATACCGGATATTCGGCCTGACCACCGGCCGAATATCCGGTATCCGGCCGCCGAATATTCGGCCGGCCAAACGATACCTACATTTTAGTTTGGCAGCGGGCGCGTCATGCAGGTTTCAACCTGTTACGTATTGTAACCTCGCGCGGACCATTTTCTAGGCAAGAATGGAGGGCCTAAAAATGAGTTGTAGCGAAGAGGATTTAAATAGGAGTGACGGTGATTCGCCTCTAAATGAAAGGAAGGGCAGGAAAGGGCGCAACTGTTGTTTATGAAACATTTTGGGATTGCTTTAACGAAGTCGCTCATGATAATAGTTAAACCGAAGATACGACAAATAGCGCCAACGAGCTTGACTTTTACTTTTCCGAGTTGATCGACAGAATGACCCTAATGGTGGGCAGCAAACGCCAATTTATTCCCAATATTGATATGCCCAAATATACATATCTGTCCTCACCATGAAGCAGTGTTTATAGCGAAAGACTTTTTTCAGAGGCAGGAGTTGTTTATGAAAATAGGAAGAATCTTCTGTTACCCAAAAATACACAGAATCTCGTTCTTATTCACCACCATTTGCTGTTAGTTAATTATGAATATTAAACTCTCTTTTTATTTATTTGGTAACACTTAGAATTAACATACAATACGCTACGATTGTTTGAATGGATACTAATGCTGATCATAGGATTTCTTAACTAAATGAGGCTTTTTGATAAGTTAAAATTGTACGTTAAATGTAATATGTACTAATAAACGAATAATGATATTTGTTGTTCTTTTCTTGTATTGTATACTAACCATTTTCCTAAGTTAAATACCAAACAGAATCACTATTCGGTATCCGGCCGGATAGTGCGCAACTATCCGGTATCCGGCCGGATAGTAAAATAATGGCCGGATAGGCCGGATACCGGATAGCAACCGGATATCCGTTGCATCTCTAAAAACACAATTGGGCCCGGTAAGTGGCACCACTAAGGCGATATGAAGTCAGATCAGCTGTACTATGAAATATAATAGGAAATGAAATTTTCTTACTTTTTAGCAGGAACCACTCTGATGACTGCAGAAGTGAGGAACCCAAGAGTGCCGTAGGACCAAGGTACTGCATAGAACAGGTCTGGATTCTCATCCTGTAATATAATCTCAATTATTTTCTAAGCATTTGCACGGTTCTTAACAAATAGCTAAAATAATTAATGATTGTCATGAAACCGTATTATTTATAGTATTAGTATATTAGTATTATGGTTTCTGATGAAAAAATATATTTGTATCTCTGGCAAAAAACGTATGGCAAAAAACGAAACCCTTATAGATTCGTCATGTCTGTCTGTCTGTCTGTCCGTCCGTATGTCACAGCCACTTTTTACCGAAACTATAAGAGCTATACTGTTGAAAATTAGTAAGTAGATGTATTCTGTGAACCGCATTAAGATTTTCATACAAAAATAGAAAAATAATAATAAATTTTGGGGGCTCTCCATACTTAGAACTGAAACTCAAAATATTTTTCTTCATCCAATCCTTACGTGTGGGGTATCTATGGATAGGTCTTTTAAAATGATAATAAGGTTTCTTATATAATTTTTTTCTAAACTGAATAGTTTGCGCGAGAGACACTTCCAAAGTGGTAAAATGTTGGTCCCCCCCCCCTGTAACTTCTAAAATAAGAAAACGATAAATCTAAAAAAAATATATGATGTATATTATTATGCAAACTTTCATTGAAAATTGGTTTGAACGAGATCAAGTAATTAGTTTATAAATTTTTGGGGCTTCCCATACTTAGAACTGAAACTCAAAAAATTTTTTTTCTTCAAACCCTTACCTGTGGGGTATCTATAGATAGGTCTTTAAAAATGATAATAAGGTTTCTTATATCATTTTTTTCTAAACGGAATAGTTTGCGCGAGAGACACTTCCAAAGTGGTAAAATGTTGGTCACCCCCCCTCTAACTTCTAAAATAAGAGAACGATAAAACTAAAAAATATATATGATGTATATTACCATGCAAACTTCCATTGAAAATTGGTTTGAACGAGATCAAGTAATTAGTTTTTTTTTTAAACGTCATAAATCGTAAACCGCAATTTTCCTCTCATTCAATCAACTCAAATATAAAAACGTCGATCAAACTTACGAACTACAAGAACTTTTATATTATGATGATACTTGCTGCTACGGAACCCTTCATGGGCGAGTCCGACTCGCACTTGGCCGGTTTTTTATGTTGGTTATGTTATAAAAACCTAATGATCTTCTTTTATCAAAACAATTAATCATTTTCGATGCGGCATATTTATTAATTTCCTAGTAATCACTGCATTTTACATATTTTGCAATCATTATCACTATGTCAGCACATTGA
Organism: Mecyna flavalis; assembly: GCA_949319885.1. Classification (NCBI taxonomy): domain Eukaryota; kingdom Metazoa; phylum Arthropoda; class Insecta; order Lepidoptera; family Crambidae; genus Mecyna; species Mecyna flavalis. The sequence continues at coordinate 5,212,780 of OX439419.1, read as the reverse complement.
GCATGGTTTCTGGTTCTTCTCAAACGGAATACACATAGTCACACCATCAGATGGGCTGCGTGATATACAGTATGACAGGAAATGCGAGGGACATATTTAAACCCCAAATAGTTCATGCCTTCATATAACAAAATAAGTATAAATCAATAAAAACTCTGGTAAATATCTGTCAATAACCTTAGTCGAAACATGAAAATCCGCGTAACGTGCGGGCACTCTTTCCTTCACAGTACTTATTTCGTGCACTCGTTCAAGTACGACTCAAATTGTAATCGCGTACAATTTGAGTTTCGGGCGTAAACGGCCGCTCAGCACACAGGATTTTTAGGTAGTTCATGCATACATAAATTATTAGGATAATTATGAAAAAAATTAAGGATATATTTTTTATAGCGAATTGGACTCTAAATCGGATTCTGAACACTCTCCTTAAATATCGTCCCTCGCACCACTAACTGGCGTAACTGACATTTTTGTCAAAACTGACTTAAATACATGACCTTATTTAAAACTCATTTTCCAACGGATTCCACTAATCGTTATATCTCTATCTATCGCCGTTGTAAAGATAGAGCTGCCTGCACCGTTGACGTATCTGCTTGGATAAAAAAAAAAAGCATGACTAACTGGCGTAAATGCTTATACGACTGTTAGTAAAATCCATTTTAGTGGGCGTATGGTAAAAATATATCACTAAACGTCGTATAATGACATTTAGTGATATATTTTTAAGGATACTATCTACAACTGCCGTCATTTAAGCGTTTGATTTTTATAAAATAGTGACTTTAACTTAAAATAAGGTTTTAGTATGTGAAATAAAACATTCGGCGTCAAAAAATCGCCTCTTAAAATTCTTCTTTGAAAATTCTTAAACCTTATGTAGAGGATATTATGTTCACAATTCTATTTAACATTTTGTTTATTGTTATTACATTTACAATTTATGTGGCTTAAAATTAACTAAAAACCTAGTGGCATCCCCCTTTCTTCTGAACACCGCTTCCATACCGGCCTCATGGACCTCACTAGTTTCAAAAACTCTTCTTAGGGGATAAGCTCCCATTCTTCAATCACCGCATCTTGGAGCTACTGAGAGTCGAAGGAGCGGGATCTCGAGATCGGACCTTCCGTTTAAGATGATCCCAGACGTGCTCCATCGGATTCAGGTCCGAACTTCTTGCTAGCCACTGCTTAACAGAGATTTGGGACCTATAATGTCGCCCACGATCGCTGCAGTGTAAGCGCGAGCGTGCGCGTTATCGTGCATTAATGTGAGCTTCTCGTCAAAAGAATCGGCAAAGGGGATAAGATGCACTTCCAGACCAGGAGAGATTTTGACGGCAGTCTTCGGATGTAGCCACTGGTCTCTACAAAACGCTGGTACGCTCTTCGAACCAAATACGGCTCAAGTTCAGTTACCGGGCGACATCACACTGCCGCATCCCTGATTGCAGTAGTGCAATCACTTGGGCGGCTTCATCAGCTGTGGTATCCATCTTCGAGGTGTTTTTTCTTCTGTCAAAATCTGTGCGTGTGTCCTCTTCAACGGTTGAATAGCGAATGACCCATTGTGATTTTACCTCCCAAAACACTATACACTTGATGGCGTAAGTGACAATTTTCAAAACTAAACACAAAAACAAAGTTATCACAGAGTGACGTAACTGTTTAATATGCAAATAAAAAAATTAATACATATAATATGTTAATGGACCATGTACTGTATGCAAACTGATGCTCTTCTCTTTGTATATATATAATAAACTTGTATGTAAGACGCGCCTAGTATTTTCTACAGCTAAAGATATCAAGTTCTAAACCGAAAATAGGTTGCCCTGTAAAATTTGCCTTTTGCTAGTTACGCCAGTTAGTGGTGCGAGGGACGATATGTCCCTCTCGGGTTACCTAACACCTTGTATACGAATACATAGGCTTGCATTTGACCGTCCTCTCACCTGAATGATAAGTGATGAAGTGGCCTTTGATTGGTGGCATCGCTGCAAACCGATATAACTCGACAACTAGTACCCAATGATACTCATATCACAAGTACATATCTTAAATATCCTTTTTTTCTTTTCGAGGGGAAATGCTTTCAGGCATGCCCTTTGGAGGAACCATATTATGTGACTCCCGCATTGGACTACCCTCTAAGCCCTCTTGGTGCACTACGCGCCATTTGAGGCACTGCAGTTACTTCACCAACACCGAAGCGAATGGCGCAAAATGAAGGACACCTATTAAAGTGAGTGGACTTAGGTTTAAGAAGAGAAGAGAGTCTACACTTTACAGGAACTCACTGCGGACTCTAAACTCACCTTACTGCAAGTGACAACGGAGCCGTCAGCCAACACGAGCTCGTACTGCAGGCAGATGTGCTGGAAGAGTCCGTGGACGTGCGAGGAGGACTCGACGCCGGTGCCCATGACCAAGCCGCCCACAGTCAGCTGGTCCAACTCCGGCACCACGGCCAGAGCGAGGCCTAGTGGCTCCAGCGTGCGGGAGAGTTGGCCCATTGTTACTAGCGGCTCGCAGCAGACTGTCTGGAGAAGTTTCATTAAATTAAATTAATAACGCCTTCAACGAAATTTTATATCGTTGAACGCCTTAAAGTTTCGTTACCGTCAGATAACATGGCAGATACGTTCGTAATTATTTATTTGTCAGATATCAATAATGATATATCTTTTGTCAATTTTTAAAATGAAGAAATATTATCAGTATCTGCCAGATAAATGATCAGGAACTTATCCGACCGCGATCAAACTCATCAAACTGGCATGAATCAATGAACATCCGTACATTCATTCATTGAATCTCCTATCCCAGAGTGATATTGTACAGCAACAGGCTCAAACTCCTTTTGGCAACTTTCTAAGAGTTTCACTCTAGAACCAATTCGCAAAAGAAAAGTTATAGTGGCCTATTTCAACGATTAACTCACTACGCAGGATGTAGAGATAAAATATGCGGCAGGCAGGATTCTCCGCCGCCTCGATGGATGAGTGGCTAAGCCGAACGTATAACAAAGTTGGAGGTTCTGGATCCGATTTTCGCATTGTCTGTTTAGTTGTATGACTTTTTCTGGGTCTGATTGGGTAGCTAACATCACCCCCACTGGTGAAATCTGCCGTAGTTACAGCTCTGGCTGTGTTCCAACAATATTAATGTGGCAGTCAGTACAATAGAAATCACAGGCTCGAAATCAGATAATCCTGCACAGTGGCAGCACATTGAGCGACAATTCCTGGTGAAGTGTCCCTCAATGGAATTGGAATAGATAGACCGCAGTGACTGCTTACTATTAAGGTGGGCTGTGGGCCTTCAGCAATGCCAACTGTTGCAGCATTATAAAAAGCGTTAATTATCCTTATAATTACCATGTTCTTAGTGTCGACTTCGAGCACGTCGACGAGGTTGACGTTGATGTTGGTGAAGGACTTCTTGTAGACGGCTTGTCGGAAAGACATGGTCTGCCAACCTGGTCGAGCCGTGCACAGCCGCGTGCCACGGTCCCCGGATAACCACGCCTTTACCTATGATGAGAAACGAATATACAGTGTTAGATGCAAAGTCAAATTGATTTAATTCATTTACAAATCAGTATTACAAATAGGACTTGGCAATATTTCTTTTAATAGCAATATATGTATTAGATAGAAGCTACCTGTTTAAGTAGAAGAACCTATTTCGATTAGTAGATAGCGCTTTCTATTCACGACATTGCGCGTGGAGGCAATACGACTTTCTTCCTCAGGAACAGGAATGGAATATTTTTTCGGACTAAAAACTAGCCAATGTCACTTTCCATTTCTTACAGTGTACTCATACTCATACAAATACGTCGATACGCTGCTCTGTTGCAACGTGAAAGAATGACAAACAATTTAATTGCTGTGAACTGAGCGTTATCCCGGAATATAGAGCAGCTTATGTCCTTTTCCAAAGTCTTATCTAATAAAAATCAAGATCAATATCTAAGAACAAGAATCGCGGTTCAATGGCTTAGGCGTCAAGCGTAACAGAAAAACTTATATAATATGTACTAACTAGTATGGATGGCGTTAATTAATGTCGACTTTTTCGATCGATTATTTGTAGTAAGTGACACTTAAAAACATGGCTCGACAGGAATGAAAGTCCAATACTGATACCAGCACATTGAGCGACACTTTCCGGTTAAGTGTTCCTGGAAAAGGGCGCAGTGGCCTAAGGGCTGCGGACCTGTCTGCAAACTGATTTAGCATAAAAATCACACAGGTCAGCTGATTCAGCAACAATGTAGCGAAGATAATCTCGACTACACTTGTAGCTGGCTTAGCAGCTGATAAGCCGTTTATCCAGCTCATTGATTTGCGTATCACTGTCCACTGATACCACACACCTGTGTTAAGACGTTGTAATTATTCTACTGATAAAGATTTACTCAATGTAATGTGAAGGGCATAGGGTGAATGCACTACAATAAATACATAATGTATTTGCAATTTTGTTTACGATTCTTTTGCTCGCACACAAACGTCTCTCCTTTTCTTTAATAAAAGAAAAAGAAGGCATCGCAACACATTTTGAGTTTAAATTATGTTTTTACATGAAGGCTTATTGATTATTAAACCCAATTAAAATATTTTTTTATTAATTTAGACTACAAAGATCAGTCAAATAATAAAAGTCTATCACAAAGTGACTCTATCACCGGCTTCGGAATGTGGTCATCTATGGAGAGGAACCGGGAAGAATCAAGACAGTTATCTACTCTTTTCAATCGCCAAAAAGTTTACCAATATTGGTAATACCATATCCCTTCTCCCCTATCAACCCTTTTTTAACCCCAAAAAAGGCCCGTGTTTTCCTCCCAGACATGGCAAATCAAAATTACCAACCTGCCTCTGAACATTCCTGACTTTGCTATCATGCAGCCTGGGGGCGCTGTTGAGGCGGAAGACCACGTAGTTCCTGACGGCAGACCAGACCTTCCACGCGAAGGACAGCGGCAGCAGCGCCACCATAACCACCACCCAACGGTGCTCCACCAGGACGTACTCCAGTAATGACTCCGTCTGGATTGACGCCATTGTGCCTGAAATGACGTGGGTGATTTTGGACTTCTATCAAAGTTTATAGCTTATGAAAAAAAAAGTATTTAAGTAATGTTATCCGTTGTCTGGCACCCATAGCACAAGCTAATGCTTAGTTTGGGGCTAGATGGCGCTGTGTGAATAATGTCCAGCGATATTTATTTATTTATGGTAAGTGATCACCTGTGGACATTTGTGATAAGACTGATAAGGGTACTCAGATGTGTCAGCCAGACTTCTAATTCAGTTTCTGATTGGTATTTTTACGAAAAAGAAAGGAAAACGAGCAGATGTGACACTTGATAGAGTGATCACTCTGCCTATAATATGGTCACTCGTGACTAGGGCCTCAGATGCGTTTCATACAGATCCGCAGTACGTGATGAGGGTTCAGATATTATATTTGGTTAGCTGTGTGTTTAGAAGTTAATTACGATCATCTGCTCAGATATTAATTAGTGATGAATGTTTAGATATTTATGGTTACTTGTAGTGTATGGAACTTATTGACAATTTAAATTGATCAAAAGTATTTGGTCACCTTGTCTGCTACGAAATATCTGACGGTGACTGCTGTACTACGATAGAGTCAGCCCATTTCGACTGACAGACGGGAACTGGTCTGTTTTACACACTGTTCTGAATATATTCCGATAAAATTTACCCATGGTATACCCATCAGTCACCGTCCAGTCTGAAAATAGGCGAAGTAATTACATCTGATCTCGCTTCCGTCGTGGTAAATTGCTTTTTTTTTTTATTCAAGCGCACTGACTCGTGGACTGTAAAAATTATCTTGTGAATTGTGAAGTCGATTGTTGAAATTGGTAAATGTAGTTATTTTTTTTTACTGTGATATCAAAGTTTATACATTGTTTTTGCAAATTTCGACCCCTATAATCATTTTGGAGGTTGTGTGTTCGAACCCCATCCAGGACAAACATTTTATTGTTATGAACGTTTCATCTTGGTTCTGTGAATAGACGTTTAATTGTACCTAGTACAGAATAAAATACATTATTTTGAATCTGATAATTACTAATCACACAAGTGCTCAAGCTAAGTAGTACTTACTTAGGGGTCAGATCAATGTAGTTGTCCAACTATAAAAAAAATATATTACATTTTATGTAATACAAATATTCTCTTTTATGTGAATTTATATACCTACAGCGTGTTAGGTAACCCGAGGGACATATTTAAGGGGAGTGTTCAGAATCCGATTTAGAGTCCAATTCGCTACAAAAAATATATCCTAAATTTTTTTCATAATTAATCTAATAAATTTATGTATGCATGAACTACCTAAGAATCCCGTGTGCTGAGCGGCCGGTTACGCCGCAAACTCAAATTGTACGCGAATACAATTTCAGTCGTACTTGAACGAGTGCACGAAATAGGTACTGTGAAGGGAAGAGTGCCCGCACGTTACGCGGATTTTCAGGTTTCGACTAATGTTATGGGCAGATATTTACCAGAGTTTTTATTGATTTATATTTATTTTGTTATATGGAAGCATGAACTATTTGGGGTTTAAATATGTCCCTCGCATTACCTGTCATACTGTATTTTAATATTTGGACCAAGCCAGCACTTGACCAAAAAGTTGCCTAATGTTAAACAACTATGCGGTCTACGATGGAGCGCGCTTGCTTAGGAAAAGTCCGTTAATTCTGGCCTTGAAGAGCCCCAAGTTGTAATAAGTAGGAAAGACAGATCCCGGCAGAGAATTCCACTCCCGCGCAGACCGTAATTAAAATTGCGTTCTAACAACACAGGATTTATGAATAAAAAATGCTACATTTAATCACTAATCCCATTGAGCCCTAGATTCAATTCAACCGTGTAACAGTTTGCATGAACTTTTTAAATTATTACCTTAATACAATACAAATAATTCATACCTTACGAGTTTGATTCGCACCACAGAATATATGTGTATATCACTCCATAGAGGCCGGCAAACTGAGGACATGGACCGCTATACACCGTCATTGTAAAACACTAGATAAATCAAGGTGATTAACCTGATATCCTTCAATAATCGACCTTATCATCTTGTGATAGAGACTAAGACCCTTGCGATGCGTTTGCGCATTATAAGTAATTGAGTAGCATAGTATGTGATTCTTATGTGAACGTAGTAAGTGTGAGATTGCTCTACATTGCTTCATGCCTTGTTTAGTTGAGGAATTCATTTACAAAATCAAAGTTCAGTCTGGAGATATTTATTCTAATGACAATTCAGACCGAGATTCTGGGAATTCTGTTTTTGTGGTGACCTTCTCCAAGGCATATTTTTGCATGACTGTTTATGCAAGAAGCTTTTTCGGTTACGGAGTTCAGATGGGTGTCGCTCAAATATTATAACTGGACTCTCCAAATCCTGGAATCTGGATCATGGAGCAAACGAACCCTGACTAAATCTTTATAAAGTAGAAGCAACTAAAAAAGGTTTTGACATGTCAGTTTTTAGTAGGTACAAAGATCATATTATAAGCAACTACTTTAAGCTGTCTCGGAGTTTAGCCATTCAGAATCGCCGAACTTCTTGGCTTCTTTTCTGAAGGGAAGGAAGATATTTTGCAGAAGGAGTTCTGAAAATCACTTTCAGCTCAGGGAGCCGAGGAACCTCAGTGATGTACTACAGTGAGTTACGGATCAACCTTTACGAATCTGTCAAAAAGTCTTGGTAGGTACTTGAAATAGAATACTATGCGACTAACATTAAGCTGAAAATTAGTTGCAGGAATTTAACAGATTTGCAATGGTTGCTCAGAGGTTCAGTGTACATACATCGAGGTATGCTTATTCTGGATAGTATCCTTCTACGCAATAGGTAGACATCATGCTTGTCTGTCGACTGATTGTCTTATCTGGTTTAAATTACGGATCTGCTTAAAATGTGTAACACGTGGTGCTGTTGCTAATTAATATGAATTTGAACATTAATCTTTCATATCTTATCAAATACGTAGAAGAACATAAACTCTTAATGTTAGCGCCACGAATCAGCAACAAAGGCGATTAGTGTCAAAAACTTAAAGATAATAAAGGTAATTTGGACACAAGCGTGTATCTTTCCATGTGTACTGCACTGCACCTCAGCACTGCACGAATAACCTCATAGATAGCTAATATTATTCTAACTAAAGCTTACTCGTAAAGATATTAGTATTACCTGTATTTAGTGAGGTGCCTGTGTAGTAAAGAACTATTAGCTTAGGAATCCTCTGTCTGAATTCTGGTCTATTAGATTCAGAAATAAAAAAGTCTTATTTTTACAAAATTAACTCTTTGACAGCCGGCAAGAGTACGTGATCGGCTGTCAGTTTTAAGTAAGACTGGAAGTGGTGGTGCCTAACACCGTTTAATACAAATCGACATTGAAGAAGGCTACTGCCTTCCAGACTCTTCCCACTCCCGAGCAAAGCGGTGACCACGCCCTCTCTCTCTGATCATCTGACTGGACTTTTAGACAGGGTGTGCTGCGCCGTGTCTTCCTCGCCACAATGATAGCACGACGGGGATCCCTACCTTCCAATCTTACACGCCTACTGATCGTAGCAACTATGTCAGGAAAGGCTGCACCAGTCAATAGTAAGGAATCTGGCAAAGCGGCAGCTGTTTATACTTGGACTTAACACGTCTAGGGTAGACGACTGTACACAGTACCAATGTCTTTCGCTCTCTCTCAATATAGGTAGGTAGGCTTGGCTCGGACTCTCTCGTGACCTCTGGGCTGCCGTGGAAGACGGCGGCAAATAAATACTTCTGAGAGCGCTTGTTAAGCAGCTCAATAGCAGCACTGCAGTGCGATAGGAACAGCGACTGGAGTCAAACCATATCAAAGAAGATTTGTTAAATAAATAAAACATATTTAAAAAAATATCTTTGTTTATTTAAAATTATTATTTGATAGCACATGAGTTATTAGTAGGTAGTGTTATGCTAATGACATTACAACTTCGGTATTTCTGATAGTATACGACGATAGTTATAGACATAGACAACCATAAAAAGTGATATGTATTTATTTAATCAATATTAAACTTCAGTACAGTACAGTTAATATTGTTTGTGACCAGATGATATGAGGTAAATGTATTACACTCTGTTCCACATAAGTTGTCCTTTAGCCGCCATATTGGCAGCATTGCCTACGCTTTGTAAATCTGTCAAAAAACCACAAAAAACCTACGCAAAAAACAGATTGAAAGTATTGAAAAACAGTAGTACCAATATAGCGGCTAGAGGACTTATGTGGAACAGAGTATAAGTATGAGTATTGTATTAATCCGAATAAACATGATGTCAGTTTACGTCACACGTCGCGTAAACAAGAGGTTAAATGCGGTCAAAACTCTGAATAAATCTTTAAAAACCTTAAAATATAAATAATATGCTGCCAATGAAAATGAACAAACCAAACCCAGTCTTTATTCCCGTATTTATTAACAATATGGTCCTTAAAGTTTACTCTTCACAGACGGTTCTTCCACTTTAACCGGTATCACTGTATTGTCTTTTACTACAACCTTCGTCGGTGCTGTCACAGTTAATATTCCATTAGCCGACAAACGAGACTCCACTCGATCTTGCAAACATTCGTCTGGTAATAAAACTTTTCGTTTCATCTTTCTAGAAACATATCCGTATGCATCCTTCTTCTCTTCATGAGCAGCATCCACTGTTACAAAACCGTCCGATACAGTCACATTTATTTCAGAAGGAGCGAAACCGTTCACGTTAATATTAACTTCATACTTATCTTTCGTTGACCCGTTTTGTTGTCTCCAAGGCAGATTTTCAAGCCAATCTATTGAACGTAAAACCACATCATCCCCAAATGGACTAGGGATCCAATACATTTTCTAGAATAATCAAGAATCCGGCGCAAAATCGATGTTGATATGTGCAAGTAATTCTTCGTTGATGACCAAAATACGAATGTTTTGATATTATCTATTTACTCATTGTTAACATTTTTTAAGTGAGATTTACACGACACGAAAACCAACCACAAGAACATTATTATTAGGAATAGGAAAAATATTTCTTAGTCGTTAAAATTACTCTTATCATCGACGAGGCTTGATAGTCGTCTATTATTAATAATTATTAATTTATTTAAAATATATTAGAAATATTTGAGATTTATTATTTCTATCAGAGCATCCGTCCCAGGCTCGAAGTGAATCAGGCGACCATTTCGTCTACTAAGTTTATCTACTACAAAAACTCGAAAGTAACACGTACACGTAACAACAGAGACATCATTTTTAATTAATTGGATATAGGTCTGTGATATAAAAAAGCCTTTGTCTCTCTGCCTTTTCCTCTCCAAAAGGCAGAACCTAAATCATGTCAATCCGTTGCGATGTTAAAAAGGCAGTCAAAAACACCATCTTCGATAGGTACTCGACGATTTTAGTCTCCAAGCGACTACCGACACATACAAATTCATGACTCGTGACGTGACCCGTTCATTGAGGCTCGTACACTAGTTGCGTCGCCCGACATTCGTCCGTTAGTGAATTTGTATGACAATAGTCTCCTGAAGACTAAAATCGTTGAGTAATGAAGATTTGCGTAGCTTGTGTACGAAGGGCCTAATAATTAGACGGTCATACAGTTACTTTTACATTTTTTATGGTAAAAAAGATGTACCTATGTATTGCAGAAATTATCAGTGTGATATGTGGTGATAATTCGATGAGTTCGGGTCCCGTAGTACAGATGACATGGCGATGACGCAATACGTGCGCAGGCGCTGCTGTCAAACGAAATGACCTTCAGTTGAAGTTGTAAATGGTTGTAAATCAACGTAACTTAGGTTAGGGCCTCAGCAAGTACTGTGTAATCTTTATTAGCTTGTCCTAATAGCCATCAACAGATAAAGGAGAATGTTTCTAGATTTTTACGCATCGAAACATCTAGAATAGACTGTATTGAAATGTGGCATGCCTTTTGGAAATATCAACAATATTACGCCTGATTGAGATAAGAGGGGTTATCTGTACCGACAAAAAAAGATACAATAACTACTAAACTTAACATTTATTTGACAGAACAATCAGAAAATGTCAAGCAAAGTGGCTGTGGTTACTGGTGCAAATAAAGGACTTGGATTTTACATGGTCAAAGGCCTTTGTTTAAATACAGAAGGCACTATTTATCTCACATCCAGAGATGAAAAAAGGGGGCAAGTGGCATGTAAGGAACTTCAGAAGTCTGGCCTCCACCCGGTATTCCATCAATTAGATGTTACAGAGGACTCCAGCATTTCTAAATTTCGTAATTTCATCGAAGATAAACATAAAGAAATAGATTTAATAGTCAATAATGCTGGGATACTCTTCCTAAAAGATGCCAAAGAACCGAAATTGTATCAAGCTGAACAGACCATAAATGTAAACTTTTTCGCGCTAGTAAATTTTACTGAAGCGATGTTACCATTGTTAAAAAATGGCGGAAGAATTATAAATATATCAAGCTCATCAGGACACCTATCTAGAATTCCTTCTGAAGATTTAAGAAAGAGGTTCAAAGCTGATGATTTAACTCTTGAAGAATTAAAGAATTTAATGAAGAGTTATGTAGACGCCGTTAAATTAGGTAAAGATATCGAGGAAGGATGGGGCGATTCGCCGTATGTAGTGTCTAAAGTCGGTGTTAATGCTTACACATTCCTGTTACACAAACAATTGCTAGACAGAGGTGAGTTAACCCAAACAAATTATCACTTTCCTGGCAACTCACACCTATGGGTGGCAGGCACCAAAGAATTTTTGGTGTTGCCAGTTAAAGTTAGGTGTTGCAAACATAAGAAAAGACAACTAAGGTAAAATTTGTATAGCCCGACCAATAAAATCAAAAACCTCGCCATAATGCGGAAAAACATTGGAACTAATTTCTTCAAGTGGCAACAATAAAAAAAAAACAAGATGTCATTCATTATTGCCATCTGTCAAAGTCTGATGTCAATTGTCAACCGTGGCTGGTCACTATTGGATACAGTGAGTTATTTGTGAGTATAACCATAGCAACCAAGTGTTGCTATAACCATAGCTAATGTGGCGCCTCCAGAGCAGGTTTTTTATTTTCTTGGTCAGGCTATAACAAAGAGAGAGCAATCTTAATGTACCAAAAGGTAACAATACCTACCTGGAAATTGTCTAGCAATACCATAACAGTATTCAGAATACCACCTTTTAATTCCAGACATAGTCGTAAACTGCGTGCACCCTGGCTACGTGATGTCCGACATGACGCGAGGTGTTGGCTCCGTGACTCCTGAAGACGCTGCACTCCTTGTCCTTCAAGTCTTGGACTCCTGTGAGGGGGGACGGTATGTTTGGCACAACGGCTCTGTGGTGCCTTGGGACGGGCCTGACCCAAGAGGCTACATTGATGGGAAAGTGTAAAAACCATGTTTAAACACAGCAACACTTATTTTTAAGTTTACTTATTTTTTACCAGAAACATAGATAATTGTCACAATACTAAATATAAAAAATACGGTTTTTTAAACCGTAAGATGATGTTACAAATACGAATATGTGAGTTATCGAGACTGTTTAACATTTTATTCAAGTTTTAAATACCAAAAATGCATTTACCGTTAAATCATAACTCAATTACTTTTGGCATCTATAATCTTGGTCAGAATAAAAATTGTCCATAGACGTCATTAGTCCTATTAAATAGGATTTTATTGATATTTGGCGATTATGTTTAAATTTCAAAAAAAAAAGAACAATTTTACTATACTCTGTTACTGTGATTATTGCTGATAAAGAAAATAAAAGGAAAAGGCTTCGGAAAGTTTTTGAAGTGGTCCCAAATTGAAATCTTTTAGTTGTCTTCTTTCCTAGACAATCTTTAAGTTGAAAAATCTACATAAGCATGAAAATGAATAAATGGAAGATAAGTGATGGAGAAATCTGTTCCAAAAGAGAAACAACCTGACATTGTTTTCTGATTCAACTTTATTTCACATTGAGACAATGTTCTGTTTTTTGTCATCATTCAAATCATTTTTTGTATTTTACAAAAATATTTGAATTCATGTTTCATTAATGTAATTTTGCAATTCATAGGAAATTTCAATTATGAGATGAAGGTGGATTAAAAGAGTTGATTATATAATTCTTTCTTTAATTTTAATGATCCTTTCATGGTTACGGCTCAATAAGGTACAAATGGAACAGCGTGATATTGGCATCTCATTTTAATATAGAAAATATAATCTGTCGTAACAGGGATACGATTTAAATATATAATATAACGAATATACATATATCATGAGTCGCGAAACCGAGTACAGAACGAAAAACAGTGTAGAAGAAATATGATAAAAGCGAGCCTAGACCGAAAGAAGAGAAAAGAAAAAAATATCAATAATTTTTAAATAAAACAAATATGTTAATTTATTTTACAAATTCCTTTGTTATCATATTTCTCTCGTTTAAAATATGCTCTTCTTAATACAAAGATTTATCGATCACATCACCAACGGAAAGAGACAATAGTATTACTGAATAGAAAATATAATATCCTTGGGGTGGGGGGTGATTGCACTGGTCTACTTGGCGTCGATGCACTCGGCCGGGTGCTGCGGCGGCTTGGCGGGCGCGAAGCCGGGCGGCAGCGGCATGCCGTGGCCGTGGCCGCCGAACCCGCCCAGGCCGCCCAGGCCGCCTAGCCCGCCTAACCCGCCCGCTGGCATCATATTGCCTGCAAAAGAACGTATCGCTTTAGTTTGTATAATATTTATCAAAAAAAAGCTTTCTACGGACATTCGAGTTCTATTGTGTCCAGAAAATAAATGGATGGGACTGGTGTTACAAATATTCATGGAACTATGAGTGGTAACTACTGTCAAGTCAACATTGACACTAGTTCCATTATTTCGAGTTCCATTCCATTTATAATGAAACTAGTGATAAAAACTATTATCAGTAGTTCCATCATGGTACTAGTGTCAACGAACCGCGGAAATCGTCACTCCACCTGGCCTAAGTCTGGCCTGGCGTCTTACACTACGTTTACCGAGACGCGGTCCACTCCAGAACCCGTTTTCCCCAACGGTTATCGGTTCTACTGCTGATATGGCCAGGTCACTGCTACATCAACTTACTAATACGGTATGTTTTGTGTCAAGTTAAGCCTAGCGCTTTCTGAACAATGTGAAATAGTGTAATCACCTGTGTTTACCGAACCGCGTTTTCCACTCCAAACCCGTTTACCCCTAACGGATAACCGTTGTTTTTTTTATTTATTGCAATGTGTAACAAGACGAGCAGATCGTACACCTGATGGTAAGCGCCACATCTGCCCTTAGACAGTTCAGTGCCAAACAGTAACTAAGCAGTTACTGTCTGGCACTGCCCTGCGCCCGCTACACTGAGGCGACGACAGTTATTAGGGCTCATATACCCAGTAATTCTACTAGCTTCAGTGCCCTTACCCCTAAACACAGAAGTGCTTGACACACTTCTATTTCACGAGAAAATATCTGTCACTGCGGTTTACTGCTGATATGGCCAGGTTACTGCCGCTTCAGCTTGCTAATCCGGTAAGCTATGGCGTTTCCTGTCAGGTTGTAAAAGACGAAAAGTTTCTCAACAGTGTAATATGCCAGTAGCTTTTTGATGCGGATGGCTAAGGAATGGAACTCTTTGCCTGCGGAGGTATTTCCAGACCACTATGACTTGGAAATCTTTAAGTCCAGGAGTGAATAGGCTATATTTGGGTAAGCATGTACCACCCTAGGCCGCATCACGCTTACCATCAGGTGAGATTGTGGCCAAACGGTTACCCTTTTTGCATAAAAAAACCACCTGTGGGCCATAGCTTCTGTTGGTGCTGCCACCCGTGCACGAGCGGCATGTGCAGCTTGCTCACGCCGTTGGGCGCCACGCCCAGCTGGTTGAACCGCGCGAACAGCTCGGCCTGCTGCTGGCTCAGCTGCGACGCTTGCGACACCTGCGACACCTGCGGCAGCGAGAGACATGGTCGAGTTAGTTATTTCAGATGTTTCTCAATCACTCAATGGGGAAGACCTATGTCCAGCTGTGAACTACTATGGGCTGATGATGAGAGCCTAAGGCTAAGTCCAATGACGTTCAATTAAAAAACTAGACTCACAATCACGCTCAAATATTGTCCGAAGCAAAAGTCTGCCCACCCGACTATTGGGCAGAGTTTTCGTTTAGTTGTATACAATTGACATTAAACACTAAATGCCACGAGATAAGGTGTTAATTTGAACGAATGTGTTAATGTCATCAGTGTCAAAGCCACTCGGACGCTTTTTGAGGATTTTTTCTTAGAGATTGGGTGTCTAGTTTTATATTGAACGTCATTGGCTAAGTCGTATGAACGCGCGGTACCGCACGGAACTACTAACCACGCGGTACAAGACCAGTAAACGGTATAATAATGTCTACATTTCCACGCGGTACCGCGCGTCTACGCGCGGCGCATTCCCGTACATATGCCGTCATCTGAATGCTCCAATCGCGCGGCGACGCGTGGTCATATGAACTTAGCCTTAAGGTTAACCCGAAAGACTAGGTGACAGACCAGACATGGCTTGGATGACCTATGCACACTGATCTCCATAGACCACTGGATAGGCGATTGGTACCAAATATTTGATCCGATTTGAAAATCGCCATATTGGCGCTGAGAGCAGTAGTTAGTGTACTTGGAACTAATAATAGTGCTGACTTTCGCAGATAAACTTCGATAATGCTGTCATTGTCAATGTCAATGGCTGTCCATTTGAAGTCATTTTAGTTCCCAGTACACTATTGGGGGCGCTTCAAATCGACAGAAAAAATAGCTGTCATTTCAATGTCTATAGCCACTCCAGCGTAATACGCTGAGCGTATTACCATGGAGCTCAGTGCCTATGCAACGCTCACCTGCGACACCTGCGGCAGCTGCGACACCTGCGGCAGCTGCGGCGACGCGGGCGGGCCCGCCTTGCCGAACGACACCGACGTCGACATGATCGCCGGGTCCATCGCTGTCCAGTCTGAGAACGCGCTGTTTGTGTTGTAACCTGGAAAACAAACACGTTTGTACTATCTGATCCAAATGCTATTAGGAATAGGACCTTTTGCAGTTGTTACGTTAGGTTTGACGTTTGTTTCGACTGCATGCGCTCCGTCGCCATGGCTCTTTTACGGCAAGTCACACAGAAGACCGACGTATGATTGTTAACTTCGCTATTACGCTAGGCTAATGAGATGATAATCCTTAGAATAAAAGTGACCTAACTCAAAATTCTTTTCTTTCAAAAGTTTTTTCAAAAGGTTTTTTCTTTAGTTTACTCTGCCGCATTCAAACATTTCGTTTTTCCTAAAGGTTGACTGGTAGAGAATGCTTTTAGCGTTAAGTCCGCCTTTTGTATCTTACTTGTGTGGTCAATAAAGTTTTTATAAATAAATAAATAAAATTCGTGTAATTTTCGAGTTTTCCATAAACTGACCTTAAAAAGCATAATCTATAACCCTGTAAAGAAAAATTGACCTATTTTTAAGTATAACAGGGTCAGCGCACTCTTCGGTCTCTTTAATTAGTCCCGCTAGCTAATAATTATATAGGCTTTTTAAGGTCCGTTTATGGAACAATCGAGAATTACACGAATTTTGAGTTAGGTCACTTTCATTTTAAGGGTGCGATATGAGGTTGGATGTAATGAGGATATCTAATACTATACTATAGGCAAAATGGCTTTTTTATTACAAAACAGTTTTAGTCAGAAATGCATACCTTGACTGTGTGTATTGTGCCTGGGCAGCTGTGCGCCGAATGAGTTCATGTGGCTGAAGCCGGGCGGCGGCAGCCGCGAGCGCCGCACGCGGTCCATATTATCGCTGGAATACATATACAACCTAATCATAATCCTTTAATAATGTACTACAGAACTACACCTTAGTATATTACTAACTTACTGCAAAAACGCTTATTTTAAAGACAGGCACAAGTTAAAGACTAAAGTAAGTAAATGATGCTTGTGTCCTATTTTTAAACCCCGACGAAAAAAGAGGGGTGATAAGTTTGACGTGTCTGTCTGTGGGTCTGTCTGTCTGTGGCATCATAGCTCCCGAACGGATGAAGCGATTTCAATTTTGTTTTTTGTTTTTAAAGGTGACGAGTAGTTATGCGCTAGTGTTCTTAGAAATGTTTGATGAAAATCGGTTTAGCCGTTTAAAAGTTGTGAGGGTAAAAGTAGGGAAGAATAACCGAATGTCTGCAAATAAACTCGAGTGGGGTCACAAATGAAAGCGCACTGTAAGGGAATATTAAAACATTAAATTAAAACTTTAAAAAACCCCCCAAATTTTGTGTCTGGGGTTTTTAAAATTTTTAATTTTATTTTTTTTCTTTATTCTAAGCACTGGATGGTTTGTCAGTCGGCCACTGACATTGACCATTGATATTGAGGAGTGCGAAATTTGGGTATTTTTGGGAGTTGTGTAGTCACAACTTGTGACTACCTACCCTTATCCATCTCTCTAACCTAGCTATAAACACAAGTGGTTGTTACCCGCTAGTATTCTGCATGAGCTCTGTCTCCATCATTTCCGCGAGGGCTTTCTGTGTCTCTTTGAAAGGATCAAAATCTAGGTCATCATCGCCGTCGCCCGCCGCGCGCCCACTGCTGCCGTCTGCGGTCCTCATATTGTTCATTCTGGAAGACAAAACAATACAACATCTAAATACAGGGTGTCCCAAAAATTACACGTCACAGTGACACTGGAGGTAGGCCAGCACAAGAGGCATCGAACAAGCCTAACATGACCTCAGTAAAAGTTTTTTAACGTGTTCAGTGCTTGCATTAAGTTAGATAGCCCTCATATTTGGACCAACTATTCGCAACAAGAGTATAAAAAAAATCAAAACATGAGGGCTATCTAACTTAATGCTAGCTAGTTAGCTTATCCGTTGTCTGGCACCCATAGCACAAGCTACTGCTTAGTTTGGGGCTAGATAGCGCTGTGTGAATAATGTCCAGAGATATTTATTTATACAGTATGACAGGAAATGCGTGGGACATATTTAAACCCCAAATAGTTCATGCTTCCATATAACAAAATAAATTTAAATGAATAAAATCTCTGGTAAATATCTGCCCATAACATTAGTCGAAACCTGAAAATCCGCGTAACGTACGGGCACTCTTCCCTTCACAGTACCTATTTCGTACACTCGTTCAAGTACGACTGAAATTGTATTCGCGTACAATTTGAGTTTGCGGCGTAACCGGCCGCTCAGCACACGGGATTCTTAGGTAGTTCACGCCAGCGAACTAAAATGACATGGAAGAATTCTTGCCGCTCCAAAATAGCGTAACGTAAACTGCACCGCGGTAGGCGTAGCTTAAAAACTGCACCTGTGAGTGAACCAGTCGGTTTACGGCACAGCGGAGAGCGCTGTCAAATGTCACATTGAAAAAAAAAAGATTTTGGAAGGAAATAATGCCTTCATGTGTTGTGAAGTGGTGCAAAAGTCATACGGACCACACCAAGTCTACTGGACTTAGGTTTCAACTGTAATTACGGCCATTTTTCACTTAATTTTGGATAGGCACCTCTGAGTACTGAAACATATGGAGGCGCCCTTTTGATCTTTTCCAAAAATTACATTTATTTAAATATAAATCGAATCGACACTGTCATTACAAATAGGTATACACTTATCTCTTTTCAACTAAGAGATTGTTGCGTATGAAAAAAAAAATTACAGATATAAATTATGGGTGGGTATGGGTACAAAGCATTTTAGAAACACTTTTTAGTGACGTTACAAGCTATTGTCGCGTGCTGCCGCGGCGTCGCACACTGTCAGAAAATCGCAATCTAGCGGGATTTAATTCAAAATCGGAACATTGTTTTATGTATTAATTATTGATGTCTGTATATTCCTTAGGTACTAGGGCTTCCAAAATTACGGAAATATCAATTACGTAACTGGTTACGTATTTTTCGGGTCAGTTACGGAATTACGTAATAATTACGTAACTGACGAATTTTATAAAAAAAATCTAGAACGACTTAAAATAATGCACCTATGTATTCTTCTGGCTTGACTTTTTAAATGTCTGTAATTATAGAATTTTAAGGAATAATTTTATACAAAGGCAAAATCTATTGAAACGATTTAAAATTGGAAACATACAATAAATTGAAAAGCACCGTGGGCGATCAGAGTTCAGAACTTCAGACCCTAAATTCGTTATTATTCTTGAAATCACATCATCAACAAGGAATTGGTATGTTTGTCAAAAACAATGAACAAACCATTAATTGATATTTTTTTTAAATTTTGTATTCTTGAAATAACGACGAATTTTAATTTGCCGCCATAACAGCTCTGGCTGTGTCCGGCAATATTAATGTGGGAGCCAGTAGACTTGCAATCTAAGTCTCGAAAATCAGAAGAGCCTACAGTCTGGCAGCACGTTGACTCGTTGAGCGATGCTTCCAGGTAAAGTGACCGCAATGACTGCTTACCATCAGCTGGGCTGCGAGCCTGTCTGCCAACAGTGCCAACTGACCTAGTATAAAAAAAGGTCTGATCGCCTAAGGAGCTTCTTAATCCATCAAGCCCCGGAAAACCAGACACAATAGAAAATCTATTGTTTACGCGACACCCGGCTTTCGGTCGGGTGTTTAAGAGTTAATTTATTGCAAAAATACCAGCAGATGAGAAAGCCTGCCTCTAAATTGGTGGATATGATCAAGAGCAAATAATTGTAAGCGGCTGTCAAAAAAACTTCTGGATCGCCACCACCAGCAATTTCGTAAATACACATACATAAATACATTCATTCAACACAAAATGTCAATCGCACAATGAGACCTACTTTTTACGAGTCTGTTTAAGGTGTACTTTCTTGAACATCCAAATCGTAGGAATTCCCTTTAATTTCGTTTTTAGTTACTAAGACCACACGGCACACGCACGTAGCTATCCGCAACTGACGCAATTAAGGGAATTTCCTTCCTTCTTTTGAAAATCGCTCAATAATGACCCTAAGAGCGGTTACGCACTACGTCCGATCCGAATCCGATCCGTCTCCGTGAAGTCGAAATCACAAAGAACATTGGATGACGGATGTAGTGCGTATATCACCTAGAAATAGTTCTACAGCTACTCCGGACCGTCATTTCACGGAGACGGATGGGACTCGGATCAGATTCGGATCGGACGTAGTGCGTAACCGCTCTTATTTTTAATTGCTGATAAACTAAGTTCACTTGTCCACGAGGAATCAACAAAATAAGATACAGACCGGGAATTACTTCTTCGCTTTAGATAGTTTCATAATAGTAAGTGTTGCCCTGACATGTTATTCAATTTGCATAAGTAATTTTAGTAAAAAAATAACTTACGTAATTCCGTAATTCGTGCATTCAGTTACGTACTTTTCAAAATGCCAAATTTTACCCCTAATTACGTATTTGCGTAATTACGTAATTACGGATTTGGAAGCCCTATTAGGTACTACTCAACATGACCATATTTTTTTTCTATTGTGAGTAGTGTAATAAAGATATAATAAATGTTTTTATCGGCAGCCAAACCGAGTCACACACTCACAACGCGTTTTGCATTGCTATTTTGTGCGAATTACGATTACGTTTACGAAGTGATTATATAGTCAATAGTGTTATTTTCTTTGCTTATTATATTGTTTGTATTGCATACGTCAGTACCAATACATTTTACCCGTTTAATAATAGGTAATATCTGTTAAAATCTACCATTTCCATTAGGACACGAAATTAACTTCGTTTTTTTTTACGTTTTTAATTCATTGGATCCGAAAACAACTTATATCCCATAATATAGAAAAGTGTTTACCATCATAATAAAGCTGATAGTCTTGAGTAATAGATACAATCTACAAGCTTTGCGCATTTTTGCGCTAAAATTTTTTTTAATTTTTTTTCTGCATGGCTATCGAAATAACAAAATTTGGTCTTCTAAAAGAGGAAGTGATCGTTTTGATGAAGTTTTTTCATTTTTTCTGAATCAATATTCTCGTGTATCTCTTTCTGAGAGTTCTAAAAATAAAATCTAGTCAGTATAGTACCAATTGGCCAGTTATCGGAGGAAGCCCCAGAGGCACGAAATAAAGACAATCGGTACTATAGAGAAAATTTTACAAGAAAAACTTCGCAAGTATAATGTAAATACAGATCTCCCAAAATAGACTATTCATCTCATCTGACCCCTATTTAGCAGGTATAAGGAGCATACCACAAAAAAATAATTTTGTCATTACTTTCCGTGCCCACTACAAACGAGTAATATGCCTATTTTCTGTATTTTTTCACTTATCTTAACTAGGAAATAAACGAAAATTATTTATAAAACTATAAGAACACTTATTATAACATATTTCAATCAAATTCATTGGATCCGTATTATCAGGAATTAAATCCCGCTAGATTGCGATTTTCTTACAGTGTGCGTCGCTGTTTTGTTCCAATTTTTGGATATCTAGTGATGGGATACTATGTTTTGACGTATCGATACGTTTTAGATACATTTTATTATTCTGCAATGGTGTTTTTTTTCTGCAGTTTTGTTTTTTGGTGGGCGATGGGCTGACAACAACAGCTGCATAGAATTTATAATATTAAAATGTCATGTTAATGTAGGTGTTAAAATATGTTTTAAAGGTTACCGCTTACTATAGCCATAGCCTTCCATCATCATTGTAGCGATAACTTGATTTCAAGGATGGAGGCCTTTGCCCTGCAGTAGGACATTAATAGCCGAATCCTCGAACTCTTCGGTCACATCGCACGCAAATCCACTAACAACTTGGACAGGCTGATAGTGACTGAGAAGGTAGACGGCAGAAGACCTAGAGGCAGGAGCCCGATTCGATGGTCCGACCAGATCCGCACCACCCTCAACTCCAACCTAGCCGACGCCCTACATGTCGCGGAAGATCGCCACAAATGGAGATCTATTATTAAAGAGAAAATTATCCCGCTCCAGCATCAGTAAAGAGATCACGACCCTCAGCACTGGGGAATCGACTCGAGGAGGAGGAGATCATTAATAGGCCGATACTTTACTTTACTTTTATAAGTACTTATATTATCTATTGATATTTTGTCTATTTCTAAGTGCCTGTCCTGTTACAAAGCTCACGTAATAAGTTTTTACTTCATTTCTTCTCATTAAAATTTATATAGCATTCTGTTAATGCTGTTATAAAATATCGTCACGTAAACTTGTATCGATAATTTAAATATCTATACAATATGGTTGCACTGTGGAGTACGGACGGGTGCCATTTTTTGTTCCAAATCAAGTTTAGGCATACACGTTTTTTTCGTAGGTATGCCATCTCCATATGTTTCAGTACTCAGATGTAAGCACAGGCTTCTCTTTCTTTCATCTGTATTTTGTCTCGCGTGTCACGAGAGGCGGCCGGCAAATCGCAGCGCGTGTATCATTCCATGTACGAAATGCCGTAACTGACGTCTCATATATTTTCAACTTAGACTTGACAACAATAACGTTGCATTTTACGTGCGGATAGTTTATTTGAGCATTTGTTTGAGTCGGTGTCGATATTTTCTGGCATTTAGTATGAACAGGGTACTTCCATGTCATTTTAGTTCGCTGGTTCACGCATACATAAATTATTAGGATAATTATGAAAAAAATTAAGGATATATTTTTTATAGCGAATTGGATTCTAAATCGGATTCTGAACACTCTCCTTAAATATTTCCTTTGGGTTACCTAACACGCTGTATATTGATTTACATACCTCTGCTTGTGTTCCATTTCTAGCCGCTCGGCGCTGAGCATGTTGTGCGGGAAGTGTTTGACGGGCGCGGCGGGTTCGCTTCCCGCGAACCTCTCCAGTCGCAGCTGCTGCGCCTTGTGGAAATCGGTGAAGAACTTGTCCATATTCTCTGCAAGGTACCGCCCTTCACTCTGTGACACAGAACACACGCATATTAGTCAGAGTGCAAGATCATTTTAAGATTAATCGATGGGGTGAAGGGTATGAATGGTTTCGATTTCTTTTGTATGAGACACGTGATGCCTATAAATGCCTGATTTTACATTTTGTTAAAACGACATCCTGAAAGTTTCCGATTAGATAAGACTACCATTTTTTTTTTATAAATTATTTTGGCCACTACAGCTAATATTCATACATCTATACTCTAAATGCGTGTTCACTAGGAACGCTTTGGCGCGGTGGCGAGTGCGGGCGCGGTAGTCGTCGCGAGTTCGTGTTCACATTGGCCGCCTAGCGTTCGCGCGAGTTTCCAGTTTGAACTGGTTGAACTTACCTGACGTCGCGAGGAAGTCGCGCGCTCCGCCGCAAGTTCGACGTGAACACACACAAACGTCTTAAGCGTTTGATATTGCTAAGTTAGTTGGCTACATAGCCCGCGCGTGCGTTTTGTACGTTAACACTTTCATATTACGCCATATTATGTTTGATATTTTGTGACCGCGCCCGCCACCGCGCCCGCAAGTCAACGTAAACAAGGACTAAAGGCGGAGTTAGTAGTTAAATACATGACCGTGTCTTCGGGATCTTGGCTTCAATAACCGGGACCAAAATTTGTTTCCAATCATTTAAATACCAATCGTATTTGTCGCATGTGGCATCAACCGCAATACTCACAGCAGCCTGCGGCGCGTCGAACCCGTTGACGAGCGGCTGCTGGCCCGGCATGAGCTGCTGGCCGAGCATGACCCGGGCATGCCGGGCGACGCCATCACCTCGCATGTGGC
This sequence comes from Mecyna flavalis, assembly GCA_949319885.1. Taxonomy (NCBI): domain Eukaryota; kingdom Metazoa; phylum Arthropoda; class Insecta; order Lepidoptera; family Crambidae; genus Mecyna; species Mecyna flavalis. Next base: position 5,188,895 of record OX439419.1, on the reverse strand, counting down.
GAGCGTGGTGATCAACCGCAATACTCACAGCAGCCTGCGGCGCGTCGAACCCGTTGACGAGCGGCTGCTGGCCCGGCATGAGCTGCTGGCCGAGCATGACCCGGGCATGCCGGGCGACGCCATCACCTCGCATGTGGCGAGCGTGGTGATCAACCGCAATACTCACAGCAGCCTGCGGCGCGTCGAACCCGTTGACGAGCGGCTGCTGGCCCGGCATGAGCTGCTGGCCGAGCATGACCCGGGCATGCCGGGCGACGCCATCACCTCGCATGTGGCGAGCGTGGTGATCAACCGCAATACTCACAGCAGCCTGCGGCGCGTCGAACCCGTTGACGAGCGGCTGCTGGCCCGGCATGAGCTGCTGGCCGAGCATGACCCGGGCATGCCGGGCGACGCCATCACCTCGCATGTGGCGAGCGTGGTGATCAACCGCAATACTCACAGCAGCCTGCGGCGCGTCGAACCCGTTGACGAGCGCCTGCTGGCCCGGCATGAGCTGCTGGCCGAGCATGAACCCGGGCATGCCGGGCGACGCCATCCCCGGCATGGCGGCACCCATGTTGCTTGTGCCCATTGAATTGTCTACTCGCATGCCGAACGGTGGAAGCATACTCGGATTTGGATGAAAATTAGCACCTGGAACATAATAACATACATAAATCTTTGTATGTTTCATATATTATTAACATGTCACCTAGCTAAACTAAGCATTGATTGTGATGATGATTTCCTCCGAGAAGTTTCCGTCGACGGTTAGCCTTGGGACCTTCTATGAGCGCAGTCATAACTAACACTATTGTACAAGCATAGCTTTTTCTACAATGACCTCCAAATCTTTCACTAACCAAAACGGAGCGCAATAAAGTTACTGCTCAAACGTTTTCTATGCGAAGGTGTTAGTTCCTAGTGATGTGCCGCTGAGAACTTTCTCGTTCCCGGCAATATTGCCAGTGAGAATATTCTCGAGAAGCTAGAACGCTCCCGGGAATATTCTCAACGTTCTCAATAAAATTTTAATTTATAATTTGATGTTTTTGTGTATTTATAGCTGATATAATTATGTACAGTGTTTCCATGTTTTATTATTGGCTAAGTTTACACAAAGAAAAGACAATGCATTAAATCAGTTCATTTTGCGGCCACTATTTTGGACCCTGGTAACCAAGGTACAACTTTACCTGCTAATGCGAATCTCGAAGGATGCCAGGCAATAATTAGTATTGCACAGTGTGGATACGAGACAAAAGGACCAAGAATCCTTGAAGATTTAGCAAATTATAAAGGACAAAATGGCATTTATGATAAAACTTTTATTTATGAATCAGCGTGTTACACGATTCAACCTTGGTCTTGGTGGAATTTATTTTTTCCAAACTCAGATTTGAGGAGACCTGCTCTGAAAATTTTATCCATACCATCAACTTCGGCAACTGTGGAAAGGAGTTTTTAATATACATAGCCAGAAAAGAAACAAACTAAAGACGAATGATAGAGCTGGAAAACTATGTAACGTGGCTCATAATTGGAAGCTTATGAATAAAACTCCTAATGGCTAATTCCTCAAATAAGACCCAAACACAGATTCATCAATCATCGTCTTCTACAATTCAATCGTCGGCCACCTTAGCAAACCACGAAAGTGACTCTGAACATGAAGAATCTATGCTTGAATCCCTGGAAACTTTTGATTTTGATGAGTTTCAGGATATTCAAGAAGAACCTTTACATCATGAAGATCCTCTTATTATAGACTAAAACAGATCTCAGTGTTTATTTTTTATAATCACATTTCAGAGTGGTCATTATATTTTATGGTCGTTAAATATTGTTAATTCTAATATTGTTGTTGATTTTTAGATGTTAAGGGCTCTTTCAAATTGGACGTTTTGTGTCGGACGGCTGCTGTGCGGTACGGTAGCCACGCGATTGCCGTACCGCGTACGGACGGTCGTTATTTTTCATACTGTTGCGGGTACGGGGTACGTTAATTCAATTAAATGCCGGTTACGAAAAGACAATTATTTATTTTAAACCACTAAGTTGAAATACACAACTTTAACACAACTTAACACTTTACAATCCACGTAGACAATTCTAAACAAACACTCGTAAACGCTGTTCACTTCAAACGTCGCAGGATAGTTCGCACTGATCGCTTTCCGAAGAATTAATACTTGAGGCAGCGTCGCTCACTCTCTATTTATACCCGGCGCGGCCGCTCTATTAATTTCTTGGATCATTCGCGAAACCGCGCGATCGCACGCGATCGAACAGGATAATTCTTCGTATCTAAACAAGCACGCGCGGATGTAAACAAGCAGACGAGCGCGCGCGAGAATGAACCTTATTGCGAAGAGGAAGTAGGTCCATTTTCGCGTGCATGCTCCGTTGCCGGGTATCGTCGTAACAATACATAGCACGCGGTGCGGTAACAGTACGGTTGACGTATTGCTGTCGAGCGTTCCCGGTACGTCTAATTTAAAAGAGCCCTTAGTTCTAAGTTGATATTTTCCAATCAGTCGGTTAATTTTATCTTTGGATAGTTGTTGATTTATTTTTAGTTATTAACCAGTAGTTAATAGTACTGAATTATCTTGTTAATTTTTTAAAATCTGATTTCAGAGCGTTCACTCAGTCGTTCTTAGTCAATATTGCAGTCCTGAAGTTGATGTTATCTTGTCAAATTACTTAAACAGAGTTGATTGCGAAAATTTGTTCATTATGACCATTATAATATACAAAATTTATTATATTTCATGTCAGTAAACGAACAATTTAACTGTTTATTATCTAATTACGTATAAAAAGAAAATGCTGTCATATTCCATTATCAATAAAATAATATTTCACAAGAAAATATTATAGGTGCAGTAATGCTGAGAATATTGCCGAGAAAGTTCCCGAGAATATTCTCGAGAACACTGGGAATATAGTATTTTACTGCAAATAGACTGTATTGTATTATACACAATGATCTGTCGACCTAATTTGATACTATTTAAATTAAGAAAGGTTGGTTGTTTCCATTTTATAAAAATGATTCTCAACCATTCTCACTTCGGAGAACGTTGCCGGGAGCGTTCCCGGCAATATTCTCAGGTGGGAGAACGTTCTCGAGAACGGCACAACACTATTAGTTCCCCACTGAACGACAATTACTAGCTTAAGGAACTGACACCGCAAACCAATTTTTTGCGCGATGCTTTGTTGCCGACGGCAACAACTCATTTCGAACAAAACGCGTAAGCGCCGTGCTTTGCATGGCGCTTACGACGTTTTGGTCGCAAGAAAATTATACTCTGTTAGCAATCTAGCGCTGCAAGTTTTATAGTTTGGTTAGACGACATCCGCTGTAGCAAATACATCAGTCAGTACACCGTGTTCGCCCCGCCTGCCCCCTACCCTCGTCATCATTTTGCGACACATTTTTTGTTTCGTATAGCCTCTATACGTAGTACTTGTAACTCAATGTATTTCCCAGGTCGAGCCGGGGTCTGTAACTATATCCCCCTAAAATCTGAGAAAAGACTTCGGATCAAATGCTTATACATACCTAGTATTTCATTAGCAGTGTCGAGTCCTATACTGGCGGGGAGATAGCACTAAACGCGCTGGTCATTTTGTTGGCAGCAGATGACAGGCCACTTATTTCTTGCTAATTCAACTAATCTGCCTATAATGATTGTATCAGATGCGCATACTTACCTAGTATTTCATTAGCAGTGTCGAGTCCTATACTGGCGGGGAGGTAGTGCTTGGCGCGCAGGTCGGCGCGCAGCAACATTTCGCTGCGGCCGCGCGCGCGGGCCAGTTGTTCCTTCTGATCCGCCAGGCCTTGGCTCATTTCACTAATCTGCCTATCATTACCTGGAAATGCAGCATGGGTTTGACAAAGTCAGGTAATATAAGCCTTTGTCCTGCGGGCGAGGGTAGCTCCCTAACGCCTGCATTGCACAGGTCGCCCGAGCCTAGTCTGAGGGTCACCTCATTTCACGGGTTGCCCTCCCTTGGCGCCACCCCGACTTGAGACCTCTCAAGTCGGGGTAACTGGGGATGGGCTGGTCAATAGCCATAAGGCTGGCACCGGCTCGTCTCAATCGGGTGTGAAGGGAAAACTTGGGGAGTTTAGTGGGTATTGGACGCTTAAAAGTCGAGTCCCTCACACGGCCGCAGGTCTAGCTAGCCTGCGGTTATGGCGCGTTAATGCGTTCTCCTTCGCAAAAAAAAGGTAGAATAAGCCTTTGTGCACTTGGAATAAAGCTATCGGATAGGTGTGTTTAGTCATGTGAGAGTAAACACCAATGAATCCAATGATATTTTAATCAATACATATGTTATGTTATTAACTTATTACTACATCATAATTCGACAAACATCATAAGTATTTTTTGTCGAAATAATTATGATAGAGATGAAAGCGACACACATATTGACATGTTTCACTAACGAAAATAATACGAAACATTAAACTTGATAGAGAGGTAGGTATAACTTTACGATTGGTCAAACGTCATTTGATTTATTTGGCGAAATGGGTACAAACATCGACTAGACTTTGGAAAAGGACAGCTACATTTTATACCGGGATAATGCTCAGTTCCTATAGTATAAAACGCTGGTATTACGTTAAAGTGAAATACTTACCTATATAGCTCATTGTATCTCTTTCTAACAGCCCATATCCATTTACTAAAGGACTCTTCAGGTGAGGAAGTATATGATTTGTTTCGACTAAGCCCGCCAGCATTTCTCTATGCCTCTGCATCATCATCACTTCATTATTGGCATCGTTCAACAGATTGTGTGTATTATCGTCTTCTAGTAAGCTGTGATCACTATTATCTAACAAGTCGTGGTTTTCCAACAAACTGTGTCTATCTGATTCGAGTTCATCTAATTCATTTGTTAGGAAGTTCTGTGTATCACTTTCAAATACGGACTGTTGTGGTTGTGTGTTGTATATTTTATCTGTGTCTTCCTCATTACTGGTGCCCTTGTGTTTTTTGTCTTTCTTCTTTGCCTGTCCGTTTGTGCCGTTGCTATTGCTATCTTTGTTGCTTCTCGTTTTTGTTTCTGTGTGCTCTTTGATTTTCGTTTGAGACTGTTGTTGTACGAGTGTGGGACTTGAGGATTCTGATGTGCCGTTTTCTTGTGACTTAACTGTGAACAAAATTTATGTTAGTGTTGAACAATTTATAATCTTAAGAACTTTGGGTAAACATTGAAAACTTATGACAGCTAGTAGCCGAGGTTTGTATACTCATTATAATGAGTATTCAAACCTCGGCTACTAGTCAAATGTTTGCCGGGCTATGTACATTCCGAGGCACGGGGAAGTTTTACACTCATCATCATGATAATTATCATTACAAAACAGACAAACATCTTGACCGAAAATTCGTGGTAGGAATTTTCTGCTTGGAACATTATCAGTGCCAGTCCATCTGAGTGTAAAACTTCCCCGTGCCTCGGAATGTACAAAGTCCGGCAAACATCTTGACGCTCGTTCGACGGGAGTGGAAGAAAGTTCGCGCATGTGCACTTGCGCATTGACCAATAGGGCGCGCGGATCTCAAAATTCGCGTTCTGCGCAATTCCCACCCGATTTCAAGATGTTTGCCGGGTACTGTACGTAAAGCCGATCACTTCGATCGTTTCAGACTGCAGTTCCACGACATTATTGTCGCTTGGGACTTTGGAGAGGCCATATCTCTATATGGCCGTGTCTTTTTTTTTGCAATGTGTAACAAGACGAGCAGATCGTACCCCTGATGGTAAGCGCCACGTCTGCCCTTAGACAGTTCAGTGCCAAACAGTAACTAAGCAGTTACTGTCCGGCCCCGCCCTGCGCCCGCTACACCGAGGCGACAGTTCTTATATACCCAGTAATTTCACTAGCTTCAGTGCCCTTTCCCCGAAACACAGAAGTGCTTGACACACTTCTATTTGCTGGGACGCTAGCGGCTCACCTGTAGAGTGTTGTGGCTTGGGACTGGACTGTTTCCTGGCGGGACTGTCTGATGGTGGGGAGGAGCCGAGACTAGGCCACGCCTCCTTCCCGTTACTGCTGCTCGCGCCACTGCTGCTGCTACCGTTACTGTTTCCGTTACTATTGCTGACGTTTGCCGGGTCCTTTTTATTTGATCTGAAAACCGTTCAGAGTCGTCAAAACTAGTAGGGCTAGGACAATTGGGTTCTGCTTTGGGGGGTGAAAGTTACAAAATGGAATGACTTTGCAATCATTGAAATAATAGAATTATGACAATACTAAGAGCATAGATCTCAAAATATATCGCGAATATTACAGACAGATTTTAAAGATACACAAGATATTGATACTTCAACTCTAAGCCAGGTAGTGGCCAAATAGTGACTACAATATTTTGAACCTTATGTAGTTGTGATACTTGTGATACGGGCGAAAACTAATGAAAAATTTCATCTACCCCTGCCTGGCTAAGGGTTAAAACATTTTAAGGTACAGTGTTGTTTGATATTGTAATCGGACTTCATGTATAAATCGAGTTAAATAAAATTAGATGTGTTGGAGTGAATAGTTTCGTGAAAAGGATTAAAGTCAGCAATAGTGTCAAATAAATATGAAGACTTTTTTTTGCAACCTTATCAGTTTTGCGATATTAAAAATTACGTAAAAAGTTGCTTATGATTTTAATTTGTTTAAACCTTTTCATAATTTACATCCAATCGACGCTTAACATAAAAGGTAAAATAAAACAAATAGCAGTTGAGTTTATTTGTGTAAGTTTGACATGTTTTAAACAAAACAAGGCAAAAATAATATACCCCAATTGTTACCAGCTGCAAACATTCTCCGATTTAGAATAGTTTCAACTCTGGTAGCATTTGAAGTAGAGAGAAATATGTGAACAATACTCACTTAGAAGAATTGACTACGTTTATATGAGACGATGTGACCACTGTTGTCGGAATAAAGTTCGTTTGATTACCTAAAATGGAGAAAATAATCGCTTAATACCTAGTTATGTGATAGACAATGATGTGTAAAGGTCGGTTAACTAAAGCTGGCCCGTTCAACACATTCACACGTTGTGTCTGTGAATAAGCGCCTGGCGTGACGTTCGCACTGAATGCATATCATGAAAAGTCTTTCTGTCCCTCTCGTGCGCGGTCAAGCTTATGAGTACAAGGGTGACAGACAGTTATTGTTTTGCTCTTGCAACTAGTACCATGAACGGGCCAGCTTTAGTTAACCGACCTGTATTCGTGTAGAAATAATGAGAATCGATTACTTACCATCTTTTGAACTGCCCTTTTCTGCATTCGTACTAGAATTACCTGTAGAACACAGAACCAGTTAATGAAAAGGAATATATCGTCTAGATCATTCACAACAATTTTGGTCTCGATTTTACAACCAATTACATACTGTTATATATAAATGCATTTCTCTTGATAATTACAATTTAATATGCTTTTACAATATTCGGCATTATACATTGCAAGCGCGATAAATCTATCTGCCAATCTCTCCGACTAGTGCGGGTCACCGTACGCGGTGACCATAGTGATGTCTTAATCGAGTGAACCAATAGGGAAGATGCATATATAATAATTATGAAAAGTTTATGACTAAAATGTTAAAATAATATAAAAGAAAGGTCACTGCAACATTTTTATTTTACATAATGTTGTTTTTTAACTGTAATTACGAATTAAAAATAACTGAAACGAAACGTATTTTAAAACAGCAATCAACTTATTTGACGTTAGACATACAAACTTATTTGTTCTGATGGCGGCGTCGCTATTGTCAGTATAGAACTGTCAATAAATATCGCTTTTGCATTGCATTTCACGTAGTTCCAATTTTGGCCACTGGAACACATAAGTTTGTCGGTCTATATGGTTGAAAAAGTAAATATTATTTTATCGGAATATTAATTGCGTTTTTGTAATAATTATGGAAGTTGGGTTCATCAAAGCAGACTCCAGGAATTTACCAAGAGTTAGTGTTGACATGGTTCTAACTTTATTTGTCGAAAGTGCAGAGTTTTCAAGGGTAGAAATGAAAGGGACTAAATTACTACGGTATGTATAAATCATAGTTGTTAAACTTTGTATTTTCGCAGCTTGAAACCACTTTTTTCTCAGTTTTGGGTCAGAAGGTCCTGTCAAAAACAATTAATTTGGAAACTTTGTTGAAATAGATGTGTGTTGACCGTGTTGACTCGTGTTTTATGCCAATGTCCACATTGGCATAAAACACGGTTTTTTTCGGAATATTAGTGGTATTGTTATGATCACCTGATGTTGATAGATAGTCCATTTTAAATTTTTTACAAAAAAATATTTCAAATCTCGAAAAAATATGCAAAAGTATGAAAGCCAGCGACGAACAAGTACAGTGAAGTACGACCACTCGACTAGTGAGGCAGTGACAAGACTTGAGTGACGTCATTCATGTCGTCGGAACCATAGGTCCGTTTTCGCGCGAAAATTAAAACGGTCAATTTAAAACCGCATTTTTTCCGATAAATTACAATGTATTAATTTTTTAATTTAACTGTGGTTTATTCTACATGGAATTCTTTAAAATGAAGACAAAAATAAAAATAGTGCATGTTCCCTATTATTCGTCTAACAATACTTATTACATTTCTGCTAACTGGTTATCGAACCCGGGAAGTTTTCAGCTTATATTTTAAACCTAATATGCCATCTATATTATTAGTATTTTTATTCTTACATTTCTTTTTTGTTTTATGTAACTGATAAAAGAAAGTTATCATGCAAGTGACAAGTAAGCTATAGTGCAAGAAAAACTAATATATGTATGTATGTATTATTATGTCATGTCAATCTGGTAGAATAACATTTATATTTTCCTATGGGACGTTTAACATGCTCTTCGAAGCACGAAGGAAAATCATCTTAATGAGTACCAAACCAATCCCTCACATCAATTCCTCATTTCATGCAAAAAAACAATGAATGTTACCTCACTGGCACACTACGTCCGCCACCCTTTTGTGGAAAGACTGTTAATACCTATGCATATCGATCAACAAGCTAATACCATATTCAGTTCGATCATTATACAAGATTTTGGAAGTTATTTTATTGATTAACTCTCTTTTTCTAAAACGTTTGTCGAACTTTCAATCGCAGTCAACAAAAGCGATAAACGTTTAAGCGGTCATGTAGCACATCTTTAAAATTTTTGCTTGGCGCTATGAAGATACTAAGACAAAGGCAGAGCCACAGGTATATCACCCACTGTGAGGATGTATACGCATAAATTAGTTTTTCCCTGCGCAAATAAAAGATAAACTTCAATAATAAAGGAACTCCACTTACTTACATGCCTGAACTATTGTAGTGTTTGTCGTTAAGTAGTAAGTCGTACCTGAACTATAGCAGTGTTTGTCGTTGTAGTAAGTCGTACCTGAACTATTGTAGTGTTTGTCGTTAAATATTTAGTTGTACCTGGACTATTGTAGTGTTTGTCGTTTAGTAAGTCGTACCTGAACTATTGTAGTGTTTGTCGTTAAGTAGTAAGTCGTACGTGAACTATTGTAGTGTTTTTCGTCAAGTAGTAAGTCGTACCTGAACAATTGTGGTGTTTGTCGTCAAGTAGTAAGTGGTACGTGAGCTATTGTAGTTTTTTGTCGTTAAGTAGTAAGTCGTACCTGAACTATTGTAGTGTTTGTCGTCCTTGGGGTCGCGAGCGGCCGCCAGCAGCTGGTTGTGCAGCTTCCGCTCGTACACCTGGTGCAGTCCCGCGTGCATTTCCTCCTTCGTGAATGACGCTTTAGGATCACCTGCGAAACACCACCACCACATAAAATAATAGTTAATACAATAAATAAATAATTAAATGTCCCTGGACACAGCTCTTGCCATTTGGAGGGTTTGCCCATAATCGCTACGCTGGGCAAGCGTGTTGGCGATCGGAGAGCGCAGCTCTCGCACCGGTGACGCTGCTGCCCGTCATCGGCCTCTACTATTCAGCTGCACCATTAGATTTGGATGGTTATACCACCACCAGTCGGCTGATGGCTGAGCGCAAGATGGCTGGCAGGAGCTGGATGCGAGTAGCCGAGGATCGATCAGCGTGGCGAGCATTTAGAGAGGCCTATGCCCAGCAGTGAAGCTGATGATGGATTGATGGTTGCGACACAGCTATTCACTCAGCATTTTCTGAGATTTCGTGATAAGTAAGTGATCTTTCGCTTTTTTACAAAATTAAATCCCCTTTTTTAACCTCTATGGGGGGTAAATTCTCAAAAACCCTTTTTTTAAACAGACACCAAATCTACTTCCTGAATTTCAATACTGTAACTTTTAAAATGACAGAGATTAATACAAACTGCCCTTTTCACCCCCTTGGGGGGTGAATTTCCAAAAAGCCCTTCTTGGTGGTAATTTACGCATTATAAAATTTGGACTAGGCTGTTTTTTTTTTATATTAAGTCAGTTAGCAGACAGACACGCAGTCCACCTGATGGTAAGCGGCCACTGTGGTCTATTCCATTGAGGGACACTTCACCAGGAAGCGTCGCTCAATGTGCTGCCAGACTGCAGGCTCAACTGATCTTCTAGTCAGTTTTTTGCAGGATCCCGTTTTCTGCAGGATCCCGTTTGATGGCGAATGTGTTTATATGCTAGCGTTCACACGAGCATCCCGCATGCGGGATACTGCAAAAACCCGATCCGGCATTCGGTTTTGTCACTAGAAACTGGATCCGTCGTCCAGTAGAAAGTTTAGTCGCACAAATATTTATATAGCAGTGTTCACGGCCCTTTCACACGGCAGTCCAGTTTTGCAGGACCGTTTAGTCCACAGTTTTTTACTGGATCCCGCAAAACTGAACTGCCATGTGAACACACCGTCCTGTTTTGCAGGATACAGTAAAAAGCCGGTCCTGCAAAACTGGATGCCGTGTGAAAGGGCTGTTATGGCGGCAGATGATTGTCAGTCAGTCAGCCAGTATCCTACTTTATACAGGGTTATTGGTAATGTGTCTTGATCCTTTTAAGGGCATGTAGAGAAGGTCCCCAGCTAGCAATTGACCCATTAAAGTGCAGGTCAAAAGTGAACCAATAATGAGATATTTTTTTTTAAATATTTTTTCGGAAAATTAGGGATTCACAACTTTAAAAATTTATTAAAAAAAAACTACAACATATTTTAATGTAATTATTTATGATTAAGTTAGAGCTTATTCTAGTACATAATAAAACACACTAGGATAACTGAAAGTTTTGTTAATTTTGAAATAAGAGATCAAAAACTAGATTTTTTTTACGACGCTTATAATTTTGTTTACAATAAAGTATCATTTTCTTAAAAAAATCACCTAATTACTTGGACGGCAGAACATTTCAAAAACATCTTCATATCAATGGCTATCCAACAAGATACAATGTGCACTTAAAAAATTGATAACAACTGTAAAAACAACTAATGAGCATAAAAGGGTAATAAATCTCTGTACACATTTTTCCGCTATATCGGTGTATTTTTCAACCAGATGACAATTAATAGACAAACGACACTTGATTAAACCATGAATGGATGAAAGAGACCGGTCAAGAGATGACTCATCATCAAAAAAAATTCTGGGAATTAGTTTCATATCTGCTTTTGTTATGTCAAAACGTTTTATTCCAATGATGTCTTAAGGACACTCACTTAAAATTTTGCAATGCACTTAAAGAAGGTTTCTTCGCGCCTGACCCCACCAATTCTGCCTTTAGTGGGGGCAGTCGAAACTTTTTAGGTTTGCCTGCCCCCCCCCCCCCCCCACTAGGGGCAGACGAAACTAAAAAGAAGGAACCGAAATTAGTAGTTGGTTTAAACTAAAAAGTTTTAATTTCAACTGCCCATACTGCGTGTTTTTTTAGTCGTTGTTATCCGCAGCAGAATGCTTCACCTTTAGTAGTAAAATCGATTTATGCAAGTTTTTTTTTAAATTTTTACTTTTTTGATAAGCGCGAAGGGCATTGACCCCGGCCGGTGACCGTCCGCGACGCAGTTAGTACTAATGGTTCGAGATTCGTCTATCATAATCGTAAAACTTTTGACTTAACTAAAAATGTGCTTATTGTCTAAGCCTATTAATTAAATTGTATTTTACGTGCTAGGTAGGTACCTACTAATCTGTTTGAAGTCGGTGCCAAGCCAAATAGTAGGTACCCAGATTACGTACCTACGTCCGCGGATTAATAAGTAACCCTTTATAATACATAATATTATTATATATCATTTTTTATTACCTTTGGCTTGGCACCGACTTCAAACAGATTAGTAGGTACCTACCTAGCACGTAAAATACAATTTAATTAATAGGCTTAGACAATAAGCGCATTTGATGAATGTCTTATTAAAATTATTTTTTGCTTTTCAGTTTTTTAGGTAGTTTTTTTTGTTTCTTTTTTTTTTTGAAGTCGGTTTAATTTTTTTTAAAAAAAGTTTGTTTGTTTTTCTATTTTTAGTGTGAATAACACGTAGGTAGTGAGTAAAACTCTTTCATAATAATGATAGCGAAAATACGAGTAGAATTGTATTATTTGATAATAAATAATAATATTAGGTATTCATTAAGTGTTCAGCACCATGGGTAGGAGTAATGTTGTTCGCGTCCGTAGGAGTTACCTAACCATCTACCATCTACCATCTACATCTACCCTACACGTGCCCCCTGGGTGGTGCCAAATGAACAACAACGCCGAGTCGTGGGCGGCGGTAAACTAACCTACTCAGCAGCAAGCCTAACAGCCTGCCAGTGATGGAGGTAGGAAATGACCTTCACAACCCGCTACCTTGTGGTCATGTCTCGCAAGATCGGGAGTCTGGGCTTAATCACCTGGACTGCGAGGAAGAAAACCTCAATAAAAAATCACCCCAATCCTAAGGTGTGGACCGTGCCGAAAGGATGTATGACTATTGGGAAAATAGTCTCGAGCGCCAACCTCGGTGGATCTGGCTCACACCGTTGTATAGTGCCTTCCTACAGGAATAGGCGTCACCCTGTAGGTAACCGACCTGTTCGACCTCACTCGTGGGATCCAATCATGAATAGCACCAATCCTCAAAATCAACAACCACAACAAAAAACACTTACGCAACAAGTGTTTCACCCGAGTCTATTTATTAGACAACGATCTTCATCATCAAGCGAACAAGAGAGTCGCCCCCAGAATCTGACGGAACAACCTCCTATGGAAACAGTAACTCCAACGCCGAAGGACAACTCCCAAGAAGATGTTCCAGAATACCCTGCTCCACCACCGTGGCAACGGGTTCCTACTGCTCGCGGAAACAAAAAAAGGAAAATGAGTGACTCACCGCCCCAGGTTGAAAGAACCTCAGTAAACAACCGGTATAGCACACTAACCTTGGATGCGGACGAACACATTACTCCAAGAAAAGAACCCAAGCCTAGCAAACCTCCTCCAATAGTTCTCAGTGGCATCGAAGATGTCAACGAGCTATCGAAGCTTCTGGAAACCGCATCCGACAAGAATCTTTTCCAGCTAAAACTGGTGAATAAATATGTCCTACATGTCCTCGCCAACACTGCCGAAGAGTACAAAAAGATAATCACGGTCATTAGGGAAAATGGTCTAATAGGACACACATTTACACCGAAAGATGCGAGACCGTTTCGGATTGTTATAAAAAATCTTCATCACAGCACTCCTCACCAAGCTATTATTGACACAATACAGGAAACTGAAAATAAAGTGGTGGGTGAAATAGTCAACGCGCGATACGGACCCGATAGGAAACCAACTTCCACCTTCTTCGTAAATATTGAACCAAGTATCAATAATTCGAGAGTTAAAGACATTCAATTCATATTCCACCAAAAAGTTAAGATAGAAGATCCCCGCAAATCGAAAACAATCGTACAATGTCAACGCTGCCAACAGTATGGCCACTCTAAGAACAATTGCATGAGACCGTTCAGATGTGTGAAATGCGGAGAAAGTCATAAAACCTCAGACTGCAAAAAAAAGGACCGTACTTCACCTGCAAAGTGTGCTTTATGTTCGAGTGACCACCCAGCTAACTACAAAGGATGTACGGTCTATAAGGAAATTATGGCACGTAAACAGAAAACCACCATCACTCACAAAAAGCCATTGACCCAAACTGCGCCAATGCCTAACTCTTCCTTCACAACTACTCAGAAATCTGAACATTTAAGTGACTACAAAAGATCTTACGCCGATGCTGTCACTGGTAATGAGGTTAACCAACCCAAAGAAAGGCCAACATCTTCTTTAGAAGTCCTTCTAACAAAACAAAGCGAGAAAATGGATCTCTTAATTCAGCAGATAGGGTCACTGGTGAGCCTTATCGCGACTCTAATCGCCCAAAACAAGGGGTAAAAACGGCCCTACTTGTAGCTGCTTGGAACATAAATGGTCTTTCATCCAACACCAACGAAGTTGAAATGTTTATGAGATCAAATAAGATTGACGTTTGCCTAATATCAGAGGCGCACCTAAAGCTGGGACAACGAATATGCATTCCTGACTTTATTATATACCATACACCTCATCCCGATGGCGGAGCCCACGCTGGGACTGCAATCGTTATCAAGAAGAGCATAAAGCATTGCCTACTTGCACCCTTTGTGACCGATTACCTACAAGCGACCAGTATAAGAGTCGAAGATAGCTCAGGTCCCATTACCCTATCGGCAGTATACTGCCCACCCCGACATACAATAAAAGCGGAGATGTTTACGGAATACTTCAGGACACTTGGTAACCGTTTTATTGCGGGTGGAGACTGGAACTCCAAGCATACATACTGGGGATCACGTCTAACGGTGACTAGGGGCCGCGAATTGAAAAAGTGTGTTGACACCTTTCACCTGCAACCTCTGTCCACAGGCGAACCCACGTACTGGCCTACGGATAGTCGTAAAACACCTGACTTACTCGACTTTTTTATAACAAAAAACATAGATAAGCAGAAAACTATGCTAGAATCAAGCCTTGATGGACCTTCGGACCATACGCCAATTATTCTTCTTGTAAGCTCTGGGAACCTGATCGGTGATGACAAGAGCGAAGCACTCTATAACCACAAGACAGACTGGGTTAGCTTCCGTGAATATCTAAATTCCAACATAAACCTAAATACTCCACTAAAAACCCCGGAGGAGGTGGATGAAGCGTGTCACTATATCACGAATCTGATCCAAGTGGCCGCCTGGACCTGCACGCCAGAACTAAAACTCTCGTCGTATAACAAACCACTTCCCATCGAAATTCGTCAGAAAATGGCAGAGAAACGACGCCTCCGCAGAATCTGGCAGCTGTCTCATAGACAAGCAGATAAAACCCGACTAAATCGCGCAATAAAAGAGCTCAAAGAACTCCTTGCAAAAGCGGCCAATGAAACAGTGAAGCAAAGACTGGAGAGGATGACTCCTGATGCCCATGGCATGCATTCCCTCTGGAAAGCCACCAAAAATTTATCTCAACCCCAACAATGCTCCCCACCCATCCGAGCCGGAGATAGTTGGGCACGCACGAATCTGGAAAAGTGCGAAGCTTTTGCAAGTCACCTAGCTACTGTGTTTACACCCAATGATAGCAATGATCCCGAGGACCCAGAAATAACTTCCATACTGAACCAGGATTTCCAGATGAGCCTCCCTCTAAAATTTACTTCTCCACGCGAGGTTGCAAGGGAAATATCCGAGATGAACTCAAACAAAGCTCCGGGATTTGACCTTATAACACCTAAACTTCTGAAAGAACTACCCAAAAAGTGCATAGTCTTTCTTACCATGCTAATAAATGCGACATTTCGCACCTCACACGTGCCTTCTCTATGGAAGTTCTCACAAATTGTGATGATTCACAAACCTGGCAAACCTGCCAACGAAGTCACCTCATATCGCCCTATCAGCCTGACTCCGGTGATCTCCAAACTATGGGAACGAGTGGTCCTGTCCAGGCTGAGAGCTCACTTGGACGAAAAACAAATAATCCCCGACCATCAATTTGGATTCCGGCAGCGGCACTCAACTGTGGAACAAGTACACAGAGTCTACAACACAATAAGAAACTGCCTGGAGGGAAAGGAATACTGTTCGGCGGCCTTCCTTGACGTCCAGCAGGCCTTTGATCGAGTCTGGCACCGAGGATTACTGTGCAAGATTAAGAAACTGCTCCCCCACTCTTTTTACCTTCTAATGACTTCCTACCTGGAACAGAGAAGGTTCCAAGTAAGACTGGGAGACGCTAGATCATCCATATTAAACTGCAGTGCTGGAGTTCCACAAGGCTCTGTGCTAGGACCTGTCCTGTATAGTATATTTACCAGTGACCTACCTCAATCCCCGAACGTCTGTGTAGCTACCTACGCTGACGACGCTGCATTCCTTGCCTGCAACCGCGACCCTAAAGAGGCTAGCCAAGTCTTGCAGAAACAACTAAACGACACAAACGACTGGTTCAAAAAGTGGCGCATCAGGGCAAGCGCACCAAAATCCCACCATATCACCTTCACGCTCAGACGAAATACTTGCCCACCGGTCTGTCTCGGACAACACACTCTGCCGCAGACAGATTGCGTGAAATACCTCGGGTTCCACCTAGATCGGAGGATGACCTGGAAAGAGCACATTAAACGAAAGAGAAACGAAGTAAACATGAGATTCAATAATCTTCTGTGGTTACTAGGAAGACAATCTACTCTCTCGCTAAGTAACAAAGTTAGAGTGTACTGCTCAGTCATCAAACCAATTTGGACATATGGAATACAGCTGTGGTCCTCGGCCAGCAAGTCCAACATACTCTGTTTGCAAAGAATGCAAAACAGCATACTCAGAACCCTATCTGCAGCGCCCTGGTATGCTCGCAACACAGAAGTTCATGAGTACCTGGAGATCCCAACAGTCCTTGAAGAGGCTAAACGTTTTTCTGAGAGCTACAAGTCCAGATTGACCGCCCACCCAAATCCTCTAATAAGCACACTGCTACAACCGAAAGCCACTACAAGACTCAAGAGAGCCGATGTGCTGCCTGATTAGGTGGATCGGAGCAGTGGTTCTGATCTGCCGTAAACCTCTGCCACCTCCAACAAATCTGATCATAGTCCTATGGACTGATAGCAGATTATTAGAAGGGAAAAAAAAAAAAAAAAAAAAAAAAAAAAAAACCATGGGTAGGAGGAGAATGCGTTTATGCACCATAACCGCAGGCTAGCTAGACCCGCGGCCGTGTGTGGGACTCGAGACCGAAGCGTCCGCTACCCACTACACTCCCCCGGTTTCTCCTTCACACCCGATTAGGACGAGCCGGTACTAACCTTATTGGCTAGTGACCAGCCCATCCCCGGGTAATCATCAGCTTAGCTGCAAAAGTACATGAAATACAACTAACGTTCCACATATTCCTACAACACTGAAAGAATTATCCCCTAACTCCTAACCGTTAAGGAGTTGTACTTTCCATCATCACCTTAGCTGCAAAAGTACATGAAATACAACTAACGGTCCACATATTCCTACAATACTGAAAGAATTATCCCCTAACTCCTAACCGTTAAGGAGTTGTACCTTCCATCATCAGCTCATCAACATAAAATGATGTCTATCGGACGCAAAAACTTGAATGGCTTCAGAAAAAATAAGTAACGCGTAGGCGCAGCCTATAAAATTTGAGGTTTTCCCTTGATTTTTCCGGGATCCCATCATCAGATCCTGACATGGTGACAATGGGACCACCTCGAAACTATGCACTTTCAAATAAAAAAAGAATTATTTAAATCGGTCCACAATTGACGGAGAAATCGACGGACATACATAAAAAAAAAAAATAATACATACAGTCGAACAAAAACCTCCTCCTTTTTTGAAGTCGGTTAAAAAAACCTTTATTAATCTATTTTAATACTAAGATAGAATCATTTTACTGCGGGAAAACAACGACTAAAATGCCACGCTGTATATAGATAGATAGTTATTATTTACCTAGCTCGTGCAGATACATGCAGTCGGGCTTGGGACAGGGCTGGTTCTTCATGAAGTTGGCGCAGTACTTGGTGGTCCCCAGCGAGCCCTTCAGCACGCGTCCGTCCAGCGTCACGTTGTTCACGCCCTGGATGGCGCGTAGAGCGTCCGCCGGCGACACGTACGTCACGTACGCTGATGCGGACGGACCCTGCGAACGGAGCGACAACATTACAACAACCAGCTAGAAAATTATTATTATTCTTTTTTTTGCAATGTGTAACAAGACCAGCATATCGTACACCTGATGGTAAGCGCCACGTGCCAAACAGTAACTAAGCCCGCTACACCGAGACGACAGTTATTACGTCTCAAATACCCAGTAATTCCACTAGCTACAGTGCCCTTTCCCCGAAAAACAGAAGTGCTTGACACACTTCTATTTCACGGGAAAATATCTGGCACTGTGGTGGTACCCACCTAGACGGCCCAGTACAGGAACCTACCACCTGGTAATTAGGAATCACTTAGCGAATGCTCGATGACATAGTAGACATAATGCAGATAACTCTACAACAACTACGATATTTTTGTTTATTAATCGATAATAATGGGGGACAACCTATATCTGACAAAACTAGGATAAAAAAAATTAAGAAATATATTAACTTAACCAAATAAATAAACAATAAAGATGAATTACCTGTGACCCTGCATATGCAGTACTTTGGTTTATAACTACTTTGTGAATTTTGCCATATTTGCCAAAGTACTCTTGCCGTTTGAGAATCTGAAACCAATAACATAATACAATTAATATACACCCTTTAGGGTTAAACCCCATACCTATGTTTTGAATGTAACACCCTTATCCAGGAATGGGTCGGTCAATCGCCACAATGCTATGTCGTCCTCTTCGGAAGTCAAGAGATAACCAGGGACGTTAACTGAGTAGTGACGCTTTAGTGCCGAGTCTCACACACACGTCCCAGGTAGCTTTTTTTACCCGGGAAATACATTACGTACCGTCACCCTCCTTCGGGGGCGGAAGGCGGTGTGGGATTCCCACGCCCAGAAATGGGCGGAGTTTACACACTTAACCCTGAGAGGCTCCTCCTTGCCTGATGGTGGTGTCCTGGGAAAGGACGAGATGTCTAGCTAGCCTGGTTAAGATGCTCAAACGCATTCTCCTCCGAAAAAGTCTCTATGGGAGGTAGTGATTACTAACCATTAGCTGTCACACTAGATCGTATGCCTCCCTTTTTCATAAAAAAAGAGAGAGAGAGAGAGAGATAATACGTACCTCGGGGTCTGCCAGCCTCACGGGAAGGCCGACGACGAAAACGAGGTTGTTCTGAACGACGCGAACGTTCGCGAGCGCCCGCCGCGACTCCAGCGTCTTGTTCCGCCGCTTCTGCTCGCGCGCCTTCTTCTCCGTCTTTATGGCTGCCACCTGACCACAGACAATAAAACTTAAACAATAATAAAATTCTCCTAGCCAAGGCTACGGCGGCCAATCTTAACGATCAACCAACTACCCAGGATCAATGATATTATAATAAAAAAGAGATAGGTAATGTCAGTACTGAAGTGAAGTCAAAAATTGTCCACGGCGTACGTATAGACCGACAAACTTATCTGTTCCGGTGGCGGCGTCGCTACTCTCTTTTTAGTACTGTCATTAAATATCGTTTTTGCATTGCAAAAACTGACATTTCACGCTGTTCCAATTTTGCCCACCGGAACATATAAGTTTGTCGGTCTACCTATCAAATTGTCAATGCTTTCGTGAGACAGCTCAGGTATGCTAATTAGCTCAGTTTTCGGGTGCCACTTTTTTAGCTCAAGTAACCTATCTACCTATTTTTTATTATAATATCATTGCCCAGGATATATTAAAGTGCACAAGTGAGTGCCCAAGCACTGGTGCATTCCCTATTTTACCACTCTTACAACACGGTGGGTCATCAATCTGACACGACCGAAGAGAGATCAGGTGCAGGACCAACGGTTAACGTGTTTTCCGAGCCACAGGGGTGTTTTGACGCCGCCAACTTACTTCCAGACTCTGGACTGTGACTGAATATTCTGAACAGAGAAACCCAATCACCATTTTTAGACCGACCTGCAATGCACATTGAGTGACAGTTCCAGGCTAAGTGTTTCTCAATGGAATAGGTCGCAATGGTCGCTTACCATCATGTGAGCTGTGTGCCTTCCTATCAATAGAAAACATTTAACTCCTAACAAGATATAGGCAGTTGAAATTCTTAATTGGTTTTCGCCGGTAAAAAAAGTGCATAAGGTTCAAATTATGTTAGCACTACTTGCTAAGCACTATTGATGATTATACAATGATGCAGCGAAGACTAGCGTTACCTGCTCTTGACTGAGCGGAGTGAAGTCTGCAGGGTTCTCCGGATACGCCTTCCGACACGCGGGGCAGAGGCCGTTCTCGCCCTCCCGTATGCGGTTCCAACAGAAACGACATATCTGCAACAAACATCACTTTTATCACAAGTTTAATAGCTCGAGCAAATAACTTTATTGTAATTCATTCAATAGGTATCTGTATTTATTGTACTTTTGATTGAGTCTGTCTATTAAAGTATACTATAGTATTATAACTGTAGTCAATTGAATAGAAGAAATTGTTATTATCATTTATTATAATAAATTAATAATGATAATTGATTTTCTATGCTTTACAAGCAGGACACGGTGAAACTTTAAAATGTATTGTTATTAATTATTCTTCAACATCTTTGTGCCTGTGTGCCACAAATAAAGAAATTTGATTTGATTTACTATATTCTATAGCATTACTAGGAATACCTATTTTAGTTAGTAGTTTAGTTTTAGAGTAGGGTTTATGTACTTGCATATGCATAATTATGGGAAATACCTTAGAAGCTATTTGTTATAGCGGAAGAGTTTGATGAGACTTTTAGTTTTCCTAAGGTAAATAGAATATTTCAATTAGTATTTCCTGCAGACTATTACTACTGATTGAAATAGAACAAACTCAATTTTTTTCCTTATTTTGTATAAAAAATAACTATTGCCCTATTAATAAATGAATAGTAAATATTTCAAATAGTAGTGGATCTTCCACTTGAATTAGCTCGTCTGGGGAAATATCCTCTCTTTACAGAAGTATAAAAGTAGGAGTTCATAACTTTTGTGCAATGTTTCTGTCGATGAGTAAAGCTGTCTACACACCGCAGCCGCCGGCCCCGGCGCGGCGGCGGCACGAACCGGTGGGTTAGTGCCGACGGGTAGACCCAGCGGCTTCTGAATGTTGCGATTCGGATAACTAAAGGCCGGCGGGCAACTGAATGTACGCGGGGTGTGCCGCGAGGTGCCGCGGGAAACACGCGCGGGCGCAAGCCGCCGGCAAGCTTGTTTCAAAATCCTTCCCCGGCGGGTTCGTGCCGCCAGGCCGGCGGCTGCGGTGTGTAGACAGCTTAAGATCTCCCAAGCTCATTGGGGAGGCCATTATGTTGACAGCCATCTTTTTTTGTTGCCAAAGTTACGTTTTGATTTTAAATTAGAGGCATCATTCGACATAACCGCTTACCATCAAACGGGTAGGAGGCTTGAGCCAGCTTCGAAGTAAATGTTATACTAACTTGGTATCCACATGTGCACGGGTAGAAGTGGAGATCGTCCACCTCCAGAGGTTCCATACACAGGGGACATTCCACCTGAAACATTGAGAAATATCCATTAGTCAGTGATAGTAAGAACACACGCACTTCGCACATTGACTATATTATTGCACAAATATTTCTTATTAGAATATAAACTTAGGCAATCTATACAATGTGGAACAAGTAACAACTGTGTTCGGTTAATTTTGTCCCGATTGCCATACTCGGCCGTAGGTCTTAAACGAACTCTCCTTTGCAAAAAAGAGGTCTATACTTATTACAACCATCATAGCAATCACGTTTCTGTTTGTATCAATTTTTTTTTGTTTTTTTTTTTGGGAAATTTTTATAAGTGTACATCATCATCAAAAAAATACTGAAATATACATCAAAATAACTGATTGCACACCAAAGGTTAGGTTAGGTTAGCAATTCAGTATTTTTTGATGCACAATTAGTATTTTTTATGCAGTTAAATACAACCCTTTTTGTTTTACTACAATTTGTCGCCTTCTCTGGGACATTCAGCAGTATGTTTGGTATTATTGCTATTGACGCTCTCGGTATGTGACCTGTATCACATCCTCTTCATAAAGACAGCTTATTCACTGTTGCTGGATTAATGTATCCATTTTTAAGTTTATATTTCATAACAGTATTCTTGTAAAACCTTTCAGAAAACATCAACTTTTCTCACTTGACGACTACTTACTAAGTACCTAATGACTAATTGAAACGGATCGCTTAACCCATATAAGTTAATATGACGCCAAACCGCGTGACGTTAAATTGACGTGACCGGTGACGTAGTTGGCACAAATCTACGTTATTCATTGTTAGGTTTAATCACTTCATTTTAGTACTTTTAAAGGCATTATACTGTGTGGTTATTTGATATTTAACGCCTGAATGGTCTAGTGGTTTAAGCACCGGGCTGACATCTCGGGGTCCTGGGTTTAATTCCCGAGTTCCCGGGTCGAGCAGAATTATTAGTGTCGGGTTTTTTCAGACACAGCTCGGGTTTGTGAGCACTAATCCGCATTTCGCAAGCGTGGTGATTAAGCCAGTTCCTATCATTGTATTGCCAGGCGTCCGGATAAAGCCGGACATAGGTAGGCTTTTTGATTTCGTGTCCGACCAAAATTAACGGTGTCCGTCTTTTCCAGATTTTGTTAGGCTTTTTACATTTCGCAAACGAGCGAGATTTTACGTACAATTTTTTTGTCGTACCTATGAATACTGAGACAAAATCCTCATTAATAAAGGGTGTCCGGCTTTTCTACCCAAATGTCCGTCCAAACTGGCTGGTCTGTCCGGCTATTAGGTTTGGCGGACTGGCAACCCATATTGTAGCGATAACTTGATTTCAATGATGGAGGCCTTTGGCCTGAAATGGGAAATTAACCCATTAACCGCTGCAGTCGTATTTATCCGACAGCAAGAATTCGGGTCATAACCGCCACAGTCGTAAAATTCCGACTGCAACTTTCGTCTAATTTTATTCAAACTACTGACTGAAAAAAAAATCACAAAAGTAAATAAAGTAAGTTGTAAAATAAGTGTCTGGCGCTAGGAGCACGTTTTGTGGGATGGACGTCCGGCGGTTAAAAGGTTAACAAGCTGATCTGATATTATACTTTAATATTTGTTGGTTTACCTGCTCTTCTCCACTCTGATTCAGCACTGACATCCTAGCCCTAAGAGTCAATGGTGCAGTGGCTCCCAGCAAACAGTGAACCGGCGCCGTCTAAACTTCAACACCTGCTGACACCTGATGGCAATAACAAAAAACTCATTACATCTATTCTTCGATACCATCGATACTATGACTGGCAGTGCATTGTTATGAACTGGCGGCCCAGCTAACCACTAGAACTTATGACAATCGCCTTAAGAGACATGACATCCTAACACAGCATAGGAGAATCTAGTATCGTGAGGAAGTGTGAGTGGTGTGCTCGGTGGAGTGCCCACTTAACAAGTGGCTCTGGAAACATCGCATCTGCTCATAGTCGAGAGACTGATCGCAGATGAGACGGACAAAAAAAAACATCTATTCTTGCAATAACAACTCCGTGCAGCAGTGGTTACGATTCCTCGCTTGGGTCAGATTGGTGGTGCCGGTCAATGGCCACGACGGGCGAACCGGCTGGTCCCTCTCAGGTGTGTAGGGGTAGTCGAGGGAGTTTAGTGGGTAGTAGGACGTTCATATTTGGTCTAGAGTCCTACAAACGGCTACTGGTCTTGCTAGCTGCTGTCATGATGTTTATAAGTTGATGGATTCCCCTACGCACAAAAAATAAGGGTCTGATTGGTGGTTGAATAACTTTGGCTGTGTTCTGGATATATGATTCTAAAAGCCAGTATAAATCAAACTATATTATTTATGTTGTAGTACCCACACAACCTACATTAACACACGATAAAAAGTCATTCACACAACTCTAAGTATAACTGGTTTTCTAGATTTTATTATCAATTGTGACATAATGCGACCACAAACTTTTCTAATAAATACCTACTTATTATTTAAGTATGAAGTCATGCAAATGAACAGATAAAATTCTCTGATGGGATTTCCTGTATGTTCTGGTAATTCACATTAATGTAAATGGTATTTTCTATCAGACGTTAAGTTAGTAAAACATTAAGAAACGTTGCAAATTGTTTGCTAAGTCTCTCTCATCAACAAGATGATATTCAAAATAAATGTATTATATCGTCAATCCCACATAATAAAGAAAATCAGAGCATGAAAATTATGCACTTTTAATTTATTAATGAAATTCCACCTCTACACTACATAAAATAATAAATAAATAAAAATAACTATTTATTACATTTTTACAGCGCCATCTACCTACATAGTTTCAAAGTAACGTAAATTAGGATAGGAACAAGACAACATATATAAAAACATACGTAAATATTCTTATCGTAAATACATATTAAACAATAATACATAATAGTTTCATAAATATACGTTCTCGCATTAATATTAACAGATAAAAGTGCACACAAAATTTCGTCGCGATGGAACGCATGACTCTTTGAATAAGAATCATAATTCCTAACCACTCCGTCATATAAACACAACTAAAACATTACTTGTACATTCACATACAAATAAGCAATTCCGCGATCTCAGGTGTGAATGTTGTTTGATAACGCAAGCAATCTCTATATCGGCACTGATGGGGCTTATGCAACCGTTAGAAAGGCAGAGGTCAACAGAAATTTTTTCAAGTCGTAAAGAGGACGAGCTTCTTATTAACTCTATTCGTTACATTGTTAAACCAATTCTTGTACAATAATGAATACTCGTCTAATTCTAAATGACAAAGAATTTTAAGCTCTCCTCCACTAATTATAAAGGCGAAAGTGCAATTAATTGAAGAGTCATTTGGTGTAATGGTTGAGAAGTCTATTACACCAAGAGATTGTGGATTCGATTCCAGCACGGTACAAACATTTAATTTTGTAACATGCCTGTTTGTATCGGTCTGGGTGTTTCTACTCGTATGTATAATATTTATGTATGGATTTACAAAAAAAAAAAGAATTGAAGTACCTAATGTTTATGTTATTTGTGTTTATCCTTTGTCTGGCACCCATAGCTACGATTCGTTTGAGGCTAGACGGCGCTGTTTTTTAGGGTTCCGTAGCCAAATGGCAAAAAACGGAACCCTTATGGATTCGTCATGTCTGTCTGTCTGTCTGTCGGTCTGTCTGTCTGTCTGTCTGTCTGTCCGTCCGTATGTCACAGCCACTTTTTACCGAAACTATAAGAACTACACTGTTGAAAATTAGTAAGTAGATGTATTCTGTGAACCGCATTAAGATTTTCATATAAAAATAGAAAAATAATAATAAATTTTGGGGGCTCTCCATACTTAGAACTGAAACTCAAAAAATTTTTTTTCATCCAATCCTTACGTGTGGGGTATCTATGGATAGGTCTTTTAAAATGATAATAAGGTTTCTTATATCATTTTTTTCTAAACTGAATAGTTTGCGCGAGAGACACTTCCAAAGTGGTAAAATGTTGGTCCCCCCCCCTGTAACTTCTAAAATAAGAGAACGATAAATCTAAAAAAAATATATGATGTACATTATTATGCAAACTTCCATTGAAAATTGGTTTGAACGAGATCAAGTAATTAGTTTATAAATTTTTGGGGCTTCCCATACTTAGAACTGAAGCTCAAAAAAATTTTTTTCATCCAATCCTTACGTGTGGGGTATCTATGGATAGGTCTTTTAAAATGATAATAAGGTTTCTTATATCATTTTTTTCTAAACTGAATAGTTTGCGCGAGAGACACTTCCAAAGTGGTAAAATGTTGGTCCCCCCCCTCTAACTTCTAAAATAAGAGAACGATAAAACTAAAAAATATATATGATGTACATTACCATGCAAACTTTCATTGAAAATTGGTTTGAACGAGATCAAGTAATTAGTTTTTTTTAAAACGTCATAAATCGTAAACCGCAATTTTCCTCTCATTCAATCAACTCAAATATAAAAACGTCGATCAAACTTACAAAGAACTACAAGAACTTTTATATTATGATGATACTTGCTGCTACGGAACCCTTCATGGGCGAGTCCGACTCGCACTTGGCCGGTTTTTTTCTATTCGCTAAGTTTTTCTATTTAAAACACTTCATTTCGTGTTTTGTGCAATAAAGAGTATCTATCTATTTATCTATCATTTAGATAAGATATCGTGTTGAAAATCTGTATTTAATTTATTGTTTAAAGTTAAAAAGGATCACAATATTTAACTGTTAGTATTCATCACATAGTAATATTAATGTAAACCGATCAGATCTTAATGAATTATTTAATAATTAGGAAGAAATAAAAATAAAATGTCGCAAAAATGGTTCTAATAAGACATAAATTCACAAAAAATCATAAATGCAGCTACATAGTGCCTTGCTTGGTAAATAATTAACATTCCAATTAGAAACACCCATAACCTACCACAAATGAGATATGTATAACATGTCAGTAAGACATGTTGTGGCCATAAGTCCGCCTTCTGTATCTTTATGTTTGTGTAATAAAGAATAAATAAATAATTTCCTCAAAATTTATCTTTCAGAAACCAACAATCCTGTCATTAAAAACTGTTATGTTATTGTTTTATTTTTGTGTGTCAGAGAATTAATGTTTGACAAATATATTTACTACATACAATATTTATATTACAAACACTACAAAAACAGAATAACAAGTACGGATTTAGTAAGTGAATGCATATATATTGACTAATTACCTACCTATTATACAGATATTTTGTCTTAAACACAATTAGAACTTTTTAGAGTACATTTATGGTTCAATATTGATTGCAGCATTTTGACAGTTTTAGGTCATCTTTAAAACTTATCCCTGATCAAGATTTCCTTTGTTTCAGCCTAGATAGTAAAAGTATATAAGTATTTTACTATCCTAGAATTACTTAATAAAAGGAATATAAAATTTAAACCCTGATTGAAATTAACTCATTAGTAAAATTGAGTCCAAGATAAATATAAGAATGATGATTCATGTTGTCTACACATTAACAATAACTCAAATATTGTAGAATGTGAATGTCCACCATTATTTATTTACATGATAATCAAGAGAAAACAGACAATTTATTATGGTGATAGTATTATCAGATATTAATAGATATGACCTGAGATAGAATTTGATAAAATGTAGCCTTCTGAATTAACACTGATAAGTTCAGATATCAAATAGTATATTAAGTATGACATGAAAATAATATTTATTACATAAAAACAATATACCTAATTATGTAAATATGAAGGCTGATGAGGGCATTGTGCTACAGAAGTTTGTAATAATTAAGTTTTTTACTGTGTTTTAAAAACACAGTTAAATATATTAATAACATGTAGATAAATAATTCCAGAAAGCATGAAGGTAAATTATAATAATCTTTGAAATAATCTTCTCATCCCTATAATAAAATGACAAGTCATGTAATATTTAGAATAAGACTCAATCCCAGCTATCAATTTGTTGATACTCTATACCAAAACAAATCAAATTACAATAGCAATATTTCTTCGAAATTATTAAATCACATAGGATTCTGAACAGTTTGATTTGATAATTAACAGCTACATACAGTACAGGAAAAAAACATTCCACATTAAGCTATATTATCATATATCATATACATACCTAACTTGAATGAATAATTAACTTAGCTTTCTTCTATATTTAAATAGAGTATTTACATTACAAATTACCACAATCCCCTGTTCTACCATTTCCGCATATAATAATTACTTTGACCCTTTACCAAAGACGTTCAATATACAACTAGACACCCAATCTCTAGGAAAAATTGCTCAAAAAATGGTAAAAAGGTATGCACTATTCAAGCTTCTTAGCCACCATGCATCAAGCACATTTACTATATGTAAATAAAGTGCTATTTAGAAAATGTAGAGCCCATTTTCTATATATTTACAATTGGATAAGTACTATTCATTTCTTTTTCACAGATTAAGATAAATATGTTGTTATTATAAAACTGAAAGCATTACAATGTTTCTTTTGGAGCTTGATTTAATGATATAGTTTAAATTAAGAGGTATAGTCCAGATCAACTTAAATGGCTTGTCTGAAGTCAGCTGCGAGAGTCGTTTGCGCAGGTGCGGGGAGCGGCTGCACCCCTCTGAAACCTACATTTGTGTTCTGCGTAGGTTCGTCTACGAAGTTCAGACAAGCCAATTAAGTTGACACATATTATAAGTGATACAAAGTTCACCAGGTCAGCTAGTTTTTAATATAATCGAGGTTTGGTCATAGCAATACAAGAAATTGTTATTTTTCTGCATTCAGTCAATGACACATAGTTTAAAAGGGGCCGTCCATTAATCACGTGAGGCTCAAAAGGGGGGGGAGGGGGTACGGAAAACATCACGAAACATCACGAGGGGGGAGGGGGGGTCTCGTTAGACATCACGTGTATTAATTTTATTTATTTTTTGTCAAAAAGCGCTATTTCTGAACCGAAATTATTACAAATACATATAAATGTTTTTCGAATCAAAACGCCATTTTTTTAATATTTTTTTCCAGTCAAAAATAGCCTTTACATAGACTTCCAAAAAAATACACGTGATCCAGAGGGGGGGAGGAGGGGGTGGTCCCAAACCTCACCAAATATCACCAGGGGGGAGGGGGGGGTCAAAAAATGAGAAAAACGACCTCACGTGATTAATGGACGGCCCCAAACATCAAAACATTTTAGATTCATTTCTGAATAAAATTCCACCATTAATTGACTTGTACTTGGTATATTGAAGAAATGTCCAAGTTTCAAATAAACTGTTTAGTAAGAAAACACTAATTTATAAAAAAATATACTTATATTTTTTATAAAGGTGTAAGTATTTCTTTTATTGTTGCAATAAGTACATTTACTCACTCATAACTTACATGAGATTGTGTAAGAATTAAACTTAAAAGTAGGTAGTCTAAATGAGGGAAAGCTTGTGTTAGTTATAGGGCGTAATTTAAAAGCATAGGTTAATATATTCTAAATTAAACATAGGTTATTTTGTTATTTATTATGAAACGTTACACACATGCTAATTTAGTCAAAGCTTGTGTAAGAATTTTGTACTAGCACTAGTAAGTTAATTTACATTTAGTTAATACCACATCAAGAAGAATTAAACTTACCGAGGTTGGTAACATACAAATAGAAACAATAATTATATGTTTCACTTTTGCCTTCCAACTGCTATTTATTTTAATAATCTTTTACACCTTTTAAATTACTCGTTTTATTTTTATCAGATACTTTATTGAGCTATAAGTTCCAACATGTTAATGTCAATGAAAATTAAATCTTTGCAAAAACCGAGTTACTACCTCAAAGATGGATAAGTCTTTAATCACAACTTAGTATTGAATCAACTGATTGTTACTTAAGGAAAGGATAAACAAAAAAACTAACTGAAACATAGGTTGCTTTGTTACAATATTCTAGTTAGAAATAAAGTTCTAATAGCACTCTATGTAAATTTTAATGATTCCCACTACTTTACCAGACTAAACAGTCTATTAAAAGCTAGATACAAATTAGGGATAGTACTACTACACACATATTGGTTTATTTCTGGGTTTCTGATAAGCAAGACCAACAAACTTTTGTTATGACAATAGGAGCAAACTGTTGAAATTTCCCTTGAATAAATCACTGCAAAACAAAGCAGTAAAGATCTTTGTCACACAAAATGACTTATTTCTATATATTAATGTAAGAAAACTAAAATTTAAATGTAAACATGAACACAATATGGTATACTCAGTGTGCAGCAAGACTGTTCCATTCAAGCAGTGGTAAATAGAAATAATAGGCTACAACTGAGAGCGATAGGCAACAGCTTCGCAACAATGAGTCAACCCTACTTTTGACAAGTTCACAATTTGACATTTTAGCAAGGAAAAAACAACTAGTTCTAGCACTTGAATGGGTGTGTAGAACTAATCATAAGCACTTCATCAACGTCAGAACAAATAAAATAACATCAATAAATACCAATGAAACAGTTTACGTTGCATATTATTGTACGTACACTCGTAACTAGATGTACCTACGTCCGTCAGCTGCCATTCAAAAGAATATGTGGCAAAAGTCAAACTTTCATTTCATACAAGGATGCACTAAAAATACACTATAAACACTCAAGACACAAACTCTTACGTATAAAAACATCTAAACTTTAGTTTTAACACCTGATTCCATTTTAGGAGAAAAAATTAAAATCGATGTTTACCTTACGTCTCCTACAATGCAAATCTTTCTATTGCAGAATCGAGACTGCTAACCCTTCCGCGAGAGTCGAAGATGAATCCTTTCCAGTGGACCTACAATGCGGCTCACGATTCAATTTAAAATAAAATGCAAAGCTGAAATAAATACAACTGTCCCGAAGATATTTTCTGCGAGTTACTATACATTTGTTTTATGAAATGGCCTAATCTTTTACAAGATTCCGTTCTGTGTTTCCATAGACAAATCTTTATACTTTTTAATTTCGAATACTGAATGAGTAATTTTCCACTTTTGTCAAGGATACCGCTTTCTCTTGGATTTATTATGTTTATGTTTTAAGTATTTATTGGTGAAATAATAAAACACAAAATTTACGACAAAATTATACAATATTTTAAAATTAATTTTTGATGTAAAATAAGGAAGATCAGTGTGTAACGGCATTACAGAAGTGATAACGGGAACCAGCGAGTCTATGGTTTACCGATGTTACAAAATTCTCAAAGATGGCGCTGTCTATTTTACATTTTTTTTAATAGATGGCGTTCTTGATGTAATCTAGTTTTACAACTGACCACGAGATGGCTGTATTAAACAATGTTGTATTGCCGAGCCGATATTGCCATTGCTGCCATTGCCATGAGTTTTGTACAGACTGTACAGTCGACTTCAATAATATCTGAGCGCCCAAAGTATTCAAAAATATCTTGACATAATTAAGGAAAAATTTTTCTATTACACTCATGTAAAGCATTGTTCCTTATACCGCGTTTACATTCAGCCCATTGCCGCGGCAACATGGGGAATAAACTGGGAAACGCGAGAATGTAAACAGGTCATTTCCATTGCCTTGACGTTGCCGTTCGCATTGCCCGGCTATCCCCCATTTGGCGGTTTTTCTAGCGGACATCAAAGCGCGGCAATGCGAGCGGCAACGTGTGTTTACATGTTGCTCTCTCGTTCAGTCGTTTAATATCTTTAAAAATACTTATTGTTCTATTACGATGAATTGCTATCATCCACCATCTCCTCTGACGACGACGTCTCTTTTGAATTCATTTTTTTTTAAAACATTTAAATAATTAATTAAACTTAAAAGGCAGAGCGCCGACGCTGCGACAATTTCCACGTTATCCATGGCCCAGAGTCGAATTTCAAATACATATGAAGCGGCAATGTAAACACTCATTTCCGCTAACGTTGCCACCAGAGAGTATATTGAATATATGGAGATAGAGGTATCAGTTAAAAATCGTACTACTAGCGCTGACGGCGTTAAAAACCGTAACTAATGCGATGATATATATAACCTGACGTAGGTATAGTATATAGAATGCACCATACGTGGTAGTTTTGTATTTTTCATATTTTTAAATGCTATCTTAGTCAAAAGGGAGAGATTTAAAGAAAACAAACGAATGCAATTTCGCCTTTTATTAAGCACAAAAATAATCCATGTTTATAAAATACAGATTTCATAAGATTATTTAGAGAAACAGTAAATTACTTAGATACGATAGAAATTACGATAGAAAAGTTCAAGGTCCAGTAAGTAATACCAGGGTTCACAGTCAAAACAGAATCTTCGGGGCCCGGGGTCAATGCACAGTCAGTAAAAACACAGAAAATCACAAAAAAGACAGAAGAAAATCGAGACGAAATCAAGCCAAAACACGAGTGACAATGACAGATGATGATTGTTGACAGCACAGAGTACCTTATAATAGAGTCATCAGTTAGATCGCCGTTCAGCGCCATCTGGTGAAACCGGAAGAAATTACATTTTTCAATATCTATAACTATAGCTACACCATTGAAATAATATATGCACGTTTGAAGTTTACGGATGGCAGCAGATCAACCTACCCTTATCTGTCAAAAATTCTCATTTGAAAGATATTATAACTACACTATACCTACGTGCCTGTATATAGGTATACGTATTTTATGATTTAAATTTTATTGTTATATTTTAAACTAAAATAGGCATAAATAAAACAACACATCTAACTAATATAATGTTAATTTATTTAAAACAAAGAATCTAAGTTTAAAACACAAGGCAAAGGTCGATAGGCGAAGAAATCGGAGTCCGGAAAACGAGGCGATGGGTCAGAGTGTATGGGGCGCCGGAGAGATCGGAGTTCTAAATTCAATGCACTGGTCAGCGAGGGAATAGATAAATCAGCGTCCAGGTGAAAAAGCAGGGTCTTTAAATAGAAAAAACCACAAGAAAAAGCAAAATATCACATTCGTGTCACGTAACGTAAACAAACGGTATTGACATTGACACTATTGACAGTCTTGACAGATAGCCATCCATGATTTTGTTTGCCGCTATGTCAATATATGTACGTTCCGTTCCCCCCAG
The DNA here is from genome assembly GCA_949319885.1 of Mecyna flavalis. Classification (NCBI taxonomy): domain Eukaryota; kingdom Metazoa; phylum Arthropoda; class Insecta; order Lepidoptera; family Crambidae; genus Mecyna; species Mecyna flavalis. The sequence goes on along the minus strand of OX439419.1, from coordinate 5,156,086 downwards.
ATTCTGCATATTTAAATAAATTTACTGAAATTTCTTATGTATTAAAGGAAACAAAAGAATTTAAAGTAACAATTATTAATAAAATATGCGATACAATGTGTTCTGTAAATTCAGTTTTTCTATTATTTTTAAGTTTTGAGAATAATAATGAAATAAGAAATTGCGTAAAACGTCTCGCAAATTTGTCGCTAACGCCATCTAGCGATATAGGAAACTACTAAAGAGAGCTAATCCTCCTCCTTAAAAAACTTCAAGTATAGAAGTGAAAAGACCCTGGTTGACAGATTATAGCCCAGGCCCGGTCGAGTTTCTATGAGATGTTTGGAATACCTACGGGGGATAAACTCCGCTCGCCAGAAAATTAAATAAAATAAAATTATTATTTTTTTCGAACAAGCAACATTGACAAACACATTTGGTATTTTATCATTTTCAAAAGCTACTATTAAAGTAGTATTCATAAATTATTCAAAAAATATAATTGTGAGAGATTAGGTAATCAATTTATTGATTTTAAACTTTTAAAGTCATTCTATATACTCTATGAAAGTCATTACGAAAGTTAATGTAGTTTTATATGGTATTTAGAGAAATCTTATATGAACAAAATAAAAATAAAATCTCGTCGATTCGAATTTGATTCGATACTCGATAGGAATCCGTGCTAAGCTCCTTTTAAATATAGCTAAGGTGCTAAGGCCTCAGTGCATCTGGAAAAAGATATTTTATAAATTCAATTCCATTCGGGTACAGGTAGAATTTTATTTCTTGTACCTGGCAACTTTGCTGTTTTGTTTGAGATATCTGTGGTTTTGTAATTTTGTTTTTCTTAGAATAAAATATGGCTGCCATCGCGTACATTTTTGTTGTATTTCCGATTAATTTCAACATTATTTATAACTTTGCTCCATAACAAACAACATCGAGTAGGCCAAGTTGGTTCCTCCGTTGTTGTGTCGAGTTTATGTCGTGCAGTGTTGTGTTTAATTAAAGAGACAGGTCAGTGACTCAGTTTGTGTTTGACAATGAAAGAGAATCAAAGAAGATTGTGTTTTTTGTTTTTTCTGGGACGTATGCAAGTAAAATAAAAATAAAAGTGAGGAAGTACGCTGATGTTTAAAATTATAAAGTTATGTCTAATACATATGTACTTATAAAATTATGTACCTGTTGTTTTTATTATTAGCTAATAAAAAGCTTTTGTTTGAATAACCAAACGTATTTTATTAGTATTTATTCCTCTCATATATTTTAAAATCTGTGAGAGCGGGAATATTTAAATGTTTCAAATAAAGTATTTTAAGCAACTTTGAAAGATGGGACATAAATCTGTTTCTACAAAAACAGCTATTTTGTAAGAAAACCTTTTCTTACAAAATTATGTCACATCTTTCAAAGTTGCTTAAAATACTTTAATTGAAACATTTAAATATTCCTGCTCTCACAGATTTTAAATTTTCCCGCTCTCACGTATTTTAAATTTTCCCGCCCTTAAGTTACGAGGGGGCACCCAACAGATGGCGTTGGAATTTTTCATGACATTTTTTTTGTATGAGCTTGACGTTCTTCTCTCTAGTAAAAATGTTCTTTGTTATAGCCTGTCACGATTGTTTCTTTTCACAAATTCACAAACGAATCAAACATGTCTAGTTGAAATATTTTTTGAATAATATATTGTTTATAATGTTTGAACTCGTTAATTTGTATAAGTATTATAAATATGAAAAAAGGTAATTGAACTGTTATAACCACTCATACGTCCACTGTAACCACAGTTACAGAGACCATATACCTCAGGACAGTCCGTGTAACTACAGTTACATTTTTAAGAATTCGCGCCCGCCGATTGTTTTTTTCTTTTTCTTATTGCTGTGGATGTTTATAGTCTGTAGTGTTGCTGGTTTTTGACGCTCTATGATATGTACCACACCTTATTTCAAGTGGAACATAACTTCGGCTCATGGCTACAAAAAAAATAAATTGTCAAGTTGCTTGTTGTTTTGGTGGATCAGTGCGCGAGTGACTCCAGCTATTTTATTCGAGAAATCATGCTGTAAGTAATAAAATATTATTGTTTTGTACATCAAAATATTTATAATCTTACATATTTTCATATTTTATAACATTATGTGCGATTCCAGTCAGTTTTTAAGTAAAAATTTGGATTAAAAATAGGTCGGTGACTCTGTGTTTTTATTAGTGAATAATTGGAAGATCTAAAAAAGTTCTTATATTATATCGTAATTAAATGTTTTAATATGAAAACTTATTAATATTATAGCCTGGTTATTACCATACTTTCTTGAAATATTCCATATTTCATTCTGGATTAGACAATTTACCATACGTGAACTTCGATTTCACAGATCATGTAGCTTTAGTTTTTATTTTATTTGTAATATTTTAAAGATGATTTATTATGGGATTTTGGTTCCAAATGAAAGGCCATTAAATTACCTAAAACCCAAAATTGTTTTAATATTGTAAACGTCAAAAATATCTAATAAAAAAAATATTTATATTGAAAACTAGGACAAAATTAGCATTTCTTAAAGTTCACTGTAAGATCATTAATGGAATATAATGTTAAAATCAAACATAACTATTGCCTAAAAATCGTCAACTAATGAGCCTTTCATTAGTATTTTTCATTTTGCGATATTTGAGTTATTTACTGAGTAATAAGCATTTATTTAGCATACGTCTCCTATCGATTTTATTTTGCGCGTATCACGTGACTCGCGGACTGTCCTGACAACCTAGCAAAACGCGCACGGACGTTTGAGTGGATAAAGCAAGTTAAATATTTGTCATTTTCTTTTTGGTTAACTCTGCCATGACTCTGCCTGTAACGAAACGTCTTACGTATCAACTGCAAAATGTTGCCATAACGAATAATTATTTAGTGATACCATTACTCAGGTAAATTTCATGAAAAGAGCCATCTATCGATAATAACTGGAAATAACACAAATTACACGAATTTCATAGAACCTCTTTTTGTATGGAGCTGCAAACACCGTGGTTGCCACATCAATATACGGGGAAATATGTACGGCAAGGCAAGCAGCAACGGAAATGGCTGAATGTAAACGCGGTATTATTGGTATCAATACCATTAAGGAACAAAGGTAGACATTGAGTTACAAGATAATATGATGCGCCACTTACGGTTGAACAGGGGCAAAGAAATTATCATTGACCTCATTACATTAAATTTTTTGTGATAAAGTCAGTACATAACTGTCATACCGTAAAACGGGGTCAATAGACACAATTTTCAACTTTAACGTCAATTTTAGAAATATTTTTACTAGTGAAGAGTACATTGTATGGCGTTTTTCTCATGTCTCTTAGTTGTTTTAATAAATTTCAGTCATCAAAAATGGCATTTATTCTTTAATTACAGCATAAAATACAAAAATATGGGTCGTTTCTATTTGACCCGCACATGGGTTCAATAGAAACGAGATATGGGGTGAATAGAAAAATATGCTAGGGTTGGCAATTTCCACATCACTAAAAAGTCCAATGTCATCATTAGGTAGGTACGCCTCTCATGTTGGCAAGTAATTCAGACACTGTCTGTGTAAGAAGCAGCTCAGCACGTCATGGTAAAAATAAAACATTAAATAAAAATTTAAAAATTTAAAACTTTACTATTTTCATTGTGAAAGGAAGTGTTTTGTGCCAACGCAACTTGTTAATATTATTCGCAGGATTCTTGGGCCCCAGACTAATGCAAAGGTAAGTGCGTTTTTACTTTGAATTTCGAAATATTTGTTTATATTATTATTTCTTAACAAAAATCATATTAACTCAATAGTTAGCAGCCCTAACACATGTGTTTCTAATCACCTCTTACTCGTTTCTATTGAACCCTATTACGTGTCTATTAAACCCATACTTCGTATCTAATGACCCCATACTACGTATCTATTCGCCCCTTCCCCGTATCTATTAACCTCAAATAAAATACAGAAATTGCTTGGCTTTTAATTTAACAAATATTTCGAAATTCAAAGCAAAAACGCACTTACCTTTGCATTAGTCTGGGTCCCAAGAATCCTACGAATAATATTAATAAGTTGCGTTGGCACAAAACACTTCCTTTCACAATGAAAATAGTAAAGTTTTGGAGGGGCTATTTTCACCTGCATTCGAGAACTCACTTTATGATTATTTTTTAAATGTTGGTCAAACCTAACGTCAATCCAGTGTTGCTATATTAAGAAAAAAGCTACCAAAGTATTCAAATAATATAAATTTGGGAACTTTTTTCTTTCAAATACTTTGCTATAATCTGTGAAAAAACTTTTCGAGTTTTGTATCTATTCACCCCGCGATTCCTATACACCCCGTTTTACGGTATTGGTTTTGTAGACCGTTAAAATAGTAGGTATGTTGTAGGTACAAGATCAACTTACAAAATACCCCCTCAATTGATGGCCTGCCTTCTAAAGGCAGCGCCATGATGGTCGACGTTTGATGGGCTGCCTTTAGAAGGCAATTCCTTATCGCCCGTATTTAAAGTCTGTTTTCGTTTGTTTGACGATTCGTTGTGTTTTATTAGTTTGTTAGGTTGGTAGAACAAACCAGCGACTAGCAAATGACAGCGCCCGGCGCGCGAACATTTGAAACCGATGGGAGTTTTGTCAATCTTTTTAAAATGTTCGCGCGCCGGGCGCTGTGACTGTATGCAGAAATTGTTGATTTACTTGATATTTTATTATGTAAAGGTGTGAATGTTATTTAATGTGTTTATTGCTTAATAGTAACAGGTTAATTTAAAGTGGACAACTAAAGCAACAAGTTGTTTATTTTTTTTAATTTGATTTTTTAGTTTTAATTACCCAATTTCATTCCACTTGTATTTTCCCTCGCATACAGTTCGAACACAGTAGAATATAATTTAAATTATATAATTTTAACTTGTAGACCATTTAATAATGACTTTATTGATACCAAATGACTGGTATTTGCATACAGGAAGGATTTAAAATATTTTTTTTTAAAAATTAAAAATCAAAAAATAATCAAAATGGCGGCCATTTTGTTTTTCCTAATCAAAATAAAGGAAAATGGTCGCCATGATGTCATCAATTGAGGGGATACATAAATATGTTTCAAGAAGTTTCAAGAAGAAGTTTAAATCACATTTAGGAAACACTCTACTGTTAGGCATACGTGATACGTCCTAGAATCGATGATCCGAGCGGTGTTGTGGAAGTCAAGGCTAAGTAAAAACCCCACAATCCGGGGTATAATGAGTAAACCACGCCCCTTTTTAACGCGGTGCGAGTCCCACATACGTAGTATATAGTTGTTAATCTGTGGTCCAACATACCACTCTCCGCCACCGATGGAGATTGAAGGCGCCTAGTGCACTCCACAGGTAAAAAACAGTACCCAGCCTAAATGGAGTTCATCTCTCTTCTTTGGATTTATACTTTTTCTTCCTACAAATCATAACGCGCGTTGGCGAGGTACTCGTCTATTCCCATTCATCACCACTGTACTGGGGCTCAATCATGAGCATCGCGTGAGTTGAAGGCGCAATTCGCGGCATATTTGTTCCTTTCTATTATAGACAGGGTCTAAATAATTTTTTTGCCTGACCGTACCAACCTAATTTGCCGGCATAGCAATAACACTTTCCGTGACATTTAAAAGAAAAGTAGGCTCGTCCATACTAGGTTCAATCATCTCTAGCTATAAAAACCCCTGAAAGTAATCTATTTATTTATATTATTTATATAAAAATAGGAGAACTTTCAGCATTATTTGGATACTAGCTTTCCACCCGCAGCTACGTTCGAGTGGAGAATTTATTTTGATGAAGTTGCTCTGAAGTACTATAGGTACTTATATACTTAATATTTTTGTACTGGTTTCTTCGAACAGATGATGAATATGAATAAAACATGTCTTTACAAGCATATCATATATTTTTTTATAATAATTAAGAATAAATTCTTACATCACGAGTTATAAAATAAATACATTTATTGCCTTAAATTAAGTCCAAAAGTACTCTGTACAATTATTGTTAGCGATGTACAAACGAGAACGATAAGTAAAAAATATCCAAAAAACAAAATAATTAAAAATAAAAGAGGACCTATCGTGAGTCAGTAAGTTTCCACAATTCTCTGTATGACAAAACTACGAACAACTTAACAAATTGTGTCAGAATCACAACCAATAGTTTGCATCTTAATTTCATTTCTTATCAATATTACACAAACTATTTTATATCATTGCTCTTCGCTTATTCTAAAACAAGAACCATTCTTTACCTTACATTATAATTACAATTAAATTAAGACTATCTAATTGCTAGCGGGTGTTTTTAATCTGGACTTTGTGCTGTTATTCACGAAACTGCATCTCTGCTCGGTCCGAATCCGTAGGTCGCTCGCTCACTCCTGAGGGTCCCATGCAATTCGGGCCACTCCTTGGAAATGCGAGAGACAACGCCAACTAAACATTTTCAGAGTTCACAAGCTAAAAGGTTGTAGAAAATATAAATACATTTATTTAAGACTTATACGACTTTTATTTTCTATTTTTATTATTTCGAAATTGTTCTCGGCGATCTGTGGATTTCTCGCAACCTTTTAGCTTGTCATAACTCCTTATTTACAAAGCGGTAATAGTCTGATCCTAAATTATTGACTTATTGAATGGCATATAATAAACAATGTCGCCAGAATCGTATTGATTTAATTAATTTAAAGACGAAAGATGAGTCACGGCTATTAACCCTAGAAAGGTAATTTTATAGTACATTTAAGAATATTCTTCGATAACGTCAAATCGAAGTAATGTTCTAGGGTTTTATGACATCGCCATTCAAACTTGTCGTATTAGAGTCAAGATCAGAATATCACCGCGCAGTGCGTAGACGCCGCCGGGGTTTCATTGCTTTCCAAACAAGGCATTACAAATTGAAGGCCACTGTGACATCCACAATGTGCAACTACTAGCCTAGCATATTAATATGCCCTAAGTCCTACGACGAAACAATAACACTGTGTTGCGTTTGGAAAATACTTCTGCTCATACAGATTTCGTAGACAACAATAAATTAAGATAGTTAAAATATCACGAAATTAAATTCATGTGGCAAATAATATGGCATCAGATTTTTAAGTACTTTTTCTTTATTATTTAAAAGTATAGCCTACTCGCACTTAGGAACGCGTGAGTTTTGTTGCGCTCAGTGGAGTATACCGCGACATACTCGATAACCGTATTGCATTATTATAAGACCCTATAAAGGTACTGGAAGACAGAAAAAACATTGCTATCAGATCAAAAATGAAAGTAGTCGTAATAAGACTGGTACTAATTTCAAAAATCATACTGGCCGTCCGCCAAAAGAATTACATTAAACCAATTTAACTAATAAGTGTTCAATTAATCTAAAACTTAATAAAAAATGGACATTGTTATAAAATTATGTACTTCTGTGTATAAAAAGTAACCGAATAGCGGATTCAATCGTCAAGGTTCACATAACACAGGATGGGGCTCCATTAATTTCAAAATTGACTAGATATCTGTGTGCATAGGAATCGTACATAAAATAGCTAAGTAAAGGAACCGATACACTGAATTTCTGGCATGTCTGTGTAAAAAAACATTCTAAAACTAAGTTACCGCCGTAAGCAAAAAAAAAATCTAAAAAAACTGTACTTTAAATTATGTAGAGTACATAACACGTTCTAATTTTGTACAATTTGTACAAACGCTCGGGCGTATCTAACCAAACTTCCGAATCGCTGAACGCAAAATCACTAACAAAAAAATATTTGATCTCGGTCACTGGGTAATTAAGTACGTAATACGCAAACGTAACACTGCAAGTGAGAGGTTCTCAGACGCGCACGGGCATGACGGGCACGGACGGTCGGTGACGTCATCACTTGGACGGCTGGTAGGGCGGGTACGGCTGGTGCGGCTGCGCGGCGCGGTTGGTCGCGTACAGCTGCTGCTGGAAGTTGTGGAACTGCGCCGCGTAGGCGGGGTCGTTGGTGGACGGCACGGCGAAGCCCTGCCCCTTGAAGCCGGCCGGGCCGCCCATGCTGGGCGGCAGCGGCTGCCCCGCCATGCGCACGGCCGGGCCCATGCCGCCGCCCTTCACGCCGCGGAAGCTGGGCCCGCACATGCTGGGCCCGCCGCCCCCGCCGAACGGGTCCGCCATCTTCGGCGGCGAGTTGAATCCTGCACAGGAAAATCGAGAATTTAAGACCACGAGAACTTACATTCTGTTTTACGTGATATAATTTCAACTAAGCTTAAATCTTAATATTTACACCAGTTTATAATGATTCGTCAGCGGTTTTAAGTTAAAACTCAAGTCTTAATTACTTTATTGAATAATTTAAAAAAAAATCCTTTTACTTAAAACTTGCTATTAAAACAAAAAGTCGTAATTTACAAACTTATTGAAGTTACTACCTGCTCAACATATAATTTTGTTAATGATTCTTCAAATGGATTAATTAATTAAACCTAACTTTACACTGTCAATCAATTCTAGTGCTTGACAATATTCTAATATAATATCTAGTTCTACTATCTACTACTCTATCAGTAACAACTAAGAGATATAATGACTAACCTTGTGGGTAGTGCGACATCCGCAGCATCCCAGGCGGGCGCATGACCCCGCGCATGCCTGGTTCCATGTCCATAGCTCCTCTTGGGAAGTACTGAACACCCTTCCCGTCCATTTGCATAGGGTTCGTGACTCGCTGCAAAAAGTCCAGACTGGGCGGACCCCTTGGCCCCGAGTTGCAAGGCATCTGAGGCCGCGTGGGCAGGTACTGAATCGTGTTAGGTGCGCTCGCTTTGACTTGAACGTTCGCGCCGTTGAACGGAGGCATCTTCCCCGCCCCCGGCATCCGGGGACCCATCATGGACGCGTCGGGACCCATCGGACCCATGGGCCCGCCCATCGGCCCGCCGCCCATTTTGGGGCTGAGGTTCATGTCGGGAGGGAAGTCGCCGCCGCCCATCATGCCTTCCATGGGACCGCCCATGCCTGGGCCTCCCATGTTGTCCATGTGGCAGCCTAGAAAACGAATACAATTAGAACCATAGTCAAAATGCTGTAAACGATATCATTATTAACAATATTTTTAACAATAATATAAAACAAGTTTGCGAGAACGCTATAAGACTAAAAAATATTTTTGACTGGATACTGTAAATTTTACAAAAGTTACTAATACTACAAAATGATTTAATTATTTTTAATGGTACTCAGTCACGTATAATTTAGAGCGTGTTACATACGCAATTTTTTTTTCATAGTGGGAATCATCTAAACTAACTTTGGGTTTGGGAAAACTGTCATTTTTATTTCCCAAAGCTAAATCATTGGGGATGCAAATTTTTGCCTTCTGCACAACTTCTTATTTGTTTATCGTAACATTTAAAAAAGCCTATCTGTGGAATTCTTCGCAGCATTTCTTAACAGGCCTTTTACTCAATGTAGTGGCAGGTTAAAAATGTTTTGACGTGATACACTTTGACTTTATCTTCATACAGAAATAAATACGGTAACAAGTAACAACACCATACATTCAAACTAAGTAAATAAACAAGATATAAATCACCAACATACCTATATCATTCATCATCATATGCGGATGCGAGTGCGGATGCATCGAGTGATGATGCTGCATATGGTGCTGCGGGTGGTTCGGATGCGGGGCGAAGGGTCCCAGGGCCTGTGGTCCGGGCGGCATGCCCCCACCGCCGCCGCCCACCGTGTTGGTCAGCTGTTGGGACATCTGTGCCAGCGAGGAGATCGGGTCGAAGGAGGAGGTGGCGGGGCCCATGGGACCGTTGGGGCCCTGGTTGGGGTTGATGGGGATATTGTCCGGCCGGTTCATGCAAGCCCCCGGGAAGGGCCCGGGGAGGGACGTGCTGTTCGGCCCGCCTGATAACGTCGTCTGGAATGGTGGAAATTGTTTTAGTTGATGCTGAACTAAATTAAAAGAAGATACTACTCCAATTCATATTTCCGACTCTTGATATTGGCGAAATCACAGGGTTACAGGATAAAATCCACATAAAAAGACACCTTTGAATATAATTTTAGAATTCTATATAAATTCATGTTTAATTCGAATATCTTCGAAAATAAGAAAAAAACCCTTCAAGTCAAAAATTATCAAAAAAGTTATGTCAAAGTTATACATTATTTTTTTTACATCCCCTAAAAAAGCCCCTAATCACATCAATGATATACTGAGTCATAAATGCAACTGGATTGAAAGATTTTTTTCACACATTTTTTTTTATCGCAAATGGACTATTACAAACATTACGAATGTTGTATTTTTGATGAGCTGACATCGGAAGCGTACGTCGATCGGGCACGCTATGGTATAGAAAAATCTACCACAGACGTCCGCTTTTATTGCGAAGGGTCACGTATGAAGTCATAATCTATACACGCGACCGTCAGCGTAGAAAAAAATCAAGCTTTATACTTTGGATCAAGCCAAGATCCAAGCATTCCTTACCTCTGTACTAGAATCGTCCATAGCTTGCGAAGGCGCGGTAGTAGCGACGCTGCAGCTCTTCCCGCTCGGCTGCGCCTGGCACGAGGACGCCGACGACGCCGGCGCGTACGGGCCCTGGCTCAGGTTCGATTCCCGTTGAGGCGTTTTAGACGCGCTGTCTTGACTCGACCGGTTCGATGACGGACTCGGCCGGGATTTTTCATCTGCATGAAATAATAATTTAGACCTCTTCGTCTTAGAATCGTCTCGCGCGAACTACTTGAGTCCATAAGCATTTCAGAATTAAAGAATTTGCCCCTTATAGACAAGGCCTTACAGCTTATTTTGCTATTTTTAGCTAAAATACAGATATTATGTGCGCACGTGAGCTCAAAAGTATCTTAATAGTTATTTATGTGACTGCTGCATAATGAGGGTCATTAAAATACGAATGTGGTTTTATGAAACGAACGAAGTGAGTTTCATAAAAGAATCACATGAGTATTTTAATGACTAATTATGTACAGTCACATACATAACTTTATCTTCATTCATACGATAATAATATGTCTATTTTATAGTCAGGATTGATGAGCAAACGCCCTAGTTACCAACATAATCTGTATGTAAAAGTTAGTTTAGTACTGTCATAATTAATGACTGACGTTTGTAGTTTTTAAAATCCATAAACAATCTAGACTCGAGTTGATTTCGATTCTCAAATCGATTGTTATAATTTCAGCATCGAATTAAATGTATAGGAATGGAACATAAAATTACTAATCGACTAATTCGATAATCGAAAAAACCTATTAATTTTTACTTTTAAAGAAGACGTTCGAAATTTGAACGTAATTTCGTATCAGTTACCGACACTAAAATGTAAACATTTCAATGCAGCCACAGATACTTATATCTAAATGTAGGGCGTTTGCTCATCGCTCCTGAATATAAAATAGACATATTATGGTATGGATGTAGATAAATAATTTAAACTCGATGAGCTTGTTTTAGAGCGTTTTACACTGTTGCTTGGAGAGTGCGGTGTGGGAGCCGCAGCCCCCCCCCCCCCGCTTCCCCAAAAGGTTAAGTCAAAGTAAGTACCACCAACTTTGAATGTAGGTACGGTAAGTATTCGGTATACGGTATATTTTCTGTCAAATCGATAATTACTCAGAGGCTTAAAAATCATAATTATTACCTGGACATACAACATTATAAGAAAATAATCAAACCTAACACACTGGAATTAAAGTGAGTTGTGCTTACCTTGCCCACACTTCGTACTGGCGGCCGACGTAGGTGTTTGTGGGTTGTTGAACCCTGGACTCTGCTCCAGCGAAAACCTGCCCGCTCTCTGCTCCGACAGTGACGAGTGAGGTTCTGGTGTGCCCGGCATCATGCTGAATATAAATCACTGATTTAGTACAAATTATAACAAATATTTGATGATTTGCTGGGTGAGAATAGCCGAGGATCGAACAAACTGGCGAATATATGAAAAGGCCTATGTCCAGCAGTCGACTGCAGGTAAATGATGATGATAACAAATAATACTAAATATATTTTTCTTTATTATAGTCATGATGTTGAGCGTTGGATAGAAGCAAGAAAATCGATTATTAAAACCAATTTGTAAATGGCTTGTAAAACTAAAAAATAAAAATATCAATTAGCAATACTTGAATAATAATGATTTTTGACTTCTGAAAAATATTTTTTTCGTTCTTATACACAAGAACACGAAACACTTTTTACAGACTTTTTTTTGACGTGACAACGTCTTATAAATTGGTTTGCCGGGTGACACTTCAAGAAACTGCGTTACGCTCCGCTCACGTTATGCGCTCACAATGAGAGCGAGTGAGAGGCACGCGTCCCGCCTAAGAGCGAGAGAGACAGACATAAAAAGTCGTTGTCACGTAAAACTTTCGCCCGTATACCGACTTTACAGGCAACCAATTTTTTTTTTATCGGATGCCCTGAATCATATTAAACTCCTGATTTATCTTAGTTGATTAATACATATCACTGACCTGTGTATTATTTTTAAAACATAAATTGTAAGGAAAAAAATTGTTATAATTCACGTGATAAAAAAACTTACCCGGCCGGTGATTTCTGGTTGGAATTCGATTGCGGCGTCTGCCCCCCACTATTTGAGGGGGGTCCGTTGTCCTTCAACGACGTATTAGGCTGCTTCTGTATCGTCAGCTCTTGCCCTGCCATAGACAACTCACGTTACTAACTACCATAGACAACACGTACGAAGTGATAGAACGAATTAGCCATAGAGTATGAAAGGACGTATGTTAGCACATTTTCACCAACCACCACCAATAATGGAAAGTAAAACAAAGTAACACAAAACATACATAAGCACACACGTGTTCACATACTACCATAACATAAATACTAAAAACTATATGCAAAATGCTGAGTAATAAGATTCCTATATTACTAATTTGTGTAAACACATGGGTGACAATATCAAATAAAATTAATGATGATGAAAGATGACATCAGATGATGTAAAATACATATTACCAATATATTAGACAATATAGTATGTCTTCAAGCAATCTTACAACATTTGATTAACATTGGAAGCAATATTTAATACACTCGATTAGAGTAATGAACAGAAATAATAATATTATTTTATCGAACTATAATTAATTAACAATAAAAATAATTATGCAACCATTTCGTTATACCATAAGTCGTCGTTGCTGTTCTCTCTGTAAATAAAATAAGCAATGGAGAAAACCCATTACTTATTTTTTTAAAGGAACTATGGAAGCTTGCATACTGAGTTGTTTATCCTTTGGGAGACTATTTGGAAAAACGCAGAAGAATTCATAGAAGCTATTAATGTCCGATTGTTCGCCCTAAAAAAACTATTTCTAAAATAAAAATACATTCTACAATATCTACTCTGTTTTGTCTATTCTCTTCATAGACTCAGTTAGATGAATAAATATATGCATGGATTTTTAAAAATTGTAGAAACACAAACACTAGAAGACTATAGTTTCAAAAAAGGAATCCTAGTAAAGAAAATAATTAAGTACTTACAGAAAGTTTTAATAAAAAAAAATCCAGGCATACACTCTGTATATTGTTCATCTAACAAAAAGACGAATACATTTATACAGCCTTTCATAAACGCGCCTAAATTCCTAACAGTAATGGTCGCATAACAGTGAGCAAAGATTATTTCTGCGCAACTCCAACCGAGGGCGTTACCTTCGAACTGGTTGAGATAAGATATCTGCTGCGGCGACGGGACCGGCATCAGACTGGGCTCCTTGCCGTGTTGTTGGTTCTTCTGTTGTTGCGCCGCCAAACATTGCAGAGTTCTCACAAACACGCCATCGTCCAACTTCTCTAGTATCTCTTTACGGCCAACGTTTGATCCAATACCGGCCAATGTTTCAAGTTCAAGTTGGTTCCAGGTGAAACGTTTCGTTTCGGTTTAGAGAATCGTTGTTATTCATCACACGGGATTTCAAGCGTCAAGCGTTTTGCGAGGGGGGGGAGGGGAAAACAAAAAATACGCATTACAACTACAGAAAAAAAACAAAAGTGAAAACTAAAAAAATCAAAATAAAGTAAGGCAAAAACTGAAACAACACTCCATACCGTTGGATGTCGGTACGGTAATGTTAGGAGCTGTTAAAATCTGTCGTGGTTGGGAAAATGTCTAACACAAAATCATGCTGGCTTACTTCTATGGCTTATATGAGACTATGAAGTGCATGCGTTTCTATATTATACTTACGTTGTTTAACCAGACTGAGTATGAGATAAAAGGACATTTAGTTTTCTTTCAAAATAATAAAAAGTTTTAAGATATTTCAAAAAATATTGATTTAAACTTTACACGTTTATTTTTCTTGAATATTATTAGGATTGAGAAATAAACATATTTTTTTCTTTTCCTCAAAATATTTGTTTTTGAGTAATTTGATCATGATTCCATGCAAAGTGTCACTGTTTCTGACAGACAAATTATTAGAAATTGGTCGTATGTTTTTTGTATGACTTTATAACAACTAAAATAATAATTATTATTTTTAACCCTAATGTCTGAATGACCATTCAGACAGTCGTTTTTAATCCTTATTCCCACATTGATTTGAGCGTAATTTTTTGTGGAATTTTGGTAATTTGGAAATGCAGCCGGCAGGGACTAGTTAAATTTCAAAAGTGGTCTACGAGAAAAAAGTTTGGGATGTCCTTTAACCTCACAAAGCCTCATCACGCTTGTAGTTTATACTGTATGCATGTGTAATGTTCGACCAACCTGGCGCATCCTTGGAGGGCGGCTTGCAGTGCTGCTGGTGCGCGTGGTGCGGCGCGAGGTGCTTGGGGCTGCTGAGGCCGGACCCGCCGCGCGACGCCTCCATGCCCACGGACCCGTGCCCGGGGGACTGCGTCGCTGTGTCACCAATCATATGGTTAAGGCAAGTAGGTGGTAGGTTCCTGTACTGGGCCGCCTAGGTGGGTACCACCGCAGTGTCAGACATTTTCCCGTGAAATAGAAGTGTGTCAAGCACTTCTGTGTTTCGGGGAAAGGGCACTGAAGCTAGTGAAATTACTGGGTATAATAAGAGACCTAATAACTGTCGTCTCGGTGTAGCGGGCGCAAAGCGGTGCCATACTGAACTGTGGCAGGGCAGACGTGGCACTTACCATCAGGTGTACGATCTGCTCGTCTTTGTTACACATTACAATAAAAAAAAAATGTAAAATTAAAATATCTATGGAAATGTGCACAAAAAGTGACGTAGAAAATATTGTTAATTTTTAAAAGAGACTAAATGTTATTCTTATGAAGTGGGACTTACCTATAGGCACGGAGGCGGAACGATGTAAGGGTGAAGCGCCGTAGGGAGGGGGCGGGAGGCACCCGCCTCTTTCTGAACAAGGGGATTTAACTTGTGTACCTGTAACATTACAACCATTTATAATACATGGCTTTAAATTAATTATTTATAGTAAACATGAATTAAGGAACGTCGGATTACTAAGGTACAGTCAAAATCACTCAGGAACGACTTAAATATTTATTGTTTTTTAAAATTACGAGCGCAATCAAGAGTATTTTAATGAATTAATAAAAGTCAATAAAAATACAGTTTTCTTTTATAATACTGTCACTCAATGACAAAAATATTCTTTGAATTACATACTCATAAGTATAATTATATTAAAATCCACTTACAACAATAACGTTACCTATTATTATCACTTACCTAGGTATTATGATTGCTATTATAACTCTGCAACTATTACCGCTAAAATGTTTCCCCCAGGCTTGAATAACATGGCCCATTTTTTGATATACTCAAATCATTTTAAAGAAATGTACTTACTTAATTCTGTATCCATTGATTTAGGGTCGTCGAAGAACTGATGGTGTATTTTCTGCCAGTCGATGTCAGCGTTTGCGGGACTCTTGGGACTGCGTAGGCCAGGTTTGTGGCCGCCCACTCCTGGGCCGAGCCCACCCGGGTCGCCTGGGCCCATCTGTGAATAAATTATGTGGCTATTAAGGTTTGTGTTGGAATTTGTAAGACTTTTATCGTCATAGTCAGCCTTAATTATGCTTCCAATACAATAACAACTTTACAATCTATACTTTTATGTTTTCTTTTTGTGAAAAAGAGAGGAAAACAAGCAAATGTGATACTAGATAGTAAGTGATCACTTCTGTCCATAGACAGGTGTCTATGGACGGTAGCTACTAGGGTCTCAGGTGCGTTGTCCGCTTTTTTTATCTCTGTCATACGAAATGGGCATGGGGCCCACCCCTCATTTAAAACAAAAGGTGCCAGAGGCCCCCACTCTTCCTCTACCTGGGGTTCTGGTACTCTTACTTTCTAACAGAAGCGCAATAGCAAAACTAATCTATAATCTATAAGTTCGTCTTCTGCGCGTGCTTCAAGTGACAGATCAAGAAGACTAAGTAACGACCGTAGTTTAATCGAAATGTAGTGTTGTACGTAGTAGTCGAGCACATTGTTAGCCGCAAAAAATCGACTCTTGCGGCTAATATTATAAGTTACGTACTTATATTTAAATACAGAAAGCACGTTACTCACGTTTCTACCGCGGCCGTACTCGTCGCACATGGGCCCGTTCACCGGCATGCCGTGGTGGTCCGGCCCGCAGTCGCCGTGCGGGACCATGCCGCCCATCATACTGCCGTCCATCATTATACCACCTGCCGAAGCTTTGCTCCTACAGTATATACAGTAAGCACGTTACTCACGTTTCTACCGCGGCCGTACTCGTCGCACATGGGCCCGTTCACCGGCATGCCGTGGTGGTCCGGCCCGCAGTCGCCGTGCGGGACCATGCCGCCCATCATACTGCCGTCCATCATTATACCACCTGCCGAAGCTTTGCTCCTACAGTATATACAATAAGCACGTTACTCACGTTTCTACCGCGGCCGTACTCGTCGCACATGGGCCCGTTCACCGGCATGCCGTGGTGGTCCGGCCCGCAGTCGCCGTGCGGGACCATGCCGCCCATCATACTGCCGTCCATCATTATACCACCTGCCGAAGCTTTGCTCCTACAGTATATACAGTAAGCACGTTACTCACGTTTCTACCGCGGCCGTACTCGTCGCACATGGGCCCGTTCACCGGCATGCCGTGGTGGTCCGGCCCGCAGTCGCCGTGCGGGACCATGCCGCCCATCATACTGCCGTCCATCATTATACCACCTGCCGAAGCTTTGCTCCTACAGTATATACAGTAAGCACGTTACTCACGTTTCTACCGCGGCCGTACTCGTCGCACATGGGCCCGTTCACCGGCATGCCGTGGTGGTCCGGCCCGCAGTCGCCGTGCGGGACCATGCCGCCCATCATACTGCCGTCCATCATTATGCCACCTGCCAAAGCCTTGCTCCTACAGTATATACAGTAAGCACGTTACTCACGTTTCTACCGCGGCCGTACTCGTCGCACATGGGCCCGTTCACCGGCATGCCGTGGTGGTCCGGCCCGCAGTCGCCGTGCGGGACCATGCCGCCCATCATACTGCCGTCCATCATTATGCCACCTGCCAAAGCCTTGCTCCTACAGTATATACAGTAAGCACGTTACTCACGTTTCTACCGCGGCCGTACTCGTCGCACATGGGCCCGTTCACCGGCATGCCGTGGTGGTCCGGCCCGCAGTCGCCGTGCGGGACCATGCCGCCCATCATACTGCCGTCCATCATTATACCACCTGCCGAAACGTTTGCTGCTTAGAGAAACAGTAAGCGGACAAAAGATGTAACAGAATGTATGCCATGATTGTATACAAAAAAAATTGAGAGAGATAAAAACTATGGTTGGATGATAATAAGATAGCATGGACTAAATAAAAACAGTTTATATACCAGTCAAGTATAATACAACCAAATAAAATATTCCATTGTGTTAAAAGAAAGAGATTATATTTACGTGCAATTTTTTAATAAACAATTTCAACTTTAAATTTATGTCTTGTATTCTGATTTTTATATGCCAAAATCATAATAACAATAGAGGAGAAATTTCTAACAAATATAAAGGTTGGAACATACCATTCATAGCGTTTATATTAGGCCCCGGCATCATCCTAGGCCCCATGTGCGGTCCTCCCATCATACACGGTTTAGGCCCGCCCATTCCGCCCATTGGGTTTGGCATCCGCTACGAAAAAAAAAACAAGAAAATTAGTCGTAGTTACATTAAGAGCTAAGATATGTATAGCCCGACCACTGAAAGTAAAAAACCTGCTCTGGAGACGCCACATTAGCTATATAGCAACACTTGGTTGCTATGGTTATGCTCACAAATAACTCACAATATCCAATAGTGACAAGGCACGGTTGACAATTGACATCACACTTTGACAGACATTTTGTTTTAATGGTTGGGCTAACAGTAACATAAAATAAGTCCTAATCCTTACAATTAATCAGAATCACTACGCAGAATATAATTATAGAGCACAAGTGAGAGTGCTAGCTAAGGTAAACTCCCTATTCCCTCACTCTCATAATACGGTGGGACAGCAGACTAACACGACCAAAGAGAAATCAGGCGCAGGATCAAAGGCTTTACTTTCCGAGATACGGGGGTGTTCCACACCGCCAAGTTCCAGTTCCAGATTTTGACTAAGTATATTCTAACAGACAGAATAACCCTATCACAATTTTTTTTGCTCCGGCAAGGTAACTTCTAGCCACTGCACTATAAGTGTAAAATATAAGTAAGATATTATATAAATAAATATGTATATAAAAAAAACTTACCCCCATCGGTCCTCCACATCCCCTCCCCATATGCATATCCGTACACATCCCTCCCTTCATATCCGGACCACCGCACGGTCCGCGAATCCCCTTCATGCCACACGGGCCCATCGGCCCCATCGGTCCGTTCGGCCCCATCCCGCCCATCATCGGTCCATTAGGCCCCATCATGCCGTTCGGGCCCATAGATCCATGGCCGGGCATCATGCCGGGTGGCATCTGGGAGGGTCCCATGGGGCCGGGCATGGTGCAGCTAGGGCCGCTCATGGACGGCATGGATGAAGGCATGGATGACATGGGGTGCATCTGTTGTGACGGGAAGGGAGGGCAGAGGTTGGGTTGGTTCGGTTGGTCGGACGGCTGGTCCGAAGGCGCGCTGCCGCCGCTCTCCGGGAAGAGCATTTGTTGCATCTTGCGGATCGTTGCGAGTTGTTCTTCGCGGTGTGCGCGTTGCTGCGGTGTTAGGTTCTCGTCGGGGATTTTAACACCTACGAAAGATATCAACATATGAGTATATCAATCTTAATAAGTGGCAGTTTAGTACTGTTTGGTTCTCTAAACAATTAAAGCCACATATGGCCAAGCCAACTTTTAAAAGTCGAGTTTTGAATCAAACCAATAAGTCGATCAAAAAGCGAATGCATTCTTTTCTTAAGAGCCGGCAATGCATCTGTAATAAAGGGCAGAAGGGATCTCTTACCATTAGGCCTACTTGCTCGTTTACTCCCAAGATCAAAAAAGCGAACCATTTGATTTTATTCCATGCCTCAGATGCACGAGAATATGAACCGAGCGAATACGAGTAGGCAATTGCACCGCGCTCCGTCGCGGAGAGTCATGTGATTACGACACGTGTCAGTCAGTGGCGTAAGCGACCGGGGGTGGGGGGTGGGGGGGTGTTCACTTTGTAGGAGGTGGCAAAATTTCACAATGTAGTATAAAATTTAAAGTTGACGTGTCCCCGTGCTACGCCACTTGTGTCAGTGTGTAGTGGTTACCTTTCGGGCCAGTGTTGCAGGGCGCGTCCTGCCCCTGCGCGTCGGGCGCGGCGTCCGGCCCCGGGCCCGCCTCCGAGCACGCGGGCAGCGCCGGCCCGTTGCACATGCCGTTTGACATTACTGAGGGGTTTTTCTAAAACAAATATTAAGTTTTTACCATATCCAAATAGAAGATCCAATGTTCTGAAAGTCTGACGGAAGACACTACAGTAATTAGCAGGGATTCGGGGACGGCAACAGAACACTCGGTCGTAGTATTTAGATATTTTAAAACATATGTAAATGTGTCACAAACCTCAAAAAATCATAAACTCTATTTAGAATGACAAATTAAAATAACAACACTTTGTAGTCTGACTAATCTTTAGCACTTTTTTTAAATTTAGATAGCAATGGATTGTCTTGGATGAACAACATCTTACTACAGACAACAGACAGATTAACTAAAGACATAAAATAATGCAAATTTTAGCCAATTTAGTACATAATATTAAAAATAACTTACGGTGTCCCAGGGCATTTCACCATCAGCACCGAGGCCGTCCATGACACCACAGGACGGGGTGCCCCCTGGAAACCCATCCATAGGGGCCATCCCGGGCCCCATCTGACCCATCTGCCCGGGCCCACCCTTCATCATCATCATCTGGTTCCCGGGCGCGCCCATCCTGTTCGGACCCATCATGTGGCCCATGCTATGTCCCATCGGACCCATCTGGTTGGGGCCCATGGGCCCGCCCATCATATGCCCCATCTGATTAGGCCCGCCCATCATGTTAGGCCCACCGCGCATGCCACCTCTAGTTTTCGCCATCGCGAGATTGTTAAGCCATTGTGCGGGGTTTTGTTTGTTGAACTGGCCCATTTTGAGGGGATGTTTCTGTAAATATTAAATAAAATAATTATATAATTTATGCAAAAAGCAGCGAATCAAACTGCAGTTATTACGCGTTCGCTTCAAGTTGGCCGCTACCTCTACCCCCGCATCACCGCACCTATTGCTACATGAAATTGCTATTCGGATTTGTACGGCCGTCGGACCTTAATGCGTGGTAATAAGGGTCTGTTTTGGAGCGGTGCGGTGATGCGGGGGGAGAGGTAGCGGCCAACTCGAAGCAAACGCGTGTCGCGTAGTAAATAATTTGCAGGTTTGCTCACGATGTTTCCCCACTACATGGTGGTACTACCACATGGTGAATATGCACATAGAAAAATCTGTTGGCACACCACAGAATTAATAAAAAAAAATATAAAAAAGAAGTAACTGCCAACTGGTACCATAAACAAATGACTCAATCGGAGAGGACACGATCTTTCTGGTGTCAAAAGCGCCCATAGGCAATAGTCATTTCTTACCAAACAGCTGTAGGCTAAAGGTAAGCGTCTACAGGCCCGCATCGCACGCATCGGACGGATCGCATCAAACGGATTAATTTTACAGACTGCGTCCACTGTATCGGCAGTGATCGGATTTCCGACGCGAGTATCAGCAATCCACTGATCGACATTCCGTATGACGTCATCGGTACGCATCGCATGGTAGGCATTGCCGATGAGCGGTCCGTACGGTGCAGATCAGCCCCACCCTCGTGGTATAAAGAATTCCAACTTACCTCCAAGTATTTCTTCGTGCCGGGCTGTGCGCAGTGGTACGCTATGATCGAGTGATGCTGCCCGGATAGGACCGCTTCTGCGCCCTTGTTGGCCAACAGCGTCGAGAACACGAAGATTTGGCTCTGCTGCTGGGATAACACCGGGGTTTTAATAATGTTCACAACTAACATAACTTCCTAGCTGATTTTAGCTCCAACGTATGCAATATCTCTCTATTCTCGTTTAGAGTTCTTCGTTAGTAGAGGTTCGTCTGCTATTTTGTTCAGAGGTCTATCTAGCCTAATGTGTCTTCAAATGTGTTATATTATAATGCCTACTTAAGGGGTGTGGTAAAAGTGTGATACCACCACAAAAACAAATTGGGTCTGCTTAGAATAGTATGTGCTTGAAAAACTAACTTTGAAAATGCAAAAAGCATCACTGTGTTCTGACTTCTCAGAGATAAATTAACTTGTCTGTAAGTGGTAAAACTAGCCTGAAATGTTCACAAGGTAAGGCTTAAGGTGAGTATAGGCTACAACATTTCCTCGAGCGTTTTGGTGTACGAATGGTACAATACAGGTAAAAGCTCGGTTAGTCTCAACATTTCAATGTAATGTAACGTTCGTGCGAATGCTCGGCGTTTTGTTACGGGTAAATGCTTACAGCGAGTGTGCATTTACCCGTATCATTTCGTTGTACCTGCATTCATTCTTCTTTGAAATGTCGAACCGACGTTGCTCGTGCAAACGCTCGTCGAAATGTTACACCAATATGCTCGTAGGTTTTTAAAAAGGCTGTAACAAAACATCGAGGGACGTGTTCGAAGAACGGTTCGAGTAAATTTAAAAACGGCGAATGCTCAATGTTCTGATACAAGTAAATGTTGTAATCTATACTCACCTTTATAGAATTTGCGTGTTAGGTACTGACTAGCACTATAATAGTTGTCAAAACTCTAGTAAACTCTACTCTAGTTTTCAAGCATTACAAGATTACTGGAATAACTTGGTTAGAACAAAACAGGTCTATGAATCTTTTTTATTAGTATATCTTGAAGTAAAAAGCTCTTGCTGTTTAGTTACTAATACAGTTTTACATAGCACTAAAGACTCAGTCAACATCAATGTTACCTCCATGCTGCCGGCCTGCTTGCTGATAACATTGGAGGGAAGCGTCTGGGCCTCACTGGCAGACATGGGGCCCATAGACACGCCAGGACCCATAGGCCCGCCCGCTCCCCCCATACGACACGATCCCATGTTCTCGGGACCAACGTTTGGGTTGCGACAATTTTGATTGCCATCCTGAAGAGAAATTATATGCGTGTAAGAGATACAGTCCAGAAATAAACTTACGTCTAGTGCTTTATCATAGAAGCCTTGAATATTTTGATGATTAAAGTAATTACAATAATTTGTCTTTTGACACTATAATAGGTTTTTTATAGTCGATCAATTGGCAGAAGCGTTTGCAAAAGATGTCCTCTAAATATTTAATTATTTTTTTAACTCCAAATACTCAAAGTTATATACCACTACCCATTAAAGTACTTTATGAGTTGGAATAAAATAATTTATAGGAGACGCTCGTACGGGAAAGTCAGGTAACTCTTTTTCATATAATAAGATAAAAATATTGTATTCTCTACAAATTTTAATGTTTCTTTCTTCTCAAATGGTAATATGGAGCAATTTCGTTAAAATAACAAGCAAAATCCTCTTACACAATACGCTATTTGAACGTAATGTACTAGCATTACCGAATCTCGACTGACACAGCGCATTCAAGAGCATTTAAGTTGCAAATTCATTGTCAATTATTCGAAAATTTCGTCCAAACATACTCCATATTCATGAATGAATGTAAGACCGAGATCATTCATGACCGGTGTAGAGCGGTTGGCAGATTGTGAGTGTTTGGCTAATTGCCAATCGTTATTATTATTATCATAATGGCTTAGTTTCCTGTGTGGCGTAATATGTTGGGTACACGCTTGCATATTGTTGCGAACCCTGTCGGGTAATAGTATGCTTCCAGTTGGTTATTATTATACAATCATCCACTATTATAGTTACTCAAAGACAACGGTGTTGTTTTGGTGTTGTACTGCTATTGCAAATCGAGGTGTTGGAAATTCCAATTTCATTATGAAGGGTGGAGAATTCAAAAAACGCATCTAATTTCTATTTAATATATTGGTCAAAGTTCATCAAGTCATCACTAAAAGAAGACAAGTATGTTATAGTTCGGAATCTAGTAAAAGGATGCGTTTAAATTAATTTAATTAAATAAAATTTTATTCATAAAAAAATACGATCATTGTGACGCCATCTTGTAGGTGTACAGCGAATCAGAAGCAAAATTAATCTTATCTGATTAAAATATATTTTTATAACTTACCTGGAGATTACCCGAAGAACCTCTAAGGCCAGTCGTGGGGTCCAATATGTCGTTGGAGTCTGAGGAAAGTCGTTCTGACTTTAGCGATCCTGGACCTCCTCCCAGGTCACATGATGGGGATTTTGTGGGGTCACCTGTTAATGAAAATAAATATAAATCCATTATGAACAGACTTTAGGCGCCAGTAGGGCCCAAGCGTTATGTTTTAACTCTAGCGCCTAAAATCTCATTTATAACCTATACATGTGATGAATTGGTGATTGTTCTGTTTACATAATTTTTAATAATTTATATATTATAAAAGTATGTACCAGCATAGATAATAAGGTTTATATTTTCATTAATTCTGATGCGTCAAACACAAGTGTTGAACCGTACCAATTTTTATACATAAAGGTTCTGCCTGCAGGCAACTGTTTTTAAATGAAATACATTTTAAATGAATGTTATGAAGTAGGTATACAACGGATTAGCGATAAGTAGTTGGTTGAACATAATTTTAAATGAAAAAGCTATAAAATTAAAAAAGAGCCTTATTGTCATAACAATAAGACAGTTTGACAATTTCAATGGCTTTTAAGAAGGCTGGAACTCCTCACCATCGCTATCCATGAGGCCGTCAATTTCAGTCTTGATGCCGTCCACGCCGAGGTCGGCCGTGGAGTCCTCGCCCCCCGACTGGCTGTGGGGCTCCATCTTGACCCTGTGCTGCGGTTCGTCCGGCTCCTTCTTCAGGGCAGCTGGCGTTGGCAGTGACGCTGAGGGTGGCCGCGAGCCATGACCTGAAGAGGAAGATCAGATCTCAATAAATCTGTTCTTTGCAATTTATCGACTTCGCGAAATAGTGGCTCCGGCACTCGCGCGAAAACTAGACCCCTCCCTCCCTCCTTTTTTCTAAAGCCCTCTACCTTTAAACCCTCCTTCTATATTAATTCAAAGGCGGGCAACTCATCCTTAGACCTAGTCTTAGGTGATTTCTTACCATCAGATGTCGTTACACTTGCCCTTTCCATAAAAAAATATAATTGGTGTGTTTGCGGTCTAGTTGGTGGTAGAACTTACTCAGAGCTCAGCTGGCCAGTTACCTACTCAATAAGCTCTAGCTGTGTTTGGAAATATTCATGTGGAAACTAGTAAAGCCCAAATGAAAGGAGTTTAGAGAGAGCCACTGAACTGCAACTCATTTAACGATTGTGTCTAGTGAAGCAACTAAAACGCCATTGCTATATTGAATAAAAAAAGTAAGATAGCATTCTTAAATCATTAATACGCTTTCGTCCGTGCAAGGAAAAATAAATCATCGAATAAGCACAAATACACATTCGAAAATGTATTACAAAACGAGACTAGTTCAATGATATCATTACATTATATCTATGCAGTATTGAATTCGGTATAATTACTCCTATTAAACTTTATCTGTGCACACGGAGTCACGGTTAGCGATAGCAAATGTTAACTTACATAACATATTGCACTGAGGATGACATAATGACATGTAATTGCACTTTAATGATGCTTTTCAATGAGTTAAATTGTTGCAATGAACTATTAAGAACACATTCTTCATCGATTTATTAATGTCTGACGATTCATTATGCAACGAGGTCTGCCGTATTTGCCACGTTTGAAAAGGAGAGATACCCGATCCATAAAGTTGGTTTTATGTGAATTAATAGTCAAGAATAAAATTGTACCGACTCGATGACGCATTTAGTAGTCATGGCTCTATATTCTAGTCGTGAATTCGAATCCTACCCGGTATAATATGTTTTGGTACCATCGTTGTTTCCCACCCACAAGTATTTAAAGTACTACTTTTGTGGTTAGATGTATTTGATGTCCGAAACAAAATAGATGCTACACGAATATAAAGTTGACAGCACCTGAGCTTTTAAACAGGTGCTTTATTAGCAGGTTCTCTTCCATCATTCATTAAAAAAAACCTTAATGGCCTGTAATATTTTCTATTTTACTGTCCACTGTATTCGATTGATCAACTATCAAATAGCAATCGAATCGTGCTTCTAATCCATTACTAACGCTATTGGTATGAGAAATTACCGGCAAAGTTCGTTTTATAACATCTTTTTTTTTAAACTAGGTCAGTTGGCAGACAGGCATCACGCAGGCCACCTGATGGTAAGCACTAGTAAGCAGTCACTGCGGCCTATTCCATTGAGGGACACTTCACCAAGGGTTGCAAGGGTCACCGTTGCAAGGGTGCATGATACCTAATATCATAAATCAACTTAATCAGATAATTATTTTGAAAATCATTTGAGTACACACAGGCTATCATCAATTAGGGACCCCATTTACAAATATTCCAAATTTTGAAGTCTCATTCAGAAACGATTCGAGTTTATGAATTTGACCGATGCGACTTTTAATGCGATGCGACTGTCGCATGGATAATAATTAAAGTAACTGCACATTTTTAAAAACGACTTGAGTACCTCTAGACCAATTAGGTGCAAACGATTTTGTTTTTTTGTTTGGACGAAATAAAATATTTATTAATTCTATTCCGTAAAAAATAACGGTCGAGCTTCAAAAAGTATTTACCAAACATGAGAAAATTACATCCGTTTGCATTGGTTTAGTGGCATGGTTTTATTCATTTATTATAAATAAATCCTTGCCCAAGCAAAACTTGAAAATTGCTAACAAAGGTAAAACATAAACATATGACATACAAGTTCGGTATTTATAAATAAACGTACTTTCAGTCAAGTGCCAATGATATAAAAATACTGGACTAACAGAGAAACCGGTTTCCCGCCGATGGCGATGTCGTATCATCAATTTTATAAATAGCAGAAGGAAATTGTTATTAAAAAAGTAACAAAACGTTTTTCCTCTACTACGGAGTAATGACCGTGAATTCGAATATCCGACGCCTTCGTGACTAAATGAATTTTGGGAAAAAGCCGTCTTTCCATAAAACAACAACAATTTTATAATGTCCTCGTAGCTGAGTTTTTCGGCAACGGCGCGGGCCAATTTTTTCAATCAACCAACTTTACGTGCTTTCCGAGGCACAGGGGTGATCTACACCTTTATTCCCATTTGCCCTTACAATGATTACCAAGGCGACCGGGAAGTTATTGCAGCCACTTTAGCTTCGCTGTACATTGCTGCTCTCTTCCACCGACAACTTCCAGAAACCAGAAAAAAATATTTTGATCCGACCCGGGATTTGAACCCAGAACCCCCGGCGCGGCCATCGCTGGTGTGCGACCTATTAGCCACTGCACCACGGAACCAGTCAACTACTGTATATCAGGTTTGGTGGCGGTACGTCACCTCGAAATACCTGATCGAAATGTAAGATCGGCACTAATACGTCACACTCGAGTCAGTACGATCGTTTTTTGTATCGATCATTCGCGTCTCCACTTATTTTGCGTAATAGCCAAATCGATTAGAATACAGAACTAGTAATAATTTATTCGGCAAATGATATACAACTTTTGCACATCGGCATTTTTCATCTTACTAGCGATCTCATTTGTAATTTCGAAACATTTTTGTTTTGGACTTCATATCTTTTATCATTTAACATTTTGCTCTATCATAGTTGCCTCTTTCTATAAGTTGCTCCTAGGCAGTTGCTGTAAAAGTTGGTGTACATAAGCCATAAGGCATATAATCAGATTCAGACGTTTAGCTCGTTAAAAGAACTAATCTCGGAGATCCATTATAGGTTGCCGTAAAGTGACGTATTAAATCTCTCCTACTAATGGCCAACCAATCCATACCATACACTATTCTATAGTAATTTCTACCAGCAAGTGCATCAGTTTACCACACAAATTCAAATGCCTGATTAAAAATGTTTACGACCCTAGCCTTGCGCCTTAAATAAAAGTCAGATGTTTTACCAAACATTAATTTGACAGCTGAAAGTAACCATTGAAATTATGCGTGCTTAGTAAAAATTAAGCCAGTGATCTCAACGCATTATTGGCAATAACAATAAACGAGTTGAATTTATTACATGCATCGCTGGTACCACTGCTAGGCTTTCACCATCACTGTTACTATGAGAAATCGATTAAAGAATCTGTTTGTTTCTGTTTTTGTTTATCACCAATTTAGTAGTATTGTTGAGAGTTGAAAAAGTTGTCATCAACTTAATTACAAAAAACGTAATACGAAATCTACGACGAAAAATTCGAAAACTTCTGAGATCCTATACTACTTAGAGTATCCCCCAATCAATCAGGTTTCTTAAAATCGTTAGCAATGTTTGTACGCAACGGGCACCTTCAGCACTTGGCATCTACGATGCCTCGATTATTCCCGTTGGCCACCACCTGTTTGTCCACCACTGGTGGAAAGCGAAACAACTTTTATAAATTGTTCCCGTTGTCCACCACTGGTGGACAGCGGCACAACTTTCTAAGTAATTCCCGTTAGCCACCACTGGTGGACAACAGCACAACTTTCTAAGTAGTTCCCGTTAGCCACCACTGGTGGACAGGCTTGGCGTACTCCGCCATACTTCTCCAATTTTATGTATTTCTACTTTTCATTGTATTAACATCCAGGAGCAAGTATTTGCTTTGTGATTTACATGCACCCGAAAGTTTTCGGTGCGTATTGCCGCTACATTATTTTGCCTAAGGTGAAATAGTAAAATCTCACACAATTACTGCTTGGCATCTACGATGCCTTAGGCTTGGCGTACTCCGCCATACTTCTCCAATTTTATGTATTTCTACTTTTCATTGTATTAACATCACAGAGCAAGTATTTGCTATGTGATTTACATGCTCCCGAAAGGTTTCGGTGCGTATTGCCGCTACATTATTTTGCCTAAAATGAAATAGTAAAATCTCACACAATTAGTTTTTCGATGGTAAAAAAGGCTCTAGGCTGGCACTCTTTACACACGCTCCCTCATTCTTTAAAAGAGACTTGGTCCAGACAATTTAAATCGAAGGCTAGAAGATCAGAGAACAGACGTAATATAAACAAAGAATAATTATATATACAACTTACCAGGCTCAGCAGGATCATTGGGCTCGTCTTTGAGGCGGGCGCCTCCACCCTTCTCCTTCTCTTTTATCATGCCCCTGCGTGCCTTCGCCAACTTGACTGTTCACAAAAATTAAAAGTCAGTATATTTCTTCTTCTGTAATAGAAGTTTATGTGAAGAATAAAGCATTTTTTTTTAAGAGGGATGAATTGGGGCTGTTCACCTTAAAAAACGATCGATAAGATATCAAGGCTGCCTCATATTAAATTGAACTCTAGTTATAAGCCTGACACCTAAGTAAGTGAAAACTAGTAAGAGAACAAAATAATTGCGGCAATTTCCTGTAATTTTATTTAGCACTTGATTAATCACTGATGATTATGCTCAGGCCTAAAATTAAATGTAATGTGGGTCAAGACATTAATTCAGTAGGCTTATTAGTTCAGAGGCAGAACTAATTTTCTTGTTTAAATATATTTTGGCTGATTTTATTGGTACCTATAATAATTAGGGTATTAAAAAAATTGTTGGTGGGTATACTCATTTTGATAACATAATTGTAACATACAATTTATTTAAATAAAAAAACTGTATGGTAAAATGTATTAGTAAGAGAATGTCTGTTTTTGTGAAAATTATTTTTGCTTAAAATAAATTGTGTGACATATGTATATTTTATTGCGTTTTATTTTTAGTTTTATGTAAAAAAAATTAATTGTTAAAATTAATCCCCCCAAATGTGTGTGCATTAAGTTTTGCTTAACCGAACATTTTCTTTTCAAAGGGTATCCGCCAAAATTGCCCCAGTCCCGGCGCAAAAGAATTGTATCTCAGATTTTAGATAATTATTAGTAGAAATAATATCAGGTGTCGCTATTTCCTGATTCGGTGGCTAACATGTTTTTTTTTGCCCAGAGAAGTTTCATAGGCGCTACTTGCAAACATGACACTTTTTAGGAAAAACTTCATTTAGCTGTACCAATTGACATTAAATTGGCAAAAAATGAATAAAACACATGATATAAACACATTATCACATATGTAATATAATGTACCTATACATATAATTTTTTTTTTAAAAACGTCATTTTTCTGTATTAATTCACTCATTAACAACACAAACGTGTGGGTAATTGCAAAAAATGAATATAATACGTACATATGCGTACGTACACACTGATATTACACTTGAAAAAATGATAGTGGTTTTATTTTATCTCTCTTGGTACACCAAATAATAACATTAGAACCTATATTATATACCTCACACAATTACATAAGAAGATGACAAACTAGCAGGTTTTTTTTTGTATTTTATATACATTACATTCGATATAAACATGTCCCCTCAAACAACAAAGAAACACAACATAACAACAATAAACTTAATAATAACATTATGTACTAGGGTATATGTGTGTGTTTTATTCATTTTTTGCCAATTCAATGTCAATTAGTACAGAAACATGATGTTTTTCCTAAAAAGTATCATGTTTGCATGTAGCGCCTATGAAACTTCTCTGGGCAAAATAACCATGTTAGCCACCGAATCAGGAAATAGTGACACTTAATATTGTTTCTACTAATGATTATCTAAAATCTGAGATACAATTCTTTTGCGCCGGGACTGGGGTTTTTTCTATGGGATTTGGCGGAAACCCTTTGTAATTTCAAAACAAACCTGTAAATTATAAATGGCCTAGCAAAACATATCTATAAATTAATATAAAGTTTAGAACTGTTTATTATTTATTTTTAAATACTTTTTATCCACTAAACCACTAAATTATCTCAAAACAGTATTTCATTTAGGAAATCATTATTTAGCATTTTAGCACTATATATTATTATTATAATAATTCAAGGTCAGATTTTAGTAAAATAAAATAAATCACAAGGAAAATCCCAATCTCATAATTTAAGTTGCAAGTTCATTAAGCAGTAAGTAAATTAAAGGATATTATAAATAATCTTTCCATTTTGATGCAATAACAAGGAAGTGTGTTTGAGAAATAGAATCCTTAATTCATAGCTCACCCACTAACTTATGAATGTCCCATTTTAATAATGAGACCAAGGAATGCATTCTATTCTTGCCCAATTTGCAATCATTAATTGAATGACAAGTCCATGGCACAAAACACATTTTATATTTTTTTCTGTTCTCCAGTTTAGTTATTTATTTTCAACTTTATTGCATTAAAAACCAGTCAACCATTCTTATTAATAATACAATTCCAATCTGATAACTAGTACATTTTAATGTTAAAATAATAAAACATTATATTTTTTTTATTTAATATTTCTATTATGCTATTTACAATGCACAATGGCATTATCATTTTATGATGGGCAATTTGGGCAATTTGCAAAAAAAAAGGAATAATTTCGCACACCTAGATAAAGAGTAGCACAACTCGAAATAATTTAAAAAAGAGTCATTGTAAAATTGGGAATCAGCGTAATGAACTACATTAACTCCAAAGTCACCTGTGTATGTTGACTATGAAGATTTTTACACAGGTGTCTTTGGAGTTAACATAGTTCATTACGCTGATTCCCAATTCTGCAATAACTCTTGCAAAAATGCTCTTGGATTATTTCGAGTTGTGCTACTCTTTATCTAGGTGTGCGATTTGTGACCTGGCATAATTTTTTTTACCAACTTTTTGTCACCTATGTTGTCAAAAAAGTCTGATAAAATTGATTTAGTTTTATATATCATTACATTTTTACAAATATCTTAGCTGTTTTCTTGTTTCACCTAGCAGAACATTGTAAATTAACTAATATTTTATAATTAGTATCATTTATTTACTAAATGTCTTGTATTAATATTTGTAATATTTGATAAATTAAATACTATATCATTCAAATTAATAACTACCCACTAAAACTATTCTATCACATTCCAGACCCTTTTATAGCCTGTATTGTACAAAATAATATTACTCGGATGGAGTTTAGGTATATTTTTCAGCTAAACTACTCCTAGTATGTATTTGGTCTCTAGAATCTTCAGAAAGGATTGGGCGCTATGAAACATTCCTTCAGGTTCTTAAAAAAATTGTTTAGGGTAACCAGAGTAATGGTATGGAGTATGGACAAAGTTATAGAACCTATTGAATGTGCAAATTAACATTTAGGTACCATAGATTCTATTACAGTTATTACAAATCTACAGACTAAAATATATAAATCACAATGTAAATTGATTTTATTCCTACCTAAGTACTAAATGTAGATAATTTAATTACCTCTATTCTATCACACTATCCTTGTTACTATTTCCTATTATAAATAATTAACTGAAAAAGTCCTTTTACGTAACACTACATTGCCTATCTAACAATTTTGTTTCCTCTTCAATAAAAATTACAGGAAACATTACTTTTCACACATTGTATTGAATATTGTAAAATAATACAGAGACAACTTTAAAGCAATATAATATTTATCATACAGGTATTCTTTCTCCCATTTTGTACCTATGAATCTATTTTTATTGCTTGTAATACCACAACTTCAGTTGATTCATAGTGTATCGTTATTTTGAGGTATATTACATATTGGATGTGGAGTATCTTCTTACGGACACAGAATATAGTCAATTATGGAGAATATCATTAATGGGAGGATTTTATAAACAAATTTAACAAACAATCTGTCTTAGTTATATAAAACAGCTTAGTTCGCCATCTCACTCAGAACAAAATAAAAGGTGCTAAAGAATAAACCTAATCAAGTAATGGTATTATGATTGTTTTTTTATTTTATATAAAATAAAATAAAATATATGGAGATAATATGAAGAACAAATTACTGTACAGAATGTTTTAAGTACATTATGCTACATTGTTAATTCATAATAAACAAGATATTATCAATGTGGACTTACAGTTTGAAGTTTGATGTTTTTTTGCCTTATCAGGTTTATTTAATTATTAAAATGTATTGTGGCTTCATATCTGCCTTTTCAATAGAGAAGTATTTACATAGTATGGACCTGGCATAACCTTAACACATATCTGTGCAGTTGTATAACAGAACAGGTGTAGTGCACTGTTATCACAACAAGAGATATATGCTGATCAATGAAATAATTGCAAATGCTGATCCACACAAACAGTGATGTATTTGTATACATACAGTATCGGCGCGCTTTCGTCAAGACCGCGATAATTGGCACATGTCCCGCGAATCCACAGAACGGCACTTCATTACAAGAATGTCATTAAGCTGCACCAAATGATCGTGAGATTATTATAAATAGAGATCACTGAAATCCTTGAGTGCCGCGAAGACGCTCCAGGCGCCCAACGACCCCGTCACCACCATCGGCCACCACAAAACCCTTATCGCAGCCAGATATTCAATTAAAACCAGAATACGCTGCAAAACCCCATAAAAATTCCTGGCTTATTCTCCATACATAAACAATGAGATAGGTCGGGTGTAGACGGGCGCGAGCACACGAAACGCACGCTTACTATGGCCGATTTATTGCTTTGGTAACGCCATTCGGCCGAAATGACACTGCTAGAGAAAGCGTCTAACATTATTTTATATCATTCGTGTGATCTAATTAAGGTATAACGATGGGTATGCAGCAAGAAACAAAAAATCGGGATCGCTGACATTTTTGTTTATGGTACATCGACGAGATCCAGAATCCACAAATAGCGAATAAACGTACACGATTACCGCCTCCCGACGGATTCACTTGCACTTGATAACACAAAACACCGTGTTTCTTCACATTTATGTTAGTTTCATCGTTAAAATATGTCTGATTTATTTAATTTCTTTTCTTTCTATCAGCATTAACACAAATCACCACGCACACACAACACAACATACAAATACAGATACATAAAATATGTGCACACATGGGTACTTCGAGTGATGTCAATCATAAAATATTGATATCGATTTTAAATCGAGAATCGATTCAGATTATTTCTCATAGAGATGTTTAATAAATTACACAATGTACACATGCATACTAGGACCAAATTGTTTTCAATATTAGAACAAATGAAAGTGCATAATGATGATTTCTCTTTCTATTAACGAGTTTTGTTATTTTTTCCTAATTTTAATGCATGGATGCATGATTTGATAACATACGGCATAATTTTTTGTTAATCGTTACTGACTGACAGTAGGTACTATTGGTCTGTGTTACTGACACTATTTGAATGGTTTAATTTTAGAACCGTTCACTAACATCCTAAAATTCAGGTGCATCCAAAAAATTTTGTGAGGGGAGGAGGAGGAGGATTTTTTTGAAGAGCCTTTCAGCACCATAAGCTCTGGCCAGCTAGACCAGTAGGGTAAGTAGGGTGGGGCCGTGTGTGGGGTTCGAGGTTAAAACATCGCACTACCATCGACGAGCTGGTTTTAGCCTTGTGGCTATTAAGTAGCCCTTTATCGGTTACAACTTGCTGAACATACATTATGTAGATTACTCAGGGGGATGCTTTAAAGTTGCGAAGGTTCTTCGTACTTTCTTTGGTTCGTTTGTTCGATTGGGGATTCTTAACCCACGCACGCCTGGTGGGTAAAAAACTTGTTGAAATCATAATTGGTAAAATAAAAAAACAGGTATTGTATTCAAATTACCAAATTGCTTAATTTAAGTATTAAACAAAATATTTTTTATCATAAATTCAAACTTTGTTACCTTATTTAAATTTACCGAATACGAATAGTACCCGATTTAAAGATAGGTTTATCGATAAATAGTACAAATTAATGTCAGTATAATCATGACCCAACACTACAAAAAGTAGCGACATCTTTTCGGATATTCGTACAGAATCTTAAATTATATATATTATTAAAATTTTTACGAAAAATGTATACAACATTTTATGAAGATTTAATGTCCCGAATAAGCCTGTCGAGAGTATTATACGACTGTAAATAATAGCCGCGCGCGCGCGCCGCGCGGAAGACCTCATGTTCAGTAGGTTAACTTATCACTGACGATTATCCGGCTATACAACACAACATTTTAATGAATTTTAATTATTTAGCCATATTAAATATTAATATTAAATTTTAAGATAATTATGAATTTTAATTATTGATTGAAGCAAACTTTTTGATTTGAACTTAAAAAAATAACTTTAACTTTACTCGTACAGTGGCGCCAGCTGGTGACAAGTTGACAACTTTTTCTCAATAAATTATCTTCATATAATAATAATTTGATATAATTTTCTGTATGTATGTACTGCATGAAAAAGCGTATTTTATAGGAAAGCAAGTTTCGTTCAAATAAAATCATGTTAAATTTTTTATTTAATCGTTTTTTTTACAGTCATTGGCAGTATGTTATAATTTCCGTTGCTGCAGCTTCATTGAGTATGTTGGAGAAATAAAATTGTCTATGATTGATTTACGGTGAAGGGAGGAGGGACAATTTCGCTTCGTTGTCGTCCAAATTATTATTTCATGGCGATTTGTAATAAGATTCTCGTAAACGGATTGAAATAAGTGACATTAATTAGTGCTTGATTCGAGTGCAAGTGTGAATTTGCCGCCTTCTTTGCAGCTTGAATATTGAAACAGATTACATTCCGACCGCTCCCTACGTATAGTACGTCAGTCGTCAAGTATTTTTCATGCCTGTTTGTACTACTTGCTATTAGAGGCCGTAATAGTAAAAGCTGTTGGAAAGTGCATTCATACGGGAAACTGTTGGTGTAAAAAACTATCTCACGTTCTATATTATTGTGAGCGTTATGAGGTGATTGTTGAGTCTGTGCGTTTTGCAAGATTGTAGCCATTTTCGGTGAGTGCTCAGTTTTTCCGAGTCGTATTTACGTGTCGATTAACCGTGATAATGTGTTTTACTTTAAGAAAAGCCGTGATTGTCGCACATCGCGAGCTTTGACAAATACTAGAAAGTGTTACTCTCAAAGTTATCTTCGTATTGGTATTATGTCTGGTTTCCTTTTTCTGAGCTTCTGATTACATGAGGATCAAAACTGAATAATTTAGTGAGTTATGGCTCGGGATTGTACTGCATAAAGTTTATAAAAGTATTGGTGTTGTTGTTTTGCTGTTGCCAATTGGAATCATGTACAATTTGTTGTGATATCTTCAATATTATACGTAAAATTAATGCACAAGAGAGTTAATTTATAGAGATAGAGATTAAGAGCAGCAGGAAGTAAATTATATTTATTGTAATTTAGTGTAGAACTTCTACTGTAAACATTGAATATCATAGAGGTCATGAAACAAGCCAGTAAAAAAATGCCATTGACCTCTTTAGGCACCTATTGGGGCCCCATTCATGAAATGGCTGAATTGTCTGTAAACATAATAGGTAATGGAATCTGCCTATTTTAACAGTTCTATTTGTTGTATTTGTTACTATGGGTTCGTTTGTAACACTGATCTGAATTGACTTTGATGTCAATAACACTTATATTTACTATTTTATGTAGAAGTTGCATTTATCATGAAAATTTTGACATTCTTTACTCATTTGTTGTTATTTTGATTATCTATTGAATGTAAGAAATAACTTATTCATATTCAACATGATACCGCTTGAAGGAAAATATGTTTGATATGATTTGTTTTAGTAATATTCTTTAAATTAGCACTACAATAAGCACTAATAGCCTACACAATAAAGTAATTTTATTAATGCAATGTATAACAAAATAATTATTAAAAGCAATCAACGTCGTAATCAATAATTCCACATATTTTTATACAATAATCAGACTTAGAAAACTACGAATATAATTAAATTACTGCAGAGACATATGTCAAAAAACTTGATAGTTGATAGCAATGAGTTACTACAATGGTGAAAAAATTATTTTTGCCAGTAGTTATTTTCATTTTTTCCCCCACAATCCATAGCATGATTTTTGCAAAAAAAAATCCTTAATCTAGTTTTTTTATAATATTATTCATTTATAATTTTATCAATAATATTATCATTTGTTCAGAGTTAGGCCTACTGTCCACGGCGGCGTAGCTTCATAGACGCATATTCGTCACTATACGCTTAGACAGTAACGCTTAAAATGTGAGATAGTTTATTCCATGACTTACAACTAGACAACCTCTTTACTGCAAAAATAAGCCAGAATCTTTACTAAGAGAAACAGAATAAAAAATAATGCTTATTCTAGTTGGCATTTTGTGCAGCAGATCAACCTACCCTAATCTGTCAAAAATTCTCAACTGAAAGAGAACTCGTACCGATGTAAAATTAAAAAAACTAAAAATTGGTTGTAGAAATTTGTCTGATGTGCTGTTGACTGTACTCTAATGATTGTATTCTTCTTTCTGTATTTTCCAACATATGGTCAGGTAGTTATCAAAAAATTCCAAGAATTTTAGTAACAATTTCTTTACCTAACTGCCAAGTCCATTAACCTCAATGAAGTGAATGCGTAGACACTCCAAGTTATTAACAATGGCCAATTAACAGCATCTCTTTTATTGTAATGAATCAAAATAAACAATGAGAGTGAAACAATTAGTTTTATAAGAAGTCGACACTAGTTATTTCTAATTAGGCATTTTGTTTTCTAATTTTTTTAAATATATTTTTCCATTGTTAATCAGCCTTTTTGTCAGAGGCTAGAGAAGGTAGTACGTAAACAATCGTATTAAAAAAAAAGGACGGGTTGCACTCCGGGAATGCCGGCAAAAGTGAAAACTTGAATATTTTGGTATTCGCCATGCTAGCATCCCCTAGGAAAATTTCGCAAAGTGGTACTTTTTGTTCAAGGCACTTGAACAAAAAACACGTGTCCGTCTTACGAATTTTCGATCAGCCATGTGACACCTGATGCGAGTTTAAAATTTTTTACCCATTACAAAAAAGTGTACAACGCCGCTAAAGAAGTTTTCACTTCAAAAATATTGCACGAACGTTTTTCGCAATGAAAAATTTTGCAACATAGTTACTATTATTACATTGTTCCAGGGGACCTAAATCAACAAAGTTCAGCATTATCAAGAGCACCTCATAATGGCATTACTTTTTAATTTGCCGCACACCCATTAACCAATCAGCTGGAAGTTTAGACATGAGAAGCATACCACAGCAGAAATGGACGGCGTGAAGAAAATACATTCGGGAACACTGTATCGGTAAGTCTATTAATTTATTTGCCCAATTTAGGCTACGCCGGCTAATCTTAGCGGTTGAACAATTACGCAGTATACAATTTTGTATGCATCTCATAGCCCGGTGGAACAGCAGTCTGACACCATCGGAGATAAGTCGAGAGATAAACCAACGGTTTTGCGCGCTGCCAGCTCGTAGTTTTCGACAAGAAAAACTTAATATGGGGAGAGATAAATTACTGCGTCTTCCGCGGAAAGGCAATGCTTAAATACTTTATAATGAAAGATAAAAAAAATTATATTGTGCAACGAACTATGCAGAAATAAAGCTTTCTTTATGAGAAATTGCATTGAAAATTTTGCATTCTTATGTTTTTCAATAAGTAGGTTTTTTGGGAAGACTTCAGTGTGAAATATCTCTCTTCTCAGTTATTACTCTTCTATGTTATTTTATTACGTAATAACGCCCGTATGACTCCCAACAGGTCTATAATGTGACGACTATATTTGTTTCTTGTTAGGTATTAAAAATAATAGCACGAAAGTATTGCTGAAATGCGCCTTTCAAGTTAAAAATTTAATAAAAATACTTAAACGTTTTTATACACGTCATTGCGTTCAAAAAACTTTTATTTTTCTTGCTTGAACTTGCGGAGGTCGCCTCAAAGACGTAAGGTCAGCTATCTAGCTCTTACTACGACTCTGGGGACTCTTGCCCAAATAATCTTAAAACCGCTAGGAGTAAATTCGATTATAGCAGCGTTTAATCTTATTTTATTAAAGAAATTCGGTGCCTGGAATTATTGAGATAACTTTACTATTACAGCCTATAGTAACTATTATAGCCTAAACTTTACATATACAGCCTGTCTGTTGTGCAAAATTGTATGCATGGAATTTTTATTAAACACGTGTCGTCCAGTTGGTATTGTCGCCTATGTTGATTCATATCTCTTTGTATGAGTGAACATGGACAATGGCCGAGTCTCACAAAACCTATCCGTTCCTCCATGCAGACGGGACGCATAAATGCGTTATACTATCGCCAAAAAAAAAAATGGTGGACGTGTGAGCTCCATAGCTGTAATACACGAGCACTCTTTGCAAGGAAACTATAGCGATCCGGTTCTGAATTGAAGAGTAACTAGTTTTCAGAACGAATTTGACGAAGCGTACAGAGGAATTGTGAAGTGACGACCGGCAAAATGCATTTCCTCGTCCCTACGGAGAAATTTTGATTTCACCAGTCACACGTTGGGCGCCAAAATGCGATAGCGAATTCTGTCGCGCACAAAACACTGATTACCTAATAGGATCGGACAAATATCACGTTACGAGTTGACTGTGATTAAAAACGTGTTTAATTTGATAAAGGCTGACGTTGTTTTCATTTTCGGTGACGGTACTTTAAATATTTTGATATTTATTGGAGCAATGTATGAACTTAGCAATGTACATAATATATTTTACCGTATAGTTGCGGAAATTACAAAATTGGAAATGTACTTGTATTTTTACTGTATTAATTTAAAACTTTAGTTAGAAAAGTCCAGATTTTCATATCATAACATTTTTGACTAGATATTTATCTTCTCTAGCTCGACAAGATACATTTCAATATTGAAGTTATTTGCGCCTTGCGGTTAATTATTAGAATGATCTTTAATGTATACCTACTGGCGTTATTAACGTAAACCAACGTCCAAAATTTCAGCTAGCTAAACTAAGTAGTTTGGTCTGAGTTTTGTTAGTAAAGACAAACGATTGCATAACAGAACAGTTGATGCAGAGAGCTATATTATGTATAGAATATCTCCAGCCACAATTCTGCTATAACTCGGACACCGAAAGCGTCGGCATTTCAATAGATTCCGTACGTATTCAAGCCGTGTCACAAGTACCATCTTCAATAGGGGTGCTGCGCGTTCCAGTCTGCTGTCCCCGTGGTGTCCCATTTCCAACTGAATCGAATTGTCAAGTGGGACATGCGTTTCATTAGTGAAATAATAGCTAGTTGAAGCCTTACATTGTGCTCCAACCAGTGTTGCTTGAGTAAAAAAATCTGCTTTAATCTTCGACTCCCCTTATAGTTGGAGGGAGATAGAATCGTAAACTGTTTGTTTTTTTTAATGTAGATAGATAGGCATTTGATACTAAGATGCAATTTTTAATCCCTCGTCAAAAAAAGTTACTTTACCAAAAAGCCTTGCCAAAGTGTTTTTTCCTTGTATGGGCTTAAATAATAAATGTTATAGAAAGTTAGACGTCGATACTGTATGAATATCTGATATCTCTGATTTTCTTACTTTTGCGAAACCGGGACATGTCGCTTGTAACAAGATTAACCACGTGATTTATATAATGCAGGATCAGAAATGTCCCGATCAAAATTAATTACGACATCCCTATATCCGCTCAATGCCGGCTAGAGTCTAACTAGATCTCTGTGTATTCTATCTGGTCTAGATATCTAATTATTGCCAATAGCAAGGAAGTTTTAATGAGCATTCTGCCACGCTTGCTCGTTGCAAAATTTTGTTTGGCTTTTGGCGCTGTGAAATCCGTTGAACCGTAATGTTTTGTGCATTACTCTCTTTGAATATAATAATGATGGTTATCTCCTGCGTTTTTAAACCATTTGGGATAAACCTTGTGTCTCATTTTTTTTGCTTATATTTTTATATTAAATGTATTAGTAGACAACACTCGTGTTTCAACTTCCAACCAAAGGCAGGCGGCCACAGTGGCCCATTCCACTGACGGAATAGGACACTACTAGATGTATCGTTCTGTGTGTTGCCGTAGACTTGCATTTTTAACATCATATCTTTAGCTCTTTGTCATAATATAAACAGCATTATGCTTGGCATGGTCCAATCGTTTGTCGTCCAGTTTAGCAAGACCCTGCTTGGAATATCCATAGCTGCGCTAGAGATCAAAATCATTGACCTTATGTTTGTGAAGTGTTGTTTGACCACGTTACTGTGACCTCTCAATCCTCCTTGCGTATTGCACCTTATTTAGATCATTTGTTAAGAAAATGGTTTAAAACGATACTTTCAGAAAACTTGGTATGTTAGGGTAACTTATTATTAAATGCGAAATAGATACTTCATTAGAACAACCCAAATTCGCGTTAGATGCGCATTTAACAAACACTCACCTCATTCCGTTCCGCGGGGTGGGTTTTCTTTATCACGAAAATGTATACCAACTCCCGGAAACCTTTTGTTAAAATCTCTTCCTAACAGATAGACACAGCTGTAAGTGCTTGTTTCATTGACTGATTTGATCATTTTATTTAATAATTCTAGAGAGTCGTTGCTACAACAATATTTACGTTATCAACAAATATCTCTTTCTCCGAAAGAGCTTTGTCCCGATCTAGTCAGGATCCAGGATTTGTCAAGTTGAATTATTACATTGGAGTAGGGTTGCCATCCGTCCGGGTTTCCCCGGATTTGTCCTAGTTTAGAGGGCATACGGGGAGCGACCGAAGAAGGTTTTATTTGTAGACCGAGTTTAAAAAAATAAATAAATTAAAAATAATTCGGGCCGCCCGCGCCCATTTTATTACATTGAATATG
Source organism: Mecyna flavalis (assembly GCA_949319885.1). Lineage (NCBI taxonomy): Eukaryota > Metazoa > Arthropoda > Insecta > Lepidoptera > Crambidae > Mecyna > Mecyna flavalis. The sequence goes on along the minus strand of OX439419.1, from coordinate 5,114,578 downwards.
TTTAAAAGATCTTGTTGACATGTCCGGCTTTCGGACTCTAAAATCCGGGGTTTTTACGCGTCTTGTCCTGTTTTCCAAATTTTAGAGATGGCAACCCTACATTGGAGCGACTGCCATCTACCTCCGTAACCCTTAAAAGGTGAACTAGATGGATAAGATTATGATCTTTGCACGCGAAACGACGTTCTAGACTTCTCAGCTACCAGAAGTTATATAACATAAAATATTCTTTATTGCACACAAAAACAAATAAAAATTACAATAAAAAAAACAAAAATGCACAATATAAGCGGCTTTATCGCTAGAAGCGATCTTTGCCAGACAACCTCCAAGTAAAGGACTACCGAAAGAATGGGTATCAATGCAATTCACATACCACACAAGTCATATAACACAGTTATTCGACTTTGCACGTGAAACGACGTTCTAACCTTCTCAACTACCACAGCTATTTCTTATAAAAACCAATAGAAATGTTTTTATAGTACGATTATCGAACTTTTGGGTTTTTTGGTCCAGCCAACCATTACACCAAATTGGTAATCATTAAAGAAATGTTATAAGCAGTAAAAAATACCTTTCCAACTTCACTTCCCAAGTTGAAGTAAATCTGGAGTCGGTCCTTGAATCTCTTTCAAATACGCTAGATAGATACTACGATATCCTTACCGTGGCCTTTTCAGTGGATGGGAACTTAACTTGCTTTGGATATTATACAAGATGTTAAGACTTACTTTGATACGTCAAAGTTTGTTGGCACTCCCTCCGGGTTGTAGTCTAGTCAAAACCTGACTTTCCTCATTTCTTGTTGTATGGATTTTAGTTATTTCATAGTTGGTATAATAGTCAGCTATATTTAGTCAGAGAATATAACTAAACTTCTGTCGTCGCTAATATTTACATGTCTATATTTACGAAAATGGAGATGGGTAGGGCACATTGTATGAATGAGCCACGTTCACTAGTTTGAATGGACATAATGTAGAATTGTAGACCATGCAATTATACCCTGCACGGCAGAGAAAAACTGCCTAAAACATGGACAGACAGACTGAGAGCTGAATGTTATATAGCAGGGACAGAAGTCGGTGATAGGATAAAGAGAAGCCTATGTTCGAAGACGAACCTAAAACCTGAAAAAGCTAGATAGATATTTTATCCACAATCCCCAACTCATGTTTCAAGCAATTACTTGGATACAAATCAATAAGTTATTTTGAGACAAAAGTGGGTGTTAATGGTCAGGGTAATGCGAGTCCAAAATGCGTTCGATGAAATGATTACCCAATAACATTAACACAAGTTTTTAGGTATAAATAAATCAATATCTTCTTACGGAGGAGTAACGTTAGTCGGTCAGATCGGAAATCATGTTTAATCGTTTACGAAAACTTTTCGATCATTTTCCTTTTATACAGGAAAATATACAGGAAATCAACCCAATAGCGATTCTTAATCAAAATACTCGTACTCTGTTTGGTCCGATAGCGGTCAGATACCTGTAAGTAACGAGGGTTCATGATTAAAATATAATTACGCATCACAGATATATTCCTCTGATTCTGAAACCTACCAAAACCAAAATACTATTCAAAGAAGGCGTTTGTTTGTCACATAATCACCATTAGTAAAGTAAAAAACTTACATAATCCTTTTAAAAAACCTCCACAACTAGTCTACAACCTATGTACTTTACGTAGAACACAATTATGTCACCTAATGTACTCTAGAAACCTAGTTTTGCAAACTCCACTTACATTGTTATGCATAGTTGTTGCATTAATGTCTTTAAACTTTTGCCAACTTACCCTGCTCCCATTCGGGTACATAACAAACCCAGGAACTATAAATTAGAATATTATCCAACTAGTGTGTCCAGGGCAAAGACTTAGACCTTTGAATCGACACCTCTTTTTGTATGCTAAAGATATCAAATGAGCCAGCGGGTCGCCTGATGGTAAGCAATCACCGCCGCCCATGGAAATCAGCGACACCAGAGGGATGGAAGTGCAATGGCAAAAATTCTAATCTAACGTCTCTTGTCTGTGAGAGGAAGAATTATTTAAATGGATAGCAGTGCTTCTTTTTCGAGGTTTTGTCCCATCTAATCAGGGTATGTTTCCATCATGACCCATGATTTGGCAAGTCCAGTTATAACATTGTAGCCACTGCCATCTGATCTTCAACTTGAGACGTTTGACAGTGTAGCTTTTCTCACTCTGTTTTTTCATATTATAAAATTCCATAGGTGCGCACCGAGATTAGAACAATCGACTTCATGCACTTGAAACGCGACGTTTGAAACCATTCGGCTGAAATTCGAAACAAATTGACCCAAGAACTCCAAGATCAGGGTCAGGCACTTAAACGAGACGATAAATAAATTAAGAGGGATAAATTGAAAAAGTGAAAATTCCCGAAGTTATTATTCTCCGGAATTAGACGGCGAACAGATTTAAAAGCGGCTTAGTGGATCTCACGAATTTCTAATAAAAAACATTACTTAGCTATCTTTGGGATCTTATAATTCTCATTTGATCCCGGTCAAAAACGCTGAAGTGCTGACCGTGGATTGAAATTCTTTCAGTTGAGGATCGTTAATTGCTCGAAGTATAAAGGATAATTAATAACGACGGATAAGGAAAGTAATCCTCTGGTTGTCATTTGTCTTACGTTTTAGATCTGTTCGCGGCGGCACTCGTTCAACTTTTACAGTTTTTAAGTAGATTCTGAACTTGATACTTTTCAGTGTTGCAGTCGAATCTTCTGATACATATATTCTCCAAGGTGTTGGTGTGCTTTAGTTGACATACAAGCACAAACTAAAGGTGGTAGAGCCATGCTATAGATATGACCTGTTTGTTAGTCGAAATGAGCTAGCTCAACTGGGCAAGAACGTCCATTTCACAGAAGCTTCACGGATGATTAGTACCTTTGCTTATGCGTTTAGTTCGCCGAATGGGAGTGCCGGGGGCCCTGTTCTAGCAATACTAATGTTCGAGCCAGTGTAATTAAAACCAAACCATCGAAAATCAAATGAGTCTGCCGTATAGATTCTACAATGTTCTTCTACACAGTAAACGACGCTTTATGGATGTCTACCCAGTCCGAGCAACGAGTATATCGAAAATTCGAAACAATCTTCGCTCCAATTTAATTCAGGACCCTCAAGGTCATTCTCAGTAGCTAATCCATGAGACCATTATGCTCCCATAAACGTATAATAAAAGTATATTTATTAATTAGCATCCTTGCAAGCCTACATTAACGATTTACCGAAACCGCACAACACCGTAAATAGCTCGTCTGAAAGTTAAAAATAGAGGCCTCATTGATGGAGGATAGACCCACAATGCCTACAATGGACTATTGTACGATACTCAGTTGTGGGGTAGGTAGATACCTGCTTAGTGATGTTACGTTGTGTGTTTAGGTATTTTCTGAAGTGAATATTTTAAAACTTTTTCGATTTCCGTATATGGAGAAGAAAGTTTTTTTTCTAAAGGTGATGTAAAATGCTGCTTTTAAACCAATTGAAACTATTTTTTGTAACTGTAATTTATCTTATTTGTTTAAATCGTTTTTGGCGATATTTAGCTGGCTGGATTTAGGAATTCACAATGCTTTGTTTGTTATGCAATATATATTAATAAAAATGTACATACAAATACTCTTATTCTATTTAGACGTGTTTAACTTATAATATACGATTTTATTAACCTGAGATGTTCCACATAGGAATACATTTGTACATATACATTACACGAGTCAATGCCTTATGCAAACCATGGAAAAAGCTTTAATCTAATTTGACCGCTAACCTATTTCGAAAATCTAAAAAAAAACACGTAGCAAATATTCCCAAGTCTAAACGCAAATGTTAAATGAGTGCATCACTAGCTACGTGTGTGCAGGTAAAAACAATAACTGACCGCACAGCAGCCAGATAGCGCTGTTCCATTTACAGCCATCTTGCGGTGAGGTCACCGCGCTTTAGGGTTGCCGAGAGCCTTCAGTGACCCGACCTCTGAGCTTTACTTTTTTGCAGGCTTTAAAATTTTCGCTCGTCTAGGGTCGTGCGCGATTGTCGATTTTGCGTGAGAGCGCACATCACTAAATGAAAATTGAAGTCGTAATTAGTTTGATTTTAGATGTTAGATTAGTGTATGAATGTATTTTTCGATTGTCTACTTTGTTAAAATTAAAGATAATTAAATTTTGGTACTCTATTTTTATCGTTTATATGCGGATATTGGCAACAGTTATTAACTTGCACATTTAATTTATTAAAATTGTTTTGCGCACAGAAATTTGGAATTAAAGCGTTTTCAAAATGTAAACTAATTCAGTAACATTAATATTCAGGCTTTGTAGCTTTATAAATGTCGCTGTTTTTGACATTCTAATAGTTAAAATTCCATAATATTAACCGGTATTACGTGTAATTTCGCGAAAATGAATCACTCAATCACGTTACATGCAAATGTATACACTTATTTTTGGGTTAGTAGTCGATTCGCCCGAAATTAATTCGCACGAACGTGCAAATCGTCCACTTTCAAAAATAATATTATTTTAGTCGATTCGCCCGAACGAATTTTAATATAGGTACGTCATTAAAACTGCAAGTGATCGAATATTAAAACCATTTAAACTTTTCCCAAGCGATTCCTCAATGGGCTATCTATGTTGAATGGGTGTACAAATCCACAATAGATGGGTTTGGGTGGCACAGTTTAGTATAACCGTTAGATCAATTGTTGTTGGTATAGTTGGTAATTTGAGTGCTCCAAGCGTACTTATCGCGAGGCAAGCGTGACGGTTTAATGAAAAGTTTGGATTTTAATATTGCCGTTGTTAAGATCCACTTAACACGTTAAGTGTTGTTGAGTGGAGGTTGCTTTGTGAGAGCTTAGGAAGTAGGGCTTCGGTTTTTAATACAGCCTGCTTTATGAATATTATCTTTAACATGCTATTAACAATGTCCACATTTAGACATAATGTTCTAGAAAAAGTCTAAATCCTTTTCTTTCTCCTAAATAAGCACAAGTCACGGAAATCTGAGGATTCAGGCGACTGGGACCAAATAAAACTGGGACCGCGGTCCCAGTTACCTGATAACATTTTTGAATCGGTCGACTGGGCCCATATACCTAATTTCCTTTAATGTACAGTTAACAGAAAAATCAAGTTATAACTCAGGATTTTATTTTATTTAGTATTACGGTCAAGTATTTTTGAAGTGCAAACTGACTACACTTTTTTTATGGGGAAAAAATGTTAAACTCGCGACAGATTAGTAAGATTGATTCGCCATGCTCGTCGAAGTTATAGGCGCCCAGAAACACCAAAGAGAAGTCACACGGAATATCTAATGGCGGAGTAGAATTTCATGGAAATAAAAGCGAGTGATGCAAAACTTCTATTTGAAGTACCATAAGTACCGAAGAGTAATCACACGGAATATTTCATCCTAAAATGGCAGCGTGGTGAATAAAATTCATCTAAAATAAAAGCGAAGTGATGAAAAACTTCTATTTGAAGTACCAGGCGCCCATAAACACCAAAGAGTAGATCGAAAATTCGTAAGACGGACGGAGAGTAGACAGGCGGTGCGGCGTTGTGTCAGTATGGATTTGTCATAAAAGTGACATTCGGTTGCTAAGTAACATCGTTATGAGGAGAACGTGAGAAGATGATTGTCATTGCAAATAAATATTACACCACGATATGTGCATCTTCTGACTTTATTATAAATATATAATAAGAGTAATGAGTACTTACTTTATGGTGTATAAAGTTAAGAGACATTAAGACTGATTTTTATATTATTGTTTTGAGGAGATTTCTGTTGAATGTTTACTTAGAATTACTAGTTAAGTAGGCATATGAGCCAACGTGATTTTTAAAACATAATTAAGACTGTTATACTGTTTAAGTAGGTAATACAAAAACTAACTTACCTTTGCAAAAATTAACTTTGTTTTATTTGTGACACCTTTTCTGCTAACTGTACTAAATCTTGTATTTCAACAATGGATTTGTGGTTAAAATTACGTGTGGTCCCACTCGCCTGAGGAAATAAATAAATAAAAACTAATCAGGCAACTGGGACCGCGGTCCCAGTTATATAGTGGTCCCAGTCGCCTGAATCCTCGGAAATCTGAGGCAGCCTGAGACTGATCAGACGCAGAATTACGGCTTTGTGCCAAAAACCACGGGGGTGTTCACAACCCCGAGAAATAACATTTCGAAACAGCTCATGAATCACATTCTTGCTTTACCTATCTCCTTTTTTGTGCCTAAATTGAATAAATTAACTTGATTCTTGATTCTAAAACTTATCCCAGCCCAGCCGTCGTGCCAAAGTATTTTTAACCGACTTCAAAAAAGGAGGAGGTTCTATGTTCGACTGTATGTATTTTTTTTTTTTTTTTTTTATGTATGTCCGTCGATTTCTCCGTCAATTGTAGAGCGATTTAAATAATTCTTTTTTTATTTAAAAGTGCATAGTTCCGAGGTGGTCCCATTGTCACCATGTCAGGATCTGATGATGGGATCCCGGGAAAATCAAGGGCAAACCTCAAATTTTATAGGCGCACACTACGCGTTACTTGTTTTTTCTGAAGCCATTTAAGTTTTTGCGTCCTATAGACATCACTTTATGTTGATTAGCTGATGATGGAAGGTACAACTCCTTAACGGTTAGGAGTTAGGGGATAATTCTTTCAGTATTGTTAGAATATGTGGACCGTTATTTGTATTTCATATACTTTTGCAGCTAAGCTGATGATGGAAGGTACAACTCCTTAACGGTTAGGAGTTAGGGGATAATTATTTCAGTGTTGTAGGAATATGTGGACCGTTAGTTGTATTTCATGTACTTTTGCAGCTAAGCTGATGATGGAAGGTACAACTATGATGATGGAAGCTAAAGGGTACGACTTCTTAATTCTTATGTCCCTCTTGCGGGCTGCATCTTTAGTTGGTCTACTGAATGGTGCTGAACACTTAATGAATACCTAATATTGTCAAATAATACAATTCTACTATTTTACTCGTATTTTCGTTATCAATATTATGAGAGAGTTTTACTCACTCCTACGTATTATTCACACTAAAAATAGAAAAATAAACAAACTTTTTAAAAAAAAAATTAAACCGACTTCAAAAAAAAAAACAAAAAAAAAACTACCTAAAACACTGAAAAGCAAAAAATAATTTTAATAAGACATTCATCAAATGCGCTTATTGTCTAAGCCTATTAATAACATTAAATTGTATTTACGTGCTAGGTAGGTACCTACTAATCTGTTTGAAGTCGGTGCCAAGCCAAAGGTAATGAAAAATGATACATACCTAATAATTTATGTATTATACAGGGTTACAAATAATCCGCGGACTTAGGTACGTAGTCTGGGTACCTACTATTTGGCTTGGCACCGACTTCAAACAGATTAGTAGGTACCTACCTAGCACGTAAATACAATTTAATGTTATTAATAGGCTTAGACAATAAGCGCATTTGATGAATGTCTTATTAAAATTATTTTTTGCTTTTCAGTGTTTTAGGTAGTTTTTTTTTTGTTTTTTTTTTTGAAGTCGGTTTAATCTAGTACAAGTACTACTGTATCACCAAGGCGGTCACATGCACGTACCCCTATTTCTAGTAGGGACTTAGGATATTTATCAAACACTAGCTAGACCAGAAGTTACAAACTATTGTGTAAAGTTTCTGGTTTTAAATTATAGCCCGTTACAGACTGCCCGGAGAGTTTTAGGCAAGTTTCCGACTGTTTTTGTGCTAGTGTTTTCTGGACTGTGACCGTTTTCAAGAGTCCTATTTCATTTCAATTACCCAACTATTATTTAAAGTTACTAATGTTTGTTGAGCTTACGGAGTTACTTGTTTGTTTCACCTCGCTTATGCGAATTTAGTACTGGAAGCTTTCGCGCGGAAAATGTTTTAATGATTTACTGTAATTTTGCAACTAAAAAAATAAACTAGAAAAGCGTCGGTAGGTAGACAGGCACGTAGCTCATCTTATATTAAGTAGCCAATAGGGCTCTCTACGATTGAGAACACTTCACTATGAAGCATCGCTTAATGCTCCTATACTGAACAACGCTTCGCTAATCCTTAGATGTATAGGTATTTTAGATTTTTCGGTTAGTGATACAAAACAAGTTGATAGTTTTAAAAGCTACTGGCTTTGTAGATATTTACACGATTAAAGCTAATTAAAACAACAAGTTTCAACGGATAAACATGATTAACTTCTCAATTAAATCCAAGTTCCAAGACCAATGACATGGCTGCAGTGGCCGCGTACCAAAAGGTGGGATGCGTACCTGTTTACCAACTAAAGTGATATGTTTATTTTTTTGTTATAAGTCCGCACTTAATGCGTTAAATTACAAAACCTACAACACGGTCGATTCAAAATCGCGAAAATGTGCGGTTCCTATTTACTCAGTGAATCAGAAATATTAACTAAGTACAGTCGTGTCCTTTGGTGTTTAAATTTACAACACGGTTATTTCACTCAGCTACGTAGACAGGGAATTTGCTAAAACTCATTCGGGGCATCGGGCATTCCTTAAATCTTTGTCATGACCACGTATAACTATGTGACAGTACGACACCCGGCGGTATATTTTTAGCCCTTCTCCCCTTAACGATATTTGCTTCGGCTTTTCACATTCGACCTTAAATTATGTTCTGTTTGCGAAGTAAACAGGTATACTGTAATTTGTTTTATTAATTACTCGCCTTCCGCCCGCGGTTTCACCCGCGCGTAATTCTTTTTTTCGAATATACCCCCCTTCCCCTTCCCCCACATTTCCGGGATCAAAAGTACTATATGTTCACCGGGGATAGTGTAGCTTTCCAAGAATTATTTTTTTGTTCAGTAGTTTCGGAGCCTATTCAATACAAACAAACAATCAAATATTTCCTCTTTATAATATTAGTATAGAAAATTGATGCAGTTTATCTTACGACAGCCATTAGAAAGGAAAAGCTCGCGGATTGAAAGAAAGACGATATTATCTAAGTAGAATCATAAATTGTCAGTTTTGCGGTTAGTACGGAAATTCTTTCGGCGCAGATCACCGAATTATTTCCGACATTTAAAAATAACGTTTAACTCGCGAATTGGATCAAGAAAATATTGTTCCCAGGTACGCGAAATGGGACCAATCCGGCTCTAAACCTGTCGATTGGCTTCGGTTGTTTGTTCTGCCTGCTCAATTTAAGCTTTAACCTAATTAAGTGTTGGAAGAGCTGATTCGACCACGATTCGACTCTTATATTGTGGTCATCGCCCTTGTTAAACGTATTATAAATGAGCCAGTTTTAAATCGCCTATTGTCAACGGTTCATTGTTTTAAGTTTCCTTTTGGTGAGATGTTGGAATGTTTCTTATCTGCGTAATCTGTTGTAATTTGTGAAACGTTTTCTCTTTCTGTTTAAAATTAACTAGAGCATCTTGTTTTGTTTCATTCATAGATGACTCTAGTTACTGACTGCCAGTTTTAAATGAGTTATCGTTAACTACTAGATGATGTCTTTAATTATCAAATATGTATGTGATCAAAGTTTAGGCTAAGGAATCCGTAGCATTACATAGAGATTTACTCATTTTTTTTTATTAATTGGATCGAAATTTCGTCAATAGTAAGCTTTACAAATTACTCTCTTTAGTGTCTGTGTGTACCATTCAGTGTAAAAAATTGTCGATTCCCTTTACACGTTTCACATTTCGCTGTCGCATTGAATTGATTCTATGGCATCAACCACAGACCAGAGATTAAAATAGACCCCGCAAGTAGGGTGGAGGCTCCTTATATCGGCCCCCTCCTAATATCGGCCGTCTAGAGAAAATGCGCCATAACTTAAAAAAATGACCTAAAATCATAATTGTTTTTATGCAAATAGCAGCTGTATATCCTTACGCTTAAGACTGTTGACTCCGTCGATCGCCGTTTTGACTCAAAATAGGCAGTTTTCAACGAGATATTTTCTATGAAAACGTGATCTAAGAAACATGCGACTCACAAATTATTATAAACAGTATCTTTGTCTAAAATCGTAGCCCATACCACTTTTCTTTCTATGGAGTATTTGTGAATACTGACAATTTACCCGAGCAGTGTTTTATAAACTTCACTTTTAACATCGATTTCGAAGCTCAATTGTTTTAATACCATTGTAAAAATAGGAAATTTTACTTTATTATGCAAGTCTACATATCATTACGCAAATAGTTAGATGGGGTATGAGTTAAATTTGAGATTATTTTCATACGAAATTCAAATCCATTTACAGCGAAATTACAAAGAAATCACTGTTGTAAACATGCAAAATTTACCATTAATTTCTTTAATTTACAAAAAGTTTTTAGTCTAACTTAAAAGAAGAACATATTATCTTAAGTTTGAATACATAAAACCTATATAATGATGCACAATTTATTTTATAGACATTTTTTTAAACTGCTATAAAACACTCCGCGCAAAACATTTCAAATTAGTCAGCCGCCGGGCTCTTCAGAGGCAGGACGTATGTCGCTCGTACCCAGAAACGGCTGTGCCGCAAACATCGCTGATTTGCGTAGCGTGGTACAGTTTAAAGCGCAACCGATACTTCTTAGTACTATGTTGAGTAAATATTTTATAAGACTATGGTTATGAATTTATGTTAATATTATATTATACACTACATTAATTGGATAAAAAATGTAATATCTATATCTATATAATATATTATATAAAAGAAAGTTGGGCTAGTTACACTATTTATAACTCAAGAACGGATGAACCGATTTGGCTGAAAATAAGTGGAGGGGTAGCTTAGACCCAGGAGACTGACATAGGATACTTTCATGGGGGAAGGGGGGATAGGAGGAGGAAGGGGGATAGGATTGGGAAGGGGGGATAGGACGGGGAAGGGGGATAGGTGGGGGAAGGTGGATGGGATGGGGAAGGGGGATAGGAGGGGGAAGGGGGATATGATGGGGAAGGGGGATATGAGGGGTTAGGGGAATAGTAGGGGGAGGTGCGATAGGAGGGGGAAGGGGGATAGTAGGGGGAAGGGTGATATGATGGGGTAGGGGGGATATGAGGGGGTAGGGGAATAGGAGGGGAAGGAGGATATGATGGGTTAGGGGGATATGAGGGTGTAGGGGGATAGTAGGGGGAAGGGGGATATGATGGGAAAGGGGGATATGAGGGGGTAGGGGAATAGGAGGGGGAGGGACGATAGGAGGGGGAAGGGTGATATGATGGGGTAGGGGGATATGAGGGGGTAGGGGGATAGGAGGGGGAAGGGGGATATGATGGGATAGGGGATAGGAGGGGGTAGGGGGATAGGAGGGGGGGATAGGAGGGGGAAGGAGGGTGGGAGTTAAAAAAGGAAATTACGCGCGGGTGAAACCGCGAGGGCAACCGCTAGTGGGAAATAAAGCTAAACTACAGTGGAATCCGTTTATAATGACATCGATGGGAATTGACAAACGCGTCATAATAAGTGGACGTCATACAAAGCGTTTTTTAAAAATAAGTTTATTTTTTTGTTTCTCATGATTTTAAAACTACATATTTTAAGTATTCTATGTATAATATGTATGTATTTACAAAAAAAAGTATATAAGTAATGTTTATCCGTTGTCTGGCACCCATAGTACAAGCTAATGCTTAGTTTGGGGCTAGATGGCGCTGTGTGACTGATGTCCAGAGATATTTATTTATTTATTTATTTATTTATTTATTAATGCGTTAATTTCTTGTCGCGGTTTTCGAATCGTTCAATTTAAATGTTTTAAATCCAAAAGGGTTCAATTGAACGATTCCTTGATGCGGTTGTATGAGTATGATTCTCCATTTTTCCCCCTCAATTGTAAATGTTTTACAGCGTTGAGATGACATTTTTCAAAGGATATCACTAAAAACAATGCATGACCTTCAAGTGTCAACTACTTACTTGGATTTAAAACAAAAACGAGTCGCGTGCCAAACGTCGTCGGGAATCAACGAACAATACGAATCATGTCGGTCATTAAAACCGGACAATTTATTAAAAATAGGTCATAATAAGCGAGATGTCACCGTAAGCGAAGTCATTATATCCGACATTTTAACAAAGATTTTACACGAAAAAAAAACTTCTTAGTGTAATTACGTCATAATAACCGATTGGTCCCGTGGGTTGGTCAATATAGGCGGAGTCATAATAAACGGATTCTACTGTATTTAAAAATAAGAAAAGGAAATGAAGAATCCTTAGAGGCAAGAGCTGAATGGTAAGTATAGTGCAAACCGGTGGCATAACTTCTTTGACATTCACAAGTGCTGTATCAGCCTAAACTGAATAAAAGTTATTCATTTTCATTTGAAATTAAAATGTAATTCTATTCATATTAACAGGTAACACACATTTTGATAAGTCTACATAATGTCATTTGTAATAGTTGTTATTTGATTAAAATATTTACTTTTATTTTGTAAACGAAATTTGAACAGAACAATTTTGTAATACATAGTAGGCACACTTAAAATGTGATGTGTCATGTGCTTTATTCAAATGGGATGTTAACATTTGACTTTAAACGGTCTATAGGTCTAAATCAGATTGTTATAAAAATGGTATTCTGAACTCGGTATTTTATTTCTGAATTACGTATCGAATGGTCATACTTAAAAGACTTACATAATTATGTCAACACTTTTCATTAGGTAAGTAAGTATTTACACACACATTTGGGAAGGATTACTTTATTAGTATTAATTGGCTACTCTTATAAAATCTAGGTACTTCATGTAAACAGTAAGATATTGTCAATGTTTACTACATTGATAAATATTTTACCCATTATATTACAACACACACTTATATGCCCTGTTATGATTATGTAAGGGTAAGTAAGAATATAATATAAAAACTACACACTATTTAGTATATTTGAAATATTGACTAATATTAATAGTTAAAAATAAACAATATTTAAAATTAAATCGAAAGGATCAAAGTCATTACTTTGACTACAGCCAGACATTGCTTATCTTGACCTGGCGCGCATGCGCGAAACCCGAAATTCGAAGACTCGACGCGACGCATTTTTAGTTAACGCTCTTAACCTCCCGTAGTTTTTTATGAATATCTCAAAATTTGAACGAATAATAGGCAAAAGAGTGCGGGATGTACGGAAATGCTTCGTTTGGCGGCATTTTCAAGTCAAATTCCTGGATCGACGCATTTCGTTGGGAAGTATTTAAATTGAAATAAATATACCCAAGTTATTTTATTTTATTTCTTCTTAAAGATAAAGAGTCAAGGTACCGTTTAGCTAGTATATTTTAAAATTTGTTTATTTTTTTTATAAAATAATCGCGTGGCCGAGATTAGGGATCAGAATTATCGACAAATCTCAATATCGGCCGAGTGGTCGATATTAAGATTTGTCCATTGTAATTAGAAATCCTAATGTCGGCCACCTCATATTCTTTGTGCGCCGGTTATGAGAAAGAGTTGATGAATGATGTCGAAGAAGAAGAAGACAAAAATAATTGATGTGACATATGCCCCAAATGGTTCCACTTAAAATGTGTACCTATTAGAAATATATTGCCAATACTGTCTGAAGGTAACTACCTATATGTAATGTTTTTGGTAAATTTCTCTCCTATGGAATCCCCTCTGCAGTTTGTACCTGAATCATGGATTTTCTGACTGGACCTCCGACTCACATTGAAATAAACGCTGGCGTCCCTCAGTGATCTGTGCTTTTGGCATCTCTTTTTACATCAATTATTGTTAGCTACTTAGCTTACGTAGCACGATAGTCGAGGGGTACTTGTCTAATGCACGTACAAGTAGAGGTGAACTGAGGCTTCAGGATCTAACATGGTTGCCAAATTGAATCAGATCCTTCAAGTTGTCTCAGACTCAACCACAACAAAACGCAGGCTTGTATATTTTCCACAAAAAGAGTGGTTTTGGGCTGGCTACCACTTTTCGTGGCGTATCCGTTCTTCTATCTGACCGACTAAAGCTCTTAGGTATGGAATTATCTTCCAACCTTGATTTTGGGAGCTATATAGATTCCGTAGCAGTAACTGCTTCTAAAAAGATAGGCATCCTTTCCAGAATTATTCGCTACTTGATTGCGAAACAGCTCCTTAACCTTTACAGAGCTCAATTCCGTTTCTGCATGGAGTATTGCTACCATCTTTGGGATAGTTCTGTTCGATGCCAGCTGGCTGCCTTGGACTCTATTGAGCGGCATGCGAAGAGGCTTTTCGGCGGTGATGCTTTAGTCGAGAACTTGCAAAGCCTCGATCATCGTAGAAAGATTGCTTGCCTCTCCGTCTTTTACAGGCTCCACTTTGGTGAATGTGCTGCTCAGCTATACGATTCCGTTCTACCAGCTCCGTTTCATCACCGAACGACTTGACTCGGTCAGAGACTCCAACCAATCCTTATACTGTGAAAATGCTGCGCTTACGAACTAAATGATTTGCTTCATCTTTTTTGATACGGACTGCGCAAGTGTCTCTCTTTACCTGGGTCTGTCTTTCCTGACCATTATAATTATCTAGGTGCTCTTCAAGGCCAAAATTTACAGGCCTTTCCTAAGCAAGCGCGCTTCATCGTAGACCGCATAGTTGTGTAACATCAGGCTACTTTGTGTTCAAGTGCTGGCATAGTAAATATATTTAAGAATAAAATCGTTAATACAACAACGTTAAATAAATGACTAAATTATAATAGAGTTAAATAAAATATGGTTTGAAAGTAAATAAGAGTTATAATTTTTTGCTTTTGTACTTTTTAAACAAAATTTTTCCCTTTGAAAAGGTATGCCGATATTAGGGTTATAAGCGGCGGATATTTGGGTGCTAGAGGCCGATATTAGGGAAAATCGGCAAGTTTGGAAACAAACATCTATATATTCAAATCTAACAAAGAATTCGTTATTTCGCGAATGTAATAATGGAGTTTCATTATCCCTTTACCTAAAAAAGTAGTTGAAAGAAAGCAAAAGTTATTAATGTAAAAATTATAAGCCTTGAAAGGTCAAAAAAAGTTGAGGGGGCCGATATTTGGTGCCTCCACCCTACGTCAATTTGTATGAGAACCGACCGTGCCATATTTTTTGTACCTACTGTGACGTAACGAGCGCGATTTAGTGATGAGAAGTAGGGACACGCCCACTTCGTCTCGATTCTCGATTCGATTATAAAAATCACTACATAATATAAAACACAAAGTCGCTTCCTGTCTGTCTGTCCCTATGTATGCTTAGATCTTTAAAACTACGCTACGGATTTTGATGCGGTTTTTTTAAATGGATAGAGTGATTCAAGAGGAAAGTTTATATGTATAAAACATGCATAATATAGTAGAGAAACACTGATGATTTTAGAGGTTTTTAATTTAAGGTCGTAAATAATCGCATTTTTTTGCGCTTACATTGCAAACGCTGGCTGAACCCTACGAGATAGATCAAAATAATGTACTACACTATTGTACACCTTAAAAAGTTTTACAAAAAAGTCCGCGATGGTATATGTCTATCTCTTAGGGATAACCCACAATAACCATTTTCCTTTACTTATTACGATAAAATAATGGCTTATTTACGAAAAAGTGATTTTAAGCAATACAGTATTAATCCTTATCCAATAAAGTACCATAAATAAATTGTGCATGTAATATAGATCAATATGGCCCTTTACATCATGTAATTTAAATGAATAGTTTCGAAGATATTACAGATTTAAAATGCAGGGACATAGCGATTGCGGCGGTACTGGCCGGGGAGCGGATGGATGAACTTTTGTTATTCTTTCACGTAAAAACTACTAATTGATTTTAATGAAACTTTACAATAATATAGCTTATACATAAGGATAACACATAGGCTACAATTTACAAGATATTCCCGCGGGATAACGTCCTATACACTACTACTGTTCACGCGGGCGAAGCCGCGGGCGGAAGGCTAGTTTATAAATAAATAAATTATTATTTTTAACTAATGTTAATAAATATCCATTTTTAAACTCTTCTTAATTTGTACGCCGGTTGACAGTACCTAATGTAACCTAATTGTCACTTTATGCTTGATTTTATTTTTCACATTGTCAAATAGCCTATTTTATCATTCCTGCTTCCAAAATCGACTAGGTACCTTTAATCGATTTTAATACATTATGTGTATGTTGCATAGAACGAACATCACTAAACACTGTATTTGACTAATAACGCCTGTGCCACGAAACTTAAACGATATGCGAAAGTACCGCCTTGTTTGATATTCATTGCTTATAAAGCACGCAATACAATTGGAAGGCCAGTATAAAATACGCAATGTATTACGAAATTGCGATTCACGCGGCTTAAGCATTATTTACATAATTGTTTTCTCAAAATTGATAAATAATTCATTTTAAAATAAATTACGCGTATTCAGATAACAAAATGACTTACCGATGAAAGGAAACATCTTTGTTTTGTGGAGTAATCTTTTTGGTATTGTTTTTGCAGCTTAAAATAGCACAAATCGTCATTTTTTGCTATTTCGTCTGACGTCTAACAAGGGGAACGGTCGCGCGGGACTAAAGCTAAGAATCGGCACATTCAGTACGATGGACTGAAGCTGGGCACGCGAAGTAGCTACACTGGCGGGCTCTAGTCCAATACATCTCTGTGGCATCAACAGTATTTTAACTTTGCTAAAGGAGATGGCAGAACCACGCTAGTACGGAGAGGTGGCACGACAGTTTGACACTGCCAACTATTCTGGGGTTGATCTAAACTTTTCCGTGCGTGCATAGCTTGCTTTATGAACATAAACGTGCGGATGTCGTCCTTACACAGACTGCATTAAACCTATGAAATATAGGACGGAAGATGCGAGAATGAATGTTAGAATGAGAAAAAATGTCGTTCTTGTTTACTTTGCATTTTCCTGTTTTGTAATTGAGTGATGGAAGCTGAACGAATGTGACTGGTTTAGGGGTTATATTCCAGAAATTCTGCAACGAAAGGCATAGAAAAATCCTAAATGTAATTGATTTTTTTGTGTGAAAAAGAAATAACAGGCGTTGCCGCGTACAAAATGTTATTAGTAGTAGGGTTATTCATATTTTGGTATAATCTTTGGTTTACGTAAGTTTTTCTTTTTCGCAAGTAGGGGGGCGTTCAAGTATTACGTAACGCAATTTGGGGGGAGGGGGGGTCTCGTAAAACGTTACGATGCGTTACAGGGGCGGGAGGGGGTCTTCCTTACAAAATGTTACGTAACGTTGTTTTTTTTTTTAAATACAAAATTAGGGAATAAAAACTCCCAAAATGGCAACCCTTTTTATTTACGTTTTACGGGGAATACCTCGATTGTATAGTCTGGTCGCCAAAAATTTATAAAAAATAAACAAAATACGCAGGTTTTGCGGATTAAAAATATCTTATTTTATTTATATAGTATTATTACCGCAAAGGCAATTAAAGTATACCAAGGATAAAAACTATAACATAACTTTTTGCGACTTTAGGGTAAAAATGGTCACTTGACTTGAGTGTTACGTAACGTTTAGAGAGGGGGAGGGGGGGTACAGAAAAACGTTACGGTGCGTTACAAGGGGGGGAGGGGGGGTCAAAAATCTTCAATAATTGCGTTACGTAATACTTGAACGCTCCCTAGGCGACCAATTTGGAATTTAGTATGTATGTATATTTTAAGGCGTGATAAGGTCTCATACATATTCTAGACGTCTTGTGGCCTCCTATCGAAGCATGAATACCATAGAGTATATTGAATATACCAGAAATAGAGCTGTCAGTCAAGGATTGCGACTGCAGCGCGCCTAGCGATTAAGTCCAAAACTACTTTTTTTAATAACATAACTATAAATAGATGCACAACAACGTATACCTATACATACATACGGGTACTCATATAAGTTTTATATTTTTATATTTTAGGTTATAATTAAATACTTGAATGCTCAATGAATGAATAAATTAATATAGAAAAATTAAATAAATTAGCATTGAGCATTCAAGTATAAACTGAAAAAACATCAAAATATTATGCGAAAGCCATTTATTTCTTTTATTAAAATAATCATGACACATTTTTTTAACACTATCGTTATTATCCATGTCCTGTCGTAAGCTTTTTAAAATTTTATTTGGTACACAAGCACTTTCTAATAAGAATAACTTAGAAACGCAACATAGGAGAAGAATAACCATTGTCGCCGGTATCCGAATCGTAAGGCAGATCAAGTCCAATATGCAACAGCAATAGTCAATCACAAAGGGCAGGGTTATCGGAGTCCAAGGGAAACACTAAAGTCGTCGTGTAAATCCAAGTCGTATTAAATAAATAGCAGAAAACTTAAAAACACTTTCGCATTCAATACAATATGTTTGACGTCTGTCAGTAAAGCACAGACTAGGAAGGGATACTAAACACGGCTGACATTTATTACGTTTCGTTCCATAAGATTTGCTCGATTACTTTAATTCAAAAAGGTTAAATATTCATTTAAATATAAAGACCGACGCAATTATTAGCTTTTATTTTAAAATTAAAGTAATTTATATTATAATTTAGAATTAATGGTTGTTCATATATAAAATAATCATAAAATTATATTGACTCCGATTATTGTTGTTACTTAGAATGAACCGTAAAAGCAGTAATGCCAGCAAACAGAAGTTAGAGGAAAAGATACCAACAAAAAAAAACTAACTATAAATTTTTGTCAATTAGTGACATCTAGCGTTAAAGTCCATAAGTACAATTTGATTCATACAATCCGTCACTTGTTCGGAGTGAAATCAGCCTGATGAATACTGCTAAACCGTCTTTTACGATATAAGTCCGATTCAGAACGGACCATTTCCACAGTGAAGTACACGCCAGTAACGTAGTGGGCTATGGGTAGTTAATATAGATATGTATGTAGGTAGTTATAGAGCTACTCAATTTTTATGTATGATGGTAAATTATTTTATTTTCTTTATGCATTGTGAAGTTTCAGAGGTATAAATTGAAATGCGCCCTATGTAGAAATACAATATTATTACTATATCACGCAAGAACTAAAGTACCGTAGCATAACTTCAAAGATTGTGCTGTTTTAAAGCTAGTAAGATCGTGACCAATCTACGAATCATCCATCATCCTTTCCCTCCCTGGGAAGGTTGATGCTTTCAAATGTTTTTTGAATGCATTTTCTGATGTCTCAAAGTGATTTTTTCTCTGTCTTTAATATCTCCATTTGCATTTCAAGATATTTCGCTCGGACTTTACTTACTGCTATCACACCGATGCTAAACTGAGTCGCAGCATTCCCGACTCCATTAGAATTTATAGTATGCAACCGATACTCCACATTATTTCTTGTCAACGCTCCAAACACGGCGAATGCAGTATTAGCACATAATTACGAGTAAGTAGGTGCAGTCGGTTCATTTGGTTGCGGTTACGTAAACCACCGCAACAGAGTAGGTACATATATTTTAATCGTCTTTCGCAGCTGTCACGACTATTTGATGGTTTTGCTCGCGAACGCTTTTCAATATCTTTTTTCTACCCTTGAAATATTAATATTCATTGTTATTGTCTTGTATTTCTTTTCTGATAGACAGTGGCATATTCATTAAAATTCTATGTACATTTAAAATACATTATACTTTAATTGCGGCTTCGGCAACCTTTTAAGTCGGAAGTAATAAATTACAATTTGCAAAATTTCAAGAGCCACGTCATGTTTTTTTTCTTAGCAACAATAAAGGTTTGGTACTTACTTGCTTATACAAAGTGTTTTGACAAAGAGCCACAGCTTCACACCCAAAGTGCCGCATGTGGCTTGCGAGCTGCAGGTTGCCGACCACTGCTTTAATTAAATCGAAAATGAGAATGCAGTAGCTGTAATTATTTCAAATAAGACACACCTTCATACCAATTCTTCTATCTCTTTTAGCGAATGCCACGTTACGCAAATAAAATATGAGCTTTCAAGACTCAATTGTTTTGACAATGCGTTCATTCATTCGTCAAGACAAGCGACTTTATAAGTATGGATGTGTACCGCGCAACATACATTGTGTGTGCTGTAAAAACTGTTCCCATGATTTTCTTGTGGAAACTTCGCAACCAATAATATTAAGACTGAAAATGAAATTTGCGAGTTCGGTTCGCTGAGTAATGTTGAATGTGTTATTGGAAACTTTGAAAGTTATTGCCCTCGACTTATTCATTATTTTAAGTGCATTCAGTTACTCGGTTGCACGTAGTACCCTGGAAAAGTACTTTGGATGGAACGCGTGAAAACTTTTTAAAATAATTTTCCCTGTCGGCTCTTTTTACCTCAAAACAGAAAATGGTGATAGATTTTGAGAGGTCTGGAGGCGCAGTGGTAGAATTTCTCTATGAAACGGTTGTAAAAAAAGCATTGAAACGCCTCGGTGGGTTAGGTAGGTAGGACTGGGTTTCATTCCCGGGGCAAGCAAAATTTATATCGGATTTTTGGAACACAGCTCGGGTTTCGTCGCCAATCTGCACTCTTCAACCGTGGTGATAAAGTCAGTACTCATTATTGTGGCGATGACTAGATTTCAAAGATCTTTGCCCTGAAAAGTATCAGCCTATTAATGGCCCCTGCAGGGCAAAAGCCTTGAAATCCTTCAAATTAAGTTAGCGTTACAATGATGGGTACAGGCTTAATCACCACGCTTGCCAAATGCGGATTGGTGATCACAAACCCTAGCAGTGTCCGAAAAACCAACACAAAGTTAGCTCAACCCGGTAATTGAACCCAGAACCCCGAGATCTCGGCCCGGTACTTAAACCACTAGACCATCGAGGCGTTTGCCCTGTAGTGAGACATTAAAAAGGCTGATACTTAAAAGACGTGGCACTTGTAACTTGTTGCTGTCACTTGTTTCTTTCCTCCTCCTTCAGCATGGATTCCTTTTAAATGAAGCGTGAAGAAGTGTTATGCGGTCCAATAGAGATCCGTTCTTCGGCATTGCGCATAGGATCCTTGTCATAGGATTTCGGCTTCTCTTTGGCTTTTCGTCAGACCTCAGAGCCCCTTTACTACATATCACTACATAGTATAAAACAAAGTCGCTTTTTCTGTCCCTATGTCCCTTTGTATGCTTAAATCTTTGAAACTACCCAACGGATTTTGATGCGGTTTTTTTCATTAGATAGACTGATTCAAGAGGAAGGTTTATATGTATAATACATGCATAATATAGTAGAGAAACACTGATAACTTTAGAGGTTTTTAATTTAAGGTCGTAAATAATCGCATTTTTTTGCGCTTACATTGCAAACGCTGGCTGAACACTACGAGATAGATCAAAATAATGTACTACACTATTGTACACCTTAAAAAGTTTTACAAAAAAGTCCGCGATGGTATATGTCTATCTCTTAGGGATAACCCACAATAACCATTTTCCTTTACTTATTACGATAAAATAATGGCTTATTTACGAAAAAGTGATTTTAAGCAATACAGTATTAATCCTTATCCAATAAAGTACCATAAATAAATTGTGCATGTAATATAGATCAATATGGCCCTTTACATCATGTAATTTAAATGAATAGTTTCGAAGATATTACAGATTTAAAATGCAGGGACATAGCGGTTGCGGCGGTACCGGCCGGGGAGCGGATGGATGAACTTTTGTTATTCTTTCACGTAAAAACTACTAAATTGATTTTAATGAAACTTTACAATAATATAGCTTATACATAAGGATAACACATAGGCTACAATTTACAAGATATTCCCATGGGATAACGTCCTATAGTTCAATTCCCGCAGGATAACGTCCTATAGTTCACGCGGGCGAAGCCGCGGGCGGGCCGCTAGTTATAAAATAAAGCTTACACACTTTCCGGGTGGTTATTAGTCAGAAGGGTTATCCAATGATGATGTCGATACCTTTGGGTTCATTTGGCGTATAAACCAAAACCTGACTTTTCAGGAGAGCCGAAAAACGTTTTTTTTTTTTGAATAAAAAATCATAACTTTTTTGTTTTTAAAGTTATAAAGAAATGACCTATAGGTAAGTTTCTTAGAATTAGGGAATGTAGAAGGCTAAATTATCTCAACATACCTATCTTCTTTGGTTTAGAAGTTAGCCTTGGATATACGTCAAAAAAAAAATTTTTTTTGTTTATACAACCCACGAATATTGTAATAAAATTTACTGTGTACGTCGTATATCCAACTTTGGTAAATTTAAAACTACAATTACTGACGTAAAAACCCATAGATGTAGATTTTTTTGTATTAAAAGCCAGTTATAATCTTAGAACAATTGAAATCTGACTATTAAAAACAATCCTATTACTCCCGAAATATGTAGGAACTTAATAATTGTAAGCCTCATGCCTAAACTATATTCGATTTAAATAAAATAAAGCTACCCTAATACGAAATCAATATAATATGTATTTATTCTTATTATGGCATACTGACTGTTAAACAGTTTAACAAAAAAAACATCTTAATTAAAATTAAATAAAAAAACAACATTGTCACGTAAACCGAAACCGAAACAAAAATCATAATTTTTGACACTTAATAATTCAAACTTCTACTTAATTATAGTAATAAGGCATAACTCAACTTATGAGCATTCTAGGCCGTCAGTGTGCAGCATTCTAGACTTCATCTCTGGTACTTCTTTTTCTTGCGATGATTTAAACATCAATTTTTCTACTTCCTCTTCTTTAGATCATACCAGAAAACTTCTTACTGTCTCTGACATTACTTCCCTGCCCCCTCTTCAGATAGATTCCTTTACTCTCTCTAGTGTCTCTTCGGATCAAATTCTAAAAATTATAGTCTCCCTTAAATCTAAAGCCACTGGTTATGACGAGATCAGTCGTACTATTATGGTGTTGGTTCTACTCGATCACATACTCCTAGTCATTACTCATATTATTAATTTTTCCCTTACCTGTGGGGTTTTCCCAGCAACTTGGCACAAAGTACACATTATTCCTCTCTCTAAGATATCGAATCCCGTTAATCTCAACAACTTTAGGCCCATCTCCATATTACCTTTCCTCTCCAAGATTCTGGAAGCAGTTGTGCACTCCCAACTTTTCAACTCTATTTTTAATAACAATCTTCTTTGTCAATTTCAATCTGGGTTTCGCCCCTGTCATAGCACCAGCACAGCTCTACTAAAGGTAACAGAGTATATTAGAGACGGCATGGAGGAAGGCATGTTAACTGTGCTTGTCCTCATTGATTTCTCCAACGCCTTTAATATTGCGATCATGATGTCCTTCTATCAATTATCAATTCAATGGTTTGCCTCTTATCTCCGTAACCGCCGGCAAGCGGTGAAGGTTGATCAGACAGTATTGTGCTGGTGCGATTTTAGCACAGGCGTCTCTCAAGGTGGTATTGACTCTACCATAGCCGCTGTCAACAAAAATTTGTGCTCCACCGCTGGTTGGTCTGATCGGTTTGGCGTTGCAGTAAACCCGAATAAATGTCAAGCCATTATTGTATACTATATTCGTAGGCTTGATATAGAAACTTTGCCCCCTGTCCTCTTTGATGGTGTACCTATTCCCTTCTGCAGTAGTGTCAAAGACTTAGGCCTACATATCGACAATACACTAAGTTGGTCTGTACATATAGGTGAACTGAGTCGTAAAGTAATTTCCACTTTGCGAGCTCTGTACAGATTTTAAAAATTTCCTTCCAATTCCCACTAAAATCTCTCTTGTCAAGCCCTTAATCTTCCCTTAATTGATTACGCAGATGGGTGTACTTCTGACTTAAACAAAGATCTTCTCGACAAGTTAGATCGTTTAGTTAACTATGGTATTCGGTTCATTTTCAACTTACGTAAGTTTGATCACGTTTCTTCCTATCGCACCAAGCTTAATTGATTACCTATCCCATTTCGACGTTATGTCAGAATTCTTACTACTCTCTTTTCTATCCTAAACGATCACACGCTCCGGCTTACCTTAATTCGAAGTTCAAGCTTCTTAGCTCGACACATTCCCGTCAGCTACGCTCCTCGAATAAAACAGTTCTAGCTTCTCCTTCGTACCGGTCTGGCTTTGTCTCCAACTCTTTTTGTCTAACGTCTATTGGACTTTGGAATGCTCTTCCCGCTCCTCCGCTTTTAAAATCCTTCTCCGAAAACATTATCTCCAAACCCTAGCATCGTCATCCACCTGTCCCAATCATTAACTGTGTCATCTCACTGTCACTGTCACTGTGTCTGCCTATTTCACTAAGTGATATACTTATTTGTAGATCATTAGAATTAAATTTATATTTTCGCCTGAAACAGGATTTCCTAGTTCAGGCTCATAAAGTTAATTAGATCTTAAGAAAATGTCTGTTCTAGCTGATAGATTAGTTCTGAGAATTTTAATAAAAATTGAATTGAATTGAATCTTTCTTTTTGGTTTTATTATATATTATTATTATTTATGTATCATATTTATGTTATACCTATGCTATATTAATTTGTTAAGGATTTAGTTATTTATATTATATAATTATATAGTTCACTGCATTATTTTCACTCTTTAGCCCATTAACACTACCTACAATAGATATTTTCTGCTTGGCCCAAAGGTTGACTGGCAGAGAATGCCATTTGGCATTAGGTCTACCTTATGTACTTGATTTGCATTAAAGTTTAAATAATAAAAAAATGTTTTTTTATTTAATTTTAATCAACATGTTTTTTGTTAAACTGTGACTGTTATAACAGTCAGTATGCCATAATAAGAATAAATATTGATTTCGTATTAGGGTAGTTTTATTTTATTTAAATCGATCATAATTTAGGCATGAGGCTTACAATAATTATTAAGTTCCTACATATTTTGGGAGTAATAGGATTGTTTTTAATAGTCAGATTTCAATTGTTCTATGATTATAACTGACTTTTAATACAAAAAAATCTACTCTATGGGTTTTTACGTCAGTAATTGTAGTTTTAAATTTACCAAAGTTGGATATACGACGTACACAGTAAATTTTATTACAATATTCGTGGGTTGTATAAACCAAAAACTTTTTTTTTTTTGACGTAAATCCAAGGTTAACTTCGAAACCAAAGAAGAAAGATATGTTTTGATCATTTAGCCTTCTACATTACCTAATTATAAGAATCTTTCCTATTGGTCATTTCTTTATAACTTCAAAAACAAAAAAGTTATGAGTTTTTATTAAAAAATACAAATTTTTTTCTACTCTACTGAATAGTCAGGTTGTAGTTGATACGCCAAATGAACCCAAAGGTATCGATCTATCTCGCTTTTCTTTCTGTCGCTGTTCCGTTGACTTGTGCCACGTTAGTTTTTTAGTTTTGTGCTTTGTGTGTTGGGCGTAAAGTGCTTTTTGCAATGAACGTGGTCTTTACATCAATACGCTATTGAACTTTTGGATTTACGACGTCTTATTTAAACGATATAATGGATTACGTTTACAATGCAATGGCGTAAAAACCATATACGATTAACGTCGACTTGTACGCCCAGGAGTGATATAAGTCATGGTGGATACATCATAATAATACTACAAAAAATAATTATTTGGCATTTACACTGTGAATTTACCTTTTGCAAGACATTATAGTAAGAAAAATGTGGGTCGTATAAACATTTTTTTTGCGAATTTCATTATTTCGTCTAGACAGATCGATAGAGAAAAAAATTCTGAAAAAAATGATATATATAACGATACCAGAAATATGAATTAACGTAAGGGACATTTTGGCGAAAATGAGTTATATATATCATTGGATTCAGAATTTTCTGCTCTATCGATTGGTGTTATTAAAAAAGTTCTATCGTTAAAAAAATGTCCCTTACAGTAAGATTTTTTGGCCTGCGTAAAACGTTTTATGCCAAAAAAAAATGATGTAACAGACGTTTATATTTTTTTTTCTCTGAAAAATAAAGTAAGTCAATAGTGTTAAATAATTTACACCCTTACCTTGTCCCTTACTTTAATTCGTGATTAGAGTTTTTTAAGAATTTAATTTAACCCCAGTTAAAGATACCCTAAATGACACCGACGAACGGTGAAGATGGTGATGACAGATGATAATGATAACTGGATAAAATACTAAATAGAAAAAGTTACATATTTTAACCACTTCAATTTCACCATTAAAAAAGTTTAATATATCATCATAATCTGTCTGCCCATTCCTAATTATTTAATCTTGTAATCTATGTATATAAAAGAAAGTGGTGTTAGTTACACTATTTATAACTCAAGAACGGATGAACCGATTTGGCTGAAAATTGGTGAAGCGGTAGCTTCGAACCAGGATACGGACATAGGATCTCTTGATGGGGGAAAGGGGGGGATAATTGAAAAAAAAAACGCGCGGGTGAAACCGCGAGGGCGACCCTAGTAATATATATTTCTAATATTAATATGAATATCACTTATATTTTTTTATTTATTCATCTTTCAGACAAATAATATTTTTTCATCTGTCTTTCGTTTTCAGTACATTCATTCAGTTACCTAATAAGAAGGCTGTTTGATTAAGTCTGAGATTTTTTTTTAAATTTAATTTCTGATTTTAAAGCCAATGATACGTAATTATTAAAACTACAGAGTTTGTTATAGGACTCTTAATTAAAAGAGATCATAAAGTCAAATTATTATTTTTAATTGATAAGTAAAAGGTGTCTAAGACTGCTAATAATTTAGGAAATTTATTTAAACATTGTTACTTTTAGAACATATTTTATTTAAACTCAACAAAAAGTTTAATAGACTAATAAGTTTGTTGAATTTATAATAATTACGCAGACATAAAAGTCGAACATAAAAAAAATATTAATAATAAATCGTTTTATTTTTGTCTCCTTCATTTAAATCTGCGATAGCTAGGCTGAAACTAACATTTAATCATGCAAATAACCTATTTGCACGGTATTAAAATACTCTAAATTTAGTATATTATAAATAGTTACATCAAATTGCAACACTGTTAAAGTCCTTTACAATAGACTTTCGTATAATTTTCTATTTCTCTTGCTGCTTACGTTATGCTTGACGGTTTACAAATAAAATATTAGCAACGTAAGGTACAACAAAACGTATTTTTTTAATGTAAGGGACATGCTATTTCTTAAACCACTGGGTATTTCTAAATTATTCGTTCATAGCATAAAAGAAGAGAAAATTCTAAGAAACTTTGCTCTAGACACAACTAAAATTGAAGCAGACAGTAAAAAGTTATAGAGAGATAAAAATTTTTTTTATCGTTTTTTGGCTCTCCTGAAAAACCGTGTTTTGTCCCTTACGTTAATTCATATTTCTGGTATCGATAACTCAATTTGGCCAAAATGGTCTTTACGCCAAATGAACCCAAAGGTATCGATGTTTCGATTGTAAGATAGCGCTCTTTAAAACATATATCATGTCAGGCATTTGACGGGTTTCGAAAACTCACGACACTACATTAACTTTTCAATAACCTTACGATAAAAATACCTCAGCATTTTCTTTGAAACTCACGTACGCTCCATTTTAGAAGGTCGAATATTGGATTGTCGTAAACAATATCCCGGAGGAGAGCTGTTTAAAAGCTGTTGGTTTGAAAGGGCCCGAGACGGCAGTGTTAGTTATGTAACTGACAAACTTTCCGACCAAATCGCTACTTATTGGATTCCAAACGGAAGATTTCTGTTAGGCATGGATAATCCTTTGCAATGTAGAGGCTTCACTATAGTAGACGTTTCAAGCAAGTCAGATAAATTAGACGGTTTAGGCGCATTTGGTCCAATTCGCAGTTGGCCAAACGTTAAAAAAAATGTCCAATTCGCACTTGGTCCAATTCGCGGTTGGGCCAATTCGCAGTTAGTCCAATTCGCAGTTGGCCCAATTCGCAGTTGGGCCAAAATAGGTACCTAATGTTTTCTAGTTTGCAAGGTGTTTCTGAAAATCATCTATCATAATTTCATAATCAAAGGAAAACGACTCGGATGGATATAGGTTAGAAGGCTAAGGCGGGAAGCGAAGCGAAGCGGAGCTCCCGCCTTAGCCTTCGTGGTTATTTTTTTTTAAACCCTGAAAACCTTTTATAATAATATTCTATGTTGTCTTAAGTTAGTTAAGCCTAGGCAAAACTAGTTTGTCCTGCCTGAAATCGGGTTTGGTCGGTAACATAAACATTACAATATGTGCTTAGATTATTTTGTAATATGATGATGAATATATAGTACATTATATACAAAAATAATGTTATTTTGTTTAATTTTGGAAATACACTTTTTATTGGACCAACCGCGAATTGGCCCAATCGCGAATTGGACCAACCGAGAATTGGACTAACTGCGAATTGGACCAACCGCGAATAACGTGAATTAGCCCAACCGCGAATTGGACCAAATGCGACTAAAGGAATTAGACGTTGGAATTTTTGGCAAGGTTTTTCCATATCTGTCATGAATGTTGCGTCCCTCCAAAGCAAACAACTTTGTAATCAAATCTTTTTACCTAGTGTAAATAAGTATCTTTTATTTATGTGTTATTTTATCATATTTAATTTGTCAAAAGAAAAATCATTATTATTTTCGCGTTGTACGATCTTTCCTCGAATTATTTATTCATTTAGTTTATTTAGGTTTCCTTTAATCAAATGGTCGACCTGTTTGCGAAATTCACGCAAACAAATCTATATTAATAAAAAATCGTCGAAATGTATGAATGTGTAGCATAACTTCAGAACAACCGCACCGAATTGGATAATTCTTTTTTGTTTTTTTGTTATTATCAGGAAAAGGTTAATGTCTCCAATTTTACTATTGATTTGGTGTTAGAAAGTCTGATATTATATCAGGTTGGAGCTTAGACCTAAAGAGAGCTGTGTGAACATTCTCCAGGGATTTATTTATTTATTACACCATCCGGGCCAAGCAGTTTTTTTTATGTCAGTGGCGGCAAACGAGCCAGTGCAGCGGTTCGCCCGTTGGTAAGCAGTCACCGCCGCCCATGGATGGACATCTGCAATACTAGAGGGATCGCTGATGCATTGCCGGCCTTTATAACAATCAAGCTAATTCTCAAAGAGTTGCTTGATTTTTAAACTTTAACTGCTGTGTAGCTAGACTAACGAAGCTCTTTCAATGTAATTATAATGCCTTTTTTTCTAATTTAATCTCTAACTCGTATGAACTGAATGACAATAATAAAATTGAATTCAACGTTGCTTCCATTGCTGGGGGTAGTAGGAAAATAAAATGAATGTAATTATTACTCCAGTTTCATACGATTGCATTCGAACAAATGCAAATAGCGATGCGGCCATTGCAGCAACATGATTTTTGTAAAAGATGTCAGTCCTTACTATTTATTCCTTTAGAGTGGTATACTTTATCTGATTTAGCGAATAGTTGAATATTAATGTAATTTCACTTCTGCAATTATTTCTGTTCCGAGTCATGTTTAACTTTTGAACATCGGTTGTAAACAGGATAAATTCATTTTTGTGGTTTTCTGTAAGGGTAAAGTTTCGGGGACTATGGACACGGTCGATTAATTAACTAAGTTTGGTATTATATAATATGTATGTAGTAGCCAGATTGTTTTGTATAAATGCGTCGGGTGCTTGCATTTTGATTTTAAAGATTAATATTGTTTTGATTGATTCTGGTAAAATCTTCTGATTTACTAGAAGATTTGTGAGACTGCAGATTCATGATATATCATCGTTGTAAGTAAATCTTTACTTAAAGTTGGTCTAGTTTTTCTTGTCGAGGTTTAAAAAAATATGGTTTTACCATATCCTTAAGGGATATCTTCGAATAATGAATTAAACATCACTAACATATCTTTTATAGTTGTTTATCTGAGAATCTGAGATATTATCTGCTAAAGAAAACATTAGGAAGCAGACAAATGATCAAGAATCATCGTAACTACAAAAACAGTAGACCGCCTGTTATCGGCCATCTATAAAGCCCTTACTGCTTTAGAAGGGGTTGACAAAACGCTGATATTGTTATTGGCAACAATGGCTTCCAAGTCGGAGTGCGAGTCCATTACCCGCACACGACCGTCCGAGTTGAGACCTATCTGATTTATAGT
Source organism: Mecyna flavalis (assembly GCA_949319885.1). Classification (NCBI taxonomy): domain Eukaryota; kingdom Metazoa; phylum Arthropoda; class Insecta; order Lepidoptera; family Crambidae; genus Mecyna; species Mecyna flavalis. The sequence goes on along the minus strand of OX439419.1, from coordinate 5,084,440 downwards.
CGCCGTAGTACAGTAGACTTGTGAGTAGTCCGTCTTGAGTCTAAGGCTTGATTACCTCCAACGCTGACGTCTGTCGCGTACATAGGTCAAGGTACGAATAAACATGATGTTGTATGTGATACTCATCTTCTGACTACTCCTGAGGTATGCGCGCGGCGGGACGGGGGAGGTTATTCCTAGCGGACAAACTATACAATTTAATCAATCAAAATCTTGCACAAATCACTTACATTGACACGTAAGAAGCACTGTCTGTCACACAAATGCAATTCGCATTTGCTAAATACTGAGAGTTAGGATTGTAGAACATTTCCACTGACATGGTAAGGAGATCAGTCAAAATCAAATAGTAATAATCTCTAGACTGTTTGTTGCATTCATCACCAAATATTCAAAATGTTTTCGTGTGTCTCATTTCAAAATGTAGAGTGACATTTTAAGATAGAATCTTCGTCTTGCTCTAAGTTATTCTCTGCTCATAACATTGAGGTGCAGTGATTATATTTGTACCCTTTTTTTTTCTTGTCTCGTACCTGTCGTTTTTGCGCTACTTACATAAGTAAAACTTGTCAATGTCGGTGATGTTTTGGATTTCGATTAATTTAGCCAGGTCCTTGCCTGATGACGATCTTTACACAAATATTTTGCTGTCCGCTTAATGTAAAAGTACTCCAATATATTTTGAAATTGGTATGATTCTCCTTTTTTGTTTGTACTATGCCGAATCTTTCTTCCCAAGCGGGGTCAGGCTGAGTAATTTACATTGAGCAGTGTGGAAGAAACGAATTTACAACAGGCGTCAAATATACAAAGCTTTGTGTAACATACGAACTTACCCGCTCGCTATTCTAAGAATATTATAAGAGGAATATTAAAGTGCGAGGTCTAGAAATCAGTATGTGAGTTTTTCTTCCCAGATTGGTTTGTCTCATTTTGGCCCGTAGTTTTTCTTTGTAAAGTTCAAATGTTCATCACATTAATGTTAGTCCTGACTACTGAGTGGGATTCAAATCCACGAATCCTGGCGCATGAAGCATAGTTACTCCCAGGTGCGTCATTGGATTAGTCGAATTGACCCAACACTATACAATGAGCTGCTCGCAACGAGCATAAAAACAATAATAACAGGGGTAAATATTATGTTTCTATTCTTCTTACAACCAGCTTAATTATTTTGTCTGAACCACACACCAAGGACATTAGTCTAGTCCTGCTCATCGAATATGCGCTCACGTGCCTTATCAGTCGCATGTATTACAGCCGTTCGATAATAATGCAATCTTGTGTAGGTATGACTAATCTTGTTACTGCGCACTTGGATTGGGATATTGGATCTACACATAACAAAGGGCGTATTGACTTGGCTAGTTGTAAGGAATGAGAACTAATTGTTGTCATGTGTAAGTTTTTTTGGATTCAGTTTCATTGATAAAAGTAAAAGTTTTGGGAGGAAGTGCCATTCTGCAGTTCTTGTCTGTCAGTTGCAATGGGCCAGCTAGACCGGGATAGCACGACCCTCTCTTTCTCTCTCTCCTGACTGAAGGAAGACGAATGCTGGTGACCAAGGGGTGCTTTGCAATCGTGAGACTGATCATCTGCTCGATAGTTGGATGACGTAATGGAGGATGGATGACGTATAGTATGGAGTATTTACATACTACGTACTGTTCTATTAATTTTGAATGTGGTTTCCAGATGATCAGATCCCTTATAATTGTGCACTCAGTATGATTGAATTGCTGTCAAGATTACAGGGTTCACGCGTTCTTGTAACTTTCGTAAAGGACGAGGGTTTTCTCCCGGTCAATACCCAAATGGGTGATACAATTCTAGACAATCCTCTGTCCGTGGAAAGGAACACTGGCCACCCGGGTGTTATCTTACAAGATGGCAATCGCAAAGACGAGCCATGGCTTAAATAAACCGTTGTCTGGTTGTCATTACTAATTGCTATTGCTAAGATCGTTAACAGACTGAGTTGTCCCTATATTCCCTTATATTTGGTGTCTATCCTTATATTTTACCTGAAATATACCTTTTTATTCTAATCCATGAAACTAGAAGGGTGGTAAGTAGGGCGTTGCCAAGTTGCCATGTAGTGGGACGCTAAGATCTATAAGGCGAGGTGTGCACTAGAACTTAAGTCAGTTTTATTCAAATGAAATCCTTTCACCAAACATCTCCATTATGTTTCCATTACACTTACTTGCAAGGTCGTAGTCAACGGTGCAATTATAGGCATTCTGTATAATCACTAGTCCTGTCTTGTCTGCTCCTGATTTGCATACACAGGTGCGCCGTTGCAGCCTACGCGTCCCAATAATCTCGCTTCAACTGTCAGGATAAATGTATATAATATAACAATATTACGAGATATTGGTTCGACACTTATTTGTTATTGTTTGAGACGACATAACATATCGTCGCTGACGTTACCAAAAGGCGAATCTCATTTTTTGTAATTTTACAGGAGAGCCAAAAAACCTTGATTATTGCTAGATTCGTGAACGTTTCCTTGTTTCTCTAAATTATTAAAACGCACTTTTGTTTGCCTCTATGACTAACTGACAATATTATAATTTTTAAAGGTCCAAGACATATTTTAAATGTTTAATTTCTGACATGATAAACTTAGCAAATATAAATCGTTGCAACAAATCGGCTTGCTTTAATATCTGCAGTAAAAGCGGAAATATGAGCGGGTGCAGAGGAAATTGAGGTGGTACATAGCTTTCTAGTATAGTATATGATATTTCAGCTTCGTATTAGTAGTACGGTTTATTGTTTTATGTTATTAAATATTGGGACTAGGAATAAGAGCGTTATGATGATGGAAACAACGCGATGGATGCGCAAGATGGCTGGCAGGAGCTGGATGCGAGTGGCCGAGGACCGATCAGCGTGGCGAGCATTTGGAGAGGCCTTTGTCCAGCAGTGGACTGTCACAGGCTGATGATGATGGAAAACGACATACTGTTGTATCCTATTTCCTCGCAGCTTACGCTGAGGCAAAGTCCTTGTTGGCCACAAACTCGCATTTGTATTAATTAAGTCCTTTTTTTTTGGTATTTGTGTGGACAGTAAATGTTTTTTTTTTCTGTATCGTCGTAGCTGCATTGTGCATGATGAAGCGCAATTACGACTTACTGCAGTACTGGCCACAAGGTCACGTGGAATGCATAACTGAGAAAGGTGAAAGGTTGCCGGTTCGTGTTGATCGTCTTTCATTAACAGCAAACATGTTGGACGTGATTAAAGCTCTTGTTCGCATTTGTATAGTCAATAATAAAAATTTAACACTTTAGACGAAGCGCACTTTTGTGTTTTGCGTCGGATAATAGCCACCAATGAAAATGTCCTCACCCTCACTACGTAGATGTAGACAATTTTTGAGTCCACTTACTAACAAACAATGGTGTGCCGTTTTTTCATCAAAATTGTCTACCTCTGTGCGGACTGTGCGGCGCGGCGCCTTAGACTTAAAGCTTGTTTGTTACAAGAGTTGACTTTGCAACTCGCAAGCGCAATTGATACTGTTGTCTTAATTTAATAAATAGTAATGATGAGGGTGTCTAATTTATCAAATGAAATCCGTTGACAAATTATTTTCATCTTTTGTCTGTCTTCAGCAATGAGTTATTTAACTTGTGAGGTGCTTTTAGCGACTTGCAATTCATTGCACTATTTTAAAGTAAGGTACGAGTACTTGTATATTTCTGACTTTTAGATTTGCTTACAGTCAACCATTTATGTTTAGCAATAGTTAATGAAAGAGATTCCACGAAAGTACCATAAAAATAGATTGGAATAGACATTTCCAACCAGACTCATTATGAACACAGAGTTTATCTCGCAAAATGTATGGCCAACGAGTCGGTTTAAATAATGAGTTTCAGTGAAACGTTACAGAAAGTTTTTGTCAAGCAGTAAAGCTGCTTTATACTTGACTATACATCTCAAGACCGTGTGAAGATCAACAGTCGAGATAAGTGTACGGGTCAATTGATCCGCATGTGAAATTGAGACCGTCATGGCTTACTCTGTTTGTTCTTTCGCGATGTTGTGTGTAATGGATGTACTCGAACCGAAGCCAAGATAACCTGTTCAGGGGATTTATAGGCAGTTCCAATGTAGAGTTCAGATTTACTGCTGCAATGTAGCAAGCGATTCACGGTAGCGGCGTCTGGAGTGTCTTCATTGTTTCTTGGGGAACGAAATGGTTGCTTCTCATATAACCTACTCGTACAACTTTTAAGTTATTTAAGACCCTGAGTTTCCGCAGTAATCGATTACTGGAAAGGTATTTAGAGAGAAGGTGATGATTAATTTCAGGCCCTTTCTTTTAAAATAATATTGTCCTTTTCTTTTAACAACATTTTGTTCATTAGATTTATCAGTTCCTCCTATCGAGGTCAGATGATTGTTGACATATTTAAATGCAAATTCTGAAAATAAAATCGGATGTTTAATTTATGCACACAAAGTTTTTTAATTTTTTTTATTTATTTATTTACCAAACTTAAATCTATCATTACAGGTTACCAATACAATAGACAAGCAAAACACAATAATCACAATTATAGCTAGACACTTAAACACAATAACACAAAAAAAAACAAAGTAATCCTAGCGAATTCGCCCAGAGAACAATGAAACAGGTAAATCCTTTCAGCCACTTCGTTGAGGGTTTGCAGTGCGAGCGTCAGCGGCGCCTTGGTCTGCAGCTGCGTGCGCCCGCGCGGCACCGCCAGCAGCCGCGGCCGGCGGCGCCGCTCCACGTATCTGTCAGGCACACAGAGCCCCATCTTTCCTAATAAAACCGCGTTGAACATTTTACCCCTTATTATCTTAAACAAATATATTGCCAAAGCCAACTTCCTACGCACACTTAACTCGTTGTATCCTACCATTCCCAATATAAATAAATTCGGATACATTAATGGATAGAAAGGATATACTCCGTATTGTCGCATGTATAAATATCTTATAAATTTATTTTGTATGCGTTCTAACATAAGGTTGTAATGTATCTGATGTGGATCCCATACGACCGCATTACATTCTAGATGGCTTCTCACCAGAGCATTGTATAGCGCTACGATGGCTCTGATACTAGTAAAACCATGAACCCTACGAAGTATTAGTCCCAGATTTCTGTATGCTTTCTTACAGATGTTCGTAATATGATCCTGAAACCTTAGATCTTCTGTAAACCAGACCCCCAAATCTCTTACGCCTGTTACTCTTTTCATTGGCTCCTGGTCTACCTTATAAGAATACTTCATGGGATTTCGAGTTCTTGCAAAGGAAATGGTGACGCACTTTGAAACATTAAACTGAAGCTTATTTTTTTCACTCCATGCCACAACCTTGTCAATATCACTTTGCAATCGCTCGCAATCCTGTTCATCCTTGACTGGCAGAAACAGTTTCAGATCGTCTGCAAAAAGTAGGCAGTTTGAATATCTGACCTCCTCCGGCAGGTCATTTATCATTATAATAAACTGGAGAGGCCCAAGATTACTGCCCTGGCTGACTCCTGACCGAACAAAATACGTCTCCGACTGGCAACCCGCGTACTCCACGTACTGTTTTCGATCTCTCATGTAACTTGCTAGAAACCTTAATAATTGAGGCGTGCATCCGACCGCAGCCAACTTACGAAGTAGAATATCATTGTCCACAACATCAAACGCCTTGCGAAAGTCGAAGTATGCTGCGTCTACTTGCCCTTTCTCTCTGTCGACCGCAGGTACTATTTCCGCAAGTTAGTTCTACTATTGTTCTGGATCAGAGATGTTGAAGTTCGAGCCGAAAGTAAAACCACCAACAACAGAACTACACTAAAATCGAGAGGAAAATTAGCACAAAATCATAATTCGTTGACCCCGATGATTTAGGAGCAGGTCCGGACAATGATGATGAGAATATTGTACAAGACATTATTATCGATTGCGTCATATCAAAGGAATGCGTCCGCAGGATGCAAGCACCTTTGTTGCGATTATTTTTAAAAGACCTCTGATTTATGCTGTGCGTATGAACGGTTTATCGTCGTAATATCTGTTTTAGTTTTACGGTCAATTAAATTAGTATACTTACTGTATTTTGTCCTTTGAGTGTTCACGAAATGTGGTTTGAAAGACATTACGATTTCTAAAAGCTGCAAAACAATTTATATTGCCCTAATAGCTTTGGTTTTACCACTTTATGGAGTTGCATTGCAACAAATACCCTTACTTGAGAACATAATTTATGACTGCTTGCACATAATGCTGCATCGAGGAATTTGGTGGGTATTTTTGTAACAATGACGGGTACTGGCTAACTCACCACATTTGCTAAATGCGGATTAGTTCTCGTAGATTGGTTGGTTGGCGTTTGGATTGGCAAATCCGTTACAAAAATTTGCCCTGCCAATGAAGAAACTAATTTTTTTGCTGTTTTAAGAAAGCAAACAGCCAATTCAGGTCGTTTGCCAAACAATTTCTTTCAATTCACCCAGGCATAAGGAGAGTTTGGCAAAGATCTTTCACTAACACCGCCGTAATTATAATGCAATGTGAGCGTTTGGAATCTGGGAAATAATCCAAGGATTCCGTTCTCGCAGACGCTAGTTAATTTTTTGCCGGGACCTAGTTGAGCGGAGATTCCGAGAGCATTAGTCACAGCGGTACCTACCGTCGATTACACACAGGCCTGAATTACATTCGCGCACAGGCCGATAATTAGTCGCCACGCATGCGGGGACTCTAATGTCTCGCAGTACGGTACTTAATAGGCGTTTAGCAGTCGTAAATGCAATTCGATCGCTGCAATGCATTGGCTTTGAAGAGGCAACGGTTCGGTCGGTGTCGGAATTGACATTTTGAGTCGGAAAAAGCTCCCAGAACCAAAGGGAGAAACAGATCTGCAGTAAATCTTTGCTTTCTCTATTGCACGATGGCGACAACGCAGATCAAAGTTTTCCGTCTGTATTCTCAGAGTACTGAAAAATCTTTACAGTTTAGGATCAAACTTGACGAGCGATTGTGTGTAATAGTTGAGAAGTCTACTGCTACACTAAGTTCGAAGGTTCGAGCTCCGCATAGTACATCCGTATGCTTAAACATGACTGTATTGGTTGGGCCGGGTATTTCTTATGTATAATGTGTTTCGTCAGTATTTCATCGTTTCTAGTCAGTAACCCATACAACAAGGTTATCTTAAAAACAATGTCCTACAAAGATTTTGACACAATCCTAATGGTAACGATTTTCCATAGTTGACGCTTTTCCATAAGTTCTCGTATCCCGTATATGTGCATATCATGCATAATAGTGGTTAATGGACTCTCGGCAGTAACTCAATTGCCTTGATGTTGGAGAGTTAGCTGTTCTGGACTTGTTGATAGCAACAAACAACAATTTAGATTATACTGCTAACATGCCGGCGAGAGTGTTTGTAACAACTAACAAGATGACTTGCGATTGTACAGTTTGATCAACCATCGTACAGCCTCATGTTAATGAAATTCATTGAACCATTCTCGTCTTATTTGTATTGTTATGGGAATAACATACCCTGGCTACGAAAGGAGCATTTGTCATTTCTCTTTAGACTAAAATGATCGAGTGTGTACACGGGTGTATATTCTGTAGGGCATTCAAACGTATTTTTTTTGATAACGCGTTATTTCTTACTGGAGCGGTCGCCTCCGCGGTTTCACCCGCGCGCTCTTTCTTTTGTCAATAACACCCCCTTCCCCCCACATTTCTGGGATCAAAAGTACCCTATGTCACTCGGGAATAATGTAGCTTTCCTACAGTGAAAGAATTTTCCAAATCGGTACAGTTGTTTCGGAGCCTATTCTATACAAACAATCAAATCATTCCTCTTTATAATATTAGTATAGATTGCTGATTTTTCTAATCCTGTCTGACATTTTAAGCCTACTAAAAACAATCGTTGATATTCTCTCACACTACTACACACCCTACATATTAAAATTCTATTTTTTTTTTGAAATTGCAGAATAAATTTGCTATGAGTTATTTGTTACCAAGAGTCTATTAGCTGTGTCAACTGTGGACTAATTATATTTGCTCTGACGGAAGTATAAAATTCGGCGGTGTTAATTGACTCGAGTTTTAAAATGTTGCGAAAATGGCGGTTCTGCTACGCGGCCAATTAAATAACCGTTTAGCTAAATATAGGGAGAATAATTGTAATCAGCGTAATGGTGAACGATGCAGCTGTTCGCTTTATTGGACAGTCGATAAACATCTTTTCTTGATCTTGCCCGTATTGTTTTGATTGTTGTGGTCTTGTTAATTATTGCTATTTTTATAAGAGAGGGAGTCACACGGACTGGCAAACTGATGTTATGAACATTGATAATCTTTTTTTTGCGGAGGAGAACGCATTTACGCGCCATAACCGCAGGCTAGCGACATCTGCGGCCGTGTGTGGGGTTCTAGACTAAGTCCCACTACCCACTAAACTCCCCCAGTTTCTCCTTCACACCCGATTGGGACGAGCCGGTGCCAGCCTTGTGGCTATTGACCAGCCCATCCCCGGGTAACATTACATTATATCTGCAATTTAAATGTTATTATCATTATCTCAATATAGATTTAGAATTATTCTTTAAACATTTCATCACAATCACTACAATGAAATGGTTTTGGTGCCAACTTTTGTGAAATTTAACCGTTCTAACATTTACCTGGAAAATTAATTAGTTTTCTAGTCGGGGCGATGGAAATCGAATCAGAAACGTTCGGAGTTTTTCCAGTTAACGTATTGAGGTCGTCTACAAATAAAAATAAAAGAAACGATGATTTCTGTAAAGCCACAATCAGAAGATTTTCAGATGTTGCTTCACACTTGGCAACACCTCGATTGATTTTATTATGTTGAGGACACTTTAATTTCCCCGGAGATAACATGTAGTTTACTGCTAGGTCTGTTTTGTTTATTCTAGTTATATTGGAGAGGAAATTGAGCGAACTAGGTTTGAATGCCTAAATTGTACGAGTATTATTTTGCCTGAAAAGGTTACCTGTCTGAGTACAAATGGATGTTTATTTTATGTATTGTGTCTGTGACATTTGTAAATAAGATTGATTTGCTAGATTTATACATCAATCATTTCAGCTCAAACCAAGACATTGGATTACGATTCGACAATCGATTGGATACAGTGTACTTTGCAAAGCTTGTTTTCCTAAACCATTGGATAGGTCATTGAACTGTGTATTTACAGTGCTTCGGGTGAACAACAGCTATTAAGAAAAAGAGAGGGTGGCGGCTCATTAAACTTAAAGTGCTTTTTTTAAATCACTTGTTTTTACAGCTAATTTGTTATCCTATAACGATGTGGTCGGTTTAAGTGATAGCTGACGCATACGTCATAATGTACTTGTGAACAGGTGCTTATATTGGATACTGTCCTACTGAGACTGAGTTTATTCTTATTATAGCACAATCTTCTACCAGCGGCTTCGCCCGCGTGGTTGACTTATTTTTTATCCCGGAAAAGTGGGGGGAAGAGGGTGATGTTTGAAAAAAGAAAATATGTACACGCGGGTAAAACAGCAGAGGCGGCGGCTAGTTTTATGCGAGAAGATCAAAGGCTCCCATTCAGGTGAGCTGTCTGCCAACTAAAGTGATATTGTAATTTGTAAGTAAGGTGATAATATTCTCTACGAACTGATTCACATACAAAACTTGCATATTAAGTCTAAAATCTAACGGAAAAATACAGGTCTATTGAATTGAATAATAAAGATTAATTATTAACCCGCCGGTAAACTGATAGCAGGTCATATTGATCGCCATATTTTTAAACGGAAAGTGTGTCAGGCTATGTCAATAAATGCATTTATCTCGGTGTCGGAGTGCTGTATGTATATACGGCTAAACGACTCGCGACGTGCGGACACAAAGTACGTAACAGACGCGCACAAGCAGAGAGACCACTCAGAGCAAACAATATTTCTTACACAGAAGCATTCTCAGGCAATTTTAAACAGGCTTGTCGCTATTATTAACACGTGTTGTTAAAATTAAATAGGCGCTTTTCATGACAAATAGAAAAATAAACAACTTTCATAAAGTTACATTATCAAGGAGATCCTATTATGCCAAAAATACCTATTTCAGTAGCATCGTTATTGAATATCTACACAATTATAATGATTATTTTGACGTTGGCAGGTCTTCTATGATTCTTTTTTATTTTGTGGCGCATTTCATAATGAATCATTAACGCTCTAAATTGACGTTAATTTGACTAAGCATTTCGAGCCATTTATCTTCGAACAAAAGAGAACTTTATTAGGCTGGCACATGGGCTATATTCAATTGTATTTTCGTACTTTATCGTTTCGGTTTAACAGTATTAGTGTTGACAGGTTAATTGTCAATTGAAAATGCATTTATTTGTCGCCGATAACATTTCAAATTGTGCGCCTGCCGGTGCGCTTATTAAACTTTTTACTAGCAATATACATTTCATTCATTCCATTTTCACCGTTTATTTTCCCTAATGGTCGGGGGCCATTGTATAAAATTTATTATACCTACTGGACACGCATAAGAAGTTGGAACTGCTGATTTAGGGGATGAATGGGGGTACATTAAAAACCTAAACCTCTTGAGGAAATATACTTTTTATCCAACCAAGGTCTATATTATACTGGTTTTGGATAAAAAGCGGCCTGCAAACCATTTAAAACCTAAACGTTCCCAAGATACATATTTCGGTTTTGGATGGCCTGGTAAATTTTTCCGTTCCTGTATAATGGTCTGGAAAACTTATAATTTTGTTTAACGTTACATCAAAATGCTTTTATATTATTTCATCGCCAAGTTACGGTTTATTTATAGTTTCATAATTCAAGTGCTACCATATAATATGACCAATTGGTGTAAGTCACACGTACACTGCTGCTTTTCAATAGTAAGATTTTCCCAGCTTCGATGTAAAAACAGCACTGTATTGAAGTTTTAGCAACCGATCGTAGCTATGCATGTTCGCACAGTAGTGCCGTAGTATTCTTAATTTCTTACAACTTCTATTAATACCGGGTGTATTGACTGCCCGTGGCTAATAACCCATTCATAAAGGTTTGTCGAGGATAGCCATTACTGTTAGTCTTACGTCAATCAATCAATTTAATGTATATTGTAACAAATTTTTCATTATAACCTTCGTCGAAGTGTATTCGCAATTGAATTTGTAAACAGTAAAATGTAATGGTTCCCTAATTACATTACTGTCACAAACTGCCCTTTTTTTTGACAAAGTGTCTCTGTCAAATTACAAAATCAGCACATTGAATTATGCTTACTGAATAGTACTGTAATATTTTGGTGTGGCCACTTAACGCCAAGTGGGCTACGTGCCTGTCTACCTACTCAATTGCAATAGCATAAAAAACAGTTCTAGTTGATATTCTGTTCTGAAGCGTTGAACCTTGACCTGAGTTAATACAATCTTATTCTAGCAATGCGATGTATTTAGCTATGAGGTCATGTATTATGATTAAAATTCTTACATCACACATTCTATACTTATTCTTATTTTCTTTTAATCTTGAAACGGATGCGATGTTTCGCGGTTGATCAAAATTCCAAATTTAAAATAAGGCGATAATTATATTGATTATTATGATAAAATACTTTCAGCATTAAGTTCGCCTTTTATACCCTTATTTTGTGGTCAATAAAAATTTTATAAAAAAAAATTTCTTCCTTCTTGAAAGCCTAAATAACCGTAATGTTTATTTTGTTACAGCAACGGGCCGGTGGAAGGCGCGTACGGTTCGCAACACAGCCCAGTGTCGCGGTCGGACGCGTCCACCGAGGACGCGGAGCTGTCCGCTGCGCTCGCGCATCAGCACCATTTAGCTATGCAGGTAACGATAGCAAAGAAAGTTGAAGCTTTTCTATCATCATCAGCCTAAGGCAGGCCATCGCTGGTTATACGAGTAGGTCTCTCCAAACGCTCTCCAGACTCCAAACGCTCGCCACATTGCTCGATCCTCTGTGTGCCTCCAGCTGCTGTGACTTGAGCCATCATGCGTAAATCGTCACTTCACCTTTTCTACATAGGTACTTTTCCTTTAGGGTATACAGCGTGGAATTTTAGTCGTTGTTTTCCCGCAGTAAAATGATTCTATCTTAGTAGTCAAATAAAACTCGAACCAATAGTACTAGCTGCGTCACGGACGGTCACCGTGCGGGGTCATTGCCCTTCGCGTTTATCAAAAAAATTATTAGTTACTATTTACTCACATTTGGTTTCCATTTTCCCATTAAAATTGAAGAAAAAAATTCAAAAAATGTTTTTAAAAAATTCAAAAAAAAAAACTTGCATAAATCGATAGTACTACTGAAGGTAAAGCGTTCTGCTGCGGGAAAACAACGACTAAAAAACACGCAGTATACTTACTTCTGCTGACTTAGGGACACGACTTCTGACACAGGGCGGGCACATGCTCGTCTCTTTCTGGTGTGATGTAGAAACCGGTGGAGTAGTGGAACGCGCGTATTGTATGATGCCTTAACGCATTCTCCTCCGAAAAAAGACACCGTCATACTCGTATTATAACACAACTGCAGCCTTTTGCGGGTTCGTAGGAGTTCTAATAAAATTATTGTACAATACAGTACAATACAATACAGTACAGCGTGGTGGAGTATGGCCCACACTATCTCACAATTGAGATAAGGCTTGTGTCCCAGCAGTGGGAACGTATATACGCTGATGATGAATACAGTAAAGAGCGCGCGCACGTCAAAATGCCCACATCTGCCTAAAAGTTTCAATTGAAACAGAAATCTATGCTCTGGACAATAGGTTGAAAATTTCTTACTGGAATTGGCTGGATATTAATCATGCATACATTGTACTATTATACACTCTTAGCAAAACTTGTGCGAGACACAGAAATAAGAAAATTTATACATGTTGTTATATCAATATAATTTTTATTGTTAAAATTGTTTGTTTGGTCTTTCTTAAGATTGTAATGAGTCCCTTGTTTAATGCAGTAATTAACTCTATTTAACTTAAAAACTTCCTAGTTAAGATAAATTATTTTCGAACAAAAGGAAAACTTCCCTATAGAAGTTAAGTACGAGTAACCCTCTCCTAATGGATCACTTCGCTTTAGTAACTGCGTACTTCACCCCGGTATTATAACGGAACACTTTGACAAAATGTTTGTTGAGATCTTTTTTCCTGTAACTGCTTTGTATTTTTTAGACTTAAAATTTCTTGGAAAATTGCAGAAGTAGGTTTGGGTTGGGTGTTTTCAAATATTCTTACATAGGATGTTTTTAAGTTTCAGCATAAAAAACTAACCCTTTATAACTACGCTACTCTAGTAAGATTTTTTCTAAGAAATATTTGTATTGGAAAATAGTACAAAATACTTAGGTTTGTAAAGTAAATCTGTTTAGTCGACGTAATTAAAAGGTACGGTTTCGTCATTATGGGTCCTGTCGACCCAAGAAGCTTAAATATGAATGAAAAATAGGTTCAGTGGTTTACAAAGTAACAAGTAATGTACAAAGTTTCATCTAAATCAGTTCATGAGTTTTTGTGTGAAAGAGAAACAAATATCCATTTATATAGGTACCCTACAAATTGAAGTATGTATAATATTGATAGGAAATTACGATTCAATAAGCGGCGGACGAAGCAATCAATGGAATTTGTTACATCTATCTGTTACATCGTCTGCTTGAATTCCTAGGCGATCTAGACTGTTACGCAATGCACTTAGGTAATCTGGTGTTAGATAGTTTACGCTACTCTTATTACTCGTTTTGAGTATCTCTATTTTATTTATTTATGCGGCGGTTATGTTATATCAAAATCTTTGTAATAAATAAATTATAATATCAACTTTGTTTTGAAGTCACGAAATGTTTAGTTGGAGAGACAGCTATAATTTTTCTTTTTTTTTTTCTTCAAGAAAGTGCTGTCTTGCCAAGGCCGGCAGCAAATTTGTGATTCCTCCGTTGTTGCAGATGTCTCTGAGACGGTAGTCACTTACCATTAGGTGTGCTGCATGTTCTATAGAATGACATTGCAAAATAGACCAATTGGTGTCATGTGTATCTTGAAATTTCATTGGGCCTAGTGCTCTGTACCTATATTACACCAGAATTTATTTGCAATGCAATATTAATTTATAAAACTTGCAACAGATACGACTGTTATCTAGAATTTGTAAATAAAGTGTTGATAACTGCAAGGTAAATAAATGGGGGCAACGTGTAATGAATACTAGTTGATACGCGAGCTAGTAATAGTTGAAGGACATTACTATGAAGTTTTACACTCCATGTTATAAATTCCGTGGCAGTTTTACACCGTTGAAAGTACTGTGTTCTGTTTTATTTCGTATGTGTTATTTATAATATATTATGTTATACTTTTGGAAAAATAATAATGTACACAGGATACAATTATAGTGTACAACTTGTACAAGTGATAGCGTAAGCACAGGTGCACTCCCTGTTCCCTCACTCTCATAACACGGTGGAACAGTCTGACACGACCGAAGAAAGGCAGGGCGTGTAATTTAATACATTATAATTATGTGCTTGAGATCATGACAGAACTAAACTGAACCGAAAAATAAGACATACACGTGGAGGCTTACCTATAAACATAAATAATAGTTTTATTTTTAGCTTTCCAGACTCAGTAATTGGGTCTGTCCGTTAGTAAAGAGTTCGGAGAAAGTGTTTTGTATGTGTAGATATCTTCCGACTGAGATAAGAAGACTTAGTTCTGTAGTTGGTTTCAGCTTTATCTATTTAATCTTCATTCGTCGTTTGCGCGAATAGACCTTCCTTTTGTTATCCTGTACATCAGTTCCACGGCATTTGCCCAAGAATAGTTTAGTTGGTACTAATGAATCATTCGTACATCCAAAAGTTATGCGTCATAATAGCATTGTTTTAAAATTATTCTAATAAATTTTTAGGGCCGATTTTAATTCTTCTACAAATTTTTTATTTAAAACTGCATTATTTACTCACAAATACCATTTTCAACGTATCGTATACGGCATTACTTTCGCAAAACAGTTTTATACTGATTTACGTAGAATCTGAGATCGAGTTAGTCCTCCATATATCCCTAATACCATAAGATTAAATCTGCCCCGTGAGGGTTGTCGATAAAACTGAAATAAGAATAAAGGAACATTTCCAAAGAAATGCTCAGTTAATCCTGTTTGATATCACGTGGGCGAAAGCTGATCTATGAAAATGACAATATGTATTTGTTTAGCTCGATGGCACATTTGTCTCATCACCAGCCTATATACGTTCCCACTGCTGGGACACATTTGTAATTGACCCTATTTTCGGAAGAAATAAATTTTTATGACGACTTTGACTAAACTAGAGTTTGTGATTTTTGACCTAATTTGATGTTATACAGATGTAGGTAGTCAATTGTTCAACATCATATTTATTTACATATTTAAATGACTATTGTTTTGTTCCAGGCAAGCGAGTATGGGGGCGGTGTGGTGGGCGGTGGAGTGGACCCTGACTACGGGCAGTATGTCTCGTCGCCGGCCGCGCATTATAACCACATGGGACATCTCACCATGGCTCCGTCGCAGAAGTACCCACATGTTAGTATATTTCTTTACTGCACACTACTACAATTGTGATTTTGGTTGCAAGGTCCAATAGCTTGCATTGTCTTGTCCCCATTTGAACAACACAACATAGAGAGGAAGAATGAGAGTTTCTCACTAAAAACTCTCACCAACCCATCTGGTCGGTCATGCGTAATGCATTTGCTTCAACTGCAAAAAAGGTCAAGTTTTCTCTATATCTCAAAGATTCGCAAAGTTAAATTCATATTTTTTTTGTGTCTGGGTACGAAGTATTCGTTTTCTTGCAACTCCTGAAATTGATTTTCCACCTTGAGTGGTTCAATGACAGGACATTTCCTTAGTCCAACAGTACAGTCAATATGTTCTCAAAGTTTATGGATTAAGTATTGTTATTAATAATGCAATCAGATTTCTAGGTATAAAATGGCTTGCGTCCAGTCTTAGTATTATGATCTATAATTGTAAATGGGTTTACGCTAGGTCATTGTCGCCTAGTAGTTTAAAAATGTCGCAACATAACTCATGAGAGTTAGAGTATTAATACGAGTTCACTAAACTTGGCACACGTTTGCAAACGAGAAGTTCTATATTCATCGCGATGTGCGGTTGTTAATTTATTTCTTTCATCGAATGATCGGCCAGTTGTTTAATGTTTTATATGCATAGAGCAAAAATAAGAGTAGTCGTATTTTGTTTTCAATAGAAACCCACGTGAAGCCAGCTGTATAGGTGTAGCGGGGGGGGGGGGGGGGGCGTTACGAAATGTCACTGCCAATCATTTAAAAGATTAACGAAGCTTCGTTTAAATATTGTTTTTATTTTTAACCCGTTTACAATTTCTTTCTTATGTAAGAGTCACCGCAGATTGCCTTTGCAGTTATCATACAATTTAAATGAACTCGCACAAGCTTGTGGCTTTAGGTGGTGGCGTTTGTGGTGACGGCACAACGTGAAGAAAGATGGATAACATTATTTAGACCAACTTTACTTTCTCCTTGCTTTTTTGAAACAGTATATTTATTTTTAAAGATTGCTATTTTGCTACATTATTCGTGAGAAAAATCTGATGAACAAGGAAAAGTCGCTGTCTCATCTTAATTTTCTTTTAAAAACTAACTACAAAATAATCACCATGATGCCACCGATCTTTTCATAGATTTATTTACAAAACTTATGTTCAACAAAAAAATCGTAAAAGTATTGTAGACGAACCTTATTAGGTTTGGAACATTTTCCATTTCCTGTTGGCAAGTGGGCACGTAGCCAAGCTTATTGTAATCGGCCACTACAGTCCATTCCATTAAGAGGCATTTTACTAGGAAGCCTTAATATACTGCTATACAATAAAGTTCTCTGATCTTTGAACTCAAAGTTGTGAAATATATGTATGTGTTTGGTTTTTTTAAGGTTGGGATATTTAAATATTATACCTTTTGAACATTATTAACACAGTGCCATCTAGCTCCAAACTAAGTAAGTTGTGCTATGGGTGCTAGATAAAATCTAAAAACAATTGATATACTTTTGATTTTTGGTAAATACACACTTACCCGTACGGTTGTAGAAACACCCAAATTCGTACAAACAAACGTGTTCATGCACACGATTGTTGTATCGAAGGATTTTTCAAATTCAACTCACAACTTACTGACCACCCTTGCTAAATGCCGGTTCGCGTGTTCACTAATACGCATTTGGCAAGATTGGTCATTCAGCCAGTACTAATCACAATCACCAACTTACGGACACTACATAGGCTGATACTGTGTATCAATGGTTATGTTGTATGTTATCAATAAGTCTGTTTACATTACAGGTGATGGACTCAGTGTCGGTGAGCGGCGTCGGCGGGGGCACGTACGGCGGTGCGGGGGGAGCGGGTCACTATGGCACGTATGGCCATTATGGGGCGACGGCGTACCAGGCCCAACCTGCGTATATGGTGGAACCACCGCCACAGGTGCCCGCTTATATGGGACAGGTGAGTTCAAAGATAAAACTTGTCCAGAAGTTCCAGAGTTCCTGTTAAAGTGGAAAATCTGAATTGGAAAGACTGTACTGGGGGACAACGTTTCGCAGCAGATCAACCTACTCTAAATAGTTTCAATTAAAAAAACGAAGGGTTGCACTCCGGGAGTGCCGGCAGAAGTGAAAACTTGAATATTTTGGTATTCGCCATGCTATCGTCCCCTTTTTTGGCTTGGCTCGGGCGAGCAGCGAGGGGGTCGTCCTCGCGCTCCCGCATGCTATCGTCCCCTAGGAAAATTTCGCAAATTGGTACTTTTTGTTCAAGCGCCATCTATGAATTTTTGCGGGAACTTTCTCGCTGAGAAAGTAAAACCCTCTAAGCATGCTTAGGGGACAAGCATGGCGAATACACGTGTCCGTCTTGCTTTAGTTATTTTTCTGAGCGTCTTACGAATTTTCGCCCGTTCACGTGATACCTGACGTGAGTCACGTGAGTTTAAAATTTTTTCCCCATACAATACAAGTACGACGCCGCTAAAGAAGTTTTTACTTCAAAAAGAAGTCTATGCGATGGACATTGAGCTGCTAATTGGTTGCAGGAATTTGACAGATTAGGGTAGTTTGATTTCCTTTGGATGTACTATTTTTGGTGTGTTCTGTGACCATAGAGTTATGAATAAAATATGTCCGTTACTTAAAGGAATATTGTTTTTCTTTTAAGGAATACGTGGAAGGAGGTGGTAGTGCTTCACCAAGAAGCGCGTCTCCCGGTGCATTACCACAACATAATTTGCACTTACAACAAAGGTAAACTATGTAACAACTTTTTTATTTACATTATCTAACAGTAAACAAGAGGTGTGTAATCTAACAGCTTATATTTAAGTGTGATAATGGTACTTGAAGTAGTTTTTTTTGTCTCTTTAGTTGGCAGATAGAGCCACGTAGTTCACCTGATGGTAATCGACCACTGCGGTCTATTCCATTGAGGGATACTTAACCAGGAATCATCGCTCAATGTGCTGCCATACTGTAGGCTCCATTGATTTTCGAGCCTTTCATTTCAAGTGTAATGTACTGGCCCCCCATTTCTATTATCTAAACTTATTTTGAGCGTGGTAGCTTGCCAGTCGGACTCTAGAAAAGTCCAACCGTCAACCAAATACACGATCTCTGCGTCTTAGAGATTAGTCACCTTCAATGTTTATCATAATACTTTATTTCTATAACATTCACATGTTTGCTTATAGGTACGACTCGACATCACTGGAACAGCTAGGCAGGCATTACTGCGTGACGTCGCCGCGAGGAGAGTACGCGACGGACGCGTACGGCTACCAGCACTACCCTGCCGCGTACGACCCGCCTCCGCACCAACCGCCGCCTTTCAAGGTCACTTGATATTGCATACTGTATACAACGTGTTTAGTTAAATGCGCAAAACCTGAAATTAGTTTGATCAGAATGACGAGTAGAATCTATTACACCAATTTATGAAGGTCACATTTTTCAAAAAATATTCAATAAAAATGTTGCCATGTCTATTTATTTATAGGTCAAGCCATCACGTGCGCAACAAACCATGCCTACCGACTCGTCCCTTGGCAAAGTGTCGTCGCAGACGCAAGAAACGATTTGAATTGCCAGTGAAACTAATACAGCTCATAAAACCTTTGAATTTTTTTAATGGTGTTTTTTCCTTCACAATTAGGTCAATTAAATTAAAAATCATTTAGGGTGTCCGAGGTTTTGCGCATGTGCTCAGTATGAATGGTGGACAAAACCCAGGAGATGCAGCCGTAGTAGGCCTCTCGCAAAACAGACCGATGACTCATAAAGATCGATCCACTGGATGCGATTGGCGTAGAACCAACAGGTGTGGAGATTCTATTTTCAGCCGTAGACGTCTTTAGGCTGGAATGATGATGTTGAATACAATACGACAATTCAGGCTGTTGACATTGAGTTTTTTTTATTGTATGATTGTGGTCCATGAAGTATAAAAACAATTCATTTAAAAAGATTAATTACGTTAATTTTCTAGTTCCTAATGTCTTATTTCTGTTTCCGCAGGATTCACAAAATGGATTAAGTCTAGGCAGTGCGGGCGGGCAATCTATGTATGGTGACGAAGAAGAACTACAAAAACAAATGGCCAATATGGCGTTAGGTGAGTATTTACTTCCAAGAAGATATCGGAAATATGTGAAGTATTAAAATAAAGCCAAGTTTTGTGATTTCCTACGCGCAGTTGGCAATCCTGCAGGAAGTAGATAAATGCAGTAACACTTATTAATTTACATTAATGATGGAGGCCTTTTGCCTGCAGCGGAAAATTTGAAATTTTGTAAAATGTCATTTATAGCTTTTTTTGACTCAAAAGGTTGCCGACCTCTGGCAGTTGACAGATAATCACGACAATCACTAGATAGTATTATGGTGTTGACTTGATTTTAATGATAACATACATAATGTATTGTTACTTACTTTGTCCCCAGTTCATGGCGGAGTAGGCGGTCGCGAGGACGGCGGTGGCCTACAGTGGCGAGATCCGAACCTACCCGAGGTCATCGGCTTCCTCAACTCCCCCTCCGATGTGGTGAAGGCGAATGCCGCTGCCTACCTCCAGCATTTGACCTATATGGACGACCCGAATAAACAGAAGACGAGGAGTTTAGGTAATAGATCATATTAATTACTCTGTCCACCTGATAAGTGGACACTTTGTCCGACTGACTAGCTACCACCCCCACAGGTGAAATCTGCCGCCATAAAAGTCAAAGTATTTATTTTGCAATTTGATTTACCAAGAAATTCTTTTGCACGTCATAAACTTTTTTTCCCACCAGCACTTCGACGTGAATGAATGGCCTGCTGCTGAGAAGAAGTGCCGCAAGAAACTCAACAGTTACATATGATAGCTTTGGCTATGTTCCGGCAGTATTAATGTGGGAGCCAGTATACTTGAAATCAAAGGCTCGAAGATAAGATGAGTCTACAGTCTGGCAGCACATTGAGCGACGCTTCCTGGTGAAGTGTCCCTTAATGGAATAGGCCGCAGTGGCCACTTACCATCAGGTGGGCTGCGTGTCTGTCTGCCAACTGACCTAGTATAAAAAAAAAGTTTCCGATAATAAATCAATGATGTTGTCTAATTTATTTAGAAATTAAAAACAAAGTGTCTCTCAGATATTTGACAGATTTGGGTTAGCTACCTCTACTCAACGTGATGCGACGAGATAACTTTACTTGAAGTCCATTGCCGCAAACTATGATGCGATTAGGATTTATTTCTATACGTTCCTCTACTACGCTATATACCCGTAACTCATTATGTCGTTCGACCAATGATTATGATAATGAATTTACTGGTATCGGCTACTTTATATTTCGTTTTACAGATTAAGTAAAAATTAATTTGATTAGGATTTTTGTTATTTATTGATATTTTGTGTTATCTTTGGGCCTCCGCCACTCTCACTCAGTAAATAAAATGCAAAAACAAACGTCAACCGTCAACTACCGATTAACCGTCGATCGCCTGTTAGAATTTGATACATCTCCTGTAGACCTGGCCAATTTTGTCTGACAGAGAGTCACTGACTGCAATGTTGATCTATCACATAGAATGAGAAGTATCTGATTGTATATGTGTCTTTCAGGCGGCATCCCGCCTCTAGTCCGGCTCGTGTCGCACGAGAACGGTGAAGTATGCCGAAACGCATGCGGCGCGCTACGCAACCTGTCGTACGGACGACAGAATGACGAGAATAAGCGCGCCATCCGCGACGCACAAGGCATCCCCGCGCTTATGGCGCTGCTCTGTCGTGCTGCTGATATGGAGGTACGGGATAAGTATAAAGTTTAACAATCTTCGGGCTAAAATCATCATCGGGGTAATCAGCATCACCATCTGGGTAATCGTCATCATTATCGAGGAAATCGTCATAATAATCGGGGTAATCGTCATAATCATCGTGGTAATCGTCATTATCATATTTCGTCATCATCGGGGCGAACATCATCAGGGCAACCATCATCATCGGTGTAATCGTCTTGTATGGCAGTTAACTGCTAGAAACCTTTCAAAGTGTGCTGATAAATAGTGCAGGATCCCAGAATTCAAAAGGTTTTGCAACTACAACCAGTCATCATTTTAAAAAATACATATAATATTGTCAGAATGACTATGTATAGTATGTATTACTATGTGATAAATAATTTTGAAATAATTATGAACTGAGAGAAAATATCCTCATATTAATTATACAATTTTACCTCCAGGTGAAAGAACTAGTGACGGGCGTGATCTGGAACATGTCGTCATGCGAAGACCTGAAGCAGTCGATCATCGATGACGCGGCGCAGGTCATCGTGAACAAAGTCATCATCCCGCACTCCGGCTGGCATCCCACCAACCCTGGCGACACGTACTGGTCTACTGGTAAGTTTGAATCATTGTTTCTTACTATCATTCACTCAGTGGCTTAGCGTGGGTGTCAGCCGCCCGGGGCGGAAGATAAATCTGCCGCCCTTTTTTTTTTGCTCCTCCCGTTGGCAAAGCAGCCCACCTGATGGTAAGTGGTCACTGCGGCCTATTCCATTAAGGGACACTTCAACTTTATTGTAAAATTTTGCCGCCCCCTAAAAGGCGTAACCCCCCCCCGCCTTACCATTGCTACGCCACTGCATTCACTAAAATAGTCGATAGATTTTGGTGTAATGGTTGAGAAGTCAGCTATTACACAAAGAGATAGCGGGTTCTATCACCCCATGGTACAGACATTTGTGTGCTGAGCATATTGTTTGTAATTATTTGGGTATTGCTTTGTATAATATGTATGTATATATTTACAAGAAAACGTAAGTATAATTAAGTGATGTTTTTCAGTTTCTTGTACCCATAGTACAGGCTATGCTTAATTTAGGGCTAGATGGCGCTGTGTGAATAGTGTCCAGAAATTACTGTTATTGAATCGGGATCGAACCCGCGACCTCTTGGTTTGATAGCTGGCTTCTCAACAAAAACCGGTTGTTGAGTCTGCTAAGTAGAGAAAAAATAATGCCTACTTTTCTGGACAAGCATTCAAATTCTAATGCCCATTTAAATCCTTCAGTATTCCGTAATGCATCCGGCGTCCTTCGCAACGCGTCGTCGGCGGGGGAGTACGCGCGACGGCGCCTGCGCTGCTTGGCAGGGCTGCCGGAAGCTCTGCTGCACACTGTACGCGCCGCAGTACGGGCCAATGCCATTGGCACGAAGATTGTCGAGAACTGTGTCTGCGTGCTTAGGAACCTTTCTTATAGGTGAGTCTGTCGGTGTCGTCAGTCTGTCGCGTAATGTATGTAGGTAGCTCATGGTGGAAGATTTTAATGTTTATACCGTATTTTTATTTACTAATTTACAAAACATGTTTTCAACAGGTGTCAAGAAATTGAAGATCCCCTATACGACACGAGAGCACCTCCCACGCAATCCTCGGGACAAGCCAGGATACAAGCTAGTGCTTCCAAAGGTAAAGTAATAATATGGTCGCACAAACTCTGATGTGTATAAATATCATATCATTTCAAAACAATATGTAAGCTCACCCCCTTAAAAGTAGCATCGATAATTTATGTGGGCAAAGTCTTTTCAAGGTTAAGGATAGATTAGGGATAAGCCTACAATACTGTAATACATACAGTTGCCGCGCGAGTTAATGGCCATCGGGGACTGAATAGAGCAAGCGTTTATTGAACGAATAGTTGACTTACTAAAAAGTTGCAAAAAATATGGGATAGATATGGTTGACCTAATAGGTAATAATACCTATCGAAACCGATATTAGTATAATTAGGTTAAGAAAACAGCACTACCGCATTCTTCAGGATGGCCATGAACTCGCGCGCGTACTGTACATTGAGAGAATAACTCTCCCCCCTTCAGGTGGGTTATATGTTTGTCTGCCAGTCGAATTGTATAAAGAAAGTTCTTATGAATGAACTTAATATTATGTTTTGTTCCAGGCGAAAACTTAGGCTGTTTCGGCGGCAGTAAAAAGAAGAAGGAAGGTTCTTCATCTTCTAACTCGACGAGTCCGCTCGGCAAGAGCGATCCCGACACGCAGCCGTTAGGCGACACGTCGTCGAACACTCAACTAGGGTACAGCGTGCCTAAAGGCACGGAGATGCTCTGGTCGCCTGAGGTGAGATACAAGATATTATCATTTAGACGACATAGGTTATATCTACACGTCTAACTTGACCAGTCCGCTTGGCAAGAGCGATCCCGACACGCAGCCGCTAGGCGACACGTCGTCGAACACTCAACTAGGGTACAGCGTGCCTAAAGGCACGGAGATGCTCTGGTCGCCTGAGGTGAGATACAAGATATCATTTAGACGACATAGGTTATATCTACACGTCTAACTTGACCAGTCCGCTTGGCAAGAGCGATCCCGACACGCAGCCGCTAGGCGACACGTCGTCGAACACTCAACTAGGGTACAGCGTGCCTAAAGGCACGGAGATGCTCTGGTCGCCTGAGGTGAGATACAAGACATCATTTAGACGACATAGGTTATATCTACACGTCTAACTTGACCAGTCCGCTTGGCAAGAGCGATCCCGACACGCAGCCGCTAGGCGACACGTCGTCGAACACTCAACTAGGGTACAGCGTGCCTAAAGGCACGGAGATGCTCTGGTCGCCTGAGGTGAGATACAAGATATTATCATTTAGACGACATAGGTTATATCTACACGTCTAACTTGACCAGTCCGCTTGGCAAGAGCGATCCCGACACGCAGCCGCTAGGCGACACGTCGTCGAACACTCAACTAGGGTACAGCGTGCCTAAAGGCACGGAGATGCTCTGGTCGCCTGAGGTGAGATACAAGATATCATTTAGACGACATAGGTTATATCTACACGTCTAACTTGACCAGTCCGCTTGGCAAGAGCGATCCCGACACGCAGCCGCTAGGCGACACGTCGTCGAACACTCAACTAGGGTACAGCGTGCCTAAAGGCACGGAGATGCTCTGGTCGCCTGAGGTGAGATACAAGATATCATTTAGACGACATAGGTTATATCTACACGTCTAACTTGACCAGTCCGCTTGGCAAGAGCGATCCCGACACGCAGCCGCTAGGCGACACGTCGTCGAACACTCAACTAGGGTACAGCGTGCCTAAAGGCACGGAGATGCTCTGGTCGCCTGAGGTGAGATACAAGATATCATTTAGACGACATAGGTTATATCTACACGTCTAACTTGACCAGTCCGCTTGGCAAGAGCGATCCCGACACGCAGCCGCTAGGCGACACGTCGTCGAATACTCAACTAGGGTACAGCGTGCCTAAAGGCACGGAGATGCTCTGGTCGCCAGAGGTGAGATATAAGATGATATCATCATTTCGACGTCCTCTTTTGGACATAGGCTGTATCTACAAAATATAATGTTTGTTAATATAATTAAATAATATTTCTGGAGGCCTACTAGCTAGCCACAAGATGAAATTTTGCTAATTTACATTCTTAAAAACTATTAGAATGTTAGTTATTGGGCTTTACTTTTTAATTGTCTAAGAGCCAATACTGTTAAATGAGTTCCTCTTAATTTCTTTATCAGATATTAATTATATGTTCTAGATATTGACAAAACAGACTGCATTTCAGGTATCTGATAGGTAAATTATTAGGAATTTATCTGACAGTGGTAAATTGGCACACGTTATGTATTTATCCTCTCACCAAAGTGCAGTTCGTTTGCAAAACAAATCCCTCAACTGCGTCATTTGTTCCAGGTGGTACCACTATACATGGCGCTGCTGCAAACCTGTTCGAACCCTGAAACGCTTGAGGCGGCGGCGGGCGCGCTGCAGAACCTCGCCGCGTGCTACTGGCAGCCCTCCATAGACATTCGCGCCGCCGTTAGGAAGGAAAAAGGTCAGTGTCAGTACAAACTTCAATATTCATTTTGGCTATCGAAAAATCTTAAGACAATTTTTTTTTTTTATACATATTGCTTATTTTAACTCCACCGTCTTTATTAGCAACACGGAATACGATAGAATGTGCAAGCAACACTAAAATGTATCGAATGATGCGCAGGGGGCTTAGACAAGATGTCATCGCTTCATAGCTGGCGAATTTCGCTAAGTCCAATTTGTATTGATTTGACAGTTGTCTCAGAAAAGTCACGTGTTGAAAGTATGGGATTTGACATTCGCTATCGCAAATTGAGCTATAACGAACGTCATAAATGCCGCTTGTCTAGGGGGGCTGATCTTCCTACAAAGCCAATCAAACGCTTGGCATTGTTGAGAAGCATACAACGCAACGCAACGCAAAGCTTATAACATAATATCAAAATTATATTAGTTCATCTAACTAGTTTTATAATATGTGATCACCAATCCAAATTTAGAAGTGCATGTATCTTGCGTGGAAAACCCTGATTTAAATGTAGCCGTATCGACATCGCTTTTAATAATACGCAGCGAACTTATCGCTTACGTATACAGGGTGGAATTTTGTAATGCCACCTGAAAGGGAAGTACTCTTAATACTGTAGATAGAAAATTTTACTAAAAGAAAACATTCCTTTATTTTTTAAAAGAAAGAAAACTGCATTCAAAGATTTTTAAAAATTCGCTTGCTGCACCCGGTAATCGAACCGACTAAAATCTGTAAAAGTTGCACCCTGTACTTTTATTGCATCGATCGTTAGGGTCAATAATAAGGATGAAATCTCTCTAACAAACTTCATAAATTAAATGAAAGGAAAACAATGAAATCCTAAATTATTGATTCAATGGGTCAAGTTAAAGCACTTTTTTCATTGTTTTCCTTTCATTTAATTTATAGACTTTGTTGGACAGATTTTATCCTTATAATTGTCTCTAACGATCGATGCAATAAAAGTACAAGGTGCAACTTTTACAGATTTTAGTCGGTTCGATTACCGGGAGCGGCAAGCGAATTTTTAAAAATCTTTGAATTCAGTTATCTTTCTTTTCAAAAACAAAGGAATGTTTTCTTTGAGTAAAATTTTCTATCTACAGTATTAAGAGTACTTCCCCTTCAGGTGGTATTACAAAGATGCGGCAAGCAAATTTTTAAAAATCTTTGAATGCAGGTATTTTTCTTTTTAAAAATAAAGGAATGTTTTCTTTGAGTAAAACTTTCTATCTTCAGTATTAAGAGTACTTCCCCTTCAGGTGGCATTACAAAATTCCACCCTGTATAGTTTTATTGCGTTTTTACTTGAGATTGTATTAATATGATAGTTTTGTAATCCGCGGTAGGGGAACTTTTGTAATTTTTCTGACACGTATTCTGAATATTTTAGGGTTGCTTATGTTCTCTATCCTATTCTGTGCCTCGAACTAGCATTAAATATGTCATCAATTCCTCAGGTCTCCCGATCCTAGTGGAACTGTTGCGCATGGAAGTGGACCGCGTAGTCTGTGCGGTGGCCACGGCTCTACGCAACTTGGCCATCGACCAACGCAATAAGGAGCTCATCGGCAAATATGCCATGCGAGATCTCGTGCAGAAGCTGCCCAGCGGGAACCACCAACACGACCAGGTAACTTATGACTACAACTTGGTTGTTTTGAATGACAACTGAAAATGGTGGTAGGTTGCTGTACTGGGCCATCTAGGTGGGTACCACCGCAGTGCCAGATATTTTCATGTGAAATAGAAGTGTGTCAAGCACTTGTGTTTCTGGGAAAGGGCACTGAAGCTAATGAAATTACTGGGTAGACCTAATAACTGTCGTCTCGGTGTAGCGGGCGCAGGGCAGTGCCAGACAGTAACTGCTTAGTTACGGTTTGGCACTGAACTGTCTAAGGGCAGACGTGGCGCTTACCATCAGGTGTACGATCTGCTCGTCTTGATACATATTGCAATAAAAAAAAAACAACATTTTGCAGGTTGAAAAGAAGGCTAGTCTATTATAATAATGTCGCTGCCGTTAATGACATTAAGCTAGAACATTATTCAAAATTAAAATATTTTCAGGGCACATCTGACGACACGATAGCAGCAGTTCTAGCGACGCTGAACGAAGTGATCAAGAAGAGCGGCGAGTTCTCTCGGTCGCTGCTCGAGGCGGGCGGCGTGGAGAGGCTGCTGAATCTGACCAAGCAACGCCATCGTCATACGCCTAGAGTGCTGAAGTTTGCAGGTATGTGATGGTTAAATCATGTTCATTATGTTCATTATAATTTTGCTATGTAATATCAACACGTAGGTTATCTTTGAGGTTGTTAAGTTCGTGTATTCAAGATGGTTGATTGGCACATTATACTAGCGGCACGCTACGATGGCCGTTTTGACATATTTATACATGGTTTTACAGTATAATAAAGCCCAAAACATAATGTTTAAAAAACGGCTCTAAAATTAAAAACAGCTCATAAACTGCTGCACAGCAGATAGTTAATATAAACAGTGCGGAAGCGTTATAAAAACCATGTATGTATTGCAATCAAGTCAAAACGGCCATCATAGTGTGCCGCTAGTATAGTTGGTGGACTTTTGTTTTAAAGCAGTGATACCTTTGGAAATACATGTTTTATGTCGTTCTGTAGAATTATGTACATATCCTTTTGGGTTTAATTTGCGATGGCTTTTTTTTTGGTTTTCTTGGGCCCTTTGAATTTTACTCGGTAAACTTTATTTATTTTTGATAAAAAAATACGTGGTTTCTTTTAATAATGGTGGTGATAGACTATGTATTTGAAATAAAATAAAAATATTTATTTACCAACATAAATTAAATATCAATTGAGATTCTAAGGTAAGAGATCGGAGCATGATGTATTGATCGTTTCCTGACGGTTGTTTGCGCAGGGCAAGTGCTGATGACGATGTGGTCGCACGCGGAGCTGCGCGAGGTGTACCGCAAGCACGGCTGGCGCGAGGCCGACTTCCTCACGCCCGCGCGCGCCGCCATGCCGCCGCAGCCGCGCGCCAACACGGCCAGCGGTACGTAACCATACACTAACGAGCTCATTCCTAAGACAAAACAACTATTTAGCCGTGTCCATTTGTTAATACGAAATTGTGTAAATAACTGTCCATATCTGTACATGTACTATCGAGGACACCCGCGCGTGATCACCCTTAAGGCTAAAATCCTGTGCAGTATTTTCACGTTTACAAGCGCCGCTCCTGTCAAGTCACGATGCGCGTGCACGGTATATTTTTCCAAAAGTGATCACGCGCGGATGTCCTCGATGGTACATATTGTGTGTAAATGTCAAGTGCCTGTACAGATTGTCACTGCATAGCATTTCATATGTATCGCTGTCCAATCTTCGCTGACTAAAAAAACATGATTAAGATAACTGTTTACAGACTGAGCTTCAAACTTGGTCCTAATAACTAAACATGCTTTTTATGAAAGAGTCTACAAATAATCTGACACTTTATGGTAAGCGATCACTCTTAGGCCTACTGTCCACGGCGGCGTAGCTTACGTCGCGCTCGCCTCGCTGCATGCAGGCTTTGACGCTTCGTCGACAGTTACATACACAGAGTACCTTATAATAGAGTCATCAGTTAGATCGCCGTTCAGCGCCATCTCATGAAACCGGAAGAAATTACATTTTTCAATATCTATAACTATAGCTATACCATTGACTAATATATATAACTACACTATACCTACGTGCCTGTATATAGGTATACGTATTTTATGATTTAATTTTTATTGTTATATTTTAAACTAAAATAGGCATAAATAAAACAACACATCTGACTAATATAATGTTTATTTATTTAAAACAAAGAATCTAAGTTCAAAACACAAGGCAAAGGTCGATAGGCAAAGAAATCGGAGTCCGGAAAACGAGGCGATGGGTCAGAGTGTATGGGGCGCCGCGCCGGAGAGATCGGAGTCCTAAATTCAATGCACTGGTCAGCGAGGGAATAGATAAATCGGCGTCCAGGTGAAAAAGCAGGGTCGTTAAATAGAAAAAACCACAAGAAAAAGCAAAATATCACATTCGTGTCACGTAACGTAAACAAACGGTATTGACCACAGAGATGTATATTGACATTGACAGATAGCCATCCATGATTTTTCCGCTACGTTCCGTTCCCCCCAGATTCTGCATATTTAAATAAATTTACTGAAATTTCTTATGTATTGAAGGAAACAAAAGAATTTAAAGTAACAATTATAAATAAAATATGCGATACAATGTGTTCTGTAAATTCAGTTTATCTATTATTTTTAAGTTTTGAGAATAATAATGAAATAAGAAATTGCGTAAAACGTCTCGCAAATTTGTCGCTAACGCCATCTAGCGATATAGGAAACTACTAAAGAGAGCTAATCCTCCTCCATAGAAAATTTCAAAGTATAGAAGTGAAAAGACCCTGGTTACATAGTTTTGTATGTAAGCTGCAAGCAGGCGTACACCAAGCGTATAATGACGAATACGCGTCTACGAAGCGGACAGTAGGCCTTACGCTTATAAATAAATACAAGTTCAAAAAGGTTTCTAACAACCAACTACCAATATGATAAAATGCGATAGTTTGAAACACGGTCTGTACAGTTACAAAAACTTACTGTTGCTAAATGAATAACATATAACAGTGACATTCATTCCATTTAGTAACACTGTGAACATCTTCTGTAATTCTAAGCTTTACATAAACTTGTTTTTATTGCTATGATATTGATTAGGAAATACATTAATTAGGAAATACATTGATCGTTATTAAATCCATAAGACATTGAGTATTTGCATAGTTAAATACTATTTAATATATGTTTTCCTAATGATATTATAGCAGTAGAAGCGATGGAACAAGCCATATCTACATCACTTTTGTACATTTATGGGGATTCGGAAATTCGAACACAAAGTAGAAATACATTCAGAATCAAAACTTTATAGTAGAAGTCTTCATTCATTGACTATTAAATAAGGTTTTATTCCATTATAAATTACAATAGATTTAGTGACTATTTAATCTTCTAGAAGTAAAACTAAAAATGTAGTAAAATGGGTGTTTTTAGACATTTTAGAATCTTGTCAGTACAATTCAATGTTTGGATTTCTTTAAGTGGATTTACGTTTTTTATGCAGATGTTTCTTTTGTCATTGTAATTTTTGTTTATGGTCGGTTTTTTCAAGATTTTAACACAAAATTTCCCAATATGTTCGGAGGGTCCTATTCCTTTCGCATCTCCTATAAGTCCGTCATTACGAAAATACATTTATGTTAATAGATCCTATTGTGTCTTGTTGTGTCCATTCATAAGCTTATCTATCTACTGTGTTTACGTATCATAAAACCCAACGTATTCCATACCCATCGGTGTTCTTAAAGACTTCATAAGTAAAGTCTGACCAGGAATATAAAAAAACCTGCTCTGGAGGCGCCACATAAGCTATGGTTATAGCAACACTTGGTTGCTATGGTTACTCTCACAAATTACTCACAATAACCAATAGTAACAAGGCACGGTTGACAATTGATATAAAACTTTGATAGAATAACAACGAATGACATCTTTTTTTTTTTATTTGATTGTTGCCACTTGAAGAAATTAATTCCAATATATTTCCGCAATATGGCGAGGTTTTTTGTTTTCGGTCGGACTATAAATGTACAATGGTGGTGACTATGCACTTGCCTTGTCCGCATTGAGTAGAGGGTGTGGGAGCAGGTCAGGGCACGCCGATGTCGGGCGGCGCGCCGCACTCGCCCAGCAACGCCAACAGCACGCTGTCGCGCCCGATGGCCTCCACCGGCGGCACGAGATACGAGGACCGGACTATTCGGCGCCATCGAGAGGTATGACACTACCCACAGAGCAAATACTCAGTAGAGCTGGTATATGCAGGCAACGTAGTCTATTTCTTTTAATCGCAATGTGTAACAAGACGAGCAGATCATACACCTGATGGTAAGCGCCACGTCTGCCCTTAGACAGTTCAGTGCCACACAGTAACTAAGCAGTTACTGTCTGGCACCGCCCTGCGCCCGCTACACCGAGACGACAGTTATTAGGTCTCATTTACCCAGTAATTTCACTAGCTTCAGTGCCCTTTCCCCGAAACAGAAGTGCTTGACACACTTCTATTTCACGGGAAAATATCTATCTTCCTTTAGTGTAGTCCCAACGTAATTTTTATTTTTATTGTAGTTTTCTTAGTGCTTTCAATGTAAAAGCTAATTAGATGACAATGTAAAGAAACACTAATATTTCCACTTAGAATTTCGGAATTTTTCTTGAATAATTGGCAGTGGCATTTCTTAACGCACCGCGCCACCCCTCTCGCTGGCTTGATATGATTTTCTATAAACAAATGCAATACGGCAACTCTACTTAGTATCTGCTCTGTGACCTTACTTCATACTAGCGGTACGGTAAAGTATGGCAGTATTCTGTCTTCGCACAAACGTGAAACGTTTTCGACTTCCCTTCTTTAGTGAAAACACAAGGTAATGTAAGTAAAACCAGTATTTGATTTAATGACGAAGACTGCAGTTAACTGATTCATCAGGAAGTATGAAGGATTCTGAAGACTTAATCCATGCCTACTAAGCATTCAACATATTAGCACAAAACTGCCTTGAGAAATTTGTGACTGGTGAAAACATTGTTCGTCTTAATAATACTCTTGTATTAACATCCTTCCAAGTCATTAATTCGCACAACATTAAATGGGTCTCGCACGCTTTTAATATAAATGATCTGAAATAAAAAATGTGTATATAAATGTTGTAAAGAGGTGTCCTGTATTTGTTGTCTGGCAAATGTGTTCATAAAGGTTCCTTATAAGATATAATCTTGTCAGCTTTCTTAGTCGTTCATTTTTAATTTAACAACTTAATAAAATATCAACACCGAAATATGAACGACAGAAGTGACCGTGAACACCGAGTTTTGTCCGTCCAGCGGATGCTAATAAAATCCTTCTAATGTTGCGATCCAATCCACAGAACGATGACATCCCAACGATGGACGCGAACAGCTATCAGGACGGGTTGGGTATGGGCAACCCGAACGGCCGGCCGATGAACCTGCAAGGGGTGCAGGCGCAAATGCCGCCCCCCAGCAGTCGCTAGCCGCGCCCTCTGTCGCCCGTCGGCCCATTGCCCCCCGCTGGCCCTGTGCCCCCCGTCGGCCTTGTGCTCCCCGCTGGCCCTGTGCCCCCCGCACTGCCCCCGCATCAGTCTCTGCTGCGCTTGCATCGCACGTAACGCGGTATTGGTTTAAGTTTAAAAGTTTAACCACTGTCATTCACTTAGAGCGATCCCATTGGAAACGTAACTTTTTAATATTCAATTAATCTGTCGCGATAAATGAGTAATTTATGACTTATGAAGATTAAGTTCTACTGGGATTGCTTTAGGTAGGTTTTCTACTAAATGGTGCTATTGGAAACAATGTTATTTTGAATTGCTCATTTGTATCATAAATATGGAGATTGGTTATGTGAAAACTGCATTTGTAACGAATTTTTATGGCATTTATTTGTGAATTAAATTGTCTATTGTTTTACACTTTGTTTAAACTCTAACCTCTGTCAATAGGTCTTTACTTATAGTTTCCAAATGAAAGTAAATTTGATGTCGTTCTCATCACTTTTGCCATACATTACCCTATTTTATGTAATTATTAATAAAATGGTCTTACAAATTATTGGTGAAAGAGCTGTTTCAAAATACCTTGTTGTCGATAGCACTGTTACATTAAAAATAGATACGCGTTGTCGCGTAATAATATTTTGTTGATAAAACAATTATTGTGAAAGTGCACAACAGACGTGGCGATTCGAGTCTCAGTAGTCTTATTTATTTACAGCACAGGTGCATTTAATAATAATACATTCCGTTGTATAAAAGTAATAGCAAAGTTTTACGATAACTTGTGTACTTTCACAATAAATGTTGAACAGTTTTGTACATAAGCGTACAAGTACGCCAATTCTCACAAATCCGCGAATCAAAATGAGTAACATAGGAGCTACTATGCACAAGCATTTATTTTACAAAGTAGTGGTTTTGCTGTTTGTTACATATGTATATGTATGCCATTGTATACCATTGCACGGTCCGTGAAAATAACGATTGATGTTTGAATTGGGAGTTGTTGATTGCGATTGTACTTGTCAAATGATGAATTGTTTGATATTAAGACATGTAATTGACCTTGAACGGTCAAGAGTTAAACTTAAAGTCGTTGAGATTTTGTATGTCGATTTTGACAGCTTGTTGTAAAATGTACAACCGAGTACAAATATGAAGTCAATGAAATTATAACAATGTAATGATTTTAAAAATTCCATAAAGATTTTGTACTAATCTGAATAAGCATTATACAAAACTCGACGATTAGATAAGAAATATCTAAAAAAAAACGTATACTCAAACAATTTATCAATTGAAGAAGAATATGTCAGATGAAACAAGAAGTTTCGACGTTATATAAATGTCAAATCCATTATTTTCACGACCGTTTTCAGTGTGAATGTTTCGGTTAAACTAGAGTATAATTTCGACACCGAGCTATGTTTAAACTCGGTAGATAGATAATGCTCGTTTGCCGTATGGCCTAACTTCTGTTCGCATTTGTTAGTAGAGCGGTTTTTGTAAAGATATCATGTCAATTCCCCATGTACATATTCGTGCCATTTACGTATTTTTAAATTACGGGGGTTTTTGTAGGTGTGAGTGACGTTTATGGAATTTTTTCTACTTGCTCGAGACTTGCCGAGGCAGAAATAATTGTTGTCCGGTATTTAATGATGGGTTCACGTTTGTGACAATCATTCATGTGGGATACAGTTTAGCATGGTCATTGCTTTTATGATTAGTGGTAACTTCGAAACGCTTATTTTGACGTCAAATGTTTCGTCATATATTTTGTTCAGATTGCTTAGATCCAAGAGAAATTTTCGACAGATCAGACCAATTAAATGGTTTCATAATGAAAAATACTTATTGTTACAAAATGCCACGAAAAAAGCAATTAATAAGTCCTCGCTCCTCCATTTATATTTACAGTGCGTCGTCACAGAGACATACGACTTTTGATTTGTTTAAAAATGTGTCACAGGCGTGTACCCACTAATATTATCAATCTAAACCATTGTAACATAACTAATTGGTGTTTCACGACAATTTTTTAATGACGAAGAACACCATGTATTCCCCTATTGTAATCATTAACAAGTTAACGGCAGTTTACTTTTAAATTTATTGGGATTCAAATATTACTGTTATTATTTATAACGTATTAGTTTAGTAGAATTCATTGTGTCCCGACAAACATTTTTTAAGACCACAAGAGAATGCATGACGAATTTACGATAATTTTTTACGATAGTAAAGTGGTCAAGCATTTCTTGTGCTTAAACGTCGGGACGCCATAGTTTAAATATAATAATGATAGAATTTTGTAATATTTTGTATCCATTCCACGACCCTCTATGAATAATTGTAATATAGGTGTCTATTGTCCTCTTATATACTTAAGGAATATCCGTCTTATATTTAGCGTAAGTTGCATTGATATGGGACGTTATGGAGAGAGCTTTAATGGTTTTCTGTTGACTGTACTTGGACGGAACTGGTCTGGTGGTCTGACCGTGCTGGTTTAGCGAATGGAACGGTTAGAGCAAAGGGGAGGGATGCCGAGGTCTCGTTTGTGAACTTTCATGAGTGTAACTTATTTAATGTCCATAATAATATTCTTTAAATACTTTGTGGCGAAGTAGAAACTTAAATGTCAACTACGTGAGAGGATAAGTTCTACTGACGACAGATGGCACTACCATCTAAGTCACAATAAACATCAATGTAAGTTGTTTGCACAAGGGCTCTATAATATTGTTGTCGCTTTAGCGGCATTAATGCCTCATTTCCAGCGATTAATGTAAACATTACCTAAAAAATCAATTATTTCATGTTTTTAAGACCTGAGAAATATGTAAAATGGATTTCTGGTGAAAGTAGAATATATCATGAAGTTTGATAGACGAGTCCTTGGTATGAATCTCAAAGTAACAACTCGATAACTAACGTCAATAGTAATGCTGCAGCTATTATATATCGATATAACGTTGATCTCGTAACAGACGACATAGCATCGCTCGATTATCGCTATAGAACGTGAGA
This sequence comes from Mecyna flavalis, assembly GCA_949319885.1. Classification (NCBI taxonomy): domain Eukaryota; kingdom Metazoa; phylum Arthropoda; class Insecta; order Lepidoptera; family Crambidae; genus Mecyna; species Mecyna flavalis. Next base: position 5,048,687 of record OX439419.1, on the reverse strand, counting down.
CCAAACACTTCACTACGAAAGATTTTAAACTACCCTCATATATTACACGCCTCTTTTTATTAGACGTAGCTAAAGACTACGTAAACACCAGAAGTCAAAAGTTCGAAGATCAAAGGAGCATAGTGTAGCATGGTTTAGGTCGCAGTGGCCGCTTACCATCAGGCCCACCTGAGGTGAGGCACGCAGCCCACTGCGTGCCTGTCTGCCAATTGAAGAGGCATAACAAAGGGATAATAATAATAAATCAATTAAAAGCATTGAACTACAATTACTAGCGTATAGAACCGACACCGCAAACAAAATTTTGCGCGATGCTTTGTTGCCGTTACCATGGTTACGGCAACAACTCATTCAAGATCTATGAGATGGCGCTTACGACGTTTTGGTCGCCAGAAAAATATACTCTGTAAGCAATCTATAGCGCTGCAAGTTTTATAGTTTGGTTAGACGACATCCACTGTAGCAAATACATCAGTTAGTCCAGTCATCATTTTGCGACACATTTTTTGTTTTGTATAGCCTCTCTATACGTTAGTACTTGTAACTCAATGATTAAAAGTCATTATGCTGAGAAAAAAGAAATGACTAGAGTTTGATCTCGCGTTCTTTGGTGAACACTAGTATTCCAGAGCGGGTTTCATGGGAGAATATTGGAATTTAATGACTTATCTCTCTAAGGACATTGTTGATTTAAGTAATGTTAAAAGATCACTTGCTACTTTTGCCAATGTTGCAGCTTAGATATTCGTATGTTAATGTTCCTATCGTAAACAAAGTTTTGTTTGTTTATGTTTTGTATAGAATCTTAGAATCAATGTTACAGGCAAGTGGAAGCAGGCAGCTGATGAACAATCAGTATTTTTTCGATTTTATGTGTATATACATACTCGTTTTTGGTTGAAGTGGCAAGTGATTCTTAGGAAAAATAATGTTGAATATAATATTATTTGGTACATTTCGTTCCCGAAGTTTGGGAGCTTTAGTATCTCGTTTGCGTTCGTTTCCCTCCGTTTGGTTTTAGTTAATAATGTAACTATTTATTTTTCATAATCATACTGTAAGGTTAAATTCGGTAGGCGATAACTATAAGGGTTTTGTGACAAGAGTTTTTTGGATATATTTTATCATCGAGGATATATCCACTAGAGTAGAGAGAGAAAGTAAGAAAATATTTATAAGAGTGGGTAACTAATCTCAGAAACTAATCAGTGTTACTGATGTACAATGCGCCACACAGCGTACCAATTACCAATTCATAAATTCAAAAGAAAAGTTTTTTTCATAGTTTTATTTTTACTTGTAATTTTTACTAGCAATATGACTCGTCGTTGAATAGGACAATAGGAACGCGACAACCGCTGCCGCTTTAGACGGAATGTTTTCAAACGAAATATGTGACATTTCCTCTCTATTGGATATATCCTCAGTGTACTTTATGCACAACAATGCATTTCGACACGTCCGCGACGGATGATTGACTGATAACCTGGTACAAAACAAAACTACCCTCATCCAGTGCATTATAATGATTTAAGTACCCGTGTATGTAAGTTTTGTATGATATTTTTTAAAAATGTAAGTGAATGTACAACCATGTTTCATTACAGTCTGCTTGCCAGGTTTATATCGCTTCTATGAAGTGATTTTTATAATGATTTTCCATTGATGACCTTCTTTGATTTAAGTTAGGCTTAAGAAATAATTATTTAATCGTATTATCTTTTATTTATCGTGTTTTTAGGTGAGAATATTAGGAAATTGTATGTAGGCATTACTAGATACATATATTGTTTTTGATATACTAAATGATATGTTTAATCAAATGCTGTCTATATGAATTCTAAGTGAAACAATTCTTAAGTGTAAGGCCTTGTATAGAATTGTCTGGTTTATTTTATATTTTCATTTACCTTCCATCTTGAGATCTCTAGAACTTTGAAATTATTTGTAAGTCGTTGTAGTGTCACCATAAATTTATCCGAGATCATTATCTAGTGTTACACCACGGTTTAAAAATATTTTATTAGTCTATGGTCAACCATAGGCTATAGAGTTGTTGGAACAGTAATACTCGATTATTTATATTTTATTTAAAAATTTTATATTGAGAAATTATTTAATGAAAGCGATCTTCGTTTGTCGTTGCGACAATGCGAGTAGGTGTAATCTAATAGTTTCCCTGTCATGTTGTATGTAGATTTTAATAGAACATTATTCTCTCTTAAAGATACTTATAATTAAACAAATTATTATATTATCACAGAGAATTAAATGAATGATTTTTTTATTTTGTTTTGTTTCTTTTTATTTTATTTTTAAGTTCCTTTTATTTATTTAATATGGCGTGGAGTATTAAAGGCCTATTAGTTGTGTTTAGGGCTGTTACTTTCGGAATCATGGATTTGTGTACCACAGAACAAGACTATAACCGGAATTAACGTTTTTGGAATCATTTACCACTAATAGCGAGTAGGTACTCAATAGTTTAGTTGCTCATGGCTTCCATATTTATTTTCGTCTTGTTTTGATCATGATAGTTCACTCAAATTTCTAGTTAATTAGGTATTTTTTACCGAGTAATGATAATTGGGTACTAGGAAACGTAGTTAATAATTATTGTAGATGAAAAATTAAGAGGGTTTTATCATTTTTATCGTCGATGATTACCTACTGTTGGATTAGGAAAATGCATTGAGTGATAAGGTTAGCACAGTGAACTGCCGTGACGGACTGTTTCAATACGCATTGCGATGAATAGAATTCCAAGAGATCACCTGGCCACTAATTAAAATTTTAGTAGCAGTAACTACAGAATACAGATTATTCAGATTTCTCCTGAACGGCTCCGAAATTGGCTCACTCTCCAAAAATCAGGAAATGTTTGAATTTAACTGTTCATTATTTTATCCAAATGTTTAACCGTTAAACTAAATTACTAAGAAAAACAATGAAAATAATCCATTTAATTACAATACTGGGAAAATATGACAGTTGACCAGTTTCATTTCAAATTGGACTACCGAGAAAGAGCCCCAATTGTTACTATGTAGGGATAATGGAACATTGGATATATTTGTTATTATGTAGGTATTTTACTGGTAAATCTATGATCAGCATTTTACTGGAAACATAGCACTAAAAATAAAAAAAAAACAAGAGTGTTTTCCTACTGGATTATTTGCCAAAAATCCAAGTTTTATCCAAGTGTTTTAAAGTATAACTGTTATATTATATTCTGTGGTATAACCAAGCAATAATGGACTATAGTTAATGTCTCTCTCTTGTTAACATAATGAACAGTTCAGCCGGCAAACTTTTCATAAGTGGTGAGAATTTATTTCAAGGAAATGTCAATAGCGACAAGAAGTGCAACTATTGGCAATCCCAAAGGCAAACGCGATTGTGCAATAAAAGTGATAAATATGCATGGTTATTGCTTTTATCTGCTGGTGTCATACAAGTGGACTACAACAGGAAGCCTTCAGTATATTATCTTGAATCTTGGAGCATTGACATAAATGCATAACGGTATTCAAATAATACAACAGAGAGCCATGATGTATTATAACTTTTGCATCTCGCATCTTGGAATTTTATCACTGCGATTCAGATGGTGACAATCCGTCAAAGGCGATTTAGAATTTCGAAGGTTGCAACGGTCAATGGCGCTAGTGTGCTCGAATTTTTTATTTAAATTACGAAATTGTCGTAGCAAAACTAACCTTGCGTAACGAACATTATGGAACAACGCTATTTGGACAATGGACGGAACTGTCCCTTGTTTTCAGATGAATTTAAAGTCTTGTATTAGTCGGATATTAATAATTGTTAAGAAGTAAAGTCTCCTACTGTACGAATGCTCACGTTTTATATTTATCAGTAGTGTCCTTAATGTATTAATCAGTTATGGATTTATAGATGTGATAGGAGCGCAACATTTGTATGTAAGTCGCATCTTAGGGCGTGCACGGTTTTTTTATGGTGATGATCTTTTTTTACTAATCGTATTATTGGACACTAATTGTTATGGTGTTCTGTATGTTGAACATCGCGGTGTTATGATATTCCACGGCAGTATTAATCAGTAATCTCATGTACCAACGTTGCTAATACACTTACCTACATTTAAATAAATGTTGAGTGTTTTATTTACTATCCTATAGTTTTAAGCTTTTAAGAAGTTTTTTTTTATGTAGTATCTAGATACTCCTTAAAAAAAAACTTCATAGAACACCAGTGTTATTAGGATTAATATTTTTCCGTTTCCGTTTCAATCTACTGAAGTAATGTACCTACATAACCCTAATATTTTAGCTAGTTAAGCAATAATTAAATTTAGGCACGACTTCAATAGTTTCACCACGAGGCCGCTGATTTAGCGTAAGTATCCATTTAAGTCAGCTATTCGCGAGTCATGGTAGCCTATAACTCGTCGCCTCCGGTAAGAGTATTTATCCGCTCGTAAAACTCGACGGTTGGGCCCATACCGTCGTACGCGCACGACCTTATGAGAACAGAGCGGATCCGTTAGTTGGATAAACAAAATAATGTCTTTCCGAAGGATATGACTGCAAACTGCGTTATTCCGTACCTACTTAATCGCATTCCATAAACTTGTAAATCTTCAAAAAAGAACGCATTTCGTCCCTAAAAGCCGGCAGCGCATTTGTTATTTCTCCGGTGTTGCAGTCGAGGGAGAATTTTCTCGATGGGCGGTATAGTCACATAGAAGTCCTGTATTCACTTTGATTATATTGCGAGTGTGAACTAAGCAGGTGGACCACGACCCACATGACTGACAATAAAATATGTTTACTTGCACTTAACTACCTATCAGTCGCCGTGCACACATTTTTTCTCCTAATCACTAAAATTACATACACTAATTAAAGTTCAGGCTTTTAGGTGTACCTACGGCATGCTCCTTTGCCTGCTTTTTCATTAAAAAGTTGTCATGAGGACATCTGTAACTTTACATTATTGACGCGTTAGCACTGTGCGTTAGCAGTATAAAGAGCTTTTAGCGTGGCAACATTGTGTCGCTAGCATTAAAAACATGAAATGATCTGAGGCGCTTACCCTCAGTGTGCTGTGTTCTGAAATGTTGTCATATTTTTCTGATTGTTATTATTTCCGGAGCTTTTAAGGGTAGTCGCTAGACAGTCGAACTCAAAAAAAGTTTTAGTACAATTCAGACTCAGACAAGAACTTATGACGGAGGCGACAGTTTGTTTTGTGGCGGCAATATTTGTAACAACCGTAGAATTCAGCAGTAGGTAAGTAACACTTATTACTTAGTGGATTAAGTACTATGTCTTAGAGAATACATTATAGAAACCATATTATCTCCGTCCGCAATGTATCTTTGACAATTCAATGTTGTTTGCGGTAGCTATGTTTTATCAACAAATATTTCTAAGCTAGTAATGTGAGAATCGAACCCGCGACCTCTGCGTAACGGAGCCTTATTCAGTAAGTACGAGTATTTGCGGACTATGTCCTTGTTCGTCAGCGGTCTTAGGTTGAATATTTAACATAGAATTGATATTTAAATAACTACTTATCCATTTAGATAATAAATACTTAAAAGGGGTTTTGTTTGAAAATAAGAGGACATGCTTTTTTTGTACGTAGGTAAGTACCTGCTTTTTCTTCTCGTCGCAACGGAGCAACCAGATTACCAAATCGACGTGATTTTCTGTATGGAGAGGAGAGTGACAAGTGCTAATTTTATCCTGGCAGTGTTTTATTTCTGTCATAAAGCCTATACAGGTAATCCGCGCGTGCAAAGCCGCAAGCGGACGGCTAGTTAGATTAAGGCTGTGTAGTTCCGCAGATGCCGCGCGTATGGTTTTTAAAAGCCACCTGAGACATACAAATCAGTGTTTTCAATTCTAAAAAAAATATATGTATCAGTTAAGGATCTGATCTAGTTAAAATCGCATTCAATTACATGTTTTTATAAACTTCACTCGATAGAAAAAAATCCCAAAGTTACCCCTTTTTTTAACGATTTTCGTATTTTATGTCTAAGCTCCTGCCAATTAACATTTGAATTTTCACTCAATTATAGCCACTAAATATTTACAGATAAATTCGCAGAGTTTGACTTGATAAAATTAGTGTCTCGTTTACTATGTTTAAAAAACTACGAAATGTGCGAGCGCGGCGCCATATTTGGACGTCGCATAATACAGACCTACAAACTTATCTGTTCCGGTGGCCAAAATTGGAACTACGTGAAATACAATGCAAAAACGATATTTAATGACAGTTCTAAATAGACAGTAGCGACGCCGCCACCGGAACAGATAAGTTTGTCGGTCTATACCTCTTTTATGTACTCCCACCCCCCCTTAAGGCATGGATTAGCTATTGCTGATTGGGTTCCTTGAATTAATTCGACTAGAATTAATTCAAGGGACATTATAATTGTGTAAATATGTAGTGAGAAAGATTGCATAAGTGAAGTAATGTCAACGGTATTTACTTATGTGCGACATGATTACTCAAACGTTACACAAAATCGTTTCGTGAATCGTGTCCCAATCAAAAGCCGGGATACTTACCAGCGCCGCAAACTTATTAATTACCCAATTAAAATCATACATAGGCAGATATTTCCTATAAATTATCGACAAGTTAGCCGCTCCGGCAGTAAATTAGATATTAATTACAGCGAGTTTATTGTGGACTAACGGCTAGTTAAATGGACCGATCGTTAAGGTTCGGGAGATTTATGGGGAAGTCCAGTTAGGACCACGGTCCCGATGATCCAATGATTGCGTGCGCCGGAACGCTGTCAACTAAGTTGTGTAACTAGCTAACAATCCCAAGATGGCGTCGGTTTCGGTGGCGATTCGAGTGCTTTGTGTATTTCCCGATATTTTTGAATGCGTCAACCTACAACTTACGTTTTGATACGATAGTAGGTACTATTATATATTTTGTGGTTTTGATGTGCGGCGTTTTAAGAACACTTGATTAGTTAAAATCATGGAATTAATATTATCATGGTTAGAATATAAAATGGCAGCAGTACTTATAATACTCTAGTTATACATTCAAACATCCAAAATGTCCTAGTTGCAGTTACAAATAATATAAAATGAAATAATGAAACCAAAAAGAACTCTAAAAAACCGGCCAAGTGCGAGTCGGACTCGCCCATGAAGGGTTCCGTAGCAGCAAGTATCATCATAATATAAAAGTTCTTGTAGTTCTTTGTAAGTTTGATTGACGTTTTTATATTTGAGTTGATTGAATGAGAGGAAAATTGCGGTTTACGATTTATGACGTTTTAAAAAAAACTAATTACTTGATCTCGTTCTAACCAATTTTCAATGGAAGTTTGCATGGTAATGTACATCATATATTTTTTTTAGTTTTATCGTTCTCTTATTTTAGAAGTTAGAGGGGGGGGACCAACATTTTACCACTTTGGAAGTGTCTCTCGCGCAAACTATTCCGTTTAGAAAAAAATGATATAAGAAACCTTATTATCATTTTTAAAGACCTATCTATAGATACCCCACACGTAAGGGTTTGAAGAAAAAAATTTTTTTGAGTTTCAGTTCTAAGTATGGGAAGCCCCAAAAATTTATAAACTAATTACTTGATCTCGTTCAAACCAATTTTCAATGGAAGTTTGCATAATAATGTACATCATATATTTTTTTTAGATTTATCGTTCTCTTATTTTAGAAGTTACAGGGGGGGGGGGACCAACATTTTACCACTTTGGAAGTGTCTCTGGCGCAAACTATTCAGTTTCGAAAAAAATGATATAAAAAATCTTATTATCATTTTTAAAGACCTATCCATAGATACCCCACACGTAAGGGTTGGATGAAAAATTTTTTTTGGAGTTTCAGTTCTAAGTATGGAGAGCCCCCAAAATTTATTATTATTTTTCTATTTTTGTATGAAAATCTTAATGCGGTTCACAGAATACATCTACTTACTAATTTTCAACAGTATAGCTCTTATAGTTTTGGTAAAAAGTGGCTGTGACATACGGACGGACAGACAGACAGACAGACAGACAGACAGACAGACAGACATGACGAATCCATAAGGGTTCCGTTTTTTGCCATTTGGCTACGGAACCCTAAAAAAACTTTAAAACGCCGTCCTGTAAAATTTGCAAAATGACAGTTACGTCTTTGTAGTATTAGATGAGCGATTTATGTTATATTTTATCCCGCTAAAATAATCAATTCCTATATGGGATAGCCGAAATCCCGGGATAATGGTTATTAGTTCCCGTAGGGTGTATTATTTTGGAGTTGGATCTTTTGATCCCGGAAAATTATCATAAAAAAATCTCCCTCCTCACCTTACCATGGGGGTCACGGGTATCAGGTCTTGCTCCGCGAGACCCCCGAAAGTCATGTGACTGACATTAGCTCTAATGCACCTGACTTTCGGATACAAATCTTCAAGCAAGTTAGCAAGCAAAGTTTGTCACGAAGCGACTGCCGTCAGACCTCCGTAACCCTTGACAGGGAGCCACGCGGTCCTAGTGATTTATAAGCGGGGTCCAGTCTAGTTGTGGGTGCGAGGTTTGATTACCGTGCGTACCACAAGCGCGCTGTCAACAGTTATGTAGATTTGATTGCGGCATCTTATTGTATTTCAACTGTGCGCTGGAGATTTATAGGCGGGGTCCATTTAGTAACGAAGCGAATATATTACAATGTGTACTGCCTGGGCTTCGTCTACAAACGGTATGTAAATATTGTTGTGTCGCTTCATCACTTGGTTAGTTCTCGACACATTCATTGTTTGTTGTTATAATGGCCATACACGTTTGGGGTATCGTTTTCGGTTCATGGATCGGATGAAAGTATAAAGTTGGGGTCAGGGTGACCCTTTGTAGCAGATTTCTGCAGAATTGGCATAATTCGCCTTTAATTTCGAACTGTGGCATCCACACAAAATTAGGACGATTTCTTAATGTTATCAGATTTCAAAGATTCCAAGAAAAATCGTATATGCCTTTTTTGATACTAAGGTATACTTAGCGCTAATGAGAATTTTTTTTTTTGGACCCTTTTGTCTTAAAGGCACCTTTATAGACTACCGAATCATAGATTTTTAGTCTATCAAAGGAATCTAAAGTAATCGAACTTGTTTAGTGATAATCATCACTAATCCCCTGTACTTTTTCCCTGTGACTAATCAGGGGAAAAATACCCTCAAAAGTGTGCCGTACTTAGTCGTCGCGTACTCCAAAACGCGCGCAATACTGAATCCTTGCAATAAAAACATTTCAAAGCAGCCATAATCCATTTATCCAGTTAGCTTGCATAAAATTGCAGTCGCTTGTAATGTCCATAATGAAATTACCCACGTCTCTGTCGGTAATTAATCGAGCGCCTTAGCCCGTCCACTGGGTTGACCATAATTTATAGCGCAAATAGGGCAAAAATCTTAAACAGTTTAACGGGACGTTGTGTTGCCATGTCAATTAGGAAGAAAAATGCTAATTGTTTTAAAAATTATGATAGAAATCTTTATCCTCGTTGTTCGTTAAACTTTTCTCTTTTGTTTAATTAAAACTTACTGCATTTTAATAATAATGGTCTTGCAGGCGAATGGCGATCTTTGCTTATAATGGTCAGTCTGTTTCCATAGCGTTGTGATATTGTCAATTTCCTGGTCTCTTTAAGACGTCATGACTCACCTGACCTCAGGTTGTACCCTACCTAACTGTATCTACGAGTAAAACTTTCACAAATTTTAAGAGGTGAAAAACACCATAAAAATAGTTAGTATAAAATGAAACCTATCTATTATATTATTCAGATTTTTTTTAACCTATGATTATTAAAGTGAAATAATACTAGACTTGATTGATGAATTTAAACGGATTTGTACAATTATTAATGAATGATTGTCTATTCATAAAAGTCGACCCAAGTTGATGATATCGTCCGTTCAAAACCCTTGAATGTTTTAACTAAAAGTGATATTATTAGATATATTTGTTTCTGTAGTATCTACTTATTGTTATAGTCCTCATCATAGGAACAAAAGAAATTCCAAAAAGAATATCCAGAATGTCTTAAGGGATATTTATTATTGATATTGAAAATTTTACCCAATACAATTACAAACTCATTTTAAAAAGTGCCAAAATAAGTAGAAATTTTACTAACCTGGCAACTCCGAGCACGGAGACAAGACGGTCCGTAATCCGGGTTCAGGCTACGTAAAAATATTACAGCATCCGCGGCTTTTTGCGTACCTATCTACTGTACTCGGCTAATTTGAAACATTGGGGACCGCGGTCATACTGAAATATACCTACTTAGCTCTAGGTAAATCGAGCGATGAGTCGTGTGTGAGATTAACTGGGCAGGCTAAACGAAGATAATAATGTATAATGTTTTGTTTTCCGAGTTTCGGTAACGGCGAAAAATCTTCAAGAAAAGAGTGCATTCCTTTTATAAAGGCGGTCCATTGTGATTCTTTCGGTGTTGCAGATGTCTGGGCGGCGGCAGTCACTTTCCATCAGGTGTGCCGAATACTCGTCTGCCCCCTAGTTCGCAAGTGGCTGTGGTTCTTCTCATAACTCTGTAGGTCAGTAATAAGCAAACTGACACGACTGTAGAAAGATCACGCCCAGAATTTGTATACTTTCCGAGACACGGGAGTGTAAAATATACTTACACCGCCAACTTCCAAAGAGTGCAAGCAAGGGCGTCGCCAGGGGGGGGCAGGGGGGGGCAGCTAAGAGATCAAATGTAGCTAGCCGCAAAGCGACCAAAGTGCAAGTGCAATTGACTTCCTTACCTATTAATAAATTCCGCATTGCATGACAAAACGTAAATAAATTCACAAGGTTAAATGTAGGAATATTGTAGAAAATATTGAAATATTCAGAATAACATTAAGATTTTGACGTCCGTTTTTAGAATCGCCGCCATTTTCATCACTGCTATATCAGATTTAAGAAGCAGCCCCAAAGGAAGTGGACGTGGCAGAGCCCCGACACTATGACGAAAAACGAGATCGACTTTATCTTGGCGGACAGGCGGCACATATTCAGAGATGTCTCCGTGATCAACAGATTTAATACCGGCAGCGATCACAGACTCGTCCGAGGCACTCTGAATATCGACTTTAGAGCTGAACGCGTCCGTTTGATGAAGTCCAGACTCCGGCCAACTCTGCTCCAAACTATGTTAAGATCTGAAACGTTCCAGTCGAACCCGGAGAACCAATTTGCTGCCTTGGAAACCACAATTGACGTTGACCGAAAGCTTGAAAATGTGGTTCGAATCCTCAGGGAGGAAGGTAGGAGATTTTGCAACATGCGGTGCAAAGGTAGGAAGTCGAAACTTTCCGAAGGGATTTTAGGGCTAATGAAGCAACGACGTGAAGACCCACCCGCCACTTCGTCCGGTAAAAGAGCTCTTAACCGGGAAATAAATAAACGTATGCGTCAGGACCTCCGGTGCTTTAATACTCTTTCGATCAGAAGAGCTATAGAGCAAAATCGGGGGTCTAAGGTGTTCGTACAATCTCTCGAAAGAAGCCACCTGACGAAGCTGACCACAGCAAGTGGAGAAGTGGTTGCCTCAAAGCTAGCAGTCCTTTCAGAGGTAGAGGACTTCTATGGCAGGTTATACGCTTCGCATGCATCTCGACCTGATCCCGAAAATGAAGACTCTAGAGCCACGTTAACTCGTCATTACACTGAAGACCTGCCAGAAGTCAGCGTTGGCGAAATCGAGATTGCTCTCGGGCAGCTCAAAAATGGAAAAGCCCCTGGAGAGGACGGCGTTACTACAGAGCTGCTAAAGGCTGGAGGTAAACCCGTACTGAGGGAGCTCCAAAAGCTTTTTAACGCTGTCATGTTTGAAAGGAGAACTCCAAAGGCGTGGAGTAGGAGTGTGGTCGTCCTGTTCTTCAAAAAGGGCGACAACAGCCTGTTGAAGAACTATCGACCCATTTCCCTTCTAAGCCACGTCTATAAGCTAATCTCAAGAGTGATCACGAAGCGTCTTGCGCCAAGACTCGACGAGTTTCAACCACCGGAACAGACTGGGTTTCGGAGTGGATACGGCACCATAGACCACATCCACACTATGCGGCTAATTATACAGAATACCGAAGAGTATAATCAGCCCCTGTGTCTAGCATTTGTGGACTATGAGAAGGCCTTCGACTCGGTTGAAATCTGGTCCGTTCTGGAGTCCAAGTGATAAGATGTCTGTACAAAGCAGCCACCATGTCCGTCCAAGTATAAAATCAGCAGACAAATCCTATACCGTTGCATCGAGGAGTAAGACATGGGGACGTCATCTCCCCGAAATAGTTCAGGATATGTTTAAGATGCTGAACTGGAAAGAACGTGGCATCAACATAAAAGGCAAACACATCTCTCACTTGCGATTTGGAGATGACATCGTCATAATGGCGGAGACGCTGCAGGACCTACAACAGATGCTGAATGACCTGGCTGATTCTTCTTTACGCATCGGCCTACGGATGAACTTGGACAAAACCAAGGTCATGTTTAATGAACATGTTCTACAGGAACCGATTGCAATTCACGGCGCTGTCCTTGAACTTATGTGTACCTTGGGCAGTCGTTGCAGTTGGGTCGAAAAAACTTTGAGGACGAAGTAAATAGAAGAATTTCAGTTGGATTCGGCAGCGTTTGGGAAACTACGTCGAGTCTTCCATCGCCGATTCCACAATGCCTAAAGACGAAAGTCTTCAATCAGTGCGTCCTACCCGTCATGACATACGGAGCAAAGAGCTATGCTCGGCGTTTCTCTGCGGGATCGCATCCGAAATGAGGTAATTCAGCAGAGAACCAAAGTCACCGACATAGCTCGCCGGATTAGCCAGCTGAAGTGGCAGTGGGCTGGCCATATCAGCCGTAGAACCGATAACGATAACCGTTGGGGTAAACGGGTTCTAGAGTAGAGACCGCGTCTCGGTAAACGTAGTGTAGGACGCCCTCAGGCCAGGTGGAGCGATGATCTGCGCAAGATGGCTGGCAGGAGCTGGATGCGAGTAGCCGATGATCGATTTGGAGAGGCCTATGTCTAGCAGTGGACTGTTACATGCTGATGATGATGGATGATGGATATGGCCCCATTGCCCCCCCCTTAGCCATAAGCTGGCGACGCCCTTGAGTGCAAGCGTATCTAAACACCATTGTGCCGTTGAATTGATTTAAATATTTGAGGCCTTTGCCCTGTTGTGGGAAATTAAATAGCTATCTAGACACGCGGCAGCGTGTCAAGCCAAGTTCAAGCAAAAAGGAAAGGAACGGGCTAGCCAGCGCCAAGTGTATATTTACACGAACCATTTGGTGGCACTTTTGACCCTTCTATAACTTAATACCTATTTAACGTAAACACATGAAACTACGTGAGTTTAATAAGGTCCATAGGGACACCTAGAAGCCCAAATTTCATGAAGCTAACTCAAACGGTTATAAAGATATGAAGGTCAAAAAGTCGTTAAAATTAGTATTGACTCACTGACATATAGTAGCAAAACCTAACGTACTTCCAGATGACCTAGAAGGATGAAATTTGGAATCCAGCTTGGTAATTGTGTGTAACCGTAGGAAAAAATCAGAAAATAGAAAAAAGTTAAAAATTAGGGGGGGGAAACCTGGATTCCAAATTTCATCCTTCTAGGTCATCTGGAAGTAGGTTAGGTTTTGCTACTATAAGTCAGTCAGTCCTAAACGCGCGCTAAACAACCGGCCAACGCGACGGTGTGTCTTCGGCGGCGCGCGGCACCACATTAAATCTCAATACCTGCCTAGTTTTCTTTACAAAAAGTAATGATATCCCACCAAAAACATAAATGTAAAAAAGGAGAGCCAAGTTCAATAAAAAAATTGTTTGGCTGTGGGCTTCGCCGCAAAAAGAATGGAGATCTAATTGAGTGCCAAGTTCTATGATCTTAAAGTTGGTAAGATTTGACTTGGCCAGTTTTTATCAGATTTAAAATACATAAAATTATATAATATGTTGAATTACTTTATAAAATGACTGATGTACGAGTGACTTTACATCAAGTTAGACCAGTTTAAGAAATTGTCATTATTATAGGTTATTATGTGCTTCTGGTTTTCACATCATAGGCAATATTACAGATGGAAATGTAATCAATCAAAATATATAATATAATTTGCAGGTCTAGCAATAATAATCGAACGTTAGAATGATTTAAAATCAATTTGGAGCCATCCTAACCTACCCACCATTAAGCCATTACTCAAAAACCGGCCAAGTGCGAGTCGGACTCGCCCATGAAGGGTTCCGTAGCAGCAAGTATCATCATAATATAAAAGTTCTTGTAGTTCTTTGTAAGTTTGATCGACGTTTTTATATTTGAGTTGATTGAATGAGAGGAAAATTGCGGTTTACGATTTATGACGTTTTAAAAAAAACTAATTACTTGATTTCGTTCAAACCAATTTTCAATGGAAGTTTGCATGGTAATGTACATCATAATTATATATTTTTTAGTTTTATCGTTTTCTTATTTTAGAAGTTAGAGGGGGGGTGACCAACATTTTACCACTTTGGAAGTGTCTCTCGCGCAAACTATTCCGTTTAGAAAAAAATGATATAAGAAACCTTATTATCATTTTTGAAGACCTATCTATAGATACCCCACACGTAAGGGTTTGAAGAAAAAATTTTTTTTGAATTTCAGTTCTAAGTATGGGAAGCCCCAAAAATTTATAAACTAATTACTTAATCTCGTTCAAACCAATTTTCAATGAAAGTTTGCATAATAATGTACATCATATATTTTTTTTAGATTTATCGTTCTCTTATTTTAGAAGTTACAGGGGGGGGGACCAACATTTTACCACTTTGGAAGTGTCTCTCGCGCAAACTATTCGGTTTAGAAAAAAATGATATAAGAAACCTTATTATCATTTTAAAAGACCTATCCATAGATACCCCACACGTAAGGATTGGATGAAAAAAAATTTTTTGAGTTTCAGTTCTAAGTATGGAGAGCCCCCAAAATTTATTATTATTTTTCTATTTTTGTATGAAAATCTTAATGCGGTTCACAGAATACATCTACTTACTAATTTTCAACAGTATAGCTCTTATAGTTTCGGTAAAAAGTGGCTGTGACATACGGACGGACAGACAGACAGACAGACAGACATGACGAATCCATAAGGGTTCCGTTTTTTGCCATTTGGCTACGGAACCCTAAAAAGCGTTTAAGTGCGGGAAAAAATTGTTTCTGAATTAGGTACTATAATAGGTAACGTATTACGTAGGCCCTCGATGGACTTGTGGTTCAAGTACTGGGTTCTATTCTCAGGTGATACGAAATTCTCATTTTTCGATGTACATAATTTTGTTGAACGGTTTTACAAACGTGTTTATTAAAACCAATAGCTAGACTTGATTTGGTAGGTAGGTATTCGGCAGATGCCTGTTGGAAATGTATAACCCAAACAATTTATGAGGAGTTAAGGTTTTTAGTTTTGGTACTATTATAATTATGTCATTGCTTTTGTTTCGAATTCTGAAATACATCATCGATGAAAACACATGGAAAACACCAAAATGTCGGTTTTATTTTTTCAAACTCCAATACAGTTGGAGATGTCAAAAGCTCCATAGTATAACAAAAAGCATAGAAGATAATATTAATTCTTAAATACCCGACCGAAAGCCGGGGGGTCGCGTAAACAATAGATTTTCTATTGTGTCTGGTTTTCCGGGGCTTGATGGATTAATTCCATGAGCATAGATCACTGAGCTCTATGTTATTCATAGTTATATTAATTCCATGATGATAATACGCTCAGCGTAGCATAGATACAAAAATGAAGCCTCTTTACGTCACTCATTAGTAAGCACCGCGCGTATTAAAATTGACCTCAGTGGCACTACGTTATAAATGCATCATCATGCTTAGTGTCGCCATTAGAAACAGTTACAAAGTAGCAGTCGTAGGAAAAATATAGAGTCTTGTGTTCCCAAGGCCCGTGTTATTTAGTCCAATACATGCCGCGGGCCAACCCAGGGTCTATTAGCTAAAGCCACCATTACCCGCTTGTCTATTAGCGGCTGAGATGTTACTGTTACACCTTCAAGACTAAATACGCGGTGCGTTGCGTTTACACCGACCGAGGCGACGACGGGGTAATAAAATGCTGTGTTTTACCTGGTTCAAATGCTATTAGGATAATATCTTTTGGACTTGCGTTAGGCGACAGTGATGACTGACAAAATAATGTGCTGTTAACGTTACGGACAGGCGCCATTGACGTAATTTTTCGCTCAATTTCACAAGGTACCTATTGTCCTAATAGCATTTAAATCGGATAGTAGTCAAAGGATTTTGAAATCTGTAAGTGAATCTACTTGTAAGAGACCCGGCGAATTTTGGTGACCTGATGGTAAGCTGTTACCGTCGTCGCCCATGGAAGCTTTTAACACTAGAAGTACCTACATAAATTATATTATGACTGGCGCGTCGCCGACCCTGTAATTTGAAGGGAAACTCTAACGTTGGCAACCACATTTTTTTCTTCCCGCTGCCAACGCTATGCTCTCATGCGCTCCCCAATTGCGCTTGGAGGTCTTACTCATCGACAGAAACAAAGCACAACAGTTTATGAAGTGCGAGTTAATTGTGGTCTTCTCTAACGTGGAGGCAATTCCCTAGACCGGCTGATTTCAGTGAAGATCTACTATGCCCTAACTTACTCCGATGCTGCGGCGACCAACGATATTAAATTCGTTGGCGGCGACCCAAAGTGTGTCTTGCCTGATCCTACGCATTTATTATATGTATTAATGCTAAAAGCACCTTCTAAAAAACGCAGAACATGCGAAAATAAAGTCATAAAAACACCTCGGACCGTGTTAACTGTCTTCAACCGCGACGTGGGCGATTGGACGTTACACAAAATGAATTATCGCCATTTTATGCAGCCAGGCGACGACTTAATTATCAGCACGCTAACCGCTCGCCACCTCGAGACCTAACTAGTTCCTACTGCGGAATGCTTCCGCTATGCAGCGAAAGTCATATGCAAACTGCGTTAAACTTACTCGTATAACGGGAATAGTTCTTTTTTTATGTCTTTTGGAAGACCGGCACACAGTCAACCTTTTTTTTTTTATTTTTTTTTAAGTGGGGAATGCGTTACGCATACCCTCGGCCGGGTGGTGCTGGCGAGGAGCGACAACACCACCCGTCAGAGAGTTATGTGGGACTCTCCTACCCATCAACCTGACGGTAAGTGGTCACTGCAGTCTATGGATCAGGAGTGAGGAGGACTATCTATGAATATAAACATAATTGAACGGATAGTCCTCCTCACTAATAAATTAATAACCTGTAATTATGTGCCTGTCAATACCTTGAATCAGGATAAAAAGCTGAATATTGGCGTAGGTAACTTCAAGGTTTCTATAAATCAAAATTTCCAACTGCTTTGTGTCTTGAATAGATTTAAAATATAGTATATTATAGTATATTATATAATAATAGGTCCGATTGATACAAAACTGTTAGATTATCGGCCTTAAATACATAACTGACCATTAATAATAATGTACGACGTTAAAAGTTATTGCATAGATTAAAAATATTCCGCGAAATTAAATAACATGCCGAGCTAAATCTATAGTGGCTTTTGTTTAGAGGTGGTTTGTCAGTACTTTAGTATATATTCTGTGCTCAGGGCGCATATTTTTAAACAAAACTCAAAGGTGACTGACTGACTGACATAGATAGATATCAACGCACAGCCCAAACCACTGGACGGATCGGGCTGAAATTTGGCATGCAGGTAGATGTTATGACGTAAACATCCGCTAAGAATCTCGATATTCCTACGGGAACGGGAACCACGCGGGTGAAACCGCGGGCGCCCGCTAGTTTAATCATTATTTTGTTTTAATATTTTATGATTATGTAGTTCCAACCTTATGGCTTTAAACCAGCTAGTGCTATATCTACTATACGCACATATAAAAATCCGTAGATAAAAATCCGCGCTCATGTACCTACATGAGGAAGAGAAAGTTAAGTCAAATGAAGGTTAACATACCTATGTTAACCTTCATTTGACTTAACTTTTGTAGAAGTAGAGCCATGCTGTTTTACAGTACGAATGGGCCGGCTCGTCCGGGGAAGTACCACCCTCTCACATAACCCAGCATGAAATAATTGTGACTACTATACTATTATGTTTCGTCTGGTTTGTGAGAGTGCCGGACGCCCACACCCCCCATACCGGCATAGACCGGCAACGCATCAGCGATCCCTCTGGTGTTACAATTTTCCATGGGCGGCGGTGATTGCTTACTATCAGGCAACACGCTGGCTCGTTTCCCGCCTCTAACATAAAACAAAACTCAGCTACCACAGCTATATTTTCCACGCTGACTGAGGCGATACAAAAACATACAATTGTCAACTGCATTACCAACCCCAGGTGTTATAGAAGGCAAGTACGGGATACAATATGCAAATGTTCTGTGTAAAAAGCACTTTAGGTTACACGGTTTGCGGAGGGTAAAGCACCTACGAAACGATTACTGAAACGTTCGCTCACACTAGTAGGTACGAACACCTATTAGTAGTACCTACGTATTTCACCAGTTGTACTAGTGTATCTTTTTGTCCTAGTACCTATGTCAACTACGCGTAAATCCTTTTTAGCGTATTGCCGAGACTTAATGCTTGCACATAATGTGAAGGTTGGATAGAAGCCAACACCTTTTGTTATAAGTAGTAAAAAAATGAAACCACAGAACAAGAATTTTTTTTCTCTTTTCTATGTTTGAAACAGATCTAATTAGGGAACGATTGTTCCAGTAGCTAGAATTTGGTAGGTCTAGTTTTATAACATTAGACCTTCTGACCACCGTAAAAAGGGGCCTAGACCGATTGGATAATTTTGCTGTTCAAGTTTCTATGTTTTCCCTCGCCCAGCTAGAGAATAGGTTAAATCATAGGTTCGCGCCAAGATTTCAGCTCACGCAAGTAGCAACGTTTTTAATCACTCTGCTACGAAGCAGGTATTTATGTAATGAAATGGATCACTGTTCGAATTCGGATATTTCTATACTTAGTATATTTTGGCTTCCCTTTTTATGTTGTGTGTAAGATAATCTTTGCACTAAATGCTTGGTGTAATTCACCAGGCACATTCATTCGTTCACCAAACACATGAAAATCCGGAACTACCTTAATGAGGATCTCGGTTTCCTTCGAAGAAACTATAAGTGAAACGGAATGAGCACGTTTTCAAAGTAAAATTCAAATTCGGAACACAAGATGGTGTTCGCGTTCGGGATTCTACGAATAGCGGCGTAGAAAACTTCAAATTTGAATGTGGAACGCTAAACTTTACAAATGGCGGCCGGCGACGAAGACGCCCCGCCGCACTTTCATTAATGCTTCTGAGTTTGGAACCTTCGAACTTCCGATACTGTATAGTCACGAGCAATAACGTGTATACAAACTCATTCGAATATGAAGCTTTTGTGAATTTTATTGCACATAGAAGTTGTAGAATTTTGCAGTGCAATAAAAGATATAAGAATACTGCCACCGACTATTCTATTCTAAACGGGGGTACTTTTGAAAGATGATACCGAAAATGATTTCGAATTTTGATAGGCACAAATTAATCATGTGTGGCACTCGTAACTGGACTGGCCAAATCCTCTATCATGGTGCAATAGAACCCTTCTTTAGTCTCGAGTCACAAGGCCGCAGGTCTCGCTAGCCTGCGATAAAGATGCATAAACGCATTCTCCCCCAAAAAAATGCGAACCCTAATTAGTTAGGGTTTTCTCGGAGACGACAAAGTAATTGTGAATGGTTTATACGCAATTTGATTTTGAGAAAGATTTTCTGAAAAGACGAGAAACCATGACAACCATCAAGCTTCTATGCTGAGAAGTTTATACCTAAATCAAATAAGCTAAATTCCTAAACGCTACCTCGAAATCTAAACTCGCAACAAGGTCGCGTAAACTCGACGTCGAAAGCCCCGACCATAACTCAACGCAAGATGACAGCAACAATTCCCCGGAATCAGGGAAGTGGGTCACGGACCACTGAGCTACCAGACGATAATGGTTATATTTACAATGTCGCCGTAATCGAACGGACACAATGGCACACCTCACACGTAAATGCAATTTATAGCCTAACCAAGAAAATAAAAAACCTGCTCTGGAGGCGCCACATTAGATACGGTTCAAGCAACTCTTGGTTGCTATGGTTATACTGACAAATAACTCACAATAACCAATAGTAACAAGGCACGGTTGACAATTGACATCACACTTTAACAGTCAGCAATAATGAATGACATCTTATTGTTTCTTTATTTGAATGTTGCCACTTAAAGAAGTTAGTTCCTTAGTAGAATGAGTAGAATCGTCAAAATTTATAGAAACATTCAGACACAAATGAGAGAACATTCCAATCCACAAAACTTTTTTTTTTCGGAGGAGAATGTGTTTAGGCACAATAACCGCTAGCTAGACCTGCGGCCGTGTGTGGGACTCGAGACTAAAGCGTCGCACTACCCACTAAACTCCCCCGGTTTCCCCTCCACACCCGATTGGGACGAGCTGTTCTCTTGTGGCTAAGAACTAGCCCTCCAATCCACTAAAAAGGAGGGTTAGTAATGCGTTATGTGAGCCGGTCTATGATTTAACGTACTCAAATCGAAAAATAGTAAATAACAAATAAATATCTTTGGACATTATTCACACAGCGCGATCTAGCCCCAAATTAAGCATTAGCTTGTGCTATAATGCAAATAATGTAATTGATGGCTGGCACCCGCCAGACAACGGATAAACATTACGTATATATTTTTTTTTTGTAAATACTTACATATTATACATATATACACCCAGACCGATACAAACAGACATGTTCATGCACGCAAATGTTTGTACGTGCGGCGATCGAACCCGCGCTACATAAATAGCCGACTTCTCGACCATTACACCAAATGGCTCGTCAACAAAAACGCTGTATCTACGATGATTGATAAAAAACTCGATCGAATATAATTTAAACGACCATAAATCGTAATAGATTTTAAAATATACGTTTTCCATTTTTGTTTTTAATATCGCGGCAATAATTCAATCGGGATGAGTGAACGTAATGCAGAACAATACTTAGCCTTACGGCGTAATCCCGGGTGATCGATGGCGGTAAGCCTGTATTAGCGACCTGTTTACACCGCCCGCGAATTACGCGAATATACTGATTTCAGCTGGGTCAATATAAAAAGCAATATTTATTTTTAATTCAATTTAGTTATAATACGTCACACTTTTTTTTAATACTAGGTCAGTTGGCAGACAGGCACGCAGCCCGCCTGCTGGTAAGCGGTCACTGCGGCCTATTCCATTTAGGGACACTTCACCAGGGTCGCTCAATGTGCTGCCAGACTGTAGGCTCATCTGATCTTCGAACCTTTGATTTCAAGTGTACTGGCTCCCATATTAATGTTTCCGGAACACAGTCAGAGCCACAGAGATGTATCTGGTCTGTGGTCAGAGCTGTTATGGCGGCAGATTTCACCTGTAGGGGTGGTAGCTAGCCAGTCGGATTCTGAAAAAGTCGTACCACCAACCAGACCCTAGGTGGGAATCGAACCCACGACCTCCGGGTTTTATACCCGAGAGGCTTAGCCACTGTTCCACGGAGGCGGTCAAAAATTCAATTCAATTAAGTTATAATACGTCACACTTGAATCTAAAGTTAGAATATCAGAGGAGCCTAGAGTGTTGCAGTACAGCGACGCTTCCTGGTGAAGTGTCGCTCAATGGAATAGGCTGCAGTGGGTGCTTACCATAAGGTGGGCTACGTGCCTGTCTGCTTAATAATATACCTAGCTTAAAAGAAAACTAGTCTTCTTTCTTAGAATTTTAGTTCAAGTATACGGGCTGGCTCTCACATTAAAACCTGGCCACTGGGCTTTTTTCATACAAACGTGGTCACTTTAGCGTCGCATAGATAGAAAACTATTTGCAGCTCTGCAAAGATAACTACGTCAATGGAGAGGCCAAACGCCCTTTTCGAAAATTGCCAAAAATCGTTCACAATTCTCAAAAAGGAAAAACAATAAACCGAACTCAACGCTTCATATATCGTAGGGTAGACTGGGTACGGTTGAAACGGTGGACGGTTGAAACAAAGCGAATATCTCGTAAATAGTGCGTGATGAGGTAAGGGGTACAAGGAGAGTAAGAAGCGGGCGACAAGTCGAAACTTGAATTTTAGTATTGCGTCGCTCTTCGGGCGCTGTGTTTGTCTGTAGGAGGCCCCATTGTGTTTTTTGATGGAAAAGTAAGTATTTTTGTACCTTCATTTTTGCAATTATTAAGATTTCGTTTATAGTTAGATGATTGAGAGTTTTGTTACGGTAGAATTGAAGTTTGTACAATATTGTAGTATGATAAGATTTTATTTAAATTTACTATCATTCTTACTGTGAACCGTTTTATACCAAGATGGGGGGGTGGGGACAGTTGAAACATTTTTTGGGGGTACGGTTGAAACAGTTTAATAATTAAACTTTATTGGTTTTCAGATGCCAAGGGTACGCCAAAGAAATTCTACGAAAGGTCGAACCGACTTATCAACGTACAAACAAGCCTATGAAGATGTGAAAGCGGGATCTTCGATAAGAACAACGGCAGAAAAAAATGGAATGGAATTCGTTTTTATAGTTTATAATTAAAAGTGTTGATAGTTGAGAAATATAATAGCATGTTTGCTAGGTAACTTTATTTCAAAAATATTATCGCTGCCAACATCTGATTATTATTTAGTTTAAGTTGTTCTTAATATAAAACTTATATATTAAAGACCAAAGACTTAAAAATATTTGTGATAGTCAAATATGCCATTACCATTCGAAAAATGTTATTAGATTAATAAAACATGATAATTGATTATATTTTGTATTATTTGCATGTGTTTCAATTGACCCCAGACACTGTTTCAACCGACCCTGGCATGGGGACGGTTGAAACAAATGGCAGATTTTTTTAAATTTGCTTTTACAGAGAAAATACTATACAGTGATCTTAAATAACATTGCCCTATAGTAGACAGATATAAGGTCTTTTATTTAGTATATTTCCGACATCGCTCGCTTAACAAATCCCGATGCTATGCATGATAAATGCTAAAATGTTTCAACCGTACCCAGTCTACCCTACACATGAATTTTGACTTGACTTGATTGTTTTTCCTTTTTGAGAAAATTGAGCGGTTAGTGTAAATTCTTGAAACTGTGATTTGTTCATTGGGCGTTTGGCCTCTTCATTGACGTAATTAATCATTGGACAGCTGCAAAAAGTTTTCTATCTATGAGACGCCAAAGTGACCACGTTTGTATGAAAAAGCCCAGTGGCCAGGTTTTATTGCCGGTCAGTGTATTTCCAGAACACAGTCAAAGCTATTATGGCGGCAGATTTTACCTGTGGAGGTCGATCTCTGAAAAAGTCCCTACCACCAACCAGACCCAGGGCGGGTATCGTAACCACGACTTCCGTCTATTTTCAGATCCGAGTGGTGAAACCACCGTTTTACTGAGGCGGTCAAAAGTAAAATAAGATGATTGGAAAAAGCTTTTTACCTACTAACAATACCTTAATTGATCACTTACATTCAAAAGAGGATTTTGAAAAATAATCTGCACCTTAATACGAGTATATCTCGACAGGTTTGATAGCATCAGAAAATAAACAAGCCTACAACAGTAGGTATATACTATATTTATGTATCGTGACGACACGAGCGCAGATGGGACTCGAACCGGCTCACCGCGCGATGATTTACGCGACCGCCGGCCGACAGGTCGAAGACGTTTCCCTTGCGTGTACAGAACACGTTTGCGACTGATATTCTCATATACCCATCTCTGATGAAAATCATATTTTATTTAACCTGAGATAAGTATGTACATTTAGGGTGGAGTGAAAATATTTTTTTTACATATTCGTTTCGGAATACCTGTAAAAAGTTGCTGTTATTGTTTATAAATATACATACAAAATTTTATTTGGCACATGAAAAATTTAGAGGTGCCCCCAACACCATGAACTTTAGAGAAATTCGCAAAATTTTGTCAAAAAACACCAACGTCTAATATTGTCAAATTAACGCTAAATCTTAATCCGAGTGTACCGGCAATAACTAGGCCGGCGGTGAGATATGGCGACGTTAGTATATCGTTTAAATAAAACTTGTAGATGCAGGAAAAGTCAATGATATAATTATTTAAATTTACAAAATTACATTTTTATACACAGCTTGTATGGCGTGCTGAGAGGCGAGAGATGAAAATTTTCACAGAAAAACAATAGACGCGCGATGTTTGAAATTGGAACGCACGACGATTCCCGCTGATTTTTCTTTTTAAAAATAGTTTGAACGCGAGGAGGTTTTACTCCTCGACATACCCCCGGGCGTTGAAGGCTCGCCTTCAACAAACAGCTTCAGGTTGAGAACAATGCTTGCTAAATGCTCTCTAAATCATACCACTCAATGGTTTTTAAAAATCACTCTTGCTCGTATCAACTCGGAAGTATCATTGCTAGAAAGACTTCATCTTCTTAACTGTAGCTTGGACATTAATTAAATACTCAATAAAGACTGATAAAGCTGATAACGAGACGTGATCATTGAAACTTCGATGTGGTCTTAAGCAGCTTTAAAGTGAGGGCTTTTTCTGATGTGGGTGACATAGATTCTGTATGTTCTTCCTGATGTTAGATGTGTGAGAGGACGTGTTTCAGGATAAATTAACTTGACTATAGTTGAGCATTTACAAACTATTAACAATATCCCAACACTTAATAATTATTAATAATGACGTTACTTTACAGAACAGCTTAATTATGCAAGACCTAGAAGTACTTAACATGTACTACAATAACAAACAAAAACATATAACAATCAGTTTCTAAACATTCACATACGTAGATGCTAGCTTACGTTAGATGTAATCTAAATATAAATTTCCAGGTACCAAAAACAGGTTTGAAAGTTTTACACAGTATAATAGATCTTGAATCTTGAAATCTAACTAAAAATAACACCTGTACCTACATTAATTTTATCCTAAAATTATAAATAACGTGCTTATTAAACACTTATATTAGTACCCAGAATAAAACTGAAAATAATAATGTAGAGACTTGCATACACTGAAAGTGATTCTTCATCATCACAACCTAAGTAAACGAGTTACAGTCGCAGGTACGAAACTAACATCAGTGACTATAATGAGGTACCACTAACAGAGAATAAATATAGTTCGACATCAAAACCTAAAATGAAGTAAATGATGGTTTGTGCCTATTAAATCACCCACTTATTAAATTAAATATAAGCTAACTAAGCTTATACACAATTAACTTAAACTTAAACGACTTGCAACACCTACATTCCGTTCATAAAGCAGCAATAAGTAACTACATTTTAAAATTCACTGAATGTGACGAGTAATGACTGAAATCCTATGATAAAAATTATGTACCAAAAATAACTATAACAAAGTGAACTGTATAATGAAATGATGGTTCTTTGGTACCAAGAAATAATAATAAAGTCAAAATGATTTCATGAATTAGTCACATCGTTTTATTGAAGGAGCAGAAATAAGTTGCAAGTTTAACCAAAATTATGAGTTAATTTAAATACAAATAATACGTTACTTGAATGCAGAAACGTAGTAAATTAGGCTTAAAAGACATCAATGTTGTGTCAGCCTTGAATTGTTATTAAATAACTAAATGTTTTTAAACAATTACCGCTTACGGGACGGCAATGAAAAATAATTTATATTTTGTTGACTATTTACAATAACAGAATAATGCAAAATCTCTTAACGTGTCTAATCAAATAATGGAATCCTATGCGCATTTATTTATAGAACATCAAGTAATGAGTGGACTGTATATAAATTAAGGATGTTCTTACTAAAAATTATAATATGGCAAGGATTCCTATAAATTTGTTATGAGATGGAACAACAGTGCTCTCAATCTCATTTCAATGTAATTCATAAGCATCAAGACACCCGAGAATTGACAATATTAAAATTAATAAGGATATTTACTGTACTGACAAAAATGAAAAAATTAACAAATATTAAATTGCACGTTACGTACAAAGCAGTACGAACTAAATTAAATTGATGATTCACCCAAGGTGATGTGCGTTTTCTTATAACGCATCTTAAAGGTATTAAATCGCCTATCATTATAACTAGAGGTATTTACAAAAACTCTATGAAACTTCTGCCCAGAGGAGTCACGACATGGAGATCTTAGATTGCCAGGTGTTTTAGTTTGGCATTTAATATTACGACTCCAATGATCATGATTTGGTAAAACTTGTCTGAAATTACTTTTAATATTATTCGATGGAAATGACGCAGACGTTTGTGAGTTGATTGGACCGGTGACTACCCAGCCCAGCTTTGTTTCCACAAGAACTGGCTTCCCATTAGTAAGTTTCAACTGTTTTGAACCTAACAAGTCCCAGAAAAGATTTGCCCCGATGATCATGTCTATGACAGCCGGTTTGTAAAACTCAGGATCTGCTAGACTGATGTGTGAAGGGATATTAAATTGCGATAAATCTATATTATTACAGGGAATCTTGTTTGTGATTGAAGGCAATACCAAGCACTGAATGTTTGTTTCATATTTACCTCTTAATGATTTAAGTTTAATTTGACAAGTTTTTTGAATACGCGATTTGACATTATTAATACCTAAAATGCTTGTGTGTACACGATTAGTAGACAGATTTAACCTCTGGCATAATCCTTCACTTATAAGGCATGAAGTACTGCCGCTGTCTAACATGGCACGGGCTATGTGCTCACGATTGTCTTTATCATAGACCTTGACTAGCGCAGTTGGTAATAACACCTCTTGACTATGCCGATCAGATGCGGCAACACTTGCGGATAAAACACAAGGAGTGTTGGTCTCGCTATTACGGCTGGTCTCAGCCTCCGTAACTGACACAGTATCAGAAGAAACCTGACAACTGTTTTGCAAAGCCAAACTTTTCGTACTTTGCTTAAAGTCGGTTACGTGCACTAACGTGTGGTGTTTACGCTTACACCGTTTGCATCCTCGTTTCTTACAATGATTAGCAAAATGTTTGTTAGAAAAACAATTGAAACATACCTTATAATTCGGTAATAAGGCTAATCGTTCCTTAGGACTTAACAAAAGAAACTGAGGACAGTTGGCTAACGTATGACCTTCATTGCATTTAGGGCAGATGCTACCATCATTATAAATAGAGTCTTGAACCACAACAAATGACTTAAGCTTTGAAGTGCCCCTAGTTTCAGGTGGAGGACTGATAGTCGAGCTTTTATGTGACAACTCTAAACTTTCTAATAAATCGGATCGGTTTTTAATAAATGAAATGAATGTATCAAACTTTATAGGTACGTCCTTTGGCTGTCTACCCTTTAGTTCTTCCCACTCACGATATGATTTGGAGTCTAACTTGTGACTTAAAATGTGAATGAGAAGAGTATCCCAGTGCTTTACTGGTTCCCCTAAAGATTCTAGGGCGCGCAGACTCCAGGCTATCTGGTCTAACAGGCGCTTAAGAAGAGTAGATGACTCCTTAGGAACGTGCTCTATGTTAAACAGAGATGATACGTGGTTTTGTAATAATAACCTCTTATTGTCGAAACGATCGCAGAGCAGTTGCCATGCTATGACATAATTGCTAGCTGAAAACTCGACTGACTGAATGACTGCCGCCGCAGTGCCCTCTAAAGATGCTCTCAAATAATGAAATTTATTAATTTCGTCTATTTCCTTACTGGAATGGATTAAGCTGCTAAACGTGTCCCTAAATTCAAGCCAATTGTGATATGAACCGCTAAATTTAGGTAACTGGATAGTGGGTAATTTAACAAGCTGATGACTTTGATTGTTTTTTGCTTCAGATAATTTTGAGCTTCCCGACTTGATCACTGGGTTAGCTGAAGCTAACAGTAACTGTGCTTTAGCTAACGTCTTAAAGTAAAGCGATTCGAAGTCAGCCCTATATGCAATATGCTCATCAAGCTTTTCATCTAAGCACTCAATCTGAAATTGTACCTCATCAAACTGATTAAACAACAAGTCAATCTTACTCACTCGCAACTGCAACTCGTTCACGTCAGCCGGTGACAACGAAGTTACCTCCAATGTATCCAGGTATTTGGAAAAGACTGTTAAGCGGCTCTTTAAACTGCCTCTCTTCCTAGTTAATTCGCGTTGGTTGGCCATACTGAGTAACTAGTGTTAACCAACCTGAAATTATGCACTTAATATTAATTACAAAATAATATAATCTGTGTACAATATGACGTGACTTCCCTACACTACTTATTTACATATAATAATATTTACAACCGACTGAAATAATTATAGTTAGCAGTTTCACAAATATAAATATCTTGAGACGGTGTGTTACCTATTTGTTTATCTAATTAATATCAATAAATATAAACAAATATTAATCCTAAAAGGTACCGTTACTAACAAGATAAAAAGTAAAGAGAACTAACCTTGTCAGTTGTGTGTAAATTATACAAATATACCTGACCAGTGCTGGGTAAAGTTATGCTCAATAATATTTAGAACACTGTTTCGTCCATAAATAATGTCCATATCCCTCCTTTATGACAATAAGTTGCGAAGATCACGATCAGCAACACAATCCAGGCAGCTTCATACGGCGCGCGGCGCTCAGGCGAATGACTGGCGGAGTGTGTCCGGTGGTTGCAAATTGTTCAACACGTCGATAATAATTAATTAATTCAGGAGAATTCTCATCACCCGACGTAGATCTTGAATCAGTTGTCTGCTTAATTACCACAGCAATCTTCTTGTATAATAAGCTCGAATCCAGCTCGATCTCGGACCAAAATGTACCGGCAATAACTAGGCCGGCGGTGAGATATGGCGACGTTGGTATATTGTATAAAATAAAAACTTGTAGATGCAGGAAAGTCAATGATATAATTATTTAAATTTACAAAATTACATATTTTAACACACAGTTTGTATGACGTGCTGAGAGGCGAGAGATGAAAATTTTCACAGAAAAACAATAGACGCGCGATGTTTGAAATTGGAACGCACGACGATTCCCGCTGATTTTTCTTTTTAAAAATAGTTTGAACGCGAGGAGGTTTTACTCCTCGACACCGAGTGTTCAGTTTCGTTGGCAACTGTTTAACCTTGAATAGTGCGTGGATAGATGGGGAGACCCCCCCAGGTGTTGAGGTGGGAGAGGTGATTTTACTGCACTTGTCAATCGTTGTCAAACGTTGTTCGAACGCCATTAAGTGCGCGTGTATTATTGTTATTCTACTTGTGAGAAACATTGATTTTAACCACCGCTGTCAATAAAATAAGACTCATCTAAGTAATATTTTTAATTTCCTGTTCACAGATTGTCGATGACACACTATTTTCGATATTACCTATTATTTCTCTTTATTACAGTCAAATGTCGCAACTCAAAACACGAAAAGAGACATGTTGTCCTCTGTTTGGTTTAGGTTTACCGGAGAAGTAACCAGTGTCTCAATTACCAACTTATAATGCTGTTATGAAAAATTACTTAATAATAAATATGAATTACAGCTTGACAAAACAACAAAATAGCCGACAGTTCATGATATATCCCAAAGATTGGCTAAATAATTTTATATATCTGGCGAAAAGCGTCGCTTCCTTCTGTCAGCTTTAAAAGAGCACTACAACTTATTCGATCTTACCATGACAAATATAGAAGCTAACTAAAATTTTATCAAGGTTGTCAAACAAACAAGAAATATCAAGAGAAAATAAATGAATTTGTTACTGAGTCCCAACGGTTATTTGATGTTTGCAGTTGCAAATGCAAAGTAATCTTAGAGTGTTATTGCTCAAAAGACAGCCGTGTTCCCAAGGAAGAAGTATGTTTTTTACTTGATCAAAGAACTACAAGAAAAATAATGATAGGCGGTGTAGATTTGGTTTCGACTGTAAAAAATATGAAAAATTTAAAAAGACAAGAAAAAGATTTACTGCGTTACAGAGAGTTAATGGATCCTAACCAACCGTCTATTTCTCGTTCTTTGCTTGATGACTTAACAACCGAAAGCACCAGTTCAAGCATTAATAGCGTCCTTATCAATCGCCAAAACAAGCACCAAATAATCTACTTATTTCTGATTTTTTTCATCCATTATTATACATATTTTTTTAATTTTTCTTGATTAAAAACATTGGTACTACTAACCAGGCTTTTATTTAACGTATCACAATGTAGTTTGTTTTATGAGGGACAGGAAATCTAGAAAAATACTATCATTCAAAATTAGATCAATGTTTTTAAAAAATTAGTATTTTTCTAATTTTCAATTGGGTTGGGGCACCTCATAACATCAAGACAAGTAAACGATCTTTTGTATGCTGAATTTACTCATTAAAAGGCAACTTTGTATACCTATTCCAATAAAAAAAAATAAAAAAATTTTTGTACATACATTATCACTCCACCCTAATGTACATACTAAATATATAAAAATAAATATTGGACAACATCACACACATTGATCGGATCCCTGAATAAGTACCTGGCTATTTAAAGTCCGGTTCGTTGACACTAGTTCCATGATACAGTTCCATGATGGAACTACTGATAATAATTTTTATCACTAGTTCCATTATAAATAAAATTCTCAGTCCCACTGAAGGGGAAATCAAGTCATCACTACATTCATGGGTACTGGTTTATTAACCACGCTTGCAAAATGAGGATTGGTGAACACAAACCCAGTGTTCGAAAATCCAAGAGAGAGAGAGAGAGTGAGTTCTCTACTCTAGTTCTCAAACTTGAACATAAGCTACTTTTTATTTCGTAAAAATATCCCTTCCTGCGGGATAACGTCCTAAAGTACTGCGGGTAGAAAGCTAATAGTATGTAGGTATCTTACTAATTAATTATAAATGCAAAAGTCTGGATGTTTTGATGTTTGTTACTCAATCACGCCTAAACGGCTGAACGGATTTAGATGAAATTTGGCACACGTATAGTTTAAAACCCGGATTAGGACATAGGCTATAAAATTCCTACGGAAAACGTCTCATTCCCGCGGAAAAAAGAAATTACACGCGGATGAAACCGCGGGCGGAAGGCTAGTATAAAATATTTTATTATACCTTTATAGAAATAAACTATTATCTTGTAAATTAAATGGCATCAACTTCTCTGGTTCCCATATTACACGCTTTGGTTTGTTTAAAAACCCTCTAAGGACTATTATTAAACACCTACAATTTCCAATTGCCAAGAAAACGTTATCAGATTTATAATTGGTCTCTAAACGTGATAAGCAGTTTTGAACGCGCAAACCTATCCCAATTTCACGGCAATAGACATAATCACACTACCTGTTGCATTAGCTACAATCTAGCGTAAATGATTCGTCATGTTCCAGCCATTTTGCCTAGCCTAGGTGGCCCCGACCGCCTAGTTTCATAGGCTTACAATCTAGACGCAGGTAGTTCCTAGGTAATTGCACAATGCCTAGATATCTGGGAGCTGATTGACACCACGACCCACCGCGCCCAGATGTTGATGGCATACTGATATTCCAATTGTATTGTTAGGTCGGGTGCACGCTTGCGATCAACAGTAAAGTTTTAGTGGTTTTATTAAATATTTAACCTGCTTCTAAAGGGCAGATTACTGGTTGGGTAGGTACTGATATCTAGAGGCGACATTTGAATGAATTGAATTGAATGAAAGATGTTGTGAGTCAAAAGAGAGTGGGTACTGCGCCGGTCTCAAATAAACTGGGAACAGGGCAGGAAGAAGAAGAATAGTCGAAGCGACTTTTGACAGGAATAGTTTGGTATGGGAAATATTTAGGTGTACATTAAAAAATACTGAAATGTAAGTACATCAAAATAACTGATTGCACACCAAAGGTTAGGTTAGGTTAGCAATTCAGTATTTTTATGATGATCAATCAGTATTTTTTGATGTGCAGTTAAATACAACCCGTTTGCTATAAGGCCATGTTTTGTATGTTATAAAAATATCATT
The DNA here is from genome assembly GCA_949319885.1 of Mecyna flavalis. Taxonomy (NCBI): domain Eukaryota; kingdom Metazoa; phylum Arthropoda; class Insecta; order Lepidoptera; family Crambidae; genus Mecyna; species Mecyna flavalis. The sequence goes on along the minus strand of OX439419.1, from coordinate 5,016,533 downwards.
TTTATGAAACGAAATGAAATGTAACCTAACGTAGGTATATTTAAAATCAAAGATTTGATGACGAGAGAAACCTACAGCGTGGCAGTACATTGCTCTCTCGTGAAGTTTTCCACAGTTACATAGGCCACAGTGGCCGCTTACCATCAGATGTGTTGCTTCCTTGTCTGCTTATTGAAGTACAAGCAGTTTTAAAAATCCATCAGTTTGCACTTCGCTAGACCAATCGAAATCTCTCAAACCAAACAGCCCCCCTAGACAAGCGGCATTTATGACGCTCGTTACCTATAGCTCAATTTGCGATAGCAAATGTCAAATCCCATACTTTCAACACGTGACTTTTCTATGGCATCTGTCAAATCCATACAAATTGGACTTAGCGAAATTCGCCAGTTAAGAAGCGATGTCATCTTGTCTAAGCCCCCTGTACATTTTCTCTGTCGCTAGTCTGTCGGCGAACTAACATTCTCATAGGCTTGTGGACTTTACGCAACGCTATCTCCAATCTATTAGTTAAATCTGGCGACCAGGAAGCTAGACACCTTGTCGAATGACGGCATTGAAGACCCCGCACTGGGCTGCGCGCAGGCTGGTTGTGTTGCGTTGTAGTAGCCAATAGTGTTGGCTGTGGTTCTGTTATGCGGAACGTAGGGAAAATAATTTGCGAGTCTATGAAACGATTGTAGGGAAAATAATATGCGAGTCTATGAAACGATTCTAAAGATAGAGCTTGAAAGTAAATTAACGACCGCTTAGGTATTCTTTGGGTTGAGATTTGAGAACTAGGCTATTGCATCAGATCAAACAGGTTCAAACATTTGTGTGCATTAACAGTTGCAGATTTGTAACGGTCTGTGTTTTTTCGTTAGTAAGTATATAATAGTATGTATTTACAAATACTATATGCTATGTAGCTTTTCCGTTGGCACCCCTAGTCTCAAGCTTTGTTTAGTTTGGGGTTAGATGACGCGTGTGTATAACATTGACCTAGGTACTATTGCTAACGTCAGTACATAATATTTCTATGGTGTATAACGGCTATAAATTTTTATCTATATCAATACTAATTATAGTACTAATACTAATCCTGCTATTCCTACTACCTTTCGATGTTCCGATGTTTGTTATTAAATCACGCCTAAACGGCAGAACGGATTTAAATGAAATTTGGCACACGTATAGTTTATAACCCGGATTAGGACATAGGGCTATACAATTCCTACGGGAAACGTCTCATTCCCGCGGGCGGAAAGCTAGTTTATATTATTAGTAGGATTTATCTTACTGTCCCGTATTGTGTACGTTGTGTACAACTCTAGACGCAAAGAGCATGGAGTTTCACCAAACGTTGCGTCTTTATGATGTAATTAAATGCATAGTTACTTGCGCCACAGTCAACCATTTGAACTGCAAACATGATATATGATGGTACTCGGCATAAGATATTTAGTATTATTGCTTTATTATCATGTAGTAATAGGTAATTTCTTACAAGCCGAGTTTCGGCTATGTTGGCCAATCTTTGTTAATACCCAACGCGGAATATTTATTAGTGCACAAGTGCGCAAGCACAGGTGCACTTAAAGCACCCTGGGAGTCAATAGATATAACAGATGAGGTCAACGCGTTGGGATAGCAGTCTGATATGTAAGAAGAGAGATCAGGCATATGACCAACGGCTTTACTTTATGTAAAAGGCAACTGGGTAGGTTTCCTCAGGATGTTTTCCGTAGGTGGGTCCAGACCTTGCCCTTCCCAGCATAGTTCTGGCTATGTTGGTGGATAAGGATGCCTGAAAAGCCTTCGCCACTTTTTGTGAGGAGGTGATGGCAGGTAAGGAAGCGGCGGAGCGCGCTCGGGAGCAAGATCCGTATGATGGCGCGCTCCGGAGGGCGAGGAGGGGGGGGAGACGGCGAACTGTTGTCCGTCGTCTTCCTCCTCTCCGTGGAGGAGGCCAGCCAGTCAGTGAATGTTACGAGGGTGCCAGCGCCGGTATTGCACCGGCCTCTACCACTGCCTGTTAGGGATGGCTCGACGCTCTCGGCTGTCCCTGTCGTCCCCCCCAGCCCATCCGGGGGGGGGGGCACTTTGCTGTCCGGCGTGTAGGAGGGTTCCGTCCCGGGAAGACCGCGTAGAAGGCTTCGTTCCGCTTACCGTGGTTCCTCCCCACTAAGGACAATGAGGGAGCGTCGCAGGGGTTTAAGTGGGTATGCATCTGGGTAGCTTCTTCTGTGAAGCATCCCAGATGGAGAGCCCCGTTACGTACGTACGCCCCGTACCCCGTTCGTCCCCCGACGGCGGGTATGCAAAAGGTCGGCCCATTGCACCTTGGGCCGGCGGCATTTCCCCTGCGATACCAAAAAAAAAAGGATGTTTTCCGTAACCGCTGAGCTAGTGATAATATTGGTTTTAGTACCGGGCCCTCATCTCCAGGTTCGGAGTACGATTCCCGTGTCGGGAAATAGTGTAGGAATTTTTTAACGCAGCTTGAGTTTAAGTCATTGCCCTTCATGGCAACGATGACTTAATTACACTGATATAGGTTCTGCACTGGGATATAGGTATATTGGCTGATACATGACTTTTATGTGATGTTTTTGTATACCATTAAGTATTATTAAAAAGTGCTTGTGAAAAAGTGAGGCGCTCGTGGCGCAGCCGTGGCAGTGGTTCGTTAGAGATAACGAAAGTCAAGCTACCCACGCCGCGGTCGGTTAATGGATGGGTGACCGTTCTGACCACATTTAGTGACATTTATTTCGAGCGTCTCCGTGCTTCGGAAGGCACGTTAAGCTGTTGGTCCCGGCTGATATTTACTATATGTAGATATTAGTCTACAAGCCTAGTCAGAGCCTCAGAGGCCATTTGGCGGCTTGATAACATCTGACATTAAGGTTGGTCACTTGCCTTACGCACCCCTCCACCAACCCGCACTAGGCCAGCGTGGTGGAGTATGGCCCACACTATCTCACAATTGAGATAAGGCCTGTGTCCCAGCAGTGGGAACGTATATAGGCTGATGATGATGATGAAAAAGTGCTTATTACCTACTGCTCCATTCAACGAAGTTTTCTCACACTTTCCACACATCTTGAAACCCGAGTTACTCTCAAAGCATTTAACCCATTATTTGTCTGACAAGAAGATTAGACTTACGACGTCGGGGTTTTACTTAGCGTTTCTTAGTAATTAAATTAGTTTAAAGTAGGTTATCATTAAATCGACAAGGCGATGGTGAAATTATCGCGTCCAGTTAACACATTACGCTACCGGCGTTTGCGCAACTCAAGAACACTTACATATTGGTCGTGGGAATGTCGTTTATACAAACTGGGTGTATTTTATTGCTCGGCTACTGGTTAAATTTGTAGTTAAATTTAAGGGACGAGAATTCTCTACATTTATTTAAATTTAATTATTTAATTGGTAATTGGGAACGCCCCGATGGTCTAATGGTTTAAATATCGAGTCGAGATCTCTAGGTCCTGGTTTCAATTCGTCAGTCAAGCTAACTTTATGTTGTAGGCGTCTATGGTCCGGCAGGGCAGCGGTGGTGATATACCATCAGATGTCCTAACATAAAAAAAATATCATTACGTTATTTTGTGCTAAGTTATATTTTTACAGATAAATTTTCTTAGGTACTCCTTTTTTCTCATCACCACCACTGGGAAACTTTAAATTATGATTGGAAGATTAAAAAATACCTTACCATTACGAGGCAGAGGAACTATTTGTTTGTCAATTAATTGGCTCGCATAGTTCGCTTCGACTACAGAGGGTTATTTTGTTGTCAGTTTGTCTGTCAACCAACTTAGAACTCGTAACGAGAGGATCTTTAAAGGTTCGTTCCATTGAGGAGTTGTACGGTCTATCAATAACTTACAGGTGTGAATTTTGATGGAGTTTGGCTAATTAATATTTCATAAAAAAATGTTGGATAGCATCGCATTGATTGCACATTGATCTGACCCCAAATTATATAACTTGAGCTTTTTAATAAATGGGTATCAGACACAACGAAGTTACCTACCACAAAATATCGAGTTTTCAGGGAAAATACCGTAACCATCATGTTGCAATTATGGGAGAAGATCTAAAAATGCATTCATAAAATAAGCACCTTTGACTTAATTAAAAGTAATATTAGTTAACTTTGAACTCAGGATTCAAAAAAATACGAAAATGTTTATTTTATAGTATTATATTATGGTTGGCCGAGAAAATCAATCAGCCCATCACAGTCTAGTTAGGTATCTAACACGGTCAGTGCAGTTGTGGACCGCAGATAAGCGACCGGAGATTACAGCCGCCATGCTGCCGCGTTCCCGGCGATGACGCGATGACGACATTAGGTACTATAGGCCTAATTGACGTGTCTTTGACAGGTTGCTTGCATTGTTATTTATTTATTTATTTTTTAATAAAAGTATAAAAGTGCCTTTTTTGTGCTGGGAAATGCTTTTAGGCATGCTACTTACTTTGGGGTCAGATTAATGTTTAAGGTTACTTTAATATTACTGAAGGCTCATCTGCGAGCCTTTGATTTCAAGTGAACTGGCTCCCACATTGATATTTTCGGACCACCAGCCAGAGCTGTCATAATTATAACCTCAGATTTCACCTGTGGTAGCTCGCAAGTCGGACTAAAAAAATAATCTTACGTGGTTGTTGTAATTTTAATGTGGATATTGATTTCAGTTTTGAGTCGTTGCACTATAGACATGTTTATATAAATTTTGCGGTCGTGTTGAAAATATTTTTAAGTTAGATCCAAAAACGTAATAAGGGTTAACAAAACATACAAACCTTTCAGAATCCGAAAAGGCCAATCAAAACCGATCAAATGAATCAACGAAACGCCAAAACGTGACCGCCTGCTAATTTCCTTAATAATTAGATACTTGGGTTAAAAGCCTACTATAAATTATCTTAGTAGGTGGAGCAGAAAGGTCGGACTGCGTTACAGAAAATGCAATTTAATACTAGACTGACTAAATTACACTTGCAACTGGTAACGTTAGGTTACAACTTAAAATCGTTCTTAAGGCTGCGTGGCCGCAAAGACTACAGGATTTATAATGAATTGTGAGAATAACTAAGCTAAGTTCTAATATAAGCTTTGTCCCAATAAGTAGGCGCATAATTCTCAAAGAGATTAGGCTATAAATTGTAGGCAATATATCGGTTAACATTCTAAAAGGGCCGGAGGGCAACCAAGATACATTTTAGTTAGATTACGCATTGTGAAGGCAATCGGGGATGGTTCGTGATCACAGTTTAATGAATTCAAGTTATGGTTCTTTGAAGGAGGTCGGTGGCGCGACTTTTGCGAAAGTTAAGCAGCGTCCTACGTAATCAATAAACAGATGGGTGTCCGATCAAATGCTTTAGGGATAGATATCTAATTGGTTTGATAGCCATCTGGTGGTGATCTTTGGGTCCTAAATTCAATTTCCGCGTCAATTGAGATTCGGAATCGGATTGTTCTGAACTTGGGTTTGTGATCTCCAATCTACATTTGGCAAACGTGATCATTAAATGTAAATAGAAGCCAAAAAAAATTTCGATGTAAATTCGGTTCCCACCTTTGTTCTGTTTGTTGATAGAGTCTGACTAACTACCACCCCAGGGGCGTGCATAGGTTTTGAGACTAGGTAGGCAGTCATTTTTTTTCTCAGGTCGATAGGAAACAAATACCTACCATTGGTATTTGTTTTTGGTATTATAAAGGGATAGATCAAAAAATTTTTTTTTTTGTGCGGACGGATAAGAACAACATTGTAAAACATGCATATTTATTGGCAAATAAATAAAAAACTCACATTAGGAAATGTTTTACTAACGCTAACTAGGTCAAAAACGTCAATAAAATTTGCCCAGCGCGCACCAGCGCGCCAATTAAAATTATCGTAATATGTATTTTTATTTTAAGTGCATCAAATGAATATAGGTACCTATTTTTCTGCATGATATTAAACTTATATTAGGCGTTGGCGAGAAACTTATCCAATCATAATTTATCTAAACAAAACAAAACGTAATTTGGGGACATTCACATACCGTACATTGTCATTTCTCCATCGTCAGAAATGCACTCACTTCACACAATGTTCCGTGTTGCTCGAAGACACAAAGATTGTTTAAAATATCAGTGCACTCCACACAATAACATAGTAAGTTATTTAAATAGCAATTAAAAGTTTTAACACACGCACCCATGACATGAAGATAGGTTATCCGAAATGTAAACACAAACAAAAAGCATGATTTTGACCTTGACGTAAAACAAATCATTTCATTACTTTTTTAAGCCAATAACTTCTGGGTGTGTGTTTTCAATGGGGAAGTAAAATCTATCTATTATATCAATATTATAAAATAATTTTAAGATACAAATCAGCTATTAAAATTGTGATAAATAATAAATAATATAAATTGATTAAAAATAGTTGTAAGCTGATACAATTATTTCTTTTAGCGCCATCTATTGAAGTCGGTGGGATTCACAAGAACTGACATGTTTGCTTGCCTAATGCGGAAGTAGAAACGTCTTTAATTAATAAATATTGTTATTTATTAGCTTAAACATAAAAAATATGGATTATAATTCGTCTTTTATTATATTTTGATTTTTCTGCTATAAAATTATCGTATAAATCAATGGTTAGCCAAACTTAATTCTTCGAGTAGGCTCGCTTACCCAATGCGACTATTTAAGAAGTCGTTCTTTCTGGTTATTGTGCTATACGCAGGAGTGACATTTCCATTTTGTCGTATAACACATTTTATACGAAAATGTTTTTTGACACGTTCGATTGTATGGAGCTTGGTAGGCAGCGCTCGGCTAGTGCTTACCTCGCTTCTATACACACGTAGGTATACGTATAGGTCATGAATGCGCCGTTTTGATGAAATTATGAAGTGTTGGGGGAATAATTTAATTTCTGATTTATGTTTTTAGATTTATTATTACAATATTTTTTAAGGATTTCCGCGAATGATTTTTAAAAGTAGGCACTGCCTATCTGCCTATATGGGATGCACGCCCCTCACCCCTACATGTGAAATGTGCCGCCGTAGAAAATCTGTGTTCCGGCCAATGATGTTTTGTTTTTATATAATATCATTGGTTCCGGCAATATTAATGTCAAAGCCAGTGCACTTTAAATAAAAGGCTGGAAGATCAAAGGACACATTGAGCGACGCTTCCTTGACTTTCAGTACCGCAGTGACCCTTTAGCACCAGATGGGTACACTCCCTGCCTGTTTGCCAATCACATAACGTAAATAGCAACCCTAAGAATTACATATTAAGTCAATCATTCACTTTTTATGATACCCCAACATTAACGCCTGCCGGAAATACGAGTACTAATACATATCTGACTGGAAGTCTGTCCATTTATATCATACATTTTCTATTTCCCATCTACCTCTGCCATATCAGTTACAGAAAAACGTATGCGATCTTTTTATGCCTGTGCGCAACTCATTAGTGGCGTAATGTCAACGAGACTGACGGACGTCGCGACCGTCAATCAAGAATATTAATTGAACGTATTTAAAAGGAATAAGAGCCTTGGTAGACTGCTGGTTATAATTTATAGTTCTGAGAACCTGTACCTTGTTTTTTTTTGGGATACGAGGTTTTAGAATGCGTCTTAGCCAGTTGTCAGACAGGCTTCTTGTGTTACAACACAGGCAGGTTGTGCTTTGTTTTTGTACAAGCTCAATTAACCGCCTTCGTGAAACAGAGGCTAAGCCGCTTGGGTATAAAACCCGGAAGTCGTGGGTTCGTTTTCGCCTTAGGTCTGGTTGGTGGTGGTGGACCTTTTCAGAGTTCGACTGGCTAGCTGCCACCTTCACAGGCGAAATCTGCCGCCATAACAACTCTGGCTGTGGTTCGGTGAATAATAATGTGAGAGCTAGTACACTTGAAATCTAAGGCTCGAAGATCAAAATATGTGTCAAGGAATATTCGTATTCGTGCAATAAAATGCTGGCTTAAAATAAACATAACACAATACTTTTATGTTATGTTCATTATTTATCATTCTGTAAACTAAGTGTCCTTTGGTTTGAATTCCTGCATAATAAAATACCCGGGGGTAATACCTACCTATCTAAAAAGATTTTATTGGATTTTTTTTATCTATTTCGGTGCGGTGGTCAATTCATACTAATATTATAAATGATAATACTAATATTATGATGTTATTTTATTGTATTTTAATTGTATTTTATTTTGATATTATGATTGTATTTAATTGAAGTTTACTAACATAGGCTAAGGTAAAAATGTTACTAACATGAATATGGACCTCGGTCTGAAATAAATTCTTTCATTCATTCATTCATTCATTCATTCATAAAAGGCAAGGGCCTCCTTGGACAGCTTTGTCAATGTACAAAAAAATACAAAAAAAAATTTTTTTTTATATATTATAGGGGGGCAAACGAGCAAGTGGGTCACCTGATGATAAGTGATCACCGCCGCCATAAGCACCCGGGACCCCCTTGGGGTCTCAGGCGCGTTGCCCGCCTTAAGAGACGACAGTTATTAGGTCTCATATACCCAGTAATTTCACTAGCTTCAGTGCCCTTTCCCCGAAACACAGAAATGCTTGACACACTTCTATTTCATGATCTCTGAAAAATATAAAATTCCTACTCCCGTATTAAATTATATAAGGATAACATCGTAGAGTATAAGCGAGCGAAGCCGCGGGTGAAAGGCTAGCTAGTTCTACATAACTCCATCGTACCCTCTAGCTAGCGACAAGATATGTGCTAGTATTTCTCTAGTAACATATAAATACAGGATTAGAGTCCAGGCTTTATGCAAATTCAAATTAACATATTTTGACCATTTATATAGCTTTAAGCATATTTCACTACGGTCAACTTACGTATATTTACGACTAAAAGTATATGAAAAATGTATATGGACATTATTTTCAAAATCTTACAAAATTTTATACGATTTTTCAACCCCGATTTTTACCTAAAAGGTGAATTTTCAATTCATGTCTTCTTAGGTGAGTATAGACTACAACATTTCCTCGAGCGTTTCGGTGTAATGTAACGTTCTCACGAATGGTAAAATACAGGCAAAAGCTCAGTTAGCCTAAGCATTTCCATGTAATGTAACTTTCCTGCGAATGCTCGACGTTATGTAACGGGTAAATGCTTACGCGAGTGTGCATTTACCCGTAACATTTCGTTGTACCTGCGTTCATTCTTCTTTGAAATGTTCGTCCCTCTTCCTCCGCGTCACCCCGCACCCGCGTATCGCCCGCGCTCGTGCAAAGGCTCGACGAAATGTTACACCAATAAGCTCGTTTTTAAAAAGGCTGTAACAAAACATCGAGCGTCGTGTTCGAAGAGCGGTTTGAGCAAATTTAAAAATGGCGAATGCTCGAAGTTCTGATACAAGTAAATGTTGTAGTCACCTTTATGTGACAAGAACTTGGCTTTCCAAACAAAAGCCGACCGTCAAACCTAGTTATGCTATCGTTAATTAATCTTATGTAAGCAAAGTAATTTATTTAATTAAGCGGTTCAGAATTAAATTTATTGTTATATCAGTGAAAATTTAGTCTAGTGAAACAAACGACCTTTGGTGTTTCGCTCAAACGCCATTTAGTAATAAAGAAAATAATATAATAAGTGGCATGCCGTGGTCTTAATATTACGCCAAAGGCCGTAAGATCTCTCTGAATCCCACCTTTGAAAAAAATTATGTGGTAAATATAATATAATAAGTGGCATGGCGTGGTCTTACTAATACGCCGAAGGCCGTAAGTTCTCTTTGAATCCCACCTTTCAAAAAAATTTGTGGATAATAAATATACTTACATAATTCGTTTTGACTCAAGTGCTACATCCGCATCTAGTGAATATGTAAAATTAATTAATATATATCTATATATAAAAAAGAAAGTGTTAGTTACACTATTTATAATTCAAGAACGAATAAACAGATTTGGCTCAAAATTGGTGGAGAAGTAGCTTAGAACCAGGAGACGGACATAGGATACTTTGATGGGGGAAGGGGGGATAGTTAAAAAGGAAATAACGCGCGGGAGAAATTATAAAAACAGGTTTATGTATTTTCTGAGGCGTGGGGTTGTTAACAGACTCTAAACTTTGACTAAGTATTTCCGAACAGACAAATCCAATCACACATCATCGGTTCAATGCATGGCATTGAACCGAAGATCCTTAGCGCAACTAGCCACCGAACACTACAGTCAAAACACATTAAGTAATCACTGACTAACCATTACCACTTTAGCAACACTTTTTTGTATTGCAACAGTAGCTAACTTGGTAACTACTAACTAGTACCATATCAGGAGTCCTCTTAAACAGTTGACAGCCATAACACCGCGAATTCCCTCTCCTTCTAGTAATAGAAGGTAACGAATAAGTAAGAGAGAGCGAGTATGATTATGCAATGTAATCGGATATCAAATGTCTGAATGTCAACACGATAGGCGGGAGTAGATTGGCAAAAATGCACTTTGGGACACGGAAAATGGCATGTTAGGATTAATTGGTTAGCCTTCGATGAAATTTCCTACAGATATATATAGACCAGACCTTGTGAAAGGACTAAGGCAATTTTTAATCCCGAGATAATGCTCATTCCCCATGGATAAAGAAATGTTTTTGTTTCTTTCTTCTTCACGTCGAAAAAATGCTCTACATGATTTTTGGTACAGAGATAGTTTGTGAGTTGCAAAGGGACTAAAACTATAAATGTTACCTTGCATTCTATATGAGTAAAGGAAAATACGTCTTCGCGTGTTAAAAACTTTAACAAAATTTAAATGTAAATAGTCTTCATATCAAATCACCACAGATTTTTCTTATTTAAAACTTAACAAAAGAGACGGCATCTTAGTTATCTTGTAGATAAACCATCACTAACTTGTATATATTCTGTGATGTGGGTACAAACAACCCCTTTCCCTCACTTTATCTACATCGAAATGCAAGTGCAGCCTAGTGCATTATCCGCACAATATTCACATGCGCTTGCACAGACCCACCTATCACGTCAAGATCATAAATCGAACGTGTCTGAATGCGTATTCAAAATGTCAGCCCGCAGTGAACGGGGCATAATGTGCATAGCGGCTTATCTTGAGATACACCATCGCTACAAACCTTTAGATTGTGAAACTAATGGTACAATTGGAAATAGAGGAGGCTAATTAAGTTGCTCACACATACGAAAGGTATGGTAACTTAGTTGGTTTGTATGTGGGGATTAAGACACAGTGTAGTGAAATAAAATGTGAACAGTGATGGATGACTTGAAGCAAAACTTTTCACTTATCTGTACAATATACCAAACGAATAAGTGGTAAGCCTAAATGATACCACAATGAGTCTTGCACACTAAAATGTCTCAGGTTTGGTGGCTTGTGTGGTCATTGTAGTCTTTTTGATATGGTTGACTGAAATTATGGCTGACACATACGTCATACCTACTTGTGAACTGGTCCCACCTTTTCGGGACTAGTCTAAGTCTAATATATACATATTGTTTATATTATGTGTGTATTGTAATGTGCGAAACATTGATAGCTGTTATAAAATTTTTGGCGACTGAATGGAGTGACTATTTGGTTATTTTACCCGGTTCTTTTCGATAGAATATTCTGATATTGAGTTTTTGAATAACTAGATAATACTGCCAGAACGCAGCCAAAGTTATTATGGCGGGAATTCACCTATGGTAGCTAGCAAGTCACACTCTAAAATAGTCCTACCGCCAACCAACCAAGTACTTGTTTCGAGTTCAAGACTAAAACGATAAATAGTCAACATTACTGGGTCACAAAGTCCAATTGACTTGCAAGCGACTGTAATTTTTGACAATCGCAACTAGATCGTGCGATATTCCTATATTTGGTATTATTCCACTCGACTGTTGCTTGTTTTGCAACCGCTGATAGAAATGTTATAATTAAGATATTGTTCTAATGAAACTAACACTGATTTACATCTTGGCGGGCGTTATTTATGTTCGTGCTGTTATGGTGAGCCGGTCTCTTTCAAATCTAAGATTAAACTTATAATTACGCATAGGTAGTTTGATTTCTATAGAATATCTTACTGTTTACCCGAAAAAGGACGCAGGCATTCTATTTAGATCGAATATGGAGGGTTGTGTGATTAAATTGGATTTATTAGCGCGATTTTATTAGATGTATGGCTGTAGCGGAAGTTTTACGATCGGAATTATGTGAATTGAATGGGATGCTATTATTATTAAGTTTTGTTTATTTGCGCAATATACCATTGGTTAACGTAATACGCCGACTAATGAAAACTACATTATTTTATTATACATTACATTAGGTGCGCAAGCACAGATACCCTCGTAACACATCGATCCATTTCTCGCTGCCAAAAACGACATTCTCAAGAAAATTTAAATTGATAAGGTAACCCTTGGATCGCATTCAACTGCAAATTGTGCAGGCCACCGCTCAGCTAGTAAAAACGCACAAAACAAAGACAATAGTTGCGCTCCAAGATCTAAACGTACACTAAGTAATTACCCACAACTCATAGTACTAAACACATGTGTTATGGGTATCAGAAAAAACGAAGGTACTTACATAAATATAATACAACTAAACATCCAATTGTCCTGATTCGTACCCAAGACCCCTGATGCACAGGGCAGGGTCTCTACCAAATGGCCAGACTTTCTCGGCCATCTTCTAGTCACGACGAGGCCTGTAAACAGGCGGGTCGCCACGGGTCGAATATGGTGAATAACACCATGGCCCCCCATGACCCTCGTGGCGACGGACGGTGAGAAAGAACTGGGAGTTTAGTGGGTAGTTCCCTCGCCGCTGCCTCATCCATCCTAAGGGTTAGGTGGGGCAGCGAGTGATATGGAGAGTCTCACATATCCTCACCCGACCCACCAACGGGGTGGCTAGCAATGTGTAAATGCATTCTCCCAGTAGAAAAAAGGGTCTCTACTAAATGCGCTATAGGGCAGAAGTGATAGCAAATAACAGTAGGAACATAACATAATGTTTAAAGGTATTATTGTGGAATGCGCTATGTCCTCAGGTGGCGGTATAATAATATCATTAGCGCAGTAAACAAGCGTGCTCGTTACTGCAACGCGATGAATGGCGCCTATAGGCCAGAGCGGGCTCACGGGCGCTGAAAGAAATGATGACGAAACATTTTTAACTCATAGAAATAACAGAACTCTTTCATTTACTTTTGTCTTGCTTGAATGTTGTTATGTTTGGTTTTGTGGTAGGACTTTTTTGACCGCCTACGTGGAACAGTGGCTAAGCCGCTCGTGTATAAAAACTCGGAGGGCGTGGGTTCGATTCCCGCCTTGGGTCTGGTTGGTGGTAGGACTTTTTTAGAGTCCGACTGACTGACTACCATAATCTGTGCTCCGATTATTATTGTTGGAGCCAGCACACTTAAAATCAAAGGCTCGAAGATCAGAGGGCAGAGTTGCATTATAATTCGAATTTATATTTATTAGAATATCTTGTAAGTACTAACCTTCCGCTCGCGGTTTCACCCGCGCCTAATTTCTTTTCTTAATTATATCTCCCTTTCCTTCATATTTCCGGGATTAAAAGTACCCTATGTCACCCGGGGACAGTGTAGCTTTCCAATAGAGAAAGAATTATTAAAATCGGTTCAATAGTTTCGGAGCCTATTTAAAACAAACAAACAAACAATCAAATCTGTCCTCTTTATAATATTATATAGAAATCGAAGTAAACTACTATTAGGTACTTAAATATTTTAGTTTTTGACGATTCGTAAGTGTGTTCTGTGAATGCCTTTTAAAATAAAGATATTTTTGATTTTGATTTACAAGGAGGATGTCTATCATTGTAATGATGACTTGACTTCAGTGATAGAGGCTTTTTGCCTTTGGACAAATAAGCTGATACTTTAATTATTCTTTTTTTTTCTCGGATGAGAATGCGTTTATGCACCATAACGGCACAGGCTAGCTAGACCCGCGGCCGTGTGTGGGACTCACAGATAACAGAAAGTGGGACTCGAGACTAAACTACTAAACACCCCCGGTTTCCCTTTCACACCCGATTGGGACGAGCCGGTGCCAGCCTTGTGGCTATTGACCAGCCCAAGATTCTTTAATTATCCTAACAAGTCTGCTGAGTACCAAAGCATCATTTATGTGGGTATCTACTGACCTGTTAGTTAATTTTATACCCACGCAATCATCTACCTGTGGGAGTAATTGCAAAGGTTATGACAACGTGCGCTACGGGTAGCGGGTTCTTGCCATTCGTTACATTGATTAATTAGCTACACGCACTAATAGATATTTCTAGTTACCTAGTTTATAGGGTTATTAGTATTTTTAGGGTTGGCGTGCTTAAAATTTGGTTTCAATTAAAATTTATAATTTGCTAAAACACATAAAAGCAAAAAAAGTTGTTGGTGCAAACAAAAATGAGTGTGAAACAATAGCGACTGTTTTTCCGTCCCGATAGAGCTTGGGGTGAGACGCACGTCGAAAAATCCTAAGGTGCACCTCGAGATTCGAACTATCGACCTTGGCAAACACGATTTTACATCGAACATCATAAGAACATAGGGAATGATCGGAGATAAAATGAGAAAGCAATACAAGTTTGTTTTAAAACGATAAGGACAAAAGACATCAACGCGTGGTATTACTAAGCTTACAAATACAGTGGTGAAACTAGCCCTTAATTTTTTAAATCTATTAAAGCGTCACTTTAATTATTATTGACTTAAACTTTTTAGAATGCCTGCTATTGTCATTTGTAATGTGACTGCCTTGAATTATTTTTTAATTTAATGTTTATGATTGCAATTTTTATACATATTTATCTACATCCATACCATAATATGTGTATTTTATAGTCAGGAGCGATGAGCAAATGCCCTAGATTTAGATATAAGTATCAGTGGCTGCATCGTAATGTTTACATTTTAGTATCGGTAACCGATATTTAATTACGTTCAAATTTCGAACGTCTCCTTAAAAAGTAAAAATTAATGGATTTGAAGCTAACATATGTAAGCAAAACATCTTGATGTATTTTCAAAGGTACCAGGAGAGCATAACCGCAGCGTAACTATTCATTAAATCAAAGAGTTTGAAAGACGCGAGCTAGCCTAGCTTCTTGTTCTTCTCTGCTCTCCTGGTACTACGGATTATATTCCACGCGGTTTCACATCGATCCTGACTTTAAAATAGACATTTATCGTATGAATGAAGATAAAGTTATGTATGTGACTGTACATAATTAGGCATTAAAATAGTCATGTGATCCTTTTATGAAACTCACTTCGTTCGTTTCATAAAACCACATTCGTATTTTAATGACCCTCATTATGCAACAGTCACATAAATAACTATTACAAGAGAGTAAATGATTAAATAAATGCAAACTGTACAGCCCTAAGCTCAACAGGTTGTAGTCAACAGCAGGACATAAGCCCGACATTCGGCAGCGCGTACTGCGATGGGAGATAGCGAAGCACAACAGGTTGCGAATGTCGCTGAGACTCCGTTGCGCAAGAGCACGCGCAAATGTTTATGCGCGTAGCGATACTTAGGTGCAGATTAAGGATTAATTCTACTAATGGACTAAATGTATCGGGGTAATTAAGTGTGCAATACTGTGAATTAGTAGCTGTGGTAACCGTTTGGAACGTATCTTATGGTTTCAAAGTTTAAAACATTATTTAGTTTTAATTTCTTCTAAATCTGAATAGAGTTAAAAAAGAAAACTACCTAAATCTATTTAAATAAAAGTTGGTGTTAGTTACACTTTTTGTAACTCAAGAACGGATGAACGGATTTAGATGAAAGGAGATGTTCCACGAATGTATGGAGCCCCGGCCTGCACATTGTACATATACAATTTATAAACTAAATAATTAAATAAAAGTATTTATCTAATATAGTTTATAACCGGGATTAGAACATAGGATACTTTTTATCCCGGAAAAGTGGGGGGGGGGGGGAAGGGGGGATAGTTGAAAAAGGAAATTACGCGCGGGTGAAACCGCGAGGGCGGCCGCTAGTATCGAATAAAATATCAACGCACACCCAAAACTATTAGGATTAGTAACTTGAAACTTTGCATCAGGGTAATTTGAAATTTCGAAATCTGCCGCCATAACAGGCTGTGGCTGTGTCCCGGCAACAACAATGTGGAAGCCAGCTTAGTACTCTTGAAATCTAAGGCTCGAAGACCAGATGACCCTTAAGTCTGGCAGCACATTGAGCGACGCTTCCTGGTTAAGTGTCCCTCAATCCAACTGATGTTGTAAAAAACACGCTTCCTTTTATAGTGTTGGTGAGCAGTTAAAAAGGATTTTTGAAAATTCACTTTTTAAGAGAGTAAAGAGGTAAGTTGGTCAGTTTGGAAGATGTCAAAGACATTTTTTAAATTTAAACTGTTCAAGTTCACGCGAAAGGAAAGCCACTGTTCTCACTACTATTAAGGGACATTGACAGGCTAATACTTACACAATTAGTGTTCTAACTAAGTAGATACACTATACAGATATTACTTATGGTGCTTGTATCAGTATATTGAAGGTCCATCGCATCTCAACACGTTAAATGGGCATAATAAACTATTAAAAGCGTCTTGCAGCCAAGTTAAACTTAGTTTGTGCACTTAAATCCGGTATCTCAACGGTATCTCTCCGTTAATTCTTAGGGCAAACTATGACTATGATACTAAATATTTTTTTTGCAAAGAGCATTAATACTAGGCACTTATGGAAGTTGTTGGTCTTGTAGGTGTAGGGTATAAAACATCTGTCTGTGATCTTGAGTTCAATTCCTGGGTCTAGGTAAGAAGTTTTGCTTCTTTTAAATTTGGCTTGTAATTAAATATTTTTGGATATTATTTTTAGCTAATAAATTGTAGCCAGCATAACACCTGATAATTTACTAATTATCTGTTAGATAAGAAAAAGCCCGTCTTTTTTTGAAAATTGTCCATAAAATTATCGAGAAGCTATCTAATAACGCAACATAAGTATATCATGACAATGAAGGAATTCATAAATAAAACAAAAAACTCCAAAACTCAGTTTTGTAATGGTAAATACAGACACGTCGCTTATTAGGTATATAAATAGAAAATAATTCTAAACCCTTACTCTATACAATCCCACAGAATCGCAACAACCTTTAGCTAAAACGCTGAAATACCGAATCCCATTACCCGCTATCTGCCACTTAGAGCAACATCAAAATCGACTCAGCCGGGGTCAGCCGACATCGCATCTCGATTGTCGATGCGCGCCCCGTTCCCGGATAATAAGAGATTAGATTTGGTACTGCCTTAACGGGGAATCGAACATAGAATAGTATTTAAGTTAGCTGGTTTAGGATGGAGGAACGATAAATATTAGACCGTTGTTACTGTTAGCAAGTTAAGCGGAGAATCTACTACTGTGGGTTACATTGCAGTGCATTGAAAGGTGCTTCCTGCTTATGCATTTTTCAATTGTAGTGACTGCATAATAATGATTCTTAGAAAATATGATTTTTACATTAAGGGCATGTTTCAATGCTGTCAGATAAGTACTGGTTAAAACTTATTTATCAGATCTCATCACAATAAAAAAAAAAGAAGTAACATCATCAAGAAGAGTCTGATACGGAAATAACAGGAACTTATCAGCTGTTAGTAAAATAAGATTTAGCCTCCTCCGTGGAAAAGTGGCTAAGCCTATGACGCACGATTTTAAGCAGGACATCTTGTGAGTTCGACTGACTCACTACATCCTCAAAGATGAAATCTGCTTTCATAACAGCGGATGTTTCGTCAGTTGACCCTGGTCCTTGAATACACCGCGGTGTCAACCACACAAAGACTCTTTTTGAATTGGCCGATAGACACCGCCGATGTTAGTTAAGAATATCGACGGACGGTGTCAAGCGGGAATAAACAGCTTTGTCTGTGTTCCGTTAATATAGGAATGAATAAGATCTTCAGACCTCAATTGGGGAGGGCATGGTGTTGCCAGCGGAAAGAACATTTTTTCGCTGAAAATGTAATGTTTTCTTCAAATTACAGGGTAGCTCAGGGTAGACAATGCGCAAGTGATGCCTCTGGTGTTAAGCGTCCATAGGCGACGGTACAGGTACCGGCAAACTTCTTGAATATCGGGTGGCGATTGCGCTGAACACGACTTTTGACACGCCTCCGCGCTATTGGTCAGAAGCATACCTCTGACCAATAGCGCGCGCGGGCGTTCGGGAGATTCGCGCGCGCTATTGGTCAAGCGCAAGTGCATATGTGCGAACTGTCCCCCCCCCCGTCAACCGATGTTTAACAAATTTGCCGATACCTGTAACCACTTACGATCAGGCGGGCTCGTGGTATAAAAACAAGCCTCCCCACCGCGACAATGTGATAACCCATGGGGAGAAAGATCTAGTTGTAGGTAATTGTAAAATTTATAAGCTGAATTAATAGTACACGCAGTCGCGTATTTTCTTATTAATAAACTGTCTTCACAAATTGCCTTTTACTTCACTTGTAACATTAGTAAGGACAGGATTACATTATCAAAGCCTGCGATTACACGGAGGGCGATAACGATCCATCTCATTTACATTATTTATGTTACAGTTACAGCTCGGTGTTGCCAATTCTGGAAAACTGGAAAGGCTCTTTTTATAAAAATCCGAGGTGTTAATTTCTTGTAAACGGTTTACATTACCCTTGTTTAATGACATATTTCTCAATCATCATCATCATTTCAGGCTCAAAAACGTCCACTGCTGGACATAGGCCTCCCTTAAGAAACTCCGAAATACCGATCGGTCCTTCGCCACCTCCGTCCAGTGGATTCCGGCGACCTTTATAAGGTCATCGGTCCACCTTGTGGAAGGCCTACCACGGTTGCGTTTCGAAGTGCGTGGCTACCACTGGAGAACCTTTCCGCCCCAACGGCCGATTTTTCTCAATAGTCTAACTCATTATATGTAAGTATATTTAAAAATATCGGTCTTAGTAATTAAAGATCTTCTTTCGCTCAGCATTTTGTCTCCATCTAGTCAGGTTACGCTTATACCATGATCCGTCATTATACATCTCTGGCTCTGAGATGACGACCAAGTATTTCAATAACACACGATCAAGGCATTTCGAGTCGTCGTTACAATGATGGGAACGTTGCAAAATAGCTGATCACTCAGCGTCACACCCGAGTTATGTAGAAAAATAATAAATTCTGCAGAAAATAGTCCTAAACTTACCATAAAAAGCTGGCAACATTGCTTCCAGTAATTAATCCCACATTAAAATACGTGTATCGAATAAACAGCTGATGTATCGCATTACATAAATCCACTGCGTTTTCCCCAGGCGTATAAACTTGTACGCCTGTAGTAGGCCAGTGTGGTTGCTAATTTGTCAGCATGGCCTGTTGTGGGCTGACCTGTGCGACCTGATAACGGGTTATCTTAGCCAATCGTAGTACGGAATGAATTGATTGTGGCGGGTATTGTGGTTGGGAAATCAAATTCAATCAGTTGCGTGAGGTGGGAAGTTTTGTTCCTGTATCTCTACATGTTATAATTTACTAGCTGACCCGGTTAACTTCGTGTCACTCACTTAAATGTTGTCCACACAATTTTTCATTTTCTCATAGTTCAAACCTTCCCTGGGCTTCCACGAATATTTCAAGACTATAATTAGTCAAATCGATTCAGCCGTTCTCGAGTTTTAGCGAGACACCTTATAAATTATAAACTCTTTTTCGCATCTAAAACCTGTCCTGCTTAATACTCCTCTGTTTCTCCTTTTCAACCAATTGGGACGAGCTGGTACCTACCAGTTTTGTGGCTATTAACCAGGCCATCCCCGGATACCCTGTCTTGACGGACTTGGGTCCTGCTTAATATGCTGCCGTATTGTAAGCTCATCTGATTTCAAGTGCACCGACACTTAATTTTCAGTTGTCAGTTTTGTTCCTTCGCGATTCCTATTACATTTTATGATTTCTAAGGCGTTGTGTCCACAGTCCAAGTTAAGTTAATGCAATTCACCTAGTAACCGTCTGTTACGGATTATACCTTGATTATACCATTCAAAGAATTGGATTTTCATTACTATTAATTATTATTTAATCTAGATAGCAATTATAAAGCAATATCTATTTGCTGTCTGACCGATAATTCAAGAAATAAGAATAAATACCTTATTTTTAAGCACAATTTACATATAGGTTGTGCTTTAATCATTTTCAAAACTGTTTGTTGACGCAATAAATGTTTTAACAGCATTAATAGCTAAAGAAAAGGCAGTTTCGCTCGGATCGGTAAGGCACTAAGGCATGATTTTTAACAAGGACTAACAATGTTTAGAACGGAATCGAGTAAATAGCATAGTACCTTTCCCTGATGAAGGTCGCCGGGGCTGAAATGCTATTCGATAAGCTTTATCTGACGAGCCATTGTCTCGCAAGTCAAGGGGCCTCAAATGCCGACTTTGTTTTGGCAATTCCAGTTTACCACCAACTTAGTTTGATCTGCGGTTGGATAGCTGACATTTAGCATGACAATCGATCTTAATTAATAACTTGGAATTAGGAAGAAATAGAGGCACGGGGATGTTTTACAGTGCCATTTTCCAGACTCCGGTCTTTGACTGAGTAGAAAACTAATGACAATGTCAGAAAAACCCAATCAATAATTATTTTCGGACCGACCCGGGATTTGCACCCAGGACCTCTTTCTACTTTGCTATGCGCTTTCACTGCGATATGGAGGCAGTCTGCAGGTACTGTCCTACTTTCTACTAATATTACAAATTGCGAAAGTCTGGATGTTTGGATGTTTGTTACTCAATCACGCCTAAATAGCTGAAAGGATTTAGATGAAATTTGGCACACGTATAGTTTATAACCCGGATTAGGACATAGGCTATAAAAATCCTACGGAAACGTCTTATTTCCGCGGGAATAATAATTTTGAAACGGCTGAACGGATTTAGATGAGAAAAAAGAAATTAGCTACGTGCGGGTGAAACCGCGGGCGAAAGGCTAGTGTAGTATAAACATTAAATACAGCAACACGTCTCCTAAAAGGCATTTCGCAATAGGGCAGCTAGTTCTAAGTATCCGCAGTAGATATAATTAGAACACCGTTCAATAACTCGTCTGAAACAGCATTAGGGCTGCGTTAATGTTCCCGCAGTAAAGCTAACGGACTGCGTACGCGCACTTTACCTGCGCAGCAAGGCAAGCTGTTCACAGACTTTATATTTCCACTAAATAGAGGCACCTTTTACCGTTTTCAAGGATAAATCGATGCCGGTACTGACACAAAGGAATCATCTGAATTATGGCTCGATCACACATTTTGAATAATAATAGCTCGGGACATTATTCACACAGCGCCATCTAGCCCCAAACTAAGCATTAGCTTGTGCTATGGGTGCCAGACAACTGATAACCTAAATACTTTTTTTTTATAAATCAATACATATTATACATAAAAACATCTAGATCGATACAAACAGACATGTTCATGCTCACAAATGTTCGTACCGTGCGGGGATCAAAGTATCAAACCCGCGACCTATGGTGGACGACTTATCGACCATTACACTAAACGGTTTTCGTTCCTAGCGGATGTGTTACGCACCTCACTCTTTATCAGTGGTAGGAAAGGGTTCGGTTTTATGTTGTTCTGTGCTATATTAGTTGGCAGACAATCCAGCCTCTGCGGCCAATTCTATTCCCGCTCCCGCGCCGCTGTTTCCTTCTGCGACACGGCGGTTTTGCAGAAAAAGTCAGTATTTAAAGCTCGTTAGCATTGCTGCGACAACGAGGCAAGAGATTCGACCCGAACCCTGTCGACAAGTCTCCGCTTGGCTATCACACATAATATAGGGTCTATTCCCAGTCATCACCACTGGCTTTGTCACCACTAATATAGCTTGATTGGTATTTAAGCATTTATTTCTGTTGGTTAAAAATAAACGGTATCACTCAATATTAACGCCTCGATGGTCTAGTGGTTTAAGTGTCGGGCCGAGATCTCGGGGTCCTGGGTTCAATTCCCGGGTCGAGCTAACTTTGTGTCGGTTTTTTCGGACACAGCTCGGGTTTGTGATCACCAACCCGCATTTGGCAAGCGTGGTGATTAAGCCAATACCCATCATTGTAGCGATAACTTGATTTCAAGGATGGAGGCCTTTGCCCTGCAGTGGGACATTAATAGGCTGATACTTTTTTTTTATACTTATTATTATAAAGAGGCAAGATTTGATTATTTGTATGTTTGTATTGAATAGGCTCCGAAACTACTAAACCGATTTAAATAATTGTTTCACTGTTGGAAAGCTACACTATCCCCGGGTGACATAGGGTACTTTTGATCCAAGAAATGAGGGGTGAAGGGGGAATATTTGAAAAAAAAAAACCGCGCATGTGAAACCGCGGGCGGAAGGCTAGTCCTTATATATTTCTGAAATAAGGGTATTTAAAATGAATAAGACCACTACAATTATAATAGATGTCCTTACCTACCGGTACCACAGGACACAGCGCGGGCTCAGGCGGGCTGTCAATGTCGCGCTGCGAGTGGGCGGGGCGCTACAGCGCATCGGAATGCATTCCCGCGGGATTAACACCATGAATACGGAGTTAAAGGGGATATTGCTGTATTGGAATACACATTTTGACAAATATTAGATGATCATTTTTAATTGGCAATTAGACAGTATTTAGATCATGGGACAGTGTGATCAACTCAAAAGTGGGGAATCTGGCAAACAGGGAAATAATCTTGAAACCAAATTAAAAGATCCAAATTTCCACCGTGGAAGTAAAATGGGTCATCATGGAGAAATATGTCCTCATGAGTACCTTTTGTCACACAGGATTTTATACTTTTTTTTGGAATCTCTGAATTTTTATACCACATCAGTTAAGCCTAAGACCCGCCTGATGGTAACGGTTAGCGGCTCATATGGAGGATTTTGAATGTCAAACACCAAAAGCACCAATCGCGCGTTGGCAACTTTTTTTTTATTTTTATGCCAGAGGCGACAAACGATCCAGCGGGCCTGATGGTAAGCAATTACCGCCGCCCATGGACATCTGCAACACCAGAGGGATCGCTGATGCGTTGCCAGCCTTTTGAACTTCGTAATTTGAATGAAAAACATAACGTTGCGTTGGGAGTAAAAAACGGTGCATTCAGACCAGACACAGATTTATTAAATAGTTATTATGATTCAGTTGTCAAAACCACGCCTATGAAGTGGTAGAGACCTTTCTCTCGTATCACAAAACTAACATTTTACAGTCCTTTTTAGACTGTTAAAGCGTCAAAGTTATGGCTACGCTACAAATATCAGACTCTGCGAAGTATATTGAGATGTTCGGATATTGTTCCATCTCTTCCTTCATGACCAGTTTATCGTTGTTTGAAGTAATAATGCACGGAACTTAACTGTAAGTTAAATTGACTGAAGATTCTCGATTCGATCGCGCTTAAATCTTAATTTTGTATTGCAATTATTTTAGCTTTGGTTCCGTTGCATCTCCGGTGTAATAGTGAAGTATTTATAACTTACTATTAATATCTCACTGCATCAATATTGCAATGATTGGTAGGCTAAAAATAGCAACGCTTGCTAGATTAAATTCCAAGTAATGTTAAAAAATTTTTTGAAGCAATGTCAATCCGGAAAATCAAACTCGGTAACCTCAAATTACGACTATAATAGGTAGGTAGGTAATCAAACACGTCCTTTTTTATTTAAAAAAAAGTCTGCATGCACACCCCGCAACGGCCGCAAAAAATACTTAAAAGGATTCCTATTATTTTAATGAAGCTTTTAAAAACTAATAGTACCTATCATGAAATCCTACATTGTTTAATCAGCCCACGAGTACCAACATGTTTTAGGAAACATCTCCCTATAGACTGCACTCTTATTATTATTATTAGGAGCCTGTACTGTCCCACTGCAGGGCAAAGGCCTCCTTACCCTCTTTCCATCTTTTGCGATCTTGAGCAATGGTGTACCAGTTGGCATCGAATGAGTCAAGCTCATCTCGCCATCGCCTTTTGGGTCTACCGCGAGGACGGACTTTGTTGGTAGGTATCCACTCGGTAGATATTTTGGCCCAGAGTTGATCGGGCATGCGGCAGACATGACCGGCCCAGTCCCACTTCAGTTGTAAAGCCTTCTTTGAGACGTCTGTCACCAAAGTCCTGGAGCGTAAAATTGTGTTGCGGATACGGTCTGTCCATTTGACACCAAGCAAACTACGTTCCATGGCCCTTTGGCAAACTTCGAGGTCGGACTTTAAACGATTGGTCAAAGACCAAGTTTGAGCACCATAAGTGAGAATTTCAGCGATATTGGAGAGTCGCTTTTAAAAAGGTTCTTGAAGGACCAATATCCCTTCCATGCGTTTTCGATGCGTCGAGTAATTTCTTTTTCTTGACGCGATTGGAAGGAGACTATTTGACCTAAGTAAACATATTCATGGACAAATGCAATCTCCACACTATCCGCATATATTCTGCGCTTGACGCTATTTGTCATTGCCTTGGTCTTATCCATATTCATCCGAAGACGGTCTTATAAACAAAATTTTTACTAACTATACAAATTACTACGTACTAATTCTTGTGTAACTGTCTTTGAGCCTTTTCAAGTGTACTTAATCCTAAGTCTCACATTAATATTATCAGAACTCAGCATGAGCCTAGTTATTATGTCGGCAGATTTGATCTATTGTTGTGGAATCGTTAAATTGGAAATGTTCTACCAAAGCTAGGCATAAGACCGCTAATCTACTCAGTGTTAATTAACGAAGTTTATAATTCCAGTATTGGTTAAGTTTTAAGTTTACATCCTACTAGTTAATATTATAAATGCAAAAGTCTGGATGTTTGTTACTCAATCACGCCTAAACGGCTGAACGGATTTAGATAAAATTTGGCATACGTATAGTTTATAACCCGGATTAGGACATAGTTTATAAAATTCCTACGGAAAACGTCTCATTTTCACGGGATATTTGAAAAAAGAAATTACGCGCGGGTGAAACCGCGGGCGGAAAGCTAGTAAAAGATAGTCAATAGATGTCGCGGTGTGGGGCTTAGTAGCCGTTACATTAAATTTTCAGCCAAGAACTAAAAGTAACTAAGAAGATGGACCGTCAGTACAAATGGTATTCCTGCGACGCAGGAGATGCAGTGAGTGTGGTCGTCACTATCAGCTCCCTCCTCAATTCAGGGCATGCCTTACATACAGTTAAACTTAGGGTTGCCATCTCTAAAATTTGGAAAACAGGACAAGACGCGTGAAAACCCCGGATTTTAGAGTCCGAAAGCCGGACATGTCAACAAGATAAACATATTCAATGTAATAAAAAACAGTTGAAAATGTCATAATCAACAAATGAAACCTTCCCCGGACGCTCCCCGGATGCCCTCTAAACTAGGACAAATCCGGGGAAACCCGGACGGATGGCAACCCTACACACAGTAACCCTTCTTCGGCGAAGGGTGGTGTGTAGGTCTCCCCCTATTCTAAGCGTCTACACTCGATACCCTAGGATGCTCCACCTACCTCACGCCTACGCGGAGGCATCGTTGGGGTTTGGTCATGACGTCCACCCACCCGACAAGCTCCCCCACCGAGGCAAAGTGATGACTATTCGCTCTGGGAGGGACTACCTGCTCCCTGGAAGAGGGTCTTTGTGCGCTCGGCGCGCCTAAGGGTGCGAGGTGGGAGTCGTGGTGACGATGCCGTCACCCCCTGCGCATGAGGAGCCCAAGCGCGGCATACATTTGTTTGTAATAGGGTGAAAAAGCTAGAGACTAACTCAGCTCTTGCAAACAGAGATCGGCGGGCTAGAGGTGCTGGCACCACCACCTGCAATCTAAGAACCCATGTCACAATCGGAGGAAAATAGCCTGCTGCTTTCAGTCAATAGGCTTGTTTCCACTAAGAATGAATCGGATGGCTTAGAGTTTCTAATGATTAATCATGATATGTAGTAAACAAAAAAACAACTTTTTTACTAAAATAATATAAGATTACAAATATTTTTGAAAATTAAAATCGGCAAAATTACTTATTTAATCACGTGACATTAAACAACAATCAGAGAAGCGTGACGTCACGCCTCGCAAAACACAGGTTGCAGCTGTATAATGATCTCGTCAGTCTGTCAGTCTGTCAGCTGTATAATGACATCAACAAACTCGATTGTTTCGCGAGGAGTGACGTCATTCAAGACGCCATGACAGTCTTGGCCTTTCCAAAGTTAATTTTAAGTTTATTTCTAAAAAAGCAAAATACTTATGAAAAAGGCCTATTTTTCTAAAAATAATATATATTTGAGGTAAAATAGATACTAAACTATAGTTTTAAACGAATTTCCAAATTTTGTCAACTAGCCTATTATATCGTCTTACCGCAAGGGAGATCTTGTAAGGGAGTGTGTTGTCATGGATTCAAAGGTTCACCTGTTTCCCATGACACCACTATTAGGCAAGGAAGCGCTACCCGGCAAAACGTGGAAACTTAGGTAAGCTAAGTTTTCAAAGGTTCGAAGATCAGAAGAGCCTACAGTCTATCAGCACATTAAGCGACCCTGTTGTGTGTCTAGTAAAGTGTCCCTGAATGGAATAGGCCGCAGTGACCGCTTACCATCAGGTGGTCTGCGTGCCAGACTGCCAACTGTTCTAGTATAAAAAAAGTGCCCTTTCTAGGGAGTGCACGAGTGGGAGTAAATCTAAAGAATTACACTTGAGCGGAACCACTGTTTCACAAACAGTCAAAGTACATAAACAGTTCGATATGACCTAAAACAGTGAATAATACCTACTAAAAGTCAAGCACAGTCGGCTTCTAGTGATGTAAGCCGTTTACAAAACTTATTTATATCATATTCATTACTATAACTCAGAACCGACGAGCGGTAAACCGCAGACCGTGACTCGGCCGTCTCTTTCCAACGCTACCTGTCTCCCTCACACGTTCTGGGCGATTTATACGTGATTCCCAAGTTTTTGGAAACTTGATACTTCACTGCATTTGGAAATTAGTTTCGGAATGTTATTACCAGATATCGTTGTAAAATGTAAGATTGGAATCTTGTAACGTTCGCTTATATTCTGCATAGTTATGAATGTGAACTTTGTGCGAAAGGAGATAGTAATTTAGTAGGAATTAGATATAGATTAAATCTCGGTAATAAGTTCTAGATTTATAAATGGAAACTTATAAATGGAATTTTGTTTTCTTTGCAATATTTCGATGATTTGTAACTGAAGACCTAGCCGTAGTCCTGAATTAAATTCCCAGGGATTTTAATTTAATTTTTTATTTATTGTTTAATTTCAGAGGCGGCAAACGAGCTAGCGGGTCGCCTGATGGTAAGCAATCACCACCGCCCATGGACATCTGCAACACCAGAAGGATCGCTGATGCGTTGGCGGCCTTTTTTCCATTTCAAGGGTTAGCCATTGAAGATGCTTTAATAAATCTCGCTTTATGTAAGCATTTGTTTTCCAAATCCGATCGACTGTACTTAAATATGTTCCTTGGTGTGTTATCATCGTCAGTCAGAAAATAAAATCTCTCATTCCAGGCATCCACTTGTGCCTACAACTACATTGGATAAATGATTGTATTATTTACATTCCTTAAATTATCTTTGAACTTTAATAGTCTGATATTACCAACTACCTGTTCCGAGATAACACCATAAATGGATATTTCCAAATGTTAAGTCTATTTTGTTTAATAGCGCTTAAGTTATTCCACAGTTACGTTGGTATAATTGGGTGTAGCCTGCTCTTACGCACTGGTAAACTGGTTTATTCATTTATTGCAACATTTTTGGTACCGGGTCATAAGTTTTTTATTTGCGGAGGTAGGAAAATTAGCAATTGTGACATCTAATGGTAAGTAATACTACAAGTGGACGCTTGTGACTTGTGATAATGGTTACTTAGATGCGCTGCTCGCCAGTGAAAAGAGAATATGGAAAGAAAAGCGCCATCTATGAATTTGTAAAGTATCAATTTGCGAAATTTTCCTAGGGGTCGCTAGCATGGCGATAGCAAAATATTCAAGTTTTCACTTCTGCCGGCACTCCCGGACTGCAACCCGTCGTTTTTTTTTTGATATGTGCTGTTGTTTCGACGTTATGCGTGCAAAAAAATACATTTTGTCGATTTATTTATTATATAGCCTTGATACGAGTATTATAGTAGAACTAGCCTTCCGCCCGCGGTTTCACCCGCGCGTAATCACTTTTTTCAAATATCCCCCCTTCCCCCCACATTTCCAGGATCAAAAAGTACCCTATGTTCACCGGGGATAGTGTAGCACTCCAACAGTGAAAGAATTATTCAAATCGGTTCAGTAGTTTCAAAATTGTTATTCCCGCGGGAATGAGACGTTTCCCGTAGGAATTTAATAGCCTATGTCATTTTATGGGTTATAAACTATACGTGTGCCAAATTTCATCTAAATCCGTTCAGCCGTTTAGGCGTGATTGAGTAACAAACATCCAAACATTCAAACATCCAGACTTTCGCATTTATTATATTAGTAGGATTAGTAGGATAGCTCAAATATCACATATTTTAATCTTAAAACTTTTTTAATTTCAATCCAATCCTCACAGTTCTGCCACAGTCATTCGCCTTGCAATATTTACGTCCGACCGTGTCGACTTAAAGATATTTCCCCAACATATTTGCCACAGCAATAACTCAAAAACGGCCCAACCGATTCAATAACACCGTTGGCAATAAATCGCTGGTATCAAAGGCTCGCCATTTATCCGCGGAGATACGAGAAATTAATATCCAAATTCGTGGACAATATCTTTGATGGCGAGGTAGGGTGAGAGATTAAATTATTGCGAAGCGGCGATCCGACGGTTTTGTTGTAATAAAATGCTGGTATTTCGTTCTCACTTTATACCTTCGACAAATCTTGGGAATGAAAGGAAGGAAGTAAGAAAAACATTTTATTGACAGACTAGATTGACTAGATTACAAACAGAGAATAAAAAAGAGAAAACAAAAACAGGAATTTATAAAACATAATTATTGTGGCTAAGCCGTTTGGGTATAAAAGACCCGGAGGTCGTGGGTTCGATTTCCGCCTTAGGTCTGGTTGGTGGGAAGACTTTTTCAGAGTCCGACTGGCTAGCCACCACAGGTGAAATCTGCCGCCATAATAGCTCTGGCTGTGTTCCGGCAGTATTAATGTGGGAGCCAGTACACTTAAAATCAAAGGCTCGAAGATCAGATGAGCCTACAGTCTAGCAGCTCATTGAACGACGCTTCTTAGTGAAGTGTCCCCAAATGGAATAGGCCACAGTGACCGCTTACCATCAGGTGGGCTGCGTGTCTGTCTGCTGAAGTAGTATAAAAAAACATAATTCCTGAATCGGTGTGCTTTATCATTATCAATATGTGGTTTTAAGCGGGAGTTGTTTTTAAGGAAAGAAATCCTTTCTTTAACCCCTTGCCACTTGGAGGTGCAGCTGAGGTTTTGTCAAAATTAGGGATTTAATAGGCATAAGATTTTTTTGCTTCTTTTACTACTTATTTGCATTTTTGAAAGACGTAGTTAGGGGATTCTTGAGGCGTCAGTGATTCTGACCACCTCCCCAAATAACTGGCTCACTTTGTAAAGGTAGACATGGTTAAACCAGAACCATTAGATTGCTTCATTATTAAAAACATTGTAGTCTGAACTGGAATGACCCGACGGATGACTGGCCCGATGGCGCATTTGGTAGTGACCCTGCCCTATGCTCCAAGGGTCGTGGGTTCGAATCCCACCCAGGACAAACACTTATGTGAAGAAAATTCGTGTTTGTTCTTTGTCTGGATGTTTATTTGTATTTAAGTATATATTTGTGGTACCTTCGTTGTTTCTGACACCCATAACACAGGTGCTCACGCTACTTACTTTTGGGGTCAGATCAATGTAGGTGCTGTTGTCCAATATTTATTTATTTATTTATTTTTATTTAACTGCCTACATTTCAGATTTATTTGATTTTACGAATTTTTAGTTATGTTGTAACGTACATTATTGGAATCTTAATCATCAATACAAAATTCAGTTATAAAAAAGTGTAATTCAGAAGCCCGAATCACATAAGCTATTGTGTTTTTATAGCTACATAAAACGGTTGCCTACACGAAACTCTAAATGTTTATTTCGACTGTAAAAAAGTTAATGGTACATCTTTGACCAATGGCAATATAAGTTGCCTAACCACTATATTTATAAGCGGTGCTCGTTATGATTTGGTCGAACGCTTTGGTAAAATATAGACGAATACACTCGAGAGGAAGGTTTTTTTAGAATGAGTTTAGTTCAAACATTTTGGTCTTCAATCTTTAGCTTAGGATTTGACTTTAAGTTTTACTAACTAATAGGTTCCTTGGTTTCGGTAGTATTAATATGGGAGTCATTTCTCTAAAACTAACAGGCTTGAGGATTCAGGCAGGACCATATGAAACTGGGACCGCGGTCCCAGTTACCTGTTAACATTTTTGAATCGGTCGACTGGGTCCATAACTTTGTTTTATTTATGACACCTTTTCTGCTAACTGTACTAAATCTTGTATTTCAACAATGGATTTGTGGTTGAAATTATGGGTGGCCCCACTCGCCTGACAAAATAAATAAATAAAAACTAATCAGGCAACTGGGACCGCGGTCCCAGCTATTTAGTGGTCCCAGTCGCCTGAATCCTCACAGGCTTGAAGGTTAGAGGAGCTTACAGTGCGTCTGCACATGTAGCAATGCTTCCTGGCTAATTATCCACTTACCATCAATTTTGTTAATTGCGTCCATTGGATAGACGTAATATAAGGCGCAAGCAAATATAAACTTTAATGCGTTGGGATAGTGTTCATTTTCAAAAATGCAATTTTATGAAGATTTCATTCCGGTTACATAGATAATATTTATTCCATGATTGCGTCTCCCAACTGACGTAAGAAACAGTATGGCAACAAATGCGTAGAGGTAACCTTCCAAAAGACAAAAAATAACTTAGCTACAACATATTATACGGATACAATATTTCTACGTCACCCATGAATATTTAGCTGCGCGGTAAAACAATTAAAATAAACTTGCAGTTAAGAGCGAACTAGCGCCGAAACTAGCAATTCCGCTGTATACAGGCACTTTCAGGCATGATTTAAGGCTAGCGTAAGGGCTATTAGCCTAGAAATTGTCTGGCGAAGCATCATAAACTGGTAATAAATTATCGCCCCTGGTGACGCGCGCCGTTGTTTAGTAAGACCGTGGTCCGACTTAGAGCGTGTGGCAACTTTAGAATGAGGTTATATTGGACGTTTTGTTTTTAATTTCAGTTCAAAAACACAATTTTTTGAGGGCGCTTTGACGAACTGTAAATTAGCGTCTAATACTCGTGACAGAAATTTCTTTTTGAGGCATTTTTAGATCATTGTTTTTTAAGTTGTAGTTGACATTGTGACTAGTTCGTTTCCAAATAACCAAGTGGCTATATTAGTTACTATAATGCGATTTCTTTCACTTTAAGTTTTTGGCTGTACGCTGTTTGGTAAAATAAATTAAGTTAGCACGATTAAGGTTACTTGTAAGGGCTATTAGCCTAGAAATTGTCTGGCGAAGCATCATAAACTGGTAATAAATTATCGCCCCTGGTGACGCGCGCCGTTGTTTAGTAAGACCGTGGTCCGACTCAGAGCGTGGTAGACTTAGAAAGAGGTTATATTGCATGTTTTGTTTTTAATTAGGCTCCTTTTTTTAATTTTTCTTTAACGAATTTCAGTTTAATAACCCGATTTTTTGAGGGCACGTTAATATTTTAATTCCCAAATAACCACGAGGATGCGTATCAGATACTTTTATATGTTCGACGTTTTTGTAAGTGCTTATGCTTTTTTTATGTAGTAAATAGTAATAAGTATATTTAATGTCCCATTGTATAGCAAAGGACACTAACATAGCATAACATTTTACCAGGTGGTAGGTTCCTGAACTGGGCCTTCTAGGTGGGTACCACCGCAGGGGTCCCCTATATGAGTGCGAAAGTTGATAGTTCGATTTTCATTATATCGAACACGCTGTGTCGATAATTCAGTAGTACGATGTTTTATTACATCGATGATTTGTTAGTGCGATGTAACGTTTGTGCGAAAAATCTTATTGCGAAAAACCATACACCGATTGCTCATTAGTTCGATAATTTAAATGTCTTTATAGGCTGCTTTTATGAATTTTCTTAACGTCTATAATGCAAAATTAGGCTAGTAATTAAATCTCAGAGATGATAGTAGCCATTTTAAAGCCGCATACTTACTATAGAAATAATAAATTATCGAACTAATGAGCAATCGGTGTATGGTTTTTCGCAATAAGATTTTTCGCACAAACGTTACATCGCACTAACAAATCATCGATGTAATAAAACATCGTACTACTGAATTATCGACACAGCGTGTTTGATATAATGAAAATCGAACTATCAACTTTCGCACTCATATAGGGGACCCCCACCGCAGTGCCAGATATTTTCCCGTGAAATAGAAGTGTGTCAAGCATTTCTCTGTTTCGGGGAAAGGGCACTGAAGCTAGTGATATTACTGGGTATATGAGACCTAATAAGTGTCGTCTCTTAAGGCGGGCAACGCGCCGCGACCCCAAGGGGGACTCGGGTGCTTATGGGTGGCGGTGATCACTTATCATCAGGTGACCCACTAGCTCGTTTGCCCCCTTATAATATAAAAAAAAATTGATATCAAGTCAATGTCACACTGATGGGCACTGGTTTAATCACCCCCCTTGCCAAATGCGGATTGGTGATCAATTTTTTCCCGAACTTAAATTTAACTTAGGACATAAACCACAAGACAGACGAGGCGTGAAAATATTTTATACTGTTAATCCGCTTATCCGATACGCTTATCACTATAGTCGCAGCTTGAAGGACGTCGTGAGGTCATCGACGAGCGATCACGGTATTAACAGTGCATCGGATTGTTCTGATCGTTAACTTTGACTATGAGTTTCACTTAAGGCACGGATAGTCGCAAAGTAGCGCCATTATTAAATAAGAATTCATAAAGCTTGTAAGTAGGTGTTTTGTAAATAATCCCTTTTTTTTATGGTATAGCGGGTAGACGAGCATGCGGCACACCTGATGGACAGTGACAAGCGCCGCCCATAGACAACTGCAAATCATGTAGAATCACAGATGCGCTGCCGGCCTTTGAGGAAGGAATACACTCTTTTTTAAATCTCTGATAAATTGGTTGCACTACCTGAGCTAGAAGTTACGGCACGTGTTTCCTTAGACACCATCCAATTGACTGAATTGAATAGGCATGTAAAAAAACAGAAAAATAGAAAAAAAAGAGATGTAAAGTAAAATAAACTACGTTTGTCAGTAAAATAGTAATGCACCGTCGATGTGTGTACCAACTTTTATATCTAAGTAGATAGATGTACATGTGAATCGATAGCACATCCCTAGTCAATCGGCCCGCTATCGACGTGCATCGCTCGATAGGCCCCCCGGGTCGCACCTCACTACGTGATTAATTTTAATTCACCATATTTAAATAATGGCGGTGGCCTTTTGTATTCTTATTTTATTTATACTGTTGTTAAACAAATAACTGGTTGATTTAAGCGCGTGAGTTAAGCAATGCACGTTGGGAATTAATTGGGTGACCGTTCTAAGTTTGGGATTGTAGATTGGGAAACTTTCTCCCCATACATTACAAGTTTCTAGCCAAATATAATTTATAATGGTACCTGACACTTATGTAAAGAGGTTGTTTCTGGGATTTTTTCCAAACAACCAAAGCAGAATATTATACGAGTAGAATAGTGAAATTACTGAGTATATAAGGCCTAACTGTCGTCTCGGTGTAGCAAGCGCAGGGCACTGCCCGACAGTAACTGCTTAGTTGCTGTTTGGCACTGAACTGTCTAAGGGCAGACGAGGCGCTTAGCTTCAGGTACGATCTGCTCGTCTTATTACACATTGCAATAAAAAAAAGAATACAAAGTGTGTGCGCAAACACAGGTGCAATCCCGTAAATTAAACAAATTCCATTATTTTAAAAAATCTTTAATTCTAAGTGGCCAGTTCCAGAAACTATTCGATCCTTAGTATTATAAGAAATGTACTTTTCGATTTTCCTACATTTTTTTAATTATTGACGACTGTGAGGCGCGTGGCCCTTTGAACCGCGAGGGCGTGGGCGATGATAGTCCACCGCCCACACCTTACGGGCTTACGCCGCCTCTGGCTCATACATCGCTAGGTAATTCAGTGAGCACAGTGAATATTTTAGTCCTCCAGGGTTTTCCAAACTCCTTCACAGAGCATTCCAGATGGCCATGGCTCTGAGTCTTATCCTATTTAACGTCCGTACTTTTTGGGTGGCCCTCCCTGGGTGCCACTTCAACTTGTCCCTTGAGTCGGGGTACCTCTGGGATGGGCTAGTTAATAACCACAAGGCTGAAACCAGAACCCAATTGAGTGGAGAGTTTAGTAGGTAATGGGACGCTTTAGTCTCGAGTCCCAAAACCTGCCGTTATAGTGCCTACACGCATTCTCCTCTAAAAAAAAAACGCGCTGGACTGGATAATACATTAAAGCATTTTTTTGGCGGTATATTAAAAGGAATAGGAGGATGCTAGGTCACTTTACGTTTTTGTACCAAGTCAAAGTTATAAGGTCTCTGAGACCTGTTTTAGGCAATTATTTTTTAAAAGCTCCCGTTTTTTCGCGTTCAATGGAAATTAAAAATGTAAGCGACTAAGTGACGGCTGTAGTGAAGGCCTATCCTGAGGCAAAGACAAAATATCGTACAGAGGAGTTGTCATATCATATAAGGACTCGTTTATAACCAAACGACTCCTTATATGACATGACAACTCTGTCTTGTGATCAATGAAGCGGATTAAGATGTTGTTTGGCATTTTGATTCTCAATTTATCTTTAGTAAAAAATATGAAAATTATTAGATAACAGGTTACGAGTTTAATGCTGGAAAAATTAACACATTTAGTCTTCCATATCATAATATTCGGCTAGGGCGATCGATTCTTGCAACTTATGTAATTGTGCCCCGTATGTGGTTTGCAAGTCTAGCTCTTGATCTTGAAGACATAAAATGATTTTAATAAAATTGACGATGATAAAAGTCCAGCTTACCTATGGTTAAGTGCCGTTTAGAATTTTTATCAATTAGTATTTTTGATTTAAAAAATATTATATTTAAAGATCGATAGATGATGGTAAGGATATGCCATAATTCGATGGGAAGGTTTTGGTGGCATCGAATTCGCTGACTATTAGATGAGTAATAAAGTTAATAGAAAATGTAAGCTCTTTTAACAAAAACAAATAAACTACAAATACAGATAATTAAAATCGACAAAATGGGTACGTTCTGCACTTGTATTTTCATTCCTGAATCCGGGTGTCAGGAATGACCATCCGTTCCCGGGGATCTTGTTAGCGCAGTTTGCGCTAATTAGTCGACCCGCCCGATTTCACTGTTTCAACTGTGACTCATTAAATAATTGATCAGTTATGTCGCGTAAACTTTTGTTTGTTAGTTTGTAACTTGCTCTTGTAATTAGACTAATGGACGATACACGGAGTTCGAATGTTTGCATTGAATGTTAAACTGAAAACGGATTTGCGAGTTAAGTAATGAAGCTAAAAATAGTCACGGTTTAATTGTGTACTAGAGAGATTAATCTCACCAATTAAATATTTATTTATTTAAACTTTATTGCACAACAAAGGTACAAATTGGCGGATTTAACGCCATAAGGCATTCTCTACCAGTCAACCATTGGGCGTGGCTGAAAGGAGCGATTGGTGCGGTTATTTAAAAGGAGATAGGTATGTATAACCTATGCAGAAATGGCAATATTAATCCGGGATCATAATATTAAAAATACATGAATAAACACTTATACAATATGACAGGAAATGCGAGGGACATATTTAAACCACAAATAGTTCAGGCTTCCATAAAACAAAATAAGTATAAATCAATAAAAACTCTGGTAAATATCTGTCAATAACCTTAGTCGAAACCTGAAAATCCGCGTAACGTGCGGGCACTCTTCTCTTCACAGTACCTATTTCGTGCACTCGTTAAGTATGACTTAAATTGTACTCGCGTAAAATTTGAGTTTGGGGCGTAACCGGCCGCTTAGCACACGGGATTTTTAGGTAGTACATGCATACATCAATTATTAGGATAATTATGAAAAAAATTAAGAATATATTTTTTATAGCGAATTGGCCTCTAAAGTTACCTAACACGCTGTATAAACATAAATATACATACATAAATACTAAAATATTAAGGAGTGTTGGTTCAATTCCCGCTTGCCATTAGGGACAATCCGAGTTTTTTTTCTAGAATAATTTACTTTAACGTTTAAAAGTCCGTTTGTGACCTTAATCTTCGGTCTTCTGGGCCAACTTTAATTATTTTACTGACTGATAGCTAAGTTTGCAAATCGTAACTTTAGGCTACTGATAAAAAAATTAAAACACCCCTTGCATTGGTGGTCTCAATTTCTACGCTAGCAAAGCCGCAGGCAACAGTTGATTCACACAGATGTGAATAAAAATGTTCACAAGCCAGGCCAAATAATGTAAGTGCCGCAAATTAAAAATAATTTTAATTGCATTCCAGTTATTGAAGAGCCAGGAGGTTAAAACAGTAGCTATCTATGGTACGGTCAGCATATTTGTAACAACAAAAAAATACTTTTTTATTATAAAGTTTTAAGGTATTGAAAAGCCAGGAGGTTAAAACAGTAGCTATCGATGGTACGGTCAGCAAAATAACAACAAAAAAATACTTTTTTTAAATATCTGTGCTATTAAGTAACTGATAACTTAACCTACTTATTTCTATCTTTTTTCTGCAAGTTACCAATAACTTACTAAAAAAATTTGTCAGTTCATGTCCAAAAAGATACGTATAGTCTCACCTTAAAGAAATAACAATAAGAAATTTTATATAAATAGATACCTATTCTTTTGTCCTTCGTAACCAGTTATATCAGTTATTGGTAATTCATTGTAAGAGGATTTCCTTATACCTGCATCTTATGATGATCCTAAAAAAATAAATAAAATGTTGATTGATGACATTAAAATTATGTACCCGAAAGAAGGAGAGAGCCAACATTTTTCTAGCATAATCATCTATAGCTTGAATTTGGTAACATCATAAATCCCCGGAATAAACGCAATTAATAGACATGACGTTTTTTTTTGCTGACCGTACAAGCATGCAAGATTGAATGCTGCCTCACTTGTCGCCGAGTCGGTCTCATTAATAACTCACCAATTGCCAATACGACAATTAATAGAACACGCTGTTACGTAATAACGTTTCTGCTCAATGGCTACCAATGATTCTGTAAACAATATACAAGTTTATTATAATCAGCCAGATCGACACAGACTTAGGTACACCTATTTGTATTTACCCTGCCCTATGCGTCAAGGTTCGAATCCCACCCAGGACAAACACTTATGTGATGAACATTTGTGTTTGTTCTGTGTCTGGATGTTTATTTGTATTTAAGTATATATTTGTGGTATCTTCGTTGTTTCTGATACCCATAACACAAGTGCCTACGCTTCTTACTTTGGGGTAAGATCAATGTCACATGATGTTGTTCAATATTTTTTATAGGCTACTTTTTTTCTGGAGAAATAACACATTCTGTTACCACAGTCGTACATTCCAGTGCGTGTAAGTTACCAGGCATAATAAACGACAAAAAAACCGATAAAATGTTTTTGCTGACGGTACCAGCATGCAAGATTGAACGTCGTCGAGTCGGTCTCATTAATAACTCGCCAATACGACAATTAATAGAACACACTACGTAATATCGTTTTTGTCCGATGGCTACCAATTAGGCAGATACGATGTCACCCGATGAATAAAACATGGCTTCTGTCGAGACAATAAATATTAGGACCTACATGTGTTTACCAATTCGTTGGATGTTGCATTAATCCTTTGGCGTAGTGATTCTATTAAGGCTTAATAGTGCCCAAGTGGCGTCTTCATTGAATAAAAAATAGTAGGTATTGCATGTAAAATAAATTAGATGGAGATGTAAGCAGAAAAGAGACGGATGGATTGCGTGAAGTATGGACCTGGAAGGAGTGAGTCTACGCGAGCGAGTGTCTGTCACTTAAGTCCTAAAAAAATTTTAGATTTCAAACGAATTTGCATTAACCTTTTGGACACCAAAGTCGTCTATACTTGACAACCACCTGCGGGCCCTGTGCGCCAACGACGTATAAACTTGACAAAAACCCTGCCTCTAAAAATATAAAATAAATAATACGTTTAAAACGATTACTGGTATTTTTTTCTTACATTTGACAATAAAGAATAACCTAGCTCTGGCGTACAGGACACGACAAGTGCGTGCATAGCTTGGCGTTCAAAAGGTTAAGACTGTCACCATCAAAAACAAATTTGACCTTTCGCTTAATAATTTCGCCTTAATTTTTAATTAAATAATTAGTTATAGAATCCTTGTCAAATGGTGGGTAGATTGATATTATAAGTACTCTATCAATTTTTACTTCTAGTGAAGTCAGTCGCCTTCCGCATCTCCTGCGCAACGTGACGTCACGGTAGTATATAATATTACCGTGGTGACGTGATTCCGAGAAAGTGTCGTGTGTTATCTTGTGTCTTGGACAAGCCGTTTTTATTTGTGATTTATTTTTTTTTCATCACAACCGCAGGCTAATCTTGCTAAAAGCCATATTTTATTTATTTTAAGTATTTTTTTAAAACTATTTGCAGAATAAATTATGATATTGTAAATTTGTGCTAATTTTCAAGTGAAGTGTTAGGTGGTGGGGCTTAGCTGCTATCCTGATTTCAGGGTGGATTAAAGGTAAGTGGAGTTTGATATTTATGTATTTACCAGTTATTGGCGAGAATTGACATACTTTCTCACATTTCTTATATAATTCTCCAAATAAAGTCCACAACATGAGAACCAGCCGAATGATTGTGGAAATATCGCCAACTTATTGCCAGTTTTTAATACTTAATATTGGTACACTCAATAAATGTAAATAAATAAATAAATATCTCTGGACATTATTCACACAGCCATACAGCCCCAAACTAAGTATAAGCTTGTGCTATGGGTGCTAGACAACGGATAAACATTACTTATATACTTTTTTTTGTAAATAAATACATATATTATACATAAAAACACCCATAATAAGAATAAAACTCACAGACCAAGTAGTATAATATAATATGTAGATCCAGTTGGCTGATCGTAAAATATTGGCCGCCGTGGCTGAAAACTCGGCTAGGAGGACATTATTAGGAATAAAACTAATTGATAACCTCCTAATTTTTTTAAAAGTCGGTTAAAATTGCTACACACTACTTACTGTCTAATCAATATAAATGGCGTTAGAACTGAGATGGATATTGCGATAACTATCGAGAATATGAGAAAAACGATCAAGCGATGCTAACGAATTGATTGAACCTATTTCTATCGCTAGTCCAGCAAAGATTTATTGTCTAATCAGACGCCATCTTTAATTCATCAGAAGCGACATCTAGTCAATCTAATAGTCTCTATCGGGATGTGTAATTAATCCACTTATATCACATTGAGCTACAGTAGGGCCTCGGTAATCCGGACTCCCGCTTGTTCGGTGATCGCTGTTATCCGGCCGGGCAATGGGATTCGCGGGGAAGGCCGTCAAGGTCACCAAGCCAAAAACAAATGGCGCCAAATTAAAAAAAAACTGAATATTCGCATTCGCATTCGTATTCGCGAATGTTGACAGCAGATATTCGCATTCGCGAATGTCCGAAATATGACATTCGTTACATCACTAGTCCAAAGTGTTACGTCTGACGTGCTTTTGACTGTACATTTCGCTTTATGCTATAATTTAAAAATTGATTAAAGCAACTAAAGTTAAACATGTGTCCTATTAACATTTAATATGGCATACTATAATCCGGACGCCTCGATAATCCGGAAAGGGTCTTGTTTTTGCCTCTCCGGATTAACGAGGCCCTACTGTATTATTGTACGTCAGTACATAATATTTATATGTTATATCAGAAGGCATTACCTTATCAATTGCTTGCATCCTCATCGTATTATGTTGCTGCCTGCCAAGTCGATTACCGACACCATTTGAATAAATGGCAAGTAATTTATGAAGGAAATAAATAATTATAAAGTCACTAACCTTACGCCCGCGGCTTCTCCCGAACGGAGTATGTATACAATGTTTTCCCGCAGGTTTTATTTTGTACTACGTCAGCTGTTGGCAGACTGACACGCAGCCCGCCTGATGGTAAGTCACTGCGGCCTATTCCATTGAGGGAATGTGCAGCCAGATTGTAGGCTCATCTGATCTTCGAGCCTTTGATTTCAAGTGTACTGGCTCCCACATTAATATTTTTTCGGGATAAAAAGTTACCAATGTCGTTTTTAACTTTCAAACTATACCTACCCATATAAAAATCACGTCGACCTGTTGCGACTTAAAATAAAGACAATAACACTTATTTATCCCATGGGATTGAGCATTACACCGGTATAAAAAAAGCAACATAGGCCTTTTTTTTCGGAGGAGAATGCGTTTATGCACCATAACCGCAGGCTAGCTAGACCTGCGGCCCACTAAACACATAGGTGTTCCCTAAGATATTTCAGAATGTAGTTCTGTACCAAATTTCATTTACATCGGTTCAGTGGTTTAATCATAAAAAGGGTAACCGAAAACAGAGTTACCTTAACATTAAAATTACCTAGTATGTAATACGTAGGTGTAAGGCGGTCATAAAACCCAAGTAGACCAACGAAGCTTTATCAGGGCATATTTTAATATATTTATAAAATAAAAAAGTCCAAGGCAATCTAAAAATGTCAGAAACATTTTATACATCCATTTTAATCTGTTTAATAATTTCCCCTTACTTTTAAATACTTTATAGGTCACATTCACACCCTCCCCTTGCATTAAGCTTCAAATGACAAACAATGATATTATATAACAGTACCCACCGAAAATTTAATAACAGTCGCCCACCGTCGATTTTCGCCCATTGTTCCGCAAGTTTTTTATATATATTTTTCGCGTCAAATACTTGACATTACTCCCGCTATCTCCCGTGCATTTTCATAAATATCAAGCCCTGGACAAATTTATAGCGACAGGATAGCGATCTTCAACAAAATGCTTGTAATTTCGACGATTTTTCTTTTTAAGTGGACCCTGTTTACTGTGTGCCTTTGCCTTTTTAATATTCGCGAAAAGTTTTAAAAAGTTACCGCTATTTATAATCTGTAACTTGTTTTAATAAGTGTTCGCGGGGCGGCTCAAATCTTAAAAAAGTATTGAGATGAAGATGTTTGCATGGAGTATGGAAACTATTAACGGCGGTAAGTCTTTTGATACCATACGTGCATACTAGTTATTTTTCCAGGGTTGTCATGTTTACTTTGTTTTTGTTCTGTAAATAAAAATCTCTAACATAGAGATTGAGTTATCATCGCGATGATTTGTTCTTAAAAGGGTTAAAGGGCTTTTTTTATATCTTTATTAGTTAAAAAGGGTTTTGTCACACAGTGACTATGTCACCCCGATATGGGACTTATAAACTACCAAATACTAATTAATACACATTTTAAACAGTCTGATTAGCAATCCAGCTTCCTCAGACAATGGGTAAGCTAAAATGCTGTTACACCATCCTAACATTGCATTTGGTCGAGGGTTAAAGGGTAAGTAGGTAAAGAGGCATTCGATAGTCTAATCATAATCAATTAATCGATTGAAATGATAATTTAGATACCTTAGACATTCATATCGACTTTTAGATTATTTAAAATCAGCAACACAATTTACTACTGGATCAAAAAAAAAAATGGTAACCGGTTATAAAATTGCTGCACCTACGTAGTTGCATTTACTCGTTACAAAAATAATTACTTCGCGCAGCAACGCAAATATTTGCGCTGTAAGTGGGACAATTTACACAAAATGTTCAACATCGGTGATAGGAATTAATTAACAACGGAAATAACGTGCTTATGAAGATTGCCAGCCGATAAACTTGCATCGTAATGACGAACAGTCGGGAACTTTGTTTAACATCGGGTAAAAATTCTGAATCTCATCAGTGAATGGGGTTCCAACAATTTGGTTCAGTTCAATGCCAAGAAAACTCAAGTATGCGCGTTCTCCTCAAAAACATCCCAATTTTTCCCACTCCTCGTTCTTCAGGGCACCCCTCTCAGTCTGCAGAAAAGCCTAAGCATGCTTGGCATGGAAAATCCGCTGCAATCTAAATCAGGCTCAGTACATCGAGCATCTTATCACAACGGCATCCAAAAAACTGGGTATCCTG
Organism: Mecyna flavalis; assembly: GCA_949319885.1. Classification (NCBI taxonomy): domain Eukaryota; kingdom Metazoa; phylum Arthropoda; class Insecta; order Lepidoptera; family Crambidae; genus Mecyna; species Mecyna flavalis. The sequence goes on along the minus strand of OX439419.1, from coordinate 4,973,992 downwards.
AACAGAGTGCGTCGGTTCTTTGCGCCGGATCAACTATGTCTTTTATATAAGACTCAGGTTCGGTCCTGTGTGGATCTTCTTGCATCGTGGATCTTTCCTCGAGCTAGGTGTCTGTGCTCGGGGTCCGCGGCCCTATGTACCGTCTTGTTGTGTTGCACATATGCTAGCGGAGACAATAACTTTGCTAGCGTGACTCATGAGCTCATATCTGATTGGCTTTTAAACTTCTTCTTTTCGCTGACTTGCAATCTTGTCGTTGGTGTTGTCATTATGTCGTATGTAGTGCATTTCGATAGTCACTACAAGTATAAACTAGCATTTTGCCCGCGGCTTTTCCAGTGTTTACTATACGATGCTATTCTACAGATATGTGATATTTTTCCAAGATAAAGACCTGGAAGCGTCGCTCAATGTGCTGCCAGACTGTAGACTCATCTGATCTTAGTCTCTGATTTCAAGTGTACTGGCTCCAACATTAATACTGCCGGAACACAGCCAGAGCTGTTATGGCGGCAGTTTTCACCTGTGGGGGTAGTAGCTAGCCAGTCGGACTCTGAAAAAGCCCTACTACCAACCCATTATCCCGGCTTAAAAAGAAGCCTAATACTATGTCCTTTCCCAAGGTCTAATCTATGTCTGTAGCAAATTAAATTTAGTGACTCAAAAATCGATTTAGTGGCTAAGGCGTGAATGCTTAAGACAGACAGACAAAGTAACTTTCGCATTTACACCTACCAAATTCATTTCATACGATGCAATTTGATTATTCAAAGCAATAATTAAATCGCACATTCAAGCATAAAACATATTTTTAACAATCGGTTCTGCATATGCGATTAACCGATTACGCGATACCGATTCAATGACAGACGGACTTAAGGGGGGATATTTTGTTCGACTTCGAAAATAAACGACTGTTATGGATTTAACATTTATTATTGTATAATTTAAGATGAATAGTGAAATTACTGGGTATATGAGACCTAATAACTGTCGTCTCGGTGTAGCAGGCGCAGGGCGGTGCCAGGCAGTAACTGCTTATTTGTTACTGTTTGTTTTTTGAACTAAGGGCAGACGTGGCGCTTACCATCAGGTGTACGATCTGCTCGTCTTGTTACACATTGCAATAACAAAAAAAATTGAACACGATGACCAGATAATAATACTAATATTTTTTTTATATCATGGGGGAAATGCCGGTCTATGGTTTTTTGGTATTGTTTTACTGTTAATGATAATGTGCAAATTAACTGTTTTTATATTGCACGTCAATCTGTTTTTCCTACCACATTCCAAAAATAATCAAATTACCTATATGGGCCGGTTAATCGCCACAAGGTAGTCACCTGCTCCCCCCTTTTCCGGTAAGAAGGGAAACCGAGAAACTTTAAGTTTCTAGTTGGACAACCGTTTCTAGTTCACACTCGGCCGCAGATTTCGCTCCTCTTCCTCTTCCGCTTCCTCCAAAAAAAGTAACTAAATACTTTTTAACTTTTAACCATCTACCATCGCTCGCTTCTTATCTACCGCTGTTCAGAATACCCCCCTCTCCAGCGGGAGGGCGGCCCTTAACAAATTACAATTAACGTGATTTATCTGCGCATAAATTCCACTCCGCATGAACCGTTTCTTTACTGGCTCTTTGTATCTCAACAATAGGTACATTGCGAATGTGAGAAAAGGAGTATTTTTCAAATGTATAAACGTAATAGTACCAGCCTAATGTCCCACTGCAGGGAAAAGTCTCCATCGTTGAAATTAAGTCATCGCGTGGTGGGTTAGCTTAATGACCACGCTTGCCAAGTGTGGTTTGGTGATCTCAAACAGACACAAAGGACAATGGGCAGATTGGAACAGTTTTCAATAGCGATGAGATATACATCGTTGGATAGGCATCTTTTTTAGAAAATTTACCAGATAAACATATGAGTTATCTAACATCCGTGTGGACTGTAGAAAATGAAAGGGCGGTTCAGTTAAGGGATAAAGGGATATAATAGGATAATTTACAGAAATAATATATAAAAACCAATAAAAGCACACAAGCTCAGTAGCCGGACAAGGGAAGAATAACATGACAAGAAGTGACATAAAAGACAATGTCAGTCAGTATCACTGAGCTCCATGATAATACGCTCAGCGTATTACGCTGGAGTGGCTATAGACATTGAAATGACTGCTATTTTTTCTGTCGATTTGAAGCGCCCCTAATAGTGTACTGGGAACTAAAATGACTTCAAATGGACAGCCATTGACATTGACAATGACAGCATTATCGAAGTTTATCTGTGAAAGTCAGCACTATTATTAGTTCCAAGTACACTAACTACTGCTCTCAGCGCCAATATGGCGATTTTCAAATCGGATCAAATATTTGGTACCAATCGCCTATCCAGTTGTCTATGGAGATCAGTGGTCAGTATAGTTTTTATAACCCTAAAGGCTGCCTAGCCAGCCTTTCGTCGACAATCCGGAAAACCCATAAGGTGTAAGGCGTGTATATTTTGTAAGCCGAAATCCGATAATGAATATTGTTAATCGATATAATACGGCGTCGATTAAAAACGTCCGTATTTTGTCGAGAAAGTACACAAATCACACCTCTCGCTCGTCCGCTTCGATTCTTTTTCACTTTTGGTGTCCGAAAATAGAATAGAAAAACACAGAGGGTAATACGGAAGGTACGCATTTTAACTGAATTTTACCTTTTATTAAAAATCTGACTCAAAGATCTAAATACAAAAAAGTCATTGCCTGAATGAATGTTACACCGTTGAGTTATTGGTAGGACTTTGTAACTGCCTCGCTGCCGCCCAAACAGTGAAAATCTGCTGCCATAACAGCTCTGGCTGTGTTCCGGCAATTAGTACCTACACTTGAAATCAAAGGGTCGAAGACCATGGAGGTATCGAGTGACATTTCTGGCTAAGTATCCAATAGTAAAATAGACCGATAGTGACTGCTTACCTACTATCAAGAGGACTGCGTGCCTAATTGCCAACTGATCAACAATAACAAAAATAAATTAATGAATGAGAGAACGAAACTTTATTTCGAACATCAAAAGAATGTTACGAAAATCAAAGGGGGCGTCAATGAAGTTTAATATTTAGTATGCTGCAAAATACAGATATATTTTCAATCTTCGCACCTTCTGTATTCTACCTACTCTATGGCCTGGCTCAAGAACACGTTTCTGCAGCTTTGCGATTTGTTTCTTCGTTTTTGGCAGATGTACTTATTGCCGTTTAAGTTTTTAATGACTTGTTTTTAGCGAGGGGTTACTTCACAGACAATGTGAAAAATGTAAGCCGGAGGACGTCATTCTTTTGTTACTAGTTTTATTCCACCATATTTTTTAAATCATCATCATCATCACCATCCGTTGTCTGGCACCCATAGCACAAGCTTATGCTTAGTTTGGGGCTAGATGGTGCTGTGTGAATAATGTCCAGAGATGTCCAGAGATATTTATCATCAGCCTATATACGTTCCTACTGCTGGGACACAGGCCTTAACTCAATTGTGAAAAGTGATATTTGTAGAGATTTTTTAAATAATAATAATAAATTAATATAAGGACAATTTTTACACAGCACCGGCCAGCCCAGCTTGTGCTATGGGTGTACAACGAATAAACATTACTTATTTATTGTTTTATGTAACTACTTACATATTATACTTAGAAACACCCAGATCGATTCAGACAGTATATTTGCACACAAAATGTTTGTAGGTACTGAGCGGAAATCGAACCCTTGACCTCTGGTGTGACAGTCAACTTAACAATCATTACACCAAGCCTTAAATTTTTAGTGAAAGGCACCATTCCTTTTTTAAACATCTGGAATTACAGCGATTCAGAACATTTTCTGGGAAATTTTTGACTAAATTGTTACTTTAAATAATTGAATTGCATTTAATTTTATTATTATTGTATTCACAGTTGTTATAACTACTTTGTGAAGCTGCAAAGTTTACAAGTACGATGACACGAGGAGTGCATTTCGCTAAAACGAGCTAAATGCCTGCGCGATGACGCTCTGTCGAGATATGCACTTTGGTGACTGTATTGGTGTTTTAATAAGGACAATGCAACATTCTTTTAAGAAGCGTTTTGTCATAAACTCTTGGATACGTAATTTAATCTCTAAGACCTCTAAGCACAAACTAGGCCAGGGTACGCTTTTATTTGTTTTTTTCGGGAGAGAATGCGAATAATGTTCGTAAAATAATTCATTTAACTACCAAAATCCATTAACCTAAAATATAGAAGATTAGGTATAGTGAAAACACTAGTATCTTGAATTACCTCCCGGTTCTTAATTCATAAACCTAATTACTTAACATTTTAAAATAATTCTTTAGATGAAAAAATGTCTAATGTTTCTCCTCTTAGAAAATCAGAGCTAGAAAACCTTTTCCCTCCAATCCGCTCCGTGAAATGTAAATAAAGAAAGTTTTTTCCAAGAAAATACTCGTCGAAAGAAACAATGGAAGATATTTGGCCGGGAGCATAAAGTCGAGAACTAGTTTGCATTTTCAATTTTAAGACGATTTAAGTTTAAAGTTCAGTTTAAGTCGCTAAAGATTTCACTTGGGAAGGGATTTATCGTCAAATTGTTCTCGGTTGGCGATCTCTGCGATTCCAAATGAAATAGAAGTATCGAGACAAAAGAGAATCGATAGTGAAGACATCGTAATTTGATCGGAATTAATGTTTTTTTCCTATTGATTTTATCAAGTTGACTTCCTTCCATTTGAGTTCAAGGGAGATCTTGGCTTAGAACTTTTTGTAATTCCAACTCGCATTTCAATGGTGAAATCTGCCGCCATAATATGTCGCCGCTTTGTTCAAATCGCGGGTAGAACCAAAAATTCGTGCACACACTATAATTTATATATCCTGCGAAATTGGTTGATCGTTAAAGATCGGCCGCCGTAGCCGTAAACTCGCATAGAGGACATTATCACATTTGGTGAAAAACCTAATATATATTTTTTCTGTGTTATGAAAGAAATGTCCCTTTAAGTTCTGCATGTGTGGTCACAGTTCACGGTCATTGGTCGAATAGTTGACACTGCGCCGGATTATAACGTGGCACAGAAGCCGGCCACGTTTATGCAAACAAATAATTTTATTATGTTCGGGATTCGTACTCATGCCCTATGATATTACAGTCGGCTTCTCAACCGTTACATTAAATCGATTGTTGTATTAACAAGAATAATGTTTGTTTATGAGAAGAATTCTTGCCACATTGATATCGTTTCACATCGGTATCGTTAAATTTTGCTCGACCCGTTAATTTAATCCAGGACACCGAGTATCCACAAAATTAAAAAAATAATACGAACATAATTATTTGTCATTATTTAGTGATGCAAGTTATTAATGTTTGAGTAATGCACATGTTTTTACAAAAACCAGTTTTATCCTGTTTAATGTGGGTAATTAAGGCAATTTGCGACTTTTTATTAAAAGTACGAAACCCAGTTTAATTATCCATATAGCGCTAAGAGCGCCGAAGTGCCCCCAGGGGTCTCAATATAGATGGTATCGGAGACCAGTCGGATCATCGACGATGGACATGTATTTATTATAGGCCTGTCCATATCGAGTAGGTTTTGTTTCGATCCCCGGGCTAGGTAAAAAATAAATACCTATAGGATCAGTAGCTGTCAAATTTCCTAAGCCTAAGTTTTTGTTGTTCCCTTAGATGCTACTACTGTATGCAATGTATGTTTATATGTTTTTTTTTGTGTTTTATCTATACTAATATTATAAAGAGGAAGGATTTGATTGTTTGTTTGTTTGTATTGAATAGGCCCCGAAACTACTGAACCGATTTCTATAATTCTTTTACTGTTGGAAAGCTACATTATCCCCGGGTGACAAAGGGTGACAAAGGGTGTACTTTTGATCCCGGAAATGTGGGGGGAAGGGGGGATATTTAAAAAAAAAAGAATAACGCGCGGGTGAAAGCGCGGGCGAATAAATCAATTCAAGTGGGCTATAATCAACGATATTAAATTCGTTGGCTATAATAAATATAGAATCAGCAGCTACCAAATTTCTTACTTGTGTATCTGCGCTGTGCCAAACATGATGACTAATAAATGCTTTCTTTCTATCAAATAAATTTGAATTAAAAGGTTATGCTATTTCATAAAGTCGAAGTTTAAGTGGTCCAGTGGTGCAACTACCGGGTCGAAATGTCGAGGTACTGGATTTCATTCTCGATTCGATTATCGTTTTGTAAACATGAAAAGAACCCGGTTCGTTTCGCGGTTCGAAATACCAGTCTAGTTTAACACTGTCATACAGGTCCCAAAAATGACACGTCACAGTGACCAGACATGAGGGCTATCTAACACGTCAAAAAACGTAAAAATTTTGAAAAGTTTAAATTGGCAAATCCTGAAAACCGAGCAACTTTTACTGAGGTCATGTTAGGCTTGTTCGATGCCTTTTGTGCTGGCCTACCCCCAGTGTCACTGTGAAATGTCATTTTTTGAGACACTCTGTATAAGTCCCTGATAATTGTTCAAAACCTGGACACAGCATATATTATGTCAAATATCTCGTCCGCCACAATGACCATTCGCTACAACGTCATTCGAAACTACGTACGGGACCCAAGCTCGGTGGCTATCACAGAGATAGATGTACTAGAGACCGCAAGTACGTCAATTTGTATGAGAACCGACCGTGCCATATTTTTTGTACCTACTGTGACGTAGCGAGCGCGATTTAGTGATGAGAAGTAGGGACACGCCCACTTCGTCTCGATTCTCGATTCGATTATAAAAATCACTACATAGTATAAAACACAAAGTCGCTTCCTGTCTGTCTGTCCCTATGTATGCTTAGATCTTTAAAACTACGCTACGGATTTTGATGCGGTTTTTTTTAATGGATAGAGTGATTCAAGAGGAAAGTTTATATGTATAAAACATGCATAATATAGTAGAGAAACACTGATAATTTTAGAGGTTTCTTATGTGAGGTCGTAAATTAACACATTTTTTGCGCTTACATTGCAAACGCTGGCTAAACCCTACGAGATAGATCAAAATAATGTACTACAGTAATGTACACCTTAAAAAGTTTTACAAAAAAGTCCGCGATGGTATATGTCTATCTCTTAGGGATACCCCACAACAATCATTTTCCTTTACTTATTACGATAAAATAATAGCTTATTTACGAAAAAGTGATTTTAAGCAATACAGTATTAATCCTTATCCAATAAAGTACCTTAAATAAATTGTGCATGTAATATAGATCAATATGGCCCTTTACATCATGTAATGTAAATGAATATTTTCGAAGATATTACAGATTTAAAATGCAGGGACATAGCGGTTGCGGCGGTACCGGCCGGGGGGGGGGGGCGGATAGATGAACGTCTGTTACTCTTTCACGTTAAAACTTAAACTTTACAATAATATAGCTTAACCATCAGAATAACACATAGGCTACAATAATTTACAAGATATTCCCGCGGGATAACGTCCTATAGTTCACGCGGGCAAGTTCTTGCTTGCTGTAGAAGTTCATAATTATTTCACTTTCTCATGATGTATAAGTTACCACTAAAGTGATTATTATACTTACTTTGTTGTTTTCACATTTTTTATCGGAATTATTTTCGAAAAATAAGCCGACCATGATTTCGTCTACTTGGGGCAGGTTTCTGCTGTTTGCTTTTACGAAATCGTTTTCCATAGTAAAAGTACTTCACCGAATTTGTGTAATTTTGCAAATAAATCACAATAACAATGGATAAATAGGAAAATGCTATTAAAACAGATACGAAAGCATAAAATCACAAGAAGGCGCAAGGAGGTAAACGAGGACGTGAGGCACGTGACGTGATTTTTATTTACTAATTTATAAATAAATAAATTATTATTTTTAACTAATGTTAATGAATATCCATTTTTAAACTCTTCTTAATTTATACGCCGGTTGACAGTACCTAATGTAACCTAATTGTCACTTTATGCTTGATTTTATTTTTCACATTGTCAAATAGCCTATTATCATTCCTGCTTCCAAAATCGACTAGGTACCTTTAATCGATTTTAATACATTATGTGTATGTTGCATAGAACGAACATCACTAATCGCTGTATTTGACTAAAAACGCCTGTCCCACGAAACTTAAACGATATGCGAAAGTACCGCCTTGTTTGATATTCATTGCTTATAAAGCACGCAATACAATTGGAAGGCCAGTATAAAATACGCAATGTATTACGAAATTGCGATTCACGCGGCTTAAGCATTATTTACATAATTGTTTTCTCAAAATTGATAAATAATTCATTTTAAAATAAATTACGAGTATTCAGATAACAAAATGACTTACCGATGAAAGGAAACATCTTTGTTTTGTGGAGTTATCTTTTTGGTATTGTTTTTGCAGCTTAAAATAGCACAAATCGTCATTTTTTGCTATTTCGTCTGACGTCTAACAAGGGGAACGGTCGCGCGGGACTAAAGCTAAGAATCGGCACATTCAGTACGATGGACTGTAGCTGGGCACGCGAAGTAGCTACACTGGCGGCCTCTAGTCCATTCAACTCTGTGGTGGCTATCTTTGATATCAGTTGATGAATAAATAATCAAAAACTTATTTGTCAATAGTGAAACTGCCCCTCCATACTCGTAAGCAAACGACATAAAAATATTCCCGCATAATGACAGTTGCCTATCGTAATCATTATTCATTTAAATTAATTTCCGAACATCATATTAATTCTAATGACTAATCTATGGTAATGCAATGCCATTAAAAATTCTGTCATGACATTCTAAATTTGAACCGAGACATGTCGAATGTAAAATGAACATGCTATTTCTATGTTCGGCTTTCGCTTTTGTTTCGACTAAAAATTGGCTTGGCAATTTTTATTATCTGTGCTTTCTTTGGTTACGCTAGTACATTTTGTACTTTATTAAAAAGCGGTAAGGTTCATATTTGGTTCGAGCGCTCCTGTTGATGGTAAACGTCAAAACAACATGACATTAAGTATGCTCTTGTCAAATTTGTTGCGTTCCATGATGATTGTTAAAGTTCGGACGCCATAGTGTTGCGATTTATTATGATTATATTTAAAAAAATAAGACAGTAACTTTTTGAAACAAAAAAAAACGAACAATGTTAATAATTGATCTATAATAATCAGTATCAATTAATAAGTTAAATGTAAGAAGAAATGTATGATTGAATCGATTTTTATACATAAATCAAAACCAAATTGTAAAAAGTTCGAAATGAAAATGTTTTAAATTTGTTTCACATTTTTAAACAAAAATATTGTACTATCAAAATTATTACAATATTTTATGGAGCTTTTATTTTTACGTTGTACTTCGTATGACATCATAACTCTTTTCAGGTGTTATTGTGACAAATTAAACATCTTTCTTCTTCTTCTTTAATTGAACCTTTTAACTATAATATTATGATTTTTATAATGAGGGAGCTACTTGCTGTTATGTGAGTCTTAAAATTTAGCCATACACTATAATAAAATATAAAACGAACATGTAAAGTCTGCGTTAGTAAGTAGTTTTTCTTTTAATTAAATATAACTTTAAAGTTGCATCTCTATGGCAGTCTTATCTCTACTCGGACACTAACAATTACAAAATGTGATTTATTAAAACACAACACCGCACGGTGGTCCCGTTTCTTAAGAAGGGCGGTCATTCGCGTTTCGGGTCGGATTAAAACTAAAAGAGTTACTTTTTACCCAATAACTTCTTGTTTTAAGGTTCTTGGACTATTAACAAGTAAAAATATATATATAATTTCAATATAAAAGACAGATATTTTTTAAAAATAAGCATTTATCTAAAACTTAAAAATGTAGGTATATGGGTAACAAAAAAGAAATTGTTTTATTTATTTATTTCTTAAATTAATAGTTTAATTGACATATAAATAATAAAAAACACTAGATAATACATAGCTGAATACATTATTTTATAAAAAACACAGGCTTTTTACATAGTAGTAAAACATAGTAATTAATAATATTTACATTATTGAAAATTGCAATATCGTCCAACTACATAATAAATACAATACTTATATTGCTAATGTTGACTTCTTCTTACTCGTTAACGTCCTCATACTAGAAATAAGTAGGTCTGAATCAAGAGAAAGCAAGTCTATTTTAAAAAAATCAATGTAAGTCACTTCTCGGGAAAATTTTCTAGTGTTACAGCCTCCAGTTATTTAAACTAATGTATTACAAGATCAGGCGGCCTCTTCAGACAATATAGAACTTTCAATCACCGTTAATCCGTTTATTAAAACCTTGTATGTATGTATGAAGGAAATTTATACCAAGGATTTTCCTCAGTAAGAATTTTGGCCTTATCAATAGCATGTATCTTATGTTTGTGAATTTTTATTTTGTACCCTGTCACTCTGATGATAAGGTCGGCAGAAAATGACGATACCTGTCTTTTAAGTATTTTCTGATACCTGTAATTTCATCAGAAAATTCAGAACTAAGGCGAAATTTTCATGTAAAGTTTCTTTCATTGAATCAACCACTACCGCTATATTGGGGCTTATATTTCGAGGTTTTTGACCTCCCTAGTTTCTTCTTAGCCCTTAACTGGTATTTGAGTTAAATATCTCAAGTAATTGATCTGGATATTTTCAGTGTCCGGTTGAGAGTCTGCCAGGTGCCAAACACTTCACCGAGATCTATCTACCTCATTTTTTCAATCTTCACAGATAATCAGGTGTTAAGAACAATCATTCGAAGAAAATAACACTTGATGGTGGCCCCTGCAGCATGAAAAAGAAGCAAAATTACAAAAATACCTGAAGTATCAAATTTGCTTACATATGACCTAGTCTTTTCTATGACCTATGGCAGTCCTCGGCGCACTTTGGCGCACCTAGACATTACAGATTTTGAAACTAGACAAACTTGAGATTATTTTGATATATGTTTCAACTTTGGCGATTCGTTCCTTCCTAAGTAAAAGTCTAATTGAAAATAGAAAAGCGGAAAAAAACAAATAAATCGGTAGGTCCTCCTTGATGGCACTGGTTTCCGATAGTGACAGGGATAAAATTAACAAAACATGACTTCAAATATTGTATACACCTTCCTTTCAAATATACAGGGCACAACAATATCCTAAACAATCGATTTCATAGAAAAACTACACTTTGAAAATAATGAAAATTTATGCCGAACGATAACGCCAATGAGCACAAATGAAATGTTTCCACTTCGGGTGCACAAAATTAAATGTTCGTTGTATGTTATTGCAATTTATGTTATACCTGGGGGTAGAAGGGTTATTTGTCTATCCTGTAAGTGACCAATAACATAATAATGTGACCATCGACATTTCAACTCTATGACCTACGGCGGGACCACCGTGCACCGTCTCTACTAACATAATTCGTCGGAGGTAGAGACATTAATGTCCCCGTTACATTCTCTACGAATGTAATTACAAAGTAGAGTAAGCATGGACAATGAAGATTTTATTATGGTTATTTACATGTCCCCTAAACCGAAAATAATAAAAAAAACATAATAATGTCGAGTGCGAACGTAATTCATTCTTTTTTGCTTTCACGTCTTAACCACTAAACCGATTTTAATGAAATTTGGTGCAGACATAATTAATATTAGATCTTGAGAAAGGATGTAGGCTAATTTTTACCATAAGATAATTGGATAACAGAAATAGACGTTTTTGTTGATGCATTTTTTACGATGCAACGGAGCAACCGATCGACGTAATTTTAGATGTGGGGATAGTTAAGGAGTTGTAAAGTGTCATAGGTTAATTTTTTGCCGGAAAACCCCTTGATACCTAATGTATACATACTGTCGTCCACACAGGCGAAGACGCAGGGAAAAAATACAGTTTTTTTAAGTTCGTTCGCCTACACAAAATACCTTACAGATATCATGTTACATGTAGATTTACAAAATATGCAAATTGTGTAGAAATAATGCGAGGGAATCTGGCTTTTGTTTATTATTATGATCATAATTTGAATTAAAATTATTGCATTGTTTGCCTATCCAATTGTTTATATGGCCTACCTGTTTTACCGACCATAGCACATTGGAGTTAAAAGTATTTTATTGGCGTACTTAAAAATGATAACTTATGTTTTTTGGCTTGACTATGGATTTTGATGTGTGTGCGTATTTACCATTAGCTCGGCGGTGACGAAAATCATTTGTCGAATGGCTGTGTAGCACTGATTTCCATAGACAACTGGATAGGCGATTAGTACCAAATTTTGATCTGATTTGTAAATCGCCATATTGGCGCTGAGAGCAGTAGTTAGTGTACTTGGAACTAATAATAGTGCTGACTTTTGCAGATAAACCTCGATAAGGCTGTCATTGTCAATGTCACTTGGCTGTCCATTTGAAGCGTAGACAGAGAAAATTGAAGTCATTTTAGTTCCCAGTACACTATTGGGGGCGCTTCAAATCGACAGAACAAATAGCTGTCATTTCAATGTCTATAGCCACTCCAGCGTAATACGCTGAGCGTATTATCATAGAGCTCAGTGCTGTGTAGGTAGTCATGATCCAATTTTTTTTGAACCGGCCAGTTAGATCCAGAAATACTGATAGAGAAATTTGTATTCATTTGCATTAAGTTTTAAGAATAAGTTAAGACTGAAAGTATGTTGCCGTTTGCTAAATTGATATGATCCAATTGGTTTAGTTTTTCTGTTATGGGCTACTAAGGTCAGTCTTACCATTATCCATTTAGCAAATCTTAGCCAAAAAGAGTCGCTCAATCAGCTGCATCACTGAAGGCCCCTCTAATTTTTGAGCTTTTGGTTTTAAGTATCCTGCCTCTCATAATTCATATTAATATTGCTGGAACGCAGCTGGCTGCGCAATATTAATATGACAGCTCCAGCTCTGGAGCTGTTATGGCGGCAGATTTCACCTGTAGGGGTATCGTACTCTGATGGTAGCGATCAATTATGATATCGGTAAGTAGTTATTATCGACTCGATGGTCTAGTGGTTTGAGTACCGCGCCATAATCTCGGGGTCCTGAGTTCAAATCCCGGGTCGAGCAAAATATGTACCTATCGGGTTTTTCAGACACACCTCGGGTTTGTGATCACCAATCCGTATTTGACAAGTACATTACCTATTTTTGTAGCGATGACTTGATTACAATGGTGAAGGTTTGCCATGCAATAAGAAATTAATAGTCTAATACTAAGTAAGTTTTATTAACAAGTGGAAACTGAAAGAGGCTGCGATATTCAAAAAGCCCTTTTTCACAGTTTGAAAGTAAAAAAGACAAGACGATGACTGTATTTCCGCCATTCAGATAGTTTGATTCAATTATAAATCGTTCTTGGATGCAAACGATCGGACTGAGAATTGTTAAAGGGATGTCCTCGTCGTTAAAAACATCGATTTCGATAAATATTTTGGCATGATGTACCTAACTATTACAATAACTTACAAGAAGACGGTAAAGTCAAGAAAATGCATAAAAGGTGAAGGACTTTTCATGGACAAATAAATTAGAATATTTTCTTCAAAAATAAATACTAACTTAGAATAGTCAACTTTCTCGTGAAAGTTTAACAGTCGGTTTTTTGACCGCTGTTGTAGAGCAGTAATTAAGGTCGTAAAAACCGAGGTCGTGGGTTCACTTCTCGCCTTGGGTCTAGTTGGTTTTTTCAGAGGCCGAATGGCTAGTACGACCTCTAAAATGTGAAATAGCTTTGGCTTTGTTCTAGCGATATTATTACAGGAGTAAGTACCTACATTGAAATGAAAGACCCGAACATCAAACGAGGCATCCTGGTTACATCAATGGAATAGGCCACTTACTATTAAGCAAGCTGCTTGTCTGTCTGCGAACTTAAGCTGTACGCAAAAACGGATTAAATGTATTGTGCATTTTATGACGTTTAATTTTTCAACTCAATTTAAGAGTATCGATATTTTACAACGGTACAGTCACATCCCTAAACTTAACGGAGCAACTTAATTCATCGGATATCTCGGACCGGTCGTTATCTTAGTTGCAACGGTTGAGGCGTCGTGGCTTTGCAGTGTTTTTCTTGTTCGGTTCCCCGTCGGGTCACTGGTGGTCAAGGTTATGCGAATGCATAATGGCACTTATGAAAAATAATATCCCGACTCCTATAAAATGAATATGGTTTCTTTCTCGTCGTATTAATTCGCGACAGGACCTAATTGTGTAGTCTGCTAATATAGAATCTTAAGCATCTATAGAGTAACTTGCACCGTAGAACCGATAACCGTTGGGGTAAACGGGTTCTAGAGTGGAGACCGCGTCTCGGTAAACGTAGTGTAGGACGCCCTCAGGCCAGGTGGAGCGATGATCTGCGCAAGATGGCTGGCAGGAGCTGCATGCGAGTGGCCGAGGACCGATCGGCGTGGCGAGCATTTGGAGAGGCCTATGTCCAGCAGTGGACTATCACAGGCTGATGATGATGATGATGATAGAGTAACTCTGGAAAAAACTCACACGAACCAATAAAAAATACGCATGTGGTGTTTACTTGTAATTTACTACAATATACTGAGTCTTAGATTTAAATCTAGGTAAACCCATCAAATGTACGTCATCATCATCATCAGCCTATAAACGTTCCCACTGCTGGGACACAGGCCTTATCTCAATTGTGAGATAGTGTGGGCCATACTCCAAATGTACGTATTAGTGTATAAGTCGTTGGTGAACCAAAAAAATAAAATAATACACTTCCGATTATAAAAAGGATCCAACAAAAATGTGTGTTATTTTTTCATGATAAAGAGAGTAAAAGAAGGGTCTTTTACTTTTTACTTAATTATAATAAATATCTCTGGAAATTATTCACACAGCGCAAAACTAGCCCCAAAGTAAGCATTAGCTTGTGCTATGGGTGACAGACAACGGATAAACATAACTTATGTATTTTTTGTAAATATTATATAAATTTTGTACATAGAAACACTCAGACCTATACAAAACAGACATGCATACATCGAACCCGCGATCTACACCGACTTCTTCTTTACCATTACTCCAAATGGGTCAAATATAAGCTGATACCTAATTTATGAAAAATCTGACACCAGTTTTCCTTTCACAGTCTCTAGTACCTAGCGGCCATCTCGGTCGTAAGAGTAACAAATATTGTTGAACACTGTCGGGCCTAAGTGATTTAACCAATTATCGGCCGTCCCCTGCAGTGTAGTTTGTGCTTGACATTAAAAGAATTCTCTTACACGGATTAAAGTACTCATTAAAACTAGAAACGGCAAATACATGGACACATGCTCACATAATTATGACGCCACACCAGATACATTTATGCTATAATATATGAGTAGTTATAAATTCCCTCTTTTATTACTGGTGTCTCCTACTTGCTACTATTGGTATCACTCTTTATGTCTGTCTGTTACGCTCTCACGCCTAAACAAATTTTGATGAAATTTGGTAATGACAGTAGCTTAATATTCTCTTTTGTCTGTCACGAAAAAAAAGGAACGCAAACTTTTTATTTTAATTCATCTTAATTACAAGGAACTTTTTGACAACAGTCTACTGGCTCTTAACATTGTGTATGTTTTACATTTATTAAGTTTATTTATTATTATGGAAAAAGTATTATTATGGATACTGATAAATTTACTTCAACTCTGATGTTCGTTCCATGGGAAACTCCATAACCATAACCATTATTCAACATAATTTGGAATTAAGTTTTGAATGCACTTTTCACGTTATAGGATAATGTAGTTATGCCCTTTTCCCATGTATAAAATTGTTTCGAAATAAATACTTAAAATAAATAAGGAAAGAATCAACTTGTTGACAAGTCTGAGTATATCCTAGACTGGGAACTAACCTTTGATCTGAGTTTCCGACCGCGTGCTCCTTTGCTGGGCCCAGCGTCGTGTCCAATCACTCACTCGTAGACGTTGCCTCATATAAAATCCATAGGGGTTAAACACAGTTTCTGTGGGCAACCACAGAAACTGTGTAAGTGCAAACTTAGTCACTGGCTTATTGTCCTGACCAACGCTATATTGGTGGTCGAAAAGATGTGGTCTCGTAAAAGACGCTAAGTACGTGATGATGCGCTCACGACAGTTCGCATTGAGTTGCAAAAGCACACTGATCTGTCTGCCAATATGGCGGCGTGACGTCGGATAAAAAGGGGTTCCCAGCATAAAGTAAAAAAATTAAAAATAGGCAAATCCCTTCCAAATTGTGTTGTTTTATCCAAATTAAAAACAAACAGAAAAATAACTATTTCGGTACGAAACACAACTTTAACATCTAATTTATAATGCTATAAACCGCTTCTAGTATTTATCTATGGGCTTGATTCCCCCACCCGCGCGCCATTGTAACAGCATTTGACATCGTGATTACAGTCGAGTCTGGGAGTTCATTACATTAAACGAGCTCTTACAAGTGCGGCCAGCAGTAGACACCGACGAATGCCTTGACATTTGTTTACTATTTTCTATTTATATCAGCTTTTGTAACTTCTATCCAACTAACTAAATAAACGATAACAAGACTTCTTTCTTCTTTGTCTTCACCTTATCCCACATTGGGTGGGGTCGGCTCAGGTGCTCCCTCACCGGGAGCATTCGCGTGTAATGTAACATTATAGATTTGTCTTCCGAGCATTACATTACAACTACCTCCCTGACTGACGAGCGTTCGCGTGTAATGTAACATTATAGATTGTGCTGAGTGATTGATTTAATTACACATTGTATCATTACAAGTTGCGCATTGTAATGCTCGGTTCTCCTCCTTCACTGTTGTAATGCTCGAGTCTGTAACGTTACATTACACGCGAATGCTCCCGGTGAGGGAGCACCTATCTTGTGGCGCCAGGACAGTCTGTCCTGGGTTGTCGGATCGGGTAGTTGGGCTTTCTCAATTAGTTCGGCCATACTAGTCCACCACGTCATAAGAGGTCGTCCTCTTCCCTTCTTTCCTTCTGGTAGGGCCAAGGCTTTGTGGACGAGATGTTCACCGTTCCTCCGCATCACATGGCCACATGGCCATAAATAAACGATAACGAGACACCTGGGAATCTAATCTGGGATCTATTAGCTTTACAATCTAAAGCACGTCTAATTGTAAGCATATTCGTATTTCATTGAGGGTCACTCAACCAGAAAGTCACTTAATAATCTGCCATACTGCGGCTCCTCTGATCTTCCCAGATTTTTATTGCCAGAACACAGCCAGAGCTGTTATGATGCCAGATTTATTATATAATAAATCTAGATAATATAGAGGGGTAAATACACTTCTAATTGGAGAAGCTGGGTTTGCGGGTGATCCAAGCACCGGATTATCTTTTTTTTTCGGAGTAGAATGCGTTTATGCACCATAACCGCAGGCTAGCTAGACCCGCGGCCGTGTGTGGGACTCGAGACTGAAGCGTCCACTACCCACTAAACTCCCCCGGTTTCCCCTTCACACCCGATTGGGACGAGCCGGTGCCAGCTTTGCTATCTTGTGATCAGGTGCCACCTTTGGGGACTGGTCAGCTGGGACACATTCTTTGCTTATTTGTTTTTATTTAAAAAAACTCTGATACAGAAAACTGTATAAAACAAAATTGCATAGCCTGTTCAATAGGTGCCAGACGAATAAACGGATCGTTTTATTTATTATTGAATTATTTTTCTCCAGGGAATTACTGTAACCAAGTCATGAAAGAAATAATACCGCTCGCCGCCACAACAAAACATATCTTTTCACTCAACTTTCAATGAAACAAACATGACTTCAAAAATGTTTATAAGCGCGTTTACACATTAAACATACGAGACAGCCATAAACCAATATGTCTGCCACAAATCAGTCGTATAAAAACATACGTCGTCCATTAAACAAGACGTTTAATAATTGACAAAGAGATATCCAGGCGGGCTGGCAACAAATCTTGCTGTACCATTGTGAACGTAGCGCTAAGTTTGCAAAAAATCAATTTACAAGAATGTTTTACTGTTTACACCGAGAGTGGATGTATAGAGGCGGCTTAATTACTACTATAAAACAATTGCTCTCGCCCGCGCGTCTTAAGCGGTCATTAAGGGCCATTATGGGCGAGCGATGGCGGAGAAACGGCGACTGATGGTGGCCGGCGGGCGCGGAATGGGCGAGGATGGCGGAAAGAATGGCGCCGATTGCGGACACTTTCTAATCCACCCTTTAGAGGTTTATTTCAAGCGTTTAGATTAGTATGAGATAAGCTTGGTTCATCTACTGTGTGAATTGCGTGTGCTGAATATACTATTTGGTGGATGAATTGATGTTTTTTTTATTGAGTTGGGAATGTTGGGATGTCTCTATAGGAAAGTAATTTCTAGGAATGGGCTTAATCTTATAGAATTATTATTAAACTAAAAATTAAATTTTACTATTATGAGGAAAGGCTAGATTAAAGAAGAAGATTACTTTAATGACTTGAAATTGGTAATGAACTATTTTTATTTGTATCAATCAATATTCATTTCTTCTCGGAGACGTAATTTATCTGTCGGATTAATATGCAATGCCTATTTTTAAATCTACAAATGCGACATCATCGTTGTTTACTAACACATCAAATACATGAATTATCGAGAGCTTAATATCTGCCTAAGGGATCTAACAGACGAACGACCCATCGTTTGCGACCCTCGACGACTGCGGTGAGCGGCTGTCGTTCGGGGCCGCAACGACCGTCAACGACAGTCGCAGAGGGTCGTCGGCTGTCGTTGCGGCCCCGAACGACCCTCGACGGGTGTCGCTGGCTGTCGTTGCGTCCCCGCTGTCGCTGTAAGATCCCTAACTCCTTGATGGTCTAGTGGTTTAACTACCGGGCCGAGATCTTGTGGTCCTGGGTTAAATTCCCGTGTCCAGCTAACTTTGTGTCGGTTTTTTCGGACACAGCTCACCAATCCGCTTTTGGCAGTGATTAAGCCAGTACGCATAATTGTAGCGATGACTTGATTTCATGCATGGAGGCCTTTGCCCTGCAGTGGGACATTAATAGGCATGATACTAGACTTAACTTTTAATATCTGCCAACAGTGAAACTGGCTCTTACTATCGAGTTTCCGCTCGATAGAAATAGCTCCGAAGCCGGTTCGATAGAATCATTGAGTAGCAATCTGTAACAAGATAATTTAGGATTCATAGTTGAGTTCATCGTTGAAGCCTACACGAATACTGAGTTCCACAAGTCATGCTCACTATAAATCTGTGGTGGTGACGCTGTGTGTCGGGTCATTACATTCCCTCTGATATGGTTGAGTGAAATGATGGCTGGCACATACGTCATACTTGTAAACAGGTGCCACCTTTGGGGACTGGTCGGCTGAGATGGGACCAGTATGTTCTCCAAATGAACATAAACTTTAACCTAACACAAAACTGTATGACTTAGTAATAGTATTCAAATGAAGACTGTATTTTATATATATTATTCTTGTCTTGGCGATTGAAAAGAGTAGGTAACTGTCGAATTTCTTGCCGGTTCTTCTCGACAGACGACTGCATTCCGAATCCGGTGGTAGAGTCAGTCTGTAACATTAATGTATGACAATTTATAAGTGCTTTGAAGCCTACGTGAATAAAGTATATTTAGATTTTTGAATAAAGCTTTTTTTTAATGGACAAAATAATACCTAGATACAGGATCACGGCTAAGTTGCTTGTCCAACGAGTTGAATTTATGAATATTAAAGATTTTCCTTTAAGGGATGTAATGAATGTAATTTATTGAACATCTCGAATATTCAGTTTTTTTATAGCTTTCAGCAACTTTGAACTAAAGCTTAACTAAGGATTTCTAAATTCTGATAAAAAGTTGTTTTTGTTATACATATAGTTAAATGTTTTTTCTTTCTTTCTTTCTTTTCTTTCTAATGGATCTGAATGTTAGTCTTTGTTACTGAAAGTAGGAGTTGATGATACCAAATGATAAAATAAAGTGACAGATGATAATGTAATTATGAGGTAAAAGTTACTGTTTCTATTAACAAAATAATAAGCAATTAATAAATATTTATTTTATTTACCTAGTATTAAAAAAAATTCTGTTAATCATATTCGCAAAAATTCGTAGGTACAAGCTTTGCGATTGCGATTATTCGAATGTATAATTATATTCGTTACATCCCTACTTCCTTTACATTCGCATTCACTCTCGGCGCAATAAAGTCAATAAAAGAATAAACCTAAAACAACATCACTCAAACAATACATTGTTAGTACAGGTATGCACAAAAGTGCTGTGTAAAATTAATCCGTGGTAGGTGCGATATTTTTAAAGCGTCGTATAAACAGTAGACTTACAAAATATCAATTGGGGTGGCGTTGTCGTTTTTTATAGCTGGCTGTGTAAAACATCGTGGTCGCGTGTGGAAGGTCTTATGTGCGCTTGGCACGCAAACGTACACTCGCGCGCGTAAGTGTTTAGCGATTCCGGGCGATTAATTGTTGAACGTTTTTCTCGGTCGGGTTATTTGTTAATGTGCTTTGTTGTGAGATGTGTGGCTATTTTTAGATAGGACTAGAGCGTTAATGTTGCTTTGTTATATAAACTTTGCGAATTTTGTGAGTAGTTTCCTACTAAATAGGTGTTAGGTTTTTTTTTTCAGAGAGTTTTGCGTTGATCTTATCAGTACGCTTGTACCATGATACCGGATTGGCAAGTCCAGTTGTAATTTGTTAGAATGCTGACTGCCACCAGACCTTGGTGGTATCAGAGTCATTCAATAATAAGAATAAAAGCCAATAAATAACGGCCAAACATAAAAAATACATAAACTACAATATTATTTGCAAAACATGCAATCAAATATACATGTGGTTCAGCCTTTAGTGAGTTTCGTATGTTCTTTGAGCTCTTAGTTTTAACTTAAGACTCTTGGAGACTTTTGTTATAAGTTTAGACTCACAAATGAATATTGCCATCGTAGAGCTAATAAAGCTATTATTTAGTTATTTCATGAATGGTAGTGGGATTTAGCATTCCAAAATAGGGGGCGTTCAAGTATTACGTAACGCAATTTGGGGGGAGGGGGGGTCTCGTAAAACGTTACGATGCGTTACAGGGCCGGGAGGGGGTCTTCCTTACAACACGTTACGTAACGTTGTTATTTTTTTAAAGAAAAAATTAGGGAATAAAAACTCCCAAAATAGCAACCCTTTTCATTTACGTTTTACGGGGAACACCTCGATTGTATTGTCTGGTCGCCAAAAATTTATAAAAAATAAACAAAATACGCAGGTGTTGCGGATAAAAAATCTCTTGTTTTATTTATAGTATTATTACCTCAAAGGCAATTCAAAGTAGACCAAGGATAAAAACTATAGCATAACTTTTTGCGACTTTAGGGTAAAAATGGTCACTTGACTTGAGTGTTACGTAACGTCTAGAGAGGGGGAGGGGGGGTACAGAAAAACGTTACGGTGCGTTACAAGGGGGGGAGGGGGGGGTCAAAAATCTTCAATAATTGCGTTACGTAATACTTGAACGCTCCCATATAAAAAATGCCTATTACCATGCAAAATAAATTTGGATTAAAACCCACGATCCTTATTCTTGGACTCGAATACATTAACCACTGTTTCACATAATGCAGCGTAAAAAGTAACATAGAAAAGGACAGAATTAACTACGGTCGCATTTATGGTATTATGGGTACTCGCATATTTATAATCCCTTCAAACAATAGATACAGAAAACAAAAAGATACTGTTATTACACCATCATTACGGCATTCACAAAGAGTGTGTAAAACCTACCCCCATAATCTTATGGCTACATCGCGTTTTATCCGCCATAGCAATGAGTGATTACGTCCTTCATGGCATTTTTGATGGTGCTTTTTATGGTAGATTATTTGGCGGGCGGGCGGGTGTAAATTGAGGTACCGTTATTCTGATGTTCATCGTTACGGTACGGTTGAGAAAGGCACACGGAATTGCCATTTTTAATAATATATCCATTACGGACGGTGGCCAAAGCTTTGTAGGTGAAAAGTATGGTTCTGTAACTAAAACTGTATTTCTTGTATCGTTTTGATGTGTTATGAGGTTGATGTAATGGTTGAGATAAAACTGCTACACCAGAATATGTCTTCAATGTATAGTTTAAGCATATGAAACTGTCAAAAAAGAGCTTACATAACGCGATAAATAGTTAATTTTTTTTAAATTGATTACAATTAAACATTCCATGGAAAATTGTCCAAAAAAATTTAAACCTCATCAACTGGTCTGGTGATATAATAAAGTGCCTTAGTAGATTTGCATAATTGTACATCATATATTTTAAAATAAATATTGCAAAGTACTTTTCTTCACGCTATTACTTAAACCCTTTTACGTTTTTTTTAAAGCAGCGCCTTAACCACGAATGATCGAATGTTCTGAATCCATGTTATACATTTAAAGTTATCCGATCAAAAATGTAGCAATTTGTTAACTATTCCAAATACGTCGTATTGCCAGTCACGTAACGGTGTAAATAAGTTATTATTTTAATACCTGAGTTAGTGGGGTGGCTTAATATTACAAGTGCGATTGTTTACTATTTAACTATTGCTATTCGCAGAAACGTATTTTTTATACTATTTTATAGCAAGTACATAGCTTCCACCTGATATTAAGTGGTCTTCTTTGAAAGTCTCTCTCTGATATAAATATTATAGTCTGCACTTTAAGGTTTAAATGCTATTAGGATAATACCTTTTGGAGCTGTGACTTTGGAGTGATGACTGACACATACACTTGACAAAATAATGTGTTGCTAACGTTACGGCCAGGCGCAGTTGACGTCATTTGTCACTCAATTCCAAAAGGTATTATTTTATCATTAGCATTTGAATCGGATAGTATCACGAATTTGAACTTACAGAATTGCCCGAAAAACGACTCTACAAGTTAAAAGATGCAACCGACATGAGCATAACTTTGGGGTTCTATAGGCTGGATTGAGTTAACATTTAGTAATTCACCACGTTGATCGAGTTTTTTACTGAATGGAGTTTCAGAGTTCAGAGTTCAATTACTGGGTCGAAAAAAATTACGGTTTTTTCAAATACTTGGTACTCGAGGTTGTGACCAATTCGTATTTGGCAAGCGTGGTGATTATGATTCATGATGAAGGCCTTTGTTCTGCAGTGGCACATTAATGAGATTATACTTTACCTTATAGCCGAAGCGTTTCAAATGTGCTTCACATTCGTGAAGTCGATAGATCAAATCTGGGCTGCAAGGTAAAGTATCAGCCTAATAGTGACCCACTGCAGGGCAAAGGCATCCTTGAAATCAAGTTATCGTTACAATGATGGGTACTGGCTTAATCACCACGCTTGCCAAATGCGGATTCGTGATCACAATACCGAGCTGTGTCCGAAAAAACCGACACAAAGTTAGCTCGACCCGGGAATAGAACCCAGGACGCTGAGATCTCGGCGCGGTACTTAGACCACTAGACCATGGAGGCGCTCTGGCTTATCTGGGCTAATACGGAATGCCCACGTGCGTATTCCGACTAGCTAGAGAATAGAGGTGACGAAAAATCGTGAGTAAACCGATACCCGCACAGTACTAGGATTACTGTGCATGAACATGTCTGTTTGTATAGGTCTGGGTGTTTCTATCTAATATGAATGTAGTACAAAAAGAGTATATACGTAATGTTTATCCGTTGTTTTGCTATGGGTTCCAGACAACGGATAAACATTAACTACAAGTTATACTTAGTTTAGGGCTGGACGGCGCTGTGTACCTATCTATAGTGTCCAGGGATATTTATTTAGTAATTAAAGCCAATTTAAACTTCAGGTATCCGTGAATCTTTCCATGTCAGAGCCGTATTAAGCAGAATTGCAATCCCGGTGCCGTGTTGTGGCAACATAACGCGTGGCCGCGAACTAATTGTTTTTATTTAATTTTATTTATTGGCCGACACGCGAGTCGAACCCGCTCGCTACGGGAGTTGCCCAACCTGTTGGGCAATAAGGGCAAAAGTTGTGACATAGGGTTGTGACTGGGTGTTGCAGGAGTGAATGATTCAGCCAACATACTTCGATATCTATACTAATATTATAAAGAGGTTTGTTTGTTTGTATTGAATAGGCTCCGAAACTACTGAACCGATTTGGAAAAAAATTTCACTGTTGGAAAGCTACTCTGAACATAGGGTACTTTTGATATAGTTTGGGAGTTAAAAAATGGTATAGGCTACTTTTTATTCGGAAAGATATCATATTTCGATTTGATTTTAGTCTTGTTCGTTTCTTCAACCATTGGAAGTAGGTATTTTTAACCGACTTAAAAAAAAAATATTATGTGTGTAATTATGTTCGGAAGGACAAAGATTCTAATAGTTCTAGTAGTAACGAACGGCCAAGCCACATATACTCGTATTTTGACTAAGGTGTAGTTTGTGAAGTTAGAACTTGTAGAGTAATGGCGTGTAGAGTTAGATATTTTACATGAAAATATTTTTGGTGGGATCACTACTACTCTACTAAGTACTACTAATTTACTGGTGTACCAGATATAAACCCCTACCCTATTATTATAACTTAAGCTGCAGCCGTTTCACTCGCTTCTACGTATTGTTTCTTTGCGTCAACCCTTAACAAGTACATTTGGCGGAGATGCTGTGAAATTCTCTTTACGATAAAGAACTTTGCGAGATCGTTAAGGTAAACGTGTATTTAGATTTGTTATTTGATGGCGAGATTGCCGCGAGAATTAGGAAAAATAAATGTAAATATTCCCCGATCGTATCCCGTACGTTCGCAGTCAAATTCAATAGTTTGTTGTAATTACTTCAATTATGTCATGCCAGTTGCAAGTCTTAAGCGATTTCTTTTAATTGTATACTGCAGAAGTTGAATAGTTGAGAGTTTACATGTTGAGTTTACTTCGCCGTGGGTTTGGTCAGTGGTAGGACTTTTTCAGAGCCCGCTAGCTACCCTACAAGTAAAACTGCTGCCATAACAGCTCTGGCTGTGTTCCGGCAATATAAATGCAGGATGCTAGTACATATGTGCTATAATACGAACCAAAATTGAATAAATGAATTTGATTCTTGATTCTTGAAGATCAGGTAAGCCTACAGTGCTGCCACACAAATTGAGCAACGCTTACTGGTGAAGTGTGCCTGAATGGAAATGCCGGATTGGCCGTGTACCGTCAAGTGCGTGCCTGTCTGCCAACTGATCAAACTATAAACTAATGCAGCCTCAATATGAACACTGACCATCAACGATGACTTAATGTAAAACCGAGATTGATATTGAATATTTCTCCAATGTTTATCACTGAACATTATTCAGCCCGTCTCCGTAATGCGTGCGGTATTACGCGGCGCGGTCGTGACGAATCGCGACCGCTGGCGGCCTACCAGCTCATCGAGCGCTACACAGTGATGCGGTGAGTTAGCCGTAGTTGATGCGGCATGTGAACCGGTTTAAGTTTAAAAGTAGCTATTTACGAACACTTTAGTCTCGAGTCCCACACACGGCCGCAGGTCTAGCAAGCTTGTGTAATGGTGCCTAAACGCATTCTCCGAAAAAAAAGTCAGACTGCCATCTCACCTTGTTATAAGGAAGTGTAATAGAGATTGCATCTATGCTTATGCACTATTTTATACCCCGCGTAGATCGTAACATAAAGAATTTCGGCTCATTATCATCATCATCATCAGCCTAGTCACGGTGCCACTGCTGGGACACAGGCCTTATCTCAAATATGAGATAGTGTGGCCATACTTCACCACGCGGGCCCAGTGCGGATTGGTGGAGGAATGCGTAAGGCAAGTCACCAACCTTACTGACATTATTATTCGCACAAAATGCCGCATCAACTTAACTTTGTAGCTCGTTCCCGCACAAATTACCGATCGGCTACGCGCGACGCGGCGCCCGCGCAGGCTTGTAATAACACTAACACTAATTACGATAATGCCGCTAAACATAAATTAGATTCTTAATATATTCGCAGATTTATTTTTGCTAATATATTTATGTTGGATCCAAGCATTTTTATCGGAGAAATTATTTTATATTCATTCTTATGTGTAGTATTCGAGTGGTTTTAAATAGACATGCAAGGGTTGCAAGTTCGAACCTCAGCGTGCAACTAAGGTTTTTCTGTGTGCGTTCTGCATAGCTCGACCATTGAAACCATTGAAGGAAACGGTACAGTTGGTACAGAGTAATTGTAATTGAAAAAAAATTGGTAACTATAGATACGAGTGGTTTCAAGCTTCGCTCGCGTGATGTGAGACGTTCTCGATACCTATGGATTTCACTGCTGACTCGCCGGTTGACAGAAACATTGTAATGAGATCTACACACTGAGCTCTATGATAATCATGGAATTAATATTATCTATGATGATAATACGCTCAGCAAAAAGCGACAAACTTTCTATTCCGGTGGCCAAAGTTGGAACTACGTGACATGTCAATTTTAAAAACTGCTACAGGAATCAGGATAGTGTTGTCAGTTGTTGCTGTTACAATTAAGCCATTAATGTTATTTGGTTAATCCAAAGTGAATTAATATTGAGAAATGGAATTCAGCAATAAAAAAGGTGTTTTAATTTTTATTCTATGTTTTTGTCAACAACAACAATTATTAAAATATCAAATTAACATTTTGATCACTTGTAGCCGTGATCTCATTGGTCTAGTGCCTCTGTTAAGAGTAGCGAAGGTCAGATGGAACTTGGTAGTCGCTTCAATGAAATAACTGAATTCACTACATCTTGGATCATGGTGCCCTGTTGTGAACCCTGACTATATGGGATAAGGTTTTAATGTCCGCTTGCCATGTTTGCCATGTTTCG
Organism: Mecyna flavalis; assembly: GCA_949319885.1. Classification (NCBI taxonomy): domain Eukaryota; kingdom Metazoa; phylum Arthropoda; class Insecta; order Lepidoptera; family Crambidae; genus Mecyna; species Mecyna flavalis. The sequence continues at coordinate 4,947,082 of OX439419.1, read as the reverse complement.
CCGGTTTCTCTCACGGAGTGAGCTCTAATCGCTGAGCATCGCTACGCGAGTACTATCTTTGTTAGCTCTTGTCGCTCAGCGATAAACTACTGAAGCGAGTCCTCGCCGGTCAGTGTGAACAGCCAGCGGACAACTATTTATATTTGCATCTCTTTTGTTTACACGGAATATATCTATTGTTCGTTTCTTGAGCGAGAAAATCGCCGATAGTTAGTCGTTTGCTCGCTCTTGGTAGGACAACTGCCTTCCTGGCTGCCAAATGAAGTCATACAAAAATATGAATAATAAAAAAGCTTTTGGTCATCGCTTAGTAGAAAATGTATTATTACTCGTAGAATAAATTAATTCTTAGTATTGTAGGTCTCAAAGTTTCTTCAATTCGCCCTCCGACCAGGGTCATCGCACTCCTTAAGTGGTAGATGGAAAACTTGGAACAACCTAAAAATCTAATTAAAAGTGATGTTGAGTAAATTGGTGTTTTAACTTTGCGGTCACTTCGTCTCTCGTTAAAATAAAGAGCATCTGAAAGAGACGAACTTTGGTTATTTCAGATAAAATCTTTATACTTATTTAAAAAATTTGAATACCTGCGTTCAGTACCCATTTTTAATATTACATGAAAGATTGAGTCACTTCGAGTTACTTAACTATGCGAATTTTTATACGTCATTGCTATTGCTTTTATAACTTTGATTGTTATAGGCCTATTGTCCTCGTAAACCGCACGTCATGCGCACGTTTTCGTCAAATGACAATTATAAACGAACGCCTGCATTTTGCGTAGAAACCTTCAAAACTGTGGCAAAATCGCGTCAGCTTCTCACTATGCAATTGTCAGTTGACAAAAGCGTGTACATGACGTGCGGTTAACGTGGACACTTATTGGTTGTTGGTTGAAGCGCAATCTCAAGAGTCCGCCTAGCTACCCCTACACAAGGGAAACCTGCCGCTATAACTTTTCTGTGTTACGGCAATATTAAAGTGAGACCCAGTCCTCAATGAAAGGCTCTAAGCTCGCAAAAGTCGCTTAGCATCAGGTCAACTATGAGCCTGTCTGCCAACTAAACTTGAACCTACATGGTTCCTAATTAATATTCTCAGTATTTATTTGGAGGAAGAGATCGTCATGAACTTTGCTTTAAAGATAATTTGGGAGCTGAGTAACATAGCTATTATTTATTATTTATTTATTTATTTATAATAACTGTCGTCTCGGTGTAGCGGGCGCAGGGCGGTGCCATACAGTAGGTAACTGCCTAGTTACTGTTTGGCACTGAACTATCTAAGGGCAGACGTGGCGCTTACCATCAAGTGTACGATCTGCTCGTCTTGTTACACATTGCAATAAAAAAATAATTGCGGAATGACGCCGTGTAGTCTACGTGGGCTTATTAGAGCTATTTTAGCTCAATTTTGTTAAAATGTATATAGTAGTTCATTGCAACAAATACCTGCATGTTCGCGGGACCTAATAAATATCTTGACAAGATGATTGAATGTTGAACACTAACGAGCTCCGGATGGCTCCATATAGCCGCAAAAACATACCCAGACCTAACGCCGACAAAGATAGGAGGTAACTTACGCGTGTCTGCTTTATTCTGCCTCAGTGGAACAGGTTACACTGTACGCTTCTAAATTCCGGATGTTGTGTGTTCAGATTTCTGGGCCTTATTGGTAGTAGAATTGGAATTGAACCAATTGGCTGGTTACCACAGTCACAGGTGAAATCTGCTCGTTCGTTCGGTTCGTGGTAGAACTATTTCAGAGTCCAACTGGTGTCTGGTTGGTAACCACAGGAAAATCTGCCGCCATTATAGGATTGGCTGTTTTCTTGTAATTTTAGTGATGGGGCCGGTACGTTCAAAATGAAAGGCTCGAATATCAGTGTGCCTGCAGTGTGTTAGTAAATGTCAAGAGGAGTTTGCTGTATAGCATTACATAGAGCTCTGTAGAGAGAGAGGCATGCCTGTCTGCTAAGTAAAAAAAAATTCATTAAGCGAAGCGATGTTACGTTCCTCACTGCAATGCCTTTCAAAAGTTACAGTTATTAAAAAAATGGAGAAATAGGCAGAGACGTGCAAAGTTACGTTCTGGGTCGGTAGTGTGCGCGGGCCGTGTGTGGCAGTTTTTGCGTGTCACAACGCATTTCGCGCATAGCGCAATAGGCTTGCTTGCTCCTGCGCAGGCCAATCTAAGCCCATTTAGATTTCCATCTAAAGGGGGATTGTTTAAGATAATGTGCGACGATTGGTCCAGAAAAAATACTGGTAAAGATTAGAGGATTTGTGATGTAGTGTTTTTTTTTGATAGGATGAGTTCATTACCATAACTGCGTACTAGCGAGATTGTCAGGCACCGTTTCGTCCCTATTGAGTGTGAAGAAGTAACTGGGTGAGTGTAGTAGATAGTATCTAAGATGCTTTAGTACCAGTCCCAGACAAAGCTTCAGGTCTCGCTAGCCTGCGGTGATGAATGCGCGTTGTTCATGGCGCAAAGACGCATTCATCACCGCGAAGAAAAAAGTGGCAAGCGGGACTGTGTGTGAATTCAGGACTAAAGCGTCCACTACCCACTAAAGTCTAAACTACCCTTGTATCACCTGAAAGGCACAAGCTAGTGCCCGCCTCGTGGCAATTGACCGACTCAGAGCTAGAGTTCAGTCAGCTCCAATAATATCTAAGAGCCCAAAGTAATCAAAAATATCTGGGCATCACAGGAAAATTTACTCTAAATACACGAATGTAAAGCATGATTTTGAGTGACATAAAATCTTTGACAGTGAAAACAAAGAAAATCTTCACATAAGACAGTCCAGAGCTCCAACCGTCTGGAACAAGGCCGGCCCCAGCACGTGTAATTGAATCCTGGCGCGGAGTACGCGTGGTGACGTCATCAATCGAGTTAACCGCCGCCCGCACGTGCCGAGACGAGCGATAGAGAGCGGGAGACGTGGTCTCACCTTCAGCGGACTACATTATTATACCTTTATATCTTTATTATTTAGCTCTTTGGTACTAGAAAACTAAGTGATCTGACAGCTTACATCTTTTCTAGTAGTAAATGATACATGCACATATTCTATTATCTAAACTAACTCATAGCTAAAAAACAAGGTACATACATCGGACCGCGCAATACAGATGCTACTTCTCCCATATGGACACAGCTTCTCCTGTCCATTTTAAAAATAAAAATAAATCACATACTTGATAGAAATGCAATGCGTCATTTGTCGCGGTTAGGAATCCCTAGAGTCATAGGTATGAGTTTGGGAAATATCTTCCATCTAAGCTTCCATAGATAGCATTACTTCCAAGGAATAATGTAAGTTATTCTATCCTACCGCTTCCATTAAAGCCCCTGCTTTAGGTTACATAGACAGGAGGAGACAAGTTACTTTCAGCCTGACCGACGGCTAGACAGACCGGGCCGGATCTCTGAATGGCCTAGGAGATTTATTTAGGAAATTAATGTCATCAGTGAAGGTCCCCGGGCATGAATTGTGGACAAAATGGAAATTACTTCATTAACATTTTAGGGGAAAGTCTGGGATTAGGGCTAGTGAGTTCATTTAGGCAATAGATGGACTAGTACATTTGCGGTTGACCACTTTTAGAGTCCCTTACTTCAATAGATGTTAATGTTATTGCCTTCGGGGTGCAGGGGCTAGAGGCACTTTAAAACAACATAGTACGCTCAAGTTCAAAGCCCAGGTTTGGATGAATACCTAATTTGTTGTAGGGTTTTTCTATTCTGTAAATTCCTGTATTTTAATAAAAAATACTTAGTTACCGTTGGCAGGGTAAATACACCCCTTTTTTGTGGAGCGGAATGCATTTACGCATCGTAACTCGCCTGAGGAAGACGAGCCGTGTGTGGGACTCACAAGAATACCCACTAAACCCCCCCCGCGCTCCTGCATCGCCATCGACAGCGTCCCTGGGCTTTGCATCAGCCTACTACCAGGGACACTGCAGGGCGACCTGCCTACCTATTGCCTCGCCCCGGCGGAGGAAGGAGACTGGACAGCAACGGCCGGGAGCGCCTGGTCGTTGCCGCCCGTCGGGAGCAGTGGCCTGTGCAATGCAGGAGGTGTCACAGAAAGCAAGTGAAGTCATTAATCCTGCGCTAGATCTAAATAGATAACAGATAATTTTGACCGCCTCCGTGGAACAGTGGCTAATCCGCTCGGGTACAAAAACAAGGAGGTCGTGGGTTCGATTCCCGCTTTGGGTCTGGTTGGTGGTAGGACTGGTAGGGCTTTTTCAAAGTCCGACTGGCTAGCTACCACCCCAACAGGTTAAATCTGCCGCCATAACAGCTCTGGCTGTGTTCCGGCATTCCGGCAGTATCAATGTGGAAGCCAGTACATTTGAAATCTAAGGCTCGAAGATCAGAGGAGCCAACAGTCTGGCAGCAATGGAAATGGAATAGGCCGCAGTGACCGCTTATCATCAGGCGGGCTGCGTGCCTGTATGCCAACTGATGTTGTGTAAAAGTGATATGAGAGTGAGGGAATGGGAAGTGCACTTATGTTTGTGTACTCACTTGTGCACTACATTATCCTGCGTAATTTAGTATTAAAGACCGCCGTAGCCGAAACTTATTATTGTGACAGGCCGTAGACAGGCCGCCGTAAAGGAAACTTATCTAGCTGACATTATTATTATATTGTTTGCTAACCATTACGTGATCGTTTCTACTTAGGCGGTGTTCACACTGAGCCGCGCTCCGTCGCGGAGCGAGGGGCTGCATAGTAAAAATCCCGCACGCGGGCGCGTTTTCAGTGTGTTGTGCTGCGCGTGTTTTCTATACAAACTGAGGTACTTGCATACAATGATTAAATCTGTCGTCCTGCGTACCTCGGCGGAGCGGGGGCTTCGTCGTTTGACCCCGGTCCCGAATACACCGCGGTGTCAAACGCACAAGGACTCTTTTTGAATTGGCCGTTTGACACCGTTAATAATATCGCGGTTCCAAGCGGGAATAACTTTTTTCGACTTCGTCATTTGACACCGCCAATAAAAATCTTATTTTTGATTTTTGTACAGTTGAGTACACAAGTAAGTTGTAGATTTGAAGGATCCTTTAGTGAGTAGGTTATATTTTTTTCTGAAAAGTTACTTGTTTTTAGGAAGCATTAACGTGTCGTGTATTGGTTTTTGCATGGAACACGTGTGCGATATCGGAATCGTTAGAAGTTTGTATCTTTTGCAAAATAAGTAATAAACGAGTAGCTATTACAATAGCCTTATCGCCAAAAGGGTAAGATGGTTCAATTAGTAAGGTCACTTGTTCCTGGAAGCATTGCCTTGTCGGTATTTTTTTAGTAGTAGTTTTAAGTATTTGGTGGTTACGTGTAAATGAAAGCTGCAGGTGACGTGCACTGCTTTGTTCGTAAAAAAATTAGAAAATAACGACATAAGACGCTTATTTTTGGTCTGAATTAAATTTTATGTATATAATAATATGAAAGAATTTAATGTTTCAATAAATGAATTACTTGTCACTTTGTGTATTAACGAAAATTTAATTATCTATATTATGTATAAATAGCTAATAATACAATATAAAAGCATAAAAATCATTAAGTACTGGTGGTGTGTGCGGCCACACGCGAAGCGGCTGCCTTGATCACACGTTTTGTGTTGGGCCGCACAATCGTATGGTCATTTTTGCGCTCGCGTCAAACGTGTAATGCCGCACTGGAGTTGCAATTTTAAAAACACAGGGGTGTGTCTTTGCCGCAGTCAACGTGTTAACAAGCTGAAATGAAGCTAGATGAAGTGACCATATCCCAAAAAGTGGCTGATAGTGGTTGAAAGTAAAGAGCTGAAATACGAGCGTTCTATTGGTGCGGCCTATGGGACAAAGTTGTCATTACAAAAAACGGATACTTATATTGGGAATTTTTTTTCCGATGCAATTTTGTCTTTAACTGTACATAAATAATAACAGCGGTGTCAAGTGACGAAGTCGAAAAAAGTTGTTCACCACTTGACACCGCGGTGTCAAACGGCCAATTCAAAAAGCGTCCTTGTGCGTTTGACACCGCGGTGTATTCGGGACCGGGGTCAAACGACGAAGCCCCCGCGGAGCGCGGTGCAGTGTGGTAACCGCCTTACAAAGAGACTGTCGTGACCTGTATTAATATAGAATTAGTTCACGTAATTTGTCGACATTACAGCCAACAGAAATATTGACGAAAAACTAAATTACCGTCTTCCTCCGACGAATTACATCGTAATTACGATTCGACGAATGTAAATAAGGCTAAAACACACAAACTATCAAAGAACAATGAATAACAGATTGTTATTGACCCTGTAGGGCAATGACCTATAAATAGGATATCTTTTTGGTATCCTTGTTATTGTTTCGATGGCGTGTGTAGTAGTGTCCCTTGAACTATGTCTAGTAATCCAACATTATTAAAGTTTGGAGCTCAGGGTCCGCTTCAACTGTGATCCTAGATTTGACAAGCATGGTTATTACAATGGAGCGATTGCCATTCTGACCCCCGTAACCCTTACAAGGGAAACCAGACCTACTTGGAACATAGTCGGGACGAACGGCTTAACGTGCCTTCCGAAGCACGGAATCATCATTCTTTTGGGACATTCAGGTGATTCAAGCTTGCAATGACCTAACCAAACTGGAAACAATCACACAAAATGATGCTCCCCGCGGGATTCGAACCCACGACCTCCGGGTTCGAGCCCAACGCTCTAACCACTGTACCACAGAGGCAGTTGAAAATAAATTTTAGTAAATCCGGGATATGAATTCAAAACACCGTCATCACACGACTTTACTTTTAGTCTCGTCTCCTCTTTTAAAAGTCGGTTAAAAATTATGATATCTAATTGCAAGTCTCAGATTCTATTCCTGCTCCTAATTTCGAGATAATAAGCACGCCTTATTAGCACGATATTATGCCTCCATTTCCTCAAAGTAATTGCTCTCAAACTTGCATTCTCGTAATTGCTACAATATCATTGTTCGCTAAAACAAACTTCCACTTAATTTAAGCGTGAGTTACTAATTCTAAGCTATTATAAAAGTTTACACGTAAATCTCTTGTTTTGTTTCACTCACTTGTTCAGGATTTGCGAAGCTTAGGGCTCCTTCACACTAAATCGTTGAGTTAGTAAAAGCATTTTTGTGAAAATCTATATACATATATGAAACTCAAAGGTGACTGACTGACTGACTGACTGACATAGATAGATATCAACGCACAGCCCAAACCACTGGACGGATCGGGCTGAAATTTGGCATGCAGGTAGATGTTATGACGTAGGCATCCGCTAAGAAAGGATTTTGATCAATTCCCACGGGAACGGGAACCACGTGGGTAAAACCGCGGGCGGCCGCTAGTCGTAAATAAATTCATTTTAAACAATGTAACATTTTTACTTTGTTAAATAGTCTGCTGGATGCGAGTAGCCGAGGACCGAACAAACTGACGAGCGTTTGGATGTCTATGCCTATGTCCACTAGTGGACTTCGACAGGCTGACAATGATGATGAAATAGTCTGCTTACCGACGCGTCGACTATACGCCGTTATCACACAGGAATGTGTTATTTTTAGAGACAAAAAGTAGCCTACGTCAGTCTCTCAAATAATCCCTATATCGGAAATCACGCCGATTTGTTACTACTTTGTAACGTGAAAGAATAAATACAAGCTCATCTGTTTATGATCTCTCATGGGAACTAAGCATTAATCCCGGGATAAAAAGAAGCGATGTTGTACTTTACACTCTAATGTTAGATCTATGGCATGAAAGCGTAGCTGACACACATAACACACCTGAAATTAAAGACTCTTTATTGCATCTTTTTATTTTTTTTCAGGTTACTTCAGTCGGCAGACAGGCACACAGCCCGCCTAATGGTAAGTTTATAGTATTCAATAACGACGGATTACGTGTAATTATTTAAGAGACTTTAACTACTTTCTTGTCTTATAATTTAAAGAAAAGGAAATGGAATATTCTCAGTGAGGCCCAAATGCGAATGTATCATCGCCCTTACAGCGCCTTGACAGGCTAACTTAGGATTGTTTTAAAATTTATTCTCCTGGAAAGAAATGGTGGCCATTTTGTTTCCTCTTACGTTCGCTTTTTGAATTCTAAATAGGCTGGAAACTTCGGATTTTTCCGTTTTAATTAGCGCGGAATAGCCAATGATTTCTTTTTAATTCATTTTTCTTTGGATCGCTTTTCCGTTTGTTAACATGGAGATAAATAAGGAGATAATTATTGAATTTTTTATCATTCTTATCTGACGTCTTATTCGATAATAAAGTAATTTGACGACCTGGATTTGAATTGACCACCAATTTGTTGTCATGGTTAAGAAAGCGACCTGAATTTGATTTGTCTACTACATTTGACGAGACAGTTGGTGTAATGGTCGAATAGTCGGCTATTACACCAGAGGTCGCGGGTTCGATCCCCGCACGGTACAGCTACAAACATTTGTGAGCATGAACATGTCTGTTTGTATCGGTCTGGGTGTTTCTATGTATAATATGTATATATTTACAAAAAAAAAGTATATAAGTAATGTTTATCCGTTGTCTGGCACCCATATCACAAGCTTATGCTTAGTTTGGGCCTAGATGGCGTAGTGTGAATAATGTCCAGAGATATTAGAGGCTGCGTGCCCAATCCGCGCACGGTACAAATATATAATTTCGTTCGATGAATACTCGCCATGTAACTGTCTGGGTGTTTCTATGTACAAAACTCTTATGTATGTATTTATATAAAAGAAGCACATAAGTGATGTTCATAGTTAGAGGATAGACGACGCTGTACGATGTCTAGGGAATAGTATTTATTTGTTTTATTTATATTATATTATTCCTTCTCCGAAAACATTATCTCCAGACTTCCCTAGCATCGTCATCCACCTGTCCCAATCATTAATCAGCGTCATCTTTATTTTTTGTGTTTTATTACATATTTTTATTATTATATTATTATTATTATATTGTATTGTATTTTTGTTATATTAATTTGTTTAGGATTTAATTATTTTATTTTTTTCGTTTTTTTTCTCTCTCTTTTGCACGTTAGCACTTCCTACATTTTTTTCTGCTTGGCCCAAAGGTTGACCGGCAGAGAATACCATTAGATATTAGGTCCGCCTTATGTACTCTTGATTGTGCATTAAAGTTTAAATAAATTAATGAATAAATAAGACAGGCACTTGCTCATGTTTTCGGGTGTAAAAGAGAAGCAGAGTGAGTTAAGTGCTTTAGTCTCGAGTCCCAACCACGGACGACTGACCTCTTATCCATTCTCCACCGCAAAAAAGTCTTTCCATAACCTTTTTTTTTATTCGGAGGAGAATGCGTTCATGCACCATAACCGCAGGCTAGCTAGACCCACGGCCGTGTGTGGGACTCGAGACTAAAGCGTCCACTACCTACTAAACTCCCCCGGTTTCCCCTTCACACCCGATTGGGACGAGCCGGTGCCAGCTTTGCTATTGACCGGCCCATCCCCGAAGGCTTTCCATAACCTGCGATTGTCAAGCTTGATGATTAAGCCAGCACATAATTTTACTGCTGGATTTTATCATACATTTGGACATTAATAGGCTCATGCCAATGTCCCATGGAGGCGATAGGTTAAATAACAGTACGTGTTTGTTAAATCCAGCCAGGGCATTCGTAAACATTACACATAAACGTTTTCATCAATTAGCCGCTAGTAGCCTAGTTCGAGATAACACTATTTATTTGATGTTCGCCAGTCTAAGTAGGGTTGTCAGTTTGTACGTAATTTTTATTGACAAAAAAAAAATTACAATAGCAATATCTATCAGTATTCATATTTTGTTAAATACCTTCGGTTCTGTTGCGAGGAAACCACATAGTTTTCTCACCTCTCACATTATTTTTTTGTTTTACTCCTATCAAATGGTGTACGCTTAAAATATTATCCAGGATTTGTATACAATGGAGTGACTGTTGTTAGACTCCTGTACTTGTTACTGATAAATCAGACCGATACATTAGACAATTTTTATATTACTATAACAAGTATTCATGAACATGTCTGTTTAAGTCATTAAGGGTGTTTCTATGTTTATTGTGTATTTTTTTTTCTAATAAACATTAATATTATACACATTTACTGAAAAAAATTAAGATACTTGAAAGATAATCGAACTGTATTGATTTTTATTACGTACACAATACAACTGACAACCCTATTCATCGGCTTTGTTCGGCCCAAATCAACATTCGCCTTTTTAGCCTTAAGCCGTTAATTGGGCTAGCCCATTCCAATTGAGTTAAACACTGTTTTTGATCTACCGTCAGTTGCAATACCTAAACTTTTAGACCTCTCTACTCTTATATCTTTTCAGGACAGCATAAAGAGTTACGTATAAGTTTAAGCAATTATATATTACGTTCTTGCAACGATAGTACCTGCCTAAAAGTTAAGCGCCGTTCTGAACGATCAGTGCCACGATGGGTGACCAAAAATTAGTGACTGATTTTTTAGCCCAAAATTGTTACTAGTGAAAGGATAACAGGCACACAGACAAAAACATAGGGTTACGCATTTTTATAGATAAATATATCATAGAAATGTTACTATGAATTAAATTCAAAGATGGAATTATCAAATAATAAAATTCGTTAATATTTCCGTTTATCTTAAAATTTACCTCTGTGAATGAATTAATTGTATTTATCAAATTTTAGGAAAAGAACTCTAAAAGCAAGCTAACAAAAAATAAACTTCAATACTTAATGAAAAGCGAAAACCACGCGTGTCTACAGCGTAAGATCATAAATTCTGAAGCCAAAAAGCAATCTAAAAATAAGTAGGCGCAACTCCGCTAAACGGTTTCATTATTAAAATTACCCGCACGGTATTAATAATGGATCTAGGTACAGGCAGAAAAACCGCGGTCAGAACCCTGGACACAGTACGAGTATACGAGGAGATAAAGCAGTAGTCTTAGTTCAAGGCTCAAGGTGTGTTCGTTCTCGGAGACTCGATATGGCTTCAACCCCGGTTATGGAACCATGGATCCAGTCTTTGCATTAAGGATCGCGATGTAGAGATACAGAACGAAGGATACGCCTCTATATCGCCTGTTCCTAGACATGGAGAAGGCCTTTGACTGTGTTATTCGTGCGATAATCTGGCGTGCAATGCGACCCAAGGTGGTTCCTGAAGTTTATATTGACGTTATCCTTTATTATGTACCGCGATTCCTTTTCTGCAGTTTGAACCACTGTTGGAGACACAAAACCCTTTTCCATCACTGTCGGAGTCTACTAGGGATCCACCTTTAGCCCATTCCTGTTTAGTATAACTTGGTTTAGAGCGATCCAACAACTTCCGTGCCAAGTAACTATTGCTTCAAATGGCTAGTTCTAACAATGTGTACAATTACTTTTTGTTGGCCGGCACTTTAAGAAGTCAATAAAATTTATTAAAATAGTACATCTTCGACCTTGTATAACTTGGTGTAGAGTGATCCCACAACTTCCGAGCCATATTAACTATTGCTTCAAATGGCTAGTTCTAACGATATTATATACTATTATTTTTGTCGGCCGGTACTTTGAGAAAAGGCCCAAAAATGTATGGAGCCTGAATGGATTCTTTACTCTCATTGTAAACACGCACGTTCTACTGATTACGTTACTACACTGTGACCCAAAAGATATAATCACAACTAGATTCATTGTCTAAACGCACGCTTTGAATACCGCCTTTATTATAACCGCCTTAAGCTTTAAAATCGTCCCAAAAATGGTATACAAAATGTACATATTCTAATTATTTTCGAGTTTTCGCATCTAAAGTCCTACAGTAATTAGAAAAGGGTCTTTTTAAAATTCAGATGCGCGAGATAAACACGTTTTTCCATTGGATCATTATCTAGTGAAAGTGCAATATTACAAGAGTTAGCGGATTAATTAAATGAATCAGATTTCGCCGCATGTTCGTGGCAGTAAAACTCATTGAGGATTTTTATCTCTCCAAAAGTTAAATGTGCGGCTATAACGTTTACATGAATAAAGACAATTTTGATTTGGCAATCAAAATAAGGGTCAGTATTTCAAAATTAAGAATCAAATTAATTTCCTTAATGGATCTTCTGGAGCAAGCCGGGTTTTGCCGTCAAAAGCTTTTTACCTTTTCACCATTTTCCAGAATTTGAGCTATAGTTAACAGAATTTTACACTTACAATTAATAGGTGTATTGAATATTGATAACACTTTTGCTTCTTTTTTATGTCAATAAATAATTTTATCTAACATACAGGATCGCTCTGTCTGTGCCTTCCGCCACACCCAACGCAATTCACATTCATTTGTCAAAGTCAAGTGCTAGATTTATTACTATTTATACCACGAATTGGCCTACTGACCTAACTATGTCGTTATGCTGTAAGTATTTACCGTGATTATAGTTTTAACACCCATTTATTGCTTATTTTTTGGCGGAAAGCATGCGATTAAGCACCATAAATGGAGGTTATCGAGACCTGCATTCAGTCATTTGACCGCTTCCGATACAGTGGCTAAGACGCTCGGTTATAAAAACCCGGCGGTCGGTGGTTCGATTCCCGCTTGGGGTCTGGTTGGTGGTAGGGCTTTTTCAGAGTCGGACTGGCTAGCTACCACCCCCACAGGTGAAATCTGCCGCCATAACAGCTCTGGCTGTGTTCCGGCAGTATAAATGTGGGAGCCAGTATACTTGAAATCAAAGGCTCGAAGATCAGAGGAGTCAGTGTGGCAGCACATTGAGCGACGCTTCATTTAAGAAATAAATAAATGAATAAATATCTCTGGACATTATTCACACAGCGAAATTCTAGCTAACTAAGCATGAGCTTGTGCTATGGATGCCAGACAACGGATAAACATTACTTTTATACTTTTTTTTTGTAAATACATACATATTATACATAGAAACACCCAGACCGATACAAACAGACATGTTTATGCACACAAAATATGTTTGTACCGTGCGGGGATCGAACCCGCGACCTTTGGTGTAATAGCCGACTTCTCGACCACTACACCAAATGGCTCGTCTATGGAAGGAATGCGCTCTTTTCTTCCAACATCTTATCTACCAACTGAAGTGACAAAAAACCAACCACAAGCAACCAACTAAGCAAGCGCGCTCCATCGTAGACCGCATTGTTGTTTAACATCAGGCAACTTTGTGGTCAAGTGCTAGCTTAGTGCAAATATAAAAAAAAAAAAAAATCCCAAGAGGAAACATGTTTAAGATTCACTTGTAGTGTCACGTAAAGTTTAACAAGGACAACCTGTCAGGTCATTGTCACTCACCTAATGCCCGACGGGCTGCCAACTTTGCCCCGTCCACCCGCATGGGACCAGATTCATTTCCATACTCCGAATCACAAAATAGACTCCTCCTGTCGAACTTTGCAAACTTTTTAACTGATTGAAAAATAATAAAGTGGATTATTTTGGGATAAAAGCGTTATGAAGGCGATATCGAGAGGTTTCCCGATCCTTTGGGACGGAGTTTAGCCGGCTCTGGATTTCGGTAATGGAATGTTTTTAAATTTTACCGACTTCTTTCGAAATTTCGAGATTGATTTGCCAGTGGTATTAGGAGCGGCGGAAATGTACTTAATGTCCTAAGAAGGGATTTGGCGGATGTGGAAGATTGTTTAATATACCAGAGTCGTTAAAATGGTAGGGCGTTGTATCTGTATCGTCGTCACAATGATTTCAGCCACCTTATGTGCTAGAGCAGTTGGTAAATGGTAAGCGGCCACTACGACCTATTTTATAATGGAACATTTAGCCAGAAAGCGTCATTCAATATACTGCCCACGACTTCTGTAATCTTCAAACATTTGTTTTTTTTTCTACTGGTTCCCACAATAATATTGCCAGAACACAGCCAGAGTTGTTATGACAGCAGATTTCACCCGTGGGTGTTTTATCTAGCCAGTCTCTGAAAGAGTTAGACGAATTGTACGGCATACGTACGCCAGATTGGTCATTGTCTTACGCTAAAATACGGCAATCAGACAATAAACTTTTCATTTAAACATTATAATGTACGGCAATTTTTGGTAATTTTTGGTTAAATACGGCATTTTGATCCTTTGTGTACGGTAATCCTACAAATGACCAGCGGCAACACTGCTCCGTGGTACAGTGGTAAGAGCGTTGGGCTCTAATACCCGGAGGTCGTGGGTTCGAATCCCGCGAGGAGCATCACTTTGTGTGAATGTTTTCAGTTTGGTTAGGACATTGCAGACTTGAATTACCTGAATGTCTGAAAAGAATGATGATTCCGTGCTTCGGAAGGAACGTTAAGCCGTTGGTCCCGACTATGTTCCAAATATGTCTGGTTACCCTTGTAAGGGTTACTGAGGTCAGATGGCAATCGCTCCATTGTAATAACCAAGCTTGTCAAATCTAGGATTATAGTCGAAGCGGACCCTGAGCTCCATACTGGATGCAATCGGGAATACGCTAGGATGAAGAAGAAGTCAGACTCTGAAAAAGTTCAACCATCAAACAACCACTTTCATGTTAATTAATCATCTTTATACTTTAACATTATCATCATCAGCCTGTCGCAGTTGACTGCTGGACATAAATAAAATAATAAATATCTCTGGACATTATTCACACAGCGCCATCAAGCCCCAAATTAAGCATTGGCTTGTGATATGGATACCAGACAACGGATAATCATTACTTATACAGGAAATGCGAGGGACATATTTAAACCCCAAATAGTTCATGCTACCATATAACAAAATAATTATAAATCAATATAAACTCTGGTAAATATCTGTCAATAACCTTAGTCGAATCCTGAAAATCCGCGTAACGTGCGGGCACTCTTCCCTTCAGTACAGTACCTATTTCGTGCACTCGTTCAAGTACGACTCAAATTGTACTGGAGTACTATTTGAGTTTGGGGCGTAACCGGCCGCTCAGCACACGGGACTGTAGGTAGTTCATGCATAGGTACCTACATGAATTATTTGGATAATTATGAAAAAAATTAAGGATATGTTTTTTATAGCGGATTGGACTCTAAATCGGATTCTGAAGGCTTAGGGGGCTACTCGGGCAATTTTTCCTTAAATATGTCCCTCGGGTTACCTAACACGCTGTATACTTTTTTGTAAATACATACATATTATAAATAGAAACACCCAGACAGATACAAACAGACATGTTCATGCACACAAATGTTTGTACCGTGCGGGGATCGAACCCGCGACCTTTGGTGTAATAGACGACTTCTCGGCCATTAAACCAAATGGCTCGTCAAACATAGGTCTTATAACATCTTTTTCCAAAATATAACCTATTCTTGGCGCCCTCTTTCAGCTCACAACAAGGTATATCATACCACTCAATCTATATAAACTGAATTCTGAACTTCAAAAACGTGAACTGTCAAAAAAGGCAAAAGCAGGTAGGTTTATATGAAAAGGTCCGCGCGGCGTCAATCCAGCGGGTTAGAGCAACTCGCGGCCCGCGTGCGGCCGACAGTTTTACAGCCCTGCCTAAAGAATTGCACATTTATTATTTTTATACCCGCACTGTTGTAGGCGCGTTTTTTTCGCTTCGCTGATATCTTGTATTGGTGCGGAAAAACATTTCTTTCTGTATAAGTCTGTTTGTTGCGTTCCGTAAAGTATTGCTGGCTGTGTAATGTTTATAGGCTTCAGTTCTGAACTTTGGCTTTTTCTATAAGGAATTTATTTATTTGTATGGAATAACAAACAATACATTACAAGCTTAGAATTAATTTTGCTCTTAAACATTAAATTACACTTGCTATATGTACAGAAAGATACTATGGTAATTTTTTTATACCACATCAGTTGGCGGACAGACACGCAGCCCATTTGATGGTAAGCGGCCACTGCGGCCTATTCCATTGAGGGATACTTCACCAGGTAGCGTCGCTCAATGTGCTGCCAGACTGTCGCTCATCTGATCTTCGAGCCTTTGATTTCAAGTGTACTGGCTCCCACATTTATACTGCCGGAACACAGCCAGAGCTGTTATGGCGGCAGTTTTCACCTGTGGGGGTGGTAGCTAGCCAGTCGGACTGTGAAAAAGCCCTACCACCAACCAGACCTAAGGCGGAAATCGAACCCACGACCTCCTGGTTTTTATACCCGAGCGGCTTAGCCACTGTTCCACGGAGGCGGTCAAAAGAAATAATTTTAAGAATCGTGATGTTATTTTTTTTGCGACAATTACTTGCCTTTCGCCAGTGTCATCGTCTGTGACTATAATATGTATGACGTGGTTCCAAATGAAAGTGATATTTTACGGGATAAAAATCTATGGCTTTTGGAGCTCAAAAACTATCTTAAACACGTCATTCCGTCGCTCCTTTGTGACATAATAATATGTAGTTGGATAAACACTTTTATTTTTTACTTAAAAACTTAAGTACTTGTGGGTTACGGCGGCGTCAAAAATTATGTCGTTAAATATAAAATTAAGCCTCTTGAATTTTTTCTTATAAAATTACCCAGTTAATACTAAATAACTGGATATTTTTTCTTTACATTTCTAAGCACGTGCTAGCTCAGATATTGAATAAAAGTTAAGAACATCCCTCTCTGGCATCAATCATTTACAAAAGTCTGGAGGAACTCGTCTCCAGGGCCATTGGCAGGATTGTTCCAAATCTTTCGTTTCTAATTTTGGTTGAGGAAAAAACTGAATTTTCAAGTTGTTAAGTAGGCACAACGACCTATTTTTATCTATACTAATAATATAAAGAGGAAAGATTCGATTGATTGATTGATTGTTTGTTTGTTTGTTTGCTTATTTGTATTGAAACTACGTCGTCCACGTTACATGGGAAAGAGCACGCAGTTCCTCCCTGTAGGGATGCTGTAGCACTTCCAACACGACTGGATTGCACGAGAAAACCGACACCAAAAAATTACGCGTCCGCACAATCTCGTAGTAAAAACGGAAGGGGTTCACATTAAATCGACTCCCGTAACTATGGAAAGCTACACTATCCCCAAGACTTTTTATCCCGGAAATGTGGAGGGAAGGGGGGATATTTTAAAAAAGAAATTACGCGCGGGTATCTCTTGACTAACGAGCCAAGACACCTGATGATAAGTGATTATTACCGCCTATAGACACCTGCAATTAAGTTTAAGATGCGTTGCCCGCCTTTTAAGGATATGGAAGGGGAAGTGGGGAGATGTGGTGCTCAGGTTTTCTCTCTCACCAGACAAAGGGGTACAACTATACTACGTTGGTCGTCTGTAAGAGGGTGGTTCTTTTTTTGATGTTAGATCAGTTGACATCATGGATCATAGTTTGACACACAACCCACCTGATAATAAGTGACCACTGCAACCTTGATATCTACACTCACCGGCAATAAAACTTGGCCACTGGGCTTTTTTCATACAAACATGGTAACTTTAACGTCTCATAGATAGAAAACTATTTGCAGCTGTGCAATGATTATTACGTCAATGGAGAGGCCAAACGCCCAATTGTCGAATCACAGTTTCAAAAATTGCCAAAAATAACTCAAAAAGGAAAAACAAGAGTTCGGTTTATTGTTTTTCCTTTTTGAGAAAATGAGCGGTTAGTGTAAATTCTTGAAATTGTGATTCGACAATTGGGCGTTTGGCCTCTCCATTGACGTAATAATCATTGCACAGCTGCAAATAGTTTTCTATCACTATGAGACGCTAAAGTGACCATGTTTGTATGAAAAAAGCCCAGTTGCCAAGTTTTATCTTGGTGGTTTGGTATATTATAATCTTGGTAATCCCGAGTTGGACCATTTCGACAGACAGACAGGACTGTCTGCAGCATGACTCTACATGTTAAGTTATTAAATCGATGCTTCCACAAAGTTCGTATCTAGTTCATACTGGACCTCAAGCCGTCGGCAGTCGCTTTGACCCTTTGAAGTGTCGTGACGTAGCCGCTGGAAATGTTTGCGCAAATCTGCCGCGAGGTGTATGCGATTGTGGCTATACGCACATGTTGGACGCATTTCACCACTGCATACTGTCAATATGCTGGGGTTTCTCTACTAAGTTTCAGTAGCTAGGATTCATGGAAATAAGGTTGGAGCATTGATTGCCTTATTAAGGCCTGGAGCGAAAGATATAAGAAAGAAAGGAAACTAGTACGTGTATAATTTCAATTATTGAATTTTAATTATGATCTTAGTTTTGGAATAAGCTCGCAGGGGGTATTTCAACTCTTCACAACGCGCGCATTGATTTTATTCATTTGCTTTAGCCTTAGTATTTGTCATAATCATTATTTCAGCCAAAAGAAGAAGTTAAAGACTATTCTTAATTTTTAAATTCTGTAAATTCAACAAATCAATGGTTAAAATTACATGGCAACCAGTGGTAAAATATTAGCAAATTGGATACCGATGATGGTTACTATGTAGTTTACTATTGATTACTAATTTGATTTATAGGTTACTAATTTGAACTATTGGTTATTAATTTGAACTATTGGTTACTAATGCATGCTGATCAATAGTTACTATTTTTTACCGCTGGTTAAGGTAACTACGAATCAAAATCTGACCCTTGTAAGCTGACACGCAAGTTTTTAACAGCAAGAAGACCACAGTCATTAAGTTCGGTGCTTGAGGCGGTAAATAACGCTAAGCGGCGTCAATATCATTCCGGCGACCGCGGCACTACTAGATACTGCGGTACTACCTACTCTCGGGGATATATTGTGGAGATAGACTCTGTTTCTCATAAAAATATCCCAGGATGCGATGTAAACTAAAACTAAGCATAGCTTTAACTATGACTTATTCACACAGTGCCATCTTACATACAAACAAATATGCATTAGCGACTGGCAAAACTCTTGCATTATTAACTAGCCTTCCGCCCGCGGTTTCAACCGCGCGTAATCTCTTTTTTCAAATATCCCTCCTTTCCCCCACATTTCCAGGATCAAAAGTACCCTATGTTCATCGGGGATAGTGTAGCTTACCAACAGTGAAAAAATTATTCAAATCGGTTCAGTAGTTTCAAAATTGATATTCCCGCGGGAATGAGACGTTTCCCGTAGGAATTTTATAGCCTATGTCCTATTCCGGGTTATAAACTATACGTGTGCCAAATTTCATCTAAATCCGTTCAGCCGTTTAGGCGTGATTGAGGAACAAACATCCAAACATCCACACATCTAAACATCCAAACATCCAGACTTTCGCATTTATAATATTAGTAGGATTATCCTATCATATCACAAGACTAAACTCTGGAAACACCTAGCCAGGAAAAAAAAACTACGCATCAGCTTGTGCTATGAGTTATGACCCTTAGATAACAAACATAATCATAATCATAATAATCATAATAACATCCTCCAATGTTATAACTGGGCTGGATGGTGTCATGGAGCAAGCGTACCCTGAGACGGTCAATTGCCACAAGACGGGCTGTGCCCTTCCTTCTTCAGGTGTGAAGGGAAACCAAGAAAGTCCAAATTCACACATGACCTTAGGTCGCACTAGACTGCAGTTACGATATTTCAATGCATTCTCCTCTACAAAAAAAAATGTGCAAGCGTACTATGGTGGAACAGTGGCTAAGCCGCTCGGGTATAAAACACAGAGGTTGTGGGTTCGATTCCCGCCTTAGGTCGGGTCGGTACCAACCACCCCGGTGCCCCGCCCCGGTAACGGGGTCGTTGGGAAAAAATTGTTTCATCGACCCCGGTCGAACGGCCCTTTACGTCACCGGGGTGGTTGGCATTGGCACTAATTAAGTGTCATCCACCCCGGTGAGATTTTTAACGGGGTGGTTAGCACTGATCAAGTATCATCTACCCCGGGGAGATTTCGGGTTGGTTAGCACACAGATTAAGTAGCATGCACCCCGGTAGCGTTTAATGGAAACTTCAGTTTTTCCCGACATTCATTTGTTTTTTCGACTTTCATTTGTTTTCACGACATTCACTTGTTTTCTCGACATTCACTTGTTTTCTCGACATTCACTTGTTTGGTGGGCATTTTTGAAAAAAAAACAACAATCCCCACTGTTAGGGAATTGTCGGTGGGAATTTCCGGAATAAACACCCCGGGACATCGAAACTAAATTCCAAAAATTGTGACACTGTCCGTCCACCCGGGGACCGGGGTGGATAATGAGAAATCTAAGAGATAATTTACAAAATTGTACTAAGGCAACATGACCTTATTGGAGATAAATTTTATTTTGTCACTGTGCAGCTTTTAATCTCTTTTTTCTTAAATACTCTTGGTTCGTCATAACAATTAACTCGTAAAAAAATGCTTGACAAATTAATATATCTCCAATAAGGTTATGTTTCCCTAGTATATTTGTAAATTATTCTCTTAGAATTCTCATTATCCACCCCGGGTGGACAGTGTCACAATTTTTGGAATAAAGTTACGATGTCCACCCCCGGGGAACAGTAGATATTTGCAAAAGTTGTGTCATTGTCACAGCGGGAATGAATCCCCCCGTTCAAAATCTCGCCGGGGTAGATGATACTTAATCAGTGCTAACCGCCCCGTTAAAAATCTCACCGGGGTGGATGACACTTATTTAGTGCCAACCACCCCGGTGACGTAACGGGGCCGTTCTACCGGGGTCGATGAAACAATTTTTTCCCAACGACCCCGGTACCGGGGCAGGGCACCGGGGTGGTTGGTACCTACTCCTTAGGTCTGGTTGGTGGCAGGGCTTTTTCAGAGTCCGACTGGCTAGCTACCACCCCCACAGGTGAAATCTGCCGCCATAACAGCTCTGGCTGTGTTCCGGCAATATTAATGTGGGAGCCAGTACACTTGAAATCAGAGACTCGAAGATCAGATGAGTCTACAGTCTGGCAGCACATTGAGGGAAGCTTCCAGGTGAAACGTTCCTCATTGGAATAGGCAACAGTGACCGCTTACTGTCAGGTGGGCTGCGTGCCTTTCTCCCAAATGACCTAGTATAAAATACAAATACGGCAATTTTATCCTTTGTTTACGGTAATCCTACCTATGACCAGCGGCAACACTGGTTGGCAACACTGAAGCGTACCCTGATAAGACAAAACGCTCCGAGCGTTTTGTCTTGTAAAGAAGTTATATTTTATACAGAATCCGTCTCCACATAGCCAAGCGTCGGCACAGCGGTGTAATTGAAATCGTCTGCCCAGGAAACGTTACAATGGAATTTTCACAAATGGAAATAAAAAGTGGCGACTCCACATCTAATTCCAATGTCCTCTGGAAGGCTTGCTGCTAATTCACAGGGTAAATTGGTTTTTAAATAAAACTGCTCCAATTGAAAATGTACCAGGTGTCTGATTCTTGGTTTCACGTTTAAACTTTCATAATTTTAAAGGTAGAATGCTTTGAAAGTTTTCGAGTTGATAATGTATTTGTTTCTCTGTCGCGTTAGTGAGAGTCAATGGATTATTATTTGAATGGTATAGATGGGTCCAATATTTGTTTACAAAGTTATTAATTTATTTCACTCATTCACAGATTTACGCGATTCGACGGCGAATAACATTAAGATTAGCCAAGCGAAAGAAAGTTTAGAAAATAAAGACATGTATTCAGATACGACTAAAATTCTAAGCGTGTTAAAAAACCAAAAAAAAAAGTTATACGATAGAAAAACATCACGTCATCACATCACACAACATCTTTCCACAAGTCCCTTTTGATGTAATACAAAAATAGTACTAAACACACTAATCGTATCAAACAAACAATTACCGTAGTTTAAATCATAATTAAGTTTGACATTTAAGCGATCTCGTTAATTGGTCATGTTTGTAGTCCACACCCACGTGTGTTTCTGCTATCTGACAGCCGGTGACATTTGGTACTGTAATGTCAGATTAAACATGCATGCATACATTGTACACTATGCTTTATCTGCGGATTAGATTTGTGAACGAAGTTAAGAGTGTAATCGAGTAAATAGATTTAATATTAGTGGTTTCAGCAACCTTTGTGACTATTTTTTTTAACACAGTTCGATAACACAATGTTTAAAAAGCTTTTTATAACATCCTACTAATATTATTTTTTTAACTTTAGACAGACAGAATATACAGAGTTACTTTCAAATTGATAACATTAATATGGAGTAAAGTTTTTGAGGTTTGATGGATGGATTTTGTTACTCTTTCACGCTAAACCTACCGAACCCCTTATCAGGCGTAGGCGATAGTTAGTAAAATACATAGAGTACATATGTAATGAAAACGCGTTTTTATAACTCTATGGTAAAATATAAATACATACAGCAATGAAAATTAAGCTCCACCTCTTTCCAGTATCCTTCATTTGGCAATGTACTTATTGTCTCGTCAGTTTCACCCAAAATGAAAACCAAATACACATAAACAATCAAATACATACCCACACATCCAAACATCCAACATGTTTGTTTGGATGCGTTCGTTTTATCAACGCGATAAAATAATTCCCTGAAACGTGCCCGGCAAGCATAGAGAGATAATTTTGAATGCATCAACCAGACAAAAGGCTGTAGCATTTATTTTTCACCCCATTGCCTGTTCCCGCCGTGATTATGGCAAATGATGTAACATTGCAGAGACGCGTATATCGAAATGATACGAGACAAAGCCGTCTGCACTTTGCTTATTGCTGTACACAGGATGCTTGTTTTTGAAGCTTAGTTTTAAAAGGGTTTTTTACACTGTATACGAGTACAATGACGAGACTGCCTTTTTTTATTGCAATGTGTAACAAGACGAGCAGATCGTACACCTGATGGTAAACGCCACGTCTGCCCTTAGGCAGTTCAGTGCCAAACAGTAACTAAGCATTTACTGGCACCGCCCTGCGCCCGCTACACCGAGACGACAGTTATTAGGTCTCATATACCCAGTAATTTCACTAGCTTCAGTGCTCTTTCCCCGAAACACAGGAGAGAGAGAGAGACTTGACACACTTCTATTTCACGGGAAAATATCTGGCACTGCGATGGTACCCACCTAGACGGTCCAGTACAGGAACCTACCACCTGGTAAAATCCATGAAAGAGAGGTTACGCTGCTCGGGCTTAAGACTGGAACTGCAGTGGTTACCCCGTTCAGGTTTAAAAACCGTTGGTCTGGGGTTCAAACGTTCTGCCTTGGTGGGTAGTAGAACTTGTTCAGAGTGCGTTTAGCTCCATATGCAAAATCGGCTACCATAAAATCTCTGACTGTGTTCCGACATTATTGATGCTCTAGCCATTGCACTTGAAATCAAAGGTTCAAACATAAAAGTCTGTAGTGTGGCAGTATAATAATGACGCTTCCTAGCTAAGTGTCCCTCAATGGAATAGGCTGCAATGGCAGCTTACTATCAGATGGGCTACGCATATAGAAAGCCTTAGTTTTCCGAAATACTATGCTAATGAAATTACTGGGTATATGAGACCTAAACTGTCTTCTCGGTGTAGCGGGCGCAGGGCAGTGTCAGACAGTAACTGCTTAGTTACTCTTTGGCACTGAACTGTCTAAGGGCAGACGTGGCGCTAACCATCAGGTGTACGATCTGCCCGTCTTGTTACACATTGCAATAAAAATAAATGGCCTAGTGCAAAAACGTTGCACCCTGTAAGTGAGAGCGCACGCATGGAAGCTGCGGCTTTGTTGCTCTTGCGCCGCGCGAACAATGCACGCCTAGTTCGGTAATGGACACCACGAGCCGGCCGGTGTTCCGCTATTGTACGGAGCAATACTTTTCTTCACTTTTTTATTACTATCCTTGTTTATATTGCAGAGATATCTGTCGAAAACAAACATTGTAGATGTCGATTCTCAAAACCTTTGCAATTAACAGAATAGATATCATACGGTATTTTTATTAGCAAAACATTTTCACAATAGAATTAATTATCATCAAAGGCTCAAAGATCAAGTTCATTCCCGTTCGTCCCACCAAGTTTGTTCCACCAGTGGGACGATCGGGAATTCTTATTTTCACTTCCCGTTCGTTCTACCACCAAGTTCAGTGGGGCCTACAGTAATGTGCTGCCCACAGAGGTCCATAGATCTCTGTGGTGCTGCCTAAATTGAGCGACCCCTCCTGGAATGGGCCTCAGTGACCACTTATGACCAGGTGAGCTGCGTGCCAGTCTATCACCTGATCTAGTATAATCAAATAATTATTTTGACTATTGATTTGGTGTTGTGGTTAAAAATAAGGAAAATACACCAAAGTTACTCCAGCACTCACCAAATAATAGGGTGCAAATAGCAAAGGGGGAATAACGTTGATTTTCCGTGAGCGGGTGGTATTTCTTATGTAGGTGTATTCTTGATTGCACATTAAGGTTTTTAAATGAATAAATAAATATTTCGCTGGTCGAGCCGGCCTACTTCCCAGACAGGACCCTTGTACCATACTGTGGTTAAAACTGTTTTTTATTTTTCTATAAGATATAATAACGGCCGTCGCAAAAATTATTAACACTAATTCAGCTCCAAAGTTAGACCTACTAAAATAAAACTATACTAACACATTTCGTATACCTGAATAAGGAAAATTACCTCCAAAAACGTGTGGCAAACAGGACGACGAGCAGTGTCAATAATAGATCAGCCGGAGCTAAGTTATTATGCACACGTCTTCTCTCCGTCATATTTCGGTGTCCAGGGGTGTTGCCAGGTTGGCATTGGCAATGTATACTTATAAATGCGTAAGTAACTCTGTCTGTCTGTTACGCTTTCACGTCTAAGCCACTTGAATCGATTTATATGAAATTTGGTACAAACACGTTTAGACGTTGGAAAATGACATAATAAATAAATAATACATCGTAATTAAATTGTAAAATGGGCATTTATTTCTCCATTACAGAAATATAAATAGGTTTTTTGCTGGTATGGAAAAAGCCATACTGACTAGTAAAAAACCTATTTCCCTAGCTAGACCATAATATAAGAGAGATGGAATTCTTAAAATAAATACAGAGCACCTTTATAATTACCCAAAAATGTAACTTGCTAATCAAATATCTTAATTGTGGTCACATTATACCTATTATAAAGTGAGGCCCTAGTGCTTATACAAGTTAAACTTGTAGTTTCACATAGTAAGTAGTATATATTCACATAAATGTCAAAAAAAATAACTGATAAACTCAGAAAAACATGCCCTATTATAACATTACAGCACTGTGTACAAAGACTGTACGAATATCACCACCCTAGCAACACCAATGTCCAGCAAATACAATGAACTAATAAGAGAAAAATAACCGTGTACATCGGAGTGACAAGAAACAACTTTCAGCACTTACTGTGCTTTCGGGGAACATCATATTTTTATACTGCCGTCATTGGCTTTATCCGCTAAGGTTTATTTATGCTTCGCATTTCTAAGAAGGATGAAATCCGGGATTATAATTCAATATTTCTTGCTTTCGTGTCAAATGGTAGGTGAGATGTGTGACTGAACAATGCTCTTTGATGGGAAGTGAGCATGGAAAAAAACATTTCGCAGAAAACTAACTAAGTATGTAGGTATCTTTAATTTCCAGGTACTTATTTCTTATTTACTTTTAAAAATATCAACCCATTTAATGACTTTAAAATATTTAAGTCCGACTGTTATAAAATCCAATGAACACTAAAAATACTGGCGGACAGTAAAAAATATCCAAAACCATAAATAGTCTATAAACCGTACCATAAACTATCGCGACCCGCGAAAGCACTTACAGTCCGTTTTATTGATGCTGTAAAAAAATTGTACTACCACTTAGCCAGTTTGCGATTTCACAGATATAAGTATCTTATTAGATAACCTAAGTAACTTAGAACCAATAAAAGTGTTACGATTCTAAAGTAAAGTACAAACTAACTACCTTTGTGTAATATTTTCAGTTTTTTTTTTATACATTGATCTGACCCCAAAGTAAGTAGCAATAAGCACTTGTGTTATGGGTATCTGGAACAACAAAGGTACCACAAATATATACTTAAATACAAATAAACATCCAGACACAGAACAAACACAAATGTTCATCACATAAGTGTTTGTCCTGGGTAGGATTCGAACTTCGAATGGGTCACTACTACCGAATGCGCCATCGGGCCAGTCAAAGACATTTCAAGTTATTTACGTGTCTACTACTCATTTCGACGACCGATTTTGTGTTTTGGTTAAGAAATCGATTATTACACCAAAGTTCGCGGGTTCTATCACCGTATGGAACAGACAATTCTGTCCAAGAACAGAACATATTATGTTTGCTTGTACCAGTTTGGGTGTTTCTATGTATAATTTGTATGTATTTACAAAATAAAAGTGGAATCCTGCTTTGCGCAAGCACAGTAAACTTCGCCCGCTAGCATAATCAACACACCAACGATTATCATTTTAAGTTTTAGGTTAATTGGCACTACCCACTGTTTCTTTCTGCTTGGCCTAAAGGTTCACTGGGAGAGAATGCCATGAGGCATTAAGTCCGCCTTTTGTACTTGATTTGTGCAATGTAGCTTAAATAAATAAATAAAATAAATAACATCGTACCATGGTCCCTTAAAACTATCGACCTAGCTCGGAGAACAATCTTTTGAGAGAACATTATATCTACAACTACGAAAGTAAGTAGGGCTTGGATAGCACGAATTACCCCATCACTCAAAAGCCGTTGAAACAACCGAAGCCTACCACATTACCGCAACTTCATCTGAAGACCATAAAATATTCAGGGTGGATTGACGAGCAAACGAATGCCCTATAAAACGAGTTGGCAATTCTAAACTATTTGTTGATAGCCTGAGCCCTACGTGACAGGAATTCTAAACTGGTACATGCTGCGGAACAAATTGATTACTCACTAAAACCGGGGAGAGCATGTGTTTGCAGTTTTTATGGTATCTTTTATCGATAAAGTACATTTCGATGAAACTGGCTCGATAGGACGTGGAACAAGGGATTACGCACACAGTTCGAACAATTGTTTTACTACGAATGTAACGCTCAAACCTAAAAGCACTCTGATTGTAAGCGGTTATCGTCGCCTATGGAGCCTTAATACCAGAGGCATTACTCGCGCGTCGCCGATCCTGTATTTTTTTTATACTAGGTCAGTTGGCAGACATGCACGCAGCCCACCTGATGGTAAGCGGCCACTGCGGCCTATCCCATTGAGGAACGCTTCACCTAGAAGCGTCCGTCAGTGTGCTGCTAGACTGTAGACTCATCTGATGTTCGAGCCTCTGATTTCAAGTGTACTGGCTCCCACATTTATACTGCCGGAACACAGCCAGAGCTATTATGGCGGCAGATTTCACCTGTGGGGGTGGTAGCTAGCCAGTCAGACTCTGAAAAAGCCCTACCACCAACCAGACCCAAGGCGGGAATTTAACCCATGGCCTGCGTGTCTTTATACGACTTAGCCACTGTTCCACGGAGTCAGACAAAAATTTGAGGGGAAAACATAACGTTTATATCATCAGCCTGTTTACTGCTGGAAATAAGCTTCTCTTAATGCTCGCTCTCCTCTCTTTCCCCGTTCCTCGGCTACTCTCATCCAGTTTCTTCTTCATCCTGCGTAAAACGTTACTTCACCTGACCTGTAGGCTTCCTACACTACCTTTACCGAGGCGTGGTATCCACTCCAGAACCCGTTCACCCCAACGGTTGTCAGTTTTACGGCTGATATGGCCAGCCTTTTGCCACTTTAGCTTGGTTATCCGGTAAAGTATGTTTTTTTGAGAAAAGACAAAGTTTCCATATTATTCTGAAAGGTTTCTGAAATTAGCACTTCGCTTTTCATTCGCGGAGAAGGATGTCTGATCAGTTCTTTGAAACAAAATAAAAACATGTTGCATCAAAACGTCAATAATCTGTTTACCCAATAAGCCTTATACCATCTCTCATTACCCTCAAGGAAAAACAAAACACAAGCCAGGTCACAGACGTAAGCCAATCATTGGAATATAAACTCTTTATTTATTGTGCAAACAAAGAACGACTTAAAAACGTTGCCTCCTACGTTTTTCCTTAACGAAATAAATTGATTGTCTAGCTCTCTCGGCTGAGTGGAGGAAATTTCATTATTATAGACTTATTGATGTTATTTACCTACGACGCTTCCGTTGGATGGTGCACAGTCAATGTAAAAGCAGTATTGAAATCAATTTAATTATATAAACCCAAACACAATTATGAAAACTTTCAAAGAATTGAACATGAAAAAAACCGAAGACTTATGGGGCATCTCTACTGATATAATGAAAACAGTAATTGATGTTCACCCCATTTAGCATACATTTTTAACAAATGCATTGATGAAAGTCAATTTCCCAATTTGATGAAGTACAGTAAAATAATACCTTTATTTAAATCGGGCAATAAAAGTGACCCATCCAACTTCAAGTAAAATTTTTGAAAAATTTATGTTTAATCAATTACTTGAACATTTCAACATCAATCATTTACTTCATAAAAAGCAATATGGTTTTACCAAGAACAAAAGTACAACCGATGCGGGAATTGAACTTATTAAACATATCCTTGATGCTTGGGAAGGTAAACAGAACGCAATAGGTATTTTTTGTGATTTATCAAAGGCATTTGATTGTGTTGACCATACAATATTACTTAATAAATTAACACATTACGGTGTCTCCAACGCTGCCATGAAACTAATTGAATCGTATCTCACTGACAGGATACAAAGAGTCAATATCAACAATATTAATTCGTGTGGTGCTAAACTGAGAATGGGCGTGCCACAAGGCTCTATACTGGGCCCTTTGCTATTTTTGATTTATATAAACGATCTACCATACTACACCAGGGACCTCTGTGAGATAGTTCTGTTTGCTGATGATATTTCTTTGATATTTAAAACAGATAGAAATGAAAAAACATTTGACAAGGTAAACAGGGCTCTGTCGCGAGTGTCACAATGGTTTAACACAAACAACTTATTACTAAATGCAAAGAAAACGAAATGTGTTAAATTTATGATGCCTAATGTAAAACAGATGGATACATTCATTACTATGAATGATGAGCAATTAGAAATAGTTAATGATACTTTGTTTTTAGGAATTAATATTGATTCCAAACTTCAATGGGGTCCTCATATTGCTGCATTAGCAGCAAGACTTAGCTCAGCTGCTTATGCAGTAAGAAGAATTAGATATATCACTGATGTTGAAACGGCAAGATTGGTTTATTTTAGTTATTTTCATAGTGTCATGTCATATGGTCTACTGTTGTGGGGCTCTGCTGCTGACATCGAGTCTATATTTATATTACAGAAAAGAGCTATTCGTGCAATCTACAGCCTTAGACCTCGTGACTCGCTCAGAGATCTATTTACACAAATTAACATTTTAACCGTTCCTTCACAATACATTTTTGATTGTTTAATGTATGTTCGGAAGAACTACAATAATTTTCTAAAAAAATCCGACTGTCACAAATATAACACAAGGAATAAGCACAGACTTGCCGTTCCTAATGTCAGGCTTCATAAAACAGGAAAGTCATTTGTTGGACTGAGCATTAAACTATTTAACAAAGTACCACAACGTCTTGTAGAATTACCTTTAAATAAATTTAAAGTCATGATTAAAGATTACCTTATGAGGAAAGGTTACTATAAAGTAGAAGTTTACTAAAATGACAAGACTCTGTGGACATGAAACACATTTGCTTCTCTGCACATCTACTCTTATGCTTATTTATTGTACTTATTACATATATTATTATTAAGTTGACAATAAATTGTTATTAATTTGACATTATATTATTATTAAGTTATTATTGTACAACACAAAATGATTTAAAAAAGGCTATCATATGTAACTGTTGAGTTTCTTGCGGCACTTCTTCTCAACAGCAGGCCATTCATTCACGTCGAAGTGCTGGTAGGAAAAAAAGTTTATGACGTGCAAAAGAATTTCTTGGTAAATCAAATTGCAAAATAAATACTTTGACTTTGACTTTGACTTTCAAAGGTCCGGACCCTAAAATGGTGAATTCAGAAGAAATGTTATTAAACATCAGAATAACACGTAACCTACTTTTTATCGGTGTATATTTATTCGCCACGCAGCGTCACTCGCCACGCATTCCACACAGAGTGAAAGAGAGAAAAGATAGCCGTTATTTGTGCAAGAGTGAGAAAAAATCTACCTGCTCTATGTCACATTCCCATTAATTCGTTATTTTGACCTTTGCATTGTCAAATTTCGCAAAACATTTAAGTTTTCACATAAGTAGATTTTCGTCGAAATGGTCCGCCTGGGTAGAAAACATCGAATAATTTTGGTTACAAAAAAGATATCAAAACAAACGACATATCGTTAGAAAGCTCACACTTTGGAGATGTTTTTACCAAATCAGAAGTCATCCATCCCTTTTATTTATTTTTTAAATGCTACGCGAAGTTGAGATTCAAAATTTTTTTCAACTCTTATTTTATGTTTGAGGGCCCATAACTTTGTTTCTAGCAATGTGCAATTAACAACTTATTATTTAAAGGGACCTACCAATCACTCCTCCTCGCATCGTATTCCTCATTACTGAGGGTCGTGATTCCCCTATTGAGGAATTAACCTGTTTCTGACGATGGTTCGCCATCTGTGACGGTCTTTGGCCACGTGGAGAGCATCGTGGAAGTTGGTATCCAGATTTGAGCGGATTTGGTCTGACCATCTGATTGGACTTCGGCCCCTCGGTCTTTTGCCGTCAATCTTCCCGGTAACGATGAGTTGTTCCAGGTTGTTACCGTTTTTTCTTGCAATGTGTCCGAAGAAATCCAGAACTCTTTTAAGGCATACAGTAGAGAGCCTGGTTTTTATGTTGAGTTCTTCCAGAATAGACACGTTAGTTCGAAATGCGGTCCACGGAATCTGCAACAGTCTCCTCCAACACCACATTTCGAAGGCATCAATACGGTCACGGTCTGCTTTCCTCAACGTCCAAGTCTCTGCCCCGTAGCCAAATATGGAGAACACAAGTGATTTTACAAGTCTCACTTTGGTTTTTCTAGAGATGTTCCGGTCCTTCCATATACAATGAAGTTGAGTCATAGCAGACTTGGCCATTCCAATGCGTCTTCTAATTTCCTTCTCACAGGAACCCGTGTTGCTGATGTTGGTGCCCAAGTATATGAAGTCATCTACCTTGTCCAAAGCTAGAGCATTTGTGAGCTGCAGCTTGTTGGTACGGTCGACTACCATCAGCTTGGTCTTGGAGTGGTTTATCTTGAGACCAAGTTCTGCACTAATGGTTTCAATTCTCCGAAGGAATTCACCCATCTCAGCCTCGCTCGTTGCCAACAGTGTCGTATCATCAGCATAACGGAGATTAGTGATTTTGGTGCCACCTATAGTGACCCCACCCTCCCAGTTTTCGCTGGCTCGTCTGATGATATACTCCCCATATACGTTGAACAATATCGGTGAGAGTATACACCCCTGTCTTACTCCCTTCCCGAATTCGAAAGGTTCCGAAATCGCATTCTCCACTCTAACTACCCCTTGGTTGTTTACGTATAGCGATTGAATTAATGCGATCAGATGGTAAGGCACTCCTAGTTCTTTAAGTATATTCCACAAGTCAGACCAGACGACACAGTCAAAGGCTTTACTGTAGTCAATGAAGCACAAGATGATCGGTGTGTTGAATTCATAGGACTTTTCGATCAGTTGGCGAATATTCAGAATTTGTTCACGAGTCCCTTTTCCTTTAACAAAGCCAGCCTGCTCCTGTGGAATCTGCCATTCCAGAAAATGGCGGATCCTGTTGTTTATAATATGAAGCATCACTTTACTAGCATGGGATATGAGTGCCAGAGTCCTGTAGTTATCGCATTTTGCAGTGGAGCCTTTTTTGTGCAATGGTAGAATAATTGATTCAACCCAGTCCTTCGGCCATACACCCGTTTGCCAAATGCTGTTACAAATTCCATGCAAAGCTTTCACTCCCGCGCTTCCCATGGCTTTAAGAATTTCCGCCGTTATACGGTCTGCACCTGGTGCTTTTTTGGTTTTTAGCGCGGCTATGGAGGCTGAGACCTCTGACAGCAAAATGGGAGGTTCAATTTCTATTTCGTTCCACGCCGGCAACACAGGATATGAAGTGCATGCATGAGGGCTTTTGTAGAGGTCTTTGCAATACTTTCGCCATCTCTCCGTTATTGCATCAAGGTCCTGAAGTTGGGCACCATCTTCGTCTTCAATCATCCACGTTTTGGGCTTAAACTGTTTGGATAGAAGTTTTACTTTTTTGAAAAGGTCTGAGCTTTGAATTTTTAGCGCATGGTGTTCGATTTCTTGGCAGATCCTCTTAACAAAACTATCCTTGTCATGGCGACAGCAACGTTGGATGACTGCGCTTAGTTCAGAGTATTTCTCGCGATCTTCTTGACTGGTTAGTCCTTTAATTTTTAGCTCTTTACGTTGTTTAATCAGAAGCCATGTGTCAGTGGTTAGCCAGGTTTGTCTGCAATCGGGTGGCTTATGATGAGTAGAGACCCTGTCAGCCGTCTTCCATATCAGCTCCTTCAGGTGGTTCCATTCTTCGTTTACTCCAGCAGATTTGGGTGGTGGTTGATCTGCGATAGCTCTGCCGAGGACATCCCGGAATGCTGCTTGTTCTGGTGGTGTAAGAGTACAAAATCTCCTTGGTGAACCCTTTTTCATGACCTTAAGTCGTAGGGTGAATCTGGCTACAAGAAGACAGTGATCTGTTCCACAGTCTGCACCTGGGAAGGTCTTTACGTTAGTTATTGATGACCTCCATCGGCCATTCACTATAACATAGTCAATTTGGTTCCGGTAGCGGTCGCCTGGAGATTTCCACGTGTATAGCCTTCTTGGGTGATGTTGAAAATAGGTGTTCATTATTGCAAGTTTCCTTTCAATACAGAATTCCAACAGTCTAGAGCCTCTCTCGTTTCTAACACCGAGCCCATATTTCCCAACTGAGCTTCTGATGTGGTCATCATGTAATGTACTGCCCACTTTAGCATTCCAATCTCCTATCAGCAAAGTGATCTCACGATTCGGGATTTTGGAGAGCACTGAATCGAGAACGTTATAAAACTCGTCTATAATCTCATCCTTGGCGCATGAGGTAGGGGCATACACTACAATGACATTCAAAATGCAGGGACGCGTGCTGAGTCTTAGAGTAATTATCCTTTCGGAGACTGGATTATATCCCATCACATATTTGTTTAAATAATGTGGCACCCATACCGCAACTCCATTGCGGCTAGCGTCCTCCGGGCCCGAAAAATATAAGGTGTTTCCGTTGGGAGTTTTAAAGTGACCTTGTCCTCTCCTATGGGTTTCCGTTATTCCAAGGATTGTCAATTTGTGGGATTCCGCCTCATTCTCCACGATGTCCAGTTTGCCTGGATCCAGTATTCCACGAACGTTCCACGTACCAATCCTACGTTGTTCCTGGATTGAGATCTTCTTTTGTGTTACACCAGTAGCATTACCGTCTGCTAGAACCCGGTGAGTCGTCCCAGCAGCGGCTTCGGTAGCCAATTTCACACCATTCTGCCCGGCTACAGAGCGGCGCCGTTTGTTAAACGGATCGCATAACGAACTAGATTTCGTCAGGGAACTTTCCATGGGGGATTTTCTTGGGCTAACATACGTGGTGGCCGCCCACTTCCTTCCACGGCAATCTTTTAGAGGTGATTTAGGACCTCACGGTCATTGCATAACCGCTCCTTGCACTGCATGGAGGTGTCGGGTTAGTTAACCGCCGCCCGATGCTCGGCGTTAGCTGGTGGTTCTTCTCCAGCCAAACCCTCCTCCTTTCTCATCCGGGCTTGGGACCGGCAACGGCGGAGTTAATGTTCAAGAGCTTTTATTGTTCAAAAGTCGACTATTACACCAGAGGGTTAAAATTATAAACTTATTATATATTCTACATTAACATAAAATTTACAAAAAAGATATATATTATAAAACATGTTCATGAACTTAATGCATTAGCTCGATATTTCAAGACATAGTTTACTGCCATTTAATACACTGTGTCAATGTTGCGAAGGAAAAATTCCCTTTTCATTTCGATACGAGGCATTTACCGTGCTATGTACGGCAGGGTTCGCGTTTCCACCTAACCTTATAAAAGCATAAATCACTCGAATGAGGGTAGTCTGTAAATAGCGACAAAAAGTCATAACGTGTCCTGGTGCTCATTCGTAGTGTGCTGTGTAACTGTGTAATACATTTCTGTCGCCTTTGAAAGCTTTTCTTAAAATTATTTAGCTCATTACACTGGTACTAAACGGTAGAGCTTTTGCCGATAAAATTAAATGTTCTTTTCTGTTTGTCGCGTTTATACGTTAATTCGTTAATTTCATGTATCTTTGAATATAAACAATGGTTTTTCAAATACTTAGACTTAATCCATACTTTTGCTATAAACGTAAAAGTTACTTTTTGTTACATTTTAACGTTTGAGTCACTTAACCGATTTTTATGTTTGGTCGAGACTATATCTATTTGGTATATACTAGACCTTGAGAAAGGTCATAGGCAACTTTTTACGCTGAGATAACGCTGAGTTTCTATGGAATTACAGATATAGAAATAAATTCGAAAGTTGGAAAAAATAGAAAGATTTTCGTTACTCTTTCACGCAAAAACTACATAACGGTATTAGATGTAGCTTTAAAGTAATATGAGTGGTTAGAATGACATAATATTATTAGACTAATTTTTATCGCGAACGGAATGCTAGTTTAATTTAATAATGATTTTGTTAAAGTTGTCTATTTACAACGAGACACCTGCATTTTCTCACCATGAGGTAGGTAAACATGTATATGACACGGGAAGAAGGGTTCCAACAATCGTATGTTTATTTGATGTGACTCCGGTAGATTCGTTTAATGGATTGGATAGAAACTTTTATATGTAATAGAATATCCAAAATCCAAATATGTAAATAAAACTGAATCGAACTGAACGAATATTAATAATATTAATTTGTTTAGGATTTAGTTATTTATTATTATATATTTATACAGTTCTCTGCATTATTTTCACTTTTTAGACCGTTAGCACTACCCACAATTTTTTTTCTGCTTGGCCCAAAGGTTGACTGGCAGAAAATGCCATTTGGCATTAGGTCCGCCTTATGTACTCTTGATTGTGCATTAAAGTTTAAATAAATAAATAAATGAATTCAGTATGATATTGTACCAAATTAGATATTTTTTCACAACAAAATTATTACTAATAATTTATGCTTTTTGATTTGAATGGATCATATTATTTAATCGTATTTTATGTCATTACAGTTGGCAGTCAGATGCGCACTTGCGCAGCCCTCTTCAAGGTAAGTGGTTACTGAGCCTAATTTTTTTTAATGCTAGACAGTAGCCAAACAGTCCAGTAACAGGGCTTCCCACCAAACTTATGGGACGCGGCCATTCGACCTAGATGAAAATTGATTATACAAAACTTTTTTTACGAAACTATTTTAATGTAAAAGAGAAATATCCGAACAGTTCCACTAAAGCTTGGATACAATATAATATAGGCTAAATAATTATATAAAGCAAAAATCCCCCTTTCACAATAAATCCATCGAAACTACGTACCAAAATTCATTCCCATTTACCGAACGAGCTAACGAGAAAATGTTTATTACCAACGCGAATAGTAGAAACAAAGCCGTAATGTGCGTGCAGTACATATTTCATATTACAGTGACAGTTGACAGCGGATTTGGCGGGAAAACGCCGAGAGCGCCATCGCCCGGAAAATTGTTTTCTTTTTTTTCGCAACTTTTGGTGTTCCGCAACCAAAAAGGTCGAGGTCGTGAATAAAATGAGTTTATAAAACTTTATTTTCGTTCTATTTTACTCAATTATTTTATAAACGATAGATTTTGTTTGCGTAGTAATTTGTGGTATAATCGTAAGCGCTAATTAGGCACCTATAGGTACCTAATTAGCGCTAACGATTCTTAATCTTAAATGAGAAAGAAGGGAGAAGTAAGAAAAAGCGACAGACATAGTTTTTAACAACATTCTTAAGCAATTTCAAACTTCAGTCGCGACTGTATATTATTATTATTCTGTTACTTTTTTTTTATGTTCTTCTGTCTGCAAACAAACTAATCCTAACATGCATTTCTTTCTTAATCATACCATTATATTATCTGTTGTGGTATATTTCTGACGGTGAGTAACATATTATCTATTATACTTTAGTTCTTATTTTTTGCACTGCCCTTTATATTGTTCTCAATATTTTTATCATACTTTCCTCTATCCAAAGGTTGACTGGAAGAGATCGCTAGAAGCGATAAGTCCGCCTGTGTTGTGCAGTTCAATTATGTTACTTGTTTTTCTTTGTCAAATTTGTGGTGCAATAAAGAATATCTATCTATCTATCTATTATCCAGAGCTCAGTGTTGGTATGGCAGCGGAAATAACCTTTATTTCGTGCTGCCAAAATTAAGTTATTCCTCTAAATTCTAATAATAACTAATTCTAATAGGGTCGGTATCAGACGGGCCGTAGGCAAAAGTAGAAAAAACAGGTTCATAAAAAATTACGTATGAACTTTTGTTACAGCACTACTACTTAATAGGTGACAGTGAATTTGACGGGAAAGCACCGAGAGCGGCATCCGGGAAATTGTTTTCTTTTTTCGTAACTTTTTGGTGTTGCTACGCGGATAAAATGAGTTTATGAAAGTCCATGTGCTCGCTCTAATCTGCTTGTTAATAAGTACCTACGGCGGTTAGGATTTACTAAAAACTTTAAAATTTTGTTCAAGGGCTAATTTCACCACTTACATGATATTGTCTTACTCGACAATTTTTAAAAAAGAGGTCAGCGTTTTTTTTTGTTTGTTGTCAGCTTAAGAGCAAAGCTGTCTATGATTTTTAAGATCTAACTACCATGTCTACCACACAATTCTTCTAATTCTTCTTGGGTCTTCCTTGGTACAGGTTTTTGTGGAACCTAATGATATTATGTGGAACCACTATTTGGCGCATCTCTACTAATATACCATGTTACCGTCGCCAAGGGCCCGTCGTTTGGGAAACCAGAGGCATCATTCGCGCGTAGGTCAAACTCTCCTCCTCTTCGCGTCTGTCTCCTCAATGCTTTCGTGATCATCCTGCTAACGGAGCAATTTGTTGCGAAATCTTTGTCGCCATCTGCCTCTGTCCGAAGCAGAGCGGAGAGCATCGTGGACAGTAGTTTCGTAGGTAGTGCGAATCTGGTCACTCCATCGCATTGGGGGCTCTTTCCTCTTGGTCAAACTAGGTCTAGGACAAACGCTACTACAGCCAATAATAACTGGTTTACCAGGAGGTAGGGTTCTGTACTGGGCCGTCTAGACGGGTACTACCACCGCAGTGCCAGATATTTTCCCGTGAAATAGAAGTGTGTCAAGCACTTCTGTGTTTCGGGGAAAGGGCACTGAAGCTAGTGAAATTACTGGGTATGAGACCTAATAACTGTCGTCTCGGTGAAGCGGGCGCAGGGCGGTGCCAGGCAGTAACTGCTTAGTTACTGTTTGGCACTGAACTGTCTAAGGGCAGACGTGGCGCTTACCATCAGGTGTACGATCTGCTCGTCATGTTACACATTGCAATAAAAAAAATAACTACGTAAAGAACTCTGTAGTGAAGTATGTTTCGTGCTTGTCGTATGCTTGACGCACGTCCTCGCTTGTCCCAACCGACGGGCGGAATGGCTTCGGCATTGTTTCTCTCGAATTAATTAAGTTCCGTTGTAAACTTTTCACCGAACATTTTGTTGGTAAGATTCTCTTCATTGTGTTATTTCGTGGATTATTTTCATATTAAAATATTCAGTGGCGGAATATTTTACAATTGAATCACTCGGTTACTGTACTGTGATGAAATGCTGTACTTGGTAAAGTCGGAATGCAAAGTGAATTGAAATTATTTATTCTGCAAGTATTACTCCATACAAATATTGTATTAAAGAAAGTCTCTATAATTATGTCTGTCTGTTATGCTTTTCAGCTCAATTCCAATTCCAATTTTGATGAAGTTTAACTCATTATACACTTAGACTTTGGAAAGTACAGTCAACAGCACAAACTGCCCTACTACTAATCTATCTTTCTACAATAAATTTTCAGCGGTATTTACTTCACATAGAGTTCTTTTTCAATTGAGAGTTTTTGACAGATTGGGGGTAGGTTGATCTGCTGCCTTCCGTACATAGGTCATCATTTTTGATAGGATAACAGAAATAGTAAGGTTTTTGTTTGTCCATCATTCACGCAACGGAGCAATGGATTGACGTGTTTTTTGTATGTGTGTGGTTAGGAGTTACCAATGCATTTTTAATAGTAGTATACTAATAGTATACCTACTGTATACTGAATAGTATAGTATAATATTTTTAATAGTATTGATAGTAATTTTTCATTTAAACTCAAACATAGTCAAAAAACATCTAGCATTGATCTCGACGATCGACTCATCATCACTTGTGCGTTCCAACCGATGTTAATGTAAATGAAACATATTATTATTACCAGAAGTATTAAAATTAGCAGCCATTTTACACAATTTGAACGTAACTAAACTTGCTGCGAAGCTAACACAAGTTAGAATCGTATTTTATTTTCAAGCCAAGCTTTTTATTTTAATGCATCTTAGATGTACGCTGTCTCTTAACACATTAATAAAGTGCCTCGTTATCATTTTTCACACATTAATAGGCCAGTTTCCCCTAAGCGGTATAATAGTCCGACATTCTTTGATCCGTGTTTACTATCAAGTCAGTATTAATTATTTGCTGAGTAGGGATGCATTCCGGTTTGACGGATCCGGCAGTTTTGCGGTGCGGCTTAGAAGTTGCATTTGTCACATAACATCCACCTTATTTTTAAATATCGAGGCAAACGACCATATAACACCTGGTGAGAAGTGATTACTACTGCCCATGGATACCTGCGAATAGGTCTCAGATTATTTTAAAAAAAAATGGAAGACGAAGGAAGAAAAAGTACAATGGGCACAGATTACTGAACATTTTAACTTACGTAACGAAGCGCAATAGCAAATCTATTTCTAATAACATTCTCTGAGAGGGTTATACCTACTTCCCCGGTCGTATATTATTTTTACATAGAATCACATAAAACCGATAAAAACAGATTTTGTTTATGCACACGAATATTTCTATCGGGGATCTAATAAAAACAATTACAGGACGTCATCATGTTTAAGATTATTTATTTTTATATTGTTTATTATAGTTAATTGTTACTAACACTATATGGACTCTGGTTCGAAATAAACATATTTTATTTAATTTATTTTATTTTATAGTGTCAGTATACCTTCTTGTAATAAAGTCAGTCAGGTCATAGTCGAAGCAGACCCTGGGCCCCATGCTGGGTTCAATCGAAAACATGCTGAGATGATGATGATGAGAGTTGGATTTTCTAGAAATAGTCTGGAAAAGTCCGGATTCGAACCACTGGTCCATCAGATCCGGTTAAATCCGGTAACCGGCGCTCCTCCACACCGAGCCGTAACAAACACAGTCATGTTTTATTTCGTCTAATGAGAGTCCAATATAGACAGGATCGCGTGCGGTTACAACAACAGATGTTTTATTAAAGTATAACCCAGTACAGAGTGCATTCAACATGGACGGCGAGGCCGGTGCATACGGGCGACACCTGTAATAAAAATATAGTGATATTGTGACAGATAAAAGTCACTTATCATAACATAAGTATCAACGGAAAGGTAAGATCTTTCTTAGAGCTAGGTGTCTGAGATCGGGGATTGCGGCCCAATGTAACTTTACTATTACTAGCGCGAATCTGGATCGAATATTCGATTGGCAGCCTCAGTGCTTAAAGTTGCGAGGCGGATGTCTGGGAGCGAAACCGATTGGAGTAGGCTTTTATGGCGTTGCAGTTCTCCCCTGCTCATCATCGACCATAGTTAGGCCAGGGAGACCAGAAATTGTAGCGTGGTGAGAGTACCAGATTCCCGTGTTGGCGGGAGCAGCAACCAAGTGCTACCTTCCCCACTTTCAGAAGAACGTAAGTAATAGCGACCCCACCGACAGAGGCTCACAAGTAAAAGCTATGCCAGTTCCTGTGACAAAGACAATATTGTCTTTTTTCATTTATTAAAAAAATTTATTGGCCTCAAAAGTGACTACAATTAAGAAAGCACTAGTAACTTTATTATTGATTTTATTTAGCAATAGTAAAAGTCGCAGGTATGCAAGCATCAGGTGAATGCATTAAAAATGCAGCGGCTCAGTCGCGGTACTAGGAAACGAGTCAATTGATTCAGCGGCGTTCCCTGTTCGTTCTCTACCGCTGATGTCTATCTGAAGTCAATCTATTCTACTATTGCCAACGTAACATCAATCAGAATTTAATTATAATTTTAATGTTTTACTTTAAAAATGTGTAACAGTGGCTAAGCCGTTCGGGTATAAAACCCGGAGGTCGTGGGTTCGATTCCCGCCTAGGGTCTGGTTGGTGGTAGGGGTTTTTCAGAGTCCGACTGGCTAGCTACCACCCCCACAGATGAAATCTGCTGACATAATAGCTCTGGCTGTGTTCCGGCAGCATTAATGTGGGAGCAAATCAAAGACTCGAAGATCTGATGAGTCTGGCAGCACATTGAGCGACGCTTCCTGACGAAATGTCCCTCAATAGAATAGGCCGCAGTGGCCGCAGCCCACCTGGGGCTGCGTGCCTGTATGCCAACTGACCTGTTATAAAAAAACACCTAGGCCGTTAGATCGCCACAAGACGGTCACCGACTTACAATGATTTCCGACACCGCCGCGAACTACTGGTAAATACGCACTTATAAAAACCCATTTCCATCAATATAATATCTACCCCAAGGCTAGATTGTTGGAAATGGATTTTTTTTTTTATTTTTGTTTGAAATCGATACTTCACGCATCTATAGCGAAACTTGACTTATTTACAGATTAAGAGCTGTTGAATTGGAATAAGATAAAATAAAAATTTCAGTAAGACTAATAGGTTTGTTTCTATTCATATTGTTTCCAAGAACGAATTTTCAGCTTTATCTTGAACATGACATGAATAGAGAGCATTCGAAAGCATTGATTGGCAAGTCGATGTAGTCGAAATGTGACGAATCAATTGACCTATCAGGAAATGAGTCCGTTCGGCGCGAATGGAAAAATATCCACTACTAATGTACTTCAGAATGTTAGAGAGATTCATGACAGTTTTATTTACTATAAAGCCATGATGGTCCGATCAATCGAACCGGCAGGAAATAAAAAAATAGTGGTCCCGATCGATCGGACAAGCCGTTCGGACCACTTGGCCTGAGGGTTATATCCAGTGCTACACATTTTTTTCCGGAGGAGAACCCATTTACGCGCCGCGTAACCGCAGGCTGTACGCCTGCGGCCGTGTGTGGGGATCGAGACTAAGTCCTACTACCCACTAAACTCCTCCGGTTTCTCCTTCACACCCGATTGGGACGAGCCGGTGCCAGCCTTGTGGCTATTGACCAGCCCATCCCCGGGTCAAGTGCGACACTAGCACTTGATTGCTGTCAATAAGTTTCTCGTAATTTATCTGTCAAATAAAGGAAAGGGAGATTTTTTTTTGCTCTTGGTAGTGGTCACCCCCCCCCCCCCGCCCCCCATCGCTACGCCACTGGATAGAGATGATGTTGTCTTCTTGTTATTAAAATTTAGAAATTCATTAATTTTGATGTTTGACATTACGATGAACTATTCTGGCAGTGGTGAAATCGGCTTTTAAACATTATTCAATTTACGTTATAACTAAATATCCCTGAACATTATTCACACAGCGACTTCTAGACGTTACACAGAAACACCCAGACAGATTTAAACCGACTATGTTTAATTGACCTTTGGTGCAAGAGCCGACTTCCCAACTATGATATGAAATGGGTCATTAAATATACAACGTGTATATGTGTCGAAAAAAGCTAAATCCATGCACAATATTTAAGAACCAAAGTAACGCTGTATATGTATGTCATACCCAAAAAAGAATTAACAGAAGTGCTAACCTTATTTCAGTAAAATTAAAGTACCTACATTTCTACCTACTTGCGGAACGACAAACATTTTAAAAGATCTTTCGGCAAGTGCACCCGTGACGATATCTCATTCCCTATATATCGTCCCGATACAAAAAAAAAGACTTAAATCCAATAGTACCGGCTTGCGTGACTACCGCGTTAGATGGCGCGACCCCTAACAGTTTGACACCGCTGCACCCAATTGCAGTTTGATTGCATTCCCGAACACGGATTCTATAGATAAGACGATAATTGTGGAAGTTTCAAACTCACTGAGTAGTTTTGTATAATGTGATGATTATTTGACTGAATATGGTGTTAAAAAAATATATCTTTATTTCCGAGTACTCGTATGTACGGCCGCACGTTTCGTATAGTTATAGTGCAAAACGCATTCGCAAAACTAGTTACCTTTAAAGTTAAATATCAATAAAATTCTATTACTTGTATGTGATAAGTTTGAAGTCTTAGTAAGTAGTTTTTTTTATTCGATGCAGAATATTTGCTATTTGGTTCCATAAAAAATGTATTCAGTTTGACTAAGAAAGTTTTTATTTTATGAGCATTTTTTCCACGATAAGTACATAATAGTGTAAGGCTCTTTTTAAGAGGTTGATCACATTAACCGTATCTCGACAAATGAACTTTCTATTAATAATATTGATACAACGCCTCGTTGGTCTAGTGGTTTAAGTACCGGGCCGAGATCTCGAGGTCCAGGGTTCAATATCCCGGTCGAGCTAACTTTGTGTCGGTTTTTTCGGACACAGCTCGGGTTTGTGATCATTGTAGCGATAACTTGATTTCAAGGATGGAGGCCTTTGCCCTGCAGTGGAACATTGATAGGCTGATACTTGACTTAACTTGAATATTGATACATAATTAGATTATTTATTTACTGCAGCCAGAGAAACTTGATTCCAAAATCTCAACACGTATTACGTAAGATCAGCATTCTAACCAACGTTCCCACATTAGGTACATCTTCGGTGACTCAGTGTCTCCCATCACGCTGTGCGGTCACTCCGGGTGGTCCTAACCAACTCACGGAGACCCCCCACCCCTCCCAAAACCCTTCAAAATAAAACCCCTTAGGAACAAAAGACGAATTCCTCAAGGATCAACTTAAACTGGCCGCGAGTTTTGTGGATTTCGTCCAAATCTTAATAGATTTTGCTTTTGCAATTTGAACCTTAGTGTTTGGAGTTAGGGAGTAGGTTTTTATTGCGGTTCTTAGAAGCGATTTGATCGGATAATTATTGCAACTTTATAAGCTACTGTTGTGATGATTCAGTGTCGTTTGATAGTTCGGAATGTTTGAGACAATGCCAAATGGTTTTGCAGGTTTTCTTTTGTTTTCCTTTTTTACAATGGTGATTCTTTCACATAAAAAAAAAGGATTTAAAATGTAGTGTTTATCGAGTGTCTGACATGCATTGTAGAAGCTATGCTTAGTTTGGGGCTAAATCACTTAAAGTACTAATGTATGTATTTACAAATCCTTACAAGTCCCTTAAGAGTAATTAATATTGACCCCCATCCAAGTTATGACCGTACAAAAGTTGCTTAACTGCTTACTCCTTCGATCGATGCAAAAACTGCACTCTGGCGCCACAGACATCCTCACAGCTACATACATTCCTAGAGCGACAGACAAACAAGATTACTTAAATGTCGTATGACGAGATAAAAAAGCACTTGGCAAAATGTGGCATGTGATGTTTTTATTTGACATAGTTTCTAGAAACACCAGTTTATCGC
Source organism: Mecyna flavalis (assembly GCA_949319885.1). NCBI lineage: Eukaryota > Metazoa > Arthropoda > Insecta > Lepidoptera > Crambidae > Mecyna > Mecyna flavalis. Next base: position 4,903,205 of record OX439419.1, on the reverse strand, counting down.
AAACGAATAAAATTAATATTATATTTTTATTACTGTTTAAGATTCTTGTCTATAAACAACTATAATTTGTCAGACATGTACATTGTACAATAATGAAAGTACGGTTGTTCATTCTCATTTCTGGCTTGATTCTCATTATCATTAACTGGCCCGATCGCGCATTTGATAGTGACCCTGTCCTATGCGCCGGGGGTCGTGGGTTCGAATCCAACCCAGAACAAACACTTAAAACACTCTGTGTCTGGATGTTTAACTGTATTTTAGTATTTATTTGGGCTATTCCACTTATCTCACCTAGCCATCCCACCGGGGTGGGAAAAGTGGAATTTTTTTTCCACTCTTCCCACCCGGGTGGGATAAGTGGAATAAAAGGTTGTGTACCTTCGTTGATTCCGATACCCATAACACAAGTGCTTAGTACTGTAGTACTGTGAACTCCCATATCCCACAGCGACTCGGCATGACTCACGTGGTCTTAGGCCGTACATTGTAGGCCTCATTAGTCGGCGGCAGGCTTTACGATTGCAAAATGGCTGCCCTAAAACGAACAACTTCGATTTTTACTAGCTAGTGATGTCGATATATTTATCGATGTTCTTTTGATTCTATTCTAGTTTAATGGATTTATGCCGCGTCGTGAAGAAGCCAAGGATATACATAAATTTTTAGAATAAGACTTCTGTGAGAGGGTGGTACGTACCTACACGGTTCTAACAAACAGACAGGATGACTCTTCCTCATACAATTGTAAAAAAATCTTGTGCAGCATAATGGAGATAGAATAGAATTCATGGCCTTTGGCGAATTTTTTTTAAATGTGTCAAAAAGATCACACAGTTGTAAGTGATCAGTTAGTTATCGTTTGTGGGCATATACAAGGCTAGAGATATCATAAACACTAAAAGAATTCTCTCTTATATTGAAAGTCGTATTGTATAGCAAATACTGCTGTAAGTAACTCATTCCAAATGAAAATGAAACAATGCAAATACTAATTCCAAAGCTTGATTGTAAGTGGCAAAGAATATCGTGTGAAACGTACAGTTGTAGTCAGAGCTTCAAAATCACATACGCCCAGAAATTCCTAAAGAAGTGTCCCTTTAAAGTAACATGTTATTGTGTTTTTAACTTTAAACCAACCAATTAACTACTTATAATTGAAGAAAAACTCCCAATCAGATTGTCGATAATATTTGTATTTCCCATCACTACCCCCGCGATTGAGTCATTAGTGCAACACCCCAGGTTCTATACTTATTATGAACAATTTCCTCGTATAATCGTAAAGGTTTTCTGGCTTGAAAGATTTCTGTATACTGACTGTATATGAAAATACGATCTTTATCGTAGTGATGGCTGTAGATAGAAAGATGTTAGTAAATGGACACGAAACTACTCTGTTTTTTTTAGTTTATGGACAGACACGCAGGCTACCTAATGAGAAGCAGCTACGGTCAATTCCATAAATGGACACTTAAACACGAAGCATCGCTCAATGCTGCTATACTGGAGGTTCCGACTTTGAACCCTTTGATCAAATACTCTGGCTACCACGTAAATATTGCCAGAACACAGCCAGAGCTGTACTAAATAATGATAATAATAAATATCTCCGGACATTATCCACACAGCGCTATCTAGCCCCAAACTAAGCATGTACCTGTGCTATGGATGCCAGACCACGGATAAACATAACATATACTTTTTTATTGTAAATACATACATATTATTATGCATAGAAACACCCAGACCGACAAACAGACATATTATGTTCATGCACACAAATGTTTTTACCGTGCGGGGATCGAACCCGCAACCTCTGGTATAACAGCCGACTTCTCGACCATTACACCAAAATTAAATGGCTCGTCGCACCTATGGGTGGGATACGTATTTTTGTTACAAAACATTACATTTTCACATTTTCCCTAACCCTTTGAAAGTCCGTGTAATTCCACAGGGCAGAGAGTGAAGTCGAAACAAAAAGTCTAAAACCAGACTCCCCCCACCTTGTGTAATGGCTATACTTTATACTGTTTCAACTGAGCGTTTCTTCTTTAATGACAGCATTTATCAAAGATACGTATAACGTGGGCCTCTCCCACACTGGGACACTACGGACTTATAAAATTACTATCTTCGTACGTCAATCTCTTAAATTCCCAACTAAACCATTTTGTTAGTTATATGAATTTAAGAAACTATTGAAAATTGTTCCGGTTTGTGATCGCCAATCCGTCAATTCAATATCAAAGTGCTAAAGCTACTCTCTTTGGGACCAAATTAACAAATACTAGCTTTCCGCCCGCGGTTTCACCCGCGCGTAATTTCTTTTTTCAAATATCCCATGGAAATAAGACGTTTCCCGTAGGAATTTTATAGCCTATGTCCTAATCAGGGTTATAAGCTATACGTGTGCCAAATTTCATCTAAATCCGTTAAGCCGTTTAGGCGTGATTGAGTAACAAACATCCAAACATCCAGACTTTCGCATTTATAATATTAGTAGGATTATCCATTTCGGAAGAAAAAATAATAAGTCTATTATCTTTCAAAATCTACGCTTGTAGCAGCTGTAGGTGTAAGTTGTAGTATGTAACTGTGGCAGCCGAGAAGTTTTAAAGGTCAGGTCACCTGCGTGATCGATGATTCGGAACTCGGCGCGCACCTTTAAGGATTTTTCTACGGCGGTAATTGCAACACCGTAAGTTAACCTGCACATCTAAATGATCATGCTCAATTATTCCCGTTGTCCACCACCTGTCTGACTAGTTCAGGACAAAACGCTAGGAGAAAAGAGTAGTAGTAGAGTAGTTAAGTAGTTGTAGGGAGAGTATGTTCGTGCACCTGAATAATCCATCAATGTCTGCACTAGTAAGTATCCCAGTAGGAGAAGGCCGAGACGCGCATAAGTGAGGCCGCGACCTGCATTAGGTCTACGCACTGTGTAACTCCATGATTTTATAGGTTATATCTTTTATAGCACCTTAAAACAGCTCGTGCCTTTATTTATTGTGTTTACCAGATGCCTTTTTATTTGTCTATTTATTACCGCACGTATTTCGAGATTTCGGAGGTGACCTGTTTGTGTAATATTTGGCGCGGATTGTGAATTTGTCTTTGGAATTTTGAATACTAGGGCAATTGTCTCATTTTTATAATGAGGTCAAGCCACGAATATCGGTAGAAGTCGGCTTTTACACCAAAGGTCGCGGGTTCGATCCCCGCACGGTACAAACATTTGTGTGCATGAACATGTCTGTTTATATCGGTCTGGGTATTTCTATGTATAATATGTATGTAAGTATTTACAAAATAAGTAATGTTTATCCGTTGTCTGGCACCCATAGCACAAGCTAATGCTTAGTTTAGGGCTAGATGGCGCTGTGAGAATAATGTCCAGCGATATTTATTTATTTAACCCTAAGACGCCAGTTGAAACACTTTTGTGTCTTGTGTTGGATTAGCTAACCAGTGTATGAAATCTGCCTTTCCTGCGCAGACATGGACACTTTTTGTGTCCACTTACCTACAATGTTACAATAGTGTCTACAATAGTTTAGTTGTCGACAACTAAAAGTGTCCATATCTGCGCAGTGCTTCGGGGTCCCAGAGGCCGGTCTCAAAACGTGTTGTAAAAACACGTATCAGCCACATACGGTACTACTGGAGGAACCGCCCAAACCTCCAACCCTCGCATATTGGGATTGAATCATCTCCAAAATGGGGTCTTGCTATGTGACGTAAGCACAAGCTAGGCTAAAAATGTGTTACGTAAAAGATCATAGATTCCACATAGCGCCAGATGCCTACATTAAGTAGGTTTCTCAGGTGCCGAAGTGTCAAGGCCACTGTAAGCAAGTCTCCTCACCGACCCTCGCATATTGACAGGATGCCATCCCCGCCCTCACGCTCCGGTCCCTGTTAACATTGCTTTTTAAATATGCCGTAATTATGATTCCTTTGCCTGTCCGGAGCGACTGAAGAATTCAAGGATTCTTTCTTAATATCCCTGGACATTTTTCTCGCGACGCTATTTATGCGCGAACAACGAAGCTCATACATAGTAACTATGAGCACCTGATATAATAATGTCCTCCTAGCCGAATTTCAGCTACGGCCAATCTCTTGATCAAGCAACTACATAATAGTGCACAAACACTGCACTCCCTAATCCCTATTCCCTCACTTTCATAGCACTGGGAAAACAGCCTGACACGACGGAAGAGAGATCAGACCGCCTCCGCGTTTTCTTTTGTTAATTCTACCCCACTTCTTGCCACATTTCAAAAGTATCTATTTATTCGTTTTCCTGGACTTTTGTTAGTTTGTTAAGATATTATTGTCATCATCATATTAATTATAGTCATACTATACTCGTAGTTATTATTATGCCATTATATAAGGTCATACAAAATCTTTGCTCAATAATTTGAGGACTGATTCTACATTAAATTTAAAATAAATTCATATAATATTTATTAATTGTTTACGCGCTAGTTTTCGAGAAAAATGACGAATTCCGTGATGATCAAATAGTCAAATACTACATCCTGTGTATTACGTAGAACGCCATTAGTTTACTATCGATACTAGAAAGGTCAAACATTGAACTCTACACAAAGAAACCGCGTACGCACAGGCCGTGTCCACGTGGTGGTGGTCCCACCCCCCCTTCTTGCCTACTCGCTCTTTAGCTATCGCGCTCTTGCTCTGCTGAAGGGCCGGCCCCCCATCAGTGTTACCAGCGTAGGGAGTTGTTTCTAGATCTAAGTAAATTAGCAACAGTTCAACTCTTTTTAGTCTCTTAGGGAAAATTTGTAACAGTTAAAAAAAATTAAGGCAAAAAACCGCGATATGCGCGACAACGTAACCAGAAACTATTTCGAATTCACCAATTAGGTTACAGGTCCCGGCAAACCTCTTGAAATCGGGTGGGCATTGCGTAGAACACGAATTTGAGTCGCGAACTTTCCCCCACTGTCGACCGAGCGTCAAGAATTTTGCCGGCACCTGCCTACTTTACCACACTTGTAACATCCCTTTTATTAGTTGTTGATAACTACATAAACTACTACTGCTAAGTACCTACTCACCTTCATATGGTCTTTCAACACCGGCCAGGTACAACAGCTCGAACAGACTCTCGTGCACCATAGATACTCCTGCTCATGCACACACTAAGTTCGTTCTTTTTACTTAATAGGATAACATTTAACATAAAACAGAAAAAGTCCAAAGGCGCTGATCCCGGCGACCCCAAGCCTGGGTACCATGGCGATCATCGTAATCCGACCATAATACGATTACTGTCACACCGGTGATCTGAATAAATGGTACAATATTTTTCACTTTCATTACACACACATCTCACTATTAACTCTACAAAACAAACTACACTACGAGTACATCGTGAAATTGCTCATAGCCCGGGCCCCGGAGCCACTAGTCCATCCGAGGACACAAGATATTACCGTGAAACAAGCGAGCTAACTAAAATAATAAAAGACCGAACAATCGGAAGGACACTAGTGATGTACTTATCTACCAATGAGTAAATATTACGATCGATAATAATTTATTTTAAAATACGATAAAAATTTGATTTAAAGTTGAACTTTGCATAATTTTCCTTTGTCACTTTTATAAACCAACGCTTTTAAGTACCGTACCGAGATTTAGGGGTCTTAGGTTCAATAGCCGGGTCGGACTAACTTGGTGTTGTTTTTTTTTTGACAAAGCTCGGGTTCGTCCATCAATCCGCAAGTATGTTGATTAAGCCCGTACCTATCATAGTAACAATAGCTTGCCATCATTGCAAGATGGAGGCCTTTTCCCTGCAGTTTGGCATACATTTACTTTTATAAACCACAGAAAAGTCGTAGTCCAAAAACATGAACAACGTGCACAAATGTAAACGAATCACTTTACTAGCATGAAAACGACACATGATAAATCTTTTTAATTTTTTCATCACACAAAGTGATGCTCCTCGCGGAATTCGAACCCACAACCTCCGAGTTTTAGAGCCCAACGCTCTAACCACTGTATCAAGGAGGCAGTTTCAATTTAAATCTTTATAGTATTCTGGTAGTAGGAATGCTTCGCTCCCTGTCAGCGCAAACTGTATTTTAATCTGTTGTCATTTTTGTTATATCTACACTACGTCCTACAGTTATAATTTTTTCTTTATTATTATTATTATATCTACATTCACACGAAAAACTGTATGGCTTAGTATAGATAGATTTATTATCATTGTTGTATAAATTATTTGGCGATTAAAAAGAGTAACTGTCGAGTTTCTTGCCGGTTCTTCTCGACAGATGACTGCATTCCGATACCGGTGGTAGAGTCACTCTGTAATTGACGATTCATAAATACTTGATACAAGTTTACATGAATAAAGAATATTTTGATTTGATTTGATTTGATTTGATTTATCGTTTCTATTTCGAGCATCTTAACTGCTTTGATAAAACACCTCTCGTAACACAACAAAATCTTTTAACATAAAAGTATCGAAATATTCGTGTATTGACCGCCATCACTACTGTTCTGTGTTACTTCCCTTTGAGATAACCGCTGCGGTCGGCACGTGCCGCGCGTCCCTTTGAAGAAGCCGCCTAGCGACCGAATCGACTCCTTTGGCCGCTTTGCTTACAAACCGCCAAAGGAACCGTCTTTTGGCGGTTTTTAACACAAAACGGATAAAAGGGGCCGATAAATACGCCATTTCTTCTTACACGTGTCGCGATCTCCCCACCTACAAACGCACAGTGGTTTGGTCTGATCAATTAGATTAAAATTTAATTTAGATAAATTGTTTTTTTTTTGTATGACTTTATTTGTATTTTTTTTATTTACACTGAAACAATCGTGTTACCAATAAGTACCCAAATCTACATAACTTTCTGTTGTACTTGTTACTTTATTTTAAAAACTACCCAATTAGGAATAGCTATTCAAACATGGTTTTTGAACAATAATTACCTAAACATTTTACTAAAGTTTGTTTTGCAAGACCATACTGAGAGGTAATAACTTGTTGGTCTAGAGTTGGTTGGTGTGATTGTGATCTCGGGCACCTCGGGAAATCAGGTAGATAGGTACTTTATTTCTACTTACAAATTAATCTAATCGTAAAGAAGTTCTTAACGTAATTTTTTATTATAGCAATAGATATGTTACAGTCAAAACTCGTAGCCGGTCAAAACCACTTTTAACTACAAAAATCATGCAAAAGTAGTTTTGGCGGATGCCCTTAATCAAAAACATTTTTGACTGATTTTTGCAGTCAAAAGTGGTTTTGTCGGATGCCCTTGGTCTAAAACAGTTTTGACTGATTTTTGCAGTCAAAAGTGGTTTTGCCTGATATTAATTCAAACGATCGGTCAAAACCATTTCAGGTCAAACTAGTTTGGCCTAGGCCAAACTAATTTAAGTCCATGAAAACAAACGAACTCGACTACGAAAATCAGTCAAAATTGTTTTTAACCACGGGCACCGGTCAAAACCACTTTTGCCTGGTTTTTGCAGTTAAAACTGGTTTTGATTAGATACATATTTTCTACCTGTTCAAATTTAAAAAGGTTTGTTTTCTCTTGTTTTAAAGGAAAAGAGAAAACTTATTGTGTGAAATCGTGAATTTCGAATTAACGTAACTTTAAGCGACCAATTATAAACAAATTTTGGGAGGGGTAGCTCTAAAACTGTAACGTTAAACCAATTAAAACGAATGTAACGATAAACAAGTTTTATGTAAAATATTTAATATCTAAATTACATATTTTAAAATCAAATCAATTTGACCACTGTGCAGTAATAGGTGTTCGACGTGGGACTCGGGAGTGTGATTTAGTTCGTCGAGGCACGTCTTAGTGTTCTGTTGTTTGCGCACGTAACTAAGACGCGCCGTATCGCTACTTATCCCTAAAATACTTTAACATGGCCGTATGCTATGCTATCACGACGCCGGTGAGATTGTTGCGGGCGCGAGATCTCTACGAGGAGAGGTTTCTTTTGGCGGGTTCTTGGGGCGGTGAGAGGAGTAAGCAAGACGTGTTGTGTTCTGTGCGAAGGCATTGCCTGGATCGTGCCTGAATGTGTGTGCGTAATGGAGGTAGGAACAGGTGAGCAAGACGTGTTGTGTGTTCTGTGCGGAGGCATTGCCTGGATCGTGATTCGTGCCAGAATGTGTGTGCGTCATTACGCACATCCAACAATTAATGTAAATAGGTACGTATGTGTTTAATTTGTAAATAATCGTAGTTTTTAATATTGATGAATTTTGACTTTAACACGTAAACATGCTTAGCCTTTTTAATTATTTACATTTTAAAGTTTACATTATTAATCAAATTACGAAACAAATAACGAGTTCCTTAACTTGTCAGTCCAAAGCCTGAAAAAGTGTGATGGAGAGTCAAATTCTAAAATGAAGAACAAATGTTCGTTGTTTATTCTTTTTTGTGTTTGATTTATTTTATGTCAAGTAGAATGTAATGTAATTTAAGTGCAAGTCGTGCAGTGTAGGCTGGCAACACGCTGACACAAATTTGTGAATGACCAGTACAGCTTATGAATTAGAGTGGGAAGAGTGCAGAAAGAGTAAAATGAAAGAAAACGGCGATAAGCAGAATAGTTTATGAATGAATGAGGGAAAGACGAGAACGAATGAAATGAGGGAGAACGGCGATATGTAGAAGCCATATTTAGATTATTCATGAATGAAAATGGGTTCACGCGAGGTCATCTTATACACAGGTTGTTCTTAAAAATAATTAAATTTTTTTGTATGAAAAAGTAAAAACCTAAATTTGTATTGATATATAAATAATACATAGTGCACTGTGTGTGTCTATCATTAATGAATGTCTGTTTAAAATATTTCAAACTAAAATGACATGACCTTATATAATTAATTCATCCATGTGCCCTATGCCTATACAGGGTGTATCAGAACTCAACGTCAAGCCGCTGTATAAAGAAATTGGGTCACCGAAATTTTTTACCCATATAAAATAGATAATACTAGGTATGCAAAGTACCTTCCCCCTCAAATAGAACAATCAATAAATCTTTCGAGTGGAAGATATAATATTTTCGGCTAAAGACGAACGCTTAGCGTATAATTAAACCGATAATTGGGCACTTCGGCACAAAATGTGGGCCGGATCGTAATTCTTAAATGCCGATCATTATTTCATATATTATCAACATTCTCTCCAAATAGAGTGAATGCGTAGCATATTCTAATATAGAATTTGGAAGGTGAGGTTGAATTTTGTGAATTATGATCAAACTTGGGAACCTATTATTGTATATGCCAATGATATTTTAGACAATAATATGTTTCGTTCTCATTAATTTATGTCGAAATCTGTTCTAAGCTTATATATGAGTAATGCAAAAGATGAGAGACATGACGCAGGAGAAAGAGATATAAAATGACGTTATTTTAGGCCGTAATAAAAATATTTCAAATTTGTACTAAAAACATTCTATTCTTTTATTAATATGGATAAATAAGAGCTTGTTAATCTGCAGCTCATTGAAAAAAAAATCGTTGCCATGATAGCTACTGGCTTAATCACCAACCATACCACATTACCACACCAATAACTTCTATGAAACACCGTCTGCACTTCATTTTGTAAGTAGTCAATAAAATACTGTAATTTAGCATTACAAAGAGAAAAAAAATTCTATTACTTGTCCTTCAAAACTTGGAAAGCAAATGTAAACAAAACAAAACTTCTTACTTAAATATGTAACTATAGTTGAAATATGTAAGATATAATTGCAACATAAATCCTAGTGATTTATAGTAAAACATCTGAAAGTCAGCATCCAATATGGCGGGTAGGGTCAAATGTGTTTAGTCACCCCCGAACAATATCTTAGAATTTGTTTAAAATACAATTTTGAACGCACACGATGGTCAGATTGAACCATTTGTAACGCTTTACGTGATGTGCGGTAGGTTAGGGTTGACGGCAATCGGAGCGCGTTAGAAAATACCCCACATTTCCAAAACAAAATGGACAACTTTCATACCAAATTTTCTAAGCGCAAAAGTATGGAAAATATAAAAAATTGTTTTATAGAATTTTCATTCCCAAATAGATTTTTATTGCCACGAGTGTGGCGATCTAGTCAATACGGTTCGCCTGATGGTAAGCGGTTACCTTTACCTTCGCCTATTGACGCTTTACACCTTACCTAGTGCTGCAAAGAACTCGAGTCTTTTACTCTTAATAACTAGACTTGGAGTCTTGAGTCGTTCCGCTTCTAGAGAAAAATTACACAATTTATATTAACTATTCACTATCAAAACAAAGTACACAACTATTCGTCATCGTTGAAGAACTCGTTACACATCGCACACCCGGTAAAAAACTGTCATAACATAAAAACATGCAAATCTGGTAGAGTCATTTGTTACTTATTAATAATTGACGACATAATCGCACACCCGCTAAAAAACTGTCATAACGTAGAGGCAAGGCTGGTCTCACTTTTTTCAGTAAAATAATATTTTTATAATCTCACTTTTTGCAGTAAAATAATATTTTACTGCAAGGGGTGTGATTTGCCTGTTTTTGTGTTATGACAGTTTTTTACCGGGTGTGCGACATGTATCTTTTTAGTTGCACAACACTGTTGAAAAAGAGGTGGTTAAGCTCTCTCTTTCCTTTTTATTTCCTAAGTATCTGACAGCCCTACAAAATACCCCGCAATAGTCACATGGGGCAAAATTAGGCATATCACTGGCGCTTCATGTTATTTTAATGGGCACTAAAATTTATCTACCGAAATACTGTCGTAGGGAACGCGATTAGCTTTAAAATATATACTATGAATATATTAGCTTCCCCGTTAATAGCGTCTGAATGGAAATTACAACTGTGTTATTAGGATTCTGAATTGGACGTCCCTTTTAGGTAAATATTCGACGCGTGTATTTTAGGATTGATTAATAAGGGGTGGGAATTGTTTTTTTATAAACTGAGTGTGAGAGTTTTTTATTTATTTATAATAAAAGGAAGCAAACGTGTAAACGAATATTATGATGGAGGGTGTGGATGTGTGTGTTTGCATTTGCACTAGAGGCATAGCATATGTGCTGCAGGTTATAGAAGTAATGCTCTCTTTTCTTGAAGGTCGCTTGTTCGTATCGAAAACATTCCTACAGGTAATAAATGCCAACATAGTAAAACAGCTTTTGCTCCAGGAATAGATAATACTCGTTTTTCGTTAGAACTATAAACCCGGCGACACATAACAAGTGATATGGAAAAATCAAAATAATTATATTATTTTTATTACTTTTGATCCTGAAAAACGATGGTCTAGTAGACAGTGACATAGTAGGGGTCCTTTTTAAGTTTTGGGTCGAGTAAAATGTGACGGAGTTTTCAAACACAGCCCGGGTTTGTTTTTCACGAGATGATTAAGCCAGTACCCATTATAATGATAATTTGATTTAATTATGCATTGCTCTGCAATGGGACATGAAATAAGCTGTTACTTTCTTAACTTTTTTTAAGAAATATAATTTATAATTTTTCATTTTCGAAAAGAGTTTGGTATTAGATATATTTGTTGTTTGTTATGTCTCGTTAACGTTTTTTTATTTTCTTATTTTCGTAGCATAATAAATTGAAAATATTTTTTTATATACTCAAAATCATACCTACTTGACGATCACTATAAAAATCATATCTTAATCCGTGGATGACGTCGTTGATTTCTCAATTAACTATTTGTATTATTAATAACTGTATGTTACTAAAATCTATTGTGAAACTGTTTGTCTTCCCAAATAAATGAAAAAAAAAAAGACATATTCATGTACTCAAAATCAGGAACTTACCGTACAGTTGACAGTCACAGTAAAATATTTCAAGATGAAAAACCGTCCCAAACCTCATTGACTTCAAAATTACAACCCCACCGTCATTCCGGTAAGAAGAACCTTACATATTTTAAAAACGACACTTTCACCTTTTTAATTGTTAGTAAAGTACTAAGAGTGTAATATCTCTTACCTAGCAATATTGAAGGGTCACCCTCTCGCCTTAAGGGTTTGTCATTAAAAAGAGCGGCGTGGCTAAATCTACGGTGTAAGTTTAACCGATGACGGGTTCGATGGCGTAGTTGGTAGTGACCTCTATGCCGGGTTCGTGGGTTCGAATCCCACCTCACCAAACATCATTCATTATGATGAACATTGGTTTTGACTGACCCGATGGCGCATTTGGTAGAGCTCTAGCTGCCAAGGTTCGTGGGTTCGAATACAACCTCCCACCAACATTCATAATATGATGAACATTTGTGTTTGTTTTGTGTCTAACTGGATGTTTATTTGTATTTAAGTATAAGTAAATATATGTATACATATATTTTGGAGCCATCGTTAATTCTTATACTCACTCATCATAACACAAGTGACACTACTTACGTTAGCGTCAGATCATAGTATGTTATGTTGGCCAATATCGATAATAATCGTATTTTAACTTTTTTAATTAACTCTCGAATTTCAAGAAAATAAAACATAAACAGAAAATAAAATCTGCATTAAAAATTAATAGACTGAAACACAGTTGAGTTAACACAGTTATAACAGTTGTTCTATTACCAAAATACACACATTATCCAAATGTAACTCTTATAACAAAACCAGGGTGCACGGGTCATCGGTCTTAAAAACAGTTAAATTTTTAACCCATTAGGCGTTAAGCAGATTACATATCAAAACAGAATTTTTCCGCGGTCCCGACCTTCAACATAAATGGTACCTAAAAGTAATTTTCACCACGGGTCAGGGAATTTTTGCCTTTTGCCCAGTTTTTATCGCGATTCCGTTAATTACTCCACCGATTGTCTCAGGGCAAAAGGGACGGATTATTTAAATAATTATTCGAAATTTAAAAGGATTATCGCGCGAGTTAATTTAAATTTTATTTTTGGGACCATCGCGTTTAAGGGTTAAATGCATGGCTTTAAAGCCCTTTATTGATAGTAAGTAGTGGTATGGCCATGCTGTTTTACAGTACGAATGGGCCGGCTCGTCCGGGTAGTACCATCCTCTCACATAACACCAGCGTGAAATAATAGTGTCTACTATTGTGTTTCGTCAGGTTTGTGAGAGTGCCGGAGGCCCACACCCCCCATACCCACATAGGCCGGCAACGCGATCCCTCGGGTGTTGCAGATGTCCATGGGCGGTGGTGATTGCTTGTGTGAATAATGTATTTATTTATTATTTACAAATGAATAACTTACAATGGAAGCTTTTTCAATGCAGTGGAACCTAGGTTTGAAACCAGGACCCCCAAATCATGACCTGATTAAACTACTAGACTATCGAGAAGTTATTCACCTAATAAAATATTAAAATAATAGAAAGAACAAAAATGTTTTATTATATCTTTTAAAATTATAAATACAATTTCCTACTGGTGGAGATCATGGCGGCACAACGTTATTAAAAATTACTCAAATTGTGACAAGACTCATTTTGTAACTTTGAAACAAAAGTAAGGTAAAAATGTAATATATTTTTTAATTTACCAACCTGTATACGAACAGCTATTTTGCTCATCCTCATAGTGTAGACACTAAACTTTGTTATCTAGGACGAATAATATCTAACTTGCGAGTCGCGATTTCAGGTGTTACAAAAAAGGTGTTAGGTACTAGCTGAGTTCCTTACCATTACACTGAAACGGTTATTTTACAATAACAATCTAATATAGGTACAATGATTTATTCATTTTGTTGTGTTAATGGCCATTTAAAAAAAGTTATAGCAGCAGTCTTTCTTGCAAGTATTTTATGTCCGTTTTTTCTTTGTCACTTTAGAATTTTTTATAAAAAATAATAGGACTTCTATTTCTGTTAACTGAGCATAATCTTAGCATATTTTAATGTATAAGACTTATGCTCCTTTTCCGGCCTAGTCTAAGTCTGTAAGTTTTGGTGGCGTAAAAACTTATCGGAATGACAGTACTTTCGCATTTAAAATATATTAGGACATTTATAAATTAAAAAATCACAGAAATTCTTTCGCAATAAATTTACGCTGATCTATACGTTAACACAGTTTACATGTAAAACCAATATTAGAACAAGGGAATAGACCCACCTAATTTAGACTAGTGCTCGAATTTAATTTTCGCTAAAAGATCGTAACTCAGCGTATAAAAGGCAGTAAATTCCCGCTAGCAAGCACCCTACATAAGTGAATTTATCCACTGTTTTAAATACATTACGCGCGAGTAAAGTTTTTTGCGTAGCTCGCATTCAATGGAAGCGTTAATGGAGATGAATTGAAACTGGCGGGACGCCAGCGTGACTGTTCTAGGTTACCGTACCACTTGTCCTCGAATGTGAATCACTTTGATCATTTCGATGACAAGTCGACGATAAACTTCAAAACATTGAAAAATTGCTTTGTATAAACGTATATTTTTACAAAACTTCTGTTAGCAGGCAGGTCTATTCTTTTTCCTTTCACTGGGAAACTATGCACAATTAGCTGCCATAATGTAAATTCCTCCTTTACTGTGAGCCGTGCACTTATTTTTTTAATTCACCAGGGCCACTGAAAACTTATCTTTAACTCCATAGGATCATGATACCTATGTCTAACTCACTGTGCACTATAAAATATCCTGCGCACTTGGTTAGCCGCAACGATTGGACGCCTTAACTAGGGCCGCAGTGCCAGATATTTTCCCGTGAAATAGAAATGTGTCAAGCACTTCTGTGTTTCGGGGAAAGAGCACTGAAGCTAGTGAAATTACTGAGTATATGAGACCTAATATCTGTCGTCTCGGTAAAGCGGACTTAGTTACTGTTTGGCACTGAACTGTCTAAGGGTAGACGTGGCGCTTACCATCAGGTGTACGATCTGTTACACATTGCAAAAAAAGAACTAAAACTCCGCTAGGGGGACATCATAATTAGCCCTTTAAATAAGTTGTTTGATTATCTCATGAAGCCCGTGGTAAGGGACAGTTATTTTATGTTTTTGTTAGGGAGAAAGCTTGTTAAATAATTTTATGTGGCGCTGCTCACATCCTCCGGATTGGAATTTCGCGAAATGGACGATTAACTCAAATCGTGTCTAGACTGAGAAAGAATGAGATAGGCTAATTATTGAAAACCTCATTGACTGATTCGAAAGAGCGTCTGTTAAAACGTTTTATGCAAGTAAACCAGTTGATTAATTGGTACTACTACTAAATGCCTCGATGGTCTAGTGGTTTAAGTACCGGGCCGAGATCTCGGGGTCCTGGGTTCAATTCCCGGGTCAAGCTAATTTTGTGTCGGTTTTTTCGGACACTGCTCGGGTTTGTGATCACCAATTCACATTTCCAAGCGTGGTGATTCCACCAGTACCCATCATTGTAACGATAACTTGTTTTCAAGGATGGAGGCCTTTGCCCTGCAGTGGGACATTAATAGGCTAAAACTTTACTTCTAGAAATAATCAAATGTTGTCGGCATTAAATTGTGTGCCTACTGATTTGTTTATGTGCATGATTACCAAGGACACCTGTGAAAAAAGAGCAGATTGGTTGCCCGCCTTAAATATATGAAGGAGGGGTATAAAGAACGGGCGACTGAGGGTGGTAAAGCGATAGGAAAGCACTTTCACTCACTAAACGAATCGTAACAGTCGTACAATCGTAATAGTATTACTCCTACGTCAGTCTTCTGTGAGAGAGTGCTATTTTCCCGGTCGAGCCGACTCATTTGGAATGACAGACAGACAACATAATTATATCCTGCATCAATGATGTCCTGCATAGTTGATTGATCTTGAGAGTGCCAAAGACCAAAACCATTCCTTCCCCTCCCTCCTCTTAGTCATACCCATAGCCCTTCGTCATCGTAAGAATTAATCAGGTGTCACTTGCTGGTTGATGATGGCGACTCTATGTTCTACCGGGGTCGATGAAACAATTTTATTCCAACGACCCCGTTAACGGGGCGGGGCACCGGGGTGGTTGGTACCGACTCATATCTAATTGGTTCGAACTATAGCGACCTGCATCCAGTGTATCCCAGCTATCCTCACGAAGTCGTCTGTCAATGCTTGATGTATAATTTCTTCCCCTTCGTTGAAATCACCATAACCAGATGATTTGGTATACCGAATTATCTGTTTAGTGATAACACAGATGCGGGTAGTCAACAATGTTTCATTACAGAATAACTGAGCGCGACCCGCTGCGGTCGGTCGAGCGACGCGGACTGATGACGTCATCGCTCACGTCGTCCGCGCGCCTAACTGATTTCAGTTCGAGCGCAGTTCGAAATTCGAATTTGTAATGTTTAGTCGGCGACTGACCGGGGGGGAAGTTTTTGGACGTGTACTGACTAATTACTGGTGAGCTGTTTGGAACACACGGATTTGAGCGGGTTTCACCTGGAAAGAGTTTTGAGCTGAAATGCACCTTATTTTAATAAAGTAAGGTTGATATTCTGAGCACCTACTATGAGAGCTGATGGTAACGAGATATTAGTTAAAGTATTAAGGAGTGTAGCGATGGGTTGGTGTGGATGCTGGTGCAAATACAAGATTATAATTCGGCTTCTTAGCTGAGCTAAATAATTTTATATAACTAAGTATTTATTACCGGCCAGTACACTTTGGTGACCACTAACACCACGATAAAGGCTGAACCAAAAGAAATATAATTTAACTCCGTAACATTTTATTTACAACTTAATAAAATAATGCTTCCTCGGTTTCAAACGTGTACACACTTTTTCAGTAGTTCCGGAGCCTATTCAATACAAACAAACAAACAATCAAATCTTTATAATATAGACATTACAATTTTTCTTTCATGTAATGCGTGTAACTTTATTCGATGGTGACAATGTTAAAAAGTTTACAAATAAGTCATCAAATTAGATAATAAGAATTAAAAATTAACAACTTATAAAATAACGGTCCTATATTGTAAGTAACGCATCTACTCTTAATGTTATTTTGACATGATTAACACATTTAAACTTAATTGCATTTGATTGCACGACAAATATGCAATTTAATTTTGTATAATTGCATAGATTTATTTATCACATCGACGTAAAATTTCATCAAATCCAAATAGCATTCATAGAAAATTTACAGCGGTCGGTGATGCCAACATAACAATACTAGCCGCTAAATAATTCACCCAGTGTACAAAATTCATTTGGCCATGTTGGTACGGCGGCAATTCATCAGAATTAGCGGCGATTGGCGGAGGAGTGATGACGTCATCAATATGCAGCCGCAGTAGGTATGTGCATTGTTATTGCAAGGTTCAGGTGTAGTATTTGAAGCAGGCCTTTTTTCTATTACCAAATGCAATGAACTTCGAAACTAGAATTGTTTCTTTGTAGAAGGATGCAAAATTGTGTGACATCTGATTACACCTGCTTCGGAAGCGTTGCTCCTTTTCTATGCTATTATCATAAAGAGGAAAGATTTTGTTGTTTGTTTGTTTGTATTAAATAGGCTCCGAAACTACTGAACCGATTTGAATAATTCTTTCACTGTGGGAAAGCTACACTATACCCGGATGATATAGAATACTTTTGATCCCGGAAATGTGGGGGTAAGGGGGAGGGATATTACCGCCGCAGCCCTCGGGCGGGTCCTCCCCAACGTGGGGGGTCCAGGACCCGGGTGCCGTCGGCTTTATCATGGGGTGATAAGGTCGATGGCACTCTACGGAGCCCCTGTTTGGGCGGAGAGCCTCTCCTCCTCGCTAAAGGCCCTTTTGCGGAGACCGCAGAGGGTCATCGCGACTCGAGCTGTGCGGGCTTACCGCACAGTTTCCCATGGGGCTGCCTGCGTCCTAGCAGGCACAACCCCGTGGGAATTCGATGCCCTGGTTCTGGCCCAGGTGCATCGAATCCGGGTCGCGGCAAGGATGCGGGGGGAGCGACCCAGCTTGGAGGAGGTGGCGCTGGTTCGTGTCCAGGCCAGGGAAGAGGCCCTGGCCAAATGGACGGAGGCTCTCCAAGCCCCAAGTGCCGGCCACTGGACGATTGAGGCCATTCGTCCAGTATTAAGGGAGTGGGTGGAACGCCGGCATGGCTGCCTCACCTACCGGCTGTCGCAGGTTTTGTCCGCACACGGAAGTTTCGGACACTACTTGTACCGTGTCCCCCGTCGGGAGGAGACGCCGCAGTGTCATCACTGCGACGCTCCCGACGACACGGCCGAGCACACACTTATCGAGTGCCCGGCCTGGCGACACGAGCGCCGCGAACTAATCGCGGCGCTAGGCGGTGGACGCCTCTCGTTGGCGAGCAAGTAATGTCGCAGAAGGAGGCAGCGGAGCGGGAGCGCGAGGAGGACCCCTTCGCTGCTCCTCTCCGGCGCAGACGGCCAGGCCGGAGAAGGCGAGCTCACTTAGCACGCCTTCTCCGGCCTGAGGGTTGACCTGCGGGCGGGGGTAACCCCCCAACGCCCGCATTGCACAGGTCACTCGAGCCAAGTCTGAGGGCCACCTAGTTTCTCGGGTGGCCCTCCCTAGGCGCCACCCTGACTTGAGGCCTCTTGAGTCGGGGTACCCGTGGATGGGCCGGTCAATAGCAAAGCTGGCACCGGCTCGTCCCAATCGGGTGTGAAGGGGAAACCGGGGGAGTTTAGTGGGTAGTGGACGCTTTTTTAGTCTCGAGTCCCACACACGGCCGTGGGTCTAGCTAGCCTGCGGTTATGGTGCATAAACGCATTCTCCTCCGAAAAAAAAAAAAAAAAAAAAGGGCGGAGGGATATTAAAAAAAGAAATTACGCGCGGGTGAAACCGCGGACGGAAAGCCATATAGAATTAAATGTCTGACACCCAAAGTACAAGTTTTTCTTCGTTTTGGATTAAATGGAGCTGTGTAGAAAATGTCTTATGATATTAATTTACATTTTAGCAAAACACAAATGAAACATAATTAATAATTAAAAGTCACTTTCTCCAGTTAAAATAAAAACCAACCCACGACATGAGTCAACGGTCTCAAAATTAAATTCGTCTCAGAGTTGCCAGGCTAATTCGATTATCCATTCGGGAAAATTAAATAGATGGGTAATTTGGCAACCCCATTAGGGCAGGGCCGGACGCAGGGTACGGGCTAGATTTATGTGTGGGCACGAATTTATACGATATCCGTTAGTTTGATATTAAATTTGATTACATCGGAGATTGGGATGTGCGTAGTAGTGGATGATTTATGAGCGTATAATACTGGACTTTAAACGCATTTTAACGCTTTATTATTATTTATTGTCAGAGAAATATGACTTTTATTATATAGGTATACAAGGGTTGTGTTTGAGCTTACGACTGCCCGATGGTAAGCGGTTACCTATGGACGCTTGTAACACCAAAGGTCCCAGACAAGCGGTAAATTAAGACGTTCGTTATCGCTCAATTTGCGATTGCGAATGTCAAAACCCATACTTTCAATATCGATTGATCACGTGACTTTTCTAAGACACCTGTCAAATCCATACATTTTCAAGTTAGCGAATTTCGCTATCGCTGTCAAATGTTACTTTTTCTAGGCCCCCTGACCCGTTTTGTCTAAATTCTCTCTTAACTTAAGGTCTAGTCTATGTCTAGCAAATGCCATCAAAATCGGTTCATTAGTTTCAGACAGACTTATCCCAACAAAAACATTTTCATGTAAAATGTTGCCAAGACGAGACCATAGACTAGCACTGTCAAAAAAGTTAACAGATCTTATGTAGAGCCAAGCTTCTGTCTCTACACGCCCTAATTTTACAAACACGACACCTTAGTCAAAATATTTACCATTTTTGTTAACATAGATAAGTATTGTAAATCTTGGTCTTCCCAAAATAAATAAATAAATATGTGGCTTGGCCGTTCGATACTACAAGAACTACTGCCCTTGCGCTTCGCTTGGTCGTCTTGGCGGGGGCACAACCGTGCCCCCAGATACAGATAAATAAATTAAACAAATACAAAAAACGTTTTCGTGCGTTAATTAAGATAAAAGATATTCCCATTGTTACTCCTAAACTTGCCTTTTGTTTTAAAAATGAGTTTGTATAAGATTTCTTTATAGTTTTTTCTACAACATGCCTTCGTGTAGTTTTCAAGGCATGAGATATAGATCCACTTAGGGACAGGCAAAAAATAGGCATTCTCTTGTTTAGCTAAGTGCTCAGGAAAGTCTAGACTGAGTTATGGCACCGGTAAATAATAGCATGTCATTTTTAAGGCCTAAAAAGATATTTGTTACTTTTTAGTCTTTAGTTGTAACGCATAAATTTAGTTAACTATAACAATGTTATTGCTTGTATCAGGTTTATAAACCACTTTAAAAAAGGAGAAGATTTTCAATCATTGAGAATTCGAATTGTTCGACTCATTACCTACTTTTTACTAAGTGAACCGATTTAGAAGAATATGTATTTATTCCAAAGCCAATATATTTGATGATAGTTTTTTTTAATTATGAAAACGTATAAGATTTAGATATGTTTTGTTAGTGTATACTATAGTTGCCACACTACAGAACCAGTGCATACTGAAAAACAGACACGTTCATGCACACAAATGTTTGTACCGTGCGGCGATCGAACCAGCGACCTCTGTTTTAACAGCCGACTTTTTAACTATGTCGATTAAAAAAATACTTTACTTCACATTTAGGAAATCCAATGTTCTTTGAGCAACGTTTAAATTAATGGCACGTGGTGTCATATACCTCATTAGCCCATCTCAGATTGTCCTATAATTTAACGTGCCATCTCCGCCTATTAATCCAGTAGCATCTGTGAAACAGACAGACAAACTGATTTATTGAGTGTCTTATGACATTGGGAATTAACCATAGACATTATCGGTGGGTCATTGATCATGGTCAGTGTATTAATTTGTTTATGGAGATTTATTGTAGTTGGCTAGATTATGCCCGCGGGTTTGTCTGTGGAATGTATGTTCAGGTAATTTAGTGTAAAATATAATAAATTCATTATATTATAGGCTTAGGTTTAAGCAACCACCAGATATAATGAAATATAACGCCCAAAAAATCCTAAGTACTTACCAGAATTTAATCCCCATTTTATTATGAAATGATCACCAATAAACGTTAAGTCTGCTAACCTAAAAAACGTAAGTATCGTCAGAATAATCGCTGAGCTACCCAAAAAGGCCACGCGTGCACCAAATTTGTACTCGCATTGTATTTAAAAATTTCATCCAAATATGTTACATATTTTTATCCTAATAAATTAAATTAATGCGTACAAAAATCATTGTATACCCAAAAAATATAAATGAAGTTCTAAAGATTTACCGATACTATATACCATTTGACGATTGATAGTAAATAAACAAAATCTTTTTCTCTCTGTCCCGACCAAGTAGAATTCAGTTCTGGTTTAGTGGTCGCAGTTCTAACCTAACCTAACACAAATCTTATCAATCAATTTAATATACTTGGTTATATGAATACATTTTATGGCAAACGTAATGATATATTTGGGTAAGAATGACACAAAACTTTGCTAGTTAAAATTTGGTGCACGCGTGGCCTTTTTGGGTTACGAAAAGTTTTTGTAGTGCAGTCATGACTTAAATAGTCCGAAATATTTTGGTACAGGTTTCGTTTATTTGTACTTAATATATTTATTTTGGATGAGGCTGTTTGGGTAACGATTGTGTTTTTTGGTGGTCATTTAATTTGTTCCCTATATTATATACGCCAAATCACATCCCAAACTTTCCTATTTATAATGTAATTTTTTTTTTTAAGAATAATAACATAATTCACACAACGCCCAATAGCCCCAAACTAAGTATAGTATAAAATTAAAGTAGGATAATATTAAAAACAAACAAATCTGTATCAATACGCCTAAATGAAAGTTAAATATATCCCACAGCAGAACGAAGGCTTGCACCATTGAAATCAAGTCATGGTCACAATGATGGGTACTGCCCTAATCACAACGCTTGCCCAAGGATTGGTGGTCACAAACCCGAGTTGTGATCGAAAAATCCGACACAAATTCCCGCCACAAGGCACCACTTTCCCCACATGCGATTCAACACGTTTATTTATATTTATAAACAAATTGACAGCTGTAAATAATACCATTTTATATAATTTAACATCAATATCTCAAAGCGGTGTGTGTCTTAAGAAAAATAACTCTACGTGCGTGAGCATGTGCGAGGCACGGCCGTGGATGAGCCAAGTTAGATGTAAATATTTAATATATCTAATTGATACTCAGAAATAAATAAATTACATTCCTACACATTATTTAGAGGTAGTCTAGCCCGAAATAGTATAGCTTGTATTATATGTGCCATATTACGAAAAAATATTACTCGTATAAATTCTTTCGTAAATTGTACATACTACTTATTATATAAAGATAAAATACACAGATAAGGACCAATAGCTAATATTCCGAAAAGTACACAAAATCGGTCATCACGAATTATGTCTTCCTTTGTAAATGTTACGAAACAAGTAATAAATTGAGCATTTTTTACATCATCAGATATTTCTTTACATTTCCAATAATTGATGGTCCCAAATTCCTTCCCTACGAGCAGAAGGAACTACTATTTAAGAGCGTTAATTAGTTTTAAGTTACTACGATTTAAGTTCTTTGGAAAAATAAAAACTATCGAAAGTTCTTGCAAGCGGAATTGCAAGCAGAAAGTTAGTACAAAACTTGGCGTTATTTTAACTTTGACTTTGCCAATAGAGTGTTTTTCAGAGAGCCAAAAAGGCCAGCTGCCTCTGTGTTAGCGCATCTATGAGCCACTAGCCCGAAAAGGAAAGAAAGAATGAATGAAAGAAAAATAGTTTATTGTCTTTTTAAACAATTACAAAGAAAGGAAAGACCTCTATCATTGATTCAAGTTATTGTCACAATAATGCTGGATCATATTGTGGCAATTGACAGGCTGTAGTATGTACGCTTGTAATGTAGTAGTCTAAGCTAGTATTATTAGATTACAGCCGTAGATTTCCCTAGTCAGCCGGACCCCGAAGAAGTCCAACTACAAGCAAACTCCTGGTTTGTAGAGTGTCTTAATTGTGCGTGAACTTGGCGTTATTTTTACTTCATCGTTGCCGATCGAGTGTTTTTCAGCGACCCGAACAGACCAGCTGCCCCTGTGTTGGCGCATCAATAAGCCACTCGCCCGTAAAGGAGACGTCACATGCTCGAAAATTGCTTGTAAGTGGATCCCGTTTGTTATCAAAGTTATCAAATTATTAATAGATTGGAAAAATGAATATTATTATTTTTCTTTTACCTTGCATTGTTTCTTATGTAAAGATGAGAACTATCTCTTTTAGAGGATAAATTATTCGCATATCCAAAATTTCAATTTCAACGCATCGTGAGACATGTCGTTCAGATTTAAGTATTGAAAAACGACGGAATGTCACAGCTCAGTCGACGCAGCGCTAACGCAGCGCAGCCACAATGCCCGTGTGGCACCTAACCCCATGCAAGCACAGGTGTGTTTCACTGCCTATTTTACTCTCAAACTATTTTCTTACCAAAAATCCCATCGATCCTTTGCGGCGTGAAAGAAGGAAAAACACTTCTCATTTTGTTGTCCCATAGAAACTGAATAGCCTAAGTCCTTTGCCAAGGTTTAGTCTGTTTGTGTCTTTCATCAAAATCGGTTCAGTATTTATGACGTAAAATGAAAGCGTAACAGATCTAAACAGAGATTTTTCTTGTTTCGCTTTTATAATATTAGCATGGACTGGTATGGATTATAAAAGTCACTTTCGTAAAATGTATAGATGACTCGTTCATTTTCAGTGTATATTCCCCTTTCTGCGTATGTTTATTTATAGGGCATTAGAAAAGACGAATACACGCGCCTCACAGCCCCTTTTGTGTGGTAAGTAATACGTAAAAATTTCCAATTTTCGTGAAAAAAATACTTTCTTTATTTTAGTGTTAGTAGTAGGTAAATTGCTTCGATAAAATAATGGTTTAATGTCTTATTGAAACAGTCAATGATATTATAATTTTATTATCATATCATTGGAAACAGTAGCAAAATATGGTTTAAATAGTTGCATTATATTATTTTACCTAAAAGAAATTACCTCCCTTATTGGGCTATTTAACGATCCATTTGGTCTAATTAGTTGAGAAGTTGGCTATTACACCAAGAGATGGGTTCGGGTGTTTGGGTACAAACATTTGTGTGCATGAACATGTATGTTTGTATTGGTCTGGGTGTTTCGATATAAAATATGTATGTAGTTAATTACAAAAAGTATATAAGTAATGGTTATCCGTTACCTGGTACCTACAGTGCGAATGTAGTTTGGCGGTGGATGGCGCTTTTCCTTATCCTTATCAATGTTCCAAATCTCTGTCGAAACGAAACTAATTGTCATTTATATTTCGTCGCCCTTCTGAATTTTTTCCTAAGAACTTAACTTAACTTAACTTTTGAAAATTGTACATGGAACGTAAACATTTCTTACGAAGCACCACAGATTGGAACCAGTATAAGCAAAGCTAGTTGTTTGATCGCAGATTTTCCGTCCCGACTAATGGTTGACGCTTGAGCCGCCATAATGAACGGCTTCAAAACACACTACTGGGCATAATTGCTGGAATAACAGCGTCTTACGTTCGCTTAAAAGATATGATTATAGTCTTAAAAGGTTTTCGAAATGGAAGACTTTTGTAAAACGTACACTGGCGTGCAATAAAATAGGAGTCTTTTAATTTCACGACTTGTGGATTTCTCTAAGGGTTAGCAATTTGTTTTCATTTTTTATCCCACAGCAATAATACTTCAAACTGTCCTAAAGGTTTTTTTGTCGCATTTGAAATCTGTGCCGATCTTAAGTTCAATTCCCGGGTCAAGCTACGTTTGGATCAGATTTTTAAAATCAGCTCGGTTTTGTAATCGCCAATCCACATTTGTCGCGATTAAGCAAGCAACCATCATTGAGGCGATGACTTGATTTTAATATTGCCTTTGCCCTACAGTAGGACAATAAAAACGGACAATAAAGTTTTATATTTGCACTGAACTGTATATTAGAAATATCGATAAGGCGATTAATTCAGTTCGTTAAAGGTTCAAGTTTGAATAGAAGGCGAAGTTACATTGTAAGGAATAAGTCGGATTTACATGATTTCTGAGAGACGCTAATCGCGGGATTCGACAGTCGACAGTTTCCTTACAATTAAGATTAGTATCCGTGAGGCAACTCTTTATTCTCCGAGTATTTTGTCTCGATCAAGTTGCACTTTTTTTTTCTGAGGAAAACTCGTCGTAAGCTAGCTAGAGCTGCTTTGTGTAGGACTCGGGACTATTTCATCTCACTTCCCTGTCTCTAAACCAGGGATGTAACGGAGGTATATTTATCGTAACTGAATTCGGAATTGGAGTTTTTTAATTTGATTTATCGGAAACAGAGTCGGATGCAGAGGCAGAAGTAGTGGCAATTTTTATTGAAGGACAAATAAAAACATCATTCAGTAGTTTTTTTCATTTTAATTACAAGAACAAATTAACACAGATAATGAAAAAATCAACGTTTCTAACTAAACAACAAATTAAATCAAATTGCTTCGACCTTCGATTTAAAACTTTCGGAGCCGAAATCGGAACCGAAAGTGTAATAATAATCGGAAGTTGTAGTACCAGCCTTGTGACTATTGACCAGCCCAGGGTGTATTTGCACCATGATCCAAGATATGGCAACTCCAAGTAATATTTTGACAATGCAATTGGAGCGACTGTCATCTGACCTTCGTATCCCTTCCAGGGTTGATCGGTGAGGCCTAAATTTTGTGTGGAATGCCAGATGAAGGTTATGTGAGATTGCACCCACCACCCAGAGGACAATAAGTATACCAACGCAACCCCACATTTTTCACACAAAAGTGGGAAAAGGGTCTTTAGTTCAGAGTCCCACACACCGCCACTGATAGGTCTTGCTAGATTTCGGTGCTTAAATGTATTTTTCTCCGAAAAAAAAGGATAAGTATAATTGGAAAATATAATTTAAAAAAAATCCATACTGTCATTTTTCATGGTGTACCAAATAGCGAATAAAATGTAAATCGATTCAAGAGTGAAAGAGACACCACTTCTAAGAAATATTGGTGATATTACATGCATTGGCGATCCGTCGCGGACGATCCGCAACGTAATTTCCGTCAAGTGTGGCAAAGGCCCTAGTCAGTAAGTTTATAAAAATTTTAATAGAAGCTTTTCTTCATACATACGTTTATTTTACTTGTGTATATTCTAAAAACAGTCTACTGCTAGTATGTAGATCAAAACAAATTATTTCATTTGACGCTAAATATACGATCTCGTTTCGCAAGGGTTTCGTGTAACGGCTCGGAAAAATTTTCGTTCGACCCTAAACAGGGATAGATATACTAATCCCCCTTGTGTGAAAGGGACGGCACGTTTGTAAATTTGTCTTGAATAAAGGGCAAACGTAGGGGGCAGAGCGTTGTACTGAGTGCCTTATTGATGTCATACATTGGTTTAATAGCTGCCAGATGGGACTGGCCTTTCTGGGTACATTGTTTCTTGGACTGTGATGTCCGGGTAACATATAGATGCATTCGTATAGACTCTCGTAGAACTCTATGACTGTACAGTAAATAAAATTAAGTTTAATCAAATAAAGCTAGGAGACGATAACATACTCGTACTATGATCTGATCCACAATAAGTGTCTTATGCACTGTGTGTTATAATTCTATGGGTATCAAAAATAACGAAGGTACCACAAATACATATTTAAATGCAATAAACACTGGATGTTTCTAGATACAAGAATAAATGTTCATCACATAAAAATTACGTACTTACTTACTTTCTTTTATATGTTTGTCCTAGGTAGGATTCGAATTTTTAAGAATTCTGCAAGAACGACTTTTACTGCTTTTACATACTTTTGGAGGCGCTAATAGACAACTTTCAAGATAAAGAGCTGGAATGAGAATTTTTGTACCGGAAAACCCATGAAAATCCTCCTAAAAACCTCTACAAATGCAGCAAACTCATCAGCCTTCACGTAGCCTCTTTAATTAATGACGTCCTCTTCGCTAAGAGGCACGCAGTCCAATCGATGAGGCGCAAGGAAGGCAGCAAAACTTGTCAATTATCTGAATGACCCTCAAAGTGTCGGCAACTCCTGCAGTCTTGCTTACACTACACTAATTAATAATTTATGTTTACACTAGCCTTCCGCCCGCGGTTTCACCCGCGCGTAATCTCTTTTTTCAAATATCCCCCCTCCCCCCACATTTCTAGGATCAAAAGTACCCTATGTTCACCGGGGATAGTGTAGCTTTCCAATAGTGAAAGAATTATTCAAATCGGTTCAGTAGTTTCAAAATTGATATTCCCGCGGGAATGAGACGTTTCCCGTAGGAATTTTATAGCCTATGTCCTATTCCGGGTTATAAACTATACGTGTGCCAAATTTCATCTAAATCCGTTCAGCCGTTTAGGCGTGATTGAGTAACAAACATCCAAACATCTAAACATCCAAACATCCAAACATCCAAACATTCAAACATCCAAACATCCAGACTTTCGCATTTATAATATTAGTAGGATGTAGTAAGAAACTCGTTGTACTTGTAATAGGCTTGTCGAATCTAGAACCATAGTCGAAGCGGGCTCTGCCCCCCTAGACAAGCGGCATTTATGACGTTCGTTATCGCTCAATTTGCGATACCGAATGTCATAACCCGTACTTTCAATATCGATTGACCACGTGATTTTTCTAAGGCACCTGTCAAATCCATACAATTTGAAGTTAGCGAATTTCGCTATCGCTGTCAAAATGTTACTTTGTCTTGCTAGGCCCCCTGGGCCCCATACTTGATGCGCTGAGATGATGATGATGATGTAGTAAGAAACTCTGTAAGCGTGTATAAGATGACTGGATGGATAAGCTATGGGGAATGGGGCAGGAGCACAGAATATATACCAGGGAAGGAAATTGTAATTTTTGGAGTCAGTGTCGCTTACATGGCTTGAATTTTTTGTATATTGTTGTAAATTTTTATTTGCGGTCGTTTTTTGTTGTTGATGTGTTGAGAATGTTTTGTTATTTTTAGTTATTTTTTTATGATTTCAACCAACGCCAAGAAGTATACTAAGATGACCTACGTCCTAGGTCTTTCAAGTTAAGCAATGGTTCAGATTTTTAATAAGTGACTTATATAATTCATCCATATCATTCGTCCATCATCAGCTTTCTATGTAAATTAAACAATACGTTACTCGGGATACGTCAATCATTATATTCATAACTAATGCCAATCAGTATCAATGTAACGGAAGACACCGTACTCGGCTTGACACTGTATTGACATACATAGTAAGTAGCCTTCATTAAAATTCTTCTTAGAAAGGATCCAAAGCCGAAGTACTAATTATGAAGAAATGGTAAACGTTTCTGTTGAAAGAAATCTAATAGAATTTTAATTAGACATCTAGTTTTGTAGAGCCCTACAGACAATATCTGTCTGCTAGTCACAATGGGCCGGGATCCCTTTTTTAAGAACTACGAGTAGCACCCGCTCTTTCAAAGACGCCGACATAATATGTAGCTCTGCTTTTGCGCATCGATTGGTGAGTGAAAGTGCTAAAGGCCAGCTTCCCCCTTTCCCTCCCTGCTTCAAATATCCCTACGAGTTAAAACTGCTGCCATAACAGCTATGGCGGTGTTTCGGCAATAAAATGTGGAAGACAGTAAACTAGTGACACTTCCTGGCTAAGTGTCCCCTAAGGCCTCGGCCTCGAATTTCGTAGCAGCGGAGTGGAAGCGGCAGCGGCAGCGGAGAGTTTTGTATGGAATCTCATAGACCCGTTCTCGAACACAGCGGGACGGGAGCGGGAGCGGCAGCGCATGCGATTCACCGCTTGACAGCATCGTACCGCCCTTGACGGCCCGCGTCAAGCGGTGACCGCAGTGTGCCTGCGTGCGCCGCCGCTCCCGCTGCCGCGAAATTCGAGACCGACGCCTATTATAATAGGCTGTAGTGGCCGCTTACCATCAGGTAGGCTGCGGGGTCTATCAACTGATATAGCATTTATTATGTCTCCATTTTCGAAGTAAATACAGTTTGTAAACACTGTAAGCTAGTAATGTCATAGGTATGACAGCCGCACAGTTGCGGAGCGGAGCTAGCGGAGCGACCGCGGCCACCACCGGAATGCCTGTCGACGTGCTTGATACGCTATGCCGATAATTCGCACCGCAGGATTGCGGACAATATATTCCATGCGTGATCATGTGACACAATACATCTCTGTGGACACAATAACACTTACGAATAATAGAAGGACATGATGTAAATGTAGTTTGAGGTCAAAGGACAAATTAAAGTAGAAATAAATGCCAACGGTGAACCATTTGGTGTAATGGTTGAGAAGTCGGCTGTTACACCAAGAGCTCGTGGTTCGATCCCCGCACGAAGAGTAAAATGTACTTACCCGTATGTTACAGTACTGAATGGGTTTAAATGACATTTGGCACACAAAAAAATTCTCATGGACCAACTAAACTTTCTAAAAACAAACAACTTGTAAGCAACAGCATGATAATGATATAATCGAAACCAACATTTATCGAAACTTCAGAAAAAATATAGTAATTTCGTAAAAATTAGTTACCTGTTCTTTTGTCGTGTAAACCATTAGTAAACTTAATTGTAGTTTTTTCTATGATACTATGTTCGAATGGGAATCGTTTCGGTATTCAATTAACATGTAAGAGTGCTCTCCAATCCCGCCTGAGTTCCGGCGAAGACTCCGTGTCGTCCGAACTTTATTGAATAACTGATGACCTGAGACTTGCTAACTAACACCTCGGGGAGCGACGAACGGACAGATCTGGCGACTATTATTACTATTACATCGTTTTTTACTTATTTTAGTAACGCTATGACCATAATATTACCTTGCTTTCTCTTGACGAGCCATTTGGTGTAATGGTCGAGAAGTCGACTATTACACCAGAGGTCGCGTCGTCTGTTTGTATCGGTCTGGGTGTTTCTATGTATATGTATGTACTTACAAAAAAAGTATATAAGTAATGTTTATCCGTTGTCTGGCACCCATTTTAGTTTGGGGCTATATGGCGCTGTGTGAATAACGTCTAGGGATATTTATTTCTGCGGCAAAGGGTGGTTTACACTGCTAACTTCAAGACTCCGGAAGACCACGGTAAAAGAATCTTTACTTTTACCGTACTATGATTTAGTATTTTCCAAACAGAAAAACCCAGTCATCTAAAAATAAATTTAATATAACTTCTCTCTCCTCAAATTAAAAAGTATTTATATTTTATACAAAAACAGTAAGTTTGATCAAGTAGTTGAACACAGACAAGAAGCGATTGTTCTAGAATTTTCTCAGTACAAAAACAACCTGCTAAAATCCATTACAAGCGCTTCGAGCCCATTTTTCCTCTCCCTAAGAAACAAATTAAGTGGCATCATAAAGCAATCAGACGTCCCACATCCCCTGCTTCTCGCATCCGAGGTTCCACGCTGAAGTTGTTTTCCGAAGTTTTGCTAAGAGTAATGAGAATCGCTTATAAGTCTTTCGTGACTCGTAAAATAAACAACGGTTACATGATCTGAATAAGGTTTGATTTATTTTTGTTTATTGCATAATTAAATCTTTTCTTTTTTGTGGTTTGTTTAGTGTCTAGCTTTCCGTCTGAAGCTTCGCTCGCGTGGGCCATTCAACTTTATCACGTAGTATAGGTACTATTAATACCGCGTGTTTTTTAGTCGTGGTTTTCCCGCAGCAGAACGCTTCACCTTCAGTAGTACTATCGATTTATGCTTAGTAAGTAAGTAATTTTTTATGAATATTTTTAAATGTTTTTCCATGTTTGAATGGAAAATGGAAATCAAATGATAGTAATTAGTGAATCGTCATCTTTTAAATAAGCACGAAGGGGAAATGATCCCGGCCGGCGACCATCCGCGACGCAGCTATTGGTACGAGTTTCGTGTATCACGATCGTTAAACTTTTGATTTCACTTTAAAAAAACTTCATTAATTTATTGTACTACATATGTACTAAGATGGAATAATTTTACTGCGGGAAAATAACGACTAAAATGTCACGCACGCAGTATTTATAAAAAAAACAGTAACTTTAATACTATGCTATGGCTATGCTCTCCAGCTCCTAACAAACAAAATCATTTGTATTTCTGTTATACCATAAGACCTGAGTAAAAAGTAGCCTATGTTCTTACCGAAGATCTATTGTAAATCTGTACATTATTTCATCAATTACAGTTCGGCTTGAAAATTTCATGTGTTGCAAAATGGAAAAGGTTATCGATCATATTATATTGGTATTTTAAAATCTTATTGTTCCTCCATCACTTGGGTTACATACAAGATTTTTATTCAGAACGAATCGTGGACTAACACAATACATACTGTCCTGCACTTATCTACGTTCCATCTCTGTCTGTGGTTTAAATCAAGCTCGAAGTTAATCAGCTATTACAGCACACATTACGAGAACAAGTACCAGATACTGTGACTGCTGTGACAGTTGTTATCACGTGACAAATACCACGTGACTCAGAAAGCATTTGTTTAGCCAGTGTTGTCGAGATAGCTAGTATAACTTGACATATAAAGTAAAACATGGTGTGTTGTATTGTGGATCTGGATATATTGGTTTCCTAGTAGATGAAATTGCTAGTGAATCATGGCTTTGGAACAGGGCCTAATGGGTTTTTAGAAAGTAAATGGGATATATAAAATAATAAGAGAATTGTTTTGTGTTAAAATTTGTATTTTTCAAAGTGAAACATAAACGTGGAAGTTACAAGTTCCCAAAAAATTTATAATGACCAAGGGCCATCGTGTAATCTTAAAGTCCTCAGTTCAAATCCAGTTTGTGATCACTATAGAAATCGATATTTGAGGAGAATTCATAGAATTAATAAGAGAAAATATAAATTTCATCTAAGTTTTAAGTTAAAAATGCAATGTCTTGGGGTAATATTGGAATAACAGCTTTATACGTTAAGAAGACCATGAAAGTATTTGGGATACTTAAAAATTAAAGTTTTGTCTGTAGGTATCCAGCTAGATGAGGTAACCCCGTGAGGGTAACTCGTAAAACATGATGCTTTTTAAGTTTAACGGTTCTTAAATATTCTACGAAACTAAATTTTAAATGCAATCAATTATACTCAACGAAAATTTTCTTGATAGCGTCTGTCTGACTCAGTGCAATGGCTCCACTCAGTCTGATACCTAAGCAAAAGAAAACCTCCTAATCTTATATCTTTAAATAAAAAGTGGAGTTACTTAGAACTTACTATTTGGCTGAAAATTGGTGGAGAGGTAGCTTAGAACCAGGGACGGACAACGCATACATACATTGACGAGCCATTTGGTGTAATGGTCGAGAAGTCGGCTATTACACCAGAGGTCGCGGGTTCGATCCCCGCACGGTACAAATATTTGTGTGCATGAACATGTCTGTTTGTATCGGTCTGGGTGTTTCTATGTAAAATATGTATGTATTTACGAAAAAAAAGTATATAAGTAATGTTTATCCGTTGTCTAGCACCCATAGCACAAGCTAATGCTTAGTTTTGGGCTAGATGGCGCTGTGTGAACAATGTCCAGAGATATATTTATTTATTTATACTTTGATAGGGGAAGGGGGGATGGTTGAAAAGGGAAATTACACGCGGGTAAAACCGCGAGGGCGACCGCTAGTAAATAAATAAAAGAATCTATGTGGATGTAATTCACACAGCGACATTTATATCCCCAAACCCCAAACTAAGCATAGGTTGTACTATGGGTGCTAAACATCGGATTTTTATTATACAGACACTCAGACAGACTTGAACTGACAAGTCCAATTGTTCATGCACACAAATGTTTGTACCGTGCGAAGATCGAACCCGCGACCTCTGGTATAAGACCACCAGGCACCAGAGGACGCGAGTTTGATCCCCACCATCCACGGAACAAACACTTGTGTGCATGAACGATCATGTCTATTTGGATTGGTATGGGTGTTATTATGAATAATGTCTACGATGGGATTGGATTGGATCATATTTTTATATATAGGCTAGGAGGCATCATCATCATCATTATGAATAATACGTTGTATTTAAAATAAATTGTATTGATGTATTGTTTATCCGTTGACTAGCAGCCATAGCCCAAGCTATATACCAAGTTTATTTATTTTTAAATAGCCTTACCAGGAAAATAAAAAGCCTGCTCTGGAGGCGCCACATTAGCTATGGATATAGCACCACTTGGTTGCTATGGTTATACTCACAAATAACTTACAATATCCAATAGTAGCAAGGCACTGTTGACAATTGACATCACACTTTGACAGAATAATAATGAATGACATCTTATTGTTTTTTATTTGATTGTCGCCACTTGAAGAAATTAGTTCCAATATTTTTCCGCAACATGGCGAGGTTTTTTATTTTATTGGCCGGGAGTATTAAGCTATCTCACCTGTGATAACAATTTTACTGCTTCCATTACCAGACATGATGCTAGTATAATTTTAGATTTGATGTTATCGTAAACGGATATCAATTGCTCTTTTAAGATGCCAATGAAAAAGTCGATTCCCGTCGTAATGTTAGCAGTTTATGTCTCATGACTGTTTTCATAAGTAAAACATATTCGTAAGATATAGGTTAATCTGTTTTGGTACAGTTTTAATACTTTAAACATGTTTTGTGAAATAAATATCAAACTCAAAAATATATTTTTAAACATATATATAATCTATGATAACATCGATAACTATTGGTACATGTATCGATTTCAGCAATATAAATCGATTTAATGGATAGTATTTCCTTTATTTAGGAATCAAATAATTCAATTGAATTAAATCGAAACTCTACCAAGACTAATCGATTTTCGGCAACACTTATTACAAATACAGTCACAGGATAAATAAATAAATCCACTAAAAACAGATTTCGCAATATCTATACCCTAGTATAGACGATAGGGGTGTTGACGATAGGTCATCACCCCTAGGTGATGACCTATCGTCTAGACTTCGATGGAAAATGCGAGGGAGGGATATTTCTTTGATATAACTTAAACAGAAATGGACGTGAAATGCGATGAAAACAGTTCATTGGTTTTTTTTTTATACATCACACAGCCCACCTGATGTTTAATGCGCCACTGCAGCCTTCCCAAGAGCGATGCACAATCAGAATGTATCGCTTAATTTTCGAGTGGTTTCAAATGCCTCCGTGGAACAGTGGCTAAGCCGCTCGGGTATAAAAACCGGAAGGTCGTGGATTCGATTCCGGCCTTGGGTCTGGTTGGTGGTAGGACTTTTTAAGAGGCAACTGGCTAGCTACCACCCCCACAGGTGAAATCTGCCGTCATAACAGATCTGGCTGTGTTCCGGCAATATCCATGTGGTAGGCAGTACACTTGAAATTAAAGGCTCGAAGATCAGATGAGCCTACAGTCTGGCAGCACATTTAGCGACGCTTTCTGATATAGTGTCCCTCAATGGAATAGGCCGCAATGACCGCTTACCATCAGGTGGGCTGCGTGCCTGTCTGCCAACTCTCGTGGTATAAAAAAAGTCTCTTCACATGTGCGACTTAAATATTTCTATGTGCGTATTACCAGTAGCTCCGAAAAAAATATGAGGAAATCTGCAGTCGTCAGATATTTGTTCCTTAGGAGCTTTGTATGTATCTGTTCCGTATCCATTACTTGACCCATGGGCACAAGAGTGTAATATTGGGGTTGTCATGTGTGTCGCTAATGTCGCCATGGTTTTTTTTCTGTGCGTATACCATTAGGAAAGGAAACCTGCACAGACAAATGGCTGTGTAGCCATAAACCAGTAGTGGTAGAGCCATGCTGTTTTACAGTACTAATGGGCCGGCTCGTCTGGGGAAGTATTGTCTAATAGCTTCGTCTGGTTTGTGAGAGTGCCCACACCCCCCTTTAAAAGACCGGCAACACATCAGCGATCTCTCTGGTGTTGCAGATGTCCATGTGCGGCGATGATTGCTTACCATCAAGCGACCCGCTTGCTCGTTTGCCGCCTCTGACATAAAACAACAAGAATTGGTCAAGTTCCCCCGTAAAAGGTTACGAAGGTCGATGGCAGTCGCTACAATTTAATAACTGGACTAACAAGCCCTGGATTACAATACAAGCGTACCGTAGATCAGAAAACGTTCAAAAAAAATTACCAAGTCTATTCAAGATATTATAATCGTTGAAATTCATCTATAATAAGATCTTAAAACAATGAGAAATCGCTATCCCGAAAGACCCCGCCTCAATTACTTATGCGGGATACCTTCGGAATGAAAACGGGAGGGAAAACAAAAAGTTAATCATCGAGGCATCTTTTCAATCTGACTGAAACAATGGATGTACCCAGTGGGAAGTGGGTAATAAAGTATTGAAAACACCGGGAGAACTCCAATCAATATCTTCGAATCCCAAAGGACGGTGGATCCAAAGATGTGAGATCTCGCGTAAGTGGGCTTGGTTTTTGATTTGAAGATTTCGATGAAGGTTAAAATAGCTTTAGAGGTATTTATTGTAATAAATAACCCCATTTATAATAATGTGAAATTCCATCCTCTTAAATGGCCACCATGCACATTGGCAAAATATGTTACTTAATCCATACTAATATTATAAATGCGAGGGTAACTCTGTTGCGCTTTTAGGCCTCGGCCTCGATTTTCGCGGCAGCGAAAGCAGCGGCGCGCGCAGGCGCACTGAGTTCACCGCTTGACGCGGGCAGTCAAGAGCGAGCGGTACGATGCTGTCAAGCGTTGATCCGCAGTGCGCCTGCGTGCGCTGCCGCTCCCGCTCCCGCCCCGCTGTGTTTGAAAACGGGTCTATGGGATTCCATACAAAACATCTCGCCGCTGCCGCTGCCACCCTGCTGCCCGCGAAATTCAAAGCCGAGGCCTTACGCCGAAACCACTGAACCGATTCGACTGATCAATTTGGTGACATCAATATTTTTTGTTTCTGCTTCTTCTCGTCGCAAACGGCGTAATAGATCGACGTGTTTTTTGTTGTGGGGTAGTTAAGAATCTGGAAACTGACATGAACTATATTTTATCCAGAAAAATATAATATTTCTGTTGGATAACGTCGTGTAGTCCCCGTGAGCTGAACTGATTAGCACACTGAGCAGTGTGCTAATGGGAATAACAAATGGGCTAATATTTTATAAACATATTTTGCAACTTGTTACACGGAAGAAACCGCAGGTGGAAGAAGCCTTAATAAATCCACACTTGTTTTAATCGTGCCATAGCGTCCCACATTACGACGAACAGTTTCAATTAAAGTCGAAAAATATGACACCTGAAATCGTCCATTCGCAAGAAGTATTCCAAATTGTTCCCCAGATGTTAAATGCCGGTGATAATCTGTAACGTGGAAAGTGTCCGCATACATCACCTAGCGGACAATGCTCCGGCGTTCCTCGCGACATAACCTCAACGTCAACGTTCGTAATCGCCGCCATTTGTAATCGCATAACTGACGTCACTGTGCTTATGCTTTGCTACGTTTTGACTATTGTACTCGTATAACGGTAGATGGCGATGCTACGAACTACAAAAATTCTCGTTATCATAATTATTTCATTCTACTTTTGTATTTTTCTAGTAAGTTATATGTATTCTCAATAAGTATTACATTGTGGTTCTTCCACATAACTGTACAGTTTTTTTTTTTGAGTTCTATTTTTGGGGAACCTTAACCTTACAGAAGATTACATTGAAGAAGTACTTCAAAACTGTTGTCCAAAGTTTCTATCGGTGATTAACCACTCAACGCCGAACCGGCACTCGGGTGCCGCATAACAATAGATTTTCTATTGTGTCTAGTAATCCGGGGCTAGAAGGATTAAGGTTTTCTGTGTTTTTGACACATTATGACTTATCTACTATTAAATTTAAGCCTTATTCAGCTTGTAGAAGAAATTTAACGGGTCGTCTAAGGTCTCAGTAGCATAGTTGGTAGTGCACTCGCCACAGCGAGGGGCGTGAGTCCCGCGTGATACCTTAAATTTTTTCTAATATATTAATAGATACATCACCGTTACCACCTACATTGTGTGGGTCTCTGTGCGATATCTGAAATTAGATCCCTCTCAAGCGAACCTGAAGCGAATGTTATTAATTCAATTATTTGCCCATCTTGCTAAGTAACTTCTCAAATTATATTTATACCCTTTTTCTCCTTGTTACCTTAATTTAAAATTAATTTAATACGCCGGTAGGCGGCGCCACTGTGCCAGGATGATTTACAGGGAGGGATTTGAAACGGTAATTAAGTTTGCTACATATTAAATTAGGGATTTTTAATAATACATCCTTCACGTAAGCTTTCAGCTTTTTGCAGATTGGTGTATCTTTAAATATGGAGCCGTGGAATAATTATATTAATATTAAAATTAAGTGTTCAAGTAGCTACTTGGATTTCGAATTAATTTTGAGATTTAAAACAATTCACGCTGCTGGTTTTATTACATACACTACGCCACTTAAATTAAGTATTTTGCCTGAACCATGAATATAACCTAGGATCTCGAGATCACAGCCCGGTATTTTAACCAATAGACCATTGAGGTGTTAGCTGGAGTGATTAGTATTTTTTTTAAATATTTTTTTTATCATTCGATTGCTCGATGTTAGGAATGTTGAGTTCGTTTTATCTTTGTTTCAATTTTGTTAGCAGTCTGTAAGTTCCTCAATCCGTCCCCAAGCTGACACGACATGTTCTAATGGCTGTTATTGTTCGACTACCTGCGTCAACCAGATTGCCTAAATCGAGATGCCTTCACACTGCCTTTACCACTGAGTATTTGAGTACATTCATACTGCGGGACTTTTTAGTCATTCTTTTCCCGCAGCAAAAGATTCTATTTTAGTAGTACAATAGATTATTAAAGTTTTTTTTTTGTCAAAATCAAAAGTTTTACGATTGTGATAGTAGTAACTCGAACTAATAATACTAGCTGCGTTGCGGACGGTCACCGGCCGGGATCATTGCCCTTCGCTTATCAAAAAGATAATAATTTACTATTTACTAACATTAAAAAAAACAATTAACTCGCATAAATCGATATTACTACTAAAGGTGAAGTGTTCCGCTGCGGGAAAACATGGGACATTGCTACACCTTTAAATTTCACTTATATGTAATTGAGTCAAGCTTCTAGGAGTCCTTATGGATTTGATATTGATTTTGTTAAAGCATACGAGAACAATAGTTTACAAAGTAAAATATTTTGATGAAAAAACTCGTTTCGCTGCACCAAATACGACATTCTTTCGGGTTATTGTCGAATATTTAATGCGGGCTAAGCCGCGAGCTTGTGGGATCTCAAAACTAAGGGAACAGTCAAAACTCAAAAGACTAATGGAATGCAATAGGAGATTGAAAATCTAATTTACGTTAGTGACACTTCAACTAGTAATAACTAAACACTCGCGCTTACCCTCAGAAAACTAAATTAAGTGGTGTTAACGTTAATTTAGTGATGGGACTGCTGTCCAACTGTATGTTATCGATATCTGCTATTCCATTTCACCGCCCCCCTAGCGGCGTGAATTGATGCAAAAGTTTCTATTAAAATGAAGATAAAGATATTTTATTTGTTCCAAGCAACGTGTGGAAGGTGGATGGACAATGTTTTAAGTTTTAACACCTCGTACCTTGTCGGTGTACAAGTTTTTTAAATCAAGTAAATAAAAAGGAAGATGAACATACAATTTAATAAATCTGCATCCCACAATTTACACTTTGTCATTTAAAAATCCGTCAGTTTATAATAAGTTATAGCTATTTTTTCACTTTCGTTTTAAATTAACTGAAACCTTTTTTTTAATGTCAAAGGGACGTTATTGTACATTCTAGGTATAAAAATGTTTACTCGTAAGAGCTGTCTCTGGAGGAAGCATTCTTTCTTGTGTTGTTGCGGCTAACAACATCTTGAGTTGTAATTTAATTGACACTTTTTGACAGATTGGGGCAGGTTCATGTAATTCATGTATTTTATACATCTGGATATTTTAAGAGTCGACCCCAGTGGTTGTCATCTTATACTTAATTACAAAATGTCCCATAATTAAAGCAGCGCATTAAAAGTAAAGTAGCCCTATTAATTTCCCTCTGCAGGGCAAAGGCCTCCCTCCATCTTTGAAATCAAGTTTTCGTTTTAATGATTATGATTAATCGCATATACTAAGTTTAAAAAAACTCGATTTATAATTGTATGTCATCGATACCGACACGTTTCCATCACTACACTGAATTAGCCCAATAAGCTCGGTGCTCATAAATTAATGTAAACAAGTCATAAAACCTGATCAGTTTATTGTTTGGGGTGCAGTTCGTTGACCCCGCTGAGAATAGACAATGCGGTCAAGTGTGAGACTTGCAACAATTTATCTAGTTTTTTCTAGGATTATATTACATATTTAGTTTTTAGACCTCTAACAATTATTTATGTTTTATTGTTTATTTTGGTATGTTTCGCATCTGTGAAACAGATAAAATCTTGAGTTCATTAAACCTTAAGGGCGTGGGTTCGATTCCCACCTTAGGTGTGGTTATAGGTCTTGTTAGTTTAGGCGTGAAAGCGTATCAGACAGACAGTTACTTTTGAATTAATACTTTGGTTGGGATTAGTTAAAAAATTATGTATCTGTAAGACCTTTTTTAATTCCGATTCCTATTATGGAGTGCTCAAAAGTTACTCGGAGTCTCAAAGCATACGATAATGTTTTTCATTATTATTATGGTATCAGAATAACTAGGTTCGATTCCCGGTCAAAACAAAAAAAATCGCCACTGATCCTACGGTCCCAGATTCGATTTTAGCTACAATGAGTCATCTTATCTATTAAGGTCATGTAAGGGTAAACCTTTAAATAAGGTCACGCGTTTTGGGGAGGGAGATAGATAATGAGTGATGACGTCATTTTACGTGTATTAAGTGACATAAAATATTATGTATGTGTATTGATTAAAGTTTAAATTTAAATTGGCAATATGTATCCTGAAAACCGAGCAACTTTTACTGAGGTCATGTTAGGCTTGTTCGATGCCTCTTGTGCTGGCCTACCTCCAGTGACACTGTGACGTGTCATTTTTGGGATACTCTGTATAATCCAAAAGTAAAATAAACTGCATCAATATCATAAAATCCATACATTACATCAACCGTAACAAAAGCTTTTACGTGTATTGCTGTATTATCGATAAGAATCGAACGTGATGAGTATCACCCGTTAATGACTGCCCGTAACTCAATACAGTGAAAATATTGATACGGAACCCCCCTGAAAATTGAAACCGGCGCCTTAACGATGGGTCGATGACCTCAGTGGCAATATCTGTAGGAAGGCAATTAACAAAGGATTATCTGTTTTTTTTTTTATAATTGTTTACCTATGTTGCTTCAATGCTCTAATGCTTGGAGTATTTAATAGAAATCTGAGGATACTGGTTTTGACTTTCAGAATATGTCAAACTAGCCTTCCGCCTACGACTTCGCTCACGTGGACTAAACGTTATCCCGCAGGAATGTGACACTTTTTCAGGATTTATTCGCTAACTACCAAACGTCATTGTATACCTACTTGGATTTATACCATGGAATTAATATTATATTAAGTTTATGATTTATACCATTATCAACAATGCGTTGCTATTGCTACCTGTCACAGACACGTCAAGATAATTACGGAAGGTTAATTCTTACTACCAGTTGTCCTTTTACCCGCTTTTCCCGTAGGAATGGAGCATGTTTCCTCGGCAAAAGTAGCCTATATTCCTCAGATACAATGTCCGCTTCTAATGGTGAAGGAATTTTTCAAGTCGGTTCAGTAGTTTCGGTCCTAGTCAATACAAACAAACAATCAAATCTTTCTTCTTTATAATATTAGTGTAGGTATGAGTTATTTATGGGCAAACGAATTGAAATGTTTGATTGCTTAGTTACATTCAGATTTATTAATATATTAGGTACTTCGAGAATTATTTCCCGAACTAGTCACAGTCAGGGCTCGCTTGCACCACGAATACCACGATCCAAGTTAGCAAGTCCAGTTACCAAAT
The DNA here is from genome assembly GCA_949319885.1 of Mecyna flavalis. NCBI lineage: Eukaryota > Metazoa > Arthropoda > Insecta > Lepidoptera > Crambidae > Mecyna > Mecyna flavalis. The sequence goes on along the minus strand of OX439419.1, from coordinate 4,861,992 downwards.
TGGAGCGACTGCCATCTTACCTGCTCCGTAATCTCTCTTCAGTCTTGATATCTTAAATTTTGGCCAACTTTAATCAACGTACCACGCGGGCAAAACCGCAAGCAGAAGGTAGTTTATACAAATATTATAAAGAGAAAAGATTTTTTTTGGTTGTAGGGTAAACTATACTAATGTTGGCCCCCCTCCAGTTGTTGGCACTCTGGGTTTTAAACTTAAATAATAATAATAATAATAATAATAATAATAATAAACTTTATTAACCAAAAACATTTTAAATGGTACAACAAATATTAAGCTTTTCGCGGCAAAAATTCATAAACTAAAGATTTAGAATAAAAGTTCAATTATTCATTTACAACACTAAATAGTAGTTTTTAAATAATTACAACTGACAACACTAGAAAAAAATATTTTCGGTCATGGTCCCAAGAGAGAAACCAGTTTGTGCGTGATTCCTTAAGAAAATTTGTGAATGCAGGGTAAGTTTAACGACTTATTACTTTTTATTTTGTAGATAATTTCTGGTCAGTGAATGTTTTTTAGTTAAATAAGATGTTAAATAGTGGGTTTTGCAGCAAATACAATCGTAAATCTTGTTGAAAAAAAACTTTTAGGGGGTGTCAATAATTGTAATTTTGATTGTATGGAGAACTAGTTCGTTGACACCCCCTGCCAATTATTGGTTTTGCAAAATCGCTGTTAATGTTATGATTGTGTTTTAACCAGTCTCGAAAGTTCTATTCATAAAATGCCTACTTGTCTTCTTATCTATTGTGGTTTCAAATTTTAGCAGTGCCAATAATTGTACTTTTTTTACGATTGGCACTGCCAATTATTGTACCTCGAAGGGTGCCAATGATTGTATCAGCTTTTATGAAATTCTTATAGTGATGTGCCACTGTTTTGTAAAATTTATTTATTAAAGCATTATAAGTTCTACTCATAGGTAGATTTTTACACGGCGATTTAAAACGACTGTGTATTTACTCAGCTAATAAAAAGTGAGCTACCTATCTACAATATCATGGGAAACCCTTGGTACCTTCGGCGCTCCCGCTAAATTGCCCCTCCCAGTCGCGTTTGGGCCCTTTGGATACCCTCAGATGAGGGTCTCGCGACGGCCTTAGGTTTCGGAGGGGGAGGCTTTAAGCCTTGGAGCCTTTGGAGGCTCCCGAGGGTTTCAACGCTCTCCTCTTCGATTCCTTTACGCTGCTGGTGGTGGGGTTCCGTCTCCTGGCCTCCTTTGATTTTGAAGACAACTGTCCTCACACCAAATTTGGCCTCTCCACCGTTGTTTTTGAGGGCTTCCACAGACTGGTCATCGAGAGAGAAGGTCACAATAGATCCTGTCGCTTCCTCCTTCGTGTGGAGAACCCTCCAAACTTTTGGGTTGAGATCTTCATTCTGCACCCATAGCATAAATTGCTCCGGGGCAGAATGCGGTCCCAACTTTTGGCTTGGGCAGTTCGCTCTCTGGTATAATAGAGAGCTTTGCACCGGGCCATGGTTCCGTTTCTCGGATTAAGCCCTCAAGCCAGTCCTTGGTTCCCTGGTTTGTGCAGTCGCCAATATCCAGCCTGTCTTGTAGGCAAAACCCAAGAGTTTCGGTACCCCCCTGAGGCTAGCATCTACCACCTTGTTGAAGCCTTGATAGCCTCCTGTACCAGCCGCATTTGCTCCTCGGTCATCGGCTTCAAGTGGCTAATACCGACTATATAAGAGCCAGCAATGTCGCTGTACTTGGGGGGTTGAGTTTGTCCACCTACGTCCATTAGGGATGTTTTCCTCGGTTGGACTTGAGTACCACGGCCGCCTACGGAGATACCAAATTGGATATATTTATGATCCGAAAAGGTCTCCGCGTCGGCCACCCGCCACTGGGTGACGCGGCCCGCCAAATGTGAGGTGGCCAGGGTGATGTCGACGACCTTACACAGGGCGGCGTGCTCCCCCTGTTGAGGATCACTAGTCCCAAGCTGAGTGCCCAGGACATTAGGTCATCGCCGAACGGATTGTTCGAGGGGGAGCCCCACGTGGTGTGCTTGGCGTTCCAATTACCGCCAAGCAAGACCTACGTCTAATTCCTCTATTTTCTCACATTTTTAAATATTTTCTGGACTTTCACGAACATTTCAAAACCAAAATTAGCCAAATCGGTTCAGCCGTTCTCTAGTTTTAACGCCTATAACGAACGGCAAATAATTTGTATAGGTACTCGTAAGTATATAGATTTCACTTTTCCCATCACTATCAGGCGATCCGATTAGTTATTGGCACGGTCACGTGTACAATTATTGGCACTGCCAACAATTGTATATTTTTCTATGCCAATATTTGTACTTTAAGGTGCCAACAATAGTGACTTTCGGTGTTTTTTCATATTTTGCGGAAATTTTCGTATTTCTAACACATTTCTTAACTATCAACCCGTTTAAATCTATTCTCAAATAAATAAAGAATCATACGAAATCAAATTTAAGTCGATATTTAACCACTCAATCCCGAACCGGCACTCGGGTGCCGCGTAACAATAGATTTTCTATTGTGTCTGGTGATCCGGGGCTTGAAAGATTAAATTGGCTGATTGGCCTCTACAGGCCTGTAAAGTTGCGAAATTCCTTAAAGTGCCAATAATTGTACATCTTACCCTATTGTATAGGCTCCGAAACTACTGAACCGATTTGGAAAATTCTTTTACTGTTGGAAAGCTACACTATCCCCGGATGACATAGGGTACTTTTGATTCCGGAAATTTTGCAGGAAGGGGGGGATAATTGACAAAATAAATTACGCACGGGTAAAACCGCGGGCGTAAGGCTAGTATAATATAATCTTCTAATATCAACGACAGTATAGAAAACACAGCAGTAATTCAGTCGTGTAATCCCTGTATTAGGGATTACTGCCGTACTTACACTTCTAGGTCTTCTATCCTAGTCTGATAACAGGATAAAGGTTCTTGTATCTATTGGGACTGACGAACGTACAGACTGTATAATAAGGTCATACGTGTGACCTTAAATAGAATCATTATTATTTTTATGACAGTTTAATTGGCATTGTAGTATAACTTAAAAAATCTTTATCCTATTTTATACAAACGCAACATAGGATTCCTAAATCTTCGTATTATTATTTTTTTAGGGTTCCGTAGCCAATTGGCAAAAAACGGAACCCTTATTTTATAAGGAAGCAATCAGGATGACCTCACTCCACCTGTTGGTAAGCGGAAGTGAGGTCCAAATACTCGTATAAGGTTGACTGGCTCAATATCATAGTACCCATTGAGCCAGTCACCCTCACCCTGAAGGCCTGCTTAGATGCCGCTTCACGCCCCGCCTAAAAAGCCCAGGATTATAGGAGGAAGGAAACACGTGAGCCGGAAGGGCATTCCATGACCTAATGGCACGGGCTAAAAAGAAGAACTACCTCTTGGTACGGGCCACCATAGAAATAAATTTCTTGTTCTGTGCGGGCCACTAGTGTCTGGATGGTATGGGGATGGCAACGCAGTCCGACGCCATATTATACATTTCCATACATTACGTTTTCCATACTTAATAATAAATTCTTTATAGAGTAGAGTGTAGATCTAGTTTCTAGCTACAGAATTATTCCTCATCTGTTGATAAGGAATATTTCTGTGGCTAGTCAAATAGTTCTCGGTATAGTGCCGTGTGCACACGAGCGTCGGATGAAGTTCTCTATTTAAAGCCAACAGAAACAGTTTAGCGTAATGAGACGGGCCGCTTGCGCGTGACAACTACTCTTTACGATGCAGGAACTATTGGGCACACTACAAGATATTATATCCTAACATATTAATATGATATTTTAAGTTGATCTGATTTCTTTTTTCTTTAACGCAGTTACCAGAGAACTTAGCCAGGAGAAGCATATTTATGTTCGTTATAAACATGAGTTATGACTTTATCTACGTAGCCCGATTTTTAAAATGTCTGACTGATTTTTTCCTAGACGTAAGAAGGTATCTTATTGATACTATCTGTAGTCAGATTTAAAAAGAAACTAATGACATATTTTAAGAACAACTTATTTTAATAAATGAAATAGCAGGGGATTGCTTTCTATAGTATGCATTAACGTCAACTTTTATTTAGACAATTAAGTGGCATAACATGTAACTTCATAATTTAGTAACTGAGTATTTAAAATTTTAAATAAATGCAAATACAGCAGCGTACTGTAGCAGAGTATGTACCATATCTTTTATTATGCAATTAAAAACAAAGAGTCGAATAATAGTCTTTCAGTATAAATAACAACTGAAATTAGATGTTTCTTTAGTAACCAGTAAGTTTATATCTTCATCACATCTACAGCGTCGCTCTCACCCTGGACCGCAATCCAAACCTTGCGCGCACGTGGTCTCAATATTTACTCCGGGACGCACTCTGCATACTATAACACGTCCCGGGGCTGTAGCTCTATCCTGGTTGGCTACTTTAAACCTATTCTCTAGACGGTTTACTTGACCGTTGTAGAAAATCATGTTAATACAAAAATTGGTTAGCTAGCGTCTCTGTGGAACAGTAGCTAAGCCGCTCGGGTCCCTCGGCCAGGGTCGTGGGTTCGATTCACTTCTCAGGTCTGGATGTTGATAAATAGATAGATGAGACATTTATTGCTCACAGACATCACACATACACAGTACACACACATACATCAACACGAAAGCATACAATCTGTATATAAAAGAAAGTGGTGTTAGTCACACTATTTATAACTCAAGAACGGATAAAGCAATTTGGCTGAAAATTGGTGGAGAGGTAGCGCAGAACTAGGAAACGGACATAGGATACTTTGGGGGGGAAGGGGTTATAGGATGGGGGAAGGGGGGATAGTTTAAAAGGAAATTACGCGCGGGTGGAACCGCGATGGCGACCGCTAGTTATGTATAAAAGAAAATAGTTTGAGCGCCTATTATATGTTAATAAAATAAATAAATAAATATCCCTGGACACTATTACCACAGCGCCATCCAGTCCCAACTTTGGGTGCTAGACAACGGATAAACAATACTTATTATAGACCTAGACTGATACAATCAGGCATGTTTATACACACAAATGTTTGTGCCGTGCGCGGATCGAACCCACGAACTCTTTGTGCAATAGCTGACTTCTCAACCATTACACGAAATAGCTCGTCAACTTGTACTTGTACATATCCTCAACTTGTACATATCCTAATTGGTTACTATTATTATAAAGTTGTAATGGCATTTAGTACGCTTGCGGCTCGTTAGGGCGCTTCGGGTGGCCATCTTGTCTGCCCACGAGACGCCCACAGTGTTTCACTGTTGGGAAAGCTCATTACCGAGATGGGTTATGTAATGTCAATACATTTTATCCTTATAGATTAAATAAACAAATATCCTGCACATCGCTATCTAGGCCCAGACTTAGCATAGCCTGTACAATGGGTGTCAGATAACGTAAAAAATAACCTACTTTATCATTATTTTTATTTTGGAAATAATATGCACAATTTATTTTTGCAGCGTGGCTCAACCACACTTATTCCATATTAATATTATAAATGCGAAAGAAAGTCTGCCTGTCAGTCTATGTGTATGTTGCGTTTCACAGTACTGTACTGACGGAGTATTTTCTGAAGAGAAAAGCTCAATCACAATTTTTTTGTCCAAACCGGGAATTGAACCCAGTAAACCTAACGCGGCTGTCGCTTTTAAGTGCATCCTACTAGCCACGGCACGGGGGTAGTCATAATAAGACAGCTGGTAGAGGAGCTAATACTCGTAAAAGCAGTACAAAAAACCTATAAAAAATATTTATCAATACATTAGCTAGTAGAAACAAATGAAGTAGTTTAGCGCAAGTAGCGCAACTCATTAAATACCGGTGCATCGGTATGAGCGGTCATCGTATCCCACGTGACGCCCACTGCACCTCACCACAGGTCACTGGGGTTACCAACTAATGTGTACTATTGTGGATAGTCCTATACGTAAGAGTTTTCGATAAATTAAAAAAGTGCTAATTATAAATCCTCCTAAAGTTCGCAAAGTGGCGAGCGTCTGGAGAGGCCTATGTCCAGCGCAGCGGTGGACTACGATAGGCTGATGATAATGATGAATGTTCTATTATTGTTTGCAACTTCAATTAATAGATACACAGCTGCCCGTGTGATGTTTAACGACGATTTCAACATGTGCCTTATATCCTATACTTAACCTAAAACAATAAAGCTTAAGGCTTTATACCGAAATTGGCACAAAACAGTAAATAAGGTAAATTAGCGGCCCGTTTTATGTCCCACTGCAGAAAAAAGGCTTTTATCATTAAAAAAATTCATCGTACCAATATTAGATACTGGCTTGATCACCACCCTTACCAAATGCAGATTAAAGCTTTCAAATACGAGCTGAGTTCTTAAAATTCCGAGAAAAATATTTCTCGATCCGGTAATTGAACGCAGGGCCCGGTGCTTAACCGAGAAGACCATCGAGGTGTTGAAATAGTAATAAAAAATCTATGTCTTGTCCTAAAAAAAAACTATTTTATTTACAATCACCTTATTACAAAGTCAGAAGTTACCAAAGTGGAGTTCTAATGATTGTACATAATTACACATACAAATACAATCAATACGTATTTTGCACCCTGTTGTTTAAAATATAAGGTCCAGATTAAACATTCGCTTCCGTATAATGTTAGGTAGGATTCCTAAATAGGTTAAATGGTTAAGACTGTGAAGATTTCAGATAAGAATTAAAATCTATTTGGAATTATCTGGAAATAATCTAAAATCTTCACAGTGACACCCACCTAATTATGTACCTTCATTACTAGTGTGTTTAAAGTATGTTACTTACTAATCCATACTACTACATATTATAAAGTAGCTGACCCGAGGAACTAATGAGAGTAAACAGTATCACTAGTTCCGCCGGGACTAAGTGTCAAAACTGACAAGGAACTAATGAGAATGAACAGTACCACTAGTTCCGCCGGGACTCCATTCAAAATTGACAAGGAACTAATGAGAATAAACAGTATCACTAGTTCCGCCGGGACTAAGTGTCAAAATTGACAAGGAACTAATGAGAATAAACGGTATCACTAGTTCCGCCGGTACTTAGTGTCAAAGTGACAAGGAACTAATGAGAAAAAAAAGTATCACTAGTTCCGGCGGAACTTTTTTGACCGGAACTAGTGAGAATGATCCATGAACTTCGTATCACTTTGTTTGCCAGGTAAGAACAGTTTGTATGGAAAAATAAAATTGTCATTTTTAGTATTATCCTCGCGATTTTTCCATATTTTTTCATCGTTTAAACCTTCCCTGGACTTCCACTAATATTTCAAGACTAAAATTAGTCAAATCGGTTCAGCCGCTCTCGGGTTTAAGGGAGACTAACGAACAGCAATTCACTTTCATATACAGTATGACAGGAAATGCTAGGGACATATTTAAACCCCAAATAGTTCATGCTTTCATATAAAGAAATAAGTATAAACCAATAAAAACTCTGGTAAGTATCTGTCAATAACCTTAGTCGAAATTTTCCTGAAAATCCGCGTAACGTGCGGGCACTTCCCTTCACAGTATTTCGTGCACTCGTTCAGGGGTAGACCTATTGTACTCGCGTACAATTTGGATTTTTAGGTAGTTCATGCATATAAGGATAAAAATGCAAAAATTTAAGGCTATATTTTTTATAGCGAATTGGACTCCTAATCGGATTCTGAACACTCTCCTTAAATATTATGTCCCTCGGGTTACCTAACACGCTGTATACTGCGTGTTTTTTTAGTCGTTGTTTTCCCGCAGCAGAATGCTTCAGTTATAGTAGTACTATCGATTTTCGCAAGTAACTTTTTTTTGAATTTTTTTTTTGAAAATTTTTTTTTTACTTTTTTGAAAAAAAATTTTTATAGTTTGACGGGAAAATGCATATCGAATGTTGGAAAATTGTGAATTATCATCTTTTTGATAAGCGCGAAGGTCAATGATCCCAGCAAGTGACCGTCCGCGACGAAGTTAGTACTAATAATTCGAGTTTCGTCTATCAAATTCGTAAAACTTTTGATTTGACTAAAAAAAAAACTTCACTAATCTATTGTACTACTTAGATAGGATCATTTTACTGCGGGAAAACAACGACTAAAATGTCACGCAGTATAGATGCGAAAGTAATTCTGTCAATCTGTCAGCAACAGAGGGCAAAGGCCTCCTTCATTAAAATCAAGTCATCGTTAGAATAATTTGTGGCCATGACTTGATTTAAGTAATGGAGTACTAGCTCAATCATCTGACTTTCTTAATGCAAGTACATAAACCCAAGCTTACTTACTTACTTACTATGATGGCGCAGCGACCCAAAGAGAGTCTTGGCCTCCGATATTAATTTACGCCACCTCGGCCGGTCCTGGGCCTCCTCCCGCCAGTTCATGACGCCAAGGGTGCATAGATCCTTTTCCACCTCGTCACTCCAACGGTACCTCGGGCGGCCAATAGGACGTCGGCCAACCGGTCGACCCGCGTACGCTCGTTTTACGGCCCGGTCTTCTGCCATTCTTTCGACGTCGCCGATCCAGCGAAGCCTATTCGCTTTAACTTGACCGATAATGTTGGGCTCACCGACTAGCTCCTCTATTTACTCATTTTTCCTCCTAAATACATACATAAACCCAAGCAGTGGTTCAAAAATTCTGCCACAAATTTTGCTTGACCCGGAAATTGAGGTCCCCAAATTTATTTTAACTACTGGAACCATCTAAAATATCAACGTTTTCTTAATTAAGTCTGGTACATTTCACCACTGACAGAAGAAAATGATTTGTCAGAAAAAAAAGTTATGCAGCCTTTTTTCAAATTGACAAAAGAGGCAGCGTTTTAGTTATCTAATAGATCTTGAACTTGCCCTTCTATATGAATAACTAGCGGGCGCCCGCGGTTTCACCCGCGTGGTTCCCGTTCCCGTGGGAATTGATCAAAATCCTTTCTTAGCGGATGCCTACGTCATAACATCTACCTGCATGCAAAATTTCAGCCCGATCCGCCCAGTGGTTTGGGCTGTGCGTTGATAGAATCTATGTCAGTCAGTCAGTCAGTCAGTCACCTTTGAGTTTTATATAATTATACAGATATTGTGTAACGTCAATTTTCCACAAGATTGAATCATTAAGCCCACCGCACCTATTTGAAACCAACTCAAACTTCCTACTACTATTATATATTCTGTGCTTCCCACTATATTTAGGCTATTATTAACATCTAATTAGTCTGGAAACTGTATTATGGAAAAAAGTAGCTTGTTTTGTACTAAGTTCAAAGGTCGATGTTTTGGCCAGTTTCTTGATGCTAAAAATACCCATAATCTCTCTTTGAAAGCGATACTAAGTAATTATATTTTTTTTACCTAAGGGGCTAATTAAAAAGTGGTTGAAATTGCGTAGTTGGAAAAAAAGTATAACTATTCTTAGACATTTATCCGTTGTCTGGCACCCATAGAACAAGCTAATGCTTAGTTTAGGGCTAGATTTAAATAGAATATCATCTTCCCAAAAGTGCAGAACATTAATAAAAATAAATGTAATAGGAAGAAAAACTAAGCAATAGACCAATACATTCGTTTATTGGTCTTTTGACCAAAGGACCAAACGAAGAAACAGCCGAATCATCGCATTCGCAACACATCGTCTCTACTTAATATCAAAGTTTTTATAAGCACGACTTGTCATTGACTATAAAGTCACATGCAGATAGGTCATTCCTTTGTAAGTCAATTCATCGATTAAAATATTACTCCGCAATCGGATCGGTTGATACGAGATGTTAAAACTTAGAAGAGATACATATGTTAAAGGCTGTTAGGTTTCTTTTAAGAACATCTTTAAAGCGAAAGTACTGGTCACTGACTTTACTGTAGCTTGGAGTAAATTACTGATTTAGGAAAACGGCGAATTTCATGCAAAAGGATAGGCATACTTACATTTTACACATAAGAACACTCAGACAGATACAAACAGATATGTCCATGCACTCCATGCGTCCATGTCAGAGGCGGCAAACGGGCCGGCGGGTCGCCTGATGGGGATTATTCCCGACTGCCCCTACCAAATCTGCCCCCAGAGGGGTGTGTGCCTCCGGCACTCTCAAAAACCAGACGAACACAATATAAGTCACAATTATTTTACGCTGGTGTTATGCGAGAGGGTGTTACTATCCCGGACGAGCCGGCCCATTCGTACTGTAAAACAGCATGGCTCTACCACTACAATGTCCTATACGTATAATGTCCTATAATATAGGACAATGTACTATGTCCGTGTAGGCATAAAACTTCATACAATCGTGCACCTCCTTCTTCACAATCTATGCCCCACGAAGACTAGTTTTTTGTAAGCATCGGATAGCATTCAATGTATTTTTTGTCCAAGTCATTAGACATTGTGCCTCTTTAATTATTGTGGCCGATGCGATGTGTATCTCCCGATTACCGTTCCACCGGACTTTTTACGTGTACGCTTAGAATTTTACGGGAATTAACAATTGCCAATTGGAAACGGAATGGACAGTGTTCTTATAAGCTTTGAGGACAGCGTTTTTTGTGTTTGGTTTCGTTAGGAATTCCGGAGGCACTCGTGAGTTTACTTCGACTGTGATATGTGAAGGCTGTGTTTTTATAAATAGAAGCAAACGGGCATTATGTAACACCAGTAGTCTGAGATTATAACTAAGATGCGTTTGCCTTCTTGAAAGAATATACAGAGAAGAAGGGAAGGTGACATGAAACGGGGCCGGGAGAAGGGTGTGAAAGAAAGGTGTGTTCCGGCCTCCGGCACTCTCACTGCCTGGTTATTTCAATGGAGCGATTGCTATCTAACCTCCGTAACCCAACAAGGAAAACCAGATCTACTTGGAACATAGTCGAGACCAACGGCTTAACGTGCTTTCCGAAGCACGGAATCATCATTCTTATCAGACATTCAGATGATTCAAGTCTGGCTCAGCAATGTCCTACACAAACTGAAAACAATCACATACGTGATGCTCCCTGTGGGATTCGAACCCACGACCTCCGGGTTTTAGAGCCCAACGCTCTAACCACTTTGCCACGGAGGAAGTTAGTACTCATACGTTGATCAAATACGTAATAATTTAATTTGGGTCAAGTTTAATTATTTTATGTTAAAAGATTTTACTCTTTCTAGACCCAGGTGGTTGAGGTCGTTGAACCTAATCAAGCATCTTATAGTTTCTTAGAATAGAAATACTCAAAGCGTTATCACTGCTATCTTTAGATACTAGAAATTGATTTTATTGAAAGTTATTAATCTTATGTACAGCTTTTCTTTTTCTTTTGATTAAAAACTATGCTGGATGGTTTACATTTATTAATAGTTTTGTCCATAGTTTACGCGTAATTTTTTTTGTAGCCCGGTTTGGGCTTCAAGCCCAATGGTAAGCTGATACCGTCACCTATGGAAGCTTGTAACACCTTAGGCCTCGGCCTCGAATTTCGCGGCAGCGGGAGCGGCAGTGCACGCAGGCGCACTGCGGTCACCGCTTGACGCGGGCCGTCGAGAGCGGTACGATGCTGTCACGCGGTGAACCGCAGTGCGCCTGCGTGCGCTGCCGCTCCCGCTCCCGCCCCGCTTTGTTCGAGAACGGGTCTATGGGATTCCATACAAAACATCGTGCCGGCCGCTGCCGCTGCCGCCCCGTTGCCCGCGAAATTCCAGGCCGAGGCCTAATACGCTACGCTATATTAATAGAAATATCATGAAATATCTCAAAGATTGCAGATTTTATTAACTTTTAGTGTTGGCGTAATCTGTTATGATACATACTTTTAAATTATTTCTATCTTTCGTATCTAAAATTCCCACGCCTATTACATAACACTGTGATAAGGATCGATCACTGCCACAATAATATTGATAAGGCGAATGTCTTGGTGATAATAACCTGTCAATTATCTAGGTCACATTCTAAGGCCTTGTTGGTGTAGTGGTTGAAGTAGCTGGCCGGGATCTCGGGGTCCTGGGTTCAATTCCCGGGTCAAGCAAAATGTGTATAGTTTTTTCTCACTAGGAAATGAACTAAATGATGGAGGGCCTTTGCAAAGCTAGGAAATTAATAGGCTGATGATGAACGTTTATTCAATAAGGTCAAATAAAAAAAAAATAGAGAGCAAATTTTTAGTCAAATGTTTATCTCATAGAGATGTTTTGCTAAATATGGATAGATCGATGTGTTGCTGACTGTACATGACCTACTGAAACCAACCTGTTTAGAACCATAAAGATGTACGGTATATTCCACAAAGCACATCACCTACTGTTTATATTTTTATTACCGCCTACGCCTTGCCACCATTTTACGGTTCACTCAATTAAACTTGTTTGATAGCCTACTTCTATACTATTCTATATACTATGCAGTATTATCCTGACTGGATTCTGCATACAAATAGGTACGGTATTGTAAGAACGAGATTGAACCGATATTTAAACGACATGACTAACTTAACGAAAAAATACTGTATGTACTGTTACGTTGTTATATACTATGCCGTGTCCAGGAAAATTTATTATTTAATTCGATGGTGAATAGCTTTATTTAATTCGATGGTGAATAGCTTACTTTTTTTCTACTTATTTTACATTGTTATTACATCTTAGTTTTTAATAATAGATGGAGCCGTGTGTTTTGAAATTTTATTTTTTCAGTTGGTAGAGAGTCACGCTGCTAATCTGATGATAAGTGGCAATGGTGACCTATTCCAGATCTAAACAGTCATCATCGTTCAATAAGCTAAGTGTACTGACTCCTACATTAATTTGCCGGATCACAGATAAGATATTTTGGTAAATTCACATTACATATAAGTATTGTAATAGCAGTCCATTTTAATGTTTTTAAGGATATGAAATATGCCTATTTCTCTGATATTCCAGAAGTTGCAGTGTCATTTCCACCAAATTCCGTTACTAGGACAAAAAATCATATTTTTATCAAAGGAGGGGTCACAATCGCTTTCATTAGTTTATATTTTTATATCACCTAGTGTAAGCGATCACCGTAGCCCATGGATTTGCAACACAGGCGTTGCCACTTACCAGCCCTCATTTTAAATGAGAATTCGCTGATTTCTTGAAAATAAAAGAAACTAGAGAAAAGTTCCAACTCAAGTAAACCGGTAGCTAGTCTAATATTAACGTTTTAATATCGTCTGTCTCCATAGAACAATCGTAAGAGAATGGCTAACCGAACCCGCGTTATAAATTCCGTATCTTATAGCCAGTCTGTTAGTCGTATGCGCCACGCAATATTAATTATTTTATAGCCTTCGAGAGAGTAAATAATAAAAGATGAGATACATTCGTAATTACCTCCTCGGGGCGTCGGGAATAAACTTCAGTTAGTATAGGTACCGCTATTTTCAGACCTAGGTCTAAGAGGTTTTTCTACTGGGAGTTTTTACGTAAGAAGCCTAAAGTATGTGTCAGACAATTTAATATACCACTCGGGACAATGGCGTCCTTCATTGAAAGCGTTCTTTAGCCAGCATAATTAAAAGTCACTACCCATAATAAATAAATATATAAATATAGCTTGTACTATGCATAGCTTGTACTCTAAGCATAGCTCGTATACTTTTTTTGATGATTTGTAATGATTAATAGAGATATAAACGGACTCTGGAGACTGAGCGCTGACAGGCTGTTAAATGAGATTCAATAGGCTGGCACCGGCTCGTCCCAATTGGGTGTTAAGGGGAAACCGGGGAAGTTTAGTGGGTAGTGGACGCTTAGTCTCGAGTCCAACACACGGCCGCAGGTCTAGGTCTAGCTAGCCTGCGATTATGGTGCATAAAAGCATTCTTCTTCGAAAAAAAGGTTGTTAAATGAGATTTCTAGAAGCATTGGCTGGAGGCATTTGTCTTTGCCCAGTATCTGGATATTCTTTGTATTTACGAATAGGTAAATATTTGTCGTACCTTTTTTGTTTCTGATGTCATTATGCCCCCACGGTTTAACGGCAAACTGGAACAATTTTTTTTAAATGTGGGGGCATTTCGGCCGGGGGCAACCCGGAATGGGGCATAACGGCCGGACCCATTCTACTTACTTTGGGGTCAAATCAATGCAAGTGAAGTGGTCCAATAGGTATTGTGTTTTATTTTTTCTCTATAAACCTTTAAGCAGATTTAGATATTTTCCCAGTAGTAATTCCTCCGATTACAACCATATTCAATTGTTTCCTAGTTGACGACGTACGGTTTATTTGACAATTGTGGCCGTCGTGATAGCTCGGAGCGTTACATGCGTTCGATTCCCAGTTAATGTCAAAGATTGTACTATTAGCAATAGCCTTCCGCCCGCGGTTTACCCGCGCGTAATTTCTTTTTTCAAATATCTACCCTTCTCTCCACATTTCCTGAATCAAAAGTACCCATGTCACCCGGAGATAGCGAAGCTTTCCATCAGTGAAAGAATTATTCAAATCGGTTCAGTAGTTTCGAACACCATTCAATACACCGTGGACCGCTAGTCTTCTATAAAAGTGTAAGAATGTGTCTGGAACATAAAAAGATTTAACTAAACACCAAAACCAGTACATTTGTAAGCCAGAACTACTGCTAATAAACGTTAATGCTCCGTTAACATCCCAATAAATGCTTGTGTTCTCTCTTTGTCCGTTCCGAATACGTGAAAGTAATTAGTGAGACAATTTAACAGGTGCTAACAGAAGAAATCTTCCATAATAATCGTTTACGTCCGAAATGTTAATAAAAGTATTAGACAGGTAGGGAATATAATATTTTTTGATGAAAGAATCAATGCAAACGCGTATGTGTGACACCATAAACAGGATGTCCTAAAAATGACACGTCACAGTGACACTGAAGGTAGGCCAGCACAAGAGGCATCGAACAAGCCTAACATGACCTCAGTAAAAGTTGCTCGGTTTTCAACATATTGCCAATTTAAACTTTTTCTAAATTTTCACGTTTTTTAACGTGTTCAGTGCTAGCATCAAGTTAAATAGCCTAAGATATTGACATGTCAACTAATAGTAGGTATGTGATCACTGCCAACCTTAGATGGTTTAGGCGCAGAATGTCCCTTTCTCAAAATATCCACCATCAGGTGGAGTGAGGTCATCCTGACTGCCTCTATATAAAAAAATATCCACTGGTAGCAAAATGTCCTTTTCGCAGAATGTCCTTCTCGCAAAATATCCTGTTTGCAGCATGTCCTGTTCGCAGAATGTCCCTTTTAACAAATCACCCTTTCGCAGAATGTCCACTTGCGTGCAAGTGTCTACGTCACACCTGCGTCTAGATGTAAAGGAATAATAGGATGTGATTATTTATTCATTAACTCTTCAAGAAATATGTAATCACTTATTTATTTATTTTTTTCTGTCTCTTGAGTTTGTGTCTTGTAAACCCCATACGCTATTGTTACAATGGAGTGTCACCCTTATGAATAACAATGTTAAAGACATGAACCAAGCGCGATTATTACATTCAGCAGTGCATCGGATTTTGAACCTTAACGTCTTAGTAACACATGCACACATAGGGATGTCCGGTCTCACATATTCCGGGGGAAATGCATCTTGGCACCTCATATATAGAGAACATTTCGCCAGATGGTACGCAGTAGATCCTAAGACCAACAAATAACGGTGTTCTATCACCTGTTAACTAAACGGAAAACCGGGGGAAATACATAGATAGAAAGATATTTTTCACAGCAAAAAAAAATTACGTAAAATTATTTTATACACAACTTAAGAATACAATACAGATAATCGTGATCTCTAGGGGAGTTTAGTGGGTTGTGAAAGGACCCTTTAGTCCCGAGTCCCAAACACGGCCTCAGGTCTCTCTAACAAAGGCTAGAAAAAAAAGTCAAAAAGTCAATTGAAATACAACTCTATGCGTTGGACATTAAGTTTAAAAGTTGGTAGTAAAAATTTGACAAATTAGTTTAGGTTGATGAGTCGACTATACATGCACAGAAAGTGTAAAACGTAACCCCCACATCCCTAGTTATCCCCCTAAACAAGGCTTGCATGTCTGAGGGCATCTGGAAGGCGTCCAGAAACTCCATTCAACTAGTTGTACTTGAATTAATCAATTGTTTTAATCCACTAGTGAAGGCAGCTGTTGACCGCTCGCTAACTTGACGCGTGGTGTGGATATAGTGACGAGCTGAGCGGGGTCTTTACTCGTATTAAACACAGTGTAAGTGTAACGCACGTTATATAGGGACTCAAGACCTAGCGCGACTCCTCGACCAATCGCAGTGTGCCACGCTCGCACCGTGCCGCATCAGCCAATCGCAGCGCGTTAATATGATAGACTGCGGCAGCGCTCTGCAGCATTACCACGCGATTGGCCGACGCGAGACAGAGAGATGACGTTTTGGTTTGAAGTGTAAGGAAGTCGTTGGGAAAATTATTAAATTATAATCTACAAGAATCGTTGTTTTGGCCCCTTAGGCTGCCACCATCCTTTACAACTGTTATTAAACACTTAAGTTAAAAGCAGATGAGATTAGTGGTGGTTCCAAACATTGCTTTACATATTATGTCAAGGTTGATGATTCAAATATCGGCACTTACCTACGGATTTTCCCATGTGTGTATTTACTTTGGGTCGGCAGAGACGCAAAACGTGAATCCTGCCAATAGTAACCAATAGGATCATTGCTACACAGCCATTCGACTTTGAATGGAGAATGGAATTTCTTAAGTATCTAGTACAGTCTATGACTGAATTTGTCTATGGCCAAATGTCAGGCTTGTCACTTGTGTCAATCAATAAACGTCCCAACAACGAACTGGTGGTTTTTCTCTAGAACATTACATTGGCGAACGAGGATTATTAATTTTACGCAATAGTATTCAAGTATATGGAAAAATGTCGATCGGGAAACTGACGGAGTTTAATATACGTACGGGAAACTGGACGATGTACGTAGAACGAGCCGAGATGTTTTTCGAAATAAATGGTGTTAAGGGAGAAAAATGGCTACCCACTTTAATAGCGGCAATGGGGGACGAGGCGTATGAACTTCTAAGCAATTTAGTGAGCCCTGTTAAACCGTGTGCCAAGCAATATAGTGAGGTTGTGAAAATAATGACAGAACATCTTCAACCGAGACCATCGTTTATGGCGGAACGATTTCGGTTTCGTCAGAGGAGGCAAACAGAAGGGGAATCAATTTTACAATATATTTCCGAACTTAAAAAGATGGCGAGATTTTGTAAGTTCGAAGCAAGCTTAGAGGAAAATCTGCGGGACCAGTTAGTTTGCGGTCTTAAGAGTGAAGCCATTCGTCAGCGAGTTTTCGCGGAGGAACAGTTGTCGTACGCGAGTGTAATAAAAATCTCATGCGCCTTGGAAGCGGCGGAACGAGATGCGGCGGCGGTTGACCACGCGGTGAAAGTCGAGGACGCGCCGCTGAACGCGGTAACGACGCGGCGCTGGCGCGGGAGTGGCGAGCGGCGAGGCAGCGCTAGACCCAGACCAGGTGGCAGCAGGGACGGACCAGACGACTCGAGGCCATGCGACGCGTGTGGAGCACAAGATCACAGAAGCGACGGGTGTCGTTACAAAGGGTTCATCTGCGGAGGCTGTAAACGCAGAGGGCACCTTAAGCGGGTATGCCCCAACCGGTCCTCGGGGAAGCGGGGGCCAGCTGGTGCCTCCGGAGGCGGTATGGTGGCTAAGGTGCACGCGGTAAACGAGGGTGCGGTGAAGCGGGAAGTCGGTGAGGAGGAACCCTTGTCGGAAGAGGACTGGGTGGAAGAATTGCATCAGCTCAGTTTAAACAGTTATAAGGCGGTAAGCTTAATAATGTCAGTTGATGGGGTCGAATTACCAATGGAGATAGACACGGGGTCTTTAGTATCTTGTATTAGTCAGAAGACATATGAAAAGTATTTTAATAAGAGACCTTTAAAAAGGTCAAATTTAGTATTTAAGTTTTATGATGGCAGAAAAATCATACCTTTAGGAGTTATAGATCCTATAGTCGATTATGGGGGTGTCACAAAAAGGTTGGAACTCTTTGTTGTAGAAGGTGGTACCACTTCGCTGCTTGGGAGACAGTGGCTTTCAGAGTTAAAGATTCGGTTATCTATATTTCACCACGTCCTGGAGGACGAGCGAGATGGGGGAAGTACGAAGCATAGTAATGAATTGTCTCAATTGCTCAGCAGGTATAAGGCGGTTTTTTCGACGGGGCTGGGCCGGTTCGTCGGTGGGACGGCGCGGCTCCAGGTGCGCTCGGGCACGGCGCCGGTGTTCTGCCGCGCGCGCCCGCTGCCGTACGCGCTGCGCGAGCGCGTGGACGCCGAGCTCGACGCCATGCTGCGGGACGGGGTCATCGAGCCGGTGGAGAGCTCGGACTGGGCGACGCCACTGGTGCCCGTGCGTAAGGCTGACGGGGGGCTCCGTATCTGTGCTGATTATAAGGTTACCTTAAATCCAGTACTTAAGATTGATCGATATCCTTTGCCACGAATAGATGATTTGTTAGTTAAGTTAAATGGTGCAAAATGCTTCACCAAAATTGATTTAACTCAGGCGTATAATCAGGTTGAGTTGGAGGACCCTGAAAATTTAACGGTAATTAACACGCATAGGGGTCTTTTTAAATATAAAAGATTAGTTTTCGGCCTCTCTTCGAGTCCCGGCATTTTTCAGCGAATTATGTCAAACCTTCTTAACGATATACCTTATGTTGAAGTATTTCTCGACGATATAATTATTGGAACGCCTAGTGTAAATCTACATTTACAAATATTAGAGAAAGTACTTCACCGTCTAGATGTTAATGGTTTGAAGTTAAAACTAAGTAAGTGTACGTTTATGACAAACGAGGTTAAATATTTAGGGTTTATAATTTCAGACCAAGGGGTTAAAGTTGATCCGGAGAAGGTGGAAGGTATTTTAAACATACCTCGTCCATCTAATATTAAAGAGTTAAGGGCGTTTTTAGGTACAGTAAATTTTTATGCAAAATTTGTACAAAAATTAAGCACAATTTTAGCGCCGTTATACGAGTTATTAAGGAAAGGAATAAGTTGGAATTGGAGTGAAAAATGTGAATTGGCTTTTAGGGAAATAAAGTCAATTTTGATTAGCGCTGATGTTTTGGCTCATTACAATCCAGACAAGCCTTTAATTTTAACATGTGACGCTAGCTCATGCGGTATAGGCGGCGTGTTGAGCCAACCGGGGGACGGTGAGCGGGACGGTGCGCTCGGGGGTCAGCGCAGAGGCGAACGACCAGTGGTTTATGTTTCACGTGCGCTCACTCCTGCGGAGAAACATTATTCCCAGATTGAACGCGAGGCTTTAGCTATAGTTTTCTGTTTTGAGAAGTTGCATCAATATTTGTACGGTAGGAGGTTCACCTTACGCACTGATCACAAGCCCTTAGTTACCATTTTTGGACCTAAACAAGGAATTCCGTCGATGGTGGCTAGTAGATTACAGAGATGGGCTATAAGATTATCTGCCTATACATATGAGATTGAGTACGTACCGTCTGCGCAAAACGGAGCGGATGGACTTTCGCGTCTACCGGCGAAGTACGCGAAAGGCCTTCCGACGCGACAAAACGTACCGGAGCAGACCCACTTACATTTTGCCCAGAACGCTATGTTATTGAGTTATGAGGATGTTAGACGACAGACTGTTTGCGATCCGTTGTTGAGTCGCATCCTTGGTTACATACGCGGCGAGTGGCCTAGGGAGAACGAAGTGAAGGCTCTTCAGCCTTACTTTAATCGGAGAAACGAGCTGTATGAGGAGTTAGGTTGTGTTTTGTGGGGTCACAGGGTAGTAGTGCCCGAGGGCTGTAGATCCAAAGTTTTATTAGAACTTCATGAGAGTCATATGGGTATAGTAAAAACCAAGTCTTTTGCTAGAAGTTATGTGTGGTGGCCCGGAGTAGACGAAGCCGTAGAGACAATGTGTCGAAGCTGTAGGGTGTGCGCGGCAGTGAGCGACGCGCCGCCGCGGCAGGCGCCTTGCCCGTGGCCTTGGCCGGATAAACCGTGGTCCAGGGTGCATGTCGATTTTTTAGGTCCTTTGTCTGGGAAATTATTTTTTGTTTTGGTTGATGCAAGAACTAAATGGCTAGAAGTGACTCAAGTCCCTAGCACCGCAGCTAGTCACAGTATAAAATTTTTAAGACAGCTATTCGCTCGTTTTGGTTTACCAAAGCAATTGGTTTCCGATAATGGCCCACCTTTCAGCAGCAGCGAGTTTTCAAAATTTTTAAACAATATAGGAGTTGAACACATATTTTCCGCGCCATATCACCCTTCATCTAATGGTGCGGCGGAAAATGCAGTTAGAACTGTTAAAAAAAATATTAAAAAGGCGATGAAGGAAAATTCAGATATTGATACCTCTTTAGATTCTTTTCTACTGCATTACAGAAACACAGAGCACTGTACAACGGGGGAAACGCCAGCAGTATTAATGTTTGGTCGCAGATTGCGGACTAAACTGGATGCGCTTAGACCGGTTAGGGATGCGAAGATTCCCAGATCCCAGAGAGGGCACCAGGAGGGTTTATCTCCACCTGCCCCCACAGGGGGCCCTAAAGGTACTCGCACCCTAAATCCGGGAGACGAAATCTGGCTGCGCCAGTATGGTGGAAGGGATAAATGGATATCAGGGAAAGTTATGGATAGGATAGGGGTTTCGGACTATATAGTTATTGACGAGTTTGGTAGGGAATCACACAAGCATATCGATCAACTTAAAAAACGGATGCGTATTCCTATAGTTGGCCCTTCTTTCCCTTTAGGGTTTAGTAGGGATAGCGATGTCGCACGTGGGGGTGAGTCGCCCAGTCCGAGTACAAGTGAGTCTCAGTCCACGGCCACGATCGAGGAACCGTCCGATCCGGTTGAGAGCAGAAGTGAAGGTAACGGCGCGGCATCGCCGGCGCCGGGCCCTTGCGCGCCCCTTCCAGAATCGTCCCAGCCTCGTCCAATGCGACAATGTCGAATCAATAATCCCCCTCGTTACAAATTTTAATTAATTTTTCCATCTATGTTATTTGTAATAAGACTAATAAGTTATGTGGCTAATCCCTCATAAACAGGTTTAGAACTGCACGAGTTAGTACAGGTTGGTTCCGGACTATTCTTTCTTTTTTTTTGAACTTTCCATATTACAAAGCAAATACCAACATAAGAATAATTGACCGGTACTAAATCGTTCAGTGCGTTTCATTTTACAAGACTTTGTTTTACGACATGTTTTTGAATCATTAATAAGATAGTAAAGGTGGTAATTCTTTATTTATTGAGGTGTTTTAGTAATGTAAGTAAAAGTAACATAATTATACATTTTTCTCAGGTTCTGTTCACAAATTAAGTTTCTTGTTTGGATTTATGTTTATGTTAATATTCAGAATGGGGGTTCTTTGTTAAGGGGGGAGATTGTAGTATAGTCTATGACTGAATTTGTCTATGGCCAAATGTCAGGCTTGTCACTTGTGTCAATCAATAAACGTCCCAACAACGAACTGGTGGTTTTTCTCTAGAACATTACAGTTTTCATATACATACATAGTAATGTAACATTGTCGTTTGTATATCAAATAGCAAAGATATAATCTGAGACTTATTCTTGGAATACGTGAAATGTGTCATGAACAGTAAATACACAAAACTTTGTGGTTAGGTCTATGTGATGAGATGAGCGGGATTAACATTTGGCGAAAAAAATAGTGTATTCTCTATTGCACTTTTTCTTAAAAGAATCAAAGTTTGGCACTGTCGTTCCATGTCTATATTCTTAATTCTTAACACAAATTACTTGTAAAAAGAAAGTGGTGATACTCTCGCCAAATGCGTATTGGTAGTCACTACCCCGAACAGTGCTGTTACAAAAATCCGACACAGGAATAGAACCCAAGACGCCGAGATCACGGCCCGGTGCTTAAACCTTTTAGAGCGTTTGTCCACCGCCACCGTCACCGGGCCGACATCACCGAGATCGAGATGTCGGCCCCGAGGTAGCGGCACATATACATTTACTAGAGCCGTTTGTCCACAGCACGTCCGTCACCCGCCGCGCCATCTTGAAGTTGGTCAGAAATAAACTCGGTTCTCGGTGAATGACGGTCCGGTGACGGCGACGGTGGACAAACGGCCTCATGGTAAGGGTAGATATTCAATGTACCTAATAAAAAATATGTTACTTCTCACGTAACATCCGCTCTCGCTTCCGCTCCCGCTCATCCTACGCCACTAAGTCCTCCCCCGCACACTCGACAAGATCTATTTATTGTTGTACCACGTGTTACTTTATTTGACATAAATTGCATTCTAAATGCCTCGTTAGGCAGCCGGGCAAGGGAATGTAGCGGTCTTTGATCTTGGAATGTACTTGGACTTAAATGGTAAAGATTTTTGTTATCAAATTTGGAACAGATTTTATCGTAAAGGATTATGGTGTTCAGTTCGATTTATTATACGTAATGCACTGGAACAGAAATGGTTTTTGTGGGTTTAAAACATGTGTAATTGTGTCTGCTATACGTTTCGATTGTCCCAGTGTTGCCAGGTAAAATACTCCTCACATAGATAAATAGACACATAAAACAGTTAAAAAGTCATATTTTTATGACTACAGTAACATTTACCTTACCATTAACTGGGAATACAAATTGCTTTGTTTATTTTCTTAACCCGGGGAATACGTTACGTACCTTCATCCTCTGTCAGAGGCGGAGGTAACACTACCTCCGCCTCTGACGTACACACGTAGGACTCCCACACCCTGGAAAGGGCGAAGTATACCCACTTAACCCCGGGGCGTTCCTTTAAGCCTCTTGGTAGTGTCATGGAAGACGGGTGTCCCTTGAAACTAATCTTTTTTCAAGTGCAAAGACATAAACGACAACGAAAAACCTATATTGGATGCAATACCTAACTACCTACTTTTTGTTTGTTCGATAAAATTAAAAATGAAGTCACATTTTAGTAGTGTAAAATGAAAATAACATGAAATGGTCAAAAGTTACGTAAAATGTGACAAAATATGGGCGTTTTTTCGTGGTCCTACTAATTTGTCCTACTAGTAGGACCACGAGGGAGACCTATTTCTGTCTGTCCTACTATGTGACTACAAAAAAGTAATTAATTATTTATACTACCTGTATTATCTGCTGTTTCCTCGTGGTCCTACTATTTTGTCCTACTAGTAGCATGTTATTCTGGCAACGCTAGACTGTATGCACTGAAATCCCGATGTCATTGCGCTGTGTAGGTCTATACACCATGGTAAACAAGATGGAAGGCTGCTGTTACACTGAACGATTTGCTTTAAGATGTTAGTTTTGGCAAAACATTTTTTTTAAAGTTGGTTTGATCATCGTTTCTTGTATATCCTTACAATTGTGCTCGGGGACCATGATCCAATGTACCAACAATTACCACCATACCAGTTCCTCTTTCCATAATGATAGTAATATGGAGTAATTTTTTGGATATACACTTAAATATTTCCCTTCATTTATCCAATTCAGCGAATAAAACATACTATCGCGCATACATACCTTGAGCGTCTCCAAAATTTTTGCATCCGCATCATCTTTGGGTTGCGCAAGTATGACCATGTTTCTCACTACCGGTCGCAACTGAAATGGTTGCCCATCCGTCGCCGGCGTGACGCGCATATTCTATTCTTTCTCTATTCCATTCTTTTTAACCCAAAGTACCCTCGTTACCTTAAAGAGCGATTTAAGTTTTTGCAACCTGCCAGCGGTCATATGCGATCATCCAACTCTCTTCTTTTGCAATTTCCTACTCACTCTTCTCATTTCTACACGCAGTCCTTTACCGTCCACTCCGTTCGTCTGTGGAATTCTTTACCACCCTTGATACGTCAATCTGAGTCATTGGCTATTTTTAAAGCACGAGTTAAAGCTCATTTCCTTGCACTCTGAAACTTTTGCTGTCATGTTATTTCTCTGATGCGTATTTTATGATATGTAGATTTATGTATGTTTATTATTGTATTTATGGATATATATATGTGCATTTATTTATTTTTATTTACAGTATTTATATATATTTATATATATATTATTTCTTTTTTGTTATTTAATTTTTAATTAAATAATATTAACTTTGTTATTATTATTCAAATTGCACAGTTATACCCATTCTTTCAGTTATCCTTTACTTCCGGGTTGTCTGGTAGAGATCGCTTATAGCGATAAGACCGCCTATATTGTGCGTTTTTGTTATTTTTTATTGTATTTTTGTCTGTTCTATGTGCAATAAAGAATATTTATTATTATTATCGCGCATCGCTTCTCTCAGACTGGACTACAATATAAGACGTAGCGACCTTATCAAGATGCCCTGAGTGACCGGGGGACGCTTCGCCGCGATAACTTCAAGTTATCATGCGTTTGGCTAAATTAACCTGAGGTAAGGGACAACTTAACTTGGCCAACTTGACATGGCTTAGTTAGGTGACCCGGTTCGTTGTTATAGAGGACTGTTGTTACAAAGGTCGGTATAAGAACTTCATTTTGATGTTATGAATTTTGTCTAGCCTTCCACTCACGTGGACAATATTTCGTTATCTATCTGATGATGATGATCCTCCAGACCAATTTCGGTCACAGCGACTGCATTCTCCATCTCAAGAGCTTTGCTGATCAGCTTATTATGTGCCCTCATATGGCTACAAAAACAAATTTTATTGGTAAACGTGCGACTACACCGACTGCACGTAAGGACACCGTTTGCGTAATTGTAGGTAACGGCCGCAAGTGGACGGGCCTTTATCTCGTCGCGCTTGGCGTCGATATCAGCCTTTCGCTGATGTTCAAACTCCTGAACCCTCGCATGCACCATGCATCTATCTATACTAATATTACTAATATTATAAAGAGGAAAGAATTGATTATTTGTTTGTTACTGAATAGGCTCAGGCGCAAGCACAGGTGAAATACCCTTATTGCACATTGGGACAGCAGACTGACACGACCGAAGAGAGATCAGGCACCAGTTACAATAAAATCATAAATCATAAATCATATATTTATTGCATCATGTTGAGAGATACAGGTGTTAGGTGTTGGTAATTGTACAACATGAACCCGGTTAGGGCACGGCAATCTTATTCTAATAAACTAAAAATAAAAATTTGACTCTACAAAATATATAACAAATTATCAATCTAGGTACTTAACATCTAAGAATTTCACTAATATGTGTTACATTACATTCTAATTTATTACATTTCAATCTGAAAAAAACTCTGACAGCGTGTAGTAGCTTTCTTGAATCCTTACAGCATTGCCATATAAAAGTGTAAACTACACATCTAATGATCTGAAATCATATTCTACGATTACTTTTATAGCTAGAATGTCAATATGCATGCGCAAATGTGTTGGTTTAATGTTACATTATCAATTTGCGTTAAGTTGTTTATTTAAGAACGTTAATAAAAATGACCACCAGTGTGGTAAGGTGAAGAAGTTATTATCTTAAGAAAAGAATGATGATTCCGTGCTTAGAAGGCACAGTTGGTCCCGACTATGTTCCAAGTAGATCTGGTTTCCCATATAGGGTTACGGACTCGGACTCGGACTCGGAGATGGCATTCGCTCCATTGTAATAACCAGGCTTGTCAAGTTAAATCTAGGATCATAGTCGAAGCGGACCCCTAAGCTCCATTCTGGATGCAATCGGGAATTCGTTTGGATGATGATGATGACTCATATTATATTTTATGAAGATTTGTGGTAGCTAGCTGAGTGGTTTTAAGCGTCAATTTACATGCGTGATGTCGAAGGTTCATTTCTCGGCGTAAGATTCTTACATTTAATTTTAAGAAACATCAAAAGTTTTAATCCTAAATCAATTCAGCATCCATCAAGTTCATATGCATTGATAATAGTTTATTAAGGTTACGGTTAGCTCGTACGTATTACTTTTTAGAGCTAGGTACAATCTAGGTCATTGCACCCAATCAGTTCACTCATTCAGACTAGTTCTTTGTCCGCTATTATCAATTGTAGACATCACCTTCTGTGAAGACAAGTCTTGAATTGTAAAAAAATTTTGACGCACTAATAAGTAATGGTACGATTCTTTTTTGGTTTGGTAGTTTTTGCGGAGGCAAATGCGTGAAGTAAAGTAAAGTATCGGCCTATTAATGTCCCACTGAAGAGCGAAGGCCTCCATCACTGATATCAATGCATATTCGCAAAAAATCAACAATTCAACCAAAACATTTGGTTGGTGGTAAGGCTTTTTCAGAGTCCGACTGGCTAGCTACCACCCCCACAGGTGAAATCTGCCGCAATAACAGCTCTGGCTGTGTTCCGGCAGTATAAATTAATGTACCAGTACACTTGAAATCAAAGGCTCGAAGATCAGATGAGTCTACAGTCAGGCAGCACATTGAGCGACGCTTCCTGGTTAAGTGTCCCTAAATGGAATAGGCCGCAGTGGCCGCTTACCATAATTCAGGTGGGCTGCGTGTCTGTCGGCCAACTGATGTGGTAAAAAAAAATATTCTTTCAAAATGGTAATTTTTTAGAAGCGACTGGTCTGTTATACCCACGTGCACTTCAACGGTTAAATCAATAAGTCTAATCTATAACTCAGAATGAGACTTGTGAAACGCGCTTCTAGTCAATCAAAAGTTGGTTTGTCAGGAATTTTCTAAGATTTATTGCCTAGTACTAAATTGGTTTTGTAAATGTTAGTTACTTAGTTTCTGGTCTAATTGGCATTGAGCGACAGGTGACAGGTCAATTTTACGATTAGATAGATGGTTGACATTTTATATCTATGTATGTATCTAAGTGCACTTGGAACTTTGAATTCTCCGACGATATAGATGTCGGAACCTAGTTGTTTACGTACATACTTCGTCACCTCACCTCGGGGTCCTGGGTTCAATTCACGGGTCGAGCAAAATTTATTATCAGACCGATGCAACAGCACGTATATAAAGGTAAGTTCCAATAACCATTGTTGCGAGTTCACACTTAGTAAGCTTCTTTGATCTTGGAGCGATCGATTTTAAGTGTGCTGGCTCCCATTTTGCATTGTCTTTCTATCGCATTAGGCTATTAGCCTGTAAGGATAGAAATAAGATTAGGATAAATAAATAAATAAATATTAATATTGCTGGAATAAAGCCCGAACTGTTGGCTTCGGCCTCGAATTTAGCGGCAGCGGGGCGGCAGCAGGAGCGGCGTCGCACGCAGGCGCACTGCGGTTACCGCTTGACGCGGGCCGTCAAGAGCGGTACGATGCTGTCAAGCGGTGAACCGCAGTGCGCCGCCGCTCCTGCTGCCGCTACGCTGTGTTCGAGAACGAGCTTATGGGATTCCATATAAAACATCTTTCCGCTGCCGCTCCCGCTGACGCTGCCGCCCCGCTACGCGCGAAATTCGAGACGAGGCCTTATGGCGGCAGATTTTACCCTGGGAGGTGGTAGGTAGCCAGTTTTACTCTGAAAAAGTCCTGCCATCAACTAGACCCAACGCGGGAATCGACTTAGCCACTGCTCCACGGAGGTCAAATTATTCCTCCAATTAATATTTACATCAAACGTTTTAAAATTCCAATTCAAAATGTCGGCCAAGCGTTCCGTAATGTTGAATTACCGCACGTCATCTTGTCTGCTAATAGGAGTTTATTAATATCATAAAACGGCGGGCTCCTTGCGAGGTCGGTTTTAAATTAATGTTTGGAGGCGCTTAATCCGATGCTTACGCTGCTTACGAGGCGTACTAGCGCCAATTTCGTCTGATTATTTAATCTGACGTAATTATTATGCGCACTTTGTTTTTTATGGTCAGCGTTAAAATGTTTCGGGTACTTTTAATACTTGGTTTGTAAAGAGTTGAACTTGGCTAGAATCATACAACACCATTTTTTTGTTGAGTGCGTATTTATATTCACCTGTAGTCAGGGGAACTAATAGGGTTATGTGGAATTTGGAAAGACTCCCTAAGCCAGTGTTGACAATTCGCCATCAGTGGTGGTGCAATGCGTTAATAGGTTTTGCCAGCCCACCATAAAACTTCCGATTTTTGGCGAGGGGAAGTGTTTTTTAGTATATTCTATGTCTACGAGGGAGCATAATTATGACTCCCTCGTATATGTATTACGTGGGACATAGAAAAACGTGGACTTAGGAAAATAAAAAGAGAGTCACAAAAAACACATTAGTGATAGTGGAAGTCTATTCTTGCAAAGCCTCTCTTGTGCCTTACAAGATATGCACCTCACATCTTAGACTTCCACTTACACTAATCGTAACGTAAAGCTTTCATGAAAACAATATCTTCAAGACTTCAACTACTACCCCGGTTCAGGTCCAGGGGGAGATATAATTGTTACCTGTCGTAAGTAACTTAGTTTAATAATCAATTTGTAAAATATTTCTTTGTGATAATAGTAAAATGGCGCTAGTAGTCCGTAGACGAAGCGTTTAAGTGCACAGGAGAACATTCCGCGGGTGATTGCCGATATTGAGGCGTAGGTAATAATTCAGCAGGTATGGTTCATGTGGAAGGCATGTTTTGCCTACGCCTACTCTTAAGTTACAGGTGGACAGTAAACATAAGAAAGTGTGGAATATCCCTAAAATGATTCCCGAGGGTGATAATTTAAAAACGCTTTTAAATTCTTCCACTACCTACTACTTAATAAAGTTTCTTGACGAGCCATTTGGTGTAAATGTAAATGTAAATGTAAATATCTCTGGACATTATTCACACAGCGCCATCTAGCCCCAAACTAAGCATTAGCTAGTGCTATGGGTGCTAGACAACGGATAAACATTACTTATATACTTTTTTTTTGTAAATAAATACTTATTATACATAGAAACACCCAGACCGATACAAACAGACATGTTCATGCACACAAATGTTTGTACCGTGCGGGGATCGAACCCGCGACCTCTGGTGTAATAGCCGACTTCTCGACCATTACACCAAATGGCTCGTCAGGTAATGGTCGAGAAGTCGGCTATTACACCAGAGGTCGCGGGTATGATCCCCGCACGGTACAAACATTTGTGTGCATGAACTTGTCTGTATCGGTCTGGGTATAATAGTATTTACAAAAAAAAGTATTTAAGGAATCTTTATCCGTTGCCTGGCACCCATAGCACAAGCTAATGCTTAGTTTGGGGCTCAATAGCGCTGTGTGAATAATGTTCAGAAATATTTATTTATTTATTTATATGTTGGGTGGAATAGAGTGAAAATAATTAGTTACAGTCCTGAGTCTCGAAGTTGGCAGTGTAAAACTTTCCTGTTCCTAGTAAAGCCGTTAGTTCTGTGCCTGATCTCCCTTCGGTCGTGTCACACTGCTGTCCCATCAAGTTATGAGAGTAAGGGGATTTGGAGATCACCTGACGTAGTTCACACGAAAGCAGTGAGCGCAAAGCTATATACTCAAAAGATATTGTACAGTCAGCATCAATGCGTCAAAATTATCTGAGCGTTCAAAACCACTAAAAATACAGTATCTGAAAATTTGACAAAAATCAACCTTACCTAAAAACGTAAAGGAGCATTTTCATTTGTTATTTGAGAAAATACGACAATAAACGATATTTACACCTAAAAGTATTGTGCTAAGAGTGATTTTTGTCAAATGATCAGAAATTTTTGGTAGGTTTGAACGCTCGGATCATTTTGGCGCTGCCTTTACTAAAATGGCGTTAAGTATATGTACCAAAGCGAAATTTCATAAATATGCAAAGCTATCTTCAATTCCGAGTGTAATAAGCCAGATATTATATGTTATCGGAATATTTTAACGCAAAACGACGGTTTCGACGAACACAAAGGTTCTTCAGTGATTTATACATTTTTCGTTCCAATATTTCCGTATGTAAATTAAATTTGAATGCCGTTTTATGAAGACGCACAGATTTAATAACTTTATTCTGAGTTGCTCTTAAAAATAATTTCAGAAGTAGGTCAATCTATCGTGAGTAAAAAAAAGTTTCGTTGTTTTTTTTTGTCACACTAGCTTCGCCCGCGGTTCCCCCCACCCTTAAAAATTACACAAATTGTAGCAGAACATTTGCAATACTTATGTATACCTTGTTAAGTGTCATGTTAAACCGTTCAGTAATATTTGAATGAAAAAGGCACACACATCCGTCCATCCTCGCAAAGGTTTCTATTATTCTACACTGTACGTGTGTTTATTACCAACTCCTTAATGATCATAATAAGTAGTTTTTCAAGTTGATAGTTTTCTCAGAATGGAAAGATACCGCCCGCTCTGTAAAATCTATGCCCCAATATGTAACTGAGACATTATATAGCTATATACTTTAAGTAGTATATCAACCATAGTAACCATAACCATAACAATGTTTTCAGGGGTCTGAATATCGACTAAATTTCAATATAAAATGAAAACACTTTCTTATAGAAGTTTAGAAAATGTAAATAGTATTTTGCTGTATGCCATTTTTAGACTAATTTCAAAGGACATGAAATACCTCACATCTCTGAAGGGACTTTGAAGTCGATCTTCATGCGAAAAATGCCATACTTACAGACAATAGGTGGCATTATATCGTTCGCATACCGCGGAGTGACCTACCTTCGAAACAGGATAGGAATCGGCTGAGCCTTTCAAATTCTCTATCCCCAATACGCTGACAGAATCTTTTTCGTCAAAGCGTATTTCTATAAAAACGCATTTTCCGAATTGCTACGTGGCCTTTGAAGTTAATCCCTGGATTTGGGTTCTGGAGATTCCTTTCCACGTTCACTCAGTGTGTTTATATGTAAATGTTGAATGTTTACCGTGAACAATTTTAGCTTGGTTGCTGTGGCCAGCGTGAATTGAGCTGCGTACATCGGTTTATGCTCACCAATGCCTTCGCGAGTGAGGGATCAGATGTGATTGGCAGAGCGATGGACGTCTCCAACGCTGGCATACGAAGAGTTCTGTAATTACGGCAAGAGGCAAGCGACAAGTGGACTGTCAAAAATTCAGATATCGAATTGGTTTGTTTGACGAACGTCGCGGATATTGGTGCGTAGTGTCATCTAGAATAAAACAACGCATGACTGTGTTCGCAGGCAATATATGGACGAGTTTTATAGTCAACTGGATTTTGTTTGTGAACTTTTTTATTTTGTGGATGAAAATGGAATTAAACACAAGGATCATTTTTATTCACTTACCTCACTTAGGAACAGAGAAGGAGATCTACGGTATGGCAGAACATTTAGCGATCTTACATAGTGTATGTCAGTTAAAATTAGTTCTCTTAATTGCCATAAGATTACTTTTTTTTTATGTCAGACGAGCCAGCTGGTCGCCTGATATGAAAAGAAAAAAATACCAGTAATCATTTATTTCACATTTTTAGTGGTAGGGTTTTTTGTCAAGGTAAGACGACTTCCGTCGCGTGGTATCCAATCAGTGGCTATTTTCGCCCACCTGTTTGGATCCATGCGGCATGCGACGGACACCGAAGACGTGGCAGGCCAAGGCGAAGATGGCGGGATGACTTAAACATCTTTATGCCTGAGTGGCAGCAAGCAGCACAATGCAGGGAAAAGTGGCAGACAGAAGGGGAGGCCTTTGCTCAGCAGTGGGATCAAAACGGCTAGGAAAAAAAAAAGACGACTTTGGCGTACAAAAGGTTTAATGAAAAAAAAAAAAAAAAATGAGTTGCCACACTGTAGGCTACAAGACGTGGCTTCAAAATTAATATTACCGGAACACAGTCCGAGCTGTTTTGGTGGCAGATTTCGCCTTTGGGGGTGATAACTTGTTGGTCTCTGAAAAAGTCCTACCACCAACCCGACCCAAGACAGGAATCGAACCCACGACCTCCAGGTATATTACATATTGGTGCCACGGAGTCAATTGGATGTTTGATGGACGTCGCGAATATTGGTTGCGTTGTATTTAAGCGCTGGAATAAAACAAGAGTTTGCAATATACCGACGAGCTTCAGTCAACTGGATTTTGTTTGCGAACTATTTTATTTCGCTCGTCGGGTCTAGGATGGTTTTGGACAGGATTTTAATAAAACTATAGTTTGGTCTAAAAGCCTGAGGTCGAGGGTAAAACTGGTGAAATCGGTCATAATTATGTGTAAGTTCTGGCTGCGTGCCGGCAATATTAATGTGGAAGCAGTGGAAGCCAGTGAGTACAATTGAAAGTTGTAGCTCGAAGATTAAATGAGCCTACAGATTGGTAAAATGAGTGCCTCCTGGTGAAGTATTCCTCAACGGAATAGGCCGTGGTGGCCACCTACCATCAGGGTCTCTCTCATCTTAACCTTTTAGCAGAAAGATGACCACTGTTGGGCATAGACCTCCCCAAGGATTTCCAAACCGACCGTTGCTGTTCCACTCAGATCCAGTGGATTCCCGAGATCTTTACGAGATTATCTCATGTGATTATCTGCATTAAGTCTATACATCTATACATACCTCAAGAACGGATGAACCGATTTGGTTGAAAATTGGTGGAGAGGCAGCTTAAAACCAGGAGAAAGACATAGGATACTTTATTATCTCTGAAATATGGGGGAAAAGGGGGGGAAAGTTAAAAAAGGAAATTACGCGCGGGTGAAACGACGAAGGCGACCGCTTATACTATTATGAATTCTAGTAAGTAGTATAAAAAAGAGACTAAACTTTGACGTAGATGCTCCATAGTTTCTCTCTCAAAGGCAGTAAAAGGAGCTAACTGGTGTCGTTTATATAAAAGTATGCATCTAAATGCACACAAAGCTTATGTCATTCTACACCTAAGTAAATGGTTGAGTTTCTTAGAAAGCATTCCTTTGTTGTCATGTTTGCAGAAAGAATTAAGTAAGTCGTATGTCTGCTGATCTCATTTATTTAAACGTTTCTTGCACAATTACCCGATGAAGTAATTTTAAACAATGCTTATAAACGCCTCGTTGATTTTGTGGTTAAAGTAGCTGGTCATAATGTTGGTTTTTTTTTTATGTCAGAGGCGACAAACGAGCCAATTAATCACAACGCTTGCCAAATGCAGGTCTGTTCTCACAAACACAGTTTTGCTCGACCCGGGAATCGAACCCAGGCCCAACAGGAAATGACTGGCAACGCATCAGCGATCCCTCTGGTGTTGCAGATGTCTATGGGCGGAAGTGATTGCTTACCATCAGGCGACCCGCTGGCTCGTTTGCCACCTCTGGCATAAAAAAAATAACATTTTTCAGACTGGACCCGGGATTTGAACCCAGGACATTCATCGTGGCCGTAGCCTTAAAGTGCAACGCACTAGCCACTACACCAAGGAGGCAATCAATTTCTATGGTACATCGATACCTATTCACATGTCATGGCAATTATTCCAATCAGGCATGATTATCCGTACGGTTGTACAGTTGCAAAATTTGATGCAACTTCCTAGTGCATTTAATATGTAGATTCATGCACACAAATGTTTGTTCCGTGATCGTGCGGGGATCGAACCCGCGACCTCTGGTATAACTTAATATATAATAGCCGACTTCTTGACCATAACACCAAACGGGACGTCACATCACGGCCAGAAAAACCATAAATTCAACTAAAATAATTTCAGTGTCAATAAATTGGACATCTAGGATTTGGGCATTTCCGAATTGAAAATTTTACAACAATTGGACATTACGAGAGTTGGACAATTTGGACATTCTACTATAAAGTAATGAAATGTCCAATTGCATAATTCAATGCAACTTCCTAGTGATTGCATTGAGGATATGAATATCATATTAGTAAAGACGGATAAAATGCGTGTGTTGTTTTCATTTGCAGAGCGAACCTTATTAAGAACCGAGATACTTTGTGCAGATAACTATGAGATGCCTCGGACTAACTAGCGCCAATAATGAAGTTATCAATTTACATACCGTTACCGATACGATTTGCAAGTATTTAAAAAAAGCGCATAATTGCGATTCAACCTGATTTGCAGATGTCTATGGGCGGCGGTAGTCACTTTCCATCAGGTGTGCCGCATGCTCGTCTGCCCGCTATACCTTAAAAAAAAAAAAAATAATGAGTCACTGAAAATGTGCGCACGAAATCTCAGAATTACTGCACTAAATAAAATGTTTTTTTTTTTGTTGTGAATGGGTTTGTTATTTAATTAAATAATTGAAATAGGCATGGGTAACTAATAGTTTATTTCGAGTGTTCGCAGATATCAGTCTGTTTGCTAAGGTCACGCAAAAAGAGAGTTTATATGAGTTTATAAAAAATGCAATCATTCTCTCTTGCAAAACACAGTTTATAAAAAAAAAAACATTGAAAATTTTCCGTCGTAAACTAAGTATTTGCCAGTAAAGAAAAACATAACAATTGACAAAAAATATATTGTAGGTAAGCTTTATCGTATAACCTTGAAGAAAAAGCTGGCAACAACTACAAGAAACTTTGGTTGAAACTCAACTGTTCAAAAGAATAAAGCAATATGTTTCCCAACTAATATTATATAAACATGGAATCTGCAATCTATACAGTATGACAGGAAATGCGAGGGACATATTTAAACCCCAAATAGTTCATGCTTCCATATAACAAAATAAGTATAAATCAATAAAAACTCTGGTAAATATCTGTCAATAACCTTAGTCGAAACCTTAAAATCCGCGTAACGTGCGGCACTCTTCCCTTTACAGTACCTATTTCGTGCACTCGTTCATTACTCAAATTATTGTACTCGCCTACAATTTGAGTTTGGGGCGTAACCGGGCGCGCAGCACACGGGATTTTAAGGTAGTTCATGCATGCATAAATTATTAGGATAATTATGAAAAAAATTAAGGATATATTTTTTATAGCGAATTGGACTCTAAATTGGATTCTGAATACTCTCCTTAAATATGTCCCTCGGGTTACCTAACACGCTGTATAATGTTTTCGCTAAAACTTTCAAATATAGGTTAGTTGGAAATTCGAACAGAAAAACACAATACATTTTCAATAGAGCACAGTATAGAAATCATTTTCTATTTTTTTTTTGGAGCCAGTACGTCATATCAAAACATACTTAAAATATATTAATGAATTATTTTCCTTAAAAAATATCTGCTACTTATCGCACTCTGTAACTAATTGAGTTTATGTGTTTCACAAAGTAAACTAGATAAACAACAACACAGCTCACGTGTTTATCCTATTAACGAAAACGAGTAAACACCAATCGTACTTTAATATTATTAAGGTGAAAGTTTGTGAAGATATTATAGTTGTATTGAGGCTGTTTTAGAATCAACGAAGATAGCAAAAATGTGTACTGAGCTGAGTTACATCTTTTGTTGTTGTTTTACAATATTTGTTATTATTCTTGTCACTTATTATTATTATCTGGTGAAGAGTTAAATAAAAATGTTTTGTCTATCCTACTATTATTATAAATGCTGGATGTTTGGATGTTTGTTAATCAATCACGACTAAACGGCTGAACGGATTTAGATGAAATTTGGCACACGTATAGTTTATAACCCGGAATAGGACATAGGCTATAAAATTCCTACGGGAAACGTCTCATTAACGCGGGAATATCAATTTTGAAACTACTGAACCGATTTGAATAATTCTTTCACTGTTGGAAAGCTACGCTATCCCCGGTGAACATAGGGTACTTTTGATCCTGGAAATATGGGAGGAAGGGGGATATTTCAAAAAAGAGATTACGCGCGGGTGAAATCGCGGGCGGAAGGCTAGTCTAATATAAAAACATCCAATCATCCATCACATAACAACGTAATAAGGGACAAATCCTGGGTGAAATTCGAATCCACTACCGTTAATCTGACATAATATAAAGTAGCATTAAACTCTTACTGAAAGCTCCAATAGGTAAGTTCCTATCAAAATGGATTACCTATTCATTCATTGGAACTAGCTACAGCTTACAGCATAAAATGTTGGACTGTAAGTTCTACACTCCTACGTTAAAATTATTTTTTGTAGTATCAATCCTAGATGGCTTATTTTAGAAATAGACAAAAAAAACCCTTCATACCTTTTCTTAAACAAGAACACAAAACGGGAAGCTTATAAATAAATTTAAACTAACAATCTATAGTGTTTGCCAAAAAGCGATGAACCTTTCAACATTGTAGTCTAAACATAACTCTAACAGATTCGCCCTTAGATAAGAGATCAAAAACATCAATTACGGCGCTAGTTATCCCAAAGACGCACCGTAATAGGTACTATGTATGTCGGTTCTCGTACATCGATACAGAATCCTTTAAAAGCAACGGTAATGAAGGTATAATACGGCTATAATACCAAACTAAGTAGCAAAACGTTGTAAATTTGATTGTAGATAGAAATGCATCCTGTGAATCGACGAATCGCCCGGGTGCACGGGTGTAGCCTTTAGCCAGCGTGGGCAAGACAAAGCCCAGGTAGGTACAACGTAAAGTGTGCGAAGCTCATTACAGGCGACTTTCATCTATCTATCTATCTAAGCGATCTACTGCACTTCAATCAAAGACGAGTCCTAGGCCGACGCACTCGACATATCACGTGCATTACTCACGAAATATTTTCATAAAACCGACCCAAACGCACCCGACCTCCCCCCCGCGCCCTCGCCCCGGCAAAACCAGTTCAGTTACTGCCCGGCTGCCGCGCGCATCGGACGGTTCGCTGGGGAGTCGCCGCGTCGCGTTGTGTTACGAAAAAACATCTTTTGTATCAAAACCAAACCAGTGCTGTGGATTACTATCTGTGTGCCCTGTGCAATCGTGCTGTTTCATATTGTGATGTTGTTTACACGAGATGTTATAGTGGATTTCTGTTGAAAACTGTGGGACGGGTTCCGACGGACGCGTTTTCTCTCCGATCTTGGGATATCATTAAGGTATTTATTGTTACACCGGTTCATTGTTATAAGGAATTCTTTCTACGACCCTCGTGTGGAGTTAAATCGATAGCGAGAGATTCGGTGGAGTATTGTGGGGTAATGCGTCGACATGGAATAGATGTTGGGAACTTGGGATTTGCATTGTAGATGCGGTGTGCATATACTTCGCCCTGAAAACAGGTTCGAATCTGAGGTGCGAGTGGGCAGGTTTAATTAGACGGCGGGATGTAACGGTAATGGTAGGCTGCTCGCGGCCACTTAGCATTTTTTAATACCTAACTTAAATTGCATCGGAGTTCGATTATAAAAATGCTTTTTTTGTGAACGAGGATCAAGATCTTTGCAGCACGCGTGCCGAATGTTAACTGATCGCTGTTTCAATATAACCGTTTATTTTATGATATACTTGGAGATTTAAGTTAACTATCATTGAGGAACAGTAACAGATCTCGGTTACTGCTTTTTAATCGACTCTTTTAGCTATTAAAAGCCTACACAAATTCATGGTTACTGTTTTACACCTTTTGTAACTAATTTACAAAATTATTTATCAATGTAAAGTTGAAAGGAAAATAGTAACAGTATACTAATTAATTTTAGCTAAAACAAAATACTTAAATACAAATTAGGTAAAATTTTATTTCAAAACATTGAAAGGTTTGAAACAACAGCTATTTGGAATTACAAGTATCAAAACCTTTAGGCCGAGGTCCAGGATAGATGGCGTTAGTAGTCGCAAAACAATGGCTCCCTTTGTCAATGTAAACTACATTTTGGACGATCTTTACTGCTAATTACAGGGAACAATATAATAGCGAGGTTTGTTAACCTAATTTCAGGTGAGCACGGCAATTCGGCAATCAATGTGATTGCAGAGTTGGATAAACGCGAAAAAATAAACAGTAATGCGGTGTTGTTTAAGTTGAACATCGTTGGAAGTGAAAATCAATGGTGGAAGAATACCTATTTGTATTTTGACTGTTGTTTTAATTAAAAGTGTAAAGAAACTAGTTATTTTATTGATATATAGGTAGATATACGAGTAATGTAATATTGTACATAAGAGTAAATCATAGATTTATTTACAGAAGTTGAGCTTTTTTAAATAGGTAAGTAAGTTTGTACGTATTTTTTCGAATTGGGTCTACGAGACCTTTCTTTCAAACCTTTGCGAATGCCATTTGTTTTTGTATTTTTTTGATCTCGAAGTCGTGAGTTCGATTTCTAGGTCGGGGAAAATTTCGGATTTTTTTTTATTTGCAAGAATACATAAAATTTTACAATTTTCGAGATCTTACTGCTACTATGTCGTGATGTATTCAAACTTGCATGTAAGTGTGCAATTCTTATAAAAATAATATAATATATTACCTATAATATAATTGCGTCTTAAATGTGATTAGAATTTTCATTGTTACCATACCAGCGAGTGTAGAAGGTAAAAGTGAGCCGAATCTGATTGCCGATTTGTTTTCACACCACTTTAGAGTGGAACCTATGAAAATAAATAAATTATGTAGGTAATGTTGATTGTACTGAAAATAGTTCTAACATGATACTAGGTATATTCATTCACGCCTAAGGAAATCGCGGATACGGTTTATAAAATTAAGCGTGGAAAAGCTCCTGGGTTCGATGGACTCAGTATTGAGCATTTCATACACGCAGGCGATGAAGTTTTTAGAATTTTGACCGATTTATTTACACTGTGTGTAAATTCTGGTTACTTACCTAAGAACCTGATGAAAACTGTGGTAGTCCCAGTCCCGAAAAACAAGACAGGTGATCTTTCCAGTCTGAAAAACTATAGACCTATCTCGCTGGGTACAGTGGTGAGCAAGATACTGGAAGGATTATTATCCTCAGAAGTAAGGTGCAAATTGAGGTTGAGTGACGCGCAATTTGGTTTTCGTCCTGGTCTCTCAACAGATACTGCTATATTTAGCCTTAAAACGACGGTTAGCTATTATCTGAATCGAGATACACCGGTCTATGCATGCTTCTTGGACCTCAGCCGTGCTTTTGATCTCGTAAACTATACCTAGTTTGCTTTGGCAAAAACTCACACGGTCTGGAGTCCAGGATAAAATAGTTGATCTGAGATATTGGTACGAGAACCAAGAAAACTATGTGAAATGGG
Source organism: Mecyna flavalis (assembly GCA_949319885.1). NCBI lineage: Eukaryota > Metazoa > Arthropoda > Insecta > Lepidoptera > Crambidae > Mecyna > Mecyna flavalis. The sequence goes on along the minus strand of OX439419.1, from coordinate 4,822,925 downwards.
GCGACTCCGTCTCTAGCGAATATAGGTTAGAGTGTGGAGTTCGTCAAGGGGGGCTGACATCTCCGGACCTCTTTGGATTGTATATAAATGACCTGATTGAGGAACTTAGAGGCACCAAAATAGGTTGTCATATTGGTTCTACCTGCTTGAATAATTTCAGTTACGCAGATGATATGGTGCTTCTGAGTCCCTCAATTAGAGGCTTAAGAAAATTATTGGCAATATGTGAACGCTATGCTGCATGTCATGGCTTGAAATATAACGTCAAAAAAACACAAATGATGGTTTTCCGATCGGGCAGGGGTCCGGATATTGTTCCGCCAGTAATGTTGGATGGTGAGGAGGTGACTAGGGTGGAGCAGTTTAGGTACCTGGGGCATATACTTACTGAGGATTTACGCGATGAGCTGGATTTGGAACGAGAGCGCAGGGCATTAGCGGTTAGATCTAATATGATTGCTCGTAGGTTTTCACGGTGCCATAAAAAGGTAAAACTGACACTGTTTAGAGCATTTTGTCAATGTTTCTACACGTGTCAGCTGTGGTCCAAATGCACAAAAAAGGCGCGCAGTGGTATTAGAGTCCAGTATAATGACTCATACCGGACATTAATGAGGTTGCCTAGGCATAGCAGCGCGTCTGGCATGTTTGCTGAGGCTGGACTACCTGATTATTACGCAGTCATACGATCCCGTGTCGCGGCATTTTGGTCCAACATCAGAAACGCCGAAAATAAAATCCTCCGAACCTTTTCTGAGTGCCTGGATAGCCCCATCCTTAGGTATTGGTTGTCTGTGCACCATGAAAAAAATTGTAAATAGTTAATTTGACTATACTGAATAATTTTAAATGAATGTGCGCCTAAGATATTATGTCCTTGTATTAATAACGTGTATTAATGTGTACTTAACTTAAATGTAATTTGTAATTTATGGGTCCTATTGCCTGGAATAAATGACTTTATTATTATTATTAGTTATTTACTTTACTATGCCAGCGATTATTATTTTTTACTAGCAGCCGAATCTGCGATTTCACCCGCTTGTAATTTCTTTTGTCAATTATCCCCCCTTCCCCCCACATTTCTGGGATCAAAAGTACCCTATGTCACCCGGGGATAGTGTAGCTTTCCAACAGTGAAAGAATTTTCCAAATCGGTTTAGTAATTTCGAAGCCTGTTCAATACAAACAAACAAACAATCAAATCTTTCTTCTTTATAATATTTAAGTAGGTATAGATTTCTGAAATAAAAACGAAAAACGTAATTGCAAAGTTTCACGCATTGGCGTGACTCTAAAAGCAGCCATATGATTTGAAAAGATAAATGTCCAGATGCATTCGTTGCAAGCCGATTCCCCGTATGCAAGCTACTGCAAGTGGTGTCATTTTCAAATCGTGTGAAGGGTAGGGAAGATTTTTTGCGCACAGTTGCACAATAACCGATTTTGTATCAGTCATTGTCCCTTAGCGGTTTAAATAGTCACTCTCTTTTGAAATACGTACAGTACTAAGTAAACCGTACTTTGACCGGGGGCAATTGCAAAGTAAATTGTATTTATGGACCAGTTTTAACTTTCAAGAGTTTCAAGGATAGCTAGTGGGCTAGTGGTTAGGTACAGGAACGTGATGTCAGGGTCTCGGTTCGATTCCCAGTTCGGGCGGTATTTGGGTCAGGTTTTTCGAACACAGCTTGGGGTTTTTAATATTATCAATATGCATTTTTCAAGCGTTGTTATTAATCTATCTTAAATCATAAATAAGACGAGAAATGTACCTATTTATACTTATTACAATCAACATTTCATGAGTCAAAATAAAAACAATGAAAATGTTCTCCAGTTTACTTTAAAGTACACGAGAAGAAATGTACCTACATGAAATTGATAACCAACGCAAAGTATAAAAATCTTTGCACTCAATTCAATAACGGGATCCCACCAGATCAAGACATAAAGGCTAATAAATAACCTCAAATAAACGTATACTACGGACCAACTTATTTTAATACTTATCATTATTCAAAATCGACGACTTTATCGCACATGAGAGCGGGCTCAATATCGTCTTTACGGCTAACTTTACGATGAAATCAACGGTTTCATCTTGTAAATGTAACCCTTAAGTTGGTAATAAAATTATGCGATCGGATTCATTCAAAGTTTGTGTCGTAATAGGTATGATGTAAAAGGATACAATGCATCGAACATGCTACCAGTAATAGAGAAAAATATATAAATTTTATATGTGCATTTCAGTAACAATCTGAGACTTTCCTGTATGTACCCATGCTCATGCTTTAATCGATTTTTTAGGTTTAAAATATTGATTATATAAAACAATTTTAAACGGGTACATTTTTATTCGATGGCTAAATGAATGACATTTCCTCTATGAATTCGATGATACAATCGGATGAAACAACCATCAATTTAAGTGTAAATAAAAACTTAATTATAAAAGATAATTAACTGATTATGCTAATGTTTAATTAATTTCCGACACAGTTTTATACGAACGGTTATCTCGTGTCGTAAGGATCATCTTATGAGATTTATTTTTTATTACTCTTGAAGTATTAAATTTTATACGGGTGGTTTCGTATCAAAAACGCAATAAAAGTGCACTTATCGCTTTTAAAGGTCAATAGAATCACTTGAAACAGTTGCTTTTTATAAATTTTATCTCAAGTCGAACTTATGACTTGCGTAATCAAAATTATAGCAGAATTTTTTTTTTTTATTATTGAGGTTCCACTGCGTTTGATTAATCTAACCTATTATTGTAGTTTGTTGCTAAGTTGCTTTGTAGACTTCCAGAACTTAGCAAAATTTTTGTCTGATTGATGCATAGCCAACATGTTCATTCTGATCTGTCCTCAACTAACTAGGTGTTATCTATCTATTAGGTAGATCTCTACTGGTCTTACTCCAACTTGAAAGACGCTTGGAAGAGGTTAGAGGTTGGGAGGTACAGTGATAAGAAAGACTTTTGTATTGCTATAAGAAATCATCATCATATATTACATCAGTAGTTTTATTGTAGGTAGCTTTAGAATATAAAAATGTAATAATGTGAATGTAATCTGTTTACTTGTGGTAAAGTAGACTGTTCTCGTTTATCAGTTAAAATATGTACAGGTCACGTTATGTTTGTTTAATGTATTGTGTTATAAAGATTTTTTACCTAAAAACACCTCAAAACTTTATCTCAAGAATAAAGAAAGACGACCCAAGTGATCCTTTATGAGGTAAGAAACCTTAAAAATTACACTGTTTGCGGAACTACTTTTCCATAAGCATAATATACCGGCACTTAATACCTAACGCAGCACGTGTCGCGTTCCCCAAAACACGCATCCAGAGTTAATTTGCCGCGTAAAAAATCACGAGATTCGTCCGGAAACGTGCGTGTCAGCAGATGGCGACATGTGTCGATTGTCGGTGCATACTGCGTCGAGTGCCGTCCCCTAATTGACTGGAGGGAGGTACACGGTCGGTTCTTGCGACCACAGATAAAATATAGGTAGTTGGGATGTTTTAATTTTTGTATTTTGAATTAAGAATGCGGGTTAACGTAACTATTTGGTGTACATACCAGTTACCTTCTTTAACACTTACGTAATTCTTTAATGTTTAACTAGGTACTTTGAATTTTTGGTGTGTTGGCATTACTGATTTTATTCTAGGCAAAATTCAAATGTTTCTTAAATTAGTCAATGGCACTATTACTACAAAAGAAGTTTTAAATATACCTAGCTAGGCTACAAATGTATGATATTATTAAGGTCTTACAATAGATTAAATAAGCTACAAATGTTTATCGAAATGTTTGTTCTCATTGGCATTCGAGCCAAGTTCATAGTAGGTAACTTATAACATTCTGTTTACAAAGTAAGATGTCAGCTAAAAGTTAATCTACCTTTCTTCTCTCGACTATTTCAATTTCTTGACTAAAACTTTAGAGTTTTGAAGAATAATCCATTACAGCTTAGGAGATTTGTAAGCAAATTGATACTTTTGAAATTAAGATACAACAAATAATTTGGACGCTGACAAAAGTAAAATAAAATTGATTGTATTTCATTGATTGCGTTTGCCATACTGTACAAAATATTCAATCGCATTGATAACTTCCTAAAAGGTTAAAGGGTTAAATAAAACAACTTTAAACGAATAAACTCGCATACGTCATTTCGAATAACTACAATGCCTAAAAATCACTTTCTGGTGTTCATTTAAATTGTAAATTGACACATTTTTGTTATTGTAGACCTAAAGTATTAAAATGAACGTTAGATGTTTGTTTATAGCTTTTTGCAAAAATAGAAACTTAAAGAGACTAAAAATAAAAAGGAGAACTAAGCAGCGCGTGCAAAACTGTCTAATAATAAAATAGTTGAAATAATGAGACTTAAAATAATATCTGAAAATTCTTTAACCGCAAACTCTAGACGATAGATAATAAAGACAGATAAACGCACCGTTTACGTTCTTGAGTGTCTTGGGGTGTGTTCCAATTTTGATTTGTAGCTTCACTTTTAATTTATGACGCCATTTTGGGATCGGATGTCGCCCAGCAGAATGGCCACATAGTTTTCAGTTTTACGAGATTTATTGCTTAGATTTTGTAAAGGGGTGATGAAGGAGAGTAATGGCGGGCAGTGTGGGTATGGCAATTAATATTTTAACTGCCTATTCATTAATAACTGTAGTATCGAAGATATTATACAATGTAAACTTATTGAGATGGCTTATAAAACTAGCTTACACGCAGGGATGTTAATTATGTGAATTCTAAATTTCATGCGATAGTTAAAATTTAAAAGGGCCATTCCACAATATATATTTTAAAATTCGATTAGGTACCATTTCTATTTTGTGTGCACGGAAATCAAACTCATTACTCTGACATCAAAATTTAGTCACAATAGTCACAATTGTATTAAAGAATTTTTTTATAACAAGAAGGTACCAATTTTTCAAACGCGTGTTAATTTCAAATATATTAATCAAAAAAATATTTTCTCGACCCGTGATTCAAACCTAGAATTACCCCAGTAGGCATATGGATTTTTTTTTGTCATGAATCATTCAAATAATTATTTATTGCCCTATAGATCTATGGTTGCCTTATTAAAAATCAATACACACACACTCCAGCGCAACCTTGCGACAACCGAACCGATGGAATCTTAAACGATATCAACTTGATGACAAAAACATTTTTCATTTTGACATTTGTAGTGATGTAAAATGACAGCTGTCAATCTTTAAAGGATTCATTAACGTCAGAATGTTGATTGGTTTGTTGATAAGATAACGTTCGGATAAGCGATTATGGGTTCATGTTTTATCTATGGGTTAAAATAAACTAATAAATCATGGGACGTTTAACTGGTGTTGGTTAAATATGAAATACTCGGTAGTATTGGTAGTACTAATCTAAATGATAAGTGCGTAAACATGATTACCACAAAATATTTCTTTTAGGTACATAGTTGTAACTTGTAAGAGTTGTAAGTAGACGCGTGATGGGAAAAAGGTCTCGATTTCGATTTCCGGAACGAAGGTTCCACAAATACCTACGTAGGTAATACACATTCAGATACAGAACAAACACATGTTACCGAAATGTTTGTTCTGGTTAGGAATCGAACTCACGTCCCTTTATCACGTCGAGGCAGTTAAATCCGTCGTGTGATCGTGTCGTTTCCTAAAATTAACTTTTAACGTTTATTTTTAATTCCAGATCTTGAATTTTCGTTAAGACTTACAGTAGGTACCTTGGATCTTGAATTTAATTTGTGATAAGGCCCTCAGGACTTATAAGATCTAGATTACCACTTCTTTATTGTCTCCAACTTTTAAGTAGGCACCATAACTTTGCAAAATAGGATTTACCCTCAACGGAGATTTTTTACTTCGTCTCTTATCTGTTTTAGATTACAGTTTGATGTTCAGGCTCTTTTGTGGGAAGCTTTTTGCGTGTGGAGTAAACGGGTCATACGTATCTAGGTATATAAATAGAAAAATGAATTGCTGTTCGAAAGTACGTACCTAGTATCTATATAAATAGAAATGAATTACTGTTCGTTAGTCTCGCTAAAACTCAAGAACGGCTGAACCGATTTGACTAATTTTAGTATTGTAATATTCATGGAAGTCCTGGGAAGATTTAAACGATGAGAAAATATGGAAAAATTGTAAGGAACATACTAAAGTAAGTCATACGAAGTTCACCGGGTCGGCTAGTTAGAAATATAATTGTCATTACTATAGTGTTACTTATGTATTTTTTTATTCTTTATCATATTGTTCATTTATTGACAGACATAGCTTGTATTGTTCATTATATATCAGATTTGCAAAAATTTTTAACATTACTTGTCACCAGTTATGAATTAAACTATGTACCTACTTGATCACAACTTACTTTGGTGGTCAGAAATTCAGATCAATGTATGTGATGTGGTTAAAAAAAGAAAGAAAAATATTTTTGAGCTTAAATTGTCTTTGTGAACATATAATTATTATTATCATAGGTTAATAAAAATCATTATATTGACCTTTTATGTTGCCTGTCTCATCAAATTGGGATCAAACTGTTTTAGTTGTTTTACTTAACACTCGATAGGTGTTGTCTAAAAAAAGAAAAAGCTATTAAACCTCACACGCGGCATCCGATAGACATCAATAAACGAGAAGACCTTCTTTAATTTTTAACACATTAATTGATTAATGTACATAACCGGGTTCTAATTAAAAGCGATTAAATAACAACTCAAGTGTAAAACTCCACCGAGTTAATCTATAGTACCGCAAGCTTTTAGAAAACTAAAGAAATAAATCTCAAGAAATGCTGTAAATTACTGGCCGCCTAGAACCGGCGACTTCCGACCCTAAAATGGCGTCATAAATTAAAAGTGAAACTACAATTCAAAATTCGAAAACACCCTGAGAATGTAAACGGTATGTTCCGAGTTCATTTGTGTTTAGTTAGTACCTAAATAACTTTATTTTATATTTTTCTCAAATGAACATTTTGTATTTTTGTCATGACAAAAAAAACTCAAAATACACTATTAGGTACCATTAATTTTAGCACAAATCGCTAAAGGCGGTCATCATATTTAATTTTGATTTATATCTCGTTTTTGAGATTATCTTAATTTCTTTGCGATTTATTGGTTATAAGTTAAAATACGTTTTTAACAATTTTATGCAAAATTAACAAAAATACCCGTCATATTTTGTTTTGGTGATTTACTGGATTTTTTAAGATTTCCAATGACATTTTTAAAGTTCGTTCAAGTTCCGCCTCGCGAAATCGATATACATTTTATCTATAACGAATGCGTTCATAATGTCTTAAAACAGTACTCAAGTATCAAAATAAACCATCAATTTATCTTCGACACTTAACAGTAAAAAAATACTGGACCGCATTGTACCGTTAGTCGAGCGGTCAATCTGAGACGAATTTTAAAATTGACCTTTACGCCTTTAGTCATAGGGTTCAGGGTATAATGGGTAAGAGTCTAATCTATTGGAGTCTTGTAGGGATTAATTAAATTTGACAACCCATTGTGACATGTTCGGTGACGAAGTAACTGTTATACATGCGTTAGCGCAGTCTAATTGATCACTGCGTGCGCTTGAGTCGGTTTGATGCTGATTTTAACTGTTACGGAATGGGACCACAGTGCAATTGACGCAGTACGTCAAGTCTTAATGTGGGCTTATTCTTAAAAAGGAATGGTCATTAAATCCATTATCTTCTTTTTTTATAATTAGGTATGTAAAAATAGGCTGAATAGAACACTATTCACCCTATTTTCACCCTATTAGTTCTGTGACAGAAACATCTGTCACTGAACTAATTGCAAATTGGTGCAAAAAGGAGCTAATGTGAGGGTAACATCGTA